>OX465274.1:119437949-122079953 GCA_949987645.1 Tachina grossa | reverse complement strand
TAACACGACCGGGAAATGACTGATGTAGCAATTGAATTGTTTCTCTGGCTGTATGACATGTGGAGCCGTTTTGTTGAAACCACATGCCCTCCACATTCATTTCTTCAATTCTAGGCACGAAAAAACTGGTTATCATTTCACGATACCGAACACCATTGACTGTTTGCGCGTACAGCTGCGACATTTTCGATCGATCGACCTGGTCGATGGCGCGTTGTTGTCTTTACATCACTAACAGACCCAGTTTCGGCAAATTTATCCATTAATGTCTTTACAGTTGACTCTTTTGGAGCATTGTTATGACCCCAAATTGATCGCAAATTTACGAACTGTAGCCGCAAAACTTTCACCATTTTGGTAAAACAATTTCACAATGAGAATGCGTTGTTCATTCGTGTAGCGCTCCATTTTTACTAACCTCGTACCTTCTACTAGCAAACAATAACAATTGTTCAAATGTCAAACAATTACACTTTGAATGGCGCCAAATTTAAATCTTGCGTTCTTGTTGGGACACCCTTTAAATAGGCTAGCGCCGACAAATGAGTATAGTAATTGAAAAAATTTTCAAGCAAAAAAAAATGTTTACTAAACGAGTAGAAAATTAATATCACTTAGAAATTTAACTAACAGCCAAATATTTAATTTACTCCAATTGTTTCTTCAAAGAGGCACTAAAAATTAATTTTTTTAAAGAGTAAATAACGAAATCAAGTTAGCTAAAAGTTAGACCATAATTCTCATACTTTTTAATGTAATAAATAAGAGTGCTTTATTCGGCTGCGCCGAATCCTATATATCCTTCATCGACGCAGATACGGATTATATATATATATATATATATATATATATATATATATATATATATATATATATATATATATACATGTAGGGTTTGCACAGCGATTATAATCGTAATCGTAATCGCTATTAATCGCACATTTTAATCGTAATCGAACCCATTAATCGCTCTATTATGATTAAAATTTTTTCTCTTTTTTAAGCAAAGAATTTATGACAAGTTTGCACAGAGGGCAATTTCAACTCAAAAAAAGATTAAATTAAAATAGCATTTGGAATTAACATGTCTATATGTTTGCATTTCATTGGCGCTTTAACAAATCATCAGTAGACTTCAACCATACTTTCAAAATCATTTGAGAATTTACATAAGCTTTTTGGAAATTCCAATACTATAAGCAAATAAGCTCAGAAGCTTATAAAAAGTACAAAAATCGATTTATAATCGATGTGTATCTATTTTATTTTCCCACACCTTAATACAATGAAAGTACGACTATTATAAGACAAAACTATAACTAAAATCCAAATTAAGCACTTATTAAATTTATTATTTTACGTAATTATATTCTCCTAATTTTATTTCAAAAACGTCATAATATCTCAAAAATTTCATTACGATAGATACAAACTTTTTCATACGTTTAGCAGACAACTGAAGTATAATACTGAAGTATAAACGGTATAAAAAATAATATTTTTATATGAACCTGTTCATTCATTATGATATAAATTCATCAGATGTGGATACAAAATTAAATAAAGAATAAATTAAGGAAGTAGAAATATACTTCGTCCTAGAAATAGTTTCCTATCAAAAGATTGATTTCCCATAATTCGTATTGCTTTTGATACTCATAAGTTCTCATTTACGGACTTTATTTTACATACTTTACAATTTTCTTAAAACAAAAATATAATTTAATCGAAAAAATTAAATTAAAACGCGAACTTAAGACAAAATAATTAACTGCCTGTCCCACGATATCACTCGCAAACGTTCGAATGACAGCTTATATTGAAAACAACAACAAATTTTCTAATGTTATTGTTGTTTGTAGTACAAGTTGACGATCGATCGTTTGCGAGTAACATCGTGGGACAGGCAGTAATAAATTTATTTAGCTAAACCCATACAGTTCGACTAAAACTCATGACAAAAAATATTTTGGTTTTAGAATAAATTATAATAGTATATTTTCTTGATTAATCGAGATTAACCGATAATCGCAATTAATCGCATTTTTTTAATCGTAATCGCGATTACGGAAATCTGCGATTATTTGCAAACCCTAACATACATGTGAAAGAAAAGTAGTTCAATTATTTTTTTTATATTTTTTGGTATTTTTCGACTAAAAACTCAATTAAAAAATTTTATTTTCGATGTAAGCAATAGTTAAATAATTTATTCTGTGTTTTAAAACTCTTATATCATTGTTTTCTATATTTAAAATAAAAGAAGTGATAATAATTAGAGAGGACTTTAACATCCAACTTGGATGGGCACATGCATATATACAAAAATTACCGGCCCTTAACAATGCTAATACTAACACCAAGAATTGAACGAAATAAGGATCCATAATGATATTTAAAAAATTTTCAGTTTTTAAACATCTAAAATTAACCTAAGATAATTACACATATGCATATGTGTACAACGTGTCATGTATTTGAAGATTGCATATCATGTTTTGGTCATACAATTTACGAAATCGGCTCATAGTGCATCGTTTTTATGCATCTTTTTTACGCTTAAGTTTTGAGTTTGTATCCTTGTCCTTTACTTTTTCATTATGAAATCAAAATTTGGGCAAAAAAACGTATCTGCCAGTTTATACAAGCCATGTAAAAATTCTCGGCTGTCTATTTATAATGAAAACAAAAACAAATTTTGAGTGCTTTGTTTTTGTTTTCAATATACAGTGGAATCTCTCTTGAGCGGACACCGAAGGGACCATTGATATTTGTCCGCACAAGGGGACTGTCCGCTCAAGATAAAGCGATTTCTTTGCTTATCGAGCTGTCGGGACCTGTCAGAAGTGTCCGTCCAAAGGGGGTGTCCGTCTATAGGAAGTGTCCATTGAGGGAGATTCCACTGTAAAAAGGCAGACGAGAATTTTCACGTGGCTTCTATGAACTGGCAGTATGCATGTTAAATCTGAGTAAATTTAACTTCTGCTTTTGTATAACGCAATACAAACTATGGCAGATAACCGTGTTACTATATTGTACCTTAGAGCCATATTCTGGCAATTTAGTAATAAAAATTTTGAGGTCAAAATTTTGTTACCTTATTGTAACGTATTCTGGCAACTTTGTGATAAAAAATATTATACAAATGTGATGAAAAAATTAAATTTGTTCGTAATAAATTTAAGACAGATTTTTTTTAATTTCTGTTCTGTTCTGAATTAGCTGACTCTTTTTTGTTTATAGAAAGTCATTAGTTTTTCTGTTTCTTTCTGTTCTGTTTCGGTTATAACTGTGAAAATCAAAAATTTCTGAAGTAATTGTAAGTTTCTGCATAAATAAAACAAAACGTTTTTGACATAAGCTGTGATTGTGCTTCTAGAATTTAAAATATTTAATTTTTACTAGAAAACATAAAATTGTATTGAAACGTAACAATGGACGATGCAAAATTGTGACATTTCTGCCCACACAGAAAAAATAGACAAGAATTATTTTCAATAAAACCATGTTAATGAATAAAATTTTGAATATACATATATATATACCTTATGGGGTTGCATTTGAATACTGTGGAAATTGCACATGAAATTGAAAACATATATACCTTTTATGGTGAAGGGTATGAAAATGCCTTGAAGTTATTTTTTTTTATATACTCCCTCTTATGTATATCGAAAAATCTCAAAACTTATGGACTGAAATGTTGAAAGTTAAACTTTATATCGCCGCAAATTAGTAAGAAAGAGATTTGTTCCAAGCGCCCGTATGTTTTATATTGGACTCCTTCAATGCAGCTCTTCTCAGAATATACTTAATCCTCCAGTACACGGCATGCAAAAGCCTCATGCGTGTGTTGCGATGACGTCACGAGAATTTTCAGCATGTTCGTTGCATTTTTTAAAATTACTAGTAGTGGCTAGATGCCGTAAATTTTTTATAGTATTTTTGTTCCAAAATACATATGTGACACATGTAGCCGAATCGAAGACTTTTTTTGGGGCAGCTCATCTGTAAGCATGTTAATATCTACATGTACATATGTTGCTAGTACACGGCATATAGCAAATGTACGTCAGAACCACATGCGCATGTGGTTTTTTAGATGCCGTGTACTGTAGGCTTTATATGTAGATACATGTATGTTCTTTTTTAATCTTTCATCTTTTCAAACCTAAAAAAACTTATTTAAGTTGATATCACCCTTATGATGAAATACACTGAGAAGCATAACTAAAATAATGTTCTTGTATTGAAAAACATTTAAGTATTTGAAATATTCTTTTATTCAAGATAGTGGAATTCCATATCCAGAGCTTCATTCTACATTCCGGAAGAAACAGAAGGGTCTCGCCCTGCAGATTTTTATAAAAAGGATTTCCAAGTATTCCAAAAAATATTTTAGTTGTAGTTAACGAAATACTTTTCAGTATATTCGTGGTATCTGAAATTAGTTCAGTTATTAGGAATATCAGTTTTCTACTTTCTCTATGATAGAGGTGATAAAATATCTATTTTTCGTCAAAAATATTAATTATTAATATAAGCGTCATTATAAGGCACAAGAATTTCGCATTCGCTAATATAATTATGAGCCGAACTTTGTCATAATCTTCAATTTTTTTACTCGATTTTTTTTTCTTCAGTCTAAAAACTTAGTATTTTGAGGATGCTAAATAACATGAGATAATTTTTAAGGAACAAATTATATCAAAGGCAATTGCAATTGTTCTGACAAATACTAGCTCTTGTGAGGTACTGAGTAGTGGGTACCGAGTATTGTGTACTTGAAATATTTTTAGGGTACTCAATGCTCAAAAGAAGTTGCTCGATATATTCAGAGTTATATTTGTTAGCGAATTTTTTTGGAATATATAGACGATAAAAACAACTCTACCTAAAAATAAAATGATATGAATACAGTAGTATGTGACGGTAAAAACTGAGTCCAATTAGCACATCTCGGAAAATGCTTTGCCCGGTCATGTTATGGGTTAAATTGAAAGAGCTAATTACGAAGGGATCGGTAGTTTTTTTAAGCAGCTCTAGTTGCAAGGTTATAGTGTGTTCACACTGACATGGTTTTAATTAAAGTTGGTTTTAACGTTAAAACCAACTGTTAAAACCTGGTTTAACCATACAAATCATCTTTGTTAAAACCAACTTAAAACCATTTTTGAATTGGTTTTAAAATGATTTTATGAAATGCAAAAATGACCAGAAGCAGCTGATATTGTTTATGCCAGTGAATAACAATAGATGTCGCTTGAACGATTTTCAACTTAAAAATGGATGCAGCAGCAACAATAATCAAAAAATTGTGGAAAAAAAGAGATTTTTGGAAGAAAAACAACGAAAATATTTTTATTGACTTCTGGGAAGTGAAAATAGACGCTATGACTGTAATCGATCCGCCAACAAATAAGTATTATTTTGTGATGTATTTGAGCATTTTTAATATACAATAACTTGATTTCCAATCACTTTTTCACTTTGTATTACTATGTAGTTCCATAATTTTAAAATATTTACTTACAAAATATATAAAAGAATTTCCATTTTACAAAGCATTGTAAAATTTCCGAGTTTTTTATACAAACAAAAACAGTTGTTGTACAGATTGTCAAATAAGTGTTATAAAAAGCAGAAACAACAAATACACGCATTTCTGCAGGAGATTTATTTTATTTTTCAGCAAAGTTATTAGACAGACTGTGAGTTAAAACATGAATTTAACAAACTTGCAGTGTGAATACAAAATCAGCTGTTTATGGTTTTAACGTTAAAACTAAGGCCGGGTTTCCATCTGTGTGTCATGTGCCACACAAGCGTAAAAAAACGTAACCACTAATTACTAATGAAAAACTTTTAGATTCAGACACGTATTTATTAAGTTAAATAGTTTGGTACATAGCTAATAGACAATTTTATAGAATCCAGCATGATTGCAAACTGTTTAAATCAATAAATACATTTCTGGATCAAACAGTTTTTCATTAGTAATTAGTTGGTTACGCTTTTTTGGGCAAATGACACACAAGAAATGCCAAATGTAAACTCAGCCTAAGTTTTGACTTTCAGTATGAAAACACTATTGTAATGACATTTAACATTTGTCTAATTTACAAAAAAAAAATATCATATGATTCACTTCATATTTTACGAACAAACTATTAAAATATTTCCTAGATTATTCGTCTACACAAAAATCTTTTTAATTTGAATAGAGCCGAATTGGTAAATATATGAATACATCTGTATATACACTGCAAGGATGTTTGAAACTAGATTTTTGTCAAGGTTAGTCCTTAAAACTTTGAAAAGTCCTATATTATTTTGCATTTCCAATGTATGCACAAACTAGAAATTGCCCGAACTATTTTTAGTAAAAAAATCTAGATCCAAAAGGTCTTAAAATATTTTGAAAATAACTTCACATTTTATTGAATTTTCTATATGTTTTAAATAGTACCAAAATGTTTCACTTGACATAAAATTAAATATTTTTATAAAATTTATTTAACGGAGTCAATATGAATGCATACAAAATATTCTTTTATAGGATTTTCTTGAATAACGAGACTTAAGAGCTCGATAAAGACTCCAATGCTCCACCATGGTGATCCCATCCTCCTTGATATAATTCCTCCATATCTTGGTAAAACATTTCACCTTGTTTCTCACTAAACTACCGAACATTGTCATAAAGATTATCCAAAGAATATAACTAATGATGCCTAATGCACATATTGCACCCAAGATCTCCAAAATTGCACAACATGTCCAGTACCAATTTTTTATTATTTAATTCTACTGTACGTGTGTATGTCACTGATCTCCTCCTAAACGGCTGGACCGATTTTAATAATTTTTTTGTAGGTTATTTATATTGCAACTAAAGGGATGGATCGACTTGAATGAATTTTTGTGTATGCATTCAAGTGTGTATGTAAGACAACGTTTGTCACGCTCAGCTAGTTGTATATATATTGTTTTCTGATTTATGATTTATGATACTGCATATGTAAACTTAAATATATACACTCTAGAACACTTTTTTTCAAAACTGATTTCGATCTAAAATTAAACAACTTTATTTTTTAAACCCGTTAATATTCGAGCGAATATGTTTAATTTTGAATAAAATATATTTAATAAGTTAACTTAATTTGTGTTTAGTTTTTCCCCTTCTGTTTAATTTTAAAAGTTGTTTATTTTTTATAAAAAATACATTAAGTACATGTGTTTCTTATTTTTCACATTTCTTTTAGATAAGCTATTTAAAAATTATTTTTGGAGACGTTCTCTTATGAAAAGTTCAGAGCCCCGTAACCTCGGAAAATATAGGCCACCACCAACTTTTTTGTTTCATTTTCTTTTCTTATTTTTAATTTTTAATTTTAAATTTTTTTATTTTTTTTTTTAGCTGCTTTACTAAACTACTTTTTTCCAAATGTTTAATTTCTTCTATATACTACAGAGATGAATGATATACCTTTTCTCACACATACAACTATAGTTTTAATTTTAACATCACTGTTGTAGACGAAAATGACTTCCTCCATTTCAATATTGTTACAATTTTTTGTGTTGGCGCATTATCTTTATACTGGGCATAACTGGGAGTTATGACAACAGATCTGTGGCAAAAGAAAGTGCTTAAGTCGAGATAAGCTGATTTTGAGCTAATGGTATCTCCTTAATCTGTATATTCGAAAGTACCCCTGGTCAAATCGACTGGAAAACTTAAAAGTCCTCTCGTGCAAAACAGAGATGATGGACACGATTCAACCAATAACTCAGATCTAAACATGTTAGATATCCCACTTGATCTCCAAACTTCATCATTGTATAAACTCATTTATATCAATAAATAATTTTTATAAAAAACATACTATTCTTATTTATAAACTGCCTTATTCACTCATTTACACAAAAAATCATAAGGACTGAACCAAAAACACAAGACTTTTAACATCCTTGTAATAACAGTAAAATATCCTGTGACACCAGTCAACTGAAAGAGATTTTTATGTAGAATAATAATCCAGAAAGTATATTAAGAGTTTGGAGGATATCGTTGGTGATATATAAAGCCTATTATAAACATAATGAATGTAAATTATGCAAATATTAATTGTCACTATATCTTTAAAACTATAGCTGCAGGGAAAACTAATGATGCCATCATTATCAACAGATTAAAATACTTCGGGATCAGCTTTTTTCGTTTAAGAAAATTAAAAAAAGCTCAATTTTGTTGCGCTGTGTTATTTATATCCTCGCAAAAACATCTATGTGAAAAAAGGCCAAGTTCTTATCAAAAATTTCGGCAATCAAAAGCAGTGAGATATAAATTTTGACCAAGTTCTTGTTTGACACAACACCTTTCACTGACATATGCTATGCATTATATAAATTTGTAATCGTAAGCGTGTCATATAATTTCAAGGTAATCTGCTAACTTGACAACATTTTTACCGATATAAAGAAATGAACATTATTCTCTCTTTTATTAGAAGGGTAAAAATATTGTCAAGTTAGCAGATTATCTAAAAATTATATGACAGCCTTACAATTACAAATGTATATAATGCATAGCATATGTCAGGTGTTGTGTCAAACAAGAACTTGGTCAAAATTTATATCTTGATAGGAACTTGGCCTTTTTTCACATTGATGTTTTTGTGAGGATCTGACTACTTTTTGAAAAATTTTCTATGTTAACACTTTTTAAACTTAAGGTTTCTGGGGTGTTTTATTTCTATTCATGCTCACTGTGACAGTTAACAATGGTATAGTTACATAAAATAATGGGTTAGAGCATGATGAGTTTTGTATTGTACACCTTAAAAATGAATTATTTTGCTATTACAACGGGTCGCCAGTGTGTACGCAATTTGTTAAGAGTCGTCTAAAAAGAAATATGTAAAATACAGCGTCAATTCTATATATCAATATATCTACATATTAAAGTCTGCTTAGCCGAAGTACACAAATCAAAAGGATATGCCCAATGTGCATACAAAGTTTCAATAGGGTGGGTGGTGCTTTAATTTTTGGATTTTCCGACTGATTTGTCTACAAAATGTCAGCTGTCTACAGTATAATATTACTTAAAAATTTTATGGGCCTGGCCCCGCCGACTTTTATATCTGTTAGTGCTTATGATTCATGTAAAGTTTTGCATGAAAAAGCTATTGAGAAATACATGAGTAATAGACTAAAAACTGCTAAGTCGAAGTATATGAAAGAAAAAGCTACGATTTATGGGTGTTGTCACGTCCACTTTTCAAAACAGGAAATTTTTACTTTGGATAAGTGTAATGTGGATGAAAAGTTTCAATAAAATTGAACTTAATTTTGAGTTAACAGTGCTTGTTCCCAACTTCTGAAACTTCTGGTTTCTTAGATTTTTTTAAGTTATCTCTGATCTAGATTAATTTGTGTACCAACTTTCAGCACTCTACTGTGAATCGAAGTTTTAGCGGATAAAACTTCTTGGTTTTAAGATTTTTCCATTGGTTTACTCATCTACACTTGCTTGTGTATAAAATTTCAGCTCTCTAGCGTGAACTTTACCTTATAATTTTATGAGCATTACCCCTCCCACTATTTTAAACTCACAATATTGTTGTGAGCCGCGCTTATAATTCATGCTAATTTTCTTCTTAAATATGCTAGCCGGAAGTAGATTAATCACAAGGCTAAAATTTTATGGGATTGATCACGCCTACTTTTTTAGGTTATAGTTTAAAGTATTGTATACGTGTAATGTATATGGACAGTTTCACTAAAATGGCTTAAGTTAAAAGCTTTATATTAACAGCCTCATTTATTTAGCTTATTAAAGCTTTATAAAGGGGTTTTAAGACAAATTTTCATAAAAAAATTTTCTTAAAAAGTCTTTTATAAATAAGGCTGTAAGTTTTTAGGTTCAAACAATAGTAGCTGACCCCGCCCATTCTGATAAAATTTTTTTGTTTTTCAGATTTCTCTAGTTCGTGTCTTACCTAGACCTACTTGTGTATCAAATTTCAGCCCACAAAAGCAACTTTTAATTTTTAATTTTTATGGGCGCAACACCGCCCCTCTGACTAAAATTTCCGGGTTTTCAGGGTTTTCTTGTTGTTTTCTCCCCTATACCTATTCGTGTATCAAATTTCAGCTCCTTAGCCCAGCGTTTAATTTATAATTTCAATGGGCGTAACCCCACCCACTTTTCCAAACTTTAGATTTTTTTTCGGTCACTGTTAATTATTCCTGTCAAGTTTCGTTGCAAACGGATAATAATAAATACAGAAATAGTATATCTAAATATGCTGAGCCGTAGAACACGAAAATGAGGTTGAAATTGTATGGGCGTGTCAACGCCCACTTTTTTAATAAAAAAATATTAGGCTTGTCTTATCGCAGCATGTATGCCAAATTTCAATAAAATAGCTTCCATTAAGCGCCTTAGATTTGCTTTTTTAATTCTAACTTTTATGGCCGTAGCCCCGCCCTCCTGCCCAAAATTTTCGGGTTTCAAAACTTTTTTAGTTTATTGCTCACCTAGACCTAGCTCTGTAGCAAATTTCAGCTCACTAGCACACATTTTAATTTTTATGGGCGTAGCCCAGCCCCCTTGTTTAACATTTTTAGGTTTTCAGAGTTTTTTGGTTCATTGCTCACCTAGATCTAGATTTTAGCTCTCTAGCTGTAGCGGAAGTGCTTCATCAATTTGATGAGTGATCAGTGAGTCAGTGAGTATGTCTTAAAATATGCACTTTTTGCACCTCCATATCTCCGGAACCTTTCATTGTAAAACTTTCAAACTTCGCATATTAGGTTATATGAATTTATTCTAATTATGGTTTAAATATCATACGGTCGCTGGGAACAAAGTTATGAGGGGGATAAAAACAGCTGAATGGCTTCCTGTAGATATACACACTGCGTGCATTGGCCGGAACTTGGCCTACCGTGCGCCTAGATACACAATTTGGAAACTAATTTCTTAAATACAGTATCGTCAAAATCTAAGACTGTGTTTGCGTTGCGAATTCAATCGAGTACAAAGTTCTTATAATGGTTCAGTGGGTATTCATTCATCAGCAGGAATTTCATTGTCTGAATGAATGGTTTCCTTTCAGTGTTGACGGACATTTTATATTACTTAAATTTTGCTCACCACTGTTCATATTGCTTGAACATGTACAAGTGTGAGCGCCTCATGTATGTATGTGTTAATTTATTTTTGTATAAATAATTTCAAATTGGTTTTGTTTTCTTCTTCCATACAAAAATTAGTTTTTGTATTGTTTTACATGCACAAAAATGGGGGAACAATTCGTTTATAAATATTTGTGCCTTTCGAAATACAAATTTCATTAAAGTGAATGCAAAGACACACAAAGAGGTATATTCACCAATGCCCAGCAAACATGCAGGTTTGTTCACACATTGAAAATAGTTTTCAATCAAATCTTATTTAAAAAAAAATTATAATTTATTTATTTATCTGTCTATTCTTAAGGAATAAATTCTAAGATTAAATTTAATTTTGATAGCACTAGCTATCGGCTCTGTTAAAAAAAATTAAATTGTATAAATCATTATGAAACTTGTTAAATTTAAGATTCTCAGTACAAAAAAACTGTGGCTTTTCCGCTAAGAGCGTCAAGTGTATTTGAGTTGTTTTTTGTTTTGTTTGTTGTTGATGTTTTCTAACCTAAAATGTCAGAAGTTACAAGTATCACAAGTATCAAGTATGTTATTAAAAATTTTTCCTTGAAGTGCATTTATTTTACGTCTGATATGTCAAATTTTCTATTGCAAAATACTCGTACATACACAAATACTTTGTATCTGTAAAGGTCAGACGACAATGTTAGATGACTAAATTTCAATTACAGCGCGTTCTATTTTGAATTGACAAGGTATACGACGTCATTTGTTTTTGTATGAAAACAGTTTATGTGGTGGAGAGTCGTACAGCTGAAAAGTCAGGCCTCAAATCGTCACATCCGTGATCGTATCGACAATCGCACTAAAACAAATTAAGTGATACGTCAATTGTACAAACTGAATGGGATTTCTGTACGTGCACGTATTTCATAATCCAAAAATGGTGTTTTTACGTGACGAGTTATACGTTCACGGATGTGACGATTTGACCCCAGATGTGAAACCAATTTCAGAAGGATATCCTTCAAAATTTTAAGACAAAATCTTAATTATTTTCTCTCGATTTCTTTGGTATTTATATGATGATTCAAAAAGTGAAGCTTTATTTGGAGATAAAAATAATAAATATCTAACAATTCAACGAGTCGGTATGCATTCAATTGACAGCACTAGAACTTATTCAAATACTTTTACCGATGCGTATATGGAATAAGGATAGAGGACCTCTGTAAACTCTTAAAATGTCCTTAACAACCTTATAATTGAATGCATTGAATGAAATTAAAATTCTCTATAGCATATACCTTTTAATATTAACTTTCATTTATCGATATCTCAGAAAAAATCAATTCTTAGTGAAATATGGTAATGTAGCCTAATAATGTGCATAATATATTATATTCTAGCGAACTAATTCAGCATTCAGTCTTAGCATTCTTAAATCTATCTGGCAAAAGCAGTATTAAACACTGAGTACAAGCAAGGACTTCAAATTGAAAAATATCTTTAGTCACAAATATATTTTTAAAATTTGGACAAACATATTTTTCATGCATGAACCAGAAAAGGAAAAAGCTTACATTTTTTATAGTAATAACTTACATACATATGGATATGTATGACTACGTATTGGCGTTTCTTTTCATGTTAAAAATGTTGGTTTTCCGCGTTCCCGAACTTTTGTGCAGTTTTGTATATTATTGAAAGAAATTATAGTTTGTTTTCATTATACCGAACTTAACACAAAAAGTTACGAAACAGACCTTTGGTATTTTCTTAGGCATGTTTAAGCTTTACTTCACATTCTATCACTAAATGAAATGGCAATAAAAACAATATCATCTGTTTTTGATAGTGATGGTAAGTGCAGATTTTGAGGTACTTTATATAAAGGACAAGCAAAGAAAAAATATGGTTGTAGAATGGTTGAGAAAACAATATAATGTTCTCTGAAACAAATGTGTGATCGTTGAAAACCAGTTATTGTTATTTTAAACATTTAAGTTACGATAAACAGAGTAATGTTTGAATTTAATAATTACATTATCACATCCATAAAAAAGTGTGATATGGTTAGAGTTTAACAATATAGTTTTGTTAAAAATTTCTAACTACAACATAATTTGTATTATTATGAAAAAAATAATATGATGTAAATAATAATATAATGTTATCCAAAACCATACTATGCTAAGTTTAAAAAAAAAATATTTTTCAGAAACATCTGTCAGTTCAGTGTTTCGTTTGGAAGCTATCGGTAGTGCACGGGTGGTGTTAAATAAATTAATAAATAAATAAAGTATAAACAAAAGGGTAGACCAATAAAAATATATAAACATTTGTGTATCTCTTTATACAGACATGTCTGTATGTCGTGTAAGTATACATTTCTATATATACATTTTATTTCAACAATATTAATTTATTTTTATTTCGTGTTTAACGCGCAGCTGTTTCTACAATAAATATATCATTAAAAACAAAATAGTACTTAACAATATTAATATAATGTTAGATCATGGTATGGTGAGTCTCAATTATAAATATTTTAGTCACATCTAACAATAGTGTTGTCATATTTATAATACTAAGATTAGGTGTAACAAAGTTCATTATTTTTGTAGATAATATTATTATTATTAACTAAGATAATAATATTATTAAAGTTTGCTTTTCTATTAACAATAATATGATTTGACTGCAACCATATAATTCAATCATAGTATGTTGCTGTTTATTATGGTTACCTCAACCATATTTTTTCTTAGCGTGCAGTGAGGAATAAAAGTTCCCACTAACATTTAGTTGCTTGCGATTAAAGATTTTGCGAAAAACACCTCTCCTTCCGGCTCTTCACGCGAACTCCTTGGACGATTGAATGGAAATGAAAACTTATATTATTTTTCAAAACTAAGGAATCGTTTTGCTAAGTATCAAATATGTTTGTATTCATTTTCTTTCTCTGGTGTGATTTATAAATCAATGTAATACATTTTTTGTGTATTTAGTAAGGTTTTCTACGTTTAATTTTTTTCTAAGAAAGTTATTTCAGATCTCTCTTATGTGTAGTTGCTTGTTTGTTAACAATCAATCACTAGGAATACGTTTCTAAATGTTAGTATATAGCATAATAAATAAAATTAAATTATCTTCTATATATACAAAATCGTAGTGTGTGTTTGTTTCTAACGCATAACCTCTGGAACTATAAGAGCTGTGGGGCCGAAATTTTTAACACAGGTTCTTGTCAATACCCGAAAGGTTTTTGTTTTGTTTCTGACCAAACAAGTGACCACCCTGTGAAGTAATTTGTAGTTAAAAAAAATTTAACATAATTGTGGGTAATACAACGTTTGCCGGGCTCAGCTAGTAATAAATAAAATAGTTAATAATTGGCGCTTTTTGGGAATTTTTACAATTAAGATTAACATTTGTTAACGCACTACATGGTAATCACAAATTGTTATTTTTTTTATTAAGTAAAATATTTTTATTATTAAAAATACATTTAAATCCATTATTGAGGAGTTAGCTGGATCTTGCTCGCATTTCACTGTTGCGAATGTAATGTAATGTAAGAGAGACAATGTTACATCACTTGCTGTTGCACATGAATAAGACATTTTTTTTTTGTTCGCGACGAGCCAGTTGGAAGTAATACATTCAGCTTCCAAAGAGCACTGAATTTTTTGCCTTACTAAAGTGTTTCACATTTTTTTAAGCTTTTATTATCAAGTAAGCAATGCATTGCTTCCCTCAGTTATTAGTGCTTCCAAATAAGATTTTTTTTGCTGGGTAGCATAATTTTAAAAAAACTTGAATGCTTTTAAACTAATGAAAATGCCAGATCTAGCAGTGAAAATGGCAAAATGGTGAGTCAGTGATTATGACTTATGAGTCAGTGATTATGACTTAAAATATATACTTTTTGCACCTCCATATCACAGGAAGCTTTCATTATAATACTTTCAAACATAAATGAGCTTATGGGAATTCATAATTTTACGATTGAGTGGAACAAAGTTATGAAAGGTGTAAAAACGGATCGAATTGCTTTGTGTAAATATACACACTGGGTGCAAAGATCGGAACTTGACCTGGCGCCTAGATATTTAATTTCATATCTCTTTCAATCAAAATTTTCGACAAAATAATCATAACAATAAATTATCTCTGAAAAGCTTGTTGGGTTGGGTGCAAGTAAAAATTTCTTCACTCTAATAATTTCTTAATATATACTTTTTCTTTAATATATTTTTATTTTTGTAATGTTTACCAACACCATTGAAATTCATTTGTTGTTTATTTTTAAATTTTTTTTATATTCTTCTAAATGGAACCCAATCATTGGGAACAATAATGACTTTATGATAATTTAAAAGAAGAAAAAAATGTTGCGGTAGAATTGATTGAGTCAATGACTGGTTGGATGCACTTGAAACCGCTTTTTTATCGCTGTTGTTAATGAAAAGAAAAATAATGTCAGTCCAAATGCATTTAAATTGAAACCATACTTGTATAATTCATACCCCATACTTGTTTCAATATAATTTATGGTACAAATTATTATAAATAAAAAAAAACTACGAATACGAGACTTTTGTATGGGAAACGATACTGACTCAAAGATTAAAATACTTTGTAGAAATATTTTTATGTTGACACAATTCTTTTTTTTTTTCTTTCTTTATTTGAGTATTTTATTTATTAATTCCTGCCATGCAATTGAATGTTAATTAGAGTTCAAAATTTTGATATTTTTATTTGAATTAAAAGCCTTTTGTTTCAAGATTTCTAGAGTGCCGTCATTAAAACCACACACTTGTGTGCTTTTCATATAAGTAGCCGCTCTCTTCAGAAGATAAAAAAAAACACTTACTTAAAATTGTGGTCTCGATATTAATTTAGTTCAGGTTTTTTTTTTGGCAATCACGTGAGTATAAGTTATAAAAGCTGGCTAAATGCAAGAGGGACTTACACGCAATATTTACAACCGTATTTTTTTAACTTTAGTGTTATGGCAGCCATAATGCTCTTAATACTAAAACAAATTAATAGAAACACTGCACGAAAATGTCAAGAATTTATATATCATATTTCAACTGGTATAAACCATCCTACCACACTCAGACAGACAAACGGCAGTGCACCGAAAGTAACTGGGTCTTGTTGACCCGTTTTGATTACGGAAATCTACAAATGCATGCAGCTGTGTTACTCGTATAGCGCGTAGTTTTTATAATGATGCGATGTAAATAATCGAAAAACCACAGTCTTTTTGTCGGATAATTTATTGCGTTTAAATTCAAATGAAAATGTCATTAACATCCAAAATAGCCACCTCCAAATTACCACACATGTACATTGTTGCTCTTGATAACTTTGCGTATAATCTAAATCTAAAAATTCAACTATAGTATGCATAAGCTGGCTTAAAATAATGTCAGAACTGAACGATAAGCCTGTCAAATGCTTAAGCAATTCAGGTGTGACTTTCAAATGGCACAATGAATCCGTCATACGTTAAACCTTTTTCAACTGACATTAACGCAACGACGGAGAAGGTTTGCCCAATTAGTACTTTATTGACGGAAGTATTTGAACAGCTTCAAAAGGTTGATATTCTATTTTATACATTACATTCAACTTTTTGTATTTCTTTCGTTTATTTCTCTTGTTTAATATTATTTTTGGTGCCACAAAACACAAGAACCTAAATCAGAACATACAAAAAAAAAAACCAATATCTGTCAAACTACTCAACGTACTCCAAAACTATGGCCGGGGCACAATGAATCAGTTATACGTTAAACTTTGCCTTTTTAACTGACATTAACGCAACGACGGAGAAGGTTGGCACAATGAATACTTTATTGACAGAAGCATTTGAACAGCTTCAATAGGTTGTTTCTTCATTTTATTTATTAAATTCAACTTTTTTTTATTTTTTCGTTTATTTCTTTTGTTTAGTTTTATTTTCAATGCCACAAAACACAAAGAACTTAAACAAAACATACCAAAAAAACCAACCAATATCTGTCAAACTACTGAAGGTCCGCAAAAAGTTAAAAGTTGAGCAAATTTCGTACTTTGTGTTGACGTACACGTACTGAATGTAACAGACCTCATAAGAAAACATGTATATTTCAACTTAGCTGTCAGTTGAAAAAGGTGAAGTTTAACTTATGACGGATTCAATCTACCCCGGCCTTTAGACCAAATTTTATACTATGCATTGACGGACACGTACTGAATGTAAAGGTAGAATTAGCTGAACGCTCGCGTAAGCTAAGAAAACATCTGATCGTTTTTGTTGATTGAAAACAATGCAAATGCTTACCGAAATTTTCTGTAACGTTGACGGCACATCTCAACCTGTATAAAATAGATTTTCCTAACGTTTTTAAGTGACGTTTGTAAGCCAGTGATGTACCATTGTAAGTTAAATGGAATAGGGGTATTTTGGCTCTCTGTTTTGGTACTTTTGTTAATAATAATATCTATGTGAAAATACAACTTAATATAATACATAAATATTTGGGTATGTATATACATATTTATGTACACAAATATATACATATTTATGTGTATATAATGAAGATATATACATATATGTATGGGTGAGATGCATAAAAATGAGATGTATAAAACAAATTACATGGTATCAAAATCTCTTATTGTGTATGCACATATGTAAAAATTATTTTATTTGTAACATACATACATATAGTTGGTCACAAGTAGAAAGGCCCTAACTCAAATAATTGTAATTTTACAGGAGAAGATAAAAACATAATAATAAACAGGACAGCTGATTTGTTAAATTGCTTGTAAAAGTTTTATTTTTACTCTATTGCAATAAATTTTTGTGACGAGGTGTATATGTGTGCACGCAAAGAAAAAATATGGTTGAGGTAACCATAATCAAACAGCAACATACTATGATTGAATTATATGGTTGCAGTCAAATCATATTATTGTTAATAGAAAACAAAAACTTTAACAATATTATTATCTGAGTTAATTATAATATTATCTGAGTTAATTATAATATTATCTGAGTTAATTATATGTGACTAAAATATAATTGAGACTCACCATACCATGTTCTAATATTATACTAATATTGTTAAATACGACCACAGTATTATTTAATATAATAATACTATTTTATTTTTTAATCATATATTTATTGCAGAAACAGCTGTGCGTCAAAATCTAAATAAAAATAATTTAATATTGTTGAAATAAAATGTATGTATAGAAATGTATACTTACACGACATACATCCATGTCTGTATAAAGAGATACACAAATGTTTATATATTTTTATTGGTCTACCCTTTTGTTTATTCTTTATTTATTTACTTATTTATATAACACCACCCGTGCAATACCGATAGCTTACAAACGAAATACTGAACTGACAGATGTTTCTGAAAAAGATTTTTTTAAAAACTTAACATAGTATGGTTTTGGATAACATTACATTGTTATTTACATCATATTATTTTTAAATAATAATACAAATTATGTTTTAGTCATAACCATATCACACTTTTTTATGGATGTGATAATGTAATTATTAAATTCAAACATCACTCTGTTTATCGTAACGAAATAAATGTTTAAAATAACAATAACTAGTTTTCAACGACCACACGTTTTTTTCAGAGAACATAATATTGTTTTCTCAACCATTCTACAACCATATCTTTTCTATGCGTGTGAAATGTATTGGAATCACTGAAAAGCTAAACTTCATGAAAATGCGAGTTAGGGCCTTTCTACTTGTGACCATCGATATGTATGTATGTATGAACATATTTATTTATCATAAATGTATAACATATGTACATACATACATATATTTTTAAGTACATGCTCCGATAAAATTTAAGTACCATATTTTAGGTACATCTTCTTCGCTACAGTCACCATTTGAACTTTTTTTTAATCCCCTCACTGTTTTGTGAACAGCTGTTCTTTTTTTATATTAAAACAACCTACAACGGTACAGCAACAGCAACGTTCGGCTAACTCAGCCTTAACAGACCTCATAAGAAACCATGTATTTCAACTTAGCTGTCAATTGAAAAAGGCGAAGTATAACTAACCTGACCAGACATCCCGCCTTAGGCGGGATTATTCCGCTTTTCGCAGGTCGATCCCGCTTCGAATTTCTATCCCGCTTTATCCCGCTTTTTGGACTTTTGAAATTTTCAATAATTTATTCTATTTTATTAAAATTTCAGTCATAAAAATTTAATGTATTTTTAAGTGTAATTATTGCTTAAGTAGCAGAAACCCCGTGTGTGTTTGAGATGAAAAGAAAAATTGTTTATATTACAAGTACCACGCTTGCGGTTCAGCCTTCACTATTTTGTATAATATTTATTAATATAAATAGTCATTAGTTTCCAAGCTATTTTTTAAGTAAACATTTTCTCTATTTTTCTATCATCGGCAGAACCATCAGAATTTCAAACTACCAAAATATTAAAAAATTAATATTTAATTTATTTAGGAGATGACACACTTTTTGCTCCATTATTGAATCCTTTTTATAATACTATTATCTTTACTATTTTGGCTTCCAAGATATTGTGAAACAAACGTTGCTTCTCTAGACATTAAAAATTTTCAAAATGAATAGCCTATTGCTCCTTCTAGACCATCGGTAATACGCTGTGGGTAAATTAGCAAAATCAGTACACTTACTATCGACAGAATAATCCCTACAAAATTTCCGCCTTCTCACTATATTACTTTTCCAGATATCTCAAAGATGTGTAATTCGAACTTTTCGTAAGACAATGCACATAATAAAAATCGTTACTTACACAAAATTTCACGTTTCTTGCTGAAATATATTCCAAAATAATAAAAAATTATATGGGAGGTGCCACATTAAAAAAATAGCGAAATCGGTGCAGCAGCTCTTAATTGATGCGATTACAAACGAACGACAATTGATTTTTATTCATATAGATAAATATTTTAGTTTCTTTTGAGTTGAAAAATGTGTTTCCTAAGTACAAATGAAATTGTGTATGTGCATATTACAAATCCCGCTTTCTAAAAGGTATTTATTTTAAAATCCCGCTTTTTTGCGGTATTTTCTTCGAAATCCTGCTTTTTAATCGATCATGTCCCGCATTTTGCAAAAACCATTTGGTCACGTTAAGTATAACGTATGGCGGATTGATAGTGCCCCGGCCTTTAAGCATTCTTTTGCCATAGCTGCACATCTAAGTATTGTTCATAATTTTGCATTAATTTTGTTTCTTCTCATAACTCCTAAATGAATGCAATTCAATAACGTAACTTGTCGGAATGTCCTAATCTATTAAAAATTCACACATAATTATGTCTATCACTTTAATACGTGTTTTACTGGTTTTGTCGACTAAAAGTTACAACAATGAAATACATACATACATATGTATGTACAGAAGTAAACACATGTACTTATATGTGTGTACATGTATATTGTGAAACAGCCCTGTAGGTAATGTTACTACTGAATCAGTACTGATTCACTATTGACTTTGTCACCAGTACTTCTAACAAATTATACAAATTATATATGCAATGCTTTTTGCTAAAGGCATTTAATATGTGGGTATCATTGAAAAACAACTACTGGCGTTGTTACTACTGAATAAGTGTTTTTTTGGGACCATATCGAGACATTGGAAAAAGATAGTCACTAGTACATTTTAGTAATCCTAATGATAATGAAACTGCATATTTTTTTCACATTTGGTCTTTTTAAATATAAAAAAAGGGAATTAATGCATAAAAACATATAAGAACAAACTGAACAATTCATTCATTCGCTTAGCAAGTAAGGATTTGGTTTGTATTATATACATATCTAAATGGAAAAGTCAATGTTTTGTCGAATTAGTAGAATCAAATCCTTACCTATGAGTCTGGACTTACAGAAAATTTTTAACTGATCCCACAAAATCTTTTACAGGCTCATAAAAATCTTCACAGTTATTTAATTTTCAAACTTTTATTTTTATACATACATACATACCTACATGGATTGCATTTTATTTGTGTTTTGCAACTTCGTTTTGTTTGACTCTTTGAATTATTTTTTAATGCATTTATATTTGCCTTTCGAATTGATTTCGTAAACTAATTTTTATAAAAAAGTTTAATTTTGCTTGACCCCACTTGTATTTTCAATAAACCAACAAAACATTAAGAAAAAGCATAGTCGCGTGTATTTGACAAGATTTTTCTACTCGTCAAAAACAATGTTAATATGTAGACGCTTCGTTGACAATGTCACCAAAATAGTTGACAAAATGGTGACTTAGGGATAATTAACTCCAAGCTTCCTTCAGGGAATGAATAAAAATAAAAGTTTTGCTTTATTATCTGAGTTTGAAATGAAAAAACAATAAAAAAATATCTAAAAGCAATGAATATTTTTTTTAGTATAAAAAATGCAAAAACAGTTGTTTAGTTTGGCACTTTGCTCAAGCTAATGAGATTTGACGAAACTTGACGAAAAGTTTCATTAAGTTTATGATAGTGTGCCATTTGCGTTTTAAATGTAACCACACAGTTGCTTAAGATAGCTTATGCATATTATAGTTGGGACTTAAAGCTGAGAAGTAGAAAATGTAAGACTCTTTGGCTACGGCTGATCTGCAATACAAAGAAAGCATGTAGCGTAATATTTAATCTATTAAAATAAGACAAACAGATCATTAGATTTTTTTCAAAGAACTTCCATACAATTGAGCTTTCCATCCAAAACAATTTCATTTGTTTTTATTAAAAGCGAAAAGTAAAAAGTTAATTATTTCAATAAATTACCTTAAAACATCGATATCTATGGTTTTTTTTTAATACTAATTAAACGTACTAGTAGTATATGCAAAGTTCAATTGTTCTCCATTAAAAATAACGTGTGCTTGTAGTGTACGTTAAAACAAAATTTCCATACAAAAACCGGTTTTAACATACTGAAGCACACGTTATTTCCCTTACATAGGGTGTTAACCTTTATAATTTATCACTTGAAACATTTCCATTTTTAATGAATAATTTTAAAAAAATTTCATCATTTTATGGTAGTGTTTTAAGGATTTTTTTGTAATTCACAAATCTAGAATAAAACGATTTTGACCGTTCTCATAATATATTTTAAATTTGAATAGTTTAAAAAATTAGCTGTTACGGCGAGTTATTGAGGTATTTATTATATGTTTCAAGTGTTTTTATTTGATAAAGTGTTAATTACATAGTAGCCTTTGCGATCAACAAAATTCCTTATAGCCAATAAATTTTTTATTATGTTAAAAGTAAATTAATGTATTGATAAGATTTGATCGTGGCTTACGAAACAAAATTTATACATATGTAAACATACATATGTACATATTTTTGTATTAACACCCCAAACCAAATCTTTCGACTTTTTCTGAAGTCAGACTTTTCGTAGCGAATTCTTTAAGACATTTCGATAGATTCTCTGAAAAATTTTTTTAACAAAAATATTTAAAACAATAAAACTTTTATTTTTAAATACATACTTAAGAAAAACTATGTGAAAAATTTCTTTGAATAAAATTGTATAAGAAATAAAAAAGAATTATAACTAATCACCCTAATCACTAATCGTGAATAAAATGTGAAATTATTGTTGCCATGAAATTTTCATTCCCCATGAAGCGAAATTTGCAAACGTGAATTTTATGGGAACGTTTGTTCCCGCTATCAATGCGTAGTGAATGTAAGAAACAGGAAGAAAAAGCTTAAAAATTAATTGAAAATCAAACAAATTAAATTTAATAATAAGAAATACACATATTTTGGGTTTCAAATGAAATGTTATAGAGTGTAAAGTTGTGTTTTTAATTGTTTTAGGCACCGTGCAAAAAAAAATTTAGTATACACAGAAAAAACTAAATCTCGTTTTCAGTAACCAAATTCATTGAATCAGTAAATTTTTTGTGTGAATGCGGACAAAGAAATTTTTAGATTCTGATAACAATTTTGTAAAAATTTAACTGAAAAATAAAATTGTATTTTTATTTAACTTATTATGGCATTAGAGAAAGAAGTTAACTGAAACTCAAAATATTTTCAGTCAAATATATTAATAGGAACAGAAAAACATTTTTGCAGATTTTTTTTGTATTATTCAGCAAATTTTTTTTTATAATTTACAAACACATTCACTAAAATTTTTCGTATTATCAGAAAATAAATTAACTAAATCAATAACAATTCTTAAAACTTTTTTTTTTAAATTAGTAAAAGTTTTATCTGAAAAAACTAACTGAATCAAATGAAAGGTTCAACTATTTTTTTTTTTACTTTCAAACTCGTCAGTAGACTTCGACCCAAAAAATCTTTTAATTTAGCTAACAAACTCCGTATGTTTATAGTAAGACTCTTAATACTATATTGAGAATCACAATATACAAACTTAATAAGTTTGAAAACCGCAAACAAAAATCTTTAAAAAAATAAAATGTTTTTTATATCCATAAAATAATTTGTAGAAAAAATCAGACAAATTTTTTTACAGTATATAAAAATAAATTTAACTCAAAAAATTAAAAAAACAGACAAATTTGTTTACAGTATATAAAAATAAATTTAACTGAAAATAACAAATTTAAATATAAAAAAAATAAATCTAAAATTTTTTTTTTTACAAATTTTACTTTATATAGGTAATTTTCATTCTATACAGTTTTTTTACATAAAATAAAATTGGAACAAATAATTTACTGGAACAGTAAAAAATATTTACTGAAACTAAATTATATTTCAAAACACACGTTTGTTTGAAAATTTTTTGGGAATAATTTTTTCTGTGTACCAAAGCCATAAAATTTACGGTATGTGAACCAAATCATAAAATATAGAAACAAAATGAAGTTCGAACAATAATAATTAAATTAACTAAAATTAATAGTCATGGAACTGTGGCAAAAATTAAATAAACAAGTAAGAGTGCTATATTCAGCTGTGCCGAATCTTATATACCCTTTACCAAAGTGCGTTTATGTAGTACAGAGATACATACATAAGCACATAGTTACTTTTATGTACAAAGAAAAAAATAATAATTTTCAAGGCCTAGAATCATAATTTTAGATTTTTCTGATTACTTATACTAATCTAGTAGTTCTTAAAAAAAATATAGAAAGTGTGTTAAGTGAAAAAAAGGAAATTAAAAAAAAAATGTTTTAATTAGTTACTTTAATGTCTAGAAAAAAATCATAGTTTCCAGGTTTTTATTTTCATAATTTTCTATACCAAACTTTTCTTTCAAAAACGTAAAATATATATAATTTATAAAGGAAAAGATAAAAATTAATTAGACTTAGTTACTTTTATATATCAAAAAAAGTGTAAGTGTTCCAACCCCGAACTTTTTTGATTTTTCTGATTTCTTACACCAATCTCTTTTTTTTAAGAATATAAGAAATGTTTAATTTATAAAAAAAAGGAAAAATTTGTTTTAGTAACTTACTTTTGTACAAAAAAAGTTAAAGTTTTCCAACCCTGGAATCGTCTTTTTATTTTTTTAATTGTTTTTTTATTTGAAATACCAATTTTATTCGATGTCAAGCATAAAAAAAGTTTATTTAATAAAAATAGAAAAAAATTAGTTTTCGGTAGTTCATTTTTTATGTCACAAAGAGTGTAAGTTTCCCAATCCTGGAATCCTCCTTTTTGATATTTTATGACTTCTTACACCATCTTTTTTTAAGAAAGTAAGATATGTTTAATTTATAGTAAAAAAGAAAAAATTTGTTTTATTAATTTACTTTTGTATAAAAAATAAGGTTTCTAACCCTGGAAACGTCGTTTTAATTTTTTTAATTTTTTTTATTTTGAAATACCAAATTCATTCGTACTGAAGTATAAAATAAGTTTATTTAATAAAAAATTATTAAAAACTAGTTTTTGGCAGTTATTTTGTATGGCAAAATGAAGTTTAAGCCTCCCAGCTCTGAAACCGTCTGCTCGATTTTGCTGATTTTCAATACCAATCTTATTTTGACCATTTCTGACCCAGCAGTTCAAGAACGAAGTCTCTAGCTTTTCTGGGAGCTTCGGAAAACCGATTTCACGTACAGACAGACAGACAGACGGGCTGACGGACATCGCTTATTCGTCTCCCCTATGCATAAGGATCCAGAATATATACACTTTATGGCTCGCTTATTAATATTCTAGAAATTACAAATGGAATGACAAACCTATATATACCCTTTTACCATTTTTTGGGAAAGGGTATAAAAATATACTTAGTAGTAACAAATCAAAAAATTTTGTCTTAAGTAGAACAAAAAATAAGCAAATTAACTAACATGTGTATAATTAGTAAAGAACAAATGACAATGGTAAGACTGTTGTA
Source organism: Tachina grossa (assembly GCA_949987645.1). Taxonomy (NCBI): domain Eukaryota; kingdom Metazoa; phylum Arthropoda; class Insecta; order Diptera; family Tachinidae; genus Tachina; species Tachina grossa. The sequence continues at coordinate 122,054,380 of OX465274.1, read as the reverse complement.
AATTTAGAGATGGTAAAGTTAGCTTTCATTACAATACATCTTTCAGCAAATTGAAATACGATGAATCAAAACAATTCACATATTCCATTTGCAAAAAAAGGTTTCGTATATAAAGCAGATATATACATCAACTGACACCACACACAGTGGACCAAACACAGAAGAACGCTGATATTGAAGTGGCCTTCGAAAACGGCTAGCTGTTCCGTTCAACTATGTGTTGTCAGAATATTTATAACTAACTTTGGTGTTATTTGTTCATTAATAATTATCACATGTAATTTGGCTTAAAAAGCGATACGAACTTTAGCCTGTTCAAATCATAAAATATACAAAGATAATAATGTTCAATGAAAAAATGTTTTCCAAGGAATTATTGTTATTAATCGTGGACATTATATGTATATTGATCTTGCCCTAAAAATAATTATTAATAACTTTAAATACATAATTACAAGAATAATATTGAAATTACGTAGTGTATTAATTCAGTTCTCCTGCAAAAGTAAAGTGAACAAAACGAAGGGAAAAGTGAAAAAATCCATGTGAAAAATATTATTCACGATAAGGGGAATCAAGAAAGGGAACACAGTTTAAGGAAAAAATTATTCACGATTGCAATTTGTGGAAAAGGGAAATACCTATTTCGAGGAAAAAACTATTCACGATAGGGGTGAATGTTAAAAAACGTAAGTACGTACAAATTTTTCTGACAACAGCAGCAACATATAGCATATAGCAAAGAAATCGTACTTATGTACATGACGTTACGAATTGGTACCGACATTTCGTATCGATTTCGTAACTACATATCGTTGCGAAGTCGTGTCAACCATTTCATACAAAAATTGTAACGATTTCGGTAATATTTCGGTTCCGTAATAGGAAGAATTTGTCGACCAGTCGCTACGAATTCCTTACGAATTCGGAACATTTGGTTTGATGGGTACATATGTATGTATGTATATGGTAATATATTCACACATGTGTATACCAAAAAATTGTTTCCCCCTTAGAAGTTTAATTTCGTTCGAATATAAAACTTATCACTAAATATCGTTTATAAAATCATACAGGGCAATTATGAATAAAATTCCGCGAGAAATATCTCCCTTTTCCAATTATATTTTTTAGTTTTCCCTATTACTTGCTATTAATTGGAATTGTTCCCAGGGAAAAATTTCCCGCGGAATTTCATTCATAATTGCCCTGATAGAATTTTAATTTAAATTTCCAATAAGGGTGTACATACATACATATGTACATACATTTTATTTTATTTACACAAAATGCGTTGAATGGCAAAACGAGATGACAAGTGTGCGAAACTAAAATCTAATTAGAAAGGTTATTGATACTTTTAAAATTTAGAATCTATGTATGTATGTATGTATGTATGTAAAATTTAACCGTCAGTTTATAGAAGACTAATAAAAATTCTCGTCAAATTTATTTTTGTTTTCAATATACATATCGCTCATTTGCTTCAATAGTGGCATAACTCAAAAAATGAGTTTTTTGAGTTAATAATGCAGAAAGATGCGGCAATTTGTATTTTATCTTGTGTAAAAATTTCATATAAATAGCTTGTACCATCACCTCCTGAGAGAAGAATTTTTTTTCATTTCTCCATTGAGTTGTATGCAAAATAAAAACTTAAAACACGTTTTCTGCAAAACTGGTTTTTTTGAGTTGTGCCACTATTGAAGTAAATGAGCGATATGTACATACATACATACCTACATATGTATGTAAATAGGTAGACGAGAATTTTTATTTGTCTTCCATAAACCGACGTTAAGAATGTAAGCATACATACATGCATATGTACATTCGTAAGTATGTATCACGAATTTACATACTCAACACGCTTTGCAATAATTACAATATTTAAATTTATGTTAATCAATTCCACCTTAACGAAATATGTACATACATACATACGTTACACAACTTTTTGTTTAATAAAAAAAAAAAATTTAGGATTAGACTTTTTAAACTACATTTATATGTACATATGTATGTATGTGCAAATCATTGTATTTATGTGGAAGACATTCCATTGATTAAAGATTATTTTCCCAACAAAAGATACAAAACAAAAAATTGTTTCTCTGCCAAACAAACACATTCAAATTAAACTGCACCAACACATTCACATGCTGCTTGATTAAATTTCTGCTTATGTGGTAGTAAAATAAAGAGAAATCTCACCAACACATGCAAACATCACCAGCCCGTTAAGTTCAAACGAAAGAGAAAAAATCAAATTGGATACAACCAAAATAAAGTAAATTCACACAAGACAATCCAACCAGGAAATTAAAATACAAAATTTTACAGCTTGCTGCCATCTGTTCGTGAAAGGAAGCATTAACTAACCAACTCAAATACTGTTGCATACGATTATTTAATGAGATGTAGAGGTCGCCGATTAATGTGACAACATTTTTCTAACTGTTAGAAAATTTAAATTTCAAATGATATTTATTGGCGAAATTATACAACGAATAGAAATTACACGCACTTTACATTTCTGGCGGATTTATATTCTAATTGTTCTCAAATGTTGTTCACATTATTTTTTTATTAATTTATTTAGTGATTAGTCAATGGATACAATCCTTAACAAAAATTGGGACCCCATTTGGCTACTTTCAACTTTAAAATTGTTCAATTCACAACCTATTGTAAGTATAGTAAATTATATATAGGCTTGTGTCATTCATGAATGAATTACTTCAATTGAATGATTCTTTCAAGTGAAAGAATGAAATATTTCTATATTTTATCTATATATAAAGGGTGTTTTTTATTGAGGTATAGAACTTTAAGTTGGCATCACTTTTTTAACTGGCGGCCATTTTGTCAGCTGTCAAGTGATTAATATTTAGTTTGGTTTGCCATTTCATCATAAACAGGTTGACAGAAGAACAACGCTTGCAAATCGTGCAAATTTATTTCGAAAATAATGGTTCAGTTCGCGAAGTTTACCGCAAGCTCCGTCCATTTTATGGTCGACATAATCGTCCATCAGAGCAATTAATTCGGTTAACCATGGATCGTTTTCGCACTACGTTTACTCTATGTGATAATACGCATCCGCAGAGACGTCGAACAGTGAGCACCGAAGAAACAATTGCCGCTGTAGAGCAAAGTGTTGAAGAGGACCCGAATGAATCGATTCGCCACCGTGCACAGCAATTGGAGCCGACTAACCGACTATTTTGTTCCCTAATTGGATGGCATGAATGTGGATGGGTTGTGGTTCCAACAAGACGGCGCTACATGCCACACAGCGTACGTCACAATCGATTTATTGAAGGAAACATTCGATGAGCGCATAATTTCGCGGAATGGACCTGTCAATTGGCCACCAAAATCGTGTGATTTGACACCATTGGATTATTTTCTTTGGGGATATGTGAAGTCGCTCGTCTACGCCAACAAACCAGAAACGTTAGGGGACTTGGAAGCCAACATTCGTGGCGTTATTGCCAACATACGGCCCCATATGCTCGAAAAAGTGGTTGAAAATTGGACCTGTAGAATTGGCTTTATTCGAGCCAGCCGCGGCGGCCCCATGCCCGAAATCATATTTAAACATTAATGGCATAAAATTATCCTTCCAATAAAGCCAAATTGATGGACATTAAAACGATTTTCTTGTGTTTTATTTCAATTCGAAGTTCTATACCTCTGAAAAAACACCCTATATTTCATCTTTCTCCTTAAATTTTCTGTTATCTTTCACATTTGCAACAGATATAGTTTTTGAGTTGAAAGAACTCAAGACTATGAATTTGCCTTGAGAAAAATGTAATATCAAGGTAATATTAAAATATTTCTGTTTTTAAAATATCAGTTCACGTTAATTATAATATAATAATTTTCAAAAAGAGATACATTGGCAATTCATCTTGAAAAATTTGTGACATTCAGCAAGATGAAAGAAAAGAAAGAATTACTTTATACAATATTTCTGAAAGAGAATGAAAGATTCACACAAATGAAAAGTTTTGCCCAATACTAGTAAATTAATAATAATTTTATTTCAAATGCGTTTTGTAAATAGTGCCTCTTTTTAGTATGTAGCCTCTGCACTGTTGATGAAATTAATAAAAATGAAGAGTATTTTTTTCATTTAAATTTAATAAGAGCCAAATTAACATTCATTAGTTATTTATCAATATACTAAAATGATAACTATTGTTTAAGTAATACTTCATATTCAAAAAGTATTGTTCAACAAAAGTTCTTAATCTGAGCAAAGAATTGTAACCCCATCAAACTATAAAGTTTCACTTTAGGCAGCTCTGCTATAGCATATGGTGTTTACATACATTTGTTATATTATTTCTTAAAAAATGATGAAACAAGTGCTCGCTCGTCTAACTTTGACTTGCAAGATATTGAAATAGTGCTGAAATTAGTTCGTTAAAACTAAAATATAACCTATATATATATAAGAGGATGTGTGTGTGTGTATGTTTGTAACGTATGGACTCACTCCAAAACGGCTGGGCCGATTTTGATGAAATTTTCAGGGAGTCTTTAGAATATTCAGGCGGGTGACACTGTGAAGTCAGATTTTTTATTTTTAGTCTGCGGCTGGAGGGGCGTGGCAAAATTCAATTTTTATATTGCACCACCAATGCGCAACACTTTCAAATCAATGTAAATGAAATTGAAAAGACAATGGGGGTAGCGAAGCACACCGGGTGTAGCTAGTAGAAAATAAAAATAAAAGAATCTGTTACAGCTAAATACAAAACAGATGTTTGATAACGTATATACTATGTGTTTGAAATGTGGCTAAAATTTTTCACAAAACATCAATACTAATAAAGTTTACAACGAATCAGTTTTATAATAGTTAGATATATTTATTAACCAATGACATCTGGTGGTTTAACTCATGGTAAACAAAAAGCTGTGAATCAAATATTATTGGTTAAACTATTGCTATTAGTTAACTCATGACTATGAGTTTGGGCCTAAATGAACAAGAATTAAGCAATTAGCTAATGTTTTGTTAAAGTTAAACCTTATAATTTGTATGTACTGTTGTTATTATAGGATTATTTTTAATCGTTAATGAGTTAAATAAATTTCTTTTTAACAGAGTTATTTCAACTTATGCAATTCTTTTAGAATTTTGTTTCTTTTTAATTTCGCACAGACAAATTTATTATTTTACTTATAGGGCATTAGTATAAGTATTATTTTTAAGAGTTTTTAACTATGTATTATAAAATGATTTATTATATTACTTATTGATTCCAACTATGAAACTTTTGGTAACTACCGGACATTTTGAACATTCGCCCAGAGACGTTTGCAAAGTAGTAAAACGACTTTTGCAGAAGTTGTCAGGATGTATGAGATAAAAAAAATACCGAATATATAATATGTCATTGCTCCAGGTTCCTAGCGTTAAGACGTAATATTATTGGTCAAAAAATACTCAGAAATAAGAGCTCAGTCATATTAATTCATACAGCATTCAATATGGAGAATAAGAAAAATTGGTTATTTAATAACATGGTCGTCCAACAGCTACTATTGAAAACAACAATAATATAAGAGAACCTGGTTTTGTTTTCAATATAAGTAATCTAGGAATGTTTTCTATCGAAATCGTGGGACAGACCGATAATTTTTAAATACCTAAATCAAGGCACTTTTACTTCCAGGTAATATTAGGATTACGAGAACAATGAAAAAATACAACATTGAAAAAACAACATAGCTTTCAGTTTATCCTAAATGTCAAAAATAGAATTTGTTGTAACACAATAATAATGAAAATTATTCACATAAAGTTGAAAAAATTTCTCCACGGCAGCTACCACTAACAAAATTTGCAACGTTTAGCACTTTTAACAATTTTTTTTAATAGTTTTTTTCATATTTTTAAATTTGTTTTCACAGAATTTTTTTAATAAAATATTTTTCATATTGAAATTTTTTTTAAATTTTTTTTAAATTTTTTTTAAATTTCTCTTTCGTAAAAAATGTTTGAAGCTTCGGATGAACTTTAATTTGAAAAAAAAAATAGCTCAGCTGCGTTTCCGCTACTACCTGGTGAATGTGTTTAGGTGAAAGTGGAGTGGAGTGGCCTTCGAAAACGGCTGGCTGTTCCGTTCAACTATGTGTTGTTCATTAATAATTATCACATGTAATTTGGCTTAAAAAGCGATACGAACTTTAGCCCGTTCAAATCACAAATATAGAAACAAATGGAGTTCGAATAATAATTAAAATTAACTGATAATTTTCTAAATTAAATACATTTATTGAATGAAAGTTGGCAAAATTTCGATTGTTTTATCAATGTAAGCATTCTTTTTAAATAAAAGTTAATACAAAAGTAGTTCTAAGACAAATTTTTAAGAATTTTTAAGGGAATTCAAGCCAATAGCAATTACACAGTAAGAGACTAATTAAGACTAATTGAAGACTGTTATTAAAAGTTTGTCTTGCTTATTTCTTATTCCTCTCGAGAATTTTCCAGGAGGATTTTTATCGTTAAGTACAAGCAGCTTACAGTATTATAATCAGCTGCGCCAAATTTTGCATAGTCTAAGCCACAGCCTGTCTAAATATCTTTGATTTTTCATTTTATTTCTCCCAAAATATTTCCTTCAGGGTTTCAATAATAACGTCGGCTTATATTAAATTTAAGTATTGTCACGTGACAGTTTTTACATTTCTATGAGCTTAAAATTTTTACTACAATTTCCAAAAATTGTTCACTAATTCGGCAAAAAAAAATCAGTTCCAATTTGTTTAACATCGAAACGATTTGATCATTGCAACCATTGATACTTATACAAAGTATTCCACTTTCTTATGTTATAGTTATCAAAAGACAGTCTTCAAAGCTATTAATACTTTTCGTTAAAATGCCTCGCTGATCTAATTTCTGTTTCAAAAATTTCAAAAAACAATTCAAATTCAGCATGTCAAAATTTAATTTTTTACAAAAGTGTTAATAATTGTATTATAGTCTGATACGGCCTTTACAAAATGCATTTTTCATGTAGTTTTCGAGTCAAGCAGTAATTTTTCTAGTAGACGAATTAGGACAAATAGTATGACTTCAATTTTATGGCATTTTTTATGAAATTTCCGCATAAATTTGAACACCTAACATTTTTATTTTATATTTTAAAAAAATTATGTACATTTTACTGCTTGTTTGTCGGTGTCGAAGGAATTATTTTTTTACAGTTACATTTGAAACAAAAAGAAAATTTGAGAATTTGTTTTTGTTTTGAATAAAATTTTTAGAATGAAAAATTTCATAAAAAATATTTCAAAGAATTTCATCGTGTAAATTTAGTCATACAATCATTCAACTTTTGTAATATATAAAAAACACTGAAAGTTTTGATATTAAAGTAAAACCAGATTATAAAAAAAATCTTATATGGATGAAGATAAATTTAGTTGCAATCATGTTTTACTTCATATATGAAATTTACATATTTGTATGTTATCTACTTCAATGAAGCACTTTGGGACTTTTAAAATTCTATTTGCAGTGCTGTGATGTATTTCCGGACAGGCCCAGACTAAACTTTTATATATAAAAAAAGTAGATCAAGGGTTGTATGCGTGTTTACAATAAACACAAAAAACTTCGTCGAAAAAAAAATTATATTCATGAAAAATTACTTTCTATTTATGTAAAAGTTCATAACAAATTGGTCAATTTACTGATTACTAGTATTTATGAACGTTTTCAGTAATACAAATGAAAAATGTAGATAATTTTTTTTAAAGCTTCATAACAAATATGATCTTTTTTTCAAATGTATTCATATACATATCGCTCATTTACTTCAATAGTGGCATAACTCAAAAAATTAGTTTTTTGAGTTAATAATGCATAAAGATGCGGCATTTCGTATTTTATCTTGTGTAAAAATTTCATATAAATAGCTTGTACCATCACCTCTTGAGAGAAGAATTTTTTTTAAATCTCCATTGAATTGTATGCAAATTGAAAACTTAAAACGAGTTTTCTGCAAAACTGGTTTTTTTGAGTTGTGCCACTATTGAAGTAAATGAGCGATATGTATATATAAAGTTTTTCATATTACAAATTTCATAACATATATGAACTAGGTATTCAAGAAATAGTAGGGAAATTAAAAAAAATTTCATAATTTATGAAAAATCCATAATATTCTGAAACTTTTCCATTATATTTATGAATTTTTTCAATGAAAAATTTTAGGAATATATATCATGACAACTATGAATAAATTCGTAACTCTCAGAACAATATCATAGGTACTATGAACACAAAGAAGTATGAACGGCATTCATAAATACTATGAAACACGTACATATTCTTTTCGGTACTCGAATTTTTTGTATGATTTCTTGTTTGTGTTTTTTTAAATAAAATTAATTTTTTTTTCTCTAATTTGTTTAAGTAGTTGTAAAGAATTTTGTATACTTTATATATTGAAAACGAAAGAAATACAGTCAGAAACATGGTTTTACTAAATATACATCTTGTTTTTACTTTCATCAAAAAAATCAATGAACTTTACGGCTTTTTGCTTTCAGAAAAAAGGATTCGAAAAGGCCGTAAGTACCATTACGAAAATACAACTACTGTTTGTTTACTTTTTGTATTGGATCACATCCTCAGTAGGTTTAGTAATCATAATTCTAAAATTTGGCTACTAGGAATAAATTTATAAAGTTCATCGCTTCTTATCAAAAAAGATAAATAAAAAGTGCAGTTGCGGATTTTTGGATTTTAGTTTACCAATTTTTCTAAAAAAAATTAGTAAAAGTTTTATTTGACTGAGATATTTTTAGATTTTCATTGAACTTTAGTGAATTTTTAATCAGAAATAATTTTTAGTCAGGCTCAAGTTCAGTAATTTCAATTCATTATTGAATGTAATATTTTTATTAATTAATGTGGGTTTTCTAAAGAAGAGAAGAAAAATTTAACTTAGACTTTATAGCTGGGGGAAATACCGATATTTTTCTGTGCAGCCACGCATTTCATCAGCACCCACGTCTATCTACTGAGGTAGAGTTTTGTTATTAACATCAGCTTTTTAACGCAAATTTAGTATGGAATGGAATATGAGAAATGATTATTGTGTATACAATTATAGATTTACCATTGGTAAATACATTTATAAGATTCACTATTCATTTTCTGTTTTTCCATTTTTTTTACTTTCTATTTGGTTAGCACGAAGTTATAACACTCTACCTAAGTATGTTGAACTATTCATTCTTACACTGCAAGAAAAGTTTGCAAAAATTACTTTAAGTATTTCAGAAAAAAATAACTGAATCAAATAAAAGGTTCAACAATTCTTTTTTTTTTTTACTGTAAAAATTGGCCTGTTTTTATGGTTAAGCATTTTGTTCCCGCTCTTGGAACTCGTCAGTAGACTTCAACCCAAAATTTTTTTTAATTTAGCTAACAAACTCCGTATGTTTATAGTAAGACTCTTAATAATATATTGAGAATCACAATATACAAACATAATAAGTTTGAAAACCACAAAGAAAAATTTTTACAAAACAAGCATTTTTATTCAACTGTGCATTTATTTTATTTTGCATCACCTTTTGTAGAAAAAATTAAAAAAAATGTAAAAAATTTTTTTACAGTATATAAAAATAAATTTAACTGAAAAATAACAAATCGTAACAAACGTAATATCTTCTAAGTGGCTTCACCGATTTTATTAAACCACAGCTAAGAACCTTCCTGATCAAGTCACCTTTCAAACAGAAAAAACTAAATCAAAATCGGTCCAGCCGTTTGGTCTGTACGAGTACTTGTACAGACACACAGATACACAGACCAGTGATGCCAATTCAGCCATTTTCTGGATATATTTAGCCATTTTTCATCCCATTTAGCCGGAAGAAAAGTGAGTTTAGCTATTAGCTATTTTTTTAGCCATTTTTATTTTAACCTAGCTATTTTTAGCTATTTTTCCAAACATGAAATTTTTTTGTGATTTTTCACAAAAAAATTAAACTCGGAACATGGGAAGATTAATTAACTACCAAAAAACACAACAGAGTAATATGTTCTACTTTTCGCGTTAATATTTATAAATCCCGGTTCAAACTTGCCATTTTTGTTGCAGCAGTCTAAAAGCGCTTATATGAAAGAGATGGCTCAATTGGTAACAATAAGATTTGCTACTGCATTCTTATAATCGTTGCAAGGTGTTTATAAGTTGTCGGGTCTACAGTGAAACCTCTCATAACGGACACTTCCTATAACCGTACACCTCTAATAACCGGACAATTTTTGTAGATCCAACACGTTCATTAGTTTTTCCATACAAAATGCATAACCAGACACTCTCATAAAAGCACAGAAGCGGCGAAACACGGCAACATGAGTTGCTTTTAAATGGTAGGTCTTTCTTTATTCAACTCTGATTCATATTTATATTAGTGTCAATGATATTGCTGGTTCCCTGGTTAACGCATATGTAAATACTGATTCGTTGGAGACGAAAGAAATTGCTGTTTATATGAAGAAGTCATTTGCTTAGCTGGTGTCCCAAAATGGCAGTAAAAAAATTGTTTTTATCATTTACAGAAAAAAAACTATATTTGAAACGAGTTTGAAAAAGGAAAATTATTCGGTGCACGAACTTGTGAAGATATAAAGTTTCTTGTGTATTTTAACAATTCATATTTCTACATTTCTTATACAAACTGCATTTTCAAAACATTTTTCTAGAGACGACTTTGTTGTATTCCAACAAATAAAATCATTGAAATTCATTTGAAACCCAACAGCTGAAATTATACCAATCTAATTTGTAGAAGTCTACTCTTAAAATAATTTTTCAACTACAATCAAATCCAAAAAATGTGTAACTCTCTCTTAAGCGGACACCTCTAATAAACAGACAAAAACAGGGCGACCGTGAGTGTCCGGTTATGAGAGGTTTCACTGTAATTGGTGGTTTATGATATCAATCAAACAAGGGTCATATTTGTTTTACACGAGTCAAAATATCAAGAAAAATAAAAGCTTAAATGAAAGTTTAAAAAATAGAAAGTTAATAAAAAGTATAAACAAAAATTTCGCAAGGAATGGATTAGTATCCCAAAAATTTAAAGACTTAATAGCAGAATGTACAAATGAATAGAAGGAGTAATGCAAGTATTGTAAGTTTGCACTATATGCGCAGTTTTTTTATTACCTGAAGAAAAATTATTTTAGTTATTACTTCAATTTATTGTTTTTATTTACTTTAAAAAAGATCCCGATTTGCCTTAAAAAAAACAATATACAAATACCTTCTTGTTTTTGCTAAAGTTCATGATTTTTGTATTCGATTTTGCTTAGCCATTTTTCAGCTAGTTTTTAGCCATTTTTAGCCATATTTTTGTCTACATTTAGCCATTTTTGGTGGAGGAATTCTGGCATCACTGACACAGACACACACTACGAACTTATAACACCCCTTTTGTAGTCGGGGGTTAATAAAGTGAAATTGGAACAAATAATTTACTGGAACATTACAAAAATATTTACTGAAACTAAATTTTATTTCAAAACACACGTTTGTTTGAAAATTTTTTGGGAATAATTTTTTCTGTGTAGTTAAGGTTCGTGGAACCGTAAGCAGACCCCCAAACGCGGTTAAGCTACCTGAGCCGACGACAAAAGCACGTTAATTTAGACCACCGGTCGATCCTGGTATGAAAGCAAACGAACAAAATGATGACTTATTGGGGTTAAGGTAGAATTACCCGACTGTAAATGTAGAACTGTAAATATAAATGGCAGGTAAATGTAACGTCTGAACCTGCAGAAAATAGAATTTCATGACGACGTTACGTGACATTTGTAAACAGTGATGAGATGTATGTATAATGAATGAGAGTGTGGCACAATAGCCCTGATTTGTTACTTTTGTTTCTTTTAATAATTTAAGCTTTTGAGTGGTTAATTTGTATACGTACATGGCATATATAATAAATTTAGTTTTCTAGCAAAGTTTTTTTTATAAAATCTAACCAGAGACTACCAATCGTATGTTTTTTTTAATATACATACACATATATATATATGTACATATGTATGTATGAATATGTAAAATATACATACATATGTGCGTACAAACATTCAAGCGTACAAAAAATTATTTTTATTTAAAAATAATACCAATAAAAATAAAAATAGGTACGTAAAATCATAATAATTATAATGATAATAATTAATAATAATATAATAATAAATGATAATAATTAATTATATTAATAATATTAATTTAATTATTATTTTTCGAACTTCAGTTGTTTCTATATTTATGATTTGAATAGGCTAAAGTTCGTATCGCTTTAAGCCAAATTACATGTGATAATTATTAATGAACAAATAACACCAAATATCGCTAATGAGAAAGTGCTGCTTACAAAAGCTATATTCGTTCATTAGAACAGATTTGTGTGTTAGTTGTTGGAACCGACAAAATTCGATTGACTACAAATTCGGTTATCACAACAAATCTCTTTTCTCTGTGTACTTATAATTTATTTGTTTAAAATATCTGAACATACTAAAATAAGAATTGTAAGGCTAATGGTATAACCCCCGAAAAATAATACATAAAAGCCAATTTAAATGCTACAACTTAACTGCGTTTAAAATTGTTTAGTGTAGTAAGCTACTCACATCTTTTTCTGAAATCGTATGAAATAAAATTGCAATAATTTATAAAATTTTTGTTTGTTTTTTTTCACTCTTTCAATACAATTACTACAACATTAAAAATTAATTTCAAATTAGACAAGCGCTGTATTGGACAAAATTTGTTTTGGTTTTGTGTTACGATGGTAACATGACGACTGTTTGAATGAAACGTAAGTTTTTGCATAAAAAATAATAATCTTTACTCTCCTTTGAGTTTTATCCAACGTTTCTCCAAAAATAGGATTTCTCGAAGTCATAAAAATATGTATGTATTTGCTTATGACACGATTTCATCGTTGCAGTCAAATCTTTTTCGACCAAGCCATTTCTTCAGATTTGGGAACAATTCACTTGAGACACGGTTACTACACGGAACTAAAACTTGTATATATTGCGGTTAAACAACGCCAAACCCTCTAGCGACGTTGACTTACGATTGCGTTTGTGCTCGATTGTAAAAAACATCGGCATCCATCTTGCGGAAAGCTTTCTCTTACGCAACCAATCAAAAATTGAAACCACTGAGCCATTTAAAAAACCTATCGCTTCCACAATCTCCCACTTTCAATATCCCATCGGTCAATATTAGATCGTAGTTTTTCTATGGTTTAACTTAAAAATGGATGCATGCAGAAGCAACAATAATAAAAAAAATTGTGGGGAAAAAAGAGTTTTTTTTTGGAAGGAAAACAAAGAAATTATTTTCATTGAACTCTGGAAAGTGAAAATAGACAATATTACTGCCATTCATCTGGCTATAAAAAAGGGTTATCTTATAATGTATTTGTGCATTTTGATATAAAAAATTTATTTCCAAGCACTTCTTCATTCTGTATAAGAAGTTCCATAATTTAAAAAATATTATTTACAAAATATAAAATAATTTCCATTTTAGACCACATTGTATAATATCTCAGTTTTTCATATTAACAAAAATTGTTGTTGTACAGTTTGTCCAACAAGTGTTATTAAAAAGCAGAAAAAATGCAACAACAAATACATGCAGCTCTGCAGGAGATTTATTTTATTTTGCGCAAAGTTATTAGACAGTCTGTGAGTTAAAACATGAATTTAACAAACTTGCAGTGTAAATGCAAAATCAGCTGTTTATGGTTTTAAAGTTAAAATCAGGTTTTAACTTTCAGTGTGAAAACGCTATATCACACAATTATCGCCTTCGTAACACAAAAATCGACAAAAATGCAGATATATCAAAGCGTCTTTTCAATTGAATCCTATTAGAATACACCTAAAAAAAATATTCCAAAAATATTTCAAAAACCTGTATTGTTGAATATGGAAAAATAATTCAACAAAATTATGTATTTGATTCAAACACATTGCTTATCATAAGAAAGCAAGCATTAAACTGTGTACAAAACCAAAAAGGTTTGAAACAAGTGTCATTCATTCCCACGCACGATAACAATTATCACTGAAAATAAAATTTTAGTCACAACTTTTTTCTTTGATTCATTAAAATCTTTATTGAATGAAGAAAAAAATATTTTCATTAAACGTACTTAAAACTTTATTTATCAATAATGCAAAAAGCGTCATCACAGAAAATTCAAAATGTTGTTTCATTGCATGAGAGATTGTCATATTCAAATATCAAAATAATTTTTTTTCTGTGTATTTAACTCCATGTCCATTTTTCCTTGGGAGTATTCTCATATGTTTCCCTCTACTTTTCTTTCAAAAGTATGTTTTCCACCATTTACCGGTAAACATATGCTAAGCCAACAATGCAAGTGATTGCTGAGAGAGCAGACTCCGCCTTTTTTACAATGGCTGCACAAAACAGGAAAAACAACAATGCTAACTGCACACTACACAAGAAGAAATTATGTATGTATATCAGCTACACCATACTGGAAAATAAGAGACGCATGCGTTTAACAATCGAATGAATTGAATGTTTGAATTGAAATATGAAAGAGTTGACGGAAATAATGAATTCAAGTAAAATATGTAATTTTAAAAGAATTTTAAAGATTTTATAAACACAAACCACTTAAAAAAGGGGTTTTTAATATTTGTTAATACATACATATCTATAGAAATATATGTATGTACATACATACATATCGCCCATTTACTTCAATAGTGTCACAACTCAAAAAAACTAGTTTTGCAGAAAACGAGTTTGAAGTTTTCAATTTACGTACTAGGTATGTAAAGAGTCTCCCAACAAGAACGCAAGATTTAAATTTTAAATAAAACACTGATAATTAAAAAAAAATCGTCAAACTTTATTATATCGTAAAGTAGACAGAATGAGGTTATGTGTGGAACAACATATCGGGCAGATGGCCGTCGCGGCTTTGCTGGCACACACTCGATCTTTTAATAAAATTTTCAATGACCGTTTTGCATAAATGCTGCGGTATTTCATTAATGCAGCGTCCAATTTCCTCTTTTAAGGCTTGAGTCGTCGTCGGCTTATTCGCGTAAACCACCGACTTGAAAAAACCCCAAAGAAAAAAGTCTAATAGTGCGACATTTTCGATCGATCGCCATGGTCGAAGGCGCGTTGTTGTCTTTACATCACTAACAGACCCAGTTTCGGCAAATTTATCCATTAACCTCTTTATAGTTGACTCTTTTGGAGCATTATTGTGATCCCAAATTGATCGCAATTTGCGAACTGTAGCCGCAAAACTTTCACCATTTTGGTAAAACAATTTCACAATGAGAATGCCTTGTTTATTCGTGTAGCACACCATTTTTACTAACCTCGTACCTTCTACTAGCAAACAATAACAATTGTTCAAATGCCAAACAATGACACTTCGAATGGCGCCAAATTTAAATCTTGCGTTCTTGTTGGGACATCCTTTACATACATATGTACAACTATGGGAACAAAAAATATTAGTTTGCTTTCAAGAGTTTAGTAGGCAATATACCTATTTGTATGCAACTTTTACACAATATTAAGGACGATATGGGGATTAATTCGGCATCATTAGCTAAAAATACCATTTTTTGAGTTATGACGTTGTTTGTGTAAATGAGCGATATGTATAAATGTATACCGACAAATGAGCATACATCAGTGCTGCCCACAGAGAGAAAACGGAGTATAATGTATAAGCGTATGTGCATTCATTTGTACAAAAAGCCAATTGATGTTCGGCACTCTAGTGCTTCTCTGGCCAGCGGTGGCATACATACATATGTATGTATATGCGCATGTAATTACATACATACTTATACTTGCAACAAGTACTGAAATTTCTTGGAATTATGAACCTTTTTAAGGGATGAACCAGACAATTTTTTGTTAATTTTCTTTTTTATTTAGCAAAGGGTGCATTTAATTAGCAACGAAATATGCCGAGTTAAATATAGAAATAAAAACTAAAAAGATTTAAAATGCTGTTTGAGAATGTGTGAAAACCCCTATTTGTTTTATTTTTATTATTTTGCAGCAGTCGAAAACGTTTGATATTAAAAGTCATGAACTTTCTTAAGGTAGAAGATATAAAAAAGTTGCATCCATAAAAATAATAATAGGAAAAATTATAAACTTTCAAGGAAAAATTTTTGTATTTTATTGAAATGATCATTAAAATATGTAAATACATATGTATGCATGTGTATGTAGATATATATACATACAATACACGTATCGCTCTAATATCGCAACATAGGAATAACGCAAAAAACCTAGTTTTGCAGGAAAATAAAGGCTCAGTTAGCCGACTGTAATCTAAAGTAACTGCAACAGTAAGAAACAGCTGATCGATTTTGTCATGTGAAAAGTAATGGAAATGGTTATAGAGATGTAATGTAACGTAACCTACTTTTCATATAAAATTCTCGATCAGCTGTTTCTTACGTTACAGTTACTTTACATTACAGTCGGCTAACTGAACCTTAAGGGTTAAGTTTTTAATTTACATACAACTCAAGGAAGATGCACAGAGAAAAATTTATTTTGTATTCAGTTATGCAATTCAAAAATTCAAAAATAAAACACGCATCTAGTATCGAAAGATTTTTGTTTGAGACTTACAAACTTATTATATATGTATATTGTGATTCTCAATATAGTATTAAGAGTTTTACTATACAAATACGAAGTTTCTTAGCTAAATACAATTTCGTATTCGTACTGTGCATCTCTTGTGAATTGTGTTAAGTGTTCATTTGTTTGGAAGTGTTTTTGAAGTGGATTATAAATATTCTGCCGAATAAAAGCAAAAATTAATTAAAATTAATTAATAAATTAATTTAATTGTGAAGTCTTCGAATTACTTTGAGAAGCGCATAGGAGGCAAACAAGTGTTTCTTGCAACAAGTGTTTTTGCCTAGCAAGTATCTGTTTTTTGAGAAGCGCATAGGAGGCAAACAGGTGTTTTTTGTAACAAGTTGTTTTTTCTTGTACGAATTGGTTTTTACTAACAAGTCACATTACGAATAAGCTGTTTTTTGGACAAATTGTAATTGTAACCTCTTCGGGATGAATGAAGAAGAGGATGCTGCCTCTGGAAAGAAGAGGAAAAAAATTGGCCGAGACAAGGATGAAGAGAAAAGAGATGCAGACGAGCTGCGAAAATTAAATGCAGCTTTAATGAGCAAATTGGATGGTGCTAGCCGTAAAATAGATTTTTTGCTGTGTGAAAATGAGACATTGAAGAATAAGCTGGACAATGTCATTAAATTGAGGGAGAAGACGCTCATGCAAGATGCCGAGAGCCTTGAAATGCTGAGTGATGAGGAAGCTGAAAACTGCAGTTCAGTTCAGTTCAAAAATGGTTCCATAGAAGCAGAAAAAATTCAAGATGCTGTTGAAGATGTTATTGGTTCAAAAGCGAAACCGAAGTGCAATTCCAAAAGTGGCAGGAAGATGCCTACTGGAGCTAATAAGAAAGAAAGTAAGTCTGTTCCTGTGATCACGACATACGATTGTAACGTTAAAAATATGATTGAAGGGCTGGATAAATTTTTAGGGCATACAAATTTTAATGTAAAAATTTTAGGCAAGGGAGTTAGTAATATAGAGGCCTGTACCCTGGAGGATTTGCAGAAGGTAAAAGAAGTTTTGGAGAAGGATAGTGTAAATTTTTACACTTTTACACCTAGGGGTCTTCGTCCTTATACGGTGGTTATTGAGGGACTTCCTGATTCCTTTGAATCTGAAGAGATAGTTTCTTATTTGAATGGTCTCCAGATTAATATAAATATTTCGGGTATTTTTAGACTGGGAGGTGACAAATGGGTTATCAGATTGACTAGTGATTCTGACATACGTAGTCTTTATGCCGTAAGATATATACGTTGCAAAGTTCACATGAGGAAGTTTAGGCTTACGGGTGTGACACAATGCTTTAACTGCCAGCGTTATGAAAATGTTAGCACTAATTGGCGGATGCCCTACAGGTGTGTTAAGTGTGGGGGTTCTCATGGGCCTGGTAAGTGCGAGGTGCCTTCCAGAGTAGAGAATGTGGAGGAGTTTTTGGTAACTGATCCAGTCACTGGGCAGGTTACTAAGAGAGTAGGCTTACCAGTACGTTGCGTTAACTGTAATGCTGATGGACATGCGGCTAGCTCAAAGGAGTGTCCACGAAGAATTGAAGTTCTTCGCAAGTTAGAGGCAAGGAGGGTATTAGGGAACAATTCCCGTCCACGTATTCAGTCGACGGTTCGGAGTGAGGTAAGACCTGGTTTTTCTTATGCTGCAGCTGCTGGTACTGGGAAAATATCAGAGTCCTTACCTAAGTCTTCTCATAGGGAGCAGCGAAACACAGTTGACTCTGGGATTTCGTTAAAAGCGTCCTTGGAACAGTTTGACCATATTGACAGAGATTGTCAACGATTGTTTGGTGGTGGAATACTGAGATGTCTAGGTAGGATAGGTGGATTTGCGAAAAAGTACCGCGAACTGGACAATGACGAAGACAGGTCCCGTGCCTTGTTTGGCATGTTAATGACTCTTCAGCACGATGGATAATTTGATTAAGACAATTTTCATTAACGTCAACTCAATAGTCTCAATACACAGGAGACATTACATGAGTTTATTTTTGACTGCACATAAACCTGACATACATCTAGTGGCTGAACATTTTTTGAGTTCTCGTCACAATTTTACAATGACTGGGTACAGAGTATTTAGACGTGACTAACAAGGTAGACGTGGGTGCCGTACTGCTGTCCTTGTTAGGGATGCCTTGCATTGTGAGGAGATAGTTCTCAATACTGGCTCTATTGAGAGCACAGCCGTACGCATTAGAAGATCAAATGCTACTGATCTTATAGCAGTTGCAATGTATTTGCCACCTGCCGCTGATCTTGATGCGGGTGACTTTGACACTGTTCAGGGTCTTGCACGCAATTGTAGTGTTGTAATTGGTGCTGATCTCAATGCAATGCATCCCTATTGGGGAGACCAGTATTCAAATGTTAGAGGGTCTAGCCTTCGGAAAATTTTGCTCTCAATCCCTGACTTGGAAATACGACGGACTGAAGGACCGACTAGGATAAATAGGGTTACATCTTCCTATATTGACTTTTTTATAACATCTGTGGATATAACTACTGCTACTTCAGACCGACTGAGAACTCTTGACTATGAATCGGACCATAAAGCAGTGGAAATTACTTTCTACTCAAATACGTGCTTGGCACGGGAGTCTGTCATGAGATATGACTATGACCGGATAGACAGACGCAAATTGAATGACAGGTTGTCTACGAATCTTGCTTCATGTGGACTTCCAGTAGACAGAAACGTGACCGAGACTGAGATTGACCAGTGTATTGGCGCATTGGAGGGAGCTTTCCAGGATGCTATGGAGTGTTCCACACCCAAAGTTTCCCTGAGGAATAAGGGCTTATTGAGGCTTCCGCCTTACATACTAAATTTTATTGCACAAAAGAAACGACTGAGACGAGCGTTACATAGAGGGGTAGACCCGGACAGACACGGTACTTTAAAGGCAGAGATAAGGAATATAGACAGAATAATACAGGGTGCTGTAGCCAACTTTAAACGTGACTATTGGACAGATTTCCTAGGTAATATACGACTAAATAATCGGACATATAGGACTGTGAAGTCAGCAGCCGGCTTATGTACCCGGCCTGCAGTACGGTATTTGGTGGATTCTGATGGAGCTATCGTTTCTGATGATTCTGGATTGGCGAATTTGCTAGCGAGTAGTTTTTCACAGGTATTTTCTGGACAATCTGCTCGTGTAGATCCACTGAGTGTGAGGGTACATGAGACAGTTGTTACTTTAGACAAGACAACACCTTTGGTGACATTTGGAAGGACAATTAGGGCAGACAGGATTGTGACAGACGGTGACATGCGTGTTGATGGACTTGGTTTCATCGATTCGGTATCGGTGGGTAATGCATTAGGGAGAAGGTCTAACAAAAGATCTGCTGGTATAGATGGTATACCTGATTTTGTTTTACGGAAGACGGATGCCACAACATGGCGATATCTGGCAGCTGTTTTCAACCACTGCTTAAATATAGGGTATTTTCCGAAAGCTTGGAGAGTTGCTCTTGTGGTTCTCATTTTGAAACGGGGCTTAAACGCTAATTAGAGGGGAAGCTATCGACCCATTTCCTTGCTATCGGCCTTTGGAAAGCTATTTGAATACTTTCTTCTGACAGCGGTGAATGACATTATTATTGACAAGGACATTTTAAAGGACTTTCAATTTGGTTTCAGACATGGACTCTCGACAACACATGCACTGATGGTACTAACGGACTATGTTACCAGGGGGCTGAATAGAAGATGCCCGACATTGACTGTAAGTTTAGATTTTGCCAAAGCTTTTGATACGGTTTGGCATGATGGCCTAATCTATAAACTTATGACTATGGGATTTGGGAATAATGTCTGCCATATGGTTGATAGCTTTCTCAGGGGTTGCTTGTTTAGAGTTCGGGACGGTAGCATTCTCTCTAATGAGAGCTTGATTTTTTCTGGGGTGCCACAAGGCTCTTTGCTCGGGCCGGTTTTGTACAACATATTTGTGTCGGATATACCTCAGCCTCCCCAAGGAGGTCTTTTGTTGACCTATGCTGATGACATTCTAATTACGTCTACTGGACCACTAGCACGCAAAGTTAACGAACGACTTAACAGATACTTGACGACATTAATGTGATACTTTACAGAGTGGGGACTTAATCTCAATTTGAGAAAAACTGTAGCGGTTATGCTGAAGGGGAGACGAAAACATTTATATCCGAATTGTAGGTCTTATATACCTTGTTTAACAGTTGGTGGGGAGATGATCAGGACAGCGGACAGAATGAAATACCTTGGGGTGACTTTTCACGAGGACTTTGAATTTTATAGACACATTGACGACATATTAGTGAGAGCTAAACGTATATATTCTGGCTATCAGGGCATACTGAAACGCAGAGGTGGCTTAAGCATGAAGGTACGACTTTTGGTGTATCGCCAAATTGTACGACCTCTTGTTTCCTATGCCTTTCCAATTTGGTTTGGAATATCTTCATCTCAAATGGAAAGACTTAGAAAATGGGAGCGTTTAGTCCTGGCTGCATGTTTGGGTCGCAGGTATTATAGAGGGCGGAATGGTGAGCTACGACGACCGTCATGTGCATCTATCTATGCTGGGGTTGATTTTAGTAGGATAGATGTGTTTATGATTGAGGGTGCGTTTAAATTTATGGACGGAGCGCAATTGTCAGTGAATGGTCTAGTTGGGATGTGTTTTTCTGGTGTTGGAAATCTGCAGACCATTCAAATGAAAAACTATCTTTCCCCAGTGGACTTATCGATACTTAGGGAAGCTGGACTTCTTTACCGGTGTACAGACCTTCTATTTTACCATAGAAGAATCCGTACATTAAATATAGCCGATACTATGTATATCACAACACAGTAATATTGTTTTATTATTATTTTACTTTTCTTTTTCTTTTATTTTGTTTATTAGTTTTTCTTTTAGTTATTAGCTAGTAATTAATTTTAAGTTTCTTAGTTTTGTAAGTATTATTTCAATAGCTTCCCTTTTTGTTTCCTTTTTTTTTTGGAATTATTTAATTAAATAGTTTTTGTTGCAAATAATGGTAAAATAGATGTACTTAATTTTTTGTACAAGTTTCATTAATTTTATATTCTTTGAAAAATACGCAAGTATCTAAAGAAACACTGATTTTGTTTTGGCATAATGTAATATAAATTTTGTAATGTTTTGGAAAAATAAACTGAAAACTGAAACTGAAAAATAGCTAAATACAAAAATTTTTTTGGGCTGAAGCCTACCGATGAGGTCCAAAAGCGGGAACGAAATGCATATAGACAATTATTAAGCATAAAAAGAAGCAAAATTTAAAAAATTAAATAAATAAAGACTTTATGTCACATAAATATAGTTTGGTATATCTGTGGGTGCAAAAATATAAATAACGATGTTATCGCGGATGTAATTAATGTAATTAAGCATGTAGTACATTTCGAAGAAAATTTTATGAGCTGCCTGTAAATTTGTGATTTTGACAGACATATTAAGTCGTATAGCTGAAGAGTCAAGTAGTAAAATAAAGGCCGTGTGAAAACAGCTTTAGTTTGCCTGAGGAAGATGAAACAAAATATCTGCTACGCTACTGATACTTTATGTTCAGACTATACAATTCTTCTTGATAAGCTTATCACTTTTTCTTCTTTGGACTATCTTCGGCGTTCACATAATGCTAGTCGTATTTTAAGGCACATATTTTTTATGCACAGTTTTTTGTATACCTGTATGCTTTTTTTAAACATTATGCAAGCCACAGACCTTGCGACCATTGGTACAACACGTTGATTTATCAAGTTGTGTGTTTTGGACACAAACTACACATCTACGTGTGCAACATTAGCGCACAACTTCATTTCACAAAAAAAAAATTTGAGTATACATGACATCGGTTACTACTGCGCATATTGTAGTCGATAATTTTTTTCGTGCAAAACGAAGAAGAAGAATGTAAAAAAGAGCAGAAAAAAAATTTGTTAAAAAAATTTGGTTTATATAAAAAGAAACATATTCTAACAACAAACTTTTAAAAACACTAAAAGAAAGTAAGCCAAAAGACTACAAAAATTACATTTGCATGACATTTTAAACGCACATTTAAATTCGTGCGTGACGTTTCTTTATATGACACTACGAAAATAAAAACAAAATGAAATGAAGTTTTACAACATACTCCTAAATTATGCAACCTGTCTATACAACTTGCCAAAAAGTCAAATCTTTTTAATCTTTTATACAACCGAGACACAACTTCATACAACGACCCCACATACTTTACAATCTCATACACAACCTGCTCATGTTGTACCAATGGTCGCAAGGTCTGTGGCTTGCTTTACGAATGATAAAACAAAACGTATCGACAGTACATGAAGTTTAGTACTCGTTTATTTCCCCTCGTTTCTCTCTCCTATAAACTAGCAAACTTAAAAATAAGAATATCTTCGGCTGAACACTGACTTAATATATTTAAGAATAGACTTGGGTCGAACTCGTTCATTAGTTCATTTTTGCCACAAAACCTATGATCAAACCTATGTAATTTAAATGGGTTTGATCATTGGTTTGTGGCAAAACTGAACTAATGAACGAGCTCGACCCAAGCCTATTTAAGAAATTTATTATGCGACATATTGTCAGAAGCTTATTTTAATTTGAAATTTGTTTGCTGGTGGTTCAGCGTTGTCTATATATTTCATTGGTTGAAGTCTACTGATGATTTGTTACAGCAACAATGAAATATATAGACAACGCTGGTGGTTCAGCAAATAAATTTCAAATTAAAACTGACTTACTATAGTATTAATGTTGACAAAAAAATATTTATTCGGAGAAGTACTTATTTACAAATATGGGCAATATAAGTTTTTTGGTTAGTATTTTGCGAATTATCAGCTTTTGAACTATTGTAAAATAGTTTGATGAAGCATAACGAATATAAGTAGAAAAAATGTAAGAAACCTATTAAGCTAAACGAAGAAAATAAAGAATTAAAAAATAAAGTCAAAGGCGCATACTCATAGTCAAAACAAAGTATACTTTTATGTATTTACATAAAACCAGTATTACCATACAAAATACTGATTTTAAATTCTTAAAGTATACTTTGTTTTGACTATGAGTATGCCCCAAAGTAATTATGTATACATTGAATATTGAAATTGGATTGTGTATTTTTAGAGAGATTTCTATAATACCTGCACTTGCGATTTTCTGGGTGTTTTTTTATGACATGTACATAGGAAAAAAATCACCAACTAAAAGAAATTTGATATGTGATTTTTTTAATTTTTTGTTATAAATCTTTAAAATTTTGCTCAGTAATTCATAAGCTATTTTGGGTACAAATTTAAACTTGGCCAATTAATCATAAAATTTTGCGGGAACATAAAGTAAATAGAGTTTGACCTCTGAAGATTGGAAAACAAACTCATAATACATAACATTTCCAAGGTCATTGTCTGATCTGTACATAACAGCTTAGTGGAAAAACTACGGTTACGGTTTCTGTTAAATTTTCTTATTTTGAAGTCGCTATATTTTGCAAACTGGAACGTATAAACTGATTGAAGATTATCACTAACAGTGGCATTATTCCTACAAAATTTCATCAAAATGGGAGTGAAAATATACAAAATGTTACTTTTGTTATTTGTCTATAAATGTTTCTACCCAATGAAAATTTTCTTCTTCTTCTTCTTATATTTACAATACAATACACATACAATAATACATTTCTCTCGGTGGCCAGCATTGATCTTGGAGGTTGATTATGTTAATAATATCTACCTACTTTTGTAAGTGACCTGAAAATAATTTGAGTAAAATTATGAAAGAAAGAGCTTCAAGCTTGTCAACCACTTTCTGAACCTGTGTGGATTAAAAACTAAAAAAAATTATGATACTATATGTGCGTCATCTTAACTTATGGAATAATAAAAACAAATTAAAAATGAAAAAAAAAGTTTATTCTTAAGAAACATTTCCTTACATCTTCTAAATCAACCCCTTAACCAGCTTAAATAAGGCAACCATGTTCAACTTTTTTATATCATTTCGAATGTGTATTTTACACAATAAATGTTTGAGATGTTTGTTTTATAACCTCCCTTAAAACTGTTCGAGTTTGTTGGAATCGAACTCTAAATGGGAAAGAGTGCATCTGTTTATTTTGTAACAAGTTTTATTTGAATTTGTTGTATCTATACATTCATACACACTGTTTTATGTACTAGAGAGATAAATAGCTTTCATTGCTATGTAGGTGAGTGTGTGTATTTGTATGGCTGACTCAAACTCTCCGATGTTTTTTCCAACTTGCTTCGCACCACCACTACCACTACATTAATATTTTTGTTTTTTTTTTTTTTTCGTATATTATTATTGACTTGAGGGGATGTCATTCTTGTATACAGCCATCAAGACTTTCAACAAGGGAACATTTAATTTATGGCCAACGAAATGGAGGAAGGAAAGTGTCATGCTTTTGTTTCTAATTAATGAATCCTTAATGAATTCATTTAAACATTTATTTATGAGTTGAGTAGCGCGTTTTCGCGAAGCAATTAAAATTGTCTGTTTTTTTGTTATTCTATTACAAAAGATACAATTAACCCATGTTGAACGTTTTTATGCACTTGAGATTCAATTTGGAATAAATAAATTCATATACCTGGGTACCAGCGTTACCATATGTGAAGATTTAATCTTATTTTTGAAATTTTTCGAGATGATAAAAATATTAAAAGATTTCCTAGCTAAAAATAAGATTTTTGAATTTATGAAAAATAGTACTCTTAACATATTAGTTGATGTTCCTTTTGACTAAACTACTTCCACATTTTCTTCTCTGTTTCATAAAAATTATGAAAAGAAGTAACACGCTGCAACGCTATTTATTCCCTTTGATTAAATTTTAACCAATGTACAAGCACAGATTCTTCTAAACCACGCATTTCTTTAAGAAATAATTTGCTTAAATCTGGGAGTAAATTACGTTATTCGATATCGATGGAAATATCTATTCAAACTAGACTTGGGTTGAACTCATTCAGTCGGTTGTTTTTGACGCAAACCTTTGATCGAACTCAAAACGTCCGACTGCATGAGTTCGACCCAAGTATAATACAAACACAAAATTTTCTGAAAATAATTCGAATATCGAATGCCGTAATTTGTCTTCTATTTTTATTTTTATTTTTTTAATTTTTTTTTTTTTGTAGAATGTAAAAATAACTACATACAGTAAACATTTTTTGTTACATATTTAGGTTTATGTCTGTTAGATTAGTTCACTTGAAAGAGAATAAATTTTAAATGAATTTCAATACGGTAAGCTGAAGGTGCATACATACATATATTGATAAAATTTCAATAAAATTATTAAAAAAAAGAGTTTTAGTGACAAAAAAGATTTTTTTTTGGTCGGCTTGAAGATTTTTGAAAATAAAATATGGGAACTGCTGGGTACATATCGCTTATTTACTCAAACAACGGTTTATCCATAATTTTTGCAGAATTCATATTAGCCGAATTCACAATCTTGTGCAAATGGTCTGGCATCGTTGCATGTGCAAAATGGTATAGTATATTAATACTCACCACTAAGAATTGTTAAGTGGTGAGTATCAATATACTATAACATTTTGCACATGCAACGATGCAAGACCATTTGCACAAGATTGTGAATTGGGCTTGTGTGTAAAAAATTAATGCAAATATTTTGTTTACTCATCTATTGAGAGAGAAATAAAATTTTCTTTTTCCATTGATTAAACATTTTTGGAAGTTAAATAAATTTCAATAAAACAATAATCTTCTCTTCGCTATACACATTTCTTTGTCTTATTGAGGGTTTTGAATCGAAAAGAGGAAAATTAGTGCGAGAACTATCAATAAATGCACGAATTGCTTGCTCACTAGGTCGATTATGTCGAATTTAAGCTCGGATAAGTGCTCTTTGAACTTCGCAAACAAAATTTATACTTTTAAATGTAAATTTCCACAATCTGGCAGCGTTATGTTGTTATGGCGTTAATCGATTCATAATGTCTTGCCAAACCTTACTTCAGTTATCAAGTTACAACCAGTTATGTGAAAGCAGTTCCAAGAAAATTTGGGAGTCACTGGAAATATTCCTCGAATTTTTTATGGAATGTTAGTTGTACGCAACCAAATTTTGTTCGATCCAGAGGATGTCAAGCCCAATCACTCGTTGGTTTTGTGTGGAAGAAGTCCTGAACAGAAACCTCAGTACTGTCAATCGGTCAATGTTGCACTCTTAGCTGTCAAGCAGCTTAAAAGCACCCGATAGTTTTTGTTTACTCACTCCAAAGAACAAAACGAAAGCAAACGTTTTGTTGTTTCTGATACTCTTATATAGTTATTATACCATAATAAAATATATCTTTTGCATTTTTTTAGTAAAATATTTCCTGCCACAGGTATTTTAAATACTGGAATTTCTGTTTTAATATTAAAGATTTTTTGTTTCAAAATTTAAAGCATTATTACCAAAATAAAATTTGAAAATATAATTCATAATAATTTAATACGGCAAAAGTTTATATTTGATAATATGCTTAATCCTTTATAGATATCTCGATATAAACGGGTCCATAGATGTATACTTTTAAATTTTTGTTAATTTATTCGTCACACAGACAATGCAGTATGAAAAATCAAACTAGTTTTGATTTTGAAATGAACTCATACTGCTGACAGTTTTTCAAATGAACAAAAATGAATTTATTCATTTTTCTGATATGTATTTTTTTTAAAGAATATAAAACAAACAAACCATAAATTTTGAAGAAAAAAAAATGTGTAAAAAGTACGTTTTTTCTTAATTTCTTGAATTCTACCGATAACTTTTTTCCCTTTAACGCATGTTTATTTTATAAATTTTTATTTTATATGATGATTGATAAGTTTGTGGTAAAATATCAATCACACACGTATACCAAGAGTCCATCGGCAGTAGCTGTAAGCAGTATGTGTCTATGGGCCCCTTTAGAGATACATACATATGTAACAAGTTTCTATTTTTTATGGAATCCTAACAAGTTGTACGTAATTGGTCTCTAGAATACAAAGTTATATCATTCCGCTTCTGGTATTTTTGGAATTTTAGTGAACTATGGCATATGCTGGTTTAAAAAAAGTTGTTTTACTGGGACTCTTAGGCCTAATAAATCAGTCAAAGTTTAAACGCTTAAACTCAAATTTATTTGTAGTTTAAACTAAACAGGAGTAAATCAGTGAACCATACTTTATGTGTAGTATAAAAATTAATATTGTGGCAGGTAGGGTGATCGATTATTCGACTTTTTCCAGAAACCGGGTTTCGAATAGTTCGAACATTTGAAATTATGAAAACCCCGGTTTCGGTTTTTACAATTCAGGAAAAGCCGGTCAGCCGGTTTTTTTTAAGTAAGAAAATTATTGTACAAAAGTTTTTATTTTAAATTGCTTTATTAAAGAAGAGAGTTAACAGTTCATGTAGTACTATAAAACAATACAAAAATCAAAGGGAAAACATAAAAATTAACTTCATATACTTATGTATAGTACATCTCTATATATATAAAAGAGGATGTGTGTACACTCAAAAAAAAACTAACTAAAACTGTGGAAAATTTTCTAAATTTGAGTAAAAAAAAGTTGTCGTATGGCGCCAAAGCTGTTTTTTACTCGAAACCAGTAAAATATTTACTAAATTTTTAGTTCATTAATGAACTAGTTTATAGTAATTATATTTTCATATTTAAATAAAATTTTTCTAAAATTAAGTCAAATTTCTCCATAAAATTCGGAGAATTGCAAAAAAAGGTTTTTCATCTTTTATTTCAAATTTAGTAAATTTTTCAAAGTTTTTTTTTGTCTTTAATTTTGGTACTTTTTTGTTTTTAATTAATTTCTATACCACATGGTATGTTTTTTATTATATCTTCATATTATATTCTTAATTAATTCACCATACATACGTATTAATTCCTTGAGAGGGGGCAAGTATTGAACCAACAACCTTCTGACTGATAGGCAAGCACTCTAACCAATTGCCTAACAGGCAGCCTGAATAAGCATTGAAATTTTTGTGTTTTAAAATTTTATTTTATTTTCAAAAAAATTTATTTCAAGATCAAATATTCGTCGGATATATGAAAAATGTACTTGAATTTTTTGCTTAATGCAAATAAAAAATATATTCTATAATTTAAAGAAAAAATACTTAAAACTGGTAAATATATTTCTAAAATTTAGAATAACTTTTTATATCTTTCAAGTTAGTCAAATTTGATGAACTAATTGGGAGTAAGTCATGTCCTAAAATTTATTTTTTGATTTATAACGAGATTGACTAGTTTTTAGGATACAATTTCCCTAAACTTTTAAACTATTTTCCAATTTTTGGTAAATATTTCCTTTAAACCAGTAAACTTGACCTTGAATGTGAGAATTTTTGTGTGTATTTTTATGAACTACTATTGAGAATATGAACTTTTTATTTTTTACTCATATTAAGTAATTTTTACTAGATTTTTGTAAAAATTTACTTAAACTTAGTAATTTTTTTTACTTTAATTTAGAAAAATTTTTTCCTTAATAATATAATAATAATAATTTTTTTTTGAGTGTATGTATGTATGTATGTATGTATGTAACGTATGGACTCCAAAACGGCTGGGCCGATTTTGATGAAATTTTCAGGGAATCTTCAGAATATTTAGACACTGTGAAGTCTGATTTTTGATTTTCGGTCTGCGAGCGGAGGGGCGTGCCAAAATCCATTTTTCATATGTATATATTAATTTTTGTTTTTATTTTTTTTATTTGAAATCTGTTGTCATGTTTTTTGAAACGAGATATCAGACTCCTAAATCGGTTATGTAGTTCCGAAGATATTTATCAAAAACCTATGTTAATAATGATCCAATATCAAAATTTTAAAACTTTCGAAATGTTGCAATAAAAAATCCACATTTTCGGTTTATTTACAAAATATTTACATCATTCGATAACACGATGGGGGTAGCGAAGCACACCGGGTGTAGCTAGTATGTATATAATATACATACATATGAATGTATGGACGAGGCGGATATCTACTTCTATATAAAATATGAAGCAATATGTTAACAAAACTAAAAATACTTTTTGCAAATGGATTTTGACATCTATTGCACATCATAAGGCCAATTAAATTCACCTCTGCTACCACGTCATAAAATAATTTCAGTAAGTGTTGCCATGCTCAACAAACGCTTAGAACTTTTACACTGAAAACAAAATACTTAGGAAAATCAACAGAACACGTCGGTCTAAGTTTTAACATAGTAAAAACTAATTTTATTGCAAAATGTACAAATAGAAAAGTATTCGACTCAGCCGGTTTTTAAATTGTAAAAAAACCGGACTATTCAACGTCCGAAAAATCAAAATTTTGAAAAAACCGACAACCGTATTATGAAAAACCCGGGTTTTTAAACCGGTTGAAAACCCTAGTTGATATCCCTAGTGGCAGCACTAGAATAAATATAAAATAAGCTGTTTTGCAGCAGGCTATCAATTCTTTGCACAATCAAAAAGACAAAAAATTTAAGAAAATTTCAATTATATGTCGCCAAATTGTACCAAGAAAGGAATTATTTATATGATTGGCGAAGTGGAATAGTATAAAAGAATACTAGAGTGTAACAAAGCAGGTCGAACAAGATCTGAAGAAAAAGTTTAGGCTTGGAAAAAAAGTTGAAAGCTCTGTCAATGCAGAACATATGGTCTGTAAGTAACAAAACCATATGGCCTGTATTGGTAGTTTAAACGCCCGATTTTATGAGCTTACAGATGGATTAAATACTGTATTGATTTATAGGTTTGCTAGTTTAAACACATTTCAAACCAAAAATGGAGATTAACTTGAACTGATTTATTAGCCCTTAGTTGGCAACAAGACTTTCAAGTAGTCAGTCATTCTGAAACAGGCAGCCCTGTTGTGCATTCCAAATGAAAGATATATGGAATCACATTATTGTTACCGCAAATACATAAGTATTTATAACAATGATGTGATAATTTCGAACGTTATGATAATTCATTAAATACATAAAAAGTCTAAAGCCTCTAGTACACGGCATGTAAAAAGCCACATGCTCATGTGGCTTTGACGTAATTTTGACGTCATCACGAAGCTTCATTTGCTACATGCCGTGTAATAGATATTCACATGCATACAGATTTACTGCCTCAAAAAATATGTTGGATTCAGCTATATGTGCCACATTTGTATTTTGGAACAAAAATGCTATGAAAATTTTACAGCATGTAGCTAATACCAGTAATTAAAAAAAAATGCTACCAACATTTAATATTTTGAATTTAGATATACAGTGACACAGAAAACTCTACATACCCCCCAAAAAATGCATTTTATGCAATTTTTATCATTAAAATTCCTGTCGTATCATTCCTTGTAAAAAATAAAACTATTTTAAAACAAATAATTTTTGAAATAACAAAAATTAAAAATTTAAAAAACCCCCGACTTTTTTCAGAAAAGATGTCATAACTTCTAAAAGGCTGTTATGTCTTCAAAATAGCTAAGAACCCCCTCGATCAAGTCATATTTCAAACACAAAAAACTAAATGAAAATCTGTCCAGCCGTTTGGCCTGTACGTGGACACGGACAGACACACAGATACACAGACACACACTACAAACTTATAACACGCCTTTTTTTGGTCGGGGGTTAAAAAGAAAATATTTATGAAAAAATTAAAAAAAAAATCTGTATTTAATAGACAGAAAAGTATACATACTCCATAGTTTATTGTTCTAGTTCATAAAAAATATTTATATTTTTTTGCTCCTCCTTTGCTCTCTACTCTAATACGACATTTAACTGATTTTTCATAAAATATACCAGTTTGCCGGTGGTTCTCGAAGAAATTTTGTACCATTTTTAGAAAAAAGCATTTTTAGGTCCTGTTGGTTCTTTATCGCGCTTTTTCTTATCCTGCAGTCCAATTCGTTCCATAAATTTTCAACGGGGTTTAAGTAAGACGACTGGGGACGAGAATGCAGTTGTTTTGAAACATTGTACGACAGCAATTCCTATAAACTGGCCGCTGTGTGATGTGGGTCGTTATCTTGTTGGAAGTATAAGCTTCCAGGTAGACCCATTTTGGCTGGTGACACCTTCAAGTTATCCTTTAATAGGTTCAAATACATAAACCTATCCATTGCTGTATCAATAAAAACTAAATTTCTAGTCCCAGCCGCCGAAATACAACCAAAAACCACAATAGAACCGCGTCAGTGTTTTATTGTGGGCATCAGGTTTTTATGTTCTTGCTCTTCATTCTTTTTAAATTGTATAAGAATAATTTAACTTTATTATCTGTGCTAAACACTACATTATTTAAAAAGTTTTCATCTTTATTTAAATGTTTTAAGCAAATTGCCTTATTATTAATATCGCTTATGAATAGTTTTTTCCGAAGCACTCGGGTATGATAACCTCCACTTCCCAATACACTGCGTGGTGTTTCTGGATGAAGAGTGACAATCACCATTTTTTCTATACCCTTTTGCTATATTAACAGCAGTTGTCCTGGAATTTTTGTCAATTTCTTTTAATATGTGTGGTTTTATACGTCGAGTCATTTTTGCGGAAGGCCACTTCTTGGCCTACTATTAGCACTATTATTCTTTTTATTACTTCTTTTAACGGTTAATATACTAGACTTTTACCGCCCAAAAATTCCAGAAATTTCGCTCAACGATTTTACATTCTTTTGATACTAAACAGTCAGATTTCTAATATCTAATCTCATTTCTTTAACTTTCGGACACATTTTTATTAAAAATTAAGAACGGCTGATTACAAACCTTTTCAATTATTAATTGTTAGACATGAAGCATTACAAAACATGGCAAAATATGTGTAAGTTCCTTTTATGGAAAAGTATTGTTGACCAACAGTGGGTGTATGTATACTTTTCTGTGTAGCAAAATTTGATTTTCTTTAAATTATTAATAAATATATTTTTTTCCAAATATTTTTGTTTCTGGAAAAAGTTTTATGTTTTACAAGAAATGATATAATGTAGTTGTTGTCGATAAAAACTTTAAAGCTTTGCTTAAAATTCATTTTTTCGGGAGGTGTGTAGGGTTTTCTGTGCCACTGTATGCATTTGAGTTTTACATTACTCTTTGCCACCAAGTAACAAAAAAATGTTAGAACCGTGGAAGATTCATAAAGTGTGCATATCGGTGAATTCAAGAAATTTTACTTTCATCCATATTTCAAAAATAAACCATAATTTTTTTAAATTAATTTTAATAAATATTAATATACTCTAATTTCTTTAAAAAACGGAATGTATATGAACAATTGATAAAAAGATTGGAATTCTGTTCTAGGTTTATCGGAAAAATTATATTTTTTGTTGATTTTTTACAATAAAAAACTATTGTGAAGTGCTGTTGTCTACATGATAAATGTCATTATAGATTAATACAAAAACAACTTTTATTTGAAATTCAGAATAGGTTTTTGTTATTATTGTCACAAACTTTTGTTTTTCAACTGGTTCGAGAATATCATGTAAACATATTATTAAAACAAAACGATACACCAAAATAAAGATTTGTAAATACGATTAATTTATTTGTAAATACAATTGAAATATTATTTAAACAGGCACCTTCAACGATTTTTTGAATACAAACACGAAATTTGTGACATAATGAAATAAAATTAACTAAATTATTTCTAATTAAAACTTTTGCGATATTCACAATTGAGTTGTTAACAAAAACAAATATTTTATATAAATTTGTTTTTCAAATTCTAATGTGTTTCTTAATTATACGCAATTATAATATTAAAATGTCTATTATTATCCCATTTTGTTTGTTTTTTTAGAAAAATATTTTCAATTAAATACATATCGCTCATTTACTTCGAGCAAATAATGCAGAATAATGCCGCATTTCGTATTTTATATTGTGCAAAAAATTCATATGAATAGCTTTTACTACCATCATGTCCTGAGTTGCTGGCAATTATTTTTCACACTTTTTTATATTGAATTAAGGTTATTGTTATATTAACAATGTGAATTGTTGAATTTCCGGACAAATCTTGATTATCATAATTGTTATATTAACAGTATTTTTATACACAATCACAACTAGTTTTTGGTTGTCTGAAAATAAGACTTAGTGGTTATCTCTCAGCTAAAAAGCAATTCGTTACTAAATATGCTAATAACACAAAACATGATTTCTTACGTTCCTTCTGCATGTGCACATTCCGTTATTATGCAATTCAACGAATAATTTTTTTGGGTAATTTAATTAACGAGAAATATATAAATTTGTTATATTAACAATGATGATTGTTTATTTTTCACAAAGTTTAGCAAAAACTTTAGTTGAAATTTTTAATAAAAAAAAATATTAAAAATAGTTGAGTTTTTGCTCACTTTGTTACAAAAAATTTTTGTGTTTGTCGAATCAATAGCTTAATTTGTTAAGCAGGGTCGCGCAAAATGAGCGATATGGTTTGAATTCTTCACAACTTTTTTAATTATTATTTCTTTGTTTCTTTTTAGCATTTTGTGAAGAAGACTTGGGGAATTAATTCTGTGGCAAAAAGGAAAAAGTGCTTAAGTCGAGATAATCTGATTTTGAGTTAATGCTAACCCCTTAATCTGCATATTTGAGAGTACCCCTGGTCAAAATCTCAATTAATTTGTGTGATTATAGCACTAGGACTTGCGACTAATCTTTTTTAGACTTATAATCTTATTTGAAATGATAGCTTAATTTAGGTTATATTTTGGTATATATCAACTTAAATGTGCATATTACTTGTAGTGTGTAGAACGATGTTTGCTTAAAAAAAATAAAGTTAAACAGAGAATTTCGCAATTTAACTCTAAAAGAAAAAAAATTCTGAAAATCGACTTGAACGCTTAAAAGTGCGTTTTTTTTTAGAGGTATAGAACTTCGAATTGAAATAAAACACAAGAAAATCGTTTTAATGTCCATCAATTGGGCTTTATTGGAAGGATAATTTTATGTTTAAATATGATTTCGGGCATGTGGCCGCCGCGGCTGGCTCGAATAAAGCCAATTCTACAGGTCCAATTTTCAACCACGTTTTCGAGCATATGGGGCCGTATGTTGGCAATAACGCCACGAATGTTGGCTTCCAGGTCCCCTAACGTTTCTGGTTTGTTGGCGTAGACGAGCAACTTCACATATCCCCAAAGAAAATAATCCAATGGTGTCAAATCACACGATCTTGGTGGCCAATTGACAGGTCCATTCCGCGAAATTATGCGCTCATCGAATGTTTCCTTCAATAAATCGATTGTGACGTGCGCTGTGTGGCATGTAGCGCCGTCTTGTTGGAACCACAACTCATCCACATTCATGCCATCCAATTCGGGAACAAAATAGTCGGTTATCATGGCTCTATACCGGTCTCCATTAACGGTAACTGACTCTCCAGCATTATTTCGGAAGAAGTATGGCCCGATGACTCCACCAGCCCATAGAGCACACCAAACAGTCAGTTTTTGTGGATGTAATGGCGTCTCAAGGGTCTCATGTGGATTCTCTTCACTCCAAATGCGGCAATTTTGCTTGTTGACGTAGCCATTCAACCAAAAATGAGCCTCATCACTGAACAAAATTTTGCGATGAAAATCAGCATCGAGATCAATCTCATTTTCGGCCCATACACCAAAATCACGACGCATTGCATGGTCTCGCGGCTTTAATTCTTGCACAAGCTGGATCTTGTAAGGTCGCAAGCCAAGATCTTTGCGCAAAATCTTCCATAAAGTTGATGGACAAAGCTCCAATTGCTGTGCACGGTGGCGAATCGATTCATTCGGGTCCTCTTCAACACTTTGCTCTACAGCGGCAATTGTTTCTTCGGTGCGCACTGTTCGACGTCTCTGCGGATGCGTATTATCACATAGAGTAAACGTAGTGCGAAAACGATCCATGGTTAACCGAATTAATTGCTCTGATGGACGATTATGTCGACCATTAAATGGACGGAGCTTGCGGTAAACTTCGCGAACTGAACCATTATTTTCGAAATAAATTTGCACGATTTGCAAGCGTTATTCTTTTGTCAACCTGTTCATGATAAAATGGCAAACCAAACTTAATAGTAATCACTTGACAGCTGACAAAATGGCCGCCAGTTAAAAAAGTGATGCCAACTTAAAGTTCTATACCTCAATAAAAAAAACACCCTTTAGATCATTACAACGCACAAAAATAATTGAATTTTATTTCTCAAACCAACAGTCAATTGTCTTGACGCAGTGTACATATCGTCGCCATTTTAATGTGCGCATTGCAACCACAATTTTCTTTGGGAATATTTAAAAGAAAGAGTGTGCGTTAACAAACCAAGAACCATACTCCAACTAAAAACCATCATTACAAATGAAATTAAGCCCATTACAACCAGAATTTTGCGAAAAGTTATGGATATATAATATAAGATATATAAGATGTATACTCTCTCTCTCTCTCTTTCTCGCTCTCTCTCACTTAAAAGAGCATGTATGTGAGAAGCAGAAAATGGACATCACCCAGCGGTAAATTAAGCGAAGTACTTCGATAATAATCATGACATCGTAAGCGAGCAATCTAAGTACTTGGATTGTAATGTAATAACTTCGATTACGACGTAAGCAAGGGTTCATTTATTGATTAAAACAAACAGTTTGTTATAAAACTGTATATATACTGGCCTACTTTTAGGCTAAATTTTTTATCATGCTCCCTTACAACTCCGCTGTCGATGTAAGTGCAATGATAGTGATACGTACTGACATCGTGGCTTAAGGCTCAGTTAGCCGACTGTAATGTAATGTAACTGTAATGTAGAAAACAGCTGATCGATATTTTTATATAAAAAGTAGGTTACGTTACATTACATCTCTATAACCATTTTCATTACTTTTCCCATAACAAAATCGATCAGCTGTTTCTTACTGTTGCAGTTGCATTACATTACAGTCGGCTAACTGAGCCTTTACTTTGTAAGCGAGAGCGCACCACTTACGCGTCCTATGACACTTTTATGTTAAATCTAAATAGCAAAATAAGCGAACGAATCACTACTGACTGCTACTAAAGCCGCGTTCAGACTATTATACTTTGTATTTATACTTGTCAAAAATTCAATTAATACGTGCAAGTGTGATAGTCTGAATGCAAAATGTCATCAAAGTGGCAAATAATACGATAAAAATTTTGACATCCCATTAGACTTCTTCGTTTTTAGAAAATTTTCTAAGTCATGTTTTAGACTTGGCAGTTTTTCTTGAAGCAGTTATCTTCAATTCTTTTCTAAGACTGCTCGTTTGTTTACACTCGGACGGTTTCTTGTTCAATTTTCCTATTGCTTTAATGCTGCGAATGAAATAACAAAAGCGAATTGAAGTAACTTTTCTGAACAAGCAAGTCAATACCCCTCTTCTTTCTTCTTTCCACTCTCTCCCATAAACTCAGACTTGCTGCAAGAAAAACTGCCGAGTCTAAAACATGAGTAAGCGATAATAATTTTCATTAGATCAGGGTTGCATTTTCACACAAACCAAACTTCCAAGTCGGCTGTTTCGCCACCGATAGCGTGTCGTCATTGATGTAATGTTTTGTCATATGTATATCGGCTCAAAGTTTTCAATAAGTGAATCGTATGGAAGTATATTTCGTTGACGTAATTTTTTAACGTTTTTGTAATATGTTTTCTTAAATTTTTTCTGTTATTTACATAGAATATTTTTAACAGCTAAATTTTTTCAAGTGGCGGCACGTCCCCGCCTACATGAAACCGATTTGCCGCCGTTAGTCAATGAATAGCACAGACATTTTCATTGAACAGCTGTTTTGTTTTCTGCTTGTATTACACATTTTATTTGAAGTATGATGGTCTGAACACAATATGTGATTTTACATTAAATATTTTGACAGTCGCAACGAATGTATTTAGATTTCTGTATCGTAAAATGTGATGAAAGTATTAATACTTGTATAATAGTCTGAACGGGGCTTAGGTATTACTGATATCATCGATTACGTAATGTATATTTTTACCACTGGGCACTTACAGGATATAATTTTTCAAAGCTAATTGCAAAAATGTCCCAATAATATACTGTATTTAAAAAAACTTATAATAATCGCCTAAATAAAATAGTTATAAACCATTTAAATCATATAGCTCATTCTGTGCCACTATGTATATATTTCCATAATATGTATGTTTGAATTTAAATTAAAAGGAAAACTTTCCTTGGATCAATGAATTTTATAATTAGTAACAAACTAACGCAAGATTAATTTTATTAATAAAAAATAATTTGTTGAGTTTTATGTACATACATATATATGTATTTAGAAAAAATTAAACCGCGTCCTCAAGCACATAAACTAATTTATAATGTTTTAGGCTATAAGCAAAAAACAAATATTGGTGATATTTCAGTTAATGGTTTAGTTATTGAAAATGATAGCAATAAATTGAATATTTTGAGAAATCACTTTTCAGAGGTTTATGGTGCGAATTCTTTAGACAGAAATTCTACTGATATATATAACTTCTTATCTACTTTAGATCAGAATAACTTATTTAATTTAGTGATTCTTTTTCTGCGTTAAATAATCAAAATTGTATTCGATTTATAAATTTAGATACTATACTTTCTCTTAGTAAAGAGATAAACAATAAAAAATCAGCAGGTATTGATACCATTTCCCATTTTGTAATTAAAAAATTTTCAATTAAAGCTTTTGAATTTTTAGTTA
Source organism: Tachina grossa (assembly GCA_949987645.1). Taxonomy (NCBI): domain Eukaryota; kingdom Metazoa; phylum Arthropoda; class Insecta; order Diptera; family Tachinidae; genus Tachina; species Tachina grossa. Next base: position 122,015,787 of record OX465274.1, on the reverse strand, counting down.
TAGTTTTTAATAACTGTATAAACAATGCATATTTTCTAAGTAGTTGGAAAATTTCCAAAATTTTTTCAATCAAAAAGAAACCCAGTTCAATTGATATCAATAATTTGAGATCTTTATTATCAAATTTGCGAAAATTATTTGAAAAAGTGATAATTATATTCCAAATTTGTAATTTGGTTTCAAAAAAGGGCATTCTACTATTGATGCTTTATCAAAATTCCAAAATGATATCATTTGTAATTTGAGACAGCAATGTTGCACAGTTGCAGTTTCACTTGATATAGAAAAGGCTTTTGATAGAGCAATTCATAACGCAATTCTTTTTAAAATGTTCACCATTGGTTTTGATCATCACGTTATTAAACTTTTTAGAAGTTTTTTCGATAGTAGACGTTTTTGTATACAATTAAATAATTCCTTATCTGAGTTTGGCCAAGTTTCTTGTGGAGTTCCACAAGGTTCTATTCTAGCTCCTCATTTATATAATATTCTGATGTACGACTTCCCTCACAATTTTTTAAATTCAACTGGCATTCTGTATGCTGATGACTCTTTGATTTATGCTCATCATGAATCTCCTATAAAAGCCCTTCAGATCATGTCAGGTCATTTAAATAAAGTGAAAGATTTCTATAACTTCTGGGGAATTAAAATAAATGCCTCAAAAAGTGAAGTAATTTGTTTGAGAAATGCCTCTGGAAAATGTGCCAATTTTGTTGTGCCTCAAAGTAAAAGATTAAAACTTTTTTTGAATGAAATTAAAATTACTTTCAAAGACAAATTTAAATACCTTGGTATTTATTTCAATAAACTTTTTTTTAAATAAAGTCTACAGAGTGAAACAATGTTTGGGAAGAATTCTGTCCCATAAGTCTCTACCTGTTAAAACAAAATTATTAGTTTATAAAACATGTTTGAAACCAGTGCTATTATACGGGTTTCCAATTTGGTTTATTATTTCACCTACAACAATGAAAAAATTTGAAATATTTGAAAGAAAGATATTACGTTCATGCATTGGAAAAAATTTTGTTTCAAGAACAAAACGATTTTCAAACTCTGTTATTTATGGGGAGTCATCGTTTACTCCTTTGAGCTGTTATGTCATAAAATTAATTGAAAATTATATCACCAGGTTACATTTTCACAAAAATGATATTCTTAAAAATGTAATTTTGACTCAAAGGGGTTTCAGTTGGACAAATACTAACTACCTTTCTCCCCTTGGTTTGCAGAATGAATTGATTGTTTTCGGTAATTCGGCTCCGGATCTCTTTAATAAAACTTATCCGGGCTCACACAGAGTTTAATTGAAATTACATTTGGATTTGTAAATGTTTGTATTTTTGTATTATTTTTTGTAATTTTTAAGTCTTAATATTAAGTTTACGAATATTTTTTTGAGGTATACACTCACGAAACTGTTAGCATCGGGAGCAAATGCGTTATATTTTTTAAAATCTATTTAAAATTTTATACATTATCAGTTAAGTTCGGTACTGTATTTATCTTGTCAGAATTTTTAAGACATTACATTACAATCTTAAATGTTTCAAATATGTTATTTATATTTTATACCCTATTATTTTACAAAGGTCTCAATAAATTAACTATTAACTATGTATATGTATTGTAAAATTACATGCATACACAGAAAAAATAATTCCAAAAATTTCAAATATACGTTTGTTTGAAATAAAAGTAAGTTTCAGTAAATATTGTTTACTGTTCCGGCAAATTGTTTGTTCCAATTTTATTTTATGAAAAATAGAGCTAAACATTTTTGTTAAAAGAAAATTTTTCTTCAAATATAATATTTTTAAGAAACAATTGATATCTTACTGAACAAGTTAAATATTAATTTTAGGAAAAATTGCGACAAATATATATTTGATATATATAAAAAATATATGTGATATTTGTTTAAAAAAAATTAATTATTAAGCCCAAGTAATAATTATTTCGTCTCTTGTTTTGTGTTTTTTTGATTTGCTAGAAAACATATAAATTAAATTTTTACTTGTTTTTTTTTATTGTAAAACAAAAATTTCAATTGTTGTTTATCGGTAACACTTTAATCATGTTGACGTTTGGGATTTTTCATTTTCCTTGGTAAAATTTTAGGTAAGATACATATATGTAACCTTCTCTCAGAAAAAAGGGACCTAGTGTGTCAACAAAAAGGGGTTGGACTTAAGAGTGGATTCTGGTACCTAAAAAGGTGTAGAATAAGATGAAATGAGGTTTTCTCAAAACTTCATTTTCTTTTTGAATTTTGAGGCTTTAGCAGCGAAAGATGTATGATATGACGAAAAATGTACATTTATTTTGATTGTAGAATGATGATGGTCTTCTGGTATGGTCATTGGATCAGTTCGAACGACAGTGGTGTCAACACAATTATTTACAAAAACTAAATCCAAAAGTTTATGGTTATCATTAAATTTGTCATTTATCTGATAAAGGTTCAAATCCAGTAAAGAATTTATGAATGAATGCAGCGTATTTAAGGGTTTCACCAGAATTATATGGCACAAAGTTACCATTGTTAGTTTAAAAATTCCAAGAAATCATAGGCATGTCATTTAAATGAGACAGATATACAACAGTAGAAATAGCATCAGAATGCTTCTGGTAAATTATTTCAGGCGAGTTGGGAGGAATATAGGAACAGGTAATGAAAATTCTTTTGTGTTTAAGCTTTACTAATACACCAGTAAATTCAATATCCAGTGTAGAAGATAGTGATAATACTTCAGATACTAGCAGATTAGATACAGCAATTAAAACACCACCTCCTTTCATATTATTGCCACGATCCCGTCTATATTTTAATTAGATTGTACATTGCATTTCTGTATACAATACATTATCAGTGCGCTAAGTTTCGATAATTTCATGTTAATGCCGCGGATATTTTGGTATAATAGAGTAAAATTTTCAATACAAGAACTTACGACCTGGCCCACGATGTCGACAAGAAACTATATATCGTTTACTTATATTGAAAGCGAAAACAAATTTTCTTATTTTGTTTTTGTTTTCAATATAACTAAGCAACAGATAAATCCTTGTCGACATCGTGGGCCAGGCCGTTAGTTTTTTGAGATGTTAGTTTCAGGCAGTCAAACGGGATTCCTCTGTCTCGCCTTAAATACAAATTCACGTACATATATTCAAGAGGGCCAAAATTCAGGAGCAATAATGATGTTAAAAATTTCACCAGCAGCAGTTATTTTGAAAAATCATAAAATTCTAGGCTCAGAATATGAAAATTTGTATACTGAAGTAAATACGCCGATACCGCACTTTGAATATAAGTAAGATTTTACATTCTCTACAGTAGTATCTGATGCCAAGCGGGAAATGAAAATTGTTTTGTTCGGAGGTATAACTCTAAGCGGCCTATGAGTGTTAAGATAATCATTCACAGCAATATCAGGAGATGCTAAAGATTGAGCATAACTAATAAATTATTAGCGGCAGTATGTGTATTATGTGTGTATTCTTTATTAACAGGCGATCATAGGTTATTAATATATAGACGTTCGAATACGACGGTCTATATGTTCCATCGTGGAAACAGTGCTTTCATCAACAGAGACTAATTCGTCCGGTGAGGAATTATATACTGGTTCAGAATTTATTACATACATTAGATTTATTAGAACCAGAGGAAGACATGAGTAAAAAGTTGGAAAATTTTAACCATGGAACGCTACACTCTTGAACGAAGAATTTTAATTATGAAATTTTTTTCATTTTAATTTGAAAGACTGGATTTACGTGCAAAAACCAAAAACAAATTGAGCTTTTTCTAATCTCTTAAGATGACTAATAATCTATTGAAATGATTAATAACATAAACTTATTTATTAATTTAATTTAATTTAATTTAATTTAATTTAATTTAATTCAGTTTTAGTCTATGGATAATTTCCTTACAGACTATTTAAATATTACAAACTTTTTGAATTTTAATTTTTATATAGAATTAATTCAAGATAATATAATATAATATGTAGAACAAAATTAAAATTATTGATTTAAAAATATAATGACATTTCGTTTAATAATATGAGTTTTCAAAGAAAAGTCTATAAAATTATATATTTCATTGAAATAAGTGCATAATTTCCTAAGCGGGTCAGACATAGCAAAGTTAGTATGACATCTTCCTACATATAGTGGGTTAAAATAACGAAGTCAGCATTGAGGAATATTGAAAGAAACATTGCTCAACAAAAATTCTGAATAGATGTTGCCATTAACGAGTTTGACGATGAGAGATATGTTATACATTATTCTACGGCTTTTTAAAGTTGGCAAATTAATTTCAGCTAATCTCCTAGAGTATGATGGTAGTTCCAACGATCTCTATAAACGTTTCTTAGGCAGAAAATAAGAAATTGTTTTTGGACAGACTCGATGCGATCACTAAAATTGGTCTTACCAGCGAAGTAAAAAGCCTTTTGGTGATAAAGGGATCATCGAACTCGTTCGCCCATCTTTTAATAAAGGCAAGGACGCTGCGAGATTTATTTACATTCATTGTGATGTGTTGAATAAAGTTAAGTTTAGAATCTGAAAATATTCGCAAATCCATAATTACGTCAAATGATTGTAAATTATATCCATCCAGAATGTAGGAATGAGCAGAGTTTTGTGATCTTGAAAATTGCATATGTTTACATTTATTTAAAATTATTTCCATTAAGCTTATTTTACACCATTTGAAAAAATTATCCAGATCATTCTGTAGATACTGCTGATCAGAAGGAAGTTTTATACTCGAAAAATATTTTACATCATCTGCATACATTAATATATTACAGAGTTTAATTGATTCTGGTAAGTCATTAATAAAAAGAAGGAACAAAATCGGACCAAGGTGACTACCCTGGGGAACACCAGAGCTTACAAGAATTTCCCTCGAAACTGCAGCATTAAATTTTACGGATTTACTCAGGAAGATACTATTGAAGCCTATAACGTCTAATTTCTTCAATAAGAGTGCATGGTTCACTTTTTCTAACGCCTTGCTGAAATCCGTGTAAATAACGTCTGTATGATAGCCATAGCCTAAAGCTCTATTTATTAAGGTTGTTAGATGCAAAATGTTAGTCATAGTAGAAAATACTTTTCGAAATCCATGTTGAAGTGAAGCTGGTAATAAAACATACGTTTGATGAATAAGACAATCCAGTATACATTTTTCGAAAAGTTTTGGTATGACACTTAATTTAGCTATACCTCTGTTATTACTTATATCAGACTTATTTGCGGATTTAAATGATGGAATAATATATGAATCTCTCCACATTTTCGGAAAGTGACCGCTTTTTAGAGATGTATAAAAGCATTCTTAATATGGATGTTTGGATGTTTGTGTGGATGGATGTGATTACATTACCTAATTTTTTAGCTTTAAAACTTGGGGTCTAATCGTCGCTTTCGATAAAAATTTTTAGCGAGAGCAGTTGAAAGAAAGTCTTCCCAAAAAAACATAATTTCGTTAGTTATTATATTATTAATTATCTATAGGAAAAATGTTGTGCTATTTATTCTGCATAAATTTAATATAAATTTTTCTGAATTTGAGAGTTGTTGGGCCAAAGGTGTTTATAGTTTTTATGGGCAATAAGTGCAACGCTCATGCCATTTTTCTATGGTAGCTTATCAGAAGCTGCCGGTGGAGCGAATTAAATAAAAACTTTCGGTATCCCATAGATGTTTTGGGTGATCTAATGTATATACAGTATGCAAAACCCATATACCTGATACAAATAAGAAAATTTTCAAAATATTCAATAAAACACTGGTTATTTATAATTTTCACATGGATTTATTATTTTTATGGAAAAAGGCAACTAACATACATATATGCAGGTATTTCATACATGAAGCGCTAAATAGCGAAGTATTCATTTCATGGATAACGAAAACCGTATTCGTACAGTGCAACAACTTCAATAAAATTAATAATTTTATACATTAATACTACTAATACTTTATTGGATATCCTTTTTGTTTTATAACAGCATTAAGACGTCTTGGCATCGATTCCACAAGTTTAGAAGTTAGTTGTGGTGATATTTTATCCCATTTTCAATGCTACTTTCAGATCGTTTACGTTTCTATTGTCGTAATGTTTAAATTTTTTCTTGAAAATCTACCATAAATTCTCAATAGAATTGAAATCTGGACTTTGTGGTGGCGTTTTGAGGATTTGGGGCAGTTGTACAGGATCCAAAGTTGGGAATTCAGGGCTGTATGTTTTGGATCATTACCTTGTTGAAAGATAAAAACGCTGGAAATGCCCATTTTTTCCTCACTTTGCTTCACATTTTATTTTTAAAGTATTAATATAGTCCTTTGCTGTCATAAGTCCAACAATGAAATGTATTTTCCCAACTCCAGACGCTGAAAAGCAGCCCCAAACCAATACCAAACCATAAGTGTTCTTCCCTCGCTAAATTTTAACTCGTCCATCCGATAATTTTATATTGAATTTGGACTCATCCGCAAAAATAACTCTTTTGCAGAAGCTGAAATCCTTATTTCGATACATTCTAGCAAACTTAACCCGCTTTTGATTATTGATCATGCTCACAAATGGTTTTCTGACAGCATACCGACTTTTGAATTCACTTTTTTATGTAATTCCGTTTTATGTTTGAGGTGTAACGTGAATTTCAAAGTTCTGTGCTAAACTTGCTGCCAAAGTTACGCCACTTATTGAAGGATGAATGCGAGTTTGGTGACGTAGGAGTGAGCAGTGTATTCCTGTTAACTTGCATCGGTTAACATTTCTTTTCGTTTTTTTTTAATTGTCCGCTTTTTTATATTTCGATACCACGTATTGAATAGTAGAAGCAATGCGCTTCATTATTTCAACAATTTCACGTAAGGATTTTCCATCATTATGCAGATCTATTCCTATCTTTTGCTGTTCATCTAAAAGTTCACTTGATTTTCTGCTCATGTTGAATTTTCCCAACTTTTTATAATTATTCAACTGACTGTTTGTTATATTTTATGAAAGAACAGACGGAAATAAAAAAAATTAAGAACCACTCAAATAAAACAGAGTTTAAAACTTCCGTTAACAACAAGAAAAATACTGCGTTGTCACCTGTACGAATATAGTTTTAGCTATCCATTTGTGGCAACTTTATCTACTTAGTACCTAAAAATACAACACAATATCTTAATGTTTATCTCATTACCATATGTTTTTGACATCTTTTTAAACCAAACGTGTTTATTCATTCTAAAAAGTACTTGCAAGAAGCAATACGCATAATAAAAGAATTCTAAGAAATCCCAAATATTATTGTTTGAATTATAGTAGGGACCTATACATTATGTGAATGCTCCGCCATCTATAGATCAAATTTTAAGATAATTGCATATTAATTGTATTTTTTTATAAAAACATTAAATTGGTGTACGAATATGACTTTGCATACTGTATGTGTGCGTCTCGTGTCAATTAAAAAAAATATTGAGTTTTATTTTTGAACTTTTAGGATAGATCTTAGAACTCACACCGGTGTTGCATAACACATGTGGAAAATTACTAATGAAAAATAGTTTGATTTAGACACATATACAGGGTGGGCCAAAAGAAACCAAGGGGTGTAAGAGTTTAATAACTTTTTTGTTTATTAACTTTTTTTTATTTTTTCTTTCAGATTATATAATATACAAAATGGAAATTTTTTTACACTAAGTATGAAAAATGATGTCTCTTAAATGACCACCGTTTTCAGCTTCGCACTGATGGGCTCTTTTTAGAGCATTTTTCAAAACTTGTGGCTGTAGCGTTCGAATTTCTGCAACAATGTTTGCCTTGAGTTCAAGGCTTGTTCACATACACTCGCTCCTTCAAAAAACTCCAAAGAAAATAGTCGGGTGCTGTCAAATCTGGCGATCGCGCTGGCCAAATAATTTCCGAATTTCGAGAAATTATTCGCTCTCCAAAAATTTGACTTAAAAGTGCCATTGTGTCTCGGGCAGTATGGGCAGTGGCTCCGTCCTGCTGAAACCATATACCAGGTCTGTTTTCAAGAGCAGGACGTAAAAAATTTTCTATCATAAACCGATACCGCTCTCCATTTACGGTTACAGCACTTCCATCTTCATTCTCGAAGAGGTAGGGCCCAATGACATTATCAGATGTGATCCCACACCATACTGTACACCTGATGGGGTGCAATTGGCGTTGATGAATGGCTCTTGGATTTTGAGAACCCCAGAACCTACAGTTCTGCTTATTAACAAAGCCATTCAAATGAAAATGAGCTTAAAATAATTGATCTCTGGTTTAAATAATAAAATTCTATTGTTCTGGTTCTCTGTTCAGTTGTGAACCTCTCCATTATAAATTCTCCAAGTGTTGTCTATATAATCTGAAAGAAAAAATAAAAAGAAATTAATAAACAAAAAAGTTATTAAACTTTTACACCCCTTGGTTTCTTTTGGCCCACCCTGTATATTAAGTTAAACGGTTTCATACATAAATAATAGACAATTTTATAGAATCTAATATGATTTGAAACAGTTTAAATCAATAAATACATATCTGAATCAAACAGTTTTTTCTTAGTAATTAGTGGTTACGTTTTTTTGGGCACATGGCCCAAGAAAAATGCCATATGTAAACTCAGCCATACAAATGGTCATAGAGGTGGTCAATCGACAGAAGGACACTCAGGCAGCATGAAAGAAACTAATTTTCTCTCATAGTCATAACCTTACATGTTAACTAAGCATTAAGTAATCTTTCACCCTTTAATGCGAAACTAGAGCGTAATAAATTTCTAGGAAATTCAGATTTCTCTTCATATTCTATTGCTTAACATATTTTCTATTTAAAATTTATTCCTATTTATTTGTTGAACGAATTATTTCCGTGCCAATTTGCTATTTACAAACATAAAATAGACGAAATCAACAAAAGAAATGAAGATACAAAAAAATCTTTACTTTTTCATGATAGTTTTAAATATGTTCAGCTTTTCTAAAATATTTGTTCTTGTGCATCATCAGTCAGCGTGACTGTGTGTAACCCTTTTAGAGAATTGCACATTGTTAGCGCACAGCCTGTATGCTGCCTCATTGTTTCCTTTTTGAAAATAACCAAAATATTTGGTACAACACTCACCGTGATTTGTTTATGATGGGCTCATAAATTTAAATTTGTTTCGTTGTGCACCAAAAACGTACCAGACAGACACAGTGAACGATTTTTGCGTCATTTGGTCAAGTGACTAAAAATTGTTGTTGGACGAAAAAGGATTTAATCTTGTACGCAAAAAGGTATACTTAAAAACTGCCTTTCTGTAGATTAAATTTACCTGCCAGACATTTTTCTTCTTTTAAAGTTGCACATTTCTTAGGAAGACAAACATTTAAATTTGTTTATATGGTTGAAAAAAAACACAGGAAATTTGTATGTATAACTTCTGGTATTAGAAATAAATAAATATTTTTTAAATAATAAAATGCATAACAAGAGATGTGTAAATATAGTAATATTTTCGTTTCACGTCTGATTCACCCGTGATCGTGCGCGAGAGTGATTTTAAATAAAACACATGTAGTTTATATGCGAGCGCATTTTCAAAATTATTGACGCACTCACATTATTTTCGCGCACTCACAAATTAGGTCCGTTTGTTTACTTTTCCAGTAAAATCCAGTACTTGAATAAATTTTGGGTAATTTGAAAATTTTACTCTCAAGATGTCTCTTGCACAAAAAAGTGCGCGAACGGAAAAATTGCAAAAATGTTGCAGATTAATCAAAACAGCTGATAATATTGTTGTACGTTTTTGTTGTTTTTGAAACCCATCAAATACATATTTTTGGTAATTAATAATAATAATTTTTATAATTATAAGTTTGAAGCGATATATACATACATATTTCTAAAAAGAAAAATAATTTGTGTCAAAGCTTTAGCTTGTATTTGGTTTTTAGTTTTATTTTTTCTGGGTAAATGGCTAGGAAAATATATCATTATTTAATTTCTGATAGTCGGTCGGTACTCTGAATAGTATGCAGAAATAAGTATTCACATATACATAAACCTTACATCTCTAAAAAATTAAAAACACAATAAGTGCGTTCGAGAACTCAAAAATTTTTACAGATTTTGACTATTTTTTACTGGATTGCGTTCGAGTACACAAAATACAGTAAATGAGAGAGGGCGAAGTGAGAGAGAAAAATTACAGTTCATTTCAGTGATGCCAACTTAGCCCTTTTAGGGCTATATTTAGCCCGTTTTCAGTAAGTCAAAACGCGAAAAAAATTTTAGCCCCAAACTAAAAAAGGCGCAAACCTAGCACTTTTTACAATAATCTTTCAGCCTTCTTAGCCCCTTTTTAGTTTTTGCTCGATATGGCTACATTTAAACTTTTGCGAACTTTTTCTTCCTTTAATCTAGCAAAATAAAATGAGTAAAAAGTCGATATTGCTTTACCAATTTAAAAGAGAAGAATAATATAGAGTAATCTTTTATTTCTTCCAAATTTTTTTATGCCTTGAAAGTTATTCAGTATAGCCTAAAACAGATAATGTATGTTTTTGAAATAGCGAGAAATCGAAATTTTATTTAATAGCAGCCAATTTGAAATGTATCTATTTATGTAAACATACGTATGTACATATATATATATATATATATTTCTATTATATATGTATGTATGTATATGCTAACTATTTAATTAACGTATGTACATACCTTATTGAAATGTAATATGAAATGTAAATGAAATATGTACAATATTGATACTCTACAGCTATGTATGTGTTGATCTATGATAGTTATTTATATTCTAATAAATTACTTTACAGAAATTGATTTCATGTTTTTATTTTCAACAGAAATATTTTAATACTAGTCACTTTTCGCGCTTTTTCGAAAAATTTTACTATTTTTTTTTTTTTTTTTTGAATATTTTTCAATTTAGCCCTTTCTAGCCCTTTTTTCAAAAATTTTTAAGCGTTTTGAGTCTCAAAAGTTGGCATCACTGGTTCATTTACAGAGCAAATGCAAGTTTTTACTGAAAAAATTTTTGCCAGTAAAATCCAGTAAAACGAAACCATATGTTTTTAAATATAAACAAACGAAAGCAAAGGGAAAAAAAAATTTTTAATTTTTGATGAAATTTTTAAAATAACAAAAAACAAATGTATTAAGTTATAAGCATTATAACATTTATTTAAGCTTGATGCTAGAAAAATTAGACGGTTCCTGGTTTGCGGTAGGAAACATTTAAAAAAATTTACTTTGTGTATTTTTTTTTTAATTCTTTCCCAGTTTTTCGATGTCTTGAATATATCATCCTAATAACTTCTCACGTTCAGGGTAAAAAGCTTAGAAACTTTAATGGCCAGACCCGCGATGTCGACAAGAAAGTTTCTATCTCTTAGTTATATTTAAAACAAAATCAAAATAAGAAAGTTTATTTTTGTTTTCAATATATGTAAGTAAGCTATAGAAAGTTTCTTGTCGACATCGTGGACCAGCCAAATAAGTTTAAATAAAAACATGTGTCCATATATATTACTTTTATTATTAAACAAAATGTTCTATAGTGTATTTCATATGTATAATTTTTTTAGCGCCAAAATTGGTAATCAGCCGTTGTATATATTTGACTGGATTTTAAAATTTTTCCGTTCGCATACTTTTAGATGCAAACTTTTTTATTGAGAGTAATTTCTTTAAATTACTCAGTATTTACTCAGTTACTGGATTTTACTAGAAAATTACTCAAACGCACCTAATTAAATTAAATTTAAGAACTGATATATTTAACGATTATTATTCTTTAATTTGTTTCATCTTGAGCACAAAGATTTTCAGATTTGTTTTGTTAAACTTTTACTTCAACTTTTCTTCTTTTAAATGTTTTTGTTAAAAAAATTTTACTTTGTACTTGCTTAATTTTGTTTATTTTATTGAATCATGTTTTGCTCATCTACTGGATTTTACTGGCAAAAATTTGTCCAGTAAAAATTTGCAGACTCTCAGTCAACAACTGTCAATTTACTATCTCAATTGGCACTCTTTTTTGTCCTTTTACGTGTAAACGAACGCATTTCAGTAAAATCCAGTACAAATTTGCACAAAACTGCACAAATTTTGTGGTAAACCAACGGACCTATTAGCAACAACATTCAGGCACTTTTGTGAGTTCAATTGTGAATTTTATAAACACCAACTTCTTTATGCGTTTTTAGACAAAAGTTAAACTTTTTCCCTCTATTTACATTAAAATTTAAAATGACTTTGAAATATATTTTATTTGAAATCCTTCTAATACAGTCAAATCCCGATAATTCGTGCCCCGATAAATCGTAATTCCCGATAATTCGTAATAAACTGTCGGTCCCTTGAAAAAATCTCGTTAATTCGTAAAATTTCCATACATTTTGGTCCCCTCGCTAATTCGTAATATTTTCTTCAAATAAAATCTTCTTTACCTGTTATAAATTGTAATTGTTTGCTAACTACCACTTATAATTCGTAATAAAAACAACAGAAACATGGACAGAATGATTTTTTGTTTACCGCTATTTTTTTGCGTGGGTTTTTTTGTTTGCTTGTGTGTGTGTGCGCAAGCATAAAACCCTGTCGGTGTTACAAAAACAACAAATTCTTATTTTGTGTTTTATTTTTAACAATTTTTTATGTTTTTTTTTATCGTTTTAGTAAATAAATTTAAAAAACCCCGCTAATTCGTATTTATTTTATTTTAACCTCTTTAAATCGAACCCCCGCTAAATCGAAAACCCCTATAATTCGCAAGAAATGGCCGTTCCCGTGCGATTACGAATTATCGGGATTTTACTGTATTATAAATGTGAAAGTCGTTAGACCGATTTTAAAAATTCTTTCCGAACCAGATAAAAATATGGGATATTTCTTATTTGGTTCGGAACCATTTGTTTTCATATTCAGGACGGATTCTTTCCGAAAAACATATTTTTGGGCTGGTTAGTGTAAATTTCGTTTCGAGTTTGCTTGATTTAAAAATGGTTTTATGTGTTTTATAAGCAGACCAAGGCAAGCGCAGCTGCGAGTAAAAGGTAGTTTGTCTTATAAAATTTTCTTAAAACAGATTTCAAATACATTTACAAATATATTTTTATATATAAAGTAATTTTCTTGACGTTTCTTTCAAATTGATAATAACTGTTTGTCCAAACCCTGAATAGCGCCTTCATAAAACAAGTCTCACAAACTTGCCCAATGGCAGAAATAACAATTTTAAGAGTCTTTATCAAAAGATGAAGTAAACTTTGATAGTTATGTATATTAATTCATTAAACTGCATATAAAAATCAAACATTTAAGACTAGTATTCGCTATCCCACATGATAAAACGACTTTTGATAAAATGTGAATCTGATCTAATGGAGTTTAAATGTAAAAAATTTCTAAGCTCATTTTCTCAAAATTCTTGCTGTTTTCTGGGATAGTGAGTACCAGCCTTAACCCTGCACCGTCATCCTTGGTCCTTCGTCCTTCGACACGTGATTCTATTTTCGAATTAGAACATATTTTTTTCTGTTTGCTTTGGTTGCGTTTGTCGTATAGCGTTAGCCGTTAATGTTAGTTAGTCGAAACTAATGTTTCTTTGTTATTACAAGTATAAACTACAAGAACTAATAGAAAAAAATTTATAATATTTCATCCTCTTAATACTATATAATGTTTTGTTAAAAAAATGAATGAATGTTAATTTTACGTCAAACAATTAATAAAATACATATACATATGAAATTCGTTAAATGTTAATTAAAAAATCACTAAAAATAACTTATAAATCTATGTTGGTAATTATTTTGGCTCATGACGTTTTTTAATGTCTCTCGTAGTCAAAATGTCGAAGAATGACGTTAGTGTAAGAAAAAATAAGGATATAGCCAATAAGATGAATAAAAATTTAAAGTAATGTCTATGAGTTTGTAAATTTTCTAATAAATTTTAATAAACCCTCTTTTTGACATTGGGGAGTTAGGAAGGCAATATTTAGTTCTGCAAATGAATGAAAAGGTTTCATTCCATTAATGAGGACATTTAATTATATCAACGGATAAATTGCATTGTATTAATCATGGCAACATATAACCGAAGTTAGCTGCACTGATCTAAGCTGGTGAGAAGCAAAACGAATAGCGTCAAATCGAACCGAATGGAATAGATTCGTAGTGGCATTTTGTTCCCAATATGAAGTATAGAATATAATATATATATAAGGCGGGTCGATTTGTATGGAGGCAAGAAAAAAAACGCTCAAATTACAAGGAAAATCGTATTCTAGGGATCAAAATAAAAAACTTTGCCGAAGGATCCATACCTCTAAAATGTATTTTGATGTCCCGACTTTTGATCCGAATGGTCAAATTTTTTTTTCTTTTCTATTACTAAGTAAAATTCATTTTTTCATTTCATTCTGACTAAACAAATTTCTAAAGAGAAAAATAAACTCCAAAAATAAAAAAACACATAGCCCTTTCGCTGATTTTTTTTGTAAATTGTCAAAAATGGTGATTTTTGAAATGTTTATATGGGAAAACCACCACAGGGGTGGTAACAGGGGGTGTGCCACTGGCATATGTGGGTCGGCCATCCAAATTTAGTGGGGGTCCGTCATACATTTTGACTCGATTGAGGAACTCTAAATGGGTCAAATTTGAGCGATTTATGTATGTCGAGGGATCCATTCTAAAACATGCTAAGTCAACAAAGGTAGTTTTAAGATAAACGCCTTCAACTTGAGACTTTTTGTAATCATATAATAATTGTAATATAATTTTTTAAATTTATTTGAATCTTATTAATTTGTTGTAATTCATAGTTAAAAGTGACTTAGAATCACAAATCTATTTCCTAGTCCTCTATACTTAAAAGATTTCAAAAAGGAGGTTTTTAAAACTGACAAATTATAATCAGAAATAATAATATCGGGCTTAAGTTCAGTAATTTCAAATCTTATTGAATGAAATATTTTTATTTCTAAAGAAGAGAGGAAAAATTAAACTAGACTTTATTAGCTGGTGAAATCCCGATATTTTTCTGTGCAGCCACGCACTTCATCAGCACTCATGTCTATCTAATGGGGTAGAGATTGTTATTAACATTAGCTACTTAACGTAAATTTTCAATGAAATGGAATATGAGAAATGATTATTGTGTATACAATTATTGATTTACCTTTGGTAAATATATTTGTAAGTATCACTATTTATTTCCTGTTTTTTCCATTTTTCATTTTCCGTTAAGGTAAGCACGAAGTTATATAACTCTACCTTAGTATGTACGTTTAACTATTCTTTCTTATCTCTTACGATCATCAAAAATAAGTAATGTTGTATTTAATTTAATATCGGTATTTCCCCCAGCTAAAAAGGTCTATTTTGATTTTTCTTTTCTTCTTTATTAACTCACATTAACTACTAAAAATATTTCATTCAATCAGAATTGAAATTACTGAGCTTAAGCCCGATTAAGAAATTATTTCGGATTAAAATTGAATACAGTTCAATTAAATATGCTAAGTACATTTTTGCTCATAACTTTTGACAGAATAGTCCAATTACAATCAAAATTTTGCAGAATCTAAGTTAATAAACGATGAGTTCAGAAATGATATTTCCAGCATAACATGTTATGTCGACTTAGAAAATTTTTGGAATGGGACCGTCAATGTATATATTAATCACAAATTGCACATTGTTTATAAAAAAAACTCCTCATTTTATTAAAAAAAAGCTGTCGTTGTTTGCACAACATTCTTCAAGTTAATGATTCATTTTCATAAGAAATATTACACTTTAAATTTGTTGAAAAATAGTGATAAATACATTACTTCAATATAAAAAATCCGTTTATTTACGAAGGTTTTTCTGTTATTATACTGAACAAATATATAAATACAGATTTGTTTACATATACGCTGAAAATAGCCTATGCAGACTTTTACGAAACACAAAACTTTTATGGTACACAGAAAAAAGTATTCACCAATTAATGTTTTCAATTAATTATTTAATTGATTCAATTAAATTTTGAATTGTATTAATTAATTTGACTGGAAAAACTTAATTGATATTATCAAATTGCTTATAAGTAAAAATTTTATTAATTTTTTAATTGATATTACAAATATTTTAATTGATATTGCAAAATCATTCATATTACTTTTTTTTTAACTTCTTTCGTTAAATATCAGAAACTTCCAACGTACATATTTATAACATCCGCGCCTGAAGCACTGAAAATTATACATTGAGAGAAAAACATTCGTATGCATGCATTACAGGAAACAGGAAGTTTTCTTCATTTTAGTTACAAAAACATTTTTTAAAGTTACAACTACATATTAATTGCAATTGTGGTTTGATACTTTGATCTTCTTTTATGTCACCTAATCAATTTAAAATATAAATTTTTTTTTTGTGTGAATTCTTCATAATAAACATGTATTTAAGTTTGTTATTATCCGAATGAAAACTATTTTGTAACAGTAATGATACTACGAAATGTATAATATTAAGCATTAGAAAGGTTTCATTTCATAAATCAAATTTGCATCAATATAATATAATGTTTCATTTTATTAATAAAATTGTCGTTGCATTAATGAAAGGGTTTTAACGTAATGGTTTCATTCCCGTTACCAAGTGTGTTTATTTTAGTGTAAGAGTGCCGTAGAATGAAGGGGTATCGTTGATTAAAAATTTTAATAATTCTGTAAAAAATTAAAAGGTATGCTAAAAAACCCAGCTTGCGGTCAATGTGCCGGATATCGAATGTGAAGATAGTTTTGACCATACAAGCTATGGGGCACTGCTTCAGCTTGAATCCAACTAAGGCAATACAAAATTTTACGGTTAATAACATCGGCTCAATGTGTACCATCAAAATATGTATCATGACTTAAATATTACACTAGTGACTGCAGAAATTGCTAAATACTCAACATCCAAAACCCCTTGATCGTAATATCTTGAACATTAATGCACACATTATTAATTACTATCACTAATCGATTGCAATAATTTTTACCACTTTAATATCTTATATACGGCCCATTTATCAATGTACAATTAAAAGCTAACAGGGCCTTAACGGCAAAATAATTTGCAGTTAAAGTTCACGTTAACTCGTAATCATACATTGACAAAAGGGACGTTAGTATAATATAAAAATAAAGTAATAATTTCAATATTTTATTATTTTTTTAAGTTTATTTGTTGATGGTTTACAAGTTTCTTAGCCTTCTATGATTGTAGTTTTGTAACTCTCAATAATCTGTTGAGATTTTTGCTATGAGCATTGAAGTTTTGTAAGCTTGTTGCTTGGCTGGAACGAAATGCATCTAGACATGCTAATTCATCAACAATTTTTTTAAATAAAAATAAAAAAATTGGAGAAAATTTATTGGAGAATTTATAAAACATTTGAAACATGTTCGATTTTGAATGCATATCATATTACATGTTATTCACTATTCAGAGTAGGGATTGTAACGAATACTAGTTTAGAGAATGCGAAAGCGAATATTAGATGCAAATATTACAATACGTTAAAAAGTTACATGAAAATAAATTTATATAAGAATTATATTATATTATATATTAATTATACTCGTATACATACATAGATGTACTACACGTAGCATTTAATTTAAATTGAGTCTTGAATTGAGCAAATATTTAATAATTTTTTAAAAATACTATTTCATAAAACAGAAAGATATATAAAATTATTGAGTGGCACTTGTTTGCGTTTCAAATTTGTTTGTACGAAGTAGGTTTTCGTAATAATTGTAGAAAAATCAAAGCAGGACCCTTGGGATAATATTACATATGTATTATTACTATAACCTTATCCTTGCAATTGTAAAATAAGCTTATTTTTTCATTTTTTTGACTTTTGAAAAATACAAACTTTAATTATTTACTTCAATTTTACTTATGACAATTTTTGTTTTTCATCTATGATTTATATTTAGATTTTTTCGCAGTTTGATACACACATGCACAAAATTGCACGCCCACTCACTTTGAAATTTAAAACCAATTGTACACTCGAAATACTTAATAAATTTGCGAAGTATTTTTCAATCCTCATAGTTATAATGTTGTTCATATGCATAACGTTTATAAGCACACTTTAGAAAAAGTTTTGTATGATAAGAATTTTTCAAGAATTGTAAAAAACTGCTTGTGAATTCACATGTTATAAATATTATTATAAACGAAATTACGAATAGCTTAAAATTCACTATTTTTATATGCTTATTCTCAATTTGTATTGAAGTTTTATTGTTGTGTGGTATACTGGGTAGTTTTATGTAGAAAATATTGCTGCCGAAAATACACTGCCTTTTCTTTTTCAAAAACTGAAAAATACTTCTAAGCACGACTGGATTTTGGTTTAATTTTGATGCTTTTTTATAGAAAAATTTTAAAGCTTTGAAGAATGCTTTAATTATAAGTCAGCTACGCCCAAGCCATGCTCGCAATGTGCAAACTTTTATAAAGAGCTTTTTGTGCTTTCACATCGGCGAAATCATAACAGCCAATCAGATCTCGGCGACAATAATGCTCGGTCTTATTTTGCAAAGAAACAAGAACAAATTTAAGAGCTGCCAAAGCTGTTTACCTTAAATGCAAATATCACAGTGTGTGTGTTTGGACGTAGCTGTTGTAAGTATATTTATCTTTTTCATGAGGATTAAAATAATTATTTTGACCAGGGTTACCGCTGGGAATTTTTTTAAAGTCGCACAAAAGGTCGTTTTATAAAAATAAAGTCGCACAAAAAAGTCGCGTGAGAAAATAAAAGTTGCACATCTTTTTGAACGCTTTTCTTATTAAAAACAATTATTGAATCAAAACATAAAGCTTATTGAATATTTCATATCATATACAGTTGCATTATTGTATGTGCTTCCATACATATTTTCTTGTATGTATACTGAAGAAATCTACTTAAGTAGGAGTAGGACTTTAAAAAAACAAGCTAAAATAAGTTAAAGATAAGATATTTTTTACATTTCGAACCAAAACCCTGTGAGATTTTTACTTCAATTCTATTCGTTTGATCTTGGCGCCATATATCATTTTTTTGGGTGAATGTATTTATACTTCAACATACATAAATATTACATTTTTTTTAATCCAGTCTTCTATATCTTGGTCTATTAAATTTAAAGTTGACAGCATTGAGTTACACGTTTTTATTTTTAATTTATTTTTAAGCAAAGCTAATTTCAAGATATTCACATATCGATACACATGTGTATGTTTTACGACAACTTTTTCTTTCATTGGCTCGGCAGCTAAATATAATTTTGTAAATCACTGCAAAACCAGAGTATTTCAAAAAACTTTTTTGCTAACACTATTCTATGAAACTTTTACTGAAAATTTGTGAAAAATTACTTAAATACATTCATCGTACACATGACAATGTTGCAAGGAAGTTATAGAAAATAAAATAATAAAAGTGCTTCCAAATCAACATTAACCTGTGAATTGCTTCTAAATTTTGACGGCGCTATTTTTTTTTGATAAAAAATTTAATTTACTGCAATTTAAATGGTTTTTTGTGAGCATCTTTAAAAAAAGGGTAAAAAGTCCCAAGAAAATCAAAAAAGTCGCAAAAGTCGGTCATAAAAAAGTCTCATAAAAAGTCGCAGACCGCTAGAAATGGATCAAATTGCTACTTTAGTCGGATGAACGGTAACCCTGTTTTTGACGTTTTTTAATCGTAAACTATTTTCGTAAAAGAAATACAAAATTTTTTGTTTGTCTTACCTACCATTTACATATGAGACTAATTGCAAAAAAGTAGCAATACAATCAAATTTTTTCACTACCACACTCACATTGTTTTTAATTTCCAGTCAGCTTTCAACGATTTTTTCAAGAAAGTAAAAATTTGATGTTTTCAGAAAGTAAAATGAAAAAATGTTAACAGTGTTACCCCCTTTAAATATTTGTACATATATACAAGATTGTGGTAAATAGGTATTATAAGTTATGCTTATTTTGTATAAATATTTGAAGAATTATAATATCGTTCCTACCACATCAAACTATCTAATATATAAATTTGAACTTTTAAGAAGAGTGCGAAGACCCATCAATTATAAATTTAAAGTCAGCGTGTTCCTAAAAGGCTTATCAAGATAACGAATCTAAAATACTAATTTTGCATATTGGATAGTTTGACGTGGTAGGGACGATATCTCATATTCAAATATACATGGAGAAGACACTTCATGCCTCTTGAAAACAATAATATTGTTACAATATTAACTATTGTTAAATATTATTATATTTATTCCCAATTTATTGCCTTATAAATTTGTGTAGGTGATGTTCTGGGTAACTCTAATTAAGAAGTGAACAAAACAATTTTTTTCAACTTTACTTTTCGACGACATTTTTAAAATGAACTTTCACTTTCCTATGAACATTAACAAGAAATTTTCATGAAAGTCATTTATTTCATTAAATTTTTTTATTCATAATATGTATACAGAAATTTCAAGAAAGTACTTTCATGTGTAAATGTAGCGTTAAGTACGAGTATTCGCTTGAAATATTCGCATACATTTAATAATTTGCGAATGCAAATAGCGAATGCGAAAATTCGTTACGTCCCTAATTCAGAGCCATCAAACTTTGTTCACCATTTAGAGAGTTCATATAAGAAAATGGATGTTCACATTAGTGAATAGTTACTATTGTGGAAATTCACACTGCCGCGAGTTCACTGTAATATTATTCCTAAGCTTTCCAATAATAACTTTTTAAAATATGCCATAAAAAACGAAAAAAGAGTACAAAAGTACTTTAATTTCACGATTATTTTGTAATAAAAATTTCACAAATAATCTCAAGTACGATGAAGTGTTAGATGAAATTTCTCAAGTAACTGACAATGTTAAACATTTTTGCAAATGTGTATGAAAAAGTAACTTTTTTAACTAATTTCCTTTCGGTTTTTAATAATATTTCTAATTTTATTATTAAAATTATTTGTTTTCCTTGTGTTATAAATTATTTTTTGTTTGTTAATAAAGAAAATTAAAATCATATACATGCGTGTCCTTTTTGCAACCTTTTTTAAAATTATTCGAATACATATTTTTATTCTTTGTTCGTTCGAATATTAGAACAAAAGTTCAAAATTATTTGTCCGTTCGAACACGAAAAAAGTCGTAAAATTTCATTCGAAAAAAATATAAAACAAGAATAATTAACAACACTACACAGAAAAAAATATCATCGAAATGCAACCAACGGAACAAATTGTTAATATTTGATTTAAAAATTAACAATCATCATTGTTGATATAACAAATTAAAATGTTTGTAGTCAATTAAATTACTCAACAAAATTATTTGTTAAATTATATCATAACGGAATGCGCACATGTAGAAGAAACAAGAAATCATATTTTGTGTGTATTCATTATTTGCTTATCTAATAAAGTGTTGCTCTGTAGCTGAGAGGTAAGCGAGTTAGTTTATTAACCCTTATGTGCGCGGCAAAAAAAAACACCTTATAATGCGCTGCAAGGTACCTGGGTACCTATATGGAAGTTACGTAGAAAACAAGCATTTTAGCACTAAATATCTAGCCAAAGCGTTGTCATCGTTGACAATAAATATATTACATATTTTTCTTAACTCCTTAAGGTGTGCAACACATTTCATTGAAAATTCTAGATACACATCAGAGAACAGAGTGAGACCATTCACATTTGCTAACTATTCCTAAATTCGTTGCTTTTGCCATGAATTTATTCGACAACAATAACAAATGTAGTTGCCTTGCTATAATTCGTTGTTTTTGTTGATTGCTCGGACACACTCTATTATTGCAATGCCGTTATAATACAAGCAGCGAAATGAAATGATGCAGCATGAAAGAATGTAGTTCTTTCATACCATTCACTGGAGTATTCGTTGATCTTTTGTATAATACATACATACATATAAATACATACATACATATAAATACATACATACATATAAATACATACATACATCAAATCTATATCGTGTTTTATGAATACCAATGTAAGAGCATACATATGTATGCACATATGTAAGTTTTATACAAGATTACGTTGTGTTCAATCACAATAAAAAGTATTCGCACCATTCACTGAGTATTCGCTGCTTTTGACAAGACCAGTGAACATTTCTATAAAACAAGCAATGCAGGCAATAAAATTCGCCACACTCATCTCTTTTGATTGTGCCATGCGTTGTTTTTTTTTTCAAATGTTGTGGATTGACAACAATATGCAGGTTTTTTGTGATTGGATTCAAAACAGCAAAATTATGCATTCAATCTGATCTCTGATACACATTTTAATTTAAACGTAAGATTGATTTTAAATTTAAAAGCTTCTTTCTGGTATATATAAAAAAGCTGAAGTTTCTAAATAATATTTAATACGAATATAAGGTTGGTGATTCCCCTTTGAGAATAAAACCAAAACTTTATGTAGTGTTGTGCTTATTATTTTTAGTTCGACTTATCTTCTGAGCGGTGAAGTTAACTTTTTTGCGTAAAACAAACGAAATGAATTCAAACGTAAGATTTCGTTCTAAAAGATTTAATTCTTCTGATATAAATAATATATTAAATGAAATAGAAAGCGATGAAGAAGATTTTATTCACTCTGATGGCGATGAAGAATATCTTCCACCGTTAAACGAAATAACATTGGAAGCTTCAGACACTGAAGTGGCAGGTACTATAGAAGTAAATGAAGATTAGTTTGACTCGGAGGAAAGCGATGATTGTGAGAATGATGAAATTCAGACAAGAAGTGAACTTTGTGGTAAAGACGGAACTTGCTGGCAACTAAGCCCATTTTCAAAATGGATAAATTATTGGGTGAATATACGTGCAAACGCGGAACAAGTCGATGGCATTATTTTTTAATGCTATTGATATAGCAGCTTTAGCATCATATATTATATATATGGAATTTAATACCCAACATAAATCTATTGATCGTCGTAGAAAATTTTTAAAAGATTTAAGCCTTGATCTTTGTCAGGAAAATATAAAACAACGTGCTAAAAATACAAAAATAAGTTCACAGTCATCGACGGCATCCGCAATACAAATTTTTTATACGCGAGACTTTGAACCTCTAACTTCGCCCATGTCCAGTTTACAAACAAAGGACAAAAGCGGTCGTATTCCATTCGATCAGTCGACCAATGTATACAAACTGCTCGAAAGATCTGCACTAAAATTTTATATCGTTTGTTTTTATTATTTATTGAATTTTTGTTTCTTTTTATGTTTCTGTTTTCTTATTTCACGAAATAAATTGTTTACGTTCATATTTTATACAGACTTTTATTTATTTATGCCGAGCTATTAACAACATCGAAAAAGATAATGGCAATGGCAGCATTCCCATATAAAATACGTACAGGTACCCCGGTACCTTGGTGCGCAGTTAAGGGTGTTAAGAGTAAATTGGTCTCTCACGCAAATTAAAAAAAAAAAAATTATCTGTACGGCTGCAAAAAAACAAAATTTTTTGAAAGTTGTTAGTTCTCAAGAAGTTTCAGATATGCATGTTATCAATTTCAATGATAAAATTTTGGTTGAAAACACCAAAGTTACTCGGGTACCTTGGTGCGCACATAAGGGTTAAGCCCATGTCAGATAAAACTTTTGCTTCGCGTTACGTTGAAGATTCGCTTTGACATCTAGGATGAAATGTACATGCTTATATGAAACATGTTACAAAAAGAAACTTTTTTCAACTTTTTGCATGCTTTGACAATCAGTTGGTACACTATTCTGAATTTGTTTGACCAAACTCGCATGTAAATATAGAATTTTTATTAAAATGTCGGTAAATTTACATAAAAAACGAGTTCGTGGCATTAGAGTAATCGAATTGTGCTGTGTTTTATACATAAAACCGAATAGTGAAACAAACAGTGAGTGTTGTCAAAGTTTTCATTGTGTCATACACATTTTGAGTTATGCTTTTTCCCAAAAGTTAGAAACGTTACGCAAAGCGTTGAAGTTGTATTTGACACCGCCTTTAGTCCTGAGGTTGCCAGTTCAACTTCTCTCAAAGACATTTAGTGTTTTTCGCAGACAAGCAAAAATCGTTTCGAGGATTATGATTGTGTATAAAAAAGCATTGTTAATATAACAATTATGATACGGAAATTCAACAATTCACATTGTTAATATAACAATAACTTTAGTTTAAATAACTTTGAAATCCAACAAAAATAAATGTTGATAAAAGAAATATATTTCAACATATTATTTGTTGATATATTTAATTGAAAATATTTTTAAGATTTTCCTTTAACTTACAATTTCGTTAATTGTATTTACAAAATTCGTTGTATTTTCAAAATCAATTAATTATTTAATTCATATAACAAAAAAATTAATTGTATTTACAAATCATTTTTTTCTGTGTAGCATGTATGCAAGTATATCGATTGCCGACAATCTTGTTTCAAATACTGCGTGTATGTATGTTTATTTACGGCCTTGTGTATAAACGAAGTTAGCATAAGTGACGAAATTAAATTGGGTGTTAACGAGTTCCTCTACAATTTTACATTAAAAATGGTCGCAAACCCACTAATAAGTACAAGCGTAGTTTTAATGTGAAGTTTCATGGCAAAACTCTTTAAGATCATGTTAAATTTTGCCACTTATGATAACTTCATGTCAGTTTTGGCTTATACATATGGCCGATATCATTTTGTAGAATTTTAAATTTAGTTTTGACTTACCCCTCTGTATGAAGTTTAGACGAATAAGATTTGATTTTTTTTTTCTAAAGCAAATAATCATTGTTTTGTGTTCTTGAAATTTTTGTACAAAGGTATATACATATATATACATATATACATACTTATATACGTATATATATGAATATGTAGGTATATGTATGTATGTTCACATGTATGTACATATATGTATGTATACATATCTATTTATGTATGCACTTGTATAAATTTATACTTATTCACATAGAAACATTTAAAAGTTAATTTCTTGTTTTGTTATTTTACGATTTTTTTTATTCGAACACGCGAATATTTGATTAGAAGACGAGAGGAATACAACATTGTTTTACTATTCTTTGTGTTGTTGTCTTACTAATGGAATTGAATAAATTTTTTTTAACGAAATTTAAAAAAACAGCTAAAAAAACAACTCAAATGGGCTAATGGCAGGCAAATACGAAATGAACTTGTTTGGCGTGTTTTCTTAGTTCACATTTTTGTTTTCGTTTTATTAGTGGTCTATATTATAGTGGATACAGTAAGGTTGGTCAACGAGATGTATGGTCACATTCATATTTTTTTAAATTGTTAAAATCTTAATATATTTTTATTTTGCTAAAGCTCACAAGTTTGAATATGATTATATCTATAGGTATAATTTTTTTTTATTTTATTTTATAGATATTTATTTATTAATTTATGTACATATTTTATTTATTGTTTTTTTTTCTGCACATGTTGTTAAATATGTAGTAATTTTAGTTATTTTGAAGGAAAATTAAATAAACACAAATCGCACTATGACGCTCAAAAAATAATTATGTATATTATTCCAATTGGTAAATATTTGAAGCAGTTGGACACACAAACACTCGCGATAAATTAACACAGATACAACATGACGAACAGTAGACGATTCACACGTATTGTGCGTTTTTGAAACAATGACAGCCAACCAGCCAGACACAGACCCAGCACTGATGCAGACACATTCACAAAGAAAGAAACAGAAGCAAAAAAGATTATTTTGCAAATGTTACCAATCCTCAACAAACTCACTCTAAATAGCAAATGGCACAGCCAAAGTCAAATCGAATTAAATCGTATCAAATGAAATCGAATTCAAATGTGATAATAAGAGGAAAACCAAGAAGAAAAAAAGCAGAACAGAAATGTATCCGATAGATGGTTGAAGTGTACGTTCACTGTCTGTGTCAGGTCATTGTTTACTCGTTGTTTATTCTACAAAAGATATCAATCGGTAAATGAATGCAAGAAGGACGACTGACTGTGACTTGGTTTGTGAAGGAAAAGTGTCCGTATAAGAAACAACAACATTAAATTGTATGTATCAACCTTTCCATTTGTTGGATATTGATGTTGTAGCTGTTGTTGCTTTTTTATTATTATATACTTTTATTTACCATTCAGTCTGGTATAAAACGTTGTTGTTATTTTCGCTGTTGTTGCTGCCGTTGTTCATTCCATTCCAGCAAGTTATTGATGACGATGATGGCGGTGGTAGTTATAAGCATTTTTGGTACTAACCAAGCGAAAAACCCAGCCAACATTGGGCATGGGTTATCATTCATTATCATTATATCATTTTTAAATCAAAAGGTTGTTGAAATGACAAACTTTTGAAAATTATCTATTCAATGTTATTTAAACCCAATAATAATGCTTTATTACAACTTCTCGCTAGTTAAAGGTAGGATTTTATTGGAAGTACATATAGGTATATACAAATGTTTCAATATTACAACTTTATTTTAACGTAAAGTGAACTATAAGTTAAAGGCAAGTACATCCTGCCTGGTAGGTTAAGTAAGGTAAATTTGTAATAAAAGAAATATTTTTACAAGTCCGTTAAAATTCAACCTTTAACTAATTTTGTTGTAATTGTTATAATTTATTTTAGTCCTAATTAGCATTTGTAATAAATGGTCTTCCAATAAGAAGTTTTATTTTGATATGTAAGACCCGAGTATTTCTAAGCGAAAATATCGGATCCTTGCAAAGAACAGGGTATGACATTAATAATGGAAAAATATCTGATAAGTGGTCACCACAGATACGGTTGCAGGATCATATTTTTTTCATGAATTCTATTTTAGAGGTCGTGAATCGATTGTGATCTATTAGTATAGACCTTATCTTTCACGTAGCTCCAAAGAAAAAAGTCTAAAAGTTTTGTATTGCAAGGTATCGCTTTTCAATTGTGCTCGTTTCTTTTGGGAAATCACACTGTCAAGAAACGTTTCTCGCAAAAACTAACATTGTCCACATCAATATTTTTCAATATCTGCCATAAATAATCATTGGTGGAATACGAATTCCAAAAACCGACGAGAAATGCACAAATCTGGGTTTTCCTGAACACTATGGGCTACAACAGCAATATTCTGAATTGTTCTTGAACGAAGTGCACGAGTCCAATTCTTCGAAACTTAAACTTGTCCCAACAGCTAAATTTTTTTCACCAGTTTCACAATTGCTTGTCGCATTCACGTTAGCTTCACGTTTCGAAAATACTTTAAGTTTTGCGAACTGTGACCGTATAATTTTCATCACTTTTGTAGTAAAGCTTATATTTTCAATGCGTTGTTGAAGCGCAATATATCGCAATTTTTAAAATGCCGGCTTATTCAAAATGAAAAGTCTTAAAGAAACGTAAGAAATAATATTTTGTGTATATTCATTATTTGCGTATTTAATAGCGATTTGCTCTTTAGCTAAAAGCAGCATTATGATGGCACAATGGCGTAATATTGGAAAAAAATTTAAAAAAATAGATTAGTTCATTCTATGCCTAACAAACATAAGGCACTGTAGCTTCTATTTTTTATTTATTTAGAAACACAAAAATCAAAGATCTTTATTTTATAACAAATTTTACTGCATGCATTCCGACAATGAAGGCATTGTTATATTCGTCTTAAGCACCCAAGTGTTCTAAGTCAAGTGTTCAAAAACAAAAAGCAAAATGCGGATTTTTCGCGTGAAATATTAACACGTCAAACATTTTTTTTACCAAACCTATCGTGTGGAGTATGAAAATAAAGGAAATTTAAACGGGATTAGAAAAATGTACATAAGTTATGCTTAAATTTAATTAAGAATAAAAAATTGAAAATTGATAACTGGCTGGGACTTCTCATTAAAGTATGTTAATAAAAAAAATGTAAGAAACCTATCGAGTAATAAGAGCTGACGGGACCCCACAAAGCTTAAAATAACAAATAAATTTCAAAGATCAAAAAACCCGACGACCTTAAAACAACTGAAGAAGAAAACAACAAGTCCAGTAGTGCGAAACATAGTGACTTTTACAGTTGGGAGCCAATATTAAGTAAATTTGAAGATTCGAGTTTTAATGCTTCCCGACTGGAAAAGTCACTATATTCTGTACTGCTGGACTTGTTGTTTTTAGGTAGTCGGTTTTTTTTAATTTTTTAAATTTATTTGTTATTCTATTGTGAACTTTTCTTAATCTATACACAGCGGGTTTTTCATATACATACATACATATGTAAATATTTGGTAACATTGCTCTTATACATATGTTCATATTTAAGTCCTAGTTTACACTATGCAAGTCTTATTGCTAAGCAGATTCGTTTTTTAAAAGAGAGACAGATAGAGAGATAGAGAAAGTGAAAAGGGGAATAGAAACCACTGTTGCCAGAACTTACAGGGGTGAAATCGTCAAAAACTATAGATTTCTATGCAAAAAATCGTCAAAATCGTCGTCATTTTAAAAAAACGTCAAAAAAACGTCAAAAAAACGTCAAATCAAAAATATTAAATTTGTTTGTATTTTAATTGTTTTATTACAAAAACTATTACAATGGTTCAAACTTATTAACTATGCTTTCAACAAATATACACATATACATTTAATATACATATGTATATAACCTAAATACGAAAACCATTAAAATTTAAAATAAAAGTTAAAAAAACTTAAAATGAAATCAGAATTCACATACGTACATATCCATATATTTATTTTTAAAACAGATAATTTATAAAAAAAATAATTAGCATATTTGTTAT
This sequence comes from Tachina grossa, assembly GCA_949987645.1. Classification (NCBI taxonomy): domain Eukaryota; kingdom Metazoa; phylum Arthropoda; class Insecta; order Diptera; family Tachinidae; genus Tachina; species Tachina grossa. The sequence goes on along the minus strand of OX465274.1, from coordinate 121,986,883 downwards.
AGAAACATTTTATGTGTAAATATCAGAATTTAACATTTTTGAACACAAAAAAATCATAACATAACAAAAAACCAACTCTAAAAATGCAATACTAAAAAAAGTTGCCATATATATTAAATTAGGAAAATCGTAATTTTTGGACCTAAAATCGTCACTAGTGTATTTTGAGGGGTGAAAATCTTCAAAATGCAGAGAAATCGTCAATTCTGGCAACAGTGATAGAAACGTTTCTTTTTCCCTCGTTCTCTCTTCTAACAAACTAATCAACTTAGCAATAAGACATGCATAGTATAAACTAGGACTAAGCATATAAGTATTCATACAAATGCCCGTAAGATGTACATATGTTTGATCAACTAGCACCTATTGATATGCGTACTTATTTCTGTTGAAAGTTATAGGTATGCATTCCCGTACGTTATTATGCTTGCTGATGGGGATATGCATTAACACTCATACTCGCTTGAGTATCGATAATTTATGAGTATGGAAATTAAAATTTTTGTCTTTCTCTGATCTCGAGTTTTGAACTAACTGAGATGTAATAATGTGACAATTATTTTAAATGTAACTATAAATTAGATCGAATTGCTTCGAACTGCTGTTTGTCAGAATAAACACGAAGTGTGCTCCAATTATACAAATTAGTACACCTTATGGTTTTTGAGGTGGTAACAACATGCAAATATGAACTTTCTTATGTGTACAGCACAATATTATATCCTGCTGGCTAAATACTAAAGCCTTTCTTCCATTCTCTGGCGCTGAAAGATACATATCTAAGATTAAGTAGCGAAACCAGTCCAGCTGTTTAAAAGGTATCACGTTAGCAAAAGAAATAATTTATTTTATATATATATATATATATATATATATATATATAAATCTACAAAAGCATACGATTATTTTTCGTCTAATCTTCGTATGCGTTTCTTTGAAATTTAATTTTCATCGTGATCTGCATATACTACATTACAAAATAATAAAAGATTTACATCCTTCTCCTACTGTAATTCTTTGAAAAATATCGACCTCAGAAATTTTCGCATCTGTGACTCTTTTTCCATAATAGACCCTTGATATCTTCAGAAATATAAATACATAAAATATTTAAGTACGAGCAAATATCATTTCAGTATGGTAAATATCCTTACTGTACGTATACAGTAATTTTGACTTAGCTGTACAATCAACTTTGCACGACTTTTTGTGCACATAAGTCAAAAATGCTGTCATCTAAAATGTACTTGCCTGCGTAAATGTACAGGTATACAATTTTTGATCAGTTTTATACACATATGTACATGGCTGCATATTTATGTACCAACATTTTTTTAATGTGTGCAGCTAACTTAAATTATTTATATGATAATAATTTAAAACTGCCAAAAAAAAATATATATATATTAATGCGCAGGTATACAAAGTGCCATTAAAAAAGATTTTGAACAATAATTACAGAAAAAACATATTTTGTGCAGTTAAGTCAATGTGCAACTTACATTAATTTTTTGTATGAAAATATTTTAAAATTACCAACATTTTAGAGCACTTATCTTAAATGTGCAAGTATAGAAACTGCACTTAAAACACGAATTTGTATGAGATTTTAAAGAACAGTGACAGAAATTTATCATGTTAGGCAGTTAAGTCCAAAGTGCACTTAAACAAAAGGCAGTTAAATTAAAACTACTGTATATCACATAATGACAAAAGTTTCGTTTTAAGTACTCTTTGAGCTAAACATAAAATATATGTTCATATGCAAACCAACAACTATATTTGTACACATTTTGTAAATTACGCAGCACAAATAACTATAATTAAAATTTATAGACTGTACGAGCTACAATCATAATTCATAATCATTTATAATAGCTACATACATACATTTTCCATTCCATTTTATATACACCAATTTAAGTATACGTGGCGAATGATGAATAAATATTCGGAGTATCATGCGTATATTTGTTGTTCGATTAAATATCCATAGCATACTCAGACTTTAAGTATGAGATAGAGTCAATGCCCTTGATATGGCTGTACCTTCCTATTTCTAGTTATGCCGTATTTTACTTTTTCGCATAAACGAAGCTACTTGTACCAATATATTATATGAATTCGTTGATCGTATATAAGCAAGCGACCAAAATTCTTTTTCTGTCATATTGTAGTGTTTACGTTGAAAAGAAAAATGTGTACAATAGTTTTCTAGCATAAACATGATGGTATTCAAGGGAAGAGGATCTTTAAAGAACACAAAATTTTTTTTTCAGTACTTTCAGGTAAAAAACACTTAATATTTTGACTAAATGTAAATTGACAATAAATTTTTAATCATTTCAGAAGCGGTCTTAATGACCGTTCATTATTTAACTCCGGCTTCAGTGTTCTTTTCATTATAGAATTTTTGATGAATATTCGTCACTGTTTTCGTCAACCGAATGTAAGCGAGAGGGTAGCGATTGTATACTTCCAATGACATCCCCATGTTAAATTCGTCACTCAAACGCACTGCGGAGGTATTGCCGAGCAAGTATAAGTCATTGCTTTGTGCATAATGGTATGACTTATGGAATGTATCCGCGGACAAGCGGGTATGGAAGCGGATTTTACATTAAGTATACGTATATATATATCGAAAATTAATCTGTTTTTTATAGATTTATTTTCACGTATGTATGTATGTAGATATACTTAGAGAAAAAACAGCTTAAAATCAATAAAAACAATATTGAATTAAAAATATTGAAATTTCTGATTTCAATATTGAAAAATATTAATTTACAGTATTAATTTTAATTTTATTTATTTTTAAGTATTTCAATATACATTTTCTATTACAGTGAAAATTATTGAATTAATGTGACGCGTTGTTATTTTTAAGTTGCTGATTGCATGACTCAAAAAAACTTCTCTCTAAATATGGCGTTAACAACAAAATACAATTTTTCTTTTTGAGTTTGTAATTTCTATAACCTTAAAAATGTTCTCCATGGCCTTCAGTTTTTTTTTTATTTTTTAATACAATAAGGGCAGTTATTACAACTTGGTTTTGTCGGACCAATAAATAGATTTGCATTATAAAACCTTCATTTATTATTTATTTATCCAGAAAAAATATAATTACTATTAATTATAATAACAATAAAAAATTAAAGTTGTAATAATACAAAGCTATTTATCGGCCGGCCAGACAATATCCTACATTTAACTATCAGCAAGTTATAATAAAGGCCCTAAGAGGAATTGTTATGTTCAATAGCTTCGGGATAATAACATTTAGAATAAATTTTATAATATAAAAAAAAAAAATGCAAATGCTTGCTGGGAAACGACAAATAAGAAACATTAAAAGATACAGAAACAAATGGCTAGCAGAGAAAAAATATGAAATAAAATGAAAAATTAAAATAGTAACGAAGGCGACAAGAAAACGAAACAAGTCTGCCAGTCAGTCTTTGCAGCCACCAAAAAGAGGCAGGTTGCTTGCTGTTGTTGCCAGATGAATTGCAATCAAACAAAATTTTCGAAGATTTCATTAATCTTATAAATTAATTAAAAAGCATGAGTTACTTTTAGAGATAATATTTCTAATTTCTGTAAAGTATACTAACTAAGAAGTTCCTCATGCTAACTAGATTACTAGCAATGCATTTTATCGTCATGCAAATTGTATTAAAAATAACAGATAGATAAACAAGACTGTTCTGAAGAAAAAGCCGGGAGCTTCATTTTATTGGACTTCAGTGTGCCGAATCATAATTTGTTCACAGATTGATTCCATCACGTTTAGTATGAGATTTTCTTATTCGAATAAAATACTCATAGTGGAATATTAAATACGCACATATCGTCGCTGTTTTAACAAAATTTTTTTTTAATTAGTTAAGTCCTTTACTAGACTTTATAAGTCATAATACACATTGTCTACAATTTTCATGACTGTAAGCATTACTTTGTGCCTATATAAGTAAAAAGATTTCTGACGCAGCCATAAGAATGAATGTATAAAACAACCATAAAGCTGTTCTCCTATTAAATTTTTAAGATGTTAGTTAAGTCAGTTAGTTATAAAACAGATACGATATGTGTGTACAATGTTAATTTTCATCACTCCAATAATGACAAATTTATTATAATTTCGGAAAGAGTTAATTAAGCATGAATTCACTTATTTTAATAACTCTTTGTACTACTCGTAGTTCATTTCCTTTGTCGGATGATCTTCAACATCGAAATTAAATGAAACCTCTTTTAACGTTCATAGTGGTGAAGCTTTCTGTAATAAGAAATTTTTCTGTGTGGCCGAAATATCAATTTCAGTTAGATTACCTTATCAATGAGATTTTTAAAATCGGAGGATGGATTAATTTTCATTGTTAATTACATCGGACCATAAACTCTCATTACGGTAATAGTTATATTAGTGCATTTTTTTGGGGGGTCCGGCCTAGTAGCATATAACCTTACAACTCGATTTGCTGTTGTATGGTTGAGAGATCCAGATTTAATATTAGCTAAATTTGAAGATAGCGGTCACACCATCGTAAATATATTTTTATAGGAAAAGCAACTTTGTACAGGTACTCCAACGCGATTTCTAAATAAAAAAAATTGCACCACCTTAATATTTATTTGATATATAACAGAATTTTATTTAAATAGACTAATTTAATTAAAAGTACACTTGTTACATTATGTTTCCATTATATATATATATATATATATATATATATATATATATATATATATATATATATATATATATATAATATTTTGCGGTAACTTTTTAGTCAATATAAGCTGCCTTAATTGGTTCAACGTAAACTCGTATAAAGACAAATCCCGATTTTTTTGCACGGATGTTACAAAAGGGTGTAAGTGTGGCAACAGTGCCACATAAAGTCAGACTAACATTTGACATTAGTACGCGTGCATGTACAGTAGTATGTGGACTAGTGTACATATTATGTACTTACGTACATATACATACATAGGTTTTGAATATGTATGAGTGAATGTATGTGTGCTTGGCATTTGAGATTCTTTACATGGAATATCTGAAATAGCAATTTCGTTTATCCTTTAAATTCTTGTAAGAAAATTGTTATATTCGATGAAACTTTAACGCTGGAAAACAGGGTGAGTATCTAAAAATCAGAAATATATGTACATATGTATATGTGCACATGTATACACACACATGTACGTACAAACAAATACATACATATGCATACTGCCTTAATTTTACTACCGTATCAAAGTAATCAAAGCGTTGCAAAAAAAACATTTTAAAATTCATTTCATAAGTATGCGTATTTTATTTTATTTTATTTATTTTTCCAGAGTAATTCTTTGTGGCCTATTGGAATTTTTCCAATATTAAGACATTTTAAACCATTCGTATGTCACACATTTACTCCAACAACGTCATAACTCAAAAAAATGGAAATTTTGAATTAATAATGTAGAAATTATCTTCATATCGTTCTACATATTGTGAATTATTTCATACAAATATTTTCTTTACTCAACTCTCGAGAGAAAAATAATATTTCCTTTTTCCATTAAGTTGTGTGTAAATTTAAAACTTCAAGCTCGTTTTCTGACAAACTGGTTTTTTGAGTCATTGACGTACAAAAAATTGCGGATGTTACAGATTTTGGAAAAACATCTATACGGATTTAAATCATGTTGAAGCCTATCTAGATCTCTCCTCCGATCACTGTTCCACTATCGTTACACTTTGTAACCCACTAAGAAATGACTTACCTCACTCATATGTGAAGACGATCAATTGTGTTAATTGGCTGGGATTAAAAAAATCTCAGTAGTCATGCGTGGAAAACATTAAGCTAAAAATATCCGAGGAAGTTGAATCTAACATTTCTAACCTTAACGAGAACGTTAAACAGGCTGGATAACATGCTATTACCACCGATCTTCAGATAGGACTTAATAGAGCTTACTCTACGGATATTAAACGCATCTTGCTTGAAAAAAGAAGAGCAATATTGGAATGGCAAAACACAGATCACCCAAACATAATATCGTATATTAAAGAATCCACTAAATGAATCCAAGAGTTTCTAACATTTGAAAAAACTGCAACTCTTAAGAACTATATGGTAGGTCCCGATGTTATACCAGCATCTAATTACACTTTGTGGCGCACTCCTAGAAAGCTTAAAAGTCCCATTGAGCTTAAACCCCCTCTGCGCACTTCGACCGCAAGATGGAACATTTAAAATATGTTACCCCTAACACATGTACTGCTGTTGTTGATTTGAGAAGTGTATTTGCTCTACCCCCTCGACCCATAAAATTTAAGAAGCGTAATGAACAAAACCTAATTGTTGAACTCAACCCGAAGAAAGCTCCGGGTATTGAAGGAATTAGTTACTCGATGCTGATGAAGTTGCCTCTGCAATTAGAATCTTGGTATTTATTTTTAATGCCATATTACGACTGGAGTATTACCCACGCAGCTGGAAGCATTCCAAGGTCAAAATGATTCCAAAGCCGGGAAATGTCTTACCCAGGCTGAGTCATATAGGCCAATAAGTTTACTATATATCAATAATGTCAAAGCTCTTCGAAAGGCTGCGCATTCTATCTGATAATGGGTATAAACCGGACCATACATTTGGTTTAACAAGTCAGCATAGTATCCTTTGGCAAACGCATAGATTGCTTCAATTTATAAGAAGAACATTTGATGATAGGACGTATTGTTCTGCCCTTTTTGTTGATGTTTATCAGGCATTTGATAAAGTGTGGCACCAGGGCTTAAATTTTAAATTGAAGACGTATCTACCGATAAATATTCTTCAGCTTTTGGAAAGTTATGTTCTAGACCGGAAAGTCACTGTTGTGGAAACAGACTTCATGAGTGTGTCCAAATCTGTCTCATCCGGTGTGCCAGAGAAGAGTATACTGGGGCCAGTTTGGTATTTGATTTATACTTTGAAATGCCTTTGTGCAGTAATATACACACTTCTACATTTGCCGATGATACAACTTGCCTCAGTATACATGAAAACCCTTGCGAGGCATCCCGATATCTTCAGGAATATATTACTTAGCTGGAACTATGGTTAAACTTATGGAGAATTAAGGTAAACGAACAAGAGTGCGTTCAAGTAATATTTACCCTACAAAGAGATACTTGCTTCCTCATTCGAATCAACAATCAAATTGTTCTTCAGCATTCACACGTGAAATACCTTGGCATACACCTTGTCCGACGGCTTACATTGAAACACCATATTGTCCCTAAGATAACCCAAATGAAACTTAAACTAACTCAGATACATTGGCTGATTAGGTAGCAATTCAATCCTTAGTCTAGATTGTAAACCAATATGGTGCTACGGAATTCAGCTATGGGGCATTGCTGCAGCTTCCAATGTAGAGAGAATCCAACCAAGGTAAAACAAAGTTGGAAGGCTAAATAGTACATCCAAATATTAAATTTGCATCGCAATTTAAATACTCGAGCAGCAATTGCAAAGTACACAGGAAATTATTTATCAAAAATCAAGACACATCCTATTCCCTTGCTTCGTATTATCTTGAACTTTACTGGACACATACGCTTAAAAACAAGGGAAACTAGGGCTCTAATACGCAACATTTCAGATGAAACTTCTTAAAAGTTAATTTTTGAAGGTACAATAATTAAATATGAGCATTAAAAAGATAAATAAAAAAAATATTAATATGACAAACACTAGCATATTGGAACCACAAATGTTTCATTAAATAAAACCTCCCTGTACAAAATAGTACAAATGTTATTTTATCTTTATTATTTGTTATTTTTCGTTGTACGGTAGTGTGCTTGTTTTGAATCAAGGGTGTATAAATATGAAATTTGCATAGTGCATATGTCATGTTTACAAATACGTGTATGCAATTAAATGAATATATGTTATCATATATGTACATATATCATAATTTTCCGGATTCGAACCATATATATTTGATATCATATATGCTCCATACATATTTTTTTGTAGCTGGGTGACTACTCAAGACTACTTAAGATTGCTTAACATAAAGAAATGTCGTATAAACGATTTTTTTTTTAATTTAAAGTTTTTTGCTAATTTTTTGCACATTTCAGTTTTAGGTAATTATTTAATAATTTTACTTCAAGCTCCTCCTTTGATGCATTGTGAATTTCTTAAAAACTATTTTAAACAAGTAAGAGTGCTATATTCGGCTGTGCCGAATCTTATATAGCGTTCACCGATCTACTTACAGATATATACATAAGTACATATATATATATATATATATATATATATATTTTTTTTGTGAAAAAATTTATGATTTTTTTGCTCTAGCGCAATTTTTATTAAGTGACCTCTCAGTTTTTTTCGACTAAAGAATTTGATTCAAATATTTTGTTTATATAAGGAAAGTTCAATATTTTATTCTACAGTATACAGTGTGTATTTAAGAAATATTTTGCATTCACTCTTATTCCAGTTGTCAATATCAACGTCACGTCATACAATACCAAACAAATTGGAGCTTGTTTACTTGCTCTTGAGATTTAAAATAATAACCATGCTACTATTTAATAACCCTAAAATAGTCTTAGTATAGTACACAGACAAAAGTATTCACCAATTAATGTTTTCAATTAAGAATTTAATTGATTCAATTAAGAATTTAATTGATTCAATTAAATGTTTAATTGTGTTAATTAATTTGAGTGGACTGTACTTTAGCGATAAATTTTATTTTTATCTCCATTTACTAAAAAGTAGTTACAATCTGTCAACGAAACACAATAAGCAACATGACACAAACCAGCGTTTATACTTAAATTAGATATCCATATAAAAATTTAACAAATATAAAAAATATTAAAATATTAAACATGAAATATCTTTATCTGAAAACAAATTATTTTTGGTTATATTTTTTCCAACAAATTTTTTTATTTTAATTTTCAAGCCTGGAACCATAATTTTGATTTTTCTAATTTTGAATACTAATTTATTTCTTTCTTAAATATAGAAAATATTTAATTACCAAAGAAATAATTAGTGTAACTAGTTAGACACGCAAAGCTTACTTTGCAAAGTCTTGATTCAGCTGTGTGAAAGACAGAGGGAGGAATAATATCTCTTTCTGTCTTTCTCCCACCTGAATTAAGACTTTGCAAAGTAAACTTTCCGTGTCTAAAACGGGTATTTTATTTACATGAATAAGTTTTAAGTTTTCCAGGTCTGGAGCTATGTTTCTTATTTTTCTAGTTTGTATGCCAAACTATTTCTTTCTAAAATATAAAGTATATATAATTTGTGAGCAAAACGAAAAAAAAATTGACTTAGTTACTTTTATACGCGGGCGGATCAATATGTCCGTGACTTTTCGAACTTCCCTCGTAGTTATATGAAATTCAACACTGTTCCCATCAATTACCACCTGTTAGTAGACTACTGTCAAATATTGAACAAGTGTGGTAATTTACTTTGCGTTTAACAGCTGTTCAAAATATGCAACATCGTGAATTTTTCTAAAAATGGAAAAAGTGAGAGTTCATTAAACATTAAACATTATTATGCCAACTTATTAGACCAATTTAATGAGAATTAAAAAAGAAAACGACCCCATATGGCCAAGAAAAAAGGTCTTTTTCATCAAGATAATGCACGAGTGCACAATGGCAAAACTCTTTGAATTGGGCTACGAATTGGTACCCTATTGGTACTTCTAATTTCCAATCCTAAAAAAATGGACCGGTGGAAAGAGATTTAGCTCCAACGATGAAATTATTGACCAAACAAATGGCTATGTTAAGGACCTCGGGAAAACATATTTTTTTGGAAGTGATACAAGAACAGGAGAAACGTTGGACTAAGTGTATTGAGTTAGAAGGAGATTGTGTTGAAAAATTAACTTTTTTTTTTGCAAAAAAATCTAGTAGTTCTTAAAAAATTACATAAAGTATGTTAAGTGAATAAAGAAAAATGTATGAGAAAAAATGTTTCAAAGTTTCCAGCTCTGGAGCTGGTTTTTAGTTTAGTTTTCTAATTTTCTACACCAAACTTTACTTTCCAAAATATAAAATATATATAATTTATAAAGAAAATTATTAAACCTACTTACTTTTATATACCCAAAAAAGTGTATGTTTCCCAATTTTGGAAAAATCCTTTCTTACAACAATCTATTTTTTAAGAATATAAGATATGTTTAATATATAGAGAAAAATTAAAAATTACATTTACGGCCCGTTTCACAATCTACAAATAAAAGCTAACACGGACTTTAACGGCAAGTTTTGTATGAAGAACTGTCAGTTAAAGTTCACGTTAACTCTTAAGCATACATTGTGAAAAAGGACGTTAGTAGGTTACTTTTATACAGGGTGTCTGGTAGAAGATTTGTATTTTCAAACTTAAATAAAAACGTAATAATTGACACAAAGTTTTATTAAAAGTATGGAACCATAGAATGGAAATGCGGATTTCATTTTCTAAAGAGTATGTCATCCAGATGTCTTCCGTCGAGTTGAACACACTGTTCTAAACAGAGCCTTGTATTCTAACGCATTCGCTGCAGTAAATGTGGTTCAATTGAGCTGATTTTTCTACGAATATTTTCTTTAAATCTACAAGAGATTGGCGGTTGTCATAATAAAACCTCTCTTTGAGGTATCCCCTAAAATAAACCAATGTGAGATAGATCGGGCGACCTCGGTGGTCATGGGATGTCTCCAAAGCGGCTGATCAGTTTTGGGGAAAATTTTCCCGAAACAAATTCCTCGAAGCTCTGGCTGTGTGTGGCACTGAGTGGCATTAAGTTAAGGAGAGTCGAAACCAACAACGACATAAATGTTGCTAAGTATGAGTGCGATGCGCCGTTCAAACTTTCGAGTGAATATGATTCATAGACAACATTGCAATAAGTATGAGTGCGCATAATTACAAGAAATTATAATTCATGATTCAACCAAATTTGGTTATAAAATACGATGAATTTGGCCAATATATTATTAATTTAATATGTAATGCCAATTACTTGCAATTATTTAAGATTCCATAAAAACTAAAAATTTTTAACAAATTTGCAACATCAAGATATAAAGGGTTAAGGCATGTTATCAAATATAAGCTCTTGTCATATCCAAAAATTTAAATCTTACTTTTTTTCAACAAACAACAAGGCTTTTCAAATTGTATTTTTTAATGCTATAAATTTTGAAACAGAAAACATTTATTTTAACATTTGGGGTCATATCCATAAAACTTTCAAATGACGTTTTGCCCTAGAGATCTGAAATTTGATACACAATTAGGTCTAGGCGAGTTACAAACTGGAAAAATCTGAAATCTCTGATTGTTAAACCAGTGAAGCGGGGCCACGCCCATAAAAATTTAACGTAATATTAAACGATAGGGAGCTGAAATTTTGTAGACAAAAAGGCTTAGTGACTTAACAACTTAAAAAATCGCAAATCGCAAAATGAAAAATGAAATCTACCATATTGGAATTTTGCATGCACATTGCGCTTTCCAAAGGCTTAAATTTTGTTAACAGTATAAAAATCTAAACTTCTGTTGTATATACTTCGGCTAAGCAGACTTTAGTATGTTAGTACAAAAGAAAAGTAGGCGGGATCACGCCCACTAAAATTTAAGTTATATTTTACGTATTCCTATCTAAATGACTTTTAAGAAACTTCGTACATACCACGTATCTACCAAGCGGCTGCCTGGATTTCGTCAATTAACGTATCGTTATATGTATATTATGATTTGAACAAGCTAAAGTTCGTATCGCTTTGTAAGCCAAATTACATGTGGTAATTATTAATGAACAAATAACATCAAACTTTGCACCTCATTTGAATAATAATAATTAAATTAACTAAAATTAATAGTCATGGGCCTGTGACAAAAATGAAATAAAATATACTTAATAGTAACAAACCAAAAAAGTTTGTCTTAAGTGGACCAAAAAATAAGCAAATTAACTAACATGTGCATAATTCGTAAAGAACAAACGACAATGGTAAGACTTTTGTAAATTTAGAGTTGGTAAAGTGAGCTTTCATTACAACAAATCTTTCAGCAAATTGAAATACTATGAATCAAAACAATTTACATATTCCATTTGCAAAAAAAAGTTGGGTATATAAAGCAGAAATCTACATCAACTGACACCACACACAGTGGACCAAACACAGAAGAACGCTGATGATGAAGGTTAGTGGCCTTCGCAAACGGCTAGCTGTTCCGTTCAACTATGTCTTGTCAGAATATTTACAACTAACTTTGATGTTATTTGTTCATTAATAATTATCACATGTAATTTGGCTTACAAAGCGATACGAACTTTAGCCTGTTCAAATAATAATATATAACGATACCTTAATTGACGAAATTCAAGCAGCCGCTTGGGAGATACGTGGTATTTCCACGTGGGTTTCCAAATAAAGGAAATTAAAACACGTCATCTCAAATTTGGTCAATATGAGTTTCTGATTTCAAATAGCTCCCCTATTCAATATTCATCTGTAACATAAATTTCGAATCAATAAAATAATTTTTTCCCTGTTTTATATCAATTTTTCTTACTCTGTTATCTCAAAGTATAATTTTTTTTTGGTGAAAATAATGCTAACGCCCATGTAAATTTCCAATATTTTTAAAAAATTAGTAACTTATTGTAAATCTACCTCATATCTTATTGCATTTGGCATGCTGAACACGTATCTGTTAAGGACTTTTATATCCTATGGTTAGTTTTTGAGATATGGTCACTTTTAGTATACCAGTACAGAGGAGTTCCGATAAAAAAAATTTGTAATGTATGTATAACTTTTAAATTGTTAATCGAATAGAAACATTATGTATGGACCGATTACAGTCAATGACATAAGCTTTCGAAAATGATAATTTGGAGTGACCCTGTTACACTCAAGAGTGCGTTAGAGAGTGCTAAAGCTGGCCACCTCGAGATGAAAAAGGCTTTCAGTCAGGCTTAAGTTATTTCACAAATTGATTAAAAAGTAAACATTTTCAAAAAAATCATATATTTTTTCCGACAAAATATGCTAACACTAAAAAAATATTTGTTTTTGATCGACTAAAATATGCTATCTCATAAAAATACGCAAACCAGTGCAAAATAAAAGATTGTTTGCAGATCAATAAATTAGTAAGCATATTTTAACCATAATTCATAATAATCATTTAATAATCATTTAGTTTTACAATAATGAAAGAATTAACTAATTTTTTCGCTCTACTGAAAAGTTAGCTTTTTTGAGTTGACGTGCTTTGAATATACGCTCTCGATATGTATGTATATAATTTTGTTTAAATTCAATTAGGAATAAAAAATTTAAAATTTCTTCACAACTGGCTGCTACCTCTCATAAAATTATGTTAATAAAAAAATTTAAGAAACCTAAATAATAAATAAAGGAAATTAAGAGGTGATAAAAAGAAAATATATACACGTTTATTTATAAGACTACCAGGAATGATTCTTAACACCGTTAAGCTAGCGCTAGTTAGCCGCAAAAGTGAAAAATTTCCCGCAAAGATTTAATTTCATTTGTTTGAAAATTTTTCACTTTTGTGGCTACCTAAGCGCTACCTAAACGGTATTAAGAATCATTCCTAGGAAGTTCATGTTCTAGAAAAATGTTTATTGAGATCATAGGTATATTTTTGTAGTGGATTATGTCCTTGTATTTTTAATGGTTTGCTACCTATGTACCTGAACAGGGGAAAAAAGAGTAAAAAAATCGATTTTTTTTTAATTTTTTGCGATTTTGATCTTGAAGATATGAGAAAATTCAGAACGATTTACGAGATATGAGCCTGAGAAAATGCAAAAATGACACCAAGACTCCAAATATTTGGAGGCCCATAGAAAAAAGTGCATGACTTGGGGCAAAACTGGAACACACAAAACTGGTCTTTTATCACGCAGTGGTATCCGTATATGGTTATATTTTTTCGTGTTGCACTGTATTATGATGTAATTATAAAAAATATATCTACCCACAACATTTTTATCCGAGTATGCTCAAAAATATCGAAATAACTAACGAAATTCAAAATACCACTGAAAACTAAATGCACTGAAACTTATAATGGGTTGTGCTTCTTCTGTAAAATATTTAAAATGCAACTTACGCCTTTTTTGAATTTATATCACGATATGTATAATCTGCATAATCATATGTATGTACGTAAAAAAGCTTTCTGTGCAAATAACATTTAGGTGTTTAAAAGTGTTGTTTTCTAAAAGTTATTATATATAACATTTTAAAAGCAAATCATGCAATTATTTTCCATATCACTGAAACAATGAAAATATTACAAAGATTGCAAACTTTGTGAACTTTTTTTAAGGGTGACAGGTTCCTCTTTTTGGCAGCTTGCCAATAGTCTCTATGCGCAAAGCACAATAGCAGGATTCGTTTTCAAATACATATAAATGTATACTAGCGTACACATTCATACGTACTAATGTATATACGAAATCTCATTAAACTTCAATTGCTTTTGTTTATTCTCTGCAAAACACACCCAAAAAACAGGGGAAATCAGGAAATGACTATTTGTGTATGTATATAAAAACACTCTCACGCAGTCCTACATCCTAAAATAATTTAAATAGAAAATGTGTCTTTGAGTATGTAAAATATATTATTTTAAAATTTTCAAACATTTTTTGGGCAATAGATAGCAAATTTCGTTTCAATCCCTACGGTGAGTTTCGTAATTTTACGAATTTCGTTAAGGTACTGCCGAGCCCGTCATGGTAGGCGTATGAATTTGGGGTAGAAAACTATCGATACTATCGATAGTTAATTTTTTTTGTGACTATCGATGTTTTAATCCTGCAATCGAGTAATACTTGAAAACAATCGATGTTTGTTATTCACTATCGATAGTAAATGCTACACCACTAAAACCAAAAAAATTTATATATGTTGCTTTTCGTAAACAAATATAACTGAATGACGGGAAAATTTCTTCCGCTCTTGTCACTTATTTTTCATACAATTATTTTAGTTTTATTATTTATTGACCTGACAAATAAAATTATATATATATTGTTTAAAAATAATTTGTTTTAAATTTTTAGTGTATGTTAGGTTAGGAAGGGTGGTGCTTTACCGCAGCTCCACTCGGAGACCTAATTGGGTCCATTGTTATTCCTTTCTCTTGCTCAAAAAGTAATATTTACCCTCCCATTTGCAGCCAGAAGTGACACTATTATCCATCATTAAGCCTCCGAATTCCCACGATGAAGCCCCTGATGTCCTCTAGCTTATACTTCCCGATATCAGTAATGCTTTCATGGAAACGTCTGCTCAGCCATCTAAGCTTATGACGTTGCAGCCTCGGGCAGTGACAGATAATATGTTGAATTGTTTCTGGTTTCTCTTCATCCCTCACATCCTACAAAAGTCTGGTGTGCCAGTCTCCCAAATGCTGGTTCTTGCTTTGATCGAGCAGTGACCTGCCAACACGCCTATCATGAATCGCATCGCCTTCCTATTCATGTCCAGTAGTAGTTTAGATCTTCTTAGCCAAGTGTTGTCCAAATACCCTTCACCATAAACTGTTGGTCCTGCTTTCTACCCAATTACTGAGTTCTTTATAGTAATGACCTATCGGTAATTTCACTGATCTGTCCGACATTCCCTCATTTACCGCCAACCCTATCCTTGTCAGCTCATCGGCGATTTCATTTCCCTCAACACTGATGGGGCCAGAAATCTAACACAGTCTGACACTATACTTATCCATAAACCAGTTGAGGGCTTTCCTAGATTTACTAACAAGCTTCGATTTGAAATTGTGTCCCTTCAAAGGTTTTAGCGCTGCCTGGCTGTCCACGTAGAAGGTTATTTTTTCACCTTCAGCTACATTCCTGGCCACCAGCTCCGTGGCCCTGATGATCGCCAAGATCTCAGCCTGGAAAACACTACATTCATTCGTCAGTCTGAAAGAACTACTAATGTTCGTTCCCAAGATAAAGACACCAGCCCCTATGCCTTCCCCCATTTTTGATCCGTCTGTAAAGACTTCACTACCCTTATACGCCTATCGGATTTAACCCAATATTCCCTATTCGGAATTACCACTAAGGGTGTTCTAGTAAAATAGATTTCAGCGACCTAATAGTCCATAGACCCAGGGGTTACGGATTACTGATCACCAAAACCGATCTCATTTAAGATTGATGTGTGACCTGCTATTTCTGTCCTCAAAAAACCTGTTTCCACGAGTCTAAGGATACTTCTAGTCGCCGTTCCCACCACAAAGTCCTCTATAAAAAGTAGATGACGAATGACGTCCAACGCAGCCTGCAGTGTGCTCCTCTGATGCCCATCGAGGCATATCTCTGAACCTTAGCTAATAATCTCCTGTGACTTTCCTTCCTCAATGCCAACACACAACCATTTATTTTTAGTGTAAATAAATATGCACATTATACGAGAATCATACAACTTCGATACTATCACGATAGTATCGTCGATACATCGATAGTTTTTCTAAGTTTCGATAGTCTTGAATCGATATATCGATAAAGTTTTTCGATAGTGATACTATCGGTAGTTTTCCACCTCTAGTGTGAATGATATTTGTATTGTGTTCCATTCTGAAATGACAAGGTTCAACCTTTCCAATTAAACCAGAAATTTGAAAAAATAACCAACATTTTTTAATAGCAGATTCAAATTTTAAATTTTAAATGGCCCAAAATTGGAAATTTCGTAAAATAGAGAAATTTTGTTTTTTTTTATAAATATGTGTATAGTAAGTAGGCTTATGTACAGGAATAAAAAAATTTTTTATTACAAAAGTTTCATGAATCTAACAAAAAAAAGCAAGATACAATAATAAAGATTTTTGGTTAATTTTATTTTTTTCTCTTATCTTTTTCTGTCATTATCCATTTGATACATATTTTATTTATTGTATCAAAAAATATTGTAAAAAAAACTAATTTTTGGTATAATCGCCAGTTTTTTTTTATAAAAGAGAAGAAATACTCAGGCAATGAATACCTACTGCTATCAATATCCAGAAAAAAATTTCAAAAAAGGTAATTGGTTTGGAAGAAAGCTATTCCCTACTGGATTACCAACCTAATGATTTTAACAAGGCGTGAGACTAAAATAATCGTTTCTTGAGAAGTACTTACTTTTTTTATTTGGGAACAAATTAGCGTAATCTATTAAATCTAAAGGAATCATTCTCCTCCTTTATAAACTTACATATTTTTTTTATATTTTTTTATGTGATTTGTAAACGAGTAATGAAATTTAGCAATCAAAAAAGTAAGTCATTATATGACAAGTAGTTCGGACGGTATTGTGTAATTTTTAGTGGGCAGCTGTTACCTTCCTTAGGAAAGGGATAGTAATAGAGAAGGCAGGTGTTGAAGGAAAATAAAGAGGAAAGCTTCATTCTTTGACAACTCTGCTCGTTTCTAGTAATGCAGTGGTACTATGCCTCTCGTACCAAGGAAGTGTGTTGAATTTTTCAAGCTGTATTTAGTTTAGTAGCCATTTCATTGGTTATTTTACTTCGCCGATAGCTACAAAATACCGACGAAGGATAGCAGTCTTGTGTTACATTACGATTAGTATTCGCTGAAGTCGGTGTAGCTCAGTGACCAGTGCCTATGCCTTCATCACTTGAACTTTTCTACAATAACTGATACAAATCGACGGCTCTATTCTAAAAATGCTAAGTCAAAAAAGCTAGTTTTGAGATAAACGCCTTCAAAAATTATTTACGATGTCTCGGGAATGTTATGAGATAGAAACTCGAGACTTTTTGTAATCATATAACAATTTTTTACTTTATTTTATTATTTATTTACTTGATATTAAAATTATATAAAAAAGAACATTAATGTATACATTGATAGCACTGGCAGTCAAGGCCATCAACTAAAATTTATTTTAACTTTATAAATTTGTTGTAGATCAATGTTAAAAATGCCTTATACGGGATTTACACGATGACTTTTCCCCCTGCATTTTTCTTGAATTCTCTTTTATGTTGCTACACCTTTGATCACCTTTGTATCCCTTTTGTCAATAAACTCTAGAAAAGTCACGGTAAAAAGTTATAGTGTAAATAGAATAGAATACTTAAAACTTAGACTTGGCATCTTTCTGGTGGTTCTTTCCTACCTACAATGGTCTTCTAAGTACATACAGCATGTTTTAGTTTGAAGAAAAATTTAAATTAATTTTTATGGGAATTGTTAAAATTTAAGTTTAAAATTTTTACACGCACTAATAATCCCAAATTAATATTTTACTTATTAAGTAAGTAAGTACATACTCTTACAAATACAATTTGAAGCTGAAAAAAAGTCAGCCAATGTATTAATGGTAAAGTAAGAAAATAAAAAAAAAAACATGTTGATTATTGAGTTCTTGTTTCAACTTTGTAATTTGTTATTGAGCTTCTCATTTGTTTAAATGAAAGTTTATAACATAATGACTCTAGTTGTTCTAAGAAACTTTGGGTAAAGGTTCCCTGATGATCTGCATTAGCAACAGTGAAATGCCCATAGGATCCAGCTAAACCCCTCAATAATCAATTTCAATGTATTTTTAATAAAAAATATTTTACTTAATAAGTAAAATATTAATTTGGGATTATTAGTGCGTTTAAAAATTTTAAACTTAAATTAATTTTTTTTACTACTAAATCATGTTAAGTGTACCTAAAACATTTAAAAAGGGAGCTTTTTAAACCTTGAAAAATTATACTAAGTGTAGTTTTGCTCATAATTTCTGATAGAATAGTCCAATTACTATCAAAGTTTAACAGAATCTAAGTTAATAAACATAAGCATAACATCCCTGCAGAAAACTTGGTGACAATTGATCCAAACGTACTCGTCCTATGACTTGAGAAAATGCGAGTGTTATCAAAAGTACGTAGAAGTGTATGGTGAAAAAAAGACATATCCTGTAAATGGTTACATATTCAACATCTTGAATCTTGATCTTGATCTTAAGCCAATTTAATTTGGAATTTGTGCAATATTGTAGTAAACGGCACTTAACATGTTCGATGTGGTTGAATACATGGACCTATCGAATAGTGTAAATATAATGTTAATTGCTGCCTCCAATGTGACTCTGGAACCAGTCCCGTAACTATACTGAGATATAAACCTTAGCTTAACTGGGATTTATACTTTTGAAACATGCGTGGCCCTGTGGTTGAGAGGGTAGTGGCAAGTCTGTCATTCACGAGGTTGTAGGTTCGAATCTCAAAAAATTTTCTGCTTAAAAATAAATTATAATTTCATTTGTAACAAAAAAAATTATAAGTTTTCATTGTTACAGTTAAATGTCGGATTTAAATTATTTAAAATTTTAATTTAAATTTATTTAAAATAATTCACATTATTCTACACCGAATAGGTCCCCATGGGATAGTTCAGTGACAAGTCACAAGGTGCATAAAAAGTATCAATTAACCCCATCCTAGGCCATTCCCATGTAAAAGTGACTGCTCCGCTTCATAGGAAGTGTTAGAACTCGGACTAGTCCCTATCACTCGGGGACCGGTCACGTGACTAGTATTGTGTCAGTTCAATTTCTTGCAGGGATGCTATTTTGACTTAGCATGTTTTGGAATGGGTCCGTCGAAATGTTCACTAATGCTCATCAGAAAAATGCGTGGTGTGCCGTTTTAATGACTGTCAGAGAACGGGCTCGAACCCAGGACTTTCGGTTTTGTAGTCAACATGCTAACTACTTCTGCCAACGCCTCGCTTGGTTCTCGAGTTTCCGTACATATTATTGTATTATGTACATATGTATGTGTGTAATGTATGAGGAATATAAAGACTAACAATTTCTCTAAAATTATATTTTTTTTAATAATTGTTATAACCTTTAATTCCCAGAATTAGTGTGCTCAGCACTTTTATGTTAAATCCTGCGAGCAATATTATATTCACCTAATCTTTTCTAGTGCAAATATTTTTGGTCCTTTCCCAAGAACATGTTGCAAATTTCCTTAAGTGGGAATGGTCAACAAAATATTTTCATAAAATTCTCTTATGAGTTTTTATATAAGCACCAAACCAAAGGTCAAAGCTAAGCTAAGCTAATTGCCAAAAAATATTCAAAATTCGGAACAATAAATTTCGTTTTTGTATCTGAAAATTCCCCTGAAGAATATATTTGTCGAGTATGTTAATCCTACATCTCTACGGAGCCGAGTTTTCTTTAGGATTCTTCGTAATCAAAATTTTAAATTATTACCCGCCATCATTCCGTTTTTATTGACTTTGATTTTTTCTCTTTTAGTAGAGTGTTTTTGTCGATAGTATCGCTATCGAAAAAAATATAGATAGTCCACTTAAAATAAAACTATCAATACTATCGATAGTGCAAAACTATCGATTGCAGCTCTACACGTAAGTTTGTGCGCAATTAAAAAAGAAAGCTTGAAATAAAAAAGTTCCAAAAAGTATGTTAATAATAAAGAAGTGATTATAATTTATTTTCGTTACAAAAAGAAATATATATGTATTTGTATAATATCCAGAATATCAGGAGCTTGCTGAATTACTTCAAAGTTGGAAAATCAGAAAATCAGTTCCAGATGCACCTACTCGTACATTATTGGTTCCAATTTTCAAGTTTTATGCAAGTAATTATTTTGCATGCTATTTAGATAGTATAGTTTTTTTATACATGTTTATGTATGTTATTTTAAAGATTTAGGAACCAACGCAGAAGTTTGGGTTAGAAGCCTCAAATTTGAGTGCAGAGGGATTCAATAGCACTTGACAGGCATGCAGCAATTTCAGAATTAATTAAGTAAACCAAGCTTCCACTTTAGCCGATGGCCTGAGTATAAGAAACCGAGTAGATTTCGATAAGTATATAAATCTTGCAAAATAAATATATATAACTATATTTCAGATTGACAAAGACTTTGGCATTGCTTTTGGGAAACGTGAAGGAGTTTTATCTAACTGGCGAGAACGATTCACGAAGAGAACAACATCAAAGATAAAACTTTGATAGAAATATTGAATAATTTGGATGAGTCGGAGAAGAGAGCATCCACAAATTTAAGTTTGTTTTATTTTTAACTAACAACTGCATTTTTAAACTTATAAATGAATTATAAATTTATAGTATAAATTATAAAAATTATTAAGGCTCTATAAAGGGTTTATAAAACAGATTTCCATATTAACCCTTTATAAAGCTTTAATAATTTTTATACATAAATAAGGCAGTAATAATTGAGTAGACTATGATATTATCATAACCAAATTTTTTATGTACATAAATACTTACATATACATATCGTCACCTAAAATCCAAAAGGTCGTAAGTACACTTTTTACTATTTTACAGGAGAAGCAAAAAACTTAATAAATTTAATAATATTTATATGTTAGGTGCCAAATTGAATAATGAATAAAATCGGTATTTTTAAACATATGTAGTAAAATTTTAGGAAAATATTTATTTTGGTTAATCACATCATAAACAATCAAAAAGGCTATTTTTAATTTTTGGTCTTACGGCCTTTTGGATTTTAGGTGAAGATATGTGAATTATTTCTTATAATATGAATTTTTAAATAAAATACTCAATTGCCTATTATTATATATATAAAAGTGAAATTTTGAATGTATAGGTGCATTGGGTCAAGGAATAAATTCATAAACATCAATGAATGCGTTCATTGGGTCAAGGAATTGGTTCTTTAAATTCAAGGAACTATTCCATTAAATTCAAAGTATGTATATGTTCATTCAAGGAATATATTCACAAAAAAGAAGCTATCTTAAAATATATACAGGTGTGTACGAACATGTGATCATTTTAAAATAAGCTTTGCTTAATAATAAATTAACTAATGAATTAAAAGTAAAAACATGCAACTCAATGCTGCCAGCTTCAAATTTAATAGACAAAGATATAGAAGCCTAGATTTCTTTTGATGAACTTATTTTAAAATACAGAACTGAAATTTCAAAAAAGTAATATTTATGTTAAGAATATACATATTGTTGAAGTAAATATACATTCACCCAAAATATGTTAGCCCAATTCACAATCTTGTGCAAATGGTCTTGCATCGTTGCATGTGCCGTGATACACTATCATACAAAGTCGTGCGATCTACGAAAAAATACAACGCTGGTATAATGGAGTTTATGAAAATTTTCAAAACACAATAACAATTCATCACACCAGGGTTGTATATTTTCGTAGATCGCACGTCTTTGTATGATAGTGTATCACGGCCTTTAACAATTCTTAGTGGTGAGTATCAATATACTGTACCACTTTGCACATGCAACGAAGCAAGACCATTTGCACAAGATTGTGAATTGGGCTATGGTGTCAAGATCAAACGAATAGAATTAAAGTAAAAAGTGCACGGTGCTTTATTTGGAAATTTTTGTCAAAAATATCTTAAGTTTAACTTTTTTAGCTTGATTTTTTGTAAGAATCCTAATCCTTTGAAGTCGGCAGCATTCGGCAACCAAATTTATTAAACTTAATTAAATTGGTTCAGTATACATAGATGAAAAAATGTATAGAAGCACATATAATAATATAATGTTATGAAATATGCATTGTTTCAAATATTTTTTTTGCTGTGTTATGCTTTTATTAATAAAAATAAACGATAAAAAAAGATGCGCAACTTTTATTTTCTCAAACGACTTTTTGTGTGCCTTTATTTTTATAAAACGACCTTTTGTGTGACTTTTCAAAAATTCCTAATGGTAACCCTGTCTGTGACAATAAGGAGAAAGTATGCTTGCCATATTTGACTCTTTCGCAGGATAGCACTTTTAATCCATAAAGTCGGTTTTCAGAAATTTATTTCTGTTACAGTTAAATTCGGAAATTCTCTGTTAACCTTTATGTTTTTAGGCAAACATCGTTCTACACACCATAAGTAATATATTTAAGCTAAAATATACCAAATTATAAACTTAATTAAGCTGTTATTCTAAATGAAATTAGAACTAAAAAAAAAGATTAAGCGCAAGTCATAGTGCTATAACTTCCTGAAAAATCACACAGATTAATTGAGATTTTAACCAAGGGTACTTTCAAATATGCAGATTACGGAGGTACCATTAACTCAAAACTAACTTATCTCGACTTAAGCACTTTTTCCTTTTTGCCACAGATATAATGAAAAACTTCATGCCAGTTAAAAAAAGTGGCAAAATATTTAATGTCTGGACGAAGTCGTTATAACCATGTTATATTATGTCGCTTATGGTAACTGGCATGAAATTTTTCCTTATGCAAAAGGCTGTTAATATCTTGTAAAAATATTACAATTCTGTGGCAAAAAGGAAAAAGTCGAGATAAGCTTATTTTGAGTTAATGGCAGCTCTGTTATCTTCATAGTCAAAAGTACCCCGCGAAAAAATCTCAATTAGTTTTGTCATTTTTCAGGAAGTTATAGCGCAATGACCAGCTGCTTATCTTCTTTCAAATTGTAATCTCATATGTAAAATATCTCAATTAACTCATAAATAAATTGAAACTGTTCAACGATTTTCCTAATTTAACTTCGAGAGAAATAAGTTTCTGAAAAACGATTTGAAAGCTTAAAAAATGTTATCCTACAAAACAGTAAAATATAGCTTAGCGATTTTTCCATGTCGCCAAAAAATTTTTGAACTATGTATTACGAGTAATTAAAATTTTAAATCTTATTCTGTAACAACTCATACGCACAAACAAACACACGTGTGCACGTCGCAGTTAGGACGTGGAAGATTGTTTAAGCAAAAATCACCAAACCGAGTCTTAGTACTAAACTACTTTAGATGATTTAAAGACAAACAAAAATACTTATGCTCGAAATTTTACTGTTTTAAGCATTGTTTTGGAGTCATATATAGCGCAGCACACATATGTAGTGACACTTACATTACATTACTTACTTTACTAGAGATGTGCACGTGAGTGTTTTCTGACTCACGACACGCAAGCTCACGCAGAAAAATATTTTACTCACGCACTTTCAAGCACGAATGATTTTGAAGATTTTCACGATCACGCACGCTCACGAATAAAATATTTTTAATCACGCACGAGTGTTTTACAACTTATCACGATCACGCACGCTCACGAAAAAGTATATGTATAATATAATTTTCATGTCTTTTAGGTTCAAAAATAGGTTCTTATATAATATGTATATTATAAATACATATGTACATATCTATGTATATATGTATGCTCGTGTTTTTGTAAAATTTATAATGTAAATTAAAATAAAGCAAAGTTAATTTCATATCGTTTTAAATATTCGTATTCGCGGATATAATTTTAAATATAATATAATTTTAAATAATATATATATATATATATATATAATATAAATGTGAAGGTAAGACGTATGATCAATTAAATAAATGATAATCAAATAAATGAGAAAAGCATATTAAATGGGAAAACATACAAATTACTAAAATTTTTCTGTTACGTAACATTTTCAAAGACTCACCCCACACCCACCATAACAAATCATAACAAAACTCGAACCCCACCCCTCCCCCTACAGTTTACGTAATATATGGACGGCCCCTAAAGCAAGAAACATTTTGTGCGGTACAATTCGTCAGTAGTATTGTTGACAAAGGCACTGTTGAATCAGTAGTGTTTCTCAATTGATACTTCCTACAGGGTATCTAAGAAACATACATACATCGAAACATTTTGTTTGGTGGTATTCATTATGTTTATAAGCTCATACTACCATACATATTACTATACAAACATATATGCATTTATTATTATAAAATAATTTTTTTCAAATTATTGAATACAGTTACATATGTACCTATGCAGGAATGTTTCTCGTGAGAGTGTGAGAATTCGTGCGTGATTATTAAAAAAAAAGCTCACGCACGATCACGCACGAGTAAATTTTTTTCAATCACGCTCACGCACTCAAGCGTGATTAGTTATAATATTTGATCACGAATCACGTGAATCACGCGTGACTCACGCGTGATACGATAAAATTACGGCATTTGCAAATCTCTAGTGTTTACCAAAAGTTAATCAATAATTCTACACAACAATTATTTCTCACATTCCGTTTCATTAGAATTTACGTTAAATAGCTGATGTTAAAAACAATCTCTACCCAAGTATATAGACTAGGGTGCTGATGAAGTGCGTTGCCGCACAGAAAAATATCGGCATTTCCCCCAGCTTAAAAGTCTAATTTAATTTTTCTTCTCTTCTTTGGAAACCCACATTAATTAATAAAAATATTTCATTCAATAAAAAAAGAATTGAAATTACTGAACTTAAGCCTGACTAAAAATTATTTCTGATTAAAGTTTTTACTTCAAAAAAACCCCCATAATTAACATACTTAGGTGGGATCGGATCGCCTTTATATTTTGTAATCGTAAAAGCATGTGTGGGAAATGGTTTCGTACATACATACACATGTATCTTTAAACGTGAACTAATAACGTCACGCATTTATTTTTTCATGAGAATTCCATATGTGATAAGTTTTCTATAAAAAATTTGCTAATGCTTTTTTTCGCTTTTGAAAGCCTACGACAGATTAAAAAAAATCATACTCTTATTTCCGAGAAAGTTCTGAGTGCGTGAGTGGGCTAAACACATTTTTTTTGGAGTTTATGAAAGCGTGACTCTTAAAAATAATCATGCACGATCTCATTTCTAATTTATACAAAGCATTGAGATACATACATATGGACGGGTTTACATCTGTATGTCATGTGCCACACAAGCGGAAAAAAAACGTAACCACTAATTACTAATGAAAAACAGTTCGATTCAGAAACGTATTTATTAAGTTAAACAGTTTCATACATAACTCATAGACATTTTTATAGAATCTAACATGATTGGAAACAGTTTAAATCAATAAATACATGTCTTGATCAAACAGTTTTTCATTAGTAATGAGTGGTTACTCTTTTTTAGGCATTTGGCACACAAGAAATGCCAAATGTAAACTCAGCCTATGTACACCCAGAAAAAAGATTGGTTGGAAAACGGTTAGTCCAATAAAATATCATTGGCATTAACTATATTTCAGTTCACGCTATCAATTTTCTGTTAATCCAAAAAAAAATTCATGTTCACTGCCATAAAAGCATAATTGTAACAAAGATATGATTGTGAGAATTAGAGATGTGCACGTGAGCGTTTTTTGACTCACGACATGCACTCTCACGCAAAAAAATATTTTACTTACGCACTTTCACGCACGAATGATTTTGAAAATTTTCACGAAAAAGTGAAAAAACTTCCGAAGCTTGTAACTTTTTTAAAAATTATCCGATTTTTACCGGATAAAGCATTTTGACATAAACTTGAAATTCTTAAGAAATAATTTCCCAAGATGTGTTTCCGTATCTCTCATAAGATATTTTACTTAAGACAAAAAAATTGTTTTGGCTTGTCCTTTTTTAGTATATATTTCGACTATTACTTTTCAGTTCATTGTTAGATTTTAAGTTAAAAGACAGAATTAAATTGTTGACAAAATTTTAAATAAAAATAGGATAAGATATCCATTCGTGAAATCGGGAATAGACTAAAAAATGCAAATTTTAAAATTTCCCTGAAAAAGGCATGAATTTTTTCTTAAGTATCTTCATTATTTTCAGTTTTGTAAAAAACTTTGTTTAATAAATTTTTAATTTTTTAATTACATAGCCCCAAAGACAATGCATTAAGAATATGCTTCGAACCAATTATTTTGCATTTTGGACATGTACCCTACATTCAGCAATGTCCTAAAATAGTAAATTTTAAAAATATTTTTTGTGTTTAAGCGGTTATAAAAAGTTGTAACGACAGATTTTGAAAATTTTAACTATAAGATTTTATTATGTAGACAGTTTTAAACATTTTTAACTAATATTTAAGAGTGCCTTTTCATAAACGCGGATATACGCGTAGTTTTTCTGAAAAAAATCAAAACTTAGTGAAAATATCAACTATTTATATATCATAAAAAAATATTTATATTAAAATAATTTTATTTTTCTACATTGCTATATTTGAATTTCATATTAGTCAGTTTACTGCGCCTGAAAAAATTATAACAATAGCCCAATACACAATCTTGTGCAAATGGTCTTGCATCGTAGCATGTGCAAAATGGTATAGTGTATTGATACTCACCTATTCAGGAATGATATCTGGTGAGAGCGTGAGAATTCGTGCGTGATTATTAAAAGTAGCTCACGCACGATCACGCACGAGTAATTTCTTTTTAAGTCACGCTCACGCACTCACGCGTGATTAATTATAAATTTGATCATGATCATGCGTGATTCACGCGTGACGCGATAAAATTACGACATTTGCACATCTCTAGTCATAATACTTAAATTGATTGCATCAACGGAGCGTATGCTTTTGTCATGACAAATTAACTGATTGATTAGCACAACCGAATTAAATATTAGGAATTGGATTTTAGTACCAATTTTCGGTATTGGCAACTAAAAAAATTATCCGTCTACATTTACGTTAAAATAAA
The DNA here is from genome assembly GCA_949987645.1 of Tachina grossa. Taxonomy (NCBI): domain Eukaryota; kingdom Metazoa; phylum Arthropoda; class Insecta; order Diptera; family Tachinidae; genus Tachina; species Tachina grossa. The sequence goes on along the minus strand of OX465274.1, from coordinate 121,959,293 downwards.
GACTTTCTATCAGTTGTTGCAACTAACTAGAGGTTAATGTAACCATCATAATTTATAGCAGCAAATTAAAATTAAATATTAAGGTTTGATTGATATTTCCAACCGATTAATCGGTTCGTATTAACAATTCTCTATTATTTTTAAATATTTTTTTTTAAATAAGTAAAAAACAAAATACTATTAGCATCATGTATAACGAAAAACTGGCATGGAGTTAACGTAAATGAAGAAATTAAATTAAATTAAAAATATAGTTGTACCACAAGAAAATTGCAGTCGTTATACCAGAATTCTATTAATTCGATTGGCAACTAGTTCACGCTTCTCAACCATTTTGTTTTCTCTGTTAACCAACTTTATCTGCTGTTGGTAATAATTAGAAATATAGTTGTACTACAAGAAAATTGCAGTCGTTATTCTAGAATTCTATGATAGATAGTTGCTGCAACCGCCAAAATTCAATTGGCAACAAATTTGGTTGTCTCAACGAATCTGTTTTCTCTGTGTATGTAAGTTTTTAATGTAGGATTTAATATTACAAAAGTAATGTTAAAACTTATTGGAGTACTTACCTAACATTCTATTATACATATTTGCGTGGCAAGTAAAATTTTATGAAAATTAATTAACAATTTGATTTTTTTTTGTAAATTTGTTTTTCTTTTTTTTTTGTGTAAATTAATTTATTTTATGTTGTTCCTGCATACGCACATCAGAAGATTTTAATATCGTTTATTCATTCATTTATTATTAACTAATACGATCAGCAATAATTAATTGAAATTTATCTTACATTTTAAAAGGAGAAAATGGATTACAATAAAACTAGTACTATTACACTAGTTTACAAAATTTTATGCTCGAGGTGTTAAATTTTCTATTGCGCCTTTTTAAAGTAATTAGCCTGTGCTAACCACGAAAAAAGAAATTGTTAATTAACACACGCTAAATAATATTACAAAACGCAATACGTAACTTTAACATTTTCTCTGTAAGCTAGAGTTATTTGTAATAATTTTTAATTTATGTTTATATTTTTGGGATTATTTTTTTTATATTAAACAACTATTTTATTTTCAATTGTTACTTAATAATTCTTTTTTTATTATTGTTGTATAAAAATTTAAATAATAACTAAAAGGTAAACATTTTACATAATAAAAGTAAAATATAAAAACTTTTTAGAAAAGAATCGTTGCCAAATAAAAGATTTCCTAAAACAACTTAATTAATTAATGAATTATTAAAGCAAGAAACAAATGATTAATTAACATATTTTTATTTAATACAAAAAAAAATATATATTTTATTACAAAAAAATAATTTAAATTATAAACAACAGTGTTAAAAATAAACAGTTTCTTTAATAAATTTATTTAAACTAAACAGATTAAAAATGAGATAATGAGTTTTCTTTCATCTAAACTTAATTAAGGCGCTAATTATTTCAGAAATTTAACTTAAAATATTAATAAAAAAAAATCCCAGAAAAATCTTTAGAATCCTGATTAAAAGTTTATAGATTAATTTCAGTTTGGAACAAGTACTACAATATTTTTGACTTTTTGCTGGGACTTACATATGTAAGTGTTAATAAAAATAAAAAATAAGAAAGTACTGCATAAATTTAAAATAGTACATTTAAAACTCATATACAATAACAAAATTTTCAAACATCATTTAAATTAGATTACGAATACAACTACATACATAATTAATTAAAGGACGACTTTAATTAAATTTATTTATAAATTTATGCTTAGCTTATTAATATTTTATGAATTATTATGTTTTACAATATCTTTCTGTGTATGTAAAATTAAATAATTTTTATTTTATATTTTGTTGTTTTGGTGAAATTGTCGCCATTACATAAACAAATTTATAATGAAGTTTTTGTCATGCTTTTTATTATTACTCGTATTAAATTTATTTTTTTTTTTGTAATGAGTAGAACAGACACACATCAACTAATTATCTTTTAGTTTTTGAACTATTTTTTTAATCATTTTAGTTTCTTTTAAGAATATTTTGGACTGTTTATGTGTTCTATAATTTAAGTATATTTGCTAGATTAAAGCAGTTGTAATGAATTTATTTTACAGTTACACTTTTTGTTCTTTCTGTATTATTATTTTTTTGTGTTTTTCTTTTTGTCGTCACCTTAAGTATTTACAGGAACTTACTAATTTTGTTTTTTTTATAGATAAATTTTGTTAACGATTAATTTAGCATTATGTATAAACTTAATAAAATTTATTCATTTGCTTTATTTTAAACTAAGTGTCAGAGATGTTAATTTCAACTTATTAAAATGATGAAGAAAAGTGTTTCAAACTAAGCCGTTTAGGTTACCATGAACTACATAAAACTATCAAAACCACAGACGAAGTCAAGCAGTACTGTGGTTTTACTATTTGTAAGTCAAAAAGAAAATTATGTGCATAAATTACACATATAAAATCAAATATATCGGGCATGTTCTGACACTCGCATATCGCATAACATTTGCGATTGTGACTTTTGCATGACTCTTGGCGAGTTCAAATCGAAAGAGTTTGCTGAAGTGAATTGATGAATTTATCTTAAACCAAACTTTGAAGAAACACTAAAATGGTTAATAAATTAAATTAAATATCTTTTTTTTTCATTTTAATTAAAAATATTAATAGTTTCGTAAAATTTTTATTATAAAATTGAAATTTATAAAATGTTTTCTTATCTTTGCACTAATTACTTATACGCTGACGATTTCAACAATTATCAAATCAAAATGGCAAGTCGCAAGCAAATAACATCAGTTAAAGAACATGTAGAAACAAGTTTGGCGATTTGAAAACCATGCGAGTGTCAGAACATATCTATATGTACATATGTATATTTGCCTCCGAGGTAGGACGATCAAAAAACCAATAATGAAGTCAAGTTGGAATACCACGAGGTAGTAAATCGCACTATAAGTACTCGTAATATATGTTCAATCTGTTCTTAAATGCAACCATCAGAAAGCATACACAAGTAATAGACAAACTATTATAAAAGCAGTTATATCTCAATTCAAAAACCAAGTTGTATTGCTTAAAATTGTATTTGAAAAGACAATCTCAAACAAAATCTCTCACAACAAAAATATTTTATAAATAATTTTTTTTTTTGCTCAGATAAATTTTTGTTGAAATTATTTTATACAACTTTAGGCAATACAAAAATTATTGCAAATTGAGCAAATATATTTACATCTCATGAGTATTGTACTGATACGTTTTGAACATATACTTATACGTTCACACATCCGATCTTTCTGGGTAAGATAAGCTATTAACTTTAAGTTTTGGTTATAATACCATGAGAATAGCAAAAAATATCAAGATATACATACATATGTATGTCTGCAGCTGTTTGAAGAACTGAAAGAAGTGCAAATGTATCAAAAAGCCTAAAAGCCTTACATGGAAGCTCTTCTACTGTGAAAATGTTAAAAAAAGATGAGATTTTAAGCTAATTCAAATCACAAAGCTATAACATAAAAAATTACTAGAATCGCATTATTGAGCATATACTGGGTTCACGACCTGAATTAATTAAAAAAAAAATTATTTTGTGGCTACTTTTTTTGCAACTATTATTGGGATGACATTTATGGGAAACGAAATTTTAAAACTGATTAGAAGACTACTAATTATTTTCACAGTCAATTTTTTATCTAGACTGTTTGCATCAAAGAATACAAAGAACAATTTTGTAATATCTTAAGGTTTTTTAATTCTAAAAATTTATTAAAATAATTGTTTCTAATTTCAAATTAGGAATTTTACATGTCATATTGTAGATTTGAGAAAAAGAATTTATAATTCTTGAAATTAAGTGCAAGACTTAAAGTATAGTTTGGACTTTTCCATATCAATTTCAGAATTTCAAATCAAATTCAAGATTTATCAATTAGCAGTTGAAATATTTCAAGAAACTCATCAATTCACAAAACAGAAACAATTCTGTCTCATACATCTTTCTTGAACTAAAAGGTATTTTCTAATCAAAAGTTCTAACTTCTAGAGCTGTAGGCGGATTAGGCAATAATCAGAATATAATATAATATAATTAAACAATCTGTGATAACCATTAATTCTGATGATATTAATTATTTGCTGGATACGACGATGGAATTTTCATCATCTGTTTTATCATTTCATATGAATTCAATTAATCTATACATGTAAAATTGTAGTGTGTGTTTGTTCGTAACGCACGATCTCTGAAGCTATAAGAGCTGCGAAACAGGATATTAAACAGGTTCTGTTTAATATCCGGTAGGTTAGGTTAGGTTAGCATGCTGCTGGGGAAAATGAAATCCAGGGGTCCAGCTCACTTCGGTCCCCCAAAAAGGGGGATAGGGAAGAAAGGAGAAGATATAGATGAAAAGTTTCTTGAGGATAAAAGAGCACTGGGTCAGGAAAGTGTCTAGTGTTTATACATGCCACAAAATAGTCCTAACGACTATACCAGCCGCTGCTCCTAATGCATAGACTTAGGTTCCTGAGTCCTATTTCCGATAACTGGGACAGGCTATTAAAGGATATTCTGCCAAGGGAGCGCAGACGGAAGTCCTCCAATGCGGGGCAGGAGCAAATGAGATGCGAAATGCTCTCCTCGTCTCCCTCATTATTGCAATTTAGGCAGTAAGCATTATACGGTAGACCCATACGTTTAGCATGGGTTCTGAAAGTGCAGTTGCCGGTTAGTGTGGTTAAGAGATTCGTCAAGTGCTTCCTGGTGAAGCTAATGAAGCTTTTGTTCGGTATGTTTTCGTCTTATTTTTGACTCAAGAAGTGACCACAGTATGGAGTAATTTGTAGTTTAAGAATATAATTGAACGTAAGACAACGTTTGCCGGGCTCAGCTAGTATTATATAAATATACAGAACTTTATTTCTTCTATCTCTTTTCAACTGTTTATTAGTAAAATATGAGTTTGATTTTAAACACTCCAAATTTAATTTTAAAAACACTGAACTTAGAATGGGAAAGTCAGAATCACATATCCAAATAAATAACATATGCTTGAAGTATAAACTATATCGAAATTTCCAAAGTAAAACCAGTTTTAATACATAGTACTTCAAGAACATTTAATTTCTTTCATATTGGGGTAATTCACGTAATTCATACCGTGATTTTTTCCTCGTTTCTTGAAACATGATTTTTGTTAATGGTGCAGAGAAAAAGAAACCGTAAGTGGGTTAATGTAACAACATCTGTTTAATATAAAGTAGAGCGTCAAAATAGTTATTACAGGCAATGAAATCATAAATTTTTTTTAATCGTTTAAAAGAAAAATTAAAACTAAATAATTTTATATCAAATTTATATAAATCATTTTTCAAAAAGAATAATTTTCAAAAACGAGCAAATGTTTATTTGGTATTCCACAAATTACTCGATTTAGTGACATTCGAAATTAAGTTAAATAAAATATTTGAACGTTAAAGCATTAAGCATTTAAAATGCCCGGCTCTAAATCGTTGACAGAAAAAGTGTTTTTGTTCATACAAATAATTTTTCTTCATTCTTGGAGTAAAATTATTAAACAGACGTTTTAAAATCAATTTTGTACATTTAAATGTATCAAACTGCATGTAATTTGTTTGTTAATTCTAGTTGCTTTATAACGTTTCTTCAGTGATTCATTGGAATAATATCATACTCGATTTACTTTAGACCAGGTATGTTTACTCGATTTAAAAACGCGTAAAACTATGTGAATTCGGTTTAGAGAAATCCAAAACTTGCTCGGATTCGGTTTACAGAAGAGGGACGATAATTTAATTAACGCGAATGAGGAAGTAAACAATATTAATCGTTTATGTAACTACTATGAAAATCAATCCTAGAAATATGGAAAAAAAATTATCGTATGAAGAATTTAAAATGCTTTTGAAAGCAATTTTAAAGAGAATTGAAAATAAAAGGATATTTTTTCATGCATCTTTTGAATTAAGAAATTTACATTTTTAAAATCATAAATTTGTTTACAAATTGTAAAACTTAATTATTTAGTGGGTAATTATTTACACACCAATTTGAAATCAAATATACACACGTACACAGAAAAAAATGATTTGTAAATACAATTAATTTATTTGTTATATCAATTAAATAATTAATTGATTTTGAACCCACAACAATTTTTTAAATACAATTAACGAAATTGTAAGTTAAAGGAAAATCTTAAAAATATTTTCAATTAAATATATCGACAAATAATTTGTTGAATTTTATTTATTTTTTAAACATTTATATTTGTTAGATTTCAAAGTTATTTCAATTAAAATTATTGTTATATTAACAATGTGAATTGTTGAATATCCGTATCATATTTGTTATATTAAGAATCTTTTCATACACAATCACAATCCTCGAAACTATTTTTGCTTGTCTGCGAAAAACACTAAATGTCTTTGGGCGGAGTTGAACCGGCAACCTCAGGACTAATAAACTAACTCGCTTACCTCTCAGCTGAAGAGCAACACTTTATTAGATAAGCAAATAATGAATACATACAAAACATGATGTCTTGTTTTTCTATATGTACGCATTTCGTTATGATATAATTTAACAAATAAATTTGTTGAGTAATTTAATTGACTACAAAAATTTTAATTTGTTATATCAACAATGATGATTGTTAATTTTTAAATTAAATTTTAACAATTTGTTTTGTTGGTTGCATTTCGATGATATATTTTTTCTGTGTATAAGATAAAACTAATAAAATTTAGAAAAATATAACACAAAATCAATGAAAAAGATTATGTATTATTGCAAAATATATATAATAGAATATCTTTATATATGATAATTTTTCAGGATTCAAAGTTGTGCTTGGAGTTGTTGATGGATCTTAACCTTAGATTTTAAAGCAACTTGGGAAAAAGTGGTATAATGAATGTTCTTGTGAAATATTTGCTTGAAAACTTTATAAATAGGATAGCGAGGCAAGTGATACATATCTTCATAGAAACATAGCATAATAAGATCTTCATACACCAAATATTTCCGATAGCGATTGGCGTATTTCAGCTTGGACTACGACGTTTCATTATTAGTTTAAAAAACATTTGAACAGTTTTTTAATCTTTAACAAAATTTCCCAGTCGAAGCTGAAATACGCCAACTACAATAAGGGCCAATAATAAATTTCTGTTTAACCTCAGAAAAACGAAATTAATTTGTCGAACATTTATTAAATTTTCAGAATATTCTTCACAAAGAAGTAAAATTTTAGTTCTTTGTAATTATAAATATATAAAAATATTATTTTTTTTCACGTACTAATTCTCTATAAATTTTGAGTAGTTTCTTATACATAAGCATTTGAAGATTTGTTTTAGCTGTTTTCAAGAATTTACTTATGAGTTTCTTAACCAAAAACTAAATGCATAGCAACAAACAAACATTGTACTTTATATTGGAAGCCACTGTCCGGTGCTTAGTTATCCAAGTAGAAACTTAAATATCGCATTGCTATAGTGTTTAAGTCGAAAATTTTTGGCGATTGCCAACGCCTCTGCTGCATAAAAAAGAAGAAATGTTACATGTTTCTATATAAGTCTTCTTGTTGGTAAAGAAAGGGTATTTTGAGTGAGTGATGTATTTTTATTCCGTATTTTAAATATTAAAATACAAAGAATTTCTTAAATAAGTCGACATGTGAACTAGTCGGGATAAAGGCATTGCAATAATTGCAGGTTAATCAACTGCGTTCATAAAATCTTATAGATTCAGAATAAAAAAATTTAAAAACTTATGTATGTTTAGTAAATTATAAGTACTTTAGTTAATCTTTCATTCATAAATTCACTTATAATTCAATTTGATTAAAAAGTTTGTCCCCAATCCAATTTTGTTCTGAATTTTATTGGAAAAAAATTAAAAAGTCTTTTAAAAATTTGTGAATACAGGTATTAAACAGTTGGACGTAAGACATGTTTAAAATTTTTCGCTGCATATTTAAAAAGTATAAGTTAAAGAATATAAATTGAATTTATTGTTATCTTCGTAGGGCTTGACTTTTGTAGTTGCACATAAAAATATAAAACAAAATGTTAAAGGTACGGTCACAATTACCTCAAATTTGCTGTAATCATTAAACAGTAATGCAAAACCTTTTGATTCAGACATGTGTTTATTAAGTTAAAGAGTTTCATACATAACCAAAAGACAACTTTGTTCTCGTAGCATCCAATATTATTTTAAACTGTTAAACTGTGGTTGCGCTTAATTTGGCATATGTATGTATGTTTGCCAAGTGTGAATGCACCTTAAGAATCATTTAAGATTTTAAAATTTTATAAGTATCGAAACACTTTTAACATACGAAATTACTAATACATATAGTCCGCTGCATAAAAGTTACGTCTCTATATTGACAATACGACAAAAGTCTGGGATCTAATCGTTGCTTTGGATAACGAGCTGATTCGATCAAGTTTTTCAGTTTGAGATAAAGGCATTCGCTATCGAACAATGTAAAATTATGATACGATATCGAATGCCATAATCTCAAACTGGAAAAATGTGATCCATTTAATTTTTCAAGTTTCTCTTACAACAAAGAGATTTGCTCGAGATATTTCTTCTGTGTGTATTGCGAACCACTATGCATTTGACTTTTTTTTTCCTAAGGAAGTTGTTTCACTCTTTTCAACAATTTCTTGGCAAATGAATTAAATTTCATTAACATTTTTGTAATGAATAAAATTTACTTAAATTTATTATTTTTCTGTTTTTCAAGTTTAATATTATTTATTTAAAATACAATTGTATTAAAACTTTATCTCTTAGTTTTTGGGAAAATCTTTTTTCCTTTTCTCTGTATTTTGTTATTTGGGGTAGATGTTCAGATTTAAAAAAGAAAATGTTCAAAAATGAGTTGGTTCTTGGTATATGTATGGATGTGTGTGTGTGTGTGTGTTTGAACGCGCTTTGTATTAATATAATATAATTAATTATGCTTACAAAAGTGGTTGTTTAGTAGTTTTTCTGAACTTTTGCTTTTCTACAGAGGAATAAATTTTTATTTCGGAAAATTAACGCGAAAAACTCTCATATCAATTTATTTATGGATCGCTGTGTATGTAAGTGAAAAGTGTTGGGATGCTAGTGTGTATGATTATTAAGATTTATACTTATGGTTTATTTATATAAAATCGTTAAATATTTATATTTAGAGAGTATATATGTATGTATGTACATAAATATATGTTGTAAAAATTCTAAACATACATTTATAAAATCTTTATGAATGTTGATTATCTCTGTGTATGAATGAATTTTTGAATTGTTCTGGTTGACAACAACAGTGTCTGACATTTCAATTATTATAATTTGGGATGCATTTTTTCATTTCTTACTCAATTCAAATTCATAAGTTTGCAACATATTGTTTGTAAATGGTGGTGAGTCTGTATGTTTGTGTTATAGGTGTGTGCGTGTGTGTTTCTTTGTGTGTGTGTGTGTGTGTGTGTGTGTGTGTGTGTGTGTGTGTGTGTGTGTGTGTGTGTGAGTGTATGCATGTGGTACTAATATTCGTTAAACGTTTCCGTTTTAATATTGGCTAAATGTTAGTAAGTTGGAAATCCCATAGTGCCAGCACTGCTGTTATCCAAAGGTCACTGATGCATTTTGGTGGCATGATGGCCCATGCTCAAACCCAAACCCAAATGATGGTTATTGTGGTGCTGTTGCGCTGCCTGGCTGTGATTGTGATTGCTATTTGAACTATTGTTGTTGTTCTGCTGATTAGCTTGACGTTGTGAGTTTTTCTTATTTTTCATGCGGCGATTTTGGAACCAAATTTTCACCTGAGCATTTAATAAACAGTTTTCAAATATTTCGCATGTGTAATTTTTATTAATTTCAGCAAAAAAAAAAATACTTACTTGTCTTTCGGTCAAGTTCAAATTTCTAGCCAGTTCCCAGCGCTTTTGTTTCGATACGTAGGCATTGTATAAGAATTCCTTTTCCAGCTCTAAAGTCTGGAATTTGGAATACGGTTTGCGCTTTTTTCTAACTGAAACCTGACCAGTCCATTCATGCAAAGCATTTGTAGGCGTACAGGGTCCAACAGCGCCTACAGACAAGCCGCCAGAAGCACCTGAAAAAACAAATAAATATGAAAAATGCAATTTTGGTGCAAATATGCTAAAAGTCTTAAATTTTTTTTATATATTCTTTATATTAGAGCACGCAATCAGGTATTTTCTAAAAAAAATAAGATTTTAGGGCGATTCTATTTTGACGGGTGCAACATTTAGACACTTTAAACGCCTTTTATTTCTAGAAGGTGTAACATTTTTTTTATATATTTACAAGAATTTATATGAAACGCTCAAATAGCCACGAGAGAGCTTTAAAGTGCATGACGGGTGCAACCAAATTGGCCCACTTTCTTAAGATCATACCACAAAAACACAAAACTCTGTTAATTTTTAAAATGTTATTGTATTATTCATTTTTATTGTGAAAGATGAGATATCAGACGATGATTATCAAATCAAACATGGTAGAGAAATATAATCCAATAATAAGAAATTTGCTCTTTAAGCCATGACGGGTGCAACATGACGGCTGCAAATCTATGAATCTTAATTCTTCGAAGTGCACAACAAGTGTATATTTTTAAATAAAGCTTAAAAGCTTACATATAAAAAAATTATATTGTTATAAAATATAGATATTTTACTTTAAATTGGCATCAAAAAAAAGTATCAAAAAATGATTTGAAAACTGATGTTAAAAGTTGTCTAGAATAGAATCGCCTTTTAATAATATTTCAGTGCAGTAGTTTGTATGTGTTATCAGACCCTAAACAATTGTACATATACGAATACTGCGTGCTTTTAATTTGGCTGTGCCCCTCTAGACTATCAAAATCAGTAACAAAAGGAACATACATATCGACGTGCAAAATGTAATAAATAATTTATTGAGACATTTTTAGAATTTTAATTGAACTATAGTGAATTTTTAATAAGAATTAATTTTTAGTCAGGCTTAAGTTCAGTAATTTCAATTCTTTTTATTGAATGAAATATTTTTATTAATTAATCAGGGCTATCATGAATAAAATTCCGCGTGAAAATTTTCCCGGGCAACAATTCCAACTTAAAGCAAGTAATAGGGAAAACAAAAAATTCTAATTGGAAAAGGGAGAAATTTCACGCGGAATTTTATTCATGATAGCCCTGAATGTGAGTTTCTAAAGAAGAGAAGAAAAATTAAATTAGACTTTTAAGCTGGGGGAAATACCAATATTTTTCTGTGCAGCAACGCACTTCATCAGCACCTATCTATCTACTTGGGTAGAGATTGTTATTAAAGTCAGCTATTTAACGTAAATTTTCAATGAAATGGAATATGAGAAATGATTATTGTGTATACAATTATTAATTTACCTTTGGTAAATACATATGTAAGTATCACTATTTATTTCCCCTGTTTTTCCATATTTTTCATTTTTCTATTTAGGTTAGCACGAAATAAATAATTATAATAAATAATTTATTTTCGTTATTTTTTCTTTTAAACCAGCAGAGTCGGTGAATTCTTTGTTGTCCAATTTTTACTGCGTATATTGCCGTTAGCGTCAGATCAACTTTTACAAATTGTTCAGACTTATGAAGCAAACTTTTAGAATTTATCATCTCTTGCCATTTATTGATCTGTAACAGTGATCGGCAATGAATCGATTTTTCGGTATTCATACTCATTAAATTTTAAATATGAGTGAGTAGACATGATTTAAATTCAACTACTCTGATTTAAGCAAATGCTGAATATTGATGTGTCTAGCACTCGCTTTACGCATGCTCACGGTGACATTGATTTATAATTATAGTTTGAAATAAATACGAATGCGACGTAGACTTCATAGTCATACCACACTCACACCATAAATCACCTCATCTTGATTTCTAATTTCAGGAAAATACTTATACTACTCACATTGATTCAGCTCACTCAACTCATGCATGCATGTTTATATAAAAGTTTGGTCATTAAACTGTTTGCAAGCAGTGGTGCCACCTTTTTTAAATCAAAAAGCACTGTTCGGTCATGAAAAAAGCACCAAATGCAATAAATATCTTTGTATGTACATACATATGTGCAGGAAAAAAAGATTTGAATTAAAATTTTATTTTTACTCTTTTATACATATATTAAATTAAATCATCCACTATAGTCGAAATATCAAAACACTTGAATAAAATTTAAGTGGAAATGTTTTGAAATTTTAATCCTTATCTATTGCCCTAGTTATACTTTTAAAATAATTCATAGCGCTAAAACTAATTTTCCATTTTTGTAGTCTTAAATTTTTAATGCTTCGTTCTTCTGTATTTCTTCAACTTCAACGCATTTGTTATTATATTATTTTATAACGTCTATGTGTCCTCTGTAATTTCTATAAGTAACGATACATAAAGTTTTTTACAATTTTGAAATTATGTAGCGATTTAGCTCTAAAATCAATTACTTTTTTTTCGTCATAGCCATTTCTGCACACTGTGAATGAGAAAGTATGTAGTTCCATATCCGTCTTTCATCCAATTAACTAAATAAAGCAAAGAAAACATTCCGTATTAAAAAAGGGTCTAATCCATGGGTGAACATCATGTAGCAAATTTTTTCAAATCGAATTCACACGTATTCTTATTCTCTTTCATTTAGTCTTATCTGAGACAAATTTTTGCTTGTCTTTTAACTAATTTTTCTCAACTCAATTATTTATGTTGGTACTATCGTACTTTTTTTGATACTATTTGACATTAAAAAGTACCGTAGTACTCCCGCAACACATTTGATACTCTCACGGTATGCATATATTTTGCCAAGAATTAAAATTCTTTTTTGACAAATTGCACGAAACTTTATTAGATAGTTAAGATATTTTAGAAAAGTGTAATCCTTCCCTATTAAATATAAACGAAACCCTGTTTGGCTCAATGATATTTTTTGTAGCACAGAAGTTGACCTATACATATATAATCACGAACCATGTTAAAACAACTATTTTATATCAGTTTAAAGGCAAGTGTAAAAATGTTGTAGTAAATTCTGTCAAGACCTGAGGGCAAAGGTGGATTTTTACAATGAAATTTTAAATTGGTTTAGTAAGTTTCCCCCTGAAAATGTTTTATCTGGTAAGACCAACAGCATTATACCACTTTTAATTACAATGTTTTCCAGCAAAAAGCAAAATTTGAAAATATTAACAACCAATATAAAGCATTGGCTGATATGGGCGAACTGAAGCCATTAACAACAGAAAATATATGCAGCTTCTGGTCTACAGTGGCTAAAACTAAAAACGCGTCAGATGAATACATGTTTCCTGATAAATTGAGAGTAGCTTACGGAATTTGGTCCATACCTCACTCCTCTGTAAGCGTGGAAACGATTTTCTCTTACCAAAATCTCATGAAAACAAACAAAGGAACATGCTTTATGTTTCAGCAGTATCAAAGTCTTAAAATTTTTACCTATGTATACACATACATATTTATATTTCCGGGTTGATTTGTTATAACCTAAAAGAGTTTGTGATTGGCCAACATACCACCAGGAAACATACGATTCCGGAATGCGTGCTGAGCATCGTTGATAAACAATCAATCGGAATTTAAATTTGCAAGATCACATACGAGACAAAAAATACCATAGTCTCGTACTAATAAGTACGACATCTTAAACTTTTGCCATAGTGTGTGATAGGTTTAGCATTTCCGATAGAGATGCTTCTTGTTTGGTTACTGCCTTATTTATGGACATTGGTTTTAAAGAGTAAAATAGGGAACTAATTATTGTGGATAAACATAAGCTAGCTCATGAAAAAATTAAAAGCAGGGAGTACTTCCGTGGAAGAAATAATAATGATTCGAAAATGGATTGCAAGAGTTTCAATTAAAACAATTTTTTTGAAGAGGAAATAAATTTTCATGTCGAGAGATGCGGTATAGGGTTTGATTTTAGACCCATGGTTTCATCGAAAAATTTTCTCAAAATTTCGAGCAGATTACGTTTTTGCTATGAAACTTTTGAAGAAAAAAGTTTACCCCCTCTCAATGTATACGCTTTGTGTTCTTTTTTTATTTCTTTGTAAATAAATTTTATATAATTTTTTGTTAATAAAACTTAAATCGCTCACAAAGCGATACGAACTTTAGCCTGTCCAAATCATAAAATCTAGAAGCAAATGGAGTGCGAAGAATAATAATTATTAATTAAATTAACTAAAAAATTAAATAAAATAAGTATAATTGATAGTAACAAACCAAGAAAGTTTGTCTTAAGTAGAACAAAAAATAAGCAAATTAACTAACATGTGCATAATTAGTAAAGAATAAACGACAATGGTAAAACTGTTGTAAATTTAGAGAAGATAAAATTGAGCTTTCATTACAAAAAATCTTTCAGCAAATTGAAATACGATGAATCAAAACAATTCACATATTCCATTTGCAAAAAAAGTTGCGTATATAACGCAGAAATTTACATCAAGTGGCACCACACACTGTGGACCAAACACAGAAGAACGCTGATAATGAAGGTTAATTGGCCTTCGAAAACGGCTAGCTTTTCCGTTCAACTAATTATGTGTTGTCAGAATATTTTCAACTAACTTTGATGTTATTTGTTCATTAATAATTATCACATGCAAACATAAAATAAACAAAATAATAATTTTTGGTACTCTCGGGACCAAAAAAATACTCGAAGAAAAATTTTTTGATACCGAAATGCAAGTCTCATATCTACATGAAAATTAAAAATTATTTTCTCTTACAAATTGGTTTTTAGTAGTTTTAAGCTCAGCATAAAAGTGAATAATAGTGTTTATTTATTACTTTTTGTTAAAACAGTTTTCTAGAAAAAAAATCTTTCATAAAAAATCATATAGGAATTACTTTTATTAATTGTTTCTGCCTGTGTGTTTATATTATTCGCTCACTCACACAACATTAAATTTATCTTGGTCACCCATGGTCTAATCAGATATTTTTGACATAAAAAATTTATATTATTGTATCATGCATACAACCAAGACGTTACGTCTGATTCTCAAACTTCATATTCCTATTAAGTTTTTTCAGTATTTTTATAGGAAATTTGATAATTAGAAAGGAACGCAAAGGAGCAAGTCTCCTTGTTAGATTGAGTATGTGTGTATGTGTTTAAATTTAGAGTTTCAAATAAGTGAAAAAATCTTAGTTCGCGTTTTTTATGAAGCTACTATCTATCACAAAATTTATGTTTAGTCTAATTGTAAAACGCACTAAAAGCACTAAATTCAAAGTTAAAAAACACCAATTTAGTGCCTTTTTAAAAAAAGCACCAACTTGACTTAAAAAGCACTAAAGGCATTAAATTGGCATCACTGTTCGCAAGTAGTATACAATAGTAGTAAATAGGGTTGTTTTTCAATTCCCCCAAAAAAAAAAAAAAAAAAAAAGCAATGTGCGTCCGATCACAGAGGGGATGTGTAAACATCTAGTAATGAAATTTTTTTTTTAAGTTGGAAGTACTTATGCTTTTCGTATATTTTTTTTAATTAATTAATTAAAAGTATCAAAACTTTCAATATTGTAAATACATAGTAATTTGCTGGTTTTTATTTGTTTTATTTAACTTATTTGGTTAGTAAATGGGCACATTGCAGTATATAGGTATGTACTACATTAAAAATTGCAGTAAGCAGTAAATTCACTGATTACTGAAAAATTTCAGTAAGGTTTTACTGCTAATGAAACTTAATTTGCATTACCAGTAAAATCGTAGGGCCGTATTCATAATAAAATTGTAGCAAGTGGCAAAGTTTTTTCATTAAAATTTTAAAACTTTTGTATGAAAAACATTTAGCCACTTGGTAGAATTTTATTATGAATACGGGCATTACTGATTACTGAAAATCCAATGCACCTCATCATATAATAAATCATTTAGGCACTTTATAAGAATTGTAGAAAAAAATTTTAGTAATCAATACTGTCCAGCTAAAAAAAATATGTATGGAGCATATATCATATCCCATATATGGTTCGGATCCGAAAAATGCGGGTATATGGGCATATATGATTATATATATTCATACATTTTCATACATGTATATGTAAATATTCCCTCTACAGTATACAAAGTTCACAAAATCGCACTGTTGAACAATAAATTAAAATACTAAAATTACTTTTTTTAGATTTTGGACAGGGAGGTTTTTTGGACACATAATTCAAATCGAACTTTTAATTCCTCATTTTAAGTCAAAAAGTGAATCAATTATTTAAAAAACACAAAACTCATGTTCGTACATAAAATTTAATTTAAGAAATCAGATTAAAAACTAATGCAATTATAAAAGAAAAAATAATCCGTCTAACAATAGTTTTCAATATATTTTTTCAGTAATATGAACTTTGTTTCTTATCTAGAGAATTCTGTTATTTTCTATAAAATTAATGACTGGATTATCATGCATACATTCTTATATGGCTCCATATATTAAATCTTATTTCTATATATGGATCCACATATGAGCTTCATAATGAAATTTCTATATATGAGCTCATATATTATAATACATTCCATATATTAGTCCATATATTAGTTCATATATAATAGTTTTGCAATGTATAGTCCCATATATTTCCATACATGAATGCATACATACTCATATATAGTTATATACATTCATATATTAAAAATATATGGACCATATATAATTTTTTTAGCTGGGTGGTTAAAATTTTTTTATTATTTTTACTGAAGTTTTAGTGGTACTGCAGTCAGTGCTCATCTACTTTTTACTTTACTTTAGTTTTGTTTTTTAATTTTTAATTCCTGTTGTTCATCGTTTAGTTGTTGCTGTTCTTGTTGTTATGTACGCATTGCAATTAAAATAAATTCAGTAAAGTGCGACTTTAACTCTCGCATGAAGGGTTCCGTATATTCGGTTTTGAGCTTTTTTTTATATGGCTTTTTTCCTTTTTTTAAGTTTTTTCAGTTTAAACGATTTTTTCGGTTTTGTCGCTTTTTTCTCGTTTTGGCATTTTTTTCTCGTTTTGGGGTTTTTTAATTTCGGAATTTTTTTATTTTGGCGATTTTTATCCTTTTTGGCGATTTTTTCTGTTTTTGGGGTTTTTTCATTTTGGCAATTCTTTCTGTTTTTTGGGGTTTTTTATTTAGGCGATTTTTTCAATTTTTTTGTTTAAGGGTTTTTTTAATTTTGGCGATTTTTTTATTTTGGCGATTTCTTTTCATTTTGGCGATTTTTTTCTGTTTTTGGGTTTTTCGCGATTTATTTTAGTCCTAGAATTTTTTAATTGGTCCTTTTTTCGTTTCGGCGATTTTTTTTTTGTTTTTCGTGATTTTTTTAGATTTGGCGATTTTATAATTTTTTGATTTTTTAGTTTTACCGGTTTTGAACATTTCAAGAGTTTTGCTCTTACGATTTCCAAGATACAGCAAGTTGTCAAAATTACAAAGTCAAAATTGCATTAACTGATGGAACACCTTTTGATTTAAGTTTTTTAGATTTAGCGTTAATTGATGTAGTCTGTATAAATATACACTAACTTTACAAATTTCAAGTGCATATGTGTACATATAATTTTATGTATATTACATGGGATTTTAACATTTTTCGTTGCTCGTTTTGCAACACACTTTAATTTTTAACTCTCATGTATTTGTTGTTGTAGCGGCCAAATGTCTACACACTGTGTCCAAATATCAGGTCCGTAGCTCCTACGGTTATCGAGAAATTACCCTGTGACAGACGGACGGACAGACGGACAGCGTATCGAAAACAATAGGGTTCATTAACACCTTTGGTGTACGGAACCCTAATAAGGCAATTATCAAGTAAAATTAAACAAACAAAAACCAGCAAATTCTTATGTATTTACAATATTTTAAATAAGTTTGTATTGCTTGTTTGAACACAAATACAGTCATACATAGGTCACACCGATTTGATGACGCGGTGTGCATCTTGCTCAAAATTTGTGAGTGTATTGTGTAAAAGATTTTTACCGCCAACAGCGTGACCGTTTGACCGACTAAAGTGGCAAATTGTCACTTTTTCGACTGCCTTTCCACTTTTTCGACTGCCTTGCCACTTTTTGTTCCCTTTTTTTTTAGGGTGAGTTATATGAAAATACATTAAAAATAAAGAGTTTAGTGTAGTTTTCTCGATTTTTTGTAATTTTGCCCCTTTATTTTGATAAATCTCCTATTTGGTCCCACTTTTTGAAAAATGTCATCGGTCACCCTGACCGCCAAGCGTATAGATGTTTACACATCAAAAAGCAACAGAGAAACACATAGTCATAATGAGAACTTAAATGTTAATCATACTTATTTTGCATCGTCCATAGGCATTGAGTTAAGGAGAGTCGAAAGCAACAACGTCATAAATGTAGCTTTCGGGTGAATATGATTCATACAAAACATTGCAATAAGTATGAATGCGCATAAGTACAAGAAATTATAAGTCACGATTCAACTTATTTCACTACTCATTTCCGTTCTCTGATCTGTAACCAAAAATTCATAGAATTTACTGAGTGAACATTATCTTTTACCAGCACTTAAATCACAGCACTTGTTTACTTTTTTCAAAAAACTAAATTAAGTTTTTAGAATTTTTAATTAGTTCTGACATTTCGCTACAATTATTTTTTTAGATTTGAAAAAATTTACGACTAAGGCTAACTTTGCATCTGGTATTCCTTGTGTTGTCATTTTGTGGTGTACTTTTCATAGGTGTGCAATGTAGAGTTGTGCAACTCATGAACGAACTAGTTCAATTCAACGATTCACTTCCCTGATCGCTGTGAGCCGTTCCACCCACTGAGCGCTTTCAGCTCAGTACTGAGCGGATTCTAGATTTGTATCATTTTAGACACAAACCTATAATCAAACCATTTAAATTACATGTAGTCCTCTATCAAAATCTTTTAGCAGCTAGTTTTAGACACAAACCTTTAATCAAACGCATAAGAGACCTACGTAAACAGTCTTGAAATCTAAATACGTCTTCTTTTTTCAATGAATTCTCGTGGTATGTATTATACTAAACCAATAATAAATGCTGTCATATAATAAGCGAGGCAAGATGGATGCATTGGTGTTCGTGTATATGAGTGTTAACAAGCGATTTCTCGAAGACTTCTTGTTCATAACAAACAATCAAAAGAAGTAGTGTTGATGAATGTATGCTTGCTAACTTGCATATTGTACGTTTATTTCTATTTTGTACGCCGACGAACGGAGAAAAAACAATTTTCTCTTTCACTCTCTCTGTCTTTGCACACACAACAACCAACTTTATAAAATATAAGAGAATAATTCGCTGAGTAACCATTACCATAGAAAACAGCTGTTCGAACCAAACTTATGGGCAACACTGCATATGATTATAGGTGACTCGCCATACGCCATAGATATTGCGACAGAAACCAATAGGAATTTGGTTTGGTTATGGCTATAGCGTTATGGCTATGTCACGTCTAAATTAAGCATAAATTCGCCTTTGTTGTGTTTCACACGACGAATTTACGCCAATCGACGAATTCGTCCACGTGGACGAAATAAGTCATGCGTTCCAGTTGTTTTCCTAGCATAATGTCTATGCATGAGTGTGTGTATGTGTGTATGTACATGCATGACGTTTGTATACGCGTCCATGCGTATGAAGAAGCAATCATCACAAATTCATCAGTCAAGTAGTATATTCTTCTTTACTCCTATACCTGTAATAATTGAAACAAATTTTTGCAATCATTATTGTTTAGCGTTTGTTTTAGAATATTTCTCCGTAGTAAAGCATTTGAAAAAATCCCTCATGTCTTAAAAATTCTTATAAGGGGTCTTGTGCAGGAATTTAAAATGCATGTAATTTAAATTGATTATAGATTTGTGTCTAAAGCGACCTGATGAAAGAGTTCCATACAAGTCTTGTGTTTTTTTTTTTTTTTAGCAAAATTTTTGTGTCGCGCAAGTGATAACATTAAAATATCTGATATACTAAATAATTTTAATTTTAAATACTTGTACGTAGTGTATATATGTATGTAGATATATTTATTAACAAATTCCGCTCAGAGCGGGCACTCAAAAGAGCTGATAAGCACAACGCCAGTGCAATGCCGTCAAGTTTTTTGACATAAAAGAACTATAAAATACAAGTTTGTGTATATGAAGTATTAAATATGTTTTTATGTTGTTTTAATGGAGTATTAAATATGTTTTTATATAAACTCCCTTGTGTTTTGCAAGGGAAAGATTTTTAGTAGAAAAAGCAAGTTCAATTGCGTTGATAATACCAACGGGGATCCCCGGGAATGTTGTTTATTCCCCCATTTGGTAAAAACAAGGAAAAAAAAACAAATTCATAATAGAAGAAAAGGGAAAAGTGAAAAGTGAAACAACTCGCGCGGATTTTTTTTCATGATTGGGCTGATAACCTGAACGTATCTAGGCACCCTAAATACCCCATTGAGACCACATTGTACCTTGAAAATTTTCGTTTTAAATAAACTTTTTTATAATTGAGAGTTAGCCACGAATAACGTTGTAAGTGACAAAATAATAAATTTTCAGGAGACCCAAGAAACGTTTTTTAAAGCAAGATTGTTTGTTTCGTTTAATTTTTTATTTTTTTTTTGCTTATTGAAAATAATAATAATTAGCATTAACTTTTCTTTTTGTATCTCTGTTACATTTATGAATTATTTTCGATAATATCGTTTGCATAATTTTGCTAATTATTTACAAAGTTTTTCCACTGACTGACTATTTTTATTTGCATTTAGGCGGCGATAAGATGCATAATTTTTGGATGATTTGATGTTTGAACAATGCAAGAGGGTAATGTCAATGGCAATCTGTGAAAAAACTGGTTTTGTAAAATTTTTTTTTTACAACGTTATTCGCGGCTGCGCTTCAATTGGTAACAATATCATAGTTTTTGAAATAAAAACATTATTATATTGTAAATAAAATAACAGCGACAAGAAAAGTTTTACGAACGCAGGAAAAAATGATTTTAATATTTGAATACGAAAATCGTTGATTCAATAAAAAAAATCTTTCGAATTTTCTGTGATAACGATTTTTGCATTATTGATAAATAAAATTGTATGCATGTTTATTGAATATATTAACCCTAGACACATAACCTTCGTCGAAACGACGAACACCGGACGAAAAATTAGCTATTTCTTTTTAACACGTGCACCGATCGCCGCTAAATTTCTTGCCAACTTAGTTTTCGCTGAGCTTTTGCAGGAGACAACCAAATTCGGCGCGTGAGCACGTAATTATTGAGATATGATAAACTTGTTCGTCGCTTTCACGAGTGTTGGCGAGCATAAAGTTGATTTCTGCACACAATGCGCTTCAAAAAATTAATTTTATATATTTTTTTAAATGACAATAGTGTTATAGTTAAGTTTTGCCAAAGAGAAAAAGGCTTTTTTGTTTTGTTCGTTTATATAAATTTTATAACAATGTGATCTCAAAAAAAAAATGCTTTTTGGAAAAATGGATTATAATAAATATCCTTGTAACAGAATAGAAATATATAGTTGTATTTACTAAAAAAGTACTTGCTAAAGGTATGTATGTGTTGCAAGTACAAAAATATATATGTTTAGAACCGATATTATACGCCCCAAAAAGTGCTCGTCGAAACGACGAATGGTTAGGTTTAGAGGGATACGTTCGAAGGTTATGTGTGCAGGGTTAACATATATACATATTATATATAACTACATATAACATATATATGTATTATATATATTATATATTAATAACAAATCACAAAAAATAGTTACCAAAATTTCGAGAATATCACTGTTAATCAATTAACTAAAAACAAAAACCAACCCAGTTTTGGTAATGAAACTTTGCCATTACATATAAAAATTCTCGTAGAAAACTTCTACAGACAGAGCTTACGACATGGCCTTGTAAATATTATTTTGTAACAATTTAATTAAATTTTAATCAAACACTTTGTGCAACAAAATCATATGATTTTTACGATCGACATAAATCAAATGCAAGGAATAGAAAAAAAGTTACAAGAAAAACTTTTAAGGAGAATTCTACTGCAAGTTTCTATTGATGTTTTTAAGTTTTATTAATCATAAATTATACAATAAAAAAAATCAACATGAAATTGAATATTTAAATAATAATACTAGTAATTAGTAATATGTATGTAAATATGTTTGGATTATTTTGTTGCTATTTGCGTTTTATGTTAAACGCTAACAACAAGATTTCTATAAGCGAATGAATTTTTTTTATTTATTTCTTTTTGGCGTGTTAAAATTCACGTCAACTTTAGATTTAAAGTCGCTTGAAAATTTTTAATGCATTTTAAACGTTTTTTGTTTTTCTATTTCTATGTTTTTTTTTATTATTTTAACTACTTAAAAGCTAATCGTGACAAATGCTTTGCAAGTATTCATATTCCCACAAAAAGTTGGAACTATCAAAGAACTTTTTAAAAAATTGCGCCATTTTTTATCCGCTTATTTTCCTAAATGAGAAAAATTTAATTTGAAGCAAAAAGGTGCTAATTGAATATTGCATGTCAGTTCAACATAAAGTTGCTGCAAATATAAAATATGCTTCTTTTTAAAATGTAAATACATTCAAACATGCAGTTTTTCAATTTATTTCATAGAATTATGATTACATATCATTCAAATAAAATTGTAATATCTGCTATAATTATTCTACATTATTATCTTAAGTTATTTTAGCATTTCTTTCAAAATGCCCCCCCCCCCCCCCCCCCCACCCTTTTCCAATGAATTCACTGTTGGACTTAATAGAACTAACATTTACCTGTACTTGAGTATGCTTCACTTGGATACGCTCGTAAGCCACTGGGCGAAGAATATGTTGGCGTTTCATAACTTGACTGTGAGGTGCCCTCAACCGATTGTCTGGCTGCTGCAGCAGCACTAACAGTTGCGTGTCTATCGTCGCTAGCACTCATGTAGGCCGCAGCCGCTGCAGAAGTGGGTTGCTCGCGGTAATTCCAATATGGCTGCAAAAAAACGAGCAAGTAAATTCAATTAGATTCTTTTAAATTTATTATTATTAATTTTTCAAACGATAATTATTATTTTAAACATGCTATTACATTAATTCTTAATTTTTATTTTTTACTTTTCAGTGCTGGACCAACGCAACAAGTCATAACCTGAGAGGAGTTAAAAAGAAATGCAGTGTCCGTAAGCAGTTAAACACTTGCACTTATTAATAAAAAGTATTTTTAATTTATAAAAATAAGGTTCATAAAACAAACTTTGTGCGGAAATTCGTTTTATAAAACAAATATAAATTAAAAATATTTTTTATCAATAAGGCCGTCAGTAACATAGCATCGTGACTCAGAAATTTACCAATAAGGATTACTTTTAACTTGTTTTGTTTTTTGTTGGCACAGCGCTGTTTTCATCATGATCTTTTACCTGGAATTGCGTTTCTGGGTAACCATAAAAAACAGGCTTTCGATCCCTCTCTAGATAGTATTGCGATGCATGGTGATATTGCGCCGAACTGAAACCATCACTCTCATACGGCCATGCCGGATGAGGATGCCGTTTAACGGCTGCACTGGCTGCATCAGCTTCAAAACCTGGCCTAATCGCGGGTATATGCAAAGGTGCTAATGAGAGAGACATGTCTAAAAAAAATTAATTAAAGTATTTTTAAATAACAATGAATATCAAGTCAATCTTATCAGCTAATTTTGAGGTGGGCATTTCTTAGTTAAAAAGTGTGCGAGTGTTCATGAACCTATTTTGAATATAACAACTTATGCCGTAGTTTCTCTTTTAGATTTGGATTTACCACTTGAAACGTATTTAACTATTATAATTATTATTTTCTACAATATTAAAGAAGAAAATAAATAAGAATTCATTTTGTTTTATTCCCTGCAGCGAGTAAAACAAAAACAATGACAACGATTGCGTAACAAGCCCACACTGAAAAAACTATTTTTTTATAAATTAAATGAATGAAATTCATTGATGAAAATTCATTAATATTTTGCTAAAAATACGTTGATTCAATGTATTCATACATTGTTTCAATGAAAATTTACATTGAAACTCAATATGAACTTTCATGTGGGTATGAACGGTACGTTGAAAGCATTCATTATAGATAAATATCAAAAATTTTAATGAACCAATTCCTTGACTCAACGTAACAGTATAGAAACTCATACTTAACGAAGTGTGTAAAAGCAAAATAAATTATGAGTACAATAAAATATAAAGAATGAGTATCTTGATTCAATAAACTTGTTCATTAAATCAATGTCATCATACATTGTTTTCGAACGAGAATTAACTAATAACATAAAAACATATCGAGCCTTATTTTCGATTTTATCGTAAGCGACATGTTGTCGAAAGTAGACTTTTTTATTGAAATTAAAACTTTATGGACCTACCCATAGTTTAGAATTATCAAAATGCCAAAATTGTTGATAACTTTTAAGATACGGGCTGTGAAATTTTATCGTAAGCGACAATTTACGTACAAAAACATATTTGAATATTTAAATAAACCTTCTCCTGAACAATTTAACTTTTGTCGCTTACGATAAAATGGAAAATAAGGATCGATATACTTATTAGCTCTTCATTTTTAGCAAAAACGTAATTTCTTGTTACAATGGTGATTGTTCATTAGTTTTTTCAAATTTGTCAAATTTTGTAAAGAAGTTTGTTTTATGAACCTTTTATAACTAAAAAATATTTTTTTTTAAATAATGCCATATTTAATGTAAACAATGCATGATTGCATTGGGGTCAACGTATAGGTTCATAAAATGCAATGTAAAAGTTCATTGAAATAATGAACAGTTTCATTGTGCCAATGGACTTATAACTGTAAATTTTTCAACGAAGGGTAGTTCATTGACTCAATGTACCTGTGTCTAAAGGCTCAATCAGACGTGACATAACCATAGTCATAGAGAGCAGCCGTTCGTACCCAACTAATGGGCAACACTGTATTTGATGGATACATATAGATAGAAACCAATTGAATTTTGGTTTGGTTATCGCTGTGGCGTTATGGCTATGTCACGTCTAATTTAAGCTTTAGGTCAAAATGAAGGCAAAAGTGCATTTAAACAATGAATTTTTTAATGGTTTTTATGTACTTTTTTGGTTCAGTGCAGCGGAAAATTAACTTTATTAAGCGAAGTACTTCGATAATAATCAAAGACGAAAGTATGACTTCGTAAGCGAGCATCACACGATGTTAAATCTTAACAGTAACGGCCTGGCCCACAATGTCGATAAGAAACTCTATATCGCTTACTTATATTGAAAACAAAAACAAATTTTCTTGTTTTGTTTTTGTTTTCAATATAACTAAGCGACAGATAATTTCTTAATTACGTGAAAGAATCACCACTGGCTGCTACTAACTATTACTCAAATTATACATTACGGAATCGATTATTTCCGTAATGTATAATTTTACCACTGTAATGTTGTGCTTTATTTTAAGAGCACACAGCTAGAAAAGGATGCCAATACAATTATTTTGAAATAAAGCATTTAGTAAACGATTGCTGATTTATTTATATAAATAAGAACACATCTTCTGAGGTAATTTTTTATTATTTTCCACATATACACTTACACTAGAAAAAATTATTCAACTTAGGCGCCAAAGCCGATTTTTACTTAACACGAGTAAAATATTTACTAAAAACTAGTTCATTAAATTCTTTTAAATTTTTCTCAATTATTCATGAACTAATGCGAGTTCAACATATATTTTTTTCGAATTTTAAAAATATTTTTTGCGAGAAAATTACCGGCGAACATAATATCAGTAAACTTTGACGTCTGAAGATCGTAAGCCCAACTCATCATCTTAAAGGCCATTTTTTACTCTTTAACATTACACCTCAATGGAACATCTAAGATAAGTACACAGTTGCAAATATATACATAACTTTGTAAAGTCGAATTTTGCTAAATGTTCTCATTTTGAAGTCGCTATATTTCACAAATTAGAACGTACAATGATTTAAGATTTCGCACTAACGGTAGTTATGGCAGAGGCATCATTCGTAAAATATTTCATCAAAAGCGGAATCGAGCATTTTCAAAATTTTATTTTTATTAGTTGGCTATAGATGTTTTTACCCAACGAAAAGCTAGGTCTTGATTTCAGACTCTTAGTTTCTTAGGGTAATATTCTAAGAGTTTTGTGAAAAAGTTCATTGTTTTTTGCCTTAATTTTACATTGAATTAATGAACTAGCGTTCATTGAAAAATTTACAGTTTTTAAAATCAATGTTTAAGTTCATTGGCACAATAAAAATTTTCATTATTTTATTGAACTTCTGCATTGAGTCAAGTGAAGCTATAATTTGACCCAATGTACTCATACATTTTTTCAATAATCTCTAACATTGATTCTAATGAACCTATACGTTGACCCAATGAAGTCATACATTGTCCCAAAATGTGTTATTAAATTTTTCTTTACAATCAAAGCACATCATTTTTAATGGCCAATTCTTTTTTAAATCTATATTATACAAAATAAATGAACGACAAATAAACAAACAAAACATTCTTTGTTGAATGGCAGCTTCAAACTAGTTATCTTTATATTTCTTTCTCTTTTCTTTGCATTTTTAGTTAATTCCTGTTGGAAAACAATGTATGAATACATCAAGTTAATGAAAAAGTTCATTGAATTTTATTTATTTATTTTGCTTTAAAATATGTATGTGCATACATACTTTGTTAAGTTTGCGTTTCTATATGTAAAAATATGAATGTACTGGTATGTTGAGTCAAGGAACTGGTTCATTACACTGGTTTTTTCAGTGTAGATTTGATTTTTGCAAGTCACCTGTTGCTTTTTTTCTCACACGAACAAATCGACGCACTCTAATCTACACATTATATTCTTAATTAATTCACTATACATACATATTAATTCCTTGAGAGGAGACAAGTATTGAACCAACAATCTTCTGACTGATAGCCAAGCACTCTAACCAATTGTCTAACAGGGCACCCTGAATAAGCATTGAAATTATTGAGATTTAAAATTTTAACTTATTTACAAAAAAAAAAAATATATAAATTCAAGTTCAAATATTTCTCGAACTTGCTAAATGTAAATAATTATTTCATATAACTATCCTTAATTCAAAGAAAAAATACTTTAAACTGGTAGATATTTCTCTAGAATTTAGAATGCCTTTTTACATCTTTTAAGTAAGTAAAATTTTATGTACTAATCAGGAGTTTGTCATTTCCTAAAACTTAATTTTTGATTTGAAACGAAATTAACTAGTTCTTAGGATACAACTTCGCTAAGCTTAAAAGGCATT
This sequence comes from Tachina grossa, assembly GCA_949987645.1. Classification (NCBI taxonomy): domain Eukaryota; kingdom Metazoa; phylum Arthropoda; class Insecta; order Diptera; family Tachinidae; genus Tachina; species Tachina grossa. Next base: position 121,931,830 of record OX465274.1, on the reverse strand, counting down.
TTTAAACAGTCAACATTTCTTTATATGTGAGAAATTTTTGTGTATTTTTTTAAACGTTTTTTGAGGACATGAAGTACTTATTTTTTACTCATATTAAGTAATTTTTATTAGGTTTTTGTAAAATGTTATATGAACTTAGAAACAATTACTTCATTTTAGAAAAATTTCTTTACTTAAATTTAGAAAAAAAAACATTTGTATTATATCGTAGGCTTAGAGTGTATACCTGCTAAATGCACTTGCTATAACGTATAACATTTGAATGCCGTTCGAAACAGAAAGAGACGCCTCATCATGTGGGTAAAATATTAATTTTAATTTTAAGCTCTATCAGCCTTATATGTATATAACGAAAAACTGGCATGAAGTTAGTCCTAATTTACACTATACAAGTATTATTCCTAGGCTGATTAGTTTGTTAGGAGAGAGAGAGAGAGAGAGACGAGAGGAAAAGAAACTTTTCGGTTCCCCTCGTTTCTCTCTCTCACTCTCTCTCTCCATCAAACTAATCATCTTAGCAATAAGATGTGCAAAGGACTTAACATAAGTAAAAAAGTAAACCCGGTCTTAAAGAGTTTTATCATACAATTTTACATTCTATATCACGCTGGCACTTACACTATGCGCTGATTTTTAATTTCATATTATAACTAGGATATATGCTTACTTCATGCAAACAATATTTTGTTTCTCTAAGCCAACGTATGTACTACACTCGTAGAAGGAACTGATTGAATCATTGAAAAAGGCATGTTTCAGATTTTATTTGTTCTCAAGCGTACGATTGTTTACAATTAAAAACCCTTTGTCATTGGAAAAACATTTGTTTTGGTTTTATTCATGCATAAATTGATTCAAATTTTTTTTTTAAGATTTTGTTTTTGCAGGGAATATCTTTATTATTTTCATACATACTCGTATATGAAAGTTTCTACGAATAGGTATATAGTAATTCCTAAATTCGTCTCAAGGTATAAAGTTAACAGGTGAAAATTATACAATGCATAATGATATTTTTATATGACCACAATAGGTTCATTATTATCAAAGAAATTATAAACTAGTTGGAACTAGTCGCTATAATGTAGACTAAAAAGACATGCATATTTACACAGAAAAAAGTATTCACCAATTAATATTTTCAATTAACAATTTAATTGATTCAATCAAATTGTTTATAGGTGAAAATTTAATTAATTTTTAATTGATATTACAAATATTTTAATTAATATTACAAAATCATTCATATTACTTTTTTGTGTGTATATATTTGGGTTGATCATATTATCATAACGTTCTAAAATATTTGTTTGATAACAAACCCCATAACAATTAAATAATTTAAAATATTACTCCATTATTATCTTTATGACTACCGTTTATATGTATATGTACACACATATTATGTGTGTAGGAGGAAGCAAATAAAAAGTATATCGCTTCAATTCATGAAGAGCTTCTCGTTCGTAATAAAATATGATAGTGAATAAGAAGATATTCTAGGTTACAAGCAATTTCAGGATGACGCGAAAAGATGTTTATATTGGTACTGCATGCCAATAATTAATTTAATTATTAATTAAATTAATTAATTTCCCAAACATCTACTTCGTGGTAGTTGATATTGGAGTAATATTTTTCTTTTGAATAAAGCTTATTTTACTGTTTAGATAAATTTTTGTCACAAAAAATATATATATATTTTTTTTTATTTCATACAAATTTTACAAAACTTTTTAAGTGAAGCGCCCGCTTATTTTTTTTGTATTAACGAACCTTAAAAATTAGGAAATTCTTATTTTTTTTTAATTGTTACTGCATAGATTCGTCCTTTATTAAAATATTTGAACATCCTTATTTTGGATCAGAGATGATGGCTTTCGGTTGGTTCTATGTTAAAAAAAAACTACCAATGCTGTTCCCATAAAACTTTGCGAACTTGTAATGGGTGGTGGCACACCCACAGATACTTCACTTTACAAACGTTTTTACGTACTTCAACTCAAACGATGCATAGGACTCTTTAAACGCACCGCAAGCATATGTAATGACACAATTTAGCATTTGAAAAAGTTGGAGGGAACACGCCGCCTATTATTTTCATTTTCTAAAAACGTTTACTTCAATAAATAAATTGCGACACGTGCTATATGATATGTTGCATCGTTTAGTTTAGACCTAAACTTCAAGGGCATTCAATGTTGTACAATAATGTCAGGCTCAATTGCCGAACTATTGAGCAGAATGTCGCATGGGCTCATTTTTGACCTTGCTCGATATTACGCTCAGCCTTTTCGGAATATTCGCTCAGTCTTTGAGAACGCTTTCTGCACTGTAGAGTAAAAGAAGTAACAAAAATTTCTATGGTAGCCTGAATTAATTCCGCTGAGGGTCTATTATGAATGTACGAAATGAAAAATGTTTTTCATAACAAGTGCGAAAAATTGTCAGGCATTGTTCTGGGGTCAGTGTAAACATTATTAAATGGCAAACCAAACTAAACGTGAGAAAAGTTCTATTTAGTTGTAAACGTAGCGCACGCATCATGCTGGCAATACAACTTGAATATTTAAACAACATTAAATACAAAAATAAAACTAAATTCAAACCCAAATTATTACTATTATTCAGAAAGTTCCCGGAACTGAATGTGGACATTCTTTTTCTTGGAAGTCTAGGACGTTGACACAGAAAATGTTCTACACTGTTCTCTTCATCGAGATTTGCTTCCAATTTCTTAAAATCAAAGAAGATGTATTTTTCTTATTTAGATGAGTACATAACTATCTGGAGATCATGCAATCATTTCCAGTAATCCACCTTCTATTTGTTTTATTTTCTGTCTTGCGCCTAAGTCTAAGCTTGCTATTCCGGTGGAACCTGTAAGATTGCCCTATTTTAAGCAAGCTCATCAGCTCTTGGAATTTCCCGGACTGAGGATGATTCTAATATTAAACTAATCTGTCATTTCGTTAAGAGATGATCGGCGGGGATTCAAAGGCCATAATAGCTGCTCAACTATCAGTGTATATGTTAATTAAAGTCGTTGCAGTGACCTTCACGTTCAACCAAACCGTAACTTCTTTTATAATAAGGACCTCTGCCTGGTAGAGACTGCAGTGAATCAGAACTCGCTTTGCAATAATGTCGCTGAGAAGACTCGATAGCCCACACTTTCTCGTATTTTGAAGCCATCCGTACAAAAATCAACACTTCTTCTTCTGCCTGAAGTTCTGTGGATGGCATCCAGGTTTTATAAGGATGTTTGGTAGGTTTTGTCGATCTTCAATCCCTAAGCTTCATCGTAGAGTATTCTACATTGGTCCATAATATTTCTGTTCCACAGAGAAGTACAACGTGTCCAGATTACTGAGATTACTGCTACCTCCTTCCCTACTAGGTCCAATGGTTGTAGGTGCAGGAGCATCTCCAATGCATATGAGGATGCAAGTCTTTGAACATTGTGTAATATACATATCGTGCCTACCACATCAAACTATCAAATATGCAAAATTGGTTTTTTAGATTCGTTGTCTTGGTACCCTAATTTTAATGATATGCCTCATTTCAAAATGCTGAAATTCTCACGGACGATAGATAACTCAATAAGAAATATTTTAAGCCTGGCACTTTTAAGAATACGATGACTTTAAATTCATAATTGACGGGTCTTCTCGCTTTTCTGAAAAGTTTAAATTTGCATATTGGATAGTTTGACGTAGTAGGGACGATATGTAGGCAAATTTTTTTTCCAGGGACGTCTACCACAAGAAGATCCCATACATGAGCATTGGGCATACTAATGCAATGTATATCCAGTTAACGATTTTTGGGGTAAGTTTCCAGTTTTTTCTAATGGATTTATTCCATTGATAGAGTGAGATTTTGGCTTTCTTCACGCTCTCTAGAATATAAATTTTGAAACTCAGCTTAGAGTCAAGAATAACCCCGAGATATTTTGCAGTGTTGGACCTTTTTATCGCCATGTTATTGAGAGTAAGAGGTTGGAAAACAGGTATCTTATACTTCCTGGAGAAGATGATTAATTCCGCTTTATTAGCATTAATTGCAAGCCCTCGTTTCTCCGCCCATCTTGTTAAATATGAAAGACCATCCTATAGATATCACTCAGAGAAGTGAAGAATTTTCCTCTGACAGCTATTGCCACATCAGCAGCATAAGCAACGATTTTGAACTCCCGCAATTTTAGAGATACCAGCACGGGATTTAGAGCTAGATTCCATAAAAGTGGCGAAAGAGCTTCTTCTTGTAGTGTACCTATTTACAAAGCGGATTTGCGTAGAAGCTCCTATAGCCAAACTTATCCTACAATAAATTAGTTGATTTTGAATCAATTTACATAATTCAGAAGTGAGTAATGATTGTCTAAAAACAAAGAAAGCATTACGCGAACAAAATATATTATATATATCAATACCCGCAAAATACAAAAAGGTATTATTGAATTGAGATTTGCTTAGCGGAAAATAAAAGATCTTTTTTCATGATTTCCAGATACTCCCGCCAATTCTGTACTTTTAAAAATATATGGACGAATTCTTTTCGTTTTCTTTTCTTATTGGCGCCAGGCAAAGATGGACTTCAAAAGCTTTTTTATTTTGAGAATCAATTATGTTTTGAGCAGATAAATAATATTTTCCTAAAAGACTCGAAAGTTATGTTTTTCTTCTTTCTTGTGAAATTATTTACATATCTGCAAAAAATAAATCCCTTTAGGATGTTTATATGTATTACAAAAGTGTTACATAAATTTGGCAGTATGGAAAAAGAGATTAAGTCACATTTTTAAGTTTAGTAGGAGAGCACTTTTAAACTTTCGAGTCGATTTTCTGTTAAATTAAGAAATTCGGTGTTAGCTTTTATTCTGTTTAAGAAAACATTTTTCTACATACTATAACATTACATTCAATTTAAAACATACTACTCAGCTAAAAAAAGATTTATGGAGCATATATGATATCCCATACATCGTTCGGATCCGAAAAATGAGGGTATATGGGCATATATGATTATATATATTCATACAATTTCATACATGTATGTGTAAATATTCCCTCTACAGTATGCACAGTTCATATTAATACTCTCTTGAGTACAAAAGCGCACTGCTGTGCAATAAATTAAATTACTAAAATTACTCTTTTTAGATTTTGAATAGGGAGGTTGTATTTAATGAAACATTTGTTTGGACAAATAATTCAAAACGAACTAAAAGTGATTTCATTCCTCATTTTAAGTCAAAAGGTGAATCAATTGCTTCAAAAACACAAAACTCATATTCGTATATAAAATTTAATTTAAGAGAAATCAGATTAAAAACTAATGCATTAATTATAAAAAGAAAAATAATCCGTCTAAAAATAGTTTTCAATATAATTTTTTTCAGTAATATGAACTTTGTTTCTTATCTAAAGAATTCTGTTATTTTCTATAAAATTAATGACTGGATTATCCTTATGATTATTTGATATATTAAATGGGGCCACAATGTATAAAATCATACAAGAATGAGTTTATTTGCTACACGAGTTTTTTTTAAACCTTGAGGCTTTACACATATAAACTTTGCATACCGTATGTATTTTGTAACAGACTTCCAAGTCACCAGTGATAAAAAAATGAGAGAAAAATATCGAGTTAATAAAATTCATGCTTTTTTAATTGCAAATGCGATCTTATGTGAGATATCATGTATGCATACATTCTTATATGGCTACATATATTAAATCTTATTTCTATATATGGATCCACTTATGAAGACATTCATAATTAAATTTCCATATATGAGATCATATATTATAATACATATCATATATTAGTCCATATATTACTTAATATACAATAGCTTTGCCATGTATAATCCCATACATTTCCATACATGAATTCATTCATATTCATATATAGTTACATACATTCATATATTAAAAATATATGGACCATATATAATTTTTTTAGCTGGGAAATTTTAATTCATGAGATCAATTAAATAATAATGTTTTATAAACACATAAGTCAAAAAAAAAAAAAAATAATAATACCATTTCCGTTCTTTATATAATAGTAATGCATAAATACCAATATTATAAAAACCGAAGCATGCGAGTATTATTATAAAAATATTGCAAAATATTTCCTTAGAAGTAGGACTTTAGTGCAGAATAAGCATTAACAGAATCGTACTTTTTACCAAATAGAATCTGTAATTATTTTGTAATTTTTCTTTTATTTCCTTGCACTTTTCTGTTTTTACTTTTATGAATTGTTACAGAATTAAATTTTGAACGTCGCGTTCCGATTTTGGCAAATAAAGCCTTCTAAGTCTCAGAGCACATGTGTGCCAGATGTAAACTAGGCCTTAGTTGTTGTGAGGCTTTGTCTATTATGCTAGTGCCATCACCTTATTATTGTACCATCTCATTCATAGAGTGAATGAGGACACTCATCACAACTAAAGTTGCCATAGTAAAATAAAAAAAATCCGGACATTTCCGCACAAATTTCCCGGGATTTCTTTCCCGGAAAATGTGCGGGATCCACGGAAATTTTCGCAGGCAAATCCCGTATGAACAACACTAATACCAGACTGTTCATAATAGTAATGGGTCTTTTTTATTGAGGTATAGAACTTTAAGTTGGCATCACTTTTTTAACTGGCGGCCATTTTGTCAGCTGTCAAGTGATTAATATTTAGTTTGCTTTGCCATTTCATCATGAACAGGTTGACAAAAGAACAACGCTTGCAAATCGTGCAAATTTATTTCGAAAATAATGGTTCAGTTCGCGAAGTTTACCGCAAGCTCAGTCCATTTTATGGTCGACATAATCGTCCATCAGAGCAATTAATTCGGTTAACCATGGATCGTTTTCGCACTACGTTTACTCTATGTGATAATACGCATCCGCAGAGACGTCGAACAGTGCGCACCGAAGAAACAATTGCCGCTGTAGAGCAAAGTGTTGAAGAGGACCCGAATGAATCGATTCGCCACCGTGCACAGCAATTGGAGCTTTGTCCATCAACTTTATGGAAGATTTTGCGCAAAGATCTTGGCTTGCGACCTTACAAGATCCAGCTTGTGCAAGAATTAAAGCCGCGAGACCATGCAATGCGTCGTGATTTTGGTGTATGGGCCGAAAATGAGATTGATCTCGATGCTGATTTTCATCGCAAAATTTTGTTCAGTGATGAGGCTCATTTTTGGTTGAATGGCTACGTCAACAAGCAAAATTGCCGCATTTGGAGTGAAGAGAATCCACATGAGACCCTTGAGACGCCATTACATCCACAAAAACTGACTGTTTGGTGTGCTCTAAGGGCTGGTGGAGTCATTGGGCCATACTTCTTCCGAAATAATGCTGGAGAGTCAGTTACCGTTAATGGAGACCGGTATAGAGCCATGATAACCGACTATTTTGTTCCCGAATTGGATGGCATGAATGTGGATGAGTTGTGGTTCCAACAAGACGGCGCTACATGCCACACAGCGCACGTCACAATCGATTTATTGAAGGAAACATTCGATGAGCGCATAATTTCGCGGAATGGACCTGTCAATTGGCCACCAAGATCGTGTGATTTGACACCATTGGATTATTTTCTTTGGGGATATGTGAAGTCGCTCGTCTACGCCAACAAACCAGAAACGTTAGGGGACTTGGAAGCCAACATTCGTGGCGTTATTGCCAACATACGGCCCCATATGCTCGAAAAAGTGGTTGAAAATTGGACCTGTAGAATTGGCTTTATTCGAGCCAGCCGCGGCGGCCACATGCCCGAAATCATATTTAAACATAAATGGCATAAAATTATCCTTCCAAGAAAGCCGAATCGATGGTCATTAAAACGATTTTCTTGTGTTTTATTCCAATTCGAAGTTCTATACCTCTAAAAGAAACACCCTCTAGTTCGTGATTGCTTGATGAGATTAACAAGACAGGTTAAATTTTATGAAAATCAATTTTTATACCCTTTACAAAAAAATGGTAAAAGGGTATATATAGGTTTGTCATTCCGTTTGTAATTTCTAGAATATTAATAAGCGATCCACAAAGTATATATATTCTGGATCCTTATTCATAGGGAAGACGAATAAGCGATGTCCGTCTGTCTGTACGTGAAATCGGTTTTCCGAAGCTCCCAGAAAAGCTAAAGACTTTGTTCTTAGACTGGTGGGTCAAAAATGGTCAAAATAAGATTGGTATTGAAAATCAGCAAAATCGAGCAGACGGCTTCAGAGCTGGGAGACTTAAACTTCATTTTGCTATACAAAATAACTACCGAAAACTAGTTTTTAATAATTTTTTATTAAATAAACTTATTTTATACTTCAGTAAGAATAAAATTGGTATTTCTAACTAAAAAAAATTAAAAAAAAATTAAAAAGAAGTTTCCAGGGTTGGAAAACCTTAAGTTTTATTGTAATGCAAAAGTAACTTACTAAAACAAATTTTTCCTTTTTTTCTATAAACTAAACATATGTAATGTTCCTAAAAGAAGGAGATTGATGTAAGAAATCAGAAAAACAAAAAGGATGATTCCCGGGTTGGAAAACTAACGATTTTTGTGATATATACAATTAACTACCGTAAACTAATTTTTTAATTATTTTTATTAAATAAACTTATTTTATACTTCCCCACGAATAAAATTGTTATTTCAAATAAAAAAAAAAAATTAAAAATTTAAAAAGACGTTTCCAGGGTTGGAAAACTTTAACTTTTTTTCTTATACAAAAGTAACTTACTAAAAAATTTTTTTCTATAAATTAAACATATCTAATGTTCTTAAAAGAAAGAGATTGATGTAAGAAATCAAAAAAATCAAAAAGAATGATTCCAGGGTTGGGAAACTGAAACTTTTTGTGATATAAAAAATTACTACCGAAAATTAATTTTTATTTTTTTATTAAATGAACTTATTTTATACTTTAGTATGAATAAAATTGGTAATTCAAATTAAAAATTAACCTTCAAAAAATTAAAAAGATGTTTCCAGGGTTGGAAAACTTTATTTTTTATACAAAAGTAACTCACTAAAGCAAATTTTTCCTTTTTCTCTATAAATTAAAGATATCTTATATTCTTAAAAGAAAGAGATTAGTATAAGAAATCAGAAAAATTAAAAAGTTTGATTTCAGGGTTGGAAAATCCACACTTTTTGTGATATAAAAAATTAGCTACCGAAAACTAATTTTTATTTTATAAAATAAACTTATTTTATACTTCAGTACGAATGAATTTGGTATTTCAAAAAAAAAATTAAAACGACGTTTCCAGAGTTGGAAAACTTTATTTTTTATACAAAAGTAACTTACTAAAACAAATTTTTTCTTTTTTACTATAAATTAAACATATCTTATATTCTTAAAAAAAAGATGGTGTAAGAAATCAAAAAAAAATCAAAAAGTAGGATTCCAGGGTTGGGAAGCTTACACTCTTTGTGATATAAAAAATTAACTACCGAAAACTAATTTTTATCTATTTTTATTAAATAAACTTATTTTATGCTTGATAACGAATAAAATTGATATTTCAAATAAAAAAAAAAAACAATTAAAAAAATTAAAAAGACGATTCCAGGGTTTAACTTTTTCTACAAAACTAAGTTACTAAAACAAGTTTTTCCTTTTTTCTATAAATTAAACATTTCTTAAATTCTTAAAAGAAAGAGATTGGTGTAAGAAATCAGAAAAATCAAAAAAGATGAGTTCAGGTTTATGACACTTACACTTTTTTGATATATAAAAGTAACTAAGTCTAATTAATTTTTATCTATTCCTTTATAAATTATATATATTTTACGTTTTTGAAAGAAAAGTTTGGTATAGAAAATTATAAAAATAAAAACCACAGCTCCAGAGCTGGAAACTATGATTTTTTTCTAGACATTAAAGTAACTAATTAAAACATTTTTTTTAAATTTCCTTTTTTTTACTTAACACGCTTTCTATATTTTTTTTAAGAACTACTAAATTGGTATAAGTAATCAGAAAAATCTAAAATTATGATTCTAGGGTTTGAAAATTATTTTTTTCTTTGTACATAAAAGCACTTTGGTAAGGGGTATATAAGATTCGGCACAGCCGAATATAGCACTCTTACTTGTTTTCTTTATTGTCAACTAGTGACGCAACCTTATGTTTTAACTCCTTAAAATAAGAGATAGTATTCAATTCAAGCTTACAATTAGAAACAAAATTAAATTATTTTATCTTACTTTTTGGTTTCAAAGCACCAACTTTTCAATTTGAGAATATGAGGCACGTTGTGCGCAACTACTTGTGTTTCAAAAGGCAATTATTTATAAAAAGAAAGAGCGGATGTAAATTTTTACAAATGGTCAAATATAAATGACAAGTGTATAAATAATGTATAATAAAATACTGTAAATAAAAAAAATAATACGGGTTACTTTTCAGGGCTGCATATTCCGTACTTTAACAGTGGCGGCTACACCAGACTATTTAGAATGTATAACTAAATATTTATGAGTTTGAAAATGAGTTACAAATAATTTTTTTATGAATCCCTAGAGATGACACAAACAGCGACTTTTGATATTTTTATTTGTGCCTAAAATCCATTATTTATTTTTTATATAAAACAAATCCTTGAGCAACATATGAAATTAACCTTTCGTCTATAATAAGAAAAACAATTTATAATTTTTGAAATTATTGACCACTCAAAAACTATGGAATTACTGGTTCAGAATAGAAATTTCCTAATTTACAGCATTTTATTTAATATAGTTGATATTTTTTAGTTCAAGAATCAATTCCGCCTCTTCATTCGGCATAATCGTCTACAGTTACAGTTTTTCTAACAAGTTTTTGAAATTTATTTAAAATTTTATTATTTTCTGTATTTCGTTCTATGAATAGAGACAAATTAATTTTTTCATTTTTCATTTTTTTATATTACACTTTTACTAATTGAGTTGTATTAGTTTTACGAAAGGCGTGGTAGATCCAATTTCAGTAAAATTGAGTACAAAATAAATTTATTTTCTTTGTATTAATTAAAGGCATGTTTTTGATCAAAGCGGAATCTCACGATTCTACCGAATTTCTTGCAGGTTACAAGCAACCAACACCATTTATATGTACAAGTTTTGTTGTAATTTATTATCCTGACAAAAACATAAATGCGAAGTACATGAAAGAAAAAGCTAAGATTTATGTGTGTAGTTACGGCCACTTTTCAAAACAGGAAATTTTTACTTTGCATAAGTGCAATGTGTACGAAAACCTTCAATAAAATTTATCCTTATTTTGAACTTAAGGTGCTTGTTCCCGCCCCCTGATTGCAACTTCTGGTTTTTTAGATTTTTCTTAGTGAACTCTGATCTAGATTTACATATTTATGCATCAAATTTCAGATGTCTTATGCAATTTGGAGTTTTAACGGCGTGGCCCCGCATACCGGATAAAACTTCTTAGTTGTAAGATTTTTCCATTGGCTTACTCATCTACACTTACTTGTTTATAAAATTTTAGCTCTCCAGCTCGAATTATACCTTTAAATTTTATGAGCGATATTTCTAGCTGGTTTCACACCTAGATTTGCTTATGTGTCAAATTTCAACCACGCCACTCTGACTAAAATTTCCGGTTTTTCGGGTTTTTCTAGTTTTTTTTCTCTCTTAGACCTACTTGTATATATAATTTCAGCTCCTTAGCGCAACTTTTAACTTTTATGGGCGTAACCCTGCCCATTTTTCCAAACTCAAGATTTTTTCGGCCAGTACTTATCATTCGTATCAAGTTTCTTTGCAAACGGATAATAATACCTAGATAAATACATGAAAATAAGGTCTAAATTGTATGGGCGTATCAACGCCCACTTTTTTAATACAAAATTTATAACCTTGCATTATCGCAGTATGTATGCCAAATTTCAATAGAACAGCTTCCATTAAACGCCTTGTATTTGCTTTTTTAATTCTGAGCTTTATGGGCGTAGCCCCGCCATCCTGGCTAAATGTCAGGGTTTTCAGATTTTCTTAGTTTATTGCTCACCTAGAAGTAGTTCTGTATCGGATTTCAGCTCACTAGCACAAATTTTAATTTTTATGGGCGTAACTCCGCCTCCCTGGTTAAAATGTTCGTGTTTTCAGATTTTTCTAGTTCAATGCTCACCTAGATCTACTTGTGTGCCAAATTTTAACTCTTCAGCTATAGCGAAAGTGCTTCATCAATTTGATGAGTGATCAGTGAGTCAGTGAGTATGTCTTAAAATGTGCACATTTTGCGCATCCATATCTTCGGAAGCTTTCATGTGAGGTAACATGAATTAATTCTAATTATGTTTTAAATTTCATAATTTTACGATTGCGAGGAACAAAGTTATGACTTAGGTAAAAACAGCTCGAATGGCCTCGTGTAAATATACACAGTGCACGCAAGGGCCACTGCCGTGCGCCTAGATTCTATACAAAAAAAAAATTCAGTAATTATTATTTTCACTGTAAAATTTAGTTGATTCAATTACATAAGTTTCTAGCAATCTCAATTAAATCAATTAGAAAAACATAATTGGTTTAATTAATTTAATTACTTAAGCCAATTTAATGAATTTTTTTTTACAAAATCTTAATTTATATTAAAAATTTTTTCCTTTTTTTTTGTGTAGGATATTTTCAAAATTCATAAAATCCATTATAGTTCATAAAATTTTCACCAAAATAACGAAATTAAAAAATATAACTTTTTCGCATATTCTTTTCTGTAGCCAATACCGAATTATCATAAAAAACCTTATGGCTTAGCCCACCATTTCGACAAGAAAGTTTCTATCGATAGAGTTTCTTGTCGACATAGTGGGTCATAGCCGTTGGTTTCAGTGCAGTTCGAAATTTTATCTTGAAAATTTCAGATAATTGTTTTTACATTTTATTTGAAGTTCTTCAAAAGTTTAGTATTAAAAAAATTTAGGAGAAATTCTAAATTACACTATTAAGAATCCACTGAAATACTGATTTACATAAGACTCGTCAAATTCGAAACTTTATCGAAATCAAAATTTTCCTTAAAAATCTAGAAATATTCGCCAAGAATCTAATAATAATTTATGTTTGTTCTAGTTTTTCTAAAGTACCAAAACCAAAAAAAAAATTAACGTTCTCACGTTAAAATCAAAACTAAAAATTCTTAAATCGAGAATAGACGAATGGAGAAGTGAAAAGATAAGTCGGTGATAGAGTTTTCAAATAATCATAGCTTTTCATAATCGCGATTACGATTAGAAAATATAAGATTAATCGCGATTAATCGACAATCGCGATTAAGCAAGAAAATATACTACTCGTTGTTGTTGTTTTGTTATTGTTGTTTTTCTTATTTTTATACCCTTTACCAAAAATCGAAAAGGGTATATATAGGTTTGTCATTCCGTGTGTAATTTCCGTAATATATATAATATATTATGGATCCTTATGAATAGGGAAGATGAATAAGCGATGTCCGTCCGTCCGTCTGGTGTATGTGAAATCGGTTTTCCGAAGTTCCCAGAAAAGCTAGAGACTTCGGTCTTAGACTGGTGTATCAGAAATGGTCCAAAATAGATTGGTATTGAAAATCAGCGAAATCGAGCAGACGGTTTCAGAGCTGAAAAATTTATGCTTGAATTTTCCATATAAAAGTATAAAGGATATCATTGATTTTTTGGTTAAATAAACTTATTTTATATTTCAGTATGAATAAAATTTGTATTAAAATATTAAAAATGAATAATAAAAAGACGTTTTCAGGGTTGGGAACTTTACCTTTTTATATAAAAATAACCTACTAAACAAATTTTTCCTTTTTATCTATAAATTTGAAATATCTTACATTCTTAAAAGAAAAATATTGGTGTAAGAAATCAGAAAAATTTTAAATTATGATTCAAGGCTTGGAAACTTACACTCCACAGCTGGAAAATTTAAACTTTTTTTTATTAAAGTAAGTAAATAAAACTAGTATTTTCCCTTATTTCTTTTTCTTTTGTTCACTTAATATATGTACCTTTTAAAGAACAAGATTGGTATAGGGAACCAAAAAAATCTAAAAGAATGATTACAGGGTTGGGAAAAGTACACTTTTTTGATATATAGAACCAATTCAATAAAGCTAGTTATTTCTTTGGTAATTAAATATATTCTATATTTTAGAAAGAAATAAATTAGTACGCATATTAAAACCAGAAAAATATAAATTATGGTCATAGGGTTGAAAATTTAAAAAAAAATTTGGGTAAAAAAATAACCAAAAATCATTTTTTTTTTTTGAACATATTTTATATTTTAGCAAATTCTTCGAAAAAAACGAGAGATCACTTACTAAAAATTCCACTATAACAAAAAACTATAAATTTTATCTTTATACTACATATACATATGTACGTTGGCAAAGGGCATATAAAATTCGGCACAGCCGAAAATAGCACTCTTATTCGTTTTATTTGGTTTTGTATTTTTATCGATTCCATATAATTTTGTTTTAATTTTTTTTAATTTTTTATAATTTTTTTAATAATGGGGGTCCCAAGATATATCTTATACTAGAAACTGCACCTATTTGCCAACCGAGTGTTTATCAATCCTAATGCTATTTTTGATATAGTACGACGTTGCAGCAAACGAGCTTATGTACTTATAGTACCTCCAAAGAAATTTATTGTATCAATCCACCTACATACTCAAAATATTGATTGGAAAAGATTTTGTTTTGCTACTAAATCAGTGAAAATTTAAGAACAAGTAGGCCAGATTAAAAGGTGCGATTATGTCGCAGTGCGAAACCTAGTCGGTGGAACGAACTTAATCTTTTTTTGAGATCTGGAAGAAATAATTTACTTTAGATCAAATATTACCTCAACACATATTTTTTCGCGAGGGATTCTATAGATACTACCGAATATACGAGTAGAGAAATTTAGAATTTCTTAATTATTGAAAAATAAAAAATAAAAATTTATTTATAAAGTTTGAAAAAAAATTAGAGGCTGAATCACATCTAGTTTTTTTTAGGGAAGGACTTTTTGGTTTCCCGGGAATTCCCGCCCAATGCAAACTAACACAAAATATTTTTGTAATTTAATCTATTTCACCAAAAAACAAATTATAATTCATGATATCGATCGTGTTATAAACATTCAGCCTCATTTATAAAACTTAAAAAGGCTTTATAAAGGCTTTTTAAGAAAAAGTTTGTGTGCGAATTGATTTTAAAAAACTTTTGTAAAGACTTTTTAAATTGTATAAATAAGGCTGATTATATTTAAAATACATTATTACTGCGGCAATAATAACCACCCGACGATTTGTCAAAAAAATAATAACACTTCAGTTCTTTATATATTATGCCCGTTAAGTCTACAAACAGGTTATTTACCTGAGGTTTTTACCTACGAGTTTGCCTTATAAAATTTAACTTACACGATAGATATATGTACACTAATATATCTACTAAGATATCTATGGCTAGAAATGAGGGGCATTAGTAACGCATAAATACAAATATTATATGTAAATGCAAAGCCAAATGCATTAATTTAATGCAAAATGCAAAAAAACAAATTATATTATTAAAAAAATCTTACAAAATATTTTATAAAAAGTAAGTATGATGTACAAAATCGAATACAATTTCATTCGGGTATTCAAATAATTTTTTATTTTATTAAATAAATTTTTATTATCTTGAAGTAATGTAACCTAATTTAAAAAATATGAGCTTCTGACTTAGTAAGAAAACAGATAAACATGTCTATGAAGTAAAAGCAAAAGGATATGGAAAAATATCACAATATGTTTTATTCGAATCAAATGAGTATTTGAATATCCAGCTTTTTTCGATTCGTTTTGATTGTATGTACATCACTAAAACATTTTTGTATAATTGTATTTATTTTAATATTTTTTTAGGGATTTTGCTATGTATTTCGAATCAGTTGGATAATTCGGTGATGTTTTCCGTCACATGACAGAAATAATTAATTTAAGATAAGAGCTAGCACTTCTAGCTTCATCTTCAGATGTAACGTGGATCAATATGTGCTATTTTAATAAAAACATTTGATGAAAAAACATACATTTTGGAATTATCAACTTAGAAGAGCTTAGAATTTTGATATATTTTTTTTTAGAATATAACTTTACTTAACATTGCTTGGCAAAGCTTTGTTAAGTTTTTTTTTGCATACGACCCTAATAGCATAGACAGACGACAGCGTTAATTTGCATTAACTGTCTTAATGCAAATAAACTTGTGAATTATCCTCATCCGTAAATGCACCAAATGACAGTGAATTAATACTGAATTTAATTATATGATAACACCGTCAACAATCAATCAAATGTTGGCAAATTGTTTTGGTTTTCAAAATTAAAATGCGATTCGGTCAGAAAATATAAGTTCTTTTAATTTTTTTTAGAAAAAGAAGAAAGAAATATTAAAATCGAGACACATTTTTTCCATTTTAATATTCCCAAGGAAAATTATCGAAGTGTGTGGCACGAAAGGAATGTACAGATTTTCTTTACTTAATGCAAATACTGTCGTCTGTCAGGGTAAATTTTTAATTCACGTTAGTGAGATTTTAATGCAAATTATCGCTGTCATCTGTCTACTCTATAAGACTTTAGTACAGAATAAGCATTAATAGAATCGTTCTTTTTACCAAAGAGAATCTGTAATTATTTTGTAAGTTTTCTTTTATTTCCTTGCGCATTTCTGTTTCTACTTTTGCAAAGCGTTCCGCTTTTGGCAAATAAAGGCCTCTAAGTCTCAGAGCACATATGTACCAGATGTAAACTCGGCCTTAGTTGTTGTATAGTTTTCGCTATTTTGCTACATAAAAACTAAAATTTCCATAACAAAATAATAAAAAAAATACCGGGAATTCCCGCACAAATTTCCCGGGATTTTTTTCCCGGAAAATGTGCGGGATACCGGGAAATTTTTCCCGGGAAATCCCGTATGAAAAACACTAGTCCCAAGGCACATTCACCAGGTATTAGCGAATTTATTTTTCAAATTAAAATTGATCGGAACCTTTAAAAATTGTTTACGAAAAAGAAATAAAGAAATACATTTTATTTAAACAAATTCTTTGTAAACAATTTTAAAAATATGAAAAAAAAAACTATTAAAAAAATTGTGAAAAGTGCTTGACTCTGCAAATATTTTTTGGTGGTAGCTGCCGTGGAGACATTTTTTCAACTTTATGTGAATAATTTTTATTTTTTTTTTGACATTTTGGATCAACTAAAAAGCCATATTGTTTTTTCATAGTTGTATTTTTGTAATCTTGATATTAAGTGGAAATAAATCTGTGGCAAAAAGGAAAAAGTGCTTAAGTCGACAGAAGCTGATTTTGAGTTAATGGAACCTCCGTAATCTAAATATTCGAAAGTACTCCTGGTCAAAATCTCAATTAATTTGTGTGATTTTTAAGGAAGTTATAGCACTAGGACTTGCGGCTTATATATTTTAGACTTCTAGTCTCATTTGGAATAACAGCTTATCTTAGGTTATACTTTGGTATGTTTTAACTTAAATGTATTACGTATAGTGTGTAGAATGATGTTTGCTTAAAGAGCAAACGTTAACAGAAAATTTCTCAATTTAGCTGTAAAAGAAATAAATTTCTGAAAATCAACTTAAATGCTTAAAAGTGCTATCCTGAAAAACTGCAAAATATGAGTTAAGCACTTTTTCCTTATTGCCACTGAAATGTTACTTGGTATATCGTATTTAGGCCAACAATCGAATTGAATTTAGACTCTAATTTGATTTTTATTTCTAATTTTTTGAAACACTCAACGAGTAGCATTTATTATATTCATTTCTATTTATGTTTACATTGCCTTCGTCGTAACTCAATGCAAATTCTGAACACTCACCTGGAGGTTGAGAACTAACACTGGATGGGGAAACACTCGCCGCTGTCGGCGTCACTATTTGTGTCTGGCCGGACGCCACTGCTGTGTTTTGTTGTTGTGGTTGTTGCTGCTGCTGTTGAATATTTGAAGAAGCACTGGAGGGTAATGTATTTGACTGTGGTTGTTGTTGTTGCTGCTGCTGCTGCTGTTGATGATGAGGCGATGTTAAATGCTGTTGAGATTGTGTCGCTGGGCCTGATGGCGTTTCTGAAGGACTTAAACAACCAACTGGAGTAGTTGCAACACTATTGTGGGCCTGCTGACTACTTGTTTGCTGCTGCTGCTGCTGTTGTTGTTGATGCGGGATATGAAGTTGCTGTTGTTGTTGTTGTTGCTGCTGCTGTTGAACTATGTTAGGAACAGGCGGGGGATCTTCATACATAACCGAATGAGTAGGTGTGGAATGTGTTGTTGGTTGCGTTGAGGATTGTTGTGATGTTTGTTGTTGCAGCGACGATTCCGTACCCAGCAAGGAGGAGGCAGAAGATGCATTCGTTGATGCCAAACCAGTTGAGGAGGAATTGTGTTGTTGTTGTTGTTGGTGCAGGTGATGATGTTGCAGATGCGATTGATGATGTGGATGTAAATGTGCATGAACATGCGGATGAGCGTGGTGGGCCGGATGATGCAATTGTTGATGGTGGTGATGAGTTGTTCCCGATCCCGTTTGATGGTGATTGAGGGCGGAAGTGGCAGCAGTTGTGGATGGATGTGGAGTAGCGTGATGATGTGGCCCCCACCAAGCCCCGGCAGCGGCGTGCGACCCGACTGCCGAGACATCGTGGGGGTCGTAAAGAGCGCACGCCAGCGGGATGGTTGGGGTTTTGGGGAGGGGTGGAATATTTACGGTTATTTTGAACGCGATTTAAATCAAACCGTACGCGCCAGGCGATAGACAGACAGACAACCAATTCAATATTGTTTAAAACGTTTCAATAATAAGCAAGTTCACACACAAACGGAATTATGTATATATTACAAAAAGAATATTTGATAGTAAAATGGTCAATTAGTACGTAACGTTTATTTATTGGTTTTAAATAGATTTGCAAGTTATTATTTTGATTTTAATAAAAAATTTAATTATTTCCATAAATTTTTTTGCATGTGTTTCACGTACGCCAGTGTTCGGAGTGAACACATTTAAGCACACAGACAGTGTTCGTGTGCACAATTGTGATAATTGGGTTTGATAGTGGTGGTGGTTTGATTTAGTTATAGATTTTGATTTAAGAGAATATTAAACAAAAGTAGCAAAGAGCAGAATTTTAGCATTTGAAAAGAGTATGTATAGTGCGTATAAAAATTGTTGCAATTAAATATTTTGAATTAAGGGTTCGATCAAAAAATTATTTTTTATTAAATGTTAAGAGAGTTTTCACAGGGTGTTTGGTATTTTTTTATTTAATTTGATTTGAGTTTAATTTTATTCAAAATATATTTTTATTAATAATTTGTTCCATAAAAAAAAATCATTTATTTTGATGTTGAATTTATTTGATTCATTTCGATTTCAATTATTCGTTTTTTTTTCATTTGATTGTTATATTTTTAATGTATTTATGGCGGTTGATGTTATTGTTGTTGTTGGTGGTGGTATTTAGAGGGCCATAAAATTCAATTTTACGATCAAAACAAATAATTAATATTTTTTATATTTTTTTTTTTTTTTGTTTGGTTGTCGATTATGACGTTTTATTATGATTTAACACATTTGTTTATTGTTGTAGTAGTTTTTAATTATTTCAGTTTTTTTTATTGCACCAAAAATGTTGCCGGTTCCATAAAAACGAAATTTATGGCAGTTTTATGTCGTGGGAGAAGCAGAAGAGTTATTCCATGATGCGAACGGACAGGTGTTGTTGTTATTATTGTTGTAGGTTCGTTTCGAAGACAGTCCGTCAGATACATTAAGGAATTGTAGAAGTAAAATTTGAATATAAAAACACAGTTTTAATTTAGTTATCTGATTTACTTTTTGCAATTCGTTAGAGAATTTAATTCTTTTTTATAAACTGCAGATTAATAAGTGTTTGAGTATGTTTCAAGTTTCAAACAATTTTAAATTGTTTTGCTTTATTTGGATTTTTTTTATTGCACTTTTAATTTCAATGTTTGAATTATGTTTGTAACTTTTCTAGTTTACATATAAACAGTTAGTTAAATTTTAGGCACACTTTAATTTCTTGATTTTCTGATTGGAAATATTTTTTTCCAATTTTCAAAGCGATATTTGTTTTATAGGTATATTTTGCTATTTTCTGGTTTAGAGCACACAATAAGATTTTTATTGGAGTGTGTGTGCGTGTGATTATTTATGATTTGAAATGTGAATTGAGTTGTCACGGTAGTTAAATACAATTGTTTTGTATGCCGTGTGCTTTGTACCGTACGCAGCGGAGTACAAATTTACACTGACAACAGAGATTCTTTTGTCCGCATACACAAACTTAAAATGTCTTCATACACACACTGTTGAAAATCCAACAGACAATGTTGAAGCAGTATACTTCAATCGGCCAGCCATCCATCCAACCATCTATACATACACTCGTACACACACAGGCGGACAGACAGACTTAAAACTTACGTGTTATCCGTCCGAATGAAAACAAGAAGCGCGCAATAACAAAATTTTTAATAAAAGAAAATTCGTCAGGTTTGTTTTTCTGGCACAGTTGGGAGAATTTAAAATAAAGGAAAAACTTATTTGTTTCTAACAAAACGTACTCAAAGATACTCTTATAAACAGTAATACAATGAACAAACGAAAGAACGTTTCAAATATTCTAGTCATAATTCTCACCAATTCTTTTACGTACTCATACATACATACATACATGTATCCATACGCCACGATTTACATACCTACCTACACGTTTGATGACATAAAATTCTATTGTGGAATACTGCTCCATAAGTTTGAGCTAACATGCGCTCTTGGTGGATGAAATTAACATTTTTAAGCACAAAGTTTTCTCTTAAGAAATTCACATGTATACACAGACACTGTACATGTGTCTCCCCTTTTATAAATCCATGTATAAAAATAAAAACAATAGTGGAGAGAGCGTGTGCGTGTAAAATCCACGGGAATTGTATCCAATGGATACTTAATTTATTTCTCTTAAATCTGTTAGCAAAACTAAGAACTGAATTTTGTATTCATTATTTTATGAAGGAAAATTCTTTAATATTATATTTAAAAATTTCATTTAATATTTAACGAAATATGTAGTTTTCCTTGCGCAGACTCAGTTACAAACGCACAAATCGTTATAACATAGATACATACCCATACATACATACATATTAATATGTACATATGTATTAATATGTATGTATGTATGCACGTATGTACGTATTTAAGCTACATTGTCTCAACTTGTTTTTAAACAAACAAAAAATATATCCAAGTAAAAATGCTGGCGTTCGTAATTGTATATATATGCATATACATACATATGTATGCATGGATGTATGTACATATGTAATTATAATATATGTACACAAGTATATAAGCAACTGTTTGGTATAGTGTGTATCTCATATAAGAAAGATAACTAAATTTGTACATTTGGATATGTATGTATATGTACATATATGAACCCATATGTATATGTATACGCATTTATAAAAAATTTTAAGTTAACAATTTGTTGGGCTTGGAGCAAAACTAAACACACAGTGAGTGGCTCCATCTAGTTATCAAATGTCGCTAAAATGTTTCAAGATACGAAAGAACAAAAGCTTGTAGCACATACCCGAGTCGTGAATTATAATAATCCAATTACATTTTTATACCCTTACCAAAAATTTTAAAGGGTATATAAATATAGGTTTGTCATTCCGTGTGTAATATCTACAATATGAATATGCGACCGATAAATGATATACCCAACGGGAAAAGTGGTTATTAATTGCATAATAATGTGAGAAATTATGTATTATATTCCAAAGCAAGACAATACATTCCCTTAGAAACGACATGGTAATTTGATCGAACACAATAAATTCACATTAATTACCACGTGCATTACTATATCTGCAGAAGAAGGAATGTACGCATTAAAATAATTCATTGCTTTCCTAGGACATTTTCTATGTTAACAGTAATGAATTCTGGAATGAAAAGTATGCATGCAGTGCATTACCTACTACTTTACTATTCATTACCTTTTCCCACTGGGTATAGTTTGGGTGCTTATTAATAGGGAAGACGAATAAGCGATGTCCGTCTGTCCGTCCGTCCGCCTGGTGTAAGTGAAATCGGTTTTCCGAAGCTCCCAGAAAAGCTAGTGACTTCGGTCTTGGACTGGTGTATCAGAAATAGTACAAGATAGATTGGTATTGAAAATCAGCAAAATTCAGTAGACAGTTTCAGAGCTGGAAAACCTAAACCTTATTTTGGCATATAAAAGTAACTAGCTAAAACTAATGTTTGTTTTTTTTTTCTTAAATAATCCTACTTTATATTTCAGTAAGAATCAGATAAGTATTAAAAATTAAAAAAAAAATTATTACAGGGTTGGAAAATTTTAACTTTCTTTGCATATAAAAGTAAACTCATAAAATTAAAGTTTTCTTTTTCCCTATAAATTAAGCATATTTTATATTTAAAAAAAATATATTGGTATAAGAAATCAGGCAAATCTAAAAGAATGATTTCAGGGTTAGAAAATTTCACTTTTTTGATACACATATAAAACTAACTAGGTCTAATTAGTTTTTTTATTTTTCTTTATAAATTAAATATTTTTTATGTTTTGGAAGGGCAAGTTTGGTATGCAAAATTAGAAAAATAAAAACTACAGCTCCAGAGCTGGAAAATTAATTTTTTTTTTTTTGATATTAAGGTAAATTAATTAAACTAATTTTTCCTTATATCCTTTTTTTCTTTCTTCACATATATATAGTTTTTTTAATCTTAAAGGATGATTCCAGTGGTGGAAGTAACTACGCCATTAATTAATTTTTCGTTTTGTTTACATATTAAATATACTTTTTATTTTAGAAAAAATAAAAATAAATAAAATTAGTATAAAAAACTAGAAAAATAAAAAACATAGCTCCAGACCTGGATAACCTAAACTTTTGCTGGTATATAAAACTAACTAAGTAAAACTAATTATTTCTTGGGTAGTTAGAATATATTCTATATTTTAGAAAGAAATAAACTAGTATTAAAAACAAGATCAATCAAAATTATGGTTCCAGGCTTGGAAATTGAAAAAAATGGTAAAATCATAACCAAATTTTAAACATATTGCATATTTTAGGAAGATCTTTAGTCAAGATTTTTGTATTTTTTAAATTTTAATATGGATATCGAATTTAAGTATTAATATTTTGGTATTATGTTGACGTGAAGTCGATGTTGGCAACTGGATTAAAGGTGAATGTAAAATATTTCTTAATACAGAGTGTATAATAAAATACTCAACTATCGCTAACACAGAAAATAAAATTTTTGAATCAAATTCTTTAGTCGAAATATACCGAGAGGTCACTGAAATTACGTTAAAATAATACCACGCGAAATAAAAAGTAAAAAGGATTTGATGAATGTGTGAGCGAGACCTCTGAAAACACAATTATCTTCCGTCTCGTTACATCTCTGTATATCATCTGTGCCGGAATTATTCGGCTAGAATTTATATTCTCGCTTTATCTCCCTTTTTCGAGTTTTGAAATTTTCAATCTCTTATTAGATTTTTATTAAAATAGAACTGACGAAAATTCATTATTAATATGTGTTTAAGGGCCAGTTTCACCAACACTATTCAAATATCAATTCATATTTAAATGTCGATATTCATTAATTTTTGTATGGAAAAATTAATTTTAAATATGAATTGATATTTAAATAAGTTGGTGAAATAGGCTCGAGCCTAGTAATTATTGTCTAACTAGTAGGATGATCGATTATTCGACTTTTTCCAGAAACCGGTTTTCGAATAGTTCGAATATTTGAAATTATGAAAAACCCGGTTTCGGTGTTTACAATTTAGGAAAAACCGGTAAGCCGGTTTTTTTAATGAAGAAAATTATTACACAAAAATTTTGATTTTAAATTGCTTTATTTAAAAAAAGTTTACAGTTCATGTAAAGATTATAAAACAATACAAAAATTAAAGGTAAAACATAAAAATTAACTTCATATACTTATGTATACACAGAAAAAATATTCCTGCAATAAACAACTTTATTTGAAAACAAAACCAAAAATCAATCAATAATGTATTTAAGTCATTTAAACTTTTGTTTAAAAATAAAATATAATAAACAATAAATATAAAATCAAAAATTAATTAAATATGTTATTGAGTCAATTAAACTGTGTAATTAATTAAATTTTTTAACAAAAGTTTAATTGACTTAAAAACATTTTTAATTGATTTTGGGTTTTATTTTCAATTAAAGTTGTTTATTGTTTATATTTCTATCTCTGAATATGAAGCAAAATGTCAACAAAACTAAAAAACACTTTTTACAAATGTATTTTAACATCCATTGCACACCATAAGGCCAATTTAATTCGCCTCTACTACCACCTCATAAAATAATTTCGCGTTAATTGCACGTTTCAGTAATACCTGATTTACATTAAACATTTGTTCATAAAATTTTATGAATTTTGTGGCACGATACTTTTTTTATTTGCTAATTGCAAGGCTATAAAAGAGCGAATGTTATAGGAAAAAGGACCAAGAATGAATCTCTGATGAATTTTTTTGATATAAATTGCTTCTTCAGTCCTCCTATTGAGAGAAAAAATTTTCATGCATCTAATTTGATGAAAAAAATGCTTAATGTAAATTAGGTACAGGTGTTGTCATGCTCAAAAAACACCTAGAACTTTTACACTGAAAAAAAATACTTAAAAAATTTAACAGAACACGTCGGTCTGAGTTTCAACATAGTAAAAACTAATTTTGTTGCAAAATGTACAAATCGAAAAGTATTCGACTCAGCCGGTTTTTAAATTGTAAAAAAATCGGACTATTCGACATTCGAAAAATAAACATTTTGAAAAAACCGACAACCGTATTTTGAAAAAACCGGATTTTAAAACCGGATGAAAAAATGAGTCGATCACCCTATTAACTAGCCAAAACCCGGTGTGCTTCGTTATTCCCCAAATATGTATGTTTAGAATATTCTATTTTACAAAATTTAGATAGGTATGAAAAGAAAACAAAAATATATTAGAAGTGTCACGCTTGCGGTTCAACTTTCACTATTTGTAATAATCATATACTTTGAAAACTCTCACTGTATTACTTTCCAAGACAATGCTGACAACTTTTTCACAGCAAAAAGTACTGTGCGTTCATAAAAAAATCACTAAATGCAATAATTATGTTTGTATTCAAGTACATATATTTCAGGATAAAGATATCAAGTTAAACTTTATGTGTACACTAAAAAAAACTATTCATTCAGCTAATGAGGCGGCTTCGTTCATATTTCTTTATCATATAAATGAAATGTTGCATTAATAGAATGATCATTTTCATTTGCTGAATGAAAGTGCTCTCTTTCTACATTTGTTAATTTTTCATCCTTCATTGTATTTATGGTAATATTTTCGTTGATACTATGAAATTAAATTTTTTCTAATTTCCGTACATACAACGGAAGTAAAAATTTTTTATTGAAAAAACTTTAAAAATGCTGAATGCGCGCTGTGTTCATAGTGCGATTCGATAAAGTGGTTGAGACATTGTCTAGAAACCTGATGATGAAGAAAGAAAGAAAGGGAGTTCGATCGATTGTCAACGCTACTACGTTGTTGTGTCGTTATCGAGGTGAAATAATTAATAAAATGTTGTTACGAGTTGATACAGTTTCAGTTCACAGTTTCACTTCACATTTGCAAAAAGTGCAATAAATGACTTAATTTCATATGCATTATTTAATTTTTTGAAGGAAAGAGTTTCACGAAATCAATGCAATGTTTTATTTATATGAAACTTTATGAACCATATTCACTTATGCAATGAAATCTTACGTTAGATAGTTATTAATGGCAGAAATCAATGCTTCAACGAACAATTTTTTTATTTTTTTTTTCATTTATTTTAAAGAATCAATACTTAAGCAATGAATGCCTACTAGAGACCTGCGTAAAAGGTCTTTAAATGTAAATACGTCATGATTTTTAAATGTATTCACGTCGCATGTATTATACTAAACCAATAATAAATGCTGTCGTACTATAAGCGAAGCACGATGGATGTATTGGTGTACGTGTATATCAGTGTTAACAAGCGATGTCGCAAGACAGCTTGTTTGTAACAAACACTCAAAAGAAGTACTGTTGATTAGTGTATGCTTGTTATTTTTCATATTGTACGTTTGAGTGTGTATGTAATATGTAGATGGTAAGCTATTATGTGACTAACCGCATACAACTAATGTTAATGCATGTGTGTGCCTTTGCATGTGCGCAGAAAAATAAAAGATCATACACACATACATGCATGACGTTTGTACACGCGATCATGCGTAGAAAGAAGCAAGTATCACAAATTCTTCCGTCACGAAGTGTTTTCTTCTTTACTCTTATACCTACAATACTCAAACAAATTTCTTGCAAACAGTGTTGTTAACGTTTGTTTTATAAGATTTCGCTGTAGTAGAGCATTCGAAAAATCTCTCATGTCTTGAAAGTTCTTATAATATGTCTTATGCAGGA
The DNA here is from genome assembly GCA_949987645.1 of Tachina grossa. Classification (NCBI taxonomy): domain Eukaryota; kingdom Metazoa; phylum Arthropoda; class Insecta; order Diptera; family Tachinidae; genus Tachina; species Tachina grossa. The sequence goes on along the minus strand of OX465274.1, from coordinate 121,905,182 downwards.
GACTAGTGCCTACTACTATTACTAAGTATTACCTACTTTAGGAAAGATATAGTGACAGAGACGACAGGCGGTGAAGGAAGAGGCAGAGAAATGCTTAATTCTTTTACAACAATGCCTTTTGCACGTTTTTAAATAATGCAGTGTTGCAGCAGCACCTCTGGTGTTATGTGAGGCGTATTAAATTTGTTTGAAGCTGTGTTTAGTAGCAATTTTATAGATTATTTTACTTTGCCGACGATTCTGATACACAACAAAGGAGGGCGCGCTGATATCACATTAGGATTACTATCTGCTTAAGTCGGTATAGTTCAGTGACCAGTAACTATGCCTTCATCACTTAAACTTTCCTACAACAACTGACACAAAGAGACACTAATGCATGTCTGAGAAATGTGTTGTTATTTTAGTGACTGTTGGATACAAGGATTGAGACCAGTACCTCCGTTTTGTATTCAACGTGCTAACTACTTCAGCCAATGCCACCCTCATACATGCAAAGAAAAAATATGGTTGAGGTAGCCATACTCAAACAGCAACATACTATGATTGAATTATATGGTTACAGTCAAATGATATTATTGTTAATGGGAAAGCAAACCTTAATAACATTATTATCTGAGTAAATAATAATATTATGTACAAAAACAATGAACTTTCATACACCTAATCTTAGTATTGTAAATATGACAACACTTTTGTTAGATGTGACTAAAATATAATTGAGACTCACCATACCATGTTCTTTTATTAAAATAATATTTTTAAATACGACCACAGTATTATTTAATATAATAATACTATTTTATATTTTAATAATATATTTATTGTAGAAACAGCTGTGCGTTAAATTCGAAATAAAAATAAATTAATATTGTTGAAAAGAAATATATACTTACACGACATACAGACATGTCTGTATAAAGAGATACACAAATGTTTATATATTTTTATTAATCTACTCTTTTGTTTATACTTTATTTATTTATTCATCTAGGTGCACGGCAGTGCGCCAGGCCAAGTTCCGGCCAATGCACGCAGTGTGTATATTCAAAGTGTGTATATTCAAAGGAAGCCATTCGAGCTGTTTTTCCCCTCATAACTTTATTCCCGCAATCGTAAAATTATAAAATTTAAATCATAATTAGAATTAATTCATGTAACCTCACATGCGAAGTTTGAAAGTTTAATCAAAGTTACAATAAAAGGTTCCGGAGATATGGAGTTGCAAAAAGTCCATATATTAAGACATACTGACTGACTCGCTGATCTCTCAACAAATTAATGAAGCACTTCCGCTATAGCTAGATAGCTGAATTTTGGTACACGAATAGATCTAGGTGAGCAATGAACTAGAAAAATCTGAAAACCAGAAAATTTTAACCAGGGGGCGGGGCTACGTCCATAAAAATTGAAATTTGTGCTAGTGAGCTGAAATTCGCTGCAAAGTAAGGTCTAGGTGATAAATCAATTAAAAAAATCTGAAACCCCAGAAATTATAGCCAGGAGGGCGGGGTTAGGCCCATTGAGGTCAGAATTAAAAAAGCTATATTTAGTATATATGTACATATATATATATATATATATATATATATATATATATATATATATATATATATATATATATATATATATATATATATATATATATATATATTTATATTCAGTATATTTAGATATACCTTTTATGAAGGTATTATTATCCGTTTGCAACGAAACTCGACACAAATGATAAGCACTGGCCGAAAAAATCTTGAATTTTGAAATGTGGGCAGGCTTACGCCCACAAAAATTAAAAGTTACGCTAAGGAGCTGAAATTTTATATACAAGTAGATCTAGGTGACACAATTTTAGGAAATTTTAGTTAAAGGGGGCGGGGCTGCGCCCATAAAAATTAAAAGTTGTACTTATGAGCTAAAATTTGATACACAAATAAATCTAGATCACAAATCAGTAAGAAAAATCTAAGATTAATTTTTATCAACTGTGTGGTTCGACGGAATTTTTAAAATGATCTTTCACTTTCCTATAAGAGCGAACAAGAAATTTTCATTAGTCACTTATTTCATTACGTATACAGAAATTTCAAAACAAAAAAATACGTACATGTGTAAATGTAGCGTAAAGTATTTAATTTTCTTTTCTTTCATTGCAATTTCAGTACAGCGGTTAATAATGATTAGTTAGTCACAATAAACGATTTTTTTTAATTAAATACTGTTTACAAGAATAAATTTTTTTAATTTCAAACGCTATTGGCTTTTTACTTTATTTCTGTTGTGTCTACAAATATTTCAAAATGGTTATTAGAAATGAAGGGAATGAATTGTTATTAGCAATGTTTTAATGTTTTAGATATTTAAGATATTTGATACGAACTTATCTTCGAATATCTGCGATCAGCAGAACACTGTTTTGGAAACCGGACGCATCCAAATCAGGCGTTTAAATAAGTCGAACTATGAAGGCAGACAGAATGTATATCATTCAGTTTTTGTTTGATCATATTGCATTGATCACAGAACAAATACGCAATTTACTACTCTTAGGGCCATTATTACAACCTAAAGATAAAGTTGCTGATAGTTAACCTTAACATTAGCTAACGTTAACGATAAAGTGACCATTAATTTTTTTAATTATTACAACTGTCCGATAAAATAAGTAATATAAATGATGTATTGTGGCAACATTGGTGTAGATACCGTCTACTTTGACTGTTAAAATGCTTAAAGTTCACTTTGAAAGTAACCATGAGGATAAGCCTGCTGTTAGCTTATCAGTCACTTTTACATTAATGTTTACTTGCAATAATCAAAATATATTTACCTGTCAGATAACATCCTAAAAGTAACTATTTGTAAGTTGTAATAATGGCCCTTAATGACAAAAAAAACTGGCATTTTACATGAAAAATTACCAAAGGATTCAATAGTGGGTTAAAACAACATTTTGCGCCAATTTTTAATGTCGAATATTGGGGGAACTAGTTAACACATAGTTCATTGTCTTCACTTCATTTCAGTTTTTGGTTACGCATAAAGCGGTAAGATTTAAGAAATTATTATTCGACATATTGTCAGAAGCTCATACTAATTTGAAATCTATTTCCTGGTGGTTCAGCGTGGTCTGTATATTTCATTGTTGCTGTAACAAATCATCAGTATACTTCAACCACACATTTTGAATAGTCACAAACCTTTTATCTTATGCACAGACTTTCAAGAACTCTTTGAGAATTCACAAATAATAATATTTTTGAAAATCACAAAAGAAAAATAAGAGTAGATTTGTATCGAATATAAATTATTTGCTGGGTTTTTTGTATTAGTTTCTTATCCTACTACGCTTATATTTCTTTTGTGATTTTCAAAAATATTATTATTTGTGAATTCACAAATAGTTCTTGAAAGTCTGTGCTTAAGATAAGAGCTGTGTTTAGTAGCCATTTTATTGGTTATTTTACTTCGCCGATAATTTTGCTAGACAACAAAGGAGTGGGCTCTGATGTTACATTAATATTATTATCTGCTGAAGTCGGTATAGTTCAGTGACCAGTGACTACACCTTCATCTCTTGAACTTTCCTACAGCCAGTGATACAAAGGTACACTAATGCCCACCAGAATCATGGATAGTGTTGTTATTTAGTTTTACTGTTGGATACCGGGCTTGAACCCAGGATACTTGTGTGGCAACACTCTATTCTTAAATAGCTTTTGTTGTTATTTACATTTATTTTCTATTACATACTCTTACGACTACAATTTGAAGCTGAAAAAAAAGTCAGCCCATGTAGCAATGGTAAAGTAAGAAAATAAAAAACATGTTGAATATTGAGTTCTTGTTTCAACTTTGTTATTTGTTATTGAGCTTCTCATTTGTTTAAATGAAAGTTTATAATATAATAACTCTAGTTGTTCTAAGAAGCTTTTTTTGATGATCTGCATTAGCAACAGTCAAATGCGCATAGGATCCAGCTAAACCCCTCAATAATCAATTTCAATGTATTTTTAATAAAAAAATATTTCACTTAATAAGTAAAATATTAATTTGGGATTATTAGTGCGTTTAAAAATTTTAAAGTTAAAGAGAAAAAAAAATATTTTTCTTTATTAAAACGATGTACCATATCCATAAAGTTTTCAGAAGAAGTTTTTTTATAACATTCAAATATGTTTTACATACATTATTGTCGCTTACGATTTAAAAATTATTTTCAATTTTGGAATTTTGATAATTGTAAACGATGGGTGTGCCCATAAAATGTTACGATTAATGCCAGGAATACAACTGGGGCGAAGGACGAATTTCGTCGATAAAAATTCGCTACGTTAATTCGTCATGTGAAGTAAAATAACGGCGAATTTAGTCAGGGAATTCTACTCTTATAATTGATAAAGTTGGTTATTGTGTGTGCAAAGAGAGAGAGAGAAAAAAAAATTGTTTTTTCGTCGTTCGTCTACGAATTTCGTTCTAAGGCGCAGTGTTGTCAGTTTAGGGGATTTGTCCCCAAATTGGGGATATTTTTTCGCGATAGGGGATGAAAATTTCGTGTTGGGGATCTGGAGATTTGTTGGGGACTATAACCATATTTTAGGGTTTTTTTTTTGGATTTATTTTTTATAGCTGATGGTAACAAGAATGATTTTTGAGCTAAGAAATTTGCGTCTTGCAAGTCTAAAAATGTGTGTTACTATTCAAAGTGAATGGTTTCTAATAAAGAAGATGTATCAAAGCAGATTAACCGATAATGAATACTACCAAATCAAAAATGCGTAGCAAAATGCAATATGACTTGTTGGAATGGCTTCTCAGAATAAACATACATTTTAAAAATAATTTAAGGTGTTGCGACAAATTTAATGCTTCTAGCATTCAGCAGAGATTTTAATCCAAGTACTGAGTAAAACAAAATTTCTGAGACTGACGAATCAGAAGATTTCGATTCTAAAGTTTTTGAAATGGTAAACCTTGGTTAAAATTTTTTTATACTTTTGTATATTAAGCTATATAATTTTTTGTACAAGTTGTATAAGTACAAATTAAATTAATATGCATGTAAATAAAGCTATCGATATAAATGAGCTTTATTGAATAAATATGTCATGATATTATAAATAAAATTAAAAAATTTCATTTTTTCACAAAAGAAAATATTTGAATCACAGAAAAACTCAATTTGGGGATTTTCGGGGATGACAAATCAAAAATTGGGGATAACCTCTAGAAAAAAACTGGCAACACTGCTACGGTGGTGTTGTGTTCATTCTCATATACAGAAATGTGTTTTATTTTTTATGACGAAAGTTCGCACCGAAAAATTCGTCGTTCGTCCCAGTTGTGTTCCTAGCATAAATCGAAAATAGGGCTCGATATATTAATCAAACAATATAAAGAAAATAAAAAAAAGTAAGAGTGCTATATTTACCTGTGCCGAATCTTATAGTGTTTTCACACTTACATGGTTTTAATAAAATTTGATTTTAACGTTAAAACCAACTGTTAAAACCTGGTTTTACCACACAAATTGTTTTTGTTAAAACCAAATTAAAACAATTTTTGAATTGGTTTTAAGTTGGTTTTATAAAATGCAACCTTGTTTTCGCTGTGATAAATTCAGTGCTGCCAAGTTGAAATGACCGACAGCAGATGGTGATGGTATGCCAGTGATTAACAATAGAAGGCGCCTGAAAAATTTTCAACTTAAAAATTAATGCAGCAGCAACAATAATCAAAAAATTATGGAAAAAAAGAGTTTTTTTGAAGGAAAACAACGAGAATATTTTAAATTGAACTGTGGAAAGTGAAAATAGACCATATGACTGATATTCATCTGCCTATAAAAAAGGTTTATCTTAAAATGTATTTGTGCATTTTTATATTATTTACAATATTTCCAAGTACTTCTTCATTCTGTATAAGAAGTTCCATAAAAAACTTTGTTTACAAAATATAAAATAATTTCCATTTTAGAGCGCATTGTGAAATATCTCAGTTTTGTATACAAACAAAAACAGTCCAGAAAGTGCTATTAAAAACCAGAAAAAATGCAACAACAAATACACGCATTTCGGCAGGAGATTTATTTTATTTTGAGCAAAGTTATTAGACAGCTTATGACTTAAAAACTGAATTTAACAAACTTGCAGTGTGAAAGCAAAATCAGCTGTTTATGGTTTTAACGTTAATATCAGGTTTTAACTTTCAGTGTGAAAACACTATTATACACCCTTTACCAAAGTGCGTTTATGTAGTATAGAGATACATACATAAGCACATAGTTACTTTTATGTACAAAGAAAAAAATAATAATTTTCAAACCCTAGAATCATAATTTTAGATTTTTCTGATTAATTATACCAATCTAGTAGTTCTTAAAAAAATATAGATCGTGTGTTAGGTGAAAAAAAGGAAATTAAAAAAAAATGTTTTATTTAGTTACTTTAATGTCCAGAAAAAAATCATAGTTTCCAGCTCTGGAGCTGTGGTTTTTATTTTTATAATTTTCTTTACCAAACTTTTCTTTCCTAGACATAAAATATATATAATTTATAAAGGAAAAGATAAGAATTAATTAGACTTAGTTGCTTTTATATATCAAAAAAGTGTAAGTGTCCCAACCGTGAACTCATCCTTTTTGATTTTCTGATTTCTTACACCAATCTCTTTCTTTTAAGAATTTAAGAAATGTTTAATTTATAAAAAAAAGGAAAAATTTGTTTTAGTAACTTACTTTTATACAAAAAAAGTTAAAGTTTTCCAACCATGGAATCGTCTTTTTAATTTTTTTAACTGTTTTTTTATTTGAAATACCAATTTTATTCGTTATCAAGCATAAAATAAGTTTATTTAATAAAAATAGATAAAAATTAGTTTTCGGTAGTTAATTTTTTATATCACAAAGAGTGTAAGTTTCCCAACCCTGGAATCCTTCTTTTTTATTTTTTTTTTATTTCTTACACCAACTTTTTTTTGAGAATATAAGATATGTTTAATTTATAGTAAAAAAGAAAAAATTTGTTTTAGTAAGTTACTTTTGTATAAAAAATAAGGTTTTCCAACCCTGGAAACGTCGTTTTAATTTTTTAAGTTTATTTTATTTTGAAATAACAAATTCATTCGTACTGAAGTATAAAATAAGTTTATTTTATAAAAAAAAAATATAAAAATTAGTTTTCGGTAGCAAATTTTTTATATCAGAAAAGGTGTGAGTTTTCCAACCCTGAAATCAAACATTTTGATTTTTCTGATTTCTTATACTAATCTCTTTCTTTTAAGAATATAAGATATCTTCAATTTATAGAGAAAAAATAATATTTGCTTTAGTAAGTTACTTTTCTATAAAAAAAGGTAAGGTTTTCCAACCCTGGAAACGTGTTTTAAAGTTTTTTAAATTGAAATACCAATTTTATTCATACTGAAGTATAAAATAATTTTATTTATTTAAAAAAAACTAAAATTAGTTTCCGGTATTATTTTTTTATATCACTAAAAGAGTAAGTTTCCCAACCCTGGAATCATAATTTTTAATTTTTCTGATTCCTTAGACCAATCTATTTCTTTTAAGAATATAGGATATCTTTAATTTATAGAGAAAAAGGAAAAATTTGCCTCAGTAAGTTTCTTTTGTATAAAAAAAATTAAAGTTTTCCAACCCTTGAAACGTCTTTTTAATTTTTTGATTCTTTTCTTTTATTTGAAATATCAATTTTATTCGTGGTGAAGTATAAAATAAGTTTATTTAATAAAAATAAATAAAAAATTAGTATAGGGTAGTTAATTTTATATATCACAAAAATCGTAGGTTTTCCAACCCTGGAATCATCCTTTTTGTTTTTCTGATTTCTTACATCAATCTCCTTCTTTTAAGAACATTACATATGTTTAGTTTATAGAAAAAAAGGAAAAATTTGTTTAAGTAAGTTTCTTTTGTATAAAAAAAAATTAAGTTTCCCAACCCTGGAATCATCTTTTCAATTTTTGAATTTTAAATTTTAATTTGAAATACCAATTTTATTCGTACTGAAGCATAAAAAGGTTTATTTAATAAAACAAATAAAAATTATTTTTTTTTATATCACAAAAAGAGTAAGTTTCCCAACCCTGGAATCATCCTTTTTAATTTTTCTAATTTCTTACACCAATCTCTTTCCTTCAAGAATATAAGATATGTTTAATTTATAGAAAAAAAGGAAAAATTTATTTCAGTAAATTACTTTTGTATAAAAAAAATTAAGGTTTTCCAACCCTGGAAACATCTTTTCAATTTTTTGAAGTTTAGTTTTTAATTTGAAATACCAATTTTATTCGTACTGAAGCATAAAATAAGTTAATTTAATAAAAAAATAAAAATTAATTTTCGGTAGTTAATTTTTTATATCACAAAAGTTTCAGTTTCCCAAGCCTGGAATCATCCTTTTTGATTTTTCTGATTTCTTACACCAATCTTTTTCTTTTAAGAATATAAGATATGTTTAATTTATAAAGCAAAGGAAAAATTTGTTTTAGGAAATTGCTTTTGTATATATAAGAAAAAATATTAAAGTTTTCCAACCCTGGAAACATCTCATTAATTTTTTGAAGTTTAATTTTTTATTTGAAATACCAATTTTACTCGTGGTGAAGTATAAAATAAGTTTATTTATTAAAAATAATTAAAAAATTAATTTACGGTAGTTAATTGTATATATCACAAAAATCGTAGGTTTTCCAACCCTGGAATCATCCTTTTTGTTTTTCTGATTTCTTACATCAATCTCCTTTTTTTAAGAACATTACATATGTTTAAAAAAAAAGAAAAATTTGTTTTAGTAAGTTACTTTTGCATAACAAAAAAAGTTAAGGTTTTCCAACCCTGGAAACGTCTTTTAAATTTTTTAAATTTTTTTTTAGTTAGAAATACCAATTTTATTCATACTGAAGTATAAAATAAGTTTATTTAATACAAAATTATTAAAATTATTAGACTTAATTCAACTCTACACAGAAAAAAACAGGTTTACTTAACAAACATGTTTTTGAAACTGATTTTAATTTATACCCTTTACCAGAAAATGGTAAAAGGGTATATATAGGTTTGTCATTCCGTTTGTAATTTCCAGAATATTAATAAGCGAACCATAAAGTATATATATTCTGGATCCTTATGTATAGGGAAGACGAATAAGCGATGTCCGTCTGTCTATCTGTCCACAGAAAAAATTATTCCCAAAAAACTTTTAAACAAATATTTGTTTGAAATCAAACTTAGTTTCAGTAAATATTCTGAACTGTTCCACTAAATTAATTTGTACCAAAACACTGTATAGAGAAGAAACAGGCCACGACGTTTGTCGGCTACTTTTCGGCATTTACATGTATACAACACGATCAATCAAAATAAACAACAACTAAACAACAACAACCGCACAACAGCACGTTGTTCCTATCAACAAGCAAGATTAACACCAACACACTGAGCTTTATTTTGAAGTCAACTTAACCGCAAAAATTTTTAGGATAATGCGACTAGTCCATGCATGCATGACTAGTCCAAATAGGAGTAGGAGTACCACAAAACTATATGAAAAAATGTGGTCGATTTAGCATTGCGATGTCCTAGGGTTTTACAACATGGTACAATTTTGCATTACATCGGACTAACCCCAAAACTGCTCCTTATGGAATAGTTATGGACTACTCGCATACAATTTGTGAGTGCCTAAGAAGAAGGATCATATTCGTGTAAACACGAACACTTATCGTGCAGCATTGAATGCTTGTATGAAAACGACATAATCCATGACTGTATTACAATGGACCATGATGTAACTAGTCTGTTTCATCGAGATTGGACCATGTACTCCAATATTATTTGCAGGGTTGGTATGATTATACATAGCTCACACCAATTTCATAACGCGGTGTGCATCTCATCTCATGATCTCATCTTACTCAAAATTTGTGATTGTATTGTGAAAAAGATTTTAAGCCCCTAGCGTATAGATGTTTACACATCAAAAAATTTAGCCACTTGTTTGAATTTCATTATGAATACGGGCATTACTGATTACAGAAAATTCAATGCACCTGGCATTGAACTTTCTGTAATCATATAATAAATCATTTAGGCACTTTATAAAAATTGTAGAAAAAATTTTGTATTGCTTCTTTCAAACACTAATACACTCATACATGGCGCACACCGATTTCATAACGCGGTGTGCATCTTGCTCAAAATTTGTGATTGTATTGTGAAAAAGATTTTTACCACCTAGCGTATAGATGTTTACACATCAAAAATTTTGATAAAGCTTGCGACTGTGGGTTTGCGAAATTTTTATTAAAATCTCCACCCATAATAATTGGCAAGATATGGAGATTGATACCCAATTGTCGTGCACCAGCTTCAGTGTAAGGCAACAGTACGTAATGAAGATATGTTATAATATAATATTATAAATTCTTTATAATGACTGCGATATATCTTTTAATTAAATATTTGACATTTAAAACGCTCTTTTATTTAAAAGTTTATATATATTTTATTTATTTTATATTTTTCAACTTTTTAGCAAAATTATCCCCACTGGCAATACTATTATACTTGAAAAGCAATTTCTATTCAAATTAATTCCTAAAGGTATGCTTTAAAATTCGGATGAGTTTATTCTATGCAGCTGTTAAGTTTCCTTGTACTTCTTGTTCGTATGATTACACTAATGCAGGGGGTTTCAATCTTTTTGAAGCCGCGACCCCGAAATGATTACAAAAAAAAAAAAAAAAAAAAAAAAAAATAGCGATCCCTTAACGTTTTTGCTTTCACAGTTTGAAGACATGTTTTATTATAAACAAAAAACAGAATTCAATGAAAATAAAGCAAAAACATTACACTGCGTGTTTGCTATTCTTTTAATAGACACCTAACGGTATTTGATTGTTGCTTTTTATACCCTTCACCACTTGTTTGTTTACACATCGGTATGCTGTCGTAGTTGGTGTAGACTTTAAAAATATAACTGTAAACACATCATAATACTACAAAAGTAGTAGACAAGGACAATCAGAAGATTTTAAACTCTAAAATTTTCACTTGCTTGTGAACAGTGAAGGAGACAAGTCGCGTTTGAATTATAAATGGATACGTTTCTTAAAAGAGCTGTGGAACCGTGTACCTCAGGTGCAAGTGAATTAAAAACAAAAAAAGAAACAAAAGAAATTATGAGAATGAATATTTAAAATACGGTTTCACTGTTATTGACAACAAACCACAGTGTGTAATTTGTGGTGTACAGCGGACAGTATGCTCAAAATGGAATATTTATCTCAAAATAGTTCAACATTTTGTCTAAAGTGAAAGACGGAATACACCGAGCTAGCTAAAAAAGCACTTAAAATATTAATTCAATTTTCAACATCTTATCTGTGCGAAATGACTTTTTGACAAATGGTGAATATTAAAACAAAAAACAGAAATAAACTTCATTTAGAAAATGATTTGATTGTTTGCGTGTCACAATTGCAACCACGTTTTTTGCATTTAATTAAAAATAAGCAAGCCCGGCGTTCACATTGATACACATAAGTACTTTTATGTTTTTGAATTAAAATTTTTTTATGTTCTTAAATTAAAAGAATTAAATATTTAAAAACAATCAATGTGTTTTATTTAGATCAGCTCGCGACCCCCGAGATAGGTCGCTGCAACCGCCCAGTGGGTCGCGACCCACCGGTTGAAAACCACTGCACTAATGCAATCATACATAGCTCACACCGATTTGATCTTACTCAAAATTTGTGATTGTATTGTTTAAAAATTTTTACCCCCTAGCGTATAGATGTTTACACATCAAAAAATTTTAGGTATTGCCTTCTTATATCTTTTATATGCCAAAACATAAAAATGTAGCAGTATATACTGACATGTGTATCAGAGACAGATACATGCAAAGAAAGCTCGAAAACTCTTTTTACGAGAAATCGCTAAAGGCCTTGTTATACCCCAAATACGCCAAAGATCGAAGAATAAATTACAACGACCTATCGTTCAACTAATGGAAGAAGTCCATCAAGAAGGAATTGCACCTACTAATACCCAGAGTGCAACAAATAAACGCAAGAGGTGATATTTATGCAATCCCAAAATAAACCGTATTATTCAGAAATGCTGCCAAAAATGTAATAATAATGTCTGCAATGAACATGCTGTGAAAGTTCTTTTATGTAAAGAATGTAATGAATAAAATATAAAAAAAGTTTAATAACTTTTCGTATATTTTTTTTATATGTGTCTTAGAGACACATGTGAGTAAGATTTGTAAGTTTTTATGTCAGTATGATTAGGGTTAAAGATCACAACGTTTTCTAAATTTTTTGTGTACCAAGTTTGGCATTTTTCCATGATTTAATGTCAATTTTCATTAAAAGCTTTTTTAAAATTTACCTAAACATCAAAATTGTTTAGTTACCTAAACAGCTTGAAATTCCCAGCCTCACTTTTGCCAAGTTACCAAAAGAAAAGTTTTTCGTTAAAAATGGGAAGCTCGATTTTGATTTTAGACCCATGGTTTCTTGGGTAAACCTTCTTAGAATTTGACGTAGTTTACGATTTTAACAACCGCTTGATCGAGAAAAAAAATTTGCCCACTCTTATGTACATACATACATACATATTGATAATAAGAATGCTACGGCAATTCCGAACGATTTAATTTCACATGGTATACATACCGAACATACCGGATTAAAAAAAAAATTACAATAACCAAATACTTGTTTAAGCCGCGTTCAGACTATTATACTTTGTATTTATACTTGTCAAAAATTCAAATAATACGTGCAAGTGTGATAGTCTGAACGCAAAATTTCATCAAAATGGCAAATAATACGATAAAAATGTTGACATCCCATAAGACTTTTTCGTTTTTAGAAAATTTTCTAAACGATAATACTTTTCATTAGATCAGGGTTGCATTTTCACACAAACCAAATTTCCAAGTCGGCTGTTTCGCCGCCGATAGCGTGTCGTCATTGATGTAATGTTTTGTCATATGTATTTCGGCTCAAAATTTTGAATAAGTGAATCGTATGGAAGTATATTTCGTTGACGTAATTTTTTAACGTTTTTGTAATATCTTTTCTTAAATTTTTTCTGTTATTTACATAGAATATTTTTAACTGCTAAATTTTTTCAAGTGCCGGCACGTCCCGCCTACATGAAACCGCTTTGCCACCGCTAGTCAATGAATAGCACCGACATTTTCATTGAACAGCTGTTTTGTTATCTGCTTGTATTACACATTTTATTTGAAGTGTGATGGTCTGAACACAATATGTGATTTTACGTTGGATTTATTGACAGTCGCAACGAATGTATTTAGATTTCTGTATCGTAAAATGTGATGAAAGTATTAATACTTGTATAATAGTCTGAACGGAGCTTTAGCATTGAGCATAAGTGTTTATAATTTGTGAAAGAAGCCAAATGTATGTATGTATGTAAATATGTATGTAATTGCTCTATAATTTAATGTGCATTTGGTGTTGTTTGTCTTTGCTATTTAATAAAAACCTTAAGGAAACATGCCCACTAACTTCTTTCCTTACAAATTATTTTATGGTTTGACCCTGAATTGCCTTAACGGAATAAAAAAACTCGTCATTTATGATGAATAATTTTTAACTGCCAGAACGATTATATATATATATGAACATGTAGGTACACATATAGTACATACACTTTTATGTAGGTACTCATCATAGATACATAAATATACATACATATATACATAGATAATGCATATGTACGGATATATATAGACACATATACGAGTATGTTCAATATGTATCACATGTTTGCAGAACAAATAAAACTGAGTACGATATTATTTAGTATCAAGGAAAAACTTTAATATTTTATTACCTAAGTAGGACTTGTTTCAAGAGTTTTCTATTTTTTTCTATTCCTTTTCATTTCATTTCACGAGAGATTCTCTTACAACGGCCAGAGCTAGTGAGAAAATAAACATATTTTAAGTGGGTACTTCCTTCCTTTTGTTTACGGGAGAACAAAAACATGACATAATAAAATGTAACAACATGGAACAGATTCCGTATGGATGATTCAATACCTGATATAGACGGGAAGACAGAAAATGTGTGAAAAGCAAACAAATCAGGTCATAAACTTAATGACTTTTCAACTATGAGACATATACATATATACATTCCTATGTACATACATACATATTTATGTTTATCTGTATGTATATCGTTCTATAAACAGGGAAACTTTAACCCTTTTACAAAGTTGAAATTCCCATTAAAGACATTCAGAACAAAAATGAAAATTACTTTGGTCGCCTGGATGTTGAAATCTTTGTGACAATGTTTTCTACTCATTAAATCAGATTATCATTGCAAACAATTCTCCGGTGTCGATCGCGCTTTGAATTACAAAGGTGTAAATTATGTATATAGGTACATATGTATGTACGTATGTATTTATGCCGAAACTGTGTTTTTATTGTTTATCATTTGTCATTTTTTTTATATTTTATTTGTGAATTTATCCCTTAATGCATTTTGTGTTCATACATTTGGCTTTTTTCTGTCCATGAGAAAGGAGGCACATTGGGTTGAATTATGCAAAAGTTCTAATAGAATAGAAGTTGTAAGGTATGTAAGGGGTCCGCCAGATAACTTTTTTTTTTAAAATGCTATAAAAAAACTACTGAAGCTTCGGCTGTGTGGCACGTAGCGCCGTCCTGTTGAAACCAAATGTTGCCAATATCGTCCTCTTCAATTTAACGGCGACTCCTTGCTCATTTGAAAAAGAATAAACCAATTATGCCTCTGGACCATAATCCGCAACAAACAGTGACTCGTTTTGGGTGCGTCGGCTTTTCAATGTATGCGTGCGGGTTTTCTGTGCCCCAAATGCGACAATTTTGCCTGTTTACATACCCGCCAAGATCAAAATGAGCTTCATCTGAATAGATGATTTTTTTGGCAAAATCGGCATCTTCTGTAAGGCGACCGCAGGCCCACTTAGCGAAGCGAAAACGAATTGGATGGTCAGTTGGCTCGTTCAGCGGAAGGATAAAACTAATTATCTGTCAAATCAGACATGAGCTAAGTGTTACCATTTACGAAATAAGCACTAGTTGAAAAAAAAACGTTAGATGGCGGACCCTTTATATGCCCAGTACATTTAGCTCTACCATTTGCACTCCATTTCTTTATGTGGATGATGTTTTTCTTTTGTTCAGTGGTCACAGAGGCTCTCATGATACGCTTGAGCGTAACATTAACTCATGCTTGCAAAATGTTTTGTATTGGACTCAAGTGAATTCCCTAACTATTAATACGGCAAAAACTAAAGCTATGATGTTCGGCCCGACTTCTCATTTTTTTTATAGACCTGATGATCTCACTCGGTGAGGATAGTATTGAATTTGTCGATCGTCATAAATGTCTTGGATTAGTCCTGGATAACAGACTCTCGTTTAATTACCATATTGACTCATTGTCAGGTAGAATTTGGGGCTCGTTAAGAAAATTTTATAACTCTATTATCTTCTTACCTCTTCTCGTGAGAAAAAGGCTGGCACATGCAATTCTGATGTCTCAACTTATTTATGGCTTAGAGGTTATCTCTGGTACTGTTGGGTTTCTTATGGCTAGGCTTAAGCGCTTGACCAATGCCATTGTTAGATTTGTTTACAATATTCGTCGTAGGGACCATATTTCTGGATTTGTAAAAATGTTTCTGGGCTGTTCTTTTGATAACTATGTATCTTTTCGTAACCTATTTACTTTTCACAAGATTATTAATAGTGGTAAACCATTTAACTTATGTAATGCTTTTCAATTTTCACCTAGGAATAGGAACCCTCACCTTATCTTGCCACGAATCTTTAAATTATCCTTTTCTTTGTCCTTCCTCGTTAGGGTAATTAGTCTCTGGAACTGTCTGCTCTTAGTAGTACGAACTTTCTCGCATTCTAATAATGCTTTTAAGCTTAAATTACTTAAACATTTCTCCTCTTAATTGATGTGAGCATTTGTTCTGTTTAGTTTTTTCCCCCTTCCTCTTCTGCCTACTTGACCCGTTACAGCTAATTTTGTAGTTCCTGCCCTAATTGGACCTCTGTACTAAAAAATATATATATTAATTAACAAATTTTATGTTTGCGGAGTTTTATGAGATTGTTATTTTTTTCCACCTTTTTCCAATTAATTATTACATATAAGTATTCTATCCTTTTTAGTTTTTAAGTTTTTTTCATGATATTATTTTGAAGTTTATATATTGTTATTAGTTTTCTATTGAAATACTGGGGTATTTTGCTATTTGTAATATTTTATTGGCCTTGTAGGCTTACTATTACAAAACTGAATAAATAAATAAATAAATAAATTAACATACTCAAGTATGTAATGATTGAAAAATGTTTTATCGTTTGAGCATTTTCCTTAAATTTATATACTCATTTATAATACCTACGGCTAGCTTTTAACATAAAGATAAACTACTTTTGATAGTTAACTGTTATCTAAACTTACAATTTTGTTTAACCTAAATTAGAACTTCATTTAATGATAAAAATATGAAAAATATAAAAACAGAGTATGTATGTACGTACTTTTAGCGAAATTCATTAATCCATTATTGAAAAACAAAATGGGTGGCTAAAACCCGTTTAAATTAGTTTCTTGGTTTACTCAAACGTATGCTTAATGAAGTTTAATTAATTCGTAAGAAACTCTTTTTAACTGAAAAGTATGAAAGCATATATCATTAATATAAATTGATTTAATTTTTATTTCCACGTAGTATTTTAATTTAAAGTTGCAAAAAACACAAAACAAAAAAATAGAAGAAGTAGAAAAAATTTCGTTTCTTTGTCGGCTCATTACACCTTAAAAGCTCATTAACTTCAGGCGGAAGGTTGAAAAGCTTATGTTTCTGCATGCGCCTGCTCAAATATTTTTTTGCAAATGAGCACGAACTAATAAATCGGTTTTCTCAGCTGAAGGGTGAAACCTCAACTGCAGCTCTGAGTTTTCCTTATTTGAGAAAGCTTTTTACACTATGAACCATGCAACCGTATGAGAAGCTGTAAAATACAAGGGTATACCGCAGGGAAGGAAAATGACTTCTTGGATTTTGTACCAACTATTTTTTATTTTTTTATTTTTTTTTTAATGCATGTATTTATTTATTGTATCTTCATATATGAACTAACAATAAGTATTCAAATCTTAAATCTATAAAAAAAATTATTAGGCCCAACCAGTGTCGGACATAAACTTAGTGGTAGTTATAAATAATACATTAGTAGTGATAATCAAAAAAAAGGGGGGGAAAGTATTTTCAAGTAGTCCCATCTGGAGTGTTAGGTATAAGAGCCCGTGTGTCCCTCTTTTTTGAGCGGATGTGTCCAGTAAAGTTCAAAATATTACGAGCAAGCGGATTAGGATGTGATTCGAGTATTTATTAATAAAAACAGAAACGTAAAAAAATTAGTATAAAAATACAAAACTTTACAATAAAAAACAGAAACTTAACACAAAAAAACATTAAATATTACATTCATAAAAGTATATTCGTAGATTCGACTATTATATTAGAGATTAAAATAAAACACACACAAAAAGATTAAAGAGAACATAGGCAAAATTAATGTTACTATACACGGATTGAAATCATGGTACAATTGTACTTTTTATGGTAAATTTTTGACCTTGTTGGTACCGTGGTACTACCGCGAGTTACTTGGTACAATTTAAAAATATCAATGTTTCACTATATGGAAACATTAATTTTGCCTATGTTCTCTTTAATTATTTGTGTGTATTTTATTTTAATCTCTAATATAATAGTCGAATCTACGAATATACCTTTATGAATGTAATATTTAATATTTTTTATTTTTATACAAGTTTTTTTACGTTTCTGTTTTTATTAATAAATATTAAAAATTGGTACCGTCATGGTATAAAAAGTACATTTTATTTTAATAGTTGGTACAAAATCCAAGAAGTCATTTTCCTTCCCTGTTGCTATATAATGAAACATTGACATTTTGAAATTGTACCAAGTAACTCGCGGTAGCACCACGGTACCAAGAAGGTCAAAAAGGTACCATAAAAAGTACAATTGTACCATGATTTCCATCCGTGGTATACCGAGTACTATTACTTTAAGCCCTATACAGAAAAAAGTATTCACCAATTAATATTTTCAGTTAAGAATTTAATTGACTCAAATAAATTTTTAATTGTATTAATTAATTTGAGTGGAAAAACTTAATTGATATTATCAAATTGCTTACAGTTGAAAATTTAATTGATTTTTTAATTGATATTACAAATATTTTAATTAATATTACAAAATCATTCATATCAATTTTTTATGTATGAAAAGCCAGATGCCGCAATCACAAGACGACCTGATAAATAAGCCAATCGAAATAAGAAGTAATGGGGCAAGGGTACCCCTAACTCCGGTGTATGTAACTCGGCCATAGGTAGTGTAGTGAAACACTCAACTTCCGTACGGAGGGGCATAACCTGAGGAATGAACGGTTGCTTAGAGGACATTGAGTATGCAAATTACATTTGCTTACTGGTTCACAGCAGGAAAAACTTGACGACTAGCAAAAGAATCAGAAAGATACAGGCTGAATATATGGAAAAGTAAGGCCAAGAGAGCAAACACAACAAACTACCATCTACTACAGAGAAAAAAGTATTCTCAAATTAATTAATTAATTTGAGTGGAAAAACTTAAATGATATTATCAAATTGTTTATAGGCGAAAATTTATTTAATTTTTTAATTGATATTACAAATATTTGTGTGTAACCATTTACCAACATACTAGCGGCAAAGTACATTACTTTTGTTATCTCGGTAGCCTAACTACAAGGTCTGCCTCTTCTCACAGCAGCATAAGAAAAGGACGCCTAAGCCACAATAAAAGGAAAACATAAAATATATATCCAATGAAAAAAATTCAAGGTCATTTTTAATGAACTTTAATTTCATTGCTTCCAAAAAATCAATATTTTTAAAATGCAGGTAGTTAATAGAAAAGGCATTAAAAATTTATTTTAATCATAAAAAATTCGTAACTCCTTTACAGTGTTAGAATATACTTACAATGCTTCTTAAAAAATTGATTCTTTAAAGAAATTTATGAATTAACTTTGATCTAAAAAGTAATAGTTATTTACTGAAATTTACATGAAAGTAATGTTTCGTGCTTATATTCGTATGATAAATCCTCGAATAAAATATCCAAGCCGCCACCAATCTATTTGAGAGAAAAAATTCAAATGCCCTTATTAAAAAATTAATTTCGGTCATTGGTGAGAATAAATTTCACATTGTTCCAATAAAACGTGGAAACAGAGATGAAACTAAAGTCCAAATTTATGACGAAAAAGATTTCCGCAAAATGGTTGCTGAATTTGAAAAAAATAAAACATGCTTCTACACATACCAGCTTAAGAGCGCTAAAGGCATGCAGATCGTATTGAAGGGCATAGATTCTTATGTTGTTCCCGAAGAAATAAAAGATGCACTCGTCCTGCAGGGGTTTGAGGTAAAAAATGTGTCCAATATAATAAACAGAGAGAAGATTCCCCAATCCCTATTTCGTGTTGAACTTGAGCCTAATGATATAAAATTGAAAAAAATGAGACGCATCCAATTTATAATTTGAAATACCTCTTGTACCGAAAAATCACAGTTGAAGAGCCACATAAGCGTTCAGGTCCTGTACAGTGCCATAATTGCCAAGAATATGGCCATACAAAAACATACTGCAATTTACCCTCTGTTTGTGTTGTGTGCGGCGAATTACACGGCACTGCTAGTTGCAATAAGCCAAAAGATCAAAGTGATAAAAAATGCAGTAATTGTGGAGGTAATCACACCGCTAACTACAGAGGTTGTCCTGTGTAATCTTTCGTAAAGAAGACTATGGTGCAAAAACCTAAATTAGCTCCAGCTCAATCAGCAAACGCTTACTCTGCCACTTTTGCGCAAATGAGCCAACCAGTTACTTCCCGTGTATCGTATGCAGATGCTGCTAAGACAAATTCAATTCCCACACAAAATGTTTCCCCGCCAAATAATTCAAAAAATACTGACGCAAGCTTTAATTTTAATCGCCTTGAAGCTACTATTGAAAATCTGGTACAAACTATAAACAATTTTACAACAAATATGACTAGCATGATGCAAGAAATGCTGCGAATGCAGAATACTCTGCTTCAAGCATTAATTAATAAGCCATGAACACGTTAACAATATGTTTCTGGAACGCAAACGGCATTCGCCAACATAAATATGAACTTGAGCACTTCCTCACGGAAAAAAATATTGATGTAATGTTAGTATCTGAGACTCATTTGACTTCGAGAAGTCTTTTTAAAATTTATGGCTACACTATATATGATACAAAGGACCCTAGAGGAAGGGCTTGCGGTGGATCAGCAATTCTAATAAAGTCAAGACTCAAGCACTATGTTCTTGATAACATTTGTGAAGAACACCTACAAGCAACAAATATTGGCATTGAAAGTTTTTGTACAAATTTTGTTATATCATCAATTTACTCCCCTCCCAGATTTTCAATCACTGAGAATCAATATGAGGATTTCTACAAATCTCTTGGACCTTGTTTTGTAGCAGCTGGCGACTACAATGCTAAGCATACGTTCTGGGGTTCGCGTCTTATTACCCCCAGAGGTCGAGCATTGTTCAACACTATTTCAAAAATGGGCTTGGATGTCATTTCGAGTGGGGAGCCCACTTATTGGCCTACTGACATACAAAAAATTCCGGATGTTATAGATTTTGGCGTCATAAAAAATATCTCTAGGGATTTAATTCAAGTTCAAGCTTCTCTTGATCTTTCGTCCGATCACTCACCGACGATCATTACAATTTGTAGTCCCTTACGAAGTAACTTACCTGACCCATATGTGAAGATGATCAATCGTGTTAATTGGCTGGGGTTCAAAAAATATCTCAGTAGTCATTGTACGGAAAACATTACGCTTAGAACATCCGATGATATTGAATCTAACATTGCCAATCTCAGCGAGAATATTAAACAGGCTGCTGAACATGCCATTATCTCCCATCCGCAGACTGGGTTTAATAAAATTTATTCTACAGACATTGAACGTCTCGTACCTGAAAAAAGAAGAGCTAGAAGGGAATGGCAACAGCACAGATCACCACAAAATAAAATCAGATTTAAAGAGTGCACTAAACGACTCCAAGAGTTGCTTGCGTCTGAAAAAACTGCATCTCTTAAAAATTATCTGGAAGTTCTTGATGTCACACCAGCGTCTAATTACTCTTTGTGGCGCGCTGCTAGAAAGCTTAAAACACTCATTGAGTATAAGCCACCTCTACGCACATCTACCGGAAGTTGGGCAAGAAGCGATACTGAAAAATGTAAAATATTTTCTGATCACTTAAAATCCGTTTTTACGCCAAACATATGTACTGGTGTTGCTGATTTGCCGAATGTAGTCGCTCTACCACCTCAACACATAAAGTTCAAGACGCGTGATTTACAAAAATTAATTGCCGAACTCAACCCGAAGAAAGCTCCGGGTATTGATGGAATTAGTAACCAGATGCTTATGAACTTGCCTCGTATTGCAATGAGAATCCTATTATTCATATTTAATGCCATTTTACGACTGGAGTATTATCCACACAGCTGGAAGCTTGCCAATGTTAAAATGATTCCAAAGCCGGGCAAAGATCTAACCAAGGCTGAGTCATATAGGCCAATAAGTCTACTATCAACTATGTCAAAGCTTTTCGAAAAACTGCTCAAAACAAAATTGTCCCCAATTCTAATTAGTGGGTGCATACCAGACCATCAATTTGGTTTTAGAAGTCAGCATAGCACCATTGAACAAACTCACAGACTGGTTCAATTTATAAGAAGAACTTTTGAGGAAAAAAAGTATTGTTCTGCGCTCTTTAGTGACGTTTCCCAGGCATTTGATAAAGTGTGGCATGAAGGCCTAATTTTTAAATTGAAGACTTACTTACCAATAAACATTTTAAATATTTTGGAAAGTTAAATTATTTCCCGTAAGTTCGCTGTTGTGGAAGGAGACTTTACGAGTAGGCCTGAAACTATTTCATCCGGTGTGCCACAGGGGAGCATACTGGGACCAGTTTTATATTTGATTTATACTTGTGATATGCCTGTGAGCAGTAGTATCCATACTTCCACATTTGCCGACGATACAACCTGCCTTAGTATGCACGAAAACCCTGATAAGGCATCCCGCAAACTCCAGGAACACATTAACCAGATGGAGCTTTGGTTAAACCTATGGAGAATTAAAGTCAATGAACAAAAGTGTGTCCATATAACGTTCACCCTAAGAAGAGATACTTGCTCCCCCATTCGGATTAACAATCAAATTGTTCCTCAACATTCACATGTGAAATATCTTGGTTTACACCTTGATCGACGACTTACATGGAAACATCACATTGACTCTAAGTTAACTCAAATGAAACTTAAATTAACCCAGGTACATTGGCTGATTGGTAGAAATTCAACACTTAGCCTAGACTGCAAACTTTTAATATACAAGTCGCTTTTAAAGCCAATATGGTGTTACGGAATTCAACTATGGGGCACTGCTTCAGCTTCAAATGTAGAGAAAATTCAACGAAGGCAAAATAAAATTTTACGCATGATAACATCGGCTCCATGGTACATCAAAAATTCAAATATACATCGCGATTTGAATATGCCACTAGTGACTGAAGAAATTGTAAAATACGCAGGCAAATATCTAACAAAACTCGAGTCACATCCTAATCCGCTTGCTCGTAATATTTTGAACTTTACTGGGCACATCCGCTTAAAAAAGAGAGATACACGGCTCTAATATTCAACACTCTAGATGATGAAGCTGCTTGAAAACACTTTTTTCTTTTTGTTGCTTATCACTACTTATGTATTATTAATAACTATCACTAAGCTTATGTCCGACATTGGTCGGGCCTAGTAATTTTTTTATAGATTTAAGATTTGAATACTTATTGTTAGTTCATATTTGAAGATACAATAAATAAAAAACATGCATTAAAAAAAAAAAATATTCGTATGAAAAGAAAAAAATTGCGAAAACGGGCAACCTTTTACGTTTTTTCCTAGAAATATATATTATTATACAGCGTGGCGCAGAATGAGCTATATGGTTTAAGTTGTTTATAACTTTTTTATTTATGCGATTATTATATTTTTTTTTAATTTTTCCAATTAGCTTTGAAAAATTATGTATTGTAAGTGATGTCCATTTTCTGCTGCGCACATACGTGCTCTTTTTCGCAAAATTTCGGGTGTAGTGTTTTTAGTTGGAGTATGGTTTTTGGTGTGTTAACGAACATTAGACTGTTTCTTTGAAAAATAAAATTCAGTTATTTTTGAATGTTCTTCGATCGCGAAATGATACATAATTAATTTCCAAGGTCTTCTTCACAAAATGTTTAACAAAACAAAGAAAAAATAATAATAATAAAAAAAGTTATAAAGAATTCAAACCATATAGCTCATTCAGCGCCGCCTTGTAGAACGACAAAAAGGAAACTTTTCTTCACATCGGGAATGGGAATCAAATGGTAGTTTTAAGCATGATATAAATATGGAGGGTACTTCCATTCTCTCATTTTTTCTTGATATTTGCCATCTGACAGTTATAATGATAGTGAATTTTCCGGTAAAATCGTGCTACCGTATTAATTTAATAATTCCCTTCTGTTTCCTGTTTGTTTGAAGATTTTATTTAAAAATTATTTCAAAATTGTTTTTATAAAGTACAGATTTTATAAATTAAACAATTAATGGCCTAATTCTATTGGACGATTGTATCGTCTTGTATATGGACGAAAAAAAATCGCAGATTCTTTAAAACAATTATTATTTATTGTCTATGCTAGAAGGTCCGCCATCTAACATTTTTTTTTCAACTAGTGCTTATTTCGTAAATGGTAACACTTAGCTCATGTCTGATTTTACAGATAATTAGTTTTATCCTTCCACTGAACGAGCCAACTGACCATCCAATGCATTTGCGCTTCGCTAAGTGGGCCTGCGATCGACTTACAGAAGATGACGATTTTGCCAAAAAAAATAATCTTTTCAAATGAAGCTCATTTTGATCTTGGCGGGTATGTAAACAAGCAAAATTATCACATTTGGGGCACAGAAAACCCGAACGCATACATTGAAAAGTCGACGCACCCAAAAACGAGTCACTGTTTGGTGCGGATTTTTCATATATTTTTCAAACTATTGTATAATACTTTAATTTAATTTTTATGTTTTAAAACCAAAGACAACAACTATTTTTGAAGAAAATAATTTAGAAAATTCTAAAACAAGAACTCAAAAGTATTTTCGAACAAAAAAATATCCTAATTCTTCTTACTGAATTAGGGTACGTAAAACATTAACAGCCGTATTCATAAAATTTTAAACAGCGTTTCAAATGTTGTTTAAGCAAACTTCGGTAAAATTGTATTCATAATAGAATTTTAGCTTAAAAAACGGTTTTTAAACCTTGCGTAAATCAGAAAATTTTAAAGTTGACTGCCCCCATGTTTAAAGCAATTTTAAGATGATGTTGTAGTGCTTCTTTTTTGCTTACATTTTTAACTTTACCTGTATGTACTTATGTATGTATGGATATGCCAGTGTTATTTAAAAGAAAACAATGTCATTTTTTTAGAAACTATTGCCGAAATATCAAATATACTCCAAAAGAATATTTAAAATAAAAGGAGCGATCCAGTTTCCATTCCCAATCATTGTTTTCTCATTTTATGTGCTAACAAAAATAATATAATTGTGAAAATTAATAGTGATGTATAAACACTCAAAACAAACAAAATAAAGCTCGTTATTCTAGTGCTTCTTTATCTGCAATAAAATAAATCATATAAGAAGCACTTTTAACAAAGATTTGTTGTGAACTTTTTTTATATTTTTTATTAAATACAAGTTGGAACACATCTTTTATTTTATAGAAACAATATTTCTCGGAAAAGCTACAAATAAACAAATAAACAATCACGAGTACTTTGTGAGTTAACAATCGTTGTTTTGCAAAACTAATATGCAAGTGACAAATAAAGAATACAGTGTTGCCACGATTTTTTTAAGAAATCAAGTTAATTGATTTTTAGTTAAAAAACTGATTATGAATACCAATATTTAAAAAACGTTATTTAGCCTTAAAACGTTTTTTAACTAATATGAATTTTAAACCTCAATCAACTTTTTTTATGAATACGGCTGTAAGAGTGCAGCATTTTTTAAATTCCCTTCATTTCCTGGTGTTCGTCAACAGTGGCTAAGAGCCTATAAAATCTGTGAAATAGACTTGGCAAAAGATCTGACCGGCTACTAAACCAATTATTTTTAGAAAAAGATATTACAATCAACAAGGAACATATCATGTAGATTAAACAAAATGCAATATCAATTAATATTTGTTAAACTTAACAAAAATTCATTGTCAACTAATTAAAAACATCAATAAATTTGGTTTTTCATCGCCAGACACAGATGAAAATATAGTTAAAAGAATTGTATTGAGGAGGAATCTTAAAATCTGAGATAGGTTATTACATAATCACTTTTCAAACGTTTCAGATATGTAGTTATGTATATAACTCTATTTATTCCCAAATTTTTGTTAAGGTAATTACACATTTTTTGTAAAAAAAATTTCTAAGGGAAGACTTAAATTTTTTACTATATGGGAACTTTTTTCTTTATTTCTCTCAAAAAACAAACTTCAAAAATCCTTATTTTTGAAAGTACCTTATATATTTATATCATGATTTTATGTGTCATAATTTTTTTGTCTTTCTCTTGTCTTTTCTCAAACAAAATTAAACATTATGACATTTAAGACTACCGTTTGAATCCCCAAATAGTTTCGTAATGTTTTACAATTTTTGTTTGAAAGAATTAAAAAAGCAAAAACAATGTCGCATATTCCGAAATTATCACTAAGTTAACTTTTTTAAGTAACTTTTTAAATTATTCATAGTTGATTACTTTCAGCAGTAAAAGTTTTCACTTAATTATGGGCAACGGCTTCGTTAGTCAAATCGTATCGTCCTACTTTTGAAGTTGTCGTATCGTTTAAGGTTGGTTGTTAATTAGTTAAAACATGAGTCTGCCAGCGAATGTATGTGTTGTGTTTCTCTTTGCTTTATACGTGTTTGTGTATGTATGTAAGCCAGAAGTTGACGTTTGTTACGTAAAAATCTATTTTCTGCAGATTTTTACGTATCAAACCTTGCCAAAACATTTTCAATAAGAATCAACATGTTATTACACGTTACAGATTTTGTCAGCTGATACGCAACAGCACGATAGGATTTCAGTAATTCTACCATAAAGCTGTAACTAAATGCCAACTAACTAATACATTCAAAGAACAGTTGACTGATTTCATTTACAATTTATTTAAAAAGTAAAATAAATTTGTGGCTCTTTAAAATGCAGAAAAGAATAAATACTCTTTATTTTCTGACAATTTCCTATATAATAAGCTTTCCTTATTATTTTTACTTCTTGCATTTATTTCTATTGCGTTCAAAAAATGATTCATATAATTGCAAAATTCTATTGAATAACTTTATTTTTGCACGCCCTTATTTTAATTGATTTATATACAGACTATAACCAAAAAATTTCTTTTATAGAATTTTTAATTTTTGTTTAAGGAAATAAAATTGTTTTTTAATAGCTTCATAAGCTTTTTTATTAATTACAGAATTTATCGTTCAAAATATTATCGATATTTTATTCTCTTTACATAACAATATGCAAGGTTGCATTTCGTGTGCCAGCTGAAAGCAGTTGCTACATAAGTTATGAACTGTGAATAAGAGCTATAACTAAATATCTATGAACTATATTTGAGTTTATGTTTTATTAGTTTCGACTTTGGTTACTATTTCTGAATATGCGCCAATTATATTAAAATAATTGAAAGAACTATCACTCTTAAGAATGGAACAGTTAACTGTATTGATGATATTTTTGAAGCTTGTAGAAACAAGACGATCATTTTGTTGTAAAGTTTTTGTACATCAAATGCTGGTTTTTTTCTGTTCACTAATATGCACTTCATTACACCGATCGTAATGAAAAATACATATTTATAATTAAAAGGATATATGTATGTACATATATATGTAAATACATATTCCTTTTTCTCACCTAAAGGAAAAAATTGGCTTTTCAAAACTCCATTGCAATTATCGAAATTTAGAGTAAAATCTTTTTGTATGGTGTATCCTTCTCGCCTCTCCTCTCTCACCAGTTTTCTTCTTATAACCTTTGCGGGAGCGTAAGGAATGAGGGTGGCGTTGGCTGAATTAGTTAGCAAGTTGACTACAAAACCGACGGTCCTGGTTCCGACAGAACAACGGCTTCTGCGGATACTAATCCTAATGTAACATCAGAGCAGAATTATCGGTGAAATAAAATCACCAATGAAATACTACTTAACACAGCTTTGAAAATTTAATACGCCTCATTGACACCAGAGGCGCTGAAACACTGCATTATTAAAAACGTGCAAAAAGCAGATTTGTAAAACAATGAAGCTTTCCTCTATCTCTTCTTTCACCACCTACCTTTCTTTTCTGTCACTATCCCTTTCGTAAAGAATGTAACACGTAGTAATATTAGTAGGCATTCATTGCCTGAAAGTAACTTATCTTTATATATAAAATAAAGTTGTATATTCAAAACACATACATACATATACAGCACATATTAATACCAATACATTTCATAAATGATACGTATTCATTTTGATCTGTGCTGTAGTTCCTGGGTTAATTATTTATAGAGCATAATTTAGAAATTATGTTTCTACAACGGTTTTTTCATTACAGCCCACTGTGCAATGGCTGAACATGGTTCAACGGATATGCACTCGAATTTAGACAAATATTTGCTTTTGTCGTTAAATCTACAGATTATGTACCAGGAACTTTAATTGAGCATAAAATTTGATTGCTGCAATTGATCCTTGTGTTTTTTATTTTATAAATTTTTCTTAAGTTTATTTTTATTAATGACTGAATTAGAAAAATGAATTGAATTGGTAATGAGATTAAAGGGTTTTATTATTTGCGTGTGCATCTCCTTATGTTAAAGAAGAAAGTTTGTTTTTCATTCTGAGTTTCTATGTTCATGTAGGTTTCTCAAATATTTCTTCTAACTTCAGAGTTGCCGATTTCTGTGTAATTATCAAAAAATGGGACAAAAATTTTTCTTGAACTATTTTGGGACCATAAAATTTTCTGTGTAAGTTTTGTGTAATTTTTGTGTAATTTTGCCCCAACATTATACACAAGTAAATTATTTAATTAAGGATCTATATTTCATTTAAAAAGAATTTTAATTTGTAGTAGTATATAATAAATATTTTTATAATCTTTTTATCGTCGGGTGGTTATTGGTTTGCCGCAATAATAATGTATTCTTAATATACTGTGCGGCAAACCAGTAACCACCCGACTTTATGTTTTGTTTGGCTATACTTGTTTGGAGATGATATTTTTCTTTTATTTTTGAACTGTTCAGTAGAAAAATGTTCCAGCAAAGTAAAACTAACAAAAACATACACGAAGAATACGTGGTTGTGGTTGAGCGGAACAATTTGAATCAACCAAAAATATGTTGAAAATGAAATATTGGAGTTAAAAATTGCAATATATCGCATACAGTAGTAAATAATTTACAAAGTTAGTTGCATAATTTTTTTCATTTGTTAACAGGAGGCCGGAAAAACAAATCGGATAAAAAAATTGCTGAAAATGCTCCAGAGATTCATGTCAAGTTTTTTTTTACAAATCACTCTCTTATAGAGCGCTGCAATTATCGAAAAGAAAAAGTTTCGTTGTTGACAGATCGGAATCTTTATTGACAATAGCAATATTCTCCTCAGTTTAGTCACAATAGCTTGAAAAGTTTGATCGATTATAACGACCATAAAAAGGATATCATTTACGAAACACATTTCTCACACACACGAATTTTTATGATAAAATAAATGATTTGAAAGTGTTGTTCGTTTGTTAGTGTATTCAATGCGAAATGGCAAAGCTTACTGAGCATTTTTGGAATTGCCACAAGTTACGAATCGATACATATTCTTACCTAGAGCTTACACGTGCAAGTGCAAGTTCGAAAAACTCAATACACTCAAACTCTTTTACTAACACATCTACACTTTCGGCACTTGCAGTCTACTTCCAACTCAACTGTCAAGGAATTTTACAAGACAGTGACTTGTTGAACTTGTAGCAAGTAAATGGAAAGTTAGCTAACAGTGTTGCCCTATTAATAGTTTAGCACAAATTAACTGGATTTCAGTGTAATGTTATATGAGTTTTTACTCATTTTAAATACATTTAAAAGCTAATTTAATAATTTTTTTCTTAAATATTCCTAAATCGAGCAGTTTATTAATTTTTTAAACATAAATAACATTGAAACAATACGAATAAAGTTCAACACTATCTGGTTTCCTTAAAATTAAAATTTTTTATGTTATGGACAACTCTGCACTAAAAGGCAAACATGCAAGTTGCAAGACAGTCGGGCATTTGTTCGATATTTTCGTTGATAATACGTACACAGAGCTTGCATGTATAAACGCAGGGTTATATAATAAGCATTACTTATTATCAGGGACAAGGACTTCATGCATTTAAAAAAGGTATTTTAGGTATTTTAAAAAAAATAAAATATGCCCATATTTTAAAAATTCTTTATTCAAAAGGAAAGTTTTCAACTTGTATACAACTAAATAAAGATATAAAAATAGTTTAATTTCTTAAGAGGTGCCTTTATATTAAATTTTGACACAAGATTAAATATGATATAACGATTTTTTCTGCATTATTATCTCCAAACACACATTTTTGAGATAGAAACCAAAAAGTGATGTTTTTTTTTATTTATTTTCATTTAAAAATTTTATCTTTTCTATGTTTTGGTATGTGAGGTTCAATCAATTTGTTCTTAGAAAACTTTTGTGCATTAAAAATGCATTGTAACTTCTGTGGATGTAATCGGTTCAAATTCTTTTTATATAATGTTATATGTTTATTTATCTCAACCATTACAATGAATTGAATACTAAGCCCACTACCCTTATTTTTTTTGTGTGATTTTCAAAAATATTATTATTTGTGAATTCTTGAAAGTCTGTGCATAAAATAAGAGGTTTGTGACTATTCAAAATGTGAAATGCATATAGACAAAGGTGAACCCCAACAAAAAAATTTCAAATCAAAATATACTTATGACTTATTGTACGATTTTATATACATATGTATTAAGGTTGTTTCTAATAAATCATATAATCAAACGGATAATTCAGTTATTAATTTTATAAAAAATAACGGAATGCCCTAGATATTTTTGAGAAACAAAGTTCATATTACTGCAAAAAATTATATTGAAAACTAGTGTTATTGTAAATACGGATTATTTTTAATTTAATTCTTAATTGCAATTGTTTTTCATCTGATTTCTTAAATTAAATTTTGTTTACGAATATAAGTTTTGTGTTTTTTATATAATCGGCCTTATATCTTAAAACGACCAAATAAAATGTCTTTAAGTTCGATTTTAATTATATTTTTTAAACTAATATTTCATTAAATATAACATCCCTGTACAAAATCTTACAAAAATGTAATTTTAGTAATATAATTTATTGCACTTTTTTGAGTCAATATGAACTTTGCATACTATATAGGGAATATTTACACATACATGTAAAAAAATGTAGAATGATATATAGTATCATATATGTTAATATACCCTTATTTTTCATATCCGAACGATATATGGGATATCTGGGTAGTCATAAAATATGTTCTAGTAGCACTGCTAACGTAGAAATCTGCAAAAAAAAAACTGATTTTTCTGTTGCGAATGTCAAGAAAGTCGCACTAAAAGCCAAACAAAAATAATGTGCCGTGCAAACGGTTACGATTTAACTAATTCTACCTTTACTCCTTTTCAAAGGAAGTACAATTATTATTATTACTATTGACCTTAACATTTCACAAACACATCATAATCACCTTCAAACTGTTTTACCACGTCATAATCAAGCCATACATATTTGCAAATAAATAAACAGACAGACAGGGAGACAACTTCAACTTTAATGTTTTTTTATGAAAAAAGTCTAACAGACCAAGCAAAGAACAAAATATGATTTGTTAATTTTGTTTTTATGACCAAAAACAATCGAAAAACCAAGCGACCTATAAAACTGTTAATTGCTTTTTACAAGGTGTTAATTCATTTAATGTTTATGATCTTTTACTTTATGCTTTTGTCTTTCGTCCAATTGTTTGCTTTTTGGTTAAAGTAGCTCATATAAAATCATTCATACATTTATTGCACTTTACCTGTAATTAGTAAACAAACTGTTGTGTTTGCTTAATTTATTACATTCACTTCATCCCTAAACCAAAAAGTGATTAGCTACAAATTTAAATAAATAAATAAATCATTATTGTTAATTAGATCGACTATAAATAAAAAAATAATTAAATTACTAACCAATTAGCCCAGTTAAAAGACTACTGAATTAATAAACGATGTGAAATGTTGTAAACACGTCCAGATAAAAAAAAATTATGTATGGTCCAAATAGTTTTAATATAGGAATGTATATAACTATATATGAATATGTATGAATTCATGTATGGAAATGTATAGGATTATTCTTTTGCAAGAGTGTTGTATATGAATTGATATATGGACAAATATACATATAAAATGTATTATAATATAAATACAAGCTCATATATGGATATATATATATGTGTACTTATAGCCTCAACGTTTGAAGAAACTATTATTATTGAACGATTTTATATATTGAGGCTCTATTTAATAAATCAGTTAATCAAAGAGATAATTCAGTCATTAATTTTATAAAAAATAACGGAATTCTCAAATATATTTAAGAAAAAAAATTTATATTACTGCCAAAAATAATATTGAAAACTAGTGTTATATAAAAATTGCATATTGTTTACGAATATGTGTTTTGTGTTTTTTAAATAATCGGTTCACCTTTTGATTTAAAATGATGACTGAAATGACTTTTAGTTATGATTTAAGGCCCAACTATAATATGAATAAGCTAGCTTAAGCAACTGTGCGGTTACATATAAAACGTATGTGGCAAACTATAATGTACTTAACAAACTTTTCGTCAAGTTTCGTCAAATGTCATTTGCTTAAGTAAAGTGCCAAACTGAACGCACATTCCGTAAGGAAACAACTGTTTGTGCATTTTTTTAAACTCAAACAAGCAGCAGCAGAAATATTCATTGATTTTAAATATTTGAATCTATTTTAGTTTTCTACACCTTTATACAATTAGAAATCCATTGGATAACAATAAAAGTAATTATAAGGCAAAATGAAAAATAAAATCTAAATTTAACATTTAAGAAATCCATTATTCGACATATTGTCAGAAGTTTATCCTAATCTGAAATTTATTTGCTGGTGGTTCAGCGTTGTCTATATATTTCATAATTGCTGTAAGAAATCATCAGTAGACTTCAACCACACATTTTGAATATAAATTATTTGCTGGGTTTTTTGTATTAGTTTCAAAGCCTACTACGCTTATTTTGCTTTTGTGATTTTCAAAAATATTATTATTTGTGAATTATCCAATTATTTGTGAAAGTCTGTGCATAAGATAAGAGGTTTGTGACTATTCAAAATGTGTGGTTGAAGTCTACTGATGATTTGTTACAGCAACAATGAAATATATAGACAACGCTGAACCACCAGCAAATAAATTTCTGATTAGGATAAACTTCTGACAATATGTCGAATAATGGATTTCTTAAAAGATAATTATTAATTAACAAATAACACCAAAGATAGTTGTAAATATTCTGACAACACATAGTTGAACGGAACAGCTAGCCGTTTTCGAAGGCCACTAAACCTTCATCATCAGCGTTCTTCCGGGTTTGGTCCACTGTGTGTGATGTCAGTTGATTTAAATCTCTGCTTTATATACGAAACTTTTTTGCAAATGGAATATGTGAATTGTTTTGATTCATCTTATTTCAATTTGCTGAAATGTGTTTTTGTAATGAAAGCTCAAATTTACCATCTCTAAATTTACAACAGTCTTACCATTGTCGTTTATTCTTTACTAATTTATGCACATGTTAATTAATTCTTTATTTTTATTCTACTTAACACAATAGGCAAATTAATTAACATGTGCATAAATTAGTAAATATCAAACGGCAATTGTAACACTGTTGTAAATTTAGAGAAGGTAAATTTGAGCTTTCATTACAAAAATATCAATTGTGAATTGGAAATCTATTAGCAAATACATACGGTATGCAAAGTTTATATGCGTACCCCCAACGTTTAAAAAATTAAAACTTTTGTTACAAAAAAAAAACCATTCTTGTGTGATTTTATACATTGTGGCCCTATTTAACATATCAAATAATCAAAAGGATAATCCAATCATTAATTTTATAGAAAATAACAGAATTCTCTAGATAAGAAAAAAAATTCATATTATTGCAAAAAATTATATTGAATACTATTGTTAGATGGATTATTTTTTCTTTTATAATTAATTGCATTAGTTTTTAATCTGATTTCTTAAAATAAATTTTATGTACGAATATGATTTTTGTGTTTTTTAAATAATAAATTCACCTTTTGACTTAAAATGATGAATGAAATAACTTTTAGTAATTAGTTTTTAAATACAACCTCCCTGTTCAAAATCTAAAAAAAAAGTAATTTCAGTAAATTAAATCATTGCACTTTATTATTTTTGGCGATTTTTTTCATTTTTGCGATTTTTTTTATTTAAATTTTTTTTTTTAGTTTTGGCGACATTTTCGCGTTTTGGCAATTTTTTCGATTTTTGGCGTTTTTTTTTCATTTTGGCGTTTTTTTTTTGATTTTGGCGATTTTTTTCGTTTTAGCGATTTTTTTTTAATTTTTGCGATTTTTTTTTTTTTTTTGGTTTGGCGATTTTATAATTTTCGGTTTTTTAGTTTTAACGTTTTTGAAAATTTCAAGTGTTTGCCTCTTACGGTTTCCAAGATATAACAAATTGTCAAAATTACATAGTCAAAATTGCATTAACTGATGGACCACCCTTTAATTTTTTTTAAATTTTAGTGTTAATTGTTGTAGTCTGTATAAAAATACACTAATTTTACAAATTTCAAGTTTCAATATACATATGTTCAATTTTTAATTCTCATGTATTTTTGTTGTAGCGGCCAAGGTTCTACATACTGTGTCCAAATTTCAGGTCCGTAGCTCTCCTTTTCACCTTTGGTGTACGGAACCCTAAAAACGGCGCATACTATTCTACAATACATTTCATGTATGTAAGTACCCAGCTAAAAAAATTATATATGGTCCATATATTTTTAATATATGAATGTATATAAATATATATGAATATGTATGAATTCATGTATGGAAATGTATGGGATCATAGATGCCAAAACCATTATATATGAATTGATATATGGACTAATATATGAAATGTATTATAATATATGAACTCATATATGGAAATTGTAATTATGAAGCTCTTCATATGTGATTCATATATAGAGATAAGATGTTATATATGGTGACATATAAAAATGTATGCTTACATGATATATCACATAAGATCGCATTTGCAATCAAAAAAGATTAAATTTTGTTAATTCGATCTTTTTCCCTCTTTTTAATCACTGGTGAATTGGAAGTCTGTTAAAAAATACATAAGCGGATGCAAAGTTAATATGCGTAGAGCCTCAATGTTTAAAAAATAAAAACTCGTGCAACCAAAAAATCGTACTTGTATGATTTTATATATTGTGTGCCTATTTAATAAATCAAATAATCAAAAAGATAATTCAGTCATTAAATTATTATTAATTTTATAAAAAGTAACGGAGTTCTCAGATATGTATATTTAAGAAACAAAATTCATATAACTACAAAAAAATAATATTAAAAACTAGTGTTAGTATAAAAACGGATTAATTTTTCTTTTATTTATAATTGCACTAGTTTTTAATCTGCCCATATACCCTTATTTTTCGGATCCGAACCATATATGGGATATCATATATGCTCCATACATATTTTTTTAGCTGGGTATACATACATGTATGAACATATGTATATTTTCATACATATATGTCCATATACCCTCATTTTTCGGATCAGAACGATATATGGGATATCATATATGCCCCATACATATTTTTTTAGCTGGAGCATATTTTCTCTCTTTTTTTATCACTGGTGACTTGGAAGTCTGTTACAAAATACATACGGTATGCAAAGTTTATATGTGTAAAGCCTCAAGGTTTAAAAAAAAACTCGTGTAGCAAAAAAACTCATTCTTGTATGATTTTATACATTGTGGCCCCATTTAATATATCAAATAATCAAAAGGATAATCCAGTCATTAATTTTATCGAAAATAAAAGAATTCTGTAGATAAGAAACAAAGTTCATATTACTGAAAAAATATATTGAAAACTATTGTTAGACGAATTATTTTTTCTTTTATAATTAACTGGATTAGTTTTTAATCTGATTTCTTTGTTTTTTTAAATAATTGATTCACCTTTTGACTTAAAATGAGGAATGAAATGACTTTTAGTTCGATTTGAATTATTTGTCCAAACAAATGTATCATTAAATACAACCTCCCTGTTCAAAATCTAAAAAAAGTAATTTTAGTAATTTAATTTATTGCACAACAGTGCGATTTTGTGAACTTAGCATACTGTAGAAGGAATATTTACACACATATGTATGAAAATGTATGAATATATATAATCATATATGCCCATATACCCTCATTTTTCGGATCCGAACCATATATGGGATATCTATCATATATGCTCCATACATATTTTCTTTAGCTGGGTAGTTACAATTTTACTTTATTTTAAGTACTTACACATATATATGTATGTATGTACATATGTAAGTATGCACATGTGTATTCCCAAATATGTGAACATATTTTACAGACGAAATTTAGAAAAATCAAAATTTTAGATACGAGTAACCATACACTTGTTCTATAAAATAACGATTGAAACCATGTTTTCGTTTTTAAAACATTTATTTATTTTCATGTGTGTGACAAGAAAAGAGCTTTCAGTTTTTCACACTCATTTAATTATTTATGTAAAATTAATTAAAAATCAGTCTACATATTATTCATTTGACTTTAGCGAAAATGTTTTTTAATTTTTAATGTTAGAATGTGAACTGACTTTAAACAGTGAAAAATTATTATTTTTTCTCTAATTTTTTACCGTAAATTACAAAAAAAAAATTAAATAAACGAAAAAATCTAAATGATTTTTTTCTATAAGCGGATTCATTTAACTTTCACAAAAACGAATTTTGACTTCTGTACAAAGCAAAGGTGTTTCCATTGCTTCTATAATTTTTCCGTGAAAGATTCAACACCAAATTCAGTATAAACAAATAATTTTTGCTTTATTTTCCACAATTTAACTGTCAAACAAATCTCAAAAAATTTAAGTATTGAGTAAAAATAAAGTAAAGGTTATAGGAAAAAAAACTTAGTTCTAATAAACAACGGAAAATACGAAATGCAATGAAAATCTGTTTTAATGGGTAAATGTATTTCCAATTGAATGCTAAAATCAATTAAAAATTAAATTGATAATCCCCTTATTCATAAAATTTAAAATTAATTTGAAATGAATTTTATTTAAAGTTTTTCATAGAATTTTTTTTTATAGATAATAGGTCTGTTCAGTTACTTTCCCAGCAGAAACTAGCAACGGGATAGTAAAGCAAAAATTTACAAAATTACTCTCCTAAATATGAAAAAGTAAATGATACAGTTGGACTTTTTCTGATCTATTTTTTTATAATATTTTAAATAACATTTTTTTTTAGAAATTGACATTTAATATGAAATTCTTTACACAGTTTCATGTATTTTTACTATTTTTATGCACTTTTCATAGTTTTTCAATTTTATTCCATTAACAAATACAAAAATGCTTCTTTCCATCTCTGATCATATATGAGAAACAAACAAAATTATTTGCCATTAAAATTGAATTTATGTGGCTTACTGAAAGAAAAACTATAAATTAAGAAAACATGCTTTCTTTTTTCATACGTATACATGTTTTTTTTACAGAAATTCATATTTTTAAATTTTCCTTTTTCAGATATTTTTGAAATAATTAATTCGACAACGAAATACACAACAAGTGGTTGGATAATTCTTGCAAGTAAAAATTTTACTACCCAGCTAAAAAAATTATATATGGTCCATATATTTTTAATATATGAATGTATATAACTATATATGAATATGTATGAATTCATATATCGAAATACATGGGATTATACATGGCAAAACGATTATATATGAACTAATATATCGACTAATATATGAAATGTATTATAATATATGAGCTCATATATGGAAATCTAATTATGAATCTCTTCATTTGGGGATCCATATATAGAAATACGATTTAATATATGGAGCCATATAAAAATATATGCACACATGATATATCAGATAAGATCGTTTATGCAATCAAAAAAGCTTGGTATTTTATCACTGGTGAGTTAGAAATCCATTAGAAAATAGATACGATATGCAAAGTTTATATGCGTACCCTCAACGTTAAAAAAGAAAAACTGTTGTTAAAAAAAACCATTCTTATATGATTTTATACATTGTGGCCCCACTTAATGTATCAAATAATCAAAAGGATAATCCGGTCATTAATTTTGCAGAAAATAACAGAATTCTCTAGATAAGAAACAAAGTTCATATTAATGCAAAAAATTACATTGAAAATTATTGTTAGACGGATTGTTATTTATTTTATAATTAATTGCATTAGTTTTTAATCTGATTTCTTAAAATAAATTTTATGTACGATTTTGGTTTTTTAAATAATTGACTTTTGACTTAAATTGATGAATGAAATGACTTTTAGTTCGTTTTTCATTATTTGTACAAACAAATGTTTCATTAAATACAACCCTCCTGTTCAAAATCTAAAAAAAGTAATTTTAGTAATTTATATTATTGCACAACAGTGCGATTTTGTGAATCAAGAAAGTATGAATATGAACTTTGCATACTGTAGAGGGATTATATGCACATACATGTATGAAAATATATGAATATATACAATCATATATGCCCATATACCCTCATTTTTCGGATCCGAAACATATATGGGTGATCATAGTTATATACTCCATACATATTTTTTTTAGCTGGGTAGTAATAATTTGTAGGAATTTTTTTGTCTCTCAATTTTTTTCTCTCCTTTGACGCTCCTCTTTGCAATTTTTTGAGCTAATGAACACTTTCCAGTAATAATTGTAATAATTCGTAACAATTTTTAGTAAATGAACAAATTTTTTTTGTATTCCTTCACTGTAATAATTTTGTGAGTGTGAAATTTTGGTTATACCTAAAAAGCTCTTTTTATGTCAAAACGAAAGCTTTAGAAAATTATTTATAAAAATCAATTTTTAAACGTTATCGTTTATAAACGAAACATAAAAACGAAAGACCTTATGTTTTCAAAAAACAGGCTGTAAATGTAATAAATAGTCTTCTAAACGAATGTATTATCCCTCTTCGAATCACCAATTCGATCGAAATTGATTTCTATTCGGTCATTCAGAAAAAGAAAATCGAATAATTTAGTAGAAATGAAACGACTATAAATTTAATGCTCGGAATTGTCGTTTTCTGTACGTGAAAGTACAAAAATTTGTCTGAAATAACTTTATTTCAACAAAGAAAAATGGTTTTCAACAATTTATTTAATTTCTTACATTTATCAAATTTACTTATAATTGTAAATTAGATTGTAAATAAATACATTACAGAAAAATAATTCTTACATATGTACATACGTACGAGTATGTACATATGTATGTATGCATATAAGAAATTTTCTCAGGTCTTAAGAAAAAATTGCCACACCATAAGAATTTAAATATTCTATTTAGCCAAATAAAAATTAATAAAACTTTAACACATACACTGAGTTTGTATATGAAAGTGGTTCTAGGCATCCCACAATCGTCTTCGCCATAATATTCCGGCCAACAAAAACTGCTGTTATTGCAATTACAGACATTTCGTGTATTAATATTTAAATTTTGTTCACTTCATAAAAAAAATTGTTGTGGCTTTGGTATTTTGTTTAGTTCTTACGATAACCATGTGCTTTTTGTCTTGTGTTGCCCAATATTGTCAAATTTAATTTGAAATTAATCGAATTGCCGCTTTTGTTACGAAATCTGGAGAAGGTAAAACAAAATCGATCGAAAAAAGAACTCGACATCAAAACAATTTTGATAGATTCCTGTTACAGGATTGAATATTATCATCAGGACCCGGATTTCGACGAAAAGACATTTTTTGCTGTTATTTTTAAGATTGCTATATATACAGAAATGCGGTATATACGATTTTCTTTTAAAAAATTAAAAGTTATTTAAATGAAATTTATTTTCTGGTTGTTAAGCATTGTTGCTTTAACAAATCGTCGAAGACTTCAACCAAACATTTTGAACTGCCACAAACCTCTTATCTTATGCTCAGAATTTCAAAAACCATTTGATGCGATAAGAGGTTTGTGTCTATTCAAAATGTATGGTTGAAATGTTCGACGATTTGTTAAAGCAACAATGAAATGCATATAGACAATGCTTAAGCACCAGTAAATAAATTTCACTTATAATAGAATTATGACAATAATTCAAATAATAAATTTCTTGAATAAAAAGCTTTATGGTAATTTTTTTTAATTTTTTATTATTTTAAATAATTTTTCGGAAATTTGTCCACTTTGCCAGCAAAAATTACTGCTTTCCAGAAGTCTTTTTGTAATGATGATGATCCAGCTAGAAAAAGCCATGCATTTTTTGCCTTACTAAAGTGCTTCACAGAAGCAATATTTTATATAATTTTTGTGAGAGCCAGCCTTACGTTAGTGCTTTTCAAAAGCACTCCGTTCTTAGAGCTTCCAAATCAGAAATATTTTTTGATAGGTTGTTGCTTTGTTGGTAACTTATTCATTACTTTAGGTCATGTCCACAAATTTTTGACAAGGCTCCATTAAGAAGGGAATGTTTTAAGCTTTTGCTTGCAGATTTAGTTAATATTAACACCCGAATCAATTTTAAATTGCGAATATTTTGAAAAATACATTTGATATTATTGACTCAAAGGCAATTGACGAATCCCAAAAATCTTTTGCAAACGATTTTACAAAGTGGCACATCCTGAGTTCATAAAAGGACCTGCAATGCATAGTATATGTTACTGAGGAGCTCAAAAAGTTGTCCTGATCAAAAATTTTAAGAATACTCGAACTTCGCGATGGTAAAAACACTTAAAAAATTTTATAATTTGTTGGAAACAACTCAGGGTTTTCACAAATTGGACAGAATATCTAAAGAAATTTCTAGACTTAATTTTGACAGATATTTTAACAGATAATCGTAGGTTTTTTTGCTTTGAAAATATAAAAAGCATTTAATAATATATTTTAATTCACAGCAAATTGATTAAAATAAATAAGTTTTAATTAAATTTTTTACGCTGATGAGTAATTTTTGGTGTTTTTTAAGTAATTTTGTAATTTTTTGGGTGCATTTTTTCGTATTTTTTAGGTCATTAAATTCCTAGCCCTGATTATCAGTAAACATTCATTTCAGTGCATTTTAGTAGTATTTTTGTGATTTTAGTATTCGACAACATAACAAATTTAATAAAGAGTGTTTCAGAATTTAGAAAATATTCAAGTCTTCCTGATCAGTTTCTCTAACTGATGCGAACGTTCAATTTTCCTATCATAGATTTTTAGCTTCAGACAATACCTTGTAAAAAATCTAGTCTTTAATGGATCGAATCAGGTAACTATGCCGTATAATTAAATTGATCCACGTGATGCATATCCTTCTTATTGAAACATAATCGCGCTAATCTAAGCAATTTTTTAAGTTAAGTCAACCACATTTATTAATTGTTTAATGAAACGGCAATGAAATTCATTGTTATTTTGCGTTGTGATCTTTGCTTACTAACTTTGAAATGTCAGTGTAGCCGAAGAGTGTCTAGAAATTAAAATCTTTTTGAATTATGGGCTACCCTTTATAAAAACCAATTCAAAGAAACAAACAATATCTATCTGCTTTTACTAACTTTCGTACATCAATCTTTGGTAGAAATGAGTTTTATTAGTTATTATATGTACATATGTATGTACATCATTCTGGGTAAATGACTCTATTTTTATGAAAAAAAAAACAAACGAGAAAGAAGTAAATTTCAAAGAAATAAAGCCGCAATTAAGAAGACATAAAAAATTATATAAAAAAACACAACATGGTAACAGAAGAAAAATTTAAAAAAATATATAAAATATACAAAATGAAGTCAAAGTCGGAACAGATCACTCATTCACTCACTCTGTCAGTTCTTAAGGATGGTTTAGAATCTCCACTGTAGATGAAAATGATTATGATGGTAGGTACATTTGATTCAACTATAACTTTATCTACTTTTTTAGTTTTTGTTCTTTGGCAGAAGCTGCAGCTGAGTAGAGGAAATTTTTTAGTGCAAAGCCATTTTTGAAACACAGCCGACAGAGTACAAAAAAAATACTTCAAAAATACTACTTTTTGGCAGTTACATAGAAATATGACAACTAGCTCTAAAAAATTATACTATTGTAATAACTTGAAAAACATTTTTTTGCGCTGTGACACAGCAAAAAATTAATTATTAATGATAAAAACAGAACTAGCTGAATTTATAAAACTTGTTACGAGCAAATCAATTGAAGTAAAATTCAAAAAATTGTGAAATTTTGTTTAAGGGTCTATCTATTCATATACTATGTAATGGCTCTTGTAGGGAAGGGGGGCGGGGAAGAAGGAAAAATAAGAATTTGTTACGGTTAATGTTATATTAATAGCCCTTAGTTGCTGTCAAACATGTGAAGAACACGCGTAAATAATGAATAACTAAAAAAATGTTTGATATTGTAATAAGTTGTAGTTAGGAATTACTGCAGTATACTTGAACTACTTCAAATCATGTGAATTAGTTCCGGCAAATTCAACTTTTCATTAGGTTAGGGTAGGTTAGGAAGGGTGGTGCTACAACACACATCCAACCGGAAACCCAGTTGGATCCATTGTGATTCCTTTCTATTGACCCGTTAATAATAATATTTAATCTCCATTTGCATCCAGAAGTGCCCTTATTAGCTGTCATAAAGCAACTTAATTCCCTTGATGAAGCAACTGATATACTCCAGTTTACACTTAAGTACTTTTCATTACTCAAGGACAATTAGGATGTTTTCTCGGAAATCACTCTTATAGTAAGATAATTCAATTTCGAACTTTTCATATTATTCTTTTTTTTTGCACCTGTTTTTATTTTTATATTTATTTTATAATTTTTATACATTAAAAATACCGCGAGATATAAGTGGGGTCTTTACGTTCGCACTGTGCCTCCTGATGCGATAGGAATTTCGCAATAGAGTATAAAAAGTTGAAATATCGTCGCGAAGGTGTTTCATATATACATAATGCATTTTCTTATATGTGCTCTGAATTATGAAAACGGTCTACGTGATGTGCATTTTTGCTTAATAAATATTTAATAAATTTATATAAATTGAGAATAGTATAACTCTAAATTAATATGTTGTTGCATGATATGAAAATATTTTTGGAATATTAATTTGGACCAAAGAAATATATGACTCAGAACACTTTCATAATTAAGGGCGCATATATGTAATCAATTCATTAAAATTTGAGACGTAAAATTTAATTTAAATACATGCAACGTCTGCCATGAAGCTTGCGAAACATATTTTGACATGTCTGTTTGAAATCAAGAGAAGACATGGGCCTCGCATGCCGCTTGTAGTTTCAAGGTAAGCAGATTTCAAGCAATCAATCAAATATAATAAATGTGTGGTATCACTTGATGCAGATTTCTGCTTAATATACGTAACTTTTATTGCAAATGGAATATGTGAATTGTTTTGGTTCATCGTATTACAATTTGCTGAAAGCTTTTTTTTAATAACTAGCGGAAATCACCCTTTGTTGCACATCTGCAATTTTAGCAAACATGGCATGATTTTTTGCTACAAAGCGTGAGTGTCTTTTTCCAGTTCTCAGAAAATTAATTATAAAAGCTGATTGTAGAATAAATATTAAAAGAACTTTTTTTGGTTTTTGTAAATTGAGAAAAAATGCTTTGCTTTAAAGTTTTGACAATGCCTAAGCCAACAGAAAAATATAAAATCATATATTTTTTGATTGAAAATGCTGTTGATGAAATTGAATGCGTGGAGATTTTAGAACACGAAGGTAAGTTAAACATAAAGGATCTTCCTCCAAAGGCTAACATTTTTATGCATAGATTCATGTAAGGATGAATTAGTTGATAATATTTTAGATGATGTTATTGAAGACATAATCTCGGTTGTACCATACCGCCGTGGCTTTTTGAATTTGGTTCCTAAATCAATGACGTGGTCCTTGAACATTCTTACACAGTTAGATGATAACAGATTTTTGCAAATGCTACGTGTAAATCGACTGGAATTCAATGCACTTGTTTCCCTTATATCTGAAGACCCTGAATTTAACAAACCGCATTCCTGCGAATAATTTCCAACAGAGTACCAACTCGCAATAGTGCTATATATACTTGGATCATCAGCAGAAGGGGCAACTTAAAAAACAGTGGCACGATTGACAAAATAACTCGGCGAATTTTTAAGTCTTTTTTTAATATGCAATCAAAATACATATTTTGGCCAAGCGAACATGAAATTTGAATTGAATTTTTACTATTTTAGAAATAATTTTTGACCAGCTTTAGCAAAAATTTAATTTCAGCACAGGCAGTTTAGTTTTTAAACGCAAAAAAAAGGAAAAACACAGCTGTTTTAGCATTGAGAACATTTGCAATTTTGAATATGCAATGGTTTTTGGTTATGCATATTTATTCACGTGATGCAAATCTCAGTTGCATGTACTTTGTTGTTGTGGTATTGCAGAATATAGCACGTATGCTACATTTGCAATATCTGCAGGACTTGCAAGGGCAGTATGCAACGAAGAGTGGTTTCCGCTATTGTTATTCCTATGCGCCTTTTGCTACACCAGGAATCTGGCGAGAACCACGTTATACTACGAACACAACTGAAACGAATTTCGTCCATAACGATAAATTCGTCCATAAGAATACGCTGAGTAAATTCGTCGTGTGAGGCACAATTTTAAATTAAATTAAATTTTATTTAATAAAAGGTCTTATAATTGACCAAGTTGGTTATTGCTTGTGCAAA
Organism: Tachina grossa; assembly: GCA_949987645.1. Lineage (NCBI taxonomy): Eukaryota > Metazoa > Arthropoda > Insecta > Diptera > Tachinidae > Tachina > Tachina grossa. The sequence continues at coordinate 121,860,632 of OX465274.1, read as the reverse complement.
AATAGAGATAATTTTTTTTCGTCGTTCGTCACCATAACAATAATAACACCATTTTATTACTTAGAAGATTTTAAAGCCTTAAGAAGATATTTAAGTTTGAGGAGCTTTTGGACTCTGGCTTACAAGACTATAATTTGCTTGTTGATCTCAATATCACGCCTTAACAAAGTCAGCTAATTTAATAAGTTTAAAAACAATATGGGATCGTATTCAGAAGAGCAAGGAGAACGTTTTAATTAGGATATTACATACATAAGAACTTCGAACAACGTTATCAAGGCCAATACAATGAAAATATGATAGTTGACTATACTTTAGGTTTATTAATAGAAAGTGTCCTGAAAAAATTATTTTTTGTAGCTTACGATTAAATCAAAAATAAAGCTCGGTATATATATATATATATATCTGACTTGCAAGAGGTTCATAAAACCGTTTTTCATACAAAATTTTATAATTCCGATGATGATTTTCATGATAATATGCTTAAAGAAGTTTTTAAAAATAGTAGTTATAAAGTTATTTTAGCTGCAACAAGGAAAATTGTGAAATCCTTTAAAAATAGCCCAACAAAGAAACAATTTGCTTACACAGACAAAACTATGATAGGTTGTTTTAATGAACATTATTTTGAAACTGATTTTAAGTTTTATTATTTTCTTTATTTGGTTTGATGAATAATTGTAAATTATTTTGATAAATCAAAAATGTGTTTTTCATTCTATTAAAATCTTACGAATTTTGATATTAAGTTTTACGAATTCTGTCGTAGGTCAAAATTCAGTAAAAGTATTATTTTATTTTTTATATATTTATTGCCTTATTCATAAAAAAATATTTCAGGTTTATTAAGCCCTTATTTGACATATTTCTATAGGAATTTTGTCAAATAAACCTGTAATAAACCTGACATAATTTTTATGAATTATACCGTTAATAATTAAATACAAAATAAATTTGTTTCTGCTGTGGTGAGTGTCATTGATTGTGAGTGTCTTTGGAAAATTTGGTTTTTATATGTCTGTGAACAGAAGAACACATAGATTAGTCCCTGTCGGGATTTGAGCTAGCTTAAAAGTAACTAATGGTTAAGCAGAGACGAGTGACAACTGACTCAAAAGCTAACTCATTTTACATGTTAAACGCTAATCAGGGGGCAAATTACGGCACTCGTTACCGAACGAAATTACGAAATATTTCCGTATAAACTCTATTGAAATATTTCGTAATTTCGTTCGATAACGAGTGCCGTAATTTGCCCCCAGTTTTTCAACGTAATGTCCTCAGAACGAGTCAGTACTCACTAACGCTGCATAAGTTTCAAATAACCACAAGTTAGCTCATTTCGAGTGAGTTTTTGGCTGATAAAATGCAAGTGCACTGTTAGTTAGTTGCGAACTGACTAACTAATGGTTGGCCCATTGTGACTTAGTTTGTGGAGCATCAAAAAATAATATAAAAAGGTCTTTCTTTAGCTAACCATTATTTTTAACTTTTTAAGTAATTTTTAAGTAATTAACATTTTTAGTCAACTTAAATTTAAAACAACTTTAAATTATTTTAAAGGCAATAATGGGTATCGAACCGTGATCACTTTGTTTGTCAGCAATCATACTTAACACTTTGCTTATACGTCATATAAAATAAGGACGCCACAGAGTTAACATAAACATGAATTTTATGCTGAAATCTTCTCGATAAACTTTGACCCATCGCTGCATCAGCTTTGAGTTAGCTAAAAGTTAGTTCAAAACTTATCGAGGACATGTTAGTTGTACAAAAACAACTCACTAATGTCAGCATCAGTTTTGAGTTAGCTTAAAGTTAGTTCAATACTTATCGGGAAGAAGACAGTCCTACAAAAAGCCACTGTCTCACATCTGTATCATTTATGAGTTAGTTCAGAAGCTAGTTGTAAATGAGTTAGCAAAATGTCACCCATATTTTGAGCTAGCTTATAAAAATCCGACAGGGGTTGTACAATATGCTTCGTATGCATATTGAATATGCATACAACTATGCATATTCAATATTATACATACACTAAAAGAAAAATTATTCATTCAGCTAATGCTGCATTAATAGAATGATAATTTTAATTTTCTAAATGGAACTGCTCTCTTACAGCACTTGTTAATTTTTTATACTTCATTGTATTTATGACAATATTTTTGTTGATACTATGAAATTAATTTTTTTTCTAATTTTAAGAAAATTAAAGGCTTATCTAATTAGATTTGACGATTTCTCGCAAAATAACACACTTTATAATACATGAAATTAAATAAATTTTGATATCAAAGTATACCATTTAATCGATTTTTTTTTTCAAATTCCCTAAAAGTCTACCCAGAAAGAAATAGACAAGAATTATGTTTAAAAAAAGTTTTAATTTCAATAATATTTGTCATTAACTTAATACAACTTTTATCAGTGTTTATCTTGCTTGTTGACTGAAACAAAGCTCTAATGTGCTTTTGTTGTTGTTTATTTTGATTACTCGTGTTGTAGACGTGTAAATGCCGACAAGAAACCGAAAAACGTCGTGGCTTCTTTTTACTCAACAAAGTTATTTGTTAAACTCACTGTTGCCAACTTTTTTCCAATAAATATCGCTAAAATAGACAAGAAAATAGCTAGAAAATAGCCAAATTTCAAAATGACTTGAAAATTTTGCGATAAATAGCTAAAAAATAAATTTATTTTTAGGTTGTTTCAAAAATTTCACGGTGACTTGTTAGCTTCTTTCGTACTTCCCAAATTTCCCTACAAATTTTATAAAATATGGTATGTACAGATACATATGTTATTCATCGTTTCTACTACTTCGGGACTTATAGAGTAAAAGTAGCCCTGCCAAACCTGCTGATTTTTGTATGGCGAGTTCCTGTTGTGGAGTACTACATTTTTTAAGTCTAATAAAACATGCAAACATAGCAGTTATCTAAAGCGCTATTTAAAGAATTAATATAAACGTATTTACTTATGTATAAAATCACTTATTAAAACGAATGTTAGAATGGATATGAGTACATTAGCTCACCTTTAAACCTGCATTGTTGTGGCGCTATTCAATCTCCTTTTTTCTATAGTTTGCTTCATATAGCTTCACCGCTTCTGAGCAAGCTCACATTTTAAATCGAATTACGATGGTTAAAAAATCGCTAGAATTCCCGCTAATAGCTAAATCATAATTTTTTCCGAAAAATTTACTTAAAAATCGCTAGATTTGACGAGAAAATAACTGAATTGGCAACAGTGGTTAAACTATATCATGACGCAACTTGCACATGTCAAAGAAACTTAATAATAATGCTTTGCGTGTATTCATTATTTGCGCATCCAATAACGATTTGGTACGTAGCTGAGTAGTAACTACGTTAGTCTGTTAATCAAGAGGTTGCCGGTTCGACTCATCACAAACGCATTTAGTTTTAGTCGCCAAAATGAAAAAAAAAACGCCAAAACCGGAAAAAAATCGCCAAAACAAGAAAATAAAGTGTCAAAACTAAAAAAAGAGCCAAAACTTAAAAAAATCGCCAAAACCGAAAAAACGCAAAAACCGCCAAAACAAAACAACCGAAAAGACCCCAAAAACGAAAAAAATGCTAAAACTATATATTATATAGGATGAAGATTATATTAAATTACATATCTAGTGTTCGTACGGAACCCTTCGTGCGTGAGTCAGAGTCGCACTTTACTGAATTTATTAACTAATATTTTAATTGTATTCACAAATACATTAATTGTACATACAAATCTTTTTTATTTGTGTAAGCAAGTGTTTCACACATACAATGAAAACATTTCGTACATACTAGTGTCCTGCACAAGACTATTTATAAGACCTTTCAAGACATGAGAGATTTTTTCAAATGCTTTACTACACAAAATATTCTTAAAGAATCTGGCAAGACAAACAACCGAAAAAAATTTCTTGCTAAAAGTGTTGCTAAGCGATTCTTTTATAATATTTCGCTGCAGTAAAGCATTTGAAAAAATCTCTCATGTCTTGAAAGGTCTTATAAATATTCTTGTGCAGGACACTAGTACATACAACGAAACAGTTTTCATCTAAAAAATTTTTACTTTTTAGATGAAAATGAAGAGTGCGAGTTCAATACACTGCGCGATTGTCAACGTTGTAAAATAATTAATAAAATGTTGGTATACAGTTTCAGTTAATTTACAATAGGCACAATCAATCACTTAATTTCATATGTATGTATAATGATAGTATTTCATTTCTTGAATGAAAGAGTTTCACGAAATCAATTAAGTGTTTTATATGAAACCTTATGAAATATTTTCATTAATGCAATGAAATCTTACGTTAGCTCGTTATTAATGATTAATCAGTGTACATATGAGTTGATGTGCTTGTAGCAAAACTTTGACTTATGGTAGAAATTTATTTATTTATTTTATTTATTTCTTGATACATATTATACAAAGTAAATTTGCTTATCATGGTGTTGCACAAATATGGGCGGAGTAAATAGACCATAAGCCCAATATGTTATTAACAGTATTTTAAAAAAGTTTTGTGACTGACTGTACACGACCTATGTGTTCTTATAGGAAGAAGCAACGTGGTTGTTAAAGAAATTCCACAAAAAACCGCAAGATTGTACGGTTATCCGTGGCAGATCAGTCAACCAGCACGAGCGAGACGAAAAACTCTCGAAGTCCAAACGAAACATACAAGCCTGACCGCACTTTACAAATAATTGCGATGACGCGAGAGCTGTTCTTCAACCCAGAGCTGCTTAACGACTGGGTTGAAATTTACATATTGTAAGTATGTAATTTTCTCACAAAAAATATATAGCAACTTATTTTCTATTTAAATACTACCTACTTTTTTATTCCTGGCTGTTGGAAATATCGATTAATTACTTTTGGGTATCAACTCTTAAGACATGTATAATTGATGATATAACATTTTCCCTTCTTGACCAAAAGATTACTTCTAACAATAAGTTAACAGAAAGAAAAAGTCTTTAAAGATTAATAATTTAATGTTTATATCCTGGTACCAATACATACGAGGTAACCTCAGTAGAACAGCTGACCACTTTTCTCTCTATAGTAGATATGTAATGTTAAAATTTTTCTAAGTGAAGAGCTTAAAAATCAGAGAATTTTTAAATTCATCGTATCATAATTTGTTGAAGGATTTTTTGTAATAAAAGCTCAAATTTACTAAATTTACAAATAACAAGCGAAATAGTATTTTAAATATACAAAACCTGACTTCCAGATTGCTATGAGAAATTTGTATATAAATATTTTTTTATATTTCTGTAGCAAGTTTTGGAAAAAACAAAATAACAATAAATTAATTACCAAATAAAACATTCAAAAAGAGGCTGTTGAATTGATGTTTATTGTTGATTAGCTGATTTCATTTGTGACCAAAAAAAGAAATTTTATTATCGAATGATAACGAAATAATATTTAATCTATGTACATATTTTATATACATACCCATATATTTATTATTAGCTAATTGATATACATACATACATATGTTAATAAGATTTGGATGAAAGCATCATAAAGTTCAAATTAATAGCTGATTGAAAAAAAAATCACAAAGTTTCTACACATTTAAAATTTATGCAGAAAAATTAACCAATTTCAATGAAATTCCGCATATTTTTCATGCAAATTTTTAACGTTTCAAAATTTTGTGGTTTACTCAATTAAACTATAAATTGGAACTAGTATTAATTTAAATTTATGTGTTTTATAATGAAATGATTTCGAAGCCTAACAAACAAATTCAATCATTTCTAAAATAAAATTGTGACTCTAATTGGTTCGAAATGTCAAAATCAATAGAGCCTAAGTAATATGTTACACATTATTATCGAATATCTATGTAGGTATACCTACATTTGCGAAATGTTTTATTTAAATTTAAATTCACTCAATTCCACAAGAAAAACATTTTTCTTTGTTTTTTTTTTTTTTATTCAATTGCCTATTTACCACTCCATTTTCGGACAAGCAATGAATGTTAAATATGCTAAATACGCCATTAATTCTTTATTTCTTTTACATTATTTTTTCTTGTATGATTTTTATAACTTGAAGGTCGTTTAAATCGTTTAAATCAATCATTCCAAATATCAATGTGGCAAAAAAAAAATTAAAAGACGACTGGCTGTTCTTCCTTCCAACTTTTGGAAACTCGACATTAAGCTACTTTTTTGTAATTGTTTGAACATACAATTACGAGGGCCATTGAAAAAGTCTGCTATGAAGTCATTAATGCAGCTTGTAAAAATTAAAAAAATTTAGTTATTTTCCATTGGTTTTCTCAAGTACGCCTCGTGTAAGAGAACAATTTTATGAGGATGTTTAATTTTTATGATTGTTATTATTGTATTATATTGTGCTCATAAACCAACAACCACTATTTATTACTTTATTACAGGCATACAGACATAAATGTGCGAGTGTGTGTATGTATGTACGTACATTATTACATTACTCTTCAGCTTGCTTGTCCATTTGTCAGTCGTCTCTAGTTTAATTTGTAAAAGATCCAATAAAAATTATTATTATTATTATTTTGTGGTTCACATATCGTCTACTTGATTTTATACATTTTTTATAATTATTTCCAGGTTCACGCAAGATACCCACACTAAGAAAACTATAGAATTTGAAAGACAGCCCTTACCATGTACCACATATAAATTTATTTAAGGTCGGATCTTGTGTGGGAGTGCATTTGTGAAAATACAAATGAACAAATTAATGTTTTTTTTTTGGCTTGAAACTTAGTATTTACAACTGAATTACAACACAAAAGTAAAAGTTATAGACCCTTTATTTAACCTTATTCGTTCTACTTGTGCTACTTTTCATTATGATTTAAAATCACTTAAAGTTTTATAATTTCTCGATTCAGGAGTAGTAGGTTGTACAAACTTTGTTAGTAATTTCTATATAAACATTTGTTTTTGAACAATATTATGATTGAAATTGCCAATAATTTACCCACGACCTACGACTCCTACAATACAAAACATGCATGCATAGGGTGTGAATTGAGAAAATATGTATGTGTGTGTATGTATTGTAGATTAAAAATACCTAAGAATTCTTGCGATTCTAAGGCTTAGAATCTAAGGTATCAATTTGACCATTTTTTTATTATCCTTTTGTCTCATTTTAAACTAGTTCGTGCTACTTTTTGCCATTTTTTTTTTAGAAATATTACTTACAGTCGAACCTAGATTAGAGCGTCAAGCGTTGCGTTAGCAGCAGGGTATGTATTTTCAGTGCATTTAAACGTATAAAATATTATTTGAATGTTCATTTTTCCCTAAATGAAGAAGTAAATAAATATCTTTTGTCTTCTGAATTACAGGGATAAAAGATAGAGTACTAATTCCCGTTGAAAGCAAATTTAATATTTTCAAATGTATGGAAAAATGGAGGGCTTGAAGAAAGACGGATACCGAATTATAGTAGAATAATTTTATAAGTACTATCAAGAATCACGACAGTGTGGGGGTGTATGGCTGCATCAGGTGTGGGGAATTTAATTTTCACCGGCGGAGCAATGGAAAAAATTGTTTCTTTGACTATCCTAAAAAGGAAGTCTGTTGGGCAGCTTCGAGAAACTACGTCTTAGGAATAATTTCCATCTTTAACAAGAGAAGGACCCGAAAACTCAGCCAACTGCATTCGATTGTTGATTATTAACAAGATTTCCTACATTCTACCATCTATCTCCAACGCAATTATCGTACATGAACGCGATTAAAAATTTTTCGGATGAATTCGATTGATGAGTGGAAAAGCGTCATATCCCCAGTAAATCATAACTCTAAGAATTTCTGAAGAATTAATAGGATGCTATTGGAATTGGTGTAACAAAAAACTGATTCATTACATTTCAAAAAAGTTAGAATCGAATAGAATAGAAAAAAAATCCCGAACAAAATCTTAATTTGTTCCTGTGTTAATACTTTTGTCCATCTGAATTCGTGCCTTGAATATGAAATCAGTTTTTATTTATTTAAATATACATCGTAGTTGGCAAAAGTAGCACCAGAGTACCGAACTTTAAACAGTTTCTTATACAAATGAATATACACATATACACGAAAGAAGTCTGCAATTTTTGTTTGTTTCAAATAAATAGAATCTCTATTTTATCGAAAAAATGTTTATGTATTGATATATTAGTGATCTCAAAATATAAATACATAAATATACATATATATGCATGTAGCGTCAATAAATAGTTTTAATGGTTATCAAGAATCCCAAAAGAAATGTTGATGGTGAAAATGTACTGAATCGCTTTTGAGTTTGTCACTAGTACTACACTCTCTAATTATTCCCCATTCAATACTTTCTGCTATAGACCCATGGTCGGCAACCCATACCATTACATTTTACAATTGTGTGAGTTATACTCCCACCACGAGCCGTTGTTTCCAGTGAAATTTTCGTCCGATTTCCCTAACTTGAAATTTTTAATCTCTAAAACCAAACTAGATTTTATTATGGTCATAAGAAACACTAAAATTTTGTTTATAAAGAAACACAACTTTTGTTGTTGATACGTCAATGTAATGGTGAATAAAAATATTGTTTTGTAAAAAATTTTCTTAAAATAATTTAAATATATGCTTGAAAATGCCTTTGCATGTTAATAATTTTCTGAAAATCTTAGTTGAGTTTTGAGCACAATACACTGAACCAAATGTCGTAGGTTATATTAACGAAAAAATTTAGTAGACCCTTAACGAAAAAATCGTTAAATGTACTGGCTTTTTATTCAAATCTAAGGAAAATGTATTAAAATAAACAAATTTTCTTCAAAACAAATAATGGATTTTTGTTAAAAATGTAGTAGTAATAAATCTGTTGGCTTAAATAAAAATTAGTTAAAATAATATCTAAAACTTTGTTAAATAAACAAAATTTTAGTTAAAACATGGAAATCAAAACTACACCTAAAATAGTTAAATTAACATCCTTGAATGAAGTAAATTAGAATAATGTATCGTTTATTTAATAAATGTTGTTAATTTAACTCTGAAAAAAGTGTTGTTTTGAATATTAATTCGTTACAATTCGTTAAACCAAGAAGAAGACTTTATAAACTAAAGCGTTCTAGATATATAGAAATTTTATGGAGTTCAACTAATTTGATGTATTAGAATTGAGTAAAATTATTTTAAATAAATAAAACTACGTGGAATTGATGAATGGGCAGTAGAGTTGAAGAAATTTCGTTTAGTTTATCAATTTTATGTTATTTACATTGAACAAAGGCATGTAGAAGTGAAGAAATTTCTTCATTCCCTACCGAAAAAACAACAGAACTATAAGGAAGAAAAGTTAAGCTTGCCTGATGAACACTTTATTTCGTTTGTGGTTCCTTATAAGTGCAGTGTCATTGTTGAAAAAATATTCTTATAAAATAATTTTAATAAAATTTAAGAAAAGTGGATTGAAATAAATAAATAAAATATTTTAACGTAATGCGTAAGCTAAAAGAAGGTGATGTTGATCAAAAAAGACCTTAATCCCACAAAAGCTCACAGGATACTAAAAAAAAACTTGTATATATACATATAAAATTATATATATAGGTAATATCTACAAAGTTTTTGGTATAAGTTGACTTTACCATACCCAGCGGGAACTAGAAGGAGTAGGGATGCCTTCTAGAAGGCCACTGTGCGCCTTCTTTTGGATGTAGAAGGCCTGCTCGCTCCATTCCATACTCATATCTTTTTTACACGCGTTGTCATTGCGGAGCAGGCCTTCTGTTCTTGCTTCTTTCGCCAGAGATTCTGGAAGGACTTCAAACTAATAGATTTTGTTTTTGCTTTGGTAAAAACACAAAACAAAACACGTTACTCCTTCTCTTCTGCCTTCTCATAGAAACGAGTGTGGAATGTATATCGTATATTTTATGCGAAAGAGTCCTTTAATAAGGCTTGCACCAAGAAGGTCTTCTGAGTTTTACCGCTGGGTATACATACATGTGCACATACACAAATATTTTTAGGTGTCACAGAATAAAATATAGACGACAGTATTGAAGTGCTTTTTATGGACAACTGCTCTTAGGCAGAAGTTGAGAGCCATTGGGCTGCAACCAAAAATTACCGGTTCCACGAACTGTCCCATGAAATATGTACTTCTGTTGTACTAAAAAATGCATACACTACAAAAGGCCATTTGGTTTCAAGTTGGTATGTGTTTAATTAATAATAAAATTTAATTTTAGGTGATTTCATGTTTTTTTATTTTTTGTTGGTAGATATAGATTTTAAGCAGTTATATCCAAACGTAGAGTAATTTCATGCCAATTTTTAAACTTTCGTCTTAAAAAAATAGCCCGTGTTTGAAGAGCATATCAAGGACTAATCTAGCAAATTTTAATTTTAAACAATGAATGAAATAAACAACAAAATTTTTTAAAGTATGATTCATAACTCGTCGTTGTAATGAAATTTTTTATTTTCTACATAGTCATTTGATATCATCAGCAAAAATTTTTAGTGTTTCAAATGGAAAGAAAATATGTACAAGTCTTTGCGAAAAGTGAAATCGATCTGCTTAGTTTTTTTCATACCATGGAACTTGTATGTATACAAAAAGTTCAATTAAATATTACCCTAATGTAAACTTACTCGTATATATTTAGTTACGTATTTATTATTAATGAATATCAATGCATACTTTCATTTACGTTAATTTTGTAAAATAAATTGCGACTTTTCTTGTAATTTGTACTGTTTTTATTTGAATTATTTAATATAATTTTGCTTAATTAAATTTTGTATTATTAATAACATTATTTTTCACCAACTAAGACAATTTTATATATAAATTGAAAATAGTAAACAAAAACAAATTGACTACACAGTTGCTTACGCGATTTGTAAACTAGTTTGCTATTATCAATTTATATAAAAATTTTCTTAAATGTTGGAATAAAATTTTCATACAGGGGCTTAGTAATTGAAAAAATGTGGTAGTTAAAGTGAATAATAATTATTCATTATGAATAAAACAAATTATTCATACGTACTAAATTCATTACTTCATTTGAACAAAAATTCTTGAAAACAAATAAAAAATCTTCAAATTAACTACATTAATTAGTTATTATAAATAAGAATTCTTACTCAATTCAACTAAAGTAATAGTTACAACCCAACCCACTAAATAACAAAACTATAACAGTCAAAATGAAGAAATTTCTTCTAATAAACTATTTACTAAAATTATTTTCTTTAACGAAAAAAATCCGTAGACTTGAATAACGAATTTGTTAGCTGTATAATAACCTACATTTCTTAATTTCTACTCCCCATTTTGCAGTATTTAGGTAAAGTTTTGGTTGAGTGTATGTAACTTCAAAATGTGTACTTGTACTATCTATCTACCCTTTTCCTCTTCTCAGGTAACACAAAGAGAAGGAACTGTTATTTGGACCCAAGTGAGCGAAAAATTAACTTTCTCTTCTAATCAGCCTACCAACTTAAATTAACCTGGGCTTACATTTTTTCGCGTCCGAAAATATACACCGATCTAGGCGCACGGTAGTGCGCCAGGCCAATTTCCGGCCAATACACGCAGTGTGTATATTTACAGGAAGCCATTCGAGCTGTTTTTACAATGATATGTTTTTACAATGATACGGAGATATGGAGGTGCAAAAAGTGCATATTTTAAGACATACTCACTGACCACTGACCACTGACCACTGACACACTCATCAAATTGATGAAGCACTTCCGCTATTGCTAGACAGCTAAAATTTAGTACACGAGAAGATCTAGGTGAGCAATGAACCAAAAAAATCTGAAAACCCGAAAATTTTAACCAAGGGGGCGGGGCTACGCCCATAAAAATTAAAATTTGTGCCAGTGAGCTGAAATTTGGTACGGAGCCTGGAGCTATTTTATTGAAATTCGGCATCCATACTGCAATAGGGCAAGCATAACAATTTTACATTAAAAAAGTGGGCGTTCACACGCCCATAAAATTTCAACCTCATTTTCGTGTAGTACGGCTCAGCATATCTATACTCTTTCTGTATGTATTATTATCCGTTTACAACGAAACTTGACACAAATAGTAAACACTGGCCGAAAAAAATCTTAAGTTTGGAAAATTGGGCATGGTTACGCCCATAAGTATTAAATATTAAAAGTTGCGCTAAGGAGCTGAAATTTGATACACGAGTAGGTATAGGTGAGAAATCAAATAGAAAAATCTGAAAAACCAAAAAAAAAATCCCAGAATGGGTGGGGCCACTCTACTATTGTTTGAACCTAAAAACTTACAGCCATATTTATAAAACTTATTAAGGCTTTTTAAGAAAAATTTCTTATGAAAATTTGTCTTAAAAGCCCTTTATAAAGCCTTAAAAAGTTATATAAATAAGGCTGTTAATATACAACTTTTAACTTAAGCCATTTTCGTAAAACCTTGCATATACGTTACATGTATACAATACTTTAAACTATCACCTAAAAAGTGGACGTGATCACTCCCATAAAATTTTAGCATTGTGTTTAATTTACTTCGGTATAGCATATTTTAGAAGAAAATTAGCATGAAGTATAAGCACTGCTCACAGAAATATTGTGAGTTTAAAATAGTGGGAGGGGTAATGCTCATAAAATTATAAGGTAAAGTTCACGCTAGAGAGCTGAAATTTTATACACAAGTAAGTGTAGATGAGTATGCCAATGGGAAAATCTTAAAACCAAGAAGTTTTATCCGCTAAAACTCCAATTCGCTCTAGAGAGCTGAAATTTGGTACACAAATTAATCTAGATCAGAGATCACTAAGAAAAATCTAAGAAACCAGAAGTTTCAATCACGGGTTGGGAACAAGCACTGTAAACTCAAAATTAAGTTAAATTTTATTAAAACTTTGCATACACATTGCACCTGACCAAAGTCAAAATTTCCTGTTTTGAAAAGTGGCCGTGACCTCTTCATCCATAAATCTTAGCTTTTTCTATCATGTGCTTCGGCTTAGCAGTGTTTAGTCTATTACTCATGTATTTCTCAATAGCTTCTTCCTACAAAACTTTACATGACTCATAAGCACTGACAGATATAAAAGTCGGTGGGGCCAGGCCCATAAAAATCTACGTAATATTATACTGTAGAAAGCTGACATTTTGTAGACAAATAGTCCTAATTGATTTACTCAATCGGAAAATCCAAAAATTAAAGCACCACCTACCCTATTGAAACTTTGTATGCACATTGGGCATATCCTTTTGATTTATGTACTTCGGCTAAGCAGACTTTAGTATGTAAATATATTGACAAAATAGGCGGGATCACTCCCACTAGAATTGACGCTGTATTTTACATATTTCTTTTTAGACGACTCTTAACAAATTGCGTACACACTGGCGACCCGTTGTAATAGCACAATAATTAATTTTTAAGGTGTACAGTCCAACACTCATCACGCTCTAACCCATTATTTTATGTAACTATGAAATTTTTAACTGGCACAGTGATCATGAATAAAAATAAAACTCCCGAGAAATTTTAAGTTTAAAAAGTGTTAACATAGCAAGTTTTTCAAAAAGTAGTCAGATCCTCACAAAAACATCGATGTGAAAAAAGGCCAAGATCCTATCAAAAATTTCGGCCATTAAAAGTTGTGAGATATTAATTTTGACCAAGTTCTTCTTTGCCACAATACCTAACACATATATATATTATGTATGATATAAATTTGTAATCGTAAGGGTGCCATATAATTTCTAGATAATCTGCTAACTTGGCAATGTTTTTACCATTCCAAAAAAAGGAGAAAATGATGTATAAATGTTCATTTCTTTATATAGATAAAAATGTTGTCAAGTTGGCAGCTTATCTAGAAATTATATGGCACCCTTACGATTACAAATTTATATCATACATAATATATATCTGTGTTAGGTATTGTGGCAAAGAAGAAATTGGTCAAAATGAATATCTCACAACTTTTAATGGCCGAAATTTTTGATAGGAACTTGGCCTTTTTTCACATTGATGTTTTTGTGAGGATTGAATATACAAAAGACTAGAAACAGCTTTCAAGACACTTATTTAGCATTTTGAAATATTTCAGAGCGACTACTTTAAAACAAATGTTCACCTGCTAACAAATAAAAAAATAGTATTTTACCAACTGTTCAGTTAGATATGTAACTCTAAAGATTATAAAGAAAAAAATTTTAATTATTGCTCTTTATTGTTTAAATTACATTCTCGACAACCATATACTTCTTCTCTGCAAAGAAAATTTAGTGCCATTTGAGAATTTCATCTCTAGGCAAAAAATATTTCAGGAGCTTAGGTCGTTGAAAATTATACTCAGAGGAAATAGTGCCTAATAAATATGTACGTCATAAAATAGAATATAATTAATAAGATATCTCTATGGTTTTTTTTCAATAAGGAAATCTTATTAATTTAATAAGGAAAGCCTTTTTGAAAAAATCAATAAGGAAACATAATGAAATCAATAAGGAAATCCTTTCTGAAAAAATCAATGAAATCAATAATAAATCCATACATTATACAATTTATAAGAAAGCCTAATAGAATCAAAAAGTTGTTCTCTATGGATTGTTTTTTTTTGTGCCAAAAATAAGGAAAATTTAATAAAAAAGTTGTGAAAAGCAAGATTTCTTCTTGGTTTTATGTGGTTTTCTTCGTGATAAAATTAATAAGATTTGCCACATAAAAACAATAAGAAATCTCTATGAAAAAATCTTCGCTTCTTTCAGCTGGGATATACGCCTTAGCCTAAAAACGTTTCATAGAGAAAAATCTTCTTGATTCTATTAGGCAGGTTTTTCTCTGTGTAGTATCAAAATAAAAAATTAATTTGCAACGAAAAAGACTTTGATTCGAAGAAAGTTTGGTTGGTAGGCTCTAAGAATACTCATGTGCATGGATGATATCATTTGTATAAAAATAAAACTTTCCGTGAATTTTTCAAATTCTGGTCGCTCTAATATACATATGTATATTTATACATTTATACATTTATACGTACATACATAAGTATGTATTACTTTAACTTTCAATTCAGCAGCTTTTGTCATAAGTTAGCATAACTAACTGGAAATTAAATTTTATGAAGGAAAACATAAACAAAATTTTTTGAAAAATTATTTTTGAAGCGAGTGTGCGTAGTGTTGGCGAACTCTTTAGTCTGGGCCATTACATACAACTTTAAATGAACAGAGTAAAAATATATAAATAAATAAAACTTTTCAAACTAGACTGAATAAGACAAAATAAAAACGAAAGAAAAGAAAAAAATATAAAATAAGAAATCTTGTTATTACCAGCACCATCTGACTAAGTAAATTTTACATTAACTTGCCCGTTTAAAGGCATGAATACACACAAAGTCAAACATTTACATATACATTTATAAATATATGAAAATGTATATGTATGTACAAACATACATGAATATATACATATAGATATACCCTCTAGTCAGCCTAGAACCATATGTCTCTATGTCAATACTCTTTCTCCAGCGACAATTGCACTACTTTAAATGTGGATAACTTTCCTTTTCTGCGTGAGTAGAGATACGTTAGAGACAACAGTTCCAGTGTATTGCTGGTGGTATTGTCAATGAACGCGTCAATAATTTGTTTTTCTTTTTTATTATGTTGTGTAATAATATTAAAAAAATATATGTAGACGAGTGACCCTCGTATACCTCGTATGACCCTACATATACGAATGAATCTTCGGTTCATATCTCCATATGGTCGTAAAGGAACTACCTTCTCTATAGTGCTAAAGTCTAATGGTAGATTTTGAATGACAACACTATGTTATGTGTCAATAGGCATTTACATTGGCTTGGGTACACCTAGTCAGTAGCACTATTGACAATGTCTCTAGAAAATCACTATAATTTTACTATTGACAACGAGACAGGATATTGTAGACTAGAGCCCCTAAGATTTACTACTGAATCTTTGGTGCCAATGTCTCCATGTGGTCCCAAAATAACTACTTAGTCAGTAGTGCTACAGTCTAGTGGTGGATTTTCAATGAAAAGCTGATGTTAAATGTCAATAGATGATTACATTGGCTTGGGTACACACCTGGTCAGTAGTACTACTGACAATGTCACTAGTAGATCACTACAATTTCACTATTCGTACTTTCTGCAGGGTATTTATGGTATGTATATGTATATATTTATATATACTTATATATGTATGTGTGTATGTATATACATACATGTACATATGTATGCATGTCTGTATGGATGTATGTACATATTTTTGTGCTTGAAAATTTATACAAAAGAAGAGAAATCCAAAAAGACACAACAACAAAACAGCCAACGACCCAAGAGGGATCGATATTATTCAAACTGTGGCACAAGAAGTTGAATTTATTGTACGGCGATGTGGAAACTAAGTAGAAAACAAAAACAAGTTCAACGAAATTTTCATTCAATACCAGAACATAACTTGACTCCATCGAAAGCAAAAAAAAAAAAAAATGAATAAAAAATAATATACATAAAATTTTACATTGGAGTTGATTTCATGTTACAAATTTTCTAGTTGTAGCCAGGCTGGGATTCCAACCGTGCGTTGTATTTCTTGTTTTTAGAGGCAACAACTAAAATCGTTTATCGCATGTTGTGCAGACTTACGAGTAAAATACACAATAACAGCAACGACGTAAGTATATATAGTATATACATACATACATATATATTACAGATATACATACATACATAGATATCTTTGTACTCAGAATGACAGACGTAGAAACAGACAGCCATAGTGAATTTTAGACCTTCCACTCCCATTATTAAAAACCAGACAAACAGACAGATAGACATACTGTCAGTCAAGAATACATTTGCCTTCAACTTAAATTGAATCTAAAAATCCTTGTTGGGGGTGGTTTCCTAAAAACACAACATGGTTTGTAAAAGTAAAACGATATACATACATTTCCACCTCTTCGTACATCCAAATATTCATCTATGTATGTAAGTACTCGTATTTACTTACTTACATATGTACATTTGTATGTTTCGATTCTATCATATCATTTTTTTCTTCTCTTCCATAATGATGCTTAACATCATGAACAAAAAAGAAACCAACAAAATGGGGTGTTTTTAGAGACCCACAATTGTTTTGTGTGTAAACTTGAAATGTGTTGCTGTAGATTTCGTCCATGTAGAGAAAAATGCTGAAATTAACCTTAAGGGAGTGCACGCCATTTGAATAAATATTTTGCTGACTTAAAATGTGCATCTGGTTTGTAGAAACACAGATGTGGCAAGAACTGTGCTGATTTCGTACAGACATTTTGCATATTTACGAGAGAGCTTTTAATAAGAGGGAGAACCAATCAGTGATGCCAACTTTTTTGGCTCTAAAGGCACATCAGAATTTTAAAAAAGCGTAAATTTGAAATCTAAAAAGCGTAAAAAGCACTAACGTGAAAAAAGAGTGAAGTTTAATAATGTTTTCTAAGCTATTCCCTATTTCGGCAATATTATCAACATTTTTAATGAAATATATCTTTTTGTTGCTTATCACTACTTATGTATTATTAATAACTATCACTAAGCTTATGTCCGACATTGGTCGGGCCTAATAATTTTTTTATAGATTTAAGATTTGAATACTTATTGTTAGTTCATATTTGAAGATACAATAAATAAAAAAACATTCATTAAAAAAAAAAAAAAAAAAAATATATATATATATCAGACGAAAAAGGTATACCTTACACTAAACAAATAAATACACCAAGTTTTTATTAAAGTAATTTTAAGAAATACACAAATTTCTTAAAAGCACTACTTAGTGCTTTTTATTAGTTTGGCACTAACGCTCAAAATTTGGCGTTTTAAGTCTTCAAAAAGCACTAAAAATAATGCCAAAAGCACCAAGTTGGCATCACTGGAACCAATACTCCCAAATATTAAATGTGCGTTATCTTCAAGATTACATGCACGAGAACTATCATTGATAATATTCACTATTTCTGAGTCCACACCATGATCGATTTCGAATTAATTTGAAAGATGTGGTAAATGAAATAACGAAAAAAAATACGCAAAAAAAAGGAAAATAACTTCTAAAATTTTTCGAACATTTCGGAGGTTATTTAATTTTGAAGTAACTCCCTAGCTTGTGGATGCCGGGCTCCAAGATTTTCTTCTCTGAGGTATGTCCACCACTGGCTTCACTTTCAAAGCTTTTCTTTACTACCGACATGAAGGATTTTCTGCTCTGAGATATCTACAAATACGTTTCGCTTTCCAAAACATTTCTCCATTGTGGTTTCTTATTCATATGAACTGGAAATAGCAGCATTGGGCTAGACAGCCACTTTACTTTAGCCCCTCTAAGATATTGGTACTCATTTCTTCAATCTTAACTATATATGAGGCTATCAGCGCAGAAGTGTTTTAACCCACTTCTACTTATTTAAAAATTGCTCTTTTTAAATATTTAATTGCTCTATTACTTTGCAATATTATGATGTGAATACCAAAATGTACCTTAAAGCTGTGATACACTATCATACACAGTCGTTTCGTGTGTGCTCAAAAAGTATGATAGTGTGGATTAAAATTTGACATGTGTGACAGATTTTTTGACAACTCAGTCCGATTTCCAAAAGTTTATGAAAATTTTCATAAAATGATAATTTCTATTAGACCAGAGATGCATTTTGTAAGGCAATTGATAAGAAAACAGCAAATTCTGCTTCATTTATTTAAAGATAGAGAGATACATTTTGAAAATTGCATTTTGCGTTATTATTTCTTTAGAAATCTATGTATATATATAAAACAGGATGTGTGTAACGTATAGACTCCAAAACGGCTGGGCCGATTTTGATGAAATTTTCAGGGAATCTTCAGAATATTCAGGCGGGTGAAACCGTGAAGTCTGATTTTTGATTTTCGGTCTGCGGGCGGAGGGGTGTGGCAAAATCAATTTTTCATATGTATATATTAATTTTTGTTTTGCTTTTTTATTTTTGAAAGCTGTTGTCATGTTTTTCAAAACGTGATATCAAACTCTTAAATCGGTTATGTAGTTCCGAAGATATTTACAAAAAACCTATGTTAATAATGATCCAATATCAAAATTTTAAAGCTTTCGAAATGTTGCATTAAAAAATGCGAGTTTTCGGTTTATTTACAAAATATTTACATCATTCGATATCACGATGGGGGCAGCGAGGCACACCGGGAGTAGCTAGTACAGTATATTATTTTGGAATTTTTTGCAATTAGCTTTGAAAAATTATATCCTTTAAGTGATGTCTATTTTCTGCTTCGCACATACGTGCTCTGTTTAGCATATTTTCCACAACTTTTCGCAAAATTTCGGGTGTAATGGATATGATTTTATTTCAATGTTGGTTTTTAGTTGGAGTATGGTTCCAGGTTTGTTAACGTACACTCTTTCAAATATCCCCAAAGAAAACTGTCAGGAGCTGTTAAATCTGGTGAACATGGAGTCCAGTTAAAATCTCTTGTGCGCGAAATAATGCGTTCGCCGAATATGTTCCTTAACAAAACCATTGAGGCATCTGCAATATGTGCTGTGGTTCGATCGTGTAATGATTCATAATTAATTCCCCAAGACTTCTTTATAAAATGCTGAAAACAAACAAACAAAGAGAAATAATTAAAATAGTTATAATGAATTCAAACCATATACATAGCTCATTCTGCGCCACCATGTCTATTGAACAAAGATATTAATATGAAGATACTTATATTGATTTAGGTATTGGGGCCTGTGGAATAGTAGATCGATTCAAACCTCAACTGTTCCTTTGGTATGAAATCTACGTAAAGTTTTTTTTCGATGTTCTTTTTATTTAAAAAATGTGGAATACCCACCTCTTAACGTTTGAGTAATTTCAATAATTATTTCTTATTTTCTGACGAAGATGAGTCCAATAATTGATTTATTGTAATTTTTGCACACATTATATGTATATGCAACAATATTCAGATTTTCATAAACATACTTACATGTCGTACCATAAAATCTAAAATAGCTTAATCGATATAATTTTGGAACTTAATTTTTTGACCAAAACCGATTTGCATCATATAAAAATGAAGTCCAAAATGTGTGGCTTAATCTATTTTAGCGGTAATGGCTCGATATGTATAAACATGAAAATACAGCTGCCAGATCGCAGATCCATCAACAAAAATTGTAAAGATTTTTTCATTTGAAGATTCTTTTTACAGGGATTTTGCAACACCAATTTTTAAGAAATAAACCTAAAATTCCTATTCTTAGGTAAAATGATGCATTCTTTTGTGGAAATACGAAATACAAGAATTGGACTTCATTCCTTTGTAATTCTGTGTTTTGTATTTAAGAAAGCTGAGCACAACAATTCATTCTATGTGGGTGTTCTCTGTATTCTTCTGTTTGGGACTTTGCTCCCTTCCACGTCCCTCTTATGATTTTTATATTGACATCGTTGCTATCATTGCAACAACATCTTCAATTGTTGTTGTTCCCCCCCCCCCCCCCAACATGATTCTAACGAACTCACGTACATGCATTTATGAATTACGTTTATATTTTATCTGATGTTTCTGTTTAGGAAAATAACTACTATGTAGAAATTATGCTTATGTAAATGTATGAAAGTATTAGTTCATTTTTTTTTATTTCTTTTTTGCACTCATTCATCAGTTTTAAGAGTAATAAAGGCAAAGGAAATTGTATAGAGTTTATTTAAGGAAAATGAGCTGAAATCATCCCTCATTTCGTATTAGAAAGAAAATACAATTATACCGACAGATGAACTTGAGCATGATAATTTCAGTTGTTCAACTTTTTTCTAATGTAGATATGTATCACGTTGTTATTATTCGAGATATTGCCGTATTGAGATACAAACGTAACATGTATATTTTTTATACTTTTTATTTTGTCTTGTGTTGAGGATTTATTTAAAGCTTTACGTATTTTGAATATTTCATATTCACACTTGGTTCTGCTTGCAATGAAAATGAGGAAAACGCATGCGAGAATATTCCAACTAAATCCAAATAATACTTTAAGGGATCTTTATTTGTTTTTGTTTCCTCCTCTTGCTTTTTTTTATTTATTTTAATAGGTATGTATGTGCTTTGTTTTTCAAGCAAGATTCCTTTTCTTCCCTTTTAAGGGATTAACTTTGATTTTTCACGGTTTATAGTATGTATTTTGAGATTTATTATTTATTTCTTTAAACTTTAATGATTCTATCTCTACCAATACTTTTCAAAAATTGTTTAAAAAAATTTATATGACACACATTGTTATTTATAATTATAAACAAATTTTTTTCTGATTAAAAAGAAATAAATTCAGTAAAGTGCGACTCTGACTCGCGCACGAAGGGTTCCGTACGAACACTAGATATGTAATTTAATTTAAACTTCATCCCATATAATATATAGTTTTGGCATTTTTTTCGTTTTGGCGATTTTTTTTTAATTTTTGGCAAGTTTTTTTTGGCTTGGCGATTTTATAATTTTTGGTTTTTTTAGTTTTACCGTTTTTGAAAATTTCAAGTGTTTGCCTCTGACGGTTTCCAAGATATAGCAAATTGTCAAAATTACTTAGTCAAAATTGCATTAACTGATGGACCACCCTTTAATTTTAATTTTTTTAAATTTTAGTGCTAATTGTTGGAGTCTGTATAAAAATACACTAATTTTACAAATTTCAAGTTTCAATATACATACATATGTTCATACAATTGTATGTATATTACATGGGATTTTAACATTTTTCGTTGCTCGTTTTGGAACACCCTTTAATTTTTAATACTAATATATCTGTTGTTGTAGCGGCCAAGGTTCTACATACTGTGTCGTAATTTCAGGTCCGTAGCTCTTACGGTTCCTGAGAAAATACCGCGTGACGGACAGACGGACAGACGGACAGCGTAGCGAAAACAATAGGGTTCCTTTTCACATTTGGTGTACGGAACCCTAAAAAGACAAAAACTAATAACCAAAAAATAAAATAAGAATAATTCTGAAGAAGTTAACCAAAGGTTAACGAAATATCGATAAAAAACTAAAAAAAATATAACATTTACTGACCTAAAGCTTAAAAAATAGTTCCATTGAACATATAAAAAATTCAGTAAGGTACGACTCTGACTCGCGCACGAAGGGTTCCGTTCGAACACTAGATATGTAATTTAATACAAACTTCATCCTATATAATATATAGTTTTGGCATTTTTTTCGTTTTTGGGGTCTTTTCGGTTTTTTGTTTTGGCGGTTCTTGCGTTTTTTCGGTTTTGGCGATTTTTTTAAGTTTTGGCTCATTTTTTAGTTTTGACAATTTATTTTCTTGTTTTGGCGTTTTTTTCGGTTTTTGGCGTTTTTTCATTTTGGCGACTTTTTTTTTATTTTGGCGATTTTTTTCATTTTTGCGATTTTTTTTATTAAAATTTTTTTTTAGTTTTGGCGACATTTAAACGTTTTTGCGGTTTTTTTCGATTTTTGGCGTTTTTTTTTATTTTGGCGTTTTTTTTCATTTTGGCGATTTTTTCGAATTTGGCGATTAATTTTAGTGTTAGAAATTTTTTTTTAATTTTGGCGATTTTTTTCGTTTTGGCGATTTTTTTTTAATTTTTGGCGATTTTTTTTTTTTGGTTTGGCGATTTTATAATTTTCGGTTTTTTAGTCTTACCGTTTTTGAAAATTTCAAGTGTTTGCCTCTTACGGTTTCCAAGATATAGCAAATTGTCAAAATTACATAGTCAAAATTGCATTAACTGATGGACCACCCTTTAATTTTAATTTTTTTAAATTTTAGTGGTATTTGTTGTAGTCTGTATAAAAATACACTAATTTTACAAATTTCAAATTTCAATATACATATGTTCATACAATTGTATGTATAGTACATGGGATTTTAACATTTTTCGTTGCTCGTTTTGGAACCCCCTTTAATTTTTAATTCTCATGTACTTGTTGTTGTAGCGGCCAAGGTTCTACATACTGTATCCAAATTTCAGGTCCGTAGCTCTTACGGTTCCTGAGAAAATACCGTGTGACGTACAGACGGACAGACGGACAGCGTAGCGAAAACATTAGGGTTCCTTTTCACCTTTGGTGTACGGAACCCTAAAAAGGTCGAAAAATTAGATAAACAATTTAAACTTTAAAGTTTAAAACAAATATAATTTTTTAGTATTATGTATGTATGTATGGATTAGTAAATACACACAGAGAAAACAGATTCGTTGAGACAACCGAATTTGTTGCCAATTGAATTTTGGCGGTTGCAGCAACTATCATAGAATTCAGGTAGAACGACTGCAATTTTCTTGTAGTACAACTATATTTTTAATTTAATTTAATTTCTTCATTTACTTTAACTTCATGCCAGTTTTTCGTTATACATAATGCTGATAGTATTTTGTTTTTTACTTATATAAAAAAATATTTAACAATAATAGACAATTGTTAATACGAACCGGTTAATCGGTTGGGAATATCAATCAAACCTTAATATTTAATTTTAATTTGCTGCTAAAAACTATGATGGTTACATTAACCTCTAGTTAGTTGTAACAACTGATAGAAAGTCTTTACTTTAACGTAAATGTAGACGGACAATTCTTTTAGTTGCCAATACCGAAAATCGGTACTAAAATCCAATTCCTAATATTTTATTCGGTTGTGCTAATCAATCAGTTAATTAGTCATGACAAAAGCATACGTTGCAAGTTTGAATATAAAATGTAACATACATACATATTCAAATATCTAGTTTGTTCTCCAGGTTAATTATTTTAATATTTATTCATATAAAATATAACAATCATTGACAATAAAACTTTAAAGCAGATCCACGTGGATGCTAACATTTACACAGTTTGC
The DNA here is from genome assembly GCA_949987645.1 of Tachina grossa. Taxonomy (NCBI): domain Eukaryota; kingdom Metazoa; phylum Arthropoda; class Insecta; order Diptera; family Tachinidae; genus Tachina; species Tachina grossa. The sequence continues at coordinate 121,836,667 of OX465274.1, read as the reverse complement.
TGACAATAAAGATAAAAGTGCTTCATTGTCGAAGAACTCAAGACCAATATTTATTTCTCACACACAAACTATGAGAGGAAGTCCCACATGCAAAATTTTGTGCAATTGTAGTCGAAAGTCCCAATTTACACTATGCAAGTCTTATTGCTAAGCTGATTAGTTTGTTAGGCTAGAGAGACGGGGGGAAAAGAAACGTTGCTGTTCCCCTCATCTCTCTCTCCAAGAAACGAATCAGCTTAGCAATAAGACTTGCATAGTGTGATTTGGGACAAACGAAATTATATTATTGTTTTCTATATTAATTTATTCGCATACATTTCTGAAACATATCATAATACACAAATATGTTAGGAAATAAACGTGGGTGACGATACTGAGAAAATATTGTCAATACAAGTTCCGTTCTATGCGCAAAGTATGTATGTATATTTAACGAAACCAATCATCCTGTTCTTCTACCCCAATTACTTTGTTCCTCCTAGTTACAAAATGATGAAACTTGAAACTTATACTCAAATACGAAGTTCAAATAAAAGGTTCCCGAAATATTGATTAACTGACCGACTGACTGACTGACTGACATAGAGAGCTGTAATTTATTATACAAATAGACCTATGTGAGTAAGCGACAAGACAAATATATAAATCAGATATTTAAAGTATGGAGTGGTGTCACACTTATTAAAGTAAGGATTTAAAAATTAAAAAAGGCAAAAGCAACCCGTGCACAAATTGCGTTTGTGCAATTAATTTTGCATTTGAAAAAAGGCGTGTCCACACCCTGAAATTTCAACTTGTGCAAATATTGCATTTAATAATATATAATAACATAATATTTTATGTATATTTTATGCATATCAAACTAAACAATTCTTATTAATTAATCTTTATACATGTGTAGGTACCTTGGAATTTTGCAATGAGAAATCTTGAAGTACTTGAAGTGGACATGCGAACGCTCATGACATATGCTGCTATGTAATCGATTCTCAGAAAACTTTGCACATACTTTAGGCTCTTAAAATTGCCCCTGTTTGTCACATTACGTTACTTGGTGACATAGCTTGTTTTTAAGAGAAAAGCTTATGTTTCACATTAGTTTTTGGATATTGGTTTAGAAGGCAGTTAGCTCTACATTTAGTAAAAAAAAGGAACAAATTGAACAACATGCGCTATGTGGATTGTATTAGTTTTATGATAAAACAAGTAAGAGTGCCATATTCGCCTGTGCCGAATCTTATATACCCTTTACCAAAGTGCGTTTATGTAGTATAGAGATACACACATAAGCACATGGTTACTTTTATGTACAAAGAAAAAAATAATAATTTTCAAACCCTAGAATCATAATTTTAGATTTTTCTGATTAATTATACCAATCTAGTAGTTCTTAAAAAAATATAGAAAGTGTGTTAGGTGAAAAAAATGAAATTCAAAATAAAATGTTTTATTTGGTTACTTTAATGTCCAAAAAAAAATCATAGTTTCCAGCTCTGGAGCTGTGGTTTTTATTTTTATAATTTTCTATACCAAACTTTTCTTTCCAAAACGTAAAATATATATAATTTATAAAGGAAAAGATAAAAATTAATTAGACTTAGTTACTTTTATATATCAAAAAAGTGTAAGTGTCCCAACCCTAAACTCATATTTTTTGATTTTTCTGATTTCGCACACCAATCTCTTTCTTTTAAGAATTTAAGAAATGTTTAATTTATTAAAAAACAGGAAACATTTGTTTTAGTAACTTACTTTTGTACAAAAAAAGTTAAAGTTTTCCAACCCTGGAATAGTCTTTTTAATTTTTTAATTGTTTTTTTTTTATTTGAAATACCAATTTTATTCGTTACTAAGCATAAAATAAGTTTATTTAATAAAAATAGATAAAAATTAGTTTTCGGTAGTTAATTTTTTATATCACAAAGAGTGTAAGCTTCCCAACCCTGGAATCCTACTTTTTGATTTTTTTTTTATTTCTTACACCATCTTTTTTTTAAGAATATAAGATATGTTTAATTTATAGTAAAAAAGAAAAAATTAGTTTTAATAAGTTACTTTTGTATAAAAAATAAAATTTTCCAGCCCTGGAAACGTCGTTTTAATATTTTAATTTTTGTTTTAATTTGAAATACGAAATTCATTCGTACTGAAGTATAAAATAAGTTTATTTTATAAAAAAAATAAAAATTAGTTTTCGGTAGCTAATTTTTTATTATCCTTTTTAATTTTTCTGATTTCTTACACTATCTTTTTCTTTAAAGAACACAAGATATGTTTAATTTATAGAAACAAAGGAAAATTTTGTTTTAGTAAATTGCTTTTGTACAAGAAAAAAAGTTAAAGCTTTCCAATCCTGGAAACGTCTTTTTAAATTTTTTAATTTTTTTTATTTAAAACCCAATTTTATTCGTGGTGAAGTATAAAATAAGTTCATTTAATAAAAATAAATAAAAAAAATTAGTTTACGGTAGTTAATTTTAAACTTCACAAAAATTGTAGGTTTTCCAACCCTGGAATCATCCTTTTTGTTTTTCTGATATCTGACATCAATCTCTTTCTTTTAAGACCATAAGATATGTTTAATTAACAGAAAAAAAGGAAAAATTTGTTTTAGTAATTTACTTTTTTTTTAATGCATGTTTTTTTTTATTTATTGTATCTTCAAATATGAACTAACAATAAGTATTCAAATCTTAAATCTATAAAAAAATTATTAGGCCCGACCAATGTCGGACATAAGCTTAGTGATAGTTATTAATAATACATAAGTAGTGATAAGCAACAAAAATAATAAAGTGTTTTCAAGCAGCTTCATCATCTAGAGTGTTGAATATTAGAGCCCGTGTATCTCTCTTTTTTAAGCGGATGTGCCCAGTAAAGTTCAAAATATTACGAGCAAGCGGATTAGGATGTGACTCGAGTTTTGTTAGATATTTGCCTGCGTATTTTACAATTTCTTCAGTCACTAGTGGCATATTCAAATCGCGATGTATATTTGAATTTTTGATGTACCATGGAGCCGATGTTATCATGCGTAAAATTTTATTTTGCCTTCGTTGAATTTTCTCTACATTTGAAGCTGAAGCAGTGCCCCATAGTTGAATTCCGTAACACCATATTGGCTTTAAAAGCGACTTGTATATTAAAAGTTTGCAGTCTAGGCTAAGTGTTGAATTTCTACCAATCAGCCAATGTACTTGAGTTAATTTAAGTTTCATTTGAGTTAACTTAGAGTCAATGTGATGTTTCCATGTAAGTCGTCGATCAAGGTGTATACCAAGATATTTCACATGTAAATGTTGAGGAACAACTTGATTGTTAATCCGAATGGGGGAGCAAGTATCTCTTCTTAGGGTGAACGTTATATGGACACACTTTTGTTCATTGACTTTAATTCTCCATAAGTTTAACCAAAGCTCCATCTGGCTAATGTGTTCCTGGAGTTTGCGGGATGCCTCATCAGGGTTTTCGTGCATACTGAGGCAGGTTGTATCGTCGGCAAATGTGGAAGTATGGATACTACTGCTCACAGGCATATCACAAGTATAAATCAATATAAAACTGGTCCCAGTATGCTCCCCTATGGCACACCGGATGAAATAGTTTCAGGCCTACTCGTAAAGTCTCCTTCCACAACAGTGAACTTACGGCAAATAATGTAACTTTCCAAAATATTTAAAATGTTTATTGGTAAGTAAGTCTTCAATTTTAAAATTAGGCCTTCATGCCACACTTTATCAAATGCCTGGGAAACGTCAATAAAGAGCGCAGAACAATACTTTTTTTCCTCAAAAGTTCTTCTTATAAATTGAACCAGTCTGTGAGTTTGTTCAATGGTGCTATGCTGACTTCTAAAACCAAATTGATGGTCTGGTATGCATCCACTACTAATCAGAATTGGGGACAATTTTGTTTTGAGCAGTTTTTCGAAAAGCTTTGACATAGTTGATAGTAGACTTATTAGCCTATATGACTCAGCCTTGGTTAGATCTTTGCCCGGCTTTGGAATCATTTTAACATTGGCAAGCTTCCAGCTGTGTGGATAATACTCCAGTCGTAAAATGGCATTAAATATGAATAATAGGATTCTCATTGCAATACGAGGCAAGTTCATAAGCATCTGGTTACTAATTCCATCAATACCCGGAGCTTTCTTCGGGTTGAGTTCGGCAATTAATTTTTGTAAGTCACGCGTCTTAAACTTTATGTGTTGAGGGGGTAGAGCGACTACATTCGGCAAATCAGCAACACCAGTACATATGTTTGGCGTAAAAACGGATTTTAAGTGCTCAGCAAATATTTTACCTTTTTGAGTATCGCTTCTTGCCCAACTTCCGGTGGATGTGCGTAGAGGTGGCTTATACTCAATGGGGGTTCTAAGCTTTCTAGCAGCGCGCCACAAAGAGTAATTAGACGCTGGTGTGACATCAAGAACTTCCAGATAATTTTTAAGAGATGCAGTTTTTTCAGACGCAAGCAACTCTTGGATTCGTTTAGTGCACTCTTTAAATCTGATTTTATTTTGTGGTGATCTGTGCTGTTGCCATTTCCTTCTAGCTCTTCTTTTTCACGTACGAGACGTTCAATGTCTGTAGAATAAATTTTATTAAACCCAGTCTGCGGATGGGATATAATGGCATGTTCAGCAGCCTGTTTAATATTCTCGCTGAGATTGGCAATGTTAGATTCAATATCATCGGATGTTCTAAGCGTAATGTTTTCCGTACAATGACTACTGAGATATTTTTTGAACCCCAGCCAATTAACACGATTGATCATCTTCACATATGGGTCAGGTAAGTTACTTCTTAAGGGACTACAAATTGTAATGATCGTCGGAGAGTGATCGGACGAAAGATCAAGAGAAGCTTGAACTTGAATTAAATCCCTAGAGATATTTTTTATGACGCCAAAATCTATAACATCCGGAATTTTTTGTATGTCAGTAGGCCAATAAGTGGGCTCCCCACTCGAAATGACATCCAAGCCCATTTTTGAAATAGTGTTGAACAATGCTCGACCTCTGGGGGTAATAAGACGCGAACCCCGAACGTATGCTTAGCATTGTAGTCGCCAGCTGCTACAAAACAAGGTCCAAGAGATTTGTAGAAATCCTCATATTGACTCTCAGTGATTGAAAATCTGGGAGGGGAGTAAATTGATGATATAACAAAATTTGTACAAAAACTTTCAATGCCAATATTTGTTGCTTGTAGGTGTTCTTCACAAATGTTATCAAGAACATAGTGCTTGAGTCTTGACTTTATTAGAATTGCTGATCCACCGCAAGCCCTTCCTCTAGGGTCCTTTGTATCATATATAGTGTAGCCATAAATTTTAAAAAGACTTCTCGAAGTCAAATGAGTCTCAGATACTAACATTACATCAATATTTTTTTCCGTGAGGAAGTGCTCAAGTTCATATTTATGTTGGCGAATGCCGTTTGCGTTCCAGAAACATATTGTTAACGTGTTCATGGCTTATTAATTAATGCTTCGCAGCATTTCTTGCATCATGCTAGTCATATTTGTTGTAAAATTGTTTATAGTTTGCACCAGATTTTCAATAGTAGCTTCAAGGCGATTAAAATTAAAGCTTGCGTCAGTATTTTTTGAATTATTTGGCGGGGAAACATTTTGTGTGGGAATTGAATTTGTCTTAGCAGCATCTGCATACGATACACGGGAAGTAACTGGTTGGCTCATTTGCGCAAAAGTGGCAGAGTAAGCGTTTGCTGATTGAGCTGGAGCTAATTTAGGTTTTTTCACCATAGTCTTCTTTACGAAAGATTACACAGGACAACCTCTGTAGTTAGCGGTGTGATTACCTCCACAATTACTGCATTTTTTATCACTTTGATCTTTTGGCTTATTGCAACTAGCAGTGCCGTGTAATTCGCCGCACACAACACAAACAGAGGGTAAATTGCAGTATGTTTTTGTATGGCCATATTCTTGGCAATTATGGCACTGTACAGGACCTGAACGCTTATGTGGCTCTTCAACTGTGATTTTTCGGTACAAGAGGTATTTCAAATTATAAATTGGATGTGTCTCATTTTTTTCAATTTTATATCATTAGGCTCAAGTTCAACACGAAATAGGGGTTGGGGAATCTTCTCTCTGTTTATTATATTGGACACATTTTTTACCTTAAACCCCAGGACGAGTGCATCTTTTATTTCTTCGGGAACAACATAAGAATCTATGCCCTTCAATACGATCTGCATGCCTTTAGCGCTCTTAAGCTGGTATGTGTAGAAGCTTGTTTTATTTTTTTCAAATTCAGCAACCATTTTGCGGAAATCTTTTTCGTCATAAATTTGGACTTTAGTTTCATCTATGTTTCCACGTTTTATTGGAACAATGTGAAATTTATTCTCACCAATGACCGAAATTAATTTTTTAATAAGGGCATTTGAATTTTTTTGTCTCAAATAGATTGGTGGCGGCTCGGATATTTTATTCGAGGATACCTCGGGTTTGTCGTTGTCATCTTGCAAAATTTCGAAGTGGTTTTGGCGATTAGTTGAGGCTGCGCTGTTATCCCTAGACATTTTTGGAGCAGATGAAATTTTTGAAGAATTCGGGCTTCGCCCACGCTTTACCACGGTTATATATCCATTCCGACTTGTACCTTGAGTTTCGAGCCGCTGTTATCTGTAGTGATAACTTTGTTAAGTGACGAACACGAGCCTGAAGGGGATGATATTAATGGCTTATATGAAGAAGTACTAGGCAACTGTAATGTTAATGCATCATTACTATTTGGCATTGGACAAAGCGAAGTTGATCGCTGACGAAAAATTAGCTTTGACGTTGAAAAAAGACTTTCATCAGATTTATTATTTATATTTTTTTCATTAAGAGTTTCAGAACTCACAGTAAAATAAGCATTTCTGCCGTTAGAACTCACTTTAATTTTTTTTGTATTTGAGGCACTCATACAAAGACTTCCTCAAGGGATATTTGTTTGTGTTTTTTTTATGTTTGCTGTCTTTTTTTGTTTTTGTTATTTATGATTGTTTATTTGTTTAGAGGTACACATATATATAGTATTCCTCAATATCAATTTGTTTAATTTTTTTTTGTTTGCGGTTTTTTTTGTTTTTGTTATTTTTACTATGTAAAAATATTAGCAAAGCATAAAGCTTATTTATTAAAGACAGTATATACCTATTACGAATAATATGTACTACGAATATTTTTTGTTTGTTTAATTTTTTGTAAGTAAGAAAAATTCCGCTAATCGACTGTTCGCTATGAAGGTACCACGAGAACTCTAATTTATAATTTACTTTTGTATACGAAAAAAAGTTAAAGTTTTCTAACCCTGGAAACATCTCTTTAATTTTTTTAGTTTTTTTTTAATTTTTTTAGTTAGAAACACCAATTTTATTCATATTGAAGTATAAAATAAGTTTATTTAATAAAATTTTATTAAAAACTAGTTTTCGGTAGTTATTTTGTATGGCAAAATGAAGTTTAAGTCTCCCAGCTCGGAAACCGTCTGCTCGATTTTGTTGATTTTCAATACCAATCTTACTTTGACCACTTCTGACCCACCAGTTCAAGAACGAAGTCTCTAGCTTTTCTGGGAGCTTCGGAAAACCGATTTCACGTACAGACAGACGGACAGACTGACATCGCTTATTCGTCTTCCCTATGCATAAGGATCCAGAATATATATACTTTATGGCTCGCTTATTAATATTCTGGAAATTACAAATGGAATGGCAAACCTATATATACCCTTTTACCATTTTTTGGTAAAGGGTATAAAAAAAATCGTAGAACAAATGGAGTGAGATCCGCCCAAAAAGCATAAATATCAAAATAAAGTGAAAGCTTCGTATCCAAAAACTCCGTCCTGTAACAGCATTGAGTTCAAATTATTGGCCACCAATCTGTTGCTCTCGCTTAGTCCTAGTTTACACTATGCAAGCCTTACTGCTAATAGGATTAGTTTGTTAGGTGAATGAGAGAGAGAGAGACGAGGGGAACAGAATCGTTTCTTTTCCCCTCCTCTCTCTCTCCTAACAAACTATTCAGCTTAGTAATAAGACTTGGATATTGTAAACTAGGACTTACTTGACAATATTTCCAATCGTTATAGATATATATATCGGGTGTTTTTTTTAGAGGTATAGAACTTCGAATTGAAATAAAGCACAAGAAAATCGTTTTAATGTTTATCAATTTGGCTTTATTGGAAGGATAATTTTATGTCATTAGTGTTTAAATATGAATTCGGGCATGTGGCCGCCGCGGCTGGCTCGAATAAAGCCAATTCTACAGGTCCAATTTTCAACCACTTTTTCGAGCATATGGGGCCGTATGTTGGCAATAACGCCACGAATGTTGGCTTCCAAGTCCCCTAACGTTTCTGGTTTGTTGGCGTAGACGAGCGACTTCACATATCCCCAAAGAAAAGAATCCAATGGTGTCAAATCACACGATCTTGGTGGCCAATTGACGGGTCCATTCCGCGAAATTATGCGCTCATCGAATGTTTCCTTCAATAAATCGATTGTGACGTGCGCTGTGTGGCATGTAGCGCCGTCTTGTTGGAACCACAACTCATCCACATTCATGCCATCCAATTCGGGAACAAAATAGTCGGTTAGTCGGCTCCAATTGCTGTGCACGGTGGCGAATCGATTCATTCGGGTCCTCTTCAACACTTTGCTCTACAGCGGCAATTGTTTCTTCGGTGCGCACTGTTCGACGTCTCTGCGGATGCGTATTATCACATAGAGTAAACGTAGTGCGAAAACGATCCATGGTTAACCGAATTAATTGCTCTGATGGACGATTATGTCGACCATAAAATGGACGGAGCTTGCGGTAAACTTCGCGAACTGAACCATTAGTTTCGAAATAAATTTGCACGATTTGCAAGCGTTGTTCCTTTGTCAACCTGTTCATGATGAAATGGCAAACCAAACTAAATATTAATCACTTGACAGCTGACAAAATGGTCGCCAGTTAAAAAAGTGATGCCAACTTAAAGTTCTATACCTCAATAAAAAACACCCTCTATAAGCATGTATACTGGAAGATTCTCAATATCGAAAAGAGTTTTAGGGGAGTGGTATGTTGCCTCAGTCAGAAGACTTTTTACAGCTCGCCCCTTAACATGGATTGTTAGTCTTTTTTAACCTAATTTAAGCTCGCAAATCTCTTTATTGAGGTTAGTGTATTTAACGATTTTGCACACATATTCCTTTGGCAATAGGGAAAAAGTACTTGAGTCACATTTGACTATTTTTAAGGAGAGAACTTTAAAGCTGTCAAGTCGATTTTCAAAATTTCATTTCCTTAACAGTTAAATTGGGAAAATTTTTGGTAACCTTAATTATTTTAAGCAAACGTCTGTCTATAGACTATACTAATACATTTAAGTTGAAATATACCAAAGTATAACCTACATTAAGTTATTATTCCAAATTAGATTATAATTATAAAAAAGATAAGTTGCAAATCATACTGCTATAACTTCCCGAAAAAATATAGAAATTAATTGAGATTTTGTCCAGGGGTAGTTTTGAGTACGCAAATTACGGAGGTACCATTAACTCAAAATCAGCTTATTTCGACTTAAGCACTTATTCTTTTTTGCCACAGATTTATTTATAATATTTTATTTTGAAGTCCTGCACAACACGATGAAGTCTTATAGTAATGGTGTAAGGGGTTTATTTTATATTTTATCTTCCTCACTTTTATAGATTACCATTAAATTTAATCAAAATTATAATTTTTTCCCTCGTTACATACATATGTATGTAGTTACATATATATGTATGTAGTTCATACATGAAATATTTCAAATTAATAAAAACATACATACACAAACACATATGTATATACATATATATACATGTATGTGCGTGTATTATTTTGAAATTTTGAATAACAATTAATGCATGTATGCATATTCAGTTTTCTTATGATACGCTCTAAGCACATTAAATTACTTAATTTATTTAAGAACATCGAGGGAACAAATTCAACCTCCTGTTAATTTTATTTTATATGACTTTATTTTTCAAAATGAATTTTTTAATAAAATAAAATTGGTAAATGAAAAGGTGTTGCCGCCATTAAGAATTTGTACTTAAACAAAACACAAATTTCAGGAATGAAACACAAACAGTACAACTGCATTTTCAAATGAATTTCACGATGATCAGCAAGCAGTAATGCGGCATGAATTACAATAAAAATTTTTCTTTCTTTCTTTCTACATACGTCTGTCTCAATAAATGCATACTAACAGGTAAGAAGAATAACTTAAAAAAAAGAATTACAGCAGACAAAACCTCTAAATACATACATACTAGAGACCTGCGTAAACAGTCTTTAAATGTAAATACGTCATGTTTTTTAAATGTATTCACGTTGCATGTATTATATTAAACCAATAATAAATGCTGTTGTACTATAAGCGAAGCACGATGGATGTATTGGTGTACGTGTATATCAGTGTTAACAAGCAATGTCGCCAAGACAGCTTTTTTGTAACAAACACTCAAAAGAAGTACTGTTGATTACTGTATGCTAAGTGTGTGTGTAATATGTAGATGGTAAGCTATTATGTGATTAACCGCATACAACTAATATTAATGCATGTGTGTGCCTTTGCATGTGCGCAGAAAAATAAAAGATCATACACACATACATGCATGACGTTTGTACACGAGCTCATGCGTAGAAAGAAGGAAGTATCACAAATTCTTCCGTCACGAAATGTTTTCTTCTTTACTCTTATACCTACAATACTCAAACAAATTTCTTGCAAACAGTGTTGTTAACGTTTGTTTTATAAGCTTTCGCTGTAGTAAAGCATTTGAAAAATCCCTCATGTCTTGAAAGTTCTTATAAGATGTCCTGTGCAGGACACTAATACATACATACATATATACCCCGGGGAAGCGTGGGGTTAAGTGTCCCCAAGTCACAACTTTTGTCGACTATATTGGTGACATTAATGTTTTATTGGTTTACTGAAAAATCAAGTAGCGTCAAGCAAAATTCAAGTTTTTATAAAAATTTGTTTACGAAATCATTTTAAAAGGTAAATATAAATATATTAAAAAGCAAATCAAAAAATCAAATAAAAGGAAAATGTCAAATGTGAAAATTAAACAATCTGGATATTTTATAAGCCTAAAGAAGATTTTGTAGGATTAAATAAAAATTGGCTACACGTCCAGATCCATACGTTAGTGTTTGTTTAACTTTACCATTTTAAAGAAACATTGAATTTTTGATTTACATATAAGTTGTTAATAGAAACGACCAACCAAATCCCTACTTGCCATAGGCATGGAAAGGCCATTCTGGTGTGTGCATTGCTCCCCATTCATATGCCCCACTAGAAAAAATTTATAGATACGCCAATGCTACTTGCTGAACGAATGAATGAATTAGTTTCTTTTGCATATGTTTTTTAATGCATTAGTTTAATTTTTTATATATTTTTTTAATAAAACACCAAATGTGAACAAAATTTGCAATTTTATTAGAATTAATACAATGTACTAGTAGTCTGTTCCCAATGTCTCCATATGGTCGCAAAAGAACTACTTAATCAGTGGTAAAAATTTCAATAGTTTCTTTTCGATGACAGTGGCATTTCCTACAGGGTAATGTGCATTTGGCGAGTGTGACCCAGCAACTAAACGATCAAACCGCCAACCAAGGGATCAACCAAGTTGTTTTATATACCTATAGCAATGATATTGCCGTGACTTTTTGTCGATGACATTATTAATTGAAATATAAATTTAACTTTTTATGACTTTTTGTCTTTGGCAAACAGTAGATTACGTGAGATGCCTTCGAATTATTTATTCCTAGCCACTTACTCCTTCCCTGTTTTTTGGTTTCTTATTTTATTAATTTCTGACCTATTGGTCAGATAAAGTTAAGTTTTCATTTAAGCCAGAACATCAGCCAAACCAAACGAACGACATTTATTTAATTTTTATTTATAAAAAATGCATTGCCTTAAAGTAGAAACCAATTTCAATTCAACAGCAAGTCGACTTTTAAATGGCAGACGAAAGAGCATTCTAACTTAAAATTATAAAATTGTGTATATATACCGACATATACATGTACATACATACATACATCCACTATTTAGTATAGCTGCATTTTCAAAGAAATTGTCTCCAGCTTAGTTAGTATGGTTGTATTTCGTCTGCATATTCATGATTCTTTTTAAATGGAAATAAATACTTGTATGTACCTATGCACAAGATATGAAAACTGGTAAGTGCAGAGGGAAAACAAAAACAAATTTTAAAAATATGGCTGTACTCATGATCAGAGTATCATGGTTACAAAACAAACGCCTTTTCCCATAATTTATACAATTTTATATGCATTCAACAAAAAACTGACAGTCACACTCAGGCAGTCAGACAAATGGACGGACGTAGAGATGAATCCAACAGATACCAACCATTCTTAGTAAGGGGCCAAAATGTTCACTCATCATTTACATAAAAAAAAACAATGAATAAGGACCGAGATGCAAACAAAAGAACAAACTACGTTGAAGTCTGGAAACTCATACATACTAAATTAATAATTAAAGAATTTAGTGAAAAAAAAATGATAAATTTAATAATAAAAGACACAAATACAAAATATTGTACAGGTATGTACTCGTGCATATATACTTTTCATTTGACTCGAATGAAAATTTGATTAAGTCATCAAAAATACTTAAAAATTTAAAACATGAAGTTGTGCCGAAACCTTGTTTATTGTATTCATATAATCTTTGAATCAACCAGTTTTGAATGCGTTTCTTTTCGATTGTAATTTTATTTCAAAAGAAAATGGTGAAAAAATACATGTTTATGTATACAAATTTTTTAGGAAGAAAACAGTACAATGACAAAAGTGAAATTATTAAGTCGGTGAAAGCTTCTGCATTATTGTTTTTTTATTTTGTTCGATATATTTATTAAAAAGCTGAAAAGACATAGTTAAACAAAAAATTTTATTAAATTTTTGAGAAACATACGAAATGGAAATTCGTTTTCAAGCTTTTCATTAATTTATACAATAAACGAAATATTATTCATTCGGCCAATGAGGCGGCTTTATTGATATTTCTTTATCATAAAAACTAAATGTTGCATTAATAGAATGATTATAAAATAATAATGATTATAAAATAATTATTTTCATTTGCTGCATGAAATTGCTGTCTTTCTGCATTTGTTCATATTTATTACCTATCTTTCATTGTTTTTTTTTTAAATACATGTATTTATTTATTGAATCTTCAAATATGAACTGGCAATAAGTATTCAAATCTTAAATCTACAATTTAATTATTAGGCCCGACCACTGTCGGACATAAACTTAGTGATAGTTATAATCAAGTAGTCCCATCTGGAGTGTTGTTTATTAGAATCCTTGTGTCCCTCTTTTTTAGGCGGATGTGTCCAGTAAATTTCAAAATATTACGAGCAAGCGGATTAGAATGTGATTCGAGTTTTGTTAAATATTTGCCTGCGTACTGTGCAATTTCTTCAATCACTAGTGGCATATTCAAATCACGATGTATATTTGAATTTTTGATGTACCATGGAGCCGATGTTATCATACGAAAATTTTTTTTGCCTTCGTTGGATTCTCTCGACATTGGAAGCTGAAGCAGTGCCCCATAGTTGAATTCCGTAGCACCATATAGGTTTCAAAAGTGACTTGTATATCAAAAGTTTGCAATCTAGACTGAGAGTTGAATTTCTACCAATCAGCCAATGTACCTGAGCTTATTTTAGTTTCATTTGTGTTAGTTTAGAATCAATGTATTGTTTCCATGTAAGCCGTCGATCAAGGTATATACCAAGGTATTTTACATGTGAATGTTGAGGAACAATTTGATTATTGATTATAATGGGAAAACAAGTATCTTTTCGTAGAGTAAATGTTACCTGCGCACACTTCTGCTCATTTACTTTAATTCTCCATAACTTTAACCATAGTTCCAGTTGGGTAATATGTTCCTGAAGATATCGGGATGCCTCGTGAGGGTTTTCGTGCATGCTAAAGAAGGCTGTATCATCGGCAAATGTAGATGTATGGATTTTAGTGCTAACAGGCATATCACAAGTATATACCAAAAACAACACTGGCCCCAGTATACTCCCCTGTGTCACACCGGCAGATATAGATTCGGGAACACTCATGAAGTCTCCTTCCACAACAATGAATTTCCGGGATAGAATATAGCTTTCCAATAGCTTTAGAAAATTTATTGGTAGATATGTCTTCAATTTTAAAATTAGGCCTTCATGCCATACTTTATCAAATGCCTGAGAAACATCAATAAAGAACGTAGAACAATACTTCTTTTCTTCAAATGTTCTTCTTATAACTTGAACCAATCTATGCATTTGTTCAATGGTACTATGCTGACTTCTAAAACCAAATTGATGGTCCGGTATGCACCCGCTATCAGTTAGAATTGGGGACAATTTTGTCATGAGCAGCTTTTCGAAAAGCTTTGATATTGTTGATAGTAAACTTATTGGCCTGTATGACTCAGCTTTGGTAAGATCTTTGCCCGGCTTTGGAATCATTTTGACCTTGGCAAGCTTCCTGCTGTGTGGATAATACTCTAGTCGTAATATGGCATTAAAGATAAATAGTAAGATTCTAGTTGCAGTGCGAGGCAGATTCATCAGCATCTTGTTACTAATTCCATCAATACCTGGAGCTTTCTTCGGGTTGAGCTCAGCAATTAGTTTATGTACATCACGCATCTTAACCTTTAAGGGTCGAGAGGATAGAGCAACTACACTCGGCAAATCAGCAACACCAGTACATATGTTTGGGGTAAATACGGATTTTAAATGCTCAGCAAATATTTTACTTTTTCAGTATCGCTTCTTGCCCAATCACTGGTCGAAGTGCGCAGAGGTGGTTTAAACTCAACGGGTCTTTTAAGCTTTTTAGTAGCGCGCCACAAGGAGTAATTAGATGCTTGTGTGACATCGAGACTTTCAAGATAATTTCTGAGAGATGCAGTTTACTCAGATTCAAGCAACTCTTGGAGTCGTTCCGTGCACTCTTTAAATCTAATTTTATTTTGAGGTGATCTGTGCTGTTGGCATTCCCTTCTAGCTCTTCTTTTTTCATGTACGAGACGTTCAATGTCTGTAGAATAAATTTTATTAAACCCAATAAGACGCGAACGACAGAACGTATGCTTAGCATTGTAGTCGCCAGCTGCTACGAAACAAGGTCCAAGAGATTTGTAGAATTTCTCGTATTGATCCTCAGTGATTGAAAATCTAGGAGGGGAGTAAATTGAAGATATCACGAAATTTGAACAAAAATTCACAATGCAGATATTTGTTGCTTGTAGATGTTCTTCACAAATGTTGTCAAGAATATAGTGCTTGAGTCTTGACTTTATTAGAATCGCTGATCCACCCCATGCTCTCCCTCTAGGGTCCTTTGTATCACATAACGTGTAGCCATTCATTTTAAATAGGCTTCTAGAAGTCAAATGAGCCTCAGAGACCAACATTACATCAATATTTTCTTTCCGTAAGGAAGTGCTCAAGTTCATTTTTATGTTGGCGGATGCCGTTGGCGTTCCAGAAACATATTTTTAACGTGTTCATGGCTTGTTAATTAATGCTTGAAGCAGTGTATTCTGGATTCGAAGCATTTCCTGCATCATGCTAGTCGTATTTGTTATAAAGTTGTTTATAGTTTGCACCAGATTATCACTAGTGGTTTCAAGGCGACTGAAATTAAAGCTCGAGTTTGCATTTGTTGAATTATTTGGTGGTGAAACATCTTGTGATGGAATAAAATTTGTCTTAGCAGCATCGGCATACGAAACACGGGAAGTGACTGGTTGGCTCATTTGCGCAAAAGTGGCGGAGTAAGCGTTTGCTGATTGAGCTGGAGCTAATTTATATTTTTGCACCATAGTCTGTTTGACGAAAGAGTACACATGACATCCTCTATAGTTAGCGGTGTGATTACCGCTACAATTACTGCATTTTTTATCACTTTGAACTTTTGGCTTATTGCAACTAGCAGTGCCGTGTAATTCGCCGCACACAACACAAACAGGAGGTAAATTGCAGTATGTTTTTGTATGGCCATATTCTTGGAAATTATGGCACTGTATAGGACCTGAACGCTTACGTTGCTCTTCAACTGTTATTTTTCGGTACAAAAGGTATTTTAAATTATAAATTGGATGAGTCTCATTTTTTTCTTAATTTTATATCATTTGGCTCAAGTTCAACTCGAAATAGAGGTTGGAGGATCTTCTCCCTATTTATTATGTTAGATACATTTTTTACCTTAAATCCCTAGACGACGAGTGCATCTTTTATTTCTTCGGTAACAACATAAGAATCTATGCCCTTCAATACGATCTGCAGGCCTTTAGCGATCTTAAGCTGGTATGTGTAGAAGCTTGTTTTATTCTTTTTAAATTCAGAAACCATTTTGCGGAAATCTTTTTCGTCATAAATTTGAACTTTCGTTTCATCGATGTTGCCACGTTTTATTGGAACAATGTGAAATTTATTCTCACCAATGACCGAAATTAATTTTTTAATAAGGGCATTTGAATTTTTTCTCTCAAATATATTGGTGGCGGCTAGGATGTTTTATTGGAGGATACCTCGGGTTTGTCGTTGTCATCTTGCAAAATTTTGAAGCGGTTTTGGCGATTAGTTGAGGCTGCGCTGTTATCCCTAGACATCTTTGGAGCAGATGAAAGTTTTGAAGACTTCGGGCTTCGCCCACGCTTAACCACGGTTATATATCTGTCCATTCCGACTTGTACCTTGGGTTTTGAGCTGCTGTTATCTATAGTGATAACTTTGTTAAGTGATAAACACGAGCCTGAAGGGGATGGTATTACTGTCTTATATGAAGAAGTACTGGGCAACTGTAATGTTAATGAATCACTACTATTTGACATTGGAGAAAGCGAAGTTGATCGCTGACGAAAAATTAGCTTTGCCGTTAAAAGAATACTTTCATCAGATTTATTATTTATATTGTATTCATTAAGAGTTTCAGAACTCACAGTAAAATAAGCATTTCTGCCGTTAGAACTCACTTCAATTTTTTTTTGTATTTGAGGCACTCATACAAAGACTTCCTCAAGGGATATTTGTTTGTGTTTTTTTATGTTTGCTTTTTTTTTTGTTTTTGTTATTTCTACTATGTAAAAAATATTAGCAAAGCAATAAAGCTTATTTATTACAGTCAGTATGTACCTATTACGAATAATATGTACTGCGAATATTTTTTTGTATAATTTTTTGTTTGTTTAGTAAGTATGTAAGAAAAATTCCGCTAATCGACTGTTCGCTATGAAGGTGTATTTTCCTACACCACATGGGTGTAGAAAACAAAATAGATTTGTATCGGGTATGGGTTATTTGCTGGGTTTTTTGTATTAGTTTCTAAGCCTACTACGCTTATTTTTCTTTTGTGATTTTCAAAAATATTATTATTTGTGAATTCTCAAATAGTTCTTGAAAGTCTGTGCATAAGATAAGAGGTTTGTGACTATTCAAAATGTGTGGTTGAAGTCTACTGATGATTTGTTACAAGAACAACGAAATATATAGACAACGCTGAACCACCAGCAAATAAATTTCAAATTCAAATTAACTTTTGATGAATAAATAATTTCACATAATTGCACAATTAATTGGCCACCAAGATCGTGTGATTTAACCCCATTGGATTATTTTCTTTGGGGTTATGTTAAGTCACTTGTCTACATCGATAAACCATAAACAATTTAACGCCTGGAAATCAACATTCGAAGAGTTATCGGCCTTGATGAAAATTTGTGTTCCAGATTGCGCATTATACGCGCCAACGGTGGCGGCCACATGGCAGAAATCATATGTAAACATTAATCTCATCAAAATTTCTTTCCACTAAATCCCGTTTCGTTGATATTAAAAATATATTTCCTTGTTTTATTATGATTTAAACTTGTGTCACTTCCTAAATTAAAAATTCATTATAGTTCGATTAAAATAATAAGTATGTGTCAAATAATAAGTTTTTTTTTTGTTTTGGTTGGGAAGCCAATTCACATGTGATAATTTTTAAAGAACACATAACACGTTCTTAAAATACTATTAATAACATCTGGGGCATATGGTCTAGTTACCCCGACCACATTTCTGCATGTTTCAGTAAATTGTTTTTTCCAATTTTATTTTATGCAAAAAAACTGTATAGAGTTAAAAATTCAAATTAATACAATTAATATTAAGTCACATTTATAACAAGAGAAGAGAAGACTTATTACTGTAAAGAACAGTTAAAATTTGTTTAAATGAATCATTTTTTTTATTTTTTTAAGAAATTATTAAAAATGTTTGCATTTGAATTTACAAATTTCTTTGTGGGATCTAAGTTGAACAAATTATTATTTGATTCAGAGAATTTTGTGTTTGAATTTGCGACTGTTAAAATATTGTAGTGCACTTTTTTGGGTAATTAGCGTAAAAGGAAATATATAATGACGGTTTTTCTGTTTCAGCCACTTACCAGATAATGGCTCCCTTGTGCGTCACCTAGATTCAAAAGCTGGTAATATTTAAATAAAATATATTGTCTTTGATACTTCACCCAACTGTAAAGTCTGGTACAATTTCGTTCGAAATTCTACCAAACTACATGTAAACTTATTTGGTATGAAATATTTGCGAAATAAACTTGCAAAAGTAATATTCTGAGGGTCTACTCTGTAATTCGAAACGAAGACAATTACCTTCGAATTTGTATATTAATAACACGCAAATTCAAAAGTATTTCCTTTCGTTTCGAATTAGAGAGTAGACTCCCTGTTCTTATTGCACACGTAATTTGCATCTGGAAGCATGTTTTTCCTTGCAAAATGTTTCTGGCATCATTTTTGTTTCAGCTGCGAAACTACATAAGCACTACTTTTTCACACGGAATCTTAAGCAATGTTGCATACTTTAAAGCAACAAAAGTGAGAAGTTTAGCAAAATTGCGAATATTGTTTTTAATGTGTACCACCGGTGGTCGAAAATTATATGATGAAAAAGTAAATTATACGTGAGTACCACGGGTGGTACACATGGCTTCATATTAAAAAAAAAAAATTGTGACACACCGGTGTGTCACATGGCAGCCAACGTGTTAAGGCTGATATTTACTATTCTACATAAGTAATCGTACGAAATTTGAAATAAATCACCCTGATCTAACTAGCTTATATTATCGTTTGAAAATTTTCTTGAACACCATTATATTAGTGTTTTGTTTTCTCAAACGTCGTGTATTTATGTGAGATAGTAAATAGCATGCTTTACAAGTCAAATATTTCGAATAAAATAATCAATGCTGCTCAACATTTTACCAAATTAGGACTGAGTACCAGTATCAAGTTAATAATTTTTCATCGGATCAAAAAATATTATTAATTTTGCACACACATATACATATATTTATACGAATATATAAATTGTATGTATGTATGTGAAATTGACTTCTAACAAAATTAAAATTTTGTTGTAAGACCGACATCCTTCGTCATGTTTTATTTCGCCTTAAAAGATCAAAATTAGTTCATCCTAATTTACACTATGCAAGTTTTATTGCCAAGCTGATTAGCTTGTTAGCGGATAGAGAGAGAGACGAGCGGAAAATAAACTTTTCTGTTCCCCTCATCCTTTTAGTTTGATTCAACTGGAAGAAATGAAGTGGAATAAATTAATTTGTTTCAACTTGAGATCAAATTGTAATCAAAATCTCCTTTTTTAATCAACGGTTGCGCATGTTAAAAAATCCTATCGCCGTTGATCTTTTATGTGTTGCTTTTATAAAAAAAAAAAAATAACCTGCCCAAAACCCATTTAAGACACCTTAAAACACAGCAGTAGTAGACAAAGAAAACTAAATTCCTTTGGAAGATAATATTGAAACAGATGAAGACATTTTATGGGAACTGAAATGCAACATTTGTACAGCTTACTTTTCTTATTGTTTTCAAATTTTGGATTTGGTTTTAGCCCGCAACGATAGATGATCAACGCCATTGTCGATTGTTGTTTTTTTTAAGTAATAAAATTATAGATTTGTTGTTTAAGATTATTTATTCAGCTGCATTCTTTTGTATTTTTTTTTATTGAAAATGATCTAAAGATAACAGCGGAAAAAGAAAGACAAAAGAATTCTTAATGAATAAAAGGCTGATAATGTCAGCACACCATTAGAAATTCCATATTTTCATTCGCTTACAATATGTAGCAGTCAAAGGTACACAAGTGAAACACCTGACTTTATTAAATCAAACATGTTTAATACTTGTGCAATGAGCCAAACGTAACGTGGAAATAAAAATGGCGCATTTAAGCAGCAGATGCTTAGTGCACACTTAAATATGGAAGTTTAACTTCAGTTAAACTCTACAAGGGCCTTTGAGTAAAGTGTATTTAATCAAGTGATTAGTGTTTTGTAGCTGCATCATATTTAAGCGCAACAAATTGTTTTTTTTTATTACGATCTCCACCTTTAGTCCACTTAAATGGTTTAATAATACTCGATAATGTGTTCCTATAATGTTTTATATGCAGTTGATTTGTAACCTTTGGCTTCATTTTAATTTTGGGGTTCCAAGCAACAGTAGGCCTTAATGTTTAATGGTCACTGTAAAAGTATTAGCTACAACAATATGTTTCATAATTCATTTTATTACCCCCACCTCGAATTCCACTTTTTATAGACTTTTAATCATCTTAGTGGTAGAGCTCTTAAGTATGTCTCACTTATTATTTATTCGTTTCAGTATTACATATTTTAATTTATTTTATTTTATTTTTGTGAATTTCTCTCTGTGATTCTAAGGCCTTGAGAAATTTGGTTTCATTTTTATTTATTTCTTTTTGTTTGACGATTGATTTAATGTGTCATTCATAGATTTTTATAGCGCCATTTTATTGCCTGTTTTAACTTCCGATTTACCACAATTGGCCAGCGAGCTCTCTTGCACGATAAGGAGCGCAACAGAGATGGCAGCAACAAAAAGTGGCAAGGAGCGCGGCAAAAAACAGCGAAATAAAAAAGGAGTCAAAGTGTGTTTGCTTGCAATTGAAAGGGCATGAGGGGTGACTCTTGATTGACCACATATCACAGCAGTTACATCTCAAGTCATTGAACGTTTCTCCTTCGAATATACTCGTCTACAAAGGAAACACTTTAACAGGGAAATCATGTACTCAGCGCACTTTATTTTATTTATGACCATTTTTAATAGCCGCCACCACCCCCTACCCACACTGATGTAGGTAACAGTTCAATGCGGCCATTTTATATATGTACATATGTATTTGTACGTTTACATATAAAAACAATTTGGAATTTAATGTTAATGCAATGTTCCCAAGGCGCTGCTTTCTTATTTATTTTACAAGGACTATTCATATGTGTGTATGTAGTGAATTTATAACCTTAAATGTATCTACATGCACACAAACTGCTAAGTACGCATATTTAAACATTTTATGTTAACAACCCGAAAATTTAAGTACATATGTGCAGTCAGTCATTCTTTCGAGAACCTTAAAAGAGTGAAACTATTTGTCAAAATATCGAGAATAATTTCAATTTGTTTTGACATTCTAAGCGTAGCGTTGAGCAAATACAGACATTTATAGTTATTTTACATAAAGACTTTTTAATTGGACAAATCGGTAATATACCACAATTAGAATATAAACCAAAATATATTTCAATATTTTATATTACACTGAATACACAAGAAATACGAACGATTTTGGTAGAGATACTTTTCAGGAAAATATTCATACTCTAAAACTTCACTTTAATACTGTAGAGGAAAGGGAAAAATTATAATTTCACCCCTGTTTTAGATTTTCCAACAAGCGTGGGTACATGTTTTTGGAATTTGTGGTGCCTCTAGATCATTTTATATTTTTTTTAGTTCTATTACATACATTGTTGTCACTATAGCGCTTTTATTGAACATATTATTATTTTTTCAAACTGCCAATATAAAAATTGTATATTTTCTATGCGAAAATGCGTGAAAGGGCGTTAGTTGTCTTACTTCTTTTAAATGCTACATTGATTTTTGCAACAATTGCCCTTTTAAATATATGACATTTATTATATTTTATATAGACGAAAAAAGTGGAAATATTGCTTTTCCTTAATAAAAGCGTGCACTGAAAGTGTTCAAACCTTATTAAAAGGTTTCGAAAAAAAGGAAAACATTATCGAAAAAATCGCAATCCAAATTAAAATATGCAATAAAAGAATCTATAAATTTAGATAATATCGCTCATGAAAGTATCGCAAAAACAATATTTTAGCAAAATTTAGTTGGAGATCCACACGTAAATGAAGAAACATAATAATGCGATAGAAGATAGTAATAGAAATATTCCCTTTTATGCCCGTAAGCTTTAAACTTCAACAACAGGAGGCCACATTGATTGTGAATATATCTGTTCATAGCTAAATCATACTAATGGATCACTTTCGAGAGTTGTGTTAAGGACGACTCGTCCATTGGTCGCCAAAGATACATCCAACAAAATGGAAGTAAATAATAAGAAATTTGCTTAGCCCACACTTTAAGAAAGTGCAATGTAATGCCATACTTAATGAATATTTCAGTATTCTAATCGACTAGGCAAATGATGTATCTCCTACCATAAAAAAAAACAAAACAAGGCTGACACAACTTTTTTAATAACATATTTTAGACTATTATTGAATTCACAACCCGTTGTATCGTTTATCTTGTATTAAACACAGTTTATGGTTTTTTTTTATTTTTTTTTTTGACAAATTTTAATGTTCTTTGTATTCTAAATAACAATAGATGAAAAAGCAACACACAAATAATTATCAATTTAAAAAAAAGTGTTTTACATTTTTATATAAAAATAACCAATAACAAGCTTACTATTGTTGAATTTTAATAGACCATACAATGATACAACTAGCTTGTGAATTGAACATGTGTATATATATTTCATATTTTTTATAATTAATTATATGCTTACACCATATTATGCAAATTTACTTTGTATAATATGTACCTCACAAAAACATAAATGTGAAAAAAAAGCCAAGTTCGTATCCAAAATTTCGGCCATTAAAAGTAGTGAGATATAAATTTTGACCAAGTTCTTGTTTGGGACAATACCTAACACAGAAATATGCTATGCATTTTTTCCAATAGAAAGAAATAAACAAATACGCATTATTCTCTCCATTTTAGAAAGGTCAAAATATTGCCAAGTAAGCAGACTATCTAGAAATTATGTGACACCCTTACGATCACAAATTTATATAACGCATAGCATATTTCTGTGTTAGGTATTGTGCCAAACAAGAACTTAGTCAAAATTTATATCTCACTACCTTTAATGGCCGAAATTTTGGATAGGAACTTGGCCTTATTTCACATTTATGTTTTTGTGAGGATCTGACTACTTTTTGAAAAATTTTCTATAATAAGACTTTTTAAACTTAAACTTTCTAGTATGTCTTATTTCTATTAATGATCGCTGTGCCAGTTGAAAATGGCATAGCTGCATAAAATAATGGGTTAGAGCGTGATGGGTGTTGGATTGTTGACCTTAAAAATGCAATATTGTGTCATTACAACGGGTCGCTATTTGGTAAGAGTCCTCTGGAAAGAAACATGTTAAATACAGCGTAAATTTTAGTGGACGTGATCCCGTCTTTTTTCTCAATAAATTTACATATTAAAGTCCGATTAGCCAAAGTATATATATCAAAAGGATATGCCCAATGTGCATGCAAAGTTTCAATAGGGTAGCTGGTGCTTTAATTTTTGGATTTTCTGATTGAGTAAATCAATTACTATTTGTCTACAAAATGTCAGCTCTCTATAGTATAATATTACGTAAAATTTTTATGGGCCTGGTCTCGCTGACTTTATATCTTCTAGTGCTTATGGTTCATGCAAAGTTTGGTATTAAAAAGTTAATAAGAAATATCTGAGTATAAAATTGAAAAGTGCTAAACCAAAGTACCTGAAAGAAAAAGCTAAGATTTATGGGTGAAGTCACGGGTACTTTTCAATATAGGAAATTTTTATTTTGGATAAGTGAAATGTGTATGAAAGCCTTCATTCAATAAAATTTATCTTAATTCTGAGTTTCAAGTGCTTTTTACCGCCCTCTGGTTGAAACTTCAGGTTTTTTAGATTTATCTTAGCGATATCTGATCTAGATGTATTTGTGTATCTAATTTCTGCTCTCTAGTGCGAAATGGAGTATTAAAGGCGTGGCCCGCATACCGGGAAAAACTTCTTGGTTTGGCTCTCTAGCGAGAATTAAATTTTATGAGCACTATCCCTCTCACTATTTTCAACTCACAATTTTGTTGTGAGCAGCGCTTACAACTCATGCTAATTTTTTAGTAAAATATGCTAGACTGAAGTAGATTAACACAAGGCTAACATTTTATAGGAGTGATCACGCCCACTTTTTAAGGTGATAGTTTAAAGTACTGTATACGTGCAACGCGTATGCAAGGTTTCAATAAATTAGTTTGAGTTAAAAGCTGTATATTAAGGTTTTAGTACCAAACAATATTAGCGTGGCCCCGCCCATTCTGATAAACTTTTTTGGGTTTTAAGATTTTTCTAGTTGGTTCCTCACCTAGACCTATTTGTGTATCAAGTTTCAGCTCCTTAGCTCAACTTTTAATTTTTAGTTTTTATGGGTGCAGCCCCGCATCGTTAACTAAAATTTCCGTTTTTTCAAATTTTTCTAGTTCGTTTCTCACCTAGACCTACTTGTATATCAAATTTCAGCTCCTTAGCGCAACTTTTAATTTTTATTATTAATGGGCGTAACCCCGCCAACTTTTCCAAACTTAAGATTTTTTCGAGCAGTGCTTATTATTCGTGTAAAGTTTCGTTGCAAACGGATAATAATACCCACATGAACAGTGTATCTAATATGCTGAACCGTAGTACACGAAAATGAGGTTTAAATTATATGGGCGTGTCACCGTCCACTTTTTTAACAAAAAATTTATAGCTCTGCATTCTCGCAGTATATATGCGAAATTTAAATAAGCGCCTTATATTAGCTTTTTTAATTCTGACTTATGGGCGTAGCCCCGCCCTCCTGGCCAAAACTTCTGGGTTTTCAGATTTTTTTATTTTAGTGCTCACCTAGACCTAGCTATGTATGTATCAAATTTCAGCTCACTAACACAAATTTTAATTTTTAAGGGCGTAGCCCCGCCCCCTGGTTAAAATTTCGGTGTTTTCAGATTTTTCTGGTTCATTGCTCACCTACATCTACTCGTGTACCAAATTTAGGCTCTCTAGCGATAGCGGAAGTGCTTCGTCAATTTGATGAGTTTGTCAATGGTCAGTGGTCAGTGAGTATGCCTTAAAATATGCACTTTTTGCACCTCTGTGTCTCTGGAACCTTTCATTGTAAAACATTCAAACTTCGCACGTGAGGTTATATGAATTTATTCTAATTATGGTTTAAATTCTATCAGCCTTCTTTATAAAATATAAAAAGGCTTTATAAATTCTTTTTAAGAAAAATTTTGTATGAAAATTTGTTTTAAAAAATCTTTATCGGGCCTGTTCTGCAAATCATGACATGTTAAGTCACGGTGATTTCAAAAAATTAATAAAAGCTAAATCAATGCTTTTGTAAATTTCACGTAACATAATTGGTCATAATTTCTTATTGGGATTTCAATTGCTGTAATACAAATGCTTTTCATTCTTAACAATTATTTTCTACTTTTTAGTTCGGTTTGCTATTATTGCGTATTTTCTAGTTTCAACATATTGATGGAATAGGACTGGGATATTGTACCAATCTATTGACATAATTCTCATCTTATTTTCAAAATATTCCATATCATATATGTGCCCTTAACTATGAAAGTGGCCTAAGTCATGTGAATTTTGGCTTCAAAATATCAAATAAATCTTCAAAAATCTTCAATAAATATTTGATAAATGTTAAACAAATTTATATTAATCGAGACTAGTACAACTCTAAATTAAAATATTGCATAATATACAAATATTTTTCGATTTG
This sequence comes from Tachina grossa, assembly GCA_949987645.1. Lineage (NCBI taxonomy): Eukaryota > Metazoa > Arthropoda > Insecta > Diptera > Tachinidae > Tachina > Tachina grossa. Next base: position 121,810,527 of record OX465274.1, on the reverse strand, counting down.
TTCAAATGTAATCTACTAAATATCTCGACCAGAGAAATATATGACTTAGACCACGTTCATAACTAAGTGCACATATACTTCGACGGTTATAACTTTAAAACCCTTGTTAATAAAAAGAACATTTTTGATTTATAAAACAGTTTTTCATGCGAAATTTGTTTTATAAGCCCTTTATAAAAGAAATTTTTTTTTTATAAATAAGGCAGCAAATATTTAAGATATTTTCTTAGTTTCGAAAAAAAGCATGTTAAAAACAAAAACAATTCATTGTCAATGCAAAAATAATAATTTATTATGATCAAACAAGAAACTTATTAAACATTGTTATCACATTATTAAAAAAAATACATATCGCTCAAGCGATATATATTTGGCAAATGCTTGAGCTGAAGAAATACTATTTTTATGCTAATAATGCATAATAAGTTCTCATTACGAGTTTCGCCACAAAATTCAACATTAGAATGGAGTTTAAAGTTGTTTAAAACTACATTATAAGCCGATTTTTTCACGTCAAATTGTGCGGAGGAACTCGTTAAGACCTTATCCACTTATGCTAACTGGCATGGCATTTTTCACTGAGCATAAGACTGAGTTTACTCTGGCATTTCATGTGTGCCATGTGCCCAAAAATGCGTAACCACTAATTAATAATGAAAAACTGTTTGATTCAGACACATATTTATTAAGTTAAATAGTTTCATACATAACTAACTGACAATTTTATAGAATGGCTGGAAACTGTTTAGATCAATAAGGAAATGTGTGAATCAAACAGTTTTGCATTAGTAATTAGTCGTTACGCTTTCTTTGGCACATGAAACACAGATGTAAACCCGTCCTAAGACTGTTAATTTCTACCAAACTTCGTAAATTTGGTATATTGGTCTTTCATAGACTTTCTATAGAAAGAGAGAAAGTCCACTTTACATGCAGAAAATTACTCATACCGAATTTTGCAATAGGTAACTTAATGTCCACTGTTTAACAAAAAATAAAAAATTAACTTGCATTAACTCCTTTCAAACTCTGCTTTAAATAAAAATGTATCGTCACATGTGAATAATGTTGTTTCCAGTAATCTCTGTAAATCGTTTTGGTCATAAAGTTAAAAAGGTACAATAAGAAAAGTAAAAATATATGTATAGACGGCTAAAATGCAACAGCAAAAAGTTATCGTCTCTTTATGCTGTTGCATTTGAGCCGTCGATATAAATATGCATATCTATATTTCTAATTTCGTTATTGTATCTTTTTAACTTTATGACTTAAATCCTAATATACATTTTTAAGTAATGAAATAGTGAAACAATGATATAAAACAATAATTAAAATGCCAGCTGCCACGTTGTGCTTTCCCTTTCTGCTAACGATACACACATTTGTCTTCATTACTACATCATAACTTTAGAAATGCAAAAGGGAAATTGCAACAAAAACAATTCCAACAACACGATATCATAATGCCACATTTAAATAATTACTTTATTTGAATGGAATGGTGTTTGCTTGTCATTTTAAATTTTAAATTGAGGTCATATAAAATCATGTTTTGCTTGAAACATACTCAAAATTATATATTTGCAGCTTTCAATAATTTTAAAATAGCGTGTACATACCGTTATGAAGTTAAGGAAAATCGATCCAATTCAATTTAAAGCCTGAAAAGAGAAAAAAAAGAAAAAAATTCAATTAATTAAAAAGTGTAAATATAAGCTGTGTTCGTGTACGTAAATTTTTTTTTTAAATTTTCACTGAACTTTGCTACATTTTACTAAATTGCGTTCGTTTACCCAAAGTACAAAAAATGAGAACACAAACTGAGAGACTAAAGTGTCAGTTCTTGCACAGTGGGAAAAGGTAATGAATGCACAGCATGTATACTTTTTCATTCCAGAATTCATTACTGTTAACACAGAACATGTTCTAGGAAAGTAATGAATTATTTTAATACGTCCGAGGAATGAACTCTATTATTCATAACACTCGTCGAGGGCAAAAAGTATACATGCTTTTTCTGCATATGTGATAATGCACGTGGTAATCAATGTGTAATTATTATGTTTGTCTTGCTTTGCAAAATAATACATTCAAATGATTCAAAAAGTAAACAAACCGAAATAAGTAAACGAAAAATGTAATCATTTTAGAAAATTTAAACAAGTATTGCAAAAGTCATTAAAATATAAATAATTCATAAAGTAATAATAATAACGTTTTAACGTTAAAACCAGATTTCGTATGGAAATTTTAATTTAACGTACTCTTTAAGCACACTTTAATTTTTGCATATGGGTGCTAGTTTTTTGACTTTAAAATTTCTTTAATTTTATTAATAGAAATATAGTATCCGACAGCCTTCTGCTTAAGTGATATTTGGGTACACATAGCACATATTGCTTCCTTGCTCACACTATGGGCCAATTACAGGCTTTCGTTACTTTAACACATCAATTAGAAATAGTTATACAAAGAATTATGAACCTAATATGTATGGAACAAATTGGATCAATAGTTTATAGTTCTAAGATCGAAAATTTAGATACTGAATATTCCACAAACGAAATAGCAGCATTTAAGTACGCACCAATAACTTCTGCTGACGTGGAACATTAATTTTTATTACATAAAATTTTTTCAGAAAAAATCTGCAAAGATTTATCTTTGACAATAAAAAAAAATACCTGAATAAAAGTTCGACTGAACTCTATTTTGTATTCCATATGATTTGACAAAATATTTATTAAGAAGGCATTGAAGCTGAGCTTTTTATGTTTTTAAGTTTGCAGGTGATTTTTTAAGTTTTTAGTGTTATTAAATGTTGAAAATACATACTTTTATATTTTTACTGCATATTTTATGTATATAAAACGAGATTTTAAATGCATGAAAATCCTTTCCCTAGTAATCAGTAACATTAAAAAATGGTACATACTGTAGTTTTTATTAAATTTAACCAAAATCATTTGCATAAAACAAATTACAAGTTTGTTCTTAGATTTTTATAAAAAATATTTTATCGAGTACCATTAAGAAAAAGATTTGTATAGTAATTTTTTTTTCATTTTCCAAATCTACGTGGAGTTGGAGTCAACTGTTTCCTGAATCTTACTAATTTTTACTATTTCTCTGTTCGAGTACTTTTTTCAGCAAACAGATCGTTTCGAGAGTAAATTTAAAAATTTTTACTGCAATTACCTACTCATTTACTGCATTTGACCACAAAACTTCTTGGGGTTGATGTGGAAACTTTAGTATTTATTTCCGAAAATATACAGTAAGGTCAAATATGTTCACAATTTTTATCAATGTGAAAAATTCACATCTTCCTAGTTGTTTCATTATATAAATATTTTATGAAAAGGTCTTGAGCAAATATCTTTCTAATATAATAAATATGTTTGATTAATAAGAGAAAATAATTTCAACTAGTTACTTTTATATTCCAAAAAAAAAAATAAAAGTTTAGGCATTCCATCCCTGGGAAGTTTTTTTTTTATTTGGCTCTTTTTCAGTATCAATCTGCTTGGAATATCGGCCTAAAGGTTCAATTAGACGTGCAATAGCCATAATGACACATCCATAACCAAACCAAAATTCAATTGGTTTCTATGGTAATGGCTCTGGCGTTATGGCGAGTCACCTATAATCAAATACAGTGTTGCCCATAAGTTATGACACGTCTGATTGAACCTTAAGACGGAAGTCTCTAGTTTTCTGGGGTCTTCGGAAAACGGATTTCACACACAGCCAGGTGGACATAACAGCTGGTTTTGAAGAAAATAAGTTTTAATATTTCAATTTACAATTTATATATTATTTTCCCATCTTAAGTGCCCTTTTATATGAAATTTGTGTGTATTTACGTTTGTAGGTACTTATGTATTTACGTCAAAGCAGATAAAACTGAATTCTTCTAAAAAAAATTGTGTACTATTACTTGTCTACGTTCATTTGTTTTATTAATATTGTACAAGTAGTTTCCATTTGGAGTCGAAATAAATAAGTCCGAATTTTGGACTTATTTGTTTGTAGATACATACATATCTACATACTTATAAATATTTTCCACAATATACAAACAACAATCATAATAAAAATTTTATAAGCGAAACTTAAAATAAAATCAAACCGAAACAACACAATTTCTACGATTCAGTTGCTAATGACATCTTCATCAAGACATGCTGACATTTATGGATGTTAAAATTAATTATGGGATCAAATCAGACAGACACATTCACGCGAACAACGAACGCAGCGGTATTAATTTTAAAATTAATTTCAACAAAATTTTATAAATATAATAAATGACACCAAAGCGAAAGTAAAAAAAAACAAATAAATATATTTATGTATGTATACACTACATACTTATTTAATTGTTGATAACGCAAGTGAACAAAACAATATCTGTGGTGAGTGTCAAAGTGCGTGCGTGTGTGTGTGTTATCAATCAGCAACGAAACACTCTGAATTATTTTAATCATAAATTTATTATTTATTTTTAAATGAATTAACAATTTGTACAAAAGATTAACAATTAATATGAACATATAAAGTCTGTCAGTAAGTCATTGTTAATAGAAACTTACCACAACAGAAACAAACTTTAAGGGAAAGCACTTAAAAAATTTTAATTTCATTAATTGTTTTTCTTTTTTTTTTGCTTCCTTCTTACACTGATGAATATTTTATATTTTATTTGCATTAAATATCTTTAGTTATTTATTAATTAATGATTATGTACTCGCAACAATTTACTAATTTTATTTACATACTAATATGCATACATATGTACATACTTATTTTATTTGGTTAAAGTTCAATAAATTTTCTTTTAATGATTTTTATATTGAATTCTAATTTTAAACACTTTTTAACGTCGCTGCTATTAACGAGCATTTTATTAGTTTCTTTTTATATTTGTGGCGAATAATATCATTTGAAGGCATTTACATGTAATTAAAATAATTTTGCATTTGAAGCCAATAAACAAACAAAAATTTATTAAAATTGTATAAAATTTATAAAATAATGCGACGCGCGCATGCGATAACGACTCGAAAATTGTTAAATTGCTACTAACAAACAGTAAATAAAAAAATTTAATTCAATATTTTTTTTTGCTTTTTGCCTTAGATGAATAAAAAAAAAAAAGAAAAAAACATAAAAATATAAAACAACTACAAAATAAATAAAAAAAAAGCTAAAATGAAATACGATGAATATGAAGACTGAAATGTTGGGTTCGTCTGAAATGGAATGAAAGAATATGAACATTGAAGTGGCACCAGCCAACAACAGAAACAGAAGCAGCATTAGTAACAATCTACAGCGGTACATACACACATCCCCATATACAGTGGAATAGTCACAGAGAAAACTTGAAATCAGCACTAATAATTTGAAGTCTAAACAAAAAGAAACAACGGGTGCGTCTTTGGAGTCGGTGATGGATGTTTAAATTGGAATAAAGTGAAGGAAAAATAATTTATTTATGTATAAGTAATTTTGGAGCTTTGTTCTTTGGGACGAATTTCCCGTTTGTGCATGCACACACTGTTCTGAAGTAAATAAAATTGTATTACTAAAGCCGCGTTCAGACTATTATACTTTGTATTTACATATACTTGTCAAAAATTCAAATAATACGTGCAAGTGTGATAGTCTGAACGCAAAATGTCATCAAAGTGGCATATAATACGATAAAAATTTTGACATCTCATAAGACTTTTTCGTTTTTAGAAAATTTTCTAAACGATAATACTTTTCATTAGATCAGGGTTGCATTTTCACACAAACAAAATTTCCAAGTCGGGTGTTTCGCCGCCGACAGCGTGTCGTCATTGATGTAATGTTTTGTCATATGTATATCGGCTCAAAATTATGAATAAGTGAATCGTATGGAAGTATATTTCGTTGACGTAATTTTTTAACGTTTTTGTAATATCTTTTCTTAATTTTTTTCTGTTATTTACATAGTATACTTTTAACTGCTGAATTTCTTCAAGTGCCGGCATGTTCCCGCCTACATGAAACCGCTTTGCCGCCGCTAGTCAGTGAATAGCACAGACATTTTAATTGAACAGCTGTTGTTTTCTGCTTGTATTACACATTTTATTTGAAGTGTGATGGTCTGAACACAATATGTGATTTTACGTTATATTTTTTGACAGTCGCAATGAATGTATTTAGATTTCTGTATCGTAAAATGTGATAAAAGTATTAATACTTGTATAATAGTCTGAACGGGGCTTAAGTAACATATACTATACACATCTTTACATATCAGGGTCGTCAGATTTTATTTATATCGCCAAAATAATTTAAAAAAATCGTCAAAAGCATTAATCACATAGACCACAGTAGGCTACATGGCTACAAAGCTACAAATGCCGTTGGCAACAAATTTTGCCGGGTATCCAGCCGGGCAGCAGTACCATATATATCAGAGATGCCCACAGAGAGAAAACCGAAAGAAATGTATAAGCACTCTGGCGCTTCTCTGTGCAGCCTGGATATATATAAATATATGTATATGTATTTCAGTGGTGCCGCTGTCAAATATTTCACATTTGAAAAATAAAATATTTTATTAAAACATAAAAAAAAACAAATCAATTTATTTCTTTATATTTTATCTTCGCGAATTTTACTATTTGTAGGTCTAGTCATTTCTTTTCGCTAATTTGCGATTTTTTTTTCGCTTTTTTGCAAACTTTTTATATTTGCAATGGCTTTTGCGATTTCTAATTATAATTAATAATAATCTTAGGGTTTTCATCCGGTTTGGCAACTTCTCGCGAACTAAAAACAGGCGTCTTTTTGCATTCTTTCAGCCTCCTAACACTTTTGCCGATTTTTAAACAATATTAGGCTTAGTTTATATCTCGCTGTTAGTAAGTTCTTGCGAATTTTCCCAGTTTCGCGATTTTTACCGAATTTTTTGCATTCCTTACAGTCTTGGCAATTTTAGATAAATAGTATGGCTTGTTTATAATATTGCAACTTCTCGCGATTTTTTGCAAAGTTCGTGATAAAATCTACTTTTTGCAAGTTTTTAGCTTCCTAAGAAATTTGCCGATTTTTAAACAATATAAGACTTTTTTATCATCCCACTGTTAATATGTTTTTGCAAATGTTGGTAATTTTCGCAATTTTTGCCGAATTTTTCGCACTCCTTAAAGTTTTATCCATTTTTAATTAATACTAAAATTTGCAAAGTTTTCAATAAAAGCGACTTTTTATGTGTTTTTAGCTTCCTAACAGTTTTAAAGATTTTTAAACATTATTAAACTTTGTTAGCATAGCTGTTAGTAACTTTTTGCGAATTTTCATAATTTTCGCAAATTCTTTGCATTCCTTACGGTTTTAGTGATTTTTAATCAATATTATGGCTTTTTTAAATTTTGCAACTTTTCGCGAATTATAACTTTTTTCGCTTTGCAAAAATATATTACTTTTGTAATTAGCATTAAAATTTTATAACTTTCTTTTTTATTTTGCAATAAAAAATATTTCTTGGCACTAATTTGATTTACATACTTTGCTATATTGTCAACACTGTTTTTGTTTTGTAGCCCTCAAAACTGGAAATTAGTTTAATTGGACTGCAACCACAAAATCAGCGTAGACAACAACTTGTAGCCTGGAGCCTTGTTGCCGCCAAAATAAACATTCTCATATAAGCATATGTATTCTATCCCTGACATTTTGAAGTCGGTAGCTTGCTGTGTTGAATGTGTTTAATGCCAAATGCTTAAAAACTACATACATATCGTTACCCTAATATAGAAAGGCCCTAACTATATGTATTTTATGTTTTTATCTTGTCCAAAATACGAGTATTTTTTGAATATCAGAAAATCTAAAGATAGTTTTCAGAAATATAAAAACGAAATTTACCAATGTAATGTTGTATGGACCAGTCCAGAATATTGTTATGCTATTTTTCTGGACTGTTCCATACAACATTTTTTTTTTGCATAATAATTGCACTAATAACTTGTAAATGGACAAATGTAATATAAAAAACAATTTTTTTGGATGGCTTTCGAAAAGAAAAATTTCAAATTTTTTTTTTATGTAACACAAAATATCTCTTAAAGTAGAGGTGCTAGAAAATAAATTATATTTTTGTAATCAGCGAACAAAAATACATAAGAATTAACTATATTTGGTCAAAAAAAAAAAATTATAATCAAAAAATTTTAAAAGGACTAAACTAAAAACACGCGATTTTTAACATCCTTGCAATAATAGTCAGCTACCCTGATATATATACTCATCAAGGTGAATCTATTTAAATGAAAGGGATTTTTGTGTAGATAAATAATCCAGAAAGTATTTTTAAGTTTGGTGTACCATTCGTAATATATTAACGGTATAATACAAAAAGAGATGCAAATTATGCAAATCCTAAATGATACTATATCTTCAATACTAAAAATTCATAAGGATCAGTAATTTTTATTTAAACATCATAAAAAAACCTCTATTTTGATGTGCAGTGTTATCAATAATATGTACGATTTTTCATATTATGCTCACAATAGTTTTATTAGTAATATAAATTGATTCCGTTCATTTCTAATAGCCATTTTAAAGTATTGGTGGAGAGAATTGAATTAAATTCAAACTAAAAAGTAACTTGACTGAATATTGGCTTTTGAAATTAAAAAAAACTATTCTTGTAAACAATACTTAATTTGAAAAAAAAAATCGGTTATTGTAACTTACTAATCATTTACCATCGAACTGAAATTCTATTGCAATAAAAGAAGAAAAAATTAAAAACTTTATTGATGTTCCTAAACGAATCTTTTATTCTGAATACAAAAGGAAAACATGTTTTGTTGTCCCATTTGAATTATTCCTCATTTGTGGAAAAAATTGGAATGTAATAACCCTGCAAGAGATCGAACTAGTGTCCAACTAGCATTTTACTAACACGGAAATCACCACCGCTAGTTCCCAACTGTAAACTTTCCTATACCATCTTATTTATTTATTTATTTCGGTCTATAGATTATAAATCCTTACAGACTATAGATATAATACCAGTTGAATAACATTATCTATTTAAGTACAAAATAACTTTTCTTTTTATAATATCATTGCTCTCAGAAATATCTATAATATGATACAATTTATTAAAGTGTTCACAAACGCGACGAAAGGAGTCATTGTTAGCATGAACCAATCTGTAGTAATTCAGACGAATTAGCTGAAAGTTACGAGTTGGCCTAATTGGAGCACAAAAGCTAATTTTACCAAGCAGAAACGCAGAATCAACTTCACCACGAATCAATCCAAGTAGAAAAGATACACTCAGCATTGCACGACGGCTTTTTAAAGTTGGCAGTTTAATAAGGGCAAGTCTATTAACATACGGCGGTAGAACATATGAATTCCATCTGAGGCCTCGTAAACAGCAAATTAAAAATTGCTTTTGCAGAACATAATAAAAATCATCACAAAGCTATAGAAGGTATCGGGTGTTTTTTATTGAGGTATAGAACTTTAAGTTGGCATCACTTTTTTAACTGGCGACCATTTTGTCAGCTGTCAAGTGATTAATATTTAGTTTGGTTTGCCATTTCATCATGAACAGGTTGACAAAGGAACAACGCTTGCAAATCGTGCAAATTTATTTCGAAACTAATGGTTCAGTTCGCGAAGTTTACCGCAAGCTCCGTCCATTTTATGGTCGACATAATCGTCCATCAGAGCAATTAATTCGGTTAACCATGGATCGTTTTCGCACTACGTTTACTCTATGTGATAATACGCATCCGCAGAGACGTCGAACAGTGCGCACCGAAGAAACAATTGCCGCTGTAGAGCAAAGTGTTGAAGAGGACCCGAATGAATCGATTCGCCACCGTGCACAGCCATAGAGCCATGATAACCGACTATTTTGTTCCCGAATTGGATGGCATGAATGTGGATGAGTTGTGGTTCCAACAAGACGGCGCTACATGCCACACAGCGGACGTCACAATCGATTTATTGAAGGAAACATTCGATGAGCGCATAATTTCGCGGAATGGACCTGTCAATTGGCCACCAAGATCGTGTGATTCGACACCATTGGATTATTTTCTTTGGGGATATGTGAAGACGCTCGTCTACGCCAACAAACCAGAAACGTTAGGGGACTTGGAAGCCAACATTCGTGGCGTTATTGCCAACATACGGCCCCATATGCTCGAAAAAGTGGTTGAAAATTGGACCTGTAGAATTGGCTTTATTCGAGCCAGCCGCAGCGGCCGCATGCCCGAAATCATATTTAAACATTAATGGCATAAAATTGTCCTTCCAATAAAGCCAAATTGATGGACATTAAAACGATTTTCTTGTGTTTTATTTCAATTCGAAGATCTATACCTCTTAAAAAAACACCCGTTATAAAATTTAATAATCCTTTATTAATAAGTAAACTTCGACTTCCTAAACGTTCATAAGAAATATTTTCTAAACAAAATAATCCAGGAGAACATAAACCATGAGCAATTATTAATCTAATGCTGTTTATATGAATGGAGTAGTAAGGATCCCAAACAATGCATCCATATTCAAGAATAGCACAAACTAAAGAAGTATAAAGTTGTTTCGGGACGTAGGGGTTAGAAAATTCCTTTGTCAATCGTTTCATAAAACCAAGAACACTATTAGCTTTATTAACAGTTAACGCAATGTGATCACGGAATTCAAGCCTGTGATCTAACAAAAAACCCAGATGGGCAATACTGTCCACTTTTTCAAGTGTTGTTCCATTAACGTAATACTAAGAATGTAATTTGTTTATTCTGTAAAATGTCATATGTTTTAATATTTAAGTCCATTAAATTAATTGTACACTATTGAGAGAGTTTATCAATATCAGACTATCGTAAAATCTTTTGATTGGAATCATTAAAACTCTTAAATATTTTGACATCATCTGCATACATAAGTACTTTAGAATGCAAAATAACAGAAGGGAGATCATTTATGAATAAAGTAAACAGTGTGGGACCAAGATGACTTCCTTGCGGAACACCAGAAGAAACGTCAATGTTTGTTGAAGTAACATTTCTGAACTTTACTTGTTGAGTTCTATTAGACAGATAAGAAAGCAGCCAGTTAACGGCTGCAATACTAAATCCCATTAGTGATAGTTTGTAAAGTAATAATTCATGGTTAACTTTGTCGAAGGCTTTACTGAAATCCGTTTAGATTACATCCGTTTGCATGTTATTTAAAAATCCATCATTGACCATAAAAGTAAGTTGCAGAATGTTAGTTGTTGTGGAACGCGACTTACAAAAGCCATATTGACAAGGAGATAACAGTGATGAAATTTGGTGTGATAAGCTGTCAGTTAAAACCTTTTCTAAAAGCTCATGTATGGCATTTAGCTTAGCAATTCCTTTATAGTTTGAAACTTCAAGTTTGCTGCCACTTTTAAACAAAGGGATTATGAACGATTTTTTCCATTCGACTAGTAAAAAGCATAATTCATTAGATTTGTTAAATATTGTAGTCGGTGGAACGCATAGAGTTTCAGCACAATTTTTTAGAAGACAATTAGGTATTCCATCAGGGCCAGGACTATAGGACGATTTTAATGATATTAAGTTTGGCAGAACTGTTTCGTTGCTGATAAATGAAAAATGTATTCCAGCTGAATGCGATATATTAAATGGATAGAGAGAATCATGATAATAAGTATTTCTGGAATAAGTAGTAGCAAAAAATTTAGCGAACATATTACTAATCAGTGTGTCATCAGTAGTAACACAGGAACCAGATTTAAGATATTTGGGATAGTCAGAAGCCCGACATTTTGAATTTATAAATTTGTAAAATGATTTTGGGTTAGTTTTCAAATGTGATCTCATACGGGCTAAATAGTAATCATATGCCAATCCATTTGTGGAATTGTATTCTGAACGCGCAATAGAGTAATTTTTAAAATCTGGTAAGGAGCCAGATCTCTTATATTTTTTATAACATTGGTTTTTCTTGTTTTTGGCATTAGTTATGAAGTTACTACTAGTACCATTGGTACTAGTTTAGGATTAGGTCATTACCAGTTCTTTTGTAACCCTACGTCTACACCTGATATATATTTATCATAACAAAAGTCAAACTTTATATTGAAAAATATTTTTTTGTTATGTTAGCTCTTTTTTCTACACGGAATGTGACATTTGTCATGATAAAAATATGTCAGGTGTAGACGTAGGGTAAAGAAAAATTCTATAAAATTGGTCGTTCTATTCCTTCGTTAAAATTCGTCATTACTTATCAAAATTCAAAAATACAAACAGGTAATTATAATTATTTTTAGACGAACCAAAAATTGTAATAATTGTATGATACCAATTTTTATAGAGTGCAAGGGCTCTGTCAGACAGTCAAAATTTATTTTGCAATGTGGTGCCTTGGAACAACTTCATATACTAGTACTCATCAGCACCAGTAATTTAACACAACAACTTTAACGCTTTTTGCACTTGTTCTTGCTGTTCGAGTAATTATAGTACTACTCATAGCTTTTAGACAATTATCGCCTACTCTCCTGCAGGGAAACAAAAAAAAATCATATACATATGTATATATGTATGTATAAATGTCATATAAAAAATATATTTTGCTGAATAGTTACAAAAAACCTCGATTTTACAAAAAAGGGAACGACATTGTTATATAGTATATCGCAAAATATTCGAAGTGTTATTTCTGTTATTTTAAGCTCAATTATTTGTGAAATTTATTTATTAGTTTTTTTTTATTGGAAAATGTCTTTAGAGCAGTGATCTTCAAAACCGCGCACGCGTGCGAGTGCTCTCACAATAATGAAGACAGCAATAAGAGATAATTTGTATATTTATTTAATGTGTACTCAATTGTTACTACAATCAGGGCTACCACTTTAATCTTAGACTATTTATATGTACCATTTGTGTAGTCACATTTTACCAGACAACAATAGATTCTTTTTAAATTAGTTTAAATTCAAGGTTTGCTATTTTTTAGAGCTTGAATAATCATATCTGAAAGTAAGTTATTATACACTATTTAAAATACATCATATGTGCATTAATCTGTTTTTGAACAATAGGAATTGACTCGAATTAGAGTTTTACAAATATATTACAAATATGTAGATATGTCTTGGCTGCCCCGCGATTAGAAGAGCAAAATATCCTTGCAGAAAGTGCGAATAGTGAAAATGTACTGAGTCGCTTTTGACTTTGTCACCAGTACTACTCTACAATTATTCCCCATACAATACTTTAAGCTATAGACATTTAGCATGTGCTTGTCATTGAAAATCTACTAGTAACACTAAAACAATTGACTAGTTAGTGAATTCATAGTTCTTATTGGAACATGGAGACATACCAACCAGACATTTACTGGTACATTTCTATACCTTACGTACATACAAATTTATGTATAATGACAAATTGTTGCAAAATCCACCAGAAATACACCACATCTGTTTTCTCTATTTCTTTTATACTGACGAATATTGTAGACAATGTAACTACTACTAGAATTTTAGTATTGACATAGAGACACTTGGCGCCAGTCTGACTGCAGGGATATTACGCTCAAAAACGAAGCACCAACACAAACATAAGTTTGAATGTATATGTGTGGGGATCGCTGCTTTAGAGCAGTGTCCCGCAAAATAAAATATGTTTGGATTGGTGAGAAAAATGAGAGTAAAATAAACTTGCACATGAAGAAAAGTTTTGTAATTTAAAATGCATGATGTGGTTATTAGTTGTTTGATTTTTTTTTGTAAATAAGCAATTTAGTAAAAACTTAAGTAGAAAGTAAAAATCTAATAATCCATTCAACAATGTAGTGTATAAATTCCAGATTAAATTTATTCTATTGTTGTAAAAGTATTGAGTATTTGAGTACTGAGTACTCAATACCGGGAGTTTTTCCCGGTACTCAATACACAAAAGTAACTACTCAATACTTTCACGGTTGCATTTTGTAGTATTCGTATCAAAATAATTCCTAACAGAATTGGTATTTGTTACACTAACTCCATGAGGTTCCGAGTCATATTTATTTGTATCAAGCTCACAGAGTTGTATAATCCTGATCCATTTTACGCAATACCCGCCATTGTCCCATTTTTTGGACGAGTTTTAAAAAGTGATTATTTTAATAACTGCATCGTATATTTTTAAAACTTTTGTTAAAATAAGAAGAAAATATGGCACACTATTTGGTCATGTTTAAAGTTTTAACCACTTAGTCGTTAATGGTTACCAACTTCACGTTGAAGCTGACCATTTCCACCTGCAAAATGATATATACTAGTTTTAGCATATATGAATTACAGCGGGTAATGTGTTAGAGGACGACTTTCCCTTGAATACTACAAAATGCAACCCTGAAAGTATTGAGTAGTATCAAAAACGAGAACAGCCACTAAAAAAGTACTAAAAAATGCGTTATTAAACTACTTCAGTCATTAACAAATACTATTGGATAGAAAAAGTGACCCTTTAGAATAGTGGAAGGAAGGCACGTAATACAAGTCAGCAAGTCAGGTCCTCACAAACATGAAAAATATTTTAAATTCTTTCGATGTCTGTAAAATTGTATCTCTACATTTCAACAATGACTAAGTAATAACATCAATTGTGATAAAAAAATGAATATTAAAAAATATTTAGAAGATAATTAAACAGATTAATGCACTAGAAGTTTTAAGAGTACGTTAAAAAAATTTATGTACAAAAACTAATCTTCAAATATATTTATTTTCAGTTAATTTTAATTATTATTCGAACTCCATTTGTTTCTATATTTGTGATTTGAACGGGCTAAGGTTCGTATTGCTTTTTAAGCCAAATTACATGTGATAATTATTAATGAACAAATAACAACAAAGTCTGTTGTAAATATTCTGACTAACAACACATAGTTGAATGGAACAGCCAGCCGTTTTCGAAGGCCACTAAACCTTCATCATCAGCGTTCTTTTGTGTTTGGTCCACTGTGTGTGGTGTCAGTAGATGTAGATTTCTGCTTTATATACTTAGCATTATTGCAAATGGAATGTGTGAATTGTTTTGATTCATCTTATTTCAATTTGCTGAAAGCTTTTTTGTAATGAAAGCTCAATTTTACCATCTCTATATTAGCCCGTTCAAATCACAAATATATTTATTTTCATTTGTTATAAATCAATTTAAATATACTTGCATTTAATCTTTGTTTTTCCATATTCCATTATCAATAAAATAATAATTTTTAACTTCACATATACAAACATATATAAAGTATTGAGTAGTATCGAGTACCCAATTGAAAAAGTATCAAGTAGTACTGAGTATGCAAAAGTAGCCGCTTTTTACAACACTAATTTATTCACAACGCTGTGGAAACTATTACAATGCCTTTTTGAATTATCTTCCCTATTATTTTTTAATGTTTCATAACATAAAATGCATTGCATACTGCGAAAAGCATTTATTATAACGAAATTGTTCTTAGGTTCCATAATAATTTAAATTTTTTTTGCTGTACAAATTTATTAAATTTTAACTTTAATTTCGTGTGGTGTTGCTCAAAAAAACTAAACAAGAAACCAAAAAAAAAAAAATTCTTAAGTCTTCTTTACAAAATACTAAAAAGAAAAAAAAAATTTTAATAAAAAAGTTATAAGTAATTTAAACCCCTTCGGTCAATCTGGGCCACCCTGTATTATATTGCATAAGCTATAAAAACGCACTAGCCGATATTTTCAAATTATTTTATAGTAAAAATTTAAAAGTGGTATTAATCATAAAATTTTTTTAATCAATGAAAAATATAAATTTCACATTTTTTACTAATATAATGTTATCTATCAATCAATCGAAATTAACGGAAACTTTGTTCTTAAAGCGGGTGCTAGACTCATCAATATCCAGCTTCAATATGTGTGGTTGTGTGCGTTTTTTTTTTTATAAAAAATATTCACACCAATAGTATATGTGTGACTATTTTTGGTAAACAAACGCACACAACCACATATATTGAAGATGAATATTGATGTGTCTGGCACTCCCTTAAAATGTGTATGATTTTAATTGAAGTGTTTAATTGGACGAAAAAAAAAATAATTCAAATTCACTTTACCTTTGATTAGTATACATTCGTCGATACGACGAACACTGGTTTTATTTGCAACATGCATGTCTCTTTGCACGTTACGCTCCGATGTGCTCTGTACCTCTTGTCGATAGTCTGATGTCGTTGTCTGTGGTCATTTCCCAGAGGGAAAACCTAATGTATAATTTTTCATTCCAGAGTTCATTTTTGTTAACTAGGGTATTCATTTATTCGGGGATCGGTTAATTAACCGAGGTTTTGACTTAATCGGTTAATTTCGGTATTAACCGGTTAACCGATTAATAAAGTTTTTTCATAAATCAAGTAATTTGAACAAGTAAAAGTGCACAAATTATTTATTTATTTGAGTTTATTAGTAAAACAAAAAATTCCGAATAACAAAAATAGCTGCAATTTCTGCCAAAAAATCATATATTGCGAGCATAAAAATAAAAGCTCGCATTTCATGTACAAATTCATTGCAAGATTCATCACTTTATTCGTTTTTAACTTTTTTATTTAAGTACTTATTTAAAGAAAAAATATTTTTTAAAAGAAATATTGAAAAAAATTAATTTAAGTTCCTTTTATAGTGATAGCTGCAAGCAAAGCCAAATTTTATGTTCATTTTTATTTACAAAAAAGCAAAAATTTACTAAAGTACCTCTAATTGTTATTTGAAACCTTTAAAATAATATACTAAATTTACTTTTATTAACAAAAGAAAAAAAAATAAAGCATAGTTATTAATGAAGTTTACCGAGAAAGGTGGTGGTATTTTGTTGTTTAATTTTAATATTACTCATGAGAATCTCCAGTTGTAATCCCTCATCTGAATTCTTTTAGTTTTTACACATTACTAGAAAAAATAAATATGTATAAATATTGAAAAATTTCTTAAATTTAAAGGCCTTATTCATAGAACACAATTTTGGTTTACCAAAACGTTTAACAAACATACATATTTCCATACAAAATTGGTTTTGAAAATCTTTTGTAAATTTAATGTCACATTTGATTTACAATAATTGGGTTTGATATATGGAAAAGTTGCCAATGTCCTATTCGTCACAAAGTCATACTGGAAATGAGTTTTAAGATAAATCTGATGACACTATAAAAGAGGAATTGGAATTTCCCCACTTCATACTCGCATTAGATCTATTAAGTATTATATACATCTATCATATTATATAAAATATAGAAGACCAAAGGTAAGGAAACTGTTTCTTTCCGGAACAGCAAAGATTTAGCAGAGACACGAAGAACTGAGAAGAAAAGGACACAAGATGAATTTAGGAAGCATGGACTTATAATTGATAATTAATGGTCATGGTAGTTCGGATAATAGAAACACTGCTACACGCTTTCTTGAAGATCTAAATATTTACATGATTGCGCATTAATTTCATTATTTTATATAAGTAAATATCTTCATCCAAAAACGAAAAGGCCGCAACTGGCAACACTTTTTGATTGATAAAAAAAAGTAAGTAATCTTTCCTAACGAAATAAAAAAACAAATTCGTAAAGCAAAAAAAACCTTGACTACTAAAAAAAATTAGAACAAAGGTATCATTCATGTTTCAAATACATATGTACACATTCTTCGCGGAACTACCTTTATATATGGTTTTTTGTTTGTTTTTTCTTGAACAAAATCAATTTTTAACATTTGTTAACGCACTAATAATTCCAAGCTATTATTTTACTTATTTAGTAAAATATTTTTTTTTTTATCAAAAATAAATTGAAATTAATTATTAAACAAAGTTGCAGCGAAATATTGAAAATAAAACATTGTTTTATATATAAAAAAGTGGACCTTAAGATTATTTAATAAAGTGAAATAATAAAATAAAAAATGTCGAAAAATTAGTCTATTTAATTGGAGTTTATAAAATTAACCTCATTGAATTTTTATATTGAAAATAAGTGATAGGTCCAGAGTTGGGTAAAATACATGGATACAAATAAATACAAAATACAAAATACTTGCTGGTCAATGTATTTAAAATACAAAATACTTTCAGGCTATGTATTTAAAATACAAAATACCTTAAATTTTTGTACGTAATTAAAATACAAAATACTTCCACATCAGAGTCTAAACATAACGTTTGCGGTGCGGTGCGATTTCTCGTTGCGGGAGAGAAAAATAATCATAATACAACGGAAGACGGCGACGGCAATACTTGTCATTGTTTGTTTAAATTTTTATTAATTTTTTTGTTCATACATTTTTATAAAAAATTTACTCTTTCTGTTAAATATTTTATAATGGCAGTAACTAATAACAAAAATTAAAAATTTTAAAAACCCCCGACTTTTTTCAGAAAAGATGTTATATCTTCTAAACGGCTGGACCGATTTTCTTCAAACATAGCTAAGAACCCTCTCGATCAAGTCATCTTTCAAACAGAAAAAACTAAATGGAAATCGGTGCGGCAGTTTGGCCTGTGCGTGGACACGGACAGATACACAGACACACACTACAAACTTATAACACCCCTTTTTTTAGTCGGGGTTTAAAAACAAAAAATTATTAAAATACATTCCGAGATATATTTGATAAATTTTTTAAGCTTTTATATTTTATGACAAACATTTTTGAACTTCAAAATCATTTTTTTTTGTTGTGAACACCGCCAATTATTCAAAAACTCTGGCAACATCAGAAAGAGAAAGAGAGTCAAAAATTGAGAGAATAAGAAAGTCCGCAATGAAAATAAAATAGACTTTAAATTTATGCCGTTCCGCACTGCGGGTTTTTACTTCAAAATCGTATGAAAAACAGCACCGCAATGAATTCTCGTTACATTGTGTTCAAAATATTTAACAAAACTCGAGTCACATCCTAATCCGCTTGTTCGTAATATCTTGAACTTTACTGGACACACCCGCTTAAAAATGAGGGACACAAGGGCTCTAATACTCAGTACTCCAAATGATACTTCTTGAAAATAATTTTTGTGCTTAATACGACATTTATTTATTATGTATTTTTAATAACTGTCACTAAATTTATGTCCGATACAGGTCGGGCCTCGTTATTACATTTAGATTTAAGATTTGAATACTTATTGTTAGTTCATTTTTGAAGATACAATAAATAAATATATGTATAAAAAAAAGTAAATACTATGTATTTAATAGGATATTAAATTAATCGATTAAAAACAATTGGGGTATTCACAAGGGTGTCCTAAGTGTCATAAAGTCCTAACATTTTAAACCAGTTTAAAACTATATTTATTTTCTTTCATATAAAACGAGTACTATATTAATACAATTCATCACTCTTATATATTTGTTACTGTCATAACTAATTATTTTGCTTTTTACTTTTCTTTTTCGACAAAATGTCCATTTACGTTTAAATACGTGGCGTTTTTCTTAAGCAAATTTCTATTCAAATTATTATATATTGCAAAAAATATAAAAATTCGCAAGGGATTAAAATAATGGAAACAATATCCTAAAGCTAATTATATAGACCGCAAAAAAAAAGTAATAACTCGAGTATAGACTCACAGCATATAAATCGCGAAAACTTGCAAAAATGCGAATATCTTCTAAACATTTCCAAAGCCTCAAAAACTGTAAACGAGCAAACTCAGTAGATTTTATGAATCAAAAATTATCTCACGTGCAAAAAATTTGCGAAAATTCGCGAATAATTTTTTAATTGAAAAAAACTTAAAATTTATTTTAAAAATGCTTAAATTGTATGGAATGCAGAAAACTTTTAAAAATCCGCAATTACGAAAATTCGCAAAAACTTGGTGACATCAAAAATATATTAAAGTCTGATACTTAATAAAAAAAAAGTTTAAACTGTTAAAAAAAAAATAAGGAATTGGGAACAATCAATTTTATTGCAAAAACTTGCAACAAATTGCAAAAATTGTAAACAAGCTCCAAAATTACTTACAAATACCTAAAGATCTAAGAAACTCCAAAAATCGCAGAAAATTGGCAAAATTATGAAAATTCGCACAAATAGATAGATGTATTAAAAATCGGTAAAATGGTAAAAAGGCAAGCCCTAAAATAACACATAAATACTTAAAGATATAAGAAATTCCAAAAAATTGGAAAAATTTTGCAACAACAAAAATAATTCAATCAGACAATGATGTGGCTTGATTCAATCCTATTTTGTTAAAATTACACACAAGAGCAATAAGCTTTATCAAAAATTACCTGATCGCAAAACTTAAGAAAATTTGCAAATAAATTCCAAAGCCTTACAATTTTAAAAGGTCAAATGCTCGAAAAAAATTTTGTTTTACATATTGCAAAAATTCGCAAATAATTATCGGAAACAGATAGAAGCCGTTAAATAATTTTCTCATAATTTTGCATATTCGTACCAAATATTATTTAATTTTTGTAATATTTTTTTCTCATTTTTCTCACTAAAATATGAGGGGTTGCTCACAGCAGTCGCATTTTAAACTAGTTTAAGAGTTTAGAACATTATGACGTTATGACTTTAACACTACCGTGTGAATACCCCAAATTTTTATAAATTTATTAATTCCAATAAATAAAAATACATAAATTATTCAGTATTTTCAGATTTTATTAGTAAAAACCATAACATGACAATAATAAAAATTTTCGAACTAAATCAGACCAGGATAAATTTATATACATATCTACATATGAATACATTTGTATGTATGTATGTATTAATAAAAAAATACAAGTACATAACTGAGTTTTTTAGATTGTTTAATAGATTAAAGAGATCTTCTAAAATAATCTTTTAGAAGTAGTATTTGATTCAAATGCTTAGATGTTAAAAGATTTTTTCTTTAGTTTTAATAGAACCAGACTTGGAAAAAATCCTTTCACTAATCGTTATCGTATAAAACAAAATATTTTTCGGTTCTTTTTTTAATTTTATTATAATACATATCAAGCCTTATTTTCGATTTAATCGCAAGCTGCAAAAATTAAAGTTTTCAGGAGAATGGTTTTTTAAAATATTCAAATATGTTTTTGTACGTAATTGGCTTAAAAATTATCAAGAATTTCAGATTTTGATAATCCTAAACTACAGGTAGCCACTTAAACTCTAATTTCCAAAACAAAGTATATTTTCGATTACATGTCGCTTACAATAAAAGCAAAAATAAGGCTCTGTAATAGCATAATGACTCAAAATTAAACGGAAGAAAAAACTGTTAATTAGTTTAATAAAATGAATGAAGCTCACTGAAAATACTTCTTTGTTTCTATGAAAATCAATCTGACAACATATGCCTTTTGCTTTTATGAAAAACAATTATTTGCTTCTTAAAAATATATCGCTGGCTTAACATGCAAAGGCTCCAAGTCCACTTTTTTTAGAAATTGAGATTTTAATGCAGTAATGTACAATAAATTGATCAAAATGTAAAGCACCAACAATAACCTGAAGAAATGTATTTTGTAAATAATGTATTTAAAATACAAAATACTTGCAGGTCATGTTTTTAAAATACAAAATACTTCTACGTCATGTACTTAAAATACAAGTACAAAATACGTATTTGTATTTTAAATGCGTATTTCAAATACATGTATTTCAAATACTGCTCAACCCTGGATAGGTCAAAACCTAAATTACTAATTTCTCTCAGATATTCCAATGTTCTTTGTACATTATAATCAGGAATCTCTTACTTTTACCAAACCTTAATAAAAATCGAACTCGATAATACGATTGGACAATTTTCGTAAATAATTGTTATTTACGAAGTGGATTTTATAATATCAATTGGAAACATATGTATGTATTTACCTCAAATCAATATATGTATATAACGAAAAAAAAATTTTCATTAAATATAGTATAATTGTTTAAATTAATGAAACAAACACCATGAATTTGATATTTTATGTGAACTTAATACAAACGCGTGTAAAAATAATAATGACAATTGTACTATTTATATAATTTTTCCTTATTAAAAGCTAGTAACTAATTAAACAATTTTTTGTTAATGACAGGAGCTTTTCTAATTCATGGATTTTTGTGCACATGAAAAAAAACGATAGAAATTAAATCCGTAGTTAAATAATTCTCATCAACTACTACTCGACCTTAAAAAAGTATAATTCATTAAAACTACATGTATAAAGACATAATGAGGAACCAGAAATACAATCTAAAAACTTGAATATTCAAAGTGGGCCGAGTGAGTAGTGGTTCGGTGAGTGAGCAGACCAATGAACGAAAAAACAGTGAAATTGTTTTTTTTTTTAATTAAACTTGCAAAGTAATAAAATGTTTTAAATAGTGGCAAAACCACTGACAATTATTTTTATTAATGCTCATCATCGTAGTCGCCGGCGTCATCGTCATTATTATCATTGAAAGTAACAAATCTTGTGTATTCTGTTCAAACAAGTCGATGTTGCTAAAGTTTTGCTCGTTTTTCCTCATTGACCAAACAGTCACTCACTCATGCCACTTTCTGACTAAACGGACTTTTTAATTATACATTTGTGAACGCAATTTTTTTACGATTGCAAAACTTTTTAATTAAACGTGATTTTGTTGTTGTTGCTCTTTTCGTTAATTTACTTGGTCTGTGCAATAATAAGACTAGAAGATCATTAGCAGACATGTTTGCTTCTTTATGTACATAGTTGGTTTCTAAAAATTTTCTTTTTGTTTGTGAAATAGTTTGGAATCGAGCAAAACAAAAACAAAGAAACCGATACAAAAACTTAAAACATACATACTTAATTAAACGAAATGTTTACGTATCTTAACATCAATTAGATTAATTAAACGAATTCAGGGTTGCTTATCATTGTTCCTGTGTGCAAATCCTTTAGATGATAGTTTAGCAACGTATCCAGAGCTATCCCTGATTGTTTTCAATATCTCGTAAAAATAAAGCCATTACAATGTATTGATTTATATAACAAAACGAGGGAGATTGATATGAAATATAAATGCAAATACCATTTTATCTAAAAGCTGATTTGTTAACATGAGGCGGAGTATATTCAAGTTAAATTAAGTCAGGGTGGTGAAATTAATACAGTATGGATTACATCAATTTCCACACCAAAGAATGCGCACGTATATACATGTGTTTTGATGCTGCAGCTGTGTAGTACCGTATGTTGTGATTCTCAAAAAAATTACATTAATTTCAAACTACATATGTGCATAGTTTTCATTGATATAGATACTCACTCGTATATACATATATGTATTTATTTATTTAAAGATCATTAATATTGATTATTACTGATCTCGTAGTTCGCTGTTTTTCTTTAAATTTAGATCAATAAATCGTGAAGAGGTCATGCAACATTAAATCTTCCTCAATTGCCCTATTTATTAGAAATTTCACTCAGTTCTAAATAAAGTGCTGTCGCATTTCCCCATTTTTCAGTTTTAAAACACTTAGCCAGTAAGATTTTTTTAATATCAACAGGGTTTGAAAACCATGAACTTATTTTACAAATAAAAGAGTTTCATGACAATAATTAATTGAAAATTTGTATTACAATAGGGGTTTTTTTAAGCATGACCGAACTTACGAAAGGTTTGACTATCAAATGAACTATCATACGACCCTAACTTCCTGATCTTTATAATCAGTGTACCATCGCAAATAATCATGAATAGAATAACGTGTGAGCAACGCTACCAAATTATTTATACATACCTTGAAAACCAGTCGTCAACTTGTGCAATTTATACCTAGACTTATATTTAGCAAAATTATGTTCAGCGATGAGACCAGTTTTCGGCTTAACAGATTATTAAAATTTTTATACATGTAGTGAAACCAGACTACAACAGATTCTACAGAATCCATTCCATCCAGAAAACTTCTCAATTTGATGCGGATTACACGCTTCATCATTGAATCTTATTTCTATCCAAAAAAAGCCGGGGCTCACGTTCCGCTCAGTCGATATCATTACCACAAACTAATCACTGAGCTTTTGTATGAAAATATCGTTGTCATTGCTCCGCGCGAGATGTGGTTACAACAAGATGGCGCTAGTGTCATACGGCCACCGAGATCGCGCGATTGAACACCTTTAAACATTTCCTCTGGGGGCGCGAGAAATAACTGGTGTGTGACCTGTTAAGCCAGTAACAATTGACGATTTGGAGGCCAACAATGTTCGGGTTATTCGTAACATACAGCCAGCAATGCTCGATAAAGTGACTTAAAATCTTACGTTTAGAATGCTATTTAGGGTCATATATTGTCTAATTTGTTGTGGAAATATTCTTTATGTCTAATTTTATATCGATTTCGTTGTTATTTGTATCAAAAAACAACATTTCTTCTCGTTTACACAAAAATTCAAATCTACTGCTAAAAGTGTTTATTTGTAAGCAAATTGTACTTGTAATACAGCCAGATATGTCTAAATAACGTCAAAGTGTTAAAAATTAAGCATATATGCGTAAAACAGCAGAAATATGTTTAACAAAAAATTAGAAGTACACAGAAAAAATTATTGTTGAATTTTTTTCAATTAAGTTATTGCTTGGAAAAAATAATATTTTTGATTAACATTTTAATTGAATATATATTTATATTAATTGAATTTGCTGCTCCATCAAAAAGTGTTATCAAAATACCTTTAGTCAGAACATAACGAAATAGTAAATAATTGTTACATATTAATTGTACGCAAATATTATAACTTTTGGTTTTATGTGTGAAAATCGAGGTGTTTTTTTATAGTACGCCTCATTGTTTTGAAAAAATATTTTCAATTTAACTACTCAATTATTCTTTTAATTGGTTTTGATATTTTATATGGGATAAAAAAAACTACTTAACTTAATTTTTTTTATTCGCAGTTATTTTGGCATGTGATGAATAAAAATTAAATACTTAAATAAAAACAGAAATTCATTTGTCTGTTCTCTTATTTCTCAACAAGCAAAACCTATAGACCAAACATGGATGGTAAAGTTATTACATTGGCGGTATTCGGGGTTCGATGCAAATGGTCCTGCGTAAGTTTGAATGCACACATACATATGTATGACATTGTATGTATACGCAAAATATCGATGGCTTTCTTTAAAATAAAATTACCAAACACAAACACAATCCAAAGGAAAACTGCAATATTCTGTATTTACACTAACCCAAGACCATAAAACACCGAAGACGGCCATTCGATCTGCAAAAGCAATACCATGCATCAAACAAATGTTTCCATTTTTGGAATTTTTTTATATTTATATACATACATATACATATGTATACATACATACATACATATGTATGTTTATTTTTGGATTTTTTTAATATTTTTTTTTTGGGATTATTAATGCGTTTAAAAAATTTTAACAACTCCCATAAAAAAAAAACAACTAAAAAAAATTTTTTTCTCGATTTTTATACGTACCCCTGTGATTTTTTCCAGATTTTTCGGAAGAGGTTTAGAGGTTGTTAAAATCGATTTTAACCTTAAAATTGAGTTTTCTCGACTTTTTTTAATTTTGCTCATTATGCGGTCCATTAGCACGATTGTTTTTGTTACGAAGTCAATTTTTTTTTAACTGTTCAAACTTTACTTCTCTGTGCAGATATTTTAAGTTTCGGTCATTGTTTTGCTCATTTGGGTAGCCCTTATGAAATTTTTTTTGTAAATTTAGTATAAATTTGAAAAAGAATGCCTTACAGGGCATTAAAATTTCTATTGAGGTTACAAAAAAACTAATGATTAAGTTTAAAAGGTGCATAAAATCTGAGTAATTTAAAGAAACAAATATTGAATTTGCTTTTACCGTGTCGAAGTTATACCCTTTTTAAATTTTGTACCCATTTTGTGAAATTAAAAATATTGTAATATGTTTGCAAGTTATGCATCGGATTTGTTTTAATGTTAGATATTTATATATATATTAGATATTCTTTCTGTACAAAAAGTTTTAACCGAGTAAGAAAACGCGGTTTCCTAAAAACAGGAAATCGGTTAACCGAAATTGAAAAAACTAACCACTATTGAACTGGTTAGTATAAATTACTATAGAGTAGTCAAATAATTCTGAGGAATTTCGATTAAAAATATACCCATTTTAGAAACATAAAGTTTACTTGCCAAGTTTTAATTCAGCTGGGTGATAGACAGAAAGAGCAAGCATAATTTCCTCCTCTGTCTAGCACACAGTTGAATTAAGACTTTGCAAAGTAAACTTTGCGTGTCTAAAAGAGTTGTTTGGGCTCACGTTGCTGAACTCTGTGCAACTGAACAAGAAACCACCCATATTTAATATGTATTTTGAAAGAATATCTAATATATAAATATGTAATTGGCAAAAACATTATAATATTTTTAATTTCACAAAATGGGTACAAAACTTAAAGGGTATAACCTTGACACGGTAAGAGCAAATTCAATAGTTTTTTCTTTAAATTACTCAGATTCTATCCATTTTTTTAATCATTAGTTTTAACTCAGAATATATTCACCTTTTAAAATTAATCATTATTTTTTTAACATCAATAGAAATTTTAAAAGTTACAAGGCATTATTTTTAAAATTTCTACTAAATTTACAAACAAATTTCATAAAGGATACCCAAATGAGCAAAACAATAACTAAAACTTATAATATCTGCATAGAGAAGTAAAGTTTGAATAGTTCTCTTAAAAAGAATTGACTTAGTAACAAAAACAATAGTGCTAATGGGCCGCGTAATGAACGAAATTAAAAAAGTCGAGAAAACCCGATTTTTGGGTTAAAATCGATTTTAGCGACCTCTAAATCTCTTGCGAAAAATCTTTCCGAAAGCTTTAAAAAAATGCTGGAGCAAAAAAAAATTTTTTTTTTTTTTGGGACACAGTAATGTGCATGTAGATATCCACATGGTCACAGATGTGCTACCTCAGAAAATGTGTTCGATTCGACAACATATGACACATTTGTATTTTGGAACAAAAATACTATAAAAATTTTACGGCATGTAGCCACTACTAGTAATTTAAAAAAGTTTAACCAATATGCTGAAAACTACCGTGACGTCATCGCCACATACGCATGTGGCGTTTAACATGCCGTGTAATATAGGCTTTACATAAGACGATGATACACTCGCATAGAATGTGTGCCATACTATCATCATATTTTAAGCATAAGTTTCCATAAATAAATACCTATTTATGTTAAATTTGTATCATTTCGGTTTTATGATGTCAAATTGTTACCGCCTTATTTATAAAACTTATTAAGGCTCTATAAAGACTTAGGGTCTTATGCAAAAAACTTAATAAAGCTTTGCCAAGCAATGTTAAGTAAAGTTGTATTCTAAAAAAATTATTGTATAAAAATTCTAAAGTAGGCACCCACTTTTGTTAAGACTACTTTAAGTTGATATTTCCAAAATGTGTGTTTTGTACCTCAAATATTTTTATTAATATAGCACATACTGATTCATGTTACATCTGAAAATGAAGCTAGAAGTGCCTGCTCTTATCTTAAATTTAGTATTTCTGTCATGTAATGGGAAACATCACCAAATTATCCAACTGATTCGAAATACATAGCAAAATCCATAAAAAAATATTAAAATAAATACAATTATACAAAAATGTTTTAGTGAAGTACATACAATCAAAACAAATCGAAAAAAGCTGGATATTGAAATACTCTTTTCATTCGAATAAAACAAATTGTGAT
Source organism: Tachina grossa (assembly GCA_949987645.1). Classification (NCBI taxonomy): domain Eukaryota; kingdom Metazoa; phylum Arthropoda; class Insecta; order Diptera; family Tachinidae; genus Tachina; species Tachina grossa. The sequence continues at coordinate 121,782,732 of OX465274.1, read as the reverse complement.
AATTTTTCACATATTTTTACTTTTACTTCATAGTTGTGTTTATTTGTTTTATTACCATGTCATAAGCTCATATTTGTTAAATTAGGTTGCTTTACTTCAAGATAATGAAAATTTATTTAATAAAATAAAAATTTATTTGAATACCCGAATGAAATTGTATTCGATTTTGTACATCATAAGCTATGAAGTGGTTGTTGAACACGGTGGTGTTACCAGTATTCATTATTAGATAACAAAATAATTAAAGTTGTCTTTTGCATATGATTTCTTAACAAAGCTATGTTAGCCTTAAAGTGCTTGGCAACTAATATGAATTTTAAAGCTAAAGTAAAATATTTTTTTGCATAAGGGGGTTAATAACAACATTTTTGTATGAAAATTTGTTTTAAAACCCCTTTATACAGCCGTCATAGTTTTTATAAATAAGGCTGATACATTTTAAATGCTTTTTAAAAAGGTCAAATATATATATATATATATATATATATATATATATATATATATAAAGGGTGTTTTTTATTGAGGTATAGAACTTTAAGTTGGCATCACTTTTTTAACTGGCGGCCATTTTGTCAGCTGTCAAGTGATTAATATTTAGTTTGGTTTGCCATTTCATCATGAACAGGTTGACAAAAGAACAACGCTTGCAAATCGTGCAAATTTATTTCGAAAATAATGGTTCAGTTCGCGAAGTTTACCGCAAGCTCCGTCCATTTTATGGTCGACATAATCGTCCATCAGAGCAATTAATTCGGTTAACCATGGATCGTTTTCGCACTACGTTTACTCTATGTGATAATACGCATCCGCAGAGACGTCGAACAGTGCGCACCGAAGAAACAATTGCCGCTGTAGAGCAAAGTGTTGAAGAGGACCCGAATGAATCGATTCGCCACCGTGCACAGCAATTGGAGCCGACTAACCGACTATTTTGTTCCCGAATTGGATGGCATGAATGTGGATGAGTTGTGGTTCCAACAAGACGGCGCTACATGCCACACAGCGCACGTCACAATCGATTTATTGAAGGAAACATTCGATGAGCGCATAATTTCGCGGAATGGACCTGTCAATTGGCCACCAAGATCGTGTGATTTGACACCATTGGATTATTTTCTTTGGGGATATGTGAAGTCGCTCGTCTACGCCAACAAACCAGAAACGTTAGGGGACTTGGAAGCCAACATTCGTGGCGTTATTGTCAACATACGGCCCCATATGCTCGAAAAAGTGGTTGAAAATTGGACCTGTAGAATTGGCTTTATTCGAGCCAGCCGCGGCGGCCACATGCCCAAAATCATATTTAAACATTAATGGCATAAAATTATCCTTCCAATAAAGCCAAATTGATGGACATTAAAACGATTTTCTTGTGTTTTATTTCAATTCGAAGTTCTATACCTCTGAAAAACACCCTTTATATATATATATATATATATATATATATATATATATATATATATATATATATTTCTACAACAACACTACTTCTACATTTTTTCTAATAACTTAATAACTAATAATTACTAACGTGGATGTTGACAAAAGTTCACTTGCAAAAGGATTATTTTCTTATCAAAAAACACAGAACCACTTATGGTATTTTATCTGAACACATCAAAAAATAATTTTTTGATATCTGCTTAGATAATAAGAAAGCATAATCATATAATATATGTATGTGTTTGTTTTTTGTCTTTATTATGTGCTTGTCTTATTATGAATTTGTTTTTTGTCTTTTCTACTTCTTTCTGATAAAATCAACCTATTTATATCTTCTTGGGGCTGACATTGGCATTATTTTTTTTCAGCGAGAATCGCAAATCGAAACATCTTGTTGTTCCGTTCTGCTAGTGTTTGTCAGAATAATTACAATAAATTTTGGTGTTATTTGTTCTTTAAATATTATCACATGTAATTTGGCTTACATGGCGATACGAACTTTAGCCTTATCAAATTATAAATATAGACAATCACTTAAATTGATATAACTTTTTCTGTCAGAACACAATTTCGATGTTTATCATATTTTTTTTTCTCTTTAGAATCTGAACCTTGAGGCAATGTGTCTTAAAAATTAATTGGAATATTGTCATAACCTATATCTACATTTCATCTTGAGTTTGGTTTCATTTGGGCTTTTTTCATTGGGCTTTATTTCATTTACATTGGGTGTTTTTCATAAATTTTCTCTTGGGCCTTATTTAATTTTTTTTGTTTTATTTTATTGTGGCTTACTTAATTTGCAACCAGTCCCGTAACTATAGTTGGAATATGAAATATAAGTGCCACTATGGTTGAGTGGCTAGTGTGCTAGACTCTCATGCCGGAGGTTGTCAGTTCCTAAAAATCTCTGCTTAAAAATAAAATATAAATAATGACATTCTAAGCATACAAAGTATCCATCCATCCCCATATCAAAGTGACTGATCTGTGTCATAGAAAGTTTAAAAACTCGGATCGGTCCTCATTGCTTGAGGACGATAACGTGAATAGTCTTGTGTCAGTTTCATTTGCTGAGCAGTATATTAAAAGAAAAATTATGATACTTCTTTAATAGTGATAGCACAATGTGTCACAAAATTTCGAACTTGGCAAATAAATAAAATTTCACTTCCTGGTTACTCTCTTACAACTAAATTTTATGAATGGTTGGCTACCTGTTATAGGAAGACCTATACCCGTATTCTAACCTCTGTGACAATGACAAAATTATAACAAAACTGAGGTGAATGACTATTTGTATATTTTTGGTATTCTGAAAAATATTGTCATGAATAAAATATAACAAATTTGTCACGTAATGAAAAGCACATAACAAAATAAAAATTTATTAATTTTGCTTTTAATTTACTTTTTAGTTGTGAGAACTAAAGAGAAAAAAGCGTGATTATTGAAAAATTGTTAACATCTTATGCCAATAAAAATAATTGCTTTGTGCACTTTTTTTGCAAAAGTAAAGGAAAAATTTTTTTCGCTTTTTCCAAAATAACATCCAGGGACTTCCTGGTTTTTTGCCAACAATGTTTGTAGTTGTAGCTATGGTAAAATGGACAACTTTTGCGAATATATTTATACAATTTGAACGTGTCTAGACACTCTAATAGTTTATACAGATCACTTTTTAACCCCCGACTAAAAAAGGGGTGTTATAAGTTTGTAGTGTGTGTCTGTGTGTCTGTGTATCTGTGTATCTGTGTATCTGTGTCTGTCCGTGTCCACGTACAGGCCAAACAGCTGGATCAATTTTCATTTAGTTTTTTCTGTTTGAAAGATGACTTGATCGAGAGGGTTCTTGGCTATGTTTGAAGAAAATCGGTCCAGCCGTTTAGAAGATATTACATCCTTTCTGAAAAAAGTCGGGAGTTTTTAAAATTTTTAATTTTTGTTACTAAATTAAAAATTTAATATTTCTGAATATTCCGACGGTAAATTTGTTCCTTAATTTTTGCAAAAAAAAGTGCAAGAAATAATTTTTTTGGAATAAGATGCTTACAAGATTTGTTTGGTAGAGGGTTTTATTACCCTCATACCATTACAATTTTTCTTCCACAGATTTCACAATCAACCCTTTTTTGGAGAAACTACGAGCCTACAATGTCCTGTCCGTGTGTTTTTCAAAATGTATTGTTAGTACATTTCTATGTGTGCGACCATCGTTTGCTAATTACTTATGTAAATGCAAGATACTCCGGCTAAAGAAATAAAAAAAATACATTTCTTTACATTCATAATACATTTTTTTTATTATAAATAAATATAGTTGTTAATTTGAAATAAATCTCACCATAGTATGTTGAAAGCTTTTTGAGCTTTTTAAGCTTTTCCTTGTCATATGAGCAACAGAATACCATGACAAATTTATTTAAAATTATATAACAAGAAATTTGACAAAATTATATGACAAAAATTTTTTCACAATTTATTGGAATACGGGTATTAAATACAAAGGTACTTTCTGTGTTTCCACTATTTTGCCTCTTTTACCTCTAATAAAGTTTCGAGAAGGAAAGCATTTTATAAATCCCATGGCACTTGTATGGAAAACAAATAGAAAAATATTTTTTTGTTGCACTAAGTGTTCGTAGCTAATAACTTATTGGACAATCAATCCGTGTATTTGTGTGTGTAGATTTTAAGAAAAATTTACCGCCACAAATAAAACTCGTAAGTCCCAAATCACACTGTGCAAGTCTTATTGCTAAGCTGATTAGCTTCATGGAGAGAGAGACGAGGGGAACAGCAACGTTTCTTTTCCTCCCGTCTCTCTCTCCTAATAAACTAGTCAGCTTAGCAATAAGACTTGCATAGTGTAAATAGGGACTAAGTAAATACTTGTGAACAAAGGAAACATAAATAAATTTATCAAGTCCAAATAATGCATGTAATTTTAATCGCATGTTGCAAGTTGTTTGATTTTTTCTTCCTTTCATTCTTGTAGTCTCCCATTATTATTGTTGTTTGATATTTATACATACTTGTAGATCATAAATAATGTTAAGCGCCATGGCTGAAAAACAAATGCACACAGTCCATTAAATCTTTTTTTTTTCTGCACTTTTAAGCCACTAAAACTAACGACGCTTACCAATGTTGGGTGTCTATCTGCGTGTTTGTAGTAGAACTTTTTTGTAAAATGAATGATGAAGTGCAGTAAGTTTATGCTACAAAATATTATGACGACGGTGATGATGGCTGATCATTACAATGACCATAATAACGAGACAAACTGACGATTCTTGTAGATTTTCTAGGCAAGTAAATTAATATTTATGCAAAAAGAATTCAAAAGCCAGTCAAACAGCTCCATTCATTTCCTTGAGTAAACATTTACATTTTACACGAGTCATAATCACGATGCATTACGACCGTCTGTGACTGATATATTTAACATTTTTTCTCATCAATATTTTTCCAACTTTTCACGCCTTTTGTTCTGCAGCAACAGTAATTTTAACTAAAATTAATGTGGAAGATTATACAAATATCTTATTTTGTTTTTTGTTTGTTTGAGCTGAGTAACTGGCTAAGTTATTGTGCTACATACGAGAACTTTTCTAGCTGTAGCAACAATGATGAATTACTCCATGGACAAAGATTTCTAAAAAGTTTACATTCGAGACAGAGAAAATGAAATGAATAGCACTGTCTTATCTCACAGCCTTTTTGAATTATTAGCAGATATACATACAAATGCACACACATTCCTATTACATACAAAATAAGAATTTAAAGGCGAATAAAAATAATATGTTAACAGCAATTAATTTTGTACTATTCGTTTTTCGACTTCAAATTATCATGTTTCATGATATTTATCGCTTTCTTTCCAGTTTTCAACGATTTTGTAATAATAGAATGAATGAATGGTTCATAATGACAAAACAAATAAAAACTAAGACCCGTTTACAAACCCGTTAGTTTTATAACGGACTTAAATATTTATGTATGTGAAAACCGTAGCTACAGATACTCGCTCTTACGGTCGTTATAATTAAAATTTTCATTTTATAAAAGATAAAGTATTTATCTTAATTTTATTTTTCAAGAGTTAAGTGTAAAGAGATTTTAGTCAAAATGTAGCAAATAATTTTTATTAAAGAAAATAACTTTTATAGCTCAGAACATATTGTACATTTAACTTATTTAGCTTAAGTAGTTTATTTAATAACAAAATAAAAAGCTGTACCACATACTTATATATATATATGTGTACATTAACATTTTTAACCGACTTTAAAAAAAAGAGGAGGTTAGAAGTTCGACTTTATTTTTTTCTGCCGGTGTTACTTCATAATTTGGTACATTTTTATAAAAATTATTTTTTGTCTCAGAGGGTATAGCTTTCTATTGCTTCCATTGTCAAAAAGTAGCTTGGGACTCGCCCACAAAATTTTTTAATTTAATTTTATGATATTCTACTTATTTGATTGCTGCAAAAACACCTTTGATTCTTGTAATTACACAATTTGAAAGTTGAAAACTGGGCGGGATTACGCCCATTAAAATTTATTGTAATATTTCATGTGGTTATACTTAACCGATTTTTACGAAACTTAGTACACACCTTGAGCTCTAAAATAGACACAAGCATCCATTATAAAAATGGGCGAAGTGACGCCCATTAAAATTTAATATTATATTTTTAGTGGTTCTACTTTACCAATTTTACAAGACTTAAAACGCAACCTGAGCTCCGAAAATCCGCACCATCTTGCAATGGGGGAGGCACATCCACATCTAATTTTATATTTAACGTTCTGCTTCTTATCTTCTTCTATCAGATCTTTGCTTTGAAGTCTGAAGAAGGAATTATATTTATCAAGGGTTGAAAAGCGAAAGTTCTCAATTGAATAAAGAGGCATTGTCCGGCCGAGCAAAACAAAAACAAAAATAATACACAAGAAAAACTAGTCGAGAAAATTTTTAAAAGTTATGATTTTCTTGTATGTTTATTGAAAAACATTAAGTTATGTTTTTAAATTTATTGAGCTAACGGCCTATGCGCGCTGTCAAAGCTCTTTTACTTTATTAGCTTATAATTTCAATTACAGCATCAACAATACTAATGGGAAATGAAAGTATATCATTAAGCAAACAGAACTGCCAAAGGGTTTTGAAACATTTTTTGTACTATGAGTGAAAATTGAAAAATAAACGTATAAATATATAAAAATATTAAATGGAATGTAATTATGCGTACTTATTGTTGCATTGAATTCAAAGTGGAAAAATATTCAGCAAAAAATTTCATTTAGCATTCATTAAGCATTTTTGGTGGAAGCTCTTTCCTACTGGATTACCAACTTAATGAATTTAACAAGACGTGAGACTAAAATAATCGATTCTTAAGAAGTACCTGCTTTTTCTATTTGGCAACTTATTCACTTAATCCATTTAAGCTATAAAAATCATTCTCTTCAGTTAGCAACATGTATGAGTAATGAAATTTGACAATCAGAAAAGTAAGTCATTATATGACAAGTAGTTCTAATGGTAATGTGTAAGTTTCTGCTGGGATATTTTTTCCTTTATTTCAAGAAATGATGGGTGGTATATGCTCGGTCAAATATAAAAAAATTATCAATTTTGGATTAAAATGCACTACATAACATTCATTTTCTTTTTCAGAAAAAGTTAAAACTATTCTAGATCAAATGAATGATGATATATTTTAGTGAAATAAATTACAGATACCGCTAGACTCCGTTCTAGTGGAAATTTTTTGGTGGAGTAAAAACTTGTTTATAGAGCAATAATAAATGTATGAAGATGATAATGGAGTTAATTTAGAGAGTGAAGCTGCAATAGATTCGGCCTCGAAAGATAACACGACGATAACCAGAATTTAAAGCTTCCATCAACATGAAAAAGACTTTGAAACCATATTTTTTAAATATTTATATTGGTTCAAGTGAACAAAATGGCAACTCTGAGTTTGTTATTGCAGTAAACACTTTTTTTGTAATAAAACAACAAAATCTTAAAATCTATTCACCAGAATTTCTGATTCATTTGATCTAGAATAGTTTCGAATTTTTCTCAAAAAGACAATGAATGTCACGTAGTGCATTTGAATCCAAAATTAATAATTTCTTTACATCTGAACACGCCTATACCGCCCACCATATGTTGAAATTAAGGAAAAAATACTTTTCCACATTGGATTTAATGCAACAATAAGTACGTACAATTATATTCCATTAAATACTTTTATATATTTAAACGTTTTATTTTTAATTTTTTGACAGTTCTGTTTACTTAATGGTCTACTTTCATTTCCCATTGGAATTGTTAAGGCAGGCGGCGATCACCCGAAATTTGTTGCACAGTGTTATAAGTTAATGGGTATAATAATGAAGAAATACATAAATAAATAAATTTATTCAAATAATCAGTATGTTTATAATTTAATACATCAGGTTCAAAAACAAAACAAAAGGTTAGCAAACGCATTCATTTAATATAATACAAAATAATAATAACACAATAAATAAACACTGTCAGAATTATGTATAAGGTAAAACTTTATGCCAGTTAGAATAAGTAGCAAAATTTAACACGGTCTTAACGAGTTTTCCCATAAAACTTTATATTTAAAACTACGCTTGGATTTAATAGTGGGTTAAAAATATATTATGCGTCGATTTTTAATGTTAAATTGTATGAAGGTAATCGTAAGACCATGTTAAATTTCGCCACGTATTAGTGTTTTCACACAGAAAGTTAAAGCCTGGATTTAACGTTAAAACCATAAACAGCTGCTTTTGCTTTCACACTGCAAGTTTGTTAAATTCAGGTTTTAGCTCACAGGCTGTCTAATAACTTTACGCAAAATAAAATAAATCTCCTGCCGAAATGCGTGTATTTGTTGTTGCATTTTTACCGCCTTTTAATAATACTTGTTGGACATACTGTTCAACGGTTTTTGTTTGTATGAAAAACTGAGATATTTCAGAATGCGCTCTAAGATGGAAATTATTTTATATTTTGTAAGTAAAACTTTTTAAATTATGGAACTTCTTATACAGAATGAAGAAGTGCTTGGAAATATTGTAAATAATATAAAAATGCGAAAATACATTATAAGATAAACCTTTTTTATAGGCAGATGAATGTCAGTCATATTGTATATTTTCACTTTCCACAGTTCAATTTAAAATATTTTCGTTGTTTTCCTTCCAAAAAACTCTTTTTTTCATAATTTTTTGATTATTGTTGCTGCTGCATCCTTTTTAAGTTGAAAATTTTTCAAGTGCCATCTATTGTTATTCACTGGTATAACATTATCAGCTGCTGTCGGTTATTTCAACTTGGCAGCACTGAATTTATCACATCGAAAACAAGGTTGCATTTCATAAAACCAACTTAACCTTCATAGGGTCTTTGGGTCAATTTTGACCCATTTCAGGAAAAAACTTTAATTTTTTCTGAAAATTAGTGATTGATCTATGTCATATTTTCTGACTTTTATTTAATTGTATATCTTAACAGATATAGTATTGGGTCTCCAAGTGGTGGTGCGGTAAAGCACCACCCTTCCTAAACTAACCTAACCTTCTTAGTACTTTGCATCATATCTCTAAAGTTAGTAATCACCAAGACAAGAAACTGCAAATATGATTAGATTACAATAAATAAAATGGAAGGGTTTATTTGCTGGACAAAGTGAGATCATGTTTTACTAGCAAAAGAAAGACTAATCAATGTTGTCAAATGGTGGTTAGTAACATGGTAGATATATAAGCTTACAATGCTTTTGTGATATCTACATCAGCTAATAGCGGCTGGAAATAAACTGTTTTGCAAAACGTCGACACTTCTTAGAAAATTTAGGATTGCAGCTTACTATGCCTTATATAAAAAACCAAAAGAGGTTATCAATATCAGTATTTTCACAGAAAGTTGCACTAAAACTACTTGAGGTAAATGAGTAGCCGTAAACTTCAACTAAATCCAAAGAAAAAATGCTTGAAGAGGGTAAAAACAGATCCAAAAGAAGTCGTTGCCAGATAGGCCTCAACGCAGAAAATAAAACACCATTAGATACTATTATAACTTGCAAAAACTTGATATGAAAACTGCACTCTGAAACCATTACTTTATGTACAATTAATAATAATATCGATTTAATATTACGTTTTTATCTATCATATATTAATCGAATTAAATATATAAAATAATGTTCTCTTTCATTGGCAATAAATGAATCACAAATAAATGAAACCAAGACATAATTTTCAATTTGGGTAAAATTTGACCCGAAGATCGTTAACGTCCACAATTTTAAAGACCCTATGAAGGTTAAAATCAATTCAAAAATGGTTTTAAGTTGGTTTTAACAACAACAATTTATATGGTAAAAGCAGGTTTTAACAGTTGGTTTTAACGTTAAAACCAACTTTTATTAAAACCATTTCAGTGTGCAAACACTATATGCTTATTTGAATGAAGTTTTTCTTTATACATAACGCTGAGAGTGTTTATTTATTTTTTATTATTTTTTGTATAGGTACAATAAATTCATATTCAATGAATGCATTTGTTAGCCTTTTGTTTTGTTGTTCCTAATAAATACATAAGATTGTCTATATACACATGCATTTGAAATCGGAGTATGCTGCACAATAGTTAAATTTTCGAATAATGGTTTATTCGCAGCTTTCTTCATACTTAAAGTTTTTTCCAATACTAAGCAACATTTTTTAAGTGCTCATGCTTAATATTTCCTGGGTGAGGACTGCATGTCCACGCCATTTTTCATCCCAGTGAAAATTTTGTCACATACATCTCCGATCTGAGACCAGTGACTATAGTTTGCAAATAATCGCGCTTACGATTAAAAAATATGCGATTAACTGCGACTTCCGGTAATTGCGATTAATCAAGGTAATGTACTTTTATAATTTTTACTAAAACCAAAATAAATTGCGTCATGGGTTTTTGTCTTGAGTTCACTTTTTAATTTAATTTTTCAACTAAATTATATTTTTATTTTGAGAAAATTGTAAAGCGTGTAAAATTAACTGCCACTTCCACTATGTCGAGAGAAAAGCTCTGCGAAAGAAACCTAGTCTCTCGAATTCTAATAAATTTTCATTCCACTATGTCGTCAGCTTCCTTTCGCTAGTGATTACGTATGTCACTGTTTTGTTTTACGTGTTTGTAAATAAAATTAATGCCAATTTGTAAATTTCAAGCATTTCTAGTGATTTTTATAAACTTACTAACATTTATATGAAAATAAATATAACCATATTGAACAACGAAAAAGAATTCAACAAAATAGTTGCACAGCAACAGCAAGTTATTGCTGTTTTGCTTTACAACTACATTCGTTTTGTTTAAATGTGCGAGTACTTTTTATAATGAACATAAAACAATAATCAAAACAAAAGTGCTGAATAATATTTTGATGAATATTTTATGACTTTTCTCTACAAATAAAAAATAAATTGAAGAAATAGGAATTAAAAAAATTATAATGTGATAAATTAATAATTTTACAAACTTTATTGAATTCTTTGCGAATAAATTTTACTACACGAAAGCAAAATAGCAAGTAAGAGATTTTGACATACTGTTCGCTATGTTGACGGCTCATTCGAGTTCGTGGTATCAAAATCTGTATGAAAACACTTACGTTGTCTTGCGACTTATCGTTCGAGTCAATGTTCGTACAGAGGTAAGATAGAGAAATGGAAATAAGTTTTGTTTCACTTAGAATGCGAATGAAGACCTTCTTTCGAAATAGTGGAAGAGATAGTAAGTTCGTTAATCAGAACTTATGAGTATCCAAAATAATACCACAATTTGTATTATTTTGGGATCAATTTCTTGATAGGAAAATTTTTCAAGGACGAAGTATATTTCTACTTTCTTAATTTTTTTTTTATTTCATTTTGTATCCACACCTGATGAATTCATATCGTAGTGAATGAACAAGTTCATATAAAAGAACAGTATTTTGTATACCGTGTTTTTATACGAAGTTGTTTATTCATCATGATATAAATCCATCAGATGAGGACACCCACTTATAACTATACACTATACTATGTATAACTATATACTATACACTTTTTTAACATTTCTATATTTTTTGTAATAACGCGATGTTCCAGGATAATACAAACTGTACATATCTGCCAACTGAATGAAAAAAATTTTTGAGATATTCGGCCATGTTCTGTAAACCGATTCCGAGTAAATTTCTCGTTTTACCAAAAATAAATAATTTGTTTGATGTGTTTTAGATCATACATACTAAATTAATTTCAGATATTATATTTCAAGCTCTAAAAAATAGAAAACTACAAAAGAGTCTTAAACAAATCGATATATTATAAATCAACTAGACTTGCAGAACAGGCAGTATTATGAGGTCTTTGAAATAAAATTGGAATTTTCAAAAAGCTTACGTAGATTCTCAAAAGATTTTTTAAAGTATATGCATAAGATTAGAGGTTTCAAACTTGTCAAATGTATGTTTAAAGCCTACTGATGATTTATTAAAGCGCCAATGGAATGCAGGCATATAGACATTTTTATACCAAATGTATATACATATTTTATATTAAACATTTTAATTTAAATTTTTAATGAGTTGAATTTGCCCTGTATGCAAATTTGTAATAAATTCTTTGCTTAAAAAAGGGAAAAATGTTAATGGTAATCGCACGATTAATGAGTTCGTTTACGATTACGATTAAAAGGTGCGATAATCGCGACTTTGATTACGATTATAATCGCTGTGCAAACCCTATCAGTGAAAATTTAAGTGCGACCGATCAAAAGTCTGTATACAATTTATACTTACATTTACATAGCGTTGGCCTAGGCCATAAATTAAAACTGGTATTTGAGCAACTTTTGCCCAAACACTTAAGGTAAATTTAAAACAAACTGACAAAAAAAAAATAACGGAACAAAATCCACAGAAAATATACAACACGATACATTACTAATCCATCCAAATCAGATGCTAATGCAATGGCTAAAGGTTCAATTAGCCGACTGTAATGTAAAGTAACTGCAACATAGGAAACAGCTGATTGACATTTTTGTATGATGTTATCGATTGGATGGCTTTCAATTTATAATTACTTGGGGACTGTGGGGATGTAAAGCCGCCTGTCTCGTCAATAAAATTAGTTAAATTAGAAGTAATTTTCAACAATTCAGTAAATTTGTCTGATATAATCATTGAAATTCAGTAATTTTGGAAATATTGTAGTTAAAATTATATCAACGTCAACGTACATTCATACATACATATTTACAAAATATCACACACTTAATCATAAACAGTCACAACTCAAAATGCTCAAAGTGGTTTTGTTTTTTTTTTTCATAAACCAGTTAACTGAACAAATATCTAACGACCTCAACAATTTCTTTTGCAACTCCTCAGCATTTGGAATTTTTTGAGTTGTGACTGCTTATAATTTATTGTGTGATATCTTTTAAGGTTTTGAACTCAATTCAGCTTGGTCGTCTAAGAGTCGACCAAATTTACACGCCACCAAATTATTTTAGTGTTGTGAACCAAAACTGTTTTTTGTTGAAATTGTTATCGCGTTTCCAATGGTAGTTGCGCCAGACAAGATTTCATCAAAATCGGAAGCGAAAATATTCAAAATGGAATGATCCGGGTTTTATTGTGTAATTTTTGGCCAAAATTATTTAGTATTATGTTATGTTTTTTACTGTGAGAAAAATCTCGCCATAATTTTGAAAGATTTCTATCAATCATTTCATACCATAGGTCAAACCGACAATAATATTGATGGTGTTGCATAAATTGTGTGAGATTTTACCTTTTTACGTAACCCCAACGATTGAACAATAACATATTCAATAATATTGTATGTATTGGCCGCTTGAAATATTTAATTTATAAATTTTTAATCCAGCTGCGAATGGAATACCAAGATATAAAATATCTTTAAGAATGTTATTTTTATTTACAAATTATAGTGCGAAAATAAGTAAAAATTAATAAGAGGACGAATAAATATATCAAATAACTGACAAAATAAATATCTATGTATTACCTAATTTATATTAAATTAATTAATTAATTTTTAATTAATTAATTAATTTAATTTATAATTTAATTTATAAATTAATTAATTAATTAATTAATTTTTTAATGAAATTAGTTGCATGAAAATTATGATGAGCAACTTATACGATAAAAGTTGCCAAAAAATGCATCAGAGATTCATTCTACGTCCTTTTTTAATATAAAATTCTCTTGTATAGCACTGCAATTAGCAAATAGAAAAAATTTCGAGCAACAAAATTCATGAAATTTCATGAAAAGTGACGTTTCTTTTTGAAGTCAGAAATGTTTGTTTTTGAAAACAAAGTTTGAGTAAATGTTCAAAAAGAATTTGTACATATCGCTTATTTACATAAATAACATCATAACTCCAAAAAAGTCGTTTGACAAAAAACCAGTTTAAAGTTTGTAATTTCCACACAACTCAATGGAAAGAGAAATTTTTACTCATAGAAGATATTTGTTTGAAATTTTTACACAATATGCTAATAACATCGATCAATTCAATTAAGGTTTTCGAGTTATGTATATATTTGATATTTTCTATGCTGAATTGAAACAGTTTTTCGAATCTCGGATTGTTGTTATTCTAGCTTCGCGAATCATAAAAAATAATTTTGTCCTCTAAAAAGAATATTGAAGAGAAAAGAATACAATTAAGATTTTAATTTGTTAAGATTTTCCAACCAAAATTTGTTATGTGAAAAAATATACATATACTAAAATGAACTTATATTGGCATTTGAAGTTTTTTTTCCATTTAGATATATATACGACCTGCTCATGATGTCGACAGAAAACGGACAATCTGTAAATTAATAGGTTCGATCCTAACGTTGAGTACTTGGAGCCCATGGGATTCTATTTCTACGGAAAACTGTTTTAAGAGAAGTTTTGCGATAGCTGTGCTTTTTCTTCTGGTATGAAATAGTCCAGAAAAGTAATGAGCTATTTGAAAAATAAACATTGATAAAGAAGAATAAAATTGTACTAAAAACAAAAAAATAAAAGTTATATCGAAAGAAATTTGTAATCTAGTGGTGACCGAAGTCTTGCGATCTTATATATAAATACGTATGTGTGTACATACACAAAGTAAAATTACACGTGGCATAGCCATAACCAACCCAAAATTCAATTGGGTTCTATGGCAATGGTTATGGCGAGTCACCTATAATCGAATACAGTGTTGCCCATTAGTTTGGTTCGAACGGTTGTTTTCTATGGTTATGGTTATGGCACGTCTGATTGCACCTTAAAGGCTCAGTTAGTCGACTGTAATGTAATGTAACTGTAAGGTGGAAAACAGCTGATTGATATTTTTATATGAAAAGTAGGTTACGTTACATTACATCTCTATAACCATTTTCATTACTTTTAACATAACAAAATCGATCAGGTGTTTCTTACTGTTGCAGTTACTTTACATTACAGTCAGCTAACTGAGCCTTAAGTGTGTATGAACTTAATTGTGTACGTATGTATGTATATACATAAGTATATATGTATATGCATATACATATAGACGTTTCTTTTTCGTTTTTATTAAAATTTGGCCAAAAATAACGAAATCAAACCTAATATAGCAAAAAATTGATGTTACGTACTTCACGTTTTTAAATGTGCAGCGAATTCAATCTTAGTACAATTAAAAAAGTTAGTAGCCAAGAATATTCAACATGTATTTACAAAAAGTGTGATTCGTTTCCAGCAGTATACAATATTGTGATGTCACGAAATGTCATAGTGTGTTCTCGACATATGTTAAATGTTCTTCTTTTTCTAACACAACAACACTATTTCTACCTTTTTTAAATAAGCTTAAAAAAACTTGTTGGCTCTACTGAAAAAATTTGATTTTTGGAAATGGGCTGTTATTAATGAAACACGCATATATATATAAATACAGATATGTATAAAGTATAGTCTTTTCACGAATAAATATTTTTTATGATAAAAGAGCATTATTAGTAAAAAATTTCTGATTCATATCTTCAGTAATCAGTAAAAATGTACTGCTTACTGTAATGAGTAAAAATTTACTGTTACTGGAACTTGTAATGCAGTAAATATATACTGCAGTATGCCCATGTATGATATATATGTACATATATATATATATTAATACTCAGAAAAAAGTATTTTCCAATTAATGTTTTCAATTAAGAATTTAATTGATCCAGTTAAATGTTTAATTGTATTAATTAATTTGTGTGGAAAAACTTAATTAATGTTATCACATGTTTTATATGTGAAAATTCAATTATTTTTTAAAATATATTTAAAATATTTTAATTGATGCTACAAAATTATTCATATTACTTTTTTGTGTGTATACATTTAACAAATGCAGAAAGTATTTTCTTCTACACTATTATAAAAAAAAAAAAATTAATTGAATAATATTATGGGCAGGGTAACAAACATCTCAATCAGTTCTAGTGGTGCAGACTATTACCGCAATGATAGCCAAGCACACCACGCGCCAGATATCGCCAAACAGATAGAACAGCAATTAAACCAATTGAAACTAAATAAATTTTAAAGATATCCCGGGATCCTTAATATATGAACATATATTTATTTATCCATCTTTTTAATTTTAAGTAGACACAAAAAAGTAATATGAATAGTTTTATAATATCAATTAAAATATTTTTAATATCGATTAAAAAATTAATTAAATTTTCACCTATGAACAATATGATATTATCAATTCAGTTTTTCCACTCAAATTAATTAATGCAATTAAAAATTTAATTGATTCAATTAAATTCTTACTTGAAAACATTAAATGGTGAATACTTTTTTCTGTGTAAGTTTCCCAGAGTTGGCGAAGTTCAAATCAATTTATGTTGTGGGAAATACATCCTTTAAAACTTTAAGTCAATATTGTTGAATTTTCGTTTAAGCTTGATTTTGATTACTTATTACAATTACCAATTTCAATACATTAGTGTAGGTTACACTGAATTTGTTATTTGCCTAATTAATGAGATAGTAAGATTTTCAAATATTATTAAATTTTAAAAATTTTACTTCTTGAATTTTTTGAACAACAAAATATAATAAAAATCTTAATGCCTCATTTATAAAACTTAAAAAGTCTTTATAAAGATTTTTTAAAACAAATTTTTATACAAAATTTTTCTTAAAAAGCCTTTATAAAGCCTTTTTATGTTTTATAAATAAGGCTTTTAGTATTTAAATAAGTAAATATAATAAAATAGTTTTTTTGTGTTTTGATACATTAAAAATAATATTTTATTAAAATGAGATACTATACATACATTCATATAAGTGTATGCATGTATTCATATTTATGCGAGCTACAGTTGAGCAATATTTTGAAACCTGCTATTTTTACACAGCGATTGAAAAATCACATATAACAAATGTGATTGAATTCATCAAGAAACAGGTTTTGGAAATATAGTTCTTTCATACAAACTTTGATTCTTTTGCATGCTTACTTTACAGTAACCACACCACATTAATTTTTTTTATACCTTCCGATTTTGTCAAGAAAAAATCCTCAAATTGTGTCAAATTGTCTTTTCTGGCAACTAAAGGGTGTTTTTTATTGAGGTATAGAACTTTAAGTTGGCATCACTTTTTTAACTGGCGGCCATTTTGTCAGCTGTCAAGTGATTAATATTTAATTTGGTTTGCCATTCATGATGAACAGGTTGACAAAAGAACAACGCTTGCAAATCGTGCACATTTATTTCGAAAATAATGGTTCAGTTCGCGAAGTTTACCGCAAGCTCCGTCCATTTTATGGTCGACATAATCGTCCATCAGAGCAATTAATTCGGTTAACCATGGATCGTTTTCGCACTACGTTTACTCTATGTGATAATACGCATCCGCAGAGACGTCGAACAGTGCGCACCGAAGAAACAATTGCCGCTGTAGAGCAAAGTGTTGAAGAGGACCCGAATGAATCGATTCGCCACCGTGCACAGCAATTGGAGCCGACTAACCGACTATTTTGTTCCCGAATTGGATGGCATGAATGTGGATGAGTTGTGGTTCCAACAAGACGGCGCTACATGCCACACAGCGCACGTCACAATCGATTTATTGAAGGAAACATTCGATGAGCGCATAATTTCGCGGAATGGACCTGTCAATTGGCCACCAAGATCGTGTGATTTGACACTATTGGATTATTTTCTTTGGGGATATGTGAAGTCGCTCGTCTACGCCAACAAACCAGAAACGTTAGGGGACTTGGAAGCCAACATTCGTGGCGTTATTGCCAACATACGGCCCCATATGCTCGAAAAAGTGGTTGAAAATTAGACCTGTAGAATTAGCTTTATTCGAGCCAGCCGCGGCGGCCACATGCCCGAAATCATATTTAAACATTAATGGCATAAAGTTATCCTTCCAATAAAGCCAAATTGATGGACATTAAAACGATTTTCTTGTGTTTTATTTCAATTCGAAGTTCTATACCCCTCAAAAAAAAACACCCTATACATATCGCTCATTTACTTCAATAGTGCCATAACTCAAAAAAATTGTTATTTGAGTTCATAATGCAGAATAATGCGGCATTCCGTATTTTATCTTGTGTAAAAATTGCATATAAATAGCTTGTACCATCACTTCCTGAGAAAATAATAATCTGCAGAAGAGCTGAAATGTGTTAAACCGTGATCACAGCACTGTTTAATTTCACTGCTGCTCTTCTTATTAGATTTTCTCGAAACAACAGAACTGACACAAACAAAATACTGCTAAACTGTGATCACAGGCACAGTTTAAAAGAACAGCGATTTAGAAATCACGTTCACAAGGAGTAACATTATTAAAAAATCACGTTATCGCTCATCACTAATGCGAGCCATTACGTTGAACCCTTTCCACGATTTTTTCTCTGGCACCAGATCTTTTTGTATTAAATTGTCTGGCAGCTGTGTTTGTGTGCTGACAGTATGTTGAACATGTTTTGAATTATTTGGGGTTGAAAGAGATACAAGTTGTAAAAAATTTGTTTTTTCTGTATAGAGAAAAAGAGACAAACGACTAATGGCTGACGTTACGGCAATGATCTTTAAAACAACAATTCTCAACGTATTAACAACAACTACTAATATGGTAGGATGTACAAAACACATTAAACCCAACCTACTTTAATGCCGAGTACACACTATTCCATTTTGTGACATAGCAACGGTGTGTACTAGAGGCATCGTTTGTCATTTCCGATTTTTTTCGAAGAACACGTAATATGTACGGCTTTGTTCAGATTTTTAAAATGACACCACACAATGGCAACACAAGAAAAGCTTGACACAAGATATCGACAAGGTTCGACTAATCGCACACCTACATATGAAATAACAAAATATTAAAATTTGTATTGAATGTAAATGTACGACAAGTCGAACGTTGTCGACATCGTGGGTTTGGCACGAAATGTATTCAGCACAAGATTTGGAACAGAAATGCAAAAGACTAACCATATGTATGTACACAAAAGCACAAGAAATTAAATAAAAATATGCTCAGGTTTCTTATATTTTAGTTTTAAATTTTTATTTATGGTAAGCAATATTTATTTGGATTGAAATGATTTTTTTTTTTAATTTTTAGTAACAGCCTGTTTTTCGAAAATGAATAAATGTATACGTTCTTTAAAATAACGAATGAAACCATGTTTTCGTTTTTAAGACATTTATTTATTTTTATCTGCGGATTGATTTAACTTTCACAAGAACGAATCTTGACTTCCGTACAAAGCTTCTTTAATTTTTCTGTGAAAGACCAAATTTGCTTTATTTATGCTTTATTTTCCATAATTTAACTGTCAAGCAATTGGCTTAAAAAGCAATACGAACCTTAGCCCGTTCAAATCACAAATATAGAAACAAATGGAGTTCGAATAATAATTAAAATTAACTCAAATCACAAAAAATTTAAGTATTGATTCAAAATAAAGTAAACGTTATAGAAAAAAAACATAGTTAGTTCTAACAAACAACTGAAAATACGAAATGCAATAAAAACCTGTTTTAATGGGAAAATTGATTTCCAATTGAATGCTAAAATCAACTAAAAATTAAATTGCTTACCCCCTTATTGATAAAATTTAAAATTAATTTGAAATGAATTTTATTTAAAATTTTTCATAGAAATTTTTTTTAATAGATATTTTTTTTTTATTCCTTCACTGTAATAATTTTGTGAGTGTGTTTTTTCGTTATACCTAAAAAGCTCTTTTTATGTCAAAATGAAAGCTTTAGAATATGTTTTATAAAAATCAAATTTTAAACGTTATCGTTTATAAACGAAACATAAAAACGAAAGAACTTATGTTTTCTAAAAACAGGCTGTAAGTCTTAAGCATAAAAAGTAATTAAATAAATACAAACATATGTATGTATGTATGTACATATCGCTCATTTACTTCAATAGTGTCACAATTCCAAAAATCAGTATTGCAGAAAACGAGGTTTAAGTTTTCAATTTTCATAGAACTCAGTGAAGACATGAAAAAATATTCTTCTCTCAGGAGGTAATGGCACAAACTATTTATATGAAATTTTTATAAAAGATTAAATTTGAAATGCCACATTAGTCTGCATTATTAACCCAAGAAACCCATTTCTGAGTTATGACGCTATTGAAGTAAATGAGCGATATGTAAGTGCCAGAAACAAAAATCAATAATATTTTAATCGCCCAATAATTGATATTGTTATTATTGCTCTCGGTAGTAAATTTGACCGTAGGGAAATACACACATGTGTACATACATACATACATATGTACATATAGACATACATATGTACTTATGCACGTAATATTGCGCGTTGAGTCATTTGCAAATAACAATTGATATTTTTATGACATTTTAAATGATCGTTAAAGAAAATTATCAGGTAACCAACACTATCTACTTTTTTTAAATTTTTAGATATACATACATGCATACCTACATATCTACATATGTATATGTATATATGTATATTTACGGAATACCAATGAACACAAGCTCATAAAACAACAGGAAGAAGGGCGTTTACACAAAAGAAGTGCAAGATGTAGGTACAAATGTACATAATATGTACATAACTACATATATACGTATGTATGTATGTACATAAGCATATACATAAATATGTATGTTTGTTTGTGTATACATACATATGGACATACATACATATGCATATGCAAACCTATTACGGTAGCCGATTAAGGCCAAAGAAGTCGTAAAGCAATAGTAGGACATATCACTAAAAAAAAATATGTACATATGTACTTACATACATAAGCAGGTATGTACATACATATCAGAGAAAGGAAATGAGTAGTCAAAAAGTGAGTAGAATTGAATCAAGACATACTGCCAGTTTATAGAAGCCATGTAAAAATTCTCGGCTGTCTATTTATATTGAAAACAAAAACAAATTTTGAGTGCTTTATTTTTGCTTTCAATATAAATAGACAGCCGAAAATTTTTACATGGTTTCTGTAAACTGGCAGATAATTTCTTGTACTTATGCGCACTCATACTTATTGCAATGTTGTCTGTGAATCATATTCTCTCGAAAGTTTGAAGTGCGCATCGAACTCATACCTAGCAACATTTATGACCAGGGAAACCGTCAATATGCAATTGCATGTTTTTTCTTGTGTGACATATTAATGCAGAGATAAGATATTTATCCGTTTCAGAACTTTCTATGAATTTTGGCATCGATTTATTAGTGCATATTTTACCCTTTAAAGCATATTTTTGCATATGTCAGTCTAACATACATATTTTTTTATCATATTTCCGAGTTTTTAGAGCATAATTTACGGTTTTAGGGCATATTTTGATACTTTATAGAATTTTTTACTTTTATATGCACACCATCTTAAATCTCATTTCCAATGTTCCATGCAGTGTATACATTTTTCTTATATATTACGCAATTATTACGGATGTTAATTTCAATAAAGATTTGGTTTTGCTAGTTGTGATGGATTCTGCCCCGAGCAGATATAAAAGGCAACGATTTTTAATTCCAAATCCAGGTTAATAGTTTGTTGTTTTTGTAATAAAAAATTACAAATAAAAAGTTTGTCTTATTTATCCAAAATATAGTTTCAAAGTTTTAATTCTGATATCATGATCCCTTTTGAAGTTGAAGTTGAATTTTTACGGGAGTATCAAAATAAATTCATTTGTATTATTTGCTTTACAGCCTGTTTTTCGAAAATGAATAAGTGTATACGTTCTTTAAAATAACGAATGAAACCATGTTTTCGTTTTGAAAACATTTATTTATTTTTATGTGTGTGACAACAAAAGAGCTTTCAGTTTTCCACACTCATAAAATTTTTTATGTAAAATTAATTAAAAACCAGTCTATATATTTTTCATTTGACTTTAACGAAAATGTTATTTAATTTTTAATGTTAGAATCTGAACTGATTTAAAACAGTGAAAGACTATTTTGCCCTTTCATTTTTTACTATAAATTACGAAAAATTAAGTAAACGAAAAAATCTAAATGGTTTTTTCTATAAGCGGATTGATTTAACTTTCACAAGAACGAATCTTGACTTCCGTACAAAGCAAAGATGTTCCCCTTGCTTCTCTAATTTTTCTGTGAAAGACTCAAGACCAAATCCAGTATGAACAGATAATCTTTGCTTTATTTTCCATAATTTAACTGTCAAACAAATCACAAAAAATTTAAGTATTGAGTCAAAATAAAGTAAAGGTTATAGAAACAAAAACATAGTTAGTTCTAACAAACAACGGAAAATACGAAATGCAATGAAAACCTGTTTTAATGGGTAAACTGATTTCCAATTGAATGCAAAAATCAATTAAAAATTAAATTGCTTACCCCCTTATTGATAAAATTTAAAATTAATTTGAAATAAATTTTATTTAAAATTTTTCATAGAAATTTTTTTTAATAGATATTTTTTTTGTATTCCTTTACTGTAATAATTTTGTGAGTGTGATTTTTTCGTTATACCTAAAAAGCTCTTTTTATGTCAAAATGAAAGCTTTAGAATATGTTTTATAAAAATCAAATTTTAAACGTTATCGTTTATAAACGAAACATAAAAACGAAAGAGCTTACATTTTCTAAAAACAGGCTGTTAGTCAAAATTTGTATGGCAGTTTGGTTTTAACGTACACTTCACGGCAGTTATTATTTCTTAATTTTTTTATTGTGTAATTTTCTTGTTTATTTTATTTTTGTCTTATTTTGTATATAATTTGGTTGAAGTTTTATATTAAAAATATATATCATTTACAAATAAATCAATTTTTCTTATTTTTAGGAGCATATTTTTTGCATTTTAGTGCATATTTTCAAGTTTTTAGTGCATATTGAATGCGCATAAAACACTTTTTTAGAGCATATTTCTTGTTTCCCTGTTTATGACGTTGTTGATTTCCATTCTTCTTAAATAAAAAAGCAATGTGTGTCCGATCACAGGGGAGATGTGTAAACATCTAGCAATGAAAAATTTTTTGAAGTAGGAAGTACTTATGCTTTTAGTATATTTTTTTAAATTAATCAATTAAAAGTATCAAAGCTTTCAATATTGTAAATACATAGGAATTTGCTGGTTTTTGTTTGTTTTATTAAATTTATTTGGTTAGTAAATGGGCACACTGCAGTATATGTATATGTACTGCATTAAAAATTGCAGTAAGCACTAAATTTACTGATACTGAAAAAATTCAGTAAATTTTTACTGATAATGAAATTTAAATTACATTACCATTTAAATCATAGGGCCGTATTCATAATAAAATTGTAGCAAGTGGCAAAGTTTTTTTCATTCAAATTTTGAAATTATTGTATGAAAAAAATTTAGCCACTTAGTAGAATTTCATTATGAATACAAGCATTACTGATTACTGAAAATTCAATGCACCTCACCATATAATAAATCATTTAGGCACTTTATAAAAATTGCAGAAAAAAATTTTAGTAATCAGTAAAAACTTACTGGTTAAAAAATAATTTTTACTGAAATTTTAGTAGTACTGCAAAGTGACTATCTATGGTAAATGCCTTGAGTACAAATGATTAATATTGGCTTGTGGTAACTAAAATAAGATATATAAATTGTTGACTCTACTGTATTTAAAAATCTATGGAAAACTGCATCTATAGTAGTGTAATTATTAGTTAGGGGGGCTTGTGGAGAATTGCTCATATGCAAGTGGAAAACGTCATATAAAAATTTTGATAAAGCTTGCGATTATGGGTTTGCAAGATTTGCATTAAAATCTTCACCCATAATAATTGGCATGAGATGGAGATTGATGACCAATTGTCGTGAACCAGCTTCAGTGTAAGGCAACAGTACGTAATGAAGATATGTTACAATATAATATTATAAGTTCTTTATCAAGACTGCTATATATCTTTTAAACAAATATTTGACATTTAAAACGCTCTTTTATTTAAAAGTTTATATATATTTTATATATTTTATATTTTTCAACTTTTTAGCAAAATTATCCCCAATGGCAACACTATTACACTTCACAAGCAATTTCTATTAAAATTAACTCCTGAAGTTATGCTTCAAAATTCGGATGAGTTATTTCTATGCATCTGTTAAGTTTCTTTGTACTTCTTGTTCGTATGATTACACTAATACAATCATACATAGGTCACACCGATTTGAACACGCGGTGTGATCTTACTCAAAATTTGTGATTGTATTGTGAAAAAGATTTTTGCTCCCTAGAGTATAGATGTTTATACATCAAAAATAAACAAGTATGATTAACATTAAATGCCTTATTTTCCATTTTATCGTAAGCGACATGTTATCGAAAATAGACTTTTTTATTGCAATTAAAATTTTATGGGCCTACCCATAGTTTAGAATTATCAAAATGCCATAATTGTTGTTAACTTTTAAGATACAGGCTGATAAATTTTATCGTAAGCGACAATTTACGCACAAAAACATATTCGAATATTTTAAAAAAGCCTTCTCCTGAGCAATTTAATGTTTGTCGCTTACGATAAAATCGAAAATAAGGCTCGATTAAAGTTCTCATTATGAGATTGTGTGTTTCTCTGTTGCTTTTCTTAAACATACATGCATGAGTTGAATGAGCTGAAACAATGTGAGTAGTGTAAGTATTTTTTTTTTAAATTAGAAATCAAACTGAGGTGATTTATGAGTGTGAGTGTGGTATAACTATGATGTCGACGTAGCATTCATATTTATTTCATCCTATACTTATAAATTAATGTCATCGTGAGTATGCGTAAATCAGAGTAGTTGAAATTAAATGATGTCTACTCACTTATATTTAAAATTTCATGAGTCAGAATGAATAGCGAATAAGCGATTCATTGCCGATCACTGGTACATATGTATGTATGTATGTGTGTATGTATATACGTATGTACATATGTATGTAGATATTAAAATACATAGTTTTAAAATTATTTAAAGTTTGCTACTGTCTTTCTTTTCTAGATTAAGCGATACTTGGCGGCAATTAGAGTCTGATACTTAGGTGTTTTTTTTTTATAGGTATAGAACCTTATAAATGTACCTATGTATAATTGCATGTACATATGTATGTATATATGTATATGTTTGTTTGTCTTTATTCGTAAGATAATTGATCGCCATTTTGAAATTAAATTTTCAATCATGTTTCCCCGTTGTTACTTATGTACAGCATGGTAAAGGTTGTCTTAAGAGGCGTCAGTTGTAAACTTAAATTTTAACAATTCTCATAAAAAACACTAATTATTAACTTGACTGCAACCGGTCAAAAAAGATATTTGTGTGGCAACACTCTATTCTTAAATAGCTGTTGTTGTTATTTACATTTATTTTCTTTTACATACTCTTAGTCCCAAATCACACTATGCAAGTCTTATTGCTAAGCTGATTCGTTTCAGGGAGAGAGAGACGAGGGGAACAGCAACGTTTCTTTTCCCCCCGTCTCTCTCCCCTAACAAACTAATCAGATTAGCAATAAGACTTGCATAGTGTAAATTGGGACTTACGACTACAATTTGAAGCTGAAAAAAAGTCAGCCAATGTAGCAATGATAAAGTAAGAAAATAAAAAACATGTTGATTATTGAGTTCTTGTTTCAACTTCGTTATTTGTTATTGAGCTTCTCATTTGTTTAAATGAAAGTTTATAATATAATAACTCTAGTTGGTCTAAGAAGCTTTGGGTAAAGGTTCCCTGATGATCTGCATTAGCAACGGTGAAATGCGCATAGGATCCAGCTAAACCCCTCAATAATCAATTTCAATGTATTTTAATAAAAAAAAAATATTTTACTTAATAAGTAAAATATTAATTTGGGATTATTAGTGCGTTTAAAAATTTTAAACTTAAAGGTTTTATTGTTGTTCATTGTTGACATAACAAATTAATAATTATCTGGTCAGTTAAACTACTCAACAAAATTAATTGTTAAATTATATCATATAAGATTAACAATCATTATTTTAATATAATAAATTTACATTTTTCTAATCAATTAACTCAGCAAAATTATTTGTGAAATTATATCATAGCGGAATGCGCATATGTAGAAGAAACACAAGAAATCGTGGTTTTTGTGTATTTCCGTATTTAATAACGAATTGGGATCCATTAGTCCGGAGCTTGCCGGTTCGATTTTGTCCAAAGACATTTGGTGCTATTCGAAGACAAGCAGAAAATCATTTCGAGGGTTGTGTGGGAATAATTTTTAAATCTAACACAAAAAAAAGTTGCAAAAAAATCAATTGTCAACAAACTATTTTTGGATATACTTAGTTAAAAATTTTTTTCCTAAAAAAAGCAAACAAAATAGAATAACAACTCTCAATTTTTAATATTATAATTGCGTATAATTAAAAAACATATTAAAAGTTGAAAAAAAATCTATTACAAATATTTGTTTTTGTTAACAACTCAATTGTGAATAACACAATAATTTCAATTGATACTAATTGAGTTGATTTTATTTTCTTACGTAACAATTGCGATCCCAGGCTGGTGTTTTTGATCTGATAAAAAATATTTTTGGAAGTGAATTTCTCTATCCAAGAGTTAAAAAAAAAAGTTTCCTACATTTAAGCAGTTTCGCTAACAGTTTAGGAAATATCAGATAGAAAATTTAGATTTTGGTTTTTTTACCAACCTTGGTCCACCGTTCTGCTAATGGAAAAGTCAAATCTAGTTTGGTTTAAAAAAGAAACGTAGTATGGGTTAAACACAAAATCTTTACATTTAGAAAAAAAATTTAGTATCAAAAGCACAATTAAGTGGAAAGTTATACGAAATTTAAATTAAATATTTTACAAAAGTAGTTTTTTTTGCCAATTTTTTTCGGGAAAAAGTGTGTTATTTCGCTTTTATTAAAAAATTTTGCAAAAATACCAGCCGCATATTTTTATTTATTGAAAAGGTAATACTATAAGAAATATTACAAAGAAAATTTTTTGTTCAAAATGTTCGTTCTTAAAGGTGCCAGATTGATTCTAAACAGACCTATTTTTGTTATAAATATCAAATGTAAGGACTTTTCTGAAATTCCAATGCTGGAACCAAATAATTTGTCATTTCACCTTAAGACAAAATCTGCCTTATCGTGGTTGGCGTATTTCAAATGCGACTACGACTGTTTGGTAATAGATTAAAAAAGACTTCAACAGTTTTTCTTTAATCTATTACCAAACAGTCGTAGTCGTATTTCAAATACGCCAACCACGATAAGGCAGAATATGTTTTCAAATATTTCCCAAAATATTATCTGCGCCCGGCGAAAGATAAGAAAAATACAGCAGAAATAGCCGAAAACAGCATTTTTGTGATTTTATGAAATCTTTTTGAGAATTGTCGGGAACTCAAAGTCAAATTATATTTGTTTTTTACTTTTTGTGTGATAATTGCATCATTTCCACTTAAGAGAGAATTTTAAGCTGAATATGTTAATAAATGCGAATTTTATAGCATTCCTTTGTGTAAGACCTCTGTCTTCTCGGAAAACCCTTTATATGTTGTAAGCAAATGCAGGTAATTAGAAAAAAATTGGTACAAATTTATTTTAATAAGAAAATTAATAATTATTTATTTTTT
The DNA here is from genome assembly GCA_949987645.1 of Tachina grossa. NCBI lineage: Eukaryota > Metazoa > Arthropoda > Insecta > Diptera > Tachinidae > Tachina > Tachina grossa. The sequence goes on along the minus strand of OX465274.1, from coordinate 121,755,068 downwards.
TTTTATTTCTGCTGGTAGCTGTTTTAATTGAATACTAGATATACCAAACGGACGACACACTCGTCCGTATTCTAGAATCAAAATGTAAATAATTTAAGATTCAAAGAAAATTTATCTAAACGTCATAAAAAATTCATTAAAACACAGCCACACACAAACTTACATATGTACATATGCAAGCATAATTAAATAATACATGAAATTAAAAAAAACGTAAACAAAATCCCTTCAACAAAGCTAATTCAATTTATTTAAATCTCTTCCATTAAGTATTATGGCTTTCATACAACAAATAAGAGAGAAAAAAATTTTTAGATCAAGAGAAATACTACATACCCGCTAATAAATGCATGTATAATATGTGTGCATGTAGTAGTAGCAACTTTAAACGCTTATAGCTCCCAAAATACTGAACCGATTTCAATAAAATATAAATTCTGCACATCTGTACAAAAAATCCTTTAAAACCATATAAATCTTTTTAAAATCGGTGCAGTGGTTGGTACCGGCGTAAAAGGGATTACAAAAAACATGTTCGCCTATTAATTATATAGATATAGTATTGGTGTAATATTCATGTATGTAATTATAAAGCTATTTTTGAAAAATACCTAAGAGAATACTAGTAATTATACTTTGTAAACTAGACTGTCCCAAAAACATTTTTTTTTAGACTCAAGCATAATTTAAAACCTTATAGAGTCAAGTATTTTTGTGCGACCTGCACAAGTCGAATTTAAAAATAAATCGAGTTTTGCGGCCCTTTTTTTTCCACTTTCTTCATAACTTTAGATTCTACAATATTTCCAAATATATTAATCCACCAGAGAAACTTTGCCGCTTAAAATGTTAGTTGATATTTTTAAAGAGCATTATTTCAAGACTCTAATAATTTTCCAAGGCTCTTTTAAAGCTTTAATTTTTTATGGTTTTTTAAACGATTGTAAAAATAATACTTTTATAATTCTTTGGTTTGTTCCTGCTACAAACTTTTACTTAAATGTACATAATCTGCACATATGAACTCAAATAAATATTTTTATTATTCTTTCACTTCTAAATGGCTCAAAATGATTGTCTAAATGAACAAATTTATTTGGATTTGTTACGTCATTTTCTTTAAATTGTTCTTTCTACTCCCTGTGTGTTAAGTTATGACGTTGAAACATTACGATAGATGTATGTAAGTATGTTTGTGTCAATATATTCGCTTTAAATAAAATTTTGTATTAGATTATTGTGATCTAACCTCATACAATATAAACAAATTTTGCAAATAAAAATTTATTTAAGGTTAAAAACAGCCTACTATAGAAAAAATATACAGAATAGCTGCATTATAATATATTGTTCCTCTTTAAAAATATTCAATGAATTGAAGAATGCATACACACAAAAAATATAAGAGGTAATATTAACTAAGCTTGCATAGGTAACTTTTTTTAATATGAAAGTAAAAACCTGGGTTTTATTAACTATGCAGTTAGGTAATTTGTACATTACATATTACCTAAAATCCAAGTTAATATAAACTATTAGAATAAGGTACATACGTACATATATTTTTCGAAATAATTTTTGTTGAAATGTTTTCTTTTTTATTGTCAAAAGTAAATTTTTGAGCAAGAATTTATGTACATTAAATTATTAAAATTTTTAAATTTATGTAAAATAATTCTTTTTAATTATTATAGATAAACTAGCTTTGCCCGACAAACGTCCTTTCGTCCTTGCTTTCCGTTTTTACTTTTTAATGGTATAGAAGCAAGTACGCAGGTTAGGTTAGGTTAGGTTAGGTTTATCTGGTTGGTCCAAGACCTCGCATAGACCGGCATTGATCCTTAGCGATACCAGCAAATGAAATGAGAACCTGTTAGTATGGCAGCCTAGTTCGTGGTGCCTGTATCGAATGACTCCCACACAGATTTAACAAATTTTAGCAACCTACACATTTCTACTCTCGATACAATCTCAAGACTACGAAAAGTGTAAGCACCAAGATAGTTATATCTAGTACGGCTTAAAGCCGGGCAGTGACACAGTAGATGTTCCATTGTTTCCATTTCTCCGGGTTCCTTACATTTCCTGCAGGTACCGTCGGCTATTCGTCCTATTTTGACAGCGTACGAAGCTGTCCAGCAGTGCCCAGTTAATACTCCCACTAGAAGCTTACAGTTGCTTCTAGTTAGTGATAAAAGGAACTTAGTCAATTTGTGATCATAGGAGCTCCACATGATTTTAGAAGTTTTGCAAGTTTTCGTCGCGCGCCAACATTTCTCCGCTTCTTCCCTCATATTAGAATGTATGATCTCTTTAAGGTATTGAATTGGTTTTCGGATATTTACCGTTACCTCAGCCGGTAATAGAATTCCCCTTTTGGCCAGTGTATCGGCCATTTCATTTCCCTCTATCCCCATGTGTCCCCGGATCCAGAATATATGTACTTGTCTACCAGTACATAACATATCCAGGGCCTTTCTACACAGGAGCACAACCGAGGAGTAATTGCAGTCAGCTGAAATTGCTTTAATAGCTGCTTGACTGTCTATATACAGATTTACACGCGCATCCATAGTTAGAGAGGTGAAGGCTAACTCTGCTGCCATTTTGACAGCATAGATTTCCGCCTGGAAGATGCTACAATGATCAGGAAGTTTATAAGATTCCTCTATATCGAGCTCCCGACAGTAAACCGCAGCTCCTACCCCTCTATCCATCTTTGAACCATCAGTGAAAAAGTTAAAACCAGAACCACTATGATTAAGACTTTCCAAATAGCCTTCTTCACTTATAGTGATCTGTGGTTTGGTAAAAAAGTTCGTCACTGGAATGATGTAGTCCGAGCTACACTCCATGTTTTCTAGTAATTTGCTGTGACCAAATGATCTGTACGACATCTGACCTGTTGTCCTTAGTCGGATAGCTGATTTGCATGCCACGTTCACTGCAATTAGCTTTATTGGTTTAAGGTCCAATATAACGTCTAAGGCTGCAGTAGGTGTACTCTTTAAAGCTCCAGTGATGCAGAGCTCTGCTAGCCTCTGGATACTTTCCAGCTTTTTCAGGTATGATTTTGTCTCAGTCGCCCTCCACCATACAAGTATTCCGTAGAGTAAAATTGGTCTAGCTATCGCTGTGTATGTCCAATACGTAAGAGTAGGTGAAAGGCCCCATGTCTTGCCCAGCATTTTTTTACATGCATATAGAGCAATGGTGGCCTTTTTAACTCTATCTTCTATATTGTACCTCCACGTCAGCTTACTATCCAAAATAACCCCCAGGTACTTTGTATGTGTTTTGGGCGAGAGCGATATACCGTCTAACTTTGGTGTTCTCCATTCCTTTACTTTCCTATTAGTAAAAAGCACAAGGTCAGTTTTTCCTGGGTTTAAGTTCAAACCTACCCTTGTTGCCCATCTATGAATATCCCTCAACGAGGATTCCATTAGGGAGCTAATTGTATCGAGGAACTTACCAGTTATAATGATAGCTATGTCGTCCGCATATGCTGTAATCTTAGCTGCTTTACCCTCGAATTCCATGAGAATTTCATTTACAACCAGCGTCCAAAGAAGTGGCGATAGAACACCACCTTGGGGAGTTCCTCTCTTAGCTTCTTTGTTTACCTTGGCATTGCCTAATTCCGCAGATACTATTCTACATTTCAATAGGTTGCCTATCCAGTTTTTGACTTGCAAGTTAGCCCCGGAACGATTAACACTTTCCATAATTGCGTCCGTAGAGACATTATTGAAAGCGCCTTCGATGTCCAAAAAGACCCCTATAGCAAAGTCCTTATAGTGTAACGATTTTTCGATTTGTTCAACAACATTATGAAGTGCTGTTTCAACCGATTTGCCCTTTGTGTATGCATGTTGGTTGGAAGACAGGATATTTGGATATACAAATTCTTTGATGTGTATATCCAGAATTCTCTCTAACGTTTTCAGTAGAAAGGACGTCAAACTGATAGGCCTAAAGTCTTTTGGATACATATGGTTGCTCCTACCTGCCTTTGGTATGAATACAACCTTGGCAATCCTCCATGATTTTGGCACATAATTCAGTCTGAGACATCCTCTAAATATTCCTACTAGCCAGGGAATTATCCTCTGTTTACCATACTGTAGTAAAGCCGGAAAAATACCATCTGGTCCTGGTGATTTATATGGTTTAAAGGAATCGATTGCCCATTCCACCTTACTAAGGGAAATGACGTCACAATTCTCAGTATTTAATTCATTTGTCATTTCTGAGCGAGGGGAGATCTCCGTGCAACCTGGGAAATGTGTGTCCAGGAGAACTTCCAGCGTTTCTCGGCTGCAGTTAGTCCAATCGCCGTTAATTTTACATATTGTGCTAGGCACTGATGGATTGCTTGCAAGCAGCTTTCTCATTCTGGCCGTGTCCGTAGTTTTTTCTATATTGCCACAAAATTTCTTCCATGAATTTTTCTTGGCCTTTCTCACCTCTTTTTTAAAAGATCTCAGTGCTTTTTTATAGTCCCTCCAGCATTCAAATTGGTCTATGTATCTAGCCAATCTGAAGAACTCACGCAGGTCACGTCTTTGTGCGTCTAGATCACTACTCCACCATGGTGGTCTAGACATACGTTTTACGCGCGAGAGGGGACATGCTGATTCATACGATTTTGTTATGGCTTTCGTTAAGCAATTAACAGACTTTTCAATATCAGCCTCACTCTTAATCGATTTGGCATTATAAAGATTATTTTCAATGTTCTTCCTGTAATAATCCCACCTAGTATTGCGTGGGTTCCTATATAATTTCTTAAGCTTTGAAACTTCAGATAAAATTCTAAAAGCTATGTAGCAATGGTCAGAGAAGGACGGCTGTCTAAGCACCATCCAATCCTTAAGTACAATATCTTCATTGTTAACAAGTGTTAAGTCCAATACATTCGATGATGTAGGACCTATATAAGTAGGTTCCTTCCCTCTATTCACAATCACAAGGTCAGTTTGCAGTATGAATTGAATAAGTGACTCACCTCTTTCATTGATGTCCTTACTTCCCCATACAGTATGATGTGCGTTAGCGTCTGTGCCTATCACCAGTTTTTGTTTCTTCTCGCAGGCTTCTTTAACGAGCCTTTGGAGCTCCGGTGGAGGTGCCTCAATTATGTGTGGCATGTAGCATGATGCAAGGAGTATTGGCTCATCCTTGTCACCATCTACCGCTACAACAACTAAATCGTCAGTGCTGTAATTATACAAAATATATGAATTAAAGTTCTTCTTAATTAGGATAGCTGATCGTATCCTGCTTACCGTCTTTGAGAAGTATGTATGGTAATTACGTAACTTTAGCCCAGAAACCCTGTTTCCCGATGAGATCCACGGCTCCTGGACTAACGCCACGTCATAGTTGCTCTCCTCTAAGGTAAGGAGAAGCTCAGTAGACGCTAATTTACAATGTTGGAGGTTCACCTGAAGGATCTTTAACTCCATCTTCAAAGCTCACCTTTCTAGAGTCCATATCAGGGTATGGGATCTCTCGTCTCGGCTCCTCCAACTTTAAGCCGGCTGTAGCAGCTGCCAGTTCGCTCTCCAGTTCCTCGGCTTCTATAGTGTTATCGTTTTTGTCATTGGGGTGTCTCTTCTTCAGACGTAGGTAGACACTACCTACACCCCATGCCATCTTGCCATTCCGCTTATAAAGAATGTCCTCAGCATTCTTATTAATCTGCAGAATGTAACTCTGGCCCTCTGACTTCGGTTTTGCCACATGCAGTACCCTCCAATCCTTCGTCGGAATCTCCGGGTTTTGGTTTTGTAGAAGACGAAGAGTGATATCCGGCTTCACTACACGCGGAATTATGACCTTCGCCTTCGGTATGATGGGGATGTCATCCTTGCTCACAATCCGAAGTTGTGCACCAGGCCACAGGTTTTTGAGTGTCGGAACAACTTCCTTCAACCAATCCATCGACATTGTGTCCCTGCATCTGATGAGTTTCGCACCATTGAACCAGCTAGCTCCTTCAAAAGAAGGTAGTGGTTTCTCCGGTTCCGTCTCCATCAGTGCAACAATGGCGTTGAAGATAGCCGTTTCCGCAACCTTCCACTGCTCCATTGTCACTTCTCCAAAAGGTGCACTTTTGTCAAGGAGTCCCACGATCAAGTGTCGCTTCGCTACCTCACTGACGTTAGTGACCGCGGATTGTGCTTTGGAAGCAGCTTGGGAAGTGGATGGTCTATCTTCAAAGCTGTGTTTGGACCTCTTCGCAGTCGACTGTGAGCCATCAACCGATCTATTCCTTTTGTCACTCTGGCTCGATGCCAGTCTTTTGAGCACGCCCTCCTCTATGCTATTTGCATATCGGGGATCAGTGGTCTCAAAGCGTTTTTTATCAGCGAAGTGTTCACGGCCTTTGTTCACTGCTACCTCAGCCCACTTAAGTCTGTCTAACTGTACAGAAGACAGATCTTTCTGTGAGCCAAGGAGGTGTACAATCCGTACCGCCGCTTTGTACTCTGACAGAGCCTTAATAGCCTCCTTGTTCTTCGGGGCTCTCTCTCTTTTAATTGGAGTTGAGGTGGAAGAACTCGGCGACTTCAAGAGCTCGATCTCTGATTGCATATTGACGCAGGTAACGTTTTCAAGGTCCGATTCTGAATCGATCGAGGCACTTGAGTGTTCCGCGTTCTTAGATGCATTGCTTCTTGCCATTTCAGTAGCACTACAACTGCTGTGACCTGTTTCCATCACAGTAGAGGTTTGACCGCTGGCGACACGCAGAGGATCATGACTTCCTCCGTGCCCGCCGGTGGACGCAGTCAATTCAGCCACCGACGTTTGGGCGTATATTACCACCCGCTTTTTAATTTCTTTCTGACTCATTACGCAAGTTGCCAGTGTATCCTGTATATACATAGGTGTTTCCTTCAGAAGATGCAGACGACCTATACCTTCGCATAGGAAGATCTCCATCCCAAGTTTTAATGGTCTCTACCAACTCAGAGCTGCTTTACGATTGCCGGCAAACGTGGTCTTATGCCAGGAACACAACTGAAACGAACGACTAATTTCGTGGACGGTGACGAATACGTCTATAATAATTCGCTGAGTAAATTCGTCGTGTGAAGCACAACAACGACGAATAAATAAAAGCTCTTATAATTGATAAAATTGCTTAGTGTTTGTGCAAAGAGAGAGAAAACTGTTCTTTCTTCGGCTTAGAGAATAGAAATAAATATATTGGATAGTTCGTCATGCACGACGAGTTTCGTTCGACGGCAGTGTTGTGTTAATTTGTATATGCATGAATGTGTTTTATTTTTTATGACAAAATTCGTCGTTCGTCCCAGATGTGTTCCTAGCATTACCTTTAAATGTTTTTTTTTCGATTTTATATATATATATATGTAGATAGATAAATTAATAAATAAATAATAAATTTTTTTAAAAATTCAAAAATTCTTTAAATCCATGACAGTTATCGAACTATAAATAGTTAATATAACTAAAATCCATGATAATTTGCTGCATTATATATGTATAAATTTACTTTGCTATTTAGAAATTTCACAGAAAACAAAAGTATGAATTTACCTAGTCGTTAAGGAGTTTCAACTAAAATTTTAGTTGATTTTTCGAACATAGAAATCAACTAAAATTTTTGTCAAATTACCTAAAAAACTTTGTAAATGCCATTCTACCCTTTCACTTAGTTAAAATTATACCATTATTTTAGGAAATGTAACCTATGATTTTTTTTTGTGTATAGTCCCAAATCACACTATGCAAGTCTTATTGCTAAGCTGATTAGTTTTAGGGAGAGAGAGACGAGGGGAACAGCAACGTTTCTTTTCCCCCGGTCTTTCTCTCCTAATAAACTAATCAGCTTAGCAATAAGACTTGCATAGTGTAAATAGGGACATATTGATGAAAAATATTTCTGTTTTCAACCCAAGACTAAAAAAAGGGGTGTTATAACTTTGTAGTGTGTGCCTGTGTATCTGTGTGTCGGTCGTGTCCACGTACAGGCCAAACGGAAAGATGACTTGATCAAGAGGGTTCTTAGCTATATTCGAAGAAAATCGGTCCAGCCGTTTAGAAGATATGATATCTTTTCTGAAAAAAGTCGGGGGTTTTTAAAATTTTTAATTTTTTTTTTTTATATACAGTAGTTTTCGTTTATAGTCACTACCGCTTATTGTCACATTAATGATATAGTCCATATTTAATGTTTTTTGTGACTTTTGAACTTAATTTCATTCAAAAAATTGACGATATAGTCCATTTACGATATAGTCATATTTGACATATATGCACCAACTTTGTGGTAGTCAAAATTCAAATTGTATGCAAACAATTCGCGTTATAGTCACAACAATTTTCAACAGATTTTTTTTAGTTATTTATTTAAGTCATAAACCAAAAAGTAAATCTAAATTTCAACCTCCATCTACTGTTTAGTAGAAGAACATGTGTTTAGAACAAAACATTGTTGCATAAAAGGCGACACAAATGTGCCTTTTAAATACAACATTGTTTTGTAATTGACATAATTGGATTGTATGGAAATTCTTTTATATACCTCTGCGTGGCATATAAAAAAATTAGGCTCATAGTCACATTAGCGATATAGTCCACAATTTCTGTGCAATTTTAAATGTGACTATAAGCGAAAACTACTGTAAAATAAATACATACATATATTTGAATATGAACATGTACTAAGTTTTTTGTTGTCCGACTTTTGTTGTTTAACAGCCGGTTTTTCGGTGTTTCGCTTTTAAACAATAACGTTTAAAAAATTCATTTATAAAAAATTCTAAGCTTTTGTCTATTCTATTTTGATGCATAAAAGTATTGAGGGAAAAAGTTTAACTACGACATAATAAAAAAATCATTTTCGATGCTCCCAAATTTAAATTTTTGGTTTTTTTTTAGTAGGTAAGAAAAAAAATCTGTATTAAAAAATCTCATTAAAGGACATGATAAGTCATAGTTTTGAAAGTTATGGGGCCAAAAGTGCTTATAGTTTTTTTTTGATGGAAGGTGTAAGAAAAATAAGGAAAAGAAAATATGTTTGAACAAAGCAACTGTTGATTTATATATGTTTGCAATACTGTATACATTAAGTAGACAAAAGTTGTGGAATTTTCCTCGAAATTCTTTAAAGAGAAAATTCATTTAAGCAAAGAAATGATTTTCATTAACACAATAAACTATGAAAAACACATGAACAGCAGAGATTGAAAGAGTTCATGTACACAATGTAATTAATTGCTCATTGTATTAATAAAAATTTCACTAATATATTGTAGAACATTTATGAAACAGTTTCATTCTCTGAATGAATGATTTTCCTTTCAGTGAATCATTAATTTTTTCTGCTTTTCAAGAGCAGAAATTATATCAATTGCTGCTGAATCTTTAAATTCCATTTTATTATTTAATTTGTAGTGAGTAAGTGTGAAAAGGCTATAATATAGTTAATAAATTTTCAGGGGTACATATGGAATGAAACGTTGTTTCATAATTGAAACGAGACACAGCAAATGTATAACTGTGAAAATATAACGCGAAAAGTAGTAATGGAAAATTAAATTAAAACTTTTTTTTTTAAGGAATTGTTAAAATTTAAGTTTAAAATTTTTTAAACGCACTAATAATCCCAAATTAATATTTTACTTATTAAGTAAATATTTTTTTTATTAAAAATACATTGAAATTAATTGAGAGGTTTAGCTGGATCCTATGCGCATTTAACTGTTGTCTTTACCCAAACTTTCTTAGAACAACTAGAGTTATTATGTTATAAACTTTCATTTAACCAAATGAGAAGCTCGACAAAACATAACAAAGTTGAAACAAGAACTCAATAATCAGCATGTTTTTTTATTTTCTTACTTTACCATTAATACATTGGCTGACTTTTTAATACCCTTTACCAAAAAATGGTAAAAGGGTATATATAGGTTTGTCATTCCGTTTGTAATTTCTACAATATTAATAGGCGAGCCATAAAGTATATATATTCTGGATCATTATGCATAGGGAAAACGAATAAGCGATGTCAGTCTGTCCGTCTGTCTGTACGTGAAATCGGTTTTCCGAAGCTCCCAGAAAAGCTAGAGACTTCGTTCTTGGACTGGTGTGTCAGAAATGCTCGAAATAAGATTGGTACTGAAAATCAGCAAAATCGTGCAGACGGTTTCAGAGCTGGGAAGCTTAAACTTCATTTTGCCATACAAAATAACTACCGAAAATTAGTTATTATTTTTTTTTTATTAAATAAACTTATTTTATACATCAGAATGAATAAAATTAATATTTCTTAATAAAAAACAAGTAAGAGTGCTATATTCGGCTGTGCCGAATCTTATATACCCTTTACCAAAGTATTTTTATGTAGTGTAGAGATACATACATAAGCACATACATAAAGTATAAACAAAAAGAAAAAAATAATTTGACCTAGTTACTTTTATGTACAAAAAAATAAATTTACAAACCCTAGAATCATTATATTAGATTTTTCTGATTCCTTATATCAATCTAGTAGTTCTTAAAAAAATATAGAAAGTGTCTTAAGTAAAACAAGAAAAAAGGAAATTAAAAAAATGTTGTATTTAGTTTTTTTAATATCCAGAAAAAAAGGTCAAAGTTTCCAGCGCTGGAGCTGTGGTTCTTATTTTTATAATTTTCTACACCAAACTTTTTTTTTCAAAACGTAAAATATGTATGATCTATAAAGGAAAAGATAAAAATTAATTAGACTTAGTTACTTTTATATATCACAAAAAGTGTAAGTTTCCCAACCCTGAGATCATTCTTTTTGAGTTTTCTGATTTCCTAAACCAATCTCTTTCTTTTAAGAATTTAACTTATAGAAAAAGGAAAAAATTTGTTTTAGTAAGTTACTTTTGTACAAAAAAAGTTAAAGTTTTCCAACCCTGGAATCGTCTTTTTAATTTTTTTTAATTGTTTTTATTTTGATTTTTAATACAAATTTTTTTCGTACTCAAGCATAAAATAAGTTTATTTAATACAAAAAAAAAAATTAAAATTAATTTTCGGTAGTTAATTTTTTATATCGCAAAGAGTGTAAGTTTCCCAACCCTGGAATCCCCCTTTTTGATTTTTCTGTATTCTTAAAAACAATTTTTTTTAAGAATGTAAGATATGTTTAATTTATAGTAAAAAAAGGACAAATTTGTTTTAGTAAGTTACTTTTGTATAAAAAAAAAAGGTTTTCCAACCCTAGAAACTTCGTTTTAATTTTTTTTTTTTAATCTGAAATACCGAATTCATTCTTATTGAAGTATAAAATAAGCTTATTTTATAAAAAAAATAAGAATTAGTTTTCGGTAGTTAATTTATATATCAGAAAAAGTGTAAGTTCTGCAGCCCTGGAACCGTTCTTTTTGATTTTTCAGATTTCGTACACCAGTATGTTCCTTTTAAAAATATAAGCTATGTTTAATAGATATAGATAATGAAAAAATTTGTTTTAGTAAGTTACTTGTGTATAAGAAAAAAATTAAAGTTTTCCAACCCTCGAAATGTCTTTTTCATGTATTAAACTTTTTTTTAATTTTTAATATCAATTTAATGTGTACTGCAGTATAAAATAAGTTAATTTAATAAATAAATAAAAAAATAGTAATGCCTAGTTACATATTTCAAAAAGTGTAAGTTTCCCAACCCTGGAATCATCCTTTTTGATTTTTCTGATTTGTTACACCAATTTATCATTTTTTTTAAGAGTCTAAGATATGTTTAATTTATAGAGAAAAAGAAAAAAATTTGTTTTAGTAAGTTACTTTTGTATATAAAAAAAATTAAAGTTTTCCAACTCTGGAAACGTCTTTTTAATTATTTTAACTTTCTTTTCTGATTTGAAATACCAATTTAATTTGTACTGAAGTATAAAATAAGTTAATTTAATAAAAAAATATCTAAAAATTAGTTTACGGTAGTTAATTTTTTATATCACAAAAATTTTAAGTTTCCCAACCCTGGAATTATCCTTTTTGATTTTTCTGATTTTTTAACCCAATCTCTTTCTTCTTAGAATTTATAGAAAAGAGGAAAAATTTCTTTTAGTAAATTAATTTTGTATAATTTTGTATAAAAAAGTTAAAGTTTTCCAACCATGGAAACGTTTATTTAATTTTTTTAATTTTTTTTATTATTTATTTTTTATTAAGGAATATTAATTTTCTGGCAAAATGAAGTTTAAGCTTCCCAGCTCTGAAACCGTCTGCTCGATTTTGCTGATTTTCAATACCAATCTTATTTCGAACATTTCTGACACACCAGTCCAAGAACGAACGCTCTAGCTTTTCTGGGAGCTTCGGAAAACCGATTTCACGTACAGACAGACGGACAGACGGACATCGCTTATTCGTCTTCCCTATGCATAATGATCCAGAATATATATATACTTTATGGCTCCCTTATTAATATTGTAGAAATTAGAAATGGAATGACAAACATATACATATATACCCTTTTACCATTTTTTGGTAAAGGGTATAATAAATAATAAAAAAAATTAAATAGACGTTTCCAGGGTTGGAAAACTTTAACTTTTTTATACAAAATTATACAAAATTAATTTACTAAAAGAAAGTTTTCCTTTTTTCTATAAATTATATATATCTTATATTGTAAGAAGAAAGAGATTGGGTTAAAAAATCAGAAAAATCAAAAAGGATGATTCCAGGGTTGGGAAACTTACACTTTTTGAAATATATAAAAGTAACTAGGCCTTACTATTTTTTATTTTTTTTATTATTAAATTAACTTATTTTATACTGCAGTACACATTAAATTGATATTAAAAATTAAAGAAAAGTTTAATACATGAAAAAGACATTTCCAGGGTTGGAAAACGTCAACTTTTTTCTTATACAAAAGTAACTTACTTAAACAAATATTTTCATTTTCTATATATATTAAACATAGCTTATATTCTTAAAAGGAACATATTAGTGTACGAAATCTGAAAAATCAAAAAGAAATGTTCCAGGGCTGGAAAACTTACACTTTTTGTGATATTTAAGTTAACTACCGAAAACTAATTTTTATTTTTTTTATAAAATAAACTTATTTTATACTTTAATAAGAATGAATCGGTATTTCAGATGAAAAAAAATTAAAACGAAGTTTTCAGGGTTGGAAAACCTTATTTTTTATACAAAAGTAACTCACTTAAACAAATTTTTCCTTTTTTTACTATAAATTAAACATATCTTACATTCTTAAAAAAAATTGTTTTTAAGAATACATAAAAATCAAAAAGGGGGATTCCAGGGTTGGGAAACTTACACTCTTTGCGATATAAAAAATTAACTACCGAAAATTAGTTTTAATTTTTTTTGTATTAAATAAACTTATTTTATGCTTGAGTACGAAAAAAATTGGTATTTAAAATCAAAAAAAAAAACAATTAAAAAAATTAAAAAGACGATTCCAGGGTTGGAAAACTTTAACTTTTTTTGTACAAAAGTAACTTACTAAAACAAAATTTTCCCTTTTTCTATAAATTAAACATATCTTAAATTCTTAAAAGAAAGAGATTGGTGTAAGAAATCAGAAAACTCAAAAAGAATGATCTCAGGGTTGGGAAACTTACACTTTTTGTGATATATAAAAGTAACTAAGTCTAATTAATTTTTATCTTTTCCTTTATAGATCATACATATTTTACGTTTTGAAAAGAAAGGTTTGGTGTAGAAAATTATAAAAATAAAAACCACAGCTCCAGCGCTGGAAACCTTGACCTTTTTTTCTGGATATTAAAAAAACTAAATAAAACATTTTTTTTAATTTCCTTTTTTCTTTTTTTACTTAACACACTTTCTATATTTTTTTAAGAACTACTAGATTGATATAAGGAATCAGAAAAATCTAATATAATGATTCTAGGGTTTGTAAATTTATTTTTTTGTACATAAAAGTAACTAGGTCAAATTATTTTTTTCTTTTTGTTTATACTTTATGTATGTGCTTATGTATGTATCTCTATACTACATAAAAACACTTTGGTAAAGGGTATATAAGATTCGGCACAGCCGAATATAGCACTCTTATTTGTTTCAGCTTCAAATTGTATTTGTAAGAGTATGTAAAAAGAAAATAAATGTAAATAACAACAACAGCTATTTAAGTATAGAGTGTTGCCATACAAGTATTTTTTTTTTGACCGGGTGCAGTAAATTTTGAACTTAAAACTTTTTTCATTGCACTTTTTCACAGATCGGTAACTGACCCCCTCAACAGGAATAATTTTCGGCTTGTTACTGATTTTTTTCTGGTCGCTTTGGGCTGAACTATTCTCTGTGGAAAAGTAACCAAGTTCGTTCAGTCTTGTGTCTTTTATGCTTAGAAGACGACGAGATAACGGCACACATTCTTTGCGAATGTATTGTTATTCTAAGTTCATGTGTTCAGATGGTGTTAGGCGGGCTTCTCCAATTTCTGTGCTGACTTTCATAAGGAGAGTCATACAGAGATTGACTTAATTTTACAGATCTATGACACAAAAGATCAGGTGTCGCAGTACTGGTCTTTGGACCAGACCTTCCTCTTATTCCATTCTATTTGTTCTTTAAAAATTATCACACGTAATTTTTCTTAGCCTAAATAAAACATATGTATAAATTATTTTTTACTTTATCAACGACTTTTATTTTTTTATTTTATTGTTTTACTACCGCATTATAAACAATAGAATTTAATGAAATCTTAAAAAGTTTTACATACATATGTATGTATTTCTATCATAAAATAAAACTATGTTGTAGAGGTATGTAACTTTTATTATCACCAATAATTACGTTTATTCATATTTAAAACAGAAAATGCTAATTTGTGTATTAAAAATTATTAAAAGAAACAAAAACTTTAAGGTCAATCAGTTCATTAAATATTTTTTAATGTATTATTTAAATAGTAAGTATAAGCGTTGAAGTTTTGGATACTTTTTTCCAATATGTACATAAGTTCATTAAATATTCATTAATATATTATTTAAATAGTTAGTATCAGCGTTGGGGTTTCAATTGCTTTCAACCCAAATCGGTTACTTATGTTCTTGTGTACTTTTTTCTTTTATTAAATACGCACTTTTATAAGAAACTGTCGTGATAAACCATCACATATGTATGTGGATGAGTTTCCGTGGATAAGACACGAAGATGGATGTGATTTCTGCGCGCTTGCGAAAAAACTTGCAAAGTTATTTAAAAAGCGTGCGTTAATTAGTAAAATGTAAAAAATACAAGCAACAAATAAAAATTAAATTATTTGGAAATAAGGTTAGAACCTCTATTGTTAAATTTTACAAATTTAAGCTAAGTTTAGTCGAAACTTGAATGTTCTGTGTGAATTTTGATGTTCTATTTCATATTTGTTTTAAAAGGCTTGGTTTTACTTCAATATTGTTCTATTACAGTTTTGTTCTCTACTGCAGTATTCTTATCGTAAACAAAACACATCTCTTTTGAAAGTTTTGTTTTACAATAACGGAGCAAGATACAGACACATTTTGAAATTAATGAGAGTGCCTGTAAGCCATTATTTAATGGCTTGTGCCACACTCTAGTATGTACATATGTATATTTATTTTAAAATTTTATCTATCCAGTCATTTTTTATTTTTTTTTTTGTATTTGGTAATAAAATTATTACAACAAAACAAGTTATACTTTTTGTATATTATTAAGAGTTTCGCTATTGAGAACTTCTGTAGCATCATTTTTTTCACATATTATTAACAATATTGCATTAGCTTTAATGCCTTAATTCTAGTCGACAGTTATGTCGTGTTTAGGGTTTGCACAGCGATTATAATCGTAGTCATAATCGCGATTAATCGCACTTTGCAATCGTAATTGTAATCAAACTCATTAATCGCACGATTACGATCAAAAAAGTAAAGAATTTATGACAAAATTGCATACAGGGCAATTTCAACTCATAAAAATTTAAATTAACATTTTGAATATAAAATATATGCATTTAAATAAACATATCTAAACATTTTTGCATTTCATTGGATATTAATAGTTTGTTTTTGAAATCACCGTGGTTTAAATAACCGTGATTTTTAGAACAGGTCCGAGTATGACTAAAACTCAAGACGCAATTTATTAATATTTTATTTTAATATTATATTTTCTTCTCAATTAACCGATAATCGCGATTAATCGCATATTTCTAATCGTAATCGCTATTATGAAAATCTGCGATTATTTGCAAAACCTAGTCGTCTTTTCTATGAACGGAAAAAGTCGAAGTTGTGATTCTTTAAGACAATAATTAGGTGTTGTCTGTGCTAGAAGGTTTGTGTATATGCTTAACGCTTTGTTCCAAACCATTATACCCAACACATATTTTTTCATATATTTTTCAAACTATCCTATAATAATTTAATGCCCTAATTCAGTAAGAAGATTTAGGCTATTTTTGTTGGAAAATACTTTTGAGTTCTTGTGCTTAAATTCCCTAAATTATCTTATTCAAAAAAAAATTTGTCGTCTTTGATAATGAAAAATAAAAATATTATTGCCATGTTTTTAAAACATAAAAATTAAATTAAAGTATTAGGGTCGTATACAAAAAAAAACTTGACAAAGCTTTGCCCAGCAATGTTAAGTAAAGTTGAATTGTAAACAAATTATTATATAAAAATTCTAAAGTAGGCACCCACGTTTGTTAAGACTACATTAAATAGATATTTCCAAAATGTGTATTTTGTACCTCAAATATTTTTGTTAAAATAGCACATATTGATTCATGTTACATCTGAAAATGAAGCTAGAAGTGCCTGCTCTTATCTTAAATTTATTATTTCTGTCATGTAATGGAAAACATCACCAAATTATCCAACTGATTCGAAATATATAGCAAAATCCATAAAATATATTAAAATAAATACAATTATACGAAAATGTTTTAGGGATGTATAGGTACATACAATCAAAACGAATCGAAAAAAGCTGGATATTCAAATACTCATTTCATTTGAATAAAATAAATTGTGATAATTTTTCTTTGTGCATCATATTTTTTTTAGTTTTACTTCATATAAATGTTTATCTGTTTATCTACCATGTCAGAAGCTCATATTTTTTAAATTAGGTTGCTTTACTTCAAGATAATAAAAATGTATTTAATAAAATAAAAAAATTATTTGAATACCCGAATGAAATTGTGTTCGATTTTGTATATCATAAGCTGTGAAGTGGTTGTTGAACACGGTGGTGTTACCAGTATTTATTATTAAATCACAAAATAATTAAAGTTGTCTTTTTCATATGATTTCTTAACAAAGCTATGTTAGCCTTAAGCATTAAACACATTCACCACAGCAAGCTACCGACTACCAAATGGCAAGGATAGAATACACATGTTTATATGAGAATAATTCTTTTGAAGACAGCAAGGCAACATGGCGACAGGTTATTGTCTATGCTGATTTTGCGTTGTAGTCCAATTAAACTAATTTCTATTTCTTTGGCTACAATGAGAAAATTCAGTGTTGCCAGTATAATACAAAATGTTGAATGAATGATTTTGTGCAATTATTTCATATTATTTAACAGAAACAATATTCAAAAATTGATGTGAAGAGTAAATTGATTCGTTTTTGTACTTTTACGTAAAATAAATAATAATTTTTATAAATGCAAAATATATAAAAGTGGCAATACTGAACTATGTATTTGTACTTGAATATGAGGCGCAGATGGTGCTGCTGCCGTCTCTAAAATAATTAAGTAGCCGGCTACGAGGCGACAAATGCTGCTAGCGGTATTTGAAGTCGTGTGTTCGTGTATCCTGCTGTGGTGAATGTGTTTAATGCATTAAAGTGCTTGGCAACTACTATGAACTTTAAATCTAAAGTAAAATATTCTTATGCATAAGGCCACTTATATTTAATGCAATAAAACCGATCCCACAAATTTGTGTGTTCTTAAGCGCATAAAAAAATATCGTTATTTTTAAACGATAAGCCAAACGATTGAGCTTGTAAATAATTTGAAGTTTATAAACATAAAGTATCCCAGATAAGCAGTCAATCCCAAGAGGTCATAAAACTGTAAAATTTTCGATCTGGAAGTTGTGCAAATTTGAAAAATCTCTAATCGTTTTATATAGTCTTGCGATTGTAAGATGTTCACTTTGGCGATTCCTATTCATCGAATTGAAAACGTTGTTAAGAAAGATTTCATTTATCGCGTCCTCTAATGATATTTTACTTCAGGAAAAAGGATAAAAAATTGCCCATTTTCGCAACCCGTTTATTTTGATGCGAACTTAAGCCCAAACATTGCTTTCATTTAAATTTCAGTAAAAAGTTAAAAATTTAATTATTAATGAACAAATAACACCAAAGTCTGTTGCAAATATTCTGACTAACAACACATAGTTGAACGGAACAGCCAGCCGTTTTCGAAGGCCACTAAACCTTCATCATCAGCGTTCTTTTGTGTTTGGTCCACTGTGTGTGGTGTCAGTTGATGTAGATTTCTGCTTTATATACTTAGCATTTTATTGCAAATGGAATATGTGAATTGTTTTGATTCATCGTATTTCAATTTGCTGAAAGCTTTTTTGTATTGTAAGCTCAATTTTACCATCGCTATATTTACAACAGTCTTACCATTGTCGTTTTTTGTTCTTTTTACTAATTATACACATGTTACTTAATATGCTTATTTTTTGTTCTACTTAAGACAAACTTTTTTGGTTTGTTACTATTAAGTATATTTTTATTTAATTTTTGCCACAGGCCCATGGCTATTAATTTTTAGTTAATTTTAATTATTATTCGAACTCCATTTGTTTCTATATTTCTGATTTGAACGGGCTAAAGCTCGTATCGCTTTTTAAGCCAAATTACATGTGATAATTATTAATGAACATATAACACCAAAGTCTGTTGTAAATATTCTGACTAACAACACATAGTTGAACGGAACAGCCAGCCGTTTTCGAAGGCCACTAAACCTTCATCATCAGCGTTCTTTTGTGTTTGGTCCACTGTGTGTGGTGTCAGTTGATGTAGATTTCTGCTTTATATACTTAGCATTTTATTGCAAATGGAATATGTGAATTGTTTTGATTCATCGTATTTCAATTTGCTGAAAGCTTTTTTGTATTGTAAGCGCAATTTTACCATCACTATATTTACAACAGTCTTACCATTGTCGTTTTTTTTGTTCTTTTACTAATTATACACATGTTACTTAATTTGCTTATTTTTTGTTCTACTTAAGACAAACTTTTTTGGTTTGTTACTATTAAGTATATTTTTATTTAATTTTTGCCACAGGCCCATGGCTATTAATTTTTAGTTCATTTTAATTATTATTCGAACTCCATTTGTTTCTATATTTTTGATTTGAACGGGCTAAAGTTCGTATCGCTTTTTAAGCCAAATTACATGTGATAATTATTAATGAACAAATAACACCAACGTCTGTTGTTAGTCAGAATATTTACAACAGACTTTGGTGTTATTTGTTCATTAATAATTATCACATGTAATTTGGCTTAAAAAGCGATACGAAGTTTAGCCCGTTCAAATCAAAAATATAGAAACAAATGGAGTTCGAATAATAATTAAAATTAGTTAAAAATTTAAGATGAAAATTAGTTCATTAATTTCTTTCACAAATTTAACTCTAATATAGTCTTGTATACGTTTTTCTACTAATTATCTGCATACGTGTATTTTTAATAGAGATTCTTCTATGGGAGCAATGAAAATGTAGTTCTTTAAAAATTACTTTCTATTTCTTTTTCTGGAAACGTTGTAAAACTATTTCATTTGTTGATTAAAAAAAGCCGCTGCAAGCTGGCGTTAGTCAAGCGTTATTTAAAGTCAATATGGAAGAAACAGGTTGGTATATTGACATTCTGTCGAATTAAAAAAAATTGTGAAAATTTTTATAATTTTAGTATTTTGAGGTTTGAGGAGTCATTTTCTTTAGGCACTGAAAAACAACGCTACATATTTGGATGGGACAAATATGAGAAAAAGTCGTGGAGCAACTATTGTTTCTGGGACCCAAGGAACCATTTGCCATATCTAATCGAAAATAAGTCCTTAAGCTCGTCAGATTTATATTAAATTTCCAATGCAAGGAACAAAAACTTAAATATCTTTTACATTTTTTTAAAATGTGTATTTTTTACAGCATATGCAGAAAAAAATACTAAATTTGTTTTGAGTTTTACCAAAAAAGTCCTTTGTACTATAAATAAATTCCCATTTGCCAATTAAAAAGTGCTCAATTTCAGGGTTAAGTAGAACAAGTTGTCCAAGCGAAAGTAAAAGTTGATGTATTCCTATACATATGTACATATATAATAACAAAATACAACAGCAATACGCAAGAACTTTTAAAGATTTATGACATTTGAACTGCATTATATGGCTTTTTTATATATATTTTTACGATTTAAGAGTCGTATAATAATAATAATAATCGTAATAATACTTGCGAAGCGCGATATAAAACAAATGTAAGGAGTTCACATGGAAACAAAAAAATTTTTTGGGGAACACTTTCAACAGGTGATCATCGTAAAACAATTAAATTCTCTTTTTTTATTTGTCATGCAAATAAACTCTTTATTTCTAGACAATAAACAACAATAATTAAATGAATAATGCATTAATAAAAACCAAAGCGTCTGTAGTATAAAGACATGCTTACATAAATAGTTGTTATAAAATAATAAAACAATGTCCACAAGGAGCAACAAAAAATAATTAAATTAAATGCTAAATTAAATACTAATACTACACGTTAATGTTTATCAACCCCATTCCCTCTGCAGTTACGCGTTATTTTTTATTTTGTTATTCATTAGATGTTGGAATGCCATTCGAAAATAAATTTTAATTTATTTTAAAGTGCCTTGACCTTAACACTTTGTAGTGAGGCAAACTAATTTTGTTATCATTCGCGTAAATCGAACTCGTATGCAATTAGATTGTATTTTACATGTTACTAA
Source organism: Tachina grossa (assembly GCA_949987645.1). Lineage (NCBI taxonomy): Eukaryota > Metazoa > Arthropoda > Insecta > Diptera > Tachinidae > Tachina > Tachina grossa. The sequence continues at coordinate 121,734,056 of OX465274.1, read as the reverse complement.
AAAGTTGCATATAAGTATGTATTAGAGACCTGCGTAAACAGTCTTGAAATGTAAATACGTCATGTTTTTTAAATGTATAATAAATGCTGTCGTACTATAACCGAAGCACGATGGATGTATTGGTGTACGTATATATCAGTGTTAGCAAGCGATGTAGCCAGGACTGCTTGTTTGTAACAAACACTCAAAAGAAGTAGTGTTGATTTGTGCATGTTTGTTATTTTGCATATTGTACATTTGAGTGTGTGTGTATAAGATGTAGATGGTAAGCTCCCAGTGGGAATTTGAGTTAACTCAGAGCTAGTTAATTATCAGCCAAAAATAGTCAGAGGTGGTTAAAATCAGCACCCATTCTGCATGTTAAAAGTGATCAGATTTAACATTGAGTGGCCGCAGGACGAGTGCATCAGCTTTGAACTAACCATGAGTTAGATTATTATGAATTACCTTGTGCCAAATAAAAAAAATAAAAAGAAAGTGTATTTTTAGTTAATTATGATTTAGCTTGTTATTTTTATTAACATTTTTTAGTCAGCTTAAAGTTCAAATAATTTTAAATTATTTTTTTAAGAAACGAGAACGTGTATCGAACCGTGATCACTTTGTTTGCCAGCCCTCATACTTAACACTTCGCCATCGCGCCACATAAAATATAAATTGCACAGAAGTATTATAAACATGAATTTTATGCTAACATCTTCTCTCTGAACTTTGACTGTATCAGCATTGAGTTAGCTAAAAGTTAGCTCAAAACTTTTTGAAGATGTTAGTTGTATAAAAACAACTCACTAATCTCTGCATCAGTTTTGAGTTAGCTGAAAGTTAGTTCAATAATTATCGGGATGAAGACAGTTGTGCAAAAAACAGCTGACTCACATCTGTATCATTTATGAAATAGTTCAGAAGCTAGTTGTAAATAAGTTATCAAAAAGTCACCCATATTTTGAGCTAGCTAATAAAAATCCGACTGGGCTATTATGTGATTAACCGCATACAACTAATATTAATGCATGTGTGTGCGTTTGCATGTGCGCAGAAAAATAAAAGATCATACACACATACATGCATGACGTTTGTACACGCGCTCACGGGTAGAAATAAGCAAGTATCACAAATTCTTCCGTCACGAAGTATTTTCTTCTTTACTCCTATACCTATAATACTTAAACAAATTTCTTGCAAACAGTGTTGTTAACGTTTGTTTTAGAAGATTTCATTGTAGTAAAACATTGGAAAAATCCATCATGTCTTAAAAGTTCTTATAAGATATCTTGTGCAGGACACTAGTATGTATGTTTAATCAAACTTGTAAATAAATAACAATTTATTACGTGAGGGTGAGCTGATTCCTATCTGCTCGTGCTAGGTCAGAAATTGAGGTAGTGAAATATGTAATGAATGAATATATTATAAAATACTTGGCACTTCCTTTATTGTGAACTAGCGAACCTCTGCACACTTCGTAGTGCAAAAAAGAACATAAAAATAGCGACATCATCCAGTGTGGGCGCATTAAATCTTCTGACATGTTTCCCAGAAGGCGTTTTATCAGCTCGAATCACAATTGCATATTCATCAGATGGCATTTGATCGAGAGCAGTTTGAAAAAGTCGCACTAATTCATTTTCAGCATGCAACATATTCTGCAAACGCTCAAAAATATCCCTCCGCAAATTTGATGAAATATCACAACCACAATCAATTTCCACATTTCAATTACCCACAAAGTATACTTGCAAAAATTGATAGCTTTGATCAGGAAAGTGTAACAAAGAACCAAGTCGATGGTAAACTTGGCCTTGAATCTATTGAAGATTGAAATTTTCACAATAGTACTTTTCGCGATTATCTAAATAAACATCAAAACAAACAAAAATAGCTTTAACTTTGGCAAAAAATTTCCGAATAATATTTGTCGCTCCAAATGAAGTCGTTTGAAAAGCGAAGTTATACGCTTGTATGTTTGCCAGAAAATGCTTTGAAATTGCTGTGCCACCAGTTTTCAAATTATTCAAGGGCTACGGTGGTGGATTCAATACTGGTAATTTAACTTGTCCGTTCGAACAACACAATCCAGATACCTCATGTTTAAACTTAAATGCCTTGCAATGACTGCAAACAGTAGTCATTGGTCCAATTGAAACCTTGCCATGAGAAAAGTAATCAAAGTTTGCATCATAATTGAATACAGCACGCTCCAAAGTATGTCGCACTTACGGACGTGGAGCTGGATTTCGCAGAGCCCTATCACATGCCATGGCATTTCGAGCAGCCAAAGTATTATTTACACGCTGTTCGTCACTTTGAGATGTTCTAGATGCCGCAACATTTCTACCATTACGTGATTGACGCCCCAAATTACTGCGCGTACGTACGTACCATATTGTATTAAAAAATGTGGCTACACCAATTAAATATGAAGTAATTGAAATTTTATTTATTCGCGAAATACAAAAATTGAGATACATACATATGTTAGTTGAATAATGCAATTATTAGGAATATAAACATATCATGTGATCATTAAATGTCAGTCATAGCATGCACTCAAAAGCTAGCGACCTTGGAGAAAAAGTCCGTTACAGCCTTACATGTATATATAAGCTGTTTGATTTAATTTTTGGAATATCCGTTAAGTTAACATATAAGAAAGCTCATTGCTGTGCATAATGTATTTAAATATTTAAGTTTTTAGTGGTGTGTTTACATGTAATTTATTTCATAGATCCCCGAACTTGTGATTTACAATAGCTAAGTATATAAATATTTCGAAATGAATGCAGTGTTCACTAAAATATAACTAGTGAACCAATACACAGACAGATACTGTTTGTACATAAAAACCTTGGCATTGACGTCACATTTCATATAAACTTTGCAGAATCAAAATCGGTTCACGCATCCCAGAGAACATCAATTACTAACACAATGCAACTTATTTTTATATATATAGACTAGTAAGACCGTGCAAGTCGGCTTTCGAATGGATAAGCACACAACATTGATTCTGTTTTTTCTGGAATATTTCCAGTAATCGAGTGTCAAATGAAAGCAAAACGTCACAAAACTTATATCTAGGCGCACAGCAGAGCGCCAGGCCAAGTTCTGGCCAATGCATGCAGTGTGTATATTTTCAGGAAGCCATTTGAGCTGTTTCTACCCCCCTCATACCTTTGTTCCCCGCAATCGTAAAATTATACAATTTAAATCATAATTAGAATAAATTCATGTTACCTCACATGCAAAGTTTGAAAGTTTTACAATGAAAGGTTTCGGAGATATGGAGGTGCAAAAAGTGCATATTTTAAGACATACTCACTGACTCACTGACTCACTCATCAATATTATGAAGCACTTGCGCTATAGCTAGAGATCTGAAATTTGGTACACAAGTAGATCTAGGTGAGCAATGAACTAGCAAAATCTGAAAACTCGGAAAATATTACCAGGGGGTCGGGGCTACGCCCATAAAAATTAAAATTTATTCTATTGAGCTGAAATTCGATACATAGCTTGGCCTAGGAGAGAAATAAAATAAAAAAATCTGAAAATCCGGAAATTTTAGCCAGGAGGGCGGGCCTACGCCCATAAAGGTCAGAATTAAAAATGTTAATGTAAGGCGCTTCATGGAAGCTATTTTATTGAAATTCGGCATATGTACTACTATAAATTTTTTTTAAAGTGGGCGTTGATACGCCCATACAATTTAAACCTCATTTTAATGTCCTGCGGCTCAGCATATTTAGATATATTTATTTGGTATTATTATCCGTTTGTAACGAAACTAGACACGAATAATAAGCATTGATCCAAAAAAATTTGACTTTGGAAAAGTGGGCGGGGCTACGCCCATAAAAATAACTAGTTGAAAGTTGCGCTAAGGAGCTGAAATTTGATATACAAGTAGGTCTAGGTGAGAAACCAACTAGAAAAATCTAAAAACCCGAAAATTTTAGTAAGAGGGGCGGGGCTACGCCCATAAAAATTAAAAATTAAAAGTTGCGCTAAGGAGCTAAAATTTGATATACAAGTGAGAAACAAACTCGAAATATTTTAAAACTCAAAATTTATTTTTCAGAATGCGCGGGGCCACGCTAATATTATTTTGAACTAAATACTTAATATACAGCTTTTAATTCAAGCCAATTTAGTGAAATCTTGCATCACCTTAAAAATTGGGCGTGATCAATCCCATAAAATGTTAGCCTTGTATTTAATCTACATCGGTCTAGCATATTTTAGAAGAAAATTAGCATGAATTATAAGCGCTGCTCAAAACAAAATTTTGAGTTAGGAATAGTGGGGAGAGGTAATGCTGATAAAATATAAAGATATAATTCGCGCTAGAGCTGACATTTTATATACTAGTATGTGTAGCTGCGTAAGCCAATGGGAAAATCTTAAAACCAAAAAGTTTTACCTGGTATGCGGGGCCACGACGTTAAAACTCCAATTCGCACTAGCGATCTTAAATTTGATACACAAATAAATCTAGATAAGAGATCACTAAGAAAAATCTGAAAACCCAGAAGTTGCTATCAGAGGGCGGAAACAAGCACTTCAAGTTTAAAATTAACATACATTTTATTAAAACTTTTCATACACGTTGCACTTATCCCAAAAAAAATTTCCTATTTTGAAAAGTAGCCGTGACTTCCCCATAAATCTTAGCTTTTTCGTTCAGGTACTTCGGCTTAGCAGTTTTCAATTTAATACTCAGGTATTTCTTATTAACTTTTTAATACCAAACTTTACATGAACCATAAGCAGATATAAAAGTAAGCGGGGCCAGGCTCATGAAAATTTTACGTAATATTATACTATAGAGAGTTGACATTTTGTACACAAATAGTAATTGATTTACTCAATCGGAAAATCGAAAAATTAAAAGCACCAGCTACCCTATTGAAACTTTGCATACTTATTGGGCATATCCTTTTGATTTATGTACTTCGGCTAAGCAGACTTTAATATGTACATATATTGAGAAAATAGGCGGTGTCATGCCCAGTAAAATTTACGCTGTATTTTACATGTTTCTTCCAGTCGACTCTTACAAAATTGCATACACACTGCCGACCCGTTGTAATGACACAATAGTGCATTTTTGTGCATTTTCAACTGGCACAGTGATCATGAATAGAAATAAAATACACTAGAAATTTTAAGTTTTAAAAGTGTTATTATAGAAATCTTTTCAAAAAGTAATCAGATCCTCACAAAAACATAAATGTGAAAAACGGCCAAGTTCCTATCCAAAATTTCGCCCATCAAAAGTTGTGAGATATAAATTTTGACCAAGTTCTTGTTTGGTACAATACCTAACACAGAAATATATTATATATGATATAAATTTGTAATCGTAAGGGTATCGTATAATTTCTAGATAATCTGCTAACTTGGCAATATTTTTACCTTTCCAAAAAAGGAGAGAATAATGTATAAATGTTCATTTGTTTAAGTTAATAAAAATGTTGTCAAGTTGGCAGATTATCTAGAAATTATATGACACCCTTACGATTACAAATTTATATCATATATAACATATTTCTGTGTTAGGTATTATACCAAACAAGAATTTGGTCAAAATTTATATCTCACAACTTTTAATGGGCGAAATTTTGGATAGGAATTTGGCCGTTTTTCACATTTATGTTTTTGTGAGGATTGCAATAACAGAAAAAGAAATAAATGCTAATGAAAATAAAATACATAATGAACAAGTATATAAAATTAATGCAATATGCTTAAAAGAGATTTTTTGTATAAACTGTATCTACATAAGACATTTACACAAAAAAATATAAATAGATACTTATGTAAATATAACCATATTCTGCAAATTTAAATAAATACTTATGTATATAAGTATAAACTTGTTGATATAAATTTTAGTACAACAATTCTTTACATGGGGTTGATGTCAACCCCATAATTTATAAAAAGAGGACAGCAGAGGTGAAAAACCCAGATATTTGCTTAAAAAACAAGGATGAAATTTATTATTTCCAATAATATTACTACCAATAAAATCTTAAGTACAAATAGACAGTTTGTTGTCAAATATTGGTATTTGATAGGTGGTGAAGGAAAAGATAGAAGAAAGCTTTATTCTTTTACAACTCTGCTTTTTGCACGTTTGTAATAATGCAGTCAGTGTTGCAGCAGCGCCTCTCGTATTAAATGAGGCGTATTAAATTTTTTGAAGCTGTACCAGCTATTTTATTAGTTATTTCACTTCGCCGATAATTCTGCTACACAACGAAGGAGGGCGCTCTGATGTTACATTCGGATTAGTGTCTGCTGACGTTGGTATAGTTCAGTGAATAGTGACTCTGCCTTCAACACTTCAATTTTCATACAATAACTGATACAAAGGAATACTAATGCACATCAGAAAAATGCATGGTAGTGTTACTATGACTGTCGTGGACCGTTGAGAGACATTGAAAATTTTGTACAAACTAAATGTTGCTTTGTAAAATTAAATTAAAAAAATTTCTAAGAGAGTATGAAAGGAACTCCAAATAATATTTTGTAGATTTTTCATCTCATGTAAAACACATTGATTCAATTACTTTTGAATGATCTTCAAAAACTTCCAATCTTAAATATGGTCTCAATACTTCGTATTATTTCCAAGTACGGTCAATGCAAGCTTTTAATGACAAGAATTGCGTTATAATAGCTGATAAGGATTTATGGCTCTCTACTTGAAAATATCGTTGAAATTATTGCCTTAAATAACTAAGTGTTAGTATCTAAGATTTCTTAGCAAATCTTTTAAATATGATTAGTACAACTTTGGGCATATTACAAATTTTATTTTACTTTTATCAAGACTTAGGTCAGTATTGTTATATTTATATCTTTATAATAAACTTCGTTAGAGACATGAGACCTTATCGCAGGTATTACGTTTCGTCTGTAGAATTGTGTATTATATATAACTAAATTATGTATTAAGTCACTTTTAAGCATAGATATATAAATGCCGTTAAGGTTAAATAGGGCAAAATTACTCAAAAAATTTATGGTGCAAAAATAGTACAAATAATTTTAAATACTACAGATTTTGCACTATTACACAGGAAGTGGCAGCGCCGTTACACATTTTACTTTATTTCAGTGATGCATTTTAAGATTTTTGGTTTAGAGCCAAATTAACGATTTAAAAGGGCCAAAAAAATTATAGATATATTTGAAAACAAAAGAATGTATGTGATAGTATTTAAAACAAAAACAAAAATTAGCGACTAAAATTCAAAATTTTTAAAAGAATTTTTTGTTAAAGTTAAGTAAATACATACATAGTTATTTTAATGTATGTTGCTTAAAAAGTAAAATTTTAGTCAAAAGAAAATATGTGCCTGTTCTAAACTGGTTCACTGAAGTAGATAACGCACAAATAAATGTCAAATATGTTGTAAAAACATGATTACTACTAAAACAGATAATCAGCGAACTTGTATTGCATTTTAAATAAAATTTTGCACGTATAATACAGAGCGGTGATGCATTTACGAACGCACCCTATATTTTGATCAGGAATAATATCTTCAGAAAATCGCATTAATTTAAAAAAATATTTAATTCTATAAGAATTGAAAAAAACTGAACTTAAGCCCGATAGAGAAATTATTCCTGACTAAAATTCATTATAGTTCAATCAATTTTAAATATGCATCATGTAAAAAGTATATATTTTATTCCCTAAGTTTTTGGTCCAACAGTTTCTCAATAATGATATTATCTATTGTTTACTAAATTTTTAAATTTAAATTTTTAAAACTGTCCACCAAGAACAGATTAATCCATAAAAGGAGAAAATTTCCCCTCCGATTAAAAAAGAATTATTGGTTCAAACTAGTGACAATCCTTTTAAAATAAATGACAGAGTTATGAGTGTAAAATTTTAAAAAAGTGGTATAAAAATACTAGCAATTACGAGCAATTTTGTCAAAAATTTGTTTATAATTTTTAAGTATTTTCAATAAAATAAAAAAAATGTGCTCCGCAGAAAAGTCGTGGCAGTTTTAAAAGTATAAATAGGGGGTTTTAAAATTTATTACATAGCACCCTAATTACAAAGTGTACAGGATGTGCACATACCTTTTTTAAAAACAATAGTTTACCCAACATAACAGAAAAACTTCGCAGCCCATTATCGGCAATAGTTTTTGAGGAATCATAATTTATTTCAAATTGAATTTGACAAATTGAAGCTTCTTTCAACTAACATAAATTCTTTGTTAATTTAATTATTATTTTTCGAACTTCATTTGTTTCTATATTTATTATGATTTGAACAGGCTAAAGTTCGTATCGCTTTTTAAGCCAAATTACATGTGATAATTATTAATGAACAAATAACACCAAAGTTAGTTGTAAATATTCTGACAACAACGTTTTCGAAGGCCCCTAAACCTTCATCATCAGCGTTCTTCTGTGTTTGGTCCACTGTGTGTGGTGTCAGTTGATTTAGATTTCTGCTTTATATACGAAACTTTTTTGCAAATGGAATATGTGAATTGTTTTGATTCATCGTATTTCAATTTGCTGAAAGATGTTTTGTAATGAAAGCTCACCTTACCATCTCTAAATTTACAACAGTCTTACCATTGTCGTTTGTTCTATACTAATTATACACATGTTAGTTAATTTGCTTATTTTTTTCTACTTAAGTTAAACTGTTTTGGTTTGTTGCATTAAGTATATTTATTTAAATTTTGCCATAAGCCAATGACTATTAATTTAGTTAATTTAATTATTATTTTTCGAACTTCATTTGTTTCTATATTTATGATTTGAACAGGCTATAGTTCTGAGCTTACGTTCATTGTGGCTATAGTAGAAATAAGTAGCGATAGATTCTTACCTTTACTACAACATTTACATTTATGCGTATTGGTGAAATATTTTTTATTAAAAAAAAAAAGAATTTTTCCTCCTCACAATGCTCATATCGAGCCATAACCGCTAAAATAGCTCAAGCGACACATTTTTTAGAGTTAGTTTTTTTTACGAAAATCGACTATTTACGATCGCAAATAATCGATTTTGGTCAAAAATTTAAGTTCGAATATTATGTCGCATAAGCCATTTTTGCGGTTATGGCACGATATGTGTGTATATTTTATGTATTTTATATGTAAGTATATACATATGTTATTTGTGTTTTTTTTACAAATGAATCTAAGTTTGTTTATATTGTCAACCCACGAGTTTTAATGACAAACTTTATATGCAAATATATAATACTTTTGAACAAGTGTTATATCTTCCATTTGAAATTCCATATTTAATTTGACATAAAAAAAATCCTATCTTATGCACTTAAGTGATCGCACGTCGTTAGCCATTAATGCTGCAGGCATAAATTCCATATTTAATGGAGAATTTCTGTCAATTTGTCTGGTTTTAATCGATGAACGAAAAAATATAATAAAAGACACCATTGCACAACACAGTGTAGTAAAATTATAGACAAGATATTACAACCAATAAGAACCAAAACAAAAATACAAACAACAACAAAAAAATACAAAAGAAATCAAGGTGCTGTAAAAAATTTACATATTAACACTTAAAATAAACAGATAAAATAATCTTAAAGACATTTATTTTCTTTCGACAATGACCGTTATTATTTCTCTTGTTAGTTATGTCAGATACAAATCTAAGAATGGATGCATGCATCTTCCAAGACACTACATTCATATGTAAATTACAGATACAGATACACATGTATTTATATGCATATATGTATATATATATATATATATATATACATATATATATGTATGTATGTATGTAACATGAAATGTAAAACAAAATCAGCTATACAAGAAGATCATGACCCCAGCACACTTTTTTGAGTCCGTTTTACTACTCTGCATGGGTTATAAAAAGTTCTTCTACCAGAAATCAGAATAATCGAAATAATAGCAACTCTTCCACTTGTATCTACTGCTATCTTATTTCAAAAATACACCGTGAAATTCCTGCAGTTTGTTTTGTCGTCATCTTACCCAACTCTCTATCACTCAGCCATAAAAATCATAAAATCGAAAAAAAAATTTAAATTTTCTTCAATTCTCTAAAATATTCAAAAAATAATTTGAACCGTTTCTAAGTCATAATTTATAACAGGACTTTGTATTCTATTTTTATAAAAATTTTATGGTTTTATTGTATCACTATGTTTTGAGTAAATACACGTGTGTGTGTATGTATGTAAGTATGTACATACATACATATCTAGAGCATCACCAATGTAAACGAAATTTAGAAACAAAGCAAATACGATGCATCCATCCATTCATCTACATGCTGATTTATGACACAAAAACCCTTTTCTTTTATATCTCCCATCAGCATTTTTTCAGTAAATAGTTTTAATATTCTTGTTTATTTTTTTTTTTCTTTGTATCAGCGTGAAAGATGAATTTTTACAGATTTAAATTCGGTCAAGAAAATTTTCATGATGACATCAGCCGAGTGAAAAACAAAACTGATACAAATATTTACATACATAAGTACATAGCTATTTATGTTATTATTTTTTTACGGTCACAGAAGTGATCTAATTTTAGGCCAAAAATTTAGTGTAAAAATTATTTTTTCTTTGTGGCTATTGAGTTAAATCCGGAGCCAGGAAGGATTTTGAAATAGAAAACAATAATTTGTACATGTGTATTTGCAATTTTTCTTTTTAACATTTTTCAAATATGACATTTTTAAATTTAATTGAACTATAGTGAGTTTTAATCAAAAATAATTTCTTATTCGGGCTTAAGTTCAGTAATTTCAATTCTTATTGAATGAAATATTTTTATTAATTAATGTGAGTTTCTAAACAAAAGAAGAGAAGAAAGAAGACATATTTCTGTGCAGCCACGCACTTCATCAGCAGCCTAGTCTATCTAATTGCGTAGAGTTTCTTATTAACATCACCTATTTCCCGCAGCTAATCAAAACTCTAGTTTAATTTTTCTTCTCTTCTTTAGAAACTAATATTAATGAATAAAAATATTTCATTCAATAAGAATTGAAATTACTGAGCTTAAGCCCGTATAAGAGATTATTTCTGATTATAATTTTTCAAATATTTTTGGGGTATCTATTATTATGAATTTCTATCTGTTTAATTTAATTTGCAATGCGTCGGTATGTAATAGTAATGATATAGTTCGCACAATTTCGCAATTTTTGGTACAATTGAAATTGAATTGAAACTTCAATAAGAAGTCAATATTAACCCCTTATGCAAAAAAATATTTTACTTTAGCTTTAGAATTCATAATAGTTGCCAAGCACTTTAAGGCTAACATAGCTTTGTTAACAAATCATATGCAAAAGACAACTTTAATTATTTTGTGATTTAATAATAAATACTGGTAAGACCACCGTGTTCAACAACCACTTCACAGCTTATGATTTACAAAATCGAATACAATTTCATTCGGGTATTCAAATAATTTTTTTATTTTATTAAATACATTTTTATTATCTTGAAGTAAAGCAACCTAATTTAAAAAAATATGAGTTTCAGACATGGTAGAAAAACAGATAAACATTTATATAAGTAAAACTAAAAAATATGATGCACAAAGAAAAATTATCACAATTTATTTTATTCGAATGAAATGAGTATTGGGATATCCGCCTTTTTCGATTCGTTTTGATTGTATGTACACCACTAAAACATTTTCGTATAATTGTATTTATTTTAATATTTTTTATGGATTTTGCTATGTATTTCGAATCAGTTGGATAATTTGGTGATGTTTTCCGTCACATGACAAAAATAGTAAACTTAAGATAAGAGCTAGCACTTCCTAGCTTCTTTTTCAGATGTAACATAAATCAATATGTGCTACTTTAACAAAAATAGTTGAGGTACAAAATACACATTTAGGAAATATCAACTTAAAGTAGTCTTAACAAACGTGGGTGCCTATTTTATAATTTTGATTTAACAATTTTTTTTAGTACAACCTTACTTGGCAACATTGCTTGGCAAAGCGTTGTTAAGATTTTTTTGCATACGACCCTAAATGATTAGTATGTACTACAACATGCTATTTGTACTTAGTTAAGCCCCGTTCAGACTATTATACAAGTATTAATACTTTCATCACATTTTACGATACAGAAATCTAAATACATTCGTTGCGACTGTCAAAATATCTAACGTAAAATCACATATTGCGTTCAGACCATCACACTTCAAATAAAATTTGTGATACAAGCAGAAAACAAAACAGCTGTTCAATGAAAATGTGTGTGCTATTCGTTGACTAGCGGCCGCAAAGCGGTTTCATGCAGGCGGGGACGTGCCGCCACTTGAAAAAATTCAGCAGTTAAAAATATTCTATGTAAATAACAGAAAAAATTTAAGATAAAATATTACAAAAACGTTAAAAAATTACGTCAACGAAATATACATCCATACGATTCACTTATTCAAAATTTTGAGCCGATATACATATGACAAAACATTACATCAATGACGACACGCTATCGGCGGCGAAACAGTCGACTTGGAAGTTTGGTTTGTGTGAAAATGCAACCCTGATCTAATGAAAAGTATTATCGTTTAGAAAATTTTCTAAAAACGAAAAAGTCTTATGGGATGTCAAAATTTTTATCGTATTATTTGCCACTTTGATGACATTTTGCGTTCAGACTATCACACTTGCACGTATTATTTGAATTTTTGACAAGTATAAATACAAAGTATAATAGTCTGAACGCGGCTTTACTGACATATATACATACGTGCTAATGGCGAATGAATAGCATGTGGTTTGAGAGTCATTGGATTAGCTTTTTAGCTTGAAGCTACTTTGAAAAGCGGCGCTTTGAGGACCTGGGAATCGATTCTGACTATTTTCGCGATGTTCTCCGTATGGATTAGGGATGGAAAAGTTGGAAAAAATCGTACCTTTTTTAGTACTTTTTGAATGAAAGTAAAACGTCAATGACAATGAAAATTTTATCCTATTTGTATATTATGGCACAGAAAATATATTGAATGTCTATGAATAACCAGTTTCGAGCGCTGGTTGATTTAGAACTTATTAAGTACATATTATTAAGAAACAACAACAAACATATCGCTACATTAATATAGAAAGGCCCTACCTGACTCAATCAGCCCTGTTCTGTGAACCGAATCCGAGTAAATTTCTCGTTTTCAAAAAATTAATAATGTTCTTGCAGTCGTGCTTAAAATCAAATACGATAATTTTCTTTCAGATACAATATTTGAGAATCTGTATGAAAAAAATCTTATCAATTTGTTTGGTTTTAATGAAATAAAATTACTGATATTCAAATAAGAAATATAAAAATCATGACAAATAAAACATAAATACATATTATTATAAGCTTTTATTTTATTGTATTTTTCTTGTCTAGTCTTACTATGACAATTACAATTTAATAAAAATATGTTGATTTTGTTGTAACAACTAGATAACAACGAAACAAATTATGCTGCATTACTTACTTCAAAAATTCAAATAACAAAATTAATATTGTGAAATTTATACAAAATTGTTTATTTTAGTTACATATGATTTAGCAATATTACAAAAAACAAAATGTTTCCGTGAAATTCTAAAATTACTGGACAAAAATTTTACTTTATTTTCTGTAAGAACGCATATAATTTACAAATTTTGCAAGTTTGGGGTAGGTATGTGATGATACATGCTGCAATACCACAAAGACATAATCTTCCTCTATTATTGTTTGTATTTAAATATGTTGACTGATTTTGATTCGATCACGTCTATCTTTAAAAAGTCGCACTTTTCACATTTAAATGAATTGTAGCGCTTTAAGTTTTCAGTTATCACAAAATTATTTTCATTTTGAATACATTTTCTGAGGTAACTTTCAGAATATTTTGCTTAAACTAAAAATCTTTAATAATTTATACACATATATATTAGTTGGTGGTCCTTAAAAGTTTTTCTGTTCGCAAAAGATGATTAAAAAATTTGGGCTATGTATCGTGACCTTAATGTAGCAGGAACGCTGAAAAACATATTTATGTATCTGTACATACCAGTACCAATACACACAAAACTGGTGCAAATAGGTATATATGTGCAGGCCTATAGTATATAACTATGTGTATCTATTCAACGCTAACTTAAATCGTACACGTATACCTACCCTCTAGTCAGCCTGGAACCATATGTCTCTATGTCAACACTCTTTTATCTAGCGACAATTACGCTAGTCAAAACTTTCCTTTTATGCATGAGTAGAGATACGTTAGAGACAGATGTGCAATAGCTTTCCGTGAGCACCTGCCATTACGGCCTTATCTCACGGGTGCCAAAGCACCAGGTGTGGGTTAGACGCCAGACCAACGCCCCCATGCACCTTTTTAGAATGAACCTATGGGCCAATCCTCAAGCTACATAGGTTGCAATCTTTGATATATGTAGTTATCCCTGTACTATATTCAATTGCCTTGCTGAGGTAATTTGAGCTGTCTAAACTCTGCTGCTATGTCCGTGTCCATAGCAACTTCTGTTGAATGGCAACAGCACCTAGAATAGTGTCTGGCTGACCGCGTCAGACCAACCAACAGCATTGATTTAACACTGGGAAGCCAAGACTATTCTCCCAGCGATTTTGGTAGCAACCACAGCCACCACGATAATTCTCCTGCTTCCACGCTAAGGTGTTGCGTATACACCCATACCGAGGTCCCCAAGAGAATTCCTCAACCATTTCCGGCACAGCTCAACCCCTCATCCGAGTTGAACGTATGCCTGTGTCGCCAAAAATCCAGTGCCCACTCCACACATATCAAAATCATCCCTTTAACCCCGTGGGGTAGGACGAACTTGGCATTTTAGCAAAGGATCCTGACGACCGCTACATACACTCAAAACTTCAAAGCAGCTCTGCTGTCGGGCAACCGGCACCCGTGGCACCAGAAGTAGCCTCTGGTCAGACCTCGAAGTTCCACCACAAGGCTTCACCTCTATCATCTTTTGAACTCAGGGGCAGTTCTAGGTGACGCTGCACCTAACTGACATCAACTGGAACCTGTCTTCCTTTTACAAATATGAGCACATCCTTTGCTCTGTTGCCAAAGGTACGTCAATGGAAAAAGCCACATTACCCCAGCTGGGGCCCCGGAATTGCCACACCCGTAGTCAAAAATAGACTCCCCTGGGGAATACGTTAGAGACAACAGTTCTAGTGTATTTCCGATGACATTGTCAATGAACGCGTCAATAGTTTGTTTTCCTTTTTTTATTATGCTGTGCATTCAACAGCAGATTGATTTAATTTTTAATAAAAAATTAATACTAAACAAATAAATAGTAAAGGTTTTCATGAGAATATTCAAAAGTCTCGCAAACTGTGCAATTGTGTGTTTTTACACTCTCGTAAATAAAATGTCAAAAATTGTATGGAAATTTATTTGCACAAACCTGTTAACTTTGCCCAACAATTTTCACTCGTAAACTTAAGCTGTGCAATTATGCATTTATTAACAACAACTCTTTGTTTTTTTTTTTTGCTTTCTTGGGACAGTTTTAGATACACACACACACGATTTATTTTTAGAGAAATATATAAATACGTATTTAATTCAAAAACTGCTTGAAATTGTATTTTTTTATTTTAATTTTATTAATTTTTTGACATTTCATTCAAATTTATTTAACTGTTTGCTCAAAAGTTGCAAAGGGGCTTCATGAAACACGTCTCGCATGTTTGCCCAATTGCACAAATGGGAATTTTAAGAGTTCTCATGAAAACCCTTAGTATGTTTGTTTAAGTTTGTTGCCCCAGCCCGTTTATAAGGGTGACGAGGGTTACTAAAACGTACTAGTGAACCTTTGGTTGAAATGTCTTAATTGATTGTAAATGAACTACTTCATGAATAGTGCTAAAATCTACTGGTAGATTTTAAATGATAGCTCTGTGTTATATGTCAATAGCAGATTATATTAGTTGAGGTACACCTGGTCAGTAGTACTATGTCACTAGGAAATCACTACAATTTTACTATTGATATCACACAAGGAAATATCGATATTGTAGACTAGAGCCCCTAAAATTTACTAATGAGTCTTTGGTGCCAATTTCGCCATGTGGTCCCAAAAGAACTACTTAGTCAGTAGTGCTACAGTCTAGTGGTGGATTTTCAATGCCAAGCTAATGTTAAATATCAATAGATGATCACATTGGCTGGGGTACACCTGGTCAGTAGTACTACTGACAATGTCACTAGTGAATCACTACAATTTAATTATTTGTATATCCTGCCGGGTATAAGTACCCTGCTGGAAATTGAACTGACACAATACTAGTCACGTGACCGGTCCCCAAGTGATAGGGAGTAGACCGAGTTCTAACATTTCCTAGGACCAGTCACTTTTACATGGGGATGGCCTAGGATTAGGTTAATTTATACTTTTTATGCACGTTGTGACTTGTCACTGAACTATCCCATAGGGACCTACTCGGTGTAGAATAATATAAATCATATATAAATGCCATTCCGACATTCAACTGTAACAATGAAAACTTATATTTTGTTTTTATTGTTACAAATGCAATTATAATTTATTTTTTAGCATTAAATTTTTTGAGATTCGAACCGACAACCTCGCGCATGATAGGCTAGCACACTATCCACTCAACCGCAGGGAGCTTAATGTTTCAAAAGTATAAAAACCAGTTAAACTTAGGTTAATCACCCCTATTCTGCGTTTCGATTCGAATCGAAAGTTTCTCCGTTTGGCAACTTTGGTATTTTGCGTTCCATTCTTCGATTTCTACTTCGATTCTATGTATTCTGCATTTCGATCGTAACTAGGTTTTTGTAAGTTGTTATTTTAGTGGCGGAGCGGTTTCAATTTTTGTTTGTTTTTGCTTCAAAAAGTGATTAATTCAAAAATAATGCAAGTATTAAATGCAAAAGAAGTTTTAATTAATGAACTACACACTCTGTTTTGTTTTTCTGTACTGAAATGCAATTTTTATTTAATTTATTACAGGTAGAACAGTATAAAAAGTTGCCTTACCTATTTAATGGAAACGAAAACCGATATTGTCTACGGATTTAATTAAATTTAAACAAATAAACTTTATTTTTGTGTTACAATTATGTGTAAAAAATTACAATATCACCTCCGGCGCGAAAGGATTCTTCACACTGGAAAGATTTGGCCACAAATACCTCTTGCTTATCTCGTTTTTTTTTTTGCTCTCTGTATTTAAATTTGCAAGAGTTTATTTAATGAAAATTTTCACAATATTTAATTATTATTTGTTTTAATGTTAAATCACTATTTTTTGCACTAAATTTAACTTTTTGCTAAAAATTTTGGAAAATTGCTTAATTTTTCTGTTCCTATTTCACCCGTTTCATAGCAAAGCAGCAGGTTTAAACATACTCTTCTCTTCTTCTTTTTCTTTCGATCCAGTTTTTTGGCAGAATACCTTTTTTCGATCTGTGCGTAACTGAATGAGGGAACGTAATCGAAACGCAGAATAGGGGTGAATATATCAGTATAGTTACGGAACTGGTTCCAGAGTCACATTGTAGGGAACAATTAACATTTTATTTACACTATTTGATAGGTCCATCCATAAAGACGATACATCACGAAAATGGTGAATATGTGACCATTTACACAATATGTCTTTTTTTCACTATACACTTCTCCGTACTTTTGATAACAATCGCATTTTCTCAAGTCATAGGACGAGTACGTTTGGATCGTTTGTCACCAAATTTTCTGCAGGGTATATACATACACACATACATGTGTATGTATTATTATATAGGAGTACATACATATGTATTTATTCATACATATGTATGTACATGTGTGGAAACATGGGGCCTAATTTACAAAATATTTTTTGATTTTCTCTTTAAAATATTTAATGAACGATAGCAGAAAAAAGGCTGGAAGAAAGAAAAAAAGGTTCATCATATGTATCTTTTTGTTTTGTTTTGTTTTTTCGTTAAGATACATTTAAAAAAAGGCATATACCCTGTCGGGATTTGAGCTAACTTAAAATTAACTAATGGTTAATCAGAGACGAGTGACAACTGACTCAAAAGCTAACTCATTTTACATGTTAAACGCTATTCAGTTTTTCAACGTAATGTCATCAGAACGAGTCAGTACTCACGCACGCTGCATAAGTTTCAAATAACCACAAGTTAGCTCATTTTGAGTTAGTTTTTGGCTGATAAAATTCAAGTGCACTATTAGTTAGCTGCTAACTGACTAACTAATGGTTGGCCCATAATGAGTTAGTTTGTGGCGCATCAAAAAAAGATTTTTTTGAGCTAGCTGTGATTTGATTTCTTTTTTTAGAGACGAGAATGTGTATGGAACGATGTTTGTCAGCCATCATACTTAACACTTTGGCATCGCGCCATATAAAATATAGCCGGCTCAGAGTTAACATAAACATAAATTTTATGCCGACATCTTTTCGATAAATCTTGTCTCATGACTGCATCAGCTCCGAGGTAGTTAAAAGTTAGTTCAAAACTTATCGAGGAGAAGTTAGCTGTAAAAAAACAACTCACTAATCTCTGCATCAGTTTTGAGTTAGCTTAAAGCTAGTTCAATACTTATCGGGAAGAAGACAGTTGTGCAAAAAACAACTCACATCTGTATCATTTATGATTTATACCGTGTTCAGACATACCCCTTAATTGTGCAATTATGACATTTTATGCAATTAAGGGTTTAATTGAATACAATTTACCATACAATAAATCAATTAATAAATTGAGCAATTAGTAGATAATTGTATCACTAATTGCGTAAAAATCGAAATGCAACCCTGGTGTTTGTTGAAAACTGTGTTCAGTGAGAAGAACAATTTCCGATAATGGCGAAGCAAATGTCAAAAAAAGTAAATAAGCAATGCAAAAGGAAATGGGTAGTGAAGAAGGTAAGTTTATTTAAAATTCCTAAATAAATTTATTTTTTAACAGATATCTTTTACAAATAGCAAAAAATTTGAAGAGGAAGAGGCTGGCGTTGAATGAGGAATTGCGGCCATGTCGAGATGGGTTTCGTGGCCAAAGAAAATAAAATCCATGAGATGTACATATATTAATAATAATAGTTGTAATAAATTATTAACAAAGATTCTTCCACATCATCAAAATTGTTATCATTTTCCAACTTTTGCTCTCATAATACAAAGAGTTGCTGCTTTCTAACACTTTATAGAATTATCAAGTTTTTCGTTTTCTTTTTTTTTAACACTGATAATTTTGAAGAGTTCGACATTTCTGTTATATATTAGTGAAATTTCTTTTAAAGCCGAAGTTGCATCAATTCTTGAAATTCATAAACACGAATATTCACGATACAAAAATATTAATGTTTTTTTTCAGATGTCAAATGATCATTGAGTCAGCTAAATTGAGTATGTGTGAACACTAGATTTAATTGCTCAATTAAAATTAAATTGACTCAATTAAAAATGAATGTCTGAACACAGTATTAGTTGAGAATCTAGTTGAAAATGAGTTAGCCAAAAGTCACCCATATTTTGAGCTAGCTAATAAAAATCCGACAGGGTAGATATGTATATACATACATACACACGTACGTACATATTATGTTTGTATGTCCATCAATAAATTCATGGAAATATTGGTTAACATCAAACAAGAGGGAAATAAAAAGATACATGCAAGAGCAAAAAAAAAAAAATAACAAAAGTAACAAAAACAACAAGGGCACAATCAATGCCCAGATTAATTCCAACTACATACAGGCAGCGCAACCGTCATTTTTATCATGAGGCAGAAAAATGAAACCAAATTGTATAAAAATAAAAAGCAGACAATCAGAAACGTATTAAATTTGTGACTACGAGTGTATGCATTTATATTTGTATGGATCTATTCTTACAAAAAGCGACGTCATTGTCATCTTTTTTTTAAATATGCCTGCTTTTTTATAGAATCTATTATATAGAGGATTATTTCTTGTGTCAAGTGTTTTTACCACCACATATGCAAAGATTTTGTTAATCTATCTAACCATTAAACTGTGTGACAAAATCGAAAAAAAACTGTATTTAGTTTCCCTATCTACATACAGTTTTTTTGGTTTAGGTTGTAGGGCTTCTAGAATACTGATATGAAAGCTTCGGTCAGTAAGTAGAAAAGAACTACATGAAAAAATTATTTATTAAATTGGTACATACAGTAAATAAAAAAAAAAAATTGCCCAGCCCAGCTAAAAAAACTACACTGCACAACAAAATAGAGGTTTTTTTATGATGTTTAAATAAAAATGACTGATCCTTATGTATTTTTGTCTCCTGATTACGATGGCGTCATTAGTTTTTCTTTGTCAGCTCTAGTTTTGAAGATATAGTGTCATTTAGGATTTGCATAATTTGCATCTCTTTTTGTATTATACCGTTAATATATTACGAACGGTACTCCAAACTTAAAAATACTTTCTGGATTATTTATCTACACAAAAATCCGTTTCATTTAAATAGATTCTCATTGATAAGTATATCAGGGTATCTGACTATTATTGCAAGGATGTTAAAAACCGTGTGTTCTTAGTTTAGTCCTTTTAAAATTTTTTTATTATAATCTTTTTGACCAAATATAACTAATTCTTATGTATTTTTGTTCGTTGATTACAAAAATAGGATTATTTATTTTCTAGCACCTCTAGTTTGAAAGATATTTTACGTTACATAAAAAAAAATTCTTGAAATTTTTCTTTTCGAAATCCATCCAAAAAAATTGTTTTTATATTACATTTGTCCATTTACAAGTTATTAGTGCAATTATTACGCAAAAACAAAAATGTTGTATGGACCAGTCCAGAAAATTTTTATGCTATTTGTAGTTAAAAAATTTTTAAAAGTACTAAACTAAGAACACACGATTTTTAACATCCTTGCAATAATAGTCAGATACCCTGATATACTCATCAATGAGAATCAATTTAAATGAAGCGAATTTTTAAGTAAATAAATAATCCATAAAGTATTTCTAAGTTTGGAGTACCATTCGTAATATATTAACGGTATAACACAAAAAGAGATGCAAATTATGCAAATCCTAAATGACACTATATCTTCAAAACTAGAGCTGATAAGGAAAAACTAATGACACCATCGTAATCAGGAGACAAAAATACAGTAGGATCGGTTGTTTTTATTTAAACATACAAATCCTGTTGTGCAGTGTTATATATGGTCCATATATTTTTAATATATGAATGAATATAACTACAAGCAAAGAAAAAATATGGTTGAGGCAACCATAATCAAACAGCAACATAGTATGATTGAATTATATGGTTGCAGTCAAATCATATTATTGTTAATAGAAAAGCAAACTGTAATTATATTATTATCTGAGTTAATAATAATATTATCTACAAGAACAATTGACATTGTTGGACCTAATCTTATTATTGTTAATATGACAACACTATTGTAAGATGTGACAAAAATATAATTGAGGCTCACCATACCATGATCTAATGTTATATTAATATTGTTAAATGTGACCACAGTATTATATAATATAATAATACTATTTTGTTTTTTGATCATATATTTATTGTAGAAACAGCTGTGCGTTAAATTCGAAATAAAAATAAATTAATATTGTTGAAATAAATATTATATATATAGAAATGTATACTTAAACGACATACAGCCATGTCTGTATAAAAAGATACACAAATGTTTATATACTTTTATTGGCGAACCCTTTTGTTTATACTTTATTTATCTATTAATTTATTTAACACCACCCGTGCACTACCGATAGCTTACAAACGAAATACCGAACTGACAAATGTTTTTGAAAAAGATTTTTTTTAAAACTTAAAATGGTATGGTTTTGGATAACATTATATTGTTATTTACATCATATTATTTTTATATAATAATACAAATTATGTTGTTGTCATAAGTTTTTAACAAAACTGAGTTGTTAAACTCTAATCATATCACACTTTTTTATGGATGAGATAATGTAGTTATTAAATTCAAACATTACTCTGTTTATCGTAACGAAATAAATGTTTAAAATAACAATAACTAGTTTTCAACGACCAAACATTTGTTTCAGAGATCATAATATTGTTTTCTCAACCATTCTACAACCATATCTTTTCTTTGCGTGTATATATGAGTATGTATGAAATGTATGGGATTACACATGGCAAAACTATTATATATGAACTAATATATTGACTAATATATGAAATGTATTATAATACATGAGCTCATATATGGAAATTTAATTATGAAGCTCTTCATATGTCGATCCATATATAGAAATAAGATTTAATATATGGAGCCATATAAGAATGTATGCATACATGTTATCTCACATAAAATCGTTTTTGCAATCAAAAAAGCTTGGATTTTATCACTGGTGAATTGAAATTCCATTAGAAAATAGATGCGGTATGTAAAGTTTATATGCGTACCCTCAACGTTTAAAAAAGAAAAACTTTTGTTACAAAAAAGAACCATTCTTGTGTGGCCCATTTAATATATTAAATAACCAAAAGGATAATCCATTAACTTTATAGAAAATAACCGAATTCTCTAGATAAGAAACAAAATTCATATTACTGCAAAAAATTATATTGAAAACTATTGTTACGACGGATTATTTTTTCTTTTATAATTAATTGCATTACTTTTTAATATGATTTCTTAAATTAAATTTTATGTACGAATATGAGTTTTGTGTTTTTTAAATAATTGATTCACCTTTCGACTTAAAATAATGAATGAAATGTTTTTTAGTTCGTTTTTCATTATTTGTCCAAACGAATGTTTCATTAAATACAACCTTCCGGTTCAAAATCTAAAAAAAGTAATTTTAGTAATTTAATTTATTGCACAGCAGTGCGCTTGTGTGAATCAAGAGAGTATGAATATGAAATTTTCATTCTGTAGAGGGAAAATTTAAACATACATGTATGAAAATGTATGAATATATATAATCATATATGGTCATATACCCTCATTTTTCGGATCCGAACCATATATGGGATATCATATGTGCTCCATACATATTTTTTTTAGCTGGGAGCTAAATTAACGCTTTAAATGACAATATTCGTGAAGTCATTGGTGAAATAAAGCTGCACACAATCGATAATGTGCTTAAAAATTGGACCGATCGTGTAGGCTGCTGCATGGCCAGCCGAGGCAGCTATTTGAATGAAATCATTTTTCATTATTAACCGGAAGGATTGTACTTTCAAATAAAAAAAAAATTTTAGAAAATATTCAGTAGTTTTTTTATAGCATTTTCAAAAAAAAAAAAGTTATCGGTCGGACCCTATACAATATTGAGTTCGGACTAAAAATAAATTATATTATAAATTTTTAACTTGAATAATTTAATTTAATTTTATGCAACGTTCCTAACTTTTATGTAAATGTGTATGTATGCTCCATTTTTTTAAGCTAGCTTTATTAAATTATTCTTTTGTTTTGGTTCAAATCAAGTTTAATTAAAAAACAATTTTGTTTTTGTGTTATTATATACGCATGTGCTTAAACGTTCAACTGGTTCTTTTTTAATGACCTTCTCAAATGCGGGGTTTTAAAAACCCATCTTTTCGAACAAATGGAAATACTGATATCGCAAAAATAGTCGAATAATCAATCTCCATAATTCATATTAATTTTCTTTTTTACTCGAATTTGAATTGAAGATAATTTTAATTTCTCACACCATTTTAGTACACAGTAAAAAGTTGTGGAGTAATATTTAGCTGTTTTCATTATAGACCATTTTGGATTTAAAGTTTTAAATTAATTCCAAAATAGTTTAACAGAAAAAACTTTTCCTAGAAAATATATAACAATTTGCAGAAAATAAAAACAAAACTAATAACTTTTGTATTTGAATTAAAAATTATTATTATTATTATTAAAAATGCATCCTTAGAAAATTGCATTCAATAATTTTATTTGATAAATTACAATATGCAACAAATGAGAACTTTTGGAAAAACACACGGACTGGTTACTATAGGTTCGATAGTACTACCAAAGGGTAGTAAAATCATATACTTAGTTTGGCTATTTTGGTGAAAACATTTTTTATGGGCATCGAAAGATTGTGTGCGCCCTCAAAAACTGGTGTCATCAGTTTTTGGCCAACAGCCAACTCAGACTTGGCTGCTTGGGGGTTTTACAAATATTTAATTTTTTTATGTATATTTGGTAAATCAAATTGTATCTTTTTTAAATATTCATGTTTTTGTGAGGATCTGATTACTTTTTGAAAAATTTTCTTCGATAAAAATTTTTAAACATAAAATTCCTATACTGCTATATGTCTATTCATGATGACTGCGCAAGTTTAAAAAGGCAGAAATACATGAAAACTTTGAAATACATAAAAACCTTTTATCAATACAAGAGCTCCAAGTATGTACGAAATGTTGTAGTAATCGTCTGTATTGAAACATGTAAAATTTAACGTGTATTTAAGTATGAACCCGCCTACTTATCCAAAAATATATTTACAGAAAGATAGAACTTTATCGTCGTTTATATACCCAATTTTGAAAACTCTAAATAATAGCCTTGCGCAAGTGCAATGTGCATACAAACTTTCAATAGGGAAGCTTGTGTTTTTTTTTTATTTTATGGACAGGATCACGTTTTTAAATTCAAAAACTTTTTTTGTCTCGAACGTTTATCATTCATACGAAGTTTCGAAGGAAATGGAAACGATAACGCCTAATTTTTTAACGAAAATGTGTAGCCTTGCATTATCACAATGATTATGTAAAATGACAATCAAATCGCTTTAGATTAACCTTTGGATAATAATAACTCTTTAATGTTAAAGAAGACACCCTACGAAAAGAAAACAAGTTAACAAGGTTCTGTATCAAGTTAGAAATAAAATTTAAGTAATTTACATTGTAATTAGCAATTTTATTTTTTTTATTTGGCGGTGCTCTACAAACATATCTAAAACGTCTTACGAGTATACAAATTTTATTTGCTGTTCGTTTAGCACTTATGGCCGGGGCACAATGAATCCGTCATACGTTAAACTTCGCCTTTTTCAACTGACATTAACGCAACGACGGAGAAGGTTGGCACAATGAGTACTTTATTGACGGAAGCATTTGAACAGCGTAATAGGTCGATTCTCCATTTTATTTATTAAATTCAACACAAAAAACCAAATCAGAACATACCAAAAAAATCAACCAATGTGTGTCGAACTACTCAACGTATACAAAAAGTTAAAAGTTTACCAAATTTTGTACTTTGCGTTGACGGACACGTACTGAATGTAACAGCCCTCATAAGAAACCATATATTTCAACTTAGCTGTCAGTTGAAAAAGGCAAAATTTAGCGCATGCCGGATTCATTGTGCCCCGGCCTTAACTAATGCAACAACGAAGGAGTTTAATAAAATTAATACTTTGTTGAAGGAAACATTTCAATAGCTTCAGCCCCATTTTCTCTATTTTAATATGTAAATTTAATTTTTGTTTGTTTTTTTAACTTTATTTATTTTTTTTTTGCAGCAAAAGGCTTAATAAAAGCACACGAAAAAAACCAACTTTTAGTTATCAAACAATGCAACGTACTTTAAAAGTTAAAACTTGATCAATTTTTGTACGTTGCGCTGACGAAGACGTACTGAATGTGACAGAGCTAATAAAAAACAATGCATTTCAACTTAGCGTCAGTTGGAGAAGGCAACGTTTAACGTATAATGGATATAGAATCTTAAGAAAAATTAAACTAGACTTAAGTTTAGAAACTCACATTAATTAATTAAAAATAGTTCATTCCATAGGAATTGAAAATATTGAACTTAAGCCCGATTAAGAAATTATTCCGGATTAAAATTCATAAGTTCAATTAAATTTAAAATATCTTATTTAAATCATCATGTCATGTGAGAAATATACGTTCACTTGGCAATCGCAGTCAATATACTGAAAAGCAAAACCAACTGTCGAAAGCTATGTAAGTCATGTTTTAGACTTGGCAGTTTTTCTTGAAGCAGTTCTCTTCAATTCTCTTTTAAAACTGTTCGATTGTTTACACGCGGACTTTTTTTGTTCCATTTTCCTTATTGTTTTAATGCAGCGAATGAGATAACAAAAGAGAATTGAAGTAACTTTTCTGTACAAGCAAGTCAGTACCCGTCTTATTTCTACTTTCCCCTCTCTTCCATTAACCCAAGACTTGCTTCAAGAAAAGCTGCCGAGTCTAAAACATGAGTAACCTGAATAGAAAATGAAAAAAACGTATAAAACAGAAAATGAAGTTATACTTACAAATCTATTTACCAAAGGTAAATCAATTATTGTATACAAAATATAATAACTTCTCATATTAATGAAAATTTACGTTAAATAGCTGATGTTAATAACAAGCTCGACCAAGTAAATATACATGGGTGCTGATGAAGTGCGTAGCTGCACAGAAAAAAGTCGGTACTCGTATTTCCCCCAGCTAAAAAAGTCTAGTTTAATTTTTCTTCTCTTCTTTAGAAACTCATATTAATTTAAAAAAAAATATACTTCATTCAATAAGAATTGAAAATTCTGAACTTAAGCCCGACTAAGATATTACTCCTGATTATAATATAAAACAGATAACAATAAAATTTTATCCCAAGCCATTCTATATTAAATTTGAAAAAATTCGTCTTCAAAAAGATCTTTTATAAGTTAAGTGTTTTGATTGTAAACTATCGATAGTGCATGAATATATTCCTAGTTGGAAGCATGGTTGAACCTATGGAGAATTAAAGTAAATGAACAAAAGTGTGTCCATATAACGTGTATCCTAAGAAAAGATACTTGTTCCCCCATTCGAATCAACAATCAAAATATTCCTCAACATTCTCAAGTGAAATACCTTGATATACAGCTTGTTCGAAGGCTTACGTGGAAACATCATATTGACTCTAAACTAACTCAAATGAAACTTAAATTAACTCAAATATATTGGTTAATTGGCAGAAATTCAACACTCAGCCTAGACTGTAAACGTTTGATATACAAGTCGCTTTTGAAGCCAATATGGTGCTACGGAATTCATCTATGGCACACTGCTTCAGATTCCAATGTCGAGAAAATCCAACAAAGGCAAAACAAAACTTTACGTTTGATAATATCGGCTCCATGGTACATCAAAAATTCAAATATACATCGTGATTTAAATATGCCACTAGTGACTGAAGAAATTGCAAAATACGCAGGCAAATATTTAACAAAACTCGAGTCACATCCTAATCCGCTTGCTCGTAATATCTTGAACTTTACTGGACTCATCCGCTTAAAAAAGAGAGATACAAGGGCTCTAATACTCAGCAATCCAAACTATACTTCTTAAATATAATTTTTGTGCTTAATACAACATTTATTTATGCTAAAATGTGATAACGTTGTATAATAATAAGATTAGTTAAGACAGAACTATTATTTTTTGCAGATTATATATGTAATTATTAGCTTATCTTACCTTATAAAATGCTGAAAAAGTATTATGGTTATCACTTTAAAATTTTTAGCGCGACCCGTTGAAAAAAGCCTTCCCAAAAAATTACTTTCATCCCATTATAGGACCATGATAGGTCACACGATGTACAGGAAATATGTTGTTCTATTTATTCTGAACAAGTATAGTTATATAAAATTTTCCTCAAAAACGCCGTATTTGATTCCAAAAGTGTTTATACTGAAGATATGTATTTTTTCAGGTGAAAAATGTAATTAGCATGGCCTGTTTGCACGCTATCGGTCCAAATTTTGCACAGATGTTGTTGTTTAAGGCGAGTGTATTGGTGGAGCGAATAAAACACATAAATACCTACGGCAATTGATAGAAAGAACAGAATTGTGTATAGAATTTCTCTCTGTATGCAAATATGTATGTACATATGCTTATAAATTGTGTTTTTTGTGCTTTTGACTTTATTGAAATAATCAAAGATCCCCCAGTACTTGTTAAGTATCAAGTTAAGAATAAGTGAACATAAGAATTTTAAAATATGTATTTGAAGATTAAGAGATAGCGAGCTACCTATTCGTTATTATATTCATTTTGTTGAATTTCTGTTCCATACGTCGCCATAAGTATATTTAAGAAATATTTTGCGACTCCATTTTAACTTGTGGATGGATGGATGGATGGATTGTTCGCTTCGTGGCATTTATTATAATTCTTATGTACATATATATAATATGTATAATATTTTGATACTAAAGGCTGTAAAAAACCGTCATACTTACACAATACCAATTTTATTTTTGTTTTCTTTTATATTTGCTGCTTGATCTAATCAAAAATTCCTTAAGCGTCTCAATTTTTGTTAATATTCTTTGGGTAGTTTTATTAACACGTCTCTGCCTTCTTTTATTCCATTGTATTTTTGGGATTATGAATGCAAAAGATAAAGCGTGCAAAATGTTTAACTTAATGCCATGAAGTATTTAAAAAGTTGGAAACATATTTCTTAATATTTTTACTCAATGTTGAATTATTTATTTTTTTGTATGTATTTTTTCGATGTTCTCTGTCGGTTAGCATCTCATACTCGTACGCCAATGAAATAGCAGAATTATCTTTGCTCTAGAGTGTTGTTGAAGATTAGCGGATGTTTTAATCTTAAATTTTGTAGCAACTATGTACATATGTACAATCGCTATTAAGATCTGTTATTTGAAACAAAGTATCTACACGCCAAGAAAAGCCATGGTTGTAGAATGGTTGAGAAAACAATATTATGCTCTCTGAAACAAATGTGTGTTCGTTGAAAACTAGTTATTGTTATTTTAAACATTTATATATTTCGTTACGACAAACAGAGTAATGTTTGAATTTAATAATTACATTATTACATTCATAGAAACTACGATATTAGAGTTTAACAATATAGTTTTATTAAAAATTTAAGACTAGCATTTTTGTATTATTATTTAAAAATAATATGATGTAAATAACAATATAATTTTATCGAAAACCATATTATATTAAGTTTATAAAAAAATATATATATATTTATACATACTACTTTATGCAGACGTGTCTCTATTTCATGTATACACACATATATGTGCCCTTAATTATGAAAGTGGTCTAAGTCATATATATTTCTGCTCACAATATTTAGTAGATTACATTTGAAAATATTAAAATATATTTTAATTAATTAATTAATTAATAATTAATTTATTTAATATTAATTAATTATAAATTGAAGTTTTTTGAAGATTAATTTATTATTTCGAAGCAAAAATGCAGATGACTTAGACCACTTTCATAATTAAGGGCACATATGTGAGTACACCTTCCCAGTGACCTTCGCCGAGCAATTTTATCGGCGGCGGCGGCTCATGAAAAATTGTTCGGCGGCGGCTGAAAATCGGCTGAAATTCGGCTGAGTCGGCTTCACAATTTTTTATTCTGTGATTTTTACAATTGTGTCAAAGTAAATCCTTAAATTCACAACATTTTTTAAAAATGACACAAAGTGACTTTGTGAAAGTGATTTCCATACATACATATGTACATATATGCTACCGCTGATAAAGGCCAATCTAAATGTTACGGATTTTTTCATTTGGAAACAGAAGTGGTAGCAAATAAATCAATTGTCTTCTGATGAAAATTAATAGTAAAGTTGGTAAGTGAGTAAGTTGTAAATATTATCTGCCTTATTCTCGCATTCCCATAAGGAATGCGAGAAGGAAATTAGCATTAGCTCAACGGAAAGGTGCAGAGTTCATCTGGCCTCAAGATGCATACGTCGCATGAGCTGTATGCGCATGCTACATCTTGGTCAAATCCCACAATATTTTTAATATATTACCCCTTTTCCACAGCAAAGTTTACTTTGCAAAGTTTAATTAATTCAGCTGTGTGAAAGACAGAGGTAGTGGTACAGTCACTTTTTGTCTTTCTGCCGGCTGAATTAATTAAACTTTGCATATGGAAAAGGGAAATATGGGTTGTTAATATAAACACACAACTTGTAGCAATTTACCTGCATGTGTAAATGCAACGTAAACATGTCGCAAAGTGTGTGACTACCATTATTTGCAAATGGTTTTCGTGAGTTATTAAGCTGCCGTAAAAAGTTACGGGGCAACGTTTATCATTTTTATTTACAATAAGAAGTGCGTATAAACGGAATATATGCCAATTGAAAAGAAAATTTTAAAGCAAATTTTCATCAACATTTAAAGGTGTAAATTTATTAGCGAAAAAGCTTAAAACAAGTAAAATTTAAAAAAAAAATCATCAATCGGCGGATCTCAGGCGATTTTGAGCCGAAATATAATCGGCGGCGGCGGCTCAGCCGGGTGTCAGCCGGTCGGCGCAGGTCGCTGACCTATCCTTCGATTTACCCGATAGATAAGTTCTTGAGAAAGTCGTGTAAATCGAAATTTTAAATTTTTATATGTGACAGCGCATAGAGAAAAGGACCTAAGGTTAAAAAAAAATCAATTTTAACTTTTTTTTTTGATGTGGACAACATCTGAGCATCGAATGAGACCGATCCCATGCCCCAAAAGTGTTCCCTCCCAGAGATATGCGCGTTTTATTCAGTGATGGTACACCAAAGATACACGTACTTAAATCTTTGAAATGGCTCTCCTGAACAAAACAGGTTTTTACCCTTAGGTCCCTTTCTATTTTGCGCGTCACATATGAAAAATGGTGTAAATCGAAAATAAAGGCAGAATCGCGTAAAAATTGATTTTATTAAGAAATTATATATGTATTTCAACTTAGTTTTTAAAATATCAGAAACGTTTACTCAAAACACATAAAAAATCGTGTAAATCGAGGTATTTCATAAATCTCTCAATTTACACGAAAACCAAAATAATCGTGTAAAAGTTAAATGGTGTAAAAAAGTATCGTGTAAATCGAGGGATAGGTTTATACATTTGTATATATATATATATATGTTATTTCAACAATATTAATTTATTTCTATTTCGGATTTATCGCACAGATGTTTTAAACAAAAGATCTACCAATAAATATATGATTAAAAAACAAGTTAGTATTGTTATATTAAAAAATACTGTGGTCGTATTTAACAACATTATTATAATATTAGAACATTGTATTGTGAGTCTCAATTATAGTTTAGTCACATCTGACAAAATTGTGTTGTCACATTTAAAATACTAAGATTAGGTGTAACAAAGTTCATTGTTTTTGTTGATAATATTATTATTAACTCAGATAATAATATTATTTAAAGTTTGCTTTTCTATTAACAATAATATGATTAGACTGCAACTATATAATTCAATCATATTATGTTGCTGTTTGATTATGGTTACCTCAACCATATTTTTTCTTTGCGTGTACCAAAAGTTCCATATCGACCTCCACTTTCGTATTGAAGCGATGAACTGATGAAGTATTTTATATCTGCTTAAAGTTCTTCCGATATGTACAAGCAAATTATATACCTACATATGCACGCACATTATAATTGTTCTTTTCCCGGATTACTACGTTTCCCGGAAAAGCGGGAATGATTTTTCATTTTCCCATGGATTCCCGCCCGGAACATAACGACACAAATTATAATTTAGTTTAATAATATAATAGTTCATGAGATCTGTTAAATAATAATGTTTTATAAACACAGTTAAAGGTTAAAAATATAAAAATAAAAAATAATGAAATAAGATGAATCAAAACAATTCACACATTCAATTTGCAATAATGCTTATTATATATGTAAAGCAGAAATCTACATCTACTGACACCACACACAGTGGACCAAACACAAAAGAACGCTGATGATGAAGGTTTAGTGGCCTTCGAAAACGGCTAGCTGTTCCGTTCAACTATGTGTTGTTAGTCAGAATATTTACAACAGACTTTGGTGTTATTTGTTCATTAATAATTATCACATGTAATTTGGCTTAAAAAGCAATACGAACCTTGGCCCGTTCAAATCACAAATATAAAAAATAATTTCAGTTATTTATATAACTGATAATTATCTAAAACGCAAAATCACATAACTACACTTTTTTAAATTGTATAGGAGAAAAAAATTAAAAAATATATTCAAATGATTGAAGTTAAGTTTCTTTAATTTAATTAATATGATAAAGGTTTGAAAATTTGTAGGGACATGTGCTTCGATTAGGTATTACCAATAATTAATTTAAAATGAGATTTGGAATTTTTTGTTGCTTCCACTGTTTTCAATTTATATCAATACAATTCTTCATCCTCTGTTTATGTTATTGTCATAACTAATCATTTTGCTTTTCACTTTTCTTTTTGACAAAATATCCAATTATGTTCAAATATGCGACGGGTTTCTTTAGAAAATTTTTATTTAAAAAAATTAGACAAATTATCAATGGATTAAAACACAAAAAAATTTTTAAAGCCGATTATACAGCAAAAAAAAATGGTTTATAACATATAAATCGCGAAAACTTGCAAAACAACTTGCAAAACTGCGAATATGTTTAAAAAATTTTCAAGACATTATTGAATGAAATATTTTTATTAATTAATGTGAGTTTCTACGGAAGAGAAGAAAAATTAAACGCGCTTCATCATGAAATATTTACCATTACACATATTAATGTTTGAAAATACATACATATGTATGTTAATTACATTTTCATTTCTCTTAATTATCATTTGGTGCATTCTTTTCTGGCGTTACGTGACATTCGTACGACAAAATTTTGAAAAAAAAATTAAAAAACATGTTTGAAAAAAAATTTTCTTGCATTTGAGAAGTTATTAAATAGTTCTATATTCAGTTAAAAAATGCTAAAATTCAAACCCACACATTTCAAGATATGATCAAAATATGACCTGGCGTTACGTTACAAAAAACAGAAGTTGGGTTTGACTTGAATAGTAGAATTGCTTCATTCTGCGAAGTGGCCAAGTCTTTTTAGACAAAACTTTTTTGTTAGGACTTGGACTGATATACATTTATTTTCCAAGCTTCCAGATTTAAAAATCTATTTAGCTTTTTTATCTGTAAAGGCTCAGTAAGCCGACTGTAATGTAATGTAACTGTAAAGTAGAAAACAGCTGATCGATATTTTTATATGAAAAGTAGGTTACGTTACATTACATCTGTATAACCATTTTCATTACTTTTCACATAACAAAATAGATCAGCTATTTCTTACTGATGAAGGTACATTACATTACAGTCGGCTAACTGAGCCTTTAGCCTTAGTATCTGGCCTTACGTTATATGGCGCTTCGTTACATAAATTATCAGTTGATATTTTTTGGTTAAAAAATAAAAAAAAGATATAAGTATAAGAAAACTATATTTGTTATCTATCTACTACGTACTTACTAGCTTTAATCCGCGGCTCACCTCGCTTTGTATTTTGGAAACTATATTTAAAATTTATGAATAACGTATTATGTTATTCGCCACTCACTAATAAAAGCGAAAAAAAAATTAAAAACAGAATAAAAACCGGTTTTGAGACTAGTTAAAAAATCCAACCTGAATCCAATCCGAATCCAAACCGTCTGTAGCCCAAGAGTGTACTTTCCGAAAAAACCCGGATCTATAAAACCGGTTCTGAACCGGATACAAAAAATATGCTGTGTTTGACGCTTGTAATGCAGCTTTTGATTTTTTAAGACGTTTTTTATTTATTGTATCTTGAAATATGAACTAAGAATAAGTATTCAAATCTTAATTAAAGTATAATTATTAGGCCCAACCAATGTCGGACATAAACTAAGTGATAGTTATTCATAATACACAAGTAGTGATAAGCACAAAAAAAAATATTTTCAAGCAGCTGCATCTGGAGTGTTGTTTATTAGAACCCTTGTGTCTCTCTTTTTTAGGCGGATGTGTCCAGTAAAGTTCAAAATATTACGAGCAAGCGGATTAGGATGTGACTCGAGTTTTGTTAGGTATTTGCCTGCGTATTTTGCAATTTCTTCAGTCACTAGTGTCATATTTAAATCACGATGTATATTTGAATTTTTAATGTACCATGGAGCCCACGTTATCAAGCGTAAAATTTTGTTTTGCCTTCTTTGGATTTTCTCAACATTTGAAGCTGAAGCAGTGCCCCATATTTGAATTCCGTAGCACCATATTGGCTTTAAAAGCGACTTGTATATTAAAAGTTTACAGTCTAGGCTAAGTGTTGAATTTCTACCAATCAGCCAATGTACCTGAGTTAATTTAAGTTTCATTTGTGATAGCTTAGAGTCAATGTGGTGTTTCCATGTAAGTCGTCGATAAAGGTGTATACCAAGATATTTCACATGTGAATGTTGAGGAACAACTTGATTGTTAATCCGAATGGGGGAACAAGTAGCTCTTCGTAAGGTAAATGTTACTTGAACACACTTTTGTTCATTTACCTTAATTCTCCATAAGTTTAACCATAGCTCCATCTGGCTAATGTGTTCCTAGAGTTTACGGGATGCCTCATCAGGGTATAGTGTAGATACTACTGCTCAAAGGCATATCACAAGTATAAATCAAATACAAAACTGGTCCCAGTATACTCCCCTGTGGCACACCGGATGAGATAGTTTCAGGCATACTCATAAAGTCTCCTTCCACAACTGTGAACTTACGGGAAATAATGTAACTTTCCAAAAGATTTAAAATGTTTATTGGTAAGTGTCTTCAATTTTAAAATTAGGCTTTCATGTCACACTTTATCAAATGCCTGGGAAATTAGAGGTGCAAAACTATCGATAGTGGCTCCATTCGATAGTTTCGATAGTATTTTTTGATGCCATCGATACTATCGATAGTTTTTGATTCTTAGAAGCACCCCTTTTAGACACGGAAAGTTTACTTTGCAAAGTCTTAATTCAGCTGTGTGAAAGACAGAGTGATCAATACTATCTCTTTCTGTCTTTCTACCTGCTGAATTAAGGCTTTGCAAAGTAAAGTTTCCGTGTCTATAAGGGCTAAAACTTATCAATTGTGTATTTTTCTAATATAAAATCTTGAATTTTTCAACCATTCCATAAAGTAAAAAGAAAGTTGATTTTTTAAAACTTTTAGTTCCAATGTTTTTAACCCCCGACTTAAAAAAGGGGTATTATAAGTTTGTAGTGTGTGTCTGTGTATCTGTGTGTCTGTTCTTGCCCACGTACAGGCCAAACGGCTAAATCGATTTTCATTAAGTTTTTTCTGTTTGAAAGATGACTTGATCGAGAGGGTTCTTAGCTATGTTTGAAGAAAATCGGTCCAGCCGTTTAGAAGATATAACATCTTTTCTGAAAAAAGTCGGGGGTTTTTAAAATTTTTAATTTTTGTTATTAATACACATATTCAACAAACATATATTACACAGTTCTATAAAAAAATAAACGAAAAAGCAAACAGTTAGATAGATGGATCAATAAAAAATAAATTAAAAAGGTATAAAATAAAAAAATCTTTGATCATTACTTAAGCTATTGCAGTTAGCTAAAAAGTATTCGTTTAACAGAAGGAGAAGCAAACTATTTAGCGTCACCTTTTATTTAAAAGTAAAGACGTAGACAGTCCAGTAGTCGTCAAATTTAGCCGCCGTCAATTTTCTTCATGTATCAAAGCCGTACATAATAATTGTATTTTTATGCAATTTGCATCTAGTAGATAAAAACTGACATCTTATGTTGAAACAAATCAAAACTAATTAATTTGTTTTCACATTTATATATATAATGATAACCATTACCAAACCAGGCGGCGAAATTTTAATGTTGCATTTTTTATTACACAGTCGCCATCATTCCCTTTTTATTGACTTTAATTTTTTCTCTTTTAGTAGAGTGTTTTTATCGATAGTATCGCTATCGAAAAAAATATATCGATAGTCCACTTAAAATAAAACTATCAATACTATCGATAGTACCATCGATAGTTTTGCAGCTCTATGGGAAATGTCAATAAACAGCGCAGAACAATACTTTGTTTCTTCAAAAGTTCTTCTTATAAATTGAACCAATCTGTGAGTTTGTTCAATGGTGCTATGCTGACTTCTAAAACCAAATTGATGGTCTGGTATGTACCCACTACTAATTAGAATTGGGGACAATTTTGTTTTGAGCAGTTTTTCGAAAAGCTTTGACATCGTTGATAGTAGACTTATTGGCCTATATGACTTAGCCTCCCAGCAAAAAATTACACATTACCATTAGAACCAGAAAAGTAAGTCATTACTTTTCTGATTGCCAATTTTTATTACTCGCTTACAAATCACATTACCTAATATTTAAAAAAATTACGTGCAAGTTGCTAAATGAAGAGAATGATTTTTTTAGATGAAATAGATTACGTGAAATGTTGACAAATAAAAAAAAAGTAAGTACTTCTCAAGAATCGATTATTTTAGTCTCACGCCTTGTTAAAATCATTAAGTTGGTAATCCAGTAAGGAATAGCTTCCACCAAAAATGCTTAATTCCCAACTCGATTACCTTTTTTGAAATTTTTTGCTGGGCTTGGTTAGATCTTTGCCCGGCTTTGGAATCATTTTAACCTTGGCAAGCTTCCAGCTGTGTGGATAATAGTCCAGTCATAAAATGGCGTTAAAAATTAATAACAGGATTCTAACTACAATACGAGGCAACTTCGTCATCATCTGGTTACTAATTCCATCAATACCCGGAGCTTTCTTCGGGTTGAGCTCAGCAATTAGTTTATGTACATCACACATCTTAAACTTTAAGGGTCGAGGGGATAGAGCGACTACACTCGGCAAATCAGCAACACCAGTACATATGTTTGGCGTAAAAACGGATTTTAAGTGCTCAGCAAATATGTTGCCTTTTCCAGTATCGCTTCTTGCCAAACCTCCGGTCGAAGTGCGTAGAGGTGGCTTATACTCAACGGGTTTTTTAAGCTTTCTAGCAGCGCACCACAAGGAGTAATTAGATGCTGGTGTGACATCAAGACCTTCCAGATAATTTTAAAGAGATGCAGTTTTTTCAGATGCAAGCAATTCTTGGAGTCGTTTAGTGCACTCTTTAAATCTGATTTTATTTTGCTGTGCTGTTGCCATTCCCTTCTAGCTCTTCTTTTTTCACGTACAAGACGTTCAATGTCTGTAGAGTAAATTCTATTAAAACCAGTCTGCGGATGGGAGGTAGTGACATGTTCAGCAGCTTGTTTAATATTTTTGTTAAGATTGGCAATGCTAGATTCAATATCATTGGGTGTTCTTAGCGTAATATTTTCCGTGCAATGACTACTGAGATATTTTTTGAACCCCAGCTAATTAACACGATTGATCATCTTCAAATATGGGTCAGGTAAGTTACTTCTTAATGGGCTACAAATTGTAATAATCGTTGGGGAGTGATCGGACGAGAGATCAAGAGAAGCTTGAACCTGAATTAAATCTCTAGTGATATTTTTTATGACGCCAAAATCTATAACATCCGGAATTTTTTGTATGTCAGTAGGCCAATAAGTGGGCTCCCCACTCGAAATGACATCCGAGCTGATTTTTGAAATTGTGTTGAACAATGCTCGACATCTGGGTGTAATAAGACGCGAACCCCAGAACGTATGTTTTGCATTGTTGGCACCAGCTGCTACAAAACGATGTCTAAGAGATTTGTAGAAATTTTCGTATTGATCTTCAGTGATTGAAAATCGGGGAGGGGAGTAAATTGATGATATCGCGAAGTTTGTACCAAAGCTCTCAATGCCAATATTTGTTGCTTGTAGGTGTTGTTCACAAATGTTGTCAAGAATATAGTGCTTGAGTCTTGATTTTATTAGAATCGCTGATCCACCGCATGCTCTTCCTTTCGGGTCCTTTAAATCATATAAGGTGTAGCCATAAATTTTAAAAATGCTTCTCCAAGTCAAATGAGTCTCAGAGACTAGAATTACATCAATATTTTTTCCGTGAGGAAGTGCTTAAGTTCATTTTTATGTTGGCGAATGCCGTTTGCGTCCCAGAAACATCAGCTTTTGATTGGTGGAAGAATTTTGAAAATCAGTTAACCGGTTTTGGCGTGAAAGCGCAGCAAACAAACAAACAAACTCACTTTCACATTTATAATATTAGTAAGGATATACATACTATATACATACATATATTAGATTGGGTGTTAGTTACGGCCCTTATTATGAGTTACGTTCGATTTTCGATCTTCGCTGGCTATCGAACATCGAAAATCGAATGTTTAATTCATATTATGAGCATCGAAAATTTCGCAGAGAAACGAACAGAATTTAGCTTTCGATGAAATATTTTAATATGAAGACTTATTAAAAACGATTAGTTTTTATTTTTAGGCAAAGTTGTTGCAAATTTTAAAGTTGTATTCATAATAAGGACATTCTTTGTCAAATGCTTGTCATAATACCAAATGCAAATACGTTCGATCAGTAATTTCGACTACAGTCGAAGATCGAAAGTTGCTCATAATAAGGGCTTATATTGGGAATTTTTTTTTCAATTTTTCCTTACTCTCACCCAAATTGGTGAATATGGACCAAAAATATGACCTACAAAATTCCAAGTGAATTGGTGAAGATTAAGGCGTGATTCAAGCCAACTGAAATTCGGGGAAAACCCTAACATCTCTGAAAATCTGTCTTTATTGTATTGGATCTAGAAAAATATAAATTTTGCAACAAAATTTTTTGAGAAAACCAAAATGTTAAGTAAATTTTAAATAAACATTTTACTATGAAAACAATGCTCACAATCTGGCGTTACATTACACACTTTTGAAAATTAATATTATATTAAATATTTGTTTTATAAACAATTTTTTTTACTATTATCAGATAACCTAATAACACTTTATTAGCATGCAAAATTTCACGCACTTGCGATCGTCAGCGTAGAGATAATGAAAATAAATGATACTTTTCCTGGCGTTACGTTA
This sequence comes from Tachina grossa, assembly GCA_949987645.1. Classification (NCBI taxonomy): domain Eukaryota; kingdom Metazoa; phylum Arthropoda; class Insecta; order Diptera; family Tachinidae; genus Tachina; species Tachina grossa. The sequence goes on along the minus strand of OX465274.1, from coordinate 121,695,124 downwards.
TATTGAAATATCATTTTAAGAAAAACTAAATTTTATCGTTAATTGATATATAATGGTTTTCTTTTCATTTGTTTGTGATTAGTTGTTGTTGCAGCAATAGTTTTGCAATAAAAGTTTTACTGTGCAATTGCTCCTAGAAGTATAAAAAGTAAAAAGAAAATGCTCCTGAAATTAACTAAAACTTACCAAAACGAGAAGCCTAACTTTGTAGCCCGTTATTTCGCCATCAACACTAACGAAAGCTTCTAACTTTTTAATTTAATTAAAATTAAATATTTCTCATTCATAGCACGAGAAAAAAAATCTGTTGGTTAACTTTGAAATTTTCCGCCATGGTAGACTTTTCTCTGGAAGTGCCCATTTTAAAATAAATAACGACGCTCATTATGAATTATATGCGTTCAAATTAAATTTGGGATAAAACATATAAAAAACTTCGCTAATTCTTACACAAATTTCCATGAATTTCTTTGCCTGAAAATCTGCGGGATCCCAGAAAATTCTCCAAGAAATCCCACATGAAAAGTACTAGTGCACATATGTACATGAATTATTAAATTTTGCTTTTCTTTGCACTTGTTGTTATTGATTTTCCTTCGTACATAATTTAATTCATCTGCTAAACTAATAAGTTTTGAACACCTTAGGACTACCAAATCATCCTAGTCGAATAGTTAAGCAATAAGGTTTACCTAATTTGAATACCTATTTAAAAATAGTTAAAATCAGATTTCTAATTTAATTGGCACAACTCCTACGCTGGTATAATATCAAAATTTTGTTGATTACATAACTCTGCAGCCACACGTTCAATAAATGGCTTTCAATTTCATTACACATATTGTGTGTCAAAATTCCTTGAAATTGATAGCTGTGACACAAATTAATAACCAATTTCATTTTTTAAATGCCACCGACTAAGAAACAATTCCATTTTGTAGCTTCAATCAATGTGTGCTGTGACCAGCCGTTCAAATTGAAAATTAAATTGCCATTTAAATGGATAGGTGAATTTGAAATCAATCTAGTTTTCAATTTAAAAAGTTTGATTGTGTTAGTGAAAACAGTGTGAGGAAATTGAACGTCTGGCACCCAAGTAAGAAACAGCAAACCCTTTTAAAAAAATTTTATTTCAAATTTTAAAATTTTAGAAAATAAAAATCAATATTTTTGTTCGTCCTCTAATTGTTATTTCTAGTGTAATTAATTAAAGAAATGATTCACTGTTTAATATGCATGTATGTGCATATATAATTGTTCTTACATTGCAACTGAACTTTTTTTTTATTTAAATTGTACTCGAACATAAACATCGAAATTTAAATAATCAGTTAAAATAAATTAAAATTTGAAAGCATTGAGTTTAGTTGTGGGCTTGACAACGCAATAAATTTTACATTTTATTATTGAAATAAAAAATTAAAAAAAAAAGGAAAACAAACAAATAAACAAAAGAAAAAAAGTACAATAATTTACAACATGCACTCGGCCAGTCAAATGCCATAAATTGCAATTAATTTTCGAATGCAATACATGTGCAATTGTTGGTTTTGTTGCTGTAGTTGGTTATATTTTCGCGTTTTAATATTTATTTCACTTGCAACAATGTCGCACTGTTTGTAATGCATTTAAAATTGCACCAACATAACAACAACAACTATAAATAACAATAAAATTCAAATGTGCACATGAATGGTTAAAGCTGTGTGTGTGGGTTCGTTTTCAAATAGAAAGACGAATACTTTTGAATAACAAACTGATTGTTGTTTGCATTATAGAAACCAATGACAATATTTTAATAGCTATGTGGATGAGACATTCATTGATTGGCTTAATGTAAAAATTTTTTATTTTAATTCTAAAGGATTTCTACAATACATAATTATTGATTCTTGTTACAAAATTTTATATCAAGGATGATAATAAAAAACGAAAACCTATTAAAATAATTTCGTATTTTTATGCTGTTCAATAAAGTGGTTCGCCTTCCATACAAAAAAAATTGTGCCAGTCACTCCCTAGGATTAAAGATAATGTAAAAAAAAATTCAAAATATATTTTTTAATTTTTTTTCACGCCTATAAATATCGCTATTTTATTCTTTTTTTCACTGTGCCGCCATTTTAGGTCCGATCATAATATTTTGTGTTCATGGCTTTTAAAAACTCGGTTTGTACTAACCCTAATGCTAAATATTTTTGAACGGAAATCATGAATATAATATAACGTTGTAGTAAAAAATATAAATATAATATAATATAGTATATAAAATGTTATCAGCGGACTAAAAATTGCGACACAGTGAACAAAATACAAAAAGGGTGGTATTTATAGGCGTGGCAAATTTAATACCGGAAAATATGAAGCAAGTTAGCTCAGTTGGTATCGAAGCAAATACTAGAATTATTAAATATAGACTCGGTTTTTGAACATAACAACTACCAAACGAATGTATCAAATTTTCCACACTTGATTTGGACCTAGCACAATCTGGACGAACCATCTTTTATATTTTTTTATATATTTATTGGTGAGCCATATATTTTGTTCATGTGAAAGGCTTACCGCCTGTTTGTGTAAGACGTTTGAGTTAGAAATCCTAGCGTTTTTGTAATAGATTAAAGAAAAGTTGTACAAGTTTCTTTTAATCTATTACAAAACCGACATGATTTTTAACTCAAACGTCTTACACAAACAGGGGGATAAACTGTTGTGTCTCATGAACCACTCAAACGAATTACGGCAAACTAAGCCGATACATATATAAAGCATCTACATGATAGCCCACTTGTGCCGTATAAATTTTGGCCGTCCTCAAGATATAAGTTAAAACCAAAAACGTGATCTTTTTCATACATATTAAATAACCAATATGAAGTAAAACAAACCATTTATTTACAAATACGACGATTACTCAAACAATTTTAGGGAAATGCATGTTTGTTTGGAAAATAAAGTTTGTTTTTAATAGCATCTTCTGAAAGCTACTATGAGCATCTTCGTATTCAATTATTACTCCATTATTATTAAGTATACCACTTAAATCACAAAAATGTTCAATACATAAATATCACTTACAGTAAACTTAGTAACCAAACTCCAAATTCAATTGCTACGTATGTTTTCTTTAACGAAATATGAAAACCATATTTTTGCAGACCCTTTGGGTCAAATATTTTATATTATCTTTTAAAAACAAACTTCTTTTTTGTACCTATTTAATGTTCAAAAATAATGTACAAAACTATCTATCAAAGAAAAAAGAAAATAAATATTAAAATAAGAAAAAGGGTGAATACATTATGAAATTAATTAGTGTTTAACTAATAAGGAAAATTTTAGTTTGAGGTCAACAATTTTAATTGATTTTTTCAATTAAAATTAGGTTTTTTGAAGTTTCCATTAAAATTTAATTGAAACGATTTTATATATCAATTAGGCCAAAATTTAAAATATTTTTATAGATTCACTTAAAAATATTTTTTTCAAAATTCTTAAAGATTCAATTAAAAAATTAATCAAAAAACGTGAAAGAATCATAAAAAAGGTAATGTTTTTGGTTAGTAAGACTCAGCTTTTACAGCTATGTAAATAATATGGTTCTGCGAAAAATAAAACCGACTTCAATGCAAAGATCTGATAGAAGAAGATCAGAAGAAGTACGTGAAATATAAAATTGAATTTTAGTAGGCGTGCATCCGCCCATCTTTTCAATGCAGGATTGTGTGTTTTTCAGAGCTCAGGGTGCGTGTTAAGTCTTGTAAAAATCGTTAAAATAGAATAACTTAAAACAAAGTATAAAATTTTAATGGGCATGACCCTGCCCATTTTTTTAAATGGAAGAGAGTGGATATTTTTGAGCTCAAAGTATGTGGTAAATTTCGTAAAAATCGGTATAATAGAACCACGTGAAATATTATGATAAATTTTAATGGGCGTAACCCCGCCCATTTTTTCAACCTTCACAGCAATCAAATAAGTAGAATAACATAAAACTATGAAAAAATTTGTGGGCGTGTCCCAATGCAATGAGAGCAATGAGAAGCTATACCCTCTCAGACGAAAAAGGAATTTTTGAAATCGGTCTAAAATGTACCGAGTTATGCAGTAACACCGCCAAAAAAATAGAGACGATTTTGTAACCTCCGGTTAAACATTAAAGTTACTGCAAACAAATAACTATATCGATGAATGTTGCGATTTGCGGTGCGCAAAAATTTACTCAATCCACTTACTATACTATTTTTTAGTACTTTCATCCGAATCTGAGTTACGCTTTAAATTTTAAGTGAATATCGAGTAAATACAACCGGTATAGAAATAGTTTTACTCTAAATTATTAACAGTCGCAACCGAAAATTTAATAATTTCCGTGATTCCGCACAGAAATGAAAATTCGACGGAAGACCTATTGATCGATATGCAAATTGCAATTATTCATTCCTGCGGTATACGCTTTCAGTGAAATTGATTCAACGTCCCTGTTTTTTATTAATTCTGACGTGGTATAGTGTCGGCTGTTGTTAAAAAAATTATTTTAAAAGATATACATACATACACACACGCATATGTAAATACATACATACAATTGTATGTATGAACATATGCCAGTATTATTGAAACGTTGAATTGAGTTTATAAAAGAAATTTTACGAAATGGTGTTTTTCGTAGTAATACAGAAGTTTTTTAAATTTATTTATATTTTTCTAAAAAGTTATTATTTATTTAATCAAACTGAGTTTTCAATCAAGATCTTCCATCTCCTCAAACAACGGCATATTTCACAAAAAATAATGTTATTTCGACTAAAAAAGTAGTTCCATCAAGAGAAAAAGTAACTATTTCCCACAACGAAAAAAATATGAATTTTCAACAACAGACAACATAACTACTTCTCAAGAATCGATTGTTTTAATCTCATGTCTTGTTAAAATCATTAAGTTGGTAATCCAGTAGGGAAGTGCTTCCACCAAAAATGCGTAATTCAAAACTCGATTACCTTTTTTGAAATTTTTTGCTGCGTGTCTGCAAGATGGATTGCCGCGTTTGCTCTCAAGTGACCATAAACGTAAACGTGTGACACCTTCAAAGGATTGTTTGGAGTTCTTTAACCGCAATCCGGATGGTCATTTAAGAGACATGATTTTTCATACTTAGTGTAAAAAAATTTCCATTTTGTATATTATATAATCTGAAAGAAAAAATAAAAAAAAGTTAATAAACAAAAAAGTTATTAAACTTTTACACCCCTTGGTTTCTTTTGGCCCACCCTGTACAAAGAATTCCTCAAGGGATATTCGTTTGTGTTTTTTTTTGTTTGCGGTCTTTTTTTGTTTTTGTTATTTATGATTGTGTATTTGTTTAGAGGTACACATACATATATAGTATTCCTCAATATCACTTTGTTTAATTTTTTTTTGTTTGCGGTTTTTTTTTTGTTTTTGTTATTTTTACTATGTAAAAATATCAGCAAAGCATAAAGCTTATTTATTAAAGACAGTATGTACCTATTACGAATAATATGTACTACGAATATTTTTTGTTTGTTTAATTTTTTGTAAGTAAGAAAAATTCCGCTAATCGACTGTTCGCTATGAAGGTACCACGAGAACTCTAATTTATAATTTACTTTTGTATACGAAAAAAAGTTAAAGTTTTCTAACCCTGGAAACATCTCTTTAATTTTTTTAGTTTTTTTTTAATTTTTTTAGTTAGAAATACCAATTTTATTCATATTGAAGTATAAAATAAGTTTATTTAATAAAAAATTATTAAAAACTAGTTTTCGGTAGTTATTTTGTATGGCAAAATGAAGTTTAAGTCTCCCAGCTCGGAAACCGTCTGCTCGATTTTGTTGATTTTCAATACCAATCTTACTTTGACCACTTCTGACCCACCAGTTCAAGAACGAAGTCTCTAGCTTTTCTGGGAGCTTCGGAAAACCGATTTCACGTACAGACAGACGGACAGACTGACATCGCTTATTCGTCTTCCCTATGCATAAGGATCCAGAATATATATACTTTATGGCTCGCTTATTAATATTCTGGAAATTACAAATGGAATGGCAAACCTATATATACCCTTTTACCATTTTTTGGTAAAGGGTATAAAAAAAAACGTAGAACAAATGGAGTGAGATCCGCCCAAAAAGCATAAATATCAAAATAAAGTGAAAGCTTCGTATCCAAAAACTCTGTCCTGTAACAGCATTGAGTTCAAATTATTGGCCACCAATCTGTTGCTCTCGCTTAGTCCTAGTTTACACTATGCAATCCTTACTGCTAATACGATTAGTTTGTTAGGTGAATGAGAGAGAGAGAGACGAGGGGAACAGAATCGTTTCTTTTCCCCTCCTCTCTCTCTCCTAACAAACTATTCAGCTTAGTAATAAGACTTGGATATTGTAAACTAGGACTTACTTGACAATATTTCCAATCGTTATAGATATATATATCGGGTGTTTTTTTTAGAGGAATAGAACTTCGAATTGAAATAAAGCACAAGAAAATCGTTTTAATGTCCATCAATTTGGCTTTATTGGAAGGATAATTTTATGCCATTAATGTTTAAATATGAATTCGGGCATGTGGCCGCCGCGGCTGGCTCGAATAAAGCCAATTCTACAGGTCCAATTTTCAACCACTTTTTCGAGCATATGGGGCCGTATGTTGGCAATAACGCCACGAATGTTGGCTTCCAAGTCCCCTAACGTTTCTGGTTTGTTGGCGTAGACGAGCGACTTCACATATCCCCAAAGAAAATAATCCAATGGTGTCAAATCACACGATCTTGGTGGCCAATTGACAGGTCCATTCCGCGAAATTATGCGCTCATCGAATGTTTCCTTCAATAAATCGATTGTGACGTGCGCTGTGTGGCATGTAGCGCCGTCTTGTTGGAACCAGAACTCATCCACATTCATGCCATCCAATTCGGGAACAAAATAGTCGGTTAGTCGGCTCCAATTGCTGTGCACGGTGGCGAATCGATTCATTCGGGTCCTCTTCAACACTTTGCTCTACAGCGGCAATTGTTTCTTCGGTGCGCACTGTTCGACGTCTCTGCGGATGCGTATTATCACATAGAGTAAACGTAGTGCGAAAACGATCCATGCTTAACCGAATTAATTGCTCTGATGGACGATTATGTCGACCATAAAATGGACGGAGCTTGCGGTAAACTTCGCGAACTGAACCATTATTTTCGAAATAAATTTGCACGATTTGCAAGCGTTGTTCTTTTGTCAACCTGTTCGTGATAAAATGGCAAACCAAACTAAATATTAATCACTTGACAGCTGACAAAATGGCCGCCAGTTAAAAAAGTGATGCCAACTTAAAGTTCTATACCTCAATAAAAAACACCCATTACTTATGTATGCATGTATGTATGCATATGCCAGTGTTATTTAGAAGAAAACAATGTAATTTTTTTTATAGAAACTATTGCCGAAATAACAAATATACTCCAAAGAATATTTAAAAGAAAAGGAGCGATCCAGTTTCCATTCCCAGTCATTGTTTTCTCATTTCATGTGTTAACAAAAATAGTATAATTGTAGAAAATTAACTAGTGATGTATAAACACTCAAAACAAACAAAATAAAGCTCGTTATTCTAGTGATTCTTTATCTGCAATAAAATAAATAATATAAATAAAAAGCACTTTTAACAAGGATTTGTTGTGAACTTTTTTTTATTATTTTATTAAATACAAGTTGCAACATTTTTTTTTTATTTTATAGAAACAATATTTCTCTGAAAACCGACAAATAAACAAAATAGACACGAGTATTTTGTGAGTTAACAATCGTTGTTTTGAGAACTAATATGCAAGTGACAAATAAAGAATACAGTGTTGCCACGATATTTTAAAAAAATTTAGTTAATTGATTTTTAGTTAAAAAACTGATTATGAATACCAATATTTAAAAAACGTTATTTAGCCTTAAAACGTTTTTTAACTAATATGAATTTTAAACCTCAATCAACTTTTTTTTTATGAATACGGCTGATAGAATATTGGCTTTTGAAATAAAAAACTATTCTTGTAAACAATATTTAATTTAAAAAAAATCGGCTTTTGTAACTCATCATTTACCGCTGTACTGAATGTCTATGACAATAAAACAAAATCAAACACCTTTTTGATATTCTTATTGGAATAAAAAATTAACTGGAAATAGTTTTATTTAGAATACAAATGGAAAAAATTAAACAAAAAATATTCTGCAGAACAATTATACAAAATCTCGATTTTACAAAAAAAAAATTACGGACGTTATTATATATATCGAAAAATATTCGATATTATTTTAAAGTGAAATTATTTGTACAATTTTTTTTAGTATGTTTATAGGAAAAGGTCTCTACGCCCAGAAAAAAGATTGTTTAGAAAATTGTTAGGGCATTGGTTATTTGAATCAACTAGATTTCAGTTCTCGGTATAAATTTTCTATTAATCCAAAAACAATCCATGTTCATTAAATAAGATGTGATGAACACAACCGAATAAAATATTATGAATTCGATGTTAGTACCAATGATTGGTATTTGCAACTATACAAATTATCCTTATATATTTACGTTAAAATAAATAATACAACGTTTATGCTTATGTCAAATAGTATATTTTTTTACAATGTGTGTTTTTATTTGCGTTTGTTTATTCTTTTTTTTTATTTCAGCAAGGAAAAGCTATTTTTCTCTTGCAGGTACCAATTGTGATCATATTTTGGTCATGCTAACCATATTTTTGGTAGCAAGCATAAATTCTATTTCAAATTGCATACTGCTAACAAATTTTATCTGCTGTTGCAACTAATGGGTTAATGGTATAATTCTATGATACTTGATGCAACCGCCAAAAATTTGATTGGCAACAAATTCGGTTGTGTCAACAAATCTGTTATCTCTGTGTACAGATAAAAAATCATATGTGCAATAAAGCCGAACACTGGCTACAGATGTTAAAAGTGCACAAGCGGATCAAAAATTTTGACATTTCTCTTTAGGATATGGGCACAAAATTTTTAATATTTTCTTCCTTTCAAAATCAAAAAAAATATTAGAGTTTATATCTTATTCTGTTAGGAATTCCAACACAGTTTTCCGTTTTATTTGGTTTTGTCGCATTAGAATTTCAGTACGTCAGTAAATGGTTGTTTAGTTAAAATAGCCGAATATTTTTTCAAATTAAATATGGCATACAAGAATATTTTTTTTTTATTTCAAAAACCATTCAGTAACTTTCTAACTGAAGTATATTAAATCCAGTTGTGTCTAACAATATTTCAAAATAGTTATTAGAAACGAACGTACATAATTAAATATAACTACAGTGTTTTGAGAATTCTATTTCTATGGTAATTATGTTTCTATGTTTATAAATATAAAAAAATTTGCAATTAATTGATAACACTAACCAACAAGGGTTTGGACTGGAGCAACCAAATATCTTTCCTAGGGTAATTTGGTAGGCTGAATTTGAATCTGTAATTAGTTTTTCTGTAGCACGTCAGATTTTTGAGATACAAAAATAATGTTTTTATTTGTTTTTTAAATAAAAAACCATTAGTTTATTTAAAAATCAATGACTTTTTAAAAGTGAATGGTGTTATTTAACGTTGTTTGTTTGTACTTTGTTGGTTTCGTTTTACGTATTAGAGTCCACCCATAGTCTCCGGCTTTGCTTTTGTCCGAAATTCCTTGATAATTTCTTTAAATTTTTATTAAATCTTGGTGACCACGCCCCCTTGTTCGTCTCTCTGAAAATTGCTGGTAATGGATTATTTGGTGGAAGCAATAAATTTAAAAAAAATCACTATTATTAACGTGCAACAACAAAGAACTCCCCTGAGTGCACTCGTTAAAATATTTACACTTTCTCCATGGCAAACTCTATTGATCCAAGACATAAAATGTTTTTTTTTTAATAGTTTCACAGCAGATTTTAGATTTACTTGGAGATAGCCAAACAGAACTATTTCCAAACTCTATTGTCCAAAATCTGATACTTACAAGATTAGATGAAAGTAAATACTACGAAATGTTCTGAAATAAGGGGCTTGATATGTGGATTTAAGAAATTAACACGAAAATCATCTCAGAAGAATTTCATGAAAAAGTGGAAGTCTGAACGATTTCAGTAACGTTAATTTTTTAGCCTAAGAGAGGGTTAAGAAGAGAAATAAAAAGGTATACAAAGAGCCAAGAAGCGGGTTCAATATCAAGATGTTGCTGAACCTTCTGTAAAAATCGAATGTTCACATAAATCGAAAAAACTTTATCTAAAGCTGTCCAAAAGGTTCTAGTCAGCAATAATCTGATGCTGAAAATCGTATTGCTTATGAAAGACAGTCCTTCAGATCAGAGCAATATTATTGCGCCAGAATGTAAGAACCGTTATATGGTAAAACTAACAAAATATTGAGCGAAAAGTATACGAAAAATCTTTTTTGGTATACCATGGAATAGGTATGATAGATGGAATTAGCGGAAATATAAAAAGATTAATTAGATAGAAAATAATGATGAAATGAAAAAGTCATGGAATGCAGAAAATATATTTTATCTGCAGATAAAACTGTATGCAACTATTGATGCTTGCTTATTTTACATATGTACACAGAAAAAAGTTAAAACAGGATTCAATTAAAAAGTACAAAGATTCAGTTAAAAAATTAATTATTTTTCAACCAATCACGGAAATTGTAGTATTAACTCATCCATTTTAATTGAAAGTTTTTTTGATATTTTCAATTAAAAAAATATTACATTAACTAAATATTTAATTGATGGTTTCTTAAAGATTCAATTAAAATTTAATTGAAATATTTTGAAAGATTCAATTAAAAATTAATTGAAATATTTTTAACAATTCAATTAGAAATCTTAAAATCTTAAATTTTTTAAAGATTTTAATAAAAATGGTAATTTAAATATAGAAAAAATTTAATAGAATAAAAATATAAAAAATTATGTTATTTACATATAAAAAATTAAAAAAGGAAACATTTGCGTATTGTACCAAAACGGAAGTACGAATGGTGCAAAAAAAGTACAATGGCAGTATTTGGTGTTTAATAGTCTTGCGTAAGTGTAGATGAAGAATGACGAAGCTTTTCTTTGAATTATGTGTGTAGTTTGTGATTGGATTTTAAAGAAAGGCTACGATATTTTCCATATGTACCTACGCAAGAAAATTTTCATCGAACGCCAAATACCGCCAGTGTACGAACTTTACCATCCATAGTTAGTCTATCAGCTTTTATTTCTTTTTATTATTTGCTTGTTAATTGTCAAAGGTAAGAAAATTATTTATTCCACGAATGGCAAAATTACCATGAATCAAAAAAAAATTGAGCTGAATAGTTTTTTTCCCCCATATAAAATATCAAAACCAATTAAAAGATTAATTGGGTATTTTAATTGAAAATATTATATTCAAAACAATGTGGCATACTATAAGAAACAACTCGATTTTCATACATAAAACAAAAGTTCTTTTATTAAATACAATTAATATGTATGTAATAATTCTTAACCATTTCATAGTATTCTGAGTTAAGCTCTGTTGGTAATAATTTTTTGATAGAGCAATAAATTCAATTAAAACAAACAATTAAAATATTAATAAAAAATACTTTTTTTTCTAAGCAATCATAATAATAATTGAAATATGTCGCGAACGTGCCGCTATTTCTTTGTACGGGACAAATATAAAAATCAATTTTGAATTACAAATTTGTATTTTAGTTAATTTTTAACGTCAAGCTTATTTCTTAGTTATAATTAGTTAAAAGGCCGACTTTACATCTGTGTGCCATGCCAACAAAAGGGCGTAACCATTAATTACTAATGAAAATCTGTTTGATTCAGACACGTATATATTAAGTGAAATAAGTTAATAGACAATGTAGGAGAATCCAACATCATTGGAAACTGTTCAAATCAATAAATACATATGTATGTACATGTCTGAGTAAACAGTTTTTCATTAGTAATTAGTGGTTACGCGTTTTTGTGCACATGTCACACAGATGTAAACTCCGCCTTATACATTTTTTCCCATGTGTCAGACTTTCGCTGGAATTTAGGATGAACTTGTTCACATTGCTCACTTCGCTGAATTGTTCAATTGAACTAACAAAAGTCTACTACACACCAAAAATTCTCACATTCAAGGACAAGTTTACTGGCTTAAAGGAAATATTTACCAAAAATTTGTAAATGGTTTGAATGTTTAGGGAAATTGTATAATAAGAACTAGTCAATCTCGTTTTAAATCAAAAAATAAATTTCAGGAAAAGACTTACTCCTGATTAGTTCATCAAAATTGGATTACTTGAAAGATATAAAAAGGTATTCAAAATTTTAAAAAAATATTTACCAGCTTTAAGTATTTTTTCTTTAAATTATAAAATATATTTTTTAATTTGCATTAAGCAAAAAATTAAAGTAAATTTTTTCATATTTTCGAGGAATATTTGAACTTTAAATATATTTTTTGTAAATAAAATAATATTTTAAGACTCAAAAATTTCAATATATTGAAGTATACTTATTCAGGCTGCCCTGTTAGACAATTGGTTAGAGTGCTTGCCTATCAGTCAGAAGGTTTTTGATTCAATACTTGTCTCCTCTCAAGGAATTAATATGTATGTATGGTGAATTAATTAAGGATATAATATTAAGATATAATAAAAAACATACCATGTGGTATAGAATTTAATTAAAAATAAAAATAAGTACTAGAATTAAAGACATTAAAAAATTTTTAAATTTACTAAATTTGAGATCAAAGATGGAATTTTTTTTTTTTTTTTTTTTTTGCAAAGCTTCGAATTTTATGGGAAAATTTTACTTAATTTGAGAAAAATTTTACTTAAATTAAAAAAATATAATTACTATAAACTAGTATATTAATTAACTAGAAATTTAGTAAATATTTTACTGGTTTCAAGTAAAAAAAACAGCTTTGGCACCATAAGACAACTTTTTTTTGCTCAAATTTAAAAAATGTTCCAAAGTTTTAGTCAGTTTTTTTTTTTGAGTGCACTATTTTTTATTTAAAGATGTGTAGGTATGTGTATTTCTACGAAGCATAATTTTGGTTTTGACTCAAGATAATCGTATGTTATATACAATTTATTTAAAGGTTTTAAATATTTATATTCCCTAATTTTTTTAAGCTTAAGGTCTCTTGATTTTATAATAAAAAATTTTTTGTTTATACAAATTTCGATATTTCGCCACTTCTTTGTGTGTGCTTTGGCAATCATTTACATTGACAAATAAGTGAAGTTAATTTTCGAAATGGAAGCAAATAACGGGAGGATGAATGCCTTTCGATGTTGCCAAAGTCTCTAAAAAAATATCAACAAAGTTAATATATGTACATACAATAAAGAAAAGATATGGTTATAGAATGGTTGAGAAAACAATATTATGTTCTCTGAAATAAATGTGTGGTCGTTGAAAACTAGTTATTGTTATTTTAAACATTGATTTCCTTACGACAAACAGAGTAATTTTTGAATTTAATAATTACATTATAACATTCATAGAAAGTGCGATATGATTAGGGTTTAACAATATAGTTTTGTTAAAAATTTATGACGACGACATTATTTGTATTATTATTTAAAAATAATATGGTGTAAATAACAATATAATGTTATTCAAAACCATATTATATTAAGTTTAAAAAAAAATCAGAAATTTCTGTCAGTTCAGTGTTTCGCTTATAAGCTATCGGTAGTGCACGCGTGGTGTTAAATAAATAAAGTATAAATAAAAGGGTAGATCAAAAAAAATATATATACATACATATGTATATCTCTTTATACAGACGTGTCTAGATTTTGTATATACACACATATGTGCTTTAATTATGAAAGTGGTCCAAGTCATATGCATTTTTGCCTCTAAATATTAAATAAATCTTAAAAAAATTCAATAAATATTCACTAAATATTGAATAAATTTATATTAATAAAGACTAGTACAATTCTAAATTATAATGTAGCATAGTATAAAAATATTTTTTAATTTCTTCAAATGTAATCTAGTAAATATCTCGATCACAGAAATATATGACTTAGAGCACTTTCATAATTAAGGGCACATACAAAAGTATACATTTTTCTATATGCATTTTATTTCAACAATATTAATTTATTTTTATTTCGGATTGAACGCACAGCTGTTTTAAACAAAAGATCTACCAAACAAAAGATCTACCAATAAATATATGATTGAAAAACAAAATAGTATTATTATATTAAATGATACTGTGGTCGTATTTAATATAAGAACATGGTATGGTGAGTCTGAATTATATTTTAGTCATATCTAACAATAGTGTTGTCATATTTATAATACTAATATTAGGTTTAACAAAGTTCATTGTTCTTGTAGATAATATTATTATTAACTCAGATAATAATATAATTTAAAGTTTGCTTTTTTTTCTATTAACAATAATATGATTTGACTGCAACCATAAAATTCAATCATGTTGCTGTTTGATTATGGTTACCTCAACCATATTTTCTCTTTGCGCGTACATACATACATGGGGACTGACTACACCTAATGATATGCTGGATATTTCAGCCACAACATTTTTCTTAGTATCCATTTACAGTTTACATACGAGTGCATATGTATGTGAAGTTTTGACAAAAAGATAATTCAACTATTGCGAGCTCAGCAATATATAGTTCAGTGTTTTTCATACGGGATTTCCCGGGATCCCGCAAATTTTCCGGGAAAGAAATCCCGGGAAATTTGTGCGGGAATTCCCGGGATTTTTTTTTATTTTATTATGGCAACTTTAGTTTGCATATACAAATTCATTGATTAGTGTCGTTATTAACTTTATGAATGCGATGGTGTAATAATAAGGTGATGGCACTAGCGCAATAGCTTACAACAATTAAGGCCGAGTTTACATCTGGCACACATGTGCTGTGAGACTTAGAGGCCTTTATTTACCAAAAGCGGAACGCGACGTTCACAATTTAATTCTACAACAATTCATAAAAGTAAAAACAGAAATGCGCAAGGCAACAAAAGAAAAATTACAAAATAATTACAGATTCTCTTTGGTAAAATGAACGATTCTATTAATGCTCTACTAAAGTCCCATTCCCAAGCAAATATTTTGGAATATTTTTTTTAATAACATAATTTGTTTCTTTTTGCGTTATATCAATGCATTTGGCCTTGGATTTACATATAATATTGATATTTATTCATTACTATTATATAAAGAACTGAAATAATATTATTTTTTGACTAAAGGCAGAATTAGTTTTTACTCTCTGTTCTGTTTCGAATCAGTTGAATCTTTTTTGTTTATGGAAATCTAATACAAGTCGTTAGTTTTTCTGTTTCGTTCTGTTCTGTTTCGGTTTAACCTGTGAAAATCAAAAAAAATTTAAGTAATTGTAAGTGACAGCATAAATTAAATAAATACATTTTGAAATGAATTGTGATTGTGCTTTTAGAATTTAAAAAATTTAATTTAAAAGAAAAACATAAATTATATTTAAACTTAACAATGGACGATGCAAAACTCATCGCTTTAGTGGTAGAAGTAGCCAAATTGGAAGCAGAACGTCACAGCACAGAACAGCAACATAAAGTAAAGGCTAATGAAGCCCTAATTTGTTTATAAAACGTTATTATTTAACCGATCTCATGAATTACAATTTGTTTTTTGTTAAAATAAATTAAATTAAAAAATATTTTGTATTGTTTTGCACTGCGCGGGAATTCCCGGGATTTCCCGGGAAACCAAAAAGTCGTTCCCGCTTTCCCGGGAAATGAAAAAGTCCGGGAAAAGAAAAACTGTAGTACCTACCTACACAGAAAAATAAGATTTGTAAATACAAATAATTTAATTGTAAATAATTAATTAAAACATTTATACAAAAAGGCAACTGCAACGATTTTTGTAAATACAAATACGACATTTGTAACATTTGAAAATAAAATCAACTTAATTATAAATAATCAGAAATAATTTTTAGTCAGGCTTAAGTTCAGTAATTTCAATTCTTTTTTATTGAATGAAATATTTTATTAATTAATTAATGTGAGTTTCTAAAGAAGAGAAAAAAATTAAATTAGACTTTTAAGCTGGGGGAAATACCGATATTTTTCTGTGCAGCAACACACTTCATCAGCACCCTAGTCTGTCTACTTGGGTAGAGATTGTTATTAACATCAGCTATTTAACGTAAATTCTAATGAAACGGAATGTGAGAAATGATTGTTGTGTACAATTATTGATTTACCTTTGGTAAATTCATATGTAAGTATCACTATTTCTTTCCCCTGTTTTTCCATTTTTTAATTTTTCTATTTAGGTTAGCACGAAGTTATATTACTCTACCTACGTATGTTTCACTATTCTTGCTTATCTTTTACGATCATCACATTAATTATTTTTACTTATTCGATGTACCGTCGGTACATACAAATAATTATTATAGTAGTGGATATTATGTTACTTTGTTGTTGCATTCTCCGGTTTATTTGGTTTTCGAACATTAGTGATTGCCAAGTGAACAGTGATTGCCAAGTGAACATATTTTTGTCACGTGCCCATGATGAATTAAATGAGTCATTTTTAGATTTTAATTGAACTATAGTGAATTTTTAATCAGAAAGAATTTTTAGTCAGGCTTAAGTTCAGTAATTTCAATTCTTTTTATTGAATGAAATACTTTTTATTAATTAATATGAGTTTCTAAATTTTAATAAATTTGTTTTTCAAATTCTAGTGTATTTTTGAATTAAATGCAATTATAATATTAACAATGAGCATTGTTATTCCATTTTATTTGTGTTTGTTTAGAAAAATATTTTAATTTAATTTTTATGTATATTAGCAAATAAACTATTTGGTAGTTGATAGTTATTTTTTAATTTTTTTTTTTAGATTTCAAAGTCAATTAAAGTTAATATTATACTAAAAATGTGAATTGTTAGAATTTCCTGACAAATTTTGTTTATCATAATTGTTATATTAACTATATTTTTTATACACAATAACAATCCCCGAAACGATTTTTGGCTTATCTGCGAATAGCTGGATACCTCTGGAATAATAGACTAAAGTATCTACCTCTCTCAAAAGTTTCAACAAAAACTTTAGTTAAAATTTTTATACAAAGAGACAATCAAATGTTTTGTTGAATAACAAAAAATTTGGTTAGTTCAGTTTGTTGAAGAAAATTTCTATGTTTGTTGTATCAACAACTTAATTTGTTATACTAACTAACATTGCTATTCTCGAATTCCTGATAAATATCATTTAATTATTTTTAATAAAATGTTTCTTGTCACAGGTGTTTGAAATACCTATTCTTGAATTTCAGTTTATTTTTCAAAATCTATAGCATTATTACCAAAACTAAAAAATACAATTTGAAAAGCTTTTATGTTTGTTAAAAAATATAAAATGTAAATACAGGGTGGCGCAGAATGAGCTATATGGTTTAAATGGCTTATAACTTTCTTATTTATACGATTATTATGATTTTTTTTAATACAGTACAGTATATTATTGGGGAATGTTTTGCAATTAGCTTTGAAAAATTATATCCTGTATGTGATGTCCATTTTCTGCTTTGCACATACGTGCTCTTTTTTGCATATTTTCCATAAATTTTCGCAAAATTTCGTGTGTAATGACCATGATTTCTTTTCGAATGTTGGTTTTTAGTAGACTTGGGTCGAACTCGTTCACTAGTTCATTTTTGCCACAAACCAATGATCAAACCCATGTAATTTAAATGGGTTTGATCAGTGGTTTGTGGCAAAAATGAACTAGTGAACGAGTTCGACCCAAGTCTAGTTTTTAGTTGGAGTATGGTTCTTGGTTTCTTAACGTACACTCTTTTTTTCAAATATCCAGAAAGAAAACTGTGGGTGCAGTGTGTACATTAAAATGACGACGATATGCACGCTGTGTCAACATAATAGACTGCTGGTTTGAAAAATAAAATTCAATTATTTTTGTACGTTGTTCGATCGTGTAATGTCTCATAATTAATTCCCCAAGTCTGCTTCACAAAATGCTGAAAAACAAAGAAAGAATAATAATTAAAAATTTTATAAAGAGTTCAAACCACATAGCTCATTCTGCGCCACCCTGTATATAAGTAAATATAAATGTAACAATGAAATGGTATAAAAAAAAATACTTGCAGCATGTAGAAAATTTAGTTATACTATCCATATCTTTAAAAAATCGTGTAATTTAAAAAAATCCGAATGTTTTTTGGGCGAAACGTGCAAAAAGTGAACACCAAGCAGTTTTACTAAAAAATACTGACGAATTTAAAACTCGTACAAAATAATTATAATTTCTTATTTATGCACCGTGTTGTTTGGGTGTAATTACCCGATAAAGAATATTTTTCTTTTTGGCATTTGCAAGTTAAATATCGACCCCTTTGCGCGAAATTATCGTATATGCCAATTTTTTTGAAATTGAGTTTTTGATGCAATCTTGTTCTACATTCAAAGAGACGTCACCTGACAAAATATTGTAGGCGAATTCCACTTCGTCGCTCCAAAAATTGATTGAATACTTTAACGTATGTTACACTCCATTTTTTCTTGTGAGCGATTTTATCGTATCTGCCAATGAAGAATATTTTGCATATTGTAGATGTTACAATATTTACTACATATTTCTTTTTAATTTAGAATTAGAAGGTAAAAGGAATTGCTCGCTTTATTTTGCCTCTATTCGTTTTACCGTTAATTTTACAGAAAAGGCTATAAAGGCTCAGTTAGCCGACTGTAATGTAAAGTAACTGCAACAGTAAGAAACAGCTGATCGATTTTGTTATGTGAAAAGTAATGAAAATGGTTATAGAGATGTAATGTAACGTAACCTACTTTTCATATAAAAATATCAATCAGCTGTTTTCTACGTTACAGTTACATTACATTACAGACGGTTAACTGAGCCTTAAGTGTGTTCGTTTACTTTTGCAGTAAAATGCAGTAAATGAGTAGTTACTGCGAAAATTTTAAAATTTACTCTAAAAAAGAACTGTTACCGAAAAAAGTACGCGAACGGAAAAATAGTAAAAATTAATAAGATTAAAGAAACAGCTGACTCTAACTCCATATAGTATTGAAAAGTATATAACCTTTTTTGACTATGCAACTCTTTCAACTATTGGTACTCGATACAATATTATTATAACACGGACAATCTAAGAATAAATTCTGTAATTTATTTTATGTAATTGTTTTTAATTAATTTCTTCTTAATTTCCTTGTTTTGTTTTTGGCTAAATTAATAAAAATTACATGACTATTTGTTAATGTTACTGTTTACCTTAAAAGCAAGTGCGATACTAAGTACCCAGATACTTTACAGTTTTACAACTCTGAGTAATTAAAATATATTGCAAAACAAAAGGATTAATAAAATATATTACTAAATATGTATATTAACAGCTATTATTACTATGATTTATAAATTAATTATTTCTTAATGACTCACGATTTTTATTTGACCTTTTCTCAAATTTTTGCATTTTTCATTTGCTTATTTTTTATTTGTTTACATTTTGAATCATATGTTTTTATCTTACTAAACTTTACTACGACAAATTTCTGCAGTAAAAATTTGCAAAACACTCAGTCAAGAACTGTCACTTTACTCTCTCAGTTTGTGTTCTCATTTACTGTATTTACATCTGTGGTCGGCAAAATAAGGGCGCAGTGCCTTTTCTTAAGCGGCTATTACATGGTACGACTTGGTCTGCCAACATGGTCTGATGAGAGAGAGAGTTTTGCTATTAGACTATCATACCAAGTCGTCAAACATCAGTATAAAAGCAAACACTGTATGGTGAGGTTTATGTCTATTATGGCGCGTGAGTTAGTTGCTGCTTTGGTAATTGACGAATTGTTAGATGAGAAAAAGGAAAAAAGAAAAAAACGAATTTGGACAAAACAATGGTTGAATAAAAGACGAAAACGATCCCATACAAATTTATTAAGAGAACTGCAAACAAACTGCTGCGGGTTCAACTGTTTTTAATTTTTCAAGAAGTTTGTCATAACCCTTCTGCTTAAGAACTTTATTGTGGTATACTTCACTTTTTACCTGCCACAATTCTGGCAAACTTTCATATATTTCAATGAACTTTTTTAAAAATGCGCGCTCTAAGAATGCCATGTTTACTATTCGCTTACGAAAACAACAATGAAATTTACGCTGAGTTTTACAGAAATGCTATTAAACGAGTATGATGGTTAGATGACAAACACAAAATATGAAAATTTTTTGAAAACCATCCAACCAATTTGACAGACACGCATTTTGCACTATTACACGAGTCTGATGGTACGCCATCAGCCGCTTTATACTATTCTTTTATGTATGTGTACACACGCATTACTGAGAACAAGTTGTGTGTATCGCATATTCTTAAGAATCAGCGTTGCCAGAGAACAATTTTTTCCCAACAATAAGAAAATATGTGTGATGAGAATTTACAAAATTTTATATTTTCAGAAAATTATTACGGCAAACCAATAAATTTGGTTTGACAACGTACGCTGTTATGCATGAAAAAACGTGACATGCAAAGGCTTTGTAAAGCATATATTTAAATTATTTTAAGAAAATTTTCTACAAAACTATCTCTTTACTCATCTTTACATTAGCGTAGCAACAAGGGAAAATGTATTTCTTCATAAACAAAACTTGAGTGTTTCTTCTGACCATAATAAAATCAAGTTCGGTTTTGGAGATTTAAAATTTCAAGTAGAGGAAATGAGACGAAAATTTAACTGGCAACACCGACTCGTGGTAAGAGTATAACTCACACCATGATACAATTATAACAGGTACATGCACAAGCCCAGCCTGTCACTGTATACAGCGTGACCGTTTGACCGACTAAAGTGGCAATTTGCCACTTTTTCGACTGCGTTTCCTCTTTTTCGACTGCCTTGCCACTTTTTGACCCACTTTATTTAGGGTGAGTTATATGAAAATACATTAAAAATAAAAAGTTTAGCTCAGTTTTCTCGTTTTTTTTTAATTTTGCCCCTTTTTTTTGATAAATACCCCATTTGGTGCCACTTTTTGAAAAATGTCATCGGTCACCCTGACTGTATACATTGCAGATAATTGTCAAACTCTGTTTACAAGCTACAAAAATGTTAGTGTATGTGTGTGAATAAAATGATTACAGTGTTGCCAATTTATACATGGCTGTGTCTCCAATTACACATTGAAGAAAATTACACTAAACATCATTTGTGTAGGTTAAAATTAAAACAAAAATAAATAAAAATAAGACCCAAAGTAGAATTACACACAGATTATACAAGAATTTAATTACATGGCCTACACATGTGAGTAGAAATTACACACTGTCTAACTACACACAGATTGGCAACACTGAATAACTATAATCATGCAGGAATGCCGCGTCTGCAATTGTACTTTAGTTACCCTGTAATTGTTATTTTTATAAACAAAAGACATTTGTTTCTGACAATTTTCCATTTGGTTATACCAACAAAATACATGTGTTTTTTGGTGTTGTATTTTTGTTGTAGTCGTGCATGTACCTGGTATAATTGTATCATGACTCACACAATTGTAAAATGTAATGGTATGGGTTGCCGACCACGGATTTACATGGTAAATGAACGCAATTTAGTAAAATGCAGTAAAGTTCAGTAAAAATTTGTAAAAACTTTTGAGTACGCGAACGCAATTTATATTAAAGTTGAAGAGAAGCATTTAGCATGCATTCTTTTTCTGATCATGTATTTGAGGTAATCAGTTATTGTAAACCACTCCAAGTTAAACTAAACATAAATAAAGTTCGCATAGCTTTATTAGACAAAAAAAACAAAATCAATTGAACTCATTTATGGATATTTCGACTAGAGATGAGCGATATTTCGAAACCTGTTACTTTTTCACAGCAATTGAAAAATCACTAATCACAACTGTGACTGAATTTATCAAGTAACAGGATTTGGAAATATAGTTCTTTCATACAAACTGTAAATGTTCTTGTATGCTTACTTTATAGTAAATAAAGCTACTACATTAATTTTTTTTATACCTTCAGTGTTTTTGGAGAAAAAATTTCTTCGCTAATTCTCAATCTTTGGATGCGGTTGATTGCTTGTCGCTCTTCCTATTGGTATTTTTCAAAATATCAATACTAATAAATACTTTTAAAGCAGAATAACTGAAATGGGTTAAACCGTGATCACAGTCACTGTTTAATTTCACTGCTGCTCTTCTTATTAGTTTTTCTCAAAATAACAGAACTACTACAAACAAAATACTGCTAAACTGTGATCACACTCACAGTTTAAAAGAACGGCGATTTAGAAATCACGTTCACAATGAGCAACATTATTAAAAAATCACGTTATCGCTCATCACTAATTTCGACAATTCCACTAAAAAACTATAAATAACTTTAATTTTACCTTGTAAGTTACAAAAGTTGTACAATTCACCTTTGTGTATCTCTTTGCAAAAATTCAATGATTTGAAAAATATATATTTAAAAAAATTGCATACCGTCAAAATACCACAGTGAGTATTTAAATTTAAAATATTCTGTACGCGAAAAATATATGTTAAATGAAAGTGACGAAGAAGATTAACTCACTTATTATTATTATTGGTTTTTTTAAGTTTTTTTTTTAATGAATTCATGCTTCTGTTAAATATTGATTACAGTTTTTTATTACTTTGTACAGTTCTAAGTTAAAAAATAATGAACAAATACATAAAACCACAAATAAATCTTTGTTTCAATATATTTCTAACACTGACAAATGATATCGTAAATGTTGTGAATGAAATTATCGTATGTGCCAAAAATACGTTTTTGTCGGAAAACTTGAACTTTTCCACTGGAATACTTTTAGGTGTAGTTATATTAGTTAATTATCTAAGCACGTGTATATTTTCATTTTGATATTGCAAGCGAAAGCAGAGAAAAGTAGAAAAATGGCTGTCCTGTAAAATTTGGTTTTTGTAACATACGATAATTTCGCGCAAAGGGGTCGATATGTTAATTTTCATCCAATCAGAAATCTATTTTGGGGTTACTTTGTGTAGTAACTTTTGTAAAAAAATGTAATTATTTACAAAGTTTAATTGACTCGATTATATTTCTAATTGATTTTTGGTTTTATTTTCAATTAAAGTTATAGATTTTTTTTATGTATGTATATATTTTAATGCACATAAATGAGCTATATGGAAACTAAGCACATGAAAAATATAAAATAATCATTTAATTATTAGCCTAAAAGTAATCAAAGTAAAATAAACTGCATATGTACACATCAGGTCAAAAGGTATCCACTGTTTGGTAAGAAGTAACCAAAACGGCAACGCTGTTGCCATTGTAACTTCTCCTTATGTGCACGTGTGTGTTTTGCTGCCTGTCCCACTATGTCACTAGCAAACTTTCGAATGACAACTTATATTGAAAACAATAACAAATTTTCTAATGTTATTTTTGTTTGCAATACAAGTTGTCGATGGAACGTTTGCGAATGACATCGTGGGACAGGCAGTTAGTTTTATTTTTTTTTATCATTATCACCTGTCAAATGTGTTTAAAATGAAGCCTTGAATAATTTATGTGAATTTTATATGATTTTAAGCTGCTTCATAAACAAACAATTATTTGAATTAAATTTTTATATTGTATATAAATACGTACATACATACATACATATGTGTGTATATAAAACATATAACTTTTATATTAAACATATGTATGCATATACATAGTACAATGTATATTATAGTATAATATATATGTATATATTAATTATACTCAGGTACATAACTTCCCTGAAGGAAGCGTGGGGTTAAGTGTCCCCAAGTCACCACTTTTGTCCACAATGACTGTCTACATATTAATTTTCTTTTAGATGCGTAGAAAACATTTTGTCAGATACACATATATACATATGTATGGTATTTTGTGATATCGCAATAGTGTCTACTAGTGGCAAAGTTTGTCATTTCAGATATTTTTCATTGTGCGGCATTGCTTTCCATGTAAAAAACATAATGTGAACGGCGCTGCACGCGATTCGAAAATGACACCACAAAATGAAAACACAAGAAATGCCGGATGTTTAGTCAGTATTAGTTTCAGTAAATAGTTTTTACTGTTTCAATATATATGTATATTGTTTGTTCCAATCTTATTTTATGTAAAAAAGAAACTGTACACAGTGAAAAATTCTAGTTCAACAACCAGGGATAATAAGTAGAACAAAAAATAAGCAAATTAACTAACATGTGTATAATTAGTAAAAGAACAAAACGACAATGGTAAGACTGTTGTAAATATAGAGATTGTAAAATTGAGCTTACAATACAAAAAAGCTTTCAGCAAATTGAAATACGATGAATCAAAACAATTCACATATTCCACTTGCAATAATGCTAAGTATATAAAGCAGAAATCTACATCAACTGACACCACATACAGTGGACCAAACACAAAAGAACGCTGATGATGAAAGTTTAGTGGCCTTCGAAAACGGCTGGCTGTTCCGTTCAACTATGTGTTGTCAGAATATTTACAACTAACTTTGGTGTTATTTGTTCATTAATAATTATCACATGTAATTTGGCTTAAAAAGCGATACGAACTTTAGCCTGTTAAAATCATAAATATAGAAAGTTTATACAATTGTACTTTTTTGTACTTCATTTGGTACTATTTTAAAAATTTGGGAGACTACCTTGTAAGGCTGAGTTTACATTTGGCAGTTCAATTTTTAGATTCAGACACGTATTTATTAAGTTAAATAATTTCATACATAACTAATAAACAATTTTATAGAATCCAACATAATTGGAAACTGTTTAAATCAAGAAATGCATGTCTGAATCAAACAATTTTTCATTAGTAATTAGTGGTTACGCTTTCTTTGGCACATGGCACACATATGTAAACCCTACATACATATGTATGTAAACAACTAATATTTACTTTGAAATTAAAAACTTTATATGTACATATGTATATCTAGGAATGAAATTTAAAGTTGTATAGTTACGGATTTTAAAAGAAACGTTAAACAGTTCTATATACTCGTAACCTTTTGCGAAACTAAATAATAAAGTTACTTTTGATGACGAAATTTTAAACTGGCTAACAAAATTCACTCCCGAAATTGTTAGTAAATTTCTTAAAAAATATTCCCAACAGAAAATGGAAATTATGACACTATGGCGTTGTAAAAAGTGCGCATTTCAAGACATAGTGAGTGACTTGCTCACTGAACTAGGCACGAACTCATCATAAACAACACTTTCGCTATATGAGAATAAATGAACAGATAAACCTAATAAACAAAAATTTTGAGCCAAGCTTTACCAAATCACTAGTCGAATACCTTTGGAACAACTGGATAGAAATTTTATTTGTTGTAAAATATTTTCTTAATATTATCCCTATAATTGCAAAAATTTATAATAATATATATAAGTAAATAAAAGTGTTATTGCACCAAACATAATTTAAATTACTCAAAAAAGTATTTAAATATCCCTTATTTTTTAAATAGTTTATAATTGGGGTATTTTTTCGCTTTTTTCAACAATTGGTTAAAGTCTACTGACGAGTTCTTTAAGCGAAAAATAAAATGTATATAGACGTTGCTTAACCAAAAACAAACTAAAATTATTTTATTAATTTAAATTTAATACCCTTGGTAGATATTTTGTTCTTTATATTTTTACTTCAGCTTTAAACATCCCAAAGTTTAATAAATTTCATTTAACTAATAACCATTTGTACAGTTTCATTCCTTCATTATTTGTTTAGATTCCAAAAATTTAGCACAACTGGGACCATCATCTTGACAGACAAAGTTGGCATCTAATTGTAACAACAATACTCATCGATATGAAAGAAGAAAGCCATTTTAAGTTTTTGTTATTATTTTATACAACAACGTAAATATTTGCTAAAAACCCAAGTATCCGACATAACAATAACAAAATATAAAAATTAAAATAAGGGTATGTTTCTTCGCCCTTGTAATAAAAAAGCGTATATGTATGTATGTATGTTGTATACATTTTACGTAATCAATTTTGAAAAGTAAAAAGCAAAATAAATGAAAATAGGAAATGAGGAAATAATTCTAAATCACATCACAAGCAGAATGGAACAAGGGCTGGGTCCAATATAAAAAATGTATAAAAACAAATAAACAAACTTATGTAAACACCCACACACACTCAGGCTGAAACGAATTTACTTGGAATTGCCTTTAACCCACATTAAAAAAATAAGAACTTTCAGGGCTGATGAACAAACAAACCAACAGCAAAACTTCTAAACTTAAACGAAAAGAAACTATACAACAACAACTTTCTCAACTGAAAAGGGAAGGCGCGTGATGCTTATTTTAAAATTGCGTGTTTGTTGAATAATGGAAAAAGAGGTTTTGGTTCATAAGCAAGGGAAAGGAGAAGCATTCCATGGTCCTATACTCACGGAAATGCTTACACAGTTAAAAAAAATTGCTGAAATTATTGCGAAAAGAGCCAGAAATCAGTTACCATTAAACTTTATTCTTATTAATTGCGATACCAAAAATCTGCTGTCGCTTAGCAAAAATATTTAATTGCTCAACATTCCATTAAAAGGTAGTGAAATCTGAAACTGTTTTAAATAATTAAGGAAGTTCAAAACTGTAGTTCCAATAAACTCAAGTTCAGTAGTGCGATTCACTAACTTAACGATAATCGCATCGTTAAGATAATTATAACGAAAATTTATCGAATGTGCTATTCAGTAAAATTTTTAACTATATTAACTATAAGCGACAATAATCAACAGAAAATATCAGCTGCGTACTAAAAAGAAGTTACGAAATCACACAACCTTTATTGTAAGCGACAAAATGTATAGACAAAAATTACGACTGTCGGATCGTTAAAAGTTACTGAATCGCACTACAGATTTATGTAAGTCGCGCATTTGATAACTACACAGTTTTAAATTAAATTAAGTAAACAAATTAAATTACAATTCCAATAATTTCAAAATGTTCCAAATATATTCCGCGTAACAGATACAGTTATGATACGGCATTGGTGCCATCGTAGCCTATTCCATAACAAAAATATTAGTGCTATTAATTTTAAACAAAAATATTAGTGTTCGTTTACTTTATTATATTTAACTAAAACCAAAATTACTCATTCTCTAAGCGTATGCGTCCTCATTCTATGTTGCAACAGGGCGAATGTAATATAGTTTATTGAACACCACTAGTGTAATAAGAGGTTATAAAATTGGGCAAACAAATAGTTAGAGCCAATTTCACCAACTTATTTAAATATCAATTCATATTTAAAAGTCGATATATAAATATGAATTGATATTTGAATAGAGTTGGTGAAATTGGCCCTTAGTGAATTTACAATGAGCATCTTAAAATTTTAATGTGGCAACATTGTAACATCTTAAAAATGTCATTGCAACTAGGCAACGATACAAAACACAGTATATCGAAGTATTAACACAACAAAAATAAAATTGAACCGGTGCAATATAAAGACATATTTCAAAACGTCTTTGTGAACTCCTTAAGTGTTTTCTCATACAACAAGTTACATAGAAAACTTTTTGAGTGTTTGCCGCAGAAAAATAGTCAACTTTCAACTTTTTAACGTGTTGTGTTGATTTGACAGTTAATCAGCTGACAAGAATTATGGTCTGTCCCACGATGTCGACAGCGTTCGACCAGTAGTACACTTACATTAAAAACAGAAACAAATTTTAAATTTTTTTATTGTTTCCAATGTAACTGTGCGAGAATTCGAACATTTTCGATATCGTGGGACAGGTCCTTAAAATACATATATTAAAATAAATAGAATCATGCAGTAAAAAACATACAGCAAACAAGAGAAGAAGAGAAGAGATTAAAAAACATACATTATTGGATAAAAAGGGAATTGAAATCTTTCCAAATCCATATAAGTTAATAAATAAAAAAAAGAACTGAGCGAAAAGACGATTATAACCACGCGTGCTGTGCACTTCTACCATAAGATTCGAAATAATTTTAAATAATTTGTATACTCAAATGAACAAAACTTTGTGTTGATATCATTATTTGCAAGCTCATGATTATTCTCCTTCACGAGTTATCTTATCAAGGCAATAAAAATAAATATTCCGGAAGCCCTCGGGTAAATTGTGACATTCGATACTGAAAGAAATTTCAAATTATTTTAATCGAGTTTATATGGAAACGTATTGAAATTTCCTTTGAATGTCTCTTTTCGAAATAATTTTGAGTATGTGCATATTTGTATTGTAAGATGCTCTCGGTATGTACTCAATATGACAAAATGTCAACACGCTGACATTTTGTTTTAGTGTCTGCAATCCTGCCAACTTGCTCACAAAACGGTCAAAAATATTAGAAATGATAAAAGTTGCCACTAGTACACACTTTTGTTTTTCTTTTCCTTGTCACAAAATGTCATATTGTGTACACGTCATAAGCGAAAGAAAAGTGATTTTCATTTATTTCTCTACGAGTACTAATTCGAACGATAAGTTGAAAGAAGACGTAAGTGCTTTCATACACATTTTCGTACCACTAACTAATTAATATATTATTGTAAACTTTAGGTTTGATTATTGTTTTATATACTTTTTATATACTCGCACATTTTTAAAAGAACGAAAAGTGACATATGTAATCAAAAGCGAAAGAATGCTGACAACATTGTGGAATGAAAATTTATTAGAATTCGACCGACTAGTTTTCTTTCGCAGAGTTTTTCTTTCGAAATACATAAGTATATATGTACATAGTTGAAATAGCAGTAAATGAGTTAATACTTTTTAAAAACTTTTTAGTTATTCAAAATTTATATTTTCGTAATTGGATACAAAATTTGTATCGTTCTTGGAACTTTGAAAATTGAGTATTAAAAGTTTTTCGTGATTGAAATTAGAATTCAATTATTTTTGATACATTTGGCTTTTCCCAGATCTTATAAGTCGTTAATTGACTCTATGCTGAGTTGAAAAAAAAATTTAATAGCAAATATATAATTTTAAATCGCAAAATAATCATTCAAACTTATCCATTTTGCTTTAAATTTTGGCCTACATGCATCTTCACGGACGACAACTTAAGTGAGGCCACTTAATTGATAGAAATATAAAACAAAACGACCGGAAATGATATGCTATCAATACTTGAGGAATAGCCATTTATCATTATTTTCTCCTATTTTTTGAGTGTAATTAATCTATTTGTTACATATATATATATACATTCACATTTAAGTAAAGGTCGTTTTCTAATTTAGTTTAAAAATAAAGCTTTAGAACCCCAATTGCGTGCAGAAATTATTATTGCAAAGTGAACCCAACAACTTGCTTTTAAATTAAATCCCATTTCTCGCTAACACCCATTAATGGCCGATGTTATTATAACTCAAAATGAAAAAGTTGTTTTTTGCACTATCGCAATGATAACTTTACCCATTTCCATTCACCTTGCATTTCTCATTTTGTTGAAACTTGTGTAGGAAAAAGGGTCTTTTTTAAGGGATTACTATAAATTTAATGGAAAATATTTTAAAATTAACTTTAGCCAAAATGTAATGATTTGGAGTATTTGATGGGATGGAGAAAAGGTTGCTCTTATGTTTCCCCTTTTTGTTGTCAAGGCAACATACACAAAAATGAAATTAAACGAAGTGTAATTTATTGTTTTTAACCAGCCAGTCAGTCAGTCAGCCAGCCATCCAGTCAGCCATACAAACACACTACACATCTCCATCTTTCTAGACTCTAGAAATAAAAGACCGTTCGGCTGGCTCATTTTTATTACCACACTGTCCTGTTTCAAAGAGCAGCAACAAAATATAAACCTAAATTGTGTACGTCCAAGTATGTGAGTGACAGAAGGAGGTTTCAAATAAGTTTATTCCGAAATGTCATTGAGTGGGTGGAGGCTTGCTTGTGTATGCGAAATTGTATTGAAAGTAATTAAAATAATTTCCTAATGAAATTTGTTGTCCCGCTTTTGATTTTGTTTTCTTTTTCTATTTACATTTCGATTTTAACTCTTTCTGTTTCTTCTTGGTCTGTTATTTTATTTTTAGGTGTTTGTTTTGTGAATTTATTTTGAAATTTTATTACTTTGGAATTTATAATTAGTTTGTAACGACTTGTAATTAGAATTGAAAATGATACGCATTGTTTAGCATATTGCTGTTAATATAAAAAAATATATGCACATACATATGTATGTATGTGTGTATGTAAATAAAATTTCTTTCGTTTTTGTGTTATTTTATTCGTCTTGTGAAAATTTTAAGATTTTCATTATCTAAAGGTAAAGCAAAAACAAGCAAATTCCTATTTAAATATTGCATGAGAAGACGTAAATAAAATAAAAATAAATGTTCTAATGGCCACCATTCAAAGTCAGAACCTTTTGCTATAATTAATACAAGCTGAAATAGTTTTGTATGAAATACTAATGATCAAAAAATTTTATGAAATTACTTCGATTAATTTAAAATTTCTTCTTGAGTCTACATTAACATATTAAGATTAGTACAAACTTATTATGCATCAAAAAATTTATCAAAGATTGAGATAATAAATCGACCGTTGAACGAGAATTAACGTCCATTCAAACATTTTTAGAACGCACTGACCATTCTCATTTATCTTTAATGAAAAATCCAAGTTCAAAACTAACAAGAATGAGACTCGATTTAGAGAAATATGAACTTACAGCCGCCTTATCGCGAACGATTATAACCGATCTTTAAGCACAGTGAGTTTTAAATTTAGATTTTAAATTAAGTCAAGGTAAAAAAAAAAATTCCGGTTAAGGTTATGGATTACCTCTTAAATTTTAGCAGATATTTGATTTGAAAATTTCCAAATTTTATTCTACAATAGTACTCTGCACAAATATTTTCCGACTTCAGTAACATTTACCTTACCAAGAAATTCTTGTTCCCCCATAAGAACCAACTATTAAATTGTTTCTCATCCTTCACAAGTGAAATACCTTCATGTACACCTTGATTGACAGCTTATATGAAACACCACAAATAAAATATATTGGTTAAGTGGTAGAATTTCAACCCTCAGTCTATATTGCAAACTTTTAAAAACAAGTCGCTTTTGAAGCTAATATGGTACTACGGAATTCAATTATGGGACACTACTTCAACTTCAAATGTAGATCAAATCCAAAAAAGGCAAAACAAAATTTTGCGGATAATAATATCGGCTCCATGGTACATAAACAAATTTAAAGTTAAATTGTGATTTAAGTATAACACCAGTGACTGCAGAAATTGCAAAATATGTATGCAAACATTTAACTAAACTCGAGTCACATCCTAATCCGCTTGCTCTTAATATCTTGAACTTTACTGGAAACATCCGTTTAAAAAAGAGGCACACAAGGGCTCTAATACTAAACACTCTTGAAAATATTTTTGTTCTTAAAGTTCTTGAAGTTCTATCAATTTTTTTTAGAAAGCTTTTGTGCATTGAATAAAGGCACAAATTTAAATAATTTTTTTCATATAATGTTACATATTTAGTTAACTCAACCATTACAATGGATTGAATTCTAGCTATTAGATTTTTTTAAATCTGTCATTCTTAAAAACAATATCAAGTTTCCGCAGAATTGTTTAACTACTTTCGGCTTTAATAGCAGACGATTTTCTCTTGAAATCATCAAAATGACAATGTTTATTTATTTGGTAGGCATGTGTGGTTGTGCATTCCTTCTACAATTCTAAAACAATGCAAGCGAATGAATTTGCCAATTGTCTTGCATTAATAATTTGTCAATATTTTTTTTTTTTTTTTTTTGAAATTTTAACTTTTGAGCAAATATGACACAAAAACCATGAAATTATACCAAAGTATGAGACAAAAATATGCATATATGACCAAATTATGCAAAAATATGAATTTTCAATAAAATATGCAAAAATATGCACTAACAAATCGATGCCATTTTCACGCAAATTCAATGTTTTGTAAAGATATTTCGTTCTTGCTACTATCAGGCTTAAGGGGAAAAACATGCATTTGCATGAAACCCCTGTCCTTGTTAATTACTATCACTAAGTTTATGTCCAACTGGTCGAACTTTAAAATTATATCTAGGCTTAAGATTTTAATACCTATTGTTAGTTCCTTTTTGAACATGCATTAAATAAATATATCACTCTGAATGAACAGGAGAGTATCAATGTGTGAATGTGTTATGATACCCAATTGACCAAAACTTTCGTTAATGATATCGATTTCGAATATATCTCGAATATTTATCGTGTCAAACTTCCGAGAATTATACTCAAAAATGAATCGAAAAATGTTTACCTCTTGCTCATTTTGGTTCCAAAAAACACTCGATTTCCAGGTATCATTAACGAAAGTGTTGGTCAAGTGGAATAATTATGTATGTATATCAGAGTTGCCGTTAATTCTATGGAGACTTTTTTATTTTTGATTTCTTCTACTCTCACCTCCCTAATATATATGGGCTTGAGGGCCAACTTTGAGGGCCATACGCACCCCCTAAAACAAAACTTATCGGTATGAAATTTTTTTGTATTTTTTTTACATAACGATTTGGGTGGTCAGAGTAGAAGAAATAAAAAAAAATATCGGCCACCCTAATGTATACATATATGTATGTACATGTGTTTCCTTTTGAGAAAAATTTATCCCGTACAGTACAACAAATTCTACTTCATGCTGAATATGGATAATAAAGGCTCAGCTACCCGACTGATATGTAATGTAACTGTAACGGAGGTAACAGCTGATCGATATTTTTATATGAAAAGTAGGTTACGTTACATTCCATCTCTATAACCATTTTTATTACTTTTCACATAGCAATATCAATCAGCTGTTTCCTACTGTTGCAGTTACATTACATTACAGTCGGCTAACTTAGCCTTAAGTAAGCCACATTCTTGGTATACATTTCTTATGAGAATTTTTTGTTCGTATAGGTACTATAAATATGTACATATCGCTCATTTAGTCAGACAACGTCATAAGTCAAAAAAAAATAAATATTTTGTCAGGAAACGAGTTTCAAAATTTTCAATTTACTTAACACTTAATGAAAAAAGAAAATTTTATTTTGCTTTCAAGAGTTGAGAAAACAAGATATTTGCATGAAATATTTACACAATCTGAAGAAAGATATGAGGATTAATTCTGCAACATTAGCTCATAAATTCCATTTCTTGAGTTATGACGTTGTTTGAGTAAATGACCGATATGTATGAATGTAGATGTGCATATCATTGGTCTCAAATAGAAAGGCCCTAACTCAAATAATTGTATTTTTACAGGAGAACGTAACAACGTATACTGTACAACTGCTTTGTACAAGTGCTGTTAAAAGTTTTATTTGTACACTATTGCAATAAATTTTTGTGGCGATGTGTATTTGTGTGAAATGTATTGGAAACGTAAGAAATGTTACTTTAGGGCCTTTCTACTTGAAACCATCGATGTGTACCCTGAAATTCAAGAGCAACAATAAAAAATTTTCATAATATACACACACTTATTTATACATTCATTCATATTTATAATTCCTTCTTTTAACTATCGAACTGTGTTAAAATATATGTATGTATGTGACAAACAAACTTTGCATTAATATCTTGAAACAATTAATTACCAGTTAGAAAAGCAATAATGTATACAAACATTTTAGTGTTTTTAATAATTTTTTTTTCTAGACAAGTCGCTTGCTTGCATTGTGGAAAAAGGACGTAATCCTTGCCAGTGTTAAAGAAGGATACAAGTCAGTGAAAAATCTATTAATATAACACAACTTGTCACACAAACGGCAAGCACATCAAATACACGAACCTTTTCAAGGTTGTCAGCGCACCAAGCGTTTAATCAAAGAAACATAAAAAATATTAAACACAAGCGAACACTTGTTAGGGATATCATTACCAGATTTAATTATTATGTACGCCAGATTTAACCAGTATTTTTTATTGCTGACAACACTACTGCCAGATTTATCTGTACCTTACCTGTTTTTTTTATGTAATAGGAACAAAGTGAGATATACAGATTTTTAAGATATGGCTTATTTCAATTATACAAACAGAAAGACTCTTAAAACATAGTTAATGCTAAACATTTCCAGAGCAGAATTATATGAAGGCAAAATTAAAGAAATGTTTGATAATTGTCCAAACTTTGTTCAACTTTTCCATAAAGATTTTTAAAATACATACTTTAATTAATTAAGAGGAAAACTACAAGTTTGGTAAAAAAAAACTGACGAACTCCGTAGAGTTATTAAAAATATAAATTTATTTGATAACAAAAAATTTTTTTTTTAAAAACGGGTAAAATTGAAAACGAAATAGATTAAAAATCGACAAAAATCAGACTAAACTTTTTAATTGCATAATTAAAAAATATACGCCGAGGTTCTACATTCGTAAAATGAAATGAAAGTGAAATTTTCTCTTTGTTTGTGTTCTTAATTTCGTAAAAGCGATTTAAAAAGTAGAATTTAATTTTCAGTTTATTTCAAACCAAATTGAAGTGTTCTGGAATCCAATTTCACTACAAAAAAAGCAATTTGAATTCGGCAGCAAACAACATTGTGAAAGAAAATACGTTTTAGTAAAAATAAAATTTTTGTAACTTTTTATTGCAAAAATACAAAAATGTAGGCACATAAATAACATTTGTACATAAATTATTTTTTCAAACGATTTTAGTTGTGTTTTAAAGGGATAAGTACAAAAATATGGAATAAGAGGAGGCGTTGCTAAAATATATGGGAAACAAATCCGAGATTAGCTAAAGGGTTCTGTAAATGATTTATTCAAGGCGTTCAGAAATTTTTAGCGAACTTGCGATTTTTTCGCGAACTTACGTTTTGCGTTTTTCCCGAATTTATTTTATTTATAACAGTTTTGGCAATTTTTAATGAATTTTAAGGATTGTTCCGATATTGCAATTTCTCGCGAATTTTGGCATTGTTCGCAATGAAATCGAATTTTTGCAAAAAATCTCCTTAACATTTTTTGCGAATTTATAATAATAATATCAGACTTTGCTATTAAGTTTTTGCGAATTTTCACCATTTTTGCGATTTTTTACCTAATTTTTTGCATTCTTAGAGTTTGGCGATTTTTAATAAAAAAAAATTATGCGTTCGTTAAAATTTTGCAATTTTTCGCAAAATGTCTAATTTTTTTGGGAAAGATGTAATTTTTGCAACAGTTTTGGCTTTATTTATTTATTTATTTATTTTTATTTAGAGACTTAAAATTTAAATTTTTTGTAAGCTTTGACGAATTTTCATAATGTTTTGCGCTTTCTCCCGAGTTAATGACTTACCTTACAGTTTTAGCGAGTTTAATTAATTTTAGTTTAGAGCTTGTTTCCAATATTGCAAATTTTCCAAGTTTTCGCGATACGTGATTTATTATATTTTTTTTATCAAGATTTGTTATAGATTTTTGCATTTGTATTACTAGTACATAACCATTACTTTTTTGGTGAATATAGTTATATGCAATTAATTCTTTCCGCAGTGAATATTTGCATATTTTGGCATCCATTGGCTACAAAAATATCCATAGCAAGACATATAGGTAGTCAAATTTAATTCTTTCAAAATACTAATTTAAGCGAAAAATCTTAGAAGGCAATTTCATCGAACTATGCCTAGTTCGCCGTTCGTCCCAATTGTGTTTATAGCATAAAATGTTTTTTTTCATGTTGCTTGAAATATTTAATTGAAATAAACTGGGAATGAAATCGTCATGGAAAAAAAGTTTCATTACTTTTCTAGAACACAGTGATATCGTCTTTGCGGAATTAAAAACGTTTTCAATTTCATTTTGTAGTGGAATGTAGAACCTGGGCGATAATATATAGTTTTGGCATTTTTTTTTCGTTTTTGGGGTTTTTTCGGTTTTTTTGTTTTGGCGTTTTTTGTGTTTTTTCGGTTTTAGCGATGTTTTTAAGTTTTGGCTCTTTTTTTAGTTTTGACTTTTTATTTTCTTGTTTTGGCGATTTTTTTCGGTTTTGGCGTTTTTTCATTTTGGTGATTTTTTTATTTTTGGCGATTTTTTCATTTTTGCGATTTTTTTTATAAAAATTTTTTTAGTTTTGGCGACATTTTCGCGTTTTGGCGATTTTTTTTCGATTTTTGGCGTTTTTTTTTTCATTCTGGCGATTTTTTTCATTTTGGTGATTTTTTCGAATTTGGCGATTTATTTTGGTGTTAGAAAAAAAATTTTTTAATTTTGGCAATTTTTTTCGTTTTGGTGATTTTTTTTAATTTTTGGCGATTTTTTTTTTTGTTTTTTTTTTTTTGTTTTACCGTTTTTGAAAATTTCAAGTGTTTGCCTCTTACGGTTTCCAAGATATAGAAAATTGTCAAAATTACATAGTCAAAATTGCATTAACTGATGTAACACCCTTTAATTTAAATTGTTTACATTTAGTGTTAATTGTTGTAGTCTGTATAAAAATACACAAATTTTAAAAATTTCAAGTTTCAATATACATATGTTCATACAATTGTATGTGTATTAGATGGGATTTTAAGATTTTTCGTTGCTCGTTTTGGAACACCCTTTAATTTTTAATTCTCATGCATTTGTTGTTGTAGCGGCCAAGTTTCTACATACTCTGTCCAAATTTCAGGTCCGTAGCTCTAACGGTTCCTGAGAAAATACCGTGTGACGGACAGACGGACAGTTTAGCGAGCACAATAGGGTTCCTTTTCACCTTTGGTGTACGGAACCCTAAAAACCAGCAAATTCCTATGTATATATTTACAATATTTTAAATAAGTTTGTATTGCGTCTTTCAAACACTAATACACTCATACTTAGCTCACACCGATTTGACAACGCGGTGTGCATCTTACTCAAAATTTGTGATTGTATTGTGAAAGAGATTTTTACTCCCTAGGGTATAGATGTTTACACATCAAAGAGAGGACATGGTCCGGGAAAAAGGAGACGGATAGCAACTTCAGCTTATGCCGACTGTATAAATTACCAGAAAGTTGGTTTTGTTTTCCTTTTTATTACATAAAAGAATTTCAATGCATATTTATGTTGTTGGTTTTTATTAATTTACATTATTAAATTATATATGTATAATGTATGATATGTGTTACCTTCAGTTTTGTTATTTGGTAAGCTCAAAAATCTTAAGAAATAATTTTCTTAGATATGTTTCCGTATCCCTCCTAACTTGGAAGATATTTGCCTTAAGACAAAAAAAATTTTTTTTTGCCTTGACTTTTTTTAGTATTGCACCTATAACCTTTTAGTTTATTGTTGGATTTTAAATTAAAAATACATAATTAAATTTTTGACAAATTTCTTATTAAAAATAAGGACAAAATTATTAATATCTGCATTCGTAAAATCGGAAAAAGGCTAAGAATGCAAAACTTTAAAACTTCCCTAAAAAAGCATGTTTTTTGTTAAAATAAAAATATCTTAAAACTTTTAAATGCACTAATAATCCCAAATTAATATTTTACCCATTAAGTAAAACATTTTTTTATTAAAAATACATTAAAATTGATTATTGAGGGGTTTAGCTGGATCCTATGCGCATTTCACTGTTGCTAATGCAGATCATCAGGGAACCTTTACCCAAAGCTTCTTAGAACATTTAAACAACAGTGAAATGCGCATAGGATCCAGCTAAGCCCCTCAATAATCAATTTTAATGTATTTTTAATAAAAAAATGTTTTACTTAATGGGTAAAATATTAATTTGGGATTATTAGTGCGTTTAAAAATTTTAAACTTAAATTGTAACAATTCCCATAAAAAACACTAATTAAAAATATCTTAATTACTTCGAATTTTCTAAAAAAAAACCGTTCAACAGATTCACTTTTTAACCACATAATGCTAAAGGAAATCCATTAAGTATTGGAGGTAATTATTTTGTATTTTGGACATGTACCCGACATTCAGTAATGTCCGAAAATCGTCAATTTTAAAAAATATTTTTTGTGAAAATTTTAATTGGAACATTTAATTGTGTAGATAGTTTTAAACGTGTTCAACTAAACTTTAAGTAAGCCTTTTCATAAATGCATACGCGAAGATTTTTTGAAAGAAGTCAGAATTTGTAAAAAATATTGTAAAAAATATATATAATCGTTAACTTAATACAAACAGGCCCTAACTCATGTTTTTAATAGTTTACAGGAGGAGAAAAAAACTAAATAAAAAAAGATGCAATATTGATACATAATTTTTTTAAACGCTTATGTGCTTATGTAAAGTGTTTTAATAAAAATTGCGCTTAAAAAAATTTTGTATCAATATTGCATCTTTTTTTATTTAGTTTTTTCCTCCTCCTGTAAACTATTTAAAACATGAGTTCGGGCCTTTTCGTATTAAGTTAACGATATATATATAGGTGTAACCATATGATTTAACATCCCAACTCACAAGAAAATTTGTCAAAACGATTCGGTATATACATATGTATATATATATATATATATATGTGTGTGACAGCGCATAGAGAAAGGGACCTAAGGGTAAAAAAAAATCAATTTTCAAATTTTTTTTTTTCATGTGGACAACATCTGAGCATCGAATGAGACCGATCCCATGCCCCAAAAGTGTTCCCTCCCAGAGATATGCGCGTTTTATGATGTGATGGTACACCAAAGATACACGTATTTAAATCTTCGAAATGGCTCTCCTGAACAAAACAGGTTTTTACCCTTAGCTCCCTTTCTATTTTGCGCGTCACATATATGTAAATCAGGGATGGCATTGATAATTTTGAAATTATACCAACAACTTTCAAAAATTATACTTTTTTATCTTAATTGTACTAAAAACTTATTAGTTCAAATTAAAGATTTTTATTTGTTTTTATTAAAATAATCGACTTTGTTCTGGCTACCGAATCGTTTTGACAAATTTTCTTGTATATGGTTACACCTATATAAATTTAAATTAAATTAAAATTTAAAATTAAAATATACAAATTACGAGCATAAGGACATACTTATCATCCGAACTTAGAAGCAAAATGATTTGGAAATGGAAGAGTTTACATTTTTTGATTTTCTCGGTGCGTTTTGCTTTAACAAGACAGTATTCAAGTGAGAAGAATATGAATTTCATTGTTCAAAAGTGAAAATAGACATATGCAATCATTTGAAAACAAATACGGAGTGAAACTGGGAGTATTCCTTATATGTAACAAATTAGTCATTGGTGTACTGTTGTACTTTGCGAGTGTGAATAGTACCAAAAAAGTAAAATTGTACCAACTTTGCCATCCCTGATGTAAATATCTATATAATTAAGAGGCAAACATGTTTTTTGTAATCCCTTTTACGCCGGTACCACTGCACCGATTTTAAAAAGATTTATATGGTTTTTTATAAAAATTTTTTATAAAGATGTGCAAAATCTATATTTTATTGAAATCGGTTCAGTATTTTGGGAGCTATAAGCGTTTAAAGTTGCTACTACTACATGCACACATATTATACACGCATTTATTAGCTTGCAAGTAAAAAAAGAAGCAAAACATGAGTGTGTGGGTATGTACTATTTCTCTTGATCTAACAATTTTTTTCTCTCTTATTTGTTGTTGTATGCATGGATGATAAATGAGAAAACCAATTTCGTACCAATTAGCTTTTAAAAATGTACTTTTTCGAATCTTATAGTACTAAAATCGGTATTTTTTGTATTTTTAACTTTTTTATTATATTTTTGGAACATGTCGCTCATTTACTCAAATAACGTCATAACTCATAACACCAATTTCAAGTTTCCAATTTACACACGTCTTAAAGAAAAATGAAAATTTTGTGTTTGTTTCAAAAAAAAGAACTATATGAAAAAAAGAACTATAATGAATCTGCATCATTAACTGAAATTTTATTAAAATTAACGAATGAAACAGGCAGTGAATACATATCGTTGATCTCAAGTAAAAAGGCCCTAACTCAAATAATTGCTATTTTACAGGAGAAGGTAAAAATACAATAGAATCTGTAATATTCTTTCTGTAATGTTTTTGTACAACTGATTGTAAAAGCGTTACTTTTCAAACTATTTTAAATATATTGGAATCACTGAATATATGAATATGAAAAATATGAGTTACAGCCTCCCAATAAGTTCTTTGTTTATATTAGACTTTCAAGTATTCGTTTTGATTATGAAAATTCTCTTTCCACATTCGCTGATGAGTGAAGAATTGACAATATTCTCCTGATAACTTTTGAAAGCTCATTAGCTCATCCAATTAATTTTGTAAAGCTCGAAACTCGTTATTTATTGTATTATAATTTCCATTTTCTTTTAGGAATATTTTTTTAATAAATAAATAAATAAATTTTTATACTACTAACATATTCGCGAGTAATTTTATTTCTAGATATATAAAGTTTTTAATTTCAAAGTAAACTTTAATCGTTTACATATGTATGTAGCATACCTAGCTTCATTTAATTTCATCACGTAAACGATTGATATGATAATAATATAGCAAGTTTCTTATTTCTTACAAATTTTATATCAATACAATAGATAAAATAAATGAAGACGGCGTTATCATATTGAAAACGAAACACCGGTGAAGTTAGATGTAGTTCTCTACAATAATCCAATCAAGTGTAATGCACATCTAAAAAGGTATTCGCTCTCAACAACAAAACAAATTCGCCACTTTTCTCTCAAATTGATTATACTTTAAATGATCGCGATTAATTATTTTTGTGAACATAAAACAAGGGATAGTCTCTCGCAAATTTTTCAAATAGTACCAAATGAGTCACGGGGGTACCATCGTACTTTTAGGGTTTGAATAGTATCAAAAAAAGTACAATTGTACCAACTTCATCATCGCTGGTTGTATGAAAGCCATAATACTTAAAGGAAGAGATTTGAATAAATTGAATTAGCTTGGTTAAAAGGATTTTGTTTACGTTTTTTTAATTTCATGTATTATTTAATTATGCTTGCATATGTATGTAAGTTTGTGTGTGGCTGTGTTTTAATGAATTTTTATGACGTTTAGACACATTTTCTTTGAATCTTAAATTATTTACATTTTGATTCTAGAATACGGACGAGTGTGTCGTCCGTTTGGTATATATAGTATACATATAAGTCCAATAAATAGTTTACAAATTCCAGATTTATTACTATTTATTTTGCAAAAGTCCCCACTGTACAATCTGATATTTAAAACCAACTGGTTGGTAGCACTATTTATTAAAAAAAGTGCCTTTCAAGTTTTATTGATGCTTAGTTGTCCCTTTTTAACCCAATATAAATTTCAACCATTATTTTTGTCACCCTAAAATAACTCAACTACATACATACTACATACTCATACACGCGCACTAAATATTTCTCTTTTCTCTTTTTTTCCATTTGTTTAAAAATTGCTATACCTGCAATGGCCGGCGGCAAAATAAATTATTTCTGAGAACGTACCCATTTCTATGCATGTATGTATGTAAATATTAGTGATGTAACGAATGACGAATTTTGATATTCGCGAATACGAATACGAATATTATATTTGAAATTTTTAGACATTAACATGCCTATTCACAGAAAAAGTCTCAAGCCAGTCACAACTTTTGTTATGACAGAGTTCTATATTTACTCTTGTGACTCGGTCTTAATTTTGTATTCTCTTAACATAGTCACAAAAATCCAAATTTTATAGTTAACATTCCATGTTAATGAAAATTATGACATTAAAAATTATGGCATTTGAATATTGAATAAACAATAAAAAACATACATACATACATACATATCTATGTATGTACATAAAAACCCTGCAAATAATATTTGAGTACGTGGTCCAATATAGGTGAAATAGACTAGTTACAACATGGTCCCATGTAATGCACTCATGGACAATAGCGTTTTCATACAAGCATTCAATGCTGCACGATAAGTGTTCATTTAGTCTATAGCTATTCCATATGCGGTAGTTTTGGGGTTAGTCCGATGCAATGCAAAGTTTGACCATGTGGTCCAAGCCTAGCACATCGCAATGTTAAATCTACCAGCTTTATTCATATATTTGGAATAGTTTTGGAGTACTCCTACTCCTCTAGTCCTCAAATGCATGTATGGACTAGTCGCATTATCTGTACAGAATGAATTCCTATTTTCCTTGGTCACGGCAGCACGCGTGAACGCCTGGACCACCTATTTTTTATTTTGCTTATAATTGTCTGGAGAAAAATAATATGAACAGAATAAATCGTGAAAATTTTCACTGTTGGTATTTTGTCTGTTTTAGATAAGATTGGCCTAAATACAGTTTAAAGAATACTCAGTTTCTTTCTAAGTGCGCACAAAGTCGCTGGAAAATGCTAGTATACATACATATAAATATAAGGGTAAAATCTGGGAGCACAGCTTGCTCTTCGATTGTTTGTGGAAATTGTAAATCACTCAAAAAATGGGCAATTAGCATAAATGTACATATTATCTACATCCCTTCTGCCATTTCTAAATTCCATAGTTTCTCTTTTTTTAATATTTTATATTAATTATTTTAGTTAAAAATGTCTGTCACAATTCCTTTGATTGTCTACATTCCTAGTCTTTATTTTAAAAATTTATGTTGATAGCATTTTGTTTTGAGAATCGGAAATTTTTGTCTTTAGTCACAATGTTAAAGTTATGACTATTTTTCAGTTACAATACTTTCTGTAAATTAAGGTAATATTTACGGCCACAGAATTAAATATGAAAAATTTCTTATAAAAAAAATTGTATACTCCTGTTCATTTAAGCAAACAAATACTATCCAAAATTGTAACGGTCGTTATTAAATAATAATTAGGGCCTGTCCCACGATGTCACCAAAGTTCGACTTGTCGCACAGTTACATTGGAAACAAGAACATAATTTTAAAATTTGTTTTTGTTTTGAATGTATCCCAGCAAAAAATTGTGCTTCGCTGGAAACACCTATATAAACGCTATTTTGGTATGAAAGCGCTTACCCGATTCATGAAATTTTGCATGATTTTTGTATGGAATTCCTCGCGTAGAAGCTCTGCCACGTCGATCTAAAATGTGATTCTTTCATACCTGCCGGAGTGACCTGAATTCAGCAAAAATATTCATCTACCTGAAAGCATTTCTTTTTCATATATATATATATAATTAAAAAATTTTCTCTTTATTTTTTTACTTTTTGTTCGC
This sequence comes from Tachina grossa, assembly GCA_949987645.1. Lineage (NCBI taxonomy): Eukaryota > Metazoa > Arthropoda > Insecta > Diptera > Tachinidae > Tachina > Tachina grossa. Next base: position 121,651,771 of record OX465274.1, on the reverse strand, counting down.
GCGTTGAATCAGGAGTCGATCCCAGGCTTTCCGTATGTTAGGCTAGAACACTACCAACTGAACTAACGAAGCACATGTTTATTTTTGTACACAATTCAATTAAAAAATAAAAATTCGAAGTAAAAATTTCACTCGCATTCAAATTTGTATACATGTAAGCGAGAGAGGATAATATATAAAAAACTTTGAGAGTATGAATATAAACAGCCGACTGACTTCGAAGTGTTTGTGTTAAATTTCGTCATTCGCTTAAGTTATGGCATCCTCGTAAGGCAGAGGGAATGCACTGTGTGCTTTTCCGCGCTTCTGAAGTGCTTATTTTTGTGTTATATTAAACTACACCTTCCAAAATATTTTTATGGAAGAGATATAAGAAACTAAAATAGAAAAAAACACATAAAAAACAGAAAAAGAAGCTACAAAAATGCAAGAGACTTTTATTAATAAGCAATTGCTTCGAAATCTCTATTATTTTTTTGCTGGGATTTAAGTGTGTGACAAGTCGAATTCATTTATATAGGAAGCCGATTGAAGTTCCGTACTCTAGGTGCCACTTTGGCCGGCTATGATATACAACTTTAAGGTTTAAAAAGCCATAAAACCAGTGCTTAATGGACTCAGCTGAAAAAGCTGGTACCACTATTTCATAGCATTTCTAGAACATTCCGGTATATCTTACACGCGTCATTTTAAGGTGTGTCAAATTTAAAAAAGGTGTGAAAAAATTTTAGGAAAATATAATTTGTGAACATGTCTCTTAAGCCTGGATCACACAATCGGCACAATGCACAAATTTTCGTCGGCTCACTGCAATAAAATCATAAGTAATAAGTAAAAATGGCATTATAACTTAATAAATTATTATAGTGTTTTCACACTGACATGATTATAATAAAAGTTGGTTTTAACGTTAAAACCAACTTTTAAAACCTGGTTTTACCACATAAATTGTTGTTGTTTAAACGAACTTAAAACCATTTTTGAATTGGTTTTAAGTTGGTTTTATGAAATGCAACCTTGTTTTCACTGTGCTAAATTCTGTTCTGCCAAGTCGAAATTATCGGAAGCAGCTGATAATGCTCATGCCAGTGAATAGCAATAGATGTCGCTTGAAAGATTTTCAATTTAAAAATGGATGCAGCTGCAACAATAATCAAAAAAATTATGAACAAAGGAGTTTTTTTTGGAGGGAAAACAGCGAAAATATTTCCATTGATCTCTGGGAAGTGAAAATAGACGACATGACTGACATCGGTAAGCCGATAAAAAAGTTTTATTTTGTGATGTATTTGTACATTTTTAATATGCAATAACTTGATTTCTAACCACTTCTTTACTTTGTATTACTAGTTCCATTGTTTTAAAATATTTATTTACAAAATATAAAATAATTTCCATTTTACAACGAATTGTAAAATTTCCGAGTTTTTCATACAAACAAAAACAGTTGTTGTACAGTTTTTCAAAGAAGTGTTATAAAAAGAAGAAAAATACAACAACAAATACACGCATTTGTGCAGGAGATTTATTTTATTTCTGAGCAAAGTTATTCGACAGTCTGTAAGTTAAAACCTGAATTTAACAAACTTGCAGTGTGAATGCAAAATCAGCTGTTTATGGTTTTAACATTAAAACCAGGTTTTAACTTTCAGTGTGAAAACACTATTAAATAAGTCTATATGGCCTTGTTACCAATGCAGTGTGGTGCATTTATGTAATTATATTTCAATTATTTGAGATATATGGCAAATTTGCCTTGTTACTTATGAATTTATTTCAGTGAGCCGACGAAAATTGGTACATTGTGCCAATCCTGTGATCCAAGCTTGAAATTTCAATAGTATTTATTTTTAAGCAAAGTGTGCGTAAAACAGCAGAAATATGTTTAACAAATAAAGTAAAAGTAAATAGGAAATTTTACCCATTTTTTTTGGCCAAAATTAAAAAATTTTAATTTTTGCAAAGTTAATTTTTTTTTTTGGTTTAATATAATAAAAAAAATATAACAAATTAAACATAGCTTTTTAAATTTTTCAAAAAATTTAATTTCTGTTACTTTGAAAGTTGTTTTGATTACGATTTCGAAACCACCCAGCAAAAAATTTCAAAAAAGGTAATCGAGTTTGGAATTAAGCATTTTTGGTGGAAGCTGTTCATTACTGGATTACCAACTTAATGATTTTAACAAGGCGTGAGACTAAAATAATCGATTCCTGAGAAGTACTTACCTTTTTTATTTGGAAACTTGCTCACGTAATCTATTATTCTAAAAAAATCATTCTCTTCATTTAGCAACTTGTACATAATTTTTTTACATTCTAGGTAATGAGATATGTAAGCGAGTAATGAAATTTGGCAATCAGAAAAGTAAGTCATTATATGGCAAGTAGTTCTGACGGTAATATGTAATTTTTTGCTGGGCACTTATCAGAAATCTTGAAGTGCAGTGAATTTTGTGACATCTTCTAATAAAAGTTTTCGTAACAAAAATTTATATTTTAGAAAAATTAAAAAATGGGGAGTAATATTGAAGGTAAGTACTTTTACATTCTATAGCAAAATGTTGGTAGGCTCATCTATAAAATCGATTAAATTGGAAAAATTAAAGTGAGGTTAAAATTAACTAATGGAATTATGAATTAGAATTTTATATAGACTTACAAAAAAATTACAGCACATGTTAGACATAATATCATAATAGTTCTCTAGAACAATCAATTATCTTCCAAATTTAATATATTTCATCTGCAAATTTTTGCGAGTTTAAAAAAATAAATTTTTTCAACTGCGTGCCAAATTCAGAATTATTCAATATATGGCTAGAGAAACACAACGAAATTGACAAAAGAGCTGCTATTTACGCCCATTTCTTGAATACATTTCTGAGAGTGATCACAATTATTTTATATATGTTCACACTTATGGTTTTAAACGTGTTAAACGCCTCATTCGTGCTTAAGAGCTTAAACACGATGATTTTGAGATGTTTTACCATACATTGACTTGTTTTGTTAAGCATCACAAATGAAGTGTTTAAGATTAAAACACTTCCTTAAACACGCAAATGTAGTATGTTCAGTCCGCTTTTTAGATAGCTCTGGCAACTTTGTGTTGTTATTAAATGGCGTCACGTCAAAAATTATTTGGTAAACAAGTAATTATTTAAAAAATACTCAAATGTTTACAAGAACATTTGTCGTTTGAAAATAATAAACCAATAAAAAAGCATAATTGTTCGTAATTTTTAACAAATACAATAACTTATTGACAAAACGTCAACCTTAAACATCTAAAATGTAATAAGTGACCATAAGTGTGAACATGGTATAATAGTTGAAAGTTTTTGAAAAAAAAAAATCATGCTGTTTGGCTTAAAGACAGTACTTCGATCAGAAAACGTGAAACGCAGTATGCCTTCATTACATCGAAACCAGGACGACCGCAAATACCTTTTTGTCAAAAATCTAAGAGAACAAAATGACGAGTTGGTGAACATGAAGAAATGGAGAGTGGTGTCATTTTAAATCCATGTATATTACATTTAGTTGACGGTTTGGAAAATTATTGAATAAAATCATTTTTAAACATGACTTTGTTTGTTACTTCATTAAATTGGTAAAATTAATTTCTACTGTTATATTCGACAGGTAAGTGCACAAAATTTTTTAGAAAAGCAGTTTAGAAAACCAGATTATCTATCAAAGATCTAAAAAATCTTGGATGCTGGAACCTATAACCCGTAACCCTTTCTCAGAACTAATTATTTGTTAATTTTTTAGTTAAATTTACTTATGTTTTTTTTTTCTGAGTGTATGAAAAACTTTTTCGGTCACTCCCTCTCTCTTAAGTGTTCACCAAAAGTCAAATCCAAAAAATTGTTCAAATCAGTCCACCCGTTTGGCTGAAATTAATTTTTGGCAAAAAAAATGGGGAAAATTTACTTTGCATTGTGCCAATCGTGTGATCCAAGCTTTAAAAGAATCTAAAAAAACACTTTCTAATATTTTAAATAAAAGCAATTCATCGGACATATCTAAAACAATTTCACAAGCCGCCTAAAGCCCATTTTTAGCCGCCGCTGACTTTTTCTGCCGGCTTCGTCCTCTGGTTATTATTAGTCTCCTGCATAAGACATCTTATAAGAATTTTCAAAACATGAGGGATTTTTCAAATGCTTTACTACAGCAAAATCTTATAAAACAAACGTTAACAACACTGTTTGCAAGAAATTTGTTTGCGTATTGTAGGTATAAGAGTAAAGAAGAAAACACATCGTGACGAAAGAATTTGTGATACTTGCTTCTTTCTACGCATGAGCGCGTGTACAAACGTCATGCATGTATGTGTGTATGATTTTTTATTTTTCTGCGCACATGCAAAGGCACACACATGCATTAACGTTAGTTACATGCAGTTAATCACATAATAGCCCTGCAGAAAGTGCGAATAGTGAAATTGTAATGATTTACTAGTGACGTTGTCAGTAGCACTACTGACCAGGTGTACCCCAGCCAATGTTATCATCTATTGACATTTAACATTAGCTTGTCATTGAAAATCCACCACTAGACTGTAGCACTACTAACTTAGAAATTCTTTCGGGACCACATGGAGAAATTGGCACCAAATATTCACTAGTAAATTTTAGGGGCTCTAGTCTACAATATCGATATATCCTCTCTCGTTGTCAATAGTAAACTTATAGTGATTTTCTAGTGACATTTTCAATAGTGCTACTGACTAGGTGTACCCCAACCAATGCAAATGCCTTTTGACAAATAACATAGGGTTGTCATTCAAATTCTATCAGTAGACTTTAGCACTATTGAGAAACTAGTTCTTTTATGACCATATGGAGATATTTGAACCGAAGATTCACTCATAGCTTTTAGTGACCCTCGTCTACATATATGTATTTATTTAATATTATTGCACAACATAATAAAAGAGAAAAACAAACTATTGACGCGTTCATTGACAATATCGCCAGAAATACACTAGAACTGTCGCCTCTAACTTATCTCTACTCACGCATAAAAGGAAAGTTGTCAACATTTTAACTAGTGCAATTGTCGCTAGAGAAAGAGTATTGACATAGAGACATTTAGTTCTAAGTTGACTAGAGGGAGCTTACTATCTACATATTACACACACACTTAAACGGTACAATATGAAAAATAACAAGCATACACTAATCAACAGTACTTCTTTTGAGTGTTTGTTACAAACAAGCTGTCTTGAGAGATCGCTTGTTAAAACTGATATACACGTACACCAATACATCCATCGTGCTTCGCTTATAGTACGACAGCATTTATTATTGGTTTAGTATAATACATGCGACGTAAAAACATTTAAAAATTATGACGTATTTACATTTAAAGACCTTTTACGCAGGTCTCTTATATGTATATGGTACAAAATCCTACAGGCGAAAATTCATAACAGCGGGAAATTTCCATGCCTCTAACAAAATTTACTATAAAGATATAAACAAAACGACATTGCTGTAAGTTTCAATAAAAGTCCAATACAATCTTTAATAAGGCCCAAATTATACTAAACAGATTAAGATTTGCTAAGAAATCTTGAATCCTATTGTAAACGTAATGCAAACTCCGAGAATTTCTACGGTATTCTCCACTAGAGAACCATACAATTTTATCACCTATTATAACGCATTTGCTATGATGAATAGCTTGTTGCATTGAAAGTGTTCTGAAACAATATGAAGTATTGAGATTATATTGAAAATTTGAAGTTTTTGAAGATAGTTCAAAAATAACTGGATCAATGCTTTCTGCATGAGATGAAAAGTCTACAATATATTATTAGGAGTTCCTTTCATATTCTCTTGGACTTTTAACTAATTTTAATTTAATGTTTCAATGCGAATCCCTACTTTTGTACAAATTAAAAGCTGAAGTAATCAAAGTTGTGCACATTTTTTTTGTCTAATTATAGAAAAGCTGATTTTTCAAACAAAATGAGTTATTTTTGGTCGACAAGTTATTCAGCAAAGTGGAATTTATATTAATTTAGCTGCTTAGAATACTGTTCCGAGGCGCAACAAAATGTAATGTAGGGTCTGTTCGTAAATGCATCATTGCGCTGCAAATGGAAATTTAAATGTTCTAAACTGGTTCACTGAAATAGATGACGCACAAATGAATGCCAAATATGGTATACACACATGATTACTGCTAAAACAGATTATGATCGAACTTGTATTGCATTTTAAATAAAAGTTTGCACGTATGGTGCAGAGAAGTGATGCATTTACGAACACACCCGTAGTGACATCTTCCCTTCAACAATATAAGTACACAAAAAAAGAACATGTAGTTTGCTGTGCTACAAAACCCATCTGTCAGAAGATGTCTAAGCAAATTTTGAAATTTTGGTTCAAATTGCCCAATTTGGCATCAACAGCTGATTATCAGCCAGGCGAAAAAGGTCAACTTATACTGAATTCGCCTTGGAAATGATTGCACTAATTAAAAAAAAAATCAACTTTCATGATGAAGTTTATAATTTTATTGATGTAGTAGAACTAAAATTTGCACAGTCATTGAAATAAAAATCAATTTCCATTTGTTAAGCTAGATTATCAAAAATTAGGCAAGTGAGTGGCGTGAATATGCAATTTTAGACCACTAAGACCTTGATCTATGCGATAAATTGGATGCTTTGAAATTTACTGGTCTAAAACTTTTTAATGTAAAAACTGTGCTGGCGATATTCTCTTTCTAAATTTTAAAGTTGTTATATTACTGTTCAAAGGGTTTTTTAACCGAACTTAATTAAAACTGATACCCCACAAATGAGGTATCAGTAACACAGTAGCATCGACTTTAAAATTGTTGTGCAACTTTTTAGCCTAAAATTATAAAAAGAAATTGGAAAAAATAGTTTAGTGTAAATATGTACATTAGAGTGGCCGTTAATTGTATGGAGACTTTTTTTCTTGATTTCTTCTACTCTCACCCCCCAAATCAACTCAGTTTTATGTAAAAAAAAATAAAAGAACATTTCATACCGATAAGGGTGCGTCCGGCCATCAAAGTTGGCCTTCAAGCCCATTTTTCAATGTAATATTTTGCATATGACTATCTTTTTAAAAAATCATTTTACAAGAATATGACATGTAGCAATATTTTAAGTCTTCAAGTCAACAACATTAGTCTCAAAGAAAGTTTTTTGCTAAAATTCATAATTTAGAAAATAACGAAGAAAATAACCAACAAAATACCAAAAAATGTATGTAACAAAATTATACTTATATGGAATTTTTTTATTTTAAGCATGTACAACAATAGTCAAAATAAAACTTAACTAAAAAAAAAAATTACATTGAATATATGGGCTTGAGGGCCAACTTTCAGGGCAGGACGCAGCTCCTAAAACATTTCTCGAAAACTCATTTTTGTTCCGTATATGAAACCAGAAACTAACCGACGATATGTATATGTGATACGAGTATCAGATATGCTCCAGACATACGAGTATTTTTATAGCTTCTTATTTACAGTCAAATTCCGATAATTCGTACCCCGATAAATCGTAATTCCCGATAATTCGTAATAAACTGTCGGTCCCTTGAATAAATCTCGTTAATTCGTAAAATTTCCATACGTTTTCGTCCCCTCGCTAAATCGTAATTTTTTTTTCAAACAAAATCTTCTTTGCCTCTTATAAATCGTAATTGTTGGCTAACTGCCACTTATAATTCGCAATAAAACCAACAGAAACATAGAAATAATGATATTTTGCTTTTGCTTGTGTGTGTGTGTGCACGCATAAAATTCTGTCGGTGTTACAAAAACAACAAATTTTTATTTATTTTTAACAATTTTTTATACTTTTTTATCGTTTTAGTATATAAATTGAAAAACCCCGTTAATTCGTATTTATTTTATTTTAACCCCGTTAAATCGAAACCCAGCTAAATCAAAAACCCCTATAATTCGTAAAAAATGGCCGGTCCCTTGCGATTATGAATTATCGAGATTTGATTGTATATTATTTTGGTTTTGCTGTCAGATACTTGAACAAACCGTGGACACCGACAATACAGTGGTCAAATGCAAGAAGATCTATTTCGATTTTTCAATTCCAGTATTTTGGAGAGAGTCAAGTAACCACTAAACCGATTGTTATTTCTGTTTAACAAAAGTTGCTGGATTCAATACGAAAAATCGAAAAAAAATATTACTTACGCGAATGTCCCGCCGATTTCCAAACCAGTTCACCGTCCACCAAATGATCCATTTCCACTCATTTACAGAGCGACGAACAAGGGGGGCATGATCACTAAGATTTAATGAAAATTTAAAGAAATTATTAAGGATTTTGGGACAAAAGCATGCTGGGAGACTATTGTCGGACTCTAATACGTGAAACCGAACCAACAAAATACAAACGACATTTTGAAAATTCATTGATTTTTCAATAAACTAATGATATTTTATGATAAAAACGAATAAAACTTTTTTTTGTATCTCGAAAACCTGACGTGATGGATAAAAATCAATTACAGATTCGAATTTAGTCCACCAAAGCAGTGATATGAAATGTGGCACAATTGTGCCATTTTTGGCACTATTGGATGTTGTCTCGCTCCTTTTCTGGCACTTTTTGTCCACTAAATATGGAAAATGTTCTTATTGAAATAATAATTACTCTTCTTGTACTTTTTACATTTTTAAGTAATGAAAACTTAGGAGGATTTGAGGCTGACTACTGTTCGGTTCTGATAGTTAAAAGTAACGGGTTTCTCAGAGACATTGACGATCTACTAAATTTAATATATGTATACTTTAATTTTAACAGCTCATGGCATAGAAATGATTTTATAAATTTTTATATTTATAAATTTATAAATTTAAAAATTGTAAAATCCAGTAAAATATATACAACAGCTGATTACCAATTTTGGCTTTAAAAAATATACATATGAAATACACGATAGAATATTGTGTTTAATAATAAAAGTAATAGATATGGATACATGTTCTTATTTAAACTTATTTGGCTGGTTCACGATATCGACAAGAAACTTCCTATAGGTTACTTACATATATTGAAAACAAAAATAAACTTTCTTATTTTGATTTTGATTAAAATTTAACTAAAGGTATCAATACACTATATGCTTTTGCTTGTGTTTTTTTCAAGTTTACAATTCACATGTTTTTTTTGTGTCTGTCAAACTTGATTAATTTACATACGGTTTTTATAATATTTATAAATTTTTAGAAATATTTCAACTCTGAAATTTATGAAGTTCGTAAGTATTCCCCAAACCGTTGGTTGTCCCGTCAAGTGTTTTCAGATAGAATCTGTGAACAGCGGAAGCCCTTGAAATATTTCTTCACATTATACAATTTTCAGTCATAATGCAATGATAAAACTATATTCATATTAAATAGCTTAATGGATAATAAAACCAAAATGTATTTTTAGTTAATTTAATTATTATTTATCGAACTTCATTTTTTTTCTATATTTATGATTTGAACAGGCTAAAGTTCGTATCGCTCTTTAAGCCAAATTATGTAAATGTATTTTTATTTTTAGCTTATGAGTCTGAACACAATGTAACGAGAATTCATTGCGGTGTGGTTTTTCATACGATTTTGAAGTAAATAGTTCATAAATTTCAATTCTATTTTATTTTCATTGCGGACTTTCTTATTCTCTCAATTTTTGAATCTCTTTCTGATGTTGCCATAGTTTTTGAATAATTGGCGATGTTCGCAACAAAAAACATGATTTTGAAGTTCAAAAATGTTTGTAATAAAATACAAAAGCTTAAAAAATTTATCAAATATATCTGCGAATGTATAAAATTCGAATCATTTTCTGTTTTTAGTTACTGCCATTACAAAATATTTAACAGAAAGAGTAAATTTTTTATAAAAATGTATGCACAAAAAAATTAATAAAAATTTAAACAAACAATGACAAGTATTGCCGTCGCCGTCGCTGTATTATGTTTATTTTTCTCTCCCGCAGCGAGAAATCGCACCGCACCGCAAAAATTGTGTTTAGACTCTATGTGCTTGAAATAGTAAATTATGGAAATACAATCTAAAAATGTGGGGCTTTTTTATTTCGTCATTTATTTCGAAGTTTTTTGAACAAAAAATATATTGATGATCTTCATGTTAACAATATGGACTGAAATTTTTATCATCTTCCCACGGAAGAAAATTATTGCCGCACTGAAATTAAACTATAAATAATCAAAAACTTATTTTCCTAGCATAAAGTTGTAGAATTAAAGTCTTCTTATATTTCTTTTGTGTCATATTTGAAAACGAAATATAACTTCAAGGACTATTATTTGAATTGCTTTCCAAAGTGTGCATCAGAATATGTTCTAAGTGGAGACACAAATAAACCTGCTCCTTTTAATAAAAAATGCATCTAAAAGAAATAAAATACGCGAAGAAATTAAAAGTGAGTACAAATCCATATTAGACTTTGAAGATTTAAAAAATTCAAGACCTTAAGTGTGAGTAAGTTTCTTAAAGACATGAAGACGTAAAGAAAAGTTTAAATGAACAATTTTTAGTTAATATATATCGAATCGTTCAAAGTATTCTTTTTATTCTCTATTCTTCATCAAGCGTGGAAAGTATATTTTTAGTTCAAAATTTGATGAAAAGTAAAATGTTAAATGGACTGCAATTATAAACTTTAGCATATATGGTAAAGATTTTTGAAGTCTAATAATATATCTTGTTATAAGTCGTAAAGCAGCTCTGGGCGAGTCAACATCACGCGTCGTTGGCAATTATTTCTTAAATGCAACCAGGCCACTGTTGTTTATTGGATTTCGAGAGTTTTGCGTCTCACTCGCACTGTTTGACTGATCTGCCACGGATTACCGTATAATATTGCGGTTCTTTTGTGGAATTTCCTTAACAACCACGTTGCTACTTCCTATGTGAAGGCATAGGTCGTGTACAGTCAGTCACAAAAACATTTTTAAGAATACTGTTAACAACATCATGGACATATGGTCTTAGTCACCTGTCCATTTTTGTGCAACCATATTCTGCAAATTTACTTTGCAGAATATGTACTAAATAAATAAATAAATATCTTGTTATAATCGTAATACATACATACATACATATAAAATGATGAACCATAAGAGCAATACAAATTATACAATATCGACAGAATCTTTGTTTGATTAAAATAAATAGCTAACGATTATTATTATTTTTAACGTACACGAATGTGTACAACTCGACAGGATATTAACCATAAATCGAAAATAGGGCTCGATATGTATTAATGTGTATATAAATCAAATTTTAGACTGTGTTTTTTGTGATAGTAGTAAATTTTTCTAGTTATAAACGCAATAAATTATCATTCAAGAACCATAGTTTAAATGAACATCAAGTGACAACATTAAAATTATATAAAAAAGAGGTTTGGTACTATTTAAGTGATTTTGGCACTATTTAAAAGCAGATTTGGCACAAAATCAAGATTTCCAATTCCCATCACTGCACCAAAGTAGCCTAGGAGAGATATATGGTTGCTCCAGCCAACAAGGTGGCTAGTGTTGTTTTAAAATTACGGGTACCTGATTGGTGTGCCTTGTTTGGGTATGAAATATCAGATTCACTGAGTTGACACGTAATTCGACACATTGAACATATCGCATAACAACTCAAAATTATCAAAGTTGTTTTGTTTTTTCATAAAGCAGTTCACTGGGAGAATTTCCAATGACTTGGAAAATGTCTTCTGCAACACAGTCTTCATGAACAATATACTCGTAAAATACCGTTATGCCTGTTTTATGTTACATAGTTGTCTCATTTGTAAAGTATAAACAGTTTTTTGCCACTCCTCAATATCTAGGATTTTTTGAATTGTGACTGTTTATGATTTAGTGTGCGATACGGAAAAATTTTAAAATCCAGTAAAATATATACAACAGCTGATTACCAATTTTGGCTCTAAAAAATATACATATGAAATACACGATAGAATATTGTGTTTAATAATAAAAGTAATAGATATGGATATATGTTTTTATTTAAACTTATTTGGCTGGTCCACGATGTCGACAAGAAACTTCCTATAGCTTACTTACATATATTGAAAACAAAAATAAACTTTCTTATTTTGATTTTGTTTTAAATATAACTAAAGGTATCAATACACTACATGTTTTTGCTTGTGTTTTTTCAAGTTTACAATTCACATGTTTTTTTTTTTTGTGTCTGTCAAACTTGATTAATTTACATACGGTTTTTAATTTTTGGTCACCAACTTGTATGTACAATTATACGTGACATCGGCCATGATTGTCTACAACAGCTTTTATTATAACATTAAAGCCGCTGGAAATTTCTTTGGTAGCGTTGCTGAAGTGCCGGCGTCACAAATATTTATTTAAATTTTTTTCTTTTTAATCTTCAAAGTATGGAGCTTGTATCAAGACTTGTTATATACTTTATATCATTGTTATTAAAATTTTAAAATGAGATAAAAAATAATTAATTTATCACTAATGCAAATACTTTAAACGGACGACTAATGATATCGGAGACATTCAACTGTCGATAAATGTTTTCACATGGCATAGACATTTGAAAACACATGTGTGAACATAAGAAAATAAAACATGCTCCAATTGAAAATTTTTACACAAGCAAAGTTTTTGAGGTCACCAACTACATGTTTTTACCGAATTATCTAAAATTTGACAGGTGCAATGTAAAAAACATGTAGTGTATAGGCACCTTAAGCGATAGAAACTTTCTTGTCGACATCGCGGGTCAGGCCGTTAAAGTTTCAAAGCTTTTTACCCTGAACGTGAGAAGGTATTAGGATGATATATTCAAGACAACGAAAAACTGGGAAAGAATTTTAAAACAAGTACACAAAGTAAATTTTTTTTAAATGTTTCATACGGTAAGCCAGGAACCATCGACCCGACGATATGTATAAACAAAAATTTCAATATAATAATCTATTAACTTTATTCACGTTTAAAAACAATCGGTTATGTTCTGAATTCCATGTGAAATTAAATCGTTCGGAAATGCAATAGCATTATTATAAATACATACATTTGTACATACATATGTGCATACATACATATTTCCAACAATTCTATGGAAATTCCGCACGTTTTAATTTCACGTGGAATACATAACATACCCGTATATTTTTCTAGCATCAAATTTAAATAAATGTTATAATGCTTATAACTTAATACATTTGTTTTTTGTTATTTTAAAAATTTCATCAAAAATTAAAAATTTTTGTTTCCCTTTGCTTTTGTTTGTTTTACTGGATTTTACTGGCAAAAATTTGTCCAGTAAAAACTTGCATTTACTCAGTAAATTAATTGTCATTTTTCTCTCTCAATTCGCCCTCTCATTTACTGGATTTTGTGTACTCGAACGTAATCCAGTAAAAAATAGTAAAAATTTGTACAAATTTTTGAGTTCTCGAAAGCACTTATTTTGTGGTTTTGAGAAAATAATACTTATAATTTTGGAGTTTAAAGAAGAAAAAAATTATTAATCAAAATAAAAGGACAGTTCAGGACAATTGATTCAAAATAGGACACTTTTTTTAAATTTAATAGGACATCGTGTTAAAAAAAAGAAATGTCCTCTTAAAAAAAGGACGAATGGTCACCGGAGTTATACCTAAATATATTTTAATGAATAAATTTCGTATTAGCTTTCAGTTGATTTCAGCAATATCGTAATTTTGTAGTTATGTATTCTATGTTTTTTGGCCCTTTTTTATTTATTTATTTTTGTATTTAATTTAATATTTTTTTAATGTAGATTGAAGCGTTTGCTTCACAGTACTGAATAGCTGAATAACGGTGAACAATTAGTTCTAAATATATTTAAGACAACTAACGTTCTACTACCAATAATACTAATAACTAAGCAACGAGTTATTTTCGTACGCTTAACTTTAACCATTTCTTTGCATTATATATACATATGTATGTATGTAAGTATGTACTATGTATTTATTTATGTATTCTATGTACATACTAGTGATGTAACGAATGTCAAATTTTGATATTCGCGAATACGAATGCGGATATTTAAGACGAATACGAATATTATGTGTGAAATTTTTAGAGATTAAATTGGGGTCCTATTTGCGGCTACAAAAATATGTATGTATGAAAAATTTCTATGAAATAGAATTTCATACTCATACTTTTCCGTACATTTAAGTAAATAAAAACTATGCAAAATTGTAATGGTCATCATTAAATTATATTTAGTTTTTAAAATTCTGTAAATTCATTAATAAGGAAAACAGAATATGTATTTGGCGAAAAAACAGATAGCAAATAACGTCGATCATCTGACATGGTTCAAACTAAATTAGATAAAGAACAGGATTTTTAGTCAGTGTTGGTGTTGGTTTTATTTACACACCTCAAAGAAGGAAAATGATTTCTTGGATTTTGTACCAACTATGAAAATAAAATGTACTTTTTAGACCATGACGGTACCAATTTTTAATATTTATCAATAAAAACAGAAACGTAAAAAAATTAGTACAAAAACTCTGAAGTTTACAATAAAAACAGAAACTTAACACAAATGTGTATAAAAATTTAGTATTAATAAAATTTTTTTTTTTTTTTAATGCATGTATTTATTTATTGTATCTTCATATATGAACTAACAATAAGTATTCAAATCTTAAATCAATAAAAAAAATTATTAGGCCCGACCAGTGTCGGACATAAACTTAGTGATAGTTATAAATAATACATTAGTAGCGATAATCAAAAAAAAAAAGGGGGGGGGGGGAAAGTATTTTCAAGTAGTCCCATCTGGAGTGTTAGGTATAAGAGCCCGTGTGTCCTCTTTTTAAGCGGACGTGTCCAGTAAAGTTCAAAATATTACGAGCAAGCGGATTAGGATGTGATTCGAGTTTTGTTAAATATTTGCCTGCGTATTTTGCAATTTCTTCAGTCACTAGTGGCATATTTAAATCACGATGTATAATAGAATTTTGGATGTACCATGGAGCCGATGTTATTAACCGTAAAATTTTGTTTTGCCTTCGTTGGATTCTCTCGACGTTGGAAGCTGAAGCAGTGCCCCATAACTGAATTCCGTAGCACCATATTGGCTTCAAAAGCGACTTGTACAGTAAAAGTTTGCAGTCTAAGCTGAGTGTTGAGTTTCTGCCAATCAACCAATAGATTTGAGTTAACTTAAGTTTCATCTGAGTTAACTTAGAGTCAATATGATGTTTCCATGTAAGTCTTCGATCAAGGTGTATACCAAGGTATTTCACTTGGGAATGTTGAGGAATATTATGATTGTTGATTCGAATGGGGCAGCAAGTATCTCTTCTTAGGGTGAACTTTATATGGACACACTTTTGTTCATTGACTTTAATTCTACATAATTTCATCCATATTTCCAGCTGAGTGATATGTTCCTGGAGATTGCGGGATGCCTCATAAGGGTTTTCGTGCACACTCATACAGGCTGTATCATCGGCAAAAGTAGAAATATGGATATTATTGCTCACAGGCATATCACAAGTATATATTAAATACAAGACAGGACCCAGAATACTACCATGTGGCACACCAGAAGATATAGATTCGAGCACACTCGTGAAACCTCCTTCCATAACAGTGAACTTCCTATCAATAATATAACTTTCCAAAAGGTTTTGAATGTTTATTTTCAGATATGTCTTCAATTTTAAAACTAGACCTTCGTGCCATACTTTATTAAACGCCTGAGAAACATCAATAAAGAGAGCAGAACAATACTTCTTTTCTTCAAATGTTCTTCTTACAACTTAGGCCAGTCTATGCGTTTGTTCAATGGTGCTATGCTGACTTCTGAAATCAAATTGATGGTCCGGGATGCACCCATTATCAGTTAAAATTTTGGACAATTTAGTCATGAGCAGCTTTTCGAAAAGCTTTGAGATTGTAGATAGTAAGCTTATGGGCCTATATGACTCAGTCTTGGTAAGATCTTTGCCCGCCTTTGGAATCATTTTGATCTTGGCCAGTTTCCAGTTATGTGGAAAATACTGCATTCTTAAAATAGCATTAAAAGTAAATAGCAGGATTCTTATTGCAATATGAGGCAAGTTCATGAGCATTTTGTTACTAATGCCATCAATACCTGGAGCTTTCTTCGGGTTGAGTTCAGCAATTACTTTTTGTACTTCACACATCTTAAACCTTAAGGGACGAGGGGGTAGAGAAACTACACACGGTAAATCAGCAGCACCCGTACATGAATTGGGAGTGAATACAGATTTTAAATGCTCAGAAAATAAGTTACCTTTCTCACTATCACTTCTTGCCCAGCCTCCGGTCGCAGTACGCAATGGTGATTTAAGATCAACGGGTCGTTTAAGATTTCTAGTAGCGCGCCATAAAGAGTAATTAGATGCGGACGTTACATCAAGACCTTCTAAATACTTTTCCAGTAGTGCAGTTTTTTCCGACGATAGCAGCTCTTTGAGTCGTTTAGTACATTTTTTAAGTCTGATTTTATTTAGGGGTGATCTGTGTTGTTGCCATTCTCTTCTAGCTCTCCTTTTTTCACATACAAGACGTTCAATTTCCGTAGAATAAATTCTGTTAAAGCCGGTCTGCGGATAGGAGGTAGTGGCGTGTTCAGCAGCCTGTTTAATATTTTCGTTAAGATTGGCAATGTTAAATTCAATATCATCGCATGATCTAAGCTGAATGTTTTCTACGCAGTGACTACTAAGATATTTTTTGAATACCAGCCAGTTGATTCCATTAATCATCTTCACATATGAGTTAGTTAAATCACTCCTTAGTGGGTTGAAAATTGTAACTATTGTTGGAGAGTGATCGGAGGACAGATCTAGAGAGGCCTCTACATGAATTAAGTCCCTATGAATATTTTTAGTGACGGCAAAATCTATATCATCTGGAATTTTTCTTACGTCAGTAGGCCAGTAAGTAGGCTCCCCACTCGAAATGACATCTAAGCCCATTTTTGAAATTGTATTGAACAAGGCTCGACCTCTAGGTGTAACAAGACGCGATCCCCAGTACGTATGTTTTGCATTGTAGTCACCAGCTGCCACGAAACAAGATCCAAGCGATTTGTAGAACTTCTCATACTGATCTTCGGTAACTGAAAATCTGGGAGGTGAGTAAATTGATGATATCACGAAATTCGCACAAAAATTTTCAAGAAAATATTCGTTGCTTGCAAATATTCTTCACTAACGTTGTCAAGGACATAGTGCTTGAGTCTTGACTTAATCAGAATTGCTGATCCACCACATGCTCTCTCTCTCTCGGGTCCTTTGTATCATATAAAGTGTAACCATTTATTTTAAATAAGCTTCCTGAGGTCAAATGAGTCTCAGAAACCAACATTATATCAATATTTTTTTCCATGAGGAAGTGCTCAAGTTCATTTTTATGTTGGCGAATGCCGTTTGCGTTCCAGAAACATATTTTTAACGTGTTCATGTTTTATTAACTAATGCTTGAAGCAGTGTATTCTGCATTCGCAGCATTTCTTGCATCATACTTGTCATATTTGTAGTAAATTTGTTTATAGTTAGCACCAGATTCTCAATAGTAGCTTCAAGGCGACTAAAGTTAAAGCTTGAGTTTGAATTCGTTGAATTATTTGGCGGTGGAACATTTTGCGTGGGAATTGAACTAGTCTTAGCAGCATCAGCATACGATACACGTGAAGTAACTGGTTGGCTGATTTCAGCAAAAGTGTCGGAGTTCGCGTTTACTTGTAGAGCTGGAGTTAACTTGGGTTTTTGACCCATAGCCTGTTTAACGAAAGAAAATACAGGGCACCCTCTATAGTTAGCTGTGTGATTACCTCCACAATTACTAGGGTTTTTTCTGCTTGATCTTTTGGCTTAGTGCAGTTGGCAGTACCATGCAATTCACCGCAGATAACACACACTGTAGGTAACTTGCAGTAAGTTTTCGTATGGCCATATTCTTGGCAATTATGGCACTGTACGGGACCTGAACGCTTACGTGGCTCTTCAACTGTGATTTTTCGATGTAAGAGATACTTTACGTTATAAACTGGATGGGCTTCATTTTTTTTCAATTGTATGTCATTCGGCTCCAGTTCAGCCCGAAATAGGGGTTAGGGGACCTTTTCTCTATTAAATATGTTGGTAACATTTTTTACCTTGAATCCTTGGTCGACAAGTGCACATTTTACTTCTTCGGGTTCAACATATGAATCTATGCCCTTTAATACTATCTGTAGGCCTTTAGCACTCTTAAGTTGGTATGTGTAAAAATTTGTTTTATTTTTTTCGAATTCACTAACAATTTTTCGGAAATCTTTTTCATTATATATTTGGATTTTAGTTTCATCAATATTACCTCGTTTAATTGGAATGATGTGAAAAGTATTTTCACCAATGGTCGACAGTAGTTTTTTTATAAGTGCGTTAGAATTTTTTTCTCTCAGATAAATAGGTGGTGGCTTAAAAGACTTTTGCGATGATGTAGAGGGCTTGTCGTCGGTGTCTTGCAATAATGAAAAACGATTTTGACGATTGGTAGATGATGCGCTATTATCCCTAGACATCTTTGGGGCAGATGAAATTTTTGAAGAATTTGGGCTTCGCCCACGCTTTACCACTGGTATATATCTGTCCATTCCCACTTGTATCTTGGGTTTTGAGCTACTGTTATCTGTAGTGATAACTTGGTTTAGTGATGAAGGCGAGCCCGATGCGGATGATATCGCAGACTTAAATGAAGAAGTACTAGGCAATGGTAATGTTAACGATTCACTAGTTGGCATTGGACAAAGCGAAGTTGATCGCTGACGAAAAATTGGCTTTGCCGTTAAAAAAAGACTTTCATCAGATTTATTATTTATATTTTTTTCATTTAAGAGTTTCAGAACTCACAGTAAAATAAGCATCTGCCGTTAGAACTCACTTCAAAATTTTTTCCCTTTGAGGTACTCATACAGAGTATTATTCCTCAAGGGAATTTTGTTTGTGTTTACGGTTTTTTTTTTTTGTTTTTGCTATTTCTTGCTATGTAAAAAATATTAGTAAAGCCAATAAGCTTATTTATCAAGGTGAATATGTATTACGAATATTTTTTGTATGATTTTTGATTTTGTTGTTTTTTATATTTGTTTCGTATGTATGTATGTAAAAAAATTCGCTTTAATGTCTCTTCACTATGAAGGTTCAACGAGAACTGATAATAATAAAAAAAAAAAAATAATAAAAAATAACAAAAAAATATTAAATATTACATTCATAAAGGTACATTCGTGGATTCGATTATTATATTAGAGATTTAAATAAAACACACACAAAAGAATTAAAGAGAACATAGGCACAATTAATGTTACCATATGTGAAGAGCAAAATAGAAAGGGACCTAAGGGTAAAAACCGGTTTTGTTCAGGAGAGCCATTTTAAAGATTTAAATACGTATATCTTTGGTGTACCATCACATCATAAAACACGCATATCTCTGGGAGGGAATACTTTTGGGGCGTGGGATCGGTCTCATTCGAAGCTCAGATGTTGTCCACATCAAAAAAAAAAAAAAAAAAAAAACAAAAAGTGAAAATTGATTTTTTTTTTACCCTTATGTCCCTTTCTCTATGCGCTGTCACATATAGTGAAGCATTGACATTTTAAAATTGTACCAAGTAACTCGCGGTAGTACCACGGTACCAACAATGTACCATAAAAAGTCCAATTGTACCATGATTTCCATCCGTGACACATCTCATCGTAATAGGCTTGATGGAGAAGTTTTCTTTTTGAAGTAAAACATTCCTCTCTTGATGGTGAGGAAAACTATTTAATTTTTTTTTAATGTTAATTGTACAAGAAGTTTGTCTTGTTTGTTTTGAATTGTTTTGTTTGAACTGAGGTAAATATCTTTATTCATCTATTAAAAACTAATATACATATATTTTTATGACATCTTTTAAATTTTGTTTAGGATTTATGCATTAATTTATTTTATTTTTGAGAAAAAATACTAGCAAAATGAATGCAAATATCTGAAAATGGACGAACATTCGGGAATTCGAATACGAATACGAATATTCGTGCATCACTAGTACACATATATGTATGTATGTACCTCTGTATGGATATTCCACAAACTTACAATGCTCTTTTACAGTTTTAGTTTATTGCATTTATGAGCTTTTTAATGCTGAATATTATTGCTAGCCAGCATACATACATACATAAGTATACATTTATCGATTTGGATAAATTTCCACAAACCACAAAATTATTTTTATGCCCCTCAAATGATAATGAGTTTAGTGTGGACCATAAATTTAACAATAGAATTAACAGTTTTCGGTAAGTGTGCACTGTGTGTTTGTTTTAAGTACGCATGCAGTTGCCCACAAAACCAAAAAGAAAAAATGAGCAGATCATAAAGTTTTAAAGATGCACAATTATGTTCTTATTCCTGAACGCCATAAAATATTACTCTCGTTTTATTCGCCATTCTTCTTACTCAGTAAACTCTTTTGGTAAAATTATTACTTTTAACACTAGAACAAACACATATAACCGCATTCGCTTGCTATATAGTAGATTACTGCATCTGCTGAAATTCAATTATCCTTCTTGACATTTAAATGGATTCAGTTGTTTTATTAACACGACACTTTCTACTTATTAAATGTTAATAGTTTTATATTATGCAGTTTTATTTACAACTCATTTATGACTTTATTCGTTGTTCGTAAGTGCGTGATTTGAAATTTCGATTTTAAAGAAATGACGGCGAGCAATTGTTATGTTACGGATTTTTATGAAATTTTCGGTTAAAACTTTAATTAACTTGCAGTAGTCTTGAGTGCCAAATATTGTAAAATATTTGGCACAACAAAATAATAAATAATAATAAAATTATAATAAATTTTTTGACACAACACATAAAAATATCATCATCAAATATATAATATTATATAAGTTTTTGCCACAAAAATATTGTTTTATATAAAAATGTCCTTTTAAAAAGTTCTTGATAGCCGGCGGCTCATAGTCAAATTTTTTGCTTCGGCCCCGCAGCAATTTTTTCATCAGCTCTTTCTATGCTAAAGCGAATTTGTCAAAATTTTACATTTGTCAAAAAAGATATCATTTGGCACATACAAATATATCTTTAAATATGGTTTTAGGCGATCCAAAAAATAGCAAAACGTTTCTTTGTTCTGCCGGAAATAACTAATAAACCTTTTTTTTTAAAGAATTCGTTCCCTATTTTGATTATTTCTTACCAAGGCACATTTAATACAGGTACATGCGTTAGACTCAACCCTGTGGCAACTCTGTGCTTCTCACATAGTTTTACAAAGTAATTGTCAAAAAATTGTATGCATCAAACAAGGCACAAAGGTAATTGTCAAACGAATTCTTCGTTATAAACTTGTAAACAAAATATCAGCGGATGAGCAATCTGCCTGATACGTGTACCTGTTTGATATGACTTGTTTCTTACCTTGCATTGGGTAGTTCAAGAGGGTTGGAATCAGCAAGAATTTTTCTTCTGATACGTAGCTTATCTATAACTGCGACTTCGTTTTCGTCGTCATAAAATAAATCTACACATATTTGTATCCATTTTGTATGATTTCTTTAAAATAAAACACTAAAAACAATACTTTTTCTAAAACTTTGTATTTTTTCCTGTCAAACTTGATATTTTAAGTTAGCAACGCGATGACAATTTCAACTAAAAAACAGTTGTTGTTCATAATACTAAAGCACAGTTTGGTCGTGTGTAAGTTTGGTCTACTCTTACAGCCTATTTCACCAAGTTATTTAAATATCAATTCATATTTAAAAGTAATTTTTTCATACAAAAATTAATGAAAATCGACATTTAAATATGAATTGATATTTAAATAGAGTTGGTGAAATTGGCCCTTAGAGAACCAAACCGATTGACAATCAAACTGAATTTAGTTGAGAACCGTGGCCCTATCACGGTTCTCAACTAAATTGAAAGGTTTCAAAGTTTAAGAATTTTTTGCTCTCCTCAAAACTTAGTAAAGAACACATAGCTGATTTTGTTGGAGTATCGGCGGTATGTGTTTCTTCAAATAAAATATTTTATTATATAACAAAAAAGGTTCATATTACAAAAACCAAATAGATAAGGTGCATTTATTCGATTGTAGAAATGCATAAATATGTACTCAGGTAGTTTTGGGTAAATAAACGAGAAGATTTTATTTTGGGGTCAAATATTAATTAAGCTATGCCGAATCTTATATACCCTTCACCAAAGTGCTTATACATATGTAGTATAGAGATAACTACATAAGTACATACATACATACATATTTGTTTTGTAAAGAAATTTATAATTTTTTGTTATAGTGCAATTTTTAATAAGTGACCTCTCGGTCTTTTTCGATTAAACATTTCTTTTTCGATATTAGCAACAAGTTGAATATATTATTCTACACTCTGTATTTAGGAATTATTTTAAATTCACCCTTATTCCAGTTGTCAAAAACGTCATACAATACCAAAAAATCGGTGCTTGTTCACTGGCACTCGAGATGTTCTAAAACCGTACTACTATTTAATAACCCTACTATTTACTATTTACTAACCCTACTATTTAATAACCCTATTTAACCCTAATATTTTTTATTATATGTTTTATTTATTAGTGAAAAAAACAACATTTTACAATTTTGGAAAGAAAATTTAGTTTTCCTTAAACTACTAATTCGGGGCAGATCTTATATCTTCCCGCCAATACTTGAAGAAAATCGGCCCAGACATTTAGTCTGTACGTCGTTATTAAAATTTTTATTTTTTAAGTAAAATGCAAAAATTTTTTTTATTCATATTACCCATTAAGCTTAATAAAAGTAGATAATATATTATATACATAATAATAATAAAACTCCTTGTAGACGTTTCATTTTTTTGGTTTGGTTTTTTTTAATAAAGAACAATGGTAAATTTTTAATAAAATGCAAAATATAACACAAAATCAAATGGTGTTTTTCTTCTTCAATCAGATGTGAAGACGATCAAATAATCAGCCATCAAATGAAATTATCAAACTGTTTTGATTCTCATCAATCACTGCCGATAACGTGTACGTGTAGCCAAAAAAATCGACTGCTCACACACAACCATGTGATTGAACAAAATTAGAAAATAGTAGAATGACACAGCAACAACGCAAATATTTGCGATCAAAATTTTAGGCAAAGTGAACACTTGTCACGTGAACTTTTGTTACCGATAAGGTTGATTGTTTTTTATATGGAAAGCAATGCCACACAAAGAAAAATATCGGAAATGAAAAGCGTTTCCACTAGTAAACACTATTGCCATGTCACAAAATGCCATAGAGTATACTCGGCACAACTTCTCCTCTAATGTGGTTATATCGAGCTTTTGCTGCAAGAGATTTATGATAGAAAAGTTATTATAGAGAACCTGTTTTAAGTTTTGAATTGACTGACAACTTAGGCATTAAATAATAATACATGTACATAATATGCGAACATATAGGTACCTACATATGTATGTATGTATATTAGTTAAAAAATTTGCCAGCGAGTTTGTTAAATTCAGGTTTTAACTCACAGGCTGTCTAATAACTTTGCTCAAAATAAAATAAATCTCCTGCCGAAATACGTTTATTTGTTGTTGCATTTTTACTGATTTTTAATAACACTTGTTGGACATACTGTTCAACTGTTTTTGTTTGTATGAAAAACTGAGATATTTCACAATGCGCTCTAAAAAGGAAATTATTTTATATTTTGTAAATAAAATCTTTAAAATTATGGAACTTCTTATACAGAATGAATAAGTGCTTGGAAATATTCAGGTATGTGATGAAAAACGATTTAGACACAAAAACAATTTGAAAACGATAAAAGGTGTGATATGTTTTTTATAATCGTTTTGGCAATAATTTTAAAACTTGTTTTTAATAGTGTCTTGCACAAGATATCTTATAAGAACTTTCAAGACATGAGGGATTTTTCAAATGCTTTACTAAAGCGAAATCTTATAAAACAAACGTTAACAACACTGTTTGCAAGAACTTTGTTTCAGTATTGTAGGTATAAGAGTAAAGAAGAAAACACTTCGTGACGGAAGAATTTGTGATTCTTGCTTCTTTCTACGCATGAGCGCGTGTACAAACGTCATGCAAGTATGTGTGTATGATCTTTTATTTTTCTGCCCACATGCAAAGGCACACACATGCATTAACATTAGTTGTATGCGGTTAATCACATAATAGCTTACAATCTACATATAATATATGCGACGTGAATACATTTAAAATCATGACGTATTTACATTTAAAGACTGTTTACGCAATTCTCTAGTTTTTAATAGTCTTTCCAGACATTTTTGATAAATTTTTTTCACATTGTCTTCTAGTGGGCTTCTTAGAAGTCTTGCTTAAGATAAGCTCAAAAATGATACTCAAAATCAATCACAATTCATCACACCTTTTCAAAACGATTGTTTTGAAATAGTTTTGAAAACGATCGTTTTCCATCACATACATGATTGTTAATAATATAAAAATGCACAAATGCATTATAAGAAGAATGTCAGTCATATTGTCTATTTTCACTTTCCACAGTTCAATTTAAAATATTTTCGTTGTTTTCTTTCCAAAAAAATCTTTTTGTTCCATAATTTTTTGATTATTGTTGCTGCTGCATCCATTTTTAAGTTGAAAATTTTTCAAGCGCCATCTATTGTTATTCACTGGTATAACATTATCAGCTGCAGTCGGTCATTTCAACTTGGCAGCACTGAATTTATCACAGCGAAAACAAGGTTGCATTTCATAAAACCAACTTAAAACCAATTCAAAAATGGTTTTAATTGGATTTTAACAAAAACAATTTCTATGGTAAAACCAGGTTTTAACAGTTGGTTTTAACGTTAAAACCAACTTTTATTAAAACCATGTCAGTGTGAGAACACTATTAAAGCATGTTTTTATTTATGTAATCATAAACACCTTTCGAATATTCAGTTTTGTATGGTGTTTGACATTTCCTATAAGAAAAATGCAATCTGTCGATGCTACCCTGCTTTTAGACTTAGGTCGAACTCGTTCAATAGTTCATTTTTGCCACAAACCTATGATCACACCAATGTAATTTAAATGGGTATGATCATAGGTTTGTGGCAAAAATGAACGAATAAACGACTTGGACCCAGCTCTATTAGTGGTTACGTATTTTGGGCAAATGGGACACAAGAAATGGCAGATGTAAACTCGGCCCTATTAAGTATTCAAAATTATTATGGAATATTTCCGTCCATTAATTTTTTTTTTTTTTTTTTTTTTTTTTGATACATATTTGCATTTAGTAACAAGTAATAATCAAAAAAAAAATCAAAAACCCCGACTGCTGCCAATTTTGAACCGTTAAATATCATACATATCATTCGAAATGAAAAATAAGAAGAGAAACCTAAAGATGATTTTGAAATACCTGTCGAATGATACCTATTTTGATATACATAGTTCGTCGTTTTATATATTTTCGTATTTACAAAATGGCATCTGTTGGCCGCCACATTGAGCTTTGACTACTGTCATACCATGACAATCCCAGGATTAAGACAAGTCGATTGATGTAAGAATCGGTTTACGCATTCGGTATATATAGCGCTGCAAAGGAATAGAAATGCATACCTACACTCAGGGAAAAGCTTCAACTTATAAGTAAGAACGCGTCATATTAATTCAATTAATTCCAATATAATAGAAAAATTATTTTAAAATATTTTAAATCAATAATTTTAAATTTTGAGTTAATGAATTTTGAATTACATTGAATCAATATTGTTTTAAAGTCTAAACATATTATTTTAATTTTTTATTTAATTAAACTTTCTCAATTAAGTTGAAATTTAAATTTCAAAATATTAAATATCAATATCAATAAGATTACGATCAGCTCTATCGCTGGAATCAAAATGTCTGGTCGAGCTGGTTGACCTCTTCTACGGCCTTTGTATTTCAGTAGTTATAAGGGATGGGTTCGTTTGATGAAATAGTCTTTCGTTTGTATGTATTCTTCTAAGGCATTTGTTTATAAAAACTTGCAGTGCAATAAGACTTGCATAGTGTAAACTAGGACTAAAGGCCGATACTTACTATATATTTATATACAAAGCGTGTTTTTTTTAGAGTGTCACAAGGTTGAGTTGGCATTACTGCTTTATTTGAGCACCAATTTAACAACTGATAGTAACTTTTTGTTTAGTTTGCTTTGAAATTTTATTATAAGTCGACTTAGACCAGAGCAACGGGTGCAAATTGTTGAAATTTGTAATCAAAATAATTGTTCTATTCGTGAAACTCATCGTGAATATCCATTCAAAATTGTATTTTCCGATTAAGCCCATTTCTTGTTGAATGTTTACGTAAATAAGCAGAATTTTCACATTTAGAATGAAGAGAATCCATAAGCCTTTGTTGGAATATCATTACACAGAAAATTACTGTTTGGTGCGCTTTATTGACTGGGCCTGCGGAGTCATTGGCCCATATGTCTTCAAAAACAATGATAGTCAAAATGTTACTGTCAATGGTGCACAGTATAGGAATATGATTCGAACATTTTTGTACCTCAATTACGTGGCATTAATCTTGCTGACATGTGGTTCCAACAGGACGGAGAAACATCCCACACAGCGGGCGCTACAATTGCTTTACTCAAAGAAACTTTTGATGAAAAAATAATTTCACGTAATGGCCACCAATACCGTTTGATTTAATCCCATTGTATCTATTATTTTCTTTGGGGTAATGTTAAGTCACTTGTCTACGTCGATAAACCACATAAAATTGAACACCTGGAAATCAACATCCGAAGAGCCGCATATGCTGCGAAAAGTTGTTGAAAATTTGTGTTCCAAATTGCGCCTTCTACGCACCCGCCATGGCGGCCACAAGGCAGAAATCATACGTATACATTAATTTCATTATTATTTTTTTTTTCAAATAAAGTCGTTTCATTGATATTAAAAATATATTTCCTTGTTTTATTATGATTTAAACTTGTATCACTCTATAAAAAAAACCCTTTATATATCGAGAGCCTATATTCAAAACACGTCAACTCAAATTTGGTCAAAATGAGTTTCCGATGGCAAATAGCTCCCCTATGCAATATTCAGCTGTAGTATGAATTTCGAATCAGAAAAATTATTTTTTCCACGTTGTATATCAATTTTTCTTATTTTGCTATCTCAAAGTATAATTTTTTTTTGGTGAAAATAAATGCTAACTCCCATGTAAATTTCCAATATTTTTAAAAAATTGAAAATTTATAATAAATCTTCCTCATATATTTTTGCATTTGGCATGCTGAACACACATCTGGCAAGGATTTTGATAAAAAAAAATTTGTAATTTATTATCTAATTTACATTAAGCATTTCTTCATGAAATTTCATGAATTTTGTTACACGCAACTTTTTCTATTTGCTAATTGCAGCGCTGTAGAAGATAATGTTGTATAGAAAAGGACGTATAATGAATCCCTGATGCATTTTTTGCAACTTTTTTAATGTTAGCTGCTTCTCCAGGCCTCCTATTGACAAACAAAAAAATTTTCATGCAACTAATTTCATGAAAAAAATGCTTAATGTAAATTAGGTATATGTATAACTTTTAAACTGTTAATCGAATAGAAACATTATGTATAGACCGATTATAGTCCATGACATAAGCTTTCGAAGTTGATAATTTGGAGTTATAGTTGTTGTAGAGTTGATAGAGATTGAGTTAGGGAGTGCTAAATCTGGCCACCTCGAGATGGATGGGCTTTCATTCAGACTTAACTCATGTTTTAGACTAGGCAGTTTTTCTTGAAGCAAGTCTGAGTTTATGGGAGAGAGAGGAAAGAAGAAAGAGGAGGGGTACTGACTTGCTTGTACAGAAAAGTTACTTCAATTCTCTTTTGTTATTTCATTCGCAGCATTAAAACAATAGGAAAATTGAACAAGAAACCGTCTGAGTGTAAACAAACGAGCAGTTTTAAAATAGAATTGAAGATAATTGCTTCAAGAAAAACTGCTAAGTCTAAAACATGACTAAGTAATTTTTTTATTGTATTTTAAGTTTTTTCTTAAAGCTTTTCAATTCTTATATGTAGTATTGAGTAAAACATTTCACAAATTGATTAAAAAAACAAATAAATATATTTAAAAAAATAATTTTTTTCCGACAAAATATGCTAATGATAGAATTAGACGAACGTCCACGTAAGCTAACGAAACAGCTGATCGTTTTTGTTGATTGAAAACAATGCAAACGCTTACCGAAATTTGGTGTAACGTTGACGGCACGTCTCAACCTGTATAAAATAGAATTTCCTAACGTTGTTAAGTGACGCTTGCAAGCCAGTGATGGTACCATTGTAATTTAAATGGAATAGGGGTATTTTGGCTCTGTTTTTTGGTACTTTTGTTAATAATATCTGTGTGAAAAAACATAAATATATAAGGTCTGTTCCAGATGCATAACAAAACAGTCCGAACTTGTACAAAGTTATCCAAAAGCGTTCCAGATAGCAAATTTCGTGCAGTTTTGAGAGCGAATGAGAGAGTAATTTTTTTCATTTCCTGTACAAACTAGCACGAACTTTTTCTTCTGGGTAAGTTCAGACAAGAATTAAATAATCAGCTGTTTTTTGTTTACATATCGAACTGAAAAACTAACCAGAAAGTTTGCAAATATGGGAAAAAAAAGTATTTGCATACAAATTTATTAAAAACCAATATGGAAGGTTTTTGAACAAAGTTGAAGTTGTGAGTACATTTGTACACATTTCCCTATTTATTTAATTAAAAAAATGCTGTTTTTAAATAATTTACTTTTTAGAACTCATTTTCATTTGCTTTTTAAAGCTTTTGCCAATGATGCAAAACTTTTGTTTTTATAATGTTATGCGTTCTAAGCGACTAAAATCACTTAAATTAAATTAAATTTAATTTAAAAAGTAAGCAGCACTAGTACTTTAAGATGGGCAATTATGGTTTTTTGCGTTCCAGCAATTTTGGATGACTTTTGCATATTCAGAGAGTAATTTTCTTTTTACTCCCATTAGTCCGAACTTGTACGAAATCTTGTGGAACACACCTATAAATAAATATTTGGGAATGTACATATATACATACTTATGTACACAAATATATACATGCATGTGTATGTATATGTACTTATATATAATAAAGAAATGCATAAATATGTATGAGCATAAGATAAATGTGATATGTATTAAAGGATTTAAATGGTATCAAAACTTCTTATTGTGTATGCACACATGTAAAAATTATTTCATGTTTGCATACATATCGTTGGTCACAAGTAGAAAGACCCTAACTCAAATAATTGTAATTTTACAGGCGAAGATAAGAACATAATATTAAACAGCACAACTGCTTTGTTAAACTGCTTTTAAAAGTGTTATTTTTACGATATTGCAATAAATTTTTGTGACGAGGTGTACTTGTGTCCATCGATATGTATGTATGTATGAACATATTTATTTGTTATAAATGTATAACAGACAGTATACAGTTTTAGTAGCGTTTACATATTTTAGGTACTTTTTCTTCGCTACATTCACCACAACTTTTTTATTTCCCATCACTGTTTTGTGAACAGCTGTTCCTTTTTAATATTAAAACAACAAAACGAAGTAAAGCATACACACGTTTTTAAAGGTTCTATAAGTGCACCAACGTGCTAACAGTACGGTACGGTACGGTACAGCAACAGCAACGTTCGGCTAACCCAGCCTTAACTCTAAAAAAATATTTGTTTTTTGATCGACTCAAATAAATTAGTAAGCATATTTTAAACATATTATGGAAGGAACATCAGATATTTTTACAATATTGAGCGAATTAATTAGTATTTTCGCTCTACTGAAAAGTTAGCTTTTTTGAGTTGACGTGTTTTGAATATAGGCTCTCGATATATATTCTTTAAAGACCGAATTGATAAAAATGAATGATAAAATTGCCCGAACTTAACGGGCACCGTTCCGCGTACTTCATTTATTTTACGATGCAGACCATATCTAGAAAAATTATCAGTTTTGGGAGAGTAAAAATCCACATGAAATAGAAGAGCGTTCAAAGCATCGTATTGATCTCAGGCTGGCTGCGCCATCGGTCCATGCATCTTTGAGAACGACTTAAACGGCGAGCGATGATTACCATTTTCTGGTAATTTCGATATTAACCGGTTAACCGATTAATAAATTACCCAGCAAAAATTTCAAAAAAGGTAATCGAGTTTGGAATTAAGCATTTTTGGTGGAAGCTATTCCTTACTGGATTACCAACTTAATATTTTAACAAGGCGTGAGACTATAATAATCGATTCTTGAGAAGTACTTACTTTTTTTTATTTGTCAACATTTCACGTAATCTATTTCATCTAAAAAAATCATTCTCTTCATTTAGCAACTTGCACGTAATTTTTTTAAATTTTAGGTAATGTGATTTGTAAGCGAGTAATGAAAATTGGCCATCAGAAAAGTAAGTCATTATATGGCAACTAGTTCTAATAGTAATGTGTAATTTTTTGCTGGGTAATTTCAACAAATAAAATTGCATAAATTATTCATTACAAAAAAAAAAAAAAAACACATAAATATAAATATATTGTGAGGCCATTGTGTTAGGCCGGGTTTACATCTATGTGCCATGTGCCACACAAGCGTAAAAAAAGCGTAACCACTAATTACTAATAAAAAACTGTTTGATTCAGACATGTATTTATTAAGTTAAATACTTCCATACATAACTAATAGACAATTTTATAGAATCCAACATCATTGGAAACTGTTTAAATCAATAATTATATGTCTGATTTAAACTATTTTTAATAAGTAATTAGTTGGTTACGCTTTTTTGGGCAAATGACACACAATGAATGCCAGATGTAAACTCGGCCTTAGTTACTTAAATAGTTTAAATAGATCTTCTAACAGAATATTTCAGAAAAATAATTTGGTTTAAATGTTTAGGACTTAGGTTTGAAAAGACTTGACTTGAGTAAATCCTTTTACTTGTGTTAGATGTTGAGCAAGTCGAAAGCAATCCAGTATACAGAATATCTAGTTTCTCAGTTTTTTCCCTCAATATCTCTAAACATATAAAATCTATCATTATGCCATTACAGTCCTGTTTTATTTATTTTTTCAATTGTTTCGGTTAATTTTGTTAGGACATTTATTGTAATTATTACTATCAATAGTTCCTTCTGTTGGCAAGTCATCATCTGATCCATACATGCTTGCTTGATCCCCGTACAAAGAAGTGAACAAATATTCAAATTCTTCCCTTTTTTAGAAAGCTTAAAATATTGCCAAGTTAGCAGATTGCTTATAAATGATATGACACCCTGATGAGTACAAGTTTATATAATGCATAGCGTATTGCAGTGATAGACATTGTGCTAAACAAGAACTTGGTCAAAATTTGTATCTCACTACTTTTGATAGCCAAAATTTCACATTTATGTTTTTGTGAGGATCTGGCTACTTTTTGATAAATTTTATTTAATAAAACTTTTTCAACTGAAGATTCCTAGTCTGTTATATGTATTTCTAGTACTAGTGACAGCGCCACCTGAAAAGAGCAGAGTTACATCAAATAATTGATAAGAGTGTGCTGGGTGTAGGATTGTATACCTTGAAAATGCATTATTGTGTCATTAAAAGTATCCAAGTAAGTACGACATTTTGTAAGAGTCATCTGAGTGGTAAAAATATGTAAAATATAGCGTAAATTTTAGGGAAAGTGACTGCGCCTACCTTTCTAAAATTTGCTTATGTGAATTAGAGACCTGCATAGACAGTCTTTAAATGTAAATACGTCTTGGTTTTAAATGTATTGTTGTAGTATGTATTATACTTAACCAATAATAAATGATGTTGTTTAATAACCCTCTAGTCAGCCTAGAACCAAATGTCTCTATGTCAATACTCTTTCTCCAGCGACAGCGAGTGAAGATACTCTAGAGACAAGAGTTCTAGTGTATTTTTGGTGATATTGTCAATGAACGTGTCAGTAGTTTGTTTTCCTTTTTTTTTATTATTCTGTGCAATAATATTAAATAAATATATCTAGACGAGGGTTACTAAAATCTACTACTGATCTTTGGTTCAAATATCTCCATATGTTCGTAAAAGAACTACCTTCTCAATAGTGCTAAAGTCTACTGGTAAGTTTACTATTCACAAAGAGCGAGGAAATATCGATATTGTAGACTACAGCCCCTAAAATTTACTAGTGAATCTTTGGTGCCAATGTCTCCATGTGGTCCAAAAAGAACTACCTAGTCAGTAGTGCTACAGTCTAGTGGTGGATTTTCAATAACAAGCTAATGTTAAATGTCAATATATGATTTCATTGGCTGGGGTACACCTGGTCAGTAGTACTACTGACAACAATTGTAAGGGGTCTTATGCAGGACTTAAATGTGAAGTACTTTTGAAAAGGGTATATTATAGCATTGCGTGAGTGGGTTTCCAATTTTGCTAACTTACCTAAGCTTATTTGTCCATTTGTATAGCCGTAGCCCCACCTCCCTAATGTAACAATCCGTGCTTTCGGATTTTCCCAGCTTGTAACACATGCCACAACTTAAATTCTTAATATCGAGTTTAAAGTGCATGTCCATGCCCCCTGATTCCCTTCGTGATCTACGACTTAGATTTATTTGTGTATCGAATTTAAAATCTCTAGCGCGAATTTGAGTTTCAAGGGCATGGCTCCACACTGTGGTCAAAACTTCGGGGCTTAAGTTCGAATTTCGAGTTGCTCACTGATCTACTTACTTGTGTGCAAAATATTAGCGAGAACTATAGCTTTAAGTTTTATGGGCGTTACGAAGCCCATTTTCGTACTAAACGGCTGATACGAAATGCGTAAATAATAGATTTACATCTGCTAAGCCGAAGTAGATGAAACAATAGGCTGAAACTTTGTGGGCGTTATCACGCCCACTCTTTAACATATCTGCTGAAAGTTTTGCATACGTGTAAAGTGTAAGTTAACAAAACACAGGGTCTTAGTTTTTTGTAAAGTTTTTATTAAAATATAAATGAAAATAATATAAAACTATATAAAAATGAACTTTGTTCTATTACTTCCAAATATGATCTGCCCTGGCATCAAAAACAATAATTCATTTCAACCAACATTGCACCCAAAAAAACGCTGAGTCTGTGTCTAGTGTTTTCTTTGTTTTTAAGTTTCTTATCATTCTTTTGCAATTGTAGAACAAATAGCTGACGCAGATGGTTGTTGACTTTTATGTATTTCAACATCCGTATTGAAATTCTGAGTTATACTAACTTGTATGCAAGGTTTCAATAAAATGTCTTGAGTTAAAACCTGTACATGTAGTTTTTAATTCAGAGCATTATTTTCGTGACCCCGCCACCCTTGGTTAAAATTTTTTGGTTTTTAGATTTTTTAATTGTTTTTTTACTTTGACCTACTTGCGTATAAAATTTCAGTTGTCTAGAGCAAATTAATTTTTTTATTTTTATGGGCATAACCCCGCCTACATTTTAAACGATTTTTTTTGGCCGGTGCTTATCATTCTTGTTAAGTTTCGTTGGAAACTGATAATAATAAATATATGTGCTAAGCGGAAGTACTTACATATGTACGGACATGAAAAAATAGGCTTTAATTTTATGGGCGTGTTAACGTGCACTTTTCCAATTGATTTTAAGCCTTGCATTATCGCAACATGTTTGCCAAGTTTCAAGAAAATCGCTCAAGCTAAACGTTTTAAATTTGCCTTTGAAGTTCTGAAAATTGTCGGCGCAGCCCTTACCCCATGGCTATAATTTGTCGGTTTTCAGTTTTTTCTAGTTAGTTGGTCACCTAGACCTACTTGTATACCAAATTTCAGCTCATTAGGGCAAATTTAATTTTATATTTGTATGGGCGTACTGCCGCCCACTTTTTAAAACTAAAGCTTTATGGCCAGTGCTTACCATTCGTGTCAAGTTTGGTTGGAAACGAATAATAATAAATACACCCAGAAAAAAGATTGGTTGGAAAACGGTTAGTCCAAAAAAATATCATTTGCATTAACTATATTTCAGTTCACGCTATCGATTTTCTGTTAATCCAAAAAACAATCCATGTTCATTGCCATAAGGGCATAATTGTAACAAAGATATGATTGTGACAATACTTTAATTGATTGCATCAACCGATCGTATGCTTTTGTCATGACTAATTAATTGATTGGTTAACCCAACCGAATAAAATATTACGAATTGGATTTTACTACCAACTTTTGGTATTAGCAACTAAAAAATTGTCCTTCTATATTAAAATTAAAATAAAAACTTACAATCAGTTGCTGCAACTAACTAGAGGTTGAGTTTACTATCATATTTTATAGCAGCAAATTAAAAAATTAACTTTTGTGACTTTCAAAGATATTATGATTTGTGAATTCTCAAATGGTTTTTGAAAGTCTGTGCATAAGATAACAGGTTTGTGGCAAGAAATGTATATAGACATGCTTCACCATTAGGAAATAAATTTCAATTAAAATAAACTTATGACAATATGTCAAATAATAAATTTCTTAAATTGTGTACTTTTATTTGCGTTTATTGTTTATTTTTATTTCAGCAAGGAAGGCCAATTTTTCTATTACAGGTACCAATTATGATATTGTTTTAATTATATTAACCAAATTTTCGGTAGCAAGAATAACATTTATTTCAAATTCCATACTGTCAACCAATTTTTTCTGTTGCTGCAACTATTGGGTTTAGGGCTATAATTAAAATATAGTGGTACCACAAGAAAATTTCAGTCGCTATAGCAGAATTCTATGATAGTTGCTGCAACCGCCAAAATTCAATTGGCAACAAATTCGGTTGTCACAACGAATCTGTTTTCTCTGTGTACATAAGTAGCAGATTTGAATGTGCTCAGCTCAAGTACATAAAAAGAGGCTTAAATTTTATAGGCGTGTTAACGACCAATTTTTTAAACGAAAATATATAGCCTTGCATTATCGCAACATGTATGCGGAATTTCAATAAAATCGCTTTCTTTAAACGCTTTAGATTTGCTTTTTTAATTCTAAGCCCCATATACGCAATTTCCGTGCTATCAGAATTTTTTAGTTAGTTGCCCACCTAGGCCTACTTGTGTATCAAATTTCAGCTAACTAGCGCAAGGTTTAATTTTTATCGCCCACTTTTTTTTAACTCAAGATTTTTTTGGCTTGTGTTTATTATTCGAGTCAAGTTTATTTAGAAATGTATAATTATAAATACATAAATAGTATATTTAAATTTGCTGAGCGTGGCCTTGCCGCGGTTCTCCACCATGGTATTTCCCGACAAGACACTTTCTCGATTTTGTTGTTTCGAATATACAAAAAAAACCAGTGCAAGAAACTTTTATAGGCGGCGCCGTGTCGGGAAATGCTGTGGTAGAGAAAACCCCTTAGTCCGGCCGAAGACCGGCTATGAAAGAAAACTTTAGTAAGCCGCACCGTGTCGGGGAATTCCATGGTAGAGAAAAACTCTAAGTGCAGCCGAAGTCCGGATTTTCCAGAAATAAGTCCCAATTTTGTATGGAAGAATTATTGGGAATTATTTAATTTTGTTTTCTTGCACTTAAAATATTATGTAGGTAAATTCAAATGAAAAATCATTTGGAACAAGTAAAATGTAATATAAAAAGGCTTTCGCTTACATTTCATTTGAATCAAGAGAGTTTTTAAATTATTTTTTAATGTTAATTTTTTAATTAGCAATTTATGTAAAAATAAACAAAAAATCTTTCATTTTGTTTAAAAATAAATAGATTTTATTTATAGGTTAGATATTTTATTCTTACTTATTAACAATTGAAAATAACTGAACGTTTTGACTGTACGAAAAATCATTAAAATATTGGAGTTGTTTTTTAAGCAACATATATAAAAAGTTAAAATATAACTTTATTCGTAGCACAACTGCATTTTCATTTACGTTTGACTTTGCGGTAAACTTCTGAAATAACTACATACAGTTAATGTAAAACTTTTTTGAATGTGGGTAACTCATGGTGCCGGAAAACAGAAATCGAGCCATATTTTACCCCTCTTTCTTCTCTACACCGTTCGCTTACAAACCAAAAATGATGTCGAAATATAGACTTCATAAAAGTCATCGTGCGAATCTTTTGTAAGAGAGTGGTAAATATAATGAAGAGTTAGTTCCCCTCTCTAAAAATTTGCTCAACTAAAATTGCCGTGTGTAAATATGAATTTTCTAAATGTAAAGTAAAAATGATTTAACCCAGTTAAAATCTTTCCAAGCAATGAATATTTACTAAATTCCTTTTATACTCCAAAAAAATCTAATTCATATATGTATTACTAGCGAAGAATAGGATACATACGGTCGTATGTATAAGCAAAACTAGCAAGAAGTTATGACCTTAACGAGTTTTGCCATACAATTTTACATTAAAAATCACCCTAGGATTTAATGGTGGGTTAAAACTACATTATGCGCCGATTTTTAATGTCAAATTGTATGGAGGAACTAGATCAATGTCGTCAGTTATTCTAACTTCATGATATTTTTTGCTTATAAGTACATAAGGCCGATAGTCTTTTGCAGCATAAACTCAAACGATTTCAAACTCAAACACACATCTGCAGATAAGAAAATTCACACCTAAGAATCATAAAGCATTATTATCTGCTTTAAGCCTTTAACTGGTTTACAAGAACATGGAAATTTCAGTGAACGGAAAAGGTCACCAACGAAGCAAATTGAAAT
Organism: Tachina grossa; assembly: GCA_949987645.1. Classification (NCBI taxonomy): domain Eukaryota; kingdom Metazoa; phylum Arthropoda; class Insecta; order Diptera; family Tachinidae; genus Tachina; species Tachina grossa. The sequence goes on along the minus strand of OX465274.1, from coordinate 121,614,878 downwards.
AATTTCCATAAAATAAATCCATAAAAATAAATCATGGAAAACTAAAATTACTGTTATTAATATCTAAAATGAACTGTAAGAATAATAAAGAGAATCGATGAAGATATCCAACCTTGAAAAATTTATGACTCAACAAACTACTCCTCCCTTTTAGTTGTGGGGTCACTCATTGCGCTGATTTACACGGGCATAATTGTGCTGGCATCAGTGTTGGTATCTCTACGAAGAGCAAAAGCAGATTAAGCTGTTGCAAAAAGGGTAAAAAGCACAAAAAAATACGAAAAAGCGGGTAAAAAAGCACGAAAATATTTTTTTTTTAAATTTTAATGCATTAAGCCATTTAAAGAGAAGAGTTTAGAGTGTAAAAATGGAACAAATCAAGTTTGGGGGGACCTCCCAGAAATTTAAAAACAGTATCCTATCCTATACAAATATGATCAATATTGGTATCCCAAAAATTTAAAAAAGAAGAAAAAATTCAACAAAAAGACTGGCGGCGAGGCTTAATTTCCGAGTTATGGGCCTCTGAAATTGTAATTAAAAGTATAATTTAATATATAATTATGGTGATTCCCGAGACGGGGCAGCCTAGCAAAGATTTTCTGCCTTGCAAAGTTGTCTTGCCTAACAACGATTTTTTGCATTGCATTGTTAAGGATTTTCTCCACAATGGTGTTTCCCGAGACGGCACAGCCTAGTAAAGATTTTATGCCTTGCAAAGTTTTCCTGCTTAATAGCGTTTTCCTGCATGGCCGACAAAGAGTCTATTTTTCCCATTTCATGAAAGGTATTCTCAAAAGCTTTAAGATGATATCAATATTGGTCAAATTCGTTGGAAAACACTGTATAATCACAATATTGCATTAGAATTTCAGAGTCCCATAACTCGGAAACTAAGCCTCGCCGCCAATTTTTTATATAATTTTTTCTTCTTATTTTTTAATTTTCTATATGATAGGATACTGATTTAAATTTTTGGGAGGTGCGCCTAAACTTTATTTAATCATGATTAATATTCTAGTTTGATTAAATATTTGTGTAAGCTTTAACAAATCCTTATGGCATACTACTTTCAACCAATTATTATGCAGAGATTTATTTGGAACTCTCCAGTTACTTCCGTCTTCTATTTTGCAAAAAAAAAAAAATTTAATCCCAATTATGAAAATTGTTCTACATTGTTTTTAACATAGTTTCCGTTGTTATCATTAAAAACAGTTTAAGAAGGCTCAGTCACAAAGTGCTGCTATTAGCGCTTAAAAGTAATTTAGTTTTATAAATTAAAAATATTTTTATTTATCAAAAAAGCACCAAAAGCACTGTAAGAAATTGTAAAAAGCACTGTAAATACCCGCTTTTAAAAAAGGGTATTAGCCAAAATTTCGCGTTTAAGAACAGGCAAAAAGCACCAAAACATACCCGAAACGCACCAAAATACCATCACTGGCTGGCATAACATGCCAATTTGTAGGTGAGAGAGCCAAAGAGAATTGTTTTGCGGTTGGCATAACTTTTCAACAGTGTTGCGAGAAAATGATGATGAGAGAATGCTAAATCGGCCAAAAAATTCTGCTAAAATGTTCTACAGAATAAAATTATAATGCCAGATTTAAATTTAAAAAATTATTGTAATATGTAGCTTTGAACTTCATGTTTATACAAACTTACGAGTATTACGGTCTAATTCATAAAAAATATTTTAGGTTTATTACAGGTTTATTTGACAAATTTCCCATAGAAATGTGTCAAATAAGAGCTTAATAAACCTGGAATATTTTTATGAATAAGGCAGTTAATATTTACAGGTATTTTTAAAGCACGGAAAAATAGTAAAATAATTGGTAATTTTTGGACACGTTAAAATTACGTTCAAAAATTTTTAACGCACTAATAATACTAAATTATTATTTTACTTATTTAGTAAAATATTCTTTTTATTAAAAATACATTGAAATTGATTATTGAGAGGTTCCCCGTATCCTATGCGCATTTAACTGTTGCTAGTGCAGATCATCAGGGAACCTTTATCCCGCAATACATATATATGCCTTTATGAGAAAAATCCCACATACAAAAGAATTTTTTTTTTTTAATTAAAATTTTTACTTTAAAAAAATTCTGCCAGAAAACATTTAGCAGAATTTTTTGAAAGTTGAATGCTTTTTAACTAATGAAAATGCCAGATCTAGCAGTGAAAATGCTAAAACGGCAACAATGCTTTTCAACCAGCTACAACCCCGCATTAGCAGCATAAAACCAATACATAAACAACTTAAAAAACAGCAAATGCTAAATGAATACTAAAAACACTAACACGCACAAAGCTGTGTATGCGTATACATTTTGTACCAGATGAATTAGTCTCGTGTAAGTTGGAAAAGAACAAAAATTGTGCGGCTTAAAAATTGTTCTCGTGTAAACTACTTCATTCCCAATACAATACGGTAATTTACAAGTCAGTTCGAAAATTGCAAATTACGAGCGTCAATACAACTAAACAAATTTAAATAACAAATCAGCACTCCGTCGCAAGATTATTTTTAGCTGCTTCTACAGGGTTATTGAGAAAATTGTCGCATTTACAGTCTTAAGGCTCAGTTAAGGCTCAGTTAGCCGACTGTAATGTAAAGTAACTGCAACAGTATGAAACAGCTGATCGATATTGTTATGTGAAAAGTAATGAAAATGGTTATAGAGATGTAATGTAACGTAACCTACTTTTCATATAAAAATCTCGATCAGCTGTTTCTTACGTTGCAGTTACTTTACATTACAGTCGGCTAACTGAGCCTTTATACTGAGTACACACACATTTGGCATTTATTTTGTTGTCATTTTGAAAATGTGTGAAACAGCCACACAACCAAAAATATCGGAAATGACAAACATTGCCACTAGTACACACTATTTTGATGTCATAAAATGCCACAATATGTACTCGGCATTAAATATCAGGGGTCTAATTCCTGCACTCGTCATCGGAATTGCAAACGAATAGAAATTAATTTCGATGGCAAGAAATTTTCCAATGATGTCACTCGTTACCAAGCCAATCGAGTTTTTGTTTCAGTGTTGGAAAAAGGTAAATAAATTGTAAGCAAAAGCATATGTTTGTATGTATATATGTATGTGTTCAAAAACCAATGTAAGTATGTATGTACGTACATACGCACGTATATGCAGAAAAAAGAAACGAATATATATATGTACATAAGTGTTATGTACAATATGTCGAATAATAAATTTCTTAAATCATAAATGTTATTTTAATTTTTATTTAATTAATTAATAACTTAATAATAAATAATTAGTGTAAAGTTAGAGAATAGAGAACTAACCACATTTTAGATTCTTTTATTGGTTGACCAGAAGCAGTTAATTAATTTGTTATTTAGATGCTCCCAGAGTTGATTGATTTTTTTTATTTTTCCCGACAACTCTTATAGCCTTTTCACACTTACTCACATGTTTCATTTTTCATCAATTTGCCAAGATGATAACATCTTCCCATAAGAATTATACAGGGCTGAATGTTCAACATCTGCAAAAGATGTTCCTATCTCACTTTGTTACATTCAACATCTTTCGATTATTTTAGTATCATCACTAGAAAAAATTTGTAGAACTATATATGTATATACATGCATTCATACTGTAAACATGTATACATACATATATATGTATGTATGTGTATCGACATATGCATGTACATGTGTACATACATTCAAGGCTACATTTTGGAATATCCTTCCCACAGAAAGATCCGTAACTACTCCAAGATTTTATTATATACATATGTATACGTGAATCTTGTATATATTTTTCCAAATCGAAATAAATTACATAAAAGTAGTTGCAAATGTCTACAAGCTTCTCGGACGCGAAATCTTTGCTCATAAAGTATAGAATATATCTTCATCATCATTGTCCGCTATCATAATTTCTACTAATTCTGCATATAATAGCATTATTTGTTTCTGCTCCTCAAGAGCAATCGATCAATAACTAATCAATTTCTGTGAATTTTTACATTCCATTTAATTTTTATTTGCTCACACTCATAAAAATAGTATTATACTACATGACAGATGAAAGATGAAAGATGCTGTAATATGAAAAGGTTTTTTTCAATTTTCAACATATTCCACACACTCCTCAAAGATGTGAGTGAGTGTGAAAAGGCTCGCACATTCGAGTAATAACTCGCTAGCAATCGAATGCAGGAATTAGGCCTCAGACCTTTTAATCGACTTCGGTATTACGCTACATTTACACATGAAAGTACTCTCTTGAAATTTCTGTATACGTATTATGCATAAAAATTTTAATAAAATAAATTACTTCCATGAAAATTTCTGGTTAATTTTCATAGGAAAGTGAAAGTTCATTTTAAAAATGTCGTCGAAAAGTAAAGTTGAAAAAAATTGTTTTCTTCACTTTTTATTGGAGTTACACAGAACATCACCTACACAAATTTATAAGGCAATAAATTGGGCATAAATATTATTGTTAATATTTTAATAATATTATTGTTTTCAAAATGCATGAAGTGTCTTCTCCATGTATATTTGAACATGAGATATCGTCCCTATCACGTCAAACTATCCAATATGCAAAATTGGTATTTTAGATTCGTTATCGTTATTGTTTCAAAATGCTGAAATTCTCACGGACGATAGATAACTCAATGAGAAACTTGTTAAGCCTGGCACTAGGAACACGCTGACTTTAAATTTATAATTGATGAATCTTCGCGCTCTTCTTAAAAGTTCAAATTTGCATATTGGATAGTTTGACCTGACGATATAATAATTCTTTAAATATTTATACAAAGTAAGGATAATATATAATAACTATTTACCACAATCCTGTATATTTGTACAAATCTTTAAAGGAGGTAACACTGTAAACCTTTTTTTCATTTTACTTTCTGAAAACATCAAAAATTTACTTTCTTGAAAAAATCGTTGAAAGCTGACTGGAAATTAAAAACAATGTGAGTGTGGTAGTGAAAAAATATGATTGTATTGCTACTTTCTTGCAATTAGTTTCATGTGTAAATGGTAGGTTAGCAAAAAAAAATTATCGGCCAATGTTATCGCTTTCACATGTTTTCTTGTGAGTTCGCATATTAAAACACATGCTACACCTGTTTAAGTTGAAATTTATAAAATACAAATTAATAGTATGAGTTCTAGTATCCGAATTTCGAATAAAACAATTTGGAAATCGACGATTTCAAACTTTTAGATTTTTTCGCTTTCACTTTTGAGCAAAAAAACTCTTATTCTTTTCACTTGTTAGAAGTCTTGTGAAAGTAAAACGAAATAAGAAAATCAAAAATTTTAAATCGTCCATTTCCAAATTGTTGAAATTTGTATTTTCTAAATTTCAACTTAAACAGACGAAGCATGTGTTTTAACCTGCGAAATCACAAGAAAACATGTGAAAACGACGTAGAAACCAGAAAATTTTTATGTAGACGCATATATTATAATAACGTTTCTGAAACTCCCAATTGGAATTATTTTTTTCGCCAATTTTAATTGATTGGTGCAATTTTAATCGAGAAAGTAACCAACTTTCCTTTTATTTATCTGTAATTTTTTTTCGCATCAAATAAAGTTGTTCCCTAAATATGTACATACATACTTATGTATGTAAATGTACATAAATTAACGGCAGAAATTGTACTATCAGGAATCTTCTGAAACTTGCATGTCTTCCAAATATCATGTGAGTGTCAAATCTCCAATTTTGTTTTTACATGTTCTGTAACTCATGCGTTTTGCTTGCGACTTGCCATATTGATTTAGGCCAGCTGTTTATTGAAACAGTCAGTGTATAACGCTGCAGCCACACGTTCAATAAATCACTTTCAATTCCATCACACATATTGTGTGTCAAAAGTCTTTGAAATTGATATCTGTGAAACAAATTGATAATCAATTTCATTTTTTAAATACCACCGACGAAGAAACAACTCAAATTTGCAGCTTCAATCAATGTGTGCTGTGACCAGCCGTTCAAATTGAAAACTAAATTGCCATATAAATGGATAGGTGAATTTGGTATCAATCCAGTTTTCAATTCAAAAAGTTTGATTGTGTTAGTGAAAAAAGTGTGAGTGTATTGAAAATTGAATGGAATTGAAAGTCAAAAATTGAACGTGTGGCCCCCAAGTAAGACAAAATTAACAAAACAAAAAAAATTTATAAACTTCAATTTTATAATAAAATATTTACGAGACTATTACTATTTTTGCTTAAAATAAAAAAAAAAAAATATATTTAGTTTCACTAATTAACTATTTTAGTGATTCTTTAAAGTTTGGTTTGGGATAAATTCATTAATTCACTTCAGTACACTCTTGCGATTTGAACTCGTCAATAGTCTTGCGATGGCGACCTCTCATGCGAGGTCAAGTCACAATCGCAAATGTTATGCGATATGCGAGAGTCAAAACATGCCCGCATAACAATTTTATTCAACTGCTTTACATTGTTTGGTTTAATAAAATTTTGCTGATTGGTAAAATTTTAATGGTAGAAATTTGTTACATTTACCTATAATTTTTTTTGTGGAAAACGTTAAATATTTTAAGAAATACATACCATACATACATACATACATATGTATGTATGTATTTCCTTTTCTTCTTTGCATTTATCACTACCACATCTTATATCTTTAACACATTAAAAGCGATGTAATCGGCCTCATCTTGTCGTAACTTTAGAAAAACGTTTCCGCATTAGAATACAAAATTAAAATGTACTTACAGTAAATAGTGTTTCTTTTAAAATCTGTTGGTTGCAAGTTGTTGTTTGGAAGTTTTATTTAATCCCGACTTTATTGCACAATTTGAATTTTTCATGTTGATGTTTGTTGAACAATAATTATTGATAAACAATATTTTGTTTGTTGCAAACAAGTCCATACTTATGTTAAAGTGATTTCTTAAATCATTTGTTTTGCGATTATTTATTTTATGCTTAAAAACTCTAATTGATTTCAGGTAAATATTTTTTATGGTACACCCACTTTCATTTATTCTTGACTCTTGTCATTTTGATGACATAAAACAAACGGAAACGTTTAGATTTTTGCATTAATTTTTAATTATTTTTTATTCTTATTGCTTTTAGCCGGCACCATGACAATAAATTCTATTTATTTATCCATTTTGGGGGGTTTTTAATTGATTTATGTTTCTTAGGGGTTTCTGAGGGGGCATTCAACAATGATGGTTGAATTGTGACTGTTGCTTAAATGGATGTTAGTTGTCAGTCGGGTGTGATGATGACTTTCAGTTATTTGTATTTATATGCGTGCATGTATGTATGTATATATGTGTGTGAGCGCGCTTGTGTTTCAGTGAATATTTAGTTATTTTTTTTTTATTTCCTGTTACAACTATTATTTTAATTCTTGTAATTTATTGTTATTATTTGCGTATATGTTGTTGCTGTTTTTGTTATTTATGTTACAAGCTAATATTTACTGTGCTATTTTCTGGTGTCATTATATTTATTTGTTCTTTATTTGTAATGTGTATAGAGTTTATTGTGTTAAAATTCACACGGAGAAGCGCACCGTCGTCGCACTCTAAACCAACAAGAAGTTTACGACCAAATGCCATAAAAATTTGTTGTAAAAACTCATTGAGGTTGGAAAAAAATTATATACTATAAACGAACGAACATACACACACGCACGCAATTCCCTTATTTTCGCTTTCCTTCTTTCGGTATAATTTCCTTATTTAACAAATGCCCGATCAGAATAAATTGTGTATCTGACTGTGCATGTACATATACACACATATGTATGTATGTATATGTATATGAAGAAAATTTTTGAAAATTGTGTATAAGTAGTGAGTAAATAAGTGATACATACAAACATTTGGGGAAACGAATTTTAATTGTTTCTTCGGTGGCGGTGGTGATGGTGGTGGTGCGAGAACTCTTCGACACTAAACCAAGCGACCAGCGAACATCAGCGTAGCTAAACCATATGATAGGGGGTTTTCTATATAATTATGGCCGGGTTTCCATCTTTGTGCCATGTGCCACACAAGCGTAAAAAAAGCGTAACCACTAATTACTAATAAAAAACAGTTTGATTCAGACACGTATTTATTAAGTTATACAGTTTTATACATAACTAATAGACAATTTTATAGAATCCAACATGATTAGAGAAGCTGTTTAAGTTAATAAATATATGTCTGAATCAAACAGTTGTTCATTACTAATTAGTTGGTTACGCTTTTTTGAACAAATTACACACAAGAAATGCCAGGTGTAAACTCAGCTTATGTAGCTAGATAAACTCAAATGTATGTACATACATATGTACTAGTGATGCACAAATATTCGTATACGAATTCGCGAATGTGCGTCCATTTTTAGACATTCGCATTAGTATTCGCCAAATTCATTCAAATACGAACACGAATATTTTTTCCGAAAATAAAATAAATTAATGCATACATCCTAAACGAAATTTAAAAAAATGGCATAAAAATGTTTTAGTTAGTTTGTAATAACTAAAAAAGAAATTTACTTCAATTCAAACAAAACAATTCAAAACAAACAAAACAATTCAAAATAAACGGCACAAACTTCTTGTACAGTCCACATTAAAAAAGTTTAAATATTTTTCTTCACCTAAAGAGAGGAATGTATTACTTCATAAATAAAGGTAAGAAACTTTTTCTCCATCAAGCCTATTACGATAAAACCAACACCAACATTGATTCAAAATCCTGTTCCTTATCCAACTCAGTTTGAACCATGTTATATGATCGACGCCATATGCTACTGTTTTTCCGCCAAATAGTCTACTATAGTTTTCTGTGTTAATCAATTTACAGAATTTTAAAAATTAAATATTGTTGAGTGATGCCCATTACAATATTGGAATATTTTTATTTACTTAAATGCACGCGAACAAGAGTATGCAATTTTGTTTATAAAATGTTTCTTATGTATAATTTTGTAGCCATAAATAGGGCCTTAATTTAATGTCTAAAAAGTTCAGATATAATATTCGTTTTCATATTCGCGAATATCATTTTAAATATTCGTATTTGTATAAGCGAATATCAAAATTTGACATATGTACATATGTATATGAACTCCCTTAAATATTTCCTTCTTCTAGGAATTCAAATCTCAAAATTGCGAAAATAAGTTACAATATCAGGTATTCTTAAGATATGCACACAGAAAAAAAAATTGTAATCAACATTTAAATAATATACGATTTTTTTAAATACAATTAAATAAGTTAAATGAAGATCAGAAAAATATTTTCAATAAAATATATTAGCAAATAGTTTTTTGAAATTAATTTACTTTTTCACCTTTATTTATTGTTAGATATCAAAGTAATTTCAATTATAGCTATATCATTAGTTAATCTTGTGCTTTCATATTTCGCATATGTCAAATAGAGAATTTTGTTGAATGCTTTTTTCGTATTCAACAAGAGAGGTTTTTGAAAATTTTTCTGTGAAAGCGTAGCTCTCATGAAAAATGCATTATTTTCGCTTCCAAGGTCAGCAATAATATCAAATAAATTTTCGGGAACGACACCCACTTTGACGTTAATGACCTTGCAGTGCGTGTATATATGACAGCAAGAGAAAAAAAAGTATTAAAGCTTCCAACTGAGCACCCAAAAAAATTTCCAGAGTTCTAAGAAAAAGTTTTGTTTTCAGATTAAAGCAAATACAGTATTTTTAGTATCAAAGGTAAAAGTTAGTGCGGCGGAATAATAGTACTGCGTTAAATAAAGAAAGATTCGTTCCAACAGTTAAACATTATGGAGTTTGCTTCATGGTGTGGAGCAGCATGATAATTAGTAGGGCTGGAAACCTTATGTTTCCAAAAGAAAATTCATGTTAAAGTTTGGTGCAATTGGATCTATGTGACGTTGTTTGATTCCAACAGGACACTGATCCTTACCATACGGCCCGTAATGTAAGGCCGTGGTTGCTTTATAACACCAAAAACCAACTATAATCACGACCTTAAGAACTGATTTTAATCCCAACTGAGCATATCTGGGATTGCTGGAGTGTAAAATTCTACAATTTATGGTAAAAATGTTCATCACGAAAGGATGGTATCCAATAAATAGGGAAGATATATCTCATCCTATCTATATATACATATAGCATAAGTTCTTAAATATAACTGAATCCCACAGGTTACTTACTCCTGAAATTATATTAAAAATTTGGTTTTTATTCGATTGAATATATATGTACGAATATTTTCTTATGAATTCTGCTATTATTTTAAGCTTTTTTTTGTTGTATTTTTTTAACTAAATAAGCTTTCAGATGCATTGATAAATAACAGAGATTTTTTAAATTTAAAATTAAAGATATTAGTATTTTTTGCAGTTAGTGATATAATATAGGAATATTATATCCGATAAATGTACGAATATTTTTTCTAGCAAGTGTATGTATGTATGCACGTCAAATCATGTTGCACCTCAATTAAGTTTACTAATGTTATTTCTAGATTAACATAGATTTTTCATTATATGAAGGTGCATATTTACATACTTATGAGAATAAAAAATAATTACATTACATTTATTTAATGTTCCAATCAACAAGCCTTTAAAGTTTAAATTTTAAAGGGTCAACATTACTCCTTCCTCAACTGAATTTTCGACGTCAATGCATTTGAACATTGTCCATACCAGGGATGGCAAAGTTGGTACAATTGTACCTATTTTGGTACTATTCAAACTTGCAAAGTACAATAGTACACCAGTGACTAATTTAGTACATTTAAGGAATTTCCCCAGTTTCACTGCGCATTTCTTTTCAAACGATTCCATATGTCGATTTTCACTTTTGAAGCATGCAACACATATTATTCTCATTTGAAAATAGTACTGTGAAAGCAAAACACAGCGAGAGAGTCAAAAAATGTGAACTTGTCCTTTTCCAAATCATTTTTTTTCTAATTTGATGCTAGAGCAAATGCTATTAACTTGTAGTTGATTATTTTAATAAAAACAAATAAAAATATATAATTTAAACTAAAAAAATCTTTTAGTACAATTAAGGTCAAAAAAGTACAATTTCGAAAGTTGTTGGTACAATTTTAAAATTCTCAATGCCTTCCCTGGTCCATACCTAAACACACATACATACATATATTCATACATACTGACTTACATGGCGTTGGGGCACAACGGATGGGTATACGTAGTTCAAGACCAGTGTTGCCAAAATGTTGTAGCAATTTCCCGCCAGATAGCCGTTGAAAACTCTAAAATTAACTCTAATAATGCCTCTGAATTTCTTACAAACAATTTATTTTTTGTTCATGGTTTAAATCGAATGAGATAAATTTTGTAAAATATACACAGAGAAACAGATTCGTTGAGACAACCGAATTTGTTGCTAATCGAATTTTGGCGGTTGCACCAACTATCATAGAATTCTGGTATAATGACTGCAATTTTCTTGTGGTACCACTAATTATAACCCTTAACCTAATAGTTGCAGTAACAGAAAAAATTTGTTAACAATATGAAATTTGAAATAAAAGTTATTCTTGCTACCGAAAATATGGTTAATATAACTAAAATAATATAATAATTGGTACCTGTGAAAGAAAAATTGGACTTCCTGGCTGAAATAAAAATAAACAATAAACGCAAATAAAAATACACAATTTATAAAATTTATTATTTGACATATTGTCATAAGTTTATTTTAATTGAAATTTATTTCCTGGTGGTGAGGCATTTCTTCAACATGGATTGTTTTTTGGATTAATAGGAAATTGATAGCATGAACTGAAATATAGTTTATGCAAATAATATTTTATTGGCCTAATCATATTCTAAACAATCTTTTTTCTGGGTGTACATGTGAATGAGGAGTAAACCTTTTTAAAATACTTTTATATACGTATTGAATCATTAATCTAAATACATACATATGTATTTATCAAATAATCTATGTCGGCATCATTTCTGGAACATGAATAAATATCAAATGTTCCACTTAAACCTAAAAATTCTGTTGGAATCTCATTTTTAAGTAAAACTCAGCCTATTCTTTAAATATTTCATTTCATGCAGATTGTCCATATTCTAACCCCTTAAGCTGAATGTCCATACCATCCGTTTAGTGCGTAGTTGCGTTCTATGCATGTGTCAAAAAAGTAGAATTAGGGTAATTGTATGTAGCAAGATACCGAGCAAAAAGTAAAGAACGTATAGACGCATAGGACGGATAAAATAGGTTTATTTTCTACTTTTGTATTCGTTGCCAGCATTATGAAAAATGTCAGTTATATTTCATAGCCAAAGGGCAAATTATATTATATTTTCAATGATATCAAAAAAAAAAAAATGTTTGTGTGGTGAATTTAAAATTTTCCCTTTTTTTGAATTAAAAAATTTTTAATAAAAGGAAAAGCTTTTCTAATAAAACTTAATAAAGTTTACAACCAAATAATAAATAAAGCTTACAACTATTTTCAAGAAGTTTAATACATTAAAATCAGTTTTTAATATAGTTATTTCACGAACAAAATTTACATTTTAGTTATCTGTTGTGTTTATTATTTTTTAAACAACAGAAATAGTTGGCGCATAAAACGTATTGCATGTAACCTGAATTTAGAATCGGAGAGAACGTACAGAAACTCATACAACGCATATGCATAGAACTGGTGGTATGGACCTTCAGCTTTACACAAAAATAAATTATTTGTAACGTGTGTTTTCTTAGTGTCACAACTTTGAGTTATCATCACTGCTTGATTTGAGCATCCATTTAACAGCTGATACTCGTAGTTGCTTTTTGTTTAGTTTCCTTTGAAATTTCATTATTAATCGACTTACAACAGAGCAACGCATGCAAATTATTATTTTCAATCAAGCATAAATTGATATTGATTTTTAATTTCCATTCAAAATTTTATTTCTGGTTGAATGGGTACGTAAGTAAGCAGATTTTTTTTATAGAGAAGTAACACTCAGGCAATGAGAGCCTACTACTATTACTTGGTTTTACCTTCTTTAGAAAGGGATCGTGATAGACAAGACAGGTGGTGAAGAAAGATATAGGGAAAGCTTCATTCTTTTACAACTTTGCTATTTGCACGTTTTTTAGTAATGCAGTGTTGCAGCGCCTCTGGTGTTAAATGAGGCGTCTAAAATTTTTTTGTAGCTGTGCTTAGTAGCCATTTTATTTATTATTTTACTTCGCCGATGATTCTGCTATACAACGAAGGAGGGCGCTCTGATGTTACATTACGATTAGTATCTGCTGAAGTCGGTACACTGAAAAAACAGTTTTACCTAAATTCAACGAAATCGCATTCATTGATTTAAACTCATTGAAATTCAACGAATTATACGTTGTTTCAAAAATATATTCCTTGAAATTCAACGTAAAATTTTATGTAGATATGAACTGAACGTTGAAACCAATCCTTGATATTATTCGTTGAATTTAACAACGAACTAGTTTATTGATTTAAGGTATAATACGTTGAATTTAAGAAAAACGTTCTTTCTTATAAAAAGAAAAAAATTTAGTAAAATTCAATAAAGTGTACTTTTATTCAAGGAACCCGTTCATTGATTTTAAGTAATGTACGTTGAATTTGACTTCAAGAACAGGAAGAAGATGTTTTATTCAATGAACGAGTGCTTTGATTCAAGGAACCACCATTTGAATTTTTGTTTTACTTGGTTCAATTCAACGTTCTAGTTCCTTGTTTTATAACGGAGAAAAAACATACTAAAAAAAACACAAAGCAATTAGTTGTTATTGCTCGTTTAACAAATAAGTTTTAAAAGGAAAGTTTGAAATAAAAAAGTGTAGTTGTATAATATCCCGAATATCAGGAACTTGCTGCATTACTTCAAAGTTCGAAAATCAGAAAATCAGTTCCAGATGCACCTACTCCTGACAATATTGGTTCCAATTCTCAAGTTTTATGTAAGTAATTAGTTTGCATGCTATTTAGATAGTGAATTTTTATACATATACTGTACTTGTTTATGTACACTGAAAAACAGTTTTACATAAATTCAACGAAATCGCATTCATTGATTTAAACTCATTGAAATTCAACGTATTATACGTTGTTTCAAAAAAATATTCCTTGAAATTCAACGTAAAATTTTATGTAGATATGAACTGAAACCAATCCTTGATATTATTCGTTGAATTTAACAAGGAACTAGTTTATTGATTTAACGTATAATACGTTGAATTTAAGCAACACGTTCTTTCTTATATAAATAAAAGAAAAAAGTTTAGTAAATTTCAAGAAAGTGTACCTTGATTCAAGGAACCTGTTCATTGATTTTAAGTAATGTACATTGAATTTGACTTCAAGAGCAAGAAGAAGATGTTTTATTCAATGAACGAGTACTTTGATTCAAGGAACCACCATTTGAATTTTTGTTTTACTTGGTTCAATTCAACGTACTAGTTCCTTGTTTTATAACGGGAAAAAACATAATGAAAAGAAAAAATAAACAAAGAGCAATCAGTTGTTGTTCTTCGTTGAACAAATAAGTTTGTGCACAATTAAGAAAGAAATTTAAAATAAAAAAGTGCCAAAAAGTAAGTTAATAATAAGAAGTGATTATAATTAATTTTAATTGCAAAAAGAAATATAGCTGTATAATATCCCGTATATCAGGAACTTGCTGAACTACTCTAAGGCTGGAAAATAAGTTCCAGGTGCATCCACTCCTGAAACAATTTTTATGTAAGTAATTATTTTTGATGCTATTTAGATAGTATACTATATACTACTATACATATTTATGTATGTTAATTTTAAAGATTCGGAACCAACGCAGAGGTTTGCGTTAGAAGCCTCAGATATGACAATTCCAGTGCAGAGGAATTCAATAGCACTTGACAGGCAGAATTAATGAAGTAAACCAAGCTTTCACTTTAGCCGAAATTTTTAAAAGATGGCCCGAGTATAAGAAACCGAGTAGATTTCGATATGTGGGTATACAAATCTTTACTGTTTTATACTTTAGTATTTATTGCAAAATAAATATTTATAACTATATTTCAGATTGACAAAGACTTTGGCGTTGCTTTTGGGAAACGTGAAAGAGTTTTCTTTAACTGGCCGGAATGATTCGCGAAGATAACAACATCAAAGATAAAGCTTTGATAGAAATATTGAATAATTTGGATAAGTCGGAGAGCATCTAAAAATTTAAGTTTGTTTTATTTTAAACTAACAAGTGCATTTTTAAATTTATACATGAATTATAAATTTACAGTCTAATTTCTGAAAATTATTAAGGCTTTATAAAGGGTTTATAAAACAGATTTTCATATTAACCATTTATAAAGCTTTAATAATTTTTATAAATACTATGATACTATCATAACCAAATTTTTTTATGTAAATACATACTTATATACACATGTAAATTATTTCTTATTATATGAATTTTTAAATAAAATAATCAATTTAATATGAACTTGTCTAATATTATATTTATTAAAGTGAAACTTTGAATGTATAGGTGCATTGGGCCAAGGAATAAATTTAGAAAAACCAATGAATGTGTTCATTGGATCAAGGAATAGGTCTTTAAATTCAAGGACCTTTTTCATTAAATTCAAAGTATGTATACGTTGATTCAAGGAATATATTCATAAAATCGATGATTGCGTTCATTGGGTCAAGGAATAGGTTCCTTAAATTTAAGGAACTATTACATTAAATTCAAAGTATAAATATATAGGTTTAATGAATTTACGTAAGGTTTCAACGTATGGATTCTTAACTTCAACGAACTGGTACGTTAAATTCAGCAAGCCAATGATTGGCATACGTTGAATTCAATGAACATATTCCTTAGGTGAAAAATAAGGAATAAATTCGTTGAATCAACGAATTTTTTCGTTGAATTTATGTACCTTTTTGGTTCAGTGTATGTTAATTTTAAAGATTCAGAAACCAACGCAGAGGTTTGCGTTAGAAGTCTCAAATTCGGGTGCAGAGGGATTCAATATCACATGGCAGGCATGCAGCAATTTCAGAATTAATTAAGTAAACCAAGCTTCCATCTTAGCCGAAGTTTTTAAAAGATAGCCCGAGTATAAGAAACCGAGTAGATTTCGATATGTGAGTATATAAATCTTAACTGTTTTATACTTTAGTATTTATTGCAAAATAGATACTTATAACTATATTTTAGATTGACAAAGACTTTGGCATTGCTTTTGGGAAACGTGAAGGACTTTTCTTTAACTGGCAGGAACGATTCGAGAACAGAACAACTTTAAAGATAAAGCTTTCATAGAAATATTGACTCATTTGGAGGAGTCGAAAATCACCCAAAAATTTAAGTATATTTTATTTTAAACTGACAAATGCATTTTTAAACTTATAAATGAATTATAAATTAACAGTCTAATTTATGAAAATTATTAAGGCTTTATAAATGTTTCATAAAATAGATTTTCATATTAACCCTTTATAAAGCTTTAATAATTTTTATAAATAAGGCAGTAGTAATTTAGTAGACTTTGATATTATCATAACCAACTTTTTTATGTACATACAAAAATCAAAGCTATCTGTGTTTGTTAAAATTTCCCGATTTTCTGACAATCTGAAACTAAAAAATGATATTGATATAATAAACTGTATAGCTTATTTGACATTTGGTTGAAGTTGTATTTCAAAAGGAAATTTCAATCAAAAAGTCCCTAATCAAAAACAAACTATTCATAAAATGTTATTGTCTTGAGAAATTTTGTTTAAAATTGCTTTTTCCTCAGACTCACTGACCTAATCACCCAGTTTTCCACTTGCCTAAAGATTTGTTTACTAATTTTTTTTTAATATAATTTTAATCTTGAATTAACGAGATTTGTATATTTTTATATTCTATATGTTTTTATTTTTAACTTGTTAAATTTTACTTAAAGAAATAAAGTTTCCTTAATTTCTTTGAGGAACGATTTTATATCGAAGAAACTCAACATAAATACCAGGGTATATATTGCATAGCTGCGTTAAAAATGTCTTGATTTGGCTTATGGCCTATTTCCCACCTGCGAAAGAAAACGTTCGACTTACAATTTATATTGAAAACAAAAACAAATTTTCGTATTTTATTGTTGTTTTCAATATAAATTGTAAGTCGAACGTTTTCTTTCGCAGGTGGAAAATAGGCCATTAATATCTTTCTTTGTAAATTTCAGAACAACCCTGAAATTCCATCAACTAAGAAATTTTTCCGCTAAAAAAACGTATTTTACTAATTTTTAATAGACTTGCTGCTAATGACAACAAAATACAGTCAAACATATATTACGGGATAACCGCCGACCTGGCAACACTGTTTAACACCATATTGTTTGTTCCTGTTTATACCATTTTACTCTCTCTTATATTTCTTACTCTTTCTCATTGTTATTGAACGAGTAAGATTTTGCTGATATGTGGATTGACGCATAGACAAACATGGGGGTCCAGCGTGGGTATATTTTTGTAGTCCACCGCATTGAAATATTATTGTGATGTGTCCAATTTGTTCTTGGCTCACACACACATTGATGACAAAGAGGATGGATTATTTGTGTGAGCATAGTGTGTGTGTTGTACACACACACATTGGTTACCATTTTGCTGTTTCTGTAAACTTTACAAACATTTGTATGATTCCATATGAAAGCTAATTAATTCAGGCTTGGAAGTAGTTAATTTATTTGTATGAAAAATCGCCCAAAATTGTTCAAACATTTAAAAATTAAATTGAAAATACACCCAAAATTCTTAAGGCCGGTAGTGCAGGAACACGTTTTTACGCAGGAAAACTTTGCAAGGCTGAAAATATTTATTAGGCAGCGCCCTATCGGGAAACACCAAGGTGGAGAAAATCCTTAAGCCCGACCAAAGGCCGGCAGTGCAAGAAAACATTCTTACGCAGGAACACTTTGCAAGGCAGAAAACATTTTAGGCAGCGCCGTGTCGTGATACACCATGGTGGAGAAAATTCTTAAGCCTGGCCGAAGGCCGGCAGCGCAAGAAAATGTTCTATTAGGCAGCGCCCTGTCGGGAAGCACCATGGTGGAGAAAATCTTTGAGCCCGGCCAAAGGCCGGCACTGCAAGAAAACGTTCTTAAGCAGGAAAACTTTGCAAGGCAGGAAATATTTATTATGCAACTCCCCGTCGGGAAACGCCATGGTGGAGAAAATCTTTGAGCCCGGCCAAAGGCCGGCACTGCAAGAAAACGTTCTTAAGCAGGAAAACTTTGCAAGGCAGAAAATCTTTATTAGGCAGCGCCGTGTCGAGGAACGCTATGGTGTGGAAAATTCGGGAACGAACGAACATTATTTACGATTCTCTATAACTTTTCTTTTTTCATTTTAATATAAAAATCAAATTACTATAATTTTAATTTTTTTCTGGTATTTTTTAATATTGGGCGATATTTCATTTTTTTTGGGCGATTTTTAATTTTTTTTTGGTGATTTTTCATAATGAAAATTTTGGGCAATTTTTAATTTTTTTTTGGTGATTTTTCATTTTGATATTTTGGGCGATATTTCATTTTCAGTTTTGGGCAATTTGGTTTTGGGCGATTTTTCATGGAGCCAAGTTATCTATATATACATATGTATGTGTGTGCCTATACATATGTATATCATAATCAGTTCTAGTTGGGTATCTACATATGTATGTATGTTTGTATGTACATATATGGTCTTGTTCTGTTAAGCGAGTCGAATTGAAATCGTTCGATTTTAGAAAACTAATGCCCCTAGTAGAAAACTTTAGAATAGGACGATTTCAACTCGATTCGGATTTTATAACATGACTCCTAAAAATTCTGATACAGAAATCAATTAACTAATCATTCCGTTACACTCTAAAAATACTTAAAAAAGGACAAAATATAAACTGTGACAGCTAACAATACATACATTTTAAAAACATGATTTTAAATTAAATGAAATTTTTCCAATATGTTTATTTCGCAATATTTGTTCTTGTAATTATTTGGCTTAGGTTCATAAAATAATACTCAGGACGAATAAAACGCAATTAATACTCCAAAGAACAAGAAACAATACGTTTCAATTTGATTTTTGAATATTAATCATGTCTGATTCGTCACCAATATCACGTAACGAACAATAGCCTATGGTGGCGAGGATGGCGTGGGCTGAAGTAATTAGTACGTTGACTTTAAAGCCTAAGGTCCTGGGTTTGAGGCCTGTTCTGACAGTCATTAAATAACAACACTACGCATATTTTTGATGTATAGATACCGGACACTGAACTACTTCTGCTACAGCGGATACTAATAACAATGAAACATCAGAGCACCCTCCTTCGTCAGCTAAAATAATAATAAAATAAATAAAAGTCAAATAATCAATAAAATGACTACTTAGCACAGCTTTGAAAATTTAATACGCCTCATTGACACGAGAGGCGCTGCAGCACTGCATTATTAAAAACGAGCAAAAAAGCTGAGCGATAAATGAATGAAGCTTTCCTCTTTATTTTCCTTCATCGCCTGTCTTCTCTAGCACTATCCATTTCCTAAAGAAGGTAACACCTAGTTACTATCAAAAAATAAAAATTACTTTGGGAAATTCGTCTTCTTAATAAGTTGTTTTTAATTTAATTATTAATTGATTAATATATGCTTTTGTGTTTATGAATAAAACAAAAAGTAAAGAGTAATTTAACATTTTGGAATTGCTTGCAACATACTACTTTAAGTAAGATATTAGAGCATTTATTTGTAGACTACTAAAATCAGAACTTGTTAGAACTTAATGGTAATGTTTTTGAATAAAATACCAAACTAATATCCACTCGATGAAAAGTAAAAAATATTTTAAAAATGCCTTTAATTCCAGAATTCATTATATACTTTATCCCTTCAAACTACACTATTATTTTTTGAGATTATAAATTGAACTTAATATTAGGTGTGTTTCTTTATTCTACTTTGGCTTCCCGCGGTAGGAGGATAATGATCTTCTTCTACTTGCACCAACCAGCCCCTACTTTTTCTTTGTTTGAAAAATAAACAATAACAAAGAAAAATTACAATTCCTAAAAATTAAAATTGTATGAAAAAATATTTAAAAACTAGTGATAAACAAGGCTTTACAAGTTTTTATATGAAATTAAGAAGAAAAAAAATTCTATATATGCTGGGTTATCCGTTATATCCGTTATAAAAAAAGTAAATTTAATTTAACTTATTTATAAGAGTTTTTAACAGACTCTGGCGATAAATTCTATTTTAACGCAAAAATTACGCTTTCTACACTTAAGAATTAACTTTTTTGAGCAAAAAAATAAAAATAAAAAAATAACAGCTATTTTGTGATATATGTATAAATCAAAGTCACAAAATAATTTGTATTAAGTGAGAAATTAATAAAAATCAAGAAATAATGATTAAAGAGTAATTTTTAAAATAAAATTTATAACCGTTACGGAACCTGGTTCAATCGGAAATTGCAAACTAAAATATTGAATACCTTGATAGTTCTGTGAAGGAATCTGAGAGTGTTGAAAACAAAGTTTCAAATAACGAAGCAAGTAACTTTTTTCAAGAGTTATCCTGCTAAAGGCAGGATTTTATCTGCCCGATAAATGGCTTTGTATTATAAAACCTTCATATACTATATCTTTATCCATTAAATATTATGTAATAACAATGAAAAATTGAAGTTGTAATAATGCAAAGATATTTATCGGGCAGACAAAATCCTACCTTTAACTAAGGGCAAGCTGTGAAGAATTACCCTTAAATTCATAAGGTTTTGCGCTTCTCCTCTAAAATTACAACAAGTAAGTACCATTTGCCAAAGTGCGTATACATATGTAGTATAGAGATACATACATAAGCACATACATATGTATGTACATATTTGTTTTGTGAAAAAAATTTGTTATTTTTTGCTCTAGTGAAATTTTTAGTAAGTGATTTTGGATTAAATATTTTTTTCGATATTAGCAATAAGTTGAATATTTTATTCTACACTCTGTATTTAAGATACATTTTGCATTCACCCTTATTCCAGTTGTCAAAAACGACGTCACGTCACACAATACCAAAAAATCGGTGCTTATTCACTGGCACTCGAGATGTTCTAAAACCGTACTGCTATTAATTAACCCTATAAAATATATATAAAAGTAAACTAACTTGTTTTATTTAATAATCTTTGATGTTTCAAACTTGTTAGTGTCTCAAATTAAACATTCCATTGCAAAAGATATATATCGCATAATAAGCAAAATGGCACAAACCTTCGTTTATACTTAAATAAAAATTTAGCAGATATAAAAAATCTAGAGTAAAGCACTTTCTAAAATTTGATATATGTATAATTTAAAAAAAAACTTGTTTTGGTTATATTTTTACGAAATTTTGTTTTCAATTTCCAACCCTGGAATTATAATTTTGATTTTTCTAATTTTTAATACCTATTTATTTCTTTCTAAGATATGCAATATATATAATTACCAAAGAAATAATTAGTTTTATTTAATTAGTTTTATATACCAGAAAAAGTTGAAGCTTTCCAGGTCTGGTGCTATGCATTTTATTTTTATAATTTTTATGCCAAACTATTTCTTTTTAAACAATAAAGTATACATAATTTGTAAACATAAAGAAAACAATAATTTTACCTCCTTAATTTTATATACAAAAAAAACTTAATTTTTCAGCCCTGAAATAAAGCATCCTTTTTGATTTTTCTGATTCCTCGTACCAATCTAGTGTGCTAAGTGAACAAAGAAAAAAGGCAATTAAAAAAACTATTTTTACTTAATTACTTTAATATCCAAAAAGAAGTTAAAAGTTTTGAGCTCTGGAGCTGTGGTTTTTATTTTTATAATTTTCTACACCAAACTTTTCTGTCCAAAACGTAAAATATATATAATTTATAAAGAAAAATTGAAATTAGTCAGACCTGTTAAGAATGAAGGAATAAAATAGAAAAGGGAAGAATTTTGTTTTAGTAAGTTAAGTTAGTATAAAATGTAAATAAAATTTAGTTTTCAGTAGTTAATTTTAAGTGGTAAATATAAAGTTTGAGTTTTCCAGCTCTGAAACGGTCTGCTCGATTTTGCTTATTTTCAATACAAATATATTTTGGACCATTTTCTGAGACAAGTCCCAAACCGAAGTCTCTAGCTTTTCTGAGAGCTTCGGAAAACCGATTTCAAGTATATCAGACAGACAGACGGACATCGCTTGTTCGTCTTCCCTTTACATAAGGATCCAGAATATATATGTATAATTTATGGGTCGCATATTAATATTATGGAAATTACAAACGGAATGACAAACCTATACTTTTCCATTTTTTGGTAAATGGTATAGAAAGTGCTGCTTCGTACTTTTGGATTTTCGACAACAATATGTATATATTATTCATGCATACATATGAATAAAAAGTGGAACAAGTTCTTATTAATTTAAGGGCCATTATTACAACTTAAAGTTAGTTAAAAGTAGGATTTTATCGGACGTATAAAACCTTTATCATTTGCAAAATTTTACTTTAATCTAAAGTGAGCGATACATTAAAGGAAAGTTTATCCTACATGGTAAGTTAAATCCAATTTTCGATAATGGAAAACTTTTTATACGTCCGACAAAATCCTACTTTTAACTAACTTTAAGTTGTAATAAAAGTATATACTTGAAGAATTAAACAAATTGCATATCCCCATCTATGGTGTATACATTATATATATATATATATATATATATATATAGATATATATAAACAGTATAATCATGAGTATGCGTTTTAAATTACATTAGAAGAATTTACTTATTTATTACTTAAATCTCTTTTACACTCGTAGGAATCCGCTGGCGTTTTATTTCTCTTTTACAACCTTCGTTTCGTCACAATGCATTTGTTTTACAGATGTGTTTCTTTGCTTTTGAGAGGGATTTATGTATATTTTATTTAAAATTTTTTTCTTTAAATGCAAAAATAACAACGGAAAATAAATTGTGTACATACCTATGAATGTATGTGTGTATGTATGTGTGTGTATGTATGTTGATATTTACGTTAATATACATACATATACATAAAAATATCAAAGAAAAACAAGTGCAATTTAACGGTACATGAAAACCACCGACATACATACTTCTTACATACATAAATACTTACATACATACATGCATGCATACATATGTGAAATAAAATGAAAATAAAAACTGAGGCAAACGAATTCCGACTACCCTATAGGAACTCAAACCCATTTGTAAGTAACTTCAAACTGGTTTTTTAATAACCACATCTGGTTGATTCCGTGACTTTTTTCCTTGCAACCGACTCACTATTTTAACATAGGCATGTCATAGGCGGTAGTCAATTGGCCATCTCTGCATGACTTTTTAATTGACTACTAACTACTTATTTTCCAACCAATTTGTAGTTAATTAATATTATAGAAAAAAAAGATATACATACATATGTATATTTATATGATATACATACATATATTATATACTATACAGATATATGTATTTATATATTCATATATATCTATGTAAATATTTGTACAATGTACATATTAGTCTCCTGCACAAGATATCTTATAAGAACTTTTAAGACATGAGGGATTTTTCAAATGCTTTACTACAGCGAAATCTTATAAAACAAATGTTAACAACATTATTTGCAAGAATTTTTTTTGAGTATTGTAGGTATAAGAGTAAAGAAGAAAACAGTTCGTGACGGAAGAATTTGTGATACTAGCTTCTTTCTACGCATAAGCGCTTGTACAAACGTCATGCATGTATGTGTGTATGATCTTTTGTTTTGCTGTGCACATGCAAAGGCACACACATGCATTAACATTAGTTGTATGTGGTTAATCACATAATAGCTTACCATTTACATATTACACACACACTCAAACGTACAATATGAAAAATAACAAGCATACACTAATCAACAGTCCTTCTTTTGAGTGTTTGTTACAGACAAGCTTTCTTGACGTCATCGCTTGTTAACACTGGTATACACATACACCAATACATCCATCGTGCTTCGCTTATAGTACGACAGCATTTATTATTGGTTTAGTATAATACATTGGACGTGAATACATTTAAAAATCATGACGTTTTTACATTTCAAGACTGTTTACGCAGGCCTCTAGTACATATATATATAAATATTTATTTTTGTTATATTCACTAAAAACAAAAAATACGTACATACATACATACATCCATACATACGAACCGCTCATAGAAAATATTATACATATTAAGTATTGAAAAATATTAGTTTTTTTTCAACATTTGACATTTGATTTCAGGACACGCTTCTTTTGTTTTTTTATTTCCTTTTGATTTACTTATTTTGCTTTTATTTATTTCTTACGTGTGCTTTTATTCAATATGTTTGGTTGACATCTGCATGAGATTTAAACCAATTTGTAGTCACTTGCAAAATAATTAATTTATAAACTAGTGTTTTTTGCCAACTGATTATTTTATTTACTACTGGGTAGTTACAACTCATCCATTCTGCACACATATGTATGTATGTACATACACACTACATAATATACATACATATGTATGTAAAAAATACACATTGATACCCGACATCAGGACATGATGGAATAAAAACATGATGATTTAAATTACTACATACTGGTATATCATACAGTTCTTGACTGGCCATGACTGTTTGAGGTCGTATTTGCCCCGCTTCGGACACAACAAGCTTCCGTTTTGTTCGAGTTGTAGTGGAAAATTGTAGAGCATGCCGATCATGTATTTTTTGTCTGTTCACGATTTTTAAATTGGAGGTAGTATTTAAAAGGCAGCGTACATATGTAGGCCATAACATAAGACCGGAGAATATAGTCCCGATTATGCTGGAATCCTTGTAAACTGGAGTAATTTTGTAAGGCTAGTTCTATTAGCACTTCGCAGTTTAGAAGAGATTAGTGGATGAATCAGGGTCAAATTACGGCACTCGTTATCGAACGAAATTACGAAATATTTCAATAGATTTTATATGGAAATATACATATTTATATTTCGAACCGTATCGAATGCCGTAACTTGTCCCCAGTATACTACATACATACATATGTATGTACAATGTACATTGTACATATTTCAGATCATACATACTCGTACATACATCGGCATTTAATGGCTTGGAAAATGGTGAACATAATGCTCAATATACATACTACAAGGTGTAGGGAGTTTACTAATCAAATAATTAATTAAGGGTGCAGATAAGCTTAAAACCTCCTTCCTTATTAAAGCAAGGCGGATGTACATACAAAAAATACTGGTAAAACTTCCCATCCTGGTGAAATACTGAAGCAGTCACGGTATGGTGCTAGTGGAATTAAAAATAATAAAAAACATACATTCATACATATGTATGTCTGTATGTACAGAGACATAAGTACATATTTATCCTTAAATAAAAATAGTTACATATGTATAGATGTGTGTACATATGGCCCTGCAGGGGAGTAAGCATTAACTGTCTAAAAGCTACTAATACAATTACTGGAACAGCAAGAACTAGTGCAAAAAGGGTTAAAGTTGTTGTGTGAAATTGCTAGTGCTCATGAGGACTAGTATATGAAGTAGTTCCAAGAAACCACAATGCAAAGTAAATTTTGACTTTTTAAAAGAGCTCTTGCACGTATGAAAATCGCTATCATATAATTAGTATAATATTATGTTCATCTAAATATAATAATAGTTGAATAATTATAAATTACCCTTTTGTTTTTTTTTTTTTTGTAGTTTAATGAATAAACCAAAATAATGACGAATTTTAACTGACAGTTGTCACTGGGTAGCAAAGGAATAAAACTACCAATTTTATAGAATTTTTCTTTACAAAAGAACAGTTAATAAGCTAGTCCTAGACTAGCGGCCGTTCATATATTTCGTTCTGCTGTTTTCCCCTATTTTTCCCCTCCCCTCCCCCAGTAACAGATCGTAACAAAACTAAGAACCCCTCCCCAGGAGTAACGTAACAACAAGTGAAAAAAAATTTTTAAATAGTTTAAAAATTTTTTATTTAAAAGAATTACATTTAATTCAATGTACATTCATAAAATATTTTGTATCTAACGCTACAGTTACACGACCAAGATTTACTTTCAAGTTTTCCACACATACTGGTTGTCAAAAGTCGTTTAAGTTGAAAGCTATGACTTAGTAGCTGCACGCAATTTCCAAGCAAATTTATTTTCAATATGCCGTAAAAAACAGACACAAGACAACAAAACTTCATGGCTTATAGGTATATAGGTCTATAAACCGCAACACATAATTATACTTTTTATTTTTGTTCCTAGACATATTTATTTGAGTATAATTAAACATTTTCGGTGGAACATAACATTATTTGTAATAAAAGAACACAAAAATACTATGTCGGCAGAAAATTTGAAAACAAAAACGAAAAGTGTGCTCATTGAAATTGCTGTCAGTTGTTTTTTTGCCTATAAATTGAACAAACAATTGGAAAGAAAATTTGAAGTCAAAGTTGAATCAAATTCTAAAAGTATGAATGTATTAGTGAAAAAGAGTGAGTGTATTGAAATTTGAAAAGCAAAACTTGATCGTGCAACCTTCAAGTAAGTTCCGGCCAATGCACGCAGTGTGTATATTTACAGGAAGCCATTCGAGCTGTTTTTACCCCCTCATAACTTTGTTCCCCGCAATCGTAAAATTATAAAATTTAAACCATAATTAGAATAAATTCATGTTATTTCACATGCGAAAAGTTTGAAAGTTTTACAATGAAAGGTTCCGGAGATATGAAGGAGCAAAAAGTGCATATTTTAAGACATACTCACGGATTCACTGATCACTCATCAAATTGATGAAGCACTTCCGCTATATCTCGAGAGCTAAAATTTGGTGAGCAATGAACTAAAAAAACCTGAAAACTCGGAAATTTTAGTCAGAGGGGCGGGGTTGCGCCCATAAAAATTAAAAGTTGCGCTTATGAGCTGAAATTTAATACACAAGTAGAAAAATCTGAAAACGCAAAATTTTTTTTAGAATGGGTGGGACCAAGCTAATATTGTTTGAAACTGAAAATTTTTAAGAAAAATTTTTTATGAAAATTTGTCTTAAGACCCCTCTATAAAACCTTAACAAGTTATATAAGTAAAGCTGTTAATATACAGCTTTTAACTTAAGCCATTTTAGTTAAACCTTGCATATTCTTTTCACGTATACAATACTTTAAACTAGGGATGTAACGAATGTTCGCATTCGCTTTCGCATTCGCAAATTATTCGCTTACTTTTGCTATTTGCATTCGCTAAAATGTATGCGAATATTTCAAGCGAATACTAAAGACAAAAAAATGTTTACTTATTTTACAAAAATAGCTTACAATTCTAAGCAAAACTGTATAATTTTAGCGGAAAACTTTTCTATAAATAAAAATGATCAGAATAAATCCAAAATCCAGCTGTGCTTGGAAATATTTATCAGTTTTAGAAAAAGAAAAGACAGTGTTTGATTGGCTCGAAAAATATTTTATACTTAAGACTAGTCTGTTCAAACTTTTGAAAAATGTTGACTACCATTCATTACTTCGTAGAGAAAATTTTAAATGCTAACAATATTAACCAGCCATTGTTTGTTTTAATTCCATGCGAAACAAGTGCCACTCATATTATTTCATATGAAAACTTAAAATGTTAAAGATACATATATTCTATATATTTTTCATGAACAGTTCATTCCAATTTTTCTTAATATGTATTTTGACAGCATTTAACATGAAATGTTGAACAGAGTACCAGGACTTATGGCCAAAGTACGAATGGATTGACTGCCTAAGAGTTTGTAATTTTTTTTTAATTCAAGACTAAATTTAAATAAAATGCTATATGTAGTACATCTATTTATATCATACAACTTCATGTTCTTAAAAAATTTAGTTTCGTGTGATTTTTTTTTATCGTATTGTAAGTATTTGCATTCGCTTTCGCATTTGCTTTCGCAAAAATGCACATCCATTATTCGTTTTCGCATTCGCTTTCGCTAAACTGGTATTCGTTACATCCCTACTTTAAACTATCACCTAAAAAAGTGGGCGAGATCACTCCC
This sequence comes from Tachina grossa, assembly GCA_949987645.1. NCBI lineage: Eukaryota > Metazoa > Arthropoda > Insecta > Diptera > Tachinidae > Tachina > Tachina grossa. The sequence continues at coordinate 121,586,692 of OX465274.1, read as the reverse complement.
ATAACATTTTAGCCTTGTGTTTAATTTATTTTGGTCTAGCATATTTTAGAAGAAAATTAGCATGAATTATAAGTGCTGCTCACAACAAAATTGTGAGTTTAGAACAGTGGGAAAGGTAAGGCTCATAAGATTCAAAGGTATTATTCGCGCTATATAGCTGAAATTTAATACACAAGTAAGTGTAGATGAGTAAGCCAATGGAAAATCTTAAAACCAAGAAGTTTTATCCATTAAAACTCCAATTCGTACTAGAGAGCTAAAATTTGATACACAAATAAATCTAGATCAGAGATCACAACAACAACAAGCACTGTTAACTCAAAATTAAGTTCAGTTTTATTGAAACTTTTAATGCAATAATACTCAATCAGAGAATCCAAAAATTAAAGCACTAGCTACCCTATTAAAACTTTGTTTACACATTGGGCATATCTTTTTGATTTATGTACTTCGGCTAAGCAGACTTTAATATGTAAATATATTGAGAAAATCGGCGGGGCGGGTTCACGCCCACTGAAATCTATGCTGTATTTTACATGTTTCTTTCCAGTCGACTCTTACCAAATTACTTACACAATGGCGACCCATTGTAATGACACACACTCTAACCCATTACTTTACGTAACTATGTCATTTTTAACTGGCACAGTGATCATAAATAGAAATAAAACACACTAGAAATTTTAAGTTTAAAAATTTTTATCATGTAAAACTTTTAAAAAGTAGTCAGATCCTCACAAAAACATAAATGTGAAAAAAGGTAGAAATTATATGACACCCTTACGACTACAAATTTATATAATGCATAGCATATTGCAGTGAAAGGTGTTTTGCCAAACAAGAACTTGGTCAAAATTTATATCTCACTGCTTTTGATGACCGAAATTTTTGGCAGGAACTTGGCCTTTCTTGACATTTATGTTTTTGTGAGGATTTACACTTACGCAAGACCAAACCACAGAGGATACCAGAGTTCAAGAAAATACCCAGCAAAAATATTCGTCTACCTAGAAGCAGGTTGGTAAGGGTGAGGGAGCACAACTCTCGCTTAGCAACCTGCTTCGGTATCACATGATTTTTGTTCGTGATGTCCTACTTGCTAGCCCTCCAGGTATGAGCTTCTGCATGCATATAGGATGTCTAAAAAAAGAACTCCATCTCCATGCCTTTTCATATGAATGTAATTAAAAGATTTGCTCTTTAGATAAGAATTTTATATATGTACGTAATTATATCGAGAGTCAATTCAAATTTGTTCAAAATGAGTTTAAGATTAACTTCCAATACTTTATTTTGTTTTTATATTTCCTCGTATTATATATTAAATACAATATTAAATCAAATATTTGAATCAGGATCTCCGCATAATAGGCTAGAACACTGCCCACTCACTGTACTACCCAAGCACATATATATTTTCGTATACAGTTCAACTAAAAAATAAAAAATAAAAATTCGAGGTAAAAATTGCATTCGCATCCAAATTTGTACCCAGGTAAGCGAAAAAGGATGCTCTATAAAAAATTTTGGGAATTTGAGTATGAACAACCGAACAAACTCGTAGTGTTTGTGTTAAATTTCGTCAATTGTAAGGCAGAGGGGATGCACTGTGTGCCTTTCCGCGCTTCCGAAGTGCTTCTTTTTGTTTTAGAGCTTACGTGTACAAAATTTATTGTTGCTTAGATTGAATTACAAAACATAATGTGAAAAAGATTATTGGTATTAAAAATTGATTAAAATTTATTTTCGAATGATTCCTGTTTTAACTTTGAGCATTTTCATTGAACAATTTAAATTTTTACCTTTAGCTTACAAAAATCATACGGCGAATGAGACCATAAAGTGCAAAATGAAAATACATTTGAAAAAGTAAACAATTTTACAAGATTAAATTCTAGAATTTGTTGTGCTGAATTAAAAACAAGATGCGAAAAAGCTTATTACTTTTAAAAAGGGGTCTACAAATTAATTTAAAATGATTACAGATTTCATTTGAAGCATTTTCATTCAAAAATGTTAATTATTGCCATTTATTTACAAAACTCGCATAGCCAATGAGGCTATAGAGAGTGTCCGTACGGAACAAAGGGCATTTTTTCGGTTTTTCGCTTTTTTAATTTTTGCACTTTTTACCCCGTTATGTCGATTTTATCGGTTTATGGCGTTTTTTCATTTTGGCAATTTTTTTTTATTTTGGCGATTTTTTCATTTAAGCGTTAATTTTTGGCGCCTTTTTCGCGTTTTGGCGATTTTTTCGGTTTTTTTTCATTGTGGCGATTTTTTCATTTTGTCGATTTTTCCGATTTATTTTAATGTAATTTTTTTTTAATTTTGGCGGTTTTTTTTTGGTTTTTCGCGACTTATTTTTTGGTTTGGCGGTTTTATAATTTTCAAGAGTTTGTCTCTTACGGTTTCCAACATATAGCAAGTTGTCAAAATTACATAGTCAAAATTGCATTAACTGATAGACCACCTTTTAATTTAAATTTTTTTAAATTTTACTGTTAATTGTTGTAGTCTATATAAAAATACACTAACTTGACAAATTTCAAGTGTATATATGTACATACAATTGTATGTATATTACATGGGATTTTAACATTTTTCGTTGCTCGTTTTGGAACACCCTTTAATTTTTAACTCACATGTATTTGTTCTTGTAGCGGCTAAATGTCTACACACTGTGTCCAAATTTCAGATCCGTAGCTCTTACGGTTCTCGAGAAAATACCCTGTGACAGACGGACGGACAGCGTAGCAAAATCAATTGGGTTCCTTTTCACCTTTGGTGTACGGAACCCTAAAAAAGCTAAAAAAAAATGCTCCAAAGAAATAATTTTTAACCCATTTCATCTCGACACTAATATTTTATTTTTAATTTTTGAAAAAAATATTTAACCATGAATAAAAGAATATTCTTTGATTCATGATATTTAACGCACCTGCCAGCTTCCATCTTCCTTTTTTAAGTCGAAGCTTTCTTCCAACGTTGGACATTATGCAAATGTAAGACTTGATCGAAATTTGTTGTCATAATGACCTCTTTGTTGACTTGCTACCTATATCAAACTCCTTCATAGACAAAACCTGTGTACGTGTACTCATACTTACTCGTACCTATACAAAGAACAAATCAACAAGAAGTCGAAATTTACTATTACTTGTACATGAAATATGAAATATTCACCATTTGCTTAAAAAAAATTATAATAATATGTAAAATCACTCGATAAAACTCGAGAAATATAATAAAGAGGAGTCTTCACAACTTATGCGTGTCAATAACTATAGGATAAGCGCCAGCGTTAGAAATTTCGAACAGTCACGTTTTCACGTAAGTATGTATGTATGTGAAGTCAAGCATCTGCATGTAAGTCATGTTTTTTACGTTTTAGGATATAGTTACATATAATAAATAAGAGCGGGTTGCGTTAGCAGCAGGGTGCGCATATTCAGTATATTTAAATGTGAAAATATTATTCGATTGTAGTGAAAATACGTACCCTGCTGCTATCGCAACGCTTGCCGCTCTTATTAAGGAATGAGGGTAAGTAATGGATATAAAGTTTCTTATAGATATCGTGGGCCAGCTGAGCCCATAAGTTTATTTTTTGCTTGCATTTAAAATATGAAAATTCATTGACAATTTTAATTGAAAGTATTTTTTCAAAACAATGTTGTTGGCATACTCTAAAAAACTGTTAGATTTTCACATACAAGTAATTAATGTGAAATAATTATTTACCATTTCATTGACCTCTGAGTTAAAGTCTGTTGATAATAATTTTTTGGTAGAGCAGTAAATTCAATTAAAATAAACATAGATTTACAGCCAAACCCACGATATCGAACGATGTCGTTCGCAATCATTTTTAACGACAAACAGCTCATTTGGGACCCACTAAACTTGTTCAGCACGACAAGTCGATCGACAATGAATGCGAACGATGACGTAACCATTTTCATACAAATTTGGTACCCACTATGGAAATTCAAGCGACCACAAATGTCAAAATCAGTCACTTGGTTTGTGCTTGTCGACAAAAAAAAAAGTACACATAAAAACCAAATTTTTAAACAAATTTACATTTATGAAAATCAAAAATAAAAATGTCTACTTTTTTGCGTTTATTACATACATTCATACATTCATACATACATATGTATGTATGAATGTGTATACGTGCAATTTATCTAACCAATTCTTCTAAAACACTCTCAATTAGGCACATTACTTCTTCCACTTCAATAGATTGCTTGTCCCATTGGTGCTACTCCCGTCCATTCTTCATTACAACCCGCTTGCAATATTTTAGGAGTATCTACACATTTCGACTGATATATTTATTTATATTTCACACACAAAATTTTGAAAATAACTTTTTAATTTTTTTGTATTGTCTTATGTTTATCATTGTTTTTATTTTTATTATTTATTTGTAGAAACTTTAAGTAGCATAGAGTTGCATTTTTTATGGAATACTTTTCACATTTCAGCGCTTTTTATTTTTAAAGTAGCGTTTTATTTGTGAAATTTTCGATGTGGCAATATGCTAATTTGACAATGAGCAAATGCATTACGTTAACAACGTAAAGCCTAACGACCGACAAGTCGATAGTTAGTGGGTCGCTAAAACGAACTATAATGAGTGACTTGTCGTCAGTCGATCGAGTTGTCGATCGACATCGTGGGTTAGGCTGTTAATTAGAATATTAATCAAGAATATAATTTTTTCTAAGAAATATCTTTATATATAAAAATATTTTTTTCTGTGCACGAATATATTAAAAAGCTCTAGCACATTCTTTTACTTTTGTTATCCTTTTTTGGAATTGTAATCACTATAAATTTCAGCGAATATATAATACAGCATAATAAAGCTAAATTTTCTTAAGTCTACTTATGCGATTATTGCATATTGCCACAGATTTGTATGTACATATGTGCATTCATATGACCATAACGTTTAATGGCTCGAGTTCATAAATTGCGCATCCATATCAGTATTTAGTTCATAAATATTTATAGATAATTTGATGCAAATAACAATAGTAAATATTAGGGAGGTAGCCAAAATAAAATTTTGATTTTGCTAAAGCGAAAGCGAATGCATGTAAATACTAATAATACATTTAAAAATCATATCAAAATAAATTTCTATACATATCGTCGGTTGGTTTCTGGTTTGATGTATGGAACAAAAACGTGTTTTCGAGAAAATCGATGAAGAATGTTTAGTTCATTAGTTTTATAAAAATACACGATAGGATTTTTTTTGTTTAATAATAAAAGTAATGGATACATACATATGTTTATTATTCAAACTTGAAGTTGATAAACTTTTTATATCCAACATGAAAAGTTATTAGGACTTAAAGAAAAATTACAAAAATCATAACAACAATATTTTTCACTACTTGTTCAAGTAGGTTATACTACTGTACATACATATGTATTTAAGTAGACATAAAAGGTGAAAATATTAGTTTTATTCATATAAAATGACTTTTAGAGGAAAAACAAAGGAAGAAATAAAAGATAGTGAATATATTTAATAAAATAAATTTTGTTAAAAAAATACGTCTAGCACTCGGGGACTGCCGCGGTAAAGCTATTGCTTAGCATTTTTTTAAATCAACTTATGCAAATTTATTTTTTAAAATAAAAAACCTACGAATTGTCTGTTTGTTTGTTTTTATCATTTTTTGTCAACCACGTTTTCTCTTAAGTACGCCACATTGTGCACTAAAAAAAAACTAACTAAAACTTTGGAAAATTTTCTAAATTTGAGTAAAAAAAAGTTGTCGTATGGCGCGGCGCCAAAGCTGTTTTTATACCCTTTACCAAAAAATGGTAAAAGGGTATATATAGGTTTGTCATTCCATTTGTAATTTCTAGAATATTAATAAGCGAGCTATAAAGTATATATATTCTGGATCCTTATGTATAGGGAATACGAATAAGCGATGTCCGTCTGTCCGTCTGTCCGTCTGTCTGTACTTGAAATAAGTTTTCCGAAGCTCCCCGAAAAGCTAGAGACTTCGTTCTTGAACTGGTGGATCAGAAATTGTCGAAGTAAGATTGGTATTGAAAATCAGCAAAATCGAGCAGACGGTTTCAGAGCTGGGAGACTTGAACTTCATTTTGCCATACAAAATAACTACCGAAAACTAGTTTTTAATAATTTTTTATAAAATAAACTTACTTTATACTTCAGTATGAATAAAATTGGTATTTCTAACTGAAAAAAAAAATTAAAAAAAATTAAATAAATTAAAAATACGTTTCCAGGGTTGGAAAACCTTAACTTTTTTGTTATGCAAAAGTAACTTACTAAAACAAATTTTTCCTTTTTTTCTATAAACTAAACATATGTAATGCTTTTAAAGGAAGCAGATTGATGTAACAAATCAGAAAAATAAAAAGGATGATTCCAGGGTTGGAAAACCTACGATTTTTGTGATATATACAATTAACTGCCGTAAACTAATTTTTTAATTATTTTTATTAAATAAACTTATTTTATACTTCACCATGAATAAAATTGGTATTTCAAATAAAAAATTAAACTTCAAAAAATTAATAAGATGTTTCCAGGGTTGGAAAACTTTAACTTTTTTTCTTTTACAAAAGTAACTTACTAAAACAAATTTTTCCTTTTTTTCTATAACTTAAATATATCTAATGTTCTTAAAAGGAAGATATTGATGTAAATAATCAGAAAAACAAAAAGGATGATTCCAGGGTTGGAAAACCTACGATTTTTGTGATATATACAATTAACTACCGTAAACTAATTTTTTAATTATTTTTATTAAATAAACTTATTTTATACTTCACCACGAATAAAATTGGTATTTCAAATAAAAAAAAATTAAAAAATTTAAAAAGACGTTTCCAGGGTTGGAAAACTTTAACTTTTTTTGTTATGCAAAAGTAACTTACTCAAACAAATTTTTCCCTTTTTTCTATAAACTAAACATATGGAATGTTCTTAAAAGAAGGAGATTGATTTAAGAAATCAGAAAAACAAAAAGGATGATTCCAGGGTTGGTAAACATACGATTTTTGTAATATATACAATTAACTACCGTAAACTAATTTTTCAATTAGTTTTATTAAATAAACTTATTTTATACTTCACCACGAATAAAATTGGTATTTCAAATAAAAAATTAAACTTCAAAAAATTAATAAGATGTTTCCAGGGTTGGAAAACTTTAACTTTTTTCTTATCCAAAAGTAACTTACTAAAACAAATTTTTCCTTTTTTTCTATAAATTAAACGTATCTAATGTTTTTAAGAGAAAGAAATTGATGTTAGAAATCAGAAAAATCAAAAAGGATGATTCCAGGGTTGGGAAACTGAAACTTTTTGTGATATAAAAAATTAACTACCGAAAATTAATTTTTATTTTTTTATTAAATGAATTTATTTTATACTTTAGTACGAATAAAATTGGTATTTCAAATTAAAGATTAACCTTCTAGAATTAAAAAGATGTTTCCAGGGTTGGAAAACTTTAACTTTTTTTATACAAAAGTAACTTACTAAAGCAAAATTCTCCTTTTTCTCTATAAATTAAACATATCTTATATTTTTAAAAGAAATAGATTAGTATAAGAAATCAGAAAAATTAAAAAGTTTGATTTCAGGGTTGGAAAATCCACACTTTTTGTGATATAAAAAATTAGCTACCGAAAATTAATTTTTTTATAAAATAAACTTATTTTCTAATTCAGTATTTCAAAATAAATAAATTTAAAAAAATAAAACGACATTTCCAGGGTTGGAAAATCTTATTTTTTATACAAAAGTAACTTACTAAAACAAATTTTTCTTTTTTACTATAAATTAAACATATCTTATATTCTTAAAAAAAGATGGTGTAAGAAATCAGAAAAAACCAAAAAGGAGGATTCTTTGTGATATAAAAAATTAACTACCGAAAACTAATTTTTTTATCTATTTTTATTAAATAAAATTATTTTATGCTTGATAACGAATAAAATTGGTATTTCAAATAAAAAAAAAACAATTAAAAAAATTAAAAAGACGATTCCAGGGTTGGAAAACTTTAATTTTTTTTAAAAAAGTAAGTTACTAAAACAAATTTTTCCTTTTTTTCTATAAATGAAACATTTCTTAAATTCTTAAAAGAAAGAGATTGGTGTAAGAAATCAGAAAAATCAAAACGATGAGTTCAGGGTTGGGACACTTAAACTTTTTTGATATATAAAAGTAACTAAGTCTAATTAATTTTTATCTTTTCCTTTATAAATTATATATATTTTACGTTTTGGAAAGAAAAGTTTGGTATAGAAAATTATAAAAATAAAAGCCACAGCTCCAGAGCTGGAAACTATGATTTTTTTCTAGACATTAAAGTAACTAATTAAATAATTTTTTTTTGAATTTCCTTTTTTCACTTAACACACTCTCTATATTTTTTTAAGAACTACTAGATTGGTATAAGTAATCAGAAAAATCTAAAATTATGATTCTAGGGTTTGAAAATTATTATTTTTTTCTTTGTACATAAAAGCAAGTATGTGCTTGAGTATGTATCTCTATACTACATAAACGCACTTTGGTAAAAGGTATATAAGATTCGGCACAGCCGAATATAGAACCTTTACTTGTTTTTTACTTGAAACCATTAAAATATTTACTAAGTTTCTACTTCATTAATGAACTAGTTTATAGTAATTACATTTTTATATTTAAGTAAAAATTTTCTAAAGTTAAGTAATATATTCCCATAAAATTCGGAGCTTCGCAAAAAATATTTTTCATCTTTGATCTTAAATTGAGTAAATTTTTCAAAGTTTTTTTATGTTTTTAATTCTGGTACTTATTTTTATTTGTAATTAATTTCTATACCACATGGTATGTTTTTATTATTCTTCATATTTTATTCTTAATTAATAATTAATTCACCATACATACATATTAAATCCTTGAGAGGAGACAATTATTAGACCAGAAATCTTCTGACTGATAGACAAGTACTCTAACCAATTGCCTGACAGGGCATCCTGAATAAGCATTGAAATTTTTGAGTTTTAAAATTTTATTTTATTTACAAAATAAAATATATTTCAAGTTCAAATATTCCTCGGATATATGAAAAATTTACTTAGATTTTTTGCTCAATGCAAATAAAAAATATATTCTATAATTTAAAGAAAAAATACTTATAACTGCTAAATATTTTTCTAAAATTTAGAAAACATTTTTATATCTTTTAAGTAAGTCAAATTTGATTAACTAATCAGGAGTAAGTCATTTCCTAAAATTTATTTCTTGATTTAAAACGAGATGGACTAGTTCGTAGAATAATATTTCCCTAAACTTTTAAACCATTTTCCAATTTTTGGTAAATATTTCCTTTAAGCCAGTAAACTTGTCCTTGAATGTGAGAAATTTGGGTGTAATTTTTATGAACTATTAAATATATGAAATTTTTATTTTTTACTCATATTATGTAATTTTTACTAAATTTTTGTAAAAATTTACTTACTGCCAGTTTGTAGAAGCCATGTAAAAATTCTCGGCTGTCTATTTATTATGAAAACAAAAATAAATTTTGAGTGCTTTGTTTTTGTTTTCAATATTAATAGCCAGACGAGAATTTACACATGGCTTCTATGAAATGGCAGTTAAACCTAGAAAAAATTACTTAAATTTAGAAATTTTTTTTACTTTAATTGAGAAACTTTTTTTCCTTAATAATAGTATATGTGACGCGCAAAATAGAAAGGGATCCAAGGGTAAAAACCGGGTTTGTTCAGGAGAGCAATTTTAAAGATTTAAATACGTGTATCTTTGGTGTACCATCACATCATAAAACGCGCATATCTCTGGTAGGCAACACTTTTAGGGCATGGGATCGGTCTCAATCGATGCTAAGATGTTATCCACATCAAAAAAAAAATAATAATAAAATAAAATTGATTTTTTTTACCCTTAGGTCCCTTTCTCTATACGCTGTCACATATGTCTTTTTTTAAGTGTATTTTCCTACACGTAAAAATCTGTTCTAGCAATACTGTATGTTAATGATATCGATAGCATACTTTAGGGGTTAACATTCACTGGGCGATTCAAATAAAAATAGTCTAAGGTTTTTATTTTCTTTACGGAATTTCTTAATTCGGTCGACACCCTCAAAGCCTGCGATAAAAGCTATGCAATAGCTTAAAATAAATATCAATTCATTTTATTCATAATAATTAAATTTTTGTACTTGGGGATGCACCCATTATCAGTTAAAATTTTGGACAATTTAGTCATGAGCAGCTTTTCGAAAAGCTTTGGGATTGTAGATAGTAAGCTTATAGGCCTATATGACTCAGTCTTGGTAAGATCTTTGCCCGCCTTTGGAATCATTTTGATGTTCTCGAGTTTCCAGTTATGTGGAAAATACTGCATTCTTAAAATAGCATTAAAAATAAATAGCAGGATTCTTATTGCAATATGAGGCAAGTTCATGAGCATTTTGTTACTAATGACATCAATACCTAGAGCTTTATTCGGGTTGAGTTCAGCAATTACTTTTTGTATTTCACGCATCTTAAACCTTAAGGGACGAGGGGGTAGAGAAACTACACTCGGTAGATTAGCAGCACTCGTACATGAATTGGGAGTGAATACAGATTTTAAATGCTCAGAAAATAAGTTACCTTTCTCACTATCGCTTCTTGCTCAGACTCCGGTCGCAGTACGCAGTGGTGATTTAAGATCAACGGGTCTTTTAAGATTTCTAGTAGCGCGCCATAAAGAGTAATTAGATGCGGACGTTATATTATATTATATTTATAATCCACCAATTTTTTTAAAAATGTCAAACCAGAAAACAACCGACGATATGTACGTACATTAGAGTGGGTAAATTTTTTTGTCAACAGGCGTCTAGCAAGAAACTAGGGGTCTAAAATCAAAACCTGGTTCCCGCCGAGAGGCATCAAAATTCAAGCTATTCGTTGAGTAAAAGAATTTCTAGCCAAGTAACAAGAGTAACATTTTGAATATTTTCGCTTCCGATTTTTATGAAATTTTGTATGAAGGGTCCTCTGGCATAACTACGATTAGTGCGAAATCTTGAATCATTATACGTTCTAGTTTCCGAAATATAGCGACTTCCAAATGGGAAAATATAACAAACTCGCTATATTTCGCAAACTAGAACATATAATGATTCAAGATTTTGCACTAACGCTAATTATGCTAGACGTATCATTTCTATAAAATTTCATAGAATTCGAAAGCGGAAATATTCGCAATGTTATTTTTGTTACTTGGTTGTAAATGCTTTTACCCAACGAAAAGCTTGAATTTTGATGCCTTAAAGGGTGTTCCAAAACGAGCAACGAAATATATTAAAATCAAATGTAATATACATACAATTGTATGTACATATGTATGTCGACAATTGAAATTTGTAAAATTAGTGTATTTTTATATATACTACAATAATTAACTGTAAAATTTTAAAAAATTTGAATTAAAGGGTGGCCCATCAGTTAATGCAATTTTGACTAAGTAATTTTGACAATTTGCTATATTTTGGAAACCGTAAGAGGCAAACTCTTGAAATTTTCAAGAACGGTAAAACTAAAAAAATCCGAAAATTATAAAACCGCCAAACCAAAAAAAAAAAATCGCCAAAAACCAAAAAAATCGCTAAAACGAAAAAAACACCAAATTAAAAAAAATTCTAACACTAAAATAAAACGGCAAAACCGAAAAATCGACAAAACAAAAAAATCGCCCCAATGAAAAAAAAAACCCAAGAACCGAAAAAATCGCCAAAACGCGAAAGAGGCGCCAAAACTAAAAAAAATCGCCAAAAATAAAAAAATCGGCAGAAATAAAAAAATCGCCAAATTTAAAAAAAAAAAACGCCAAATACCGAACAAAATCGCCAAAACGCGAAAACAAACAACAAAAATCGCCAAAATGAAAAAAATCACCAAAATGAAAAAAAATCGCCAAAATGAAAAAACGCCAAAAACCGAAAAAAGCATAACGGGGAAAAAAGTGTGAAAATTAATAAAAGCATCAAAAAGGAAAAAAGCCAAAACTATTTATTATATAGGCTAAAGTTCGTATTGAATTACATATCCAGTGTCCGTGCGGAACCCTTCGTGCGTCGCACTTCACTGAATTTATTTCTCATACGAACAAATCGACCCACTCTAATGTACATACATAGATGTACTACATATAGCATTTTATTTAAAATGAGTCTTACATTAACTATATTAAAATAAATATATAAACCTATATAAAAATAAATTCACAAAATGTTAGGCAATCAACCCACTCGTATTTTGGCCCTAAGTACATTACATTTTCTTTTTCGAAAAGTGAAAAATATTTCCAAACATCGCTGAATTTTAATCTCAGTTTTCTTTACGCTAAGTTATTTATAAAAGAGTTTTCCCTAAAATTTTAGAGTTTCGTTTATCAATATTTTCGGCTGAAAATGCTCGTTTAGGTGAAAAACTATGCAAAACATACACAGAAAGTAAAATAGAATTTTCGTTTGAGTTCCCTGCAATTCCTAAAAAAAAACTCGCAAAATCCCAAATATGCGATTTTTCAGTATATTTGCTGTATATTTCGCCTGGCGCAGATAATATTTTGGAAATATTTAAAAACATATCTTGTCTCAAGCTGGCGTAATATTTTTTTTGGTTACAGCTTTGGAATTTGTAAAAAAAAGCCTTTTATATTTATAACAAAGATAGGTCCAATTGCTGATGTTGATTTTGAATAAAACAAAAATTATTACGGAAATTATTGTCATGTCTTTTCATTATGATAAAATGGTTTAGTATGGTATGGTATAGTATGGTATGGTATGGTATGGTTTAGTTACGTATGGAACAAAACATCGTCCAAATGGCCGAAGCAACATCGGCGGCACACTTCAATCCGATGGTCCAAATTTTCGATGATGCTGAGGCATAATTGAGGTTCTATGGCATTAATGTGCCGAATTATCTCATCCTCACCACGTGAGATAACACGGCCATCGTATTTGTCGCGCAAAATTCCAATTCGGGCCATAAAAAGTTCATTAAAATCTCACGATAGCAAACATCATCCACAGTAAGGGCTCATTTTGGAAAAAAAAATACTGCCCGATGATGCCTGTCCATAAACCGCACCAAACAGTCACTCTTTGTGGGTGCATTTGTTTGTCGACAATCACTCTTGGATTATCATTCGCCCAAATTCGGGAATTCTGCTTATTTAAGAATCCAATGAAGTGAAAATGTACCTCATCACTGAAGATGATTTTCTTCAAAAATTTATTATCCACTGTTGCCATTTCTTGCCACCATTCTGACCATTGATGACGTTTCGAATACTTAAATACTTAACAGTATTTAACGACCCTGCTGAGCACGCAATTCGCCTTCTAAAAACCATCAACAATACACTAGCGATGGAAAACATCGAGTATTTTCACAAAACGCATCCAAACTCCAACAAAAGAAAAGATACCAACTTTATTTCAATGTGTTTATGAAATTGAAACAAATTTACATATAAACAACTTTACTCATTTCGGCATTTTGCCTAAAACTGCAGTTTTTCTTTACAAAATACTACTGTTATTTACACCAAAATCTTTATCTTAAAATTTCATACGATACTGCTTTCACAGAATGTAAAAATTTTGCCTCGTTCAATTTCTATATAAGAATAAGTAAGCAAAATTTAAAAAAAAATAAAAATCTGAAAATCTGAATTTGTAATGCTATGAATAACAAACCATCGACAAAATGGTAGGAAATTTAATAAGTTTTTAATGTATGTAATCAGGCTGAAATCCGTTAAGAACTGATTGTGTTACAGGCAAATAATTAAAGGGAGATTTTTCCATTTTTTGGAAAAAAGGCATTTTTCCTCAAAAAAGAAACAAAAAACGATTTGAGAGATCACTTGCCGTTCATCAATATTTAAGTGTTATACACCAAACTTCTTGGTTATTATAGTAGATTAAAGCCAGTGGCAGACACATCAATATTCAGCTTCAATTTATGTGGTTGTATTCCGTTTGTTTACCAAAAATAGTCACACATATACTACTGGTGTGAATATTTTTTATATAAAAATGCACACAACCACACATATTGAAGCTGAATATTGATGTCTCTAGCACCAGCTTAAGAAAATCTATGCTCATGAAGGAATTTCCAAAAAAGTGTAAAAACTGAGACGGTCTAATGTACATGTTTGTCTTTATTTTTAAGCGATTATTTGTTTTTTTTCCTAATTTTATTATAATTATCAAGCAATAAATAAAATTAACCATATTTAATAACTCAGTTAATGACTGCAAATAATGGCCAATTAATTTTAAATTTTATATATGTAAATATGTATTAGTGATGCACGAATATTCGTATTCGTGTTCGAATTGCCGAATATTTGGCCATTTTTAAATATTCGTATTCGCATCAGTATTAAATTAAATAAATAAATGCAAAAATCCTAAACGAAATTTAAATAAATGGATAAAAGTATTAGTTTGTTCGAATTCATTAAATTTTTGATAGAAATTTGTGCTTTGCATCATTTTCAAATATTATTTACTGATGATCATTTAAATTTTGGGTGGGGTTTGTTAACTTCAAATTACCCCAACAGGAGTATGAAGTTCTTTTTCATAACAATTTCTTAATATGACATATTGTTGGCGTAAATAGAACCCTAATTTAATGCCTATAAATTTCACATTAAATATTCGTATACGCGAATATCAAAAATTGACATTCGTTACATCACTAGTATGTATACTTGTGTGCATGGTACAATTATATTAGGTACATGCACGACTACAACAAAATTACAACACCAAAAAACACATTCATTTTGTTGGTATAAACAAACGAATAATAATAAGAAACACATGCCTTTTGTTTTTAAAAATAACAATTACAGGGTAACTAAAGTACAATTGCAGACGCGGCATTCATGAATGATTATAGTCATTCAGTGTTGCCAATAGGTGTGTAATTACACAGAGTGTGCAATTACTCTCATTTGTAGGCCATGTAATTACATTCATGTATAATCTGTGTGTAATTCTACTTTGGCTTGTATTTTTATTTATTTTTGTTTTAATTTTAACCTACACAAAAGATGTGTAGTGTAATTTTCTTCAACATATAATTGGAAACACAGCCATGTGTAATTTCATTGGCAACACTGTAATCATTTTATGCACACACATACACTAACATTTTTGCAGCTTGTAAACAAAGTTTGACAACCGTAGGTATTGTATACATTAGCAGGCTGGGCTTGTGCATGTACCTGTTATAATTGTATCATGCTTGTGTGCATTTATTTTGTATTTTGCTCTCCTAAAGTTCCCCATTGATGATCTTGCGTTATTAAATTTATAGACAATCATGGTGCCTGGCTTTATCCATGTACAATTGAAGATAAACTAAAACTGAAATGTATGCAATTACCGTGATTTTCGATTGAGTAGATGTGAATCCAGATGCAAAAGCTGAAAGGAAAGGGAAATTTTTTTGTGTCATTATACAACTGTCTAGAGGGAGATATGTAGGTATGATTGTAATTAGACTTCTGCACTAGAGCTGTGCCAAATCGTTCATTCAATTGACCACTCATTTTCGTTCATTTTCTAAAAAAGAACGAGTTCGTTCATTCCGTTTATCCGCTCTTTTCAATAAATAGAATGAAATAAAAAGTATTTATCGAACAAGTATTTATACAAAAAAATCAAAAAACCCGACTGCAACCAACTTTGAACCGTTAAATATCCTAAGTGGTCATTCCAAATGAATAATCATAAGAGAAACCAAGTGATTATTTTGAAATAACTGTCGAATAATACTCGTTTTGATATAGTTCGCCGACCTTTTATTTGTTTCAATTTACAAAATGTCGTCCATTGGTCGGCATATTGAATTTTGATAACTGACATTTCCGGGATTCAGGCAAATCGATTGACGTAAGAATGAACAAAATCGGTCCCCACATTCGGTTTATATAGTGTCGCAAAGGAACACACATACATACATAGACTGATAAACACAATACCCTTCTTTGCGTTGCGCAGTCGGGTAAAAGCAAACAGACAAACAGTTGATTCGTCAAATAAAAAGGGACTAATTCAGTAAGTTTGTTATGAATTCTTTAGTAAAATAATCACAACAAATAACAGAAAATATAAAAAATAAAAAAATCAGCAAGTAAATATTACCTGGTTTACATTAGACATTTTTTCGTGAAATTTCATGAAATTTGTTGCACGCAACTTTTTTTATTTGCTAATATCAGCGCTATCGGAGAGAGTGATATATAAGATTTGATGTAGCATGAATCTCTGAAGCATTTCTGGCACTTTTTTGATATGATTTGCTTTTCCAGGCCTGCTATTGATGCAACTTTTTTCATGAACAAATGATTAATGTAAATCAGGTATATGTTTACAATATTCAAGTAGGAAAAAGAAATCATTCACATTCAATCACAGCTCTATTCTGCACAAATACATATACATATCTGTTCGCAGCAGTTCTGCGTGTTCTATTTTAGATATGTTATTCCCCACTTAATCTGCGATTCGATAAAAACCAATGCAGCTTAGGTTAAGGTATTATAAAAAAATAAATAAAATAAGTAAGGGTAATTCCATTTTAAATCAACGAAAAAAAGCATTTTTTTATCTAACCCTCTTAGGGCCAAATTTACAGTCATTAGTTAATTATTGGTAAACTAAAATGATAACTATTGTTTAACTAATACTTCATATTCACAGTGCATTGTTTAACTAAATTTCTTAATATGAGCAAAAAATGGTTACCCTATCAAACAATTAAGTTTCACTATTGGCAGCTCTGCTATAGCATATGGTTTTTGTTTGCATTTGCTATATTATCTCTTAAAATCGATAAAACAGTGCTCGATCGTGTAACTTTACCGTACAAGATATTTAATTAGTGCTGAAATTGGTTCGGAAAAACCGAGATATAATAGAAAATAAAATAAAAAGAATGTGTTACAGCTAAATACAAAGAAGATGCCTGCTAATCTGTAAAATGTGTATTCAAATTTTCACAATGCACCAATATTAATAAAGTTTACAGCGAATCAGCTGTTGTCTAACTATTTGTTAACCAATGACATTTGGCGGTTTAACTAATGGTAAGCAAAGAGCTGTGAATCTTATATTATTGGTTAAACTATTGCTATTAGTTAACTAATGACTGTAAATTTGGCCCTTAGAAATGTACAAAAATTTGCACGAATGTTCGATAGTACTAAAATAATATAAATTCAATAATTTTGGTTATCTAGCTTTTGTGCTTCCCGAAAAATGGCGCTTTGAAAAGTAGGGAATTCATTAAAAACACATATAAGTGGTCTGCCATCGTTGCTCATATCTTCAAAAGTTTTTAAAATACAGGGTTGGAATTGGTCCCATTTAATAGGTATTGAGAATAGCTTTAAAACTGCATTTAGTTTAACTTTTTTTCTGAAAAGACAAAGATCACTATCGCATGATTTAGGGCGACTTTTTGAGTTCAAGATTAGAGATTAAATTAACCTTAATCTTCATTTGTGATTTTTGGGTAGTGGATTATATGGTTTTACTTGCTAGTTTAAGCGGGCAATCGTGGTGGTTTAACCATGCATTAATATTGACAACATATACTTGCGAAATATATAACGTTTTGTAAAAATTAAATGATAAAATAATTTAAAAACACATAAATAAATATATATATTTTATATTATTTATCGATTTTCTTTAACACGGGCAATATTTTACTTGTAAATAATAAAACATGGCAGTTTCTTCTTCTTCCCACAAAAAATCAAAGTGTGTTGATAACATGTATTACTTTCTCACAGAAAATATTGCCACTATTTTGTTCCTCAGTATGGTAATGCTACACATAATAAGAAGTTTAAACTACCACTCAAAAATATCAAACTAAATTATTATGAGATTAAGTTAATTTTCGGATTAGCTAATTAGAGAAATAAACTAATCTTGACCTCGAACCCAAAAAGTCGCCCTTAAAGTTTGGGAACCATATTTCTAAAAAAATTTATATTAATCATGGCAGTCTCTTCCGCATTTTGTGTCAAAAAATTTTAGTGAGTTTTTATTAGTTCCTGAGATATAGACAATAACTTAAAGTTATTTGGGAAATTTGTATACTATTTTTTTAATTTTTTTATTCCTAAAAAACTATTCAACATTTATTTAATGTTTGTTTAACGAATAAAGTTTTCTATTAAATCGAAAGCAGCGCCTCTGAAAAAAAATGTGTTTATTGTGTTTACCATGACAATGTTTATATTAAAGTGCTGTAATACTTTGTTTTAATATAAATATGTAAAAAAATATTTTTTACTTTTAAATCCGTTTGTCGAAATTAACATACATATCGTCACCTAAAATCCAAAAGGCCGTAACAACCAAAAAATTCAAAATAGACTTTTTGATTGATTATGATGTGATTAACCAAAAGACATATTTTCCTAAAATTTTACTCACATATGTTCAAAAATACCAATTTTATTCATTATTCAATTTGGCACCTAAGATATAAATAGTATTAAATTTATGAAGTTTTTTGCTTCTCCTGTAAAATAGTAAAAAGTGTACTTACGGCCTTTTGGATTTTAGGTGACGATATGTATTTAATACCACCCAAATAAATAAAAAAAAATAATAATAATATAAAAAAAATAAATTTGTTTCAAACAATTTCATATCGTTTTCAATATCTCAGGAACTAATAAGAGCTCACTAAAATTTTTTGACACAAAATGCAGAAGAGACTGCCAGGATTAACATATATTTTTTTAGAATTTTCAAAATTTCATTTTTTGAGATATAGTTCCCCAAACTTTAAATCATGCGATAGTGATCTTTGTCTTTTCAGAAAAAAAGTTAAACTAAATGCAGTTTTAAGGCTATTCTC
Source organism: Tachina grossa (assembly GCA_949987645.1). NCBI lineage: Eukaryota > Metazoa > Arthropoda > Insecta > Diptera > Tachinidae > Tachina > Tachina grossa. Next base: position 121,567,696 of record OX465274.1, on the reverse strand, counting down.
AATACCTATTGAATGGGACCAATTTCAACCCAGAAAAAAAGTTAAACTAAATGCAGTTTAAAAACTAATCTTAATACCTATTAAACGAGACCAATTTCGATCCTGCATCTTAATAACTTTTGAAGATATGAGCAATAATGGCGGACCACTTATATCTCATTAAAAACACAAGCTGGAAGTCCAATATTATATGCTTATCTTAGTTAAGTAACGTGCAAAAAGACAACTAAGTTTAATGAGATTCAAAGGTGGTCGGGATAATCCGTTCGTCGGTTATAAAAATTTTAGCCCGTAAGTTAAAATAAATATTTTAAAAAATAAAATTACTTTTTTACTTTTTCTGCTGCCTTTTTGCGATATTGAAATTAGTTCCATCTACTCTCACTTTTGATATTACTAGCGAAACTTCGAGATAGAATGTTTTCTGGGACAAAACTGAGGGACAGGTGAACTTTGTTCGATTAATTTTTGAGTTTCACCCTCGATAGTTTCAGACGAAAAGTTATTTAACCGATACTCTGTTAGTTGATCCATTAACGCAACTAAAAGAAATCCCGGTTAATTAAGCATTGAGATCAATAGTCCGAAACATGTTACAACACACTGCAATGACTACGTATGTACACATGTGCATATGCAATGAAAAAAGTAAATAAAAATATATAATTTTAAGATTTGACACATCTTTTTATGTAGTTTTACCAATAATCATTTGTGAATCTTTTCAAGTAACAATTAACTGGCACTTTTGTTTGGGATCTCGGAAAAGAGATTTTATTTAAGAGTCAATTAAAAGGGTCACGCAATTCAATGGAACTCATTTAAATGGGTATTTTTCCAATTGTTTTACATGTATGGAACATTTTCATTCAATGTTTTTAGGGCAATTAACTGGGTAAATCAATTATGCGGGTAGCACGTAAGCGGAAACTACTGTGTATGTATCTTAATAATAAAATGTTGTTAAAAGCGCTTTATATTTGTGAATATCACAAAAAATTTGCACGTTTAATAGTTTTGTTAAATAAATCCTCACAAAAACATAAATGTGGAAAACGGCCAAGTTCCTATCCAAAATTTTGGCCACTAAAAGTTGTGAGATATAAATTTTGATCAAGTTCTTCTTTGCCACAATACCTAACACAGAAATATATTATGTATGATATAAATTTGTAATCGTAAGGGTGTCATATAATTTCTAGATAATCTGCCAACTTGACAACATTTTTATCAATATAAAGAAATGAACATTTATACATTATTTTCTCCTTTTTTGGAAAGGTAAAAATATTGCAAAGTTATCAGATTATCTAGAAATTATATGACACCCTTACGATTACAAATTTATATCATACATAATATATTTCTGTTAGGTATTGTACCAAACAAGAACTTGGTCAAAATTTATATCTCACAACTTTTAATGGGCGAAATTTTGGATAGGAACTTGGCCGTTTTTCACATTTATGTTTTTGTGAGGATCTGATTACTTTTTGAAAAGATTTCTATAATAACAATTTTTAAACTTAAAATTTCTTGTGTATTTTATTTCTATTCATGATCACTGTGCCAGTTGAAAATGGCAGAGTTACATAAAATAATGGGTAAGAGTGTGATGAATGTTGAATTGTTGACCTTAAATATGCACCATTGTGTCATTACAAAGAGTCGCTAGTGTGTAAGCAATTTGGTAAGAGTCCTCTGGAAAGAAACATGTTAAATACAGCGTACATTTTAGTGGACGTGATCCCGTCTTTTTCTCAATAAATTTACATATTAAAGTCTGATTAGCCAAAGTACATATATTAAAAGGATATGCCCAATGTGCATGCAAGGTTTCAATAGGGTAGCTGGTGCTTTGATTTTTGGATTTTCTGATTGAGTAAATCAGTTACAATTTGTCTACAAAATGTCAGCTCTCTATAGTATAATATTACGTAAAATTTTCATGAGCCTGGCCCCGCTGACTTTTATATCTGCTAGTGCTTATTGTTCACGTAAAGTTTGGTATTAAAAAGTTAATAACAAATACCTGAGTTTTGAATTAAAAACTGCTAAGCCGAAGTACCTGAACGAAAAAGCTAAGATTTATGGGTGAAGTCACGGCTACTTTTCAAAATAGGGAATTTTTTTGGATAAGTGCGATGTGTATGAAAAGTTTTAATAAAATGTATGTTAATTTTGAATTTGAAGTGCTTGTTGGCCGCTCTGACAGCAACTTCTGGGTTTTCAGATTTTTCTTAGTGATCTCTTATCTAGATTTATTTGTGTATTAAATTTAAGATCGCTAGTGCGAATTGGAGTTTTAACGTCGTGGTCCCGCATACCGGGTAAAACTTTTTGATTTTAAGATTTTCCCATTGGCTTACGCAGCTACACTTACTAGTGTATAAAATGTCAGCTCTCTAGCGCGAATTATATCTTTAGATTTTATCAGCATTACCTCTCCTCACTATTCCTAACTCAAAATTTTGTTGTGAGCAGCGCTTATAATTCATGCTAATTTTCTTCTAAAATATGCTAGACCAATGTAGATTAAACACAAGGCTAACATTTTATGGGAGTGATCACGCCCAATTTTTAAGGTGATGCAAGATTTCACTAAATTGGCTTGAATTAAAAGCTGTATATTAAGTATTTAGTTCAAAATAATATTAGCGTGGCCCCGCCCATTCTCGTAAAATTTGTTGGGTTTTAAAATTTTTCTAGTCTTCTTTCTCACTTAAACCTACTTGTATATCAAATTTCAGCTCCTTAGCGCAACTTTTAATTTTTAAGTTTTATGGGCGCAGCCCCGCCCCTCTAACTAAAATTTTCGGGTTTTTAGATTTTTCTAGTTGGTTTCTCACCTATACCTACTTGTATATAAAATTTCAGCTCCTTAGCGCAACCTTTAACTTTTAATTTTTATGGGCGTAACCCCGCCCACTTTTCCAAAGTCAAATTTTTTTTTCGGTCAGTGCTTATTATTTGTGTCTAGTTTCGTTACAAACGGATAAAAATGGATAGATAAATAGTATATCTAAATATGCTGAGCCGCAGGGCATTAAAATGAGGTTTAAATTGTATGGGCGTGTCAACGCCCACTTTTTTAATGAAAAATTTATAGCCTTGCATTACTGCAGTATATATGCCGAATTTCAATAAAATAGCGTCTATGAACCGCCTTAGATTAGCATTTTTAATTCTGACCTTTATGGACGTAGCCCCGCCCTCCTGGCTTAAATTTCCGGGTTTTCAGATTTTTTTTATTTCTCACCCATGCCCATAAAAATTTTAATTTTAATTTTTATGGGCGTAGCCCCGCCCTCCTGGCTAAAATTTTCGGGTTTTAAGATTTTTCTGGTTCATTGCTCACCTAGATATTCTCGTGTACCAAATTTTAGCTCTCTAGCTAGTGCACGGTAGTGCGCCAGACCAAGTTCCGGCCAATGCACGTAGTGTGTAGATTTACAGGTAGCCATTCGAGCTGTTTTTACCCCCCTCTTAACTTTGATCCCCGTGACCGTAAAATTATGAAATTTAAATCATAATTAGAATAAATTCATGTAACCTCATATACAAAGATTGAAAGTTTTACAATGAAAGGTTCCGGAGATATGGAGGTGCAAAAAGTGCATATTTTAAGACATACTCACTGACACACTCATCAATATTATGAAGCACTTGCGCTATAGCTAGAGATCTGAAATTTGGTACACAAGTAGATCTAGGTGAGCAATGAACCAGAAAAATCTGAAAACCCCAAAATTTTAACCAAGGGGGCGGGGCTACGCCCATAAAAATGTAAATTTGTGCTACTGAGCTTAAATTAGCTGACACGCCTATACAATTTCAACCTCATTTTCGTGTACTACGGCTCAGGATATTTAGATATACTATTTCTGTATGTATTTCCAAATTCTTGAGTTTGGAAAAGTGGGCCATAAATATTAACAATTAAAAGTTGCGCTAAGGAGCTGAAATTTGATACACACGTAGGTCTAAGTGAGAAACCAACTAGAGAAATCTGAAAAACCAAAAATTTTTACCAGAATGGGCGGGGCCACGCTACTATTGTTTGAACCTGAAAACTTACAGCCTTATTTATAAAAGTTATTAAGGCTTTTTAAGAAAAATTTCTTATGAAAATAAGGCTGTTAATATACAGCTTTTAACATGAGCCATTTTAGTGAAACCTTGCACATACTTTACACGTATACAATACTGTAAACTATCACCTAAAAAAGTGGGACTGATCACTCCCATAAAATTTTAGCCTTGTGTTTAATCTACTTCGGTCTAGCATATTTTTACAGAAAATTAGCATGAATTATAAGCGCTGCTCACAACAAAATAATGAGTTTAAAATAGTGGGAGGGGTAAGACTCATAAAATTTCAAGGTACAATTCGCGTAGGAGAACTGAAATTGTATGCACATGTATGGAAAATCTTAAAACGAAGAAGTTTTATCCGTTAATACTCCAATTTGTACTAGAGAGCTAAAATTTGATACACAAATAAATCTAGATCAGAGATCAATATGGGAACAAGCACTGTAAACTCAAAATTAAGTTCAATTTTATTGAAACTTTTTATACACATTGGACTTATCCAAAATAAAAATTTCTTTTTTAAAAAGTGGCCGTGATTACACCAATAAATCTTAGCTTTTTCTTTCATGTACTTCGGCTTAGCAGTTTTTAGTCTATTCGAAACTTTACATGAACCATAAGCACAAATAGAAATAAAAGTCGTCGAGACCAGGCCCATAAAAATTTAACGTAATATTATACTGTAGGGAGCTGATATTTTGACATTAAAGCACCCGCTACCGTATTGAAACTTTTCATACACATTGGGCATATCCTTTTGATTTTACCGATATAAAGAAATGAACAAATATAGATTATTCTCTCCTTTTTTAGAAAGATAAAAATATTGCCAAGTTAGCAGATTATCTAAAAATTATATGACACCCTTACGATTACAAATGTATATAACGCATAGAATATGTCAGTGAAAGGTGTTGTGCCAAACAAGAACTTGGTCAAAATTTATATCTCACTGCTTTTGATGTCTGAAATTTTTGATAGCAACTTGGCATTTTTTCACATTGATGTTTTTGTGAAGATTATATTTACATTAACAAGCCGCTTATATAACCGTGTTTGTAACCAAGGAGATAAAATTTTTAAATCCCTATTATTTATAATTGAAAACTATGCAATGGGAAGGCAATTTTTATATATAACTGAAAAGTCTTCCTAGTCCAAATAAAACTACGTGAATATCTTGTCCAACAGTTCTTTTTTAACTAGATCGTTCTGTTGGACACAAGTCCGGTCAAAAACATCAATTAAATGGGTTTGAAACAACTTTTGATTCGAACGCTCTCTAATTAGTTCAAAAAGAGCTGTTGCACACAACTCTAATATCGTTTATTGTTTACAATAATTTTAATGTGAGTTTCTGTATCCTACTGTTTCGAATTTCCGCTATTATTTTTTAAAATATAACTTTTTGTTTCCTATGACAAACACATACATAAATTGTTTGCGTTAAATAAAGAAACTTGAATACCAATGGAACACTCACAAGCGTTTTTATACCAGCCCCAAAATTTCAACACAATTTTAACATCCATTTTATCAACTTAACTGTGTGTAATTGGAACAGAGCTGTCAAACATAATATTCATATTGTTTCTAATTAACGAAAGTCTTTACTTGTACTTTGTGGTTCACATTTGGCTTCTTTTTGTTCCTTACTAATTCCTGCCTTTACTTTGAACTAGGACTTTCATTCCGATGACTTAATTAAGAGATTTGTATTAGAGCATTCCTCTCCTCAAAACGTATTACCGGGCAATTGTTAGTTTAGTTTGTTCTCTACTTCGTACTTTACAGTCATTTCTCTGATAAGTTTTTCATTCTTATTTCTCCCTGATATATATTTGTAAACTCCGAGTCACCTTCCCGTTCTGCTAGTTTGTCTCACTATAATAACTTTCAGACACTTTTAAAATTTTGCAACTATTATTTTCTTTTCGCCCATTGTGAGCGCCATTTCTGTCCTTATAATTATTTAAAATAAACAGACGTAAAAAGAAAGTTTCCATCAAAATATTTCTTTGTGTGAGTTTTCTTTTGTTAGTGTACTTGTTCGTTTATTAAATGCAGTGGATATTTATTTAGATTCCATAAACGAAATGGGAAAACATGAAAATTGAGTTTTATGCTTGACGAACTGCAGGAAGACGTAAGCCAGGAAGCTTATCCAAACAATACGGATACGCAATAAATCTCTTGGAATTTATATGCGTACGTGTGTGTGTGCTTATTGTAAACGAGTTCAGTGTGTACATTTGTTTGTTTCTTCGATTACTAACGAGAAAGTAACAGTAACAAAATGGCGGCAGGTTTTACTTCGTTTTATCAATAATGTGGCTTGGCAAGGCTTGGAAACACTACAATATGGAACACAAACGAAATTAAGATCGTAAATTTTATCTGTCTTATTAAAAAAAGAAACAGAATAAAAAATGTAATATATTAATGGAACTTTGTGTTGAAGCCGAAGAATAGGCAGTAGAAAAGAAAGAAGTATGTAGAAGGGTGAGAAGTAAAATTTAGATGAAAGTATAAACGAATTTAACCATAAAACTGTAGGAAAATGCTATAAAAACCATAAAAACAACATGGGCTTAAAAGTATTAAAATGGGGTAAAATTTAGTCTCACCCATTGCAGCACGAGTACATACATACATACATGTAAACATATGGGGTTGGCAGAATGAGAATTATATTCTGTTTTGTTGAAAAAAATTACTTGATTATATTACATACATATGTACATATGTATGTATGTATGATTGAAGGTATGTATGCATGTATGTATATAAATTAAAACATACACAAATAATTAAAGGGTGTGAAAATAAAAGCATTAAGTTTCATAATTTGTATATGTATAATAACAAATAAGTTCTTGTTTGTAAGTATGTATGTATATGAAAGCCGCAGTTATTGCCGATATGTAAACAAAGAAGTCAATTTATGACCCATTTTGAATATTGGATTGTATAATTAAACTACAAGGCTGCTCATTATTTTATTCCAAAATTATTTGGTGATAAGTGATATATCGAAGTATATTTATATAACACAAAGTTTTTTTTATTTAATTTGAAAATTTGGCATGTTTTTATGGTTAAACTATTGTCTATATGCATCTCGTTCCCGTTTTTGGAACTTATCCGTAGACTTCAACCCAAAAATGTTTGAATTTAGCTAAACAGTAAAACAAGCCAAATTTTTAAATTATTTGGCTTCATCGTATTTTTACCCCTTATAACTCGCCTAAGTCAAAAATTAAGACACTTAAAACATATAGAGATCTCGCAGAGGCAATCTCATGTGAGAAGTTTGAAAGTTTTGAAATGAAAGCTTCCTGAGATATGGAGGTGCAAAAAATTCATGGTTTAAGATATACTCACTGATTCACTGACCACTGACACACTTATCAAACTGATGAAGCACTTCCGCTATAGCTAAAGAGCTGAATTTTGGTACACAATTTTTTAGCCTACCACCTGCATCGCCATAAAATTTACAATGTGTGAACCAAAGAGATGCATACTCCATGAAAAAATGTCTTGCAGGGAATTATTATTAATAATCCTGATTTCTAGATACTAGTCTTGTCATATTGATAACTATTTATAACTTTTAATATTTAATTCGAAGGAAAGCATCGAAAAATCGGTGTAATAGTTTAGTTTGCTTGCAAAAATAAAATGAACAAATCCTAGGAAAAAGTGAAAAAATCCCCGTGAAAACTATTCACGCCTATGGTGAATAAAATGTGAAATTTTTGTTCCCACGAAATTTTCATTCCACATCAAGGGAAATTTGCTATTGCGAATTTCACAGGAACCTTTGTTCCCGCTATCCGTGCGTAGTAAATCCAAATGTACGGTCACACTTGACAAACATTTGCCCAAAAAAGCGTAACCACTAAATACTAATCAAAAAAATTTTGATTCAGACACGTATATATTTAGATAAAAAGCTTCAATCATAGCTAATAGGTATGTAATAATAGAATAATACATTATTTGAAACTGTTTAACTTAATAAACTCATGCCTGAATCAAAACGGGTTTCATTAATATTTAGTGGTTACGCTTTTTTTGGGCAAATGTTTGTGAAGTGTTTCCGTACCTTAAGAAACGGGAAAAAGATTTGTAAAGCTTGAAAATTGATAGAAAATCGGACAAATTTAAGTTTGATAGTAAGAATTATACAAATGTTGTGTTTCAAATGAAATGTTTGTGGAGAAAAATTATTCACGATTGCAATTTGGCAAAGAGGGGAAATATTTCGAGGGAAAAAATATTCACGATAGGCATGAATAATTTTAAAAGAAAGACTATTACGAAAGTTGTTTTTTTTTTTAAATTAAGGTGTGGTAAAGATAAAAAATTATGTGCTAAATGAAAAAGGAGTTGTGTTGTACAGCAAACGCAAAATAAACAAGTAAATAAATAACAATGGTAAACATTTAAAAAGCAAGTGATTTGAAAGCTGAACTTAATTAAAAAAATATTCATATGTATTAGCGTTTATAAAAAAAGTAACATAAGTAAAAGATGTATTAACTTTTTAAGACATCCAAATGTATTAACAGTTTCCGTGCATGTGTGGCCTTAGAAATATTTTTGGAGACTACAGATTAATGTGGTCCAGCCTTATTATACATAAATTTACAATTATTTAATTATAAATGTTTAAAACATTTAAGCACTTTCAGATTTGTGTTTTATAATTTTGTTCGTCTGTTTTTTTTATTGTCAGTTACCCCGTGGTTACTATTGTTGTAGTTTTTATTCTTTTATTACAGTGCGAAAACATTAAACAGTAGTTGTTGTAAACAATTTAAATAGTTTGTTATTTTTTGTTGTTGTTTATTTAGTGTATTGTTGCATTTAAAGTTTATGATTTAAACCATAAATATTTTTATTTGTATCCATAAAGCTGTATATAACGTTTTCTATTCATTCATTCACTCATTCCTTAATTTTTTTCGTAAGTCTGTGGAGAAGTCAAGAGCCATCAAATAATCATAATGTTTGAACTGATAACAAACATGATACACATACGATAGCAAGTAATTAAGCTTATATTTCAGAACAAGGTGAGCAAATTTTTTTTTAATTTTATCTAATGTAGAGCTGCTGACGGACGGCATTCACTAATATTTACAAAAGTAAAAAAGTTTCGTTTTCTTAAAAAAACAAACATATTTGTTTGGTGTCGCACGCTGTGAAAAAGTTGACATTCCTGTGGAAATGCCAATATACAGAGTCGGAAAAAATATTCACACAGCACCCACCTTTGATTTCGACCTTTTATATATTTTGAATAAAAAGACACCGCCGGATAAGTTTTAAAGAAAAATATTTTTTACATGTTTCTTATATTAACATGAGAGAAACTAAAATTTTAAATGCTCATTAAGCGAAATAAAAACGAACTCAGGTGGACAAAAGTATTAAGACAGCGTGCTGTATTATCTTCTGAATTCAAACTTAGAACAAATTAAAATTGTGTAGGGGCATGGTTTCTGCTTTATAACCCATTATAACCTTCTTGAAATGGAATGAACTAGTTTATTGTTACACCATCTATCGAATTCATCCGAAAGAGTTTTAATCAAATAAGGAATAAATAAAAATTAAAATCAGTTTCAAAAACATATTTATTAAAAAAACTTATCATAATTGTTTGCAAGTTTAAAATTCGCAAAAAAAATCGTATACGAAGGCTAAATTAAATAAAAATTTAAATTTACAAAAAAAATCAGGAGTCAGTATGCTCTGGGATATCTATATATACAAAAGAGGATTTTTGTATGTATGTATGTAACGTATAGACTCCAAAACGGCTGGGCCGATTTTAGTAAAATTTTCAGGGTATCTTCAAAATATTCAGGCGGGTGACACTGTGAAGTCTGATTTTTTATTTTCGGTATGCCGGCGGAGGGGCGTGGCAAAATCCATTTTTCATATTGCACCACCAATGCCATACATATGTATATATTTTTTTTTTGCTTTTTTTTACTTTATTTTATTTTATTTTTTTTTTGAAAGCTGTTGTCATGTTTTTCAAAACGACATATCAAACTCTTAAATTGGCTATGTAGTTCCGAAGATATTTCCAAAAAACATATGTTAATAATGAACTAGCATCACAATTTTAAAACTTTCGAAATGTTGCATTAAAAAATCCGAGTTTTCGGTTTATTTACAAAATATTTACATCATTCGATAACACGATGGGGGTAGCGAAGCACACCGGGTGTAGCTAGTCGGTTATATTTAAGAATGTCTGCTAGATGATTTGTCATAGATATATCCAACTTAGATGTATCTTCTCTAGTTATTGGGTACCACTCTTCTATGATGAAAATGTTTACAATATATCGTATTTTAAAATTTTACGCTCCAATAAGTCCCAGATATTCTTAATGGGGATTATAGCCAGTTATTAAGATGGTGATTATAATTGGTTTTTTATGTTATAAAGCAACGAAAGCTTTACATTACGGGCCGTATGGTAAGGATCATTGTTCTTTTGGAATTAAACCACGTCTCATAAATCAACAATGTTTATATATGGATGCAATCTGGAACGTTTTAAACTCATGAAGCAACCTCCATTATGTTTAGCTGTTGCAACAAAATTTTCTTTATTTAACGCATTACTATTTGTCCGCCGCACTAACTTTTACCTTTGATAATAAAAAATAATGTATTTGCTTTCACCTGAAAACAAAACTTGTTCTTAGAACTCTGGAATCTTTTTTGTGTACTCAGTTGGAAGCTTCAACACTTTTTTTCTTAATGTCACATAAACGTACTTCTCTACGCAGTGCGTACAATGTGCGTACATTATGTACAATGTCTCACAAAATCTTTTAGATGCGTCTTAACGTAATCAGAAGCATTAATTTAAGCTTTGTATGAAGTGCCGCTAAGTTTAGAAATAGCCAGACTAGTTTTGTATAAATACTTATGCTTGTGCATAATATAACGCACTGCACGTTTCGCATAATAACAATCACATACATATGTACATATACTGCAGTCCACTTTCTTAAATAAAAGTGAAGATGTCAATACATCTTTTACAAACGAAAAATACCTAACGGAAAATGTTTAATTTTTTCTTCACTTAACACATTTATATAAGCTTTACTGAAAGGATGTATGTATCTGTGTCAGAAAGGAAAAAGTGCTTAAGTCGAGATAAGTTGATTTGAGCTAATGGTACCTCCGTAATCTGCATATTCGAAAGTACCCCTGGTCAAGGTTAGGAAGGGTGGTGCTTTACCGCACCTCTCGGAGACTCAATTGAGATCATTGTGATCTTGTGGAAAAATCTTAATTAATTTGTGTAATTTTTCAGCAAGTTATAGCACTGTGACTTATCTATTTCAGATTTCTAATCTCATTTGGAATACTAGCTTAACTGATGTTATAATTTGGGATATTTCAACTGAAATGTATTACTTATACTGTGTAGAACGATGTTTGCTTCAAAACATAAAGTTTAACAGAACATTTCTCAATTTAACTGTAATAGAAATAAATTTCTGAAAATCGACTTGAACAGTTAAAAGTGCTCTCCTGCAAAACAGTAAAATACGACTTAAGCACTTTTTCTTTATTGCCACAGATATATTATAGCAAGTGTATGTACATACATATGTACATATGTATGTATGTATCTACTGGTATTGCCCACAAAAGCAAATTCTTAAATTAATTTAATTGTTAATCGAACAGATATAAAACCAACTAAAATTTTATTTAAAGCCAAACCCTTGACCATGTCTCTCAGACTTTCTAAGCAGTTTTATATTATCATAATTTTATTTTCTTGGCTTATATATATGTACATCTATGTATATATAAGCCATAACTTGTACAAACATGTAGGCCCAGCGAACATTTGTTAACGAATTCCGCAATATATGCTTAGATATATTTTTCGTGATACATAAAAAAAACTTTGCACATACTAAATGCTTATGCTAGAATTAAAATGGAGTATTTTAATCATTCTTAATATTCGTACTCAAGATTTTCTAGCATTTCATATATATTACTGAAGAATTTCGTGGACCGCAGTAAGAAAATAGTGTCTATAGACCGCCAGCCAGCAAAATAGTTAAGAGCAGAGAGGATACCAGAGTGGAAGAAATTAACTTATGAAAAAAGCTAAAATCAGATGATATGCGTACAAACATTTTGTCAGATACACATACATAACTATCTATTTATGTATTTATTGGTTTGTTGAAAATAAAAGTGGCGTCAAGCAAAATTTAAGCTTTTATAAAAATTACAGCCGGTTTTTATAAAACATAAGCACTTTCATTTTAATGTTTAATTTATAAGCAATAACGTTTAAAATTTGCTTTATATAAAACATATTATATATTATATTTTCGTTTTTACATAAAAAGAGGGTGTCATTAGCTGAAGTAGTTAGCACGTTGACTACAAAACCGAAGATACTAGGTTCAATCCCTGTATCCAACAGTCATTAAATAGCATCATCACTCATTTTTCTGATGTACATTAGTGTCCCTTTGTACCATTTGCTGTAGGAAAGTTCAAGTGATGAAGGGATAGTCTCACTGGCCACTTCAGCAGATACTTATCCTAATGTAACATCAAAGCGCCCTCTTTCGTTGTGTAGCAGAATCATCGGCAAAGTAAAATAACCGATAAAATGGCTACTAACCACAGTTTCAAACAAAAATTATTATGCCTCATTTAACTCCACAGGCGCTGAAAAACAGCATTATTAAAAACGTGCAAAAAGCAGAGTTATAAAAGAATGAAGCTTCCCTCTAGCTCTTACTAAACGACCTGTCCTCTCTATCACTTTCCCATTTCTAAAGAAGGTAACACCTAAAAACAGTAGTAGGCATTCATTGCCTTAGTGTAGCTTCTCCTTAACCAATTGCTCAGCATACGGATTTGGCAGCCAATCCCAATTTTTTGCTAGCTCGTGTGCTATACCTTTTCCAAGTCCACCTCCATTCCACGGTACATAGATTAATTCTAGGTTAGAATATCTCGCCATCGCATTCATGAACCAAAACAGATGTTATTTATGAACCTGATAGAGACTTTATCGAGGCTTTCATTTTGGTAGGTATACGAATATATTCGTAATATATTCTATAGTATCTTAGCCAGTTGATCGCCCTCTTTATTACTAATATTTCAGCCTATATTACACTGAATTGATTGTCCGGCTTCAAATTAACCTTTTGACCCAAATGGGGAATAAAAACTGAACCCATCCAAACCCTTGTCCCATTTATATCCGTGTGTGAAAACATCTCACATACCGGAGAATTTCTCAACATCGTTCCATGCTGCCGGATATGTTGATATCACATCTTCTATCAGGGAACGGTTTAGATGAGCAATATTTTATATACTCCGGAAAATATTCTAATTGTTTCAATATTAACATATGGTCAGTGACCGCCTTTTTCCACACAATGGTTGCCTGTAATCTTAACACTGATTATATTACCATTTATTTGCCACAGAGGTCAGCTGGTAGCCAGTGCATTATTGTGAAAGGTACCAGTTATTAATAAGGAATAGATACGAACGATTTCTTCTCCCTTAATCCTTCGTGCCTTTAACTATGCAGGACACCAAAATATCTAAACATACTTCAATATAAGAAAGCAGTTCAGTGACTTCACAAAATTCAGAAATTCCGTAAAAATTAAAAGCTGTAAGGCACTTCGCTAACTCTGTCATACATCAAAAATATTTTAGACAACTAGATTGCTTATTTATTGTGGGAGATTATTTCTGATATCCGAAATTTGAAAAAAAAAATTCATAACTCAGAAATATTCACTGGACATATAATAATATATAATATGATGCATATATGTATGTGTATAATATTTATACAAGAAAAACACAGTGTGAATGTATGTACTTACATATATGTACATACACTAAAAAAAGAATATACCAAAAAAATAAAATTCTAAATTTAATTTAAAAAATTTCCAAGTTTAAGTAATTGTTGCTAAGTTCAAGTAAATTTTTACAAAATTCTAGTAAAATTTAGTTAATATGATTAAAAAATAAATAGTTCATATCCTTATACATAAATAGTTCATAAAAATACACAAACAATTTCTTACATATAAGGAAATGTTTAACGACTTAAAGGAAATATTTACATACTAATAAAAATAGGAAAATGGTTTGTAAGCTTAGGGAAATTGTATCCCAAGAACTAGTCAATTTCGTTTAAAAGTTTAAAATTTAAACCAAAACATAAACTCTTGATTAGTTCATGAAATTTGACCAACTTAAAAGATGTAAAAAAGGTATTCTACATTTTAGAGAAATATTTACCAGTTTTGGCTTTTTTTTTGGAATTAAGGATATACAGATATATTATTTACTTGCATTTGCATTTCTGAAGAATATCTTAACTTGAAATATATTTTTTTGTAAATAAAATGAAATTTTAAAACTCAGGTCGGGTACTTGAGTGATGCCAACTTTTGAGACTCAAAACGCGTAAAAATTTTTGAAAAAAGGTCTAGAAAGGGCTAAATTGAAGAAATATTCAAAAATTAAAAAATAGTAAAATTTTTCGAAAAAGCGTGAAAAGGGGCTATTATTAAAATGTTTCTGTTGAAAATAAAAACATCAAATCAATTTTTGTAAAGTAATTTATTAGAATATAAATAACTATCATGAGATAAACACATACATAGCTTTAGAGCTTCAATATTGTACATATTTCATTTACATTTCATATTCCATTTCAATAAGCTTTGTATGTACATACGTAGAATAAATAGTTAGCATATACATACATATATAATAGAAATATATATACATATGTATATTTACATAAATAGATACATTTAAAATTGGCCGTTATTAAATAAAATTTCGATTTCTCGCTCTTCCAAAAACATCATTATCTGTTTTAGACTGTACTGAATAACTTTCAAAGCATAACAAATTTGGAAGAAATAAAAGATTACTTTTAAATTGGTAAAAGTAAATTAAAGGAAGAAAAAGTTCGCAAAAGTTTAAATGTAGCCATATCGAGCAAAAACTAAAAAGGGGCTAAAAGGGCTGAAAGATTATTGTAAAAAGTGCTAGGTTTGCGCCTTTTTTAGTTTGGGGCTAAAAATTTTTTTCGCGTTTTGACTGACTTAAAACGGGCTAAATCTAGCCCTAAAAGGGCTAAGTTGGCATCACTGGGTACTTGTCTCCTCTCAAGGAATTAATACGTACACAGAAAAAATAGACAAGAATAAAATTTTAGTTTCAATAATATTTGTCATTAACTTGAATATTGTACTTATCAATTCCGCACATTTTAAAATATCATTTAATGTCATTTGTTTGTGTTGGTGTTTTCCTTGCTTGTTGATTGACTTAACCTGGTCATGTGCCGATGTTGTTGTTTATTTTGATTGTTGGTGTTGTATACGTGTGCATTCGGACAAGAAGCCGAAAAGCTTCGTGGCTTGTTTTTTTTTACTTAACAAAGTTATTTTTAGATTAGAAGAAACAAAAGAAATCATGTTTTGCGTGTATTCATTATTTGCGTATTCAAAAACGATTTGCTCTTTAGCTGAGTGGTAAGTACGTTAGTTTATTAGTCAAGAGATTGCCGGTTCGACTCATCCCAAACACATTTAGTTTCAATAGCAGCCAAGCAAAAGCAAATAAAAAGGGGTTGAAAAATGTGACATTCCATTCATCCACACACACAACACAATAACAATTATCACTGAAAATAAAATTTCAGTCGACAACTTTTTTCTTTGATTCATTAAATTTCTTTATTGGCTGAAAAAAAATATATTCAATAAACGTGCATACAATTTTATTTATCAATAATGCAAAAATCGTCATCACAGAAAATTCGAAAGATTTTTTTATTGAATCAACGATTTTCGTATTCAAATATCAAAATCATTTTTTTTCTGTGTATGTATGGTAAATTGATTAAGAATAGGTATAATATGAATATATAACAAATAACATATCATGTGTGTATAATTTAATTTAGAATAAAAATAAGTAATAGAATTAAAGACATAATAAACTTTGGAAAATGTAATACATTTTAGATCAAAGATGAAAAAGATTTTTTTCGCAAAGCTCCGAATTCAAATTTGGAAAATTTCCCAAGTTTTAGTTAATATTTTTTTTGAGTGTGTGCACATGCATACATACATACACATAAGTATGTGTATATTTGTATATTAATTCATCCACCATTGATTGATGTGTACAATGTGTATATATGTGTGTACATACATCTACAAGGAATTGGCCATCATGTCAGAAAAACACATGGTCATAAATTTCATTTCGCCTGTCACAGTTTTAATGGAAGAGCCTTAAATTTATGCCACAACCAGCACTGTTAAACCGTCTCTGGTCTCTAAGATTTTGCCAAAGTCAACGAGAAAGAATACAAACAAACCTACAGAATAAAGGAACAAATACATAGTATGTATTTTCAAAGACTGGCTGTGTTCTTTTCGTTTATTTCGATATGCTTGAAGTCAAAATATAATGCTTGTTTTTTCTTGTTTTTTCATATGAGCAAACTGTTAAGTTTCTTTTTCTCATGTGTATTTTGGCATTTATAAAAGTGATCAATGAAATCCTTATATTCATCAACTTACATACATATTTGTATTGTTTTCCTGTTTTGGTCGCTTTTAATTTCAATAAATGGAATTATTGCGTTAAATATAAATTGAAGATACATACAAAAGGAGATGTAATTTATATGTACGTACTCGAAGTATTGATGTGCTAATATTCGTATTCGTATGGAAATTCCCGAATATTCGGCCTTTCTTAGATTGTTGGTGTCATATAATTTCTACATAATCTGCTAACTTGACAACATTTTTACTGATATAAAGAAATGAACAAATATGCATTATTCTTTCCTTTTCTAGAAAGTTTAAAATATTGCCTAGTTAGCAGATTATCTAGAAATTATATGACAACCTTACGATTACAAATTTATATAATGCATAGCATATTTCAGTGATAGGTATTGTGCCAAATAAGAACTTGGTCAAAGTTTATATCTCACTGCTTTTGATGGTCGAAATTTTTGATAGGAACTTGGCCTTTTTTCACATTGATGTTTTTGTGAGGATCTGACTACTTTTTGAAAAATTTGCTATGATAACATTTTTTACACTTAAAATTTCTAGTGTATTTTATTTCTATTCATGATCACTTTGCCAGTTAAAATGGCATAGTTACATAAAATAATGGGTTATAGTGTGAGTAAAAATGAATTATTGTGTTATTACAACGGGTCGCCAGTGTGTACGCAATTTATTAAGAGTCGTCTGGAAAGAAACATGCAAAATACAGCGTCAATTTTAGTGGGAGTGATCCCGGCTATTTTCTCAATATATTTACACATTAAAGTCTGCTTAGCCGAAGTACATAAATCAAAAGGATATGCCCAATGTGCATGCAAAGTTTCAACAGGGTAGGTGGTGCATTAATTTTTGGATTTTCCGATTGAATAAATCAATTAGGACTATTTATCTACAAAATGTCAACTTTCTACAGTATAATATTACGTAAAATTTTTATTTTTTTTTTTATTTATAATAGTGCTTATGGTTAATATAAAGTTTCGTAGGAAAAACCTAATGAGAAATATATGAGTAATAGAGTAAAAACTGATAAGCCGAAGTACATGAAAATAAAAGCTAAGATTAATGGGTGAAGTCACAGTCACTTTTCAAAACAGGAAATTTTTACTTTGGATAAGTGAAATCTGTATGAAAAGTTGCAATAAAATTCAACTGAATTTTGAGTTTACAGTGCTTCTTCCCAATCCCTGATTGAAACTTCTTCTTAGTGATATATGATTTAGATTAATTTGTGTACCGAATTTCAGCTCTTTAGCGCGAATCGGAGTTTTAAAGGCGTGGCCCCGCACACTGAAAAAAACTTCTTGGTTTTAAGATTTTCCCATTGGCTTACTTATCTACACTTGCTTGCGTATAAAATTTCAGCTCTCTAGCGTGAACTGTACCTTATAATTTTATGAGCATTACCCCTCCCACTATTTGAAACTCACAATATTTCTGTGCGCAGCGCTTATAATTCATGCTAATTTTCTTCTAAAATATGTTAGACCGAAGTAGATTAAACACAAGGCCAACATTTTATGGGAGCGATCACGCCCACTTTTTTAGGTGATAGTTTAAAGTTTTGTATACGTGTATGCAAGTTTTCACTAAAAGGGCTTAAGTTAGAAGCTGTATATTAACAGCCTTATTTATGAAACTTTTTAAGGCTTTATAAAGGGATTTTGAGACAAATTTTCGTAAGAAAATTTTCTTAAAAAGCCTTAATAAGATTTACAAATAAGGCTGTAAGTTTTCAGGTTCAAACAATAGTAGCGTAGCCCCGCCCATTCTGGTAATATATTTTGGTTTTTCAGATTTTTCTAGTTTTCTAGCCCTACTTATGTATCAAATTTAAGCTCATACGCGCAATTTTTAATTTTAATGGGCGCAGCCCCGCTCCTCTGACCAATATTTCTGGGTTTTCAGGTTTTTCTTGTTGTTTTCTCAACTATACCTACTCGTGTATCCAATTTCAGCTCCTTAGCGCAACTTTTAATTTTTAATATTTGTGGGCGTAACCATGCCCACTTTTCCAAACTTAAGATTTTTTTCGGCCAATGTTTATTATTTGTGCCAAGTTTCGTTGCAAACGGATAATAATACATACAGAAATAGTATATCTAAATATGCTGAGGCGTAGTACACGAAAATGAAGATGAAATGGTATGGGCGTGTCAACGCCCACTTTTTTAATGAACAATTTTTAAAAAAATTTTGTCCTATCGCAGTATGTATGCCGAATTTCGATAAAATAGCTTCCATTAAGCGCCTTAGATTTGCTTTTTTAATTCTAGCCTTTGTGGGCGTAGCCCCACCCTCCTAGCCAAAATTTTTGGATTTTAAATTCTTTTTAGTTTATTGTCTACCTAGACCTAGTTCTGTAGCAAATTTCAGTTCACTAGCACACATTTTAATTATTATGGGCGTAGCCCCGCCCCCTTCGTTAAAATTTTCTGATTTTCAGATTTTTCTAGTTCATTGCTCACCAAGATCTACTTGTGTACCAAATTTCAGATCCCTAGCTATAGCGGAAGTGCTTCATAATATTGATGAGTGAGTCAGTGAGTATGTCTTAAAATATGCACTTTTTGCACCTCCATATCTGCGGACCCTTTCGCTGTAAAATTTTCAAATTTTGCATATGAAGTTACATGAAATTATTCTAATTATGATTTAAATTTCATAATTTTACGGTGGCGGGGAACAAAGTTAAGGGGGGGGGGGGGGGTAAAAACAGCTCGAATGCAGTGTTGCCAGAATTTCTAAGGATAAAATCTGCAAAATTTAACAATTTTTCACAAAAAAATCTTCAAAATCTGCATTTAATTTTTAAAATCTTCAAAAACTCTTCAAAGCAATTTTTACAACAACTTTTTGATATTTTATTCAGAAAATTTACATAAATATGGGTGTACATGTGTAACAAATATTTCTTTATTAACCCATATTCATAAAACTTAAACTCGGCTTAAAATGTATGAAGAATGTGCATTTCCTTTTTGCTTAAGAAACTCATCAGCAGACTTCAACCAAAACATTTTTGAAATAAAATAAAATACTATCAGTATATTATTATGAATTACGTAATAATAGTAATATCATAAAAATTATTTTGCGTTAAAAAGGTTTGACAAAGAAATTTCCATACAAAGTTTGTTTTGTAAACCAAAACTATTTTTAATGAATATGGCAGAATAAGCTTAAAAGCTTCAAGCAAAAATTTTTACAAGCTGACATATTCGATTTTGAATCCATTATTATTTTCTCATTACGTTTTTACAATTAGTTGTCACATTTTTTGAAGTCTACTGATGAGTTGGCGGCTTTTCCACACGCAAAGTTTACTTTGTAAAGAATTAAGTTTGTTCAAGAAAAAATAATATAGAATAAGATCTCTCTTCTCTTATACAAATTCAAGCCATTACAAAATAAACTTTGCGTGTCGAAAAACAGTATTTCTTTAGGAGAAACGAAATGCATATAACCAACAAAAAAATAAAAATTATTGATAGTTAAGTGCAAATAACATAAATTGAATTAAATCGGATAAATAAAAAATTATACAAAAAGGCATTTAATTTGTTGCATAAATATCCAAAGGACATCGAAGTTTTGTTTTATTCAAGTTCACTTGACTGAAAATCTTTTCGACATTTGCAAATGAATGTGGTAAAGATTTTACATTTTGAATAAAATTAGGGCTGCAAATAGTAATCAATATAAGCTCTTTTTATATCAGATAGTCGTTTCCAGAACCTCGCCAAAGTTACTTCTTCATTTTCTTTAATGATGTCTTCTAAGTTTAAAAATTGTAATTCTCTAAACTATGAGTCGTTCACACATAGAAGAAACAAGAAGTATGTAGTAGGAGTATTAGGAAAAATTAAAAAAATGCACTACAACTGGAATTAAAAAATCTGCGTTTTTGGGCCAAAAATCTTGAAATCTGCATTTCCTCTTTTTGGAGGGTAAAAATCTGCAAAATCCAGATAAATCTGCATTTCTGGTAACCGTGCTCGA
This sequence comes from Tachina grossa, assembly GCA_949987645.1. Taxonomy (NCBI): domain Eukaryota; kingdom Metazoa; phylum Arthropoda; class Insecta; order Diptera; family Tachinidae; genus Tachina; species Tachina grossa. Next base: position 121,546,928 of record OX465274.1, on the reverse strand, counting down.
ATGGCTTCCTGTAAATATACACACTACGTGCATTGGCCAGAACTTGGCATGGCGCACTGCCGCGCGCCTAGATAAATAATAAACGCAAATAAAAATACAAAATTTAAGAAATTTATTATTTGACATATTGTCATAAGTTTATTTTAATTGAAATTTATTTCCTAATGGTGAAGCATGTCTATATACATTTCTTCAACCACACATTTTGAAAAGCCACAAACCTGTTATCTTATGCACAGACTTTCAAAAATCATAATATCTTTGATTATCTTTGAATTTTTTAACTTGCTGCTATAAACTATGATAGTAAACTCAACTTCTAGTTAGTTGCAGTAACTGATTGAAAGTTTTTATTTTGATTTTAATATAGAACGACAATTTTTTAGTTGCTAATACCAAAAGTTGGTAGTAAAATTCAATTCGTAATATTTTATTCGGTTGGGTTAACCAATCAGTTAATTAGTCATGACAAAAGCATACGCTCGGTTGATGCAATCAATTTAATTATTGTCACAATCATATCTTTGTTACAGTTATGCCCTTATGGCAATGAACATGGATTGTTTTTTGGATTAACAGAAAATTGATAGCGTGAACTGAAATATAGTTAATGCAAATGATATTTTATTGGACTAACCATTTTCCAACCAATCTTTTTTCTGGGTCTACCATTTTGCACATGCAACGATGCAAGACCATTTGCACAAGATTGTGAATTGGGCTATTAAAACGTATGGGAAATGATGCAAGAAAAATAGTCACACAAAGATCTAACAAAACACTGAAACATATATTTACGCGGTGGAGAACAAAATTGGGCAAACTAAGGACAGACAACGTAGTATACGAAATCGCTTGTCCAAGAATTTTTTTTAATCCATTTATTTATTTATTGTATATTCATATAACTATGAACTAACAATAAGTATTCAAATCTTAAATCAATAAAAAAAATTATTAGCCCACACCAGTGCCGGACATAAACTTAGTGATAGTTATAAATAATACATTAGTAGTGATAATCAAAAAAGGGAAAAAAAAGTATTTTCAAGTAGTCCCATCTGAAGTGTTAGGTATAAGAGGTCGTGTGTCCCTCTTTTTTAAGCGGATGTGTCCAGTAAAGTTCAAAATATTACGAGCAAGCGGATTAGGACATGATTCGAGTTTTGTTAGATATTTGCCTGTGTATTTTGCAATTTCTTCAGTCACTAGTGGCATATTTAAGTCACGATGTATAATAGAATTTTGGATGTACCATGGAGCCGATGTTATTAACCGTAAATTTTTGTTTTGCTTTCATTGGATTCTCTCGACATTGGAATCTGAAGCAGTGCCCCATAACTGAATTCCGTAGCACAATATTGGCTTCAAAGGCGACTTGTATAGTAAAAGTTTGCAGTCTAGGCTGAGTGTTGAGTTTCTGCCAATCAGCCAATATATTTGAGTTAACTTAAAATTCATCTGAGTTAACTTAGAGTCAATATGATGTTTCCATGTAAGCCTTCGATCAAGGTGTATACCAAGGTATTTCACTTGGGAGTGTTGAGGAATATTTTCATTGTTGATTCGAATGGGGCAGCAAGTATCTCTTCTTAGGGTGAACGTTATATGGACACACTTTTGTTCATTGACTTTCATTCTCCATAAGTTCATCCATATTTCCAGCTGGGTAATATGTTCCTGGAGATTGCGGGATACCTCATAAGGGTTTTCGTGCACACTCATACAGGCTGTATCACCGGCAAATGTAGAGGTGTGGATTTTATTGCTCACAGGCATATCACAAGTATATATTAAGTACAAGACAGGACCCAAAATACTACCCTGTGGCACACCAGAAGATATAGATTCGGCCACACTCGTGAACTCTCCTTCCACAGCAGTGAACTTCCTTTCAATAATATAACTTTCCAAAAGCTTTTGAATGTTTATTGGCAGATATGTCTTCAATTTTAAAACTAGGCCTTCGTGCCATACTTTATCAAACGCCTGAGAAACATCAATAAAGGGAGCAGAACAATAATTCTTTTCTTCAAATGTTCTTCTTACAACTTGGACCAGTCTATGCGTTTGATCAATCGTGCTGCGCTGACTTCTAAGGCCAAATTGATGGCACGGGATGCACCCATTATCAGTTAAAGTTCTGGACAATTTAGTCATGAGCAGCTTTTCGAAAAGCTTTGAGATTTTAGATAGTAAAGTTATAGGCTTATATGACTCAGTCTTGGTAAGATCTTTGCCCGCCTTTGGAATTATTTTGATCTTGGCAAGTTTCCAGTTATGTGGAAAATACTGCATCTTAAAATAGCATTAAAAATAAAAAACAGGATTCTTATTGAAATATGAGGCAAGTTCATGAGCATTTTGTTACTAATGCCATCAATACCTGGAGCTTTCTTCGAGTTGCGTTCAGCAATTACTTTTTGTACTTCACGCATCTTAAACCTTAAGGGACGAGGGGGTAGAGAAACTACACTAGATAAATCAGCAGCACCCGTACATGAATTGGGAGTGAATACAGATTTTAAATGCTCAGAAAATAAGTTACCTTTCTCACTATCGCTTCTTGCCCAGCCTCCGGTCGCAGTACGCAGTGGTGATTTAAGGTCAACGGGTCGTTTAAGATTTCTAGTAGCGCGCCATAGAGAGTAATTAGCTGCGGACGTTACATCAAGACCTTCTAAATACTTTTCCAGTAGTGCAGTTTTTTCCGACGATAGCAGCTCTTTGAGTCGTTTAGTACATTCTTTAAGTCTGATTTTATTTAAAGGTGATCTGTGTTGTTGCCATTCTCTTCTAGCTCTCCTTTTTTCACATACAAGACGTTCAATTTCCGTAGAATAAATTCTGTTAAAGCCGGTCTGCGGATAGGAGGTAGTGGCGTGTTCAGCAGCCTGTTTAATATTTTCATTAAGATTGGCAATGTTAAATTCAATATCATCGCATGATCTAAGCTGAATGTTTTCTACGCAGTGACTACGAAGATATTTTTTGAATGCCAGCCAGTTGATTCCATTAATCATCTTCAAATATGAGTTAGTTAAATCACTCCTTAGTGGGTTGAAAATTGTAGCTATTGTTGGAGAGTGATCGAAGGACAGATCTAGAGAGGCCTCTACGTGAATTAAGTCCCTATTAATATTTTTCGTGACGGCAAAATCTATAACATCTGGAATTTTTCTTACATCAGTAGTCCAGTAAGTAGGCTCCCCACTCGAAATGACATCTGAGCCCATTTTTTAGATTGTATTGAACAAGGCTCGACCGCTGGGTGCAACAGGACGCGATCCCTAGTACGTATGTTTTGCATTGTAGTCACCAGCGATTTTTAGAACTTCTCATACTGATCTTCGGTAACTCAAAATCTGGGAGGTGACTAAATTGATATCACGAAATTCGCACAAAAATTTTCTACGAAAATGTTCGTTGCTTGCAAATATTCTTCACTAAGGTTGTCAAAGACATAGTGCTTGAGTCTTGACTTAATCAAAATTGCTGATCCACCGCATGCTCTCCCTCTCGGGTCCTTTGTATCATATAAAGTGTAACCATTTATTTTAAATAAGCTTCTTGAGGGTAAAAGAGTCTCAGAAACCAAAATTATATCAATATTTTTTTCCATGAGGAAGTGCTCAAGTTCATTTTTATGTTGGCGAATGCCGTTTGCGTTCCAGAAATGAAGGGGAAATGTGTAACAAAATATAAGTAGGAACCACAAAGCGGAAACTCGGGCTAGAACATCTCAACATGAATTAGGTACATATAAACAAAAGAAAGGAGATAGAAGCTCTAGCCCAACATGCTAAAGATATGAAACTTAAAATAGATTTTAAAGGAGTGAAAATACTAGACAGAGAGACGAAAATGAATAATAAGTCTACGAGTACAACAACAAATAAAGACATCTATCAACACCAAAGAGACAAAGACAACACCAAACTGCAGTATTCCACTGCAATAACCTGACAAGTTAAGTTCTGTGGTAACAGTTTTTAAGTTTAAATGTCATATTTTATATTATTTAAATTATACAGTTAATTGTAAAAACTTATATTAACTATAAATAACAAACATTTCTAATTTGTTACTAGAATTTAATAATAAAAATCTCCTGAAGATGCACAGAGGGGTATTTGAGCCAAAAAGCTGACCATATGTTTTTTGCTTGTATATGTTTATTGAAGTCATGTGCATACATTATAGTAATTTCATACTAAAATGGTTTTAATAAAAGTTGGTTTTAATGTTAAAACCAACTGTTAAAACCTGGTTTTACCATACAAATTGTTTTTGTTAAAACCAACCTAAAACCATTTTTGAATTGGTTTTAAGTTGGTTTTATGAAATTCACTTGAATTCAATTGTAATACAAGGCTTAATTGTAGTATAATTCAAGGCTTGAACTACACTGCACTACAACTAAATTGTTCGCATTGAATTCAAGTTCCCTTTTCACTGGAGAAAGCTATTGAATTGAAGTGTAAATTAAGCATAATTCAACCATTGACAACTGATTGTGTGGCTTGAATAACACTTATTTTACACTTGATTTCAAATTGCTTATCAAACTTGCTTCTTGGGATTGAACTGACATATAAAGTTCTTTTTTGTTTTGTTTAAAAAACATGTTTTAAATTTTTAGAGTAAATAAATACATTATACGAGAACCATACTACTTTGATACTATCACGATGTATCGATAATCATCGATGTATCGACAATTTTTCTATCTTTTGACGGTCTTATACCATGTTCACACGGACAGCAATTATCGAGGTTCGCTCTCTCATTCACGGTTCACGGTCGAATCTTGATTGAATCAACATGGTTCGCCATACAAATTTTTGAGAGCGAACCATCTTGGTTCATTTTGAACCTTGCAGCGAACCACGAAGAAATTGCTATCATCGCTAGTTTTGATAACAAATTATCGCTAATATATCTGAACTAGCTATCAAAACAAAATGAGTGTACACACACACATACACATGAGTAAACAAAAAGCAAACAAAAAAAATGGATGCGTGTATGAATTAAAAAAATAGAACACATTTTATTCATTATTTTTTGCTTAATTTGTTTATCTACTGTAAAAAAGCAAATAACAGAAAATAAAACTCCTGCCAACTATTCACGTATGTATGTATGTGTGCATGTATGTATGTATATTTAAATAAAAACAGTGATGCCAACTTTAGATTCTCAAAAAGCGTAGACATTTTTTGAAAAAAGGCTAAATTAAAAAATATACGTTTAGCGCTAAATAAAGTAACATTTTTCGAATAATCGCGAAAAGGGGCTAGTATTTCTGTTGTAAATCGAAACATCGAAAAATCATGAGATCAACACATAGGTAGCTTGAGATATTATATATCATATTACATTTCAATAAGGCACCTACAAACAGTGTACATACATATATAAGAGAAGTATATATACATGTGTATATATCTACGTTTACATAAGTACATACATATAAATTTGGTAGTTTTAAAATAAAATTTCTATTTCTCGCTCTTCCTAAAACATACATTATCTGTTTTTATCAAAGCACAAACAATTTGGAAGAAATAAAAGATTATTCTATAGACTTCTTCTTTTTAAAATTAATAAAGCAACTAGCAAAATTAAATAAGTAAAAAGTCGATATTATTCGATTAAAGGAAGAAAAAGTGCACAAAGATTATAACTTACCCCCTATTTGTGTAAGACGTTTGAGTTAGAAATCTTGGTGTTTATGTAATAGATTAAAGAAAAGTTGTACAAGTTTCCTTTAGTCTATTACAAAAACGGCAAGATTTTTAATTCAAACGTCTTACACAAACAGGGGGTAATATACATATTGGAGAAAAATTAAAAAAAGTTCTGAAAGATAATATTAAAAAGTGGTAATATGCGCGTTTTTTGGGACCAAACATTTTTTTTTCGCATTTTGAGTGTCTGAAATCGGGTTAAATCTAGCCCGAAAAGTGCTAATGTCCATATTTTGAGTTGGTAACCAAATTGTAATTACTTTTAAGTTATATTTAAATACGAAATTGTGTTTTTGAGTGCATATTTAAATAATAATTAAATTCCCAACCTTGTGTAGTACTTAAGTTTTATGAGCGTGCCATTTGTTTTTATGCGTGTGTGTGTTTAGTGAAAACATACACATTAACATCATGTGGTCGTGTTGAAAACAGCATGTGCTAGTATTAAAAAAAATTTCGTTCTAATTTCATAAATATATAGGACAATATATAGTTTCATATCATGGAATAAATAAATAGAAAAATGCATTATGACGTTCGTTTGGTTTTATAAAATCTATAATTTAATTTAATTATAATTTTCTTCATGTTTTGTTTATGTTCTTTGGAAAGTCCTCGTCCAGACATGCAATTTTTGTTGCTGGAATTTCTTAAAATTTTGCTTTGAAATTGCATAAGTGTCCACATTATGAAATTCAAATTTTTTGCAGTTATGCATTAAAAAATTCTATTACATCACAAATTTCCCTGAAAAATTAACACGTATATTTACTTTTTTTAATATTTTTGGTTTTCATACAACTGAAGAAATAAAATTATAAAAAACGTCAAATACAACTAGCAACTTCAAATTAACAATTAAGAGCACATGAAACTGTGTACCCCTCCCTAATCTTTTCACCCCTCTCAACATAAACTCAAGAATTGCTGCAACAAAAATTGCAAGTCTGGACAGCGAAAAAGCGTCCAATAATATTTAGAAATTTTCTAGTGCTGTCGTACTTTCAACGTAATTTAATAAGAAATTTAATTAACCATTGAAAAAATTAAATAGTATCTAAAAAAATTTAATTTTAAGTAAAAATTAGCTAATTATGTACTTAAATATTAAGTTAGAAACTATGGGTAGGTTGGCATCACTGCATCAAAAAGATTTGTCAAAACGAACCACGAATGTGTCATTTGAACGGCATGGTTCGCAATCGTGGTTCAGGGAGCGAACCAAGTGGTTCATGTTGCCGTCTAAACATAGCATTAAATCGATATATCGCAAAAGTTTTTTAAACTATCGAAAACTTTCGATAGTGATACTATCGATGGTTTTCCACCTCTAAAACACAAAAAATGCTTTTTTCATTTCAAAACTTTTTTTAACTTATAGTATAAGTCTAACAAATTATACCTACTTAAATATCATCTACTACTTATGTACTTCAGTTTAATGATACTCCTTTTGGCTAAAGTTTAATAAGTCACGTTTCTTCATGGAGTGATATAATTCAAAGGCTATGAAAAAAATTTATACATACATACATACACATGTAATTGAATGTACATATCGCTCATTTACTTCAATAGTGTCACAACTTAAAAAAAAACAGTTTTGCAGGAAACGCGTTTTAAATTTTAAATTTGCATACAACTCAATGAAGAAATGAAAAAATATTCTTCTCTCGGAAGGTGATGTAATAAGCTATTTATATGAAATTTTTACACAAGATAATATACAAAATGTAGCATTATTCTGCATTATTAGCTTAAAAAACTAATTTTTTGAGTTATGACACTTTCGATGTAAAGAGCGATATATATGTACATATATCCGTGGCAATAAGGAAAAAGTGCTCAAGGCAATTTTTTTGGTTTTGCAGGAGAGCAATTTTAAACTTTAAAGTTAGTTTTTAAAAATTTAGTCCTATTCTAATGATTATTTATTTATTAATTTAGGAATACGTCCTTTCACTTTTTTATAACATATACATATCTTTAATTTAATGAGTTATTTACGATAAACAAAACTTAAGCTCTTTTTCCAAATATGATTATAGAACTTCGTATGACTATTTTCGAAATGAGCATCTTTTCCAAAATTATTTATTTTTAAATTATGTCATACTTGAACATAAGAGATTACTCCAAATTATTTTTATTTCCATCTATAAAATTAAAATTTATACATACATATATTCCTACATGAAGTTGATTTCAATATTATATTACATTTAAAATTAAAAAGCACTCAGCAAACGGAAATCTGTCTTCCAAGTTACGACAATTATTAATTAATAAAAGTATTAAAAGCATAAAGAGTACATGCTAACATTTACTACGTTTATACGGACGATTTATTCGCAAATAAAAATATTGAAAATAGAGAATTTTGCAGCATAAGCGACGAATTAATTTTTTATTTGCAAATAGCTAACTAACAAATACTACGTTTATGCGCGCACTATAAAAATATCTGCAAATAAATTAAGTCACTGTTTATACGGCATTGGTGGCACTTCTATAGAATTGTTACTTATGTTTTACTCCTTTTAGACACGGAAAGTCTACTTTGCAAAGTCGTAATTCAGCTGCCTTTCACACAGGTGAATTATGATTTTCCAAAGCAAACTTTGTGTTTCTAAATGGCTATTTGCAAAAAAATTGGGTAAATGTGTAAAATAACAACTAATAACTTGTTTTTTATTGTCATTATTTTCATTGTTGTTTTGTGCAATATATTATCAATTTATTGGTTTTTATTAGTAAAAATTTATAGGTGTTACAACCTCAAGCATTTTTTTGCAAATAGTTCGTTAATCGTGAATAGTTTTCTGAATTGGTAAGTCGCAATAAAAACAATAATATGGCAACAATCAACAGTTTTATTTACAAATAAGCCGTGCGTATAAACGTAGTATGTCACAAAAATGGTCGTTCATAAATGTGGTTTTCGAGATGAAAGAGTAATCGGAATACGTTGAAATTTTTCAGTGGATATTGATGTTGTCTACTGCTTTCTTACAAAATTTTCATTTAATACGATGAGTATTTTTACATTGGTCCTCTTTTTTCGCTCTATCAAGGCGTGGTCCACATCACATTCCGATTGTATTGCTATTTTTGAGAAACGTCATAAACATAGTGCTAAAAAAGGAGATTTTATTTTACCCCACACATGAATCGTCTTGTCTTGTTGTTCTAACAGGTGTAAATGCTTGAGCAAGCATGAATCAATAATTTCATTGCCTCCTCGTTTAGCTAATGCTTTATGAAACAAAAATAACATGGACTAATTTCAATATGCATATGTTTTATATTGAGTATTTGTTATTCAATATTTAAAATATGTATATACATATGTAATTAATTATTCCTTGAATTACCATCCCTTAAAAAAGTAGACAAAAAATCTACGAAACGTCGGGAAAAATTGTAAATAAATGGATTTTTATTTGGATTGAAACATTAGGCCCAATTAGCTTAAAAGGAAACCAACTTAAACCTAAATACTGGTCAAAATAACAAAGAGATGGACTAATTTCTTTTCGCCATCATGTACCGTTAAATTAAATGTCCATAATTGTCTTTTATAGAAATTTATAGAAGTTTGCACAAAGAGATCAAACGTATATAACTGAAATGACTCATATATTACACAACTACTTTCTACACCATCACTTAATAATTGCTTATGTCTTAATAGACTCTTAATAATAAAAGCCGAAAAATAGCTTATTTCGAACTAGTAACGATACTTATCCATGTGTTTATTTGGAAAAATTGCTTAAGATATATAGGATTAATAAAGAAAATTAAGTATTTTGGAAAAATAACTTATTTTCAAATATTACATATGGGAGCCAAACGTACGTTTTGGAAAAACGTCTTATATCTGCCAAAAATATTCCGGCGTTGCAGTTAATAAGTTGTGAAAGCAGATTTCGTGATTTGGAAAAATAGCTTAATGTTTCTTAAGCTCTTATTCCAAATGCGATTGCACATTATAAAAAGATAAGATTAAATGTACAAATACATAGCGTCACCTAAAATGCAAAAGGCCGTAAGTACACTTTTCACTTTTATACAGGACTTTTTACATATGTATGTGTTAGGTGAGTAAAATTTAAGGTTAATCACATCATAATCGATCAAAATGTCTATTTTGAATTTTTGGTTGATACGGCCTATTGGATTTAAGGAGATGATATATATGTATGTTTATACTTAATTGTCTTCATTCTAACCAGTTCATAAATGGGTTAATGCCGTAATATGTATATAAAACATCAATGAAGTATTTATTCTGAAGTTTTTACAGTAAAATTACCAACTTACTGAGTTATGTATATATGTAAGTGAAAAAGTTGCGTTTTCCCTGCCATTTCCTTCACATTAGACTTTCTGTTTAACTTTATTTTAGCAAGATTTGAGATTTCGTGTTTTCTTGCACAACGAAAATGTTTCTTTTACCTTGTTTTAAGTACATGTGATCAGTGCAGCCAGATTAGGGGATTTATCCCCAAAATGGGGATTTATCCCCAAAATGGGATTCCTTCTCTCATTTGGGGACAGAATTTTGTGTAGAGGGATTTGGATCCTTTTGATTTTGAGCTCTAACATCACTTTTTCTTATATTTTATCTTAATAAAATGTTTACATTCTATGGGTTTCTTCTAATTTTACAGATTATTTTAAAATAGTATTAGCACTCAAAAAAAGACATATAATGGGTGTTTTTTATTGAGGTATAGAACTTTAAGTTGGCATCACTTTTTTAACTGGCGGCCATTTAGTCAGCTGTCAAGTGATTAATATTTAGTTTGGTTTGCCATTTTATCATGAACAGGTTGACAAAAGAACAACGCTTGAAAATCGTGCAAATTTATTTCGAAAATAATGGTTCAGTTCGGTTAACCATGGATCGTTTTCGCACTACGTTTACTCTATGTGATAATACGCATCCGCAGAGACGTCGAACAGTGCGCACCGAAGAAACAATTGCCGCTGTAGAGCAAAGTGTTGAAGAGGACCCGAATGAATCGATTCGCCACCGTGCACAGCAATTGGAGCTTTGTCCATCAACTTTATGGAAGATTTTGCGCAAAGATCTTGGCTTGCGACCTTACAAGATCCAGCTTGTGCAAGAATTAAAGCCGCGAGACCATGCAATGCGTCGTGATTTTGGTGTATGGGCCGAAAATGAGATTGATCTCGATGCTGATTTTCATCGCAAAATTTTGTTCAGTGATGAGGCTCATTTTTGGTTGAATGGCTACGTCAACAAGCAAAATTGCCGCATTTGGAGTGAAGAGAATCCACATGAGACCCTTGAGACGCCATTACATCCACAAAAACTGACTGTTTGGTGTGCTCTATGGGCTGGTGGAGTCATTGGGCCATACTTCTTCCGAAATAATGCTGGAGAGTCAGTTACCGTTAATGGAGACCGGTATAGAGCCATGATAACCGACTATTTTGTTCCCGAATTGGATGGCATGAATGTGGATGAGTTGTGGTTCCAACAAGACGGCGCTACATGCCACACAGCGCACGTCACAATCGATTTATTGAAGGAAACATTCGATGAGCGCATAATTTCGCGGAATGGACCTGTCAATTGGCCACCAAGATCGTGTGATTTGACACCATTGGATTATTTTCTTTGGGGATATATGAAATCGCTCGTCTACGCCAACAAACCAGAAACGTTAGGGGACTTGGAAGCCAACATTCGTGGCGTTATTGCCAACATACGGCCCCATATGCTCGAAAAAGTGGTTGAAAATTGGACCTGTAGAATTGGCTTTATTCGAGCCAGCCGCGGCGGCCACATGCCCGAAATCATATTTAAACATTAATGGCATAAAATTATCCTTCCAATTAAGCCAAATTGATGGACATTAAAACGATTTTCTTGTGTTTTATTTCAATTCGAAGTTCTATACCTCTAAAAAAACACCCGTTACTATTATTAAGGAAAAACTGTTTCTAAATTTAAGTAAAAAAATTCTAAGTTTAAGTAATTTTTTCTGAGTTTAAGTAAATTTTTACAATAATCTAGTAAAAATTACTTAATATGAGTAAAAAATAAAAAGTTCATATCCTTACAAGTAGTTCAAAATTTAGGGAAATTGTGTCCTAAGAACTAGTCAATCTCGTTATAAATCAAAAAATAAATTTTAGGAAATAACTTATTCCCGATTAGTTCATCAAATTTGACTTACTTGAAAGTTATTAAAAGGAATTCTGAATTTTAGAAAAATATTTACCACTTTTAATTATTTTTTCTTTAAATTATAGAATATATCTTTCGTTTGCATTAAGCCAAAAATCTAAGTAAGTTTTTCATATTTTCGAGGAGTATTTGAACTTGAAGTATATTTTTTTGGAAATAAAATAAAATTTTAAAACTCAAAAATTGCAATGCTTATTCAGGCTGCCTTGTTAGGCAATTGGTTAGAGTGCTTGCCTATTATTCAGAAGGTTGCTGGTTCAATACTTGTCTTCTCTCAAGGAATTAATATGAATGTATGGTGTAATTAAGAATAAAATATGAAGATATAATAAAAAACATACCATGTGGTATAGAATTTAATTAAAAATAAAAAAAGTACCAGAATTAAAGACATAAAAAACTTTGAAAAATTTACTAAATTTGAGATCAAAGATGAAAAAATATTTTTGCAAAGCCATGAATTTTATGGGAAAACTTTACTTAATTTTAGAAAAATTTTACTTAAACATTAAAATATAATTACTATGAACTAGTTCATTAGTGAACTATAAATTAGGTAAATATTTTATTGATTTCAAGTAAAAACAGCTTTGGCGCCATACGACAACTTTACAACTTTTTTTTTTACTCAAATTTAGAAAATTTTCCAAAGTTTTAGTTAGTTTTTTTTTGAGTGAGCACTTAATGAGTTTTAAATATTTGCATATATTAGGATAAAAATTAATCGAGCATATTATATAATCTAGTAATGGCAACATTTATGCTTTTAAATATCTTTTAGAGTAGTGTGGCCATGGTAAAATTGTACCAGATATATACACGACTACAACAAAATTACAACATCAAAAAAGACAGGCATCCTATTAGTAGAAACAAACAGAAATTAGTCAAAAACAGATGTCTTTTGTTTTTAAAAATAACAATTACAGGGTAACTAAAGTACAATTGCAGACGCGGCATTCATGCATGATAACACAGTGCGATAAAAAATAATACCTGCGAAGTGTTACTATTTTTCTGGTGGGTATTGTCGAGTATAACAACAATCTGTATTTGAAAATTTCCAAACACCTCCAAAATCTTGAGTTACGATTAAAAACCCGATTTTTCGTACCCGTAGGCACTTATCAATCTCTAAGTAAGTTAAATATCAACTGATTTTGAATTTTTAAACAGATTTAGAAAGAAGAGACTAAGACCTTTCGAACTATATATATATCGTTTCAGTGAATTTCAGATATATATCTGTATTTTTTCACCAAATAAAGTTTTTTCGATTTTTTTCGACACTTTTCTATTTTGGACGCGTTCTTAGGCAGTATTTTTTACTGGAACCATACTGTTTATAACTTTATTTATAAAACATAAATGATTAAAAATAATTCGCAGGTTTGTTTTAAAGTATTCCCTCGAAATTGACTGAGTTATTAAACATTTTATTAGAAGACTTTTTATTAAAAAACTACCTGTATGATATATTTCGCGTTCTATTTATCCACTTTCTGTATATTTAGGCTTCCATGATGATAAAAGTATAATTTAATAAACAAATATCAGCAAAGAATACAAAATTCAAACAACAGTGATCTCCAAACTTTTTTCTTGAGAACTACTAGAGAAAAAAGTTTGGAGACCAAGCTTTGAAGGGACACAATGTCAAATCGAAACTTGTTAGTGACTGTAGGAAGGCATTCAACTTGCTTATGAAAAAGTATAGTGTCAGACTATGTTGGGTTCCTGGCCACAGAAGTATTGAGGGAAATGGAATTTGCCGATAAGCTGGCAAGGATAGGGTCGGCGTTGGATGAGGGAATGTCGGACAGACCGGTGAAATTACCGATAGGTCATTACTATAAGGAACTCAGTGATTGGGTAGAAAGCAGGGCCAACAATTCATGGCGAAATAGGCAGGATTGTAGAGTCTCGAGGGGTTTTTGGCCAAAACTAGACTCAGGAAGATCTAAACTACTACTGGACATGAATAGGAAGGCGATGCGGATCATGATAGGCGTGTTGGCTGGTCACTGCTCGATCAAAGCAAGAACCAGCATTTGGGAGACTGGCACTCCAGATTTTTGTAGGATGTGCGGGGATGAAGAGGAACCAGAAACCATTGAACATATTATCTGTCATTGCCCGAAGCTGCAATGTCATAAGCTTAGATGGCTGAGCAGACGTTTCCATGAAAGCATTACTGAAGTCGGAAAGTGTAAACTACAGGACATCACGGGCTTTATTATGGGAATTCGGTGGCTTAGTGATGAATAATAGGGTCACTTCTGGCTGCAAATGTGAGGTTGAATATTACTTTTATGGGCAACAGAAGGGAATCACAATGGATCCAATTAGGTCTCCGAGTGGAGGTGCGGTAAAGCTCCACCCTTTTAAACCTAACCTTACCTATATCTCAATATCAGGTTCTTATTTACTGCTACCGTTTTCAAAATAATTAAGTCGCTGGATACCAGGCAACATTTGTTGCCAGCGCCACTTGTAGTTATGTAGCCATGTAGCCTGCTGTGGTCCATGTGTTTAATGCAGAAAGGCTCAGTTAGCCGACTGCAATGGAATGTAACTGCAACGGTAGAAAACAGCTGATCGATTATATGTAATGAAAATGGTTATAGCGACGTAATGTAACATAACCTACTTTTCACATAAAAGATAGATCATGTGTTTCTTACGTTGCAGTTAGGGAATTGCGATTAATCAAAAAACATTAGTTTTAGTCGAAGTGTATGTATGTGTTTAGCTAAAGAAATTTTGTTATTTTGTCTTGAGTTCGCTTTTTAATTTAATATTTCAATTAAATTGAATTTTTATTTTGAGAAAATTGTAAAGCATATAAAATGACGTTCGTAAATCAGAACTTATGAGTATCAAAAACAATACATATTGTGGGAAATCAATCTTTTGATAGGAAAATTTTTCTAGGACGATGTATATTTATATTTTCTATTTAATTATATATAATTGTCTACCCACACCTAGCAAATTTATATCACAATGAATGAACAATTTCATATAAAAAACAGTATTTTTTATACGAAGTGGTTCATTCGTCATGATATAAAAAATCAGTTACCTACACCCACTTATAACTATAATTTCTTTTCAATCGTTCTATGTTTTTTGTAATAATCCGAGGTTCCAAGATAAGATAAACTGCACATATATGCCAACCGAATAAAAGATATTTGTATCAATCGTATTGAAATTTTTGAGACATTACGACGTTTTTGAAATAAAATTGGGAAAGTATAATAAATTAAATAATAAATTTAATAAGTGCTTCATTTTAATTTTATTTATCATTTTGCTTATAATACTTTTATTGTATAAAGATGTGGGAAAATCCAATAGATGCATTGTCAATATATAAATTTTTTCTTGTATAAGTTCTTGAGCCTACTCGCTTATCTTTTTGGAATTTTAAAAAAGCTTATGTTAATTCTCAATTGGTTTTGTAAAAGTATATGCATAAGATAAAAGGTTTAAAACTTTTTTAAAGTATGGTTGAAGTCTACTGATGATTTGTTTAAGCGCCAATGAAATGCAAGCATATAAACATGTTTAGGGCGAATATATATATATATATATATATATATATATATATATATATATATATATATATATATATATATATATATATATATACATTAATTAATCTTAATCGAGCTGTTAATGGGTTTTGTTACGATTACGAATAAAAGTTGCGATTAATCGCGATTTCGATTACGGCTCAGTGCAACTAGTTTTCAACGACCACACATTTGTTTCAGAGAATATATTATTGTTTTCTCAACCATTCTACAACCATATCTTTTCTTTGCGTGCATATATGTATAATTCATTTTGAATTAATTTTTATTGAAATGTACATATATGGACTTGTGTGAACATCAGTGATGCCAGAATTTCTTCACCAAAAATGGCTAAATGTAGAGAAAAAAGTTGCTAAAAAATGGCAAAAAATTAGCTAAAAAATGGCTAAGCGAATTCTAATGCAATAATCACGAACTTTAGCAAAGACAAGAAGGTATTTTATATATTAGTTTTTAAAGCGAATAGGGAACTAAAATAATTTTTCCAAAGGTAATCAAAAAACTGCGCATATGTATAGTGCAAACTCCCAATACTTGTAGTACGCCTTCTATTTATTTGTACATTCTGCTATTCAGTCTTTAAATTTTTGGGTTACTAACAGCAGTGTTGCCAAAACGGCGGCTTTCCCGCTATATATGACTGTATTTTGTTGTCTTTAGCCGTAAGTCTATTTAAAAGCCGCCAGCGGTTTAAGCTATTTTTAAAGCAGCTATGCAACGCGTACTCTGGTATTTATGTTGAGTTTTTAAATTTTCTGGTGGTATAGTATAAAGCGAAACTTTAATAAGTTAACAATAAAAACGTATACATAATAGTTTACAAACCCAGCTAAAAAAAAGTATATATGGCCCATATATTTTTAATATATGAATGTATATAACTATATATGAGTATGTATGAATTCATGTATGGAAATATATGGGATTATACATGGAAAAACT
Organism: Tachina grossa; assembly: GCA_949987645.1. Classification (NCBI taxonomy): domain Eukaryota; kingdom Metazoa; phylum Arthropoda; class Insecta; order Diptera; family Tachinidae; genus Tachina; species Tachina grossa. The sequence continues at coordinate 121,530,402 of OX465274.1, read as the reverse complement.
ATTATATGTGAACTAATATATGGACTAATATATGAAATGTATTATAATATATGAACTCATATATGAAAATTTAATTATGAAGCTCTTCACATGTGGATCCATATATAAATACAAATAAGATTTAATATATGGATCCATATAAGATCGTTTTTGCAATCAAAAAAGCTGGGTATTTTATCACTGGTAAATTGGAAAGCCATTCGAATATACATACGGTATGCAAAGTTGACATGCGTACCCTGAACGTTTAAAAAAGAAAAACTTTTGTTACAAAAAAAACATTATTTTATGATTTTTTACATTTTGGGCCCATTTAATATATCAAATAATCAAGAGGATAGTCCAGTCATTAATTTTATAGAAAATAACAAAATTCTCTTGATAAGAAACAAAGTTCATATTACTGAAAAAAATTATATAGAAAACTATTGTTAGACGGATTATTTTTTCTTTTATAAATAATTTTATTTGTTTTTAATCTAATTTCTTAAATTAAATTTTAAGTACGAATATGAATGATTTTTGTTTTTTTTAAATAATTGATTCACCTTTTGGCTTAAAATGTTGAATGAAATGACTTTTAGTTCGTTTTTCATTATTTGTTCAAACAAATGTATAACCTCATTTTTCGGATCGGAACCACATATGGGATATCATATATACTCCATACATATTTTTTTAGATGGGAATCTCATTTTTAGTGAATAAAATTTAATTCAAGATTAAATTGATATTGAAAACCAATTTAATCTTTCTTTTCGCACTAAAAAAAATTAGTAAAAAATCTTTAGACAATAGGAAAACAAATCGAAAATTGGGTGAATGGATCATTGGGATTGAGGAAAAGATATTAAACAAAAACTCTCAAAACAATAACTTTTTCTGAATAATTTGTTTTTCATTAAAGACTTTTTGATTAAATTTTCCTTTGAAATACAACTTCAAGCAAATTGAATTGATCCCTAGAATGTATTTTATGCACACTGTTTTTATTTTAAATAGTCAGAAAATCAGGAAATCTTAACAAAAATAAATAGCTTCATATTTCAAGGATAACGGCAAGATATTCCATACGTTTAGAATAATTAAGGTCTATCGCAGAAAATGTTGAAAAACTACTGAATCAGCATAAACATATTAATATTATAAGATGCAATAGTTCCTTAGATTCTACTTTTTTCTGGTTCCAAGTTCGAGTATGGGGACATTGCAGAAAAAAAATATTCAAAGAGTAGGATGAGTTTTGAGCTTATAAAAAAATTCAGCGGTTTTATTAGCGTTTATTTTTATTCAGGTAGCGGTTTTTAAGGAGCTATGGCGGGAAATGCCTACAAAATTTTGACAACACTGACTGCAAGTCGTGTCTGCGCAGCTGATGGCAAGCCGCGCCGGCGATTAGTTTCCTTAACTCAAGCCGCCGCCGAATCCATCGGCAAGTCGAATTGCTTGGCTTCGCCGGTTTTCTTATTTTTGAAATCCGTTTTTATACCCTTTACCAAAAAATGGTAAAAGGGTATATATAGGTTTGTCATTCCGTTTGTAATTTCCAGAATATTAATATTCGAGCCATAAAGTATATATATTCTGGATCCTTATGTATAGGGAAGACGAATAAGCGATGTCCGTCTGTCTGTACGTGAAATCGGTTTTCAGAAGCTCCCAGAAAAGCTAGAGACTTACTTCTTGGACTGGTGTGTCAGAAATGGTCCAAAAAAGATCGGTATTGAAAATCAGCAAAATCGAGCAGATGGTTTCAGAGCTGGGAAACTTAAACTTCATTTTGCCATACAAAACAACTACCGAAAAGTAGTTATTATTATTTTTTTTTTATTAAATAAACTCATTTTATACTTCAGTATAAATAAAATTAGTATTTCTAATTAAAAAAAAATTTAAAAAAAACTAAAAATATTAAAAAGACGTTTCCAGGGTTGGAAAACTTTAACTTTATTTCTTATACAAAAGCAACTTACTAAAACAAATTTTTGCCTTTCTTTATAAATTAAACATATCTTATATTCTTAAGAGAAAAAGATTGGCGACAGAAATCAAAAAAATCAAAAAGGATGATTCCAGGGTTCGGGAAACTGAAACTTTTTGTGATATAAAAAATTAACTACCGAAAATTAATTTTTATTTATTTTTATTGAATAAACTTATTTTATGCTTCACTACGAATAAAATTGGTATTTCAAATTAAAAATTAAGCTTCAAAAAATTAAACAGATGTTTCCAGGGTTGGAAAACTTTAAATTTTTTTTTTGTGCAAAAAAAAAGTAACTTACTAAAACAAATTTTTCCTTTTTTTCTATAAATTAAATATATCTTACATTCTTAAAAGAAAGAGATTGGTGTAAGAAATTGGAAAAATCCAAAAGGATGATTTCAGGGTTGGGAAACTTACAGTTTTTGTGATATATAAAAGTAACTAAGTCTAATTAATTTTTATCTTTTCCTTTATAAATTATATATATTTTACGTTTTGGAATGAAAAGTTTGATGTAGAAAATTATAAAAATAAAAACCACAGCTCCAGAGCTGGAAACTTTGAACTTTTTTTCGGGATATTAAATAAAACATTTTTTTTAATTTTCTTTTTTTTCACTTAACACACTTTCTATATTTTTTTAAGAACTACTAGATTGGTATAAGGAATCAGAAAAATCTAAAATGACGGGTTTAGGGTTTAAAAATTTATTTTTTTTTGTACATAAAAGTAACTAGGTCAAATTATATTTTTCTTTTTGTTTATACTTTACGTATGTGCTTATGTATGTATTTCTATACTACATAAAATACTTTGGTAAAGGGTATATAAGATTCGGCACAGCCGAATATAGCACTCTTAATTGTTTTTATTTGATTTCAAACATCATATCAGTATACTTCAACCCAACGCGAAATAATACTAGATGGTCGCAAGGGATCAGGTGACTATTTTCGCCACTTGTAATTTAAATATACGTTGGATGTCAACACACATTTTTGCATAAATTTTTTGACATTTAAAGTATAAATTTCTCAAAGCGAATTGACCTGAGTATACCTTATGTGAAATTGCTTTGACTTCAACCATGCATTCTGCACAGGCTTTCAGAAACCATTTGAGAATAATATCCGTCCTCTCTTTCCCGGACACTATCATCTTCTTGGGATCTCTGTTAAGCACCTAAAAAATAAATAATCTTAAAATTATTAATTTGTTAGGTGCTTAATTTCTTGCTTTTCCTGTAAAAAAAATAAAAAGTGTACTTTCGGCCTATTGGCTTTTAGATGTGTTGCTTAAAAATAAAATTTTTTTTAAAAACATTATATATGTAATTCTAATTTTATTATACCTAATCCCCAAATTCTTAGTCCAATAGTTTACACCTGTTTTCAAAATTTTTTTTTTAAGTTTTAAAATATCTACATCATTACAATTGAAGGTTAGCCGCGAATAACGTTGTAAGTGACAAAATAATAATTTTTCAGGAGAGCCAAAAAACGTATTTTAAAAAAACTGGTTTTGTAAAAATTGTCTTTTACAACGTTATTCGCGGCTATGCTTCAATTATTATAATAAGTTTTCATTAAATATTTTTATTGTATTAAAAATCACACAGTATTTTTTACATGAAGACGATTTCTTGCACTATGCCCTGTTTCACGATGTCGAAAGAAATCTTTCGTCTGAAAATTTATGTTGAAAACAAAAACAAATTTTCGTATTTTATTGTTGTTTTCTATATAAATTTATTTATAATTTTATCGTGAAAAAAGCCATTAGTTTTAATCATATTTTGGAAAGATTCCCTCCACTCATGCTCATGTTTATCCAAACGATTTTTAATTGTAGCAATCTTTTTCCAAAATTTCCTTCTGCTTAAATCTTTGAGAATTCTTGAACTTGCGATACTGCCCCATATTCATTATTTATTTGTTCTGTTTCCTTTGGAAAACGTTTAATAGCAAGTGGTATAATACTATTGGCTTCCCCACGTAACACATGATCTGGCGCAGATTTACGACATGTGTTTAAGTAAAAAGTCTCCAAAAATAAAAGTAATTTAAAAAACTCAAAGGTTTACTCAAAGGTTTTTAAGGAATTAGTTGAATTTTGAGCCTAGAGAGTATCAAAGGGCCATCTCAAATTCGAAGTTGCCACAAATGGCCCAATTGTGCAACACTTTGCATCACTGATACGTATATTACTTTCTCAACTCTCTCATACAAAATCAAAAGTTGAGCAACTGAAATTGCCGAGTCTTGCTTAACAAAACCAGCAAATATATTTCAATTTCAATTAAAATAAAATAATGACAATATGTCAAATAATAATTTTTTTAAATCATAAATAAAAACTTAATTGCTCATAAAATATTGTTTTTGATGTGAAGTTCCATTTCTGATCTACCTAATTTCAATGTTAAAATATATGAATCTATAGGTTAGGTTAGGTTAGGAAAGGAAGGGTGGTGCTATACCGCACCTCCACTTGGGGACCCAATTGGGTCCATTGTAATTCCCTTCAGTTGCAAGAAAAAAAGTAACATTTGTGCCCTTAATTATAAAAGTGCTCTATATCATATATTTCTCTGGTTGCGATATTTAGTACATTACATTTGAACAAATGAAACAATGTTTTTATATTATTCAATATGTTAATTTAGAGTTGTTCTAGTCTCGATTAATATAAATTTATTTAATATTTTTTAAATATTTATTGAAGTTTTTTTAAGATATATTTAATATTTCGAAGCAAAAATGCATATGACTTTGAACACTTTCATAATTAAGGGCACATTTATATATATGAATCCATATGTACACATAGAAATCTGAAACATTTGGACAAATGCGTAGAACATGAACAAAATTGTATCTCTTTTGGCGAGCCGATGAAAACACGACGTGAGCGGCTAAGCCGCCACGCCGATAAATTTAACCCCTTCAGCCGCCGCCGAAAAAAATGGCACGGCTGGTTTCTCTGGTTACTAATCCATTCCTAGCGAAATTTTGGTTCATACTTTTTATTCATTTTTATTTTCACTCGTGTAAAACATAAATTACCCTTCGTTACTTACATATAACAACATTGCAACGATTATATGAATGCAGTATCAAATCTTATTGTTGCCAATTGAGCCGACGAAAATTTGTACATTGTGCCAATCGTGTGACCCCAGCTTTACTCTGTTGTATTTATTGTAGTAAATAAATGTTCCTTTGTTGCGAGTTTAAATTTTTTATGAAATGTCACACAAAAATTTTATGTTTGCAAAAATAGCTAGATTAAAATAAAAATGGCTAAAAAAAATAGCTAATAGCTAAACTAAAGTGAGTTTCGGCTAAACAAGATCAAAAATGGCCAGCCAGAATATGACTGAGTTAGCATCACTGGTGAACATACATAATAAATAAAATAAAATATAAAATAGTAATGTTTTAATTAATCCAAAATGTTTTAAATAACTTCGCTGGAACTATTATAATTTACTTTCTTTTGATGGCAAGTTTTAGCCTGTTGGAAAAAACTAATTGAGTTTTTGAAATAAGACACGAAAATGCGCCTAGAGGTTTTGAAAATTATTATTATTTTATTTAAATGAACTCAATTATAATCATTTTAATAGCAGCAGTAACGCTCAAGCTTCTAGCTGTAATATTTGTCGTTGTACATTACCAGAACAGATTTTGAGCAAATTCATAGGTAAGACGAAGTAGTTGGCTTCTTAATTTCCAGGAATGTCTATGCTTCCAGTAGCACCTCAATCATACCAAAAACTTATTATTTGTATCTTCGCTTTCTCCTTTTATCCTTTTCTTATTAATGTTCGTACCTACTCATAATAATTTATTTCTACTCACAAACAACATACATACATATGTACATATATAGAACTTTTTGTTTGTTGGGTGTTTTTCAGTATAAAAAAATAATATAAAATGCAAAACAGCTGTTCGCAACATTGATGAGAATTCAATATCTTCACATTATTTTTGATTGTGATGGAAAAGTACGAAAATTATTTAAATGGCATCAAATCATTATTTTATACTTACCCAATAAGCACTAAAAAAATTTAAATTCAAGCACTTGAAATTTAACTGGAAACAAAGTTGAATTCAAAAATTTTTTAAAGTAATATTCCACTTTGAAAATATTTAGAAATAAAAAATCAAACAACATACAACATGTTCAAACTTGTCAAATAAGTAATTTATTTTTTAATAAAATTGAAATTGTGGTGCAAAATATCAAAGATGAATAAAAAAGTGATATTTTAAAAAACAAAAAGTGATTCAAATCGTGAAAGCAATAGCGTCTGTAAAAAATTATTATAAGAAAACTTGTCGATTGCATATTTCTTTCTATTTTAAAGGCATTGTTTTTGAATACACTTGAATTCAATTTTAATACAAGGTTGAATTACAGTATAATTCAAGGCTTGAATTGATATGTAATACAATTGAAATGTTTGAATTGAATTCAAGTTTCCATTTCACTGGAGAATGCTATTGAAATAAAGTGTAAATCAAGCACAATTCAAGCCTTGACAATTGAATATGTGACTTGAATAACAATTGTTTTACACTTGATTTCAAGCAAAATTGCTTATTGGGTACAAACAATCCCATTTCGACATTAGTTTTTTTAAACACTGTTGATATTAAATAATAGCAGATTTTCCTAACCGCGATTATGATTAAAAAATATGAGATTAATCGCGATTAACCGATAATTGCGATTAAGCAAGGCAATATACTAGTCGTATCATAAGTTTTATTAGTCTTGTCTTGTTTTTCTTATTTATTTGATTTCGTATTTTTATGGATTCTCTTAAGTGCGTTTGAGTACTTTTCCAGTAAAATCGAGTAACTGAGTAAATACTGAGTAATTTGAAGAAATTACTCTCAATAAAAAAAATTTGCATATACAAGTACGCGAGCGGAAAAATTTTAAAATCACCAACGTATCAAAAGAAATCATCGAGACGAAGTTGTCAAGGGTCTTAAATAAGGACAAAATGCAGAATTCGGCAACGATACTATTTTCGATTCTATCGACATATGTATGCACAGCAGTTAGACGTAAACGACTTATGCCCATTTCTTGACTTAATAATCAAACTGTAATTATTTTTAAGTTCTAATTCAATACGAAATTGTGTTTTTGAGTGCATAATTAAATGCCCAACCTTGTGTAATTAAGTAGTGTTTAAGTTTTATAAGCGCACCATATGTTTTTATGCGTGTGTGCCTTTATTGCAAACATACACATGAACATCATGTGGTTGGGTTGAAAACATCATGTGGTCGTGTTAGGACGAATTTCGTTTAATTTGTATAAATACATAACATAAACAATTCATAGTTTCATATCATGGTATAAATAAATAGAAAAATGCATTCTGATGCTCCTTTCGTTTCATAAAATGTGTTTTTATGCAATTTTAATTTTCTGCATTTTGATAACATAACTTTTTGTTTATGTTAAAGAGCTGTTCTTTGGAAAGCTTTCCACAATATTTGGAAATTTTTGAGTGCTGCCGTACTTTCAACGTAATTTAATAATAACTTTAATTAACCACTGCAAAAATGAAATCGTATTTAATTACAACTTAATTTTAAATAAAAATTAGCTAATTACGTACTTAATTTTTAAGTTAAAAGCTAGGAGTTAATTAATAACAACAGGTACATACCAGGAATGGCAAAGTTGGTACAATTGTATCTTTTTTGGCACTATTCAAACTCGAAAAGTACAATAGTACAGCAATGACTAATTTAGGACATTTAAGGAGTCTCTCCAGTTTCACTCGAAATTTTTTTTCAAACGATTGCATATATCAATTTTCACATTTAAACAATGAAACTCATATTCTTATCACTTGAAAACAGTCTTGTGAAAGCAAAACGCAGTGAGAAAATCAAAAAATGTGAACTCGTCCATTTCCAAATAATTTTTCTTCTAAATTCGGATGATGGAGCACATGCTATTAGTTTGTATACATATGTTAAATTTCAACTTAACCAGGTGTAGCATGTGTTTTAACATCCCAACTTACAAGCAAATTTTGTGAAAACGATTTGGTAACCAGAACAAAGTCGAGTATTTTAATAAAAACAAATAAAAATATGTAATTTGGATTTAAAAAATCTTTTAGTACAATTGAGGTCAAAAAGTACAATTTTTGAAAGTTGTTGGTACAATTTTAAAATTCTCAATGCCGTCCCTGGTACATGCCAATAAACATGGAAGAACTGAAGATTATAAGCCATTACGATAAAGTTCTACATTTTATCAATCCGAAAAATATTGCAAAGTTAGCAGATTATCTAGAAATTATATGACACCCTTAGATAGTGTCCACACCTGATGGTTTTATGTCATACATCGTAATATGACGCCGGCAGAGCCACTGTCATTTTTTAGGGTTCTGTACACCAAAGGTGAAAAGGAACCCTATTGTTTTCGCTACGCTGTCCGCCTGTCCGTCTGTCCGTCACACGGTATTTTCTCAGGAACCGTAAGAGCTACGGACCTGAAATTTGGACACAGTATGTAGAACCTTGGCCGCTACTATAGCAAATACATGAGAATTAAAAATTAAAGGGTGTTCCGAAACGAGCAACGAAAAATGTTAAAATCCCATGTAATATACATACAATTGTATGTACATATGTATATTGACACGTGAAATTTGTAAAATTAGTGTATTTTTATACAGACTACAACAATTAACACTAAAATTAAAAAAAACATAAATTAAAGGGTGGTCCATCAGCTAATGCAATTTTGACTATGTAATTTTGACAATTTGCTATATCTTGGAAACCGTAAGAGGCAAACACTTGAAATTTTCAAAAAAGGTTAAACTAAAAAAACCGAAAATTATAAAATCGCCAAACCAAAAAAAAAAAAAATCGCCAAAAATTAAAAATAAAATCGCCAAAACGAAAAAAATCGCCAAAATTAAAAAAAAAAATTCTAACACTAAACTAAATCGCCAAATTCGAAAAAATCGCCTAAATGAAAAAAACGCCAAAATGAAAAAACTCCAAAAATCGAAAAAAATCGCCAAAACGCGAAAATGTCGCCAAAACTAAAAAAAATTTAAATAAAAAAAATCGCAAAAATGAAAAAACGCCAAAAACCGAAAAAAATCGCCAAAACAAGAAAATAAAATCTGAAAACTAAAAAAAGAGCCAAAACTTAAAAAAATCGCCAAAACCGAAAAAACGCAAAAACCGCCAAAACAAAAAAACCGAAAAGACCCCAAAAACGAAAAAAAAATGCCAAAACTGTATATTATATAGGATGAAGTTTGTGTTAAATTACATATCTAGTGTTCGTACGGAACCCTTCGTGCGCGAGTCAGAGTCGCACTTTACTGAATTTATTCATTAATACCAACACAAAGGGGTTGACGTTGATGATTTTATATCATGATGAATCAAAGAAATATTTGAAAAATACTTGCCAAAAATAACTAATTTGCGTGTTGTATAATTTTCTTGCAAAAAAAGATCATAATACTTACATAAATAAATAGTATATCTAAATATAAAATAAATATATAAAAATAAGGTTTAAATTGTATGGGTGTGTTAACGCCCACTTTGTTAATAAAAAATGTATAATCTTGCATTATAGCAGTATATATGCCAAATATCAATAAAATAGCTTTCATTAAACGCCATAGATTTTGCTTTAGCCCCGATCTCCTGGATATAATTTCCGGCTTTTCAGATTTTTTGTTTGTTTATTGTTCACCTACACAGAAAAAAATAGACAAGAATTATTTTCAATAAAACCGTGTTAATGAATAAAATTTTTAATTTCAATAATATTTGTCATTAACTTGAATATTGTACTTATCAATTCCGCGAATTTAAAATATCATTTAATTTCATTTGTTTGTGTTGGTGTTTTCCTTGCTTGTCGATTGACTCAGACTCAACGTGGTCATGTGCTGATGTTATTGTTTTTTTTTTGTTTCCTCGAGTTATATACGTGTGAATTCCGACAAGAAACTGAAAAACATCGTGGCTTGTTTTTTTACTCAACAAAGTTATTTTTAGATTATATAAACGCAATGCGCACTTGTAGAAGAAACATAAGTAATTATGTTTTGCGTGTATACATTATTTGTGCCACCAATAACGCTTTGCTCTTTAGCTGAGTGGTAAGTACGTTAGTCTATTAGTCAAGAGATTGCCGGTTCAACTCATCATCCGAAACACATTCAATTTTAATTGCAGCCAAGCAAAAATAAACAAAAAGGGGTTGAAAACGTGACACACACACAAACAACACAACACAATAACAATTATCACTGAAAGTAAAATTTCACTCAACAACTTTTTTCCTTGATCACTAAATTTCTTTATTGAAAAATTACAAATTATTAATAAGATATTTTATTAATTCAAATATTTGTATTATTGAAAAAAATAATACTATTCGTTTACAATTTTTGTTATTTATATAGCGGATTTCTTTATCACAGGAAATTCGAAAATTAAAATGATTGAATACCGGAATTTTTGTTATCAAAAATGAAACTTATTTTTGTCTGTGTAGACCTAGTTCTGTATCGAATTTCAGTTCACTTGCACAAATTTTAATTTTTATGGGCGTAGCCCACCCCCTGGTAAAAATTTTCATGTTTTTAAATTATTCTAGTTCATTGCTCACCTAGATCTACTCCTGTACCAAGCTTTAGCTCTCTAGCTATAGCGGAAGTGTTTCATAATACTGATGAGTGAGTCAGTGAGTATGTCTTAAAATATGCACTTTTTGCACCTCCCTATCTCCGGAACCTTACGTTGTAAATTTTAAAATTTCGCATATGATGTTACATGACTGAAGGCTGGAACAGAATAGAGTAGTTGTAGTAGCAGCTGAAGCTGACGACGTAACAAGTAGCGCAGCAAGAAAAAAATGTGAACAGAATATTGAAGCTTTCTGCATGGGTACCAAATAAATATTGTAAGATTATACAAGAATTACTTCGTATCTGTTGTCTAAAAATCAATAAAAAATTTTAAATATCTGATAACTAACACCAGAAAATACATTCTTCTTAAGGTGCGTCTCCTCAAGCAACAAAATTCCGCAAATTTGCAAAAATCACAATATTGGAAAGAAACATTAAAATGTATTAAGACTCGCTAAAACTGTAAAGCAAGCAAATATTCCGGAAAAGTTGCGAAAACTATGAAAATTTGCAAAAACTTACTAAAATTTTAACGATAGCAGAACACAATATTGATTAAAAGTCCTTAAAATATAAGATAGCAAAATAAATTTGGGAAAATTACGCATGTCGCGAAAAAAGCGATAATTCGCGAAAATTTTAAACAAGATATAATATTGATAACAAATCGCTAAAACTGTAAGAAATGCAAAACATTAGGTAAAAATCGTGAAAAAAAATTAAATTCGCAAAAAGTTACTATCATCGGGACGATAACGAAATTTAATATCATTTAAAAATCGGCAGAAATGTTCGGACTCTGAAAACATGCAAAAAGTCACTTTTTCGCGAACTTTGCAAAAAATCGCGAAAAATTGGAAGCGAAAAAATTTCGAAAATGACGAAAATTTGCAAAAACTTACTAACAGCTGGATGATAACGAAATTTAATAGTTTTTAAAAATCTGCGAAACTGTCAGGAAGCTGAAAAACTTCAAAAGTTACTAATATCGCGAACTTTGCAAAAACTCGCCAGAAGTTGCAATATCGGAGGCATGCCTTAAAATTAATTAGAAATCGAAAATGTCGTTAAAAATAGAAAAAGCTCGGGAAAAATGCGAAAAAACGCAAGTTAGCAAAAAATTGCTAAATTTATTAAGGAAATTACAAATAATAATTGACTACATAATATTTTACTCAAAAGCATGGTAATCCTTGTTGGCATATACAAACATTTATTTTTTGTCGCGCAACAAAGTTCAAAATTTCGAATTTATCGCTTCAACTTGCAATGCTACTCGTCGTTACGTTCTAATTCTAATTATGGTTTGATTTTAATAATTTTACGATTGCGGGGAACAAAGTTATGAGGGGGGTAAAAACAGTTCGAATGGCTTCGTGTAAATATACACACTGCGTGCATTGGCCGGAACTTGGCATGGCGCACTACCGTGTGCCTAGATTCATACATTAAAAATTATGCATCTGAAGATTTTAGAATACAATTTTTATTTTTTTTTTTATAAAAAATAGTTTCATTAAAATAAAAGCTTAAAAATTAAGCTGGATTAGAAGACTTAAATTAAAAATACGACGTTTTGTTGTAGAAAATATTAAAGTCGATGCGAACGTCATTTTCGAATTTCCCATCTGTTATTTTAATTTATTTATTTGCTAAAAATTTCGTGCTTGAATGGTAATTTTCATGGTCTCAATACGAAAGTTGTTTTTAGGATCATGAAGTATTAGCACCACCACGAAAAATAAGCACCGCATAAAATTAGAATTATTTATGGGAAATCTTAAGACAAATTATTCATGTTTGGAATTACGATTTTGTTAGGCGAATAAAAAAAGACACTGCATAAAGTTTTTAAAGATCAGAAAAATGGTTGTATTTGCTAATATATGGCCTTTTATTATGCATAAATACAAAAAGAAAACAAAAGAAATAATTCTCTACCGCTAGTGATATCTCGCGTAAGGATAGATAATTACAAAACAAAAATAATATTGAGAAAAACTTTAACACACAAAGAAAAAGTAACGCATTCAGAACATATCATAACATACATATGTACATACATACATACATACATATGTACATATGCAAATCTCTGCAGGTACAATGCAAATAACGTGTAAGGACTATTCTATAAAGAACCCGTACTAGTCCAAATATAATCCAAATGTATGGATAAAACATGGTCGATTTGACATTGAGATATCCTAGGGTTGGACCACATGGTCTAATTTTGCGTTACATCGGGTCATCTCCAAACCAATCCCATATGGAATAGTTAGAGTTAGAGAAAACTACTAATCAAAAGTTAATAATTTGTGTTTTGGGAATTATTAAACTTAAGTTCAATATAATATAAGTTAAGTCAATTGTTTTTTTAATACATTAAGGATATATCTACACACACAAAAACCATTGCAAAATTAACTAAAACAAGGTTAATTAATTATTATTTGAACTTCATTTGTTTCTATAATTATGATTTGATTAGTCTAAAGTTCGTATCGCTTTGTAAGCTAAATTACGTGTGATAATTAGGTATTAATGAACAAATAACACCAAAGTTAATTGTAAATATTGTGGCAAACACGTAGTAGAAAGAAACAACTAGTTGTTTTCGAAGGTCTCTACACCTTCATCATCAGCGTTTTTCGTATTTGGTCCAACGCGTATGGTGTCAGTTGATAAAGATTTCTGCTTTATATACTCAACCGTTATTGCAAATGGAATATGTGAATTGTTTTGATTCATCGTATTACAATTTGCTGAAAGCTTTTTTGTAATGAAAGCTCAATTTTATCATCTCTAACTTTACAACAGTCTTGCCATTGTCGTTTGTTCTTTACAAATTATACACATGCTAGTTAATTTGCTTATTTTATGTTTTACTTAAAACAAACTCTTTTTTTTTTGTTAAGTGTATTTTTATTTAGTTTTTGCTAAAAGCCCATAGCTATTAATTTTTAGTTAGTTTTATTATTATTGCTCGAACTTCATTTGTTTCTATATTTATGATATGATTAGACTAAAGTTCGTATCGCTTTGTAAGCCAAATTACATCTGATAGTTATTAATGGATAATAACGCCAAAGTTACCCAGTATACCACACAACAATCAAACTTCAATACAAATTGAGAATAAGTTTATAAAAATAGTGAATTTCAAGCTTTTCGTAATTTTGTTTATAATGTTGCTTGAAAAACTCTTATCATACACAACTTTTTCTAAAGTATACATACATACATATGTATATTGAACAACATTATAACTATGTATAAGGATTGAAAAATACTTCATAAATTTGTTAAGTATTTCACGTGTACAATCCCAGCATACCAAATTGCGACCAAACTGCAATAGAACTTAAGAATAAGCTTATATAAATAAACAGTAGATATTAAGTTTTTTCAATATCACTCACAATAATATTGACAGAATTTGAATAAACAAACAGTTTTAAACAACGCTTAAGAAACAATTATTACACACAAATTTTTCTAAAGTGTACTTATAAACGACAATTGAATGACGCAATAAAATTATTGAAAAAAGTAATACATTCTAAAGTCATGTACTGTTATTTTTGTTTTTACAAAAATGATGAAAATATTTTGCGTATTCATTTAGTTTTAAATTTAAAGTGCACTCATGAGTGAACGTAGAATTGAATATTAAAGTAATGATAGTCGGTAATTTTTTAATAAAATATTTAAAATGCCAAATATGTAAATATAAAAAAAGTGTTAGAAGACAAATAAAAGAAGTAATTGAACTTCTTTTATATAATAAAAAACCAAAAATTAATGAATCAGTGGAAGATTTCAGTGCTAGCGTTCCTAGAAGCAGGTCAATAAAAGAACATAATTGTAAATGTCCAAGTGAAAGTAATAAAGTTCAAGATTTCAGTACTGGTGTTCGAAACAACAGTTCAGTTGAAGAAGAAATTTCTAAATACTCAACTTCAAGTGAAAGTGATGAAACTTCAATTAATAATTTTGTTAAAACTTACAATATCCGAGATGAGTTGGCTAAGTGGAGTGTAAAACATTTAATTTCTAATTATGCCCTGAATGAACTTTTGATAATTTTAAAGAAAATTGAGACAAGCCCTATAAGGGACGCGAGATCATTGGAAAAAAACACCTAGAGATGCCCCAATTATTCAGCTAACAGATGGTGAATATCTGCACTATGGATTAAAAGATTGTTTGACGGATTTCCTCTCTTATTCATCATTTGATAGTGACACGATTCATTTAAATATCAATATAGATGGCCTTCCTATATCAAAAAGTTCTTTGGCTCAAGCTTGGCCTATAATGGTGAATGTCAATGTTACAAAAACAGTACACACTGTAGGAGTTTATTCTGGCAAAAATAAACCCAAAGATGTCAATGAATTCTTAATGCCATTCATCGAGGAACTAAATGACTTTATTGAATCTAACTTCTTTTGTAATGGAAAAACTTATATAGTTAGGTGCCGGTCATTTGTTTGTGATGCACCTGTAAGGTCCCTTGTTATGGGTATCAAAAGTCATACAGGTTATAATTCCTGCCATAAGTGTACGCAAAGTGGAGAATATGTTCAGAGACGTATGACTTTCAAACTTTAAAATAACGCTTTACGAAAAGATGAAAATTTTAGAGCACATGAATATACAAATCACCATACAACGAGCACCCAAATGGCAATAGAGAAATTACCAATAGATATAGTAAAGTCATTTACAATTGATTACATGCACGTGGTTTGCCTCGGAATTGTTAAGTCCTTGATGACCAATATTGGTTTTAAATTTCAAACTGAGTGTATATGTGTATCAACCCAGCGAAAAATTTCAAAAAAGGCAATCGAGTTTGGAATTAAGCATTTTTGGTGGAAGCTATTCCTTACTGGATTACCCACTTAATGATTTTAACAAGGTGTGAGATTAAAATAATCGATTCTTGAGAAGTACTTACATTTTTTATTTCGCAACTTATTCATGTAATCGATTTAATCTAAAAGAATCATTTTCCTCATTTAGCAACTTATACATCATTTTTTTAAATTTTAGGTAATGTGATTTGTAAGCGAGTAACGAAATTTGGTAATCAGAAAAGTAAGTCATTATATGGCAAGTAGTTCTGATGGTAATGTGTAATTTTTTGCTGGGAAACTGCGAAAAAATCTAAACATAAATCATAGCATGAAAAACAAAAATTGTTATAATTAAAATTAAAGCAAATAATTAAAATTTTTATTTTTAAAAATTAAAAATATTGAAAACATAATCTTATTTTACTATTGCAAGGATAAGGTTAAAGTAATAATACACATGTAATATTATCCCGAGGGATTAGAAAGTCTTAGTTCGCAATATGCAAGTCTTATTGCTAAGCGGATTAGTTTGCCGGAGAGAGACGAGGAGAAAGGAAACGTTTCTATTCCCCTCGTCTCTTTCTCCCTCAAACTAACCAGCTTAGCAATAAGACTTGCATAGTGTAAACTAGCACTAAGCTTATTATAATATTTTTCTCAAGCCATTTGGTATACTGGGTACACCCAGAAAAAAGATTGGTTGGAAAAAGGTTAGTCCAATAAAATATCATTTGCATTAACTATATTTCAGTTCACGCTATCAATTTTCTGTTAATCCAAAAAACAATCCATGTTCATTGCCATAAGGGCATAATTGTAACAAAGATATGATTGTGACAATACTTTAATTGATTGCATCAACCGAGCGTATGCTTTTGTCATGAATAATTAACTGATTGGTTAACCCAACCGAATAGAATATTACGAATTGGATTTTACTACCAACTTTTGGTATTAGCAGCTAAAAAATTGTCGTTCTATATTAAAATTAAAATAAAAACTTTCAATCATTTGCTGCAACTAACTAGAGGTTGAGTTTACCAACATAGTTTATAGCAGCAAATTACAAAATTAACTTTTGTGACTTTCAAAGATATTATGATTTGTGAATTCTCAAATGGTTTTTGAAAGTCTGTGCATAAGATAACAGGTTTGTGGCAAGAAATGTATATAGACATGCTTCACCATTAGTAAATAAATTTCAATTAAAATAAACTTATGACAATATGTCAAATAATAAATTTCTTAAATTGTGTACTTTTATTTGCGTTTATTGTTTATTTTTATTTCAGCAAGGAAGGCCAATTTTTCTTTTACACGTACCAATTATGATATTGTTTTAATTATATTAACCAAATTTTCGGTAGCAAGAATAACATTTATTTCAAATTCCATACTGTCAACCAATTTTTTCTGTTGCTGCAACTATTGGGTTGAGGGTTACAATTAAAATATAGTGGTACCACAAGAAAATTTCAGTAGTTGCTGCAACCGCCAAAATTCAATTGGCAACAAATTCGGTTGTCACAACGAATCTGTTTTCTCTGTGTATATTTTTTTTTTTTTTTAATGCATGTTTTTTATTAATTGTATCTTCAAATATGAACTAACAATAAGTATTCAAATCTTAAATCTATAAAAAAAATTATTAGGCCCGACCAATGTCCGACATAAGCTTAGTGATATTATTAATAATAATTATTAATTATATTATTATTAATAATACATAAGTAGTGATAAGCAACAAAAAGAAAAAAGTGTTTTCAAGCAGCTTCATCATCTAGAGTGTTGAATATTAGAGAACGTGTATCTCTCTTTTTTAAGCGGATGTGTCCAATAAAGTTCAAAATATTACGAGCAAGCGGATTAGGATGTGACTCGAGTTTTGTTAAACATTTGCCTGCGTATTTTGCAATTTCTTCAGTCACTAGTGGCATATTCAAATCGCGATGTATATTTGAATTTTTGATGTACCATGGAGCCGATGTTATCATGCGTAAAATTTTATTTTGCCTTCGTTGAATTTTCTCTACATTTGAAGCTGAAGCAGTGCCCCATAGTTGAATTCCGTAACACCATATTGGCTTTAAAAGCGACTTGTATATTAAAAGTTTGCAGTCTAGGCTAAGTGTTGAATTTCTACCAATCAGCCAATGTACCTGAGTTAATTTAAGTTTCATTTGAGTTAACTTAGAGTCAATGTGATGTTTCCATGTAAGTCGTCGATCAAGGTGTATACCAAGATATTTCACATGTGAATGTTGAGGAACAACTTGCTCCGAATGGGGGAGCAAGTATCTCTTCTTAGGGTGAACATTATATGGACACACTTTTGTTCATTGACTTTAATTCTCCATAAGTTTAACCAAAGCTCCATCTGGTTAATGTGTTCCTGGAGTTTGCGGGATGCCTCATCAGGGTTTTCGTGCATACTAAGGCAGGTTGTATCGTCGGCAAATGTGGAAGTATGGATACTACTGCTCACAGGCATATCACAAGTATAAATCAAATATAAAACTGGTCCCAGTATGCTCCCCTGTGGCACACCGGATGAAATAGTTTCAGGCCTACTCGTAAAGTCTCCTTCCACAACAGTGAACTTACGGGAAATAATTTAACTTTCCAAAATATTTAAAATGTTTATTGGTAAGTAAGTCTTCAATTTAAAAATTAGGCCTTCATGCCACACTTTATCAAATGCCTGGGAAACGTCACTAAAGAGCGCAGAACAATACTTTTTTTCCTCAAAAGTTCTTCTTATAAATTGAACCAGTCTGTGAGTTTGTTCAATGGTGCTATGCTGACTTCTAAAACCAAATTGATGGTCTGGTATGCACCCACTAATTAGAATTGGGGACAATTTTGTTTTGAGCAGTTTTTCGAAAAGCTTTGACATAGTTGATAGTAGACTTATTGGCCTATATGACTCAGCCTTGGTTAGATCTTTGCCCGGCTTTGGAATCATTTTAACCTTGGCAAGCTTCCAGCTGTGTGGATAATACTCCAGTCGTAAAATGGCATTAAATATGAATAATAGGATTTTCATTGCAATACGAGGCAAGTTCTTAAGCATCTGGTTACTAATTCCATCAATACCCGGAGCTTTCTTCGGGTTGAGTTCGGCAATTAATTTTTGTAAATCACGCGTCTTGAACTTTATGTGTTGAGGGGGTAGAGCGACTACATTCGGCAAACACCAGTACATATGTTTGGCGTAAAAACGGATTTTAAGTGCTCAGCAAATATTTTACCTTTTTCAGTATCGCTTCTTGCCCAACTTCCGGTAGATGTGCGTAGAGGTGGCTTATAATCAATGGGTGTTTTAAGCTTTCTAGCAGCGCGCCACAAAGAGTAATTAGACGCTGGTGTGACATCAAGACCTTCCAGATAATTTTTAATAGATGCAGTTTTTTCAGATGCAAGCAACTCTTGGAGTCGTTTAGTGCACTCTTTAAAGCTGATTTTATTTTGTGGTGATCTGTGCTGTTGCCATTCCCTTCTAGCTCTTCTTTTTTCACGTACGAGAAGTTCAATGTCTGTAGAATAAATTTTATTAAACCCAGTCTGCGGATATGAGATAGTGGCATGTTCAGCAGCCTGTTTAATATTCTCGCTGAGATTGGCAATGTTAGATTCAATATCATCGGATGTTCTAAGCGTAATGTTTTCCGTACAAAGACTACTGAGATATTTTTTGAACCCCAATCAATTAACACGATTGATCATCTTCACATATGGGTCAGGTAAGTTACTTCGTAAGGGACTACAAATTGTAATGATCGTCGGAGAGTGATCGGACGAAAGATCAAGAGAAGCTTGAACTTGAATTAAATCCCTAGAGATATTTTTTATGACGCCAAAATCTATAACATCCGGAATTTTTTGTATGTCAGTAGGCCAATAAGTGGGCTCCCCACTCGAAATGACATCCAAGCCCATTTTTGAAATAGTGTTGAACAATGCTCGACCTCTGGGGGTAATAAGACGCGAACCCCAGAACGTATGCTTAGCATTGTAGTCGCCAGCTGCTACAAAACAAGGTCCAAGAGATTTGTAGAAATCCTCATATTGATTCTCAGTGATTGAAAATCTGGGAGGGGAGTAAATTGATGATATAACAAAATTTGTACAAAAACTTTCAATGCCAATATTTGTTGATTGTAGGTGTTCTTCACAAATGTTATCAAGAACATAGTGCTTGAGTCTTGACTTTATTAGAATTGCTGATCCACCGCAAGCCCTTCCTCTAGGGTCCTTTGTATCATATATAGTGTAGCCATAAATTTTAAAAAGACCTCTCGAAGTCAAATGAGTCTCAGATACTAACATTACATCAATATTTTTTTCCGTGAGGAAGTGCTCAAGTTCATTTTTATGTTGGCGAATGCCGTTTGCGTTCCAGAAACATATTGTTAACGTGTTCATGGCTTATTAATTAATGCTTGAAGCGGAGTATTCTGCATTCGCAGCATTTCTTGCACCATGCGAGTCATATTTGTTGTAAAATTGTTTATAGTTTGCACCAGATTTTCAATAGTAGCTTCAAGGCGATTAAAATTAAAGCTTGCGTCAGTATTTTTTGAATTATTTGGCGGGGAAACACTTTGTGTGGGAATTGAATTTGTCTTAGCAGCATCTGCATACGATACACGGGAAGTAACTGGTTGGCTCATTTGCGCAAAAGTGGCAGAGTAAGCGTTTGCTGATTGAGCTGGAGCTAATTTAGGTTTTTGCACCATAGTCTTCTTTACGAAAGAGTACACAGGACAACCTCTGTAGTTAGCGGTGTGATTACCTCCACAATTACTGCATTTTTTATCACTTTGATCTTTTGGCTTATTGCAACTAGCAGTGCCGTGTAATTCGCCGCATACAACACAAACAGAGGGTAAATTGCAGTATGTTTTTGTATGGCCATATTCTTGGCAATTATGGCACTGAACGGGACCTGAACGCTTATGTGGCTCTTCAACTGTGATTTTTCTGTATAAAAGGTATTTTAGGCTATAAATAGAATGAGTCTCGTTTTTTTTGAACTGTATATCATTCGGCTCCAGTTCAACACGAAATAAGGGTTGGGGTACCTTTTCTCTGCTTATTATGTTAGATACATTTTTTACCTTAAATCCCTGGAGGACGAGTGCATCTTTTATTTCTTCAGGAACAACATAGGAATCTATGCCCTTCAATACGATCTGCAGGCCTTTAGCACTCTTAAGCTGGTATGTGTAGAAGCTTGTTTTATTTTTTTCAAATTCAGAAACCATTTTGCGGGAATCTTTTTCGTCATAAATTTGAATTTTCGTTTCATCGATGTTGCCACGTTTTATTGGGACAATGTGAAATTTATTCTCACCAATGACCGAAATTAATTTTTTAATAAGGGCATTTGAATTTTTCTCTCTCAAATAGATTGGTGGCGGCTTGGATGTTTTATTCGAGGATACATCGGGTTTGTCGTTTTCATCTTGCAAAATTTTAAAGCGGTTTTGGCGATTAGTTGAGGCTGCGCTGTTATCCCTAGATATTTTTAGAGCAGATGAAATTTTTGAAGAATTCGGGCTTCGCCCACGCTTTACTACGGTTATATATCTGTCCATTCCGACTTGTACCTTGAGTTTCGAGCCGCTGTTAACTGTAGTGATAACTTTGTTAAGTGATGAACACGAGCCTGAAGGGAGTGATATTACTGGCTTGTATGAAGAAGTACTAGGCAACTGTAATGTTAATGCATCATTACTATTTGGCATTGGACAAAGCGAAGTTGATCGCTGACGAAAAATTGGCTTTGCCGCTAAAAAAGGTTTTCATCAGATTTATTATTTATATTTTTTTCATTAAGAGTTTCAGAACTCACAGTAAAATAAGCATTTCTGCCGTTAGAACTCACTTCAAATATTTTTGTATTTGAGGCATTCATACAAAGAATTCCTCAAGGGTTATTCGTTTGTGTTTTTTTTTTTTTTTGTTTGCCGTCTTTTTTTGTTTTTGTTATTTATGATTGCTTATTTGTTTAGAGGTACACATACTAACATATATAGTATTCCTCAATATCACTTTGTTTAATTTTTTTTTTGTTTGCGGTTTTTTTTGTTTTTGCTTTTTTTACTATGTAAAAATATTAGCAAAGCATTAAGCTTATTTATTAAAGACAGTATGTACCTATTACGAATAATATGTACTACGAATATTTTTTTGTTTGTTTAATTTTTTGTAAAGAAGAAAAATTCCGCTTATCGACTGTTCGCTATGAAGGTACCACGAGAACTGAAAATACTTTCCGTTTATAAAATTATACACAACAAATTTAATGGCGAACTCATTAATTTGAAAAGTGATAGGTCTGTAGAAGAATCGCTACCTGAGGGCGATAAAGAAGACAATAATTAAGCAATTTGGAGACAAGTTTACAAAAAAAGCTGATATATACTTTTTCTTAAATATTTTTTTAGCTTAACCAATACAAAAATATACACAGGAAGTTATAATGGAGGCAGCAAAATAGCTTAAGGGACAAAAATAACGTTTGTGTGCTAATATTTAGTTAAAAATCGTTTTGTTACTTATATACTATATGTTTAGCATAATAACGCTTAAATACTAAAATCCAATGAAATAACAGCGAAGATAATTAAAAAAAACCTTCTCCTGTAAAGTTTTGCAGTTACGCAGTTAAGGCTCGATATTTTTTACTATTATTATTTTCAATTATATATGTACACCCAGAAAAAAGATTGGTTGGAAAACGGTTAGTCCAATAAAATATCATGTGCATTAACTATATTTCAGTTCACGCTATCAATTTTCTGTTAATCCAAAAAAGAATCCATGTTCATTGCCATAAGGGCATAACTGTAACAAAGATATGATTGTGACAATAATTAAATTGATTGCATCAACCGAGCGTATGCTTTTGTCATGACTAATTAACTGATTGGTTAACCCAACCGAATAAAATATTATTAATTGAATTTTACTACCAACTTTTGGTATTAGCAACTAAAAAATTGTCGTTCTATATTAAGATTAAAATAAAAACTTTCAATCAGTTGCTGCAACTAACTAGAGGTTGAGTTTACTATCATAGTTTATAGCAGCAAATTTAAAAATTAACTTTTTTATATATATTAGTCTCCTGCATAAGACATCTTATAAGAGCTTTCAAGACATGAGGGTTTTTTCAAATGCTTTACTACAGCGAAATCTTATAAAACAAACGTTAATAACACTGTTTGCAAGAAATTTGTTTGAGTATTGTAGGTATAAGAGTAAAGAAGAAAACACTTCGTGGCGGAAGAATTTGTGATACTTGCTTCTTTCTACGCATGAGCGCGTGTACAAACGTCATGCATGTATGTGTGTATGATTTTTTATTTTTCTGCGCGCATGCAAAGGCACACACATGCATTAACATTAGTTGTATGCGGTTAATCACATAATAGCTTACCATCTACATATTACACACACACTCAAACGTACAATATAAAAAATAACAAGCATACACTAATCAACAGTACTTTTTTTGAGTGTTTGTTACAAACAAGCTGTCTTGCGACATCGCTTGTTAACACTGATATACACGTACACCAATTCATCCATTTTGCTTCGCTTATAGTACGACAGCATTTATGATTGGTTTAGTATAATACATGCGACTTGAATACATTCAAAAATCATGACGCATGATACAGTAATATAAAGGTACAACCACATTTGACGTATAAAATTAATTCTGACTTTTGCCCCAATTATTTGATTACTGTTTTTTTGTAAACAGAGAGGAAAGCGTTGCCACACACATATAATGGCAACTTTTATTTAGGAATGCTTCTTGAAATGTGTAATTTGAGTTTAGAATTTGTAGTTAAACACGTATTTTTTTGAATGTTAATTGAACATGAGAATAAAGAAATCTGTGTGTAATAAGACCTACAAAAGCAAATATTTGATTAATTATTTAATTCAATAGATAACAAAAAAAGCCTCACGACTTGGGATGAAACTTCGTTCTTAAAAACATCGATATAAAGATACGGCGTTTCTTAGAAGCGATACATCGATCTTTTATTAGCGGAATTCACGGTTGTTACATACACATAATACACATTCGCATATACTTCGTGTGCAAATTTATTGCTGGTTGACATCAAGCACAATACACATACTGTGACATTTGCATTTAAGGTTAACACCTTTCAAAGCTCTTAAATTTGTTCTTGTTTCTTTGTCACCAACATATGGTTGGCTGTTCTGCTCTCGTCGGTGTGAAAATACAAAAAGCTCTTTATAAAAGTTTGCACATTGTCCATATGGCTTGGACCACGTGGTCGAATAATATCCGTAAGGATTCTACAACCCGTTAACAATTTTATCCGAATAATGTAAGGCAGATGTGCAATTGCTTTACGTGAGTACCTGCCGTTACGGCGTTATCTCACGTGTGCCAAAGCACCGGGTGTAGGTTCGACGATAGACCAACGCCCCCATGCACCCTTTTAGAATGAACCTATGGCACACTCCATAAGGCACATAGGTTGCAATCTTTGAATATAGTTATCCCTGTTCTATATACAAGTGCCTTGCTGAAGTACTTTGAGCTATCTAAACTCTGCTGCTATGTCCGTGCCAATAGCAGCTCTGTTGAATGGCAACAGCACCTAGAACAGTGTCTGGCTGACCGCGTCAGACCAACCACTAGCATTGATTTAACAATGGGAAGCCAAGACTATTCTCCCAGCGATTTTGGTAGCAACCACAACCACCACGATAATTCTCCGGCTTCCATAAGGTGTTGTGTATACACCTAAGCGAGGTCCCCAAGAAAATTCCTCAACTATTGCCGGCACAGCTAACCACTCATCCATAAAGAACGCATGCCTGTGTCGCCAAATAACCAGTGCCTACTCCACACCTACCAAAATCATCCCTTTAACCCCGTGGGGTATACCCCATTGGGGTAGTACGAACTCGGCATTTTAGCAAAGGAAACTGACGACCGCTACATGCACTCAGAACTTCAGAGCAGCGAGGACCACTTACGCGAGAAGAATGCAAGCACGCCACGTAAGTTTCTGTGCCTACTACGGCAAGACACTAAAAAGTGAAAGAGTCCTGGGGTCGTATCCAGGACGAAAGCCATTTTGAACCAGAAATTTCCGGCAACCGCAATGCATTTATCTCTAAGCAGCCCAGCTGTCGGGCAACCGGCACCCGTGGTACCAGAAGTAGCCTCTGGTTAGACCTCGAAGTTCCACCACAAGGGCTTCACCTCTATCGTCTTTTGAACTCAGGGGCAGTTCTAGGTGACGCTGCACCTAGCTGACAACAACGGGCGTACAATATTTGTTTTCCTTTTATAAATATGTGCACATCCGTTACTCTGTTTATGTTCAGAGATTGGGTAGTAACACATAAGTTTTACTGGTAATGAGCCAAAGGTCCGTCAGCGGCAAAAGCTGCATTACCCTAGCTGGGGCCCCGGGATTGCCACACCCGTAGTCAAAAATAGACTCCCCTGGGGGGAATAATGTAAGGCAGCTACGTCTAAGCACACATACTCTAATACATATATGTATTTCAGTTAAACAGCTTTGTTATTGTTTCTTTGCAAAGACCAAAGATGTCGCCGAGATCTGGGGGCAAATCGCGGCACTCAGTATCGAATTACGAAATATTTCCATTTAAATTCTATTGAAATATTTCGTAATTACTTAATTTGCCCCTGCTTGGATGTTGTGCTCTCGTCAGTGTGAAAACACAAAAGGTCTTTTGTAAAACTTTGCACATAGAGCGTATAGCTTGGACGCAGTTGGCAATGCACCAGAGAGTATAAAGACAAAGTTCCGCCTTGATTCATTTGGAAATTTCATTCCTGTTGTATCTTGCTTGCTGCCGTTGTTGGGGCTGCTGTAACTGTTTTGCTATTTATATTTTATAAATTTATGAAATAATTAAAATATTTTCCATTATTTTTAATTTAATAAACAAGAACGTCAAAAAAAAAATAAAAAAAAACTCGGATTTCATAAATTAATAAGGTAGCATTAATTTTGAGAGTAAAAAATAATCGGGACAAACGTCAGAAGGTTAATATGGCGACGAAAAGAGAGAACCGTTTTACCTTTATATTATTTTATCATGCGTATTTACATTTAAGGACCGTTTACGCAGGTCTCTAATATATATATACTTATATATATATATATGTGTATATATATATATATATATATATATGTATATATATATATATATATATATATATATATAATATATTGTATTTATATATATATATAATATATATATTTAATAAATACAAAAATAAATAAAGTATGGAAACGATTTTTTTTTACAAATTTAACTTTGAATAATATGATCTGTGTACATAATATTCAAAAATCCCGTTAGCTGTGAATTCCCTCATCTGTCAGCAATGTAAAACAAATTTACTTATAAATGCAAGTGCTTGTGCGAAAATAAGAATCGATTTCCACAAATTTCATTAAGATTTTATCTTGTACAATGAAAGCTTAGAAATTCTTTTAATATTAATTAGGATTTTTCGATACAGAACTAAATGTAATTCGTCACCAGATTTTGTCGAAATCTACTTTAAATCTAGTATTATTTAAGGCTAGGACCCACTATCCTACACAATCGTATTACTAGCGAAAAAAATCAACCAGGATCTAATGAAATGTAAACTGTATCCTCACAAAAACATTAATGTGAAAAAAGGCCAAGTTCCTATCAAAAATTAAGGCCATCAAAAGCAGTGAGATATAAATTTTGACCAAGTTCTTGTTTGGCACAACACCTTTCACTGACATATTCTATGCGTTATATACATTTGTAATCGTAAGGTTGTCATATAATTTCTATATAATCAGCTAACTTGACAACATTTTTACGGGTGTAAGGAAACGAACAAATATTCATAATTCTCTCCTTTTTTAGAAAGATAAAAATATTGTTCCCATAGTGATCTCTGATCTAGATTTATTTGTGTATCAAATTTCAGCTCTCTAGTACAAATTGGAGTATTAACGGATAAAACTTCTTGGTTTTAAGATTTTTCCATTGGCTTACTCATCCACACTTGTGCATACAATTTCAGCTCTCTAGCGCAAATTATACTATTAAATTTTATGAGCATTACCCCTACCACTATTTTAAACTCACAATTTTGTTGTGAGCAGTGCTTATAATTAATGCTAATTTTCTTCTTAAATATGCTATACCGAAATAGATTAAACACAAGACTAAAATTTTATGGGAGTGATTATGCCCACTTCTTTAGGTGATAGTTTAAAGTATTGTATACGTGTAAAGTATGTGCAAGGTTTCACTAAAATGGCTTAAGTTAAAAGCTGTATATTAACAGCCTTACTTATATAACTTGTTAAAGTTTTATAGAGGGGTTTTAAGACAAATTTTCATAAAAAATTTTTCTTAAAAGTTTTCAGTTTCAAACAATATTTGCGTGGCCCAGCCCATTCTGATAAAAAATTTTTGGTTTTTCAGATTTTTCTAGTTGGTTTCTCACCTAGACCTATTTGTGTATCAAATTTCAGCTCATAAGCGCAACTTTAAATTTTTAATTTTTATGGGCGCAGCCTCTCGCCTCTGACTAAAATTTCCAGGTTTTCAGGTTTTCTTGTTGTTTTTTTCACCCATACCTACTTGTGTATCAAATTTCAGCTCATTAGCGCAACTTTTAGTTTTTAATTTTTATGGGCGTAACCCTGCCCAATTTTCCAAATTCAAGAATTTTTTAAGGCAGTGCTTATTATTCGTGTCAAGTTTCGTTGCAAACGTATAATAATACATACATAAATAGTATATCTAAATATGCTGAGCCGTAGTAAATGAAAATGAGATTTAAACTGTATAGGCATATCGACGCCCACTTTTTAATGAAAAATTTATAGCCTTCTATTTTCGCAGTATATATGCCAAATTTCCATTAAATAGCTTTCATTAAGCGCCTTAGATTTGCTTTTTTAATTCTAACCTTTATGGGCGTAGCTCCGCCCTCGTGGCTAAAATTCCCGGGTTTTCAGATTTTTGTATTTTATTTCCCACTTAGACCTAGCTTTGTATCGAATTTCAGCTCAATATCACAAATTTTAATTTTTATGGGAGTAGCCCTGCCCTCCTGGCTAAAATTTACGGGTTTTCAGATTTTTCTAGTTCATTGCTCACCCAGATCTACTCGTGTACCAAATTTTAACTCTCTAGCTGTAGCGGAAGTGCTTCATCAATTTGATGAGTGTGTCAGTGCTAAGTGAGTATGTCTTAAAATATGCAGTTTTTGCACCTCCATATCTCCGGAACCTTTCACACTTTCAAACTTCGCGCATGAGGTAAAATGAATTTATTCTAATTATGATTTAAATTTTATAATTTTACGATTGCGGGGAACAAAGTTATGAGGGGGGTAAAAACAGCTCGAATGGCTTCCTGTAAATATACATACTGCGTGCATTGACCGGAACTTGGCCTGGCGCACTGCCGTGCGCCTAGATTGTTAATGACAATATTTGAAAGTAGGTTTTGGTGCAACTTATGTTTTTGTTTTAATGACAAAACTTTGCCTATCGTTAAATTTTAATAAACTTTCGCCATAACTTTATTTAAAAATAAATACAGCTTTGAAAAGAGCTAAAATTATCACCAATCCATTTTGAGATTTAGTTATTACAAATTTATATGCAAATTACTTTATATTGTAATTCTGGTATTTTTTACAAAATTTGTAAATCGTATAATTTGATGACTCATAAAAAATTCGTCATTTATTTACCATTTCTATTACACAGAATACGGCCCTATGCTCCTTGCAGGAGTAAAAGGAATAAACACATACATACATACATATATTACACAGAATGGAAAAGCGTAAACAACAACAATACCAATAGCCGAATACAGAATAATAAATGAAATTTTATAAAAGAACCAAAATGAATGAAATAAAGTCCCAAATCACACTGTGCAAGTCTTATTGCTAAGTTGATTAGTTTCAGGGAGAGAGAGACGAGGGGAACAGAAACGTTTCCTTTCCCCCCGTCTCTCTCTCCTAATAAACTAATCAGCTTAGCAATAAGACTTGCATAGTGTAAATAGGGACAAAGCAAATTTGTGTATCAAGACACAATTTCGACATAAAAAAATTAAATAAATAAGAACAGAAAAACAAATTTTGAGCAGACTTCATTCATGGATGGCTGATGCCATCATGATGAATGAAGGAATGTTCTTAATAAATATTAGAAAACTGGAAGAGAAGGGAGGAAGAAATGGAAAGGATGGCGATGGGCGAATGTTGACTATAATGGACTAAAAATTAAAACATTTTGTTAAATTTTATGTAGCAGAAAAATGCAATTTCCTCCATCTTAACGACCCAACGAATAAGAAATACGTAAGGCGAACAAATGTAAGTACATATGTATATACTATTATGTACGTACATACCTACATATGTATACATTCTAGTGATGTGCGGATTTCACTGTTGTTTTATAAAAATATTTTCTTAAGTTCGGTTATATAAAAGATTAAAATCATACATATATTTTTGAAAATACGTCTATGTGGGAAAGTTCCCATTCATACATTTCACAAACCAAGTTGTAGCTCCAAGTGGGCCAATAAAAATTGTTAAACTTCATTATTTGATATTATCATATACAGGGTTGGGCAGTATTTGAAATGCATGTATTTGAAATACGTATTTAAAATACAGATACGTATTTTATCTTTGTATTTTAAATACATAACGTGGAAGTATTTTGTATTTTAAATACTTACATACATGAAATGGATGTCTTTTGTATTTTAAATTCATAATTTACAAAATAGATGTCGTCAAGTTATTGTTTGTGTTTTGCATTTTAATAAATTTTTAATGTGGCATTCGTCAAGCCAATAACGAAAAAATTAGAATCGCTAAAAAAAAACATAACTATACCAACTAGTTTGAAAATTGTTATTTTTGTTGTGTTATAGTTTTTTCATTAATAAAATCTGAAAATAATGAAAAATTCATGTGTTTTTATTTATTGGAATTAATAAATTTGTAAAAATTGTTTTAATCGGTTGACCCATTAATCCAAAGTTCACCGATTGTTAACCGATTAAACCAAAACCTGGAATCGAGCGATTAACCGATTAAAATGTAAACCCGCATAATTAAATGCCGAGTGTAAATATATATATATATTCTGTGTAGCTGTGATTTAATGAATTTTTTATGACGTTTATAGTGTTTTCACACTGCAAGTTAAAACCTGGTTCTAACGTTAAAACTATAAACAGCTGATTTTGCATTCACACTGCAAGTTTGTTAAATTTAGGTTTTAACTCACAGATTGTCTAATAACTTTGATAAAAATTAAAATATTGTAAATATCATGCAGAAATGCGTGTATTTGTTGTTGTTTTAATAACACTTATTTGACAAACTGTACAATAACTGTTATTGTTTGTACACACATATGAAAAACTCAGATAATTCACAATGCATTCTAAATGGAAATTATACTATATAATTTTTTTTAAGTTTATTTAAAGTGAAGAAGTGCTTAGAAATCAAGTAATTTTATATAAATATGCACGAAAACATTATAAGAAAGCCCTTATTTATAGACAGATGGATGTCAGTCATATCGTCTATGATCACTTTCCAGAGCTCAATGAAATTATGTTCGTTGTTTTCCTTCCAAAAAATTATTTTTGTCATAATTTTTTGTTTATTGTTGCGGCAGCATCCATTTTTAAGTTGAAAATATTTTAATCTTTATCTATTCTTATTCACTGGCATAAACAATATCATAGTGTTTTCACACTGACATGGTTTTAATAAAAGTTGGTTTTAACGTTAAAACCAACTGTTAAAACCTGGTTTTACCATACAAATTGTTTTTGTTAACCAAATTAAAATAATTTTTCAATTGGTTTTAAGTTGGTTTTATGAAATGCAACCTTGTTTTCGCTATGATAATGACCGACATGACCGACAGCAGCTGATAATGTTATACCAGTGAATAACAATAGATTGCGCTTGAAAAATTTTCAACTTAAAAATGGATGCAGCAGCAACAATAATCCAAAAATTATGGAAAAAAAGAGTTTCTTGGAAGGAAAACAACGAAAATATTTTAAATTGAACTGTGGAAAGTGAAAATAGACAATATGACTGACATTCATCTGCTTTTAAAAAAGGTTTATCTTAAAATGTATTTGTGAATTTTTATATTATTAAAAATATTTCCAAGCACTTATTCATTCTGTATAAGAAGTTCCATAATTTAAAAAAATATTATTTACAAAATATAAAATAATTTCTAATTTTTCATACAAACAAAAACAGTTGAACAGTATGTCCAACAAGTGTTATTAAAAAGCAGAAAAAATGCAACAACAAATACACGTATTTCGGCAGGGGATTTATTTTATTTTGAGCAAAGTTATTAGACCGCCTGTGAGTTAAAACCTGAATTTAACAAACTTGCAGTGTGAAAGCAAAATCGGCTGTTTATGGTTTTAACGTTAAAACCAAGTTTTAACTTTCAGTGTGAAAACACTATCAGCTGCTTCCAGTCATTTGAACTTTGAATATAGCATAGTCATTGAATAGAGCACACCAAAAACAAGGTTGTATTTCATAAAACCAACTTAAAACCAATTTAAAAATCTTAATAAATTTTTTTAACATCTAGAATAGGGACTATTATGTCGCCCGTTTGGTATATACTAGTTTTAATAAACACCCAGCACAAAATTACCAACTTAATGTTTTTAACAAGGCGTGAGAATAAAATAATCGATTTTTGAGAGGTACTCAGAAAAGTAAGTCATTATATGGCAAGTAGTTCTGATGGTAATGTGTAATTTTTTGCTTGGCAATTTTCATTATAATTTTTTAACATATTACTTTAGCTTGCACTTTTAGGCTGGAAACCACAATTGTATACCTGCACGTTAAGGCAGATAAGTACATTTAAGATAACAGCATTTTTGTTTTATCTGTAAAAAAAATCATGAAAAGTTGATTGTGGAAAAAATTACTTTATAGCCTTAATCCTGTGGTTTTCATTAACAACAGCGTATGCCCAAAAATTCAAATTTTCAGGAGACCCGAAACGAGTTATTTTTGAAGCTGCGGTCTCAGTACCAAAATTATTCAAATTCGGTTTACACTATCATGTAGATGCAGGTAATGACAATATTCCAACTAATTATTAGGAAACATTTTCTTAAGGATCAGATCCTAGATAACTTAAAAAAAAAAATTATTAACATAGAAATTGTGTTCTGACAAAACAATTTATTTCAATATAAGAGATTGTGGCTGAAGAAAAATAATACCCGTGCGCACTAGTCTCCTGCACAAGATATATTATAAGAACTTTTAAGACATGATTGATTTTTCAAATGCTTTGCTACAGCGAAATCTTATAAAAGAAACGTTAACAACACTGTTTGCAAGAAATTTATTTGAGTATTGTAGGTATAAGAGTAAAGGCCCAACTATAATATGAATAAGCTGGCTTCAGCTAATGTCAGAATTGAACGATAAGTCTGTCAAATGCTTAAACAATTCAGATGTGACTTTTAGGTGGCCACAATGTACTTATATGCACTTAAGTATTCTTTAGCCACAGCTGCACATCTAGGTATTGTCAATAATTTTGTATTAATTTTGTTTCTTCTCATAACTCATAAATGAATGCAATTCAATCAAACTAACTCGAAAGAATGTCCTAATCTAAATATTAAAAATTCACATATAAATATATCCATCACATTATTACTTGTTTTATTTGTTTTGCCTACTAAAAAGTACAACAGTGAATATACATAAGTAAATACATGTGTATGTGTGTATATGTGTATTGTAAAACAAACAATGAAAATAAAAGTTTTGTTTTATTTTCCGAGTTTAAAATAAGAAATAATAAAAAAATATTTAAAATCAATGAATATTTTCTGCTGCTTGTTTGAGTTTAAAAAATGCACAAACAGTTGTTTCCTTACGGAATGTGCGTTCAGTTTGGCACTTTACTTAAGCAAATGACATTTGACGAAACTTCACGAAAAGTTTGTTAAGTACATTATAGTTTGCCACATACGTTTTATATGTAACCGCACAGTTGCTTACGCTAGCTTATTCATATTATAGTTGGGCCTTAAAGAAGAAAACACTTCGTGACGGAAGAATTTGTGATACTAACTTCTTTCTACGCATGAGCGCGTGTACAAGCGTCATGCATGTATGTGTGTATGATTTTTTATTTTTCTGCGCACATGCAAAGGCACACGCATGCATTAAGATTAGTTGTATTAGTTAATCACATAATAGCTTACCATCTACATATTACACACACGCTCAAACGTACAATATGAAAAATAACAAGCATACACTAATCAACAGTACTTCTTTTGAGTGTTTGTTACAGACAAGCTGTCTTGACGTCATCGCTTGTTAACACTGGTATACACATACACCAATACATCCATCGTGCTTCGCTTATAGTACGACAGCATTTATTATTGGTTTAGTATAATACGTGCGACGTGAATACATTTAAAAATCATGACGTTTTTACATTTCAAGACTGTTTACGCAGGCCTCTAGTGCGCACCCAAGGAGATATGTATATGTATGTACATAGGTTGTAAATTTTTGATTTGATTTATTCAAAGTTGCAATAGACTTACATACTTAGTTGTGTGAGTTGTTTTGCATTGGTTGTTCTTTATTTCGATGTTTCCAAATAGCCGACAAGCTACTGCTGGGTGGTAGGCAGTATACCAGTCTTGTAGTCAGAGGTTCGCATCCGTATATGTTAAATTATCAATAAAATAATGTTGAATTAAAGTTTTATTCATGAGGGTATATATATATATATATATATATATATATATATATATATATATAAATATATATATATTAGTTCCCGTAGTTCCTATCAGGAGCATAGGGCCATATGGTATATATTTAGTGTATATCAAAAAAATATTTAAAGTTGTTGTGGCTGCAGACGTTAGCGCATTGACTACCATGATGTAACGTGACGTTACAATTACCCTTACCTAATATTTTCATTTACATGCACTTGTTTAACTTACATATAAACCAGCTACTAATACTCCCACCGAACATACACAAAACAAAACAATGAAATAAACATTTAACCCGTTTTAGCAGAACAACATCCGAAGAATTATATTGTTCGTAATATATTTAAACCGTAGTTAGCCGAACAATATCCGAAGCATTATATTGTTCGTAATATATTTAAACCGTAACTAGTCGAACAATATCCGAATAATTATATTGTTCGTATTATATTAAAACCGTAGTCAGCCGAACAATATGCGGAGAATTATATTGTTTCAGGTATCTCTGAACCGTAATTAAACGACCAGCTTACGAAGTGCACGTTACCAGTCTTCGTTAACAGTCGCATTACGAATAGCAACTAACCGGCTAAGAAGCGACGTATTCGTTTCGTCGAGTACACAGCGTGCACGTCGAGTACAGAAACCTAAGTACAAATGAAGCAGACCTTTGACGACCCTGGACAGACTGAGGTTACCTCAGCTGGAAAATAAAACTGCATTACAGCGAGATTAGTTCCGAGTTCAAATCTTGGCTGGTGAGGCAAATTTATATACAAACAAACATTTTTCGGATTCCTGAGCCAAACACTCGTAAGCTAAATAATCAATAAAATACAATTGCCACAATAAATTAAATTCATGTTGTTTCAACTTGAAATAACTTTGATTCAACATTGTTCTTCGTGTTATTTCGATATTGAATTTAAATTGTTCCAACTTGAACTAACTTTGATTCAATATGATTCGTCATATTGATTTTAACAGTACGAAAATTTTAAGCCTACATGAATTAAACTTACTTCAAAAGGCAAAATTTACTTCGAAATTTACTATACATCATGTTAGATTAACATAAAACACATATAAAGTAATGTCTTTACCAAAAAAAAATTAATTAACCTTGCTTACGTAGATTTTAAGTTGAAAAAAACGCAGAAGTAGTGTTGTTGTGTTAGAAAAAATTGATATAGGTACATATTTTTTAAATAAATTTTAGGCCTTTATAAAAAATATTTCAAAAAAATAACAATTTGACATCATAAACTCGAAACGAGTAAAATTTAACACACGTTGTTATTAACGAAAGCTACAGAATAAAATATCTATACATTTGCTATTCGTGCTCGCGAATACTAAAAATTTACATACGTTAGATCACTAACATATATATGTTTATGTACATATGCAGTACATGTACGTGTATTGTATGCAGTATGAACAAGAGATGGGCGCGTGTCGAATTTTTCCAACACGAATGAAACGAACACGAATACTAAGGCGCTCAACACGTACGAAACACGCACACGAAAAATTTCGTGAACACGATACTGCACAACACGCACGAAATATTATTGGTATGGTATTGAAGATCAGAAAATTTAATTGATTTTTGGCAAGAGTCGCTTTTCAAAACATTACACGGAGTTGACACTGTCAGCTGATACTATCTGCCACCACAGCTGATACTATATGTTAACATTCAGAACAAATATGCTAGTTTTCTGTGTTTGACGATAGAAAATATTAAATTTTTTCTCTACTGGAAATTCATTCATACAAATTTTACATCTAAAATCGTTTCATGTTTTTCATTTCAATTTTGATCAACACGAAACGACCCGAACACGCACGAAATCAGATTTTTTGTTGAGTCGTGCTTGTTCGTGTCACGGAAAATAAA
Source organism: Tachina grossa (assembly GCA_949987645.1). NCBI lineage: Eukaryota > Metazoa > Arthropoda > Insecta > Diptera > Tachinidae > Tachina > Tachina grossa. Next base: position 121,495,021 of record OX465274.1, on the reverse strand, counting down.
AACATGACACACGCCCATCTCTAGCATGAACATCATAGGAGGTGTTAATAGTAAAACAGTACTGACTCAATATTGACTTTGTTACGAGTACTTTTTTGGATTTTCCGCTATGCTCCAGCTGAGGAGCAAACGGGCTAAATGAATGACTTTCAACGGACTCTGTTGTGGGCTGTTCTTATTGCCTCATATGATGAAAATTATGGTTGCGATGCACCAAGTTATTTTTGGACGTCCACTATGCCGAAAATCTTGGGGTCGTACTACAGCGGTACTTTGGCTACCTCGTTATCGGATCTCAGTGCATGACGTAAGCAACTGCTAGAAAAAATTGTAGTCGTTGTACGTCGTTTTTATATAGTTCCGAAGTCTCTCATATCTCGGATGATACTTTTTCAAATAATGCATGACATGACGGCCTTGTTCTTTGTGATTATGGAGCTACGTAACAAAAAGATTATACATCTTTTATGGTGTTATTTTTGAGAGTCAGCAGGTAGTATTGGTGGTATGAATTCTCATACCAACTTTAAGAGCGTTGTTATGCAGATCTTATTCGGACCTGTGTGCTAAAAGGTATAAATCATCAGTATAGCCAAGATCGTTTAATTTTGAGAAGGGCGTCCAATGAATACCTGGTGGTTCAATGTTTGTTCTTGACATCACATCATCTTGAACAAGCAGGAAAAGAAGTAGCGACAGAAGACAGCCCTGACGTACTCCCACATCGATAGTAAATGGTTCAGACGTTTGACCCTTGTATAGCACCTGGCTCTGATAGTTGGAGTAGATAAGTTTTATTTCGTCTATAATATTTTCTGGTAAACATTTACATATGTACAATGCAGAGCTCTACAAATGCTCGTCCTCACGATTGTGCCGAACGAACTCTCAAGGTCCAATGTTGACACGTCATCTGCATACGTTCGCGGAAGCTGTTTATTCTTGTCCTAACGTCTCGCAAGGCGGTGACAACCTAAGCCTTATAATTATTGCAATTATTTTTTTGGCTGGTGCTTAGAAGGGTTATTCCCGGTCAGTTTTTATATTCGCGAAACTCTCTGTTCTTCGGTATACATAGTTCTTATGATGTATTCGGTTAACGGTTTGGGGTTTGTTTATTAATCCATACATTACAGATCAATGGTGCAATTACATTTGCAATACACGAAGCATTGGTCCAAAACAACTCCAGTGGGTTATTATCTGTTCCGTCCGATTTGTTTGCCTTTTGTTTTGCAATTGCAGTTATTACCTTCCTCGTGGAGGAAGTTCGGCTGATATTTTTGTGCATTTCTACGGCAATAGAGAAATCTTATCTACAGTTTGAGTTGTCTTGTTTTGTTGTGTAGCAAAGTGCTCCTTTCATATACGAAGTTGTTGGTCTGTGCAGGTTAGGTTGTGATCAAATTGTGGGGGTGTGTGTTTCTGCACACAGAAAACTTTCAACTTAAAGTTTACGTAAACAAGGTTAATTTAGGGCCAAATTTTGTAAAACGCAACGCAAATCGTTAACAAATCTTATGTGGAAAAAATTTAAATTACAAATTTAAATTTAAATTACAAATTAGCGTTGACAAAATTTGTCAAAGCTAAGCGTTGGCTTTAGGTCCTTAGTCTTTTTCGGCAACGATCTTGCCTGATTTATAGTAAATTTTTAAGAAAATTTTTTCTTTTGAAAAAACCTAATTTCACGTTGATTTAATCTGGTACTAGTTTCTTTTCCACTCGTCTCTCTCTCTCTCTTTCTCTCTCTCTTTCTCTCTCTCCTACAAACTAATCAGCTTAGCAATAAGACTTGCATAGTGCAAACGTAGACTTAGAGATGCAGTAGCTTTGTACGTTTTCCGAAGGTCGTTTCACAGGTTCTGTTTCTGGGAAATGCTTTGATAAAAAATTCTTTGTCAGTCAATCCCCTTCGTCGCAGGCGATTAAAAACGTCTACACTTTTCGAATAACATAGTACCATTAATTGGTATTCCCATCAAGAACTAACATCTGATAGCGATTTTTTTTTAAATGTGAAATACTACTTTCAATGCCATGAATAAGAATAAACAAAATAACTTCCTTCAAAAACAGCCCCATGCACTGCATCTGGGTAGTGATAACTGGCTGCTAGGAATACTCGTACTAATACTTATGAATGTATGTGTGTGTGTATTTTAGATTCTGGAATGAAAAACACTTTTCTTTTTCAATCAAATGTCTTATTTGAAATAAAACAGAAAGTTTATTAAAGTATCAAATAAATAATAAAAGAATTACAATCAGTTAGCCACACAAGTTTGAACAAATAATAAAACTACCCAGCAAAAAAAAATCGGAAATAGTTCAAAAGGTTTGCCACTTTAATTGCATACAAACCATTAAAGGTACTGAATTTAATATTCTAGGACTGTTGTTTATATCAAAAATTATTACAGACAACCTTTTCATAGAATAGTACTACTTGGAGCTGAGTTCATCAGTGCTGTAATTAATGATTTGTACAAGTATGCTCATTTTTTTGCTGGGTATTTAATACAACATGGTAAAACCGTAATTGTGTATGTAAAAAGTAATTACTTAATTTTATTGCTATCGTAAAAATAAAATAAATATCAACGACTACATCAAAACAAAATTGAAACAAAATCAAAATTTGCCACTTAAATTATCTTTGAACAAAAAGTTGAATGCGAAGTGGGGAACACTTACAACTCTTCTTTTTTATTATTTCACATTCAATAAATTTATGGTCAATAATAATTCATTTATTCGTTCGCTAATAAATTGTACTGAAATTATGGCATTGACAGATAAACATACAGATTATTCAAAACTTAAAATAGTTTAATCGCGAAAATGATTTGTATTGCCATTTGAATAGATAAATGAAAGAATTGATGAATGAATGCCTTAAAACTAGATGAGTTTAATGACTTCAAAATGTGTTACAAATGTATCAACAATTAAGACAATTAGTAATATAAGTTTTTTATATTTTCGTTAATTTAATTTCAATGTATAGTTAAGTTTGGTTATAATGAACTTCAAAGGGAGTAAAAAATTTTGTTTGTTTTGTTTGTTTGTTTGTTTGTTTGTCGCAGGTAAAATTCATTATAACCAAATTATAATTAAATAAAGTATGTAATAAAACATAAAGAAAATAATGTATTTTGTTCCAATATTTTATTTGTGCTGCTTATCAGCAACGAAATGCATCTACACGTGTAAACCGACAATAATAACTTTTTTAAATGAATTTTATCTTGAAAAAAATATTAATGTATATCTTTCTTAAACCTATTTTTATGGTATTTGAGAAAGCGGTTAAAAATGAAGTGGCACTTTATTTTTGAGCCAAGTGATGAAGTGTCTGTCATTAATATTTCCAAACAATAATCTCGTGAGTTAGGTTCACTGCACATGCTGCAATTTTATTTATTAACAATATCAAAAATAAGCCTTATCGCCACTGTTGCCAGATTTCTGTGCATTTTCCTGATTTTGCATTGCAAAAATTATAAGTGATATTTTTAGATTTTCACTGCCAAATTGCTGAAATCCTAGTGTAACATTAATATTTCATGTTTTTCTTCATTCCGTAAAACATATAACCATAGTGTTACTGCCAAAATCACTATCAAATATGTAAGTAGTTCTTGACGTTTAATGTTAGAGTAACCATACCACCGAGGCCCTATGCTCCTTATAAGAACTAACGGATCTAAGACCACCGACATAACAATGTTAAAAGGAAACTCAAAATTATGAAAATGGATTTGTTTTTTTTTCAAGCAAAAGCAAAAATTGCTTTTGCAGCGAAGCCTTCTTGAACAGTGTTTTGCCACTCCTAAACATCTGGGATTTTTTGAGTTGTGACTGTTTAAGAGTTAGTGTGCGATATGTATGTATATTCCTTTACACAGATTTGTATGTATGTATATACCTGTACCATTTTTAGGGTTCCGTTCACCAAAGGTGAAAAGGAACCCCATTATTTTCGCTACGCTGTCTGAGCTACGGATCTGAAATTTGGACAGAGTATGTAGAACCTTGGCCGCTACAACAACAAATACATGAGAATTAAAAATGAAAGGCTGTTCCAAAACGAGCAACGAAAAATGTTAAAATCCCATGTAATATACATACAATTGTATGTACATATGTATATTGACACGTGAAATTTGTAAAACTAGTGCATTTTTATGTAGACTACAACAACTCTAAAATTTAAAAAATTTAAATTAAAGGATGGTCCATTAATTAATGCAATTTTGACTATGTAATTTTGACAACTGGCTATATCCTGGAAACCGTAAGAGACAAACTCTTGAAATTTTCAAAAACGGTAAAACTAAAAAATCCGAAAATTATAAAATCGCCAAACCCAAAAAATAGCCAAAAACAAAAAAAAAATCGCTTAAACGAAAGAAAAGCACCAAACTAAAAAAAATTTCTAACACTAAAATAAATCGGCAAAACCGAAAAAATCGACAAAATGAAAAAATCGCCAAAATGGAAAAAAAAACGCCAAAAACCGAAAAAAAATCGGCGAAACGCGAAAAAGCGCCAAAACTAAAAAATCGCCCAAATAAAAAAACCGCCGAAATGAAAAAAATCGCCAAAATGTAAAAAAAAAATCTTTAAATTGAAAAATGCCAAAAAACCGAAAAAAGTTGTCAAAACGCGAAAAAAAAATAGCCAAAACTAAGAAATCGCATATATGAAAGAAAATCGCCAAAATGAAAAACATCCTCAAAATGAAAATAAACCAAAAACCGAAAAAATCGACAAGAGGGGGAAAAAAAGTTTTAAAACTATAAAAAAGTGCCAATACCCGAAAAAACTCAAAAAATCGACAAAACTAAAAAACGATCAAAACCGAAAAAACCCAAAAACGAAAAAAAGCCAAAACTATTTTTTTTATATAGGCTAAAATTCGTATTGAATTAGATACATATCTAGTGTCCGTACGGAACCCTTGGTGCGCGGGTCAAAGTCGCACTTCACTGAATTTATTTATTTAAGTTGTATGTATGTATATAGAAAATTTGTGAATATATTTGTTGATATTCTTGATTTTACGATAAGCCACCTGATTAGTTTCCTACTTCTGTAGAACCCAATTGGCGGAAGAACGACGCATATGATGGTATCGTGGGCTTAAATGGCTGCACCAGCTCGATATTTGCGGAAATTTTTTTAGGCAGTGGATGGTCAAACTGTGGCGACATTTTCTTTAGCAGGCACATTCCACATCGTACATGGGCGATACCACAGGTCAACAAAAAACATTTTTTTTCAGCCTGTTATTTAGTGAACATTTTCTGATTATATACATCGAAAAGTAAACAGAAAGTCTATTAATAATTATTATAATAAATAAAGTTTGCTTTAGTATTTTATATAATGAAAAGTAAATACATATATCGCACATTCAGTTCAATAGTGACCTAACTCAAAAAATTCGTTTTTTGATTTAATAATGCAGAATAATAGTGCATTTCATATTTTATGTTGCATATAAATAGCACTTCCTGAGAGAAGAATATTTTTACATGACTTCATTGAGTTGTATGTAAATTAAAAACTTTAAACATGTTTTCTGCAAAACTAGTTTTTTTGAGTTGTGACACTATTGAACTGGATGTGCGATATGATGTTTTGGCCGATTTAATCTATTTTATATGTCGCGAGGCCTAAAAGTGTCATTCACAAAGGGTAAGAACGATGTAACATGCAAGGTGGATACTCTAAATATCCGTGTTACCATTGTTTATGGGATAGTAGATGCACTTCGCTACCACCAACACTGATTGCCTTAACGGAGTGAGTTTCAAATTGGACAACACAGTGTCAAAAATAAACCGTTGTGGAACCTGATCGCGTTTTAATGCTTCCACTGCAAATAACATTATGTATCATGATGCAGTTGTAAAAGCTCTTCCTCAAGACTCTGAGGCCATTCAATATTTAAAATCATTTTCCCGAAACTATTAGAGGCTGGAATTAAAGCTTTTATTTTTTTCGGTCCACAAGTAAAGAAAATAATGGCGAGAGAGAAATATCTACGGTTTCTGAGTACCCATGAAAAACAAGCGTGGCTCAGCCCTAAATCATCCATTCTTGGAAACAAGAATGCTGAGAATTACACAGAGCTTATTTGTAATATGCTTGAAGGTTTCAAAGTAATGAGTTTCAGAGTGTTACTTTAAGTGCACATATTACTGCGCACATGGATAAATTCAAAGATAACCTGGTTGAATCAAGGACAATATAATGAGAACATAATGGGTGACGACATTTGGGGGCTCATACGAGAAAGTTCTTACTTTCACAAAAGAAATGCCATAAACATTAATTTTTAAAGTTTGTTTTGTATTATTTTTTGTATATATTTTTTTAATATTGTTTTTATTTGCAAACTATTTTTCAATAATAAGCAAATTAACTCAAATATAAAATTAACATAAGTTTTAACCTCCAATAAGTTTAAAACATAATTAGGTTAGTGCTCTTTAATATGAGTACAATTGTGATAATAAAATTAACAATATATGCTAATTAATTTTTTGATATATACATACATATATATATATATATTTACATATTTACAATTAGTATATTTGTATTTATTTATGTCGTTTTTTTAATTAAAAATTAATAAAAATATATAATTCGTAACTTGTTTACCATTTTAATATATTTGAAATTGAAAAATATTTTTTCGTTCTTTAGTTAGGCATCAGTAATCAAAATCAGAGATAGAGAATAGTGTCCTGCATAAGACATCTTATAAGAACTTTCAAGACATGAGGAATTTTTCAAATGCTTTACTACAGCGAAATCTTATAAAACAAACGTTAACAACACTGTTTGCAAGAAATTTGTTTGAGTATTGTAAGTATAAGAGTAAAGAAGAAAACACTTCGTGACGGAAGAATTTGTGATACTTGCTTCTTTCTACGCATGAGCGCGTGTACAAACGTCATGAGTGTTTGTTACAAACAAGCTGTATTGGCGACATCGCTTGTTAACACTGATATACACGTACACCAGTACATCCATCGTGCTTCGCTTATAGTACGACAGCATTTATTATTGGGTTAGTATAATACATGCGACATGAATACATTTAAAAATCATGACGTATTTACATTTAAAGACTGTTTACGCAGATCTCTAATATAGAACTCAGACTCAAAATTCATGTTGACCTGTGTAATGTGCGCCATAAAAATCACGAAGTCGAACTTCGTTTGACAGTTAACCCTTTTGAAAGTTTCATTATTACATATATAACAACCCTGCAGAAAATTTGGTGACAATAGATCCAAACGTACTCGTCCTATGACTTGAGAAGATGCGAGTGTTATCAAAAGTAGGGAGAAGTGTATGGTGAAAAAGAGACATATCGTGTAAATGGTTACATATTCACCATTTTCGTGATGTATCGTCTTGATCTTGAGCTAATTTAATTTGGACTCGGTGCAATATTGCAGTAAATGGCAGTGAACATGTTCGATGTGGTTGAATACATGGACCTACAAAATAGTGTAAATATAATGTTAATTGCTCTCTCCAATGTGACTCTGGAACCAGTCCCGTATCTGTACTGAGATATTAACCTAAGCTTATCTGGTATTTATAATTTTGAAACATGAGTGGCCCTGTGGTTGTGTGGGTAGTGTGCAAGACTGTCATTCGCGAGGTTGTCGGTTCGAATCTCAAAAAATTTTCTGTTTAAAAATAAATTATAATTGCATTTGTAACAATAACAAAAATATAGTTTAGTGACAAGTCACAAGGTGCATAAAAAGTATCAATTAACCCCATCCTAGGCCATTTCCATCCAAAAGTGACTGGTCCCCTTCATAGGAAGTGTTAGAACTCGGACTTGTGCCTATGACGTGATTAGTATTGTGTCAGTTCAATTTCAAGGTCATCAATTTCATTAATGATTACAATTCGTCATTTTTATGATGTCGGTGTAGCATTTTATTAATAATAGTTGCGTCATCAATGTCTTTTAAAACTGTTTTATATATATAAAGGGTGTTTTTTATTGAGGTATAGAACTTTAAGTTGACATCACTTTTTTAACTGGCGGCCATTTTGTTAGCTGTCAAGTGATTAATATTTAGTTTGGTTTGCCATTTCATCATAAACAGGTTGACAAAAGAACAACGCTTGCAAATCGTGCAAATTTATTTCGAAAATAATGGTTCAGTTCGCGAAGTTTACCGCAAGCTCCGTCCATTTTATGGTCGACATAATCGTCCATCAGAGCAATTAATTCGGTTAACCATGGATCGTTTTCGCACTACGTTTACTCTATGTGATAATACGCATCCGCAGAGACGTCGAACAGTGCGCACCGAAGAAACAATTGCTGCTGTAGAGCAAAGTGTTGAAGAGGACCCGAATGAATCGATTCGCCACCGTGCACAGCAATTGGAGCCGACTAACCGACTATTTTGTTCCCGAATTGGATGGCATAAATGTGGATGAGTTGTGGTTCCAACAAGACGGCGCTACATGCCACACAGCGCACGTCACAATCGATTTATTGAAGGAAACATTCGATGAGCGCATAATTTCGCGGAATGGACCTGTCAATTGGCCACCAAGATCGTGTGATTTGACACCATTGGATTATTTTCTTTGGGGATATGTGAAGTCGCTCGTCTACGCCAACAAACCAGAAACGTTAGGGGACTTGGAAGCCAACATTCGTGGCGTTATTGCCAACATACGGCCCCATATGCTCGAAAAAGTGGTTGAAAATTGGACCTGTAGAATTGGCTTTATTCGAGCCAGCCGCGGCGGCCACATGTCCGAAATCATATTTAAACATTAATGGCATAAAATTATCCTTCCAATAAAGCCAAATTGATGGACATTAAAACGATTTTCTTGTGTTTTATTTTAATTCAAAGTTCTATACCTCTTAAAAAAACACCCTATATATATATATCGTTCTAAGTAATCAGTACAAAAGGTATAAGCATTCTGAGCATAAACGTAGAGAGAAGAGGACATTTTTAAAAATATTTGAAATTTTAGTCTTTATTTTGAAAAATTTCAACTGACTTGAATAACATGGATTTTAGTATTTAAAGTTTATAAAAATTGTTTTCCTAGTTCCAACACATCTCAAGATATACTAAGTTAAAGTCCTTTATATGTGTATTAATTCGTGTTGTTCCTATAGGGCCGTAATTACGCCCAATTACGGATAATAACTCGGACACTACTATCTATGCTGGTGCCCGATTCATTATCTGCATGCCGAAAGCATAGCTGAATGCTACCCTACGCATCACAGGTTGCGGATTGTGGTAGTCCAGTAGATGTGCGGGGTAACTGCTTTATGTAGTCGCGGACAATCAGTGGTTTCGGGATGAGAGTCTCTCTCCAACTAAACTCTGAGTGTCATTGATACTCGAAATGACATGATGAGTCATTGGCGCCATTCAAAACCAATAGTTACTGCCAGGGGTCGCAGATTTGGTATGTCTGTTCTTGCATCAAGTGGCTCGCTATATGACGGATGTTATTCGTGCCCGTCTGATAGGCTTAGCTAGCAGCCCCACCACTAGACTAGGATGCTTTAGCCGAATCAGCTAATCATTCGAAGCTTAAATAATTAATGAAACCGTAATGAATGAAGTTAAAGTTTATAATCTTACATAAAGTTGAATCTTTAGATTTTTTCGCTTTTAATGTAAATGTAATCAACTACCCAATGGTATACAATATGCTTTTTAATTAAATCAGTCTTAAAATTTAACCACAAATATAACATCTTGGTTAAAAATGTGTGTACGTATATATTTTTTTAGGCAAATGATAGTTATGATTGGAAGATTTATATAAAATATTGAAAATAGGAAAATACCCTTCAACATGAATTCAAGAGTTAAATATTCTATGAACAAGACAAGGTGCAAAATCCAACCGAAACACACAAATGAATCAAAATTTAAAATACAGTTATGACTTAATTCTTGCATTATGAAAACAATTTTTGCGTTTTTTAACTAAATAATTTTATTTGAAAATCGTTTTCAAACGAGTACCAGTAAAAATATTACATATTTTACGATACTTGGAAAGGGGTATATGAATGGAAGTTTGAAATATAGTATACAATATACCCTGTCGGAAATAACGTTAATTTTAAACTAACTTTAAGCCAACTATATCGCAACTAGTACTGACTGACAATTGGATTACTTTTAATGTAATCAACTGACTATTTTAACATTGCGATGTCCTAGGCGATAATCAACTGTCTCACTCTGCATTACTTTCAGCTAACTTCTTGCTGATGTTTTTTTAATTACCTGGTAGTCAGTAAATTAAAAAAAAAAATCTGGGGTTTGAACATATATTATTACACGTTGTGTACTCAACGCGCTACCACGCAGCTAAGGCACAGAATACACAGAAGTGAAGAAAGTGACAAGTAAAAAAAGCTCCAATCAATCCAAAATTCGTGGAAAAAAGAGAAAAGCAAAGTGTATTTGATACTGTAGTGTATTACTACTTACCAATTAACACAGCTAAAAATTTATTGCACTAGAAAGGCGTAGCAAAACAAAAACGACGACTAAATTTGAGGGAAAACGAGACAAACAGAAAAATACCCGTATCTTCCGTCTCGTGACACTGTTTTGTGGCTAAGGTACCACCTAAAATAATAGCAACAAAATGTTAATATAAAACTGAATTGAGTTTCAAAGTAGATGAGAATAAATTTGTTGGATCTCATCAAATTCGATTACGTACTCAACTTAAGAATTAATTTTGGATTTGTTCTGGATGACATTGCAGTTAGCTTTTAGTCAGTCTGAGAAAAGACAACTACTAAATGTAAGTTAACTATTTTTGTAGTCAACCACACATTCTCCGACAGGTTACATACATACATACGTACTCGTATGTATGCATATATTAAATTGATTTTTCTCTAAAAGCCTTAAACCGTAAATAAATATGTATGTATATATGTATTTTTTTATTTAATTTAATTCTTTTTTGAGTTGAAACGTAAGAAAAAACATTTTTAAGACTAAATCTCACCAAATTCCAATTAAAATTCAATGTCTGTCAAAATAAAATTTATGTTTGTGTCCCTGAATACTCCCCAGCAGCGTGCAAACGTAGATGAAATCAAATATGTATGTACAACAAAATCAAATTAAAGAAAATAAAATACATATTTCAGAGGAGGCTGAACCAACATAAATGATTTTTTTTTTTTGTATGGACATCAGTTGTATTTTCATTTTTTTTTTTTTGTATGACCTCCATTAAATCAAATCAAATGCTGCTGTAGGCAAACAACAAAGTATTTTTGTCACTAAAATGAAGATGGTGGCTGGCTGACTGGATGGACGGATGGACGAATAAGTGAATGGTTTCTTTGTTAATTTTCATTTCTCATGTAATCTTCATTTTTTCTTCTTCAATTCCGTTTTAGTTTCTTTTCCTTTGATTATTTTCATATACATAGTTTACCAGTTATGCATCTGTACACGATATGTCTTCTAATGTCTGGATTTGAAGTTAGTTACATACATAAGTACATTGAACGCAGACGCGATTTTGTTAGAAAAACTTTAGATATATTGGTAATGGGTAGCATTTTTTAATGGGTTACATTCTAATACGTTGCACTTATTCGTCATACAAAAGAAAAAATAAATTTTTAGCACTTAAAATAATATGTACATACATAATAAGTATGTATGTTGGCATTGGCTCATATAACCGATAACTAGAAGTGGTTATAAAAAAATTTGTAGTATGCAAAATTCGTATTGGAACACCCTCCCTCCATCCAAAAATCCACTGGCTTGTATAAAATTAAATTATTTAAATTACTTATTTCTTGCAAGATTTTCTTTATAGAGAGAGGTTGAATAAAAATATATTTTACTAGCTAACCCTGTAAACTTTTTGCCTCATAAATTATTTCTAGGGAATTTTTGGGTAGAAAATAATAACTAATTCATTGTACTTAAGTGTTTGAGGATGTGGTATATGAGTGATAGAGGCAGGGAGTGCTGTGAAGGATTACGGAATATAAAAAAAAAACAAAACACTAAACGTTTATTGTTTTACTTTTATTATAATTTAAACTTATATCAATTGTTTTAAAATTAACTCATACCAAATTTGAAGACTCTTGGTATTATAGCTTTCAAGAAACAAGATTTTTAAAATTACTTTGTATGGGGGTTCCCTTCCCCCGTCCTATTCTACCAATATTTTGAATTACTTCTCACTTCGCTCTCAAAAGTTTCGATAGCAAATTTGAAGACTCTTAGGTTAGGATAGGTTAGGTTAGCAGGCTGCTGGCAAGGAAAAATGGAAAATTTAGAGCCCAGCTCACTTGCGTACATTACAAAGATCCCTTTGTGCTACCTGTGAGTTGATATAGAGAGAGAGAGAAAGGGGAGGTAGGAAGAGGATGAGAAGGGTAAAAATAGATATTAGTTATTTTAGAGGAGGTGAGAGTGGTTTTGACCCACTTTTTAGGTTAGGGCGGTGGGGAGTCATTGGCTATATCAGCCACTGTTCCTAAAATAAAGGCTCAACTTTTTGAGCTCGATTTGCGATAATTTGGATAGGCTGCAGAAGGATACTTTGCCAAGGAGGTACATACGGAGATTCTCCAGAGCGGGACAAAAACAGATGAGATGTAGGATACTTTCCTTCTCGTCATTGCAACTGTAGCGGTAGTCATTAAATAGGACATCCATACGATTGGCTTGGGTTCCGCAGGCACAGTTGCCGGTCAACGTGGCCACTAGGTTCCTCAAGTGCTTCCTATTGAAGTTCATGAAAATTTTCGCACAATGGGGGCTTAGTCGAGGCTAGAGGGTTCACGCTGGCAATCACAGTCCTTTAGATGTTAGTTTATATTACGTTTTGAGCAGCCGAATTCTGTCTTGGGTCCACACTACCTACACTGGCCATGTTTTTCAATCTTCTTGATCATGGGATTTAATTAATCTATATGCTTTAACATTTTTGACAAATTTAACACCCACGCAAAAAAAATAATTATGATATTTGAATACGAAAATCGTTGATTAAATAAAAAAATCTTTTGAATTTTCCGTGATGACAATTTTTGCATTATTGATAAATAAAATTGCATGCACGTTTATTGAAACTAAAGAAATTTAATGAATCAAAGAAAAAAGTTGTTGACTGAAATTTTATTTTCAGTGATAATTGTTATTGTGTGTGGATGAATGTTACATTTTTCAACCCCCTTTCTTTTCTTTTGCTTGGCTACGATTAAAACTAATGCATTAAACACATTCACCACAGCAGGCTACACGAACACACGACTTCAAATGCCGCTAGCAGCATTTGTCGCCTCGTAGCCGGCTACTTAATTATTTTGAAGACGGCAGCAGAACCATCTGCAGCTGATATTCAAGTACAAATACATTGTTCAGTATTGCCACTTTTATATATTTTGTATTTATAAAAATTAATTGCTCTTTTAAAATGTACTTATTTCACTTAAAAGTTAAAAAATGAATCAATTTATTCTTTACATCATTTTGGATATTGTTTCTGTTAAATAAAATGAAATAATTTTACAAAATCATTCATTCAACATTTTGTATTATACTGGCAATACTGAATTTTCTCATTGTAGCCAACAAAATAGAAAAAAATAGAAATTAGTTTAACTGGACTACAACGACAATATCAGCATAGGCAACAACCTGGAACATGGCGTTGCCTTGCTGTCTTCAAAATAATCATTCTCATATAAACATGTGGTAGCTTGCTGTGGTGAATGTGTTCAATGCTTAAATGTGTTTGGAATGAGTCGAACCGGTGACCTATTGATTAATAGACTAACGTACTTACCACTCAGCCAAAGAGCAAATTGTTATTGGATACGCAAATAATGAATAGATGCAAACCATGATTTTTTATGTGCGCATTGCGTTGATATAATTTAAAAATAACTTTGTTGCGCAAAAGACAAGCCACGACGTTTTTCGGTTTTTGTCGGCATTTACACGTATACAACACGAGCAATCAAAAAGAGGCAACAATAATAGCATATCAGAGCGTTTTGTCAATCAACATGCAAGATAAGCACCAACACAAACAAATGATAATTTGAAATGCGCGGTATTGATAAATACACCATTTATTTTAATGACAAATATTATTGAAATTAAAAAAAATTACAATAACATGGTTTTGTTGAAAATAATTCTTGCCTATTTTTTGCTGTGCAAGTTGGTCGATCCGTGATTGTCGCACCTTCACAACGTCTACAGATGCATCGTAACGTCCAAGCATCCATGGTATTTGTAAGTAGGGACCAAGATTATTTTCCCTCGAAGTTGAATTATTTATTATTTTCCACTATAATATCACTTTTTGATTCTGATATAGATTGTAAAGTCATCATCATTACTGCAACCATTGACTTTTATTGACCATAACGACAATGTCTCCCTTGTGCGCTGTTACGAGGACTCTATAGCGTCCTGGCAGTAATCATTCTATTGAAGTGAAGCTTCCAGTCTATTAGGGCATTTTTACCTGTTTTGAGACAACAAAACTGACGCCACTTGATCGAGCAACTCGTTTTTTGGTTTTCCGGAGAAAAGAACCGTAAGATCTTCTGATGTTCCAAATTCTGCTTATTCGCACTATCGACATCACAAAGCCCAAGTAATCAGAGCTTATAAGCGGTGAACTCTTTGCATAGTTATGCAGGGCTTGAGGTTTCCAAAAGAATACGTACATTCCATGTTCAGATTCTTGTTCTAGATTTCAAAATAATGGCGCATATTCATAGTCCCAAGAAAGTACACTTTAAGAACTTAAGACCAGTATTGTCATACGAAAAAGTGGTCTTAAACTCTTAAAGTATACATTGTTTTGACTATGAATATGGGCCAAGGTTTTTATTGTTAAAAATTATTAAACTATGTATCTGAATGTTGATTACAGTATTAGTCGATAGCATCAATTTGACCTATAAGGTTTCACTAATTTGGAGTACATGTTCACATTTAATTTTCAAGTACTACTCTTATATAGTATTTTTCGACCACTCATTCGATAAAAATCTTAGTCTGACTTAGGATGCATGCTATCTGTAATCGTTTTTATGATAATCTATTAATAAAGCATAAGCGCGTATAAATTGTTTCCTGTCGCTATACTTAAACGTGCCATACCATAATGAAATACTAATCAACAAAACCAATATTCATTTGGTTTGCATGGTTATGGCCTTGGCGTTAAGCTTAAATTAAACGTACCATAACTATAACTATACAAAACATCTATTAGCCCAAGCTTATGGGCAACTTTTTTTTTTTGTATTATATGTGACTCGCCATAACGTCATAACAATAACCGTAGAATCCAATGGAATTTTGGTTATGGCTATGACATTATTATATGATATGTTTGATTGCTCATTCAAGCTTTAGATACGATTTAATGAGACCACATTGATTTTGCTGCAGCTGCCTGTTGTACAGAGAACATTGATTGGACAAACACGTCTTCAAATAAAAATAAATATATTTATGTATTACATATACTATATGCTATATATTAAACAAAATTTTGATACTTCTCGTATATAAACAACACAATCATATCTAGTTTGTATAAATATTGCTCATTCGCTTCAATACTGAGTGTCACAACTCAAAAAGTGCGTTTTTTGAGTTAATAATGCAGAATAATTCGGTTTGGGTAAAAATTTCATATAAATTGTTTTTACTAAGAGTACCACCTCCTCAGAAAAGAATATTTTATCATGTCTTCATTGAGTTGTATGTAAACTGAAAACTTTAAACGCGTTTTCTGCAAAACTAGCAAATTAGCGAGATGTATTTTCTACATATGTACATATCGTCGGCTTACGGTGTAAGCCTGCTATTTCCACTTTTTACAACATATGCCCTTTTAATGCCGCTCGAAAGAGACTTCGCATCGACTGGCTCAAATATTTATTTAAATTAAAGACTCTACATGTCAAAAAAGAAGTTATTAGCCCAATTCAAAATCTTGTGCAAATGGTCTTGCATCGTTGCATGTGCAACATGCAATATACTATACCAATATTGATACTTACCACTAAGAATTGTTAAGTGGTGAGTATCAATATACTAAAGCATTGTCTGGTGTATAATTAGTCAGTAGTACTGGCGACAAGGTCAATAGTGAATCAGGACTAATTCACTAGTGACATTTCCTACAGGGTATGTACATATGTATATATTTGTTTTTTTTAATGAGTAAAAATAGGTACATACATATTTCAAGAGTGGAAAGCAACCGACTCCCTTTCCTTTTTTTTTTTTGTACCAAAACCATCTTATTTTTCTTCCATAGAGTTTAATTTATGTAAATACCCTTTTTTACTGGTGATGCATTGTTATACAGTACATAAATATTACTGTTCCTTTAGTGACCATCATCATGCTGGTCGATTCTAAACATTCTCATCGTGATCATCATCACTACCACCAGCATTTTTGCCGCCGCACAGTGGGGAATTTCGTTACAAAAATGGAGATAATTCTGCAGTTATGTGTAATTTTGTTGAGATTTATTCAACGGATCACGATCTGTAAGATAATTTCGAAATACAAAGCCAAGTTTATTAAATGGCACATATTTGGCTCATATGTAACCGATCTATATAATCTGAACATCTTACCTTATAAAATAGTGAAAACGCATTATGATTATCGCTATCCAATTTTTAACGAGCGTAGTTAAAAACCCTTCCCAAGAACTAAGCTTCATCCCATTAAAGTACCATCATATGACATAGTTAGGGTAAAACTATTTTAAAAATATGTTGTGCTATTTATTCCAAACAAAAATGGTTAAAAAAGTTTTTTTTTCGAAAAACGCTGCATTTAAAAGTTATGGTGTAAAGACTCTTTAAAGTGAAGAAAGGTTATTTTTTGGGTGAAAAGTGCAATGCGGATGGCCTGTTTGCTCTTGTCTAAAACATTGTAATGTTTCTCTTTTAAGCTATCGTTTGGAAAAACTATAACATTTTCTACTAAGATGCACATTCTCTCCGACTTTATAGTTTTATGTGTGTTATGATTGTTTTGCTATCGTCCCCATTGTGATACGTTATGTTTTCGTATATACCAGGCTATCAAAGAGGTACATACATATATATATATATGCATATGTATATATATATATATATATATGCATATGTATTTTATTTTGTATGTACCCTGTAGAAAATATCGCTAGTTAAACAGTCTGATTCACAATTTACTTTGTCACCAGTACTACTGACGAATTATACCCCAGGCAATGACTTTTGCTGTAGACGTTTAACATGCGCGTGTGTTGTAATCTATACTTTTGATAATAAAATTGAATACATTATGTACACTTGTATTTTAATAAGAAAATATATAAAAAGATATATACCCAATAAGCACTCAAAAAATTAAAATTCAAGCACTTGAAATTGAACTGGAAACAAAGTTGAATTCAAGCATTTTTTCAAGTAATTTTCAAGTTTGAAAATATTTTTAAATAAAAAATCCAACAACATACATATATATTCAAACCTTGTCAAATACGTAATTTATTTATTATTAAAACTGAAAATGTGGTGAAAATATCAAAAACAAATAAATAAAAGTGAATTTAGATAACAAAGGTGAGTAAAACGTGAAAACAATAGCGAAGGCAGATGTGCAGAAAATAATTATTAGAAAACAAAGGAATTGTATTTTGCTTTCCATTTTAAAAGCCTTGTTTTTGCAGCGTGAAATACACTTGAATTCAATTGTAATACAAGGTTGAATTACAGTATAATTCAAGGCTTGAATTGAACTGTACTACAACTGAATTGATCACATTGAGTTCAAGTTCCCTTTTCACTGGAGAATGCTATTGAATTAAAGTGTGAATCAAGCAAAATTCAACACTTGACAATTGATGGTGTGGCTTGAATAACACTTGTTGTACACTTGATTTCAAGCAAAATTGCTTATTGGGATATGTGTATAAGTTTTATTTATGCTTTAGGTCTTTTTTTCAAAAATTGTTATCAAAAAAATAAAACTTGTATATATTAAATTGAAAGGTCAAATAAATTACACTGATCAACAAAGTTTTTGCCATACGGATTATGTATGCTAATTATTACTTTACTATGTACCCTCATTGCAAAACGCAAAACTAATTTGTTTCTGTCACGTACAGATTTGTTGTGACACACACTTATGATTTTACCTTATTTTCCGTTAATACTACTGTACGTACGGTTTAATTGCATCAATATGTTGAGTTTAGAATACAAAAGCAAAACTTTGTTATTTTCGCAACACGCAAAGGAGGTGAATCAATCATCATAATTCTTTTTGCTACGTGTGTGGCGAACTAACTTTCAAAAGTCAGCGACGAAATTTAACTGAACTGGTAAAGCAGTGTTATCGTGATTATTTGGGCTTCTCTATGGCTCATCAAGATAAGAATTGGGCACTCCACATATGCTGTACGGCATGTGTAAAGAATCTTATAGGTTGTTATCGTTGTTATCGTGTTTATTTGGGCTTTTGGAAAATCCATAATTTGGACAGAGCCTGTAGACCACGTATCTGATTGTTACTTTTGCCTAACTTGTATAAATAGTATAAATATAGCATCAAAACATACACTTAAATATGCAAATGTACGTTCTACAACACGAACACTTCCTCATAGTGCTTATTTACCTATACCTGCAGTGCCAAATCCAACAAATGACACAGCACATGATGAAATCGAGTTACCTTCATGTAATGCAATTGCAGATGAAATTCATGATCCAACCTATGTACCCTATAGTAAGGAGCCTCATTTTCTAAATCAGCTGATCTTAACGATCTGGCTCGCGACTTAAAATTTTCCAAAATCAGTCTGAACTATTAGGATCTAGATTGAAAGAATGGAATTTGCTTCATCCAGATACTAAGGTGTGCCGTTTTCGTAGCCGTGGCGAAGAACTAAAAAAGTTCTTATTTTCAAGAAAAAAAATTTAATTTATTGCAATGATATAACTTCAGTTATGAACTTCGTAGACATTGAATTTGAACCGCAAGATTAGCGTTTGTTTATAGACTCGTGAAAAACCAGTTTGAAAGCTGTACTCTTGCATAATGAAAATAGATTTTCCTCTGTTCCAGAAGCACATGCTTTCGGTATGAAAGAAACTTACAAAAACATGAAATTGGTTCTAGAAAAAAATCCAGTATAATGAATTTTCATTTAAACCATGTGGGGACATTACTTCTCGGATTGCAGCTAGGTTTTACAAAGTATTGTTGCTTTTAGTTTTAAAAGACATATTATCAAGTGTAAGTGTATGCAAAGTACAGTATTTTTTATGAAATACAAAATGCCTGTCAAAAAAAAAACACTATGGGTGTCAAATTTTTTTTCTACCTCTGTTTTCCACCTGAGGAAGTCAAAATAAAGTAAAAAAGACCAAAAAAGTTCATGTGACAAACTAAAAGTTCATTTTTGTCAATCAGTGTTATTATAATATATAAAAAAAGAACTAATGCATACAAAAACATATAATAACAGGAACTAATTCATTCATTCGTTCAGCAATACCAGCAAGTTAAGATCTTATTTTTCATTTTAGTATAGTATTTAATGCTAGCTACACCCGGTGTGCTTCGGTACCACTATCGTGCTATCGAATGATGTAAATATTTTGTAAATAAACCGAAAACTCGGATTTTTTGTAATGCAACATTTCGAAAGTTTTAAAATTTGGATCATTATTAACATAGGTTTTTTGTAAATATCTTTGGAACTACATAACCGATTTAAGAGTTTGATATCTCGTTTTAAAAACATGACAACAGCTTTCAAAAAAAAATAAAAAAAAAATAAAAAAAGCAAAAAAAATATATATATATATAGCATTGGTGGTGCAATATGAAAAATGGATTTTGGAACGCCTCTCCGCCCCCAGGCCGAAAATAAAAAATCAGACTTCCCAGTGTCACCCGCCTGAATATTTTGAAGATTCCCTGAAAATTTCATCAAAATCGGTTCAACCGTTTTGGAGTCCATACGGGTACCATGAAATAAATCCCAAATGAAATAAATCCCAATGAAATAACTCCCAATGAAATAACTCCCAACCAAAATGAAATAAGTCCCAATCAGAAAAAATGAAATAACTGCCAATAATTGTAACTTATTTCATTAAAAGTGAAATAACTCCCAAAATTCCCAAAAAAAAATTAAATATATCCCAAAAAATGAAATAAGTCCCAATAGAACTAGAAACAATAAAAATTAAGTAGCCTTTAATGAAATAAGTCCTAAGAAAAATTAAATAACTCCTACAGGTTTCTTACATAATCGGCTTCAGTCGGACTTAGACATTTTCTCTACCATGGAATTTCCCAATATGGTGCCGCTTACTAAAGGCTGCTTGAATAGCCGGCCTTCGATTTTCTCCACCATGGGTTTTCCCGACGTAAATAGGCAGGAAAACTTTGCAATGCACAAAATCCTTATTAGGATACGCCGTGTCGGAAAACACGATGGTGGAGAAAATCCACCATGGGAGTTATTTTATATGAAATAAATCCCAATCAGAAAAATGTAAATAACTCCCAATGCATTCGGACTTATTTCATAATGAAATATGAAACAAAATTTGCATAATTGACACTTTCACTAAAAACTTTTAATTTTCAAATTTTTTATTTTATACGCCATATGGATTGTTTTATTTATTTCTTGGAATTTTTTATTATATTAACATTTTTCATTGATTTCAGAGACTAATTTTTATAAAACCTTGAATTTTCCTAACGCCCCTTTTATTTTTAGCAATCAAATAAAACATAAGAAGAAACATAGTTATGTGTATCTACGCATGAAAACAAAATTAGTATGTAAATGCTTCATTGATAATGTTGCCAAAATGTCACCAAAATTGTGGACAAAACTGGCGATTTGATGACACTTAACCCCAAGCTTCCTTTAGGGTATGTTGAACGTTGGAACTTTGAGCCAAATCAGCACTTTTGTGTTTCAACTTTTTTAAATCTGGATTTTATTTTATTTCATGCGCTGATTGTATGTTGCCCGTTGTTCAATTACAAAGTCGTAAATTACCATTTTCATTTGACACATGACAACACATAAAATTTGTTAAATACAAAAAAAAATATACAAAATCAAAAGGGAACAGTTTCAAGATTAACAGACATACAAAATAAGAATTTCAACATCGGATAAAGAAACTTGTTGTGTGAATGCAGCCGTTCGAGTTTAAATCTTTATGCTGCTGTTTCTTAACGTGTATTTTATTTCATATAAGCCTCGCAAACATACATATAGTGTGTACATACATATATGTATGTTTCTACGCAGAATAAAAACTGAAACGAAACGTCAAGAAAAGGAATCTTCAAAGCATCATATTTTGGATATATCAAAGATAAATTCTAACAATATATGTACACACTAGTGATGCACGAATATTCGTATTCGAACTGTCGTATATTCGGCCATTTTAAGGCGAATACGAATGTATTCGTATTCTGGCCTAAACGAATATTTTTCCAAAGAAATTAAATAAATAAATGCATAAATCCTGAACGAAATTTAAATAAATGATTAAAAATTTTAGTTTGTACAAATACATTAATTTTTTATAGAAATCTGTGCCTTGTATTATTTTCAAATATTATTTAATGACGATCATTTAAATTTTGGGTACTTTTTATTAACTTCAAATTTCGCCAACAAGAGTGTGAAGTCCTTTTTCATACCAATATTTTAATATTTCATATTGCATATAATATTCGTATTCGTATTCGCGAATATCGTTTCAAATATTCGTATTCGTATTCGCATTCGCGAATATCAAAAACTGACATTCGTTACTTCACTAGTACACACATAAATATTTAGTTCTATAGTAAAACTAACTGCCTCTTCCACTATTTCAAAAGAAGGTCTTCATTCGCATCCTAAGCGAAAGAAAACTGATTTCCATTTCTTTATCTTACTTCTGTACGAAAATTGACTCGAACGACAAGTCGCAAGAAAACGTAAGTGTTTTCATACAGATTTTCATACCACGAACTCGAATGAGTCGTCAACAAAGCGAACACTATGTCAAAATCACTAACTCTCTATTTTGCTTTCATGTAGTAAAATTTATTTGCGAAGAATTCACTAAAGTTTGTAAAATTATTAATTTATCACATTATAATTTTGTTTATTCCTATTTCTTCAATTCATTTTTTATTTGTAGAGAAAAGTCCTAAAATATTCATCAAAATATTATTGAAGACTTTTGTTTTGATTATTGTTTTATGTTCATTATAAAAAGTACTCGCACATTTGAAACAAAACGAATGTAGTTGTAAAGCAAAACAGCAATAACTTGCTGTTGCTGTGCGACTATTTTGTTGAATTCTTTTTCGTTGTTCAATATGGTTGTATTTATTTTCATGTAAATGTTAGTAAGTTTAAAAAAATTGCTAGACATACTTGAAATATACAAGTTGGCACTACTTTAATTTACAAACACGTAAAACAAACAAAAACGACATACGTCGAAAGCGAAAGAAAGCTGACGACATAGTGGAATGAAAATGTATTAGAATTCGAGTGACTAGGTTTCTTTCGCAGAGTTTTTCTTTCGACATAGTGGAAGTGGCAGTAAAACTTATTTTGGAAACTTTTCTGTTTACTGATTAAATTAACTATGACTCATTCGTCTTTGTAAATTGTAAGCAAGAATGGAAATCCTTATGGATCATATGATAGTTAAGATTGTAAGCAAAAATGGCAGCCCTACTGAATTGTATGATAATTAAAATACAAAATAATTATGAATATCAACAAACTTACAATTTTTTTATTTTTACAGAGTATAACATACATAAGTTTTGTGTTGCTTGAAAATTATTTTATGTATTTACATATTTTCTTTTCGATGGTATATACACAAGACTTTTACCGATCTGGCGAGATTTTTTGGGATTCGAAGTGATAATCCCCGGTATGACAGACTTGCACAATACCCACTCGACTACGAACACTCATATTTCAAAAGTATAAATACCAGTTAAGTTTAGGTTTTAGTGCATATTTAAATAATATTTAAATGCCCAAGCTTGTGTATTTAAAATTTAAATCATACTTAAGATTTACCAGCATACCATGGGTTTTTGTGAGTCTGTGTGTTTATAAAAAAGAACATATGTGTGAACATCATTTGGTCGTATTAAAAAGAATTTCACTTAATTTTCATAAATATATAACATATACAATACATTTGCTTAATTCACAAAACCCCTTGTATCTCTGTATCGATTGTATTATCATATTAAATACAAGAGTGTAACAGTTGTTTTATGAAATTTTCATATAAAAATGAAATACACTATTACACTTTTATTTCATATGTTTTTAAAATGTTGTATTCAGAGAGAGGCTCTCTGAGAGAACTTCTATGTAGCTTGTTCTTCTTTTTTCATTAAAAATACAAAATACATTAATACACTACACAGAGGGTTTTCACAATTAAAAAACAAAAAGTGTATTTGATACACAAATACACGATAAAGATTTTTGTGAATTGAGCAATTGTTTCATATCATGGCATAAATAAATAGAAAAATGCATTCTGATGCTCGTTTGGGCTCATAAAATGTGTTTTTATGCAATTTTAATTTTCTAGATGTTGATAACCTAACTTTTTTGTTTATGTCAAACAGCTGTTGTTTGGAAAACTTTCCATAATATTTGGAAATTTTTTAGTGCTGCCGTAATTTAAACGTAATTTATTAAGAACTTTAATTAAACACTGAAAAAATTAAATTATATTCAAATACAACTTAATTTTAAATAAAAATTAGCTAATACTGAAGTATTAAGTTAAAAACTAGGGGAAGTATAGTTACGGGTCTGGTTACAAAATGGGTTGGCACTCTCATTGGAAGTAATAATTAACATTACTAGAATCGTCCGGTGGTCTGAATTAGATCACTTGACACCTAGTATGTCTTTATTTATTATAAGCGCATGTGTACAAAACAAAACCGAAGAAGAAATTCGTCTTTTTTTCATGCAAATTTAAATCGCTTTTTACTTTTTTTGAGCCAAGAAATTTGAAAACCCAATTATATTGTGCATATGTACACAAAGATACCTTTTAAATCATATATGTTTCACCAATATTCGTCGACAATAAGATACTTAAAAGTGTATGAAAAAAAAATGTGTGCCGTATTTATATATAAGATATTTATACTATTTGATAGGTCCTGGTTCCAACCACATCGAACTTGTTCAGTATATTTTACCACAATATGTGGTGAATATGTAACTATTTGCATGATATGACCTTTTTTCTCTATACACTACTCCCTACTTTTGGTAACACTCTCATTTTCATAGGACGAGTACGTTTGGATCAAATATTACCAAGTTTTCTGCATGGCTGGCATGTATATAAAAAACAAATATACCTATGTTATGAAAAGTAGCAAAATCATTCAAAAATAATTATCAATCAAAATTAAATTATTCTCAAAGTCAAGTAAAATTTACTTAAAAACTGACAGATAATATTTCTCCTGAATGTGTGTGCGCTACTAATGACTTAAGAGCTGTACGGAATATTGTTCCAGAGACTTATTGCATGAACAAGGTATTCAGATATCTGAGTGTTGGTATTCAGATATCTGAGTGTTGTATGTAAATTTAAGATATATTTAAGATTCTAAAACCAAGTAATATTCTACCTCTATTGAGGGTTGAAAAGTTCAATAGCGCATAAAAATGTTCGGATTGTCATGTGCATATTATTTTATGCATAAAGATTATAATCCTTACCTTCAAATGGTCATCAAGACACATACCAAGTTTGGTTACGTGCATGTTCTCAAACCATGTACATACGTACGTAACGAACTATATTATTAAAAATAACATTAAGTTTTCTTTTGCTATTATTATCAGTAAAAAGTTCACACCCATATAGTAAAATTGGTATAAAATATGTTTTAGCGATAATTATTCGAATATTTATATGAGTACAATGATGACTTTGCCAAAGATATCTTAACATAGATAGAAAACACATGACCACAAGAAAAATTAATGCGGTGAGACCAAGTGACGGTGCTACTAAAGTAAATTCCGAGATTTTGTTTAGCAACGTTAACAATTTCGATGGGTTGACTATTTAAGATTAACACAGAGTTATAATCAAGTTTCAATAAACTCTTCTTAATAAGCAAACAGTTGGATTTAGTAACATTAATCTAAAAGCCATTAGCTACCCGTTGAAAGATACGATGCAATTTTTCATTTCAAATTTCCACCTTATGCAGTGTTAGAGTTTATATGAAAGTGGACGTCGTCAGCGTATAATATAATTTTTAAATAATCGAGATTACTTGGCAGCCTATAGCAACGTATATCGAAAACAGTGTAGGGCCCAGAATTGAACCATAAGAAACAAATCGACGTAAAGGCAAGGAGCTTGATTGTGGGGCACTCGGTTCAATAAATTGATGTCTGTCTATTAGATAAGAATATGGAAAATTTTTAAATTTTTTACATAAATTTAGAAGGAGTAATTTGTGTAATAACTTCCTGTATGAGTACATAAATACATTCATACTTATGTATGCCCAAGCTGTTCAAACTGGCACTAGAGTGCCGAACATCAATCGGCTTTTTATAAAAATGAATGCACATACTCTTATACATTGCTCTCGGTTTTCTCTCTGTGGGCAGCTCTGATGTATGCAAACAAAAATTTTGCGGTTAGTGACTTCATTTATCGCTTCATTTTGGATGTAAAATATCTGCTTAAAACTTTCCTCATTTACTTCAGCCAATTGATCTAAGACATGTTTACTGGGTTATTATAAGACATTTTTTATGTAAAATATGATAATCTTATTTCGGTTTTAATAACAATTCCATTTCAAATTAATTCAATTTCAAATATGGCGGCATTTACAAACACACAAAACAAAATAACGACAAAACAAATTGATAAATAAATTAAATTCATGTTATAGTGAATTGGTATGAAATTAAAAGTTATATTTAAAAATCCTACAGAACAAGAAATTTAAAAACTAAAATCAATTAAGAAATCGATTTGATTCCATTGCTGCTGTCACAGAAATAACATAAAAGTTTTATTTTTCTTATTTATTTATATTTTTCGAAAACACCATTAAAATCAAACATTAGTTAAATAAAACTCAATAAATTAAATGGTTTTAGTCAATAAAATTAATCATACATATTAGCTTATGAAAAGGTTTACTTGATAGGAATTTACTAGATGACAGCTAAACTGAAGAACCATTTAGGTTCCATATTAAAAAATTATCATTTATAGAAAGAGAACTATCGGCAACTAATTACATCAAACATTTAAAAGTAATGCACTTTTAAAATGTTTTAAACAAATACCAAATTATAAGTGCCTCATAAGCACCATTTTGTTTTTTGTAGATAATTCTGCGAACTAAAAAAATGGCGCAAGGATTTGAGGAATGTTTTTAGCTTAGACAAGTCGTTTGCTTGCACTGTGGAAAACTACACATTAGTCTCGTTTTACTCGTTAAACGTTTTTCATATATTATATAAAAACTAATAAATTTTACTGTTGCACATTTTATGATAAATTTTCAAGAATTATGATTTCACATACAACTAACTCAG
This sequence comes from Tachina grossa, assembly GCA_949987645.1. Lineage (NCBI taxonomy): Eukaryota > Metazoa > Arthropoda > Insecta > Diptera > Tachinidae > Tachina > Tachina grossa. The sequence goes on along the minus strand of OX465274.1, from coordinate 121,468,258 downwards.
CGTGTTTTGTGTTAAGTGTTCTTTTTGATAAAAAAAAACAAAAATAACTACCCTATTTTCCAACAAAATGAAGCGGGTGGGGTAAAATTAATCACTCTACGGGAATATATTGCAATAATTCTTGCAAATGTAGTAGTTCCAATTTGACACTTGTGGAGTTAACAGATGCAAAGTATACGACAATAAGACATGAATCACTATACTCCTCAAGAACGAGGAATAAATGTTTCATTTTGTGTTGCGACAACTTTTCATCGAAAATTATCATGAGTGATGAGTCCCATTTTCATCTCGATGGATATGCGAACAACCAGAATTATCGCTTTTGTGGCACCGAAAATCCGCGTATAAACCCGAAAAGTCACTATGGTATGGTATCGTTAATTAATTTTTTTCGAAAACTTCGCGGGTCAAACAACTTTTGTGAACGGTGAGAGCTATATAATTGTATTCAACGACCTTCTTCTTATTCAACTCGATGAATTGGGAATGGATATCATGTACAGTAGTTTTGATTTAGCTGCCTTTTGTTTAAGTGCACTTTGGACTTAACTGCCTAAACTGATAAAGTTCTGTCGTTATTCTTTAAAATCCCATACAAATTCGTTTTTTAGTTGCACTTTCTATACCTGGCACATTTACGATAAGTGCCCTAAGTTTTTGGTAATTTTAAAATATTTTTATACAAAAAATCAATGTTAGCTGCACATTGACTTAACTACACAAAATATATTTTTTCTGTAATTATTGCTCAAAATCCTTTTTTAAGTGCACTTTGTATACCTGCGCATTTAACATATTTCTTGGCAGTTTTAAATTATTCTCATATAAAAAATTTAAGTTAGCTGCACACATTAAAAAAATGTTGCAACATAAGTATGCAAACCCTGTATGTGTATAAAACAGAAGTAAAAAATTGTATACCTGCACATTTAGGCAGGTAACTGCATTTAAGATAACAGTGTCTTTGACTTATCTGCACAAAAAGTCTTGCAAAGTTGATTGTGCAGCTAAGTCAAAATTACTGTAGTACCAACATGACGGGGCAATAGCGCATACTGGTTTTCTAACATTAAGAAAAAACATTCAATGAATATCAGGTTACCAGAATATCAACCAGTTACTTCACGTATATCGTATGCTGATGCTGCTAAGACTAGTTCAATTCCCACGCAAAATGTTTCACCGCCAAATAATTCAACGAATTCAAACTCAAGCTTTAACTTTAATCGCCTTGAAGCTACTATTGAGAATCTGGTGCTAACAAATATGACAAGTATGATGCAAGAAATGCTGCGAATGCAGAATACACTGCTTCAAGCATTAGTTAATAAACCATGAACACGTTAAAAATATGTTTCTGGAACGCAAACGGCATTCGCCAACATAAAAATTAACTTGAGCACTTCCTCATGGAAAAAAAATATTGATATAATGTTGGTTTCTGAGACTCATTTGACCTCAAGAAGCTTATTTAAAATAAATGGTTACACTTTATATGATACAAAGGACCCGAGAGGGAGAGCATGCGGTGGATCAGCAATTCTAATTAAGTCAAGACTCAAGCACTATGTCCTTGACAACGTTAGTGAAGAATATTTGCAAGCAACGAATATTTTCGTAGAAAATTTTTGTGCGAATTTCGTGATATCATCAATTTACTCACCTCCCAGATTTTCAGTTAGCGAAGATCAGTATGAGAAGTTCTACAAATCGCTTGGATCTTGTTTCGTGGCAGCTGGTGACTACAATGCAAAACATACGTACTGGGGATCGCGTCTTGTTACACCTAGAGGTCGAGCCTTGTTCAATACAATTTCAAAAATGGGCTTAGATGTCATTTCGAGTGGGGAGCCTACTTACTGGCCTACTGACGTAAGAAAAATTCAAGATGTTATAGATTTTGCCGTCACGAAAATTATTCATAGGGACTTAATTCATGTAGAGGCCTCTCTAGATCTGTCCTCCGATCACTCTCCAACAATAGTTACAATTTTCAACCCACTAAGGAGTGATTTAACTAACTCATATGTGAAGATGATTAATGGAATCAACTGGCTGGCATTCAAAAAATATCTTAGTAGTCACTGCGTAGAAAACATTCAGCTTAGATCATGCGACGATATTGAATTTAACATTGCCAATCTTAACGAAAATATTAAACAGGCTGCTGAACACGCCACTACCTCCTATCCGCAGACCGGCTTTAACAGAATTTATTCTACGGAAATTGAACGTCTTGTATGTGAAAAAAGGAGAGCTAAAAGAGAATGGCAACAACACAGATCACGCCTAAATAAAATCAGACTTAAAGAATGTACTAAACGACTCAAAGAGCTGCTATCGTCGGAAAAAACTGCACTACTGGAAAAGTATTTAGAAGGTCTTGATGTAACGTCCGCAGCTAATTACTCTCTATGGCGCGCTACTAGAAATCTTAAACGACCCGTTGACCTTAAATCACCACTGCGTACTGCGACCGGAGGCTGGGCAAGAAGCGATAGTGAGAAAGATAACTTATTTTCTGAGCATTTAAAATCTGTATTCACTCCCAATACATGTACGGGTGCTGCTGATTTATCTAGTGTAGTTTCTCTACCCCCTCGTCCCTTAAGGTTTAAGATGCGTGAAGTACAAAAAGTAATTGCTGAACGCAACTCGAAGAAAGCTCCAGGTATTGATGGCATTAGTAACAAAATGCTCATGAACTTCCCTCATATTTCAATAAGAATCCTGTTTTTTATTTTTAATGCTATTTTAAGATGCAGTATTTTCCACATAACTGGAAACTTGCCAAGATCAAAATAATTCCAAAGGCGGGCAAAGATCTTACCAAGACTGAGTCATATAGGCCTATAACTTTACTATCTAAAATCTCAAAGCTTTTCGAAAAGCTGCTCATGACTAAATTGTCCAAAACTTTAACTGATAATGGGTGCATCCCGTGCCATCAATTTGGCCTTGGAAGTCAGCACAGCACGATTGAACAAACGCATAGACTGGTCCAAGTTGTAAGAAGAACATTTGAAGAAAAGAATTATTGTTCTGCTCCCTTTATTGATGTTTCTCAGGCGTTTGATAAAGTATGGCACGAAGGCCTAGTTTTAAAATTGAAGACATATCTGCCAATAAACCTTCAAAAGCTTTTGGAAAGTTATATTATTGAAAGGAAGTTCACTGCTGTGGAAGGAGAGTTCACGAGTGTGCTCGAATCTATATCTTCTGGTGTGCCACATGGTAGTATTCTGGGTCCTGTCTTGTATTTAATATATACTTGTGATATGCCTGTGAGCAATAATATCCATATTTCTACTTTTGCCGATGATACAGCCTGTATGAGTGTGCACGAAAACCCTTATGAGGCATACCGCAATCTCCAGGAACATATCACTCAGCTGGAAATATGGTTGAACCTATGGAGAATTAAAGTTAATGAACAAAAGTGTGTCCATATAACGTTCACCCTAAGAAGAGATAGTTGCTCCCCCATTCGAATCAACAATGAAAATATTCCTCAACACTACCAAGTGAAATACCTTGGTATACACCTTGATCGAAGGCTTACATGGAAACATCATATTGACTCTAAGTTAAGTCAGATGAAACTTAAGTTAGCTCAAATATATTGGTTGATTGGCAGAAACTCAACACTCAGCCTAGACTGCAAAGTTTTGTTATACAAGTCGCTTTTAAAGCCAATATGGCGCTACGGAATTCAGTTATGGGGCACTGCTTCAGCCTCCAATGTCGAGAGAATCCAACGAAGGCAAAACAAAATTTTACGGTTAATAACATCGGCTCCATGGTACATCCAAAATTCTATTATACATCGTGATTTAAATATGCCACTAGTGACTGAAGAAATTGCAAAATACGCAGGCAAATATTTAACAAAACTCGAATCACATCCTAATCCGCTTGCTCGTAATATTTTGAACTTTACTGGACACATCCGCTTAAAAAAGAGGGACACACGGGCTCTTATACATAACACTCCAGATGGAACTATATACTTGAAAATACTTCCCCCCCTTTTTTTGATTATCACTACTAATGTATTATTTATAACTACCACTAAGTTTATGTCCGACACTGGTCGGGCCTTATAATTTTTTTTATAGATTTAAGATTTGAATACTTATTGTTAGTTCATATATGAAGATACAATAAATAATTACATGAATTACAAAAAAAAAAAAAGGATATCAGGTGACTATTTTTGCCCGAAACCTCTTTACTCTGTACATTACATGAATAAAGTGTGACTAAAAATTATCAGACAGATTTCGCTTTTAATTTACAAATTAAACTCAATTAATTCAATCTTAACAGTGATATTTAAAAAGATCACTCAAATCGGTTATAAATATAAAAAATTGGTATTCAGCCAATTTGGTTTACTTAGGCTGCTTAAATTTTGTATCACTTCTATTGGGAGTTTAGTTGCAAAATTTATTGTTACTAAATTGTCAGAATAAAGAACTATCAATGTAAGAAGGACATAACTTTATATATTAGATTTTACAAAGTAAATTTTCCAATTGTCAGAAAAAATACAAACAGGAACATGGATAGAAAAGTATGTAACGTAATAGTGTTTTTACACCTAAAGTTAAAACCATGTTTTAACGTTAAAACCATAAGCAGCTGATTTTGCGTTCAGTCTGCAAGTTTGATCAATTCTGGTTTTAAATAACAGATTGGCTAACAAAGTTGTTTTGAAATTTTACAATGCGCTGTAAAATATAAATTTTTTTATATATATTGTAAATTAACATTTTGAAATTATGGAGCTATTTATACAAAAATATTTTCCTTGTTCTCTATCAAAAAGATTATTTTTATCTTGTTAAAAAAGAAAAAATATATTAATTAAAAACATTTATTAGTTGTTGTTGATCAAGTCTAGATACATGTCGTTGCTATTCATGCAACACATCAGTAGACTTTAACCACAATTCGAAAAAGCCATTAAAAGTCAATAGACTATTGAGAGTTAAAAAACTACAATCTCAAAATCAGCCGATGTAGCATTGACAAAGTTAGAAAATAAAAAACATGTTGACTATAGAGTTCTTGTTTCAAATATGATATTAGTTGAACTTCTCATTTGTTTAAATGAAAGTTTGTAATAATAACTCTAGTTGTAATAAGAAATTTTTGGATAAAGGTCCTTTGATGATCTGCGTTAGTAACACTAAAATGCTCACAGGATGCAGCTAACTAACCCCTCAATAATCAATTCCAATGTATTTTTAATAAAAGAATATTTTACTGAATAAATAAATAATACTCTGGAATCGTTAGTGCGTTAACAAATTTTAAACTTGATTATAACAATTCGCAAGAAAATCACTAATTCCAATGGTAGTGGGTTAAATAATTTTTTCAAAAAACAATAAATAGTCGTAATATTATTCAGCATGTTGAGCAAAAATAATTTTTTTTAATTTCTATTTTTTTTTTTTTTTGAATCGCGTTAAATAAAAATAAAATAATAAAGTAAGGAAAATATATTTGTACGAGTGCATTAATAAATCCCCAAATCCCTGCTTGGGAAAATAAGTCCACGCTGGTATCAAAATGTGGGTACGATTTTTTGCACATGGAACACTATAGGTTACGAAGCATGACTCTTAAATGTCGTATATCACAAGGTGGATCTCTCGTATCTGCAAAATTATAAATAATAATAGTACACACAAAAAAAAGACAAAAAAAAGAAAAAAAGTTTCTAAATTTAAGTAAAATAAATTTCTAAGTTTAATGTGCGGTTTCCAGAAGTCAGGCAGACGACACGTCTAGAAAATTTGTATGAAAATCACTCAGAAAAATGAGTACTTTCCATACAAAGCATAAGTAATTTTTTCTAAGTTTGAGTAAATTTTTACAAAAATCTAGTAAAAATTAATAATTTTAGAAAACTTTTACTTAAATATAAAAATATAATTACTATAAACTAGTCCATTTATGAGCTAGAAATTTAGTAAATATTTTATTGGTTTCAAGTAAAAAACAGCTTTACGAAAACTTTTTTTACTCAAATTTATAAAATTTTCCAAAGTTTTAGTTATGTCCTAATTTTGTAAAACAGAACGAAACGTTTCAAACAGAAATTTTTGGTTTGTTTTTATTTTGAATTTTGTAAAACATTTGAAAACGAAAATTCTATCTTACGTAAAATAAATGTATTTTATAAAACAGTTGCAAACGTTTTCAAACGACTTAAATGTCATATGAAAACGTTTATTAAATTGTATTCGTTTTAAAAGTTTTAACTGCATTATTGCATTAGTTTTGCTGCAATAATGAGTAAATTAGTATCTAGGTCAAAGATAAACAAAAGGCCGCCCGTGGCTACTTCGTTATGATATTTTTTACACGCACATTCGTACAAGCATGCATTTTACTCTCTTTTTTATATATGTATGCGTTTGCCTGATTTTGATCTAAGTGCACGATAGAGCTCCAGGCCAGCTCGGCCTATGGACGTAGTGCCTATATTTACATATACATTCGCTTTAACACCTTCATAACTACTTTGTTCCTGTCAATGGTAAAATTATGAAATTTAATGCGAAGTTTGAAAGAGTGTAATGAAAGTTTCCTGATAAATGGAGATGCAAAAAGTGCATTTCTTAAGACATACTCACTGACACTGACCACTGATACAGTCATCAAATTGATGAAGCACTTGAGCTTTAACTACAGAGCTATGTTTTGTTACACAAGTAGGCCTAGGTGAGTTACGAACAAAAAAAAATTCGATAGCATCGTTAGTAAACCAGGGAGACTGGGCCGTGGTCATAAAATTTAACGTGATGTTATACTATTATGGATCTGTTTTTAAGCCATTATATTATTTAACTTTGCTCTTTTAAACTGGCGCCGTGATCATTAATAGAAATATAACAGACTATAAATCTTTAATTTGCAATGTTTTATTAAAGAAAACAAAAAGTTAACTACTTTTACAAAAATATAAGTGTGAAAAAGGCCAAGTTCCTATTCAAAATTTTAATTTTTTTTATAAAGTTCTTGTTTGGCACAATACTTATCACAATATTACATATATATGTATTAGAGAGCTGCGTAAACAGTCTTGAAATGTAAAAACGTCATGATTTTTAAATGTATTCACGTCCCATGTATTATACTAAACCAATAATAAATGCTGTCGTACTGTAAGCGAAGCACGATGGATGTGTTGGTGTACGTGTATATCAGTGTTAAGAAGCGAAAACGCCAAGCCAGCAAAATAAAACAAACACTCAAAAGAAGTACTATTGATTAGTGTATGCTTGTTATTTTTCATATTGTACGTTTGAGTGTGTGTGTAATATGTAGATGGCAAGCTATTATGTGATTAACCGCATACAACTAATGTTAATGCATGTGTGTGCCTTTGCATTTGCGCAGAAAAATAAAAGATCATACACACATACATGCATAGGGTTGCCAGACGGCCTGGAATGGCCTGGATTTTCCAGTTTTTTAGAGTCTCATCCAGTTACCAGCTAACATAGAATTTATCCAGTTAAAAATTATTTCTTAAATTTTTAAAAATAATTTCTTTATCAATTCCTATATTTTTTAATTAATTACACAGCGGAACAGTGGTTTTATTGCTTCATTTAAAATAGCCTATCCTTATGTATTTTTATCTGCTGATTACGATGGCATCATTAGTTTTTCCCCAGCAGCTCTAGTTTTAAAGAAATAGTGACAATTAGCATATGCTTAATTTATGCCACTTTTTTATAATTCACTTAGTATATCACGAATGGTCCCCCAAACTTAAAAATACTTTCTGGATTATTAAATTTCATTAAATTCTATTTGAGTAGATCAACATTGAGTATATCATGATATCGTACTCTTATTACATGGATGTTAAAAATCGTGTCTTTTTGGTTTAGTTCTTACATTTTTTTATTTAAATTTTTGAAGTTAAATTAACTGGTTCTTATGTATTTTTGTCCGCTGATTACGAATATAGTTTTATTATTTATCTATCACCTTTAGTCTCACAAAAAAAAAGACTAAAAGTTTTGCTCTCTCATGCCTTCCAAAAAAATTTTTTTTTTGTATCACATATCTGATCAATGCAATTATTACGTATAATAAATGTTGTATTGACCAGTCCAGAAAATTTTTGTTTTATTTGTAGTTATTATATCGAAATTTGAAACTTTTACCATAAAAAAAAATTTTAAGGAAAAATTTTAATTTTTAATGCAAAATTATTGGGCCTAATCACGAGTGTGGTATTTCGACTTCTACTACGACTATTTTGTACAAGACTAAAGAATATTGCTTTACAAGCTCTTCGTATTGGAAATACGACACTAGTAATTAGGCTCACTAAAATAATCAGAACTTATCAAAAAATAGAGGCTAGATTCAAAATCAGCGACGTCATATTATTAGAAATAATATTTTTTGATGGCGTAAGAAAAGAAAAATTTGAGATAATATTTTTTAAATATAATGCACACATCTCTGAAACTCGATGGTATAAGAATATAAGAAATCTTTTTTCGTAATTAGTGGACAAAAATTCATAACGACTAGTTATTTAAGTAAAAAATATAATAAAAAAGTTTTATGGACTAGACTATGCTCCTCAATGTTAAGGCTATCGAAATAAAGGAAATTGTTTTACAGATTAAAACTAATGACGGAATAGTAATCAGGAGATAAAAATACATAAGGATCAGCTTTTCTTATTAATACAAGGCAAAAATTTCTGTCTAAGGAAAAATTTTGAATACTAAATAAAAAGAAACAATAGTGCTTGCAAATGTACAACCAGTTGTAATTTTCCCTAACACTGATTAGTTCCTCTATTTTGTACATCACTGGTAATTTACAACCAAAACAATATTTTCAAAAAGCATCAACACTTTGCTTTTTAAGCTTATTTTTAAATTGTCCAGTTATTTTTTCAAAATCCAGTTGAATTTTTTCCATTGTCCAGGTATTTGACTTTTGGTATCTGGCAACCCTATACATGCATGACGTTCGTACACGCTTTTATGCGTAGAAGGAAGCTAGTATCACAAATTCTTCCGTCACGAAGTGTTTTCTTCTTTACTCTTATACCTACAATACTCAAATAAATTTCTTGCAAACATTGTTGTTAACGTTTGTTTTATAAGATTTCGCTGTAGTAAAGCATTTGAAAAATCCCTCATGTCTTGAAAGTTCTTATAAGATATCTTATGCAGGAGACTAATATGTATATTAATTTATAATCGTTAGGGTGTCATGTTATTTCTATGCAACCTGCATGCAATATTTTTACCTTTATAATACAGCAGATAATAGCGGATATCTCTTTATTTCTTTATGTGGGGAAAAATGTTGCGAAGTAAGCAGGTTGCCTAGAACTGATATGAGACCTTGTCGATTGTACTTGTGAGATTTTGGATAGGAACTTGACTGAATTGATGTGTATGATGAAAAACATATCCATATACATTAACATTTCACTCCAGCATTGAAATATTGAACGTTTCAAGGTTTCACAAACATTCCAATAAGTATTTATGGGCCCTTAACTAACGCCGCTGATTTAGAATTTCTTGTTTTGTTGGTGCATATTCCATAATTTAATTAAATTTTACTTTGAAAATATTTTTATATTAAGCTTTTTATAATGAATAATATATTTTTCAATTATAATATTTTGACAAAAAACGAAAACAACGTAGCATTTTACACCTAATTCAAACGAAGTCTATTTTTCGACGTCACTTTTTGTTTGTTAGCGAACAGGGTAGAGAAGAAAGAGGGGTAGAAAAAATGACTCGATTTCTGTTTGCTATGGTTTTTTTCATATTTCTCTTTACATTGCTCTTGTTGTTATTGTTCTTACGTTTCAATGTTACTCTTCTATCTTACTGTTATTTTTTATTGTTACTCTTCTAGCCAGTGTGACCAGATTTTAAAATAAAGTTAAGCTAAATCACGTTTCAAAAAGAGCTAAAATAAGCTAAAAATTAAAATTTTAAGCCATAAAATAAAGCTAAACTTTTTTTGGCTTCTTACACGTTGCAATAGTTTCTTATTGCTAAAATAACGTTAAATATATACATACAAAACACATTTTTCTATTATTTGAAATAAAAAATATTGAATAATATTTAATTAAATTATTTATTCATTATTATATTTGAGTTTTAAAGAAAAACAACACAAAAACTGTCCAAAAATTTAAAAATATTTATACTAAAATACGAATCCGTTTTTTAAATTAATTAGTCTTATTAACAGAAAACCTATTTCCTAATTTTTCTTTTAAGAAAATTCATGCCGCTGAATACAAATTCAACTCAACTCAAAGAAAATTTTTAAAACTCTTATAGGCAATATTAATTTAACTTTTCCATTGTAACTCCAAACTTGCAATCAATGTCACCTACACATTTTGAAATTTGTCATTTCTCTTACAAATGCGCAATTTACATTTTGTATTTTTAAATTATTTTTCAATGAAAAAATTTTATTTAGTTGTTTTTTATGGGAATTGTTACAATTTAAGTTTAAAATTTCTTTAAACGCACTAATAATCCCAAATTAATATTTTACTTATTAAGTAAAATATATATTTTTTTTTTTTTAATTTAAAATACATTGAAATTGATTATTGAATTAAATTATAATTTTTAACCTTCTTCCTTCGCCCAAAAAAGGGTACTATAAGTTTGTAGTGTGTGTCTGTACATTTGTGCATCTGTACGAATCCACGTACAGACCAAAGTGCTGCATCGATTTTGAATTAGTTTATGTTTTGTTCGCAAGGTGACTTGAGTGTTCTTAGCTTTGTTTGAAGAAAATCTGTCCAGATGTTCAGAAGATATCACATCTTTTCTAGATATATTTAGTTGAATCTGTGTGTCTTTGACGCCGTATCTCCCAAACGGCTAGACCGATTTTAATTTTGTTTTTGTCGTTTGAAAAGTGACTTGATCTCGTCTATAATTGAAGAAAATCGGTTCAGCTACTTAGTCAGTACGCTTGGGGGTTCTTAAAATGTTTAATTTTTGTCATTATAACTTTTTTATGTCTTTAACATATTTTTTGAGAACAGGCAATTTAGATTAAAAAACGGCTAAAAAAGCTAAATGAGTTCTTAAAAAAAGCTAGAAAATAAACTAAGAGCTAAATGGAAATTTTGCAGCTAAATCTCAAAAAAATAAGCTAAATTTTGCTCAAAATAAGCTAATATGGTCACGCTGCTTCTAGCTTATTGGTTATATGAGTGGAGAGAAGTAAAATTAGACGTGCAAAAAAACATCGTATGAATGCAAGGAATTTTTGGTAGCAACTTCAAAAGAGAATTAAGAAAAATAGACGTCATAAATTTCACCGTGTGAATTAGCACTTACAAAATTTAAAATAATTTTGTTTTCGCTCCAACCGGAAACGAAAACGAAAATTCGTTTATTCATTAATTTTTTATCTTTTTTGAGTGTGCTCTCCTGCAAAACAGTAAAATAAGCACATTTTTCTTATTAACACAGATACATATATAGGTTGATAAACACAATACCCTTCCTTGCGTCGTGCAGTCGGGTAAAAGTTCAAACTTTTAAATATGAAATGTAAATGCAGAGTATAGCTTTGCAATCTCTACCACTACAGAAATTTTTTAAATTTCAACTCTTATTTGATTTCGCTTCGTTGTTGTTTCTTATCTACCCTTTATGTTTCTATATATGTATGTACATATTTATGTACATCGAACAGATCATATATTTAAGGTATTAAAATTAGTCACTGTCCACTGAAATTTAAATTATCATAATCATCTATCTATACTATTAAGTAGATGACAAAGAAGCCATCTAACGAAACCGTTTAGTTGCATTTTTATGACAATCTTTATATATCTCTTCAAAGTTTTAATGTTCTTTATCGTTTTCTGTACAAAAAAATAAATTCTTTCATACAATAATCGTAACAATTGTCAGCATTTTTGCTTTAGTCTCCAAATTAGAGTGGGATGTTTAAAGAAGAGGATTTAAATTAAATCGCTTCCATTTGTATTCACTTGTGCACGTCTTGGATGCAATAAACATAAAATGCAGATTGTTAGACATTCATTCGTCCAAGTTCAGACGTTATGGGTGGGATTTGTTAACAATAAAAAGTGTTACAAAGTTATAGTTAAAAGCTAAAAACGATGTATGTAAGTATGTAGATGCTGGTGTTCTGTTAAATTGTGCATTTTAAGCGAAAGTTAAATTTTTTAATCCAAAAATATAAATTAAAAAGTTTTTAACTTTTAGTGCATAGTTGGAAATATTGTACTGATTTCGATTAAAGATTTTCATTAAATTATGTTTATTTAAAAATTTTTAATGAAAAACTTTAAAATACAAGTAACAAATATGAACCGTGAAGGTTATAAGAGTATTAGCAAATGTTTTCTATCAAACACACTTGAACTTTTTTGAACTTATTACGGATGCTGGTATTTAGTTGCTGTAGTAATTCACAAAATGCTGTTGGGCACTGTCAGTGTTACCATTGATTTATCTCTTATACCGGGGAATGGGTGGTTCAAACCCAATGCCGTCTACTAATGAATCCTAGATGAAAATCTTTGGTCAAAAACGGTAAAACTAAAAAATCAAAAAATTATAAAATAGTAAAATCTAAAAAAATCGCCAAAAACAAAAAAAAAATCGCCAAAACGAAAAAAACACCAGATTAAAAAAAATTTCTAGAACTAAAATAAATCGCGAAAACCCGGAAAAATCGCCAAAATGAAAAAACCCTTAATTAAAAAAACGCCAATATGAAAAAATCGCCAAAATAAAAAAACACCAAAAACAGAAAAAAAAATTGCCAAAATGAAAAAATCGCCAGAATAAAAAAAACCCAAAAAACAGAAATAAAATCGCAGTATGAAAAAAAAATCGCTAATATGAAAAAAATTGCGAAAATGGAAAAAACCCCAAAAAGAATAAAAAACGCCAAAACGAGAAAAAAGCGAAAAAACTGAAAAAATCGTTTAAACTGAAAAAAACTTAAAAAAAGGAAAAAACCACATCAAAAAAATTCAAAACCGAATGTACGGAACCCTTCGTGCGCGAGTCAAAGTCGCACTTTACTGAATTTATTTTGATTGCAATGCGTATACAACAACAATAACAGCAACAACTAAACGCTGAACAACAGAAATTAAAAATTAGAAAGTAAAAGTAAAGGCATTTACCATAGATGAGCACTCCAGTATCACTAAAATTTTAGTAAAAATAATAAAAAAATTTTAACCAGTAAATTTTTACTGATTACTAAAATTTTTTTTACAGTTTTTACAAAGTGCCTAAATGATTTATTATATGATGAGGTGCATTGAATTTTCAGTAATCAGTAATGCCCGTATTCATAATGAAATTCTACCAGGTCACTAAATATTTTTCATACAAGTTTCAAAATTTTAATGAAAAGAACTTTGCCACTTGCTACAATTTTATTATGACTACGGCCCTACGATTTTACTGGTAATGCAAATTAAATTTCATTAGCAGTAAAAATTTACTGAATTTTTTTAGTAATCAGTAAATTTACTGCTTGCTGCAATTTTTAATGCAGTACATATACATACATATGTATACTGCAGTGTGCCCATTTACTAACCAAATAACTTTAATAAAACAAACAAAAACCAACAAATTCTTATGTATTTATAATATTGAAAGTTTTGATACTTTTAATTAATTAATTAAAAAAAAAAAATATACTAAAAGCATAAGTACTTCCAACTATAAAAAAATTTTTCATTACTAGATGTTTACACATCTTCTCTGTGATCGGACTCACATTGCTTTTTGTTTAACGATTTTTAATAAGCCCTAGACTTTGATATCTTTTTGTTCTTACCAACCCAAAAAAATTTTAAAAAAAGGTAATCGAGTTTGGAATTAAGCATTTTTGGTGGAGGCTGTTCCTTACTGGATTACCAACTTAATGATTTTAACAAGGCGTGTGACTAAAATAATCCATTCTTGAGAAGTAGTTTATTGTAGAAGTTAATTATTTTTTTTTTACTTTTGGGAAAGAGTTATTTTTTTCTTGATGCAACTACTTTTTTTAGTAAAAAAAATTAATTTTTTTTAAAATATTGTTTTACTACGAAATACACGGTTTTGTAAAATTTCTTTTATAAACTCAATTGAAATGGGTTAAATTTTATTTATATCCGTGCATATATTGTTGTTACCTATAAATACTATATAGAAAAATTTCAATTGTTTTGATTGATGAACTTTTATTAAACTGTAAATGAAAAAAATTATTTGGAACTACTTATATACAGAAAAAAGTATTCACCAAATAATATTTTCAATTAAAAGTTTAATTGATTCAATTAAATTTTTAATTGTATTAATTAATTTGAGTGGGAAAACTTAATTGATATTATCAAATTGCTTATAGGTGAAAATTAAATTAATTTTTTAATTGATATTACAAATATTTTGATTAATATTATAAAATCATACATATTACTTTTTGTGTGTACTTAAATAATAATTTTTCAAAATATAAGTACTTATGTTTTAGTTTTAAATAAATAGGTAGTCAACTTAGAAATATATAAAGGGTGTCCCAACAAGAACGCAAGATTTAAATTTGACGCCATTCGAAGTGTCATTGTTTGACATTTGAACAATTGTTATTGTTTGCTAGCAGAAGGTACAAGGTTAGTAAAAATGGAGCGCTACACGAATGATCAACGAGATTAATGGATAAATTTGCCGAAACTGGGTCTGTTCGTTATGTAAATACAACAACGCGCCTTCGACCAGGTCGATCGACCGAAAATGTCGCAGCTGTACGTGATGATGTCGCTCAAACGCAGGTCAAGCGCAAACAGTCAATGGTGTTCGGTATCGTGAAATGATAACCAGTTTTTTCGTGCCTAGAATTGAAGAAATGAATGTGGAGAGCATGTAGTTTCAACAAGACGGCGCCACATGTCATACAGCTAGATAAACAATTCAATTGCTACATCAGTCATTTCCCGGTCGTGTTATTTCGCGTTTTGGAGACCAAAATTGGCCGCCTAGATCATGCGATTTAACACCATAAGACTTTTTATTTGGGGTTTTTTGAAGTCGATGGCTTACGCAAATAAGCCGACGACGACTCAAGCCTTAAAAGAGGAAATTGAACGCTGCATTAATGAAATACCGCAGCATTTATGCAAAACAGCCATTGAAAATTTCATTAAAAGATCGCGTGTGTGCCAGCAAAGCCGCGGCTTCCATCTGCCCGATTTGTTGTTCCACACATAACCTCGTTTTGTCTACTTTACGATACAATAAAGTTTCACGATTTTTTTTTAATATCTGTGTTTTATTTAAAATTTAAATCTTGCGTTCTTGTTGGGACTCCCTTTATATAATTTAAGGGAAAACGCCACGTATTTAAATATATTTGAACATATTGTCGAAAAAGAAAAGTAAAATGCAAAAAATTTGTTATGACAGTAACATATATATACATAGCGAAAATAATTCTATTAATATAGTGCAAACTATCTAACATTGTAATGCTCGTCATTAATATTCTTTAAAAATTAACTGCCAGTTTATAGAAGCCATGTAAAAATTCTCGGCTGTCTATTTATAATGAAAACAAAAACAAATTTTGAGTGCTTTGTTTTTGTTTTCAATATAAATAGCCAGACGAGAATTTCCACATGGCTTCTATGAACTGGCAGTAAATATTCTGTAAATTCTTTAATACGGAAAAATATAGCAGACTATCTATCACCCTTATTCCAGTTGTCTACATATACGCCACTTTAACACAATACCAACAACTTAACTTAACTTTTATTTTTGAAATTAGAAATTACTCTATTGAGGTGGAGAAGTGTACTTTAACTTTTTTAATGTTAATTATATAAGAAGTTCATGAATTTGTTTGTTTTGAATTGGTTTATTTCTTTTGAATTGTTTTGTTTGAATTGTTAAGGGTCAAAAAAACTTAAATTTGTTTTTGTTTCCAACACTAATGTTCGATAGACAAACAGGCCCTTACAGACTGTTCAACGATGTCGAAGCTAGGAATTCTTTCTCGTTCTAAGCGAAAGTAAATTGATTTGGGTTCATCAACAACGAACATTTATTCAAATGGGAACTCGAAAGAAAACGTAACTGTTTTCATATAAAAACAGTTCAGCTACGTCGACAAGACTATGAACAATACGAACTCACATGTCAAAATCACTCACTTGCTATTTTGCTTTCGACTGGTACAATTTATCTCCCAAGAAGTCATTAAAGTTGCCAAAAAGATTATTTAATCACTTTATTATTTTTTTGATTCAAATTTTTTAAATTATTTTTTTATTTTTTCACGATAGGCATTAAGGGCCTAAATGTGTAAAACGCAACGCCAAGCGTTGTCAAATTTTATATGGAAAAAATTTAAATTACAAAACCAAAATACATACAAAATTTATCAACGCCTAGCGTTGCGTTTTACAAAATTAGGCCCTTAATATGTATTAAAATATTTTTGAACAATTTTGTTTTGATTATTGCTTTATATTCATTTTACAAAGTACTCGCATATTTCAAACACAACGAATGTAGTTGTAAAACAAAACAATGATAAATAGGTGTTGTAGTGCGACTATTTTGTTGAATGTTTTTTCATTGTTAAATATGGTTGTATTTAATCTCATACAAATGACTAGTCTTATTTTTAAATTTTAAAGAAATCGACTAAATATAATGAAAATTCCTATCTGGCAATGTTTTAATTCATTACCACGTAAGAAACATAAACTGATAAACGTAAGTACATGCGAACGAGTATGCAATTTTTTTTTCGTTTATGATTTATGCATTTATTTTATTTTTTTGGAAAAATTATTCTTATTCGTCTAAATTTGGTGAATCATATTTCTTTGAAAAAGGTTTAGATTCTCAAAATGTATTAATACTCGTATAAAAGTATACTTGTTTTGCGTATTGTCATGGAATTCTTTAACAGCTTCTGTAAATATTATTAACGCAAATAAAGTATTTGAAAGTATGTACTACATAAATCTGCTGCAAAAAGCAAATTTTTATGATTCAAACAGGACCACCTAACAGATGAATTGCTCATAAATAATTTTTATTTCTCTGTTTGACTTGGCAACTACTGCCATGTCCTTGACAAAATGTAGAGCAAAAGCATTAAATAAATTGGCCCAGCAGCACCGATGAACACACAATGTTATTTAAAAAAAAAAATAACTCTTTCCATATTAATGCAACCATTAAATAAATAACCATCTTCATCACCATTCTTATTATCATGATCACTCAGTGAGAAAGAACTTCAGCAACAATAACGAAGGTAAAATAGAAACGTTTCACACTTTTTTGCATAATGTTTGTATGATTGTGTGTGTCAGTGTATGAGATGTGCAATTTCTGCATTTACGTTTCCACTGATCATTGCAATGCTCGCAAGTTCAAGGTCAAAACAGATCAAAGAATAAATAAATCCTTTTTACAAGTATACTCTTATTGAAATGGATCATTTAACCCTGTTAATATATTTTTACGCTCTTACGTAATTCCGTCTAACAAAAGTATTTTTAGTTCGTCTATTTGTTTCTGCTTGTTGTTTGTTGCTGCCACATAAATGATCATAAATGTTGAAATGTACAACACATGTTGCATTACTTATAAACTCACACGCAAACATACACAATTCCGTGCACTTTTATGATTATGTTTGGTAATAATCGTAAAATACATAAAAGATAAAGTTGCTTACTTCCATTTAAATTTTAGTAGATCGGCAAAATACGCAATATCACAAAAACACTATGTTTTAGGTAATACGTCCTTCAGGAGAAAGTCAGCTTTACTTTTATGTCCCAAAAGAAAATTAGGAAAAATGCAGTTTTCGTGGACTTAATAAATAAAATATATAATTCCAAATTTAATAAATAAATGAATTTGTGCGAATGTCGTACATAAGTATGTACATAAATAAGTATATGTATGTATGTATACTCTAAAACACTTTTGTTGAAAATTAGGTCGATAATAGTAGGCAATACTTTACAGACTACTTTCTACTTAAAATTACAAAACTATATTTTTAAAACGTTTGTTGTTCTTGAGCACAATATGTTTAATTTTGAATAAAATATGTTTAACCATGGGTGAGAGTAAGTTTCATTTACGCCCTTTTCAATAAAATTGCAAACATTTACTAAACACCTGATCAGAATATCGGAAAGCAAATTATTTTTAAAAACACTGTTTTTATTAGAAAGACTCCGTGAAATGCACTAAATCATTATTATAATTAGTAAACACTTTTTTGCATTTTGAATACGCATAAATGTAAATGAGAGATTCTTTTAATTTCGCACCTAAACATTTTACCAGTTTTACAATATTTACTGTTCACTATTTACATAAAAAATTATACTACGAGTATTGTTATTTACTTATAAACTGCTTTAAACACCAGAAATTTAATTTTAATTAACTTAATAAAAAAATATATGGCGTGCTTCTATTGCAACTTGTACACTTTTGTACTTTTACTTTATTTGTTAAACATATTTCTGCTGTTTTACGCACACTTTGCTTAAAAATAAATACTATTGAAATTTCAAGCTTGGATCACAGGATTGGCACAATGTACCAATTTTCGTCGTCTCACTGAAATAAATTCATAAGCAACAAGGTAAATTTGTTTTATTTCTTAACTAATTGAAATATAATTACATAACTGGACCACACTGCATTGGTAATAAAGCCATATAGACTTATTCAAGAATTAATTAAGTAATAATGTCAATTTGGCTTATTACTTTATTATTATGACTTTATTGCAGTGAGCCGACGAAAATTGGTACATTGCACTGTGGGTAAAAAAAGGGGTTTTTTTTTTGGCATAAAGTCATTTTTTTTTGGATTCATATTTTGAAATTTAACTGATTTCCTTAATCTAGATACCGGTATTAGAAAAAAAATTATTAAATATAAATTTGGGTGGCAACACTTTCTGCTGGCATGCTTTTAAAGTCACTTTGTTTTTGGTACAACTGGCGGTAAACATCAGCTGAGTTCGAGTGCTTGTGAAAGTTGAAGTTGACTAAATTAAAAAGTGTTGTTATGGAAAATATTAGTGAAGGTATGTAAAATTATTACCTGCTACCAATTTGGTCATTATTATGTACTGTTGTCCAATTGTGCAATGTTTTATTTATGTATAATATTAGATTGAACATAACATTTATATTTGCGTTTCGTGGATTATACATAATTTTTGAAGAGCAAACCAGTGCAAAAATTTACAAATAGCAAATTATTAATTAAATTGTTTAGAATAACCATTATTGCTCCAATTTGCTACATTTAAACATAATAGCTTTTTTAGGTAAAAAAAACTGATAGGTGGGCTACAACGAGTTATTTGGGTAAATAAATTAAAAATTGAATTCGCTAAAGAAAGTACAGCTCTTATATTAAAGGAAATAGAAAATTTGCATAAATTAATACCAAATTAAATTTAAATAATTTATACCAAAAATACCGCTTTTTTGAATAGACGGACGTATTTTTTCAAGGGGGAGGCGGAAAAGGCGTGGTCCAATTAAAAAAAAACCAAATTATATTTTGTTGTTACCTAAATACTTGCAAGGTTTTAAGTCTCTAGCTTTAAAATTACAATTAATGCCAAAAATATCGCTTTTTTCCCACAGTACATTATGCCGATCGTGTGATTCAGGCTTAAGCAAAGATTTGAATTTTTGTGTAAAATAGGACAAATATAGTTTTTTTATGAAAATAACAACAAACTCAATATAAAGTTTGACATTAAGGATATTTCAACAAAAAATTTGACAATATATGATCCATTAATATTATAGAGTCTAGTCTTTCAATCTTCAATGTAAGACAGAGTTTCATGAGAAGCTTTGGGAATAAAAAGAGATATCCAGGGCAATCATGAACAAAATTCCGCGTGAAATTTTTCCCTTGAAACAATTCCATCTCATTCATGATAGCCCTGATTATTTACTGAATGAAGTCTTACTTCACAACAAACAAAGTAAACAACTTTATAATAGTTCTAAATCTAAAAATGCTCTTTATTAAAGAAAAAACAACAAACAAAATTTTTTGTAGTGGCGGTATAAAGTGTTTGATGCAAGTGGTCTAACGTAAGTGTAAATCAACACAAAAACATAAATATGAAAAAGGCCAAGTTCTTACCAAAAATTTCGGCAATTAAAAGTAGTGACATATAAGTTTTTACCAAGTTCTTGTTTGGCACAACACCTAACATTGAAATATGCTATGCATTATATAAATTTGTAGTCGTAAGGGTGTCATATGATTTTTAGATAATCTGCTAACTTGACAATATTTTCACCAATATAAAGAAATTAACAAATATTTATTATTCTCTCTTTTTTAGCAAGGTAAAAATATTGCCAAGTTAGCAGATTGTCTAGAAGTCATATGACTCCTTTACGATTACAAATTTATATAATGCATCGTATATTTCAGTGTTAGATATTATGCCAAACAAGAACTTGGTCAAAATTTATATCTCACTACTTTAAGTGGCCCAAATTTTGGATAGGAACTTGGCCTTTTTTCACATTTATGTTTTTGTGAGGATCTGATTACTTTTTGAAAAATGTTCTATAATAACGCTTTTCAAACTTAAAATTTCTAGTGTGTTTTCTTCCTATTCAGGATCACTGTGCCAGTTAAAAATGGCATAGTTACATAAAATAATGGGTTAGAGCGTGATGGGCGTTGAATTGTAGAACTTAAAAATGCACTATTGTGTTATTACAACGGGTCGCTAGTGTGTACGCAATTGGGTTAGAGTGATCTGAAAAGAAATATGTAAAATGCAGCGCAAATTTTAGTGGGCGTGACCCTGCCTATTTTCTCAGTATATTTACATATTAAAGTCTGCTTAGCCTAAGTACATAAATCAAAAGGATATGTCAAATGTGACTGCAAAGTTTCAATAGGGTAGGTGGTGCATTAATTTTTGGATTTTCCGATTGAATGAATCAATTAGGACTATTTGTCTACAAAATGTCAGCTTTCTACAGTATAATATGACGTAAAATTTTTATGGGCCTGGCCCCTCCGACTTTTATTTCTACTAGTGCTTATGGTTCATGTAAAGTTTCGTAGGAAAACCCTAATGAGAAATACATGAGTAATAGACTAAAAACTGCTAAGCCGAAGCACATGACAGAAAAAGCTAAGATTTATAGGTGAAGAGGTCACGGCTACTTTTCAAAACAGGAAATTTATACTTTGGATAAGTGCAATCTGTATGAAAAGTTTCAATAAAATTGAACTTAATTTTGAGTTTAAAGTGCTTGTTCCCGCCCCCTGATTGAAACTTCTGTTTTTTTATATTTTTCTTAGTGACCTCTGATCTAAATTTATTTGAATTTCAGCTATCTATTGCGAATTGGAGTTTTAACGGCCTCCATACAGGATAAGACTTCTTGGTTTTAAGATTTTCCCATTGGCTTACTCATCCACACTTACTTGTGTGTAAAATTTCAGCTCTCTAGCGCGAATTATACCTTAAAATTGTATGAGCATTACCCTTCCAACTATTTCAAATTCACAATTTTGTTGTGAACAGCGCTTATAATGCATGCTAATTTTCTTCTAAAATATGCTAGATCGAAATAGATTGAATACAAAGCAAACATTTTATGGGAGTGATTATGCCCACTTTTTTAGGAGATAGTTTAAATTCTTGTATACGTGCAACGTGTATGCAAGGTTTCACTAAAATGGCTTGAGTTAAAATATATACATTAAGTTTTTAGTTCCAAACAATATTAGCGTGGCCCCGCCCATTCTGGTAAATTCTTTTGGGTTTTCAGATTTTGCTAGTTGGTTTCTCAGCTAGACCTACTTGTATATCAAATTTCAGCTCCTTAGCGCAACTTTATTGTATGGGCGCAACCCTGCCCATTTTTGGAAACTCATGATTTTTTTTCGGCCAATGATTATTATTCGTGTCAAGTTTCGTTGCAAATAGATCATAATACCTACACAAATAGTATATCTAAATATGCTGAGCCGTAGAACATGAAAATGAGATTTATATTGAATGGGCGTGTCAACGCCCATTTTTTTAATAAAAAATTTTGTGCAAATTTGGATCATTTCTAATGATTTTTACATAGCGTTGTCATTGCAAAAACTTCTCTTTTTCGAATATATTCAGTGAGTCCGAAGTCATATTCATGATGTTAAGTTAATTTGATTTTTCGTATGTTCTTTTTTATTTTCCTAAATTTCCTCTAAATCAATATATTTTTTATATATAAAAACCTAATATTTCATGACATGGATTACATTTTCTTAGAAAATTGAGACACATCGTGAGTATTTGCGAAAACTACAAATTATCTTAAACTTTGCATAAGAGAAATAGCTTCTTAATTAATTATCTTAATTAATTGTTGTTAATAACACTGCTCTGCAAAAAAAGAAATGAAAAATGTCGGAAGCAAAAACTTCATTATGTGATTTTAATGGACTTTTCTGTGCTGAATCTAAATCTATTTACAAATTGATTCCATCTAGTTTCTTATTTAAATAACCTACTGATATTGGAACATTGAATACATATTTATTATGATAAAAGTGAAAACTCTTAGTCATGAATGACTTATATGATAAAAAAATTAAAACCCTAATTGAAATAAAATACTACTATAACATAAAAAAAATCAACAGAACCATGAAATAAGTCCCAAATGAAAAATAAAATAACTCCCAATGATTTTTTAATACAAAAAATAATTTCATAATGAAATAAGTCCCAATGCATTGGAAATTACTATGCAGAAAATCTTCAGTTGGCAGTGCCTTATGTGTATTTTCATGACAAGAGAAATGCCGCTGATGCAAAAGAACCTTAGATAGAGATGCAGGTTATGGAGAAAATTCAAACGTTAGTTATCCCGCTAATAACGTGTTGTTTTCCTTTTGTTTGTATAGGGTGTTTTTTAAGAGGTATAGAACTTTGAATTGAAATAAAATACAAGAAAATCGTTTTAATGTCCATCAATTTGGCTTAATTGGAAGGATAATTTTATGCCATTATTGCTTAAATATGATTTCGGGCCTGTGGCCGCCGCGGCTGGCTCGAATAAAGCCAATTCTACAGGTCCAATTTTCAACCACTTTTTCGAGCATATGGGGCCGTATGTTGGCAATAACGCCACGAATGTTGGCTTCCAAGTCCCCTAACGTTTCTAGTTTGTTGGCGTAGACGAGCGATTTCACATATCCCCAAAGAAAATAATCCAATGGTGTCAAATCACACGATCTTGGTGGCCAATTGACAGGTCCATTCCGCGAAATTATGCGCTCATCGAATGTTTCCTTCAATAAATCGATTGTGACGCGCGCTGTGCGGCATGTAGTGCCGTCTTGTTGGAACCACAACTCATCCACATTCATGCCATCCAATTCGGGAACAAAATAGTCGGTTAGTCGGCTCCAATTGCTGTGCACGGTGGCGAATCGATTCATTCGGGTCCTCTTCAACACTTTGCTCTACAGCGGCAATTGTTTCTTCGGTGCGCACTGCTCGACGTCTCTGCGGATGCGTATCATCACATAGAGTAAACGTAGTGCGAAAACGATCCATGATTAACCGAAATAATTGCTCTGATGGACGATTATGTCGACCATAAAATGGACGGAGCTTGCGGTAAACTTCGCGAACTGAACCATTATTTTCGAAATAAATTTGCACGATTTGCAAGCGTTGTTCTTTTGTCAACCTGTTCATGATGAAATGGCAAACCAAACTAAATATTAATCACTTGACAGCTGACAAAATGGCCGCCAGTTAAAAAAGTGATGCCAACTTAAAGTTCTATACCCCAATAAAAAACACCCTTTATATATTTGTTTTGGGAGTTATATCATTTTTCTTAGGACTTACTTCATTAAAAACTACTTTATTTTTATTGTGAGTAATTCCACTGGGACCTGTTGCATTTTTTGTGATAAATTTGATTTTTTTTTGGGACTTATTTCATTGGAAGTTATTTCGTTTTTAATGAAATAAATTCCAATTATTAGGAGTTATTTAATTTGAACATTTTTTCTGATTAGGACTTATTTCATTTTGGTCAGGAAGTTGGGAGTTATTTCATTTGGGACTTAGGTCATGGTATCAAATCAACTACTCTCTTATTTTCTAAACGGCTGAACCGATTTTCTTTAAACGTAGCTAAGAACACTCTCGATCAAGTCACCTTTCAAACATAAAAAACTAATTTAAAATCGCTTCAGTCGTTTGGTCTGTACGTGTACTTGTACAGACACACAGATACACAGACACACACTACAAACTTCCCTGCAGAAAGTGCGAATAGTGAAATTGTAGTGATTTATTTGTGACATTGTCAGTAGTACTACTGACCAGGTGTACCCCAGCCAATGTAATCATCTATTGACATTTAACATTAGCTTGTCATTGGGAATCCACCACTAGACTGTAGCACTACTGACTAAGTAGTTCTTTTCGGATCACGTGAAGACATTGACACCAAAGATTCACTAGCAAATTGTATGGGCTCTAGTCTATAATATCGATATTTCCTCACTCGTTGTCAATAGTAAAATTATAGTGATTTTCTAGTGACATTGTCAATAGTGCTACTGACTAGGTGTACCCCAACCAATGTAATCGCCTATTGACATATAACATAGCGTTGTCAGTTAGAGTTTTTAATTTGCTTATGAAGCAAATAGTTAAAAGAACAAACTCAACAAAATTGTTTTGTAATAATGGGTCCAAAATTAATTTAAACTACGAATCTCAGCGAAAGACTTTTTGCACTTACAAAATCAAGGTAAATCTTTTGGGGAGATTGACAAGTTAATGGATGGTAGCTGATTTATCATACTGACAGTAATAAAAAATTTTAAAAGCAAATCTTATCTTGATAGTGCTAAGGTTAGTGTCAGTCCGAGCATATTAACCGAAAGAAATTTTAAAATTTATCGAAAAATAACGTCTATACAGCTTGCAACAGATATAAAGTGATGTTTTGGAAAATACGTGCACTATAAAACTGTTCGGAGATTGTTGCATGAAGCTGGTTACAACTCACATGTGTCTAGACGAAAACCATTGATATCTGTTATCAATTAGAAGAAACGAATTTCGTGTGCAAAACAGTTTGAAAACAAGCGAAGTAGCTTCTGGGATCAGGTGATGTTGCCAGGTGGGAGCAAGTTTAATTTTTTTCAACCAAATGGGTATTCCAGTGCATGGCGAAAGTCAAACACTGCATATGAAGAAAATTATATCACACCAACAGTAAAGTATGATGGTGCGGGAGTTATGGTCTGGCGCTGTATGTCTACTTCGGGAATTAGGGAACTCGTAAATATTGATGGAATAATGGATAAAACTGTTTACCTTGACATTTTCATTTGCATTCGAGCACTTAAATGACTCTAACAATTTAGCTCATAACGCACATCTTGCCATATCCTCCTCAGCCCCCATACCCAAATCCTATCGAGCATTTGTGGGAGGAATTGGACCGAAAAGACCGAAATGAACCATTTCAAACAAATTTGACCTTAAAGAAGCGTTATCTAAAGAATGGCTTAAAATTGGAGAAAATATAACAAAAAATAGTGCACTTCACGCCAAATACACTTAACACAGTTATTTGGCAAAAAAAGATTGCCTATTATATATTAATTCGAGTTTATACCTGGTTTTTCTTTTGATAACAATGATTGTAGCTATATCTTTGTCCCCCAAGAATACTGAGCTTTTTTAATATATTTCGTTATTGTTTTACCTGTGAAGAAAATCTGTTTATTTTTCATTATTATTTCTTATATATTATCTTCATAAATATTTTGTTTTTCGGAAAACATAAAAATTTACAGTTGGTTTCAATGTGCAGTTTGTGCATATAATTAAGTCCAGCACTGTATATGTACATAAGTACCTACCTACCTAATAACGAAATTAGAGAAAAATCTTGCAACTTTAATATCGATTAACACGAAAAACTAAGGACTTCCCTTCCAATTTACATATTACCACATTGCGTCGGCAATATATAAAATTTTTCATTTCAACATTTATGTTTGTTGGGACAATAAAAGTTGGATTTTAACTGATTTTGTTGCTGTATCAGTATTACGCACAGCAACCATTATTATTTTATTGCAGCCATTGTGATTTTTAACTCCACCCATTTCATGCTATTTGTTAGCAGAGATGGAAAAGTGTGTACAAATATAATACAATAATAATTTGGGAGATTATTAAATAGTGTGCATTTGCATTAACGTATGTACATATGTATGTATGTAAGTATGTATATTTATGTGCATATACACCTAGCCGCAAAACTCTACATACGGCTGAATATTTTTAAAAACTTATTGTAAACTTTTTTATTTTATAATAGAAGTAGTTAACATTAAATAAAAATATCACATTTGATTTCAGCAAACAATATTAGAGTGAGCAAAAAGTAATAAAATTCAATATTTTATCCGATTACAAAAGTGTACATACGATGTATTGTTGATTATATCAATTTGCACGAAAAGCGTTCTCGTACTCGAAAAGTGGATAAATGGGAGAGGTTTTGTGACAATAATGTTCTTCTTTTTCTTGCACTAAACCGCCAGTACTTTTTCTTCGTGCTAGTTTGGGCGAACAGAAAATCAATCAGCTGTTTGAAAACTACACAATTACAAAGTAAAATGAAATATTCCTAAAACCTAAAAAATTTAAAAATATATGAAAAATTTTTGAAAAATAGTGGTGACCAAATTTTGTAAGATGTTAAATTAAATTAAGAAAAAAACCTATATAAGTATGTTGAATCATGTAAGTAAATAAGTGCGTGTGTGTACATAAGTATGTGTTTAGTTATTATGTGACGTTTTTTTGTGGTAACATGTTGGTTTTTCGTTTTCCCGTACTTTTGTGCATCTTTATATATTATTGAGAGAAATTATAGTTTCCTCTCATTTTACCAAACTTTACCCGAAAAGTTAAGAAAAAAAATATTGTGCTACGTTTTTTAAATTATAGTGTATTATTATTTCACCAATCCTTGCTGTTCGTTCCGATTGCAAAAAACTTTGCAAATTTAGGCAAATTCAAGATTTGTCCGGCTTTTGTCATTGAATTCTTTTCATTTGAAAGCTTGATGACTCATTTTGGGGGAAATACCGATATTTTTCTGTGCGGCCACGCCCTTCATCAGCACCCATGTCTATCTCTTGGGGTAGAGATTATTATTGACATTTGCAATGAAATGGAATATGAGAAATGATTATTTTGTATACAATTATTGATTTACATTTGATAAACACATTTGTAAGCATCACTATTCATTTTCTGTTTTCTTTCCATTTTTAATTTTCTATTTAGGTTAGCACGAAGTTATATTACTCTACCTACGTATGTTTAACTAGTCTTGCTTATCTTTTACGATCATCACATTAATTATTTTTACTTATTCGATGTACCGTCGGTACATACATGTAAGTATTATTGTAGTGGCTATTATGTTAAATTTTTTTAACTTTCTACATTTGATTTTACTTTCCAGCATTATGAACCGTGATTGCCAAGTGAACATATTTTTGTTATGTAACCATGATGATATATAAGCAAAATCTAATTGTTAAAACATGGCTAAATGAACATAAAATTATAAAATAAAAGGTTCGTTCTGCTTTATCTATATTTAATACAATTCAAACGGGTATGTACACATTTGCGACGTTGGCTTAGTGTCAACTGTTGCAAAAAAGTTGGTTTTTTATCTGGAAGTTATAAAGAGGGTCCAATATAATACTCCAGAATTAATATTTTTAAAAATTAAACATTAAATAAAAATTACCTAAAATCGTATGTAGAGTTTTGCGGCTAAGTGTACATGTGTATATGTGCGAGATTGGCGGTCCTCACTTATTTAACATGATCATGCGTGAGCAAAATAAACAAAACGGCCTGATTAAGCGTAATAATAATGTAATATCTGTTTTCTACGTTACAGTTACATAACATTACAGTCGGCTAACTGAGCCTTTAATTTAAATTTTGTCGTAAGCAACAATTTATCTGAAATTGAATTTTTTATTGAAATTAAAATTTTATGGGCTTGCCCATAGTTTAGAATTATTAAAATGCTGAAATTATTGATAATTTTTAAGATACAGAGTGGAAAATTCTATCGTAAGTTGCAATTTACGTATGTAAAACAAATTTGAATATTATTAAAAAAATACCTTCTCCTGAAAAATTTCATTTATGTCGCTTACGATTAAATCGAAAATAAGGCTTGTAGCTTATGGATTATAGTTTAGTTATTTTAATTTTTAGATTAAGGCAGAGAAAATACGGTTGTAATATATAAACTCGAACTGAAACTGGTAGTGACAATATACTCACATAAATGCACAGATCGATGGTTTACTAACGCAACCTCGTAACTTAAAAACTACTACTTTTCAGGAGAGACAAAAAATGATTTATAACAAGTATTTAAACATTTTTAATATATGTTTTTTTTATAATCTAATTACTTGGATGATTTTTGTTAAATTTTCAATTAAATACTTGTAAATTTTCATTAAATACTTGTTATAAATCATTTTTTGTCTCTCCTGAAAAGTAGTAGTTTTTAAGTTACGAGAAAGTGAGAAAGTTACCAGAAGCTTTGCTTGTATGATTTAGGTGCGTCTAAAAAACTGCCTGCCAAATGTAATATTTTCAAACTTGCGAAATGAACTTCTTAATTTTCTGCCCATATTGCACCTCCTTTGCAGTGAAAGTCATCTTCTTTTTCTTATAAATTTTTAATATACAATGAACTCGCGATAACGTAAAGGGCTAAAACCTGAAAGTGTTCACGCTTGCGCATGGTAAACCTAGCGAACAATTAAAATACAAAACAAAGATTCACTGATACTTATTTTCATAACTATTTCTGAACTCCTTCTTAGATTAGGAGAGGCAGGTTGCTGAGAAGATAATGTAAGTTTTCATCTCAAATGGGTCCAAATAATAAGTCCCTTTGTGTTAGCTGAGATTAGGAAAGGGATAGTGAAAGTACAGATTATGAAGGGACCGATAGAGAATCTTAATTAACTATTTAATTTTTACAATTCTGCTATTGTGCGTTTAGTTAATTTTTATAGTATCGTTGTAGTAACTCTTGTCATAAACAGCCATATTACTCGAACTTTAAGATGTGTAGCCATTTTATCACTTATTT
Organism: Tachina grossa; assembly: GCA_949987645.1. Lineage (NCBI taxonomy): Eukaryota > Metazoa > Arthropoda > Insecta > Diptera > Tachinidae > Tachina > Tachina grossa. Next base: position 121,438,926 of record OX465274.1, on the reverse strand, counting down.
TACTTAGCCGACGATTAATGCTACATATATCGACGAAGGAGAGTGCTGCGATATAAATTAGCATAGACACTTACGCATATCAGAAAAATTTAATATTTTGGTATCACTGGGTCTGATCAGGATTTGCACTCAGGCTCCCGAACATCGTTATTTAATTTTTGCACTAAATACTACACTAAATACTTCAACCAACAACACCCCCTCAACTCATTCTTAAATATTTAAATATTTTTTTTTTTGTTTTAAGGAAGCCTTACGGTCGTATTTAAAAAAAAAATTATTTGTATATCAAGTGTGCTTTCACACAAAAAAGTAAAATGAATAAAAAATAAGCTAAATTTTCACCCATAACCAATTTGATAATATCAGTTAAGTTTTTCCACTGAAATTAATTAATATAATTAAAAATTTAATTGAATCAATTAAATTCATAATTGAAAATAATAATTGGTGAATCTTTTTTTCTGTGTTATGGAAATTTTATTAATTTAATATGGCAGTTAATATTTAAGAATATGGAACGGTATTTATTAGACAAATTAAATACTCATGTACGTATGTACGTACATTTGTACATACCAAACTAATGGGTAACACTGCATTCGATTATAGGTGACTCGCCATAACGCCATAGCCATTACCATAGAAACCAATTGATGGCCTTGTTGACAACTGCGAAAAAAAAACTTTCGACTTAAGGCTTCATTAGTGTTTACCTTCTGTTGCTGTTCTGTGTCTTTGTCGTTCTGCTTCTAAATTTGAGTGCTTACTTTTTCTGTAGAAACTTATCAGCTGTTTCTGACCAGAATGGTCGCAGTTTTCCACTAAAGTGATGAGTTTTGCATCGTGAGTTGTTAAGTTTCTATATAATTTTATGTTTTTCTTTTAAAAATTAAATTTATAAAATTCTAAAAACACAATCACAATTTATTTCAAAACATTTTATTGAATGTATGCTGTCACTTACAATTACTTAACAATTCCTTGATTTTCACAGGTTGAACCAAAACAGAACAAAACGAAACAGAAAAACTAACGACTTGTATTAGATTTTTATGAACAAAAATGACTCAGCTGATTCGTAACAGAACAGAAAGTAAAAACTAGTTCTGCCTTTACAATTTATATTGAAAACAACAATAAAATATGAAAATTTGGTTTTGTTTTCAATATAAATTGTTACTCGAGAGTTTTCTTTCGCAGTTGGGAAATATTTTATGATTTTTGGTTTGGTTATGGCTATGGCATTATAGCCATGTCACGTCTAATTGCACCCTTATCGTCGTTAGTTGCGGCTTCACTTGTTGATTTGAAGCCAGCACATTTTTATATTATATACTTTATAGCTGATGCTATATTTTGATGAAAAAAAATTATCAGCTGAATGCAACTCAGTTAACTATATTGCATCTGTTTATATGTTATAGCGATATCTACCGCTCATTAGCTTCAAATAAGTCAAAACCCAATATAGACAGTTTGAAAACAAACGAGTTAAAAGTATTTTCATTTAATTTTTATTGAAGTTTTTATATCATAATAAACTTCAAAAATATTAAAAAAAAATAAAAATCAAATATAAAACTTTTAAAACCATCTTGGGCATATGGTCTAGTTACTCCGCCTATACTTGTGCAACACCATATTATACAAATTTACTTTGTATAATATGTACTAAATAAATAAATAAATAAAACCAAAAAGTAGAAAAATTATGTATGCGAACAATTTAAATAATTTCGCAAATATTCTTTATAACCAAATATCACAAAAATTAAATTGGTAAGTAGTAAATTTGTTACATAGTATATATGTACATACATACATACATATGTATGTATCTATTTATGTATATAGGTGCATACGTACATACATATCCCACACTAAATTATAAACAATGACAACTTAAAAAATTCCAGGTGCTCAGGAGTGGCAAATGACACAATTATGTAACATAAAGAAGGGCAGAACGGTATTTTATATTGTTCAAGAAGACTGGCTTTCTGATCCTTCTGGTATGTGTATGGTTCTTTTTATCATTTATATACGGCCTGGTTCTGAAAACCATTTCGTTTTGAAATCGACAAATTTCAGAAAAAACTAACTAGAAAGCGCACTTATTGCAGCTTTTTATTTGGTTTTAAGATTTTATATGCTTGAGGTATTTTATCTCAACTTAATTTCGAATACGCTCATTTGCTTCAATAATGGCACAACTCAAGAAAACCAGTTTTGCAGAAAACGCGTTTTAAGTTTTCAATTTGCATACAACTCAATGGAGAAATGAAAAAAAAAATTTCTCTCAGGAGATGATGGTACAAGCTATTTATATGAAATTTTTACAAAAGATAAAATACGAATACGCATCTTTCTGCATTATTAACCCAAAAAATTCATTTTTTTGAGTTATGCCACTATTGAAGTAAATGAGCGATATGTATGTACAATAAATTATTCGACAAAGAGAAAACCGTTTACCGTTTTTGAAATTTTGTGATTTCAAAACGAAATTGTTTTCAGATCATGGCCGATACTTTATACCCAAATCGTCTCCCAGTTGCAATATAAAATCTCTGCGTTTCATTTAGCTGTTATTTATATATGAAACCACACATGCAAATACATTACTCTCTGTGGCCAACATTGATCTAGATGCTGAATTCTAGACAAGATACGTCCAAACACATGCTCTGATATTTGCATTTGAGGTAAACAGTTTTGAAAGCTCTTAAATTTTTTTTACCATATTTGTGTATTTTGAGCTAACAACATCGTTATACATATCGATGGTTTACTAACGCAACCTCGTAACTTAAAAACTACTACTTTTCAGGAGAGACAAAAAATGATTTATAGCAAGTATTTAATGAAAATTTACAAGTATTTAATTGAAAATTTAACAAAAATCATCCAAGTAATTAGATTATAAAAAACATATATTAAAAATGTTTAAATACTTGTTATAAATCATTTTTTGTCTCTCCTGAAAAGTAGTAGTTTTTAAGTTACGAGGTTGCGTTAGTAAACCATTTTTAAACAAATATTTGTTTGAAATCAAACTTAGTTTCAGTAAATATTTTGTACTGTTCCACTAAATTAATTTGTACCAAAAAACTGTGTAGAGAAGAAACAGGCCACGACGTTTGTCTGCTACTTTTCGGCATTTACATGTATACAACACGATCAATCAAAATAAACAACAACAACCGCACAACAGCACGTTGTTCCTATCAACAACCAACACACTGAAATAATATTTTCTCTCAGAAAAACTATGATTAATTAAAATTTTTACAAAATTTTTATCAGAATTTACAAAATTATTTGTAGGACCGCATTCAAATAAAATATTTACTGATTCAACGAATTTGGTTACTGAAAATGAAATTTAGTTTTTTCTGTGTAAATACATAGGCATTTGCTGGTTTTTGTTTGTTTTATTTAACTTGATAATTGCTTTATTAGGGTTCTGTACACCAAAGGTGAAAATGAACCGTAAGAGCGACGGACCTTGGACACAGTGTGTAGACATTTGGCCGCTACAACAAAAAATACATGAGAGTTAAAAATTAAAGGGTGTTCCAAAACGAGCAACGAAAAATTTTAAAATCTCATGTAATATACATACAATTGTATGAACATATATACACTTGAAATTTAAAAAAAAAATTAAATTAAAAGGTGGTCTATCAGTTAATGCAATTTTGACTATGTAATTTTGACAACTTGCTGTATCTTGGAAACCGTAAGAGCAAAACTCTTGAAATTTTCAAAAGCGGTAAAACTAAGAAATCAAAAAATTATAAAATCGCCAAATCTAAAAAAAATCGCCAAAACGAAAAAAGCACCATATTAAAAAAAAAATTTAAGACTAATATATATAAATCGCGAAAAACCGGAGAAATCGCCAAAATGAAAAAAACCCCAAAAAACAGAAAGAATCGCCAAAATAAAAAAAAAAACGCCAAAATAAAAAAATTGCCAAAATGAAAAAAAACCCTTAAACAAGAAAATCGCCAAAATGAAAAAATCGCCTAAATAAAAAACCCCAAAAACAGAAAAAAAACGCAAAAATTAAAAAAATTGCCAAAATGAAAAACCCCAAAAACTGAAAAAAATCGCCAAAATGAAAAAAATTGCCAAAATAAAAGAAATTGCGAATATGAAAAAAACCCCAAAAAAAAACGTTTAAATTGAAAAAGCTTAAAAAAGGAAAAAAGCCACATCAGAAAAATGCTCAAAACCTTCGTGCGCGATTCAAAGTCGCACTTTACTGAATTTATTTTAATTGCAATCAGCGTGACCGTTTGTGCTACTAAAGTATCAATTTGCTACTTTCTTACATTTTTGATACTTTTAGTGACACTTTTTTAAAATCAGCTAAATCTGCTACTTTTGTTACGTTTTGACCCTTTTCGCCCCTTTTTAGAAATACCATTCGTTGATTTAATTTTTTTCGCAACAATATGCTTGTGTATTAGTATTATTTCTTATGAGAGACAGCGTTGTCAACTCTGTGCTTTTCTCACCGTTTTTAGTGCTTTTTGAAATTTTCGACGCGAAAAATTTTGAAGTTAGTGCTCGGTGCTTTTTTATTTTTGGCGGTGCTTTTTATTTCTTGGCGGTGGCACTAAACCCAAAATTCAAAAATAATTTTCCTTATATAATATATATATTTTTTTTGAAGAAATCTAACAAATTAAAAAACATAAGCACTGAAGTTAAATTGAACATTTCAAAATATTCTAATAAGATTGTACAAAACTTGGTTGAAGAAATACGTGCATTTTATTCTCACACTTTCACATTTTAAGCAGAATTAATGGAAACAGTGTTTTGCCACACGACAAAGAAGACATAATGCAGGTATAGTCTAATAGCGAAATATTTTCTAGTATATACAGTAAAAAGAGAATAATTCACTTAATGCAATGGATAAACTTTGAGTTCCCCATCGAGTTTTTGGCAGAAATAAAGTCTTATAACGATTTATTTGATATAAACTCATTTGGGGCATTATCGAAATTGCATTTCCAACAAACTTTAATGTTTAAACGCAGAAGTTGATCACGTTTTTACCTTTATTACTTTATTTAAGTCTAAAATACGCAAAAATTGTCCTTGCACTTGGCTTTATATATAAGCGGTCTGAAACGAGAAAGTTGTGTTGCTAATAGAGCTGCCGTTTTAGTTTACATATTTATAACCTACTTCGTTCCTTTTTTCTAAAATAATAGTACATATAATTTAAGTTTATATAACTTGGTTAACTTGCAAATTACTTTTTTTTAATTTTGTAACTTTGTTATGAATATTGCGTTTGCTGTGAAAGAATGTTCCCACAGAATTGTTTAATAAAAATCAAATTTTGAAAGTCTTGATTTTAAAAAAATTAACTACTACTCCCATCGAGTTCAAAATCTAGTCAGCAAGTCAAAAAGACTTGCCAATTGCTGCTAATTTGGCTAATTTTAGGTGATTGGTTTCTTCGTTGACAAAAACAAATTAAATTTTTTATAATAACTTAAAAATGTTTCGTCAAATTGATTTTAGAATTCACTGATTCTCATAAAATCAAAATGTGTATCGGATGCTTCAAATCTGAACTTTTAGGGATAAAATGCAAGGTCAACCGATTTCTCAGTTCTCGTTGAACCTTCATAGTGAAGAGACATTAAAGCGGATTTTTTTACATACATACATACGAAACAAATATAAAAAACAACAAAATCAAAAATCATACAAAAAATATTCGTAATACATATTCACCTTGATAAATAAGCTTATTGGCTTTACTAATATTTTTTACATAGCAAGAAATAGCAAAAACAAAAAAAAAAAACCGTAAACACAAACAAAATTCCCTTGAGGAATAATACTCTGTATGAGTACCTCAAAGGAAAAAAATTTTGAAGTGAGTTCTAATGGCAGAAATGCTTATTTTACTGTGAGTTCTGAAACTCTTAATGAAAAAAATATAAATAATAAATATGATGAAAATCTTTTTTTAACGGCAAAGCCAATTTTTCGTCAGCGATCAACTTCGCTTTGTCCAATGCCAACTAGTGAATCGTTAACATTACCATTGCCTAGTACTTCTTCATTTAAGTCTGCGATATCATCCGCATCGGGCTCGCCTTCATCACTAAACCAAGTTATCACTACAGATAGCAGTAGCTCAAAACCCAAGGTACAAGTGGGAATGGACAGATATATAACAGTGGTAAAGCGTGGGCGAAGCCCAAATTCTTCAAAAATTTCATCTGCTCCAAAGATGTCTAGGGATAACAGCGCATCATCTACCAATCGTCAAAATCGTTTTTCATTATTGCAAGACACCGACGACAAGCCCTCTACATCATCGCAAAAGTCTTTTAAGCCACCACCTATTTATCTGAGAGAAAAAAATTCTAACGCGCTTATCAAAAAACTACTGTCGAACATTGGTGAAAATACTTTTCACATCATTCCAATTAAACGAGGTAATATTGATGAAACTAAAATCCAAATATATAATGAAAAAGATTTCCGAAAAATTGTTAGTGAATTCGAAAAAAATAAAACAAATTTTTACACATACCAACTTAAGAGTGCTAAAGGCCTACAGATAGTATTAAAGGGCATAGATTCATATGTTGAACCCGAAGATGTAAAATGTGCACTTGTCGACCAAGGATTCAAGGTAAAAAATGTTACCAACATATTTAATAGAGAAAAGGTCCCCCAACCCCTATTTCGGGTTGAACTGGAGCCGAATGACATACAATTAAAAAAAAATGAAGCCTATCCAGTTTATAACGTAAAGTATCTCTTACATCGAAAACTCACAGTTGAAGAGCCACGTAAGCGTTCAGGTCCCGTACAGTGCCATAATTGCCAGGAATATGGCCATACGAAAACTTACTGCAAATTACCTACAGTGTGTGTTATCTGCGGTGAATTGCATGGTACTGCTAGCTGCACTAAGCCAAAAGATCAAGCAGAAAAAAAATGTAGTAATTGTGGAGGTAATCACACAGCTAACTATAGAGGGTGCCCTGTATTTTCTTTCGTTAAACAGGCTATGGGTCAAAAACCCAAGCTAACTCCAGCTCTACAAGTAAACGCGAACTCCGACACTTTTGCTCAAATCAGCCAACCAGTTACTTCACGTGTATCGTATGCTGATGCTGCTAAGACTAGTTCAATTCCCACGCAAAATGTTCCACCGCCAAATAATTCAACGAATTCAAACTCAAGCTTTAACTTTAGTCGCCTTGAAGCTACTATTGAGAATCTGGTGCTAACTATAAACAACTTTACTACAAATATGACAAGTATGATGCAAGAAATGCTACGAATGCAGAATACACTGCTTCAAGCATTAGTTAATAAGCCATGAACACGTTAAAAATATGTTTCTGGAACGCAAACGGCATTCGCCAACATAAAAATGAACTTGAGCACTTCCTCATGGAGAAAAATATTGATATAATGTTGGTTTCTGAGACTCATTTGACCTCAAGAAGCTTATTTAAAATAAATGGTTACACTTTATATGATACAAAGGACCCGAGAGAGAGAGAGCATGTGGTGGATCAGCAATTCTGATTAAGTCAAGACTCAAGCACTATGTCCTTGACAACGTTAGTGAAGAATATTTGCAAGCAACGAATATTTTCGTAGAAAATTTTTGTGCGAATTTCGTGATATCATCAATTTACTCACCTCCCAGATTTTCAGTTAGCGAAGATCAGTATGAGAAGTTCTACAAATCGCTTGGATCTTGTTTCGTGGCAGCTGGTGACTACAATGCAAAACATACGTACTGGGGATCGCGTCTTGTTACACCTAGAGGTCGAGCCTTGTTCAATACAATTTCAAAAATGGGCTTAGATGTCATTTCGAGTGGGGAGCCTACTTACTGGCCTACTGACGTAAGAAAAATTCAAGATGTTATAGATTTTGCCGTCACGAAAAATATTCATAGGGACTTAATTCATGTAGAGGCCTCTCTAGATCTGTCCTCCGATCACTCTCCAACAATAGTTACAATTTTCAACCCACTAAGGAGTGATTTAACTAACTCATATGTGAAGATGATTAATGGAATCAACTGGCTGGTATTCAAAAAATATCTTAGTAGTCACTGCGTAGAAAACAATCAGCTTAGATCATGCGATGATATTGAATTTAATATTGCCAATCTTAACGAAAATATTAAACAGGCTGCTGAACACGCCACTACCTCCTATCCGCAGACCGGCTTTAACAGAATTTATTCTACGGAAATTGAACGTCTTGTATGTGAAAAAAGGAGAGCTAGAAGAGAATGGTAACAACACAGATCACCCCTAAATAAAATCAGACTTAAAGAATGTACTAAACGACTCAAAGAGCTGCTATCATCGGAAAAAACTGCACTACTGGAAAAGTATTTAGAAGGTCTTGATGTAACGTCCGCATCTAATTACTCTTTATGGCGCGCTACTAGAAATCTTAAACGACCCGTTGATCTTAAATCACCATTGCGTACTGCGACCGGAGGCTGGGCAAGAAGTGATAGTGAGAAAGGTAACTTATTTTCTGAGCATTTAAAATCTGTATTCACTCCCAATTCATGTACGGGTGCTGCTGATTTACCGAGTGTAGTTTCTCTACCCCCCCGTCCCTTAAGGTTTAAGATGCGTGAAGTACAAAAAGTAATTGCTGAACTCAACCCGAAGAAAGCTCCAGGTATTGATGGCATTAGTAACAAAATGCTCATGAACTTGCCTCATATTGCAATAAGAATCCTGCTATTTACTTTTAATGCTATTTTAAGAATGCAGTATTTTCCACATAACTGGAAACTGGCCAAGATCAAAATGATTCCAAAGGCGGGCAAAGATCTTACCAAGACTGAGTCATATAGGCCTATAAGCTTACTATCTACAATCTCAAAGCTTTTCGAAAAGCTGCTCATGACTAAATTGTCCAAAATTTTAACTGATAATGGGTGCATCCCGGACCATCAATTTGGCTTTAGAAGTCAGCACAGCACGATTGAACAAACGCATAGACTGGTCCAAGTTGTAAGAAGAACATTTGAAGAAAAGAAGTATTGTTCTGCTCTCTTTATTGATGTTTCTCAGGCATTTGATAAAGTATGGCACGAAGGCCTAGTTTTAAAATTGAAGACATATCTGCCAATAAACATTCAAAAGCTTTTGGAAAGTTATATTATTGATAGTAAGTTCACTGTTGTGGAAGGAGAGTTCACGAGTGTGCCCGAAACTATATCTTCTGGTGTGCCCCAGGGTAGTATTCTGGGTCCTGTCTTGTATTTAATATATACTTGTGATATGCCTGTGAGCAATAATATCCATATTTCTACTTTTGCCGATGATACAGCCTGTATGAGTGTGCACGAAAACCCTTATGAGGCATCCCGCAATGTCCAGGAACATATCACTCAGCTGGAAATATGGATGAAATTATGTAGAATTAAAGTCAATGAACAAAAGTGTGTCCATATAACGTTCACCCTAAGAAGAGATACTTGCTCCCCCATTCGAATCAACAATAATAATATTCCTCAACATTCCCAAGTGAAATACCTTGGTATACACCTTGATCGAAGACTTACGTGGAAACATCATATTGACTCTAAGTTAACTCAGATGAAACTTAAGTTAACTCAAATATATTGGTTGATTGGCAGAAACTCAACACTCAGCCTAGACTGCAAACTTTTATTATACAAGTCGCTTTTGAAGCCAATATGGCGCTACGGAATTCAGTTATGGGGCACTGCTTTAGCTTCCAATGTCGAGAGAATCCAACGAAGGCAAAACAAAATTTTACGGTTAATAACATCGGCTCCATGGTACATCCAAAATTCTATTATACATCGTGATTTAAATATGCCACTAGTGACTGAAGAAATTGCAAAATACGCAGGCAAATATTTAACAAAACTCGAATCACATCCTAATCCGCTTGCTCGTAATATTTTGAACTTTACTGGACACATCCGCTTAAAAAAGAGGGACACACGGGCTCTTATACCTAACACTCCAGATGGGACTACTTGAAAATACTTCCCCCCCCCCCTTTTTTGATTATCACTACTAATGTATTATTTATAACTACCACTAAGTTTATGTCCGACACTGGTCGGGCCTAACAATTTTTTTTTTTATAGATTTAAGATTTGAATACTTATTGTTAGTTCACATATGAATATACAATAAATAAATACATGCATTAAAAAAAAAAAACCGATTTCTACATTTTTAATATATAAAATTTTTTTTATACAACAAAAAATTTTAATTTAGTGCTTTTTTACTTAAATTACGCTTTTTTCCTGTTTTCAGTGCTTTTTGAAATTTAAAAGTTGACAACGCTGATGACAGACTATTTTTTACATCAACCTATATGAAAGGTGACACTTTTGTAACAAAGTTTGAGTTGATTAGAAGAAATAAGCAACTGTCTATGATTAACTTTGTTAGAAGTTGATTTGGAAGATTGGAGTCCAACAGAAGATCTTGTCAAGAAACATATAGCCACATTTCCAAAAAATTGAAACCTCAGAAAATTTTGCATATATTATTTATTTAAAGTACAACAATTTCTGATAATATTATAAATGCATATCGCTACCTTTATATAGAAAGACCCTAACTCAATTTTGTTTGAATCGATTTTTTTGTATATTTCGATAGAACAATTATGTTCGAAAAAATGCTGAAATTTCCATTTCAAAAAAAAATGAGTTAGGGCCTTTCTATATTAAGTTAACGATATGTATGTACTACATGCTTATTGTTTCGATTCATGAATCAAAGAATACAAGATTACGCATTCAGCTTTTGAAAAAATTCTTTTTCTGCGCATGTACGTCACATTAGCCGATAAATATGTATAAACACAATCACACAAACACGTGTATTTGGTATAGGGCAATTTTGTTTACATTCTAATTTTTACGTCATTTTGACGTCACACCAGCCAAATACCACCACACTCAGGTTAACAAACATGCGCAATGCGTAATCTTGTATTCTTTGATTCATGGTTTCGATTAAGCAACGTCTATATTGGTTTCTTTCCTGCTTAAGAAAATCATCAGTAGATTTCAACCCGAACATTTTTGAAATAAGCTAAAAAACTTCATATGGCAAACTAAATAATAAACAGTAAAGTAAATATGACTGAAGTTTTCTTTAATTTGGAAAGATTTTCGTCATCCTACGTCAAATAAATATACTTCGGTATTTCTTATACATATAAGATATTCATGAATTGTTAACTAGTTTTTTTATCTATAAATTGTTAATGTTTTTGTTATGTTTTTCAATTATTACTTGTAAATAAAATATAATCTATGAAAAAATTAACAAAACTAACTCAAAATCGTGTTTTTACTTTGAATTTTTGTTTCTAAAATAGTTGCCCCTTTTTTGAAACAAATCCCCTTTTTTGTGCCACTTTTATTTCTTAAATCCCCTTTTTGTGCTACTTTTCGAAATTTCTCAACGGTCACACTGATTGGAATGCGTACACAACAACAAGAACAGCAACAACTAAACGATGAACAATAGAAATTAAAAATTAAAAAGTAAAAGTAAAGTCATTTACCATAGATGAGCACTCAGTACCACTAAAGTTTCAGTAAAAATAATAAAAAAATTTTAACAAGTAAATTTTTACTGATTACTAAAATTTTTTTCTAACATTTTCATAAAGTGTCTGAATGATTTATTATATGATGAAGTGCATTGAATTTTCAGTAATCAGTAATGCCCGTATTCATATTGAAATTCTACCAAGTGGCTTAATTTTTTTCATACAAAAGATTCAAAATTTTAATGAAAAAAACTTTGCCACTTGCTACAATTTTATTATGAATACGGCCCTACGATTTTACTAGTAAAGCAAATTATATTTCATTATCAGTAAAAATTTACTGAGTTTTTTTAGTAATCAATAAATTTACTCCTTACTGCTATTTTTAATGTAGTACATATACATTTACTAACAAAATAAGTTTAATAAAACAAACAAAAACCAACAAATTCCTATGTATTTACAATATTGAAAGTTTTGATACTTTTAATTAATTAATTTAAAAAAATATACTAAAAGCATAAGTACTTCCAACTTAAAAAAAAATTTTAATTACTAGCAGCCGTATTCATAAAAAAAGTTGATTGAGGTTTAAAATTCATATTATTTAAAAAACATTTTAAGGCTAAATAACGTTTTTTAAATATTGGTATGCATAATCAGTTTTTTAATTAAAAATCAATTAACTAGATTTTTTAAAATATCGTGGCAACACTGTATTCTTTATTTGTCACTTGCATATTAGTTCTGCAAAACAACGATTGTTAACTCACAAAGTACTCGTGTCTATTTTGTTTATTTGTCGGTTTTCAGAGAAATATTGTTTCTATAAAATAAAAGATATGTTCCAACTTGTATTTAATAAAATAATAAAAAAAGTTCACAACAAATCTTTGTTAAAAGTGCTTTTTATATTATTTATATTATTGCAGATAAAGAAGCACTAGAATAACGAGCTTTATTTTGTTTGTTTTGAGTGTTTATACATCACTAGTTAATTTTCTACAATTATACTATTTTTGTTAACACATAAAATGAGAAAACAATAAGTGTGTTCGAGAACTCAAAATTTGTACAAATTTTTACTATATTTTACTGGATTGCGTTCGAGTACACAAAATCCAGTAAATGAGAGGGCGAATTGAGAGAGAGAAAAATTACAGTTCATTTACTGAGTAAATGCAAGTTTTTACTGGACAAATTTTTGCCAGTAAAATCCAGTAAAACGAAACCATATGTTTTTAAATATAAACAAATAATATATATAGTTTATATATAGCAAAGGGAAACAAAAGTTTTTGGTTTTTGATGAAATTTTAAAAATAACAAAAAACAAATGTATTAAGTTATGAACAATATTGCATTTATTTAAGTTTGATGCCAGAAAAATATAAGGGTATGTTTTATGTATTCCACGGGAAATTAAAACGTGTGGAATTTTCAGAGAATTGTTGGAAATATGTATTTATAACAACAATTTCCCAACGATGTAATTTCACGTGAAATGCAGAACATAACCGATTGATTTTAAACGTGAATAAAGTTAATAGATTTGTATAGTTCAATTTTTGTTTATACATATAGTCGGACGGTTACTGGTTCCCCGTATGGAATATTCCAAAAATTTAGTTATTGATCGATTAAATATGATTAATGTGTACATTTCTTAAATTTGTTTTCAGTTTTTCGATATCTTGAATATATTAGGATATATAAAGTTCTTTTCCCATTGTATATTTCTCTTAATAAATGCACTCATTGGAACTACTTGAAAGGAAGTGAACAATATTGTTGTGATGATTGGTATAAGCGGCAATAAACATTTTTGTCTTTTTCTGTACATCCTAATTATTCACGTCGAGGGTAAAAAGTTTAGAAACTTTAAAGGTGGAAGTACATACCACGCGTTACGCGGCAACGCTTTTCTGGCTTGTTAAACGTTTAACGCTATACAAATGGAAAGCTACACAACACGCTTTTGAGGTTTTTTTAGTTGTAAAATTTAAAGCCTTTGTCGGTTATTTTTTTGTCTTGCACTTACGTTTCATATTTCTTTAAATCTTTAATGCATTTTTTTATCCATTGTTTAATGAAAAATTTATTTTTAATCATTTTTGTGTATGTTAGCTTTGAATCTGGCAACAGTAGCTTTCATTTTGTATACAACGCGTGAAAGTTGAAGAATGTTCAACTTTTTGCGAGGTACGCGCGTCGCGAACTTCTCTATGTAACTTGCCTTATGAAAACACACTATTTCAACTTTTTTGACAGCCGTGTGTATCGCATTAGCGCATTGAACGCGTGTTATGTGCTTCCACCTTAACGGCCTGACGCGCGATGTCGGCAAGTAAGCTATAGAAAGTTTCTTGTCGACATCGTGGGCCAGGCACGTAAGTTCAAATAAAAACATATGTATCTATTACTTATATTATTAAAGCAAATATACTATGGTGTATTTTTATAAACCAAATGAAAAAAACATTCTTCATCTATTTTCTCAAAACCATATAATTTTTCCATGCGGCTAGCCAGTAACTACCCAGCAAAAAAAACCTGATTTGGAAGCACTAACAACTGAGAGAAGCAATGTACTGTTTACTTGATCACAAATGCTTCGAAAACTGCTTCTGAAAAGCACTAACATAAGGCAGGCTCTCTAACAAAATAGAGGAAAAAGTAAAAAAAAAATTTGCAAGCTAGTAACTTTTGCATCTGAGTACATAAAAACTATAGCCCAATTCACAATCTTGTGCAAATGGTCTTGCACAAGATTGTATAGTATATTGATACTCACCACTTAACAATTCTTAGAAGTTAATGTAAAAGTTAGCTATTTTATGTCAGGTAGAGACCGCGAGTAAGGGAGATAATGTTAGAGAATCACTTGGTGTGGCGCATGAATTAGGAGATTTTTTTTGTGCGAGATGAGCCAGCTATTTAGAAGCAATTTATTCACCTTCCAAAAAGCCACAATTTTTTGCCTTACCAAAGTGCTTCACAGAATCAGTAATATATACTTATGTGTGTATAGTTTTGTATATTGTTTGCAGATAATGCGACTATTCCATACATGTATGTAAATACTCCAAAGAGGAGTAGGAATACGCCAAAACTCCAAATATGTGAAAAAGGAGGTTTATGTCCTAGGGTTGGACTAAATGGTCCAAATTTGCATTACATCGGCCTAACCCCAAAACTAATCCATATTGCATTGAATGCTTGTGTGAAAACGAAATGATCCATGACTGCATTACATGGACCATAATGTAGTACAATATTATATTCAGGTTTTTTGCATATATGTACACATGTACATACTTATGTATAATTTTTTTAGCGCCAAATTGTCTATCAGCTGTTGTGTATCTTATACTGGATTTTACAATTTTTCCGTTCGCGTACTTTTAGCTGCAAACTTTTTTATTGAGAGTAATTTCTTTAAATTACTCAGTATTTACTCAGTTACTGGATTTTACTGGAAAAGTACTCAAACGCACCTAATGACTGGGAATGGAAACTGGATCGCTCCTTTTCTTTTAAATATTCTTTAGAGTATATTTGTTATTTCGGCAATAGTTTCTATAAAAAAAAAATTACATTGTTGTCTTCTAAATAACACTGGCATATGCATACATACATGCATACATAAGTAAGTACATACATACATACACACATACATATGTACATAAAGGCAATGTTCAAAATGTAAAAAAAAACGAAGTAAAATTACAACAACGTCACCTTAAAATTGGTTTAAACATGGGGCAGTCAATTTTAAAATTTGCTGATTTACGCAAGGTTTAAAAGCTAAAATTTTTAAGGTTAGGTTAGGTTTTTAAGCTAAAATTCTATTATGAATACAATTCTAGCGAATTTTGCTCAAACAATATTTGAAACGCGGTTTAAAATTTTTATGAATACGGCTGTAGATGTTTACACATCTCCTCTGTGATCGGACTCACATTGCTTTTTTTTCATTAAATCTGCGTTTTACAAACTGTAATACAGTTGCAATTTAACAAAAGGGTGCAAGGGGTCAAAACTGAAAAAAATTATGCTAGATGCAGCAATTAAGACTTAATGCTATTATTTATCACTCTATAAAAATTCAAACCTGCATGACTACTTAACTGAACCCTATTGACCGAAAATTTTAATTCTAGCAATAATTTAGCAGGAAAAAAATTATTTCAAGCTTAATTACTCAGAATTTTCTTTTTTTCACTTGTAACCTTTTGCTTTTAAGCCCTCATATGAAAAATTAAAAAATAGTCTCAAAGTTTATCGGACTTAAAAATATATGAAGTTATGGACTATGATAGTTAATTAATATTTACATTGCCGCTTTCCAATATTAATATCAATTTCTGAAATCATATGTATGTATGTATGTAGTGCAAGTTTTTAATATTTTAATGCATTATTCTTCTTGCAGAAAAAATTACATTTAACCAGCTAAAATATTCCCATCAGTAAGCATATACGAGATCTTGGAAGAAGAATTAAATTCATTGAGAAGACTATTATGTGACGGAGTACGGGCAATAATATCAGGTTTAACTGTAAAATTTAAAATTATATATAATTATGTATATATATAAGCAATAAAAATTATTTATAAGAGACATATTTTAAAAGGCGTTGTATTTTTGGGGATTAAATATATTATAGTAAAAATTAATGCAGGAGACAGTTGTTTCAACTGATTCGGTAGGTTATTTTTTGTTAGTCAAAATAAGTGAAAAAACAGGAGATTTTATAGTTTTGGGCAATAAATTTTTGTAAGCTAAAGCAATTGAAAAACACAGTCGTTTTTACTGTTTTTGTGAGTTATTTTCAGGCTGTTAAAAAAATTAAGAAACAGTTGTTTTAAATGATATGTGAGTCACTTTTTGTAGTTTAAAATAAATGAAAAAACATTTGTTTTTACTACAGTTTTATGTTAAAGAAATAACATTCAAAAACAACTGAAAAAATCGTTTGATTCAAATGAAATGTAAGCGAAAGGGTTTTTAGGTGATATTTTACTTATTCCAAACGATTTTTCATTTGAATTTACCTACATAATATTTTGAGTGTAGTTGTGACGGACTTTGCCCCAAGTAGATGTTGAAGGAACATTGTATGTATGAAAGTTTACTTAGATGTGACAGGCATCGATTTTTATTTGAAAATCTAGCTCAGTATTTTGTATATATTGCAATAAAAATATAAATAAAAATCTTGTCTTTTTTATCCAAAATACAGTTTCAAAGTTTTAATTCTGATATCATGATCTCTTTTGAAATTGAATTTAAATTTTAACGACTATACAATAAAAAAAAATAGTTTGTATGGATTGTTTTAGTCAAAATTTATATGGAAATTTTATTTTAACGTGCACTTCAAGCCCAAATTATTGTTTTTAATATGGCAGTTATTCTTTGTTAATGTTTTTTTTTTTTTTGTTTATTTTATTTTTGTCTTATTTTATATGGAAATGAACTCAATTGAAATGGGTTAAATTTTATTTATATCCGTGCATGTATTGTTACTTATAAATACTATATTTAGAAATATTTCAATTGTTTTGATTGATGAACTTATTAAAACCGAAAATGAAAAAAAATTATTTGGAACTACTTATATGTATTTAATTATAATTTTTCTAAAATGTAAGTACGTATTTTTTGGTTTAAAATAAATAAGTAGACAATTTACAAATATATATAATTTATTTTAAATAACTAAATACATACACATTTTGGCAATATTTTCACGTTATCTTTTAAAACCTAAAGAATATGTTCAACTTCTGCTTTTTATTTATTTTACGTAATGTGAATTGTAAGCGAGTACTTCATTTTGGCAATCAAAAAAGTAAGTCGTTGTATGGCAAGTAGTTCAGATGGTAAGGTTTAATTTTTTGCTGGGTATGTATGTACATAAATGTGTCAGTTCTAAATTATATTTTATAAATAAAGACATCTAATAACAATCCCAGTCCGGAAGTCTGAAACTCTGTTGAGTAATATTAAACAATTGTGAAAATTAAATTCTTTAACGATCGATACATATATAAAACAAAAACACATAATTACATCGGGCTTTTATGGGATATTTTGTTCATCAGCCACTAAAAATTGTTAAGTGGTGAGTATCAATATACTATACTATTTTGCACATGCAACGATGCAAGACCATTTGCACAAGATTGTGAATTGGGCCAATATGCATATGTGACAGCGCATAGTGAAAGGGACCTAAGGGTAAAAAAAAATCAATTTTCACTTTTTTTTTTTTTTTGATATGGACAACATCTGAGCATCGAATGAGACCGATCCCACGCCCCAAAGGTGTTCCCTCCCAGAGATATGAGCGTTTTATGATGTCATGGTACACCAAAAATACACGTATGTATTTAAATCTTTAAAATGGCTCTCCTGAACAAAACAGGTTTTTACCCACAGGTCCCTTTCTATTTTGCACGTCACATATAGAAGATACTACGAATATTATATATAATTTAACGAAAGTTTCTTCCTATTTGAAGGCATAGGTCGTGTATAGTCAGTCACAAAAACTTTTTAAAATTCTGTTAATAACATCTTGGGCATATGGTCTAGTTACTCCGTCCATACTTGTGCAACCACATTCACAGAAAAAAATATAAAAGATTTATGTTCAACAAAACCATGTTGTTGAATAAAATTTTTAATTTCAATAATATTTAGCATTAACTTAAATATTGGCCCAGTTCACAATCTTTTGCAAATGGTCTTGCATCTTTGCATATGCAAAATGGTATAGTATATTCACTGAAAGGAAAATCATTCATTCAGAGAATGAAACGGTTTCATTTAATGTTCTGCACTATATTAATGAAACTTTTCATTAATGCAATGAACAATTTCATTGTATGCATGAAATCTTTCAATCTCTGCTCTTCATGTGTTCTTCATAGTTCATTGTATTAATGAAAATCGTTACATTGTTTAAACGAATTTTCTTTTTGGCGAATTTGGGGCAAATAAAAATAAGATACAACGAATACCTATATATTATATGCTATGTATTGTATACAGACGTATATGGAGCCCTATTTTCAATTATCCGTAAGCGACAAAAATTAAAGTTTTTAGAAGACGGGTTTGAATAGTATCCAAATATATTTTACCATACATAAATTGTCGCTTAAGATAAAATTTGACTGCCTGCATTTCAAAAGCTATCAAACATTTCGACATTTTGACAATTCTAAACTATGGGTAGGCCATAGTTATAATTTCAATTAAAAAGTTTATTTTTTACAACGTCTCGATATACATACATATATTATATGTATATACCCTGAAGGAAATGTCGATGGTAAGATTTACTTAGTCGCTTGTGACTTTGTCACCAGATTTACTCTCTAATTATTCTCCATACAATACTTTGTGGTATAGACATTTACAAAAATTTACATTAAAAAAAACAAGCCACGACGTTTTTCGGCTTCTTGTCCGAATGCACACGTATACAACACCAATAATCAAAATAAACAACAACATCAGCACATGACCAGGTTTAGTCAATCAACAAGCAAGGAAAACACCAACACAAATAAATGACATTAAATGATATTTTAAAATGTGCGGAATTGATAAATACAATATTCAAGTTAATGACAAATATTATTGAAACTAAAATTTTATTCAATAACATGGTTTTATTGAAAATAATTCTTGTCTATTTTTTTCTTCCAATTGGAAGCCAAAAACCGAAACAAATTTTAGAATTTTTTCGTTAGTCCCAAATCACACTATGCAAGTCTTATTGCTAAGCTGATTAGTTTATTAGGAGAGAGACGAGGGGAATAGAAACACTTCTTTTCCCCCCGTCTCTCTCTCTCCTAATAAACTAATCAGCTTAGCAATAAGACTTGCATAGTGTAAATAGGGACTTAGCAGTAAGGGCCGAGGCACAATGAATCCGTCATACGTTATACTTCGCGTTTTTCAACTGACATTAACGCAACCACGGAGAAGGTTGGCACAATGAGTACTTTATTGACGGAAGCATTTGAACAGCTTCAATAGGTTGATTCTCCATTTTATTTATTAAATTAAATTTTTTTATTTATTTCGTTTATTTTTTTGTTTAATTTTATTTTTGCTACCACAAAACACAAAACCCTAATTCAGAACATACCAAAAAAACCAACAAATATCTGCCAAACTACTCAACGTACGCAAAAAGTTAAAAGTTGACCAGTTTTTGTACTTTGCGTTGACGGACACGTGCTGAATGTAATAGACCTCATGAGAAATCGTGTATTTCAACTTAGCTATCAGTTGAAAAAGGCGAAGTTTAACGCATGACGGATTTATTGTGCCCCAGCCTTAATGCCAACAACGATGGAAGTTTTATAAAAATAATGGAGAAAAAAGTGTGTCAAATCCTAAGTAAATTATATATTAATTTTTTAATATCTTGATATCTGCCCCAAACACACACTTGAATCTGCCGATGATAGAAAAAAAAATCGAAATTGGACAAGTGGGCGTGGCAACTCTCAAATGGTAAAAACGTTTACTTAAAAAATATCTTGGAAACTATTGCAGTCAGAATTCTTAAACGCATAAGACTAGGACACTGCCGTTTAACACACCAACATTTGTTGCAAAAAGTACAACAACCCCAATGTGGCTTCTGCAGAACTTCAACCATGTCTATTCAACATTTAATAAATGAATGGCATCATGTTAAAGCTACATACATATATGCAACAAATATAATTACTCTTTCGTAAATTTATTGCTTGATGTAACAAAAGAAAATATAAAAAATGTTATTAATTTGCTAAAAATTTTAAATATCTACGACTCAATCGGACTGTAAATTCTTCTTTTGTAAGTTATTTCCTTAATAATAAGAGCTGATGGCCTTTGGAGCTAGTGCTCTATTTTATTAATTATTATTAAGTTATTAATTAAATAAATTAATAAATGTACTCTACATTATAGTGAAGGTTGAATCGCAATAGTTTTTTTTTCATCTCAAAACGTACATATATGGGGTGTAACAAAGCAAACACACTTCAAAAAAAATATTTGAAATGAATTTTTATCATTTATATAATAATAGAATAAGAGATTGAAAACTTTAAAACTCCAAAAAGCGGGATAGAAATTCGTGGCGGGATCGACCTGAGAAAAACGGGATGTCTGGTCAGTTTATGTATACATAAACTAATTAGAAAGTTTTTTTTAATATAAAAAAGCTTAATTAAAATCAAGTATATGCTTGCTTGGATATTGGGTCGCTACTTAGGGTGGTGTGGAGCTCCTTTCTTTAACTGCCCAATTATGAATATTCCCGGGGAGTTTTCTTCCTTTCTTGTCATTTGTTCCCGTGGAATGATCCTCCTATTCTAAACAGCTGTTTAATGTTTACATATTTTATGCACTAACGCGAGAGTTCAGCAATAGAAATTTAATAAAAATTTTATGTTTTCATTACCAATAATATCGTGTGTTAATATAAATATTTGTGTTTGCTTAAATAAAAATTATATAAACAGTGCAACCATTCACAGGCATTCGGAATAACTTTGTGCTGAGAAAGTGGATTGAAAACTGAGACAGGTACAGATGCAAATGGATTAAATTCCCAAGGACTGTGTGTACAAAGGAAATTGTAAATTTTATAAAGTTTTTCTTATCCGTTTTGATAATATTATAAGAAAACAAATCTTCCATATACATATTATGTGAGCTTAAAGAAGGCATACAAGATTGAGTTTTTAAGTATTTGTTCTGAACACAGAAGTAATTTATGGTTTTGATGTGCATATGCAGGGTTTAGATAAAAATGCTAAAACACAAGGAAAATACAACATTTCGGTATTTATTTAAACTTTTTGTTCTAAATATGTAAATGCTTATACTATTGTTTTACAACATTTAGTAATATGATTTTTAAATTTTTGCATTAGTTCCCTTCAAAAGGTTTGGGGAGAAGACTCTTAACAAACTCTCCCTCTCCGTCATATTTAGAATACCTACTTTTTTCCCGGTGAGTCTTTTGTCCCTCTCCCTTATGTTCATAATACCTACTTTTTTCCCGGGGAGTTTTTTCCTGGAGAAATTTTAATTCATAATAGGAGGAATGGGAAAAGGAAAAAACTCCCTGGGAATTGCTATTCATAATTGGGCTGTAAAAGTATTCTTCAACGGTTGTCTCAACTATTTTTGTTCAAAACCTCTTCAATTTACTTATTGATCTTTTACATGCAACTTTATTTTTAACCCCCGACTAAAAAAAGGGGTGTTATAAGTTTGTAGTGTGTGTCTGTGTATCTGTGTGTTTGTCCGTGTCCATGTACAGGCCAAACGGCTGAACCGATTTGCATTTAGTTTTTTTTGTTTGAAAGATGATTTGATCGAGAGGATTCTTAGCTATGTTTGAAGAAAATCGGTTCAGCCGCTTAGAATATATAACATTTTTTCTGAAAAAAGTCGGTGGTTTATAAAATTTTTAATTTTTGTTATTTTTTATTATTTTTTATATATTGTATTGCAAAATGTTTTTGAATTGCCCTACATTATTTGCATAGATAGTTTAATCTGTTTCTTTCAGTGTTGCAATTTCGATCGAAATAGCTGTAACTTTTCTTGTTTGTTCTTCTATTTCGGCTCTCAGTTTCACTTCCCATGACATGATTATAATCACTCTATTTACGTTAGGCCTATTATTTACATATCTATTAAAGTCTAGTTTGCCAAGACATCGGAAAAAATTTAAATATATTTATAAAAGGATAGGATGTGCTATTCGACGAACGATATAAAATCAATCCTATTCCTTATACCAAAAAATTCGTTACATTACAAATTTTTTTAAAAGCTATTCTTAGTATTCTGTTCATACATATTATAAAAATAATGGCTCATATTCCTAGTCAAAACAAAGTATACTTTAAAAATTTAAGACCAGTATTACCATACAAAATAATAGTTTTAAACTCTTAAAGTATATTTTGTTTTGACTATGAATATTTGTCAATGTTTTCAATTTCAGTACACAGATAGTTTAATCTGTTTCTTTCAGTGTTGCAATTTCGATCGAAATAGCTGTAACTTTTCTTGTTTGTTCTTCTATTTCGGCTCTCAGTTTCACTTCCCATGACATGATTATGATCACTCTATTTACGTTAGGCCTATTATTTACATATCTATTAAAGTCTAGTTTGCCAAGACATCGGAAAAAATTTAAATATATTTATAAAAGGATAGGATGTGCTATTCGACGAACGATATAAAATCAATCCTATTCCTTATACCAAAAAATTCGTTACATTACAAATTTTTTTAAAAGCTATTCTTAGTATTCTGTTCATACATATTATAAAAATAATGGCTCATATTCATAGTCAAAACAAAGTATACTTTAAAAATTTAAGACCAGTATTACCATACAAAATAATAGTTTTAAACTCTTAAAGTTTATTTTGTTTTGACTATGAATACTTGTCAATGTTTTCAATTTCAGTACACAGAAAAAAATTATTTTGATATTTGAATACGAAAATTCGCTAATTTAATGAAATAATCTTTAGAATTTTCTGTTATTACAATTTTTGCATTATTGATAAATAAAATTGGTATTCACAGACTATAAACCAACAGTACCACAACTTTTTGCATCTACAATACTGTTGTAGACTTTGTTTAATTTTGTCCCATTCGTTATATAGAACACACCTTCGCTATATACTAAGTAAATGTGACAGCGCATAGAGAAAGGAACCTAAGGGTAAAAAAAATCAATTTTCACTTTTTTTTTTTTTTTGATGTGGACAACATCTGAGCATCGAATGAGACCAACCCATGCCCCAAAAGTGTTCCCTCCCAGAGATATGCGCGTTTTATGATGTGATGGTACACCAAAGATACACGTATTTAAATCTTTAAAATGGCTCTCCTGAACAAAACCGGTTTTTACCCTTAGGTCCCTATCTATTTTCCGCGTCACAAATAGTAAATGTTACAAATGCATTGCTAGCGGAGTTTTGTTTTTTATTTTTCGATGTTTTTTATCATTCGTTATATCCAGTATAAAATTATTATAGTATTCGCTATTTAAGGTTCTTAATTTAAAAAATTGGACGTTCGTTATATCGGATTTGTGCTAATGCTTGATTTGTCATACCCAGATTTAACTGTATTTTACAACTTACTGATTTTTTATTTTAATTTGGCAAATTTCCAAAGATATTAGAACCAGGATATAAAATATTTCAAATCAACCAAAAATTATATGTTCTCTGTGTTCAAAAATACCTGTTTCACTTTTGTTCTTATATTGCAAAAACCAAAATTTGTTTGACTGTCCAATACCATGTAAATTTTAGTAATTTTAAATGATAATAATGTGCACCCAATTAACATAAATTCACGTATTTTCTTTTACATACCTAAAACAGGAATTGATTTATGTCATTGCTAGAGCTGTAAACTACTTAGCAAAGTCGTGAACATATGTTCCATTCATATCAGCGAGTACTTTCAAAGTGTTAGTGTGTATAAGAACCTTTAGTGTGGTAAGTTTTTTTGAGAGATATGAATTCTCTTCAAAAAACTTTTTAACTTGAAATTGCTTGAAAAGATGTCGATAACAGAGTTTCTTTCATGCACTGAATTATCTTTAAGCAAATCCTTTCTCCTTTAGGGATAAGTAGGTATTAAACTGTTATATAAAATCTGATTGTGTATAAAAGTTTAAAACATTGACATACATATTTAATCTCATAGCCAAAAATAAATTGATACAAAAACCTAGTTTTAAAATAAGAAATAAGGGGAAATCTATTAAAGAGTGAATAAGTAGTGTTGGCAAATTCGACAACCTGGTATTAACTAACCCTCTGTTTCTGTAAGACGTATAAGTTTGAAATTTTGGTATTTTTGTAATAGATTAAAGGAATTTTGTACAACTATTTCTTAATCTATTACAGAAACGCCAAAATTTCTAACTCAAACGTATTACACAAACAGGGGGTAAAACTTTATAAATAGTACTCCATACTTTTGAGCAATTTTTGGAGTTTTTTACATGAATAATCGGAACCGAAAGCCATTGTTGCCAATTCAGCTATTTTCTCGTCAAATCTAGCAATTTTTAAGTGCATTTTGCGAGAAATATGATTTAGCTGCGATAATTCTGGCGATTTTTTGTTTATCATAATTTGCTTTAAAATGTAAGCTTGTTTAGAAGCAGTGAACGTATATGGAGCAACCTATAGAAAAAAGGTGATTGAATAGCTCCACAACAATACATTTTTTAAAGCCAAAAAGTTAGCTAATGTACTCACTCACATCCACCCTCACATCTATCTTGAACATGAGTACATAATTACGTTTTTATTATTAATCATTTAAAGAGCGCTTTATGTAACTTCTATGTTTCCATGTTTTATTAGACTCAAAAAATGGCTTTTCTTAGCAAAAATGTAGTACTCCAAACCGGGAGCACAAAAATTAGTATTTGAAGCAATTTTTTTTACCGGAGCAGTCTCGAGCTCGATACTAGCAAATTAGGTACCAACTCTAACTGGGTTAATACTAATGTTGAAGATAGGCTTCAAATTATATAAATATATCTGTGGCAGTAATGAAAAAGTACTTAAGTCATATTTTACTGTTTCGCAGGAGAGCACTTTTAAGTATTCAAGTTGATTTTCAAAAATGTATTTCTTTTATAGCTAAATTGGGAAATTCTCTGTTAACCCTTACTTTTTTAAGCAAACGTCGTTCTACACACTAT
The DNA here is from genome assembly GCA_949987645.1 of Tachina grossa. Classification (NCBI taxonomy): domain Eukaryota; kingdom Metazoa; phylum Arthropoda; class Insecta; order Diptera; family Tachinidae; genus Tachina; species Tachina grossa. The sequence goes on along the minus strand of OX465274.1, from coordinate 121,413,543 downwards.
AATTAATACATTTAAATTGAAATATACCAAAGTATAACCTAAATTAAGCTATTATTCTAAAAAGGATAAGTCGCAAGTCATAGTGCTATAACTTCCTGAAAAATCACGCAAATTGAATGAGATTTTGTCCAGGTATGTAGATTACGGAGGTATCATTAACTCAAAATCTCGACTTAAGCACTTTTTCCTTTTTGTCGCAGATATAGTGAATATGTTACATATATTTATGTATATCGAACCCTGTGCGCGAAATTATCGTATGTTACAAAACTAACTTTTATAAGAGAGCGTTTTTAGGGTTCCGTACACCAACGGTGAAAAGGAACCCTATTGTTTTCGCTACGCTGTCCGTCTGTCCGTCACACGCTCTTTTCTCGGGAACCGTAAGAGCTAAGGAAATTTGGACAGAGTATGTAGAACCTTGGACGCAAATCGGCAAAACCGAAAAAATCGGCAAAATGAAAAAACCGCCAAAATGAAAACAACGCCAAAAACCGCAAAAAATCGCTAAAACTAAAAAATCGCCTTATTGAAAAAAATCTCTGAAATGAAAAAAATCGCCAAAATGAAAAAAAATCGCCAGATTGATAACACGCGAAAAACCGAAAAAATCGCCAAAACGCGAAAAAAAGCGCCAAAACTAAATAAATCGCCTGAATAAAAAAAAAATTGGCAAAATGAAAAAATCGCCAAATTTAAAAAACGCCAAAAACCGAAAAAACGCCAAAACGCGAGAAAGGCGCCAAAACTTAAAAATCGCCTAAATGGAAAAAATCACAAAAAGAAGGAAAAAATCGCCAAAATGAAAATATCACACAAATGAAAAAAAAACGCCAAAATTAAAAAAACGCCAAAAAAACCGAAAAAATCGACAAAACGGGGAAAAAACCAAAAAAAAAGCGCCAAAAACCGAAAAACGCCAAAACTAAATAAATCTCAAGCCCGAAAAAACCCAAAAACGAAAAAAAACCAACAATATTTATTATATAGGCTAAAGTTCGTATTGAATTACATATCCAGTGTCCGTACGGAACCCTTCGTGCGCGGGTCAAAATCGCACTTCACTGAATTTATTATTACTTTATTTTTAATTCGCTTGCTTTAAATAAATTATTAGTAGTTTTTATGGAAATTATTGTATATTTCAAAATAATAAAAATTTTTGGCACACGATATTTTCGCGCACAAAAGTTTTGAGGGTGCTGAATATATTTCGCACTTACGGTAAATTTTGAATCAATTTAAATTACAAAAATTATTAATTTTCTTCATATTATAAAAATTGACGTTAAGATACTCGTAAATATTATCTAAACTAGAATATGTACTTATATGTATGTATTTGAAAAATATCTAGGGAATTAATGTTCGTCGTCAGTTTCAATTAATGAATCTTTTGTTTTGAAGTTTGCTTTAAATTTAAATATTCTTTATGGTATTAAGGTGGTATACTATTATTTAAAAAAAGATTTTTTAAATCTGTAATAAACTCTTACCCCCATATTCATAAAATTTGAAACGAATTTAAAATGTATTTTATTTCGAATTTTCCATACAAAATTTTCCTAAAATTATTATTATTTATATTTTTTTATAAATATGGGGCTTAGCATATAATATTTCGATATTATGAGTGAAGTTTAAATTGGTTATAAACTTTTTCTCAGAATTATAAAAATATCCATAACGTCTAGTTTAATTGAAGTTGGATTTTTTTTAAATTTCGCGTAACGGAAGTCATTGAAATTAAGTTTAATTTTGTTGGGCAGCAACGAATTAGCAAGTGACTTCCAATTTTTGAAGTCATAGAATGATGGGTTAGTTCGCGCATTACGGATAATAGTCGGTCATTCAATAGGCGTAAGGAGTCTAATGGCATCATATTATGTCCCGGAAGTAAATCAGTAATTTTATGGAAAGAGGTCGAAGAATTTAAGAAATACGTCAGCATAGATATTACAGCTTTGTTGAGGTTTTAACCTGCGGGAGTACAAGAACATTTTTTCCACAAGAAGTTTATTTTAAACAACTACTCTATAGCAAAAAATTTTGTATTGTGTACGGTAAGCAGGGCTGCTAGATAAAATGATCGACAAATCGTTGAAATGCCGATAAATATAAAAAATCATAATTTAATACTCGAAAAATCGGACAACTCAAAATGCATTTTTTAATACACATGTATGATATGTACATATCATTTTTCATAATGAACTTGTACAACAATAAAGTGTTAACTCAAAAAGCTTTTATTTTACACTGTTTTTTTATTATTTTATTTTATTATTTGTGAATACAATTAAAATATTGTTTAAAAAGGCACTTATAACGATTTTTGTAAATACAAACACACATTTATAATATAGGAAAACAAAATCAACTCATTATTTCCAATTAAAATGATTGTGTTATTCACAATTGAGTTGTTAACACAAAGCAAACATTTTTAATGAATTTGTTTTGTTATCCAAATTCTAATGTATGTTGTTTCTTTGTTTGTTTTTGTTCAATTTCTTTTTTACAATTTGGTTTTGTGTTAAATTTTTAATTTGTTTAGGATGAGTCGAACCGGCAATCTGTTGACTAATAGACTAACGTATTTACCACTCAGCTAAAGAGCAAATCGTTATTAGATAAGCAAATAATGAATACACACAATATACGAGTTCTTATGTTTCTTCTGCATGTGCGTATTCTGTTATGATATAATTTAACAAATAATTTAGTTGAGTAATTTAATTGAATAGAAAAATTTAAATTTGTGATATCAACAATGAACAACAACAAAATCTTTAGTTGACATTTTTAATAAAAAAAAATATTCAAAAACTTTTGAGTTTTTGCGCCATGTATAATATAAAATTTGGTTAGTTCAGTTTATTGAAAATAATGTCTGTATTTGTCGTATGAACAACTTAATTTGTTATATTAACTAAATATATATTTCAATTTAAATTAATTTTTAACAATTTGTTTTGCTGGTTGCATTTTGATGATATTTTTTCTGTGTTGTATATAATTTGCGTTCGAAATCAGAACTTAATTTTAAAAACTAGATTTTTGCTGCACAGTAAAAATAGACAAAATTAAGATTCCAAAACTACATGTCGTTGGCTACTGAGATGCATTAAGACAACTTTATCCTTATTTGATAAATAAATTATCAAATATATTTATACATTCAAAAAAATAAATACGGATTTGACAGCAACATATACAACAACAACAATAGCACTAAAAAAACTAAAAAAAACGATTTGAAAATTCTTTGCTTTTTGAAAAAAATTCTATAATAATTATCTAATAACTTATTTCTAATTAAATTAAAATTAAATAACAAAAATTAAAAATTTTAAAAACCCCCGACTTTTTTCATAAAAGATGTTATATCTTCTAAACGGCTGGACCGATTTTCTTCAAACATAGCTAAGGGTTCTTCAAGTCATCTTTCAAAAAAAAAAACTAAATGAAAATCGGTCCAGCCGTTTGGCCTGTACGTTAGTGTTGCCATAAGATGTAAGAGGAAAAGTGGTAGATTGCAGAAATAAAAGTGCTAAAATGTTCTACAGCACACACAAGAAAGTGCTAAAATTAGTTAAAATTGTAAATTTCACTTATTTTTTAAGCGGCCCTACACTTTCAATAAAATTGTGTATTTTTTGTATTTTATATTATCGCTAACGTGTATAACATATTCATAGGTGGCACAATGTATTTTTTTATATCAAAGAAAATAGAATTATATTGTGTAATGTGTTGCAAAATTATATGGTATTTTATAAGTTTTTTAGTGTGAGAAAAATTTCGCCATATTTTTTGAAAGATTTGTATCAATCGTTCCATAGTATAGGTCAAAGCGACAATAATATCGATGGTGTTGCGTAAATTGTACGTTATTTGACTTTTTCACAACCCCAACGATGTGAACAATAACATATTCAATAATATTGTATGTATAGGCCGCTTGAAATATTTAATTTATAAATTTTTAATCCAGCTGCGAATGGAATACCAAGAAAGAAAAAATCTTTAAGGGTGTTAAATATAGCATTTAAGTAAAAATATATTTTATAAATATATAAATCCGATTAACCGATTTAATATTAACCAATTGCAAACTTTGTATAGTTTTACTAAAACATAATCGTATAACCGACAACTAAAGTCTTGTGCTCATTTTAGCTTTGACTGTGCTTTTTGTTAAGCTGATGAATAAACTTATTAACAGTATACGTTTTCAAAACAGAATAAAAAATATATAATATTAATTGGTTCGCAATTTTATAAATTTAATGAAATAAAAAGTGCAAAAAATGCTAAATAGTTTTAAGAAAGTGCTAAACTAGCACTTAGCATTACTTTCAGAATCTTTAGTGCTAAACGAAGAAAAAAAGTGCTAAATCTAGCACTAAAAGTGCCTGCTGTACGTGGACACGGACAGACATACAGATACACAGATACACAGACACACAGATACACAGACACACACTACAAACTTATAACACCCCTTTTTTTAGTCGGCGGTTAAAAAGAAGTTGTTGGCTACCGGCAGTTTTGTTATTGAAACTGAAAAGTATTTTTAGTGTGTGGGTAAGCACGTCTAGATGCATTTCGTTGCTGCATTGGCAATGTATTTTATGCGTTGTTATTTCGAAACTATTATTTTTAGCTTACTGTGATTGTAGTTTTGTAATTCTCAATAATTTATTGAGATTTTGTCTATAAGCATGAGGGGTTTGAAAGCTTTTTTGAATTGAATTCAAAGTCGACTAATGACTTATCTGAACAGCAACGAAATTCATCAAGACGTGCTTAAAGAATAAAAACCAAAAATTTAAATTTCTATTCATTTTGCCAAGTGTTAAATAAAAAATAAGAAATTTCAACATTACGTATCACAAATTTACATATGTCAGATGTCTTAGATAGTGCAATAAAATTTTCATTTTGCAATAATTATAATAACAATTTTAAATTAAATCCATCCATCTCCTTTTTCTAGAGCTGGATCCTTTGATCTATAATAATAAGTAACTTCGGCTTTTTAAAACAAGATACTATATAAATATTATAGACCGTCCCTCCGGTAGTCTACCCGTTAAAAAATTTTTTTTCCAGAGTCTACTATTATGGCGGTTATAAAAACAATCAATGTAAATAAAATAAAGCATTGTCCGTCCATCTGTCCATCCGTCTTTCAAAACATTTTCTGTACGAAAAAGTATTGTGTGAAAATGAAACTAAACAATTTAAAATTGCACGTGTTATCACTTAAATGATGGATATCAAGCCAAATCTTAAATTTCGCCACATCCAAAAATACATAGTTTATGTTTATTGACATTTCGTGTTGCCATTAATTTGAATATAAAAGTAACTGGAACTATTGCATATGTATGAACAAGAGGCAATTTAGAACTTTGTTACGACATGCATTTAGGAAGTTTAAATGTAGCTGTAATTTATTAAATTTGTATCCATTAAATAAAAACAAAACAAAAAAGGTATTACCTAAACTACCTCCACAATTTGCTGGAAGCTGTACAGTTGCAGTGTGATTCTTAAGCCGAAGTCGTTACGTTATATGTCGCTTTTTAAAGGTGATATTCGACTTGACATGACCATGATACAATTATAACAGGTACATGCACAAGCCCAGCCTGTTAATGTATACAATACTTACAGTTGTCAAATTTTGTTTACAAGCTGCAAAAATGTTAGTGTATGTGTGTGCATAAAATGATTACAGTGTTGCCAATGAAATTACACATGGCTGTGTTTCCAATTATATGTTAAAGAAAATTACACTACACATCTTGCGTCTAGGTTAAAATTAAAACAAAAATAAATAAAAATACAAGCCAAAGTAGAATTACACACAGATTATACATGAATGTAATTACATGGCCTACAAATGAGAGTAATTGCACACCTATTGGCAACACTGAATGACTATAATCATTCATGAATGCCGCGTCTGCAATTGTACTTTAGTTACCCTGTAATTGTTATTTTTAAAAATAAAAGGCATGTGTTTCTGACAATTATTTGTTTGTTTATACCAACAAAATGAATATGTTTTTTGGTGTTGTAATTTTGTTGTAGTCGTGCATGTACCTAGTATAATTGTACCATGGACATGACCATAATTGGTTTCCAAGTAATGGCTATTGCTAGGAACACAATTGGAACGAACGACGAATTTTTCGGTGCGAACTTTCGTCATAAAACATAAAACACATTTGTTCATATGAAAATGAACACAACACCGAAATCCGTCGTGCGTGACGAATTCTGAGATAGATTTATTTCTATTTTGTACGCCGATCAACGACGAAAAAACAATTTTCTCTCTCTCTCTCTTCACATACAAAATAACCAGTGTGGCCAGATTTTAAAATAAAATTGAGCTAAATCACGTATGTCTTTAATACATTTTTAGAGATTACGCAATTTGGATTAAAAAAGGCTAAAAAAGCTAAATCAGTTTTTAAAAAACCTAAAAAATAAGTTAAGAGTTAAAGAAAAATTTTAAACCTAAGTTCAGAAGAAATGAGATAAATTTAGCCAAAAATTAGCTAATGTGGTCACACTGACAATAACCAACTTTATTAGTTATAAGAGCTGAATTCGCTAACTAAATTCGTCGTTATTGTGCTTCACACGTCGAATTTACGCAGGGAATTCTTATCGACCAATTCGTCGACGTGGACGAAATTTGTCGTTCGTCCCAATTGTGTTTCTAGCATATGGTCTTATGGCGAGTCACCTCTAATCGAATACAGTGTTGCCCATTAGTTTGGTTCAGACGGCTGTTTTCTATGGCTATGGCTATGTCACGTCTGATTGCACCTTATATAGACAGCTAAGTTGAAATACAAGGTTCATTCAGCATGTCTGCATCAATGGAAAGTACAAAAGTTGGGCTAGTTTCAACTTTTAGGGAACGTTGAGTAGTTTGACAGCTATTATCTGGTTCTTTTTTTGTATGTTTTGATTTAGGTTTTTGTGTTTGTGGTAGCGAGCATAAAATAAAACAAAAGAAATAAGAAAAAATATATAAAATTTAATTAATGATGTAGGAAAAAAATCCTATTGGAGATGCCCAAACGTTTCCGTCAACAAAGTGTAAAGTGTAATGTCAACTGAAAAAGGCAACGAATAACGAACGCATGAAGGATTCTATGATCTGCCTTTATTTAAATTACATATTTTTTTCATAAATTATACTTTTGATACCAATTTTTTATACGCAACTTTTTTTTGTGGATATGTCAACAAAGAGACAAGGAGCAAGAAATAATATGTACTATGTACATATATACAAGGTATGTTCCAGATGCAAAACGAAGCATTCCGAACTTGTACAAAGTTACCCAAAAGTGTTCCAAATAATAGTTTTTGTGCAATTTTAAGAGCGAATGATAGAGTATTTCTCTCATTTTCTGTACAAACTTTTTCTTTGGGTAGGTTCCGCCAAGGGTTAAATAACACCGGTTTACAAAATTTTTTTGTGCACGTGTTATACATACCTAATTTTTATTACTTTTATACCTAGGGATAAGATAAATAACAAATAATAGTTCTGAATTTGCTTTTAGGTGTGAAAAATGGCAAATTCAAATAAATGAATATACATTAAAAATGGACTTAGAGATGATTTATTAAGAGATACCGAATATCCATTTATGATTAATTCTTACAGTAGAAGTTTTAAAATAAAGTCCAAACGTTTAAAAAAGAACAGTTTTACTTTTCATGTCATGTTCAATATAAGTTTCTCTTATTAACCCCAAATATAGTACCCCATCATGCTTTCGTTGTACTGGCATCGGTAACGTCTCACAAATTCCATTATATCTTTATGCTCTTCCCAATGAGCTCCCATATTATCTTTAAATTTATCCAAATGAGAATGAAACATGTACATCTTTAGAGACATTCTACATCATCTGATGGAAAAATTCGTAATCATGTCAGTGATTAGCTCGTTATAATTTTCAGCTCTATGGTTTCCAAGAAAACCATGAACTACTGCCTTTAAACTATTCCAGGCTTTTTTTTCTTCTCATTGCTAAGTAAGTTCGGGAAAATATCACAATCCAAGACTTACATGACACATGTGGAGCCTATTTTATGTCCTGATTTTTAACAGGTAAATTAAAGTGAACTCAAATCATACTTTTTGTCTCTTATTTTAATAAATTCGCCGCAAACGTAGCAAAACGAGTCAGCGTTTCATTGACAACTTCTTGGAACCATTTTGGTTAGGTTAATACAGCGAAAAAAGAAAACAAAACATGTTATTCCTCTGTAATGCAAACACATCCTACCGTACATAACGAGCGACGCAAGAAACACTGTCGCCGCTCTCTTACCTATCTTTCGACATTGCTAGCGCGCCTAGACCGATATCAATCAGGCGCTAATATCAAAAATGCTATAATTTCTTAAAAAGCAAATATTTACGTTTTGTAATCACATCTTTATATAAAGATTTGTTTATAAAGGGTGTTTTTTTAGAGGTATAGAACTTCGAATTGAAATAAAACACAAGAAAATCGTTTTAATGTCCATCAATTTGGCTTTATTAGAAGGATAATTTTATGCCATTAATGTTTAAATATAATTTTGGGAATGTGGCCGCCGCGGCTGGCTCGAATAAAGCCAATTCTACAGGTCCAATTTTCAACCACTTTTTCGAGCATATGGGGCCGTATGTTGGCAATAACGCCACGAATGTTGGCTTCCAAGTCCCCTAACGTTTCTGGTTTGTTGGCGTAGACGATCGACTTCACATATCCCCAAAGAAAATAATCCAATGGTGTCAAATCACACGATCTTGGTGGCCAATTGACAGGTCCATTCCGCGAAATTATGCGCTCATCGAATGTTTCCTTCAATAAATCGATTGTGACGTGCGCTGTGTGGCATGTAGCGCCGTCTTGTTGGAACCACAACTCATCCACATTCATGCCATCCAATTCGGGAACAAAATAGTCGGTTATCATGGCTCTATAATGGTCTCCATTAACGGTAACTGACTCTCCAGCATTATTTCGGAAGAAGTATGGCCCAATGACTCCACCAGCCCATAGAGCACACCAAACAGTCAGTTTTTGTGGATGTAATGGCGTCTCAAGGGTCTCATGTGGATTCTCTTCACTCCAAATGCGGCAATTTTGCTTGTTGACGTAGCCATTCAACCAAAAATGAGCCTCATCACTGAACAAAATTTTGCGATGAAAATCAGCATCGAGATCAATCTCATTTTCGGCCCATACACCAAAATCACGACGCATTGCATGGTCTCGCGGCTTTAATTCTTGCACAAGCTGGATCTTGTAAGGTCGCAAGCCAAGATCTTTGCGCAAAATCTTCCATAAAGTTGATGGACAAAGCTCCAATTGCTGTGCACGGTGGCGAATCGATTCATTCGGGTCCTCTTCAACACTTTGCTCTACAGCGGCAATTGTTTCTTCGGTGCGCACTGTTCGACGTCTCTGCGGATGCGTATTATCACATAGAGTAAACGCAGTGCGAAAACGATCCATGGTTAACCGAATTAATTGCTCTGATGGACGATTATGTCGACCATAAAATGGACGGAGCTTGCGGTAAGCTTCGCGAACTGAACCATTATTTTCGAAATAAATTTGCACGATTTGCAAGCGTTGTTCCTTTGTCAACCTGTTCATGATGAAATGCCAAACCAACTAAATATTAATCACTTGACAGCTGACAAAATGGCCGCCAGTTAAAAAAATGATGCCAACTTAAAGTTCTATACCTCAATAAAAAACATCCTTATAATCAAAATTAAAAAATGTCGAGTGGATCCAACGAAGGCAAAACAAAATTTTACGGTTAATAACATCGGCTCCATGGTACATCCAAAATTCTATTATACATCGTGATTTAAATATGCCACTAGTGACTGAAGAAATTGCAAAATACGCAGGCAAATATTTAACAAAACTCGAATCACATCCTAATCCGCTTGCTCGTAATATTTTGAACCTTACTGGACACATCCGCTTAAAAAAGAGGGACACACGGGCTCTTATACCTAACACTCCAGATGGGACTACTTGAAAATACTTTCCCCCCCTTTTTTTTTTTTTTTGATTATCACTACTAATGTATTATTTATAACTACCACTAAGTTTATGTCCGACACTGGTCGGGCCTAATAATTTTTTTTATAGATTTAAGATTTGAATACTTATTGTTAGTTCACATATGAAGATACAATAAATAAATACATGCATTACAAAAAAAAAAAAAAATAATCCAAATATGTTACGTAAAAAAAAGCGAAAACAAAATTTTTTGTTGACCAGTGTAATCAGCTGTTTCCTGTTTACATATGAAACAAACAAAACAAAAATAATGAGAAAAATTTCAAATAAACAAAAAAGTTTCTAGTTAATTTAATTATTATTTTTCCAACTTCATATGTTTCTATATTTATGATTTTAACAGGCTAAAGTTCGTATCCCTTTTTATGCCAAATGAACAAATAACACCAAAGTTAGTTATAACTAACATGTGTATAATTAGTAACGAACAAACAACAATGGTAATACTGTTGTAAATTTAAAGATGGTAAGGTGAGCTTTCATTACAAAAACATCTTTCAGCAAATTGAAATACGATGAATCAAAACAATTCACATATTCCATTTGCAAAAAAGTTTCGTATATAAAGCAGAAATCTACATCAACTGACACTACACACAGTGGATCAAACACAAAAGAACGCTGATGATGAAGGTTTAGTGGCCTTCGAAAACGGCTAGCTGTTCCATTCAACTACATATGTGTTGTCAGAATATTTACAGCTAACTTTGGTGTTCTTTGTTCATTAATATTTATCACATTTAATTTGGCTTAAAAAGCGATACGAACTTTAGCCTGTTCAAATCATAAATATAGTAAACAAGTCAGTTTTTAAAAAGTTATTAAACAAACAAAACGGAGGGTTTTGTTTTATAACAACTTGAGATTGTAAGTAGAGAAGTGCACGTGAGAATTTTTTGTCGCTTTTTAAAGGTGATATTCGACTTGACATGACCATGATACAATTATAACAGGTACATGCACAAGCCCAGCCTGTTAATGTATACAATACTTACAGTTGTCAAATTTTGTTTACAAGCTGCAAAAATGTTAGTGTATGTGTGTGCATAAAATGATTACAGTGTTGCCAATGAAATTACACATGGCTGTGTTTCCAATTATATGTTAAAGAAAATTACACTACACATCTTGCGTCTAGGTTAAAATTAAAACAAAAATAAATAAAAATACAAGCCAAAGTAGAATTACACACAGATTATACATGAATGTAATTACATGGCCTACAAATGAGAGTAATTGCACACCTATTGGCAACACTGAATGACTATAATCATTCATGAATGCCGCGTCTGCAATTGTACTTTAGTTACCCTGTAATTGTTATTTTTAAAAATAAAAGGCATGTGTTTCTGACAATTATTTGTTTGTTTATACCAACAAAATGAATATGTTTTTTGGTGTTGTAATTTTGTTGTAGTCGTGCATGTACCTAGTATAATTGTACCATGGACATGACCATAATTGGTTTCCAAGTAATGGCTATTGCTAGGAACACAATTGGAACGAACGACGAATTTTTCGGTGCGAACTTTCGTCATAAAACATAAAACACATTTGTTCATATGAAAATGAACACAACACCGAAATCCGTCGTGCGTGACGAATTCTGAGATAGATTTATTTCTATTTTGTACGCCGATCAACGACGAAAAAACAATTTTCTCTCTCTCTCTCTTCACATACAAAATAACCAGTGTGGCCAGATTTTAAAATAAAATTGAGCTAAATCACGTATGTCTTTAATACATTTTTAGAGATTACGCAATTTGGATTAAAAAAGGCTAAAAAAGCTAAATCAGTTTTTAAAAAACCTAAAAAATAAGTTAAGAGTTAAAGAAAAATTTTAAACCTAAGTTCAGAAGAAATGAGATAAATTTAGCCAAAAATTAGCTAATGTGGTCACACTGACAATAACCAACTTTATTAGTTATAAGAGCTGAATTCGCTAACTAAATTCGTCGTTATTGTGCTTCACACGTCGAATTTACGCAGGGAATTCTTATCGACCAATTCGTCGACGTGGACGAAATTTGTCGTTCGTCCCAATTGTGTTTCTAGCATATGGTCTTATGGCGAGTCACCTCTAATCGAATACAGTGTTGCCCATTAGTTTGGTTCAGACGGCTGTTTTCTATGGCTATGGCTATGTCACGTCTGATTGCACCTTATATAGACAGCTAAGTTGAAATACAAGGTTCATTCAGCATGTCTGCATCAATGGAAAGTACAAAAGTTGGGCTAGTTTCAACTTTTAGGGAACGTTGAGTAGTTTGACAGCTATTATCTGGTTCTTTTTTTGTATGTTTTGATTTAGGTTTTTGTGTTTGTGGTAGCGAGCATAAAATAAAACAAAAGAAATAAGAAAAAATATATAAAATTTAATTAATGATGTAGGAAAAAAATCCTATTGGAGATGCCCAAACGTTTCCGTCAACAAAGTGTAAAGTGTAATGTCAACTGAAAAAGGCAACGAATAACGAACGCATGAAGGATTCTATGATCTGCCTTTATTTAAATTACATATTTTTTTCATAAATTATACTTTTGATACCAATTTTTTATACGCAACTTTTTTTTGTGGATATGTCAACAAAGAGACAAGGAGCAAGAAATAATATGTACTATGTACATATATACAAGGTATGTTCCAGATGCAAAACGAAGCATTCCGAACTTGTACAAAGTTACCCAAAAGTGTTCCAAATAATAGTTTTTGTGCAATTTTAAGAGCGAATGATAGAGTATTTCTCTCATTTTCTGTACAAACTTTTTCTTTGGGTAGGTTCCGCCAAGGGTTAAATAACACCGGTTTACAAAATTTTTTTGTGCACGTGTTATACATACCTAATTTTTATTACTTTTATACCTAGGGATAAGATAAATAACAAATAATAGTTCTGAATTTGCTTTTAGGTGTGAAAAATGGCAAATTCAAATAAATGAATATACATTAAAAATGGACTTAGAGATGATTTATTAAGAGATACCGAATATCCATTTATGATTAATTCTTACAGTAGAAGTTTTAAAATAAAGTCCAAACGTTTAAAAAAGAACAGTTTTACTTTTCATGTCATGTTCAATATAAGTTTCTCTTATTAACCCCAAATATAGTACCCCATCATGCTTTCGTTGTACTGGCATCGGTAACGTCTCACAAATTCCATTATATCTTTATGCTCTTCCCAATGAGCTCCCATATTATCTTTAAATTTATCCAAATGAGAATGAAACATGTACATCTTTAGAGACATTCTACATCATCTGATGGAAAAATTCGTAATCATGTCAGTGATTAGCTCGTTATAATTTTCAGCTCTATGGTTTCCAAGAAAACCATGAACTACTGCCTTTAAACTATTCCAGGCTTTTTTTTCTTCTCATTGCTAAGTAAGTTCGGGAAAATATCACAATCCAAGACTTACATGACACATGTGGAGCCTATTTTATGTCCTGATTTTTAACAGGTAAATTAAAGTGAACTCAAATCATACTTTTTGTCTCTTATTTTAATAAATTCGCCGCAAACGTAGCAAAACGAGTCAGCGTTTCATTGACAACTTCTTGGAACCATTTTGGTTAGGTTAATACAGCGAAAAAAGAAAACAAAACATGTTATTCCTCTGTAATGCAAACACATCCTACCGTACATAACGAGCGACGCAAGAAACACTGTCGCCGCTCTCTTACCTATCTTTCGACATTGCTAGCGCGCCTAGACCGATATCAATCAGGCGCTAATATCAAAAATGCTATAATTTCTTAAAAAGCAAATATTTACGTTTTGTAATCACATCTTTATATAAAGATTTGTTTATAAAGGGTGTTTTTTTAGAGGTATAGAACTTCGAATTGAAATAAAACACAAGAAAATCGTTTTAATGTCCATCAATTTGGCTTTATTAGAAGGATAATTTTATGCCATTAATGTTTAAATATAATTTTGGGAATGTGGCCGCCGCGGCTGGCTCGAATAAAGCCAATTCTACAGGTCCAATTTTCAACCACTTTTTCGAGCATATGGGGCCGTATGTTGGCAATAACGCCACGAATGTTGGCTTCCAAGTCCCCTAACGTTTCTGGTTTGTTGGCGTAGACGATCGACTTCACATATCCCCAAAGAAAATAATCCAATGGTGTCAAATCACACGATCTTGGTGGCCAATTGACAGGTCCATTCCGCGAAATTATGCGCTCATCGAATGTTTCCTTCAATAAATCGATTGTGACGTGCGCTGTGTGGCATGTAGCGCCGTCTTGTTGGAACCACAACTCATCCACATTCATGCCATCCAATTCGGGAACAAAATAGTCGGTTATCATGGCTCTATAATGGTCTCCATTAACGGTAACTGACTCTCCAGCATTATTTCGGAAGAAGTATGGCCCAATGACTCCACCAGCCCATAGAGCACACCAAACAGTCAGTTTTTGTGGATGTAATGGCGTCTCAAGGGTCTCATGTGGATTCTCTTCACTCCAAATGCGGCAATTTTGCTTGTTGACGTAGCCATTCAACCAAAAATGAGCCTCATCACTGAACAAAATTTTGCGATGAAAATCAGCATCGAGATCAATCTCATTTTCGGCCCATACACCAAAATCACGACGCATTGCATGGTCTCGCGGCTTTAATTCTTGCACAAGCTGGATCTTGTAAGGTCGCAAGCCAAGATCTTTGCGCAAAATCTTCCATAAAGTTGATGGACAAAGCTCCAATTGCTGTGCACGGTGGCGAATCGATTCATTCGGGTCCTCTTCAACACTTTGCTCTACAGCGGCAATTGTTTCTTCGGTGCGCACTGTTCGACGTCTCTGCGGATGCGTATTATCACATAGAGTAAACGCAGTGCGAAAACGATCCATGGTTAACCGAATTAATTGCTCTGATGGACGATTATGTCGACCATAAAATGGACGGAGCTTGCGGTAAGCTTCGCGAACTGAACCATTATTTTCGAAATAAATTTGCACGATTTGCAAGCGTTGTTCCTTTGTCAACCTGTTCATGATGAAATGCCAAACCAACTAAATATTAATCACTTGACAGCTGACAAAATGGCCGCCAGTTAAAAAAATGATGCCAACTTAAAGTTCTATACCTCAATAAAAAACATCCTTATAATCAAAATTAAAAAATGTCGAGTGGATCCAACGAAGGCAAAACAAAATTTTACGGTTAATAACATCGGCTCCATGGTACATCCAAAATTCTATTATACATCGTGATTTAAATATGCCACTAGTGACTGAAGAAATTGCAAAATACGCAGGCAAATATTTAACAAAACTCGAATCACATCCTAATCCGCTTGCTCGTAATATTTTGAACCTTACTGGACACATCCGCTTAAAAAAGAGGGACACACGGGCTCTTATACCTAACACTCCAGATGGGACTACTTGAAAATACTTTCCCCCCCTTTTTTTTTTTTTTTGATTATCACTACTAATGTATTATTTATAACTACCACTAAGTTTATGTCCGACACTGGTCGGGCCTAATAATTTTTTTTATAGATTTAAGATTTGAATACTTATTGTTAGTTCACATATGAAGATACAATAAATAAATACATGCATTACAAAAAAAAAAAAAAATAATCCAAATATGTTACGTAAAAAAAAGCGAAAACAAAATTTTTTGTTGACCAGTGTAATCAGCTGTTTCCTGTTTACATATGAAACAAACAAAACAAAAATAATGAGAAAAATTTCAAATAAACAAAAAAGTTTCTAGTTAATTTAATTATTATTTTTCCAACTTCATATGTTTCTATATTTATGATTTTAACAGGCTAAAGTTCGTATCCCTTTTTATGCCAAATGAACAAATAACACCAAAGTTAGTTATAACTAACATGTGTATAATTAGTAACGAACAAACAACAATGGTAATACTGTTGTAAATTTAAAGATGGTAAGGTGAGCTTTCATTACAAAAACATCTTTCAGCAAATTGAAATACGATGAATCAAAACAATTCACATATTCCATTTGCAAAAAAGTTTCGTATATAAAGCAGAAATCTACATCAACTGACACTACACACAGTGGATCAAACACAAAAGAACGCTGATGATGAAGGTTTAGTGGCCTTCGAAAACGGCTAGCTGTTCCATTCAACTACATATGTGTTGTCAGAATATTTACAGCTAACTTTGGTGTTCTTTGTTCATTAATATTTATCACATTTAATTTGGCTTAAAAAGCGATACGAACTTTAGCCTGTTCAAATCATAAATATAGTAAACAAGTCAGTTTTTAAAAAGTTATTAAACAAACAAAACGGAGGGTTTTGTTTTATAACAACTTGAGATTGTAAGTAGAGAAGTGCACGTGAGAATTTTTTGACTCACGACACGCACGCTCGTGCAGAAAAATATTTTACTCACACACTTTCACACACGAATGATATTGAACATTTTCACGATCACGCACGCTCAGGAATAAAATATTCCAAATCACGCACGTGTGGTTTATAACTTATCACTATCACGCACGCTCACGAAAAAGTTTGTAATCCAATTTGTATTTTTTTTTTGGGTTGAAAAATAGGTTTTTACACATACATATGTACTAGGGTGATGGACTCGGTTTTTCAACCGGTTTTAAAACCCGGTTTTTTTACAATACGATTGTCGGTTGATTTTTCGAATGTCGAATAGTTCGTTTTTTACAATTTTAAAACCGGCTGAGTCGAATACTTTTCGATTTGTATATTTTGCAATAAATAATAAGTAATAAGTATTATTTTTTCAGTATAAAAGTTCTAGGCGTTTTTTCAGCATGGCAACACTTACTGAAGCATGAAATGGATGTTAAAATCCATTTGCAAAAAGCGTTTTTTAGTTTTGTTAACATTTTGCTTCATATTTTATATAGAACTCAGGGTGACCATATTAGCTTATTTTGTGCTAAATTTAGCTTATTTTTTTGGATTTAGCTTCAAAATTTTCAATTAGGTCTTAGCTTATTATTTAGATTTTTTTAAAAACTCATAAAAAAGGTATAAGAATGGTAATTTTTTAACATTTAAAAATATAAATGTTTTTCATTGAAAAATAGTTTAAACAATACAAAGTGTAAATTGCTTATTTATAAGAGAAATGGCAAATTTAAATTCAAATTTGATTGAAATTTTGGAGTTACAATGGTAAATGTTAAATTAATATTACCCATAAGACTTATCTTATTGAGTTAAGTTCAACGTGCATTCAGCGGCAAGAATTTACTTGAAACAAAACTTTGAAATAGATTTACTGTAAATAGCACTAATTCACTAAAAAAAAGTTTTCGTATTTTAGTATAAATGCTATTACATTTTGAAAAATGGTTAAGCTTATTTTGGGAAGTAATTGTTTTGTTTTTTTTCTAACTAAAATATAATAATGCATAAATAATTTAATTAAAAAATAATTAAATATATTTGAAGGACTTAGCGAACAAAACCAGACTAGTCCCGGTAACTATTTTTAACACGACAGGCAAATAACTGAATTAATTAGATAGAGAATAGCAAGGAAAAATCAGTTTTCGTTACTTTTTTAATGTGAGATCGAACAGGTTATGAATGAAAATATTTCTTGACTTTATAGATTTGTACTTGGAGAGCCCGAAAAAAATTAAAAAAAATTATTTACTGAGGAGGTGTCTGATTTTGTTCGCCAGCTTATCATTTTATTTCAAATTATAAAAAAATTGTTTGTGAAATTGCAAAGCGAAAGAAGCTGAAAAAGTTTAGCTTTATTTTTTGGTTCAAATTTTAACTTTCTAGCTTATTTAAGGTCTTTTTCAAACGTGATTTAGCTTGATATTATTTTAAAATCTGGTCACACTGATAGAGGTAGATATCCACATTCATATTTATACTATACATACTTATGTAAGTATGTATATGAAGTTAATTTTTATTTTTTACCTTTAATTTTTGTATTGTTTTATAGTATTTACATGAACTATCAACTCTTTTTTTTTATAAAGCAATTTAAATAAACCGGTTTTTCCTGAATTGTAACAACCGAGACCGGGTTTTTCATAATTACAAATATTCGAAAACCGGTTTCTGGAAAACGTCGAATAATCGATCACCCTAATATGTACATATAATATATGTCACATATGTATATTATACATATGTGACGCGCAAAATAGATAGGGACCTAAGGGTAAAAACCGGTTTTGTTCAGGAGAGCCATTTTAAAGACTTAAATACGTGTATCTTTGGTGTACCATCATCATAAAACGCGCATATCTCTGGGAGGGGAGACTTTTGGGGCATGGGATCGGTCTCATTCGATGCTCAGGTGTTGTCCACATCAAAAAAAAAGTGAAAATTTATTTTTTTTACCCTTAGGTCCTTTTCTCTATGCGCTGTCACATATGTACATTTGTATGCACGTGTATATGTAAAATTTACATTGCACAGTGGGAACTTTTACAAAGTAAATGGCAATAAATCTGGAACTTCTAAACTACTGATTGGATTTATATGAAACTCCTAACAGTAGAGGAGGAATTACGCTTTACAACACATGTCATGACAGCCTCCTTGCTCGAGCTGGACGAGAGTTACAGTGAGCCAAAGTTTACTACCTGGGACTCAAAAAAACTTCTGAGGCTTGTAACTTTTTTAAAAATTATCTGATTTTTACCGCATAAAGCATTTTGAGCTAAACTTGAAATTATTAAGAAATAATTTCGCAAAATGTGATTCCGTAAGATATTTTACTCAAGATAAAAATTTTGTTTGCCTTATTTTTTTAGTATTTCGCCAATTACTTTTTAGTTTACTGTTGTATTTTAAATTAAATTAATAAATTAATTAATACCGTCATTAAATTTTTGACAAAATTTTAAATAAAAATAAGAAAAAATTTATTATATCCATTCATGAAATCCGGAAAATGCTAAAAAATCAAAATTTTAAAATTTGCCTGAAAAAGATATGTGTTTTTTAAGAACGAGTATATACATTATTACCAGTCCATTCACTTTTTAATTTCATAGCGCTAAAGGCAATGCATTAAGAATGTGTTTAGAGCCAATTATTTTGTATTTCGGGCATGTACCCTACATTCAGTGTAAATTTTAAAAATATTTTTTGTGTTCAAGTTAAGCGCTTATAAAAAGTTTTGACGGTAGATTTTGAAAGTTTCAACTGTAACATTTTATTATGTAGATAGCTTTAAACATTTTTAACTAAAATTTAAGAGTACGTTTTCATAAATCCGGATATACGCGCTGATTTTCTGAAAAAAGCCGAAATTTAGGGAAAATATAGTTGTGTACCATAAAAAATATATTAAAATAATTTATTTATTCTATATTGGTACTTTTGAATTTCATATGAGCCAGTTTACTACGCCTGAAAATATTATAACACTAGCCCAAATCACAATCTCTTGCATCGTAGCATGTGCAAAATGGTATAGTTTATTGATACTCACCTATGCAGGAATGATATCTCGTGAGAGCGTGAGAATTCGTGCGTGATTATTAAAAATAGCTCACGCACGATCACGCACGGGAAATTTTTTTAAGGTCACGCTCACGCACTCACGCGTGATTAATTATAAATTTGAGCACGATCATGCGTGAATCACACGTGATTCGTTTTTTTCTTTTTTTGGGGGTTTTTTTTATTTTCGTAATTTTTTTCATTTTGGCGATTTTTTCTGTTTTTGGGATTTTTTTTTTTCATTTTGGGGATTTTTTTCATTTTGGAGATTTTTTTTCTGTTTTTTGGGGTTTTTTGTTGTGGCGATTTTTTCACCGATTTTTTTAGTTTTATCGTTTTGAAAATTTCAAGAGTTTTGCTCTTACGGTTTCCAAGATACAGCAAGTTGTCAAAATTGCTGTTTGTTGTTTTAGCGGCCAAATGTCTACACACTGTGTCCAAATTTAAGGTCAGTAGCTCTTACGGTTCTCGAGAAAATACCCTGTGAGAGACGGACGGACAGCGTAGCGAAAACAATAGGGTTCATTTTCACCTTTGGTGTACGGAACACTAATAAAGCAATTATCAAGTTAAATAAAACAAACAAAAACCAGCAAATTCCTATGTATTTAAAATATTTTAAATAAGTTTGTATTGCTTCTTTCAAACACTAATACACTCATATATAGCTCACACCGATTTGACAACGCGGTGTGCATCTCACTCAAAATTTGTGATTGTATTGTGAAAAAGATTTTTACCACCTAGATGGGGACATGATTAAAGGCTATCGGATATTATATTTATATTCACAAAGTTAAAGAAATTTTAAAGTCAAAAAACTTAGGAACTGTATTGAAATATGTATGTATATGCATTAAGATTATACACTTGTTGACAATACTTTATTTTAAAGTCATCATTTTGTATACCACTATTGATGAAAATGTAAAATATATCAGCATCATTCTTTTTCTTTTGATCCGTTTCAGCATAACAAACATTGATTTTGATGCTAGACTTTCTAACTTAAAGATTCGATATGAAGTGTTTAGGCAAATATCGGCAGCTGATTTCTTAAATATTTAACAATTCAGATGTTGTAGAATATGACTACACAAAAATTGGAGCGAAAGCTGGTGAAATTCACTCTTAAAAGTCTAGCACAAATCTTAATACAGATACAATTGCACAATTAAGGAATACATTTTAATTTTCATACATATTTTTCTAAACGGAATGATAAATCAACTGGACATTTAGAATAAAAAAAATCCCACTATTTTATATATAAAACCAACAAATATTACGGAAAATGTTTTCACTTTATATTATAAGCTCTCCAAACCACAATTATCGACTGGTTTCTTATTAAAAACAAAATTAAGCAATTTCTTCTGTTTAAAACAATACTGGAAAAAATAAATATAAATATTGGAAATATACAAATATAAGTTATACTGTTGTCCACGGTGGGGGCTTGTCATTAAAAATCCATCCAAAAAATTCACTTTTGTATCATTTAAAAAACTATTTTTTTCGCGCTAAATTTGGTATTGGGACCATAGTGCGCTGCCAACAATGCGTGGGTATACATTCGTAATAGAAGAGTATACAGATTAAAAAGCTCAACGCCTTTAATTCGCCGGTCGCTGGTCTAATCAATCAATGCATAACGGCTGTGGCTGTGGCTTCAATTCAATTATTTATTTGCAATAATAGTTGAACATATAAAGCTTGGTTTACACTATAGCATAGCACAGATACATTTGTTTGCACTAGTTTTGCCTGTTTTTTGGTTCTGGTATGAACAAATATGTTATTTATCGTTTTCTGTTACTAGTTGTAAATGTTGATTTTTTAAGCAATTATTGTATGGTATGGCAATGAGCAAAAGAAAACAACACATTTATTTTTTTTTTTTTGTTTTTCTAAGGCAAATAAGATACATAAAACTGCTTTTACCATAAGTGCCTTATGATGTGTTGAGCAAAAATGTAATTGGCTGATGAATGAATGAATGAAAGCAAAATTGCACATACATATGTAAGTAAATGATACATGTACATGAAACACATGCATTTGTAATTACTCTCAGAGCAAAATTGTCTCTTTCTCTCTCTATACTTTGGCTGCGCCACAAAATAACATAACGAACGTCCGCACATACATCTGCACATCATGTATTTGTTTCAATAGTGGTTTTTTCATATATTTGTATTACAATATGTATTTTTGGAGCAAAAACAGATCAAACAGTTGCTCAGCAGCAATACAATAAACAATTGTTATTTGCTTTCAATTGTATTTTAATTTGGAAAAGCACGCACACACAATAACTCTTATACTAGTTCTGTCGCTCACACTACAATTATATGGTACATACCATGGTATATTTGTTTTGGCTATACAAACGAATATACAAATGCAACCCTTTAAGTTCACACTAGCGGCACAATGTATCTATTCTCGTCGGCTCACTGCAATAAAGTCATGACTAATAAACCAAAATGGCATTATTACTCAATTAATTCTGGTATAATGTAATATAAACTAATATGCACTCAAAAAAGTTTTACATTAACTGTTTGAAGTTATTTCAGAAGATTACCGTAAAGTTAAACTTAAATGAAATAGCAGTTGTCCTACGAAAAAATTATATTTGTTGAAGAAATGTTTTTTATACTTTGTAATGAAAACACTGCTTATTTTATTTGAATTGTATTTGTTTTTGAAACTTGTGTAAGAATTTTTTTTATGTCATTCGGTTTATCACATTGGTTCAATAAAGAGCTTTTCTTTTTTTCGTTATTGATTTTCTTTATTTAAATATTTGCGGAATTCTTCAACAATATTTTAACTTTTTATATATGTTGCTACAAAAAACAACTACAATATTTTAATTATTTTCCGTGCAATCAAAATTTTCAGTTATTTTCAATTGTTAATAAGTAAAACTAAAATATGTAACTCATAAATAAGTTTTATATTCTTTTAAATAAAATTTTTTATATTTACGTAATGTGCTAGTTATAAAATTAACATTAAAAAATAATTGATAACAATTGATAACACTGACGACAACATGAAACGCAACATCATAATAAATTTTTCTTACAGAATACCAAACATATGTTGACAGTCATCGATAAATGGCAATACTACCCACGCAGAAAAATACAATCGCGATAACATTGGCAAGGCGATTCCTAAGGTGGTTCGAACGTTCCGCAGTGGCGTGAAATAAAAAAAAGTGGTAAAAAGTCCGCAACTTTTGAACTAGTGAACCGATTTCGATGAAACTAACTGTTTTGGTGAGAAGAAGTGTTGAACTTTTGAGAAAGTATATTTGGAGGCACACTGTTGTAAGACAGGGTGGCATACGTGTAGCGACGTGTTTTATGGGCTCAATATTAATAATGTCCAGTAGTGGGTTATCTTCTTTTGATAAATGATGTTCAGGATTTGATTTATTTTTAAATAACGAATATGAGCGCTCCTTGCAATTCGTTTCCTTAAATACGCGGGTCTTATTCAGGGCAATTATGAATAAAATTCCGCGAGAAATTTCTCCCTTTTCCAATTAGAGTTTTTTGTTTTCGCTTTTACTTGCTATTAGTTGGAATTGTTCCCCGGGAAAAATTTCTCGCGGAATTTTATTCATAATTGCCCCCATTGACTGTCTCGCATTTAACAGTACACCGTTCGCAGGAAAAAAGTTCAGTGTGACCTCTGAAGCATTTCATAAGAGCTCGGGCTGACATATTGCAACAAAAAGCTAAATTTCAAAAGTTTTTCGTTCAATTATATACCTATGTAGGAAGTAAAAAATATATACATATCAGGTTTAACATATGAAAGATTTTCTTTTTACCTGTCCTAATGAAATTATTGGCCTCTAAAACGGGTCTACTCTGTATTTCGAAACGAAAGAAAATGCGAAAAAATACGAAAACATTTGCATCCATTTCGAGTTATAGAGTAGACCCCCTGCTAAAAAAAACTGCCTATCTGAAGAAGGCTTCTAATTTCTCAAGTATAGTGCTATTAGAAATGGTCATGACTTATAAAGACTGGAATATACTTTTCCCATTATCGACCAGAATCCTTTTTTCGATTTATTGAAAATATCCATGCCATCAACATGTACTAAGATATTTATTTGTTCTTCTTTATGCACTTTAGGATCTATTACGGCTTTGAGGTTTCCTTCTATTCCAAAATACTGAAAACTCATAAAAGTTATCGTCAGAACTTTTCATTAATTTTACATCGCTCCTGTGTTCTGACGTTCCTAGCAAGGTTTTAGCGGATTTTGGCAGCGATGTAAAGCTATCGGATCTAAATATGATGAGAACCTCATCGATTGCTTTTGCGTGAGAGTTTGAGTATTTCTCAAAGCCCAATTTTTTATTTTATCTCCTAAAGGCCTATTTTCTAAGTTACTCCGATCATCACCTGTCGTTTGAGGAATAAACTAACGATTAGTTTTTGGTACTTTGGGCAAACACAGTGATTTTTGATTTTTAAGTATTGGGAATATGTCACACTTAGCACTTAAATTGTGGTTTTCATAGTATTTATCCAACGGCGTAAAAAATAGTTGGCCAACCCCATCATGAGGTTATCATTTGTGTGTTGGCACAACACTCCAAAAGTAGAACTTGTGATGTTTTGCCAACGTTTGAACCACCTTAGGAAACGTTTTGCCAACGTTAACCCAATTGTATTTTTCTGCGTGGGAAGTTATTGATTTTACTTCAATTTCGAAAATCGAATTTTCATCATATTTTTGTGCTTTGAAGCACTTAGAGTTGATTCTGACTATTTTCGCTGTGATGTCTATATACATAAGGTCTGTTCATCCAAATTGAGAACGACAGATTCGATCGAATATTTATGTTGAAATCAAAAACAAATTTCATATTTCTAACAGACTATCTATCAAGGTGTACCTAACTAGGTGGCAGCGCTACTTCAGCTGATAATTTTTTGCTCGATGTGTTTTGTAGCTGAAGAATGTCAAAAACTTCGATTTTGTTTTGGTTTTAGTATAATTATTTTTGTGCTTTTGACATTCTTCGGTTCTTTACACAGCTATGGTTGCCGTATTTTTGTATAACAAATCCTTACGCAGTCACCTGTATAATTACATCATGCTATCTATCATATACCTTAATAAACTCTTTTAAAAATACACTATTGGGGTATTCACAAGGGTGTCCTAAGTGTCATAAAGTCATAAAGTCCTAACATTTTAAACCAGTTTAAAACTATTTTTATTTTCTTTCATATAAAAGGAGTACTATATTAATACAATTCTTCACTCTATGTATTTGTTACTGTCATAAGTAATTATTTTGCTTTTTACTTTTCTTTTTCGACCAAATGTCCATTTACGTTTAAATACGTGGCGTTTTGCTTTAGCAAATTTCTACTCAAATCATTATATATTGCAAAAAATATAAAAATTCGCAAGGGATTAAAATAATGGAAACAATCTCCCAAAGCTGATTATATAGACCGCAAAAAAAAAGTAATAACTCGAGTATAGACTTACAGCATATAAATCGCGAAAGCTTGCAAAAATGCGAATATCTTCAAAAAATTTCCAAAGCCTCAAAAATTGTAAACGAGCAAACTCAGTAGAAAAAAATTATCTCACGTGCAAAAAATTTGCGAAAATTCGCGAATAATTTTTTCATTGAAAAAACCTAAAATTTATTTAAAAAAAATGCTTAAATTGTAAGGAATGCAAAAAACTTTTAAAAATCCGCAATTACGAAAATTCGCTAAAACTTGGTAACATCAAAAATATATTAAAGTCTGATACTTATTAAAAAAAGTTTAAAACTGTTAAAAAAAAACAAAGAATTGGGAACAATCACTTTTATTGTAAAAATAATTATAAATATAAAAATAAAAATAAATTACTTACAAATACCTAAAGATCTAAGAAATTCCAAAAATTGCAACCAATTTACAAAATTATGAAAATTCGCACAAATAGATAGATGTATTAAAAATCGGTAAAATGGTAAAAAGGCAAGCCCTAAAATAACACATAAATACCTAAAGATATAAGAAATTCCAACACATCTGAAAAATTCGCGAAAATGAAAATTTTCAAAAACTTGCTAATACCAAAATGATAGCAAAGTGTGATATAAAATAAAAGTAGCCAAATTTGTAAAAAAGGCAAAAACTTCAACAACAAAAATACTTCAGTCAGACAATGATGTGGCTTGATTCAATCCTAATTTGTTAAAATTACACACAAGAGCAATAAGTTTTATCAAAAATTACCTGATCGCAAAACTTAAGAAAATTTGCAAATAAATGCCAAAACATATTGAAAAAATTCGCAAATGATTTTTGGAAACATATAGAAGCCGTTAAACAATTTTCTCATAATTTTGCATATTCGTACCAAATATTATTTAATTTTTGTAATATTTTTTCTCATTTGTTTTGTATCATATTGTTTATGTTTCAACTGACACACTAAAAAATGAGGGGTTGCTCACAGCAGTCGTATTTTAAACTAGTTTAAAAGTTTAAAACATTATGACGCTGTGACTTTAACACTACCGTTTGAATACCCCATATATATATACATATATGTATATTATAGTTTGCAAGTAATAAAAATTGCACTTAGTATGTCAGAACTGCTATTACACGAGTATGATTGGCATATCTAGGCGCACGGCAGTGCGCCAGGCCAAGTTCTGGCCAATGCACGCAGTGTGTATATTTACACGAAGCCATTCGAGCTGTTTTTACCCCCCTCATAACTTTGTTCCCCGCAATCATAAAATTATGATATTTAAATCATAATTAGAATAAATTCATGTAACCTCATGAGCTTCCGGAGATATTGAGGTGCAAAAAGTTCATATTTTAAGACATACTCACTGACCACTGACACACTCATCAAATTGATGAAGCACTTCCGCTATAGCTAGAAAGCTAAAATTTGGTACACGAGAAGATCTAGATGAGCACTGAAACAGAAAAATCTGAAAAACCAAAAATTTTAACCAGGAGGGCGGGGCTACGCCCATAAAAATTAAAGTTTGTGCTATTGAGCTGAAATTCGATACAGAGAGGTCTAGGTGAGAAATAAAATAAAAAAAATCTGAAAACCTGGAAATTTAAGCCAGGAGGACGGGGCTACGCCCATAAAGGTCAGAATTAAAAATTCTAATCTAAGGCGCTTCATGGAAGCTATTTTATTGAAATGCGGCATATATACTGCGGTAATGCAAGGCTATAAATTTTTTATCAAACAAGTGGGCGTTGACACGCCCATACAATTGAAACCTGATTTTAATGCCCTGCGGCTCAGCATATTTAGATATACTATTTATCTAGATATTATGTTACGTTCGTAACGAAACTAGACACAAATAATAAGCACTGACCTAAAAAAAATTTGACTTTAGAAAAGTGGGTGTGGTTACGCCCATAAACATTAAAAGTTAAAAGTTGCGCTAAGGAGCTGAAATTTGACATACAAGTAGGTCTAGGTGAGAAACCAACTAGAAAAGTCTAAAAACCCGAAAATTTTAGTTAGAGGGGCGGGGCTGCGCCCATAAAAATTAAAAATTAAAAGTTTGGCTAAGGAGCTGAAATTTGATATACAAGTAGGTCTAAGTGAGAAACAAACTAGAAAAATTTGAAAACCCAAAAAATTTTACCAGAATGGGCGGCGCCACGCTAATATTGTTTTCAACTAAATACTTAATACACAGCTTTTAATTCAAGCCAATTTAGTGAAATCTTGCATCACCTTAAAAATTGGGCGTGATCACTCCCATAAAATGTTAGCCTTGTGTTTAATCGGTCTAGCATATCTTAAAAGAAAATTAGCATGTATCATAAGCGCTCCTCACAATAAAATTTTGAGATAGGAATAGTGGGTAGAGGTAATGCTAATAAAATCTAAAGATATAATTCGCGCTAGAGAGCTGACATTTTATACTAGTAAGTGTAGCTGCGTAAGCCAATGGGAAAATCTTAAGACCAAAAAGTTTTACCCGGTATGCGGGGCCACGACGTTAAAGCTCCAATTCGCACTAGCGAGCTTAAATTTGATACACAAATAAATCTAGATAAGAGATCACTAAGAAAAATCTGAAAACCCAGAAGTTGCTATCAGAGGGCGGAAACAAGTACTTCAAATTCAAAATTAACATACATTTTATTAAAACTTTTCATACACATTGCACTTATCCCAAAAAAAATTCCCTATTTTGAAAAGAAGCCGTGACTTCACCCATAAATCTTAGCTTTTTCGTTGAGGTACTTCGGCTTAGCAGTTTTTAACCCCCGACTAAAAAAAGGGGTGTTATAAGTTTGTAGTGTGTATCTGTGTGTCTGTCTGGGTCCACGTACAGGCCAAACGGCTGGACTGATTTTCATTTAGTTTTTTCTGTTTGAAAGATGACTTGATCGAGAGGATTCTTAGCTATATTTGAAAAAAATCGGTACAGCCGTTTAGAAGATATAACATCTTTTCTGAAAAAAGTCGGGGATTTTTAACCTTATATATCCGCAAACTTGCCAAAGAAAATTGTATGCAAGATTTTACACTAGAGATCTTCGGGCCAAATTTGCCCCGGTTTAAAGTTTGGAAGTGTTGTGTCTGGTATTTTTTGTAAAATAATGAAAGATAATGAAATAGAAAATGGCCTGCATACATTATCAGACGATTTTGAAAATATAACACGACTGCAGATAATTTTTTTACATCTTATCGCTTGAACAATAAATACTGAGATCACAAATCACTTTAGTTCAAACTACACATAAAAATATAAATGAGTTACTACCATATATAGTACATGTGTTATTATCATGCGTGTTTATCATTATTTTTGTTTTACCAAAGATAGTACTCGTACCCTTCTTATATATATTCCGATAAAAAAGTCTGTGAATCTTCTTAGTATAATATGGTCACTTCTGGCTGCAAATGGGAGGGTAAATATTACTTTTTGGGCAACAGAAGGGAATCACAATGGACCCAATTGGGTCTCCAAGTGGAGGTGCGGTAAAGCACCACCCTTCCTAAACTAACCTAACATTCTTAGTACTTTGCATCATATCTCTAAAGTTAGTAATCACCAAGACAAGAAACTGCAAATATGATTAGATTACAATAAATAAAATGGAAGGGTTTATTTGCTGGACAAAGTTAGATCATGTTTTACTTGCAAAAGAAAGACTAATCAATGTTGTCAAATGGTGGTTAGTAACATGGTAGATATATAAGCTTACAATGCTTTTGTGATATCTACATCAGCTAATAGCGGCTGGAAATAAACTGTTTTGCAAAACGTCGACACTTCTTAGAAAATTTAGGATTGCAGCTTACTATGCCTTATATAAAGAACCAAAAGAGGTTATCAATATCAGTATTTTCACAGAAAGTTGCACTAAAACTACTTGAGGTAAATGAGTAGCCGTAAACTTCAACTAAATCCAAAGACAAAATGCTTGAAGAGGGTAAAAACACATCCAAAAGAAGTCGTTGCCAGTTAGGCCTCAACGCAGAAAATAAAACACCATTAGATACTATTATAACTTGCAAAAACTTGATATGAAAACTGCACTCTGAAACCATTACTTTATATACAATTAATAATAATATCGATTTAATATTACGGTTTTATCTATCATATATTAATCGAATTAAATATATGAAATAATGTTCTCTTTCATTGGCAATAAATGAATCACAAATAAATGAAACCAATACATAATTTTCAATTTGGGTAAAATTTGACCCGAAGATCGTTAACGTCAACGATTTTAAAGACCCTATGAAGGTTAAAATTTTTAATTTTTGTTATTAATTTAATACTCAGGTATTTCTTATTAACTTTTTAATACCAAACTTTGCATGAACCATAAGCACTAGCAGATATAAAAGTCAGCGGGGCCAGGCTCATGAAAATTTTACGTAATATTATACTATAGAGAGCTGACATTTTGTACACAAATAGTAATGATTTACTCAATCGGAAAATCCAAAAATTAAAAGCACCAGCTACCCTATTGAAACTTTGCATACACATTGGGCATATCCTTTTGATTTATGTACTTCGGCTAAGCAGACTTCATTTAACATGTAAATATATTGAGAAAACAGGCGGGGTCATGCCCAGAAAAATTTACGCTGTATTTTACATGTTTCTTCCAGTCGCCTCTTACCAAATTGCATACACACTGGCGACCCGTTGTAATGACACAATGGTGCATTTTTAAGGTCAACAATTCAACATTCATCACACTCTTACCCATTATTTTATGTGACTCTGCTATTTTCAACTGGCACAGTGATCATGAATAGAAATAAAATACACAAGAAATTTTAAGTTTAAGAATTGTTATTATAGAAATCTTTTCAAAAAGTAATCAGATCCTCACAAAAACATAAATGTGAAAAACGGCCAAGTTCCTATCCAAAATTTCGCCCATTAAAAGTTGTGAGATATAAATTTTGACCAAGTTCTTGTTTGGTACAATACCTAACACAGAAATATATTATGTATGATATATATTTGTAATCGTAAGGGTGTCATATAATTTCTAGATAATCTGACAGCTTTGCAATATTTTTACCTTTCCAAAAAAGGAGAAAAGAATGTATAAATGTTCATTTCTTTATATTGATAAAAATGTTGTCAAGTTGGCAGATTATCTAGAAATTATATGACACCCTTACGATTACAAGTTTATATTATACATAATATATTTCTGTGTTAGGTATTGTGGCAAAGAAGAACTTGGTCAAAATTTATATCTCACAACTTTTAATGGCCGAAATTTTGGATAGGAACTTGGCCGTTTTTCACATTTATATTTTTGTGAGGATTCTCTCTTACATGCTAATGTCGAATGTGTGTACTAGATGCATCGTTTGTCATTTCCGATATTTTTCGTTGTGTGGCATTGCATTCCACATAAAAAACATAATGTGAACGGCGTTGCACACATTACACCGTAAAATGAAGACACCACAAAATGATAACACAAGAAATGCCAGATCTGTACTCAGCATAAGCAGGACCGTCTAATAGGGGGAAGTTGTGCGTTTCCCATATTTTCTTAACTTTTAATACTAAATTAGTCTGCAAGAGCAACCGATTCCGATATTTGTTTAAACTTTTAATACTGTATTGAGAGACACCTGCTAAATCTATTAAAGAGGCACCATATTTTTGAAGCTCTTATCTTATTTTATCGGAAGCCTAAAAGAATTACTTATATTACATAATAATCAGGTTCAAAATCAAATGCTTTTAAAACTTGTTAATTCTGTTAAAAATCTAAGAAAATTTTCGATAATTTTTGAAAAATACAACCAAAATTTTAAATAATACTCTTATGATTTTTTTAATACGTTTTGTGTGCTCCGTGCAATTTTGCTAACATTACATTATTAATTCATGTATAAAATATATACAATCGCTTTGATTTTTATAAAAAGTAATTTTATATGCCCCTATTACGGTTTAGAACTCAATTAAGTTTAGTTGAAATTGCAACAACTTAACCTTAATACAACTTAACTATTTTTTGGCATTCTGAATTACAACTAATTGTAGTTGTATTCGAAACAATGCTCGAGAAGAAAAGGTTTTTATCTATGCTATATTTTTTGAAACCATAGTAGCCTTCACAAAACATGTTAAATAGTTTTAGTCATGATATAAATACAGAAGGTACTTTCATTCTCTCATTTTCTCTTGACATTCACCATCTGACAAGTATAAGTATTTTGAAGTTTCCGGTAAAAAAAAGTCGTGCTACCGCATTATTTTAATATTTCCCCCTCTGTTTCCTGTTTGTTTGAAAATTTTAATTAAAAATTATTTCAAAATTGTTTTTATAAAATACAGCATTTATAAATTAAACAATTAATGCCCAAATTCTGTTCGACGATTGTATCGTCTTGTCTATGGACGAAAAAAGCCGCAGTTATGATTCTTTAAAATTTTATATATTGCCTATGCTAAAAGGTTCGTGTATTTGCTTTATGACAACAATATTGGTTGACAAATGAGATTGGTTGTCGTCTGGAATAATGACGCAAGGCTAATACCAGACTCAAAATAAAAACCAAAATACAACTGATAAAAAGCAGTTGTCTCATGGTGAAAAAATTTGTAATCCATAATAAAAATTTTACAACTACAACTTAACTATCCATTTAGTTGTAAATCATAATAGGGGCCATAAAATTATTCAAAAATTAAAATACCCGACCAAATTAATTATAATTTATTACAATGATATGAAACATTTCGTTTGTGTATAGCTTTACAAATAATTGCAAAATTTTGATACATCCAGAATATAATTTTCTTAATTTTAAGAAAATGGTTGGGAAAAAATTAATATTAACTGTCATTTTTATAATGAATAATATAGGAAAACTATATACTCAAGTGACTTACCCCTTTTTTATTTCTCGTTGATATATAATTCGACCAATTAGGGGTTCAGTGATTGAAGGTTATCAAATAGTCGTTCACACCTTTACTGTTTTCTATATTTGTATTTTATTATGATTCTGGTTGTAAAATTGAAAACTCACTATCATAAAAACGCTTATAAATTATTAGTATTTATTAGAAGTTTTATTAACTACTTGCATACATGCATACATATTTAGGTATGTTCGTACAGTGGCGAGCAATGTCGATTAATCCTAACCAAGTGTGACTTAAAATATCACGGGTTAATTTAAACTATGTATTCGATTGGATAAAAGTAAGAGAAAACCATCTGAAATTCACGAATTTCATAAGTTAAATTTTTTAAATTTTAGATTTTATTAAAAAAAAAGATCATTGTACCCATTTTTGCACTTTTTATAACAAAATTGTTTAGTGCGAAGTTGTAAAATTGTGTCCAAGGGTCTTTAACACTTGACATACTCTCCATTAAGCAAATTCTAATGCTTTACTATTTTTGTCATATGCCTCAGACCCATACTCTGCTTAAGTAGAACTTTATGCTCTCGAAGAGAATTTTTTCAGTAATATTGTGTTTTAATTTGTATACATACAAAGAGAGAATTATTAACCAAAATTTCAATTGTATTAATTGTAATAATAATGATCACATGCTTTTAAGTTCATTTGTTATAAATACATACAATGTCACAGCGATTTACAATTTGTTGTCCAAGACCATTTTAATTTAAGGCAGTAAATTTATAAAAAGTAACACCATTCGGTGGCAACTAGTTCTGAAAAAGTTTTCTGGCCTGTACTTTTCCACATGCTTATTGAATTTATAAAGATTCGTCACGAAGAAGCCAAGTTTATGGTTTAAATTTAAATCACTTAATTTGAATTGACTACTGTAGGCAGGACCAAAAGCTTGGTGACTGACAAAAGCTACAGCGTAAGAATATTGATTATGGCCAACCACAGGAGTAATAGGACGAGACCAAACCTCAATTTCATCCCCTTGCAATATCAAACGTCCTTGAATACCCAGAGAATCTTGATCAACTGCTATAACGTATTTGTTTTGCAAAATCTCTTTAATTTCTGGTCTTACAGTGCCTAAATCATTTGACATATTCAAAGGTGCCGCCATTATAGACCAAATAGGCATTTTTAACTTGCTTTGATCGTATGACAAGCCTTTATTACCTAAAATCAACATATCTGGATCATTCCAATGACCGGGTCCAGCATTTGGTTGAAATCTATCTTAATGGTATGCAAAAAAACATTATCTCTTGTACAGACTTAAAGGAATCTTCAATGTCATTTCCGTTGCGCCACAAGTTGCACTATTTCTTTAAGGCTTCGTAGTTGGCCAATTTGCCTTCACTTTCTTGATATACCGGCCAACTGCAAGAATAAACCATTGGTCGCCTTGTACGATTTAAAAGTCTACCAAACTCAGGATAACCCTCATCCATTTTATTTACATTTGCATAACAGCCATCCAATTTGACATAATCCACATCCCAATCCGCAAAGCGCTGGGCATCTAAGTCCATATGGTCTATAATGCCAGAGAAGCCAGCGCAAGTGTAATTGCCATAATTCTGATATAAACCAAACTTGGCACCTTTCCTATGAATATAATCTGCCAAATCCTTGAGACCCTTGGGAAAGTTTGAGCGATTTTCTACCAGTTTTTGGGTTACAGAATCTCTAGCCGGTTCCATCCAACAGTCATCGACAATTAAGTACTCATAGCCAGCGTCTAAGTAGCCCACATTCACCAAAACATCGGTTGCGTTTGAAGAGATTTTCGCTGACACATTAATTTGTAAATTTATCACAACCTATATTACAAACAAATCTTAGCCAATGCATCCAGCCCATGGGTGGGGCACGAGCTAACCCATTATCCAAAGCTCTAGCCGCATTATTAAAGAATATGGTTATTTATTTATTTATTTACGTAAAAGCCTATGAAAATAATTTTCTTACAGGCTAAAAAACAATATTTTTTTTAAAGCAAATTAATAACAACTCATGATATTGTTAATGCATTTAACGATTTAATAAATTAAAAATATTCCTTTTTAGGATATCAGGATTAGATGAAAAATCAATGTGCGAATAGTAGTTGTTGAATTCGGCACATATTCTTCGGAACGGATCAAAGTTTGCGTAGTTGTATCGGAAAAATTGGAGTTTAAGAGGAACATAATTTCGAGTTGGACGATTTGGAATTAAAAATTCAATTTTGTGAAGAAGAGTTTCAGAAGTGGTATTGCCATTAATTAGATTCATAATAAACGATATATTCAAATATACTCTTCTACTTTTTAGTGTAGGAAGTTTAATGAGTGTTAAGCGGCTTTCATATAATGGAAGATTAGTATCTCTATTCCAAGGAGGCAAAATAAAAGGAATTGCTTTTGTACGGACTCAATTTTTTATATGTACTTCATATTGTGGGTCCCAGACCACAGAGGCATATTCCAAAGTTGGTCTTACTAGGGAGATATATAACGGATCGGATCATCAAATTCATATTCCCAGCGCTTAATAGAGCCTAATACTCCTCTGGCTTTATTCACAGTTTGTGAGATGTGTGCGTTAAAACTTAGTTTATTATCCAAAAGTACTCCAAGATCTAAGAATGTATCAACTTTTTTAAGAGTATGTTCATTTATCGTATAATTAGATACTAATGAATTTGCTTTGTAAAATAACATATGCTTGCATTTTTTCAAATTGAGATCCATTAAGTTTACTATACACCATCGGTTGAAGTTATTTAAATCTATTTATAATAAGGTAGATAGGTTAGAGTTATTCATGCTAAGGAATAACTTTACGTCGTCAGCATACATTAATATTTTGGAATGTGCGATGCAAGAAGTTAAATCATTAATAAATATTAAAAACAATAACGGGCCTAGGTGGTTACTTGAGGCACACCAGACGGAACTGGAATAATCTTAGATTTTTGGTATTTGAAGAGAACATACTGAAATCTGTTCTTAAGATATGATAACATCCAATTCAAGAGAACGGGTGATAGTCCAATTTTGTCTAATTTAAAAATGAGGATATCGTGATTGACTTTATCGATTGCTTTGCTGAAATCCGTATAGATTGTGTCGGTTTGCATGCCTTTGTAAAACGAAGATACTACATTTGTTGTAAATTCCAATAAATTTGATTGCTTAAAAATCTGTTGGAGCAAAAAATTATCAATTATGTATTCCAATGTTCCATATTTGCTACTCGTGTCAATTATCAATCAATTGTACAAGTTTTTAAATATTCATAAACAAAAAATTATAACCATACTAGTAATAACAATTCAATCCATTCATTTCTAATAACCAAATTAAACTATTGGTAGACACAACTGAATTAAATAAAAGTTAGGAAGTCACGTGTAACCGGCTTTTGAAATTAAAAAAACTATTCTTGTAAATAATATTTAATTTATTGTAACTTATCAAACTACAAATATTTTCATTGAAAATCTTTGTAAAAATTTTGTGATATCATCAATTTACTCCCCTCCTAGATTTATAATCACTGAGGATCAATACGAGAATGTCTACAAATCTCTTGGACCTTGTTTCATAGCAGCGGGCAACTGCAATGCAAAACATGCGTTCTGGTGCTCTCGTCTTATTACACCTAGAGTTCGGGAATTGTTCAACACAATCTCAAAAATGGGCTTGGATGTCATTTCTAATGGGGAGCCCACTTACTAGCCTACTGACATACACAAAATTCCTGATATTATAGATTTCGGAGTCATGAAAAATATTTCTAAGGACTTAGTTTATGTAGAAGCTTTCCTAGATCTCTCCTCCGATTACTCTCCCACAAACGATACAATCTGTAGTAGACTAAGAAGTAGAGCTGCAAAACTATCGATAGTCGCTCCACTCGATAGTTTCGATAGTTTTATGTAAAACTATCGATAGTACCGAATAGTTTTATAAAAGTTGCCACATAAACTACATTTGACTCGAAAAAAATCCAGAGTCTTCAACATTTTCATTAGTATATAAAAATATATCAAGCCTTTTTTCGATTTTATCATAAGCGGCATATTATCGAAAATATACTTTTTTATTGAACTTAAGATTTTATGGGCCTACCCATGGTTTAGAATTATCAAAATGCGAAAATTGCTGATAACTTTTAAGACACTAACTGTAAAGTTTTATCGTAAGAGACGATTGGCGGCCGTCGCGATATCAGTACCACCAAAATGTATCTTTGTGTCGACTATGTTGAATTTATTAAGATACTTGTAACTACTATTTGTCGAATAATACTTGGATTTATAAATAAATTCATATACATACATATGTATTTAAGTACTTATGTATACAGAAGCAGGGATGCGATGTCATATTTACAAATTGTACTAACTTTCAAAAAAAATTTTAATTTTTTCAGTACGATTGTACCTAATTCTTTATTTATATTTTTTTAATACTTGTGCTTTTTAATTAACTAAAAATCAATTAACAAAACGCCAGAAGGTGCACAAATTATTATATTAGTTGCTCGGATCTGAATATAAAGGTAACATTTACGATATACTACGCTTATAACCTTTTTTTTATTCGATTGTACACAGTCGATGCAAATAGTCGGCTTCTCTCCTTGGTAGGAAAATAAAATTTCCACATTTGCAGATGAATTTGGAATAAATAACATTCCTCCAGCAATTCTTTAAGTACCGGAAAACATCGTTTGATTTACTTAATTTTCTAATACCTTCGAGCTAAAGATTAACCCCCTTGTGCAAAAAATAAGTGAACGTTAAAATCGGTTTTTCTATGGAAATTTTTTTTAATATACACTTCAAGCTCGCATTATTTTTTGCATAAGGGGGTTAATATATTTTAATGCTATTTTTGGCATGTTATATAATATAAAGAGATTCCAGTAGTGCTAAATGGGTCATTGCGGTGCTAAGGTACTTTTGGCAATCGAATAGCGCTAAAATTATACAATTTTACCAACTTTTCCATCGCTGTACAAAAGCATAAATCAACTACGGATAATTTGCTTCAAAGCTGCCGGCTACTGTTTACTGACTTCGATTATTTTTAGTCTTTTAATTACGTGTTTTTTTTTTGCCGATAGTATCGATAGTGGAAAAAACTATCAGTATTTCATTTACAACAAAACTCTCGATACTATCGATAGTACTATCGATAGTTTTGCAGCTCTACTAAGAAGGCACTTATCTCATCCATATGTGATTATAGTGTTAATTGGCTGGGGTCCAAAAAAATATCTCAGTAGTCATTGTACAGAAAATATTAAGCTAAGAACATCCAAAGATATTGAATTTAATATTGCCAATCTTAATGAAAATATTGAACAGGCTGCTGAACACGCCACTACCTCCCATCCGCAGACTAGGTTTAATAGAATTTATTATAGGGATATTGAACGTCTCGTGTGTGAAAAAAGAAGAGCTAGAAGTTAATGGCAACAACACAGATCACCCCAACATAAAATCAGATTTGAAGAGTGCACTAAACGACTACAAGAGTTACTTGTGTCTGAAAAAACTGCATCTCTTAAAAACTATCTGTAAGGTTTCGATGTCACAACAGCATCTAATTATTCTTTGTGGGGCGCTGCTAGAAAGCTTAAAACAACCATTGAGTTTAAACAACCACTGCGCACATCTACCGGAGGTTGGGCAAAAAGCGATACTGAAAAATGTAAAATATTTGCTGAACAATTAAAATCCGTATTTACTCCAAACACATGTACTGGTGTTGCTGATTTGCCCAATGTAGTTGCTTACCCCCGCAACCCTTAAGGTTTAAGATGTGTGATGTACAGAAACTAATTGCTGAGCTGAACCCTAAGAAAGCTCCAGGTATGGATGGAATTAGTAACAAGATGCTGATGAATTTGCCTCGTATTGCAATTAGAATCCTGCTATTTATTTTTAAGCTGGAAGCTTGCCAAGGTCAAAATGGTTCCAAAGCCGGGCAAAGATCTTACCAAGGCTAAATCATACAAGCCAATGAGTCTACTATCAACAATGTCAATGCTCTTTTGATAAGTTACTCATGACAAAATTGTCTCCAATTCTAACTGATAATGGGTGCATACCGGACCATCAATTTTTTTAGAAGTCAGCATAGCACCATTGAACAAACTCTTCTTCAATTTATAAGAAAAACCCTTGAAGAAAAGAAGCATTGCTCTGCCCTGTTTGAAATCATGTCTACCAATAAATTTTCTTAAGCTATTGGAAAGTTACATTATTTTCCGGAAGTTCACTGTTGTGTAAGGAGACTTCATGACTGTACCCGAATATATATCAACCGGTGTGCCACAGGGGAGTATACTGGGGCCAGTTTTGTATTTGATTTATACTTGTGATATGATTTTGAGTAGTAATATCCACACTTCTACATTTGCCGATGATGCAGGCTGCCTTATGCACGAAAAACCTCACGAGGCTTCTCAATATCTTCAGGAACATATTACCCGCTGGAGTTATGGTAAAATTTATGGAGAATTTAAGTAAACGAAAAAAAGTGTGTTTAGGTTACGTTTATCCTGCTATGAGATACTTGTTCCCCCATTCGAATCAACAATCAAGTTGTATCTCAACATTCCCAAGTGAAATACCTTGATCGACGGCTTACATGGAAACACCATATTGACTCAAAGCTGACATAAATGCAACTTAAATTTACTCAGATGCATTGGCTGATAGGTACAAAGAGAAAACAGAATTTTGGCAATTGTGCTAACTATCATAGAGTTCTGGTATAACTACTGCAATTTTCTTGTGGTACCACTATATTTTAATTACGTCCCTTAACCAAATAGTTGCAGCAAATGTCGAATATATGGTTAATATAACTAAAACAATATCATATTTGGTACCTGTGAAAAAAAAAATTGGCCTTCCTTGCTGAAATAAAAATAAACAATAAACGCAAGCAAAAATATACAATTAAAGAAATTTATTATTTGACATATTGTCATAAGATTATTTTAAAGTCTAAGCACAATGTTTGAAGTGCGGTACGATTTCTCGTTGCGGGAGAGATAAATAAACATAATACAGGGTGGGCCAAAAGAAACCAAGGGGTGTAAAAGTTTAATAACTTTTTTGTTTATTAATTTTTTTTTATTTTTTCTTTCAGATTATATAGACAACACTTGGAGAATTTATAATGGAGAGGTTCACAACTGAACAGAGAACCAGAACAATAGAATTTTATTATTTAAACCAGAGATCAATTATTTTAACGCAAAGAGCATATCGTCGACATTTTAACGTCAGAATTTCGCCCTCTGAAGCGATGATTCGTTGCTTAGTTAATCGTCATCACCAACATGGCAGCGTAAGAGATTTGCCTCGAACCGGTAGACCACGTTTAAGTCGCACTGCGAAAAATATTGAACGAGTACAGCACAGTGTTAACGAAGCACCAGAAACATCTGGCAGAAGGCGTTCTGCTCAGCTAGAAATGTCTCGTACGTCACTACGCCGCATTTAAAAAAAAGATTTACAGTTATACCCATATAAGGTGCAATTGGTCCAAGAATTAAAACCCGCAGATCATCGGCAACGTCTAAATTTTGCAGTTAAATTTCAAGAGTTGGCCAGAAATGAAATCAACTTTATTGAAAATTTGATTATGAGTGATGAAGCTCATTTTCATTTGAATGGCTTTGTTAATAAGCAGAACTGTAGGTTCTGGGGTTCTCAAAATCCAAGAGCCATTCATCAACGCCAATTGCACCCCATCAGGTGTACAGTATGGTGTGGGATCACATCTGAAAATGTCATTGGGCCCTACTTCTTCGCGAATGAAGATGGAAGTGCTGTAACCGTAAATGGAGAGCGGTATCGGTTTATGATAGAAAATTTTTTACGTCCTGCTCTTGAAAACAGACCTGGTATGTGGTTTCAGCAGGACAGAGCCAGTGCCCATACTGCCCGAGACACAATGGCACTTTTAAGTCAAATTTTTGGAGAGCGAATAATTTCTCGAAATTCGGAAATTATTTGGCCAGCGCGATCGCCAGATTTGACAGCACCCGACTATTTTTTTGGGGTTTTTTGAAGGAGCGAGTGTATGTGAACAAGCCAGAGACAATCCTTGAACTCAAGGCAAACATTGTTGCAGAAATTCGAACGCTACAGCCACAAGTTTTGAAAGATGTTATGGAAAATGCTCTAAAAAGAGCCCATCAGTGCGAAGCTGAAAACGGTGGTCATTTAAGAGACATCATTTTTCATACTTAGTGCAAAAAAAATTTCCATTTTGTATATTACATAATCTGAAAGAAAAAATAAAAAAAGTTAATAAACAAAAAAGTTATTAAACTTTTACACCCCTTGGTTTCTTTTGGCCCACCCTGTACAATGCAAGACGGCGACGACAATTCTTGTCATAGTTTGTTTAAATTTTTGTGCATACATTTTTATAAAATTTACTCTTTATGTTAAATACTTTGTAATGGCATTAACTAAAAACAAAAAATTATTAACATTTTATACATTCGATACACAGAGAAAAACGATTCTTTGAGACAACCGAATTTGTTGCCAATTGAATTTTGGCGGTTGCAGCAACTATCATAGAATTCTGGTATAACGCCTGCAATTTTCTTGTAGTACAACTATATTTTTAATTATTACCACTAACCCAATAGTTGCAACAGCAGATAAAATTAGTTAACAGAGAAAACAAATTGGTTGAGAAGCCCGAACTAGTTGCCAATCGAATTAATAGAATTCTGCTATAATGACTGCAATTTTCTTGTGGTACAACTATAATTTTAATTTAATTTAATTTCTTCATTTACGTTAACTTCATGCAAGTTTTTCGTTATACATACATAATGCTGATAGTATTTTGTTTTTTACTTATTTAAAAAAAAATATTTAACAATAATATGCAATTGTTAATACGAACCGATTAATCGGTTGGGAATATCAATCAAACCTTAATATTTAATTTTAATTTGCTACTATAAACTATGATAGTTACATTAACCTCTAGTTAGTTGCAACAACTGATAGAAAGTCTTTATTTTAACGTAAATGTAGACGGACAATTTTTTTGTGGCCAATACCGAAAATTGGTACTAAAATCCAATTCCTAATATTTTATTCGGTTGTGCTAATCAATCAGTTAATTAGTCATAACAAAAGCATACGCTCGGTTGATACAATCAATTTAAGAATTGTCAGAATAATATCTTTATTACAATTATGCCCTTATGGCAATGAACATGGATTGTTTTTTAGATTAATAGAAAATGTGTAGGGTGAACTGAAATATAGTTTATGCAAGTGATATTTTATTGGCCTAACCATTTTCCAACCAATCTTTTTTCTGGTTGTAGAAATTCAACTGTCAGTCTAGATTGTAAACTTTTAATATACAAGTCGCTTTCGAAACCTATATGGTGTTACGGAATTAAGCTATGGGGCACTGCCTAAACTTCCAATGTAGAGAGAATCCAAGGAAGGCAAAACAAAATTTTACGGTTAATAACATCGGCTCCATGGTACATAAAAAATTCAAATTTACATCGTGATAAAAATATACCACAACTGTCTGAAGAAATTGCAAAATACGCAGGCAAATATTTATTAAAACTCAGTCACACCCTAATCCGCTTGCTCGTAATATCTTAAACTTTACTGGTCACATCCGCTTAAAAAAGAAAGGCACAGGCACTCTAATACTTAACACTCCGGATGAAACTGCTTGAAAATATTAATTTTTTTGCTTAGCGAAAGATGTGAATACTTATTGTTAGTTCAATTTTGAAGATACAATAAATAAATAATGGGTGTTTTTTATTGAGGTATAGAACTTTAAGTTGGCATCACTTTTTTAACTGGCGGCCATTTTGTCAGCTGTCAAGTGATTAATATTTAGTTTGGTTTGCCATTTCATCATAAACAGGTTGACAAAAAAACAACGCTTGCAAATCGTGCAAATTTATTTCGAAAATAATGGTTCAGTTCGCGAAGTTTACCGCAAGCTCCGTCCATTTTATGGTCGACATAATCGTCCATCAGAGCAATTAATTCGGTTAACCATGGATCGTTTTCACACTACGTTTACTCTATGTGATAATACGCATCCGCAGAGACGTCGAACAGTGCGCACCGAAGAAACAATTGCCGCTGTAGAGCAAAGTGTTGAAGAGGACTCGAATGAATCGATTCGCCACCGTGCACAGCAATTTGAGCTTTGTCCATCAACTTTATGGAAGATTTTGCGCAAAGATCTTGGCTTGCGACCTTACAAGAACCAGCTTGTGCAAGAATTAAAGCCGCGAGACCATGCAATGCGTCGTGATTTTGGTGTATGGGCCGAAAATGAGATTGATCTCGATGCTGATTTTCATCGCAAAATTTTGTTCAGTGATGAGGCTCATTTTTGGTTGAATGGCTACGTCAACAAGCAACATTGCCGCATTTGGAGTGAAGAGAATCCACATGAGACCCTTGAGACGCCATTACATCCACAAAAACTGACTGTTTGGTGTGCTCTATGGGCTGGTGGAGTCATTGGGCCATACTTCTTCCGAAATAATGCTGGAGAGTCAGTTACCGTTAATGGAGACCGGTATAGAGCCATGATAACCGACTATTTTGTTCCCGAATTGGATGGTATGAATGTGGATGAGTTGTGGTTCCAACAAGACGGCGCTACATGCCACACAGCGCACGTCACAATCGATTTATTGAAGGAAACATTCGATGAGCGCATAATTTCGCGGAATGGACCTGTCAATTGGCCACCAAGATCGTGTGATTTGACACCATTGGATTACTTTCTTTGGGGATATGTGAAGTCGCTCGTCTACGCCAACAAACCAGAAACGTTAGGGGACTTGGAAGCCAACATTCGTGGCTCGAAAAAGTGGTTGAAAATTGGACCTGTAGAATTGGGTTTATTCAAGCCAGCCGCGGCGGCCACATGCCCGAAATCATATTTAAACATTAATGGCATAAAATTATCCTTGCAATAAAGCCAAATTGATGGACATTAAAACGATTTTCTTGTGTTTTATTTCAATTCGAAGTTCTATACCTCTAAAAAAAACAGCCTTTACATGTATGCATTTAAAAAAAATAATAATAATATTCTGAATGCAAAATGAAAAACGTACATATTTTGTTATCTCAATTGAATTATTGCTCATTTGTGGAAAAAATTTGCCCCTGTGGCTGAGTGGCAGCGATGCTAGCCTCTCAGTCCAGAGGTAGTGGGTTCGATTCTCGCCGTAGACCCTGGTTGGTTTTAGCAGACAAGCTAATCGCCTCGCGGGTTGTGATTGTTAAAAAAAAATAAAAATCATATAGAAATGTCATATATAAATATTTTGCAGAATAATTACACAAATCTCGTTTCTACATAAAAATGTAACGACATTATTATACATTTATGTATATCGCACAATATTCGAAGAGTTATTACTATGATTCTTAAGTGAAATTACTTGTGCAAATTATTCGTAGTTTGCTTATAGAAAAAAAAAGTTAAATGTGCAATAAAGCCAAACACCGGCAACGGATGTTACAATGCACCACCGTAATTAAAAATTTGCAGATTTCACTTCAGAATATAAGCAAAAATTTAGAATAATTTGCGATAAATATAATAATGTGCTTACCTTATTTATTCTGCACAAATTGGTTAGAAATACCAATAATTTTGGTTGTATCAATTCATTATTTCTATAGACACAATTACAATTTTCTGTTGCAATAACTATTTCATTCTATCACAAAAAATCTTATTTCTCTGTGTAGGTATTGCTTATTATTGTACTAAAAATTCGCCTAAGAAACGAATGTAAAACTGGTCCGCACCACCTCAACTCCGCCTTAATTTTTTGTTTGTTTCTTTCATTTGGAATCTTTTAGGAAACAATTATTTCTGATTTCATACGGCTATCTTACACTATTTCAGTCTTAAATACAAACATTTTTCGCTTATTGCAAAATTTAAGACATGACTTCTGCGTTTTTAAGGCACACTTGGTAAGGATGTATTTATTTTGTA
This sequence comes from Tachina grossa, assembly GCA_949987645.1. Classification (NCBI taxonomy): domain Eukaryota; kingdom Metazoa; phylum Arthropoda; class Insecta; order Diptera; family Tachinidae; genus Tachina; species Tachina grossa. The sequence goes on along the minus strand of OX465274.1, from coordinate 121,369,406 downwards.
TATGTGATCACCACTGTGTATGCTATTACCTTTACGTGTTTCATTTGTTGCTGCTACAAGTGTGTATTAAAATTTTCCAAAAAATTCAAACTTAACTTATTTTTCGTTACTGCAATTATAGTTGTCATGTAGTAATAGAAGTAAAATTCACACACGTTTTATGGTTTAAGTTATGACCAAACTATTTTATTTAGCCAATATACATACATACATATGTACATAATTGCTCTTCACACGTTAATGAATGCATATTAAAATTACTACCATAGAAAAAACAATTAAATTAACATTAACTACCGACTGACTGGAAATCGTAAAATGAAAGTGTTATAAAAATAAAAAAAAACACAAAGGTCCAAAATGATTTTGATTTTGTTATTTTAGCCAATATTTCGCATTCAGATTGATGTGATTTATGGCGGGGTGAGAGAACACATTTAAGAATTTTTAGTTTGTGCAATAATTTTTTTTTTATTTTTACTGTTTTATTTAATTATATTTTTTACACACACACACACCTACATACATACATATGTATGTAAATACTTATGTATCGTTTTTATTTTTATGTGTTAACACTTAATATTTTTTGCTTTATTTGTTGTATTGCGTTTGTAAAATAAAGACGTTCGTTGTCGGAAAACGCACGGATTATGAATGAAGTGCGATTTTTTCATTTGGGTGTGAATTGCTGTTAGATTCTTGGAACTGATTCACTCATTCAATCATGCCGATACAGACTTTGTCGTCAGTTGTTTTGTAGAAATTGTCGCAATTTAGTTAGAATATCTCATGGATACCAGTGTATGGCCGCCACGCCACCACCATGGTCGGAAATTTTGTACCAATATGAAGAAAAATAACCCTGCGCCAAAATGTTATAGACAAGAAACAGCAAAAGTCTGCTAATAAAACTGTTTTAATATGACGTAACAAAAACAAATGGAAACATTAAATAAATGTGATAAAAGGGTACATATGTATGTAGTATATACTAACACACATTAATAATTGGATGTGCGCATGGAAGTCGGATTTGGTTATGCGGCAAGTACACTCAAAGTAAAATGTTTGTGTAGAAAATTAATATTGGACATCCCTCCATGTGGGTAGATTCATAGGTTTATAAAGTGCATGATGTAAATTTAGAGTGCAAAATGAAGAAACTTTTCGCTTTTAGGAATAAATTAGTAAAGTTCTCCGTACAACATAGACAATAATAAGATCTTAAAGACTATCCATCCAAAATGTTTCTACAACACGCACGGTCGACTTGAGTAGAAAAATTTTATATGAAAATTACTCATTTTTTGAGTGAATTTTATAACAATTTTCCAGACTTTTGGAAACGGAGTATATTTCATGTTTTTTGTTTGTCATGCAATGAAAAAAATCGGAGATGACAAACCTAGCCAATATTAGACACTATTGCGATGTAACATATGTCAGAATGTGTGCGCAGCATTACTTTAATAAATTAATTTTATATGTTGAGCTCAAATCGTCACTTCTTTTTTAGGATTCTATACACCAAAGGTGAAAAGACCCCTATTGCTTCCGCTGCGATGTCTGTCTGTCATTGGCTGTTTTCTCGAGAACAGTAAGAGTTACCGACCTGAAATTTTCACACGATATGTTAAACTTTAGCCGCTACAACAACAAATATATGACAGTTAAAGTAAGCAACGAAACGTCCCAGTGAAAATTTTTCAAAATTTTGTAATGGGTAGTACTCTCTTAATGGCTTACAAAGTAATGAGTGGTACTTATTTATCTAATAATTTTACGTGTATAATATTGACTGCCCCATAATGAATAAAATAATCACTTATTTATATCATTAAGTCTTATATTTGCAAAATTATAATTTTGCTCAAATGTTTAAGTATTTTTGGATACCCTGCGATATACATATTTTCTTTGTAAAATTATGATTTTTAACAATCCCAAAATAAGGTAAAGTTTTATAATTTTTTCACAAAATTTAATTTATTTGTATTAGAACAAATCACCCACTAACTTTTGAATACCCGTACTTTTAGGCAAAGAGTAATCTATCAACTCTTGCACATTTGCAAGCAAAAAATAACCCATTAACTTTGAATAATTTTATGCAAACAATAATCCATTATATAGGCTAAAGTTGGATGCTTGTATGCAAAAAATAAAGGATACTCTATACTTTTTGAACTTCTCAAACAAAAATAATGGGTTGTTCAGTCAAATTGTAAGTACTGACGATAGGGGAGTAGATATACTTTTTTGCATTCTAGTAAGCAAAGTTTTGTGCTGAGGTGTTTGAATCCTAATGTAATGTACAGACAATTATATCGAGCCTTATTTTTGATTTTATCGTAAGCGACATGTTATCGAAAACAGACTTGTTTTATTGAAATTAAAATTTTATGGGCCTACCCATAGTCCAGAATTATTAAAATGCCAAAATTGCTTATAACTTTTAAGATACGGGATGTAAATTTTTATTGAAAATATGGCTCGATATAGAGGTACTTGACATTTCCAAGGTCATGTCTTATTTACATTAATGATTTTTTCATTAATTTTATGAAATTTGTTGCACGAAACTTTTTTACTTACTAAAAGAAGGGGGCAAAACGCGGCATTCGTTATCGAACGAAATCGCGAAATATTTCCATATAAACTCTATTGAAATATTTCGTAATTTCGTTCGATAACGAGTGCCGCGATTTGCCGCCTTCTTTTAGCAAGTAAAAAAGTTTCGTGCAACAAAAGAGAGTGATGTATAAAATACGATGATAGCATGACCCTCTAAAGCATTCTTGGTTCTTTTTTTAATCTGATTTTGAAAAGAGTACTTAAATGAAAAATATCACCATAAATAAAAGAAATTACTAAAATGCCAAAATATCATTACTCGTATAAAATGGTCATCAAAAAACGAAAACAATAGTCAAAAATCGAAAAAAGGAATCGCCAAGAATGGAATATAATGACAAACCGAAAAAAACACTAAAATTAAAATAAACGCCAGAACAACAAAAAAATATCAAATGTCTACATCAGTACCTGTATCTGATTCAGTAACTTTTATTACGATAATCGTATCGCTATAATAAATATAACGAAAATTTATCAACTTTGGTATTCCGTAGCATATTGTAACGATATTCGCTGTCGGTTGGAGAAAAAATAAATAAATCACAAGATCAAATTCATTGAGTTTTAATTTATTATTCTTTGTGCTTTTCGCTTATTTTCACACTTTCTATACGGAGAAACCACATAATATTGAATTAAATGGTGAGTAAGATAAAGCTGGAGACTATCGTAAAAAACAAATTACGGAATCACATTATCGTTACCACAAGCGAATAAATATGTCAATATATATTACGATTATTGGTTTGCAAAAAGTTACAGAATCCATGTACAGTAGGCTTATGCGTATTTTTAAACACAAAGGTTCACTGGGTTTTCATATGCGGGCTTAAACTCTAAGACAAACTGCGTTTTTACTTTTTTGATATCTTAAAAAAAAAGTTCCGCACCAAATGCATTTCCTGCAGCAAAAATGTGGATTTTTCAAATCCAAAAAAAGCTCATATTTTCGTAATGACAAAAAATTTTTTGTTAATAAACCATGCAGAAAATGCATTTGGTGCGGAACTTTTTTTTAAGATATCAAATAAGTAAAAACGCAGTTTGTCCTAGAATTTTTTCCTTCATATGAAAACCCAGTGAGCCCTTCACGTTTTGCAAATTTTTTATTTTCTGCATAAGCATAATGTACAGGAAAGATATTTGATTATATAGGCTAAAGTTAGTATAGTACTGCATTTGTAATATCCGTATGCAAACAACTTATTTGATAGTTATATAAGTTAAGACACAAAAGTTTTTTTTTTATTATATATTTCTTTTTGTTCGTGTTATGATACTAACCTGAATAACATTATGCTTTTTGTTTGTGTGTCATTTGTACTTACTTAAATTATAATTGAGGCAAACTTCAAAATTATAAGGAATTTTAATGCAATCTTGCAGTTTGACTTAATGATCATTAAATTAAAACAGAGGAAATTCAATTTCATTATATTTTATTTTGTATTAATAAATAAATAAAATGACAACGACCAATTCAGTCGTAGTCTAGTACTCGAACCAAAAAAAGTTGAATTTAATTATTATTAACTTATATTATGATGTATAAATATATAGACAACACAAAAAATACTTTTTTTCTTCTTTAAACTCCAAAATTGTAAGTTTTATTTTTTCAAAACCCGGCAATTTCAATATCAGTGTAATAGAAATTATAATCATCCAAAACTGGAATTACCTGGCAGCACTGAAAAAGGAACATATTTATGTTCAATGTGTCGAATTTCTTGTCAGCTCAGTCAATCTAATATTTTATACCCAAACAAGGTACATCAATCATACCCAAAAACAAGAAAGAGTGCTATATTCGGCTGTGCCGAATGTTATATACCCTTCACCAAAGTGCGTATATAAAGTATAGAGATACAATCATAAGCACATCCATACATATGCATATGTTTTGTGAAACAATTTATAATTTTTTGCTAAGTACAATTTTTAGTAAGTGACCTCTCAGTATTTTTCGATTAAATATTTGTTTAATTTATAGAGAAAAAGAAAAAATTTGTTTGAGTAAATTACTTTTGTATGAGTCAAGAAGTTAAAGTTTTCCAAACCTGGAAATATGTTTTTAATTTTTTTAACTTTTTTTTAATTTGAAATATCAATTTTATTTGTACTGAAGTATAAAATAAATTAATTTAATAAAAAAATAAAAATTAGTTTACGGTAGTTAATTTTTTTATATCACAAAAATTTTAAGTTTTCCAACCCTGAAATCATCCTTTTTGATTTTTGTAATTTCTTACACCAATCTCTTTCTTTTGAGAATATAACATGTATTTAATTTATAGAAAAAAGGAAAAAAAATTATCTGGTAAGTTCATTTTGTATAATTTTGCATAAACAAATTTAAAGCTTTCCAACCCTGGAAACGTCATTTTAATTTTTTTAATTTTGTTTATTAGAAATACCAATTTTATTCATATTGAAGTATAAAATAAGTTTGTTTAATAAAAAAATTATAAAAAATTATAAAAAAAAATATAAAAAAAAATATAGTTACCTTAGTATGGCAAAATAAAGTTCGAGTTTTCCAGCTTTGAAATCGTTTGCTCGACTATCTTATTTAGACTATTTCTAACATACCAGTCCAAAACTAAGGTCTCTAGCTTTTCTGGGAGCTTCGGAAACCCGATTTCACGTACAGACAGACGGACATCGCTTATTCGTCTTCCCTATGCATAAGGATCCAGAATATATATATACTTTATGGCTCGCTTATTAATATTGTGGAAATTACAAACGGAATGACAAACCTATATATACCCTTTCACCATTTCTTGGTAAAGGGTATAAAAAGCAAAAATCAGATGACTCGAGATGTCCAACAACCGTGCTTCTATTTAATAAGAGTAGTAGGGCAATTTTCATCCGGCGACAATTAAAATTGTAAAATTTTGGTTGAAATTGTTAAATTTGGGTTGAAATTGTGAAATTTGGGTAATTAAAATTTTAAAATTTTAAAATTTGTGTTTTCTGCGGCACTTTGATGTTTTTTGTTTACATTAGGAGTTTTTTGTTTACATGAAGAGTTTTTTGTTTACATTAAGTGTATGTCTGTCTGTCTGCTTGACCGTGGGAACTTGTGTGTGGAATATTTTGAGCGAATATATTAAGGGTGTTCATAGTTTAGAGCAGAGCTATTCAACCTTTTTGGTTCGCGTACCACAAAACTCACAACCTACAATTCGCGTACCACCAAAAAAATTTTATGTGTATAAACAAGTATGGGCTCAATAAATAACCAAACAATTTTCAAATACGACCATATACGTACATAGGCATGTATATAACAGATGTGCATATGGGTCGTTCTACAACAGAAATGCTCGGTATAATAAAAATGAAAATTCATGAAAAATACGTAAGTATACTTTTAGGATCAAACATAAACAAACACAACATATTAAGGGTTTTCATGAGAACTCCTAAAATTCCCATTTGTGCAATTGGGTAAATTTGCGAGACTTGTTTCATGAAGCCCCTTTTCAACTTTTGCGCAAACAGTTAAGTAAATTTGAATGAAATGTCAAAAAATTAATATAATAAAAATAAAATATTAAATTTCAAGCAGTTTTTAAATTAAATGCATATTTATATATTTCTATAAAAATTAAAAGTGTGTGTGTGTATCTAAAATGCCTCAAGGAAGCAAAAAAAAAAAACAAAAAAGTTGTAGTTTAATAAATGCACAATTGTACAGCTTAAGTTTACGAGTGAAAATTGTTGGGCCTGATTACTTGGTTTGTGTAAATAAATTTCCATACAATTTTTGAAATTTTATTTACGAGAGTGTAAAAATGCACAATTGCACAGTTTGCGAGACTTTTGAACATTCTCATGAAAACCCTTATTGTTTTTTTTTTTTTAATTGCATTACTTGGTTAGTTAATGAAAAAAAATTCTCAAATTTTCCAAGATTTGGCGTACCATCTGGGAAAGTTTCGCGTACCCCAAGTGGTACGCGTACCACAGGTTGAATAGCCCTGTCTTAGAGGTTTTTATGTGTGTATGTGCCGACGGCAAAAACCATGAGCATTTGGTTTGGTCTGGCCAATGCACGCAGTGTGTATATTTACACGAAGCCATTCGAGCTAAAAACAGCTCGACATAACTAACCCCTCATAACTTTGTCTCCCGCAACCGTAAAATTATGATATTTAAACCATAATTAGAATAAATTCATGTTGGCCAGGAAGACCAAAATGATGACACCCCTACGACTACAAATTTATGTAATGCATAGCGTATTTCAGTGTTAGGTGTTGTGCCAAACAAGAACTTGGTCAAAATTTATATCTCAGTACTTTTAATGGCCAAAATTTTTGATAGGAACTTGGCCTTTTTCACATTTGTGTTTTTGTGAGGATTAGTATTTACATGTATTTATATCAGAGCTGCCCACAGAGAGAAAACCGAGAGTAATGTATTCGTGTATGTGTATTCATTTGTATAAAAAGCCGATTGATGTTCGACACTTTGGTACCAGTTTGAACAGCCTGGATTTATATTTATATTTATGTATGTATTTATAAACATGAATTCATTACATATACATATATTATATTATGTTTATAATACATAAATATTTATTGTATCTTATGTATACCCTATCGGAAATTTGGCTATCTTTAAACTAACTTTAAGCTAACTATTTCGCAACTAGTACTGACTACACTTGGATTACTTTGCAATGTAATCAACTGACTATTTTTACATTGCGATGTCCTAGGCGGTAGTCAATTGTCTCACTAGGCACTACTTTAAGCTAACTTAAAGTTGACTTTTTTAAATCACCTAGTAGTCAGTAAATTAAAAAACAATTTCTGGGGCTCGAACATGTATCATCACACGTTGTGTACTCAACGCGCTACCACTCGGCTAAGCTGCCATCTAAAATAACAACAGCAAGATGTTAATATAAAACTGAAATGAGTTTTAAAGTAGCTGAGAATAAATTTGTTGGCTCTCACCAAATTCGATTACGTACTCAACTTTAGAATTAATTTTGGGTTTGTTCTGGATGACTTTGCAGCTAGCTTTTAGTCAGTCTAAGAAAAGTTAACTATAAGTTAACTATTTTTGTAGTCAACCACACATTCTCCGACAGGGTAAGTACAGATCTCTGTTTTTGTATGTATGTAATATGTATGTACATATGTGACAACGCATAGAGAAAGGTAAAAACCTGTTTTGTTCAGGAGAGCCATTTTAAAGATTTAAATACGTGTATCTTTGGTGTACTGAATAAAACGCGCATATCTCCGGGAGGGAACACTTTTGGGGCATGGGATCGGTCTCATTCGATGCTCAGATGTTGACCACATCAAAAAAAGAATTGAAAATTGTTTTTTTTTTACCCTTAGGTCCCTTTCTCTATGCGCTGTCACATATTAGTATTGATATAAATTCAAAAGTGTGGTACATGCATACCCAGCAAAAAATTTCAAAAAAGGTAATCGAGTTTGGAATTAAGCATTTTTAGTGGAAGCTGTTCCTTACTGGATTACCAACTTAATGATTTTAACAAGGCGTGAGACTAAAATAATCGATTCTTGAGAAGTACTTACCTTTTTTATTTGGAAGCTTGTTCAGGTAATCTATTTAATCTAAAAAAATCATTCTCTTCATTTAGCACCTTGTGCGTAATTTTTTTACATTTTATGTAATGAGATTTGTAAGCGAGTAATGAAATTTGGCAATCAGAAAAGTAAGTCATTATCACGGTTGCCAGAAATGCAGATTTATCTGGATTTTGCAGATTTTTACCCTCCAAAAACACGAAATGCAGATTTGAAGATTTTTGGCTTAAAAACGCAGATTTTTCAACTCCAATTATAGTGAATTTTTTTCTTTTTTCCGAATTCTGCTACTACTTCTTGATCTGATATAAAACGAACTTATTCTGATTACGATTTTGCAGCCCTAAATTTATTCAAAATGTAATGTCTTTACCACATTCCTTTGCAAATGTCGAAAGAATTTTCAGTTAAGCGAACTTGAATAAAACAAAGCTTCGAAGTCCTTTGCAACAAATTAAATGACTTTTTGTGTAATTTTTTATATATCCGATTTCTTTTCTCATTCATTTTATATTGTTTGCGCATACATGTATCTATAAAGAATTTTTATTTGTTTGTTGGTTAAAAGCATTTCGTTTCTCCTGAAGAAAGATGGGTTTTCACACGCAAAGTTTACTTTGCAAAGTCTTGAGTTTGTTGGACAGAAGAGAAAAGACGTATTATTCTATAATCTTTTTTCTTTTTTCTTTTTTTTGCAAAGTAAACTTTGCGTGTGAAAAGCCAAACTCATTAGTAGACTTCAACCAATGTGGCAATTAATTGTAAAAAGGTAACTTGTAAAGATTTTTGCTTGAAGCTTTTAAGCTTATTCTGCCATATTCATAAAAAATAGTTTTGGTTTACAAAAGGTTTACAAGATAAACTTTGCATGGAAATTTGTTTGTTAAACGTTTTGTAACCCAAAATAATTTTTATGAATATTACATATTATGGTTGTGTACATAATTCCTAATAACATATGATAGTCGTTCTATAAACGTTTGAAGTTTTTTACCTTATTTCAAACATTTTTTGGTTGAAGTCTGCTGATGAGTTTCTTAAGCAGAAACGAAATGCAAATTTTTCATACATTAAAGGTTTATATTCATAAAAAAATAAAATGTGCTTGAAAGTTATTTGAAGAACATTTTTCCTAAAAACTTTAAATAAAATTCATTTTAGGCCGGTTTTAAATTTTATAAATATGGGTTAATGAAAAAATATTTATATTACAAATGTACATCCATATTTATATACATTTTTTTAAATAAAATATAAAAAGGTTGTTTTAAAAATTTCTTTCAAGATTTTTTGAAGATTTTAAAAATAAAATGCAGATTTTGAAGATTTATTCCCTAAAAATTGTGAAATTTGGCAGATTTTATGCTTAGAAATTCTGGCAACACTGGTCATTATATGACAAGTAGTTTTGATGGTAATGTGCAATTTTTACATAGACATTTTGTATTCTTAACTAGAAACACGGTTTTAAATGTAAGGATATAGATAAAATCAGGACTGTAACGGTTATAATTTTTATTTTAAAAATAACTTAAGGCCAGGATACACTATCATACAAAGTCTTGCTATCTACGAATATATACAACCCTGTTGTGATGAATTGTTATTGTCTTTTGTAAATTTTCATAAACTCCATCATACCAACGATGTACTTTTTCGTAGATCGCACGACTTTGTATGATAGTGTATCACGGCCTTTATAAATCATTATTTCTTGATTTTTATTTATTCCTCACAAAGTAACACTTATTTTGTGACTTTTATTTATTCCTGACAAAATAAGAGTTATTTGTGAGTTTTATTTATTCCTCACAACATAAAAGTTACTTTTTGATTTTTTATTTTTTGGTTAGTTTTTAAAATGTAGAAATTAGTTTTTAAATTTACTCTTTATAGTTTGTTCATTTTAAAAGTTGAAATTTTTAGAAATAAATTTATCTGAAAAATAACAAATTTTCGCTCTACAGTTTTTTTATATAAAATAAAATTGAAACAAATAATTTACTATAACAGTAAAAAATATTTACTGAAGCTAAATTTTATTTCAAAACACACTTTTGTTTTAAAATTTTTTGGGAAAAATGTTTACTGTGTACATTGAAATTGAAATTGATTAGAGAATGGTTAGCTGAATAATATGCGCATTTCACCATTATTAATGAATATTATGAGGGAACCTTTACCCTGCAATACATGTACATTTATGAGAAAAATCATCTTTGCTGAAATTTTTAACAAATTGAAATGTTTTATTTTAAACGAATTCCGCCAGAAAAGCATATAGCATAATTCTATTTACATATGGGCAATTCCAGAGAATGCGACTTTCGATGCCACGTACGTTGATCAATCAATTAAGCTTGTATTTCAGCGAAAATTTAAAATTTTCTCTATTTCTTTATGCCTTTTTTGAGGAGCGTAAGTTGCTCTACCTTTGGTAAAATATAAGGAATTATCTAACCGCATTGATCCGACATACAAGCTTAATTGATTGGTCAACATACGTGACATCGTTGTGACATTCTGTGGAATTGCCCAAATGTGATATTTGATAAAACAGTATTTTTAAACTCTCATAAACCATTTTGTATCCTAAAATAAAACTTACAGGAATTGTAGATAAGATGTTGTTCTTTAACGTATATTTTTTTAGAATTTTGACAATACCGTTTTTTTAGAAAAATAACCAACACAAATACATGATCAAATTTTGACCTTTGAACTTTGAATTTCAAATCAACAATTCAAACCCTTAAAATCTTATTTTCTCCCCTTTGATTTCATCCCACAATGAAAAATATTGCTTGAGAAGTTCCAAAAACAAAAATAAATTTCTCCAAGGCATGGTTAGTACAAAGTTTGATCAAAATCGGAAGGGGTGGGGTCAAAGCGTCAGTTGATTTTATATGTTTTAACCCTATAGCAAATTTTTTTCAAAATTTAACGCTTTTTAATTAATGAAAATGCCAGATCTAGCAGTGAAAATGCTAAAATGTCTACAATGAACCGTCATCACAGTCACGGCTACTCTACTCTTCGTATTAGTAATTTTCAAAACAACAGAACTACTACAAACAAAATACTGTTAAGCCGTGATAACGGTCGCAAGTGTAAACAGTGATTTACAATTCACGTTCACAAGGAACACATTATTGGAAAAAATCACGGGATCGCTCATTTATAGTCCTTATCCACTCAGCTACATCACAATGTAAAACATTAGCAGAGAATAACACTACACAACAGTGATTTGGATGTTTAAATAAAAATCCTACTGTATTTTTGTCTCCTGATTACAATCATGTCATTAGTTCTTCTCTATCAGCTGTAGTTTTGAAGATATAGTATCATTTAGGATTTGCATAATTTGCATCTCTTTTTGTATTATACCTTTAATATATTACGAATGGTACTCCAACTTAAAAATACTTTCTGGATTATTTATCTACAGAAAAATCCCTTTCATTTAAATAGATTCACATTGATGAGTATATATATCAGGGTAGCTGACTATTATTGCAAGGATGTTAAAAATCGTGTGTTTTTAGTTTAGTACTTTTAAAATTTTTTGATTATAATTTTTTATACAATTTTTTGATTACAAAAATAGGTTTATTTATTTTCTAGCACCTCTAGTTTAAGAGATATTTTGTGTTACATAAAAAAAATTCTTGAAATTTTTCTTTTCGAAAGCCATCCAAATAAATTGTTTTTTGTATTACATTTGGACCAGTCCAGAAAATTTTTATGCTATTTGTAGTTAATATATCACATATATTTTTTTCTTTATTTCGTGAAAGCTGGAAATTTAAAATATGTGATATAACGGGTATTTTTTTAGAGGTATAAAACTTTGAATTGAAATAAAACACAAGAAAATCGTTTTAATGTCCATCAATTTGGCTTTATTGGAAGGATAATTTTATGCCATTAATGTCTAAATATGATTTCGGGCATGTGACCGCCGCGGCTGGCTCGAATAAAGCCAATTCTACAGGTCCAATTTTCAACCACTTTTTCGAGCATATGGGGCCGTATGTTGGCAATAACGCCACGAATGTTGGCTTCCAAGTCCCCTAACGTTTCTGGTTTGTTGGCGTAGACGAGCGACTTCACATATCCCCAAAGAAAATAATCCAATGGTGTCAAATCACACGATCTTGGTGGCCAATTGACAGGTCCATTCCGCGAAATTATGCGCTCATCGAATGTTTCCTTCAATAAATCGATTGTGACGTGCGCTGTGTGGCATGTAGCGCCGTCTTGTTGGAACCACAACTCATCCACATTCATGCCATCCAATTCGGGAACAAAATAGTCGGTTATCATGGCTCTATACCGGTCTCCATTAACGGTAACTGACTCTCCAGCATTATTTCGGAAGAAGTATGGCCCAATGACTCCACCAGCCCATAGAGCACACCAAACAGTCAGTTTTTGTGGATGTAATGGCGTCTCAAGGGTCTCATGTGGATTCTCTTCACTCCAAATGCGGCAATTTTGCTTGTTGACGTAGCCATTCAACCAAAAATGAGCCTCATCACTGAACAAAATTTTGCGATGAAAATCAGCATCGAGATCAATCTCATTTTCGGCCCATACACCAAAATCACGACGCATTGCATGGTCTCGCGGCTTTAATTCTTGCACAAGCTGGATCTTGTAAGGTCGCAAGCCAAGATCTTTGCGCAAAATCTTCCATAAAGTTGATGGACAAAGCTCCAATTGCTGTGCACGGTGGCGAATCGATTCATTCGGGTCCTCTTCAACACTTTGCTCTACAGCGGCAATTGTTTCTTCGGTGCGCACTGTTCGACGTCTCTGCGGATGCGTATTATCACATAGAGTAAACGTAGTGTGAAAACGATCCATGGTTAACCGAATTAATTGCTCTGATGGACGATTATGTCGACCATAAAATGGACGGAGCTTGCGGTAAACTTCGCGAACTGAACCATTATTTTCGAAATAAATTTGCACGATTTGCAAGCGTTGTTCTTTTGTCAACCTGTTCATGATAAAATGGCAAAGCAAACTAAATATAAATCACTAAATCAGCTGACAAAATGGCCGCCAGTTAAAAAAGTGATGCCAACTTAAAGTTCTATACCTCAATAAAAAACAGCCATTATTAACTACAAATAGCACAAAAATTTTCTGGACTGGTCCATATTTTTTTTATTTTATTTTTTAAACTAATGACACCATCGTAATCAGGAAACAAAATTACATAAGGATCATTAATTTTTATTTAAACATCATAAAAAAACTCTATTTTGTTGTGCAGTGTAATCTATGTGTACATAATAGAGGTGAGCGCAAGACAATAATAAGTGCACAACAGTATTGTATATTTTTCAAGAGCAAATATTGTAATTTTAATTGAGTGTAAGGAAAATATAGTGAAACAAGAAACAAAAACATAAACCAGTTGTACAACAGTTGAATAGATAGTTGTGTCAAGTGTGCAATATTCTTATTGTATAGTGCACCATACTACATATGACAAGCTTAAAATTTCATTAATATATAAATATAACCATTGTGAAAGATATTATTTTTATTTTTGAAAGTGTTAAATTAATAAATTATAAAACTTGGAACAGCATCACTACATTCCAGCGACAATTGTAATTTGGATTTATCAATTTAAATTCAGAAAGCGTCAATTGTAATTAGAGTTTGGGAAACAGAAATTAACGGACGGGAAATCCCGGGAAACGTCTACCTAATATTCCCGGGAAATTTTTGATATTTTCCAGGGAGAACGGGAAATTAAAAGTACACATTATTTTACAAATATGTATATATACATTTGTGACACAAAAACTTTAATATCAAAACTTTCAGTGTTTTTTATATTACAAAAGTTTGTTTGAATGATTGTATGACTAAATTGACACGATAAAATTCTTTGAAATATTTTTTATGAAATGTTTTATTCTAAAAATTTTATTAAAAAAAATTCTTAAATTTTGTTTTTGTTTCAAACACCGATAAAAAAGCAATAAAATGTCCATATTTTTTAAAATATAAAATATAAGTGTGAGCTGTTCCAATTTATGCAGAAATTTCATAAAAGTGCCATAAAATTGAAGTAATACCATTTCTCCGGATTCGTCTACTAGAAAAACTACTGCTTGACTCGAAAAGTACATGTAAAATGCATTTCTTAAAGGCCGTATCAGACTACAGTACAAGTATTAACACTTTTGTAAAAAATTAAGTTTTGACGTGCTAAATTTGAATGTTTTTTGAAATTTTTGAAACTGAAATTAGACCAGCGAGGCATTTTAGTCAAAAGTATGATTAGCTTTAATGACTGCCTTTTAGTCACTATAACATATATGTTATGTGTATTATAAGAAAGTGGAACACTTTGTATAAATCAATGGTTGCAATGATCAAATCGTTTTGTAAAGTAAATAATTCGATGTTAAGCCAATTGGAACTGATTTTTTGCCGAATAGTGAATAAATTTTCGAAATTGCAGTAAAAATTTTAAGCTCATAAATGCTGTACAAACTGTGACGTGACAATACTTAAATTTAATATAAGCCGACGTTATTATTGAAACCCTGAAGGAAATATTTTGGGAGAAATAAAATGTAAAATGAAAGACATTTAGACAGACTGTGTACTTAACGATAAGAATCCTCCTGGAAAATACTCAAGAAGAATGAGAATTAAGCAAGGCAAATTCTTAATAAAATAATTTGGAAGCCTTATAAAATTGTTTACTAATTGTAACAGTCGTCTATTAGTCTAAATATGACCTCTTACTGTGTAATTGCTACTGGCTTGAATTCACTTAAGAATTTGTCTTAGAATTGCTTTTGTATTAACTTTTATTTAAAAAGAATGCTTACATTGATAAAACAATCGAAATTTTGCCGACTTTCATTCAATAAATGTACTTAATTTAGAAAACTATCTTTTCCCGGGATTTTTTTCCCGTGATTTTTTCATTGCTGTTTCCCGGAAAGTGCAAGAGTCCGGGAAATCCCAAACCCTAATTGTAATTCAAAAAATAATAAATTTGTGTTTGTAAATATTTAATTTAATTAGGAAGTGAAACACTTTGGCTCCATTATAGACTCATTTTTTATAACACTATTCTCGTTATTGTCGTTCCTACAACAAAAAATTCAAATCTTGGAAGCGGGAAGTGCCACGCCAACTTCCAAGATATTTTGGAACTGGCAAGTGCCACGCCAACTTTAGTCATTAAAAAATTAAAAGCCTCTTGTTCGTTTTAGACCATGAATAAGACGCTGTGAGAAATTCGGTACACTAGTATTATTTTTGAAAATAAATAAAAATTTTCACTCCCTGAGAGGCACCACACCAGAGAACTGCAATGAGTACCTGTTTTTATGATTTAAGATACTCGCTTAAAAACAAAACATATACACAAAATCCCTTTATCGAAGCTAATTCAATTTATTGAACTCTCTTCCTTTAAGTATTATGGCTTTCATGCAATAACAAATAAGAGAAAAAAAATTGTAAGATCAAAACCCAGTTGACCATGACTTTCGCTTTTGATGTTGATTTTGACTATATCTCGAAAATATATCGTCTAAGACTATCAAGAGTGACAATCAAAAATGAATCGAAAAAAGTTCACCTATCCCTCAGTTTTGTCCCATAAAACGTTCGATCTCGAAGTTTCGCTAGCAATATCAAAAGTGAGAGAATATCGAACCAATTTCGATATCGCAAAAAGGCAGCAGAAAAAGTAAAAAAGTAATTTTATTTTTAAATTATTTATTTTAACTTACTTATTTTACTTATTTTTTTTATACATACGCTGCAGGATTTGAACATGATACCTCCATTCTAACAGACTTACACACATCCACTAGGCTATCGTGGCACATTTTTTTCTATTCAATTATTGCACATATGTATTATGTGTTCTATTTTATTTTTTAACTTACAGTTAATTTAGACTAACAGGCTAGCACACAGACTAACAGGCTAGCAGACATCCACTCGGCTATCGTCACACATTCGAAAAACTTTCGAGAGAAGATTTAAGTTCGAAGTTTTGGGGAACATTCGAATTTTTTAGATTTGGGAACAAATGTCGAACAATTTCATTTCGAAATTTCTTCGCTTTAGTGAACATTCGATTTTATCGAATCTCAGGTCAAATGGGAAGAAATACTATAGTCCCTGCATAAAGTGCGAATAGTAAAATTGTAGTGATTTTCTATGTATGTAATCATCTATTGACATTTAACATTGGTTTGTCATTGAAAATCCACCAGTAGACTGTAGCACTACTGACTAAGTAGTTCTTTTGGGACCACATGGAGACATTGGCACCAAAGATTCACTACTAAATTTTATGGGCTCTAGTCTACAATATCGGTATTTCCTCGCTCGATGTCAATAGCAAAATTGTAGTGATTTTCTAGTGACATTGTCAATAGTACTACTGACCAGGTGTACCCCAGCCAATGCCTATTGACATATAACATGGGTTGTCATTGAAAATCTACCAGTAGATCTTAGCACTATTGAGAAGGTAGTTCTTTTACCCCCCGTCTAGACTGGCAATAAATTCATTAACATATATTGCAGCAAATGTCAAAATATTGCTATTGCCAATGGAGACAACTTATTGCCAGTGATTGCAATAATTGCGGCAATAATTGTCAACAGTTTTTCGTTGACAATTATTGCGAACATGAAACGTCAAACTCAGTGTTAATTTATGTTCGCCTTTTTTGTATTGCGATTGGCATTTAGATGATATTAGTGAAATTGAGCAAATATACATATGTATGTATATTAAAAAAGGAAAATAGTCTCTTAATAACAAAAATTAAAAATTTTAAAAAACCCCGACTTTTTTCAAAAAAGATGTTATATCTTCTAAACGGCTGAACCGATCCTCTTCAAACATAGCTAAGAACCCTCTCGATTAAGGCATCTTTCAAACAGAAAAAACTAAATGAAAATAGGTCCAGCCGTTTGGCCTGTACGTGGACACAGACAGACACACAGACACACAGACACACACTACAAACTTATAACACCGCTTTTTTTAGTCGGGGGTTAAAAACGTTTGTAGTGAAATAACTTGTATTGTTATAAGCTTTTAAAAATAAAATAATTTTTCGATTAACCAGATATTTACAAGTGAATTATATTTTTATTCCGTACCTTTCTTGTTGACTTTTTCCATATTGTGGCTAGAATTTCCCATAGCCTTAACATAAGTAAAGCAATAAGCAATATTGTTCCGCTATTCTGCCGGCGTTAATACTATATTGCCAACATATTTATTGCCAGTCTAGACCGGGGGTTACGATCATATGGAGACATTTTAACAAAAGTTTCACTAGTATATACATTTTAGTGTCCCTCGTCTACAATTTTTTAAGGTTTGGGGCAACAAACTTAAACACAAACAAACTTAAAAATAAAATAAATTATTTTTAAATTACATATTAAGACCGAAATATATTTGAATTATAAACCTTTTTCGATTATAGCTTAAAACATAATTATTGAAATTAAAAGTTTTCATTTGAAACTAAACAAATATCATTTCAGTTTATATGACATTTACACCTGCACAAAATCTAGCAGATTTTAATTAAAATCTTCATGAAAACCTATACTATTTTTATCAAGTTTTTATTGTATTTATCAAGATCTTTTTATACAAAACAGAACCTATTAACTGAAAAATTTCCAAAACTATAACCAAACACCTGCAATGTAGCCAATTCACACACCTTTTTAAGCAGACTGTAGCTAACTCATTCATCTTTTTTATAAATATGTCGTACAGGGTAGTAAAAAATAAAGAAAAAGTTTAGATTTTTATTAGATTTCTTACAAATCTACTGACAAAATAGATATGGTTTAGTATGGGAAATCTAGTAGAAAGATTTCGAGATAGTGTAAATGTACTATTAAAAAGTACTATTAAATTATTATATTATAAAGTATTATTAATTCCAAAAATTCCATTTAAAACTAATTCAAAAATTCCATTTGAAAATCAAATAAAATCGTTAACAAAGTCACCAGAAATATAATAGAACTGTTGTCTCTAATGTATCTCTAGTCTTGCATAAAAGGAAAGTTTGTTTACATTTTAACTGGTGCAATTGTCGTAAGAGAAAAGAGTGTTGACATAGAGAATATGGTTCTAGGCTGACTAGAGGTGTAGTTTGTATACAAAAAACACATACACACATGTTTTGTTTCTTTTCCTGAAGGAAACGTGGGGTTAAGTGTCCCCAAGTCGCCTATTTTGGTGACATTGCCAACGGAGCGTCTACAAGTATTGTTCTTAATGCATAGAAAACATTTTTTCAGATACACACAGCTATGCTTCTTCTTGTTTTATTGGTTTGTTGAAAATAAAATTGACGTGAAGCAAAATTTAAGTGTTTATAAAAATTAGTTAAAGAAATCAAATTAAAAGGTGAACTTAAAGGTATTGAACAACAATTAAAAATAAAAACACAAAAAGAATTTCCAAAAAAAGATATAAAATAACAATCCATATTGTATAAAAATAGAAAATGTTAAAATTAAAAAATTTTTAGCGAAAGTGCTAATTATGGAAATTGTTTTACCCTGTGGAAGATTTTGTGCCATCAGTTAAAGATTTGTCATACTTGCAGATTCATTCGAAAGTGTTTTACTTTATTAATTCAGCAAAAAATAAAATTTTTGATTAACATATGTGTATTTATTTAACAGAAATGGCAAACAAAATCCCTAGTTGCTGGTGATATGCTGAACCAATAAATGAATTAAGTTCCATTTTTTAAAGATTTTGGCGTCATGAAACATATCCATAGGGACTTAATCCACGTAGAGGCCTCTCTAGATCTCTCCTCCAATCATTCTCCCACAACAGTTACAATATTCAACCCACTAAGGAGTGATTTAACTAACTCATATGTGAAGGTGATTAATAGGGTCAACTGGCTAGGATTCAAAAAATATCTTAGTAGTCACTGCGTAGAAAACATTCAGCTTAGATCATGCGATGATATTGAATTTAACATAGCCAATTTTAACGAAAATATTAAGCAACAGCACAGATCACCCTAACATAAAATCAGATTTAACGAGCGCACTAAACGACTCGAGGAGTTGCTTGCTGCTGAAAAAACTTAATCTCTTAGAAATTATCTGGAAAGTCTCGATGTCACGCCTACATCTAATTACTCCTTGTGGCTCGCTTAAAAGACACGTTGAGTTTAAACCACCGCTGCGCACTTCGACCGGAGATTGGGCAAGAAGCGATAATGAAAAAGTTCAAATATTTGCTGAGCATTGAAAATCCATATTTACACGAAATACATGTGCTGGGGCCTAATTCCTGCACTCGTGATCGGAATTGCATTCGAATAGAAATTAATTTCGATGGCAAGAAATTTTCTGATGATGTCACTCGCTACCAAGCGAATCGAGTTTTGGTTTTAGTGTTGGAAAAAGGCAAATACATTTATATATAAATTCATTTCACAACACTGAATAAATTGTAAGCAAAAGCATATGTTTGTATATATGTATGTATGCAAAAACATATGTATGTACGTACATACACACGTATATGCAGAAAAAAGAAACGAATATACATAAATGTTTTCATTTTAATTTTATTAATAACTTAATAATAATAAATTAGTGTAAAGTTAGAGAATAGAGCACTAGCCACATGTTCGATTCTTTGATTGCTTGACCAGAAGCATTTAATTTGTTATTTAGGTGCTCCCAGAGTTGGTTGATTTTTTTTTTATTTTCCCCGACAACTCTTGGGCAAAACATTATGTATTTGCCAAACCAGTGTGTTTTGTTATATTTAAAATCAACTAGATACTTTTTAATTTGTATTTTTTATACGTACATTTGTGCATTCATTCATTTTTAAATAAATGAGTAAAATATTGAACATACGTTTTCTATTTCTTCGTTTTTTTATGTTAAAAATGATTTCGAATGCCTTTTTACTTGCGAGTAAAAACATGAACGGTTGCATTCGAATGTATGCACGTTATCGATTGCTGCCATTAGAAATTTCAATATGTGTTACTCGAAACCGAATGCGAAAATCCCAAAAGTTAAAAAACTCGAACATTCGAATAATAACTCGCTCGCAATCGAATGCGTGAATTAGGCCCCTGGTGTTTCTGATTTGTCGAGTGTAGTTACTCTACCCCCTCGACCCTTGAAGTTTAAGATGCGTGATGTACAAAACTAATTGCTGAGCTCAACACGAAGAAAGGTCTAGGTATTGATGGCATTAGTAACCAGATGCTGATGAAGTTGCCTCGTATTGCAATAAGATTCCTGCTATTTATTTTTAATGCCATTTTAAGAATGCAGTATTTTGCACATAACTGGAAACCTGCCAAGATAAAAATGATTCCAAAGCCGGGCAAAGATCTTACCAAGGCTGACTCATATAGGTCTATAAGCTTACTATCAACAATCTCAAAGCTTTTCGAAAAGTTACTCATGACTTAATTGTCCAAAATTCTAGCTGATAATGGGTGCATCCCGGACCATCAATTTGGTTTTAGAAGTCAGCATAGCCCCATTGAACAAACGCATAGATTGGTTCAAGTACTAAGAAGAACATTTGAAGAAAAGAAGTATTGTTCTGTTCTCTTAAATGATGTATTTCAGGCATTTGATAAAGTTGGCACGAAGGCCTATTTTTAAAATTGAAGACATATCTGCACATAAACATACAAACACTTGTGGAAAGTTATATTATTGATAGAAAGTTCATTGTTGTGTAAGGAGACTTCATGAGTGCGCCCGAATCTATATCATCCGTTGTGCCACAGGGTAGTATTCTGGGTCCAAACTACTTTTATTTTTGGAGATTTTTATTTAACTTGGTTACCGATATTTAGCCAGATCTAGGCGAACGGCAGTGCGCTAGGCCAAGTTCCGACCAATGCACGCAGTGCATAGTGTATATTTACATGAAGCCATTCGAGCTGTTTTTACGCCCCCCCCCCCCTCATTACTTTGTTTCCCGCAATCGTAAAAGTATGAAATTTAAACAATATTTAAAATTAATGCATGTTACCTCATATGATAAGTTTGAAAGTTTTACAATAAAAGTGCATATTTTAAGACATGCTACGCCCATAAAGGTCAGAATTAAAAAAAGCAAATCTTAGGCGATTAATTGAAGCTATATTATTAAAATATAAATATGTTATTTTTGTCATTATTTTTTAAATAAACTTAAACAATTTTATTTTTTCACAAAAGAAGCAATTTGAATCAAACAAACTCAATTTGGGGATTTTCGGGGATGACAAATCTAAAATTGGGGATAAGCTCTAGAAAAAACTGGCAACACTGTTGTTTTTGGCCCTATCTGAGGAATTTTGGTCCTTTTCAATCGTTAATTTCGAAGTGAGTAAAAAAAAATTTCAAAATTAGTTTTTGAAGTGCGGCTAACCACGTAACCTTTAATATCCGAAAAGAAATTTCACATACATACTTACATATATACATACTATATACACATGTATATTTTCGAGTGTAAGAAAATAGAATCGAGTACGAGATGCAACACAAATACAGTCAAACGGGCAATACGTCAGTTTTATTGGTGGTTATATATTTCGGTCTTATTTCTTATATTGATATTCCTCTATCATAAATCTCAATGTTAGACACACACAGATGCGGACCTAAATCTACAAACAGATGTATAATTTGCACACGAACAATTTACGATAGAATTTGTGTGCGTACTGCTCGTATTTATACAAACAATCACGCATTTGATACAACGTTTATGACTTTAACAGGATGTTCCTCTTCCTTTTCATATTGTCCTGTTGGAACAACAGTTGCTTTTTGTTTTATTTTGTCTATGTGTGTGTTTTTATTTTATATACGCATTTAATTTTGTTCTGTAAGGAGGATAAGATGCCCCAGTTATAAATTATGTGACTCTTCTTTAACATATTTTTGGTGGTATGTTTATAATGTATTTTGGTAATATTCGATGTTATACACATACATATTTACATCAGTATATGTATACACACTGCTGTTGTACATAATATTCCATCATGGCGTTATTATTTTTGGGGATGGGTTTGGTTTCCCTAACAAGCGCATGCTCACTATTTGCTTGGAAATGTAGCAAAGAATGTCATTTTCTATACGGACATATATGTACATATCGATTGTCAAAAGTAGAAAGGCCCTAACTCGTATTTTCACAAAATTTAGTTTTTCAGTGATTTCAATACGTTTCATACACATACACTTTGCAATAGTGTAAACAACAAATAAATTTAAAAAATAAAATAACACGACTACCTTAAAACAACTGGTAAGGAATAAGGAGCCACTATTAAGAATATTTAAAGATTCGATTTTTAATGCTTTCCGACTGTAAAAGTCACTATGTTCCGCACTACTGGACATTTTTCATTTTTAGTTATTTTTATCTGTTATTTTAACTCTTATTTTGATACCCTACTCGATAGATTTCCTTTTTTATTAACATAATTTAATGAGAGGTCCCAGCCAGTTGTTAAGAAATTTTAATTTTTAGTTCCTAATTAAATTTCAAGAAATTTGCTAAACAAATTTTTGACGTATTACTATTCTAAGAACTCTTGGGTGCTTAAGACAATTACAACAATACCTTAGGAAAGGATTTCCATGTAAATACATGTTTTCTGTTGTTGGTCGACGATCAACGTAAATAAAATATATTTGCGAATCAAAATATTTGCGCCAAAATGGCATTGAATTTTTAGTGCATATTTTTGCATATTTTATAATAAATACATATTTTTGCATATTTCATTATAAATGTATATTTTTAATACATGTTTTAGTTTTTTCTTGCTATAAATTTAATTTTGGTTTTTTATTAGTTGTAAGTATTTAAAAGCTGCAGTTTTTACGAATGTGTCAGAAATAAAAAAAGAGGAAAACGAGAAAAATTTACGATCGCATTCTTTTGTGATATTATTCGATATTGAAAAACACCATAGGACTCATTCAACTGATTTAAAAAGTTCAATACCTTGGCTTAAGTCATTAATACCAATACGATTGAAAATTAAAAAAAAACAAGAGCATGGGGTAATAGCCCTCTTAAACCCAAAAATGTCTGTGAAATTTTTTAGAGCTCTCTACTGGTTACGCATTAACTTCATGTGGATATAAAGTGCTTTTTAAAGTTCCTTTGCGTGTTTCAGCCTTTAATCAAAAATATCCAGTGATACGATAATAATAAAATAATTATCTGGGATTATTAGTGTTAAACTTAAATTGTAACAATTCCCATAGAAAATCCACTAAATTAGAAATAGTTATACAAAAAATAAGGAATTAAAGTATATGCAACAAATTTTATCAATAGTTTATAGTTCTAACAACGAAAAGTCAGAAACTGAATATTCCACAAATGAAATACGAGTAGCAGCATTTAAATGCGCACCTATAACTTCTGCTGACGTGGAGCGATCATTTTTATTACATAAAAGTTTTTCAGAAAAAATCGTCAAAGATTTACCTTTCAAAATTGATTAAGGAGACTATCTAGAAATTATATGACACTCTTACGATTACAAATTTATATAACGCATAGCATATTTCTGTATTAGGTATTTTGCCAAACAAGAACTTCGTCAAAATTTATATCTCACTACTTTTGATGGCCGAAATTTTTGGACAGAAGCTTGGCCTTTTTTCACATTTATGTGAAACAACTTCAATAAATATTAAATAAAATTATATTAATCGAGACTAGTACAACTCTAAATTAAAATGTTGCACAATATATTGTTTTTATTTGTTTAAATGTAATCTACAAAATTTCTCACACGATTGCCGCAAATACACCAATATGAACCAATTTTTATTTTGCTGAATTGTCTCACAATAATAAAATACGTTACAGTCACATGATTGCCCAATTTTTTAAAAATTTAATTGCCGCAGATTGACGAAGAATGAATTTATGGCAATAATTGCCGCAGCCTAGTCATACGATTGCTCCAACAACAAACATCTGGTTTGGAAGTTTTTAGTTTGTTTAGTTTTACCTACAAATGGGTTTCTTTTATAAAGAAATAATTTTCTTCTGTTTTATTTTGTACGTGATAGTGGTTTATTCGTTTAAAAGAAATAAAATTACCTCTGCGTTGTATATTTTTTGCTCATTAAATATACAAACAAGGCAGTGGCAATTTTCACTCTTTTAAACGAATAAAAACTAAATATATGGTTAAGATTGGATCACCGTTCCTTGTTAAGGTTTCAAATAAGTAATGATTTCATACTACATATAAAGTAAATTTAAGTTTACGGTACTTACGAAAACGCTTGAAACGCACGAAAAAATAAATTCATTTAAGAAATTGTCGCATATTGGCTACTTTGGTTGCCGCTCGAGAACACAATAAATATTGGTGCATTTTCAAAATTTTTATTGGGGCATGATTGCCTATCAATCGTTCACACTATTGCCGCACCAGAGTTGCATTTGATTGCTGCAAATAAGCACAATATTATTCTCGATTGTCGTATGAGGCAATAAATTGTGAAATCACACGATTGGCATATAAAAGGGACCAACAATTGGTGCATTGCGGCAATCGTGTG
Organism: Tachina grossa; assembly: GCA_949987645.1. NCBI lineage: Eukaryota > Metazoa > Arthropoda > Insecta > Diptera > Tachinidae > Tachina > Tachina grossa. The sequence goes on along the minus strand of OX465274.1, from coordinate 121,344,537 downwards.
ATCCTGCCCTTAGACCACTTTCATAATTAATGTCACATACATATCGCGCCATAACCGCCAAAATAGCTTAAGTGACATAATTTTCGAACTTCAATTTTTGACCAAAATTGGTTATTTGCGATTGTAAATAGTCGATTTTCGTCAAAAACAAAAAAAAACGAAGTCCGAAAAATGTGTCGCTTAAGCTATTTTAGCGGTTATGGATCGATATGTATGTATATATGTAAGTACATATGTAGTTCAATTTCTTCATTTACGTTAACTTCATACCAGTTTTTCGTTATACATAATGCTGATAGTCTTTTGTTGTTAACTTATTTAAAAAAAAAAAATATTTAACAATAATAGACAATTGTTAATACGAACTGATTAATCGGTTGGGAATATCAATCAAACCTTAATATTTAATTTTAATTTGCTGCTATAAACTATGATGGCTACATTAACCTCTAGTTAGTTGCAACAACTGATAGAAATTCTTTATTTTGACGTAAATGTAAACGGACAATTTTTTTGTGGCCAATACCGAAAATTGGTACTAAACTCCAACTCCTAATATTTTATTTGGTTGTGCTAATCATTCAGTTAATTAGTCATCACAAAAGCATACGCTCAGTTGATGCAATCAATTTAAGATTTGTCACAATCATATCTTTGTTACAATTAACAGAAAATTGATAGCATGAACTGAAATATAGCTAATGCAAATGATATTTTATTGGACTAACCGTTTTCCAACCAATCTTTTTTCTGAGTGTACGTATGTACATATGTATACTCATTGTATAAAATTGGTATTTTTGGTAAAGAAGTACATACAATTGAGCGTATATTTCTACACTCAAAAAAGTTAACTAAAACTTCACTTACAAACATTTGCAATATTGTTGTGCAATAATTGATATTGTATATACAATTAAATTGCCTGTGTGTATATTATGTAAATTGGTTTATGACACCGTATATTAGATAAAAATCAAAAGTCTTTTGATTTATGTATGTATATTGGGCAAAAAGAAATATTTTGTAATGTATTGAAAATATTGCACAATAGTTACTTCCATGTAGATACATATGTATATCACTAAACATAATTTTTCTGTTTTTTTTAAATTACTCAATTAAAAATTATTTGATTTGTTTAGGTTGTACCTAATATGTATCACGAAAAAAATTTAAACTTCTTAAATGCTCATACACACATAAGAGTGTAGTTTTGGTTTACTTTCACATATGTCATAAAATTGTGATTTTTTCATAAGTTCATCAACTGACACCACACACAGTGGACCAAATTTTATATATTTTTAAGCGATTTAATGTAAGAAAGTTAATGTTTCCCACAGTGTAACTTAATGTATCAAAATTACGTATCATAGCAGGGTAAAATAGCATGCGCAATGAAAGGTTCAATGGTAAAAAACAAAGAATAGTAGAAGAATACTAAAAATTCCAACTGCCAATAGTTAAAAAGATAATAATGTTGCACTGACCATTGGTATTTAATGTTATAGAAAGAAACAATATAAGAAAATTTTTATCGAAAACAGAAGAAAATATTCGGTGGCATACATCTTAAATATGCTAAAGATGAAATGAAAAACTGAAACAAGATATCGTGAACTCAAATTCATTGCTCATTCGTAAGCGTTTAAACTTAATTAAATTTGCATGGAAATTGTACTATTAAAATATATTTTATATAAGAAGAAACCATCCATAAAATTTTATATACAACTATGTATGGATTTTGTATATTTTTGATTAGATGTGAGAAGGTTTTTTTTTCTAACTACATATCTACCATGGAAAGTGTAGCAAACTTAACATTGCCCATCTATCCGCAAGTCCCGCACTTTTTCATTTCCCGAGAAAGCGGGAAGTTTTTTAAATATCCCGGGATCCCCAGAATCCCTCTCCATAGAAATAATAATTTTGAGTTATGACGTTGTTTGAGTATATGGGCGATATGAAAAAAATGAAAAATGAAATTTAAGCTTTCTAAAGCCCATATGACACTTAATTTTTCTTTCATTTATAAAGTTTTAGAGAAAAGTGCAAACATATTTTAATAGGAAAATTCAGCAGGTGCAAAGGGTTCAGCTATATTAAAAGAGCTATAAAGGCCATGTTAGACACAACTTTTGCTTAGCGTTGCGTTGAAGATTCGCTTTGACATCTAAGATGAAATGTAGATGCTTATATGAAACATGCCACATAAAGTACTTTTAACGCAAAGCGAAGCAAGAAGTTAGGCAACTCTCAACTTTTTGCGTGCTTTGATAATCAGTTTGCATACTTTTCTTAATTTGTTTGACCAAACTCGCATGTAAATATGAAATTATTATTAAAATTTCAGTAAATTTACATAAAAAACGAGTTAGTGGCATCAGAGTAATAGAATTGTGCTGTGTTTTTCGCATAAAACAAAACAGTGAAACATACAGTGAGTGTTGTCAAAGTATTTATTGTGTCATACACATTTTGCTTCACGCTTTTTCCCCAAAGTTAGAAACGTCACGCAAAGCGTGGAAGTTGTATCTTTAGACACGCATATTTGTCGGCAGAGATGTACGATGGCATACTTTGGGTTTTGCTATTACACTGTCGAACGCTGACGGCATACTTCAGTACACAGAAATTTTTCAAGCGCAAGCATGGCAATTATATCCATTACTTTTCAATTGTTTGCTGTGGCACAGATCTTAATTTTTATTTGCCACAATTTCGGCAAGCTTTTATATTCCTCAATGAACTCTTTCCTAGAAAATAACATTAGCAAAAGACATTTTTTTCACAAATTTCCGATACGCACTCAGCATCGCCAACAAGCGAACTGAATTTTTATATGAAGTATGACGGACACGCTATTACACGAGTATGTTGGCATGCGACAGACATCAGAAAATCAAAAATTTTTGAAAAGCAACATACATACATGTCTAACGTACTCGACATACATACATGCTATTAGACAGTGAGTTTTGGTATTCCTGTCTATGCGTGTCTATATGCCGGGGCACAATGAATCCGCCATACGTTAAACTTCGCTTTTTTCAACTGACATTAACGCAACGACGGAGAAGGTTGGCACAATGAGTACTTTATTGACGGAAGCATTTGAACAGCTTCAATAGGTCGATTCTCCATTTTATTTATTAAATTAAACTTTTTGTATTCATTTCGTTTATTTCTATTTTTTAATTTTATTTTTGCTGCCACAAAACACAAAAAACTAAATCAGAACATACCAAAAAAATCAACCAATATCTGTCAGACTACTCAACGTACGCAAAAAGTTAAAAGCTGACCTAATTTTGTACTTTGCGTTGACGGACACGTACTGAATGTAACAGACCTTATAAGAAGACATGTATTTCAACTTAGCTGTCAGCATGACGGATTCATTGTGCCCCGGCCTTAACAGCCTTTTAAGAAAAAGTAAATAATGTCAACAACTTGACTAAAGTTATTGATAACAAATGAAGATCTGTCAAAAAAAATTTAAAATTTTTCAACTTAAAATTGACATTTCAAGCTTTAAACATAAAAGTGTTGGTTAATTAGCGGTTTATGGTCAAACATAGCGATTTTTACTTTGTTTTGTCTTAATACTAGCGGTTTCTAATTACGAAAATTTTACAATATTTAAACATTTTGTTAACGTTTTATATAGTTTGTTCTTTCTAACATTTATTGTTTCTCCCGGTTCACACACTTCAACTTTTGTTGAAGTGTGTTTTTTTCTTACAGCTGAATTACGAGTTGAGCAACAAAAGTTGAAACGTGTGAACGAGGACTTTCTTTCTATCAATTCAGTATCAAATCAATGAAGAAAAACTGAAGTGTCATAAGGGCTTAACTCTACGTCTCCAGCTGACATGAAAAGGCTTAGTCCCGGTTCACACTAACCCAATGATGGGGGTAAGTTCGGTCATTCATTAGGCGCATGAAAGTTCAATCGCGGTATGTATGGAATGTACTGGCATAAGTAATTTTATGGAAAGTGGTCAAAGAATTAAAAAGAATACACCAGCATAGATATTACGTCTTTGTTGCAGTTCTGACCTGCCCAACTGTCGCAACACAGACTTCACGTGACTGTTTTTATTGCCAATAACAAGCTAATATATCTGTAGCAGTAAGGAAAAAGTGCTTAAGTCATATTTTACTGTATTTTCAGGAGAGCACTTTTAAGCGTTCAAGTCGATTTTCAGAATTTTTTTCGTTTACAGTTAAATTGGGAAATTCTCTGTTTAACTTTATTTTTTTAAGCAATCGTCATTCTACACACTATATGTAATACATATAAGTTCAAATACACCAAGGTATAATCTCAATTATGTAAGCTATTATTCCAAATAATATTAGAAGTCTAAAAAAGATAAGTCGCAAGTCATAGCGCTATAACTTCCTGAAAAATCACACAAATAGTTTGATATTTTCACCAGTGGTACTTTCGAATATGCAGATTACGGGGGTTCCATTAACTAAAAATCCACTTATCTCGACTTAAGCACTTGTTCCTTTTTGTCACAGATATATAGAGAGCTGAGCATATTTCATTACAGCTTTGGTTGCCAGCACGCCCACCTCACAAGAAACAACATGCATTTCTGGTGGTATTTTCGTAAACGCTAAAACTATAATAGGCGTATTTTCGGGAGTGCAACAACCTTTTTTCCACAAGAAGTTTATTTTAAAACAACTATGTACTCTATAGCAAACAATTTTGCATTGTATATGGCAAACAGGGCTGCTAGATCAAATTATCGAAAAATCGTTGAAATGCCGATAAGTATAAAAAATCATAATTTCATACTCGAAAAATCGTCAAGAAAAATCAGACAACTCAAAATGCAGTGTTTTTTAAATATACGTATATACATATGTACATATCATTTTTTATGTTGCACTTGTGCAAGAATATTAACTCAAATTTTCAAAATTGTTAGTAAAAGCAAAAAGCTTTTATTTTACATTGAAGGTACCTCTGTGAAAAGGAAATACTTGGTGAAGCTACACCAAAGTCTTCTATGTAGTGGGTGCATATATGAATTCTAATACTAAATTTTTCTTAAAAATTTCAAACTATGCAATATGCTTTATATTTTATGAATATGCATATTTGTAATTTTCACAAGAGCGCGAAACTTGTCAATTGTGAATTTAAAGTCTGCGTATTCCTAAAAGTGCCAGCCTTTAAACATTTCTTATTGAGTTATCTTCGATTTCTAGAGACATTAGAGTAGTGTTTTCTCTTTTTTAGAAATTTTCCCAAATTTTAGTCACAATAAAGAGAATATATATTTATTAAGAATATCGTATATGTATATCAGTATTCCATCCTAGCAAAAACTTTTCGAGATCTTGTAATCGGTAGTACTCGTTTAATGACTTATGAAGTAATGAGCGGTACTTATTATATTATTGTTATACATATATGTATAATAATGACTTCCCCGGTATAAGTAAAATAAGCACTCATTTATATCATTGTTTGAAAGTATTTATTTTCATTTCATTGTATGTACATAGAAAAACTTATAAAACAAAGAAAATTCATACTTGAATTTTACTTATCCCAATATTGTTCATGCAATGTTTAAAAAGGTTTCACTTTTACTTATTAATATTTTTTATTTTCTTTTTGTCTCAGTGTGTTTATTTTTTAAGTTAACGAAAACGAAAACTGATTTGGCGCAAAATTTTTAGTCTACATATATTATTTTTAACCGGCTTCAAAAAATAAAGAGTCTTTTAATCCGGTAATAATCCAGACACCTGTTTATCATATCAAACAATTTCGAACACAATTAATGGACAATGTCATAGAATCCGGCAATATTGGCTACTCTTTAACTTGAAAAACTTTTGCCTGATTTGAAAGATTTTTCATTAGCATTTAGTGATTACGCTTCTTTGGGCAAATGTTTGACAAGTATGCTTAAGATTGTGGTATTTTGTTTAATAATTTTAATTTCGCATCCCTACTTTCCTAGGAAATTAGCAAATATAGCTTAAAATAACTACATTGTTCTTTCATGTATTTAATGCATTAATATACATATGTTTTCAATTCAATTTCGGAATTTTCAATCAATTAAAGTATATGTTAAAATGAGAAATGTGCGTCATTACGCAAGTAATATAAAAAAGGCATAATGACATTAATTACAATTTTTTGAGTCAGGGTATTTCTACTTGTGACCAACGATATGTATGTTACAAATGAAATAATTTTTACATTTGTGCATACACAATAAAAGGTTTTGATACCATTTAAATATCAGCGATGCCAACTTGGTGTTTTGGCACTATTTTTAGTGCTTTTTGAAGACCCAAAACGCCAAATTTTGAGCGTTAGTGCCAAAATAAGAAAAAGCACTAATAGTGCTTTTAAGAAATTTGTGTATTTCTTAAAATTATTTTAATAATTACTCGGCGTATTTATTTTTTAAGTGTAAAGCATACATTTTTCGTCTGATATATTTCATTAAATGGAGAATAGCTAAGAAAATTTTAAATATTATTAAACTTCACATTAATTCACGTTATGGATTTTCAGTCGTTTTTCACGAAAGTGCTTTTTACGCTATTTAGATATCAAAATTACGCTTTTAAGTTCTTTTTTTAAATGTTGATGTGCCTTTAGAGCCAAAAAAAATTGGCGTCACTGTTAAATATTTGTATACATCTCATTTTTATATATCTTACACATACATATTTATATATATGTATATTTCTTCATTATATACATACACATTGTTGCGAAAATAGCCGTCGACAGGTTTAAGGCAGCATTACACAAAAATATTCCAACAGGGTTAATGTAAGTGTTACGTGAAAATATACCTACAGGGTCAATGTAATGAATAATCTAGAATAGTAGCAAATAACTAAATAAGCATGCGTAGCATATACAAGCTTGATTAGTCGTAAACAAGCAAAAGCAACAACAAAAAGCGTCTGCTTATTAAGAAGATTCACATATTTACACACATACATACATGCTAATTCAAACGAAAGGCAAAAGGCAAACAACCACCACGCATTGCTTAGTTAATGTTGTACACACGTATGCATATACACATGTATGTTCATAGTTACCACATGAACTTAATTAGGCACTTTATAAACAGCATATAAGATGATAATGATCGTCTAGACATTGCTTGAAACTTCTAGTGGTATTTGTGTGGAATATAAAAAGAGGTGACGCAGCCAATGAGTTAGTTAGTTGCAGTTGTGAGTTAGTTGCGAACAAGTCAGTTGCGAACAAGTTGTGAACAAGTCAGTTAATAATTAAGTTGTGAATTAATAATAGTCTGCGATACAGTGGTGAGTTCATAGTTAAGAGCAGTCTGTGCTTTACTCGTGAGTTGGGAAAAGAAGAAACTATAGGACAGTCTATAGTGACAGCAAAGTCTGTCGTGGAATTGGGATTATTGTGGAGTCTATCGTGTCGACTGGAGTAAAGGGAACAGCGCAGCGAATAGACGTGTGTAAGGGTGTAAGTAAGGCCAGTGAGTCTTTTTGGTGTATCAACTGTGAGTGTCGGCGGAGTAAGTGCCGTGTGTGACGAGCAGCAGACAAAGAGGTATTGGTGTATCAACTGTCAGTGACGGCAGAGTGAGTCTCGTAAGTGACGAGCAGCAGACAAAGAGATGTCACGTGAATACTTGCGCAGCCAGTTGTGAATATTTGTGTGTAATTCAGTAGTTTAAGCTGTATTAGTTTATATAAGCTCTTGATTAATTTAGTTTAAGTGTATTTGTAAATGAAACTTGTAACATTCTTAACCCTAATTACTACACTCGGGTCTTGTATTCATTTGCAAATCTTCGGGTCCACGGAAAAGCGTTTTTAAAGAGAGAAAAACGTAACAATATGTATATACATATAAATAGTATATAATTATTTATGGACATAAGTATGCATATATTTATGTATTATTTTAAGTTGTTTTTTCACACAGATATTATTAGAGATGTGCACGTGAGCGTTTTTTGACTCACGACACGCACGCTCACGCAGAAAAATATTTTACTCACGCACTTTCACGCAAGAATTATATTTAAAATTTTCACGATCACGAACCAAATAGTCTTAATCACGCACGAGATTTTTACAGCTTATCATGATCACGCACGCTCACGAAAAAGTATATAATCCAATTTGTATCTTTTTTTGTGTTGACAACTAGGTTTTTACACATACATATGTATGTATGCACGTGCATATGTAAAATTTCATTGCACAATGGGGACTTTTACAATGTAAATGGCAATAAATCTGGAACATATAAACTACTAATTGGATTTATATAAAACTCCTAACATCCGTAGGGGAGGACTTAGGCTTTGTAAAACATGTCATAACAGCCTTCTGGCTTGAGCTGGACTGGAGTTACAATGGGCCAAAGCTGACCTGGAACTCAAAAAAACTTCTGAGGCTTGTAACATTTCTAACAACTATCAGATTTTTACCGGATAAAGTATTTTGACATAAACTTAAAATTCTCAAGAGTTAATTTCCAAAGATGTGTTGCCGTATCTCTCATAAGATATTTTACCTGAGACAAAAAAAATTTTGCCTTGACTTTTTTTAGTATTTCGCCTATTAATTTTTAGTTTATTCTTGGAATTGAAATTAAAATACAGCATTAAATTTTTGACAAAATTTTAAATAAAAATAGGAAAAAAATTTATTAATATCTCCATTCGTGAAATCGCGAAAAGGCAAAATTAAAATTTTTAAGTTTCTTCATTATTTTCAGTTTTGTAAAAAGCTGTGTTTAATACATTAATTTTTTAATTACATAGCGCTAAAGACAATGCATTAATAATGTGCTTAGAGCCAATTATATTGTATTTTGGACACGTACCCTACATTCAGCAATGTCCTAAAATAGTAAATTTTAAGTTGTGACGATAGATTTTGAAAGTTTCAACTATAAAATTTTATTATGTAGCTAGTTTTAAACATTTTTAATTAAAATTCAAGAGTGGCTTTTAATAAAAGCAGATATACACGCAATTTTCTGAAAAAGTCAAAATTTAGGGAAAATATAGTTGTGTATCATAAAAAAATTTATTTAAATAATTTTATTTTCCTAAATTGGTATTTTTGAATTTCATATGAGTCTGTTTACTACGCATGAAAACATTATAACAATATCCCAATCTTGTGCAAATGGTCTTGCATCGTAGCATGTGCAAAATGGTATAGTATATTGATACTTACCTATGCAGGAATGATATCTCGTGAGAGCGTGAGAATTCATGCGTGATTATTAAAAATAGCTCACGCATCTCACGCGTGATTAATTATAAATTTGATCACGATCATGCGTGAATCACGCGTGATTCACGCGTGATACGATAAAATCACGACATTTTCACATCTCCAATTATTATTAATAAAAGTACCCAAAAACAGAGCCAAAATACCCCATTCGATTTAACATACAATATTACCATCACTGGTTTACAAACGTCACTTAACAACGTTAGTTATAATTTGAGTTTTTTTTTTTTCAATGAAGTACGTTAGGATTAACATCCACTGATCACTTATCAGTGACTATGGCTTCATCAGTTGAACTTTCTTACAACAAGTGACACAAAGGCACTCTAATGCACATCAGAAAAATGCGTGGCATTGTTATTAAATGACTGTGTTGGTGATACCCAGAACCTTCGGCTTTGTAGTCTACGAGCTAGTTACATGCGTACAATGTAAATTGTATTATAAATAATACAGTTACTCACAGAAATATTTTGCATATGTAAAACTCAATAAATCTACGAAAAGAATGCTACATAAAAATATCTCCTTTTAAAAATTCATGTTTATTTTTTTTTACATATTGAATAACAAAAATTTAAAAACAAAAAAAATAGTTTATGAAATTTTTAAAAAATAATGAAAAAATCGCTTATTTATTAGGTCACAAAAGTATTTTGCTTTTTAATTTTTTATACAGATTTTTCATTATTATAGCAGCAAACTATGTTTTAATGTTTTGTGTGATATACATTATTAGGAATGATCACTTGCAGACACCTTATCATAGATTCTACTAAATTTCGGAAATTTCGAGGTATTTTTTTAACGTTTCTATACGACTCATGTCGAGACTTTGTGGTTTTATTGGCAGATGTTTGGTATTATATCAGAGCCACAATTTAATGTCCAGGGATATATGTTTTGGGTCGTTGTAATGTTGGAAGTAATATCCATTGATATACGGACCCACTTGTTCAGCACTGGCATGTAGATTTTCTCTAAGAATGGACAATTGTAGATGTTTACACATTGTGCTTTATATAAACACCAAATTTCCCACTCCTATTACCGACGTTCAGCCCCACACCATAAGACAACCACCACGATGTTTTACTGTTGGCCTTATATTCTTAATATTAAGTGATTTATTTGGCTTGCGCCATTGTTTATATCACCCAAAAATTATGCACTTACTTTTTTACTAAATATTATTGTTTTCCCGAAATCAAAAGCCTGAAATTTATGTAGTTCAGCAAATGACTAACGATTCTGTCTATAACTTCAGAAATCAAAGTTTTTTTGTAGCTACAGTATCGCTAGTATTGTTGGCTTTTAGAATCCTACTGATGGACTTTCCACTGAGGTGTGTAGTATCCGTAGTATCCCCTTTAGCATTTTTCTTAACACTCGGCACATATAAATGATGGTTTTCCCTACTTTCTTTAATAGTTTGCCGTGGGTTTCTTACAGTTAACAACTTTGCTTGACTTTTTCAAGGAATATTTTCAATGTAATTGTGCTCTTTTACGTTTAATTGCATTTTCTATTGTTTTCTACATCGACCAAACATATCCCAAATATATTTGACTGATTTGCCCTATTATACAGATATAAAATGATCTTCTTCGTATTTAATTCCTTCACTTTTAGCCATTTTTTTTACAAAAACTTCACGTGTTGCACTCAATAAGAAAATATTGGAACCAATTATGAACAAAAACGCATAATAATTACTATTGCAAACGAAAAGCAAAAAAACCCATGTGACAACACAAATATTTAAAAATTAACGGGAACGTTAAAAGAAGCAAAATACTTTTGTGAAGTTGAAATTTCGTAGTTGACACAAGAAAAAGCAACAAAAGTATAACATTTAAAATATTAAACAGAATACCGGCTTCAACACATTTTCCATACGAATTGACACAAAAAACAGCCGCAGAAAGCGTGACCGTTTGACCGACTAAAGTGGCAATTTTCCACTTTTTCGACTGCGTTTCCCCTTTTTCGACTGCCTTGCCACTTTTTGACTCCCTTTATTTAGGGTGAGTTATATGAAAATACATTAAAAATAAAAAGTTTAGTGCAATTTTCTCGTTTTTTTTTTAATTTTGCCCCTTGTTTTTGATAAATCCCCTATTTGGTGCCACTTTTTGAAAAATGTCATCGGTCACCCTGGCCGCAGAAACCGGTCGTGAGATAGAATCTATTTTATTTTGAGAGCGTTTTTTCTTATACTCTCACATATCAATGTTCATTCTCACAAAAATGTTACCATACTTTCAATAAATTTCATACATTTTGTAAAAAAAATTACAAAGAAAAATAAGCACAAAAGAAAATAAAACAAAAATTAGAGAGCATTTGAAGTTACTGCCGTCGATGTTATTATGGGCTTGATTAATTTGTCAGCGATTTTCCTGAAGTTTCAGACTTTATTCTGTTTCTACATTTAAATTCTAAGTTGTTGTTTTTTGAGTATTTTCTATTCTATCGGCTTTGCTTGCTCAGTTACAAAAGAAATAAATTTAATATGTTGCCTCATATTTCTTATTTTTAATAAATTTATTTAATTATTTTGTTAAAAAAATGTATGCAAAATATTTCTGAGAGTAACTGTATATATTTTATATCCTCACAAAAACATAAATGTGAAAAAAGGCTAAGTTCCTATAATATAAATAAGATATAAATTTTGACCAAGTTCTTGTTTGGCACAATACCTAGTCCAGAAATATGCTATGCATTATATAAATTTGTAATCGTAAGGGTGTCATATAATTTCTAGATAATCTAACGCTTTTTCAACTTAAAATTTCAAGTATGTTTTATTTTTTTCATGATCACTGTGCAAGTTAAAAATGGCATAGTTACATAAAATAATGGGTTAGAGTGCGATGGGTGTTGGATTGTACACATTAAAAATGCACTATTGTGTCATTACAACGGGTCGCCAGTTTGTACGCAATTTGGTAAGAGTCGTCTGAAAGAAACATGCAAAATACATCGTAAATTTTACTGGGCATGACCCTGCCTATTTTCTCAAATATTTATATATTAAAGTCTGCTTAGCTGAAGTACATAAATCAAAAGGATATGCCCAATGTGCATGCAAAGTTTCAACAGGGTAGCTGGTGCCTTAATTTTTGGATTTTCGGAATCATTTTGATCTTGACAAGTTTCCAGTTATGTGGAAAATACTGCATTCTTAAAATAGGCAATTTGAGGCAAGTTCATGAGCATTTTATTACTAATGCCATCAATAACTGGAGCTTTCTTCGGGTTGAGTTCAGCAATTACTTTTTGTACTTCACGCATCTTAAACCTTAAAGAGACAAGGGGGTAGAGAAACAACACTCGGTAAATCAGCAGCACCCGTACATGAATTGGGAAAGAATACAGATTTTAAATGCTCAGAAAATAAGTTACCTTTCTCACTATCGCTTCTTGCCCAGCCTCCGGTCGCAGTACGCAGTGGTGGTTTAAGATCAACGGGTCGTTTAAGATTTCTAGTAGCGCGCCATAAAGAGTAATTAGATGCGGACGTTACATCAAGACCTTCTAAATACTTTTCCAGTAGTGCAGTTTTTTCCGACGATAGCAGCTATTTGAGTCGTTTAGTACATTCTTTAAGTCTGATTTTATTTAGGGGTGGTCTGTGTTGTTGCCATTCTCTTCTAGCTCTATTTTTTTCACATACAAGACGTTCAATTTCCGTAGAATAAATTCTGTTAAAGCTGGTGTGCGGATAGGAGGTAGTGGCGTGTTCAGCAGCCTGTTTAATATTTTGGTTAAGATTGGCAATGTTAAATTCAATATCATCGCATGATCTAAGCTAGTATTAAAAGGCATAGATTCATATGTTGTACCCGAAGAAGTAAAATGTGCACTTGTCGACCAAGGATTTATGGTAAAAAATGTTACCAACATAATTAATAGAGAAAAGGTCCCCCAACCCCTATTTCGGGTTGAACTGGAGCCGAATGACATACAATTGAAAAAAAAAATGAAACCCATCCAATTTATAGCGTAAAGTATCTCTTACATCGAAAGACCACAGTTAAAGAGCCACGTAAGCGTTCAGGTCCCGTACAGTGCCATAATTGCCTAGAATATGGCCATACGAAAACTTACTGCAAGTTACCTACAGTGTGTGTTATCTGCGGTGAATTGCATGGTACTGCTATCTCCACTAAGCCAAAAGATCAAGCAGAAAAAACCCTAGTAATTGTGGAGGTAATCACACAGCTAACTATAGAGGGTGCCCTGTATATTTTTTCATTAAACAGGCTATGGGTCAAAAACCCAATTTAACTCCAGCTCAACCAGTAAACGCGAACTCCGCCACTTTTGCTCAAATGAGCCAACCAGTTACTTCACGTGTATCGTATGCTGATGCTGCTAAGACTAGTTCAATTCCCACGCAAAATGTTCCACAGCCAAATAATTCAACGAATTCAAACTCAAGCTTTAACTTTAGTCGCCTTGAAGCTACTATTGAGAATTTGGTGGTAACTATAAACAACTATACTACAAATATGACAAGTATGATGCAAGAAATGCTGCGAATGCAGAATACACTGCTTCAAGCATTAATTAATAAACCATGAACACGTTAAAAATATGTTTCTGGAACGCAAACGGCATTCGCCAACATAAAAATGAACTTCAGCACTTCCTCATGGAAAAAAATATTGATATAACGTTGGTTTCTGAGACTCATTTGACTTCAAGAAGCTTATTTAAAATAAATGGTTACACTTAATATGATACAAAGGACCCGAGAGGGAGAGCATGCGGTGGATCAGCAATTCTAATTGAGTCAAGACTCGAGCACTATGTCTGTAGGCCTTTAGGACTCTTAAGTTGGTATGTGTAAGAATTTGTTTTATTTTTTTCGAATTCACTAACAATTTTTCGGAAATCTTTTTCATTATACATTTGGATTTTAGTTTCATCAATATTACCTCGTTTAATTGGAATGATGTGAAAAGTATTTTCACCAATGGTCGACAGCAGTTTTTTGATAAACGCGTTAGAATTTTTTTCTCTCAGATAAATAGGTGGTGGCTTAAAAGACTTTTGCGATGATGTAGAGGGCTTGTCGTCGGTGTCTTGCAATAATGAAAAACGATTTTGACAATTGGTAGATGATGCGCTGTTATCCCTAGACATATTTGGAGCAGATGAAATTTTTTACGCTTTACCACTGTTATATATCTGTCCATTCCCACTTGTACCTTGGGTTTTGAGCTACTGCTATCTGTAGTGATAACTTGGTTTAGTGATGAACACGAGCCCGAAGCGGATGATATCGCAGACTTAAATGAAGAAGTACTTAGCAATGATAATATTAACGATTCACTAGTTGGCATTGGAGAACGCGAAGTTGATCGCTGACGAAAAAGTGGCTTTTCCGTTAGAAAAAGGCTATCATATGATTTTTTTATTTTTAATGTTTTCATTAAGAGTTTCAGAACTCATAGTAAAATAGGCATTTCTGCCGTTAGAACTCACTCCAAAATTTTTTTACTTTGAGGTACTCATACAGAGTAGTCCTCAAGGGTACTTTGTTTGTGTTTACGGTTTTTTTTTGTTTTTGTTATTTCTTGCTATGTAAAAAATATTAGTAAAGCCAATAAGCTTATTTATCAAGGCGAATATGTATTACGAATATTTTCTGTATGATTTTTGATTTTGTTGTTTTTTATATTTGTTTCGTATGTATGTAAAAAAATCCGCTTTAACGTCTCTTGACTATGAACGAGAACTGGAAATTTCCTATGAAAAAAATATTTTCAAGATTGATACATACTTAATTATACATACTTACAAAAAGTTATTAGATATTTAGTTTAAAAAATAAGTCATTGAAACAAAAATGTTATCCCATTGTAAAAAAGCGGGGACACGCCCAAAATTTTTTTATATAATTTTATGATATTCTACTTATTTGATTGCTGCGAAACCTATAAAACACTTCGGTTCTCTTAATTACACAATTTGAAAGTTGCAAAAATGAGCGGGATTACGCCCGTTAATATTTATTATAATATTTTACGTAGTTCTACTCAACAGATTTTTACGAAACTTACCATAAGCACTACACAATCCTCGTTAAAAAAATGGGCGGAGTAACACCCATTAAAAATTTAATATTTTATTTTAAGTGATTCTACTTTACCGATTTTTACAAGATTTTTTACACCTTGAGCTCTGAAAAACACACAATCTTGCATTTAAGAAATAGTCGGAGGCACGCCCGTTAAAATTAAATTTTATATTTCACGTACTTCTTCATATCTTCTTCTATCAGATCTATGCATTGAAGTCGGTTATTTTTTGGCAGAAAGAATTATTGAATGTATGAATATATTTAATAATTTATTTATCAAATAGTTTGTTTCTACTGGGAAAACTCGCTGATAAATATTATTATTGAATTAAAGGATAAGGTTGTCAAAATTCATCTCCGTATCCAACGACACATAGTTATCGAATATAAATTGTGTCTATTTTTTTCTGTTTCCCTGGTATTAAAAATTTGATTTCCTTCGTTCCTACAAATTATTGTTTAAAGATTGGTTTTACTATGAATGTTAGTTATTATACAATGTATGATGAAAAGTGCATGGCGGTAAATAAATATGTATGTATGTCTTGTACAGTAGCAAATTAAAATTTTAAAATACTAATAACTATGAAAGTGAATGTATACAGTTTGCACACAAAATTTCCATTGTTGCCTTTGTTAAATACGCTGTATGTATTTTGTTTTAAGTTTTATTATCAAGTTGTACAATTCAAGACGTGTGCCGGTTTGCAAGTGCATTCAAAAGCCGCACAAAAAGTCGCGTCATTCTAATTGGTTAGAGAAACAATAAAAGTGTTATAAGTTAAGAAAGGCGTGGTAAAATTATTTGTGCCAATGTAAAAAAAAATAATTTTAACACCCTTCGATTGACAGCAAACAATGGCAACAATAACGGCATAACAGAGTAAATAGGAACTAATTTTGATAAATATTTTTTTGAACAAGTAATATCCGTTTGCATTTCGGTATGACACATTTGCAAACATGCACAAAGCTTAAAGTAAAGTTAGACCTATAAGTACCCAGCGCGGAAAATAATTTATATGAAAGCCTCATTGTGCCTTCTTAGTGATTCATTCTACGCTAATATTTGTTGCGTACACGCTGTTATTAAGAGATATTTCTTCAACTAAGAGGCCTAAAAATGAATATATACATACATATTCAATTAAAATGATATAAGGGAATCCAAGTATCCCTAAAAATATGTAAGAATCAATTTATTGTCATTAAACGAATGCATGTGTTTATGTACATACATTCAAATGTACAAACATACAGCTTAATTGAAAAATTTTCCGTAAAGCCTGGTACTCTGTTCACAATTTCGTGCGAAATGCTGTCAAACTACATGTAAAAGTATTTGGTGTGAAATGTTTGCGGAATAAATTCGCAAAAGTAGTACTATGTTCTTATTGCGAAAATCACGTAAAAGCTATCTGGCAGCATATTTCTCCATGCAAAATGAATCTGGCATCATTTTAGTTTCAGCTGCGAAACAGCATGAGCAGTACCAAAGCACATCAATCAGGTACCCGTATTTTTACAACAAATATTACAACAGCAATAACCACGTGTACTTTTTTGGTATAAATTAGCATCTAACTTTTCCAAATAGGGTAGCATCGTCAGATTGAATGTTTCTTATATGAAATCTCAACCACCATACAAAACTGAATATTCGTTAGGTGTTTATGGATACCCAAATAAAAGCATGTTTTTAGGCTTACACCTAGATAATCCAAGTTTGACATTTAGCTTGGTATAATGGCATTAGTCACCTGGTCCAGTGCTGCCACCTAATAAATGCGCCTTGAGCAGTACCTTTCACGCGAAACAATCATTGTTAAGCCTTGTACTCTGTTCTAAGTTGTGAAAAATTTTCAGCACCATTGATTATTTTGCGTGAAAATTTTGACATGTACTAAATATAGCCCAACTCGCGGTTTTTTTAATAAATTTCTCGATTTGATTGCTTGAAAGTATGCAACATTGTTAAAATTCCGTGCCAAAAAAGCATTGCTCATGTTGTTTCGCAGCTAAACTAAAATGATGCCAGACTAATTTTGCATGGAAAGACATGATTTTACGTGTTTTCCACAACAAGAACAGAGTACTACTTTTGCGAATTTATTTCGCAAATATTTCACACCAAATACTTTTACATGTAGTTTGACAGCATTTCGCACGAAATTGTGAACAGAGTACCAGGCTTTACGGAAAATTTTTCACAACTTCGAGCAGAGTACCAGGCTTTACTTGGTGATATAGAATTAGCTAGCGAAACTTGGTCATTTATTTGTATATGTTAACATTAGATACTGCTGTCTAAAGAAAGATATAGGTATGATTTGAATGGTAGCTTCAAGTGCAAATTAAATTGTAAAAGCCCTAGTGTTTGTGTGGTTGTATATATTTTCCGCAAGCAGACACTACCTACGTATACCATTATTGTTGTAGTTATAACTACAGTTAACCAAGACTTTCGCAATTGATATCGATTTCTAATATATATCTCGAATATTTATGGTGTAAAACTATCGAGAGTGACATTCAAAAATTAATCGAAAAAAGTTCACTTGTTGCTCAGTTTTGTCCCAAAAAAACATTGGATTTCGAAGTTTCGCTGGCAATATCAAAAGTGAGAAAATATCGAACTAATTTCGATATCGCAATAAGGCAACAGAAAAATTAATTTTATTTTTTAATTTATTTATTTTAACTTGCTTATTTTACTTATTTTTGATTCATTCCTTAACATACGCTGCAAGAATGGAACATGGTACCTTCATTCTAAGAGGCTAGCACACATCCACTAGGCTATTGTGACAAATGTTTTTCTCTTCAATTATTGAACATATGTACCCTTAACCATGAAAGTGGTATAAGTCATATATTTGCCTGGTAGAGATATTTAGTAGATTATATTTGAACAAATTAAAAAGTATTTTTATATTATTCAGCATTTTAATTTAGAGTTGCACTAGTCTCGATTTATATAAATTTATTTAGTCATTTCTAAATATTTATTGAAGTTTTTCAAAGATTTATTTGATATTTCGAAGCAAAAATGCACATGACTTAGACCACTTTCATAATTAAGGGTCCATATGTAAGTATGTGTTATTATTTTATTTTTTAACTTACATTCCTATCATGGCTCGAACTTGATACTTATAGACTAACAGGCTAGCACTCGCCTACCATCACACATTCGAAAAACTATCGACGGAAGTCGAAGACTTAGCTAGCATTCGAATTTTTTTTTATTTGGGAACAAATATCGAACAATTTTATTTCGAAATTTCCTCTTTAGTTAGCATTCGTTTATATCGAACCTCAGGTCAAGTGGGATGTAATAGTTTCTAATTGGTTATTCGTGTTTACCAAATGTTTTATAAGAAAAGTTGTATTAGGTAAGTGTAACGATAATTCTCGTAACAATACTTACATATGTACATATTAGTGTCCTGCACAAGACATCTTATGAGAACTTTCAAGACATGAGGGATTTTTCAAATGCTTTACTACAGCGAAATATTATAAAACAAACGTTAACAACACTGCTTGCAAGAAATTTGTTTGAGTATTGTAGGTATAAGAGTAAAGAAGAAAACACTTCGTGACGGAAGAATTTGTGATACTTGCTTCTTTCTACGCATGAGCGCGTGTACAAACGTCATGCATGTATGTGTGTATGATCTTTTATTTTTCTGCGCACATGCAAAGGCACATACATGCATTAACATTAGTTGTATTCGGTTAATCACATAATAGCTTACCATCTACATATTACACACACACTCAAAAGTACAATATGAAAAATAACAAGCATACACTAATGAACAGTACTTCTTTTGAGTCTTTGTTACAAACAAGCTGTCTTGGCGACATCGCTTGTTAACACTGATATACACGTACACCAATACATCCATCGTGCTTCGCTTATAGTACGACAGCATTTATTATTGGTTTAGTATAATACATGCGAGGTGAATACATTTAAAAATCATGACGTATTTACATTTCAAGACTGTTTACGCAGGTCTCTAGTACATATGCGACTGAAAATTTTCATCGAATGTTAATATTGCAAACAAAAACAAAACATAGTTTTATGTTTTTATTTTTTATATACATACATATGTATTTATATACATAAATGTCCGATCGAACCTATCATTCGCATTTAGAGGAACAATAAAATATTTTACGCTCGCCATTAACACAAAGTTCGACAAAATAAATTTTATTTGAAACCTTAAGCTTAAATTAGACGTGTCATAGCCATAATGCCACATTCATAACCAAACCAAAATTAAATTGGTTTCTCGCGTTATGGCGAGTCACTTATAAGCAAATACAGTGTTGCCCATTAGTTTTATTAGAACAGCTGTTTTTATGATTATGGTTATGACACGTCCTAAAGTCAGTATATTTCAACAGAAACTTAAAAAATAAAAAGTTAGTTTAATTGGTTAGTTAGTTTTATTGGAAAAATTTTTTCGACTACTTAAAAACCTCATAAGTCAAATATTTTCTTCCGGCTACATAATAACTGCGTCATTCATAAATAATATTTTTGATTTACAAAAGGCTTATAAAACACAATATTTTTGTAAATCAGAAATATTTGTTGTGAAAAAAGTCATTAAACTAAAAAAAATTTCATTTAAATTTAACTACAATTTTACTGCCTTAATCAAGAGATTATTTTACAAAGAGTTTAAAAACAAATTATGTTGAAAACTGTTTTATAAACCTCTTATATATCAAAAATATTTGAAAAGAAATAATTCTGAGAAATATTCATAATTTTGTACACAATATCAAGTGGCTTTGAAAATGCCTTCCTAAACCGGGAAACCGTTCAACATAACCAAACTTATAGTACATTTCCATTATGAGCAAATCAAGTTTATTTGAGAAAATCATGCCGAAGTGTTTCCATTATGTGTTGTATGTGTTTCTATGTTCGAATTTTCGAAATCAATTTCACGTTTGAATTGTTTATTTATTTTTATAACCTAAAAGAAACCCAAAAATTTGTTTAATAATAATTTGGAACAGCAAAATAAGTAATACATATACATACATATGTAAGAATGGAAAACAACATTGACAATAACTTTCTTTTTTAAATTACTTTTTCCTTTTTATAAACAAATAGAACCTGTCATTTTAATTCGCACTTAAATGTCACTTTTTCCGGATTTGTAAGTCACTTATAATGGATGACCCAGAGTTGCATTTATAATAATAGCAGCCGCGAAGTGTTGCATTGACAAATTCGACTTAATTTGTAGCAAATTAAGTAATTTGAGATAATTTGCTCTTATGAAAAATGTATGGGAAATCTCTTCGCAAATTACTTAATTTGGGCAAATCAAATGTTTTGACCTAAATCACGTATGTGGAAACGTACTATTATTTAAGTATAATAGCAAACAGTCGAACTTCTCTATAACGTAGCAGTTGGGGACAGTCAAATTTCTACGTTATAGAGAAAATTCGTTATAGACAAACTGCAGAAAATTTTGACCTTACATTTTTTTATTTAGAAAATATATTTATTAAGACAAAAAAAAAAATAGTTTTTACATGAACACATTAATTTTTTTATTAATACATACATATGTAGAAAAAAAATATATGTATTAGGAGAAGAACATTTTTTTTTAGTTATATTTTCTGTGACTAAATTGATGCAAAAAATTAATTGCTAAAAACATTGCAATAGAGAGATTATTTAGTGTGAAAAATTCTATTTAGGTCTTAAAAAATTGTACATTACAGAGAGAACTTCGCTATATGGAAGTTCGTTATAGGGAGATCAAAATGTATGAAAATACTCACAAAAATTTTGTGTTCACGCATTTTATTTGTTATAGAGAAGATTTCGTTATAGAGAAGTTCGACTGTAATAGCCCAATTCACAATCTTGTGCAAATGTTCTTGCATCGTTGCATGTGCAAAGTGGTATAGTATATTTATACTCACCACTAAGAATTGTTAAGTGGTGAGTATCAATATAGTATACCATTTTGCACATGCAACGATGCAAGACCATTTGCACAAGATTGTGAATTTGGCTAATAACATAAGGTGCAATCGACTGTCGACTATTGGCAATATAATTTAGTATGTTGACACAAAGTTAAAGGTTTCCTTGACGAAATACAAAGGTGTGAATTTGTTGGATGTTTTTTTCGTTTGTTCAACAAATGCTTATTTCCTTATTAACTTTTCATAAGAAAGTGTTAAAATGAAATATTGAAATACAAGACAATTTTTTTGCTGTCAACAAATGAATGTTGGCGTATAGAGCTCCATGTCTTAAAACTTGCATTTCTTAAAGAAATCTAAATGTTCAAGTTTAATTCTATCTTTCTTTTCGGGTAGACACACAGTTTAAAAAAATATGTACATAATTTTAAATAAAACAAGATTAATCCGAATGCAGAGAATAGTGTACACATATTAAGGAGTTTATTTATGAAGGTAAATAGATGGTCACACTGGGAAAACATTTGCCCAAAAAAACGTAACCACTAACAACTAATGAAAAAATTTTGGAATCAGACACATGTTTATTAAGTCAGTTAGTTTCGAACTTAGCTAATAATTAACAATTTTATAGAATTCAATATTTTTGTACACTATTGTTTAACTTAATAAACTCGTGTCTGAATCGAAATTTTTTCCTTAGTATTTAGTGGTTGCGCTTTTTTGGGCAAATGTTTCGCCAGTGTGACCGTACTTTAAGAAATTTAAGCCGTATTTATTTTAAAAGTGAGCGGCTACTGCGCTGTATATTACAACAATATTAAACGTGAACGTAAGTAAACGTTTACTTTGAAATAGAGATGGGTAAGTGTTGCGTTTTTTTTTTGTGAAACGAACACGCACGATTCAACACGAGGTGCTCGTGACAGAAAACGTTATTTGGCTAATTATGTAAACAAAAATTCAAATAGAGAGAAGAAGGCGATAAGTGTCTAAAAGCTACTACTAGAATAGCAAGAACTAGTGCAAAAAGGGTTAAAGTTGTTCTTTAGAATTACTAGTATTGATGAGTAGTACATAGTATATGAAGTAGTTCCAAGGCACCACATTGCAAAATAACAGCCTTATGTATAATCAAAAATTGGCATGAAGTTAGCAGAAGTGACAAAATTGAACTACGTGTTGACGAGTTCCTATATACAATTTGACCATAAAAATCACCGCTTAATGTAGTTTTAACACATGATTACATCCTAGCGTGATTTGTAATATAAAATTGTATGGCAAAGCACGTTAAGACCATGTTAAATTTTGCCACTTATGCTAACTTCATCCCAATTTTGATTATACATAGGGCCGTAAATTTTGACTGCCTAACAGATCCATCCCTTCACTGTATGATACATGCAATAATTAAAATTTTATGTTCATCTACAAATAATTATAATTACCCTTTTGTTATTTTGAATTTTGATATATAATGGCGAATTTTAACTAGTAGTTGTCACTGGGTAACAAAGGAATAAAACCACCAATTTTATAGAATTTTTCTTTACAAAAGAACTGTACCAGTTTAGGGCTAGTTTACTACTAACTGGCACTAGTATTTTTCTAAACACACTCAATGTTAATTTGAGCATTAAGATGGTATAGGAAAGTTTACAGTTGAGAACTCCTAAAATACCAGTTGGACACTAGTTCGATCTCCAAAATATCTTTGTATGTATTTGAATGTTAAAAAAAATATACGAGTATTTTTTACTTTTCAATTTGATTTCGCGCGTAGTGTCTGGTGTCATGTTGGGAAATTTTTTTGTGTGCGTGTTTCGTACGTGTTGGACTTCTTGGTACTCGTGTTTGGAACGTGTCGCATAGGAAAAATTCAGCACGCGCCCATCTCTACTGTAAAACACAAAGACCAGCTTATAATAAATACATTTTGTGAACTCGAATCACAAATTGTTATAATAAATTAAGAATTACACGCCCAGCTTTTGTTAAATTAATAATTGAATGAATTGTACATTTCTTTGGAATAAACATTTTTTATAAATAATGGTTTATTTTTTGTTGTCAAATTTGTTTGCGTCCAAAAGAAATCACTTCTCCAGAAAATAAGTATATATGTTGCCGAGTTGAAAGAAAAATATGCATACGTATATTTTAATATATGAATGTACATAATATACATATCTATATGGGCATTTCCAGGGAACGTTACTGTCGTACGTCTTAAATGGAGAAGAAAACCTAAAGCAAATATTTTATTTTGTTAATTTTGTAATTTTCGTACAGCATTGGACTGATTTTATCTTAAGTGGTAAATCTGTATTTTTGCATAAATATGTTTCTGAGATATTAGCAAACAAAACGTGATACGAACGTTACCAAAAAAAGGAAGTGGTGTTGATTCGCATCTATGAAAATGCAAAACTCTGCGAAATGAATCACGCTTTTTCTAAATCACAAAACTTAAATTGATCTATACAAATTTCGCTTTGGGTTAGTGCTTGTTGCGTTGAAATTATTTTATAAATGTCTTGTATACAAGCAATAGTTGATACGTAACGTTACATTCGTTACACGACATATTTTTCCATAGTTATGTATTTTAGTAAAATATAAAGAATTGTATATAATTATTTATTTAATACAAATAACAATGCTGTTCAGGATATAATGTATCTATCGTCTTACAAAATGCAAAGGTGCCTATCATCGTTTTTAAAAATTTTTTAGCAAGTGATACATATTAAATTTAATTGAATAAGAGTGAATTTTAATCAGGAATAATTTCTTAATAGGGAGTAAGTTCAGTATTTTCAATTCTTATTGAATGAAATATGAATGAAATATTATTAATTAATTAATGTGAGTTTCTAAAGAGAAGAAAAATTAAAATTAAATTCGTCTATGTTCTGACATCCACATCGTTTTCACATGTTTTCTTGTTAGTTCGGATGTTAAAACACATGCTACACCTGTTTAAGTTGAACTTAGAAAATACGACTAGTATGTGTTCTAGAAGAAAACAATTTGGAAATGGACGATTTGAAATTTTTAGAGTTTTTCGTTTTCACTTTTGAGCAAAAAACTCGTATTTTTTTCAATTGTAAACAGTCTTGTGAAAAAAACGCAACAAGAAAATCAAAAAATTTTAAGTTGTCCGTTTCCAAATTGTTTTCTTCTAAATTTGGATGCTAGAACACATACTATGAATTTGTATTTTCTAAATTTCAACTTAAACAGGTCTAGCATGTGTTTTAACATCCGAACTAACAAGAAAACATGTAAAAGCGATGTGAAAAACAGAACTTTGACAATTATATGACCTTCATTTTTCTTTTTGTCCCGATATCTTTTTTTTCTCACACGATTTTTTTCTCTTTTAGCAAATTGTTGTCATCTTTGGTCAACTTTAACACACTTTTCTAATGTTTCCACATTCTTTCTTTTGTTTTTTGATCTATACTCTTCTATCTTTAATATATCCCTTTTTAAATTGTTTCTATGACGCTTTTCATTTTCTTTTTTCTTTTCCGCCAGCTTTTTATCCCTTTTTTTAAATAAAGTATTATTTACGATTATGACCTATACAATCTTTGAATACTAAATAAATTTTTTTTATAAATTTTAGTTTTTGTATAAAATTTTACTTACAATGACGAACGCTACAAACTTTGCCTACCTCAAAAGGCATTTGTTTTGAAAATTTTTGCAAAAATGCAAAATATTTTTAAATTCTGTTCCTCAAACTTTTTTAAAATCCAACTTTTAAGACACCTGGTCTTGACGAGTCAAATATAATAATAATATTTCATTCTTTTTGGAAACGAACGTTACATTGAAGGATAACGAAACATAAGTGGCAAGGATTAATGTTAAAGGATATTTGTTTACTCTCTCTTCATTTGTTCCTATTAGTTGTAGTTTTAAGAACATATTTATGGAAAAAGCACAACCACTACATACTGTAATGTTTGAACGTGCAGGCTTTAAAGGTTCGCCCTAACGTGTAGTAGTCAGTGTATGTGTAGACTGTAAGTGACCCTATAGTCCCTTGGTTATTTTATACAGCTGTTAGGGAGTCCAGCTTATCATTAGGCGCTCAAAAGAGGTGCCAAAAGATTTCGAGAATTTAATAAAAAAACAAGGCAAGTTATTGCCAATTTGCGTTTAGAAATTAAAGTCTGATTTTATTTAACATTTTGACTGCTTATATACTATTTTACATTCTTCAATTTTTGTGTTTCTTTATGTCTTTAGTTTTGCTATAACAACATAATTTATTAATAAAAATAAAAGTGTGTCATTTAAATATTATAAAGTAAGTGTTCTGTTAATTATTACAATGAACTGTGTTGCAATGCAATTAAACTATGATACAGTGTATTATAGTAAGTGAGGTACACTACTATTAATGTTTTGAACATTAAAGAGGAAATATGATTAAATACATATTACTAAGAGTTAGAAAAATAGAAATTAATTTATGGCAGCATAATTTTTCTTTACTACAACTGAGATGGCGTATAAATACATTAAAATCAAATTGTTTATGGTTTTTTATGATACTATCGGTCAAGCAAAGCTTTTTAATAAAATTAAAATTTTTGGTCATGGTTTACCTTTCCCTGGAAATGCCCATATGTCAATATATATATATGTGTATATATGAATTCAAGCAAGGAAATGTATAGGTTTATACTTGGGAAAATATTATATAAGAATCGATATATGTATATGATATATTGATATATATATATAACAAAAAATATGTATGGTTCATATATTTTTAATATACGAGTTACTTACTTACTTGAATGCATACACAAAAATTCATTCAGATCGATCCAGCCGTTTAGTTGAAGTATAGATAAATAACCTAAATACCGACAATAGTGCCATCTGCCAGGCTGATTTGTGAATTTAAACCATCTGGAGCGCTGCCCAAACTTATACAAAGAAATTCATTCAAATCGGTCTAGCCGTTTAGGTGGAGTTCAGTGACATACGCACGTAAAGTAGAATTATATATCCTCACAAAAACATAAATGTGAAAAAAAGGCCAAGTTCCTATCAAAAATATCGGCCATCAAAAGCAGTAAGATATAAATTTTGACCAAGTTCTTGTTTGCCACAATACCTAACACAGAAATATGTTATGTATTATATAAATTTATAATCGTAAGGGTGTCATATAATTTCTAGATAATCTGCTAACTTGAAAATATTTTTACCGACTTAAAGAAATGAACAAATAAAAATATTTCTCTCATTTTTTAGAAAAGTAAAAATATTGCCAAGTTAGCAGATTATCTAGAAATTATATGACACCCTTACGATTATAAATTTATATAATACATAACATATTTCTGTGTTAGGTATTGTGGCAAACAAGAACTTGGTCAAAATTTATATCTTACTGCTTTTGATGGCCGATATTTTTGAATTGAATTTACTGCCGTATATATATATGTGTATGTGTGTACTTATGTTAACATTTTATTATTATATGAATAAACAATTTTAGTTGCTAAAATCTGCAAATTAAAAAAGGTTGATTGTTGTAAGTTAATCACGTCAAGATGCACTTTATTACTGCTAAAACAACTCATTAGTATACTTCAACCACAATTCAAAATATTTAGGTAACAAAACCTTAGTGCTTATAATTACATGAAACTCAATATAACGATTCTTTTTCTCGGTTCGCTGAAAAAAAAACTCTTAAATTATCAGTTGTTCCTGACAAAAACAACACTAAAGTGATGACTTTTGTATCGTCTATTGTTATATTTCAATAAAGTTTTATGTTTTTCTGGTAAAAATTAAATATTTTAATTTTCTTAAAGTACAATCCCAATTTATTTCAAAATGTTTTTATTTCACTTAAGGCCCAACTATAATATGAATAAGCTAGCTTAAGCAACTGTGCGGTTACATATAAAACGCATGTGGCAAAGTATAATGTACTTAGGGACTGTGCCAAACGGTAGCAAAGTACTAGTGTAAGTAAATTTTTGACACTTCTGAGGTGAATAAAATTTCACTAGCCCTGGGGGCTAGTATAAATTTTGACACAACAGGTAAATTTTTGACAAGCTGCAATAAAAAGCATGGTATCATTAAAATTTAAATCCACCGCCGTCGCTTCGAGCCGTCGCCCAATACAAAGATTTTTACGTCTTTTAAGTTTAATTAGACTGTGAAAAATATCATTGTTTATTTTAGCTTGCAAAAAATGTTGCATCATATACATATATAATATTATATAATTTATTGCTACAAGAATATTGTTTTATATAAAAATGTCCTCTTAAAAATTTGTTAGTAGCCGGCGGGTTGTAGTCAGGCGAAGCAAAACCTCCGCCGCAGCAATTGTTTCATCAGCTTCTTTCTATGCTAAAGCGAATTTGTCAAAATCTTACATTGTCAAAAAAGATATCATTTGGCACAGTAGAAAAAAAAATTTTTTTCCCCACAGGCAAATATTTTTTCACCATAGTACTTTTCTACCGTTTGGCACACGCCCTTAACAAAATTTTCGTCAAGTTTCGTCAAATGTCATTTGCTTAAGTAAAGTGCCAAACTGAATGCACATTCCGTAAGGAAACAACTGTTTGTGCTTTTTTTTAAACTCAAACAAGCAGCAGCAGAAAATATTCATTGATTTTAAATATTTTTTTATTATTTCTTATTTTAAACTCGGAAAATAAAGCAAAACTTTTATTTTCATTGTTTGTTTTACAATACACATATACACACATACACATGTATGTACTTATGTATATTCACTGTTGTACTTTTTAGTAGGCAAAACAAATAAAACAAGTAATAACTTGATGGATATATTTATATGTGAATTTCTAATAGATTAGGCCATTCTTTCAAGTTAGTTTGATTTAATTGCATTCATTTAGGAGTTATGAGAAGAAACAAAATTACTACAAAATTATTGACAATACCTAGATGTGCAGCTGTGGCTAAAGAATACTTAAGTGCATGTAAGCACATTGTGGCCACCTAAAAGTCACATCTGAATTGTTTAAGCATTTGACAGACTTATCGTTCAATTCTGACATTAGCTTAAGCCAGCTTATTCATATTATAGTTGGGCCTTTAGATTTTCGCAGTTTGAACGAAACAAAATTATTAAGTGCGCCAAGATAGCGTCGACGAAATAGCTTCGATTTTGGGACTTTAAAACCGGGAAAAAATGGGGGAAATTTTGTGAGTATTTTTAAAAATATATCAGCAAGCTAACGTTGATTTTAGGAACTCAAAGGGGGAAAACAAAACATAAACCATGGATGAAATTTCCCAGGAGCACTGTTCAGCTGTCATGCAAAAGGGTCATATATTCTTAAAGTGCACACAGCCTTGGCTGTTGGTAGGAAATTATTCTTTTTTTTTAAACGGCTAAAATTTATAGAGCTCTTAAAAATATCGAAACCTGATACTCGTTGCATTGATATACCAGTTTTTGAAATATCAGCGATATATATCGATATTTATTTTCTCAAATATCGATATTTCGATGTATCAATATTTTTTGCCCATCTCTACTACACGTACTCGGTAGTCCAGAAGAAAAGGTACTTAAGCTACGTATCTGATTTTTATACCCTTTACCAAAAAATGGTAAAAGGGTACACAAGGCGAATTGATATAAGGTGGTCTTGATTTGCAACTCTGCGTATTCGCCTTGTATATTTGTTCGTGTAAAATTTCCTGCTGTCAAAATATTTCTTAACGTTTTGGTTCATTTGACAGCAGGAAATTTATGTCAGCTGGCGAATTAAGATCACCTCATGTGAAATCACCTTGAGGGTATATATAGGTTTGTCATTCCGTTTTTAATTTCCAGAATATTAATAAGCGAGCCATAAAGTATATATATTCTGGATCCTTATGCATAGGGAAGACGAATAAGCGATGTCCGTCTGTCTGTACGTGAAATCGGTTTGCCGAAGCTCCCAGAAAAGCCAGAGACTTCGTTCTTGAAGTGGTGTGTCAGAAATGGTCCAAAAGAGATTGGTATTGAAAATCCGCAAAATCGAGCGGACAGTTTCAGAGCTGGGAAACTTCAACTTCATTTTGCCATACAAAATAACTACCGAAAATTAGTTATTATTATTTTTTTATTAACGTACCTTTTCACAATGTCTGGTTAAAAGATAACAGAGACTTTAACGTCAAGTTTTGTATGAAGAACTTGCAGTTAAAGTTCGCGTTAAATCTTAACCATACATTGTGAAAAGGGACGTAAATAAACTTATTTTATGCTTCAGTGTGAATAAAATAGGTATTTCTAATTTAAAAAAAAAAAATAAAAAGACGTTTCCAGGGTTGGAAAACCTTAATTTTTTTATACAAAAGTAACTTACTAAAACAAATTTTTTTCTTTTCTTTATAAATTAAACATATCTAATATTCTTAAAAGAAAAAGATTGGTGTATGAAATCAGAAAAATAAAAAAGGATGATTTCAGGGTTGGGGAACTGTAACTTTTTGTGATATAAAAAATTAACTACCGAAAATTTATTTTTATTTTTTTATTAAATAAACTTATTTTATACTTCAGTACGAATAAAATTAATATTTGAAATTAAAAATTTAACTTCAAAAAATTAAAAAGATGTTTCCAGGGTTGGAAAACTTTAACTTTTTTATACAAAAGTAACTTAGTACAACAAATTTTTTCCTTCTTTTTATATAAATTAAACATATCTTATATTCTTAAAAGGAAGAGATTGGTGTAAGAAATCAGAAAAATCAAAAGGATGATTGCAGGGTTGGGAAACTTACTGTTTTTGTGATATTAAAAATTAACTACCGAAAACTAGTTTTAAATTTTTTTTAATAAATAAACTTATTTAATGCTATAGTACGAATAAAATTGGTACTTTAATTTAAAAAATATCAAACATGTTTCCAGGGTTGGAAAACTTTAACGTTTTTTTTTTTATAAAAAAAGTAACTTACTAAAGCAAATTTTTCCTTTTGCTCTATAAATTAAAGATATCTTATATTCTTAAAAAAAGACAATACTATAATAAATCAGAAAAATCAAAAAGTATGATTTCCGGGTTGGAAAACCCACAATTGTTGTGACATAAAAACTTACCTACCAAAAACTAATTTTTATTTTTTTTTTATAAAATAAACTTATTTTATACTTCAGTACGAATGAATTTGGTATTTCAAATTGAAAAAAAAATGAAAAAAATTAAAACGACGTTTCCAAGGTTGGAAAGCCTTGTTTTTTATACAAAAGTAATTTACTAAAACAAATTTTTCCTTTTTTTATATAAATTAAACATATCTTAAATTCTTAAAAGAAAGCGATTGGTGTAAGAAATCAGAAAAATCGAAAAGGACGATTTCAGGGTTGGGAAACTCACACGTTTTGTATTATATAAAAGTAACTAAGTCTAATTAGTTTTTATGTTTACTTAATAAATTATATATATTTTATATTATATTATATTATAAAAATAAAAACCACAGCTCCAGAGCTGGAAACCTTGAACTTTTTTTCTGGATATTAAAGTAACTAAATAAAACATTTTTTGGATTTCCTTTTTTCTTTTTTCACTTAACACACTTTCTATATTTTTTAAGAACTACTAGATTGGTGTAAGGAACCAGAAAAATCTAAAATGATGATTTTAGGGTTTTAAAAATAATTTTATTTGTACATAAAAGTAACTAGGTCAAATAATTTTTTTTTTGTATGTATGTATCTCTATACTACATAAAAGCACTTTGGTAAATGGTATATAAGATTCGGCACAGCCGAATTTAGCACTCTTACTTGTTTTTCTTAATTTTGTGTCCTTTTTAAAAGCCTAAATTTTTAATAAATAATATTTGTAGGAAAATTATTCTTCCATATTAACATATAATTAACAGACTGTAGAACGTGCCTAGTCGATAACAAACTTTAACATGTTGGCATTTTTTAGGTTTTAGATCGCGACTAATGACGATTTGTGTAAAAAAAGTAACAGCTGTCAATTTCAGGCAGGTTGTTGTACATATATGCTGATTTTGTCGTTGTAGTCCAATTAAACTAATTTCTTAATTTAGTTATTATTGTTCGAACTTTATTTGTTTCTATATTTATGATTTGAATAGGTTAAAGTTCGTATCGCTTTGTAAGCCAAATTACATGTGATAATTATTAATGAACAAATAACATCAACGTTAGTTCTAAATATTCTGGCAACAAATAATTGAACGGAACAACTAGCCGTTTTCGAAGGCCACTAAAGCGGGTGCTAGACACACAGTATTCAGCTTCAATATGTGTGGTTGTGTGCTTTTTTTATAAAAAATATTCATACCAACAATATATGTGTGACTATTTTTGGTAAACAAGCGCACACAACCACATATATTGAAGCTTAATATTGATGTGCCTGGCACTCGCTTAAGGCCGGGGCACAATGAATCCCTCATACGTTAAACTTCGCCTTTTTCAACTGACAGCTAAGTTGAAATACGTGGTTTCCTACGAGGGCTGTTACATTCAGTACGTGTCCGTCAACGCAAAGTACAAAAACTGGTCAACTTTTAACTTTTTCCATACGTTGAGTAGTTTGACAGATATTGGTTGGTTTTTTTGGTATGTTCTGAATTAGGTTTTTGTGTTTTGTGGCAGCAAAAATAAAATTAAACAAAAAAAATAAACGAAATAAATAAAAAAATTTTAATTTAATAAATAAAGCCAGAATTAGTTTTTACTTTCTGTTCTGTTACGAATCAGCTGACTCTTTTTTGTTTATAGAAATCTAACACAAGTCGTTAGTTTTTCTGTTTCGTTCTGTTCTGTTTCGGATCAACCTCTGAAAATTAAAGGAAAAACATTAAATTATATTTAAACATAACAATGGACGATGCAAAACTCATCGCTTTAGTGGAAAACTGCGACCCTTCTGGTCTGAAATAGCGGATAAGTTACTACAGAAAAAGTAAGTACTAAAATTTAGAAGCAGAACGGCACAGCACAGAACAGGAACAGAAAGTAAAGACTAATGAAGCCTTAAAATGGAGAATCAACCTATTGAACCTGTGCAAATTCATCCGTCAATAAAGTACTCATTGTGCCAACCTTCTCCGTCGTTGCGATAATGCCAGTTGAAAATGGCGAAGTATAACGTATGAGAGATTCATTGTGCCCCGGCCTTTACATTCAGTACGTGTCCGTGAACGCAAAGTACAAAAACTGGTCAACTTTTAACTTTTTGCGTACGTTGAGTAGTTTGACAGATATTGGTTGGTTTTTTTGTTATGTTCTGAATTAAATTTTTGTGTTTTGTGGCAGCAAAATAAAATTAAACAAAATAAATAAACGAAATAAACCAAAAAAAATTTAATTAAATAAATAAAATAGAGAATCACCCTATTGAAGCTGTTCAAATACTTCCGTCAATAAAGTACTCATTGTGCCAACCTTCTCCGTCGTTGCGATAATGTCAGTTGAAAAAGGCGAAGTTTAACGTATGACGGATTCATTGTGCCACGGCCTTTAAACCTTCATCATCACCGTTCTTTTTTATGTTTTTATATTTCTTTGGCTACAAAGAGAAAATTCAGTGTTTCCAGTATACAGTAGTTTTGATTTAGCTGCCTTTTGTTTAAGTGCACTTTGGACTTAACTGCCTAAACTGATAAATTTCTGTCACTATTCTTTAAAATCCCATACGAATTGGTTTTTTAAGTGAACTTTCTATACCTGCACATTTAAGATAAGTGCCCTAAAATTTTGGTAATTTTAATATATTTTCATACAAAAAATCAACGTTAGCTGCACATTGACTTAACTGCACAAACTATATTTTTTCTGTAATTATTTTTCAAAATCCCTTTTTAAGTGCACTTTGTATACCTGCTCACTTAACATATTTTTTTTGGCAGTTTTATATTATTCTCACAAGGCGCATTTATTAGGTGGCAGCACTACACCAGGTGACTAATGTCATTATACCAATCTAAATGTCAAATTTGGATTGTGTAGGTATAAGCCTAAAAGCATGCTTTTATTTGGGTATCCATAAACACCTTTCGAATATTCAGTTTTGTATGGTGTTTGAGATTTCCTATAAGAAACATGCAATCTGACGATGCTACCCTGTTTTGAAAAGTAAGAAGGTAATTTATACCAACAAAGTACATGTGGTTGTTGCTGTTGTAATATTTGTTGTAGAATCGCGGGTACCTGGTTGATGTGCCTTGTATTCTCATATAAAAAATTTAAGTTATTATACCATGTTCACACGGACAGCAATTATCGAGGTTCGCTCTCTCATTCACGGTTCACGGTCGAATCTTGATTGAATCAACATGGTTCGCCATACAAATTTTTTGAGAGCGAACCATCTTGGTTCATTTTGAACCTTGCTGCGAACCACGAAGAAATTGCTATCATCGCTAGTTTTGATAACAAATTATGGCTAATATATCTGAACTAGCTATAAAAACAAAATGATTGTACACACACACATACACATGAGTAAACAAAAAACAAACCAAAAAAATGGATGCGTGTTTGAATTAAAAAAAAATAGAACACATCTTATTAATTATTTTTTGCTTAATTTGTTTATCTACTGTAAAAAAGCAAATAACACAGAAAATAAAACTCCTGCCAACTACTCACGTATGTATGTATGCGTGCATCTATGTATATTTAAATAAAAACAGTGATGCCAACCTTAGATATTCAAAAAGCGTAGACATTTTTTGAAAAAGGGCTAAATTGAAAAATATACGTTTAGCGCGAAATAAAGTAACATTTTTCGAATAATCGCTAAAAGGGGCTGGTATTAAAATGTTTATGTTGTAAATCAAAACATCGAAAACATTTTTGTACAGTAATTTATTAGAAAATCATGAGATCAACACATAGATAGCTTGAGATATTAGATATCATATTACATTTTAATAAGGCACCTACAAACAGTGTACATACATATATAAGAGAAGTAGATATACATATGTATGTATCTACGTTTACATAAGTAGATATTTACATATAAATTTGGTAGTTTTAAAATAAAATTTCGATTTCTCGCTCTTCCTAAAACATACATTATCTGTTTTTATCAAAGCACAAAAAATTTGGAAGAAATAAAAGATTATTCTATAGACTTCTTCTTTTTAAAATTAATAAGGCAAACTAGCAAAATTAAATGAGTAAAAAGTCGATATTATTCGATTAAAGGAAGAAAAAGTGCACAAAGATTATAACTTACCCCCTGTTTGTGTAAGACGTTTGAGTTAGAAATCTTGGCGTTTCTGTAATAGATTAAAGAAAAGTTGTACAAGTTTCCTTTAGTCTATTACAAAAACGCCAAGATTTTTAATTCAAACGTTTTACACAAACAGGGGGTTATATACATATTGGACAAAAATTAAAAAAAGTTCTGAAAGATAATATTAAAAAGTGGTAATATGCGCGTTTTTTGGGACCAAACATCTTTTTTCGCGTTTTGAGTGTCTGAAATAGGGTTAAATCTAGCCCGAAAAGTGCTAATGCCCATATTTTGAGTTGGTAACCAAATTGTAATTACTTTTAAGTTATTTTTAAATACGAAATTGTGTTAAGTGCATATTTAAATAATAATTAAATTACCAACCTTGTGTAATACTTAAGTTTTATGAGCGTGCCATTTGTTTTTATGTGTGTGTGTTTATTGAAAACATACACATTAACATTATGTGGTCGTGTTGAAAACAGCATGTGTATTAAAGAAAATTTCGTTCTAATTTCATAAATATATAGGACAATACATAAGCCCAATTCAGAATCTTGTGCAAATGGTCTTGCATCGTTGCATGTGAAAAATGGTATAGTATATTGAATATAGTAATTGTATATAAGAATTGTTAAGTGGTGAGTGTCAATATACTATACCATTTTGCACATGCAACGATGCAAGACCATTTGCACAAGATTGTGAATTGGGCTATAGTTTCATATCATGGAATAAATAAATAGAAAAATTCATTTTGACGTTCGTTTGGTTTTCTAAAATTTATTTTATGCAATTATAATTTTCTTCATGTTTTGTGTATGTTCTTTGGAAAGTCCTCGTCCAGACATGCAATTTTTGTTGCTGGAATTTCTTAAAATTTTGCTTTGAAATTGTATAAGTGTCCACATTATGAAACTAAAATTTTTTGCAATTATGCATTAAAAAATTCTATTACATCACAAATTTCCCTGAAAAATTAACACTGATATTTACTTTTTCTAATATTTTTGGTTTTCATACAACTGAAGAAATAAAATTGTAAAAAACGTCAAATACAACTAGCAACTTGAAATTAACAATTACGAGCACATGAAACTGTGTACCCCTGTGGACAGCGAAAAAGCGTTCAATAATATTTAAAAATTTTCTAGTGCTGTCGTACTTTCAACGTAATTTAATAAGAACTTTAATTAATTATTGAGAAAATGAAATCGTATCTAAAAAAATTTAATTTTAAGTAAAAACTAGCTAATTATGTACTTAAATATTAAGTTAGAAACTATGGGTAGTTTGGCATCACTGCATCAAAAAGATTTGTCAAAACGAACCACGAATGTCTCGTTTGAACGGCATGGTTCGCAATCGTGGTTCAGAGAGCGAACCAAGTGGTTCATGTTGCCGTCTGAACATAGCATTAGCTGCACACATAAAAAAATGTTGCTACATAAGTATGCAACCATGTATGTGTATAAAACTGAAGTCAATAATTGTATACCTGCAATTAGGCAGGTAAGTGCTTTTAAGATAACAGCATTTTTGGCTTATCTGCACAAAAAGTCTTGCAAAGTTGATTGTGCAGCTAAGTCAAAATTACTGTAATACAAAATGTTGAATGAATGACATCGTAAAATTATTTCATATTATTTAACAGAAACAATATCCAAATATTAATGTAAAGCATAAATCATGGTAAAATTATACTAGGTACATGCACAACTACAACAAAATTACAACAACAAAAAACACATGCATTTTGTTGGTATAAGCAAACGTATAATTTTCAGAAAGAGCTGTTTTTAAAAATAGCAATTACAGGGTAAGTAAAGTACAATTACAGATGCGGCATTCATAAATGATTATGATCATTCAGTGTTGCCAATAGGTGTGTAACTACACAGAGTGTGCAATTACTCTCATGTGTAGGCTATTTAATTAGATTCATGTATAATCTGTGTGTAATTCTACTTTATGTTCTATTTTTATTTATCTTTGTTTTTATTTTAACCTACAAAAAACATGTGTAGTGTAATTTTCTTCAATGTGTAATTGGAAACACAGCCATATGTAATTTCATTGGCAACACTGTAATCATTTTATGTACAACACATACACTAACATTTTTGTAGCTTGTAAACAAAGTTGGACAACTGTTTGTATTGTATACATTAACAGGCTCGGCTTGTGTATGTACCTGTTACAATTGTATCATGGCATAAATTGATTAATTTTTATACTTTTACGACACTAAGTACATTTCGAAAGATTAATTTTATTTTCATAATACGGAATATTTTAAGGTGACAATACTGAACTATGTATTTATACTTAAATATGAGGTGCAGATGGGGCTGCTGCCGTAGCTGGCTACGAGGCGATATAAGTATGCTGCTAGCATTTGAAGGCATTTGAAGTTTTGTGTTCGTGTAGCCTGCTGTGGTGAATGTGTTTAATGCATTATGCAGCAGCACCATCTGCACCTGATATTCAAGTACAAATACATAGTTCAGTACTGCCACTTTAACATATTTGCATTTATAAAAATTTATTACTCTTTTAAAATTTCACGTAAAAGTACAAAAACGAATAAATATCAATTTTTTAATATTGTTTCTGTTAAATAATACGAAATAATTGCACAAAATCATTCATTCAACATTTTGTGTTACACTGGCAACACTGAATTTTCTCAGTGTAGCCAAAAAAAGAAATTAGTTTAATTGGACTACAACGAGAAAATCAGCATAGACAACAACCTGTCGCCCTGTTGCCTTGCTGTCTTCAAAAGAATCATTCTCATATTGTTTTCACACTGACATGGTTTTAAAAAAAGTTGGTTTTAACGTTAAAACCAACTGTTAAACCCTGGTTTTACCATAGAAATTGTTTTTGTTAAAAAAAAATTAAAACCATTTTTGAATTGGTTTTAAATTGGATTTATGAAATTCAACCTTCGTTTCGCTGTCATAAATTCAGTGCTGCCAAGTTGAAATGACCGACAGCAGCTGATAATGTTATGCCAGTGAATAACAATAGATGCAGCTTGAAAAATTTTCAACTTAAAAATGGATACAGCAGCAACAATAATTAAAAAATTATGGAAAAAAAAGACTTTTTGGAAGGAAAACAACGAAAATATTTTAAAATTGAACTGTGGAAAGTGAAAATAGACAATATGACTGACATTCATCTGCCTATAAACAAGGTTTGTCTTATAATGTATTTGTGCATTTTTATATTATTAACAATATTTCCATGCACTTCTTCATTCTGTATAAGAAGTTCCATAATTTAAGAAAATTTTATTTACAAAATATAAAATAATTTCCATTTTAGAGCGCATTGTGAAATATCTCAGTTTTTCATACAAACAAAAACAGTTCAACAGTATGTCCAACAAGTGTTATTAAAAAGCAGAAAAAATGCAACAACAAATACACGCATTTCGGCAGGAGATTTATTTTATTTTGAGCAAAGTTATTAGACAGCCTGTGAGTTAAAACCTGAATTTAACAAACTTGCAGTATGAAAGCAAAATCAGCTGTTTGTGGTTTTAACGTTAAAACCAGGTTTTAAGTTTCAGTGTGAAAACACTATCATATAAACATGTGTATTCTATCCTTGACATTTGGTAGTCGGTAGCTTGCTGTTGTGAATGTGTTTAATGCATAAAGCACAATTAATTTTTTATAACAAAATAATTTTTCATGCCGAATTTCTCTTGTTTACGCCATTCAATTGTGATTTTTATACCACAAGAATATGCTATTTTGCCAAGTTGAATGTATAACTTCATATGAAAAAAATAAACAAAAATTATTTTTGAACACGTCGGCCACGCGCAAAAAAAGTATGGTTGAGGTAACCTAATCAAACAGCAGCATGCTATGATTGAATTATATGGTTGCAGTCAAATCATATTATTGTCAAGAGAAAAGCAAGGTTTAAATAATATTGTCTCCTGAGTTAATAATAATATTATCTACACAAATAATTAACTTTGTTATACCTAACCTCAGTATTGTAAATACGACAATACTATTGTCGGACGTGACTGAAATATAATTGATACTTAAGGTATGTTTCCACCGACTCTAAATCAAGTAGGTTTAAGGAAATCACTTCAAAGTGTTTTTACCGAGCTTGTGAGTGATTTGTTGTTCGAATTTTCGAATTCAATTTATGCACTTGCTCTATGAGGTGGGCGCAGCAGCTGTAACGTGAATTTTATTCACATGTAGTTGACATTTAAAATTGATTGAATATTACTGAATGTCATTTTTTTCGAAATTGTCAATCACTATTGATGTATGACCCAGGGATGGAGTTTGTAATTTTAAATGCAACGCAGGGTTGCATATAAATTGAGTTCGAAAAATATCAACTACCTTGAGGTGATTTATCCATATGCAAAATGTATGGTAAATCATGTATAAATTAACATGATTTGTACAAATCATCATGATTTGTCTAAATCATGCCAGTGGAAACATACTATTACCATACCATGTTCTAATCCTATAATACTATTGTTAAATATGACCACACTATTATTTTATGTAATAATAATAATCGTGTATTTATTGGTAGGTCTTTTATTTAAAACAACTGTGCGTCAAATCTGAAATAAAAATAAATTAATAATATTGTTGATATAAGATGTATAAATGTATATTTATACTTACACATGTGTATACAATAAATACACACACGTATGTATAAAGAGACATATGTACATATATTTTATTGATCTACCTTTTTTTAACCCCCGACTAAAAAAAGGGGTGTTATAAGTTTGTAGTGTGTCTCTGTGTATCTGTGTGTCTGTCTGTGTCCACGTACAGGCCAAACGGCTGGACCGATTTTCATTTAGTTTCTTTTGTTTGAAAGATGACTTGATCGGGAGGGTTCTTAGCTATGTTTGAAAAAAATCAGTCCAGCCGTTTAGAAGATATAACATCTTTTCTGAAAAAAGTCGGGGGTTTTTAAAATTTTTAATTTTTGTTATTTATACTTTATTTATTTATTTACATATATATTTATTTATTTAACATGACGAGTGCACTACCGATAGCTTACAAAAAAAACACTGAACTGACAGAAGATGTTTCTGAAATTTTTTTAACTTAATACATTTGGATAACATTATATTGTTATTTACATTATATTATTTTTACATAATAATACAAATTATGTTGTAGTCATGAATTTTTAACAACACTGCATTGTTAAACTCTAACCATATCACACTTTTTATGAATATAATTATGTAGTTATTAAATTCAAACATTACTTTGTTTATCGTAACCCAATTAATGTTTAAAATAACAATAACTAGTTTTCAATGACCAAATATTTGTTTTAGAGAACATAATATTGTTTTCTCAACCATTCCACATATCTTTTCTCTGCGTGTACGAACAGATACACAGGCTCACACTACAAACTTATAACACTCATTTTTTGGTCGGGAGTTAAAAACCGAAACGAAATTAGTTAAAAAGTATAGGTATTTATATATATTTAAAAAAATTTTCTTATATGTCATTGATTTCTTTAAAAAATCACTTGAAAACCCCAGATGATCCCACTTTATACTCGTAGCTCGCAGACGATTATATTTTTAGTTTTAATAAAAAAGTTTCATTCGCAAATTGTTAATGTTGGTGATATGGTTAAAAGAGCATTAAAAAGAATATACAGTTTTTGTTATCATTTCTTTTATGTTTCCAAATAATTTATATCAAATTCTTACTTTATTCATAAAATTTTTTAGATCAGTTAATAAAGCACTATCAGTTACTTCAGAAATGTCATCTAATACTTCATCGTACTTGAGATTATTTGCGATATTTTGATTATAATACCCCTTTTACACACGGAAAGTTTACTTTGCAAAGTCTCAATTCAGCTGGGAGAAAGACAGAAAGAGAGAGTATTCCTCCCTCTGTCTTTCACCCAGCTGAATTAAGAATTTGCAAAGTAAACTTTCCGTGTGTAAAAGGGGCGTAAGATAATCATGAAGTGTTTTAATAGAATATTTTAAAAAGTTAGTATTGGATAGGAATGGGTCTGTTCGCAAATGCACCACTGCGCTGCAAATGTAAATTTAAATGTCCTATATTACTTCACTAAAGCAGATAATTCAGAAATAAGTGTCAAATATGGGGTACAAACATGGCTACTACTGTAAAAGATTATCTGCGAATGAGCTTAGGAACAGATCCAATATTAAAGTATTTACGTGCCTTTTCACAATGTATGATTAAGATTTAACGTGAACTTGAACTGCAGCTTTCTCATACAAAACTTCCCGTTAAAGCCCCTTTTAGCTTTTACCTGTGATTTTTTACGTCGTTCATTAATTGGATTATTAAGGCTTTCGATTAGATTTGTAGAAAAGCAGTTTTTTTTCTTTTTAAAGGAATTGTACTACACCTGCTAATACCATGAAAGAAGCATTATCTTTTCCAAGCAAGAAAATAAAAGATACTTTTAGCGAACATAGCTTACACAAGTATTTATAAATCGCAGTAATTTGATTACTTAAGACCCTATTGTTAACAAATTAAAAAGTTATGAAATGTAAAATAATTTTTATATAAAGAAATAAAGTAAATTGTTCGAATATTCGACAAAAATTAATCGAATAAATGTTTATTCTAAATTGAACATTTTTGTTCGTTCAAAGAAAAATAAAAAAAGGTTGTTGGAATATTCGATAAATTTTTGTTCGAATGACAACACTAGTACAGTGAAACTTCGATATATCTAATTCCAAGGAAATCCGAAAATACTTCGTTATAACCACTGATTCACTATAAATGCAATCAGGCAAAGCCTTGATATAACGAAATTTGAAGAAATACGAAAAAAATTTGTTATAACTTTACCATTTTGCTATACATAATTTTATTCTTACTTCTTTGTGTAGAGGCTTTTGTACGAGTACTTCGTTGTATAAAGGCTTTACAAATTCGGTTGTAAATAAATTTAGACTTCGCTGTTCTTATAACGGGGCTTTTGATCATATCTATTGTTCTTTAGATTTTTTTTTGTAAAATTACGTCTCAGGCCTAATTTGAATAGACGTTGTAAATTTTTTTTGGAACATTCGACAATAGTGTGATTTTATAATTTTTTTTTTTTTTTTTTTTTTTTTTTTGATTTGGCACTTTGATGCCGAAATGTTAGTGGAAGATGAAGAATTATGTGAACCTACAAGTAAAAGTTGAACAAGTGAGCTACTGTTTTTTTTAAAGCTAGCGTTAATTTTACTTTAAGGAATTAAACTTGAGAAATATAACAGCAAGAAGGAACTTAATGATCGATAATATTATTAAATATCTATAAAAATTTTTGTTCTTTAATGTTACCCTAGTACAAAAGCAAATACACACATGTACTGCACATTTAGAATATAATTTTTTTTAATTTTTAAGGGTGATATAAGGGGGTTGAAACAGCATGTCTCTTCCCCAGCATAAGTTAATATCTGAAATGGATGCAACACTGTTACAAATTTGGTAGAGATTATGATATTTGGTGGTGGTAGTTGCTGTATTTTTTATTACAATAACAAAAATTAAACAACACATGCCACTTGTAAGGGAAAATGGGAAATTTCCTTTTTATTTCGTCATGAAAATTAATGGCAGTCTTGAGCGAGAGAAAGAAAGTTCCATTAAATGTGAAATGGATGCAAGTAGTCTTGAGCATCATACATACTCGTACATATACCAACAACCCTCAGTTAGTGAGTACCGCCCGCTTTTCTGTTTTTATTACATTTGCTTTATGTGATGCGAATCACATCAATACTTTTGCCATTAATACAATCCCTTAAAAAAATTTTATCTCTAATAGCATTGAAATTCAATTACACTGAAAAAAAAACTTTTCTAAAATTATTAGTATTCCTAGCATCCAGTTATCACTATCCAGATGTAGTGCATGGGGCTGTACATGGAGGAAGTTATTTTGTTTGTTCTTATTCATGGCATTGAAGGTATTATTTCACATTCTGAAAAAAACATTGCTATCAGATTTTAATTCTTATATATAGTTTCTTATCTAGGCGCACAGTAGTGCGCCAGGCCAAGTTCCGACCAATGCAGGCAGTGTGAATATTTACACGAGCTGTTCTTACCCCCTCATAACTTTGTTCCCGCAATCGTAAAATTATAACATTTAAATCATAATTAGAATAAATTCATGTAACATCATGTGCGAAGTTTGAAATTATGAAGTTTACAATGAAAGGTTCCGGAGATATGGAAGTGCAAAAAGTGCATATTTTAAGGCATACTCACTGACACACTCATCAAATTGATGAAGCACTTCCACTATAGCTAGAGAGCTAAAATTTGGCACACGAGTAGATCTAGGTGAGCAATGAACTAGAAAAATCTGAAAACCCGAAAATTTTAACCAAGGGGGTGAGGCTACGCCCATAAAAACTAAAATCTGTTCTAGTGAGCTGAAATTAGCAGATTATATAAAAATTATATGACAACCTTACGATGACAAATTTAAATTGATCACACTGTGTGACAAATTTTAATGAAATCGAAATACCTGGTAGGTATTGTAGAATATAACAATAAACTGTATTTGAAATTTTCCAAACACCCCCAAAATCGTGAGTTACTGGTAAAACCCAGTTTTTCGTAACCGTATGCACTTATCAACCTATAAATAAGTTAAATATCAACTGATTTTAAATTGATAAATGAACTTAGAAAGAAGAGACTAATATCTTTCGAACTATATATATTTTGTGTCAATAAATTTTAGATATACATATGTCTGCATTTTTTCACCAAATATATTTTTCCATTTTTTTCTACACTTTTCTACTTTGGGTTCGTTCTCAGGCATTATTTTGTACTGAAACCATTCTGTCTATGATTTTATTTATAAAACATACCTAAATGATTAAAAGTAATTCGCAAGTTTGTGTTAAAAAATTCCTTAGAAATTTACTGAGTTGTTAAATATTTTATATGACTTTTCGTTAAAAAAAAACTACCTGCATAATGTTTTTCGCGTTCTATTTATGCGCTTTCTGTATATTTAAGCTTCTAGGATGATGAAAGTACAATTTAATAGACGTGTTTCAACACAGAGTACAAAATTGGTACAACAGTGGTCGCCAAACTCTTTTCTTGAGAACCCTATTTTTCATATATACCAACCTTAATAATCGGCAAAAGTATTATTGATTATAGTATTTTTACATAACTTAAGCTCTCCTTGAAAATTTTTGATACCACTCTAACTTAAAGTTATTGTAACAGTGATTTACAACTTGCGGCCCTCAAGCTGTAAAAATCGTATTAATTATTATATGAATAGGGTACTAATTAGATATTTAGATAAAATGCTAATAAAATACCAGATATTTGCCACTGCAGTATATCAAACACCGATACCCACACCAAAATAAGTTTTAATTGGTGTATTTTAGCGGAATGTATGGTTGGTGTATGTGAAAAATGTAGCTCTGAAGGAAAAAAGTTTGGCGGCCACTGTTGTACCAATTTTTTACTCTGTGTTTATATATAGTCTGTTCTTTCTTAATCCGTTTATAAATTTTAAATCGGTTGAGGTTAGAGGCTGATAAATGCATACGGGTACGAAAAACCGGGTTTTTACCCGTAACTCAAGATTTTGGAGGTGTTTGGAATATTACAAATGCAGAGTATTGTTATGCTCGGCAATACCTAGCAGAAAATCAGTATCACGTCACAGGTATTTTTTTTTGTCACACTATGTCATCAGTAAGGGCAACAATCTAAATTAGAATGCACCTTATTACTTGTTTTATTTGTTTTGCCTACTAAAAAGTACAACAGTGAATATACATAAGTAAATACATGAATATGTGTGTATATGTGTATTGTAAAACAAACAATGAAAATAAAAGTTTTGCTTTATTTTCTGAGTTTAAAATAAGAAACAATAAAAAAATATTTAAAATCAATGAA
Organism: Tachina grossa; assembly: GCA_949987645.1. Taxonomy (NCBI): domain Eukaryota; kingdom Metazoa; phylum Arthropoda; class Insecta; order Diptera; family Tachinidae; genus Tachina; species Tachina grossa. The sequence goes on along the minus strand of OX465274.1, from coordinate 121,299,895 downwards.
TATTTTCTGCTGCTGCTTGTTTGAGTTTAAAAAGTGCACAAACAGTTGTTTCCTTACGGAATGTGCGTTCAGTTTGGCACTTTACTTAAGCAAATGACATTTGACGAAACTTGACGAAAAGTTTGTTAAGTACATTATAGTTTGCCACATGCGTTTTATATGTAACCGCACAGTTGCTTAAGCTAGCTTATTCATATTATAGTTGGGCCTTAAAAACTCTTAAGTAATTGTAAGTGAGAGCATAAAGGCCCAACTATAATATGAAGCTGGCTTAAGCTAATGTCAGAATTGAACGATAAGTCTATCAAATGCTTAAACAATTCAGATGTGACTCTTAGGTGGCCACAATGTACTTACATGCACTTATGTAAGTATTCTTTAGCCACAGCTGCACATCTAGGTATTGTCAATAATTTTGTAGTAATTTTGTTTCTTCTCATAACTCCTAAATGAATGCAATTCAATCGAACTAACTTGAAAGAATGTCCTAATCTATTAAAAATTCACATATAAATATATCATCCATCACCTTATTACTTGTTTTATTTGTTTTGCCTACTAAAAAGTACAACAGTGAATATACATAAGTAAATACATGTGTATGTGTGTATATGTGTATTGTAAAACAAACAATGAAATAAAAGTTTTGCTTTATTTTCCGAGTTTAAAATAAGAAATAATAAAAAAATATTTAAAATCAATGAATATTTTCTGCTGCTGCTTGTTTGAGTTTAAAAAATGCACAAACAGTTGTTTCCTTACGGAATGTGCGTTAAGTTTGGCACTTTACTTAAGCAAATGACATTTGACGAAACTTGACGAAAAGTTTGTTAAGTCCCTATTTACACTATGCAAGTCTTATTGCTAAGCTGATTAGTTTATTAGGAGAGAGAGACGGGGGGAAAAGAAACGTTGTTGTTCCCCTCGTCTCTCTCTCTCCATGAAACTAATCAGCTTAGCAATAAGACTTGCACAGTGTGATTTGGGACTTAGTACATTATAGTTTGCCACATACGTTTTATATGTAACCGCACAGTTGCTTAAGCCAGCTTATTCATATTATAGTTGGGCCTTATAATTGCTCACGCAGAAACAATTATAATTTTTGTGTGTTAGATAATAAAAATAGGGGTTAGATTCCTTTATCGAGACCTGAGATTTCTTTATAAGTACCTTTGATAGCGATATCATAATGAAAAAATTAGGCAAGCTGTGTTTTTTTCAGCTATACAATTCAATTTTCAATTTATTATGGTTTTGGGTATATAGTACTTTTAAGTTTACAAGTATTTAAATTCAATTGAGTTAAGTTTCCTTAATGATTATGTTCCCAGATAGATAGCAAATAATTGACGTAGGCTTATGTAAATATAATTTAGGTTGTAAGAAAGCAAGTGAACTTCACGATGGTTAACTAATAAGCAGGGTTGGAGAAGCGCTCGAATTAGTTTCTTTTGCAAACGAATCTAATTCGAGCGAATTTAATTTTTTATATTGCAAAGAATCCCAGCTAAAAATTAGACATTACCATCTGAACTACTTGCGTATAATAACTTACTTTTTGATTACCAAATTGAAGCACTCGCTTACAAATCACATTACGTAAAATTTTCAAAATAGGAAGCAGAAGTTGAACATATTATTTGGGTTTCAAAAGATGACGTGAAAATATTGCCAAAATAAGTAGTTAATTTAAATAACTTATATATATTTATATATATATATATATATATATATTTCTAAATTGTTTACTTATTTATTTTAAACTAAAAAAATAAGTACTTTCATTTTGGAAAATTATTATTTATATATAAGTAGTTCCAAATGATTTTTTTTTTCATTTTCGGTTTTAATAAAAGTTTATCAATCGAAACAATTGAAATATTTCTAAATATAGTATAGTAAATGTATATAATATAGTAAAACAATAGTTTTTCTTTAATTAACTTATATTTTTCTTAAAAAGTTATTATTTAGTTAATCAAACTAAGGTTTTCATCAATCCATTTACTCAAACAACAACATATTGAAAAAAAGTAATTTTTTTTCGACTCAAAAAAGTAGTTCCATTAAGAAAAAAAAATAACTACTTCCCACAACGAAAAAAATAATTATTTCCTACAATAAACAACATAAGTACTTCTCAAGAATCGATTATTTTAGTCCATCAAAAATTCAAATATACATCGTGATTTAAAAATACCACTAGTGACTGAAGAAATTGAAAAATACACAGGCAAATATTTAACAAAACTCGAGTCACATCCTTTTCCGCTTGCTCGTAAAACGTTGAACTTTTCTGGACACACCCGCTTAAAGAAGAGGTTGTATCCCTCTAATACTCAACACTCCAGGTGAAGCTGCTTGAAATACTTTTTTTTTGCTTATCACTACTTATGTACTATTAATAACTATCACTAAGTTTATGTCCGACATTGGTCGGGCCTAATAATTATATTTTAGATTTAAAATTTGAATACTTATTGTTAGTTAATATTTGAAGATACAATAAATAAATCAACATGTATTAAAAAAAAAAGTTGGTAATCCAGTAAGGAATAACTTCCACTAAAAATTCTTAATTCCAAATTCGATTACCTTTTATGAAATTTTTTGCTGGGAATTTGGCAACTAAGCGTTTGATATGGAAGAGGTCCACTAAATTTTATTGGGAAATTGGAAAGAATTAAGGGTGGTGAAAATTGCCCGCCTCAATAATTTATAATCAACTAACTTCGCCATTTGTCATACAGTTTTCAAAATTCTTTTTGCATATGGAATAGGTCCAATAATGGAAATGGTGGCGGAGGAAGAAAAGTGCCGTACCAAAAATTAATTATCAAATAAATTTATCATTTTTGGATCAATTTTCAAAAATTTGATTGCTTATAGAAAAGGTTTACTAGAATTGTTTTTTTTTTTTTATTCGGGAAGGGTGTAGGAAAGCACACCGGGTTAAGCTAGTATTGTATATTTTTAACTATGTGCCAGAAAAAATAAATTTTAATCTTCTACTAAAATATTGATTAGTAATTAAAGCATAAAATTCACTGAATTTTGCCCACTCTGGTGGGGTGAATAAGAGCTAAGTAATCAAAATTTTTTCCCATTGGTTTGAATTAGACTGTTTGTTACCTGTCGAAAACCATAACTTGTATTAAAACATAAGACATGATTATTTTTTGTGTATAGAATAAAGCAGAGTGGCGTGAAATAAAAATAAAATGTTAAAAAGTCCGACAACGAACACGACAACCGATTTGGATAAAACCAACTGTTTTGAAAGGAAGAAATGCTTTACTTTTGAAGCAGTATATTTGGGGCACATCTGTTGTAAGACAAGGTACCTTCAAAGATCGTCAAATTTTGAAATTGTGGGTGTCGAAATTCTTTCGGAGCTTGTAACTTTTGTAAATTATCAACCGATCTTAATAATTTTTTTTTTTTGCGAGACAATATATGTTAAGAAACAATAATAAACATGCATATAGCACCATTTTATCTCTTAATTCAATAGTATACACTTTGCTATGCAAACTAAAAAAAAATTATGCATTCTCATACCAACAAGACTTTTTGAAATATTTAAAATCAAATTTTGATTATAAATTAAATGTTCTACATTTTTTGTTTTTGCCTAAATTATTGATCTCATTTTCTTTTCTTCAAATGTTTCTTAATTTTTTCTATGTAATCATAATAGAAGACATAACTGTCTATTCAACGGTATATAATATGTATACATTTTCCATTATACCAGTCTTCAAATGTATACATAAATATAACACCTCAGGTGAAAATTTACGTGTTTTATCTGCTTTTCAAACAAAACCACATTTTTTAAGCACTATGAAATATTTTTTTTTATTTAAATACAAATGCACCTGCGCGCACAGCATTATTACGGGTAGGTTTTTACCTTCCCCTGTATTCTGTAACTCGCTAAAGCTAAATTTGATCGCTAAAATGCAGAACAAATAGAAAATTAAAAATTTGTGGCGATGACATAAAACACTACAATTTCGGTGGATTAAATTTTAAACAATTTAATCAATGCCTCATTTAGCAATATACATGCGTTTGAAAATTTGACTCGCAGCCGAAAATCTATAAATCGGCTTTATAGAATTTTAGCGATAGGTATTTAGCTTTACCGAGTTAGAGAATACTGGGGCTGATATTTGTATCGCTTTTGTATCCGTTGCTTGTAAAATACCTATACATTTAAGTTGCGATGCGTTCACTGCAGCGTGACCGTTTGACCGACTAAAGTGGCGAATCGCCCCTTTTTCGACTACTTTTCCACTTTTTGTCTTCCTTTTTTTTAGAGTGAATTATATAAAAATACATTAAAAATAATAATAATAATAATAAAATAAGTTTAGTATAGTTTTCTCGATTTTTTTTTAAATTTGCCCCTTTTTTTGATAAATCCCCTTTTTGTGCCACTTTTTGAAAAATTACATCGGTCACCCTGGTTCACTGTCATTATTTCAGTTATACGATGTGATGTGAGAAAACTTCACAGATGGGAATACTAGGTCGGACAAGGTTGACCAAATGTTGTACATAATAAGTACTACTTATGGTTTATGAAAAAATGTAAGTTTCAGTTTCTAAATTTCAGACTGACTATATACAGAAATATAACGACGCAAGATTACGATAACGTTCGATGCAGGAACAAAAGTATTAAGCAAGAATGCTTGATAAAAACCTAATCAGAAAATTAAATCAAAGAATTATTCAAATTGATTTAAGCGAAGACCCAACCAAAAGAAGCTGTCAAGATTGTAAATGTGCTACCAATTGTATGTCCAAAAATATTAAGACGGAAAAATATATCTTAGAAAAATTTGAACGAACTCATTGAACGTTTTTGGAGACTAGATGAGTTTACATCAGACAACAATCTCACTGCAGAAGAAAGAAGATGAGAAACACATTTTGCCCAAACAACCAAGAGAAACTCCGAAGGGCGATTTGTAGTGCGGCTGCCACAGGGAAGGCATTGAGAATTTAAAAATTGTACCAACAACTTTAAAAAATTTTACTTTTTGACCTTAATTGTACTAAAAGATATTTTTAATATGGGTTTATTGAGATAATCGACTTTGTTCTGTCTATCGAATCGTTTCACAAATTTTTTTGTAAGTTAGGATGTTAAATCATATGGTTACACCTGTTTAAGTTGAAGTTTAAAATATATAAGCTAATAGCATTTGCTGTAGCAACCGAATTTAGAAAAAAAATTGGAAAAGGACAAGTTCAAATTTTTTTATTTTCTCGCTGCGTTTTGCTTTCACAGGGCTGTTTTCAAGTGAGAATAATATGAATTGCATAGTTCAAAAGTGAAACTGGGGAGATTCCTTAAATGTACTTAATTAGTCATTAGTGTACTATTGCACTTTCCGAGTTTGAATAGTACCAAAAAAGGTACAATTGTACCAACTTTGCCATCCCTGGGCTGCCATTTTCATAAGAGCCAAGTTGCTTAGGCAGTACGAGAAAAATGGTGTTTTCAAGATTCATGCCGTTAAAACAGAGACTAGCGAAAAATGAGGACATTAAAAATCATCGCGTTGACTTCATGAACCAATATGAAAAACTGGGTCACATGACCCACATAGATGACTCTGCGGTGACTGATCCTCATTTTTACATCCCTCACCACTGTGTGGTTAAGCCAGAAAGTAAAACTACCAAGCTGCGAGTATTATTTGATGCTTCTGCAAAATCCTCGACAGGCATCTCTCTTAACAATATATTATGTGTCGGTCTCCCCAACTCAAGGAGACCTCTTTGGTCTGCTACTACGATTTCGAATGCCAAGATTTGTATTCTGTACAGACATAGAAAAAATGTACCGGCAAATCCTGGCTAACCCGGCAGACCAAAGCATGCAACTAATATGTTGGAGGAAAAATCCATCCGAAGAAATTCAAATATACAAGGTGAACACGGTAACCTATGGGACTTCTGCAGCTCCATATTTAGCAACAAAATGTTTGCAACAATTAGCAGACAGCAATATGGAAAAATATCCATTAGGTTCAAAAACATTAAGATACGACTTTTACGTGGACGATGGCATGAGTGGCTCTAATAGTTTGAGCACAGCAGTTGAAATGCAACAACAACTGACTAAATTACTACATGAGGCTGGTTTCAAACTAGAGAAACGGTGCGCAAACCATCCTCAGCTATTATCCGAAATTTCCCCGGAAGATGTAGAGCTAAATCTAGACTTTGACAGCCAATGCACAAAAATTTTGGGACTGACATGGAATCCGAAGGCAGACATGTTTTGCGTTAAGGCAGATATTCAAACAACTCACATAATTACAAAGCGTACTGTTACATCAGACGTAGCTTCAATTTTTTTATCCATTGGACATCGCGGGTCTGGTGGTAGTTGCTGCCAAAATGGTCATACAAACTATGACAACTAAAACTGTCTTGGGATGAATCACTACCAGTGAATCTTAACGAGCACTGGTCTTCATTTCGTCAAACTTTAAAGCATCTTAATAATTTATCCATTAAAAGACATATTTTTAATGGACAAATTTCAACACACGCACAAATACATACCTTTGTGGATGCATCAGATAATGCGTATGGCTCCACGGTCTACATTCGCTCTAAATTAAAGGATGGTCGTGTCATAGTAATATTATTATGCTCCAAGTCACGTATTGCACCGTTGAAAAGGATAACTCTTCCGACATTAGAACTATATTCTGTTCTTCTTGGAACTGAAGTAACCAGATGAGTAAAAAAGGAAATACACGCTGAAATTCATGCCAACATATCTATGGTCGGATTCGGAAATAGTACTTCACTACACACATTTGTAGCAAATCGAGTTAGCAGGATGCAAGAACAAACAATAAGCGTTCAATGGCGGCATGTCGATTCAAAGAAAAATTCAGCTGGCCTGATTTCTCGAGGTTTAAGTCCCAAACAGCTATTTAGATGTAAAATATAGCTTGTCGGACCAATATTTTTACATGGCAGCGAAAACCTCTGGCCTAAGGAATTTAATAAAGATCAACCACCTCCCTTTTCAGGAGAATTCAAACAAAACCAAGTAACGGCTTTATCGCTTTATGTACAGCGGCACCCGGATTTGAAGAAATCAAATATATATAACATTAACCATCATAATTCTTCCAAGACGCTTCAAAGAGTAGCAGCATATGTATACCGTTTCAAGCAAAATATTAAGATGTTAAAGACGGACCGACCAAAAAGTAAAGTACTCACCCTTCAAGAACTAACCTCAGCAATACAACTAATAGCCAAAGCCATTCAAACATCTGAACTTAAAACTGAATTCAACATACTAAAGAACAAACACGAAATCGATAAATCAAGTACAATATGTAGTTTGAATGATGTAATACGGGTCGGGGCCTCCAGCCTTCCATACAACGCGAAACACCCAATATTCCTACCCTACAACGATATCAGGATGTGGGCTACTGCGGCTCACTCTGGGTGCACTACAAGGTAAGAGGCAAGAAGCCACACAAGGTGTACATAGCAGTCTTCATCTGCTTAGCAAATAAGGCAGTACATTTAGAAGTGGTGAGCGATCTTACTACATAAGGGCATTTATTGCAGCCCCCAAGAGATTTGTGGCTCGTCGAGGGCGCTGTAAAACCATATACTCGGATAATGCCACAAATTTTATAGGGGCAAGAAATCAGCTTGAAGAGCTAAATGATGTCATCTTTTCCGAAAAATCGCAGGAAGCAATCATCAGGTCTTACAATACTACTGGGATGGAATTCAAATTTATACCCCCAAGAGCACTTCATATCGGTGGATTATGGGAAGCAGCAGTTAAATCCGCCAAACAATTATTATTTCGAAGTGTGGCAACAGCTTCACTCACATACGAAGAACTGGAAACAATAATCATCGAAATTGAAGCAATTCTAAACTCACGACCACTCACCCCACTGCCGAGTAATCCAAATTACTTAGCAGCCTTAACACCCGAAAATTTTCTAATCGGAGAGTTACTTACGGCTCAAGTAGAGTCTAGGGCACTTAATCCATCCATTTCACTTGCGAAAAAATGGAACCTCGTGTCCCAGCTAAAAAACGAATTTTGGACACGTTGGTCATTAGAGTATCTACACCATCTTCAAGAAAAACGAAAGTGGAAAACATCATCAGAAAATACAAGGGAAAGAAAGTTGGTCATAATAAAGGAGGATAATCTGCCTGTAATGCAATAGCCACTCGGCAGAATTCTTAAAACTTATGAGGAAAACGACGATAAAGTTCGAGTAGCAGATGTGAAAACACCCTCAGGAATAAAAAGAAGGCCCATTCATAGATTAGCTCCACTACTACACGATGACGAATCACCAACTAACGAGTTATCCAACTCCATTTACTCGGGCAATAGCAGCGCATCCAATTCCATTCACCCACTATGGCCTGACGAAGCAGATAGTCCACCAGTTAAAAGATCTAAGACTATCAACAACTCACTTCTATATACTTACCATGATCACAAGACTACTTCTCATTCCAGTTGTTATGAGCAATAGCATCAATATAAGCAGATTTCATTATAACCCAGGATTATATTTTGAAAGAATTCGCACTATAAAACTGGTTACGGCTGAATGGAAACTGATGGTATACTATGACTTAGCACCATTTTCTTCCGAGATAAAGGCCTTTCAGTCTGTATTAGTCACCCTCCAGCAATTACATACATATTATTTAAAACAACTGTTTTTTTTTCATTTTTTAACAGCCTGATGAAAACAACTCACAAAAACTGTGTTTTTCAATTGCTTTAGCTTAATAAACTTACTGCCCAAAACTGTAAAAACTGTTGTTTTTCACTTATTTTGACTGACAAAAACTAACATACCGAATCAATTCAGACTACTGTCTCCTACATTATTTTTTACTACAATATATTTAACCCCCAAAAATACATGGCTTTTTAAAAGATGTTTTCTTACAAATAATTTTTATTGCTTATAATTATGTATACGTAGTTATATGTGCAAATTTTAAATTTTACAATTGAACCTGATTTTATTGCTCGAACCAGCGTAACCGTTTGACCGACTAAAGTGGCAATTTGCCACTTTTTCGACTGCGTTTCCCCTTTTTCGACTGCCTTGCCACTTTTTGACCCCCTTTATTTAGGGTGAGTTATATGAAAATACATTAAAAATAAAAAATTTAGTGCAGTTTTCTCGTTTTTTTTAATTTTGCCCCTTTTTTCATAAATCCCCTATTTGGTGCCACTTTTTGAAAAATGTCATCGGTCACCCTGGCTCGAACTCCGTCTCACAATAGTCTTCTCAATGAATTGAATTCATCTTCCAAGATCTCGTATATTAAAAACTTGCACTACATAGAAACATATGATTTCAGAAATTGATATTAATATTGGAAGGCGGCAAAATAGATATTATTTAAAATTGTTTTCAGCACTAGAAGCGCCGAAAGTTCGCATGTAACTATGATAATCCATAACCTCATATTTTTTTAAGTCCTATAAACTTTAGACTATTTTTTAATTTTTCATAAGAGGGGATTAAAAGCAAAAGGGGCTTGAAATTATTTTTTTCCTGTTAAATTCTTGCTAAAAGTAAAATTTTCGGTCAATACATAATTTTTTTCAGTTTTGACACTTGCACCCCTTTGTTAAATTACAATTGTATTACAGTTTGTAATACGCAGATTTAATGAAAAAAAAAAAAAAATTCAACTTATATCAAACTGCTACTGCTACTAAGGATTGAGTGGAGATAAGTTTGCCATGATCTCCAAAGGTGTGAATTCACTACGAGTGTGATTAGTACTCGCCCCATATATAACGATCTTGCGAGCTCAAAATCACACAAGTATGGTAAAAAATTTTAAGAGCTTTCAAAGGTGTTTACCTCAAATGCAAATATCAGAGCATGTGTTTGGACGTAGCTGGTCTAGAATCTAGGATCTATTCAATGCTGGCCACAGAGAGAAATGTATTTGCGTGTGTGGATTCATTTGTATAAGAAGCCGATTGATGTTCGGCACTCTGGTGCTACTTTGACCAGCCGTGATCTAGATGTTGGCGAGTACACACACTTTTAGTACCTTATACACACATATGAATATGTATGTATATTTAGCAGCTATAAATTCATAAGTATTATATAAACATATCGCTCGTTTACTGAAACAACGTCAAAACTCAAAATATAAAACTTTTAAGTTAACAATCTTTTTATCGTTCTTAATGTTGTGTAATTTCATACAAATGTCTTGTTTACTCAAATCTTAAAAGCAAAATAAAACTTTCTTTTTCCATTAAGTTGTGTGTAAATTTAAACCTTAAACTTATTTTTTGGCATATTAGTTTTTTTGAGTTATGACGTTATTTGAGTAAATGAGCGACATAAATAACAGCAAAATTAAACGCAGAGATTTTATATTGCAACTGGGAGACTATTTGGATATAAAGTATCGGCCATGTTCTGAAAACCATTTCGTTTTGAAATCGCAAAATTTCAAAAACTAAAAACGGTGTTCTCTTAATCGGATAATTTATTGTATGTATTCGAAATTAAGTTGAGATAAGATGTCTCAACCATATGAAATCTTAAAACCATATAAAAAAAAAACAATAAGTGAGTTTTCTTGTTGGGTTTTTTTCTGGAATTTGCCGATTGCAAAACGAAATTGTTTTCAGAACCTGGCCGTATATAAATAATAAAAAAACAATACCTGTAAAAATCCCGGAACACATACCAGAAGGATCAGAAAGCCAGTCTTCTTGAACAATAAAAATACCGTTCTGGCCATTTTTATGTTACATACTTGCTTCATTTGCCACTCCTAAGCACCTGGAATTTTTTAAGTTGTCACTGTTTATAATTTAGTGTGCGATATGTATGTATGTATGCACCTACATACATACATATGTATGTATGTATATAAATACTATGTAACAAATTTACTACTCACCAATTTCATTTTTGTGATATTTGGCAATATTGAACCTTTTACGCATATGTTTAATATAAATACATATACGTATGTATGCATGTAAGAATATTAGCGAAATTACTTAAATTATTCGCATACATATGTAATTTTTCGACTTTTTGGTTTTATGATTTTTTATTTTTTAACCCCCGACTAAAAAAAGGGGTTTGTAGTGTGTGTGTCTGTGTATCTGTGTGTCTGTCCGTGTCCACGTACAGGCCAAACGGGTGGACCGATTTTCATTTAGTTTTTTCTGTTTGAAAGATGATTTTATCGAGAGTGTTCTTAGCTATGTTTGAAGAAAATCGGTTCAGCCGTTTAGAAGATATAACATCTTTTCTGAAAAAAGTCGGGGGTTTTTAAAATTTTTAATTTTTGTTATTGAAGTTTATTATAATAAAAACCTCAATAAAAATTAAATGAAAATACTTTCAGAAAGAATTTATTATCTAGGCGCACGGCAGTGCGCCAGGCCAAGTTCCGGCCAATGCACGCAGTATGTATATTTACAGGAAACCATTCGAGCTGTTTTTACCACCCTCATAACTTTGTTTGGAGGTACACGAAGTGCATATTTTAAGACATACTCACTGACTCACTGATCACTCATCAAATTGATGAAGCACTTCCGCTATAGCTAGAGAGCTAAAATTTGGTACACGAGTAGATTTAGGTGAGCAATGAACTAAAAAAATCTGAGAACCAGAAAACTTTAACCAAGGGGCGGGCCTACGCCCATAAAAATTAAAATATGTGCTAGTAAGCTGAAATTTGCTACAGAACTAGGTCTAGGTGAGCAGTTAACTAAAAAAAAATTTAAACCCCGAAAATTTTGGCCAGGAGAGCGCGGCTACGCCCATAAAGGCTAGAATTAAAAAAGCAAATCTAAGGCGCTTAACGGAAGCTATTTTATTGAAACTCGGCACACATACGTCGATAATGCAAGCCTAAAAATTTTTCGTTAAAAAAGGGGTCGTTTTCGGTGTATTACGGGTCAGCATATTTAGATATACTATTTCTGTGTGTATTATTATCCGTTTGCAACGAAACTTCACACGAATAATGAGCACTGGCCGAAAAAAATCTTGAGTTTGGAAAAGTGGGCAGGGTTACACCCATAAATACTAAAAATTAAAAGTTGCGCTAAGGAGCAGAAATTTGATACACAAGTAAGTCTAGGTGAGAAACCAACAAGAATAACCTGAAAACCCTGAAATTTTAGTTAGAGGGGCGGGGTTACGCCCATAAAAATTAAAAGTTTCGCTTATGAGCTGAAATTTGATACACAAGTAGGTCTAGGTGAGACACCAACTAGAAAAATCTGAAAACCCAAAAAATTTTACCAGAATGGGCGGGGCCACGTTACTATTGTTTGAACCTGAAAACTAACAGCCTTATTTATAAAACTTATTAAGGATTTTTAAGAAAATTTTTTTTATCAAAATTTCTTTTAAAACCCCTTTAAAAAGCATTAATAAGTTATATAAATAAGGCTGCTAATATTCAGCTTTTAACTTAAGCCATTTTAGTGAAACCTTGCATATACGTTACACGTATACAATACTTTAAACTGTCACCTAAAAAAGTGGACGTGATAACTCCCATAAAATTTTAGCCTTGTGTTTATTTTACTTCGGTCTAGCATATTTTAGAAGAAAATAAGCATGAATTATAAGCGCTGCTCACAACAATATTGCGAGTTTAAGATAGTGGGAGGGGTAATGCTCATAAAATTATAAGGTATAGTTCACGCTGAAGAGCTGAAATTTTATACACAAGCAAGTGTAGATGAGTTAGCCAACGGGAAAATCCTAAAACCAAGAAGTTTTATCCGCTAAAACTCTAATTTGCGGTAGAGAGCTGACATTTGGTACACAAATTACTCTAGATCAGAGATCACTAAGAAATATTTAAGAAACCAGAATTTTCAATCAGGTGTTGTGAACAAGTACTGTAAACACAAAATGAAGTTAAATTTTATTGAAACTTTTCATACAGATTGCACTTATCCAATGTAAAAAATTCCTGTTTTAAAAAGTAGCCGCGAATACACCCATAAATCTTAGCTTTTTCTTTCATGTACTTCGGCTTAGCAGTTTTTAGTTTATTACTCATATATTTCTCAATAGCTTTTTTCTACGAAACTGTACATAAACCATATGCACTAGCAGATATAAAAGTCCCATAAAAATTTCACGCAATATTATACTGTAGGGATCTGACATTTTGTAGACAAATACTCCTAATTGATTTACTCAATCAGAAAATCCAAAAATTAAATCACCCTATTGAAACTTTGTGTACACATTGGGCATATCCTTTTGATTTATGTATTTCGGCTAAGCAGACTTTAATATGTAAATATATTTGGAAAAGTAATCGTGGTCAAGCCCACTTAAATTATCTAAAATTTATATGACACCCTTACGATTACAAATGTATATAATGCATAGCAAATGTCAGTGAAAGGTGTTGTGCCAAACAAGAACTTGGTCAAAATTTATATCTCATGCTTTTGATGGCCGACACTTTGGATAGGAACTTGGCCTTTTTTCACATTGATGTTTTTGTGAGGATTTAAGTTTTACTGAATACATGTGTGTATTGTAAATTAGAGACCTGCGTAAACAGCCTTTAAATGTAAATACTTCATTATTTTTAAATGTATTCACGTCGCATGTAATTATTATACTAAACCAATAATAAATGCTGTCGTACTATAAGCGAAGCACGATAGATGTATTGGTGTACACACGTATTTGTATTAACAAGCGATGTCGCCAAGACAGCAAAACGAAACAAACACTCAAAAGAAGTACTGTTGATTAGTGTATGCTTGTTATTTTTCATATTGTACTTTTGAGTGTGTGTGTAATATGTAGGTGGTAAGCTATTATGTGATTAACCGCATACAACTAATGTTAATGCATGTATGTGCCTTTGCATGTGCGCAGAAAAGATCATACACACATAGATGCATAACGTTTGTACACGCGCTCATGCGTAGAAAGAAGCAAGTATCACAAATTCTACCGTCACGAAGTGTTTTCTTCTTTACCCTTATACCTACAATACTCAAACAAATTTCTTGCAAACAGTGTTGTTAAAGTTTGTTTTATAAGATTTCGCTGTAGTAAAGCATTTTAAAAATCCCTCATGTCTTGAAAGTTCTTATAAGATGTCTTGTGCAGGAGACTATTGTAAATAACTGATTATATTAACTGCACAGAAAAACATTATTATGTTGTGGTTTGTTTATTAAACAACATACACAAAGAGTTAATATATAAATAGTTTGGTAAAATAACAAAATTTTTCCTTAAATTTAACTTCACGGAAAACTTCTAAAATAACCTACACTTAGCCGCAAAACTCTACATACAACTTAATATTTAAAAAAAACTGTAGTTTTTAAAGGAAAATAATTAATTTTTTCAACTTTTTTTGTTTTAAAATAGATGTCATTTAAATTAAATAAAAATATCACATTTGATTTCAATAAACAATATTAAATAAGTAAAAAATAATAAAATTTAATATTTTATCCGATTTCAAAATTGTACATACGATGTATTGTCGAATATACTGTGTAACATTTTTTAAAATTTTTAATAGCCTGTGTGCCCGCTGTTTGATCAAAAACTTCTCTAAGCCTTTTAGGCATCGAAGAAACCAGATCTTTAGTTGCTTTCGGTGACACATTTTTAAATTTTTCGTTTAAAATTGTACCTTTCTGAGATAGAGACCATGGCTTTCTATTTTTAACGCCTCTGCTTCAAGGAAGCCCATAAATAATCGATCAGATTTAAATCTAGGGACTGTGGAAAATGTGAAAGCTTTGGTTTTACTTTATAAAGAAGCCATTCTTTAACCAGCCTTAAGTTATTCTTAGGGTCATTATCATGCATAAATATATATTTATCCTTAAGGTGCAATTTGATCATATCCTGCAAAAAATTATTTTTTTAAATATCTAAATTACCACGACGATCTATAATTCCATAAAAAAATTTTAATTCTCGAACCCGATCAGCACTTATGTACTCACCGTTACTAAGTTCATACCATGTTTGACAGCACTGCATACGATTTATTATCCAAGTCAATATTACATTAAATCCATGTTTTTGGTCATCCGACGTTTCCAAATAGTACCTGATTTACATTAAGCATTTTTTCATGAAATTTCATGAATTTTGTTGCACGCAACTTTTTCTATTTGCTACTTGCAGCGCTATAAAAGAGAATGTTATATAAAAAATGGCGTAGAATGAATCTCTGATGTATTTTTGACAACTTTTTTGATATAAGTTGCTCCTCCAGGCCTCCTATTGACCAATAAAAAATTTTCATGCAACTAATTTCATGAAAAAAATGCTTAATGTAAATCAGGTATAGGTTGAACTTACGCTAATACGTAAAAATAACTCTTTCCCAAAAATTAGATTTTTTAAAATGGACGTACTCCAGAGCATAAGTATATCGTTTAATTTTGTTTATGGGACTTATGTATGGTCTTTTTCTGGCTATACTTTTTACATGTCGTGTACTGTAGGCTTTATAATTGTATTTCTATAACCGACTATCCATTCGTAACACAGGTATTCAAATAATTTTTTTATATTATTAAATAAATTTTTTTATATTGAATTAAAGCAACCTTATTTAAAAATATGAGCTTCTAACATGGTAGGAAAACAGATAAACATTAAAAGTAAAAAAAATATGAAAAATTATAAAGGGAAACGATTTTCATGTAAATACATGTTTTCTGTCGTTGGTCTTAGATCAACGTAAATAACATATCTTTGCGAATCAATAAATTTGTGACAAAATGGCATCGATTTGTTAGTGCATATTTTACAATAAATACATATTTTTGCATATAATTTTATAAATGTATATTTTTAATACATTTTTTAGTTTTTTCATGTTATAAATCCAATTTTGTTTTTTTTTTATTACTTGAAAAGTATTTAAAAGCTGCAGTTTTTACTACTGTGCAAGAACAAAAAAAGAGGAAAACGAGAAAAATTTACGATCGTATTTTTTGTGATATTATTCGATATACCTTGGGTTAAGTCAAGAATACCAACACCATTGAAAATTAAAAAAAAATAGCATGGTATGTGTAATTTTTTTTCAGCCCTCTCTTCTGGTTCTGCATTAATTTCATGAGGATATAAAGTGCTTTTGAAAGCACCTTTGCGTGTTTCAGCCTTTAATGAAAAATATCAAGTGGTATGATACGGATACATCCTATAGTAACTACATAGATGGGGAACTTGGCAGGAGGCTGTCGGATACTTAATTTCTATTAATAAAATTAAAGAAATTTTAAAGTCAAAAACCGTTCCCTGATATGCAAGAAAATAACGTGTGCTCGAAGTGTACGTTAAATTAAAATTTCCATACTAAAACTGGTTTTAACGTACACTTGAAGCACACGCTATTTTTTGCATAGGGGTGCAAGTTTTTTTACTTTAAAATTTCTTTAATTTTATTAATAGAAATATAATATCCGTCAGCCTCCTGCCTAATTGATATTTGGGTACACATAGTATTGCTTTCGTTACCTTAACACATCAATTAGAAATAGTTATACAAAAAAATTATAAACTTAAAATATATGCAACAAATTGGATCAATAGTTTATAGTTCTAAGAACGAAAATTTAGAAACTGAATATTACACAAACGAAATAGCAGCATCTAAATGCGCACCAATAACTTCTGCTGACGTGGAACATTCATTTTTATTACATAAAAATTTTTCAGAAAAAATCTACGAAGATTTATCTTTGACAATAAAAAAAATATTTATTCATTCGTGTACGTAAATAAAAGTTAGACTGAACTTTATTTTGAATTGCATATGATATGCCAAATATATATTAAGAAGTCATTGAAACTAAGCTTTTTATGTTTTTTAAGTATTTAATGACAAAATGTTTGTTAAGAAAGCAATGAAGGTGATTTTTTGAAGTTTTTAATGTAATGTAAGTTGATAAATGCATATTTTATTAGTTTTAAATGCATATTTTTATATTTTTACTGCATATTTTATGTACATAAAACGTGATTTTAAATGCATGAAAATCCTTTCCCTACTTATAACTTTTACTATTTTGAACTATCTTCGGCGCTTACACGACGCGAGTCTTATTTTTGAGCACATATTCTTTATGCATAGTTTTGTGTATGCTATTTTTACTGCCTGGCTCACGATGCACAGTGGCGTGAATTAAAAAAAAGTGGTAAAAAGTCCGCAACTTTTGAACTAGTCAATAGATTTCGATTAAGCCAACTGTTTTGGAAAGAAGAAGTATTGAAATTTTGTGAAAGTATATTTTGAGGCACCCTGTTTCAAGACAGGGTAGCTCCAAAGAGCCTCAAAGTGGGAAGCTGTGGGTATCGAAATTAGCGGGACAATCAACGTTAATAAAACATGCTTAAAGCACTATTTTATCTGTTACAGTTTCCAAGATATTTGGCATTCAAATTTTTTTTTTTTAAATTTTTGACCATGACTTTCATTGATCGATAGTACATAGCTTCTTTCTTACTTAGCAGAAATTGTTTAGTTCTATTTTTTTTAAACTTCATCCAAATTCATATAAAAAAATCATTTTGATATCTCAAAAATTATAGCAATGAATAATTTTGCAATTTGGATTTTCGAAAAATATGAGAAAATTTTTATATATTTTGTGAAAATATTATTCTTAATTTTTTTTGCAATACTTTAAAAAATTATTAAGTATTTGATTAACACTTTGATTGATTCTAAGAGAAGAGGCATTAAGAAAGGTTGTAAAATAAATTTTGGAGATTTTTGTTGGTGTACCCTACATGCATCATTGGTCGAAAACTAGCAATTTTTTTCAAAAAATCTGGCTCAACACTTCTACTTTCAAAGTGATCAAAGTGATAAAAAATGCAGTAATTGTGGAGGTAATCACACCGCTAACTACAGAGGTTGTCCTGTGTACTCTTTCGTAAAGAAGACTATGGTGCAAAAACCTAAATTAGCTCCAGCTCAATCAGCAAACGCTTACTCTGCCACTTTTGCGCAAATGAGCCAACCAGTTACTTCCCGTGTATCGTATGCAGATGCTGCTAAGACAAATTCAATTCCTAAACAAAATCTTTCCCCGCCAAATAATTCAAAAAATACTGACGCAAGCTTTAATTTTAATCGCCTTGAAGCTACTATTGAAAATCTGGTGCAAACTATAAACAATTTTACAACAAACATGACTAGCATGATGCAAGAAATGCTGCGAATGCAGAATACTCTGCTTCAAGCATTAATTAATAAGCCATGAACACGTTAACAATATGTTTCTGGAACGCAAACGGCATTCGCCAACATAAAAATGAACTTGAGCACTTCCTCACGGAAAAAAATATTGATGTAATGTTAGTATCTGAGACTCATTTGACTTCGAGAAGTCTTTTTAAAATTTATATATGATAACGGGTGTTTTTTTAGAGGTATAGAACTTCGAATTGAAATAAAACACAAAAAAAATCGTTTTAATGTCCATCAATTTGGCTTTATTGGAAGGATAATTTTATGCCATTAATGTTTAAATATGATTTCGGGCATGTGGCCGCCGCGGCTGGCTTGAATAAACCCAATTCTACAGGTCCAATTTTCAACCACTTTTTCGAGCATATGGGGCCGTATGTTGGCAATAACGCCACGAATGTTGGCTTCCAAGTCCCCTAACGTTTCTGGTTTGTTGGCGTAGACGAGCGACTTCACATATCCCCTAAGAAAATAATCCAATGGTGTCAAATCACACGATCTTGGTGGCCAATTGACAGGTCCATTCCGCGAAATTATGCGCTCATCGAATGTTTCCTTCAATAAATCGATTGTGACGTGCGCTGTGTGGCATGTAGCGCCGTCTTGTTGGAACCACAACTCATCCACATTCATGCCATCCAATTCGGGAACAAAATAGTCGGTTATCATGGCTCTATACCGGTCTCCATTAACGGTAACTGACTCTCCAGCATTATTTCGGAAGAAGTATGGCCCAATGACTCCACCAGCCCATAGAGCACACCAAACAGTCAGTTTTTGTGGATGTAATGGCGTCTCAAGGGTCTCATGTGGATTCTCTTCACTCCCAATGCGGCAATTTTGCTTGTTGACGTTGCCATTCAACCAAAAATGAGCCTTATCACTGAACAAAATTTTGCGATGAAAATCAGCATCGAGATCAATCTCATTTTCGGCCCATACACCAAAATCACGACGCATTGCATGGTCTCGCGGCTTTAATTCTTGCACAAGCTGGATCTTGTAAGGTCGCAAGCCAAGATCTTTGCGCAAAATCTTCCATAAAGTTGATGGACAAAGCTCCGATTGCTGTGCACGGTGGCGAATCGATTCATTCGGGTCCTCTTCAACACTTTGCTCTACAGCGGCAATTTTTTCTTCGGTGCGCACTGTTCGACGTCTCTGCGGATGCGTATTATCACATAGAGTAAACGTAGTGCGAAAACGATCCATGGTTAATCGAATTAATTGCTCTGATGGACGATTATGTCGACCATAAAATGGACGGAGCTTGCGGTAAACTTCGCGAACTGAACCATTATTTTCGAAATAAATTTGCACGATTTGCAAGCGTTGTTCTTTTGTCAACCTGTTCATGATAAAATGGCAAACCAAGTTAAATATTAATCACTTGACAACTGACAAAATGGCCGCCAGTTAAAAAAGTGATGCCAACTTAAAGTTCTATACCTCAATAAAAAACACCCATTACAAAGGACCCTAGAGGAAGGGCTTGCGGTGGATCAGCAATTCTAATAAAGTCAAGACTCAAGCACTATGTTCTTGATAACATTTGTGAAGAACACCTACAAGCAACAAATATTGGCATTGAAAGTTTGTGTACAAATTTTGTTATATCATCAATTTACTCCCCTCCCAGATTTTCAATCACTGAGAATCAATATGAGGATTTCTACAAATCTCCTGGACCTTGTTTTGTAGCAGCTGGTGACTACAATGCTAAGCATACGTTCTGGGGTTCGCGTCTTATTACCCCCAGAGGTCGAGCATTGTTCAACACTATTTCAAAAATGGGCTTGGATGTCATTTCGAGTGGGGAGCCCACTTATTGGCCTACTGACATACAAAAAATTCCGGATGTTATAGATTTTGGCGTCATAAAAATATCTCTAGGGATTTAATTCAAGTTCAAGCTTCTCTT
Organism: Tachina grossa; assembly: GCA_949987645.1. Classification (NCBI taxonomy): domain Eukaryota; kingdom Metazoa; phylum Arthropoda; class Insecta; order Diptera; family Tachinidae; genus Tachina; species Tachina grossa. The sequence continues at coordinate 121,279,644 of OX465274.1, read as the reverse complement.
GATCTTTCGTCCGATCACTCTCCGACGATCATTACAATTTGTAGTCCCTTAAGAAGTAATTTACCTGACCCATATGTGAAGATGATCACTCGTGTTAATTGGCTGGGGTTCAAAAAATATCTCAGTAGTCATTGTACGGAAAACATTACGCTTAGAACATCCGATGATATTGAATCTAACATTGCCAATCTCAGCGAGAATATTAAACAGGCTGCTGAACATGCCATTATCTCCCATCCGCAGACTGGGTTTAATAAAATTTATTCTACAGACATTGAACGTCTCGTACGTGAAAAAAGAAGAGCTAGAAGGGAATGGCAACAGCACAGATAATCACAAAATAAAATCAGATTTAAAGAGTGCACTAAACGACTCCAAGAGTTGCTTGCGTCTGAAAAAACTGCATCTCTTAAAAATTATCTGGAAGGTCTTGATGTCACACCAGCGTCTAATTACTCTTTGTGGCGCGCTGCTAGAAAGCTTAAAACACCCATTGAGTATAAGCCACCTCTACGCACATCTTCCGGAAGTTGGGCAAGAAGCGATACTGAAAAATGTAAAATATTTGCTGATCACTTAAAATCCCTTTTTACGCCAAACATATGTACTGGTGTTGCTGATTTGCCGAATGTAGTCGCTCTACGCCCTCAACACATAAAGTTTAAGACGCGTGATTTACAAAAATTAATTGCTGAACTCAACCCGAAGAAAGCTCCGTGTATTGATGGAATTAGTAACCAGATGCTTATGAACTTGCCTCGTATTGGAATGAGAATCCTATTATTCATATTTAATGCCATTTTACGACTGGAGTATTATCCACACAGCTGGAAGCTTGCCAAGGTTAAAATGATTCCAAAGCCGGGCAAAGATCTAACCAAGGCTGAGTCATATAGGCCAATAAGTCTACTATCAACTATGTCAAAGCTTTTCGAAAAACTGCTCAAAACAAAATTGTCCCCAATTCTAATTAGTAGTGGGTGCATACCAGACCATCAATTTGGTTTTAGAAGTCAGCATAGCACCATTGAACAAACTCACAGACTGGTTCAATTTATAAGAAGAACTTTTGAGGAAAAAAAGTATTGTTCTGCGCTCTTTATTGACGTTTCCCAGGCATTTGATAAAGTGTGGCATGAAGGCCTAATTTTAAAATTGAAGACATATCTGCCAATAAACATTTTAAATATTTTGAAAAGTTACATTATTTCCCGTAAGTTCACTGTTGTGGAAGGAGACTTTACGAGTAGGCCTGAAACTATTTCATCCGGTGTGCCACAGGGGAGCATACTGGGACCAGTTTTATATTTGATTTATACTTGTGATATGCCTGTGAGCAGTAGTATCCATACTTCCACATTTGCCGACGATACAGCCTGCCTTAGTATGCACGAAAACCCTGATGAGGCATCCCGCAAACTCCAGGAACACATCAGCCAGATGGAGCTTTGGTTAAACTTATGGAGAATTAAAGTCAATGAACAAAAGTGTGTCCATATAACGTTCACCCTAAGAAGAGATACTTGCTCCCCCATTCGGATTAACAATCAAGTTGTTCCTCAACATTCACATGTGAAATATCTTGGTATACACCTTGATCGACGACTTACATGGAAACACCACATTGACTCTAAGTTAACTCAAATGAAACTTAAATTAACTCAGGTACATTGGCTGATTGGTAGAAATTCAACACTTAGCCTAGACTGCAAACTTTTAATATACAAGTCGCTTTTAAAGCCAATATGGTGCTACGGAATTCAACTATGGGGCACTGCTTCAGCTTCAAATGTAGAGAAAATTCAACGAAGGCAAAATAAAATTTTACGCATGATAACATCGGCTCCATGGTACATCAAAAATTCAAATATACATCGCGATTTGAATATGCCACTAGTGACTGAAGAAATTGTAAAATACGCAGACAAATAGCTAACAAAACTCGAGTCACATCCTAATCCGCTTGCTCGTAATATTTTGAACTTTACTGGACACATCCGCTTAAAAAAGAGAGATACACGGGCTCTAATATTCAACACTCTAGATGATGAAGCTGCTTGAAAACACTTTTTTCTTTTTGTTGCTTATCACTACTTATGTATTATTAATAACTATCACTAAGCTTATGTCCGACATTGGTCGGGCCTAATAATTTTTTTTATAGATTTAAGATTTGAATACTTATTGTTAGTTCATATTTGAAGATACAATAAATAAAAAAAACATGCATTAAATAAAAAAAATAAAAAAAAAAAAACTTCTACTTTCCGAAACAGTTGGTTTCATCGAAATCGGTTGACTATTTCAAAAGTTGCGGACTTTTTACCACTTTTTTTTAATTCACGCCACTGTGCGATGTCGACAAAAAAATTTCTTTCGCTTATTTATGTATAAGGAAAACAAAAACAAATTTTGTTATTTTGTTTTTGTTTTGAATATAAATAAGCGAAAGAAAATTTCTTGTCGACATCGTGAGCCTGGCAGTTAATTAACATTACGAATGCGAAAGCAAGCAAAACATATCGGCAGTACATGAAGCTGAGTACTCGTTTATTTTCCCCTCGTCTCTGTGGCCCAAAAATAGCAATCCCAGCTAAAAAAAATTATATATGGTCCATATATTTTTAATATATGAATGTATATAACTATATATGAATATGTATGAATTCTTGTATGGAAATGGCAAGATTATTATATATGAATTGATATATGGAGCAATATATGAAACGTATTATAATACATGAGCTCATATATGGAAATGTATTTATGAAGCTCTTCATATGTGGATCCATATATAGAAATAAGATTTAATATATGGAGCCATATAAGAATGTATGCATACATGATGTCTCCATTAGAAAATACATACGGTATGCAAAAGAAAAACTTTTGTTACCAAAAAAAACCATTCTTGTACGATTTTATACATTGTGGCCCCATTTAATATATCAAATAATCAAAAGGATAATCCAGTCATTAATTTTATAGAAAATAACAGAATTCTCTAGATAAGAAACAAAGTGCATATTACTGCAAAAAATTATATTGAAATCAATTGTTAGTATAAAAATGGATTATTTTTTGTTATAATTAATTGCATTAGTTTTTAGTCTGATTTCTTAAATTAAATTTAATGTACGAATATGAATTTTGTGTTTTTTAAATAATTGATTTACATTTTGTCTTAAAATTACTTATGAAATGTCTTTTAGTTCGTTTTTAATTATTTGTTCAATTAAATATTTAAAATCTTAAAAAAAGGAATTTAAATAATTGAATTTATTTCACAGCCATGCGCTTTTTTTAATCAAGGGAGTATAAATATCAACTTTGCATACTATATAGGGAATGCACATTCATGTATGCAAATGTATGAATATATATTATCATATATGGCCATATACCCTCATTTTTCGGATCCGAACCATATATGGGATATCATACATATTTTTTTAGCTGGGATATTAAAAATAAGAGTCTCATCGTCCGAACGTAGACTAATAGACATCGTACTACTGAAATGAAAGATATTTCTTATACAGCCCAATTATGAATAACAATTCCCCGGGAGTTTTTTCCCTTTTCCCATTCCTCCTATTATGAATTAAAATTTCCACGGGAAAAAACTCCCCGGGTAAAAAGTAAGTACCCAGCTAAAAAAATATGTATGGAGCATATATGATATCCCATATATGGTTCGGATCCGAAAAATGAGGGTATATGACCATATATGATTATATATATTCATAAATTTTCATACATGTATGTGTAAATTTTCCCTCTACATAATGAAGATTTCATATTCATACTCTCTTGATTCACAAAAGCGCACTGCTGTGCAATAAATTAAATTACTAAAATTACTTTTTTTTAGATTTTGAACAGGAAGGTTGTATTTAATGAAACATTTGTTTGGACAAATAATGAAAAACGAACTAAAAAACATTTCATTCATCATTTTAAGTCAAAAGGTGAATCAATTATTTAAAAAACACAAAACTCATATTCGTACATAAAATTTAATTTAAGAAATCATATTAAAAAGTAATGCCATTAATTATAAAAGAAAAAATAATCCGTCGTAACAATAGTTTTCAATATAATTTTTTGCAGTAATATGAACTTTGTTTCTTATCTAGAGAATTCGGTTATTTTCTATAAAATTAATGGATTATCCTTTTGGTTATTTAATATATTAAATGGGCCACACAAGAATGGTTTTTTTGTAACAAAAGTTTTTCTTTTTTAAACGTTGAGGGTACGCATATAAAATTTACATACCGTATCTATTTTCTAATGGATTTTCAATTCACCAGTGATAAAATCCAAGCTTTTTTGTTTGCAAAAACGATTTTATGTGAGATATCATGTATGCATACATTCTTATATGGCTCCATATATTAAATCTTATTTCTATATATGGATCCACATATGAAGAGCTTCATAATTAAATTTCCATATACATATGAGCTCATGTATTATAATACATTTCATATATTAGTCCATATATTAGTTCATATACATATAATAGTTTTGCCATGTATAATCCCATACATTTCCATACATGAATTCATACATACTCATATATAGTTATATTCATTCATATATTAAAAATATATGGACCATATATAATTTGTTTAGCTGGGTATTCTAAATATGAGGGAGAAGGAGAATTTGTTTTCTCTCCAAACACTTTGAAGGAGACTAATGTAAAAATTAAAGGGCTGCGTAAATGGTTCTAAAAGTTTTGTATTCTATTTCACACTACTGCCAAGCAGTCTGTTTTAGTGCAAACATAAATAACAAAACAAAACTAACAAAACATGACTCTCACTAAAATCAATCAAGCATCATTCGAATAGTTTTTCTCTGCAGTTTTGTTAGTGCTTGTGTTCACAAAACAAGTAGAACATCAAAACGAAAAGGGAGAATGAAACATAACAACACTAAATCATAGCAGAAACAACGAGTGCACTAGAACACGAGCACAAACATGCAAACTATGTATGTGTATGCATGTATATATGTATACATATATTGAAAATAAAAATTAACAAAATTTTTATATATAAATGTACATAAGTATGTATGATATTATTTCATAGTAAATAAAACCTCTTTTCAGCTTTCATATTCCTAACGAAGCGCAATGTTTCTTTTATATGGAAATTTGTCTTTGCTATCAGAACATTCAAGCATGTTTTGAATGTTCTGTGTGAATTTTGATGTTCTATTTCATTTTTGTTTTGAAAGGCTTGGTTTTACTTCAACATTGTTCTATTGCAGTTTTGTTCTGTACTGCAGTATTCTTATCGTAAAGCAAAATACATCTCTTTTGAAAGTTTTGTTTTAAAATAACAACGCAATATACACACACATTTTGAAATTAATGAGAGTGCTTGTAAGCCTTTTTTTAAGGCTTGTGCCACGCTCTAGTAAAAACTTAAAAACCATATTAAACTTAAATGTGGTAAAATAATAAATAGTATAAGCATTTATTTAGAACAAAAAGTTTAAATAAATACCGAAATGTTGTATTTCCCTTTTGTTTTCGGCATTTTTATCTAAACCCTGCATATGCATTTCAAAAACATAAACTACTTCTCTATTCAGAAAAAAATACTAAAACACTCAATTTTGCACACCTTCTTTAAGTTCATATAATAAGTAAATGGAATATTTGATTTCTTAAAATATTATCACGACCGATAAGAAAAACTTTATAAAATTTATAATTTCCTTTATACACACAGTCCTTGGGAATTTAATCTGTACCTGGCGCAGTTTTCAATCCACTTTCTCAGCACAAAGTTATTCCGAATGCCTGTGAATGGTTGCACTGTTTATATAATTTTTATTTACTGCCAGTTTATAGAAGCCATGTGAAAATTCTCGTCTGCCTATTTATGTATATTGAAAACAAAAACAAAGCACTCAAATTTGTTTTTGTTTTCAATATAAATACACAGACGAGAATTTTTACATGGCTTCTATAAACAGGCAGTTAAGCAAACACAAATATTTATATTAACACTCAATCTTATTGGCAATGAAAACATAAAAATTTTATTAAATTTATTTATTTATTTATTTACATATACATATTATACAAAGTAAATTTGTATAATATGGTGTTACAGAAATATGGGCGGAGTAACTAGACCATATGCCCAAGATGGTATTAACAGTATTTTAAAAGGTTTTGTGACTGACTGTACACGTCCACATCGACGAATTCGTCGGTAAGGATTCGCTGCGTAAATTCGTCGTGTGAAGCACAATAACGACGAATTTACTCAACGAACTCAGCTCTTATAATTGATAAAGTTGGTTATTGTCAGTGTGACCATATTAGCTAATTTTGGGCTAAATTTAGCTTATTTCTTCTGGATTTAGCTTTAAAATTTTTATTAAGCTCTTAGCTTCTTTTCTAGCTTCTTTAAAAATGGATTTAGCTTTGTTAGCCATTTTAAATCCAAATAGCGTATTCTCTAAAAATATATTAAAGACATACGTGATTTAGCTTAATTTTATTTTAAAACCTGGTCACTCTGTTTATTGTGTATATAAAGAGAGTGAGAGAAATTTGTTTTTTTCGTCGTTCGTCGGCGTCAAGGCGCATTTATTAGGTGGCAGCACTACACCAGGTGACTAGTGTCTCTATACCAATCTAAATGTCAAATTTGGAATGTGTCGGTATAAGCCTAAAAGCATGCTTTTGTTTGGGTATCCATAAACACTTTTCGAATATTCAGTTTTGTATGGTGTTTGACATTTCCTATAAGGACAGGGTGACCGATGAAATTTTTCAAAAAGTGGCACCAAATATGGGATTTATCAAAAAAAAGGGGCAAAATTAAAAAAAAAACGAGAAAACTGCACTAAAATTTTTATTTTTAATGTATTTTCATATAACTCACGCTGTATAAGGAACATGAAATCTGACGATGCTGCCCTGTTTTGAAAAGTAAGAAGGTAATTTATACCAACAAAGTACATGTGGTTGTTGCTGTTGTAATATTTGTTTTAGTATCGCGGGTACCTGATTGATGTGCCTTGGTCGGCGTACAAAATAGAAATAAATCTATCTCAGAGTTCGTCACGCACGACAAATTTCGTTCTACGACGGTGTTGTGTTCATTTTCATATGAACAAATGTGTTCTATTTTTTATAACGAAAGTTCGCACCGAAAAATTCGTCGTTCGTGCCAGTTGTGTTCCTAGCATAATTCATCTGGCACAAAATGTATACGTACACAGCTTTGTGTACTAGCGTTTTTAGTATTCATTTAACATTTGTTGTTTTTTAAGTTGTGTGTGTATTGGTTTTATGCTGCTAAAGGTACCAACATACGACATGTTTTTTACGTGTGGTTTTTAAGTTTTCGATTCGTATGTTTTTCTTTATGCTTGTCAATATTGGTTAATTTACATAAGGTTTATAATTTTTGGTCACAAACGTACATGTAGTATCACTTCTTCTTTTTCAGTACATAAATATCCACGTAGTTTGTTTTATAAATGGCTTGCAGCCGTCGAAACATTTTTGGTTCCGTCGCTGAAGTACTGGCGACGCAAAAGTGCTTTTTTAATTTTTTCTTTTTTAAACAAGACGTTGAGGTTGTATATAAAAATCTATACATTTTTGGACTCATTTTTATAAAACGACAACGTTAAATTAAAAAAAATATATAATTTATTTGTCTTGCAAAATACTTCATTCAGACGGCTAATGATAGTGCACATAATCAACCGCCGACGAATTTGTTCGCATGACATAGACATTTGGAGCTGTATGTTTAACATAAGAAAATAGAGCACGCTCTATTTCAAATAATGTCTTATGTCTTTTGTCTTGTTTTTTACACAAGCAATGTTATAAAGGTAACACACGACGTGTTTCCGTTTACATATGTAAATTTTGGCACATACAATGTTAAAAACATGTCGTCTGTTGGTACCTTAATGCGGCGTTGTAGCTGGTTGAAAAGTTATGCCAACTGCAAAACCACTCTCTTTGCCTCTCTCACCTACAAACTGACATGTTATGCCAGCACAATTATGCCCGTGTAAATCAGCGCATATAAGCTAAAATTTTCTATGACGGGTATTACCAGTACTACCCGTCCAGCGTACGAGCACTCATTTCCTTCTGCAGTGTGTGCTACGCTCGCATCAGTGTTGCCAGTTTTTTCTAGAGCTTATCCCCAATTTTTGATTCGTCATCCCCGAAAATCCACAAATTGAGTTTTTTATTAAAATTTTTTGTTTTGTGAAAAATATAAAATTTTTTAATTTTATTAAAAAAATAATGACAAAAATAACATTTATATCGATAGCTATATTTACATTGATATTAATTTAATTTGTACTTATGAAATATGCAAAGAAAAAATAACACATAGTTTAATATACACAATTATAAATTATTTAACCAAAGTTTACCATTTCAAAAACTTCAGAATAGAAATCTTCTGATTCATCAGCCTCAGTAAAATTTTTGTACATAGTACATGTATTAAAAAGCTTTAGCATTTCAGCAAAAGGATTAATTATTTGTCACAACAAATGGAATTATTTAAAAAAAAAAATCCCACACAATCGCTTTAATTTTGGTTATCATCCCCAACAAATCCCCAGATCCCCAACACGAAATTGTCATCCCCAATCTCGAAAAAAAATCCCCAATTTGGAGACAAATCACCTAAACTGACAATACTGGCTCGCATTGCTGAAGACAGCGTTACCGTTGTGACACTAAACTATCACTTTTTACCCTTTTTCGTGCCAATGACACTTTTTATGACCCTTTTTTCAATTTATCCCTTTGTATCATTTTAACAGAATGTATGCCGTAGGGCAATCATATACACAGTTTAGCATATCAGGTATTAGAAAAAGAGCTTTTCGTCCAGTTGGCGATATTCGGTTCGATGATGTCAATCATTTTATTATTAATCTTTTTTTTTTTGGTAAATAGAAAAGCCAGTAAATGGTGAAAATGTTGTAAAAAATCTGACAGCTAAATCCTTGATTCCAAATGCAAATTATTTCTCGGAGTATCACAATTAAAAAAATTATGTATTTTAACTTACTTTCATCTTTAATCTTAACAAAACTTTTTATAAGTTAGTAAGTAAGTTTTTATAAAATGTTTAGAAGTTAAAATAAGTTCAAATGAAGTAAATTTGGAAGCCAAAATTGGGGCCTTAAAGTATGTATGTATATAAATGATCAGCATCAAGAAAAGTAAAGTAAAATATAGATGGAAAAACTAAAGTTAATTCATTTTCTTTTTAACCCCTGTCTAAAAAAGGGGTGTTCTAAGTTTGTAGTGTGTGTCTGTGTATCTGTGTGTCTGTACAAGTACTCGTACAGACCAAACGGCTGGACCGCTTTTGATTTAGTTTTCTCTGTTTGAAAGGTGACTTGATCGAGAACGTTCTTAGCTATGTTTTAATAAGCGGTCCAGCCGCTTAGAAAATATCACGTCTTTTCTATAAATATTCAGGGGTTTTTAAAATTTTTAATTTTTATTATTATTATAATTTTTCATTTATAAATGAAAAAAGTAAAAATAATTCAAATAATTAATTAAATAACTACGAACATATTTCTATAATACCGGCTAGTAGAGTATTTACAAATACAGTTTTTAATTGCAAATAAGACGAGTATAAACCTATTATAGATAGATACTAAATTTGAAAAAAAAAATCATGAAATCTAAAAAAAGAGTGGTCAAGTTAAGACATTTCATATCGAATGAAATTCCAATCGAAATTAAATGCATATTTCGTTCGATAGCGAGTGCCCTAATTTACCCATTTACTTAAGATTTATACAAAAAAAATTAGATATTGTAAAAACATAAATACATATATTGGACATGGTTCATCTATCTCACTTATTTACTTAAAAACCAGCATAACTCAAAATATTTACTTGAGGAAAAACCATTTAAAGTTTTGTAGAAAATTTTAAAATTCGATTCTGAAGAGGATAATATAGTTATACTATTCTTTCAAGGCATTATGCATAATTCTTATATACATATTTTTTTAACTGAAGTTCTTCACTTGGAATCTAATCTTTGACAAGTGTCTACTATAAGTCTATTTGATAATTGTTTAGTAACGCTAATTTATGTTTGTACTTTATGTTTTTTTTTGTAAATTATATTTTATAAAGATGAAGAAATAAGGTGTAATTCAATGGCTTTACAACTGCAGAATTTGGAAACTTATCTTCCTTACAAAAAAGCTTTATTTCGGCAACAGCAACTTTCCTCCGAAAATCGGTATTTTTTTGGTAAAACTCTGATATTTTTACATCGTTTTTTTCCATTGGCCGCATGTTTTGCTGAAAGTAGCACAACGGCAACGCTGGTGATAAGAGCAAAGAATATAATGCTCTCAGTGTGTGTTTGCTTTGCGCTTTATACTTTCCCCCCGCATCTAAAGCGTAAGCAAAAAACGTTTAAGTTTTTTAGCTCAGTTGCGCACAGGGTGACCGATGACATTTTTTAAAAAGTGGCACCAAATAGGGGATTTATCAAAAAAAAGGGGCAAAATTAATAAAAAACGCGAAAACTACACTAAACTTTTTATTGTTAATGTATTTTCATATAACTCACAGGGGGACAGAAAGTGGCAAGGCAGTTGAAAAAGGGGAAAGGCAGTTAAAAAAGTGGCAATTTGCCACTTTAGTCGGTCAAACGGTCACGCTGGTTGCGCATTCTATACAATTTATATACTTTGATAGAAGCCATGTAAAAATTCTCGCTTGTCTTTTTATATTGAAAACAAAAACAAATTTTGAGTGCTTTGTTTTTGTTTTCAATATAAATAGGCAGACCAGAATTTTCGCATGGCTTCTATAAACTGGCAGTAAGTAAAAAACAATTCTAAATTTGAGTAAAAAAAAATTTCTAAGGGGATGGTCACACTTAGGCAAATATTTGCTCAAAAAACGTGACCACAAAATATTAATGAAAAAGCTTTCAATTCAGATACGTGTTTGTTAAGTTAAATAGTTTCCAGTAATGTTGGAATCAATGACGTTGTCTATTAGTTGTTTATGAAACTGTTTAACTTAAGAAACACGTGTCTGAATCAAGTGGTTTTTCACAAACATGGAGGGGTTACGCTTTTTTGGGCAAATGTCTGCCAAGTGTGGCCGTACCTTAAGTTTAACTGCCAGTTTATAAAAGCCATGTAAAAATTCTCGCGAGTCTATTTATATTGAAAACATAAACAAAGCACTCAAATTTTTTTTGTTTTCAATATAAATAGACAGACGAGAATTTTTACATGGCTTGTATGAACTGGCAGTAAGTAAATTTTTAAAAAAATCTAGTAAAAAGTACTTAATATGAGTAAAAATAAAAAGTTCATATTCTTAAAAATAGTTCATAAAATTACACACAAAAATTCTCAAATTCAAGGACAAGTTTACTGGCTTAAATGAAATATTTACCAAAAATTGGAAAATGGTTTCAAAGTTTAGGGAAATTTTATCCTAAAAACTAATAAATCTCGTTTTCAGTCAAAAAATAAATTTTAGGAAATGACTTACATCTGATTAGTTCATCAAATTGCACTTAGTTGAAAGATATAAAAGGTATTCTAAATTTTAGACAAATATTTACCAGTTTTAAGCATTTTTTCTTTAAATTAAAGAATATGGCGCATAGTCATAGTCATAAACAAAGTACACTTTAAGAGTTTAAAACCAGTATTGCCATACAAATACTGCTTTTAAACTCATAAAGTATACTTTGTTTTGACTATGACTATACGCCTATATCTTTTATTTGCATTAGGCAAAAAATATAAATAAATTTTTCACATATCCGAGGAATATTTGAACTTGAAATACATATATATATATATATTTTTTTTTTTTTTTTGTAAATAAAGTAAAATTTTAAAACTCAAAAATGTTTATTCAGGCTGCCTTGTTAAGCAATTGGTTAGAGTGCTTGCTTATCAGTCAGTGCTTGCTTTATTATATAATAATAAAAAACACCATCTGGTATAGAATAGAATTTAATTAAAAATAAAAATAAGTACCAGAATTAAAGAAAATACATAAAAACTTTGAAAATTATATTAAATTTGAGATAAAAGATGAAAAAGATTTTTTATGCAAAAAATCCTCCGAATTTTATGGGAAGAAAATTTTACTTAATTTTAGAAAAATTGTACTTAAATATAAAATTATAATTACTATAAGCTAGTTCATTCATGAACTACAAATTTAGGAAATATTTTATTGGTTTCGAGTAAAAATGCTTTGCCGCCAAATTTAGAAAATTTTCCAAAGTTTTACCCCCTGTTTGTGCAAGACGTTTGAGTTAGAAATCGTGGCGTTTCTGTAATAGATTAAAGTAAAGTTGTACAAGTTTCCTTTAATCTATTACAAAAACGTCAAGAAACGAACAAATTATTATATTTTTTTAGTTTTAAATAAAAAATTCAATTGTTTGAGTTATGACGTTGTTTTAGTAAATAAGCGATGAACACTTATTTTACTGACAACTGCTGTAGATTGAAAGTATAAAATTAACTGCAGTGAAAATTGCTTTAAGTGTACAAAAATATGTCTCCCAAGTATAGAGAATCGAATAAAATTCATCAGGATCATAAAGTTGAGATGTGAATGAAAGTCGATTGTTGCAAGTATGTGTTTTGTGACGAGAAATTTTTAATTTTTTTTCCAGTTTATGGGAAAATGTATTTAATTCTAAGAACGAGTATTGCTTTGTTAAGTATAAACACATCCTTTTTATTACTCTTCCTGCATGACTGCTCACGTTAAGATTATAAAAAATGTGAAATTCTAACTGCAATAAAATTATATAGATTTTATAACAGCCATGCACACAATTCTATTTTATAGAATGAGGCAGCTGACTAATATGAATACTTTAACAAAAATTTAAGATTTTCTGATGGAAACTATGAAACGTAGTGATAAGAGATGCACAGATTTATAATAATGCTGACATGAAATGTCGAGCATAAGAATAAAATTTATTTTTATTATTAATATTCTTAATTGCTTTCACGTCATATAGATTTTTGTAAGATATTTGCAAAAACCATTTTTAAGTATGTAAACACAAAGAAATAGATTCAGTGAAGTGCGACTTCGAACCGCGCAGGAAGGGTTCCGTACGGACCTAGATATGTAATTCAATACGAACTTTAACCGATATAAAATATATTTATTTTTACCGACATATAGAAATGAACAAATATACATTATTCTCTCCTTTTTTAGAAAGGTAAAAATATTGCCAAGTTAGCAAATTATCTAAAAATTATATGACACCTTTACGATTACAAATGTACATAATGCACAGCATATGTCAGTGAAAGGTGTTGTGCCAAACAGGAACTTGGTCAAAATTTATATCTCACTGCTTTTGATGGCCGTTATTTTGGATAGGAACTTGGCCTTTTTTCAAATTGATGTTTTTGTGAGGATCTGACTACTTTTTGAAAAATTTTCTATAATAACACTTTTTAAACTTAAAATTTCTAGTGATTTTTATTTAAATTAATGATCACTGTGCCAGATGAAAATGGCAGAGTTGTATAAAATACTGGGTTAGAGCGTAGTAGGTGTTGGATTGTACACCTTATAAATGCACTTTTGTTTCATTACAACGGGCCGCCAGTGTGTACGCAATTTGGTAAAAGTCGTCTGAAAAGAAATATGTAATATATAGCGTAAATTTAAGTGGGCTTGACCACGATTACTTTTCCAAATATATTTACATATTAAAGTCTGCTTAGCCGAAGTACATAAATCAAAAGGATATGCCCAATGTGCATACAAAGTTTCAATAGGGTGCTTTAATTTTTGGATTTTCTGATTGAGTAAATCAATTAGGAGTATTTTTCTACAAAATGTCAGATCCCTAGAGTATAATATTGCGTGAAATTTTTATGGGACTTTTATATCTGCTAGTGCATATGGTTTATGTACAGTTTCGTAGAAAAAAGCTATTGAGAAATATATGAATAATAAACTAAAAACTGCTAAGCCGAAGTACATGAAAGAAAAAGCTAAGATTTACGGGTGTATTCGCGGCTACTTTTTAAAACAGGAAATTTTTACATTGGATAAGTGCAATCTGTATGAAAAGTTTCAATAAAATTTAACTTCATTTTGTGTTTACAGTACTTGTTCACAACACCTGATTGAAAATTCTGGTTTCTTAAGTATTTCTTAGTGATCTCTGATCTAGAGTAATTTGTGTACCAAATGTCAGCTCTCTACCGCAAATTAGAGTTTTAGCGGATAAAACTTCTTGGTTTTAAGATCTTCCCGTTGGCTTACTCATCTACACTTGCTTGTGTATAAAATTTCAGCTCTTCAGCGTGAACTATACCTTATAATTTTATGAGCATTACCCCTCCCACTATCTTAAACTCGCAATATTGTTGTGAGCAGCGCTTATAATTCATGCTAATTTTCTCCTAAAATATGCTAGACCGAAGTAAATTAAACACAAGTGAGAGTTATCACGCCCACTTTTTTCGGTGACAGTTTAAAGAATTGTATACGTGTAACGTATATGCAAGGTTTCACTAAAATGGCTTAAGTTAAAAGCTGAATATTAAGAGCCTTATTTATATAACTTACTAATGCTTTATAAAGTGATAAACAAGTGATACTAAATAAATCAACATTAATTTAAATCTAAAAATTCTAAGGGCCATTATTACAACTTAAAGATAGTTAAAAGTAAGATTTTATCAGACGTATAAAAACTTTATCACTTGCAAAATTTTACTTTAACCTAAATAGAGCGATAAACTACAGGCAAGTTTATCCTACCTGGAAAGTTAAATCCAATTTGCAATAATGGAAAGCTTTTTATGCGTCCGACAAAATCCTACTTTTAACTATCTTTAAGTTGTAATAATGGCCCTAAGACTTAAAGTTTAATTCCACATCCCACAGTAATTAAAAGAAAAAATAAGGTAAGTAGAAAACGAGTAATTATAATTACTTAAGTAAGATTCAAAAATTAATAAGTTTGTTTTGTTTTTATACAATTCATTCTTTTTATTAAGTGTTCAAACATTTGTTTGGACAACTTGAATAATTAAATATAAATTCTTTATTATTAAATGTTGAATGCTTTTAAACGACTGAAAATGCCAAATCTGGCAGTGAAAATGCCAAAATGGCAACAATTTATTATTTTACACATTATTTTTGTTTTATATAGCTAAGCAGCATAGCTACAAGCGGGTGTCCTAAGACACCTCTCTTCTTTTTTTTATAAATCTTAAGTAATTGGGTAAATTACGGGACTCGATATCGAACGAAATATGCATTTAATTTCGATTAGAATTTCATTCGATATGAAATGCCGCAACTTGACCACTCTTTTTTTAGATTTCATGATTTTTTTATATTTTGTAGCTATCTATAACAGGTTTATACTCGTCTTATTTGCAATTAAAATCTGTATTTGTAAATACTCTACTAGCCGGAATTATAGAAATATGTTCATAGTTAATTAATTAATTATTTGAATTATTTTTACTTTTTTCATTTATAAATGAAAAATTATAATAATAACAAAAATTAAAAATTTTAAAAACCCCTGAATATTTCTAGAAAAGACGTGATATCCTCTAATGGGCTGGACCGATTTTATTAAAACATAGCTAAGAACCTTCTCGATCATGTCACCTTTCAAACAGAAATCAAAATCGGTCCAGCCGTTTGGTCTGTACGAGTACTTGTACAGATACACAGACACACACTACAAACTTACAGTACCCCTTTTTTTAATCGGGGGTTAAAAAGAAAATGAATTAACTTCAGTTTTTCCATCTATATTTTACCTTACTTTTCTTGATGCTGATCATTTATATACATATATGTAGGGTTTGCCAAAAACCGTGGAAATTAAAAAACCGCGGTTTCCGGTTTTAAGCTATTAAAACCGGTCGGTTTCGGTTCGGTTTCGGTTTTAAAAATATACATGTATATAAATAGGTATGTATACTGGAAAGATAAATGATGATTTAAAAATAATCATCCCTATAGTGAAAAACAGATGGAATTTTTCTTCACGTGAAATTTCATTCCCCTCGAAGAGAAAAAGGCTATCTTGAATATCCCGTGAAATTTTTCCCCGCTATCAGTTCACGTGAATGTAAAAAAGGGAAGAATTTTTGTACAGCTTAAAAATTAATTGAAAATCGGACAAATTTAAGTTAAATAAAAAATCACACATATTTTAGGTTATAAATTAAATTTATTTAGCCTTAAAGTTGTACTCATGGATGCGCTTCTGTTGATATTTTATGTATGTGAACCGAAGAGACTCATACTCTATGAAAAAATGTGTTGTAGGGAATTATTGTTAACAATCGTAAGCTTTACTCACTAAAAATAAATAATTTTAACTTTTAATATATAATTAGAAGAAAAATATCGAAATTATTGGATGTAATAATTTAGTTCGCCTGCAAAAATAATGTGAACAAAACCAAGGGAAAAGTGAAAAAATTCACGTGAAAAATATTCTGCTTTATAGTGGTTGGCGTATTTCAAATACGACTACAACTGTTTGGTAATAGATTAAAGAAGACTGCAACAGTTTTTATTTAATCTAATACCAAACAGTCGTAGTCATGTTTTAAATACGCCAACCACGCTAAGGCAGATTATTCATGATAAGTGGAAGCAAGAAAAGGAAAATATTTCTGGGAAAAATTTTTCGAGGGAAAATAATTGTTTCTATAGGGGTTATAAAGTTTCTCTGGTTTGTATTCAATTCAGGTACTTATATTAGAAAAAGAACATTTAGTAGTGTGTATGTGTAAAAACAGCTTAAAAAATTCTGCGAAATGCTTTTTGGCAGAATTTGCTTAAAATAAAAAATATTAATTTGTTAATTTTTTTTTCAGTTTTTAGAATAATTCTTTTCATCAACGTAATTTTTTTACAATTATGTGTTTCCTGAACACAACGAATACCTATGTATTATATGTTATGTATTGTATACATATGTATGTAGTAGTATATGGTGCCCTATTTTCAATTATCCGTAAGGGGCAAAAATTAAAGTTTTCAGAGGACGGGTTTTTATAGTATCCAAATATACTTTACCATACATGAATTATCGCCTAAGATAAAATTGTACAGCTTGTATTTTAAAAAATATCAAACATTTCGACATTTTGATAATTCTCAACTATGGGTTGGTCATAGTTTTAATTTCAATTAAAAAGCTTATTTTTTACAACATCTTGCTGACAATTAAACCGAAAATAGGTCTCGATATACCTACATACATATATTATATGTAGGTATATACCCTGGAGGAAATGTCGATGAAAATGTAATGAGTCGCTTTTGACTTTGTCACCAGTACTACTCTCTAATTATTCCCCATACAATACTTTGTGCTATAGACATTTAGTATGTGCTTGTCATTGGATATCTACTAGTAACTAAAACAATTAACCAGGTACTGACTGCGTAGTTCTTATAGCAACATGGAGACATACCAACCAGACTTTACTTATACATTTCTGTACTTTACGTATGTACATACAAATTTGTGTATATTGACAAGTTGTTCAAAAATTCACCAGAAATACATATGTTTGCTCTCTTTCCTTTACACTGATGAATAGAAGAAAAACTGTAGACAATGTAACTAATAAACTTGTGACCAGAATTTTACTGTTGACATAAAGACACTTAAATATTCATATATGTGGATAATATCAAACACATACATATGTATGTATGTACATATATATATATATATATATATGTATGTGCTATAAAAACACCTGTTAATACTAATAACTTTGTATAAACATGAAATTCAAAGCTTTTTCAATAAAAATTTTTAAATTTAAATCTGGCATTTGGGGGGTGGCGTTGGCTGAAGTAGTTAGCACGTTGACTACAAAACCGAAGATCCTGGGTTCAATCCCTGTATCCGACAGTCATTAAATAACAACAGCACGCATTTTTCTGAAGTGCATTAGTCTCCCTTTGTATCAGTTGCTGTAGGAAAGTTCAAGTGATGAAGGCATAGTCACTGGTCACTGAACTATACCGACTTCAACAGATGCTAATCCTAATGTAAAATCAGAGCGCTTTTCTTTGTCGGTATTGTATAGCAGAATCATCGGCGAAGTAAAATAACCAATAAAATGGCTACTAAAAAAACAGCTTCAAAATTTAATACGCCTAATTTGAGA
Source organism: Tachina grossa (assembly GCA_949987645.1). Taxonomy (NCBI): domain Eukaryota; kingdom Metazoa; phylum Arthropoda; class Insecta; order Diptera; family Tachinidae; genus Tachina; species Tachina grossa. The sequence goes on along the minus strand of OX465274.1, from coordinate 121,261,387 downwards.
CCAGAAGGCGCTACAACACTGCATTATTACAAAAAATGCGTGCAAAAAGCAGAGTTGTAAAAATAATGAAGCATTCTTCTAACTCTTCCTTTATCGCCTGTCTTCTATCACTTTCCCTTTCCGAAATAAGCTAACACCTAGTAATAGTAGTAGGCATTAATTGCCTGAGTGTTACTTCTCTTAAAAAAAATATACATTTGTTCCGTAGCACATTTTAGCAAATTTTTTTACGGATCTAGCATTCTCTCATCATCATTTTCTGGCAACACTGCACAGCACACACTCAGCCAGTGATGCATTTTGAGTTTTTTGTTTTAGGGCCAATTAGTGTTGCCAGAAAATTAGGATGAGAGAATGCTAAATCGGTAAAAAAAAAATCTGCTTATACAGGGTGAGCCAAAAGAAACCAAGGGGTGTAAAAGTTTAATAACTTTTTTGTTTATTAACTTTTTTTTATTTTTTCTTTCAGATTATATAATATACAAAATGGAAATTTTTTACACTAAGTATGAAAAATGATGTCTCTTAAATGACCACCGTTTTCAGCTTCGCACTGATGGGCTCTTTTTAGAGCATTTTCCATAACATCTTTCAAAACTTGTGGCTGTAGCGTTCGAATTTCTGCAACAATGTTTGCCTTGAGTTCAAGGATTGTCTCTGGCTTGTTCACATACACTCGCTCTTTTAAAAAACTCCAAAGAAAATAGTCGGGTGCTGTCAAATCTGGCGATCGCGCTGGCCAAATAATTTCCGAATTCCAAAATTTTGCAAAATTTAGACGTTGCCGATGATCTGCGGGTTTTAATTCTTGGACCAATTGCACCTTATATGGGTATAACTGTAAATCTTTTTTTAAGATGCGGCGTAGTGACGTACGAGACATTTCTAGCTGAGCAGAACGCCTTCTGCCAGATGTTTCTGGTGCTTCGTTAACACTTTGATGTACTCGTTCAATATTTTCCGCAGTGCGACTTAAACGTGGTCTATCGTTTCGAGGCAAATCTCTTACGCTGCCATGTTGGTGATGACGATTAACTAAGCAACGAATCATCGCTTCAGAGGGCGAAATTCTGACGTTAAAATGTCGACGATATGCTCTTTGCGTTAAAATAATTGATCTCTGGCTTAAATAATAAAATTCTATTGTTCTGGTTCTTTGTTCAGTTGTGAACATCTCCATTATAAATTCTCCAAGTGTTGTCTATATAATCTGAAAGAAAAAATAAAAAAAAATTAATAAACAAAAAAGTTATTAAACTTTTACACCCCTTGGTTTCTTTTGGCCCACCCTGTATGTTCTACGGAAGAAAAGTATAATGCTAGATTTAAATTTAAAACAAATTATTGAAATAGCTTTACATTTCATGTTTCTACAAACTTATTAGGGTTTACAGATATTTTTATAGCACACACAAACATAAAATAGTAAATAATTGTGTTTTTTTGGAATTGTTACAATTACGTTTAAAAACTTTTTAACGCACCAATAATCCCAAATTAATATTGTACTTATTCAGTAAAATATTTCTTCATTAAAAATACACTAAAATTGATTAATAAGGTGTTTGCTGCGCATATCACTGTTGCAAGTCCAGATCGTCAGGGAAGCTTTACACTGCAATGCATGTACATTTATGAGTAGAATCCTCTATACAGAAGAATTTTTTTAATAAATTATAATTTTATATTTAGTTTTTTTTATGGGAATTGTTAAAATTTAAGTTAAAATTTTTTAAACGCACTAGTAATCCCAAATTAATATTTTACTTATTAAGTAAAATATTTTTTTTTAATAAAAATACATTGAAATTGATTATTGAGGGGTTTAGCTGGATCCTATGCGCATTTCACTGTTGCTAATGCAGATCATCAGGGAACCTTTACCCAAAGTTTCTTAGAACAACTAGACTTATTATGTTATAAACTTTCATTTAAACAAATGAGAAGCTCAACAACAAATAACAAAGTTGAAACAAGAACTCAATAATCAACTTGTTTTTTTATTTTCTTACTTTACCATTAATACATTGGCTGACTTTTTTTCAGCTTCAAATTGTATTTGTAAGAGTATGTAAAAAGAAAATAAATGTAAATAACAACAACAGCTTTTAAGTATAGGGTGTTGCCACACAAGTATTTTTCACCAGATGCAGTCAATTTAATAATTAGTGTTTTTTATGGGAATTGTTAAAATTTAAGTTAAAATTTTTTTAAACGCACTAGTAATCCCAAATTAATATTTTAATTATTAAGTAAAATATTTTTTTTTTTAGTAAACCTACATTGAAATTGATTAAACTTTGGGTAAAGGTTCCCTGATGATCTGCATTAGCAACAGTGAAATGCGCATAGGATCCAGCTAAACCCCTCAATAATCAATTTTAATGTATTTTTAATAATAAAAAAAAATAAAAATATTTTACTTAATAAGTAAAATATTAATTTGGGATTATTAGTGCGTTTAAAAAAATTTTAACTTATAATTTTATATTTTGAACAAAATCTGCCAGAAAGCATTTAGCAGAATTTTTTAAAAGTTGAATGCTTTGTAACTAATGAAAATGCCAGATCTGGTAGTGAAAATGTTAAAATGCACAATGGGGCCAAATTAAAGATTTGAAAGGGCCAAAATAACTTGGATAGGGCCAAACAAATTTTTAATGTATTTGACTACAATATTTTTATTTAAATAAAAAAAGTATGTATTAGTAATATACTACAAACAAAAAGTAGAGCAAAAACAAACAAAAGATGTTGCTTAAATAAAATAAAATTTTAGTTACAAATATTCCATATGTAATTATAATTTTGGTGTAAATAATCTCTAAATTCTTAGTCCAACAGTTCCTCCATTTATTCTTGTTTCCAACACTTTTGTGTGCTAACTTTTAAAATATCTTTATCACAACAATTATTAGAACTAGATTTCATTAAATCTTTCAATTGTATTAAAAATGACACAATGTTTTTTATATGAAGACGATTTCTTGTATTATGCCCTGTTTCACAATATCGAAAGAAAACTTTCGACTGAAAATTTATATTGAAAACAAAAACAAATTTTCATATTTTATTGTTGTTTTCAATATAAATTTATTTATATCTTTATCGTGAAACAGGACATTAGTCTCAACCAATTTTTTTAATATTCTTTCCACACATGCTGTGGAATCGAAAGAGTTCCTTGAACAATTCTGTATAAATTTCTATGCAAAGGATTGTTTACCCAAACGATTTTTAATTGTAGAAATCTTTTTCCAAAATATACTTCTCCTTAAATCTTTGAGATTTTTAAATTGTGGAACTTGCGATGCTGCCCTTTATTCATTATTTATTAATTATGTTTCCTTTGGAAAAGTTTAATAGCAAGTGGTACAATACTATTGGCTTCCGCACTTAAAACATGATCTGGAGCAGATTTCGGACACCTGTTTAAATAAAAAATCTTCAAAAAAATCTTCCGTTTTTAAAACGGAGGAAACTCCATTAAAAAGTGTACTCAAATGTTTGAAGGAATTACATAGTTTAATTTTGAGCTGAAAGGGCCAAAATAGCCTAGAGAGTACCACAGGACCATCAAACATCCAAAAGTGCCACAAATGGCCCAATTGTGCCACATTTTGCATCACTGCACTCAGCACTAGCTAAACGAAATACACATACACACATTTAGCAGTCAGCACTAGCAATACGAAATACACAACCAACTTTGTCTTATTAAGGCCGGGGCACAATGAATCCGTCATACGTTAAACTTCGCCTTTGTCAACTGACATTAACGCAACGACGGAGAAGGTTGGCACAATGAGTACTTTGTTGACGGAAGCATTTAAACAGCTGCAATAGGCGAAGTTTAACGCATGACGGATTCATTGTGCCCCAGCCTTTAGTTTTTTTTGTCGTTATTCACTGTATATACGCAAGCGCAAAGCAACAATATTTTTTCTTTGTGTGTATGTATGTACATTTTGGTTTTTACAACAAGAAATAAGTATTGAATATAAATTAGTTTTTCTTTAAATGCATTGGTGTTTACTCTTCCATAAGGAACTTTTGGACACCCTTGAGATAATCTATAGAATATCTAAAAAATAAAGAAAACAAAAGTACAAAGTAATCAAAACAAAAGAAAAATCAAGCAATCGTTCTCATGGTTTCTGTTTCTCTCACTTCAAAGAATTAAACAAAACAAAATCAAACAAATTTGTTTCGTTTATTGTCGTGCTCTGGTTTAAGTACAAAGAAATCAAAACAAAAATAAATTTATAACTGTAAAAGTGTCGATTATTTATGTTACGAAAATTATTTTCTAACCCCTGTATCGTCCCATAAGTAGCATAGCTATAAAAATTAGAGACTGTTAAAACATATATACATATATTGGACATGGTTCATCTCACTTTGTTTTAGTGCAAAATATGAAAAGAAATTCGATATAAATAAAAACACGATACTTTTTAATAAAATTAAGAGAAATAATCTCAGCTTTATTTTACCTTTTGTATGGGAAAAAGATACATTAAAATATGTATTTACACTCGCAGTTAGATTTTACTCGCTAGAAATTCACAGAACAAATTTGTTATAACTGGTAAAGTTGAAGACAGCGAAGACAAAGTTTAATCGCACCGTTAGCGGTTTACTCGTTAGAACCTAAGTGAGTACTCCGAAAACAGAGGAGTCAAACCAAAAGGTCAAAATTGAACTAAAAATTATAAATCATAAAAGAAAAATAGAAAATTTACATTTCAGATTAAACACACTTATTTACTTAAAAACCAGCATAACTCAAAAAACCATTTAAAGTTTTGTAGAAAATTTTAAAATTCGATTCTGAAGAGGATATTATACACAAAGAAAAAACTGCCTCATAGAATCAATAAGATTTTCTCTATGAAACGTTTTTAGGCTAAGGGGTATCCCAGAAGAAAGAAGCGAAGATTTTTTCATAGAGATTCCTCATTGTTTTTATGTGGTAAATATTATTTTATCAAGAAGAAAACCACATAAAATCAAAAAGAAATCTTATTATTTCCAACTTTTTTTACTCAATTTCCGTTATTTTTGGCACCAAAAAAACAATCCATAGAGAAAAACTTCTTGATTCTATTAGGTTTTCTTATAAATTGTAAACTATATGGATTTCTTATTGATTTTATTAGGTTGCCTTATTGATTTTTTAAAAAGGTTTTCTTCTTGATTTTATTAGGCTATCTTATTGATTTTTTTTATGATTATGTGTAAAGCATCATTCTTGATTTTATGAGGTGTCTTGTTATTTCATATCAATAAATAGACACAGACAGTTTTTTTTCATGATCTTTTTCGTTTTTATATAAGCATGTTTGCAAAATTATTTCAATGGTTATTCAGACTGCTTGTTAGCATATTGGTTAGAGTGTTTGTCTATCAGTCAGAAGTTTGCTGGTTCAATACTTGTCTCCTTTCAAAGTATATGGTATAAAATTTAAATGAAAATACATAAGCAAAGCACAAAGAATAAAGAAAGACATAATTTTTTTTTATTTTATGATGTCTCCTCATAAAATCAAGAAGAAAACCTTATTAAAAAAATCAATAAGATAACCTCATAAAAACTACAAGATTTCTTCTTGATTTTTTCAAAAAGGTTTTCTCTATGAAATTAATAAGATTTCCTTATTGAAAAAAAACCATAGAGATTTCTTATTAATTTTGTTCTATTTTATGAGGTAATTATTAGGCACTGTTTTCTCTGTGTAGTTATACTATTCTTTCAAGGCATTATGCATAGTTCTTAAATAATTTTTTTTTTAACTGAACATCCTGTATTTATTAATAAGTTCTTCACTTGGAATCTAAACTTTGACAAGTGTCTACTTTAAATCTATTTGATAATTGTTTAGTAACGCTAATTTATGTTTATACTTTATGTTTTTTTGTAAATTATATTTTATAAAGATGAAGAAATAAGGTGTAATTCACTGACTTTACAACTGCAGAATTTGGAAGCTTATCATCCTTAAAACAAGCTTTATTTTAGCAACTTTCCTCCGAGAATCGATATTTTTTGTGGTAAAACTCGGATATTTTTACATAGTTTTTTTTTTGCAATTGGCCGCATGTTTTTTCTGTTGAAAGAGTAGCAAAATGCGACTTAAGTCGCACAACGGCAACACTGGTGATAAGAGCAAAGAATATAATGCTCTCAGTGTGTGTTTGCTTGCGCCTTATACTTGCCCCCCGCATCTAAAGCGTAAGAAAAAAATGCTTATTTTTTAGCTCAGATGCGCATTCTATACAATTTATATTCTTTGATACTACTTAAGTTTTATGAGGCTACCATCCCTGCAGTCAGACTGGGGCCAAGTGTCTCTATGTCAACACTTAAATTCTAGTAGTAGTTACATTGTCTACAATTTCTCTTCTATTCGTCAGTATAAAAGAAATAGAGAAACAGATGTGGTGTATTTCTGGTGGATTTTTCAACAAATTTGTATGTACGTAAGGTATAGAAATGTACCAGTATATGTCTGGTTGGTATGTCTCCATGTTCCCATAAGAACTATGAATTCACTACCTAGTCCATTCTTTTAGACTTACTAGTAGATTTTCAATGACAAGCACATGCTAAATGTCTATAGCATAAAGTATTGTATGGGGAATAATTGTAGAGTAGTACTGGTGACAAAGTCAAAAGCGACTCAGTATATTTTCACTATTCGCACTTTCTGCAGGGATAATATACATATTATTAATACATATTATGTTTTTCTACGTGTATATGTATATCGCCAGTTGGTTATTGGTTAGCGGCACAGTATATTCAAAATACATTTAGCGTGCAGCAAACCAATAACCAACCGACGATATGGCAAGACGCAAGCTTTCGTCTTTTAATACTGCAAAACTTCAAACCATCTGTACATATGAAATATTTTTTGCCTATTAATGGTTGTAAGCGTAGATACAATTTAATTTTAAATATTTCTTAACTGCTGCTATCCAAGATCACCACCACAGCACTGCCAGGTAGAAGCAATGAATTATTACTAATATTCCTTTCACACACCAGTGCTGCCAATAAAATTTATCCAAATTACAAACATGAATTTGTTTGTCTATTACTAATTACGTTTGTTTATACGCGCAATATTTGTAAATAAAACTACTCAGCGAAAAATTTCAAAAAAGGTAATCGAGTTTGGAATTAAGCATTTTTCGTGGACTCTATTTCTTACTGGATTATCAACTTTATGATTTTAACAAGGCGTGCTACTAAAATAATCGATTCTTGAGAAGTAGTTATGTTGTTTATTGTAGGAATTAATTATTTTTTTCGTTGTGGGATGTAGTTAATTTCTTTCTTGGTGGAACTACAATTTTTTTTAGTCGAAAAAATTACTTAATTTTTGATTTTTGAAGTTGTTTGAGTAAATGAAAGATCTTGAATAAAAACTCAGTTTGATTAAATAAATAATAACTTTTTTAAAAAATATAAATAAATTAAAAAAAAAAGATTCTTATTACGAAATACACCATTTTGTAAAATTTCTTTATAAACTCAATTGAAGTGAGTTATATTTTATTCGTATCCGTACCTGTATTGTTATTTATATGTATATACTATATGTATTTAGAAAAATTTCAAATGTTTTGATTGCTGAACTTTTATTAAATCCGAAATGAAAAAAATTATTTGGAACTACATATTTATATCAATAATAATTTTCCAAAATGTAAGTACTTAATTTTTAGTTCAACATAAATAAGTAGCCAATTTAGAAATATATATAAAAAACACTGTGTGACAAATTTTGATGAAATCGAAATACCTGTGACGTGTTACTATTTTTCTGGTAGGTATTGTCGAGTATAACAACAATCTGTATTTGAAATTTTCCAAACACCTCCAAAATCTTGAGTTACGTGTAAAAACCCGGTTTTTCGTAACCGTAGGCACTTATCAACCTCTAACTAAGCTAAATATCAACCGATTTCAAATTTATAAAGGGATATAAAAAGAAGAGACTAAAATCCTTCGAACCATATGTATATATATTTTTTCACCAAATATAAGGCCAAACCCACGATGTCGACAACGTTCGACTTGTCGCACACTTACATTCAAAACAAAAACAAATATTAATATTTTGTTGTTGTTTCAAATGTAAAGCATTAAACACATTCACCACAGCAAGCTACCGGCTACAAAATTTCAAAAATAGAATAAACACACATGTTTATATGAGAATGATTATTTTGAAGGCAACAAGGCAACAGACTACAGATTCTTGTACGTGCTGTATTTGTCGTTGTAGTCAAATTAAACTAATTTCTATTTTCTATAGCTACAACCCAAAAACAGTGTTAACAGTATAGCAAAATATGTTAAACAAATTATTGCCAAGAAATATTTTTTATTGGTAAATAAAAAGAAAGTTACCAAATGTGAATGTTAATTACAAATGTAATTATATTTTTGCAAAGCGAAAAAATTTGCGAAAAATTGCAAAATTTAAAAAAACCATAATATTGATTAAGAATCGCAAAAACTGTAAGGAATGCAAAATATTCGCGAAAATTACGAAAATTTGCAAAAAGTTATTAACAGCGGAATAATGACAAGGTTTAAAAATTTTTTGATACCTTTAAAACTATTAGGAAGCTGAAAGACACGCAAAGAGTCGCTTTTATCGCGAATTTTGCAAAAAATCGCGAGAATTAGCAAAATTATAAATGAGCCAGAATATTGATTAGAAATCGCTAAAACTTTAAGGAATGCAAAAAATTCTGCAAATTGGCAAAACTGTTAGGAGGCTGAAAGCATGCAAAAAGTCGCATTTATCGTGAAGTTTGCAAAAAATCGCGAGAAATTGCAAAATTTTAAACAAGCCATACTATTGATCAAAAATTGCCAAAACTGTAAGGAATGCAAAAAATTCGCCAAAAATCGCGAAAACGGCGGAAATTCACAAAAACTTATTAACAGCGGTATGATAACAAAGTCTAATATTGTTTAAAAAATCGGCAAAACTCTTAGGAAACTAAAAACATGCAAAAGGTTGGCTTTTATAGCGAACTTTGCAAAAAATCGCGAAAATTTGCAAAATCGGAAGCAAACGCTGAAATTGATTAGAAATAGCGAAAGCCATTAAAATATAAAAAGTTTGAAAAAAAAACGCAAAAAATCGCAAGTTAGCGAAAAATTGCTAAATGTATTGAAGAAATTGCGAGACCTATAAATAGTAAAATTCCCGAAAAAGATATAAAGAAATAAACTGATTTGTTTTTATAATTTTTAATAAACTATTTTATTTTTATAAATGTGAAAAGCGGCACCACTGAATACATATTTATGGTGTCGCTCCCGTCTACAAAATGATTAAGTAGCTGGCTACCAGGCAACATTTGATGCCAGCGGAACTTGTAGTCCTGTAGCCATGAAGCCTGCTGTGGTCTACATATGTGTTTAATGTTTAAGTGCGCGACGAGTCGAACGTTATCGATATCGTGGGTCAGGCCTATAATTTTTTCGGTTTTTTTCGACACTTTTCTACTTTGGACTAGTTCCTAGGCAGTATTTTTGTACTGGAACCATACTTTTGTAACTTTATTCATAAAACATAATTAAATAAGAGTAATTCGCAGGGTTTTTTTAATTCCCTAAAAATTTACTGAGTTATTAAATTTTTTATTAGAAGACTTTTTGTTAAAAAAAAACTACCTGTATGATGTATTTCGCGTTCTATTTTTACCCTTTCTGTGTATTTAAGCTTCTAGTATGGTGAAAGTACAATTTAATAGACGTATATCAACACATTGTACAAAATTGGTACAACAGTGGTCGCCAAACTCTTTTTCTTGAGAACCACATTTTTCGACAATTTTAATAAAAAGTTGTGAAGGCAGATTTTGAAAGTTTCAAATATAACTTATTATTATGTAAATAGTTTTCAACATATTAAATTACGATTTTAGAGAGCCTTTTCAGATTTTCTGAAAGAAGTAAAAATTTGGTAAAAACATTGTTTTGTACCATAAAAAATGTATATGAGTTTTTACTTCGCCTGAAAAAAATATTCCAACATATTTAACTGATCTAAGATATTCCGATTGTAGGGTGCAATTCAAAAAATATATAGAATGCGCTTTAATTTTTTCCTTTATTCATACATCAGCTATTTACAACTTTTGTGATTTCTAAAATTTTACCTAAATAGAAAAACAAAAATAAATTTATAAAATTATACAATAATGGTCTAGTACATAAAAAATATGTTAGGTTTATTACAGGTTTATTTGACAAATTTTCCATAGAAATATGTCAAATAAGCGCTTATGAATAAGGCAGTAAGTATATACACTTTTCGCAATAAAAAATATATTATATATATGTTTTTCCATGTAAGTGTAGTTAATGCTAATAACAGGTAGAATTTAACAAATAACAACACACAGTTTTAATGGATTTAAAAAAGGTTTTCGCGCATTACTTTACAGCAGCATCGGGAGGTGCTATCTGATTATTACTACTTAAAATAAATAACACTTCACAGCATCAGGTAATTAGACAAAATTACGAGTAGCAAAGGTGATTATAAAGTATTCTGTACTGCATAGAAAATTGGAAAAGTTTTATGTATAAGTATTGTTTTTTTTTATTATTTACCAATAGATAATCTATTTAATATTAGGATATAACTAAGAAAAACTTTTTAACACTAAATAAAGTATCTATTTTTATATTAGATGTTTTAGGTATGTTAATTACCATCATTTTACAATTTATTTATTTCAATTATTTTTAAGAAAACAATCCGAAATATCGAAGCTTCATAGGTTATTTATTTGAGTTGGTTCACTGTTGTCTTTCCCTGTCTGTTAATTATCTTTGGTAACCATTTCAATCGTATTGCTTGCAAAACTGGATAACAATAAGTGAAGCATTAAATCATAATTTTCTGCTAATTTTGAACACTTTCGACTATTAAATAATCTGTACTGCTTTACATCTCTGTTCCTTGCTTCTTGAACTTCTTAAGTTCTCACAGAGGTAGGATGTTTCTTTTCCATGAGATAATACGTTATGCATAGTTGGCGTCATCGATCTCCATGGATATAATTTTTTTTATCAGTAATTTTGTTTCATTAGCAAAAGCATCAAATTTTTCTGCATTGATTTGCTTTTTACTGTTAAAAGCTGCCAGTATTATTTTCAAGTTCCTTATTAATTTTTTATCCAAGCCGGTTATCAAAAATGTAATCCCGAGATCCTCAAAAAACTGTCTTGCAGTGTTTCCATTATTCGAGCTACCATAACCGATAATTGGCTTATCAATTATAAGCCCGTGCTTTATAAATTCATCTTGTATCCTTTTCTTCTGAGTTCTTCGTGTCTCTGCTAAGTCTTTGTTGTTTCGTGAGGAAACAGTTTCATTACCTTTGATATTTATATATTTTATATCACATGATAGATACTAGTCTCCTGCACAAGATATCTTATAAGAACTTTTAAGACATGAGGGATTTTTCAAATGCTTTACTACAGCGAAATCTTATAAAACAAACGTTAACAACATTGTTTGCAAAAAAATTTTTTGAGTATTGTAGGTATAGGAGTAAAGAAGAAAACACTTCGTGACGGAAGAATTTGTGATACTAGCTTCTTTCTACGCATAAGCGCGTGTACAAACGTCATTCATGTATGTGTGTATGATCTTTTATTTTTCTGCGCACATGAAAAATAACAAGCATACACTAATCAACAGTACTTCTTTTGAGTGTTTGTTACAGACAAGCTGTCTTGGCGACATCGCTTGTTAACACTGATATACACGTACGCCAATACATCCATCGTGCTTCGCTTATAGTACGACAGCATTTATTATTGGTTTAGTATAATACATGCGACGTGAATATATTTAAAAATCATGACGTTTTTACATTTCAAGACTGTTTACGCAGCTCTCTAATAGATACAAGCAATATTCCATAAATCTAATGCGAGCATGAAGTGGGTTTGCAGGTGCATGCGTGGTCAGAACTAAAAAAAATTAATCCAAACCAGGAATTTATACGAGGACACCAAGAGACGATAAGATTTAAAAAACTAACTAAGCTAGAAGAAGTGCAGTATATCCTGGACGTAGTTATCCAATTAAATAACAACGAATCAGAAAAGTTAGTTAACATAATAAAATATCTGGAATAAACTAAGTCAGGCTTACAAAAATATAAGAAATTACGATCTCAAATAAATTTTACAAGTGAATTACTAGAAAGTCAGGTAAAAGAAAATGAGGAACTACGCACAGATCTAGCTCACCAACCCCGTCAAAGAAGTCATTAGGACAAGCCACACTCTTGAACGTGACAATCTTTACTAAGGAAGTCTTGTAAATAATAATGGAACACACAAATAGAGCAGAGCCTGAAAACCACTTGAACAAGGAAGCCGAAGGAAGAAGATTATTGAACAAATTAAAGTGTTTACTGCTAAACGCGAAAAAAGCAAAAAAATAGAGAGTATTCAACAAAAACTGTAAAAGGGAATTTGGAGGATCTAGCATTGTACGAGACGGAATGTGAGAAACTAAGACTAGAGCCAAGTCCGATGGGGGTAGAATTTGGTAAATACCTTGAAGGAAATTTCCGTTATCGCCTACAGCAACAGAAAAAGAGTGCAACAGCATACATACAAAAACTAATGCTATGTCTTCTATCTCAACAATTACAAAGCTGGTAAGCAATATAGTCAACTCGTCTTTCGGCACGGAAGGACCAGATTTGACCTCTGAAGTTTTTCGCTTCATCCAAGGATGCAAGCTAGCGGAGCGTGCGCTGGTCACCGAAAACAACAGAGACGCAATACCAAACGTCGTTGAGTGCTTCAAACTACGGCTAATCGGACAAAAGCTTATATAGAAATAGCGCCACTAACATTTGGAACTATAGATGGGTTGTGTGATGCAATTAAAAAAGTATATTTAAAGAGAAAGAAGCTTGATCAGATAAGGAAACTAATAGTTTCGTACAAGCAAGCGAGCAGATTTGGTAGCGTCATCGTAATTATTTCTTAAATTCTAGTAATCTGTGTTTGTTGTTTGATTTTGGAAAGTCTCACAAGTACTGGTGAATTGATTTGCATCAATTAAATGTATATTTTTGCTGTTATTCTGTAAAATGTCATTTTTAACTACGCTGCTACTTTCAATGTGAAGGAATAATTCATATATAGTCAGCCTCAAAGGCATTTACAATAACAGAAATTTAAATTTTAAATACCCATACTATACACTATAGTACCACAGATACAGACAGAAGAGATCTGTTAACTTCCAATGGCTTAACCGATTTTTGTTAAAAAATTCCTGAGAAATGATATTATCGATTCATCAACAAGAAAATATATGATAACTTCCAAACGGCTGACCCAACTTTCTTCACGTATAGACTAGAAGATATTATATTAGGTAACCCTTTAAAGGAAAAAAAATTAAAATCGGTCTAACCAGTTCGGAGCTATGGCGTGTCAAAGACATACCGATTCAGCAGAATATATCTCGAATAGATGTGATATTTTCTAAACGGCTGGACCGATTTTCTTTAAACATAGCTAAAAATCTCGATCAAGTCACCTTGAAACAGGAAAAAAAACAATCAAAATCGGTCCAGATGTTTGATCTATACGTAGACTTGTACAGACACATAGATACACACTACAAACTTATAACACCCCTTTTTTGGCCGGGGTTAAGAAATACTGCTAATAATACATATGATGTGGGTATATGGTCTGGTCCTAGGTACCAGGCCAGTGCCACACAAATTCCTCATGCATCTTCCAAATCTGGAAAATATGTTGCAGCTTCAGGTCCAATAAGTCATAATATTTATTTGTACAGAAAACGGACGGCACAATCGCCCGCCCGTATTATATATGTAAATAATTTTATTAAGATTCATAGCAAAATTGTTCATACATTATATAGAACAACCACACATTATGTTTGAGACAGTCATACATTGAGTAAAATAACAGCAAAAAATAAAAACAACATTTAAATCAGTATCTATAATAATTCGGTTTAAATGGACCAGCTTTATGAAGACCCAAATATTTAGCCTGTTCATCAGTTAACTCCGTCAAGTGGCCATCAAAAGTAAACAAATGCAAGCTGGCAACATATTCATCTAACAAGGAAAACAATTAAAATCAAATTTCAAAATTTTAATACTCACTTACCCATTTTCTTTGGCAATAGATACACATCCGACTTATAACGTCCGGGAGCAGCATTATATAGTTCAATAAGAGCCAAAGCTTGTGTCGTCGCTGTTATCGATACAACAAACGACGGTACTGATGAGCACGACATGTTCACTAATCGGCCTTCAGCTAATAAAATTATAATTTTACCATCTGGCCATATAACATGATCGACTTGAGAACGTACTCGTTCCCAGGTAAGTTCTGGGGTATGCAGACTGTTCTAAAGGTTAAAATCAAAAACACATACATGTGTATGTATATACATATGTATATATATATATATTTATAAGTGGTGATTAATGTGAAGAAAACATTGCGTAAGTACTCACTATATCTATTTCTGAATTCGAATGGCCCATGTTACAAACAATGCAACCACTTTTCATGCGATCCATATGTTCACGTGTAACAACATTCTTGTTTCCAGTTGCAGTGATAACAATATCGACATTGCGTATGACTTCAAGTAGTTTCACTACGCGAAATCCATCCATGCTGATAGATAAAATACATACATATGTAAATACGTTTTCCAATTAATTACCATAAATGTGGTCTTACCTCGCTTGAAGAGCACAAATGGGATCTATTTCAGTTATATAAACAATACAAGCCTGAGCTTTAAGGCTTCTGGCACAACCTTTGCCGACGTCACCGTAACCGCATACGACCACTTGTTTACCACCAAACATTATGTCCGTTGACCGCTTAAGGCTAAAAAGATACATACATAATAAACATACATTGAAATGGTATAGTAGATCCTCTAAAGTAATCATGAAGACTTATTTGTCAATATTTCTGATGTCAAACTTTTTTGAAATAAAGCAAACAAAAACCCAAACTTGGCATAAAGCAAAACTAAATAAAGATTATTTTCTTGAGATAGATATGATTCTCATATTCTTTTCAGAGTGAGAAAGTGCTTGAGTTTAAAATCACCATCACTTCCACTTCACAAATATTTGCTTGGGTTAAATATTGTTTTTTGCATTTAATTTATTTTTTCTATTAAAAACAATTATTTTTTAACATATTTATGTTTCGATAACACGAAATTTTGTGTGTTATGACAGAAAAGTGTCCCATCCCTAAATAATGGTAATATGACAACATTGTCTACATCAAGAACTAAACCATAGTTTCCACACCTGATGATTTTATATCAGACATCGTAATATGACGCCGGCAGAGCAACTGTCATTTTTTCATTAATATCTACACAAAGGGGTAGACGTTGATGATTTTATATTATGATGAATTAAACAAATATTTTAAAAATACTTGCCAAAAATTTCATATTTGCGTGTTGTTTAATTTTTTGTTCACAAATTATTGTTGTGCCACATTTTTTAAACGAAAATTGTGTAATAAATAAACGTTAAATGCACAATAATACATAAAATTATATTTAATATCAAGATGAATTCACCAGGCCGTGAGCTCTGATGATTACATCATAACGCTACCATAATTTAATAGATGTGGTTTATACGTGATGAATTTTCATCTTAATATCAATTTGACATTCATCATGATATTAATTCATCAGGTGTGGACACTATGATACCCCTTTCAGACATCGAAAGTTTACTTTGCAATGTCTTAATTCAGCTCGAAGAAAGACAGGAAGAGATAGTATTCCTCCCTCTGTCTTTCGCTCAGCTGTGCAAAATAAACTTTCCGTGTCTAAAAGGGGTATAATTTTGATATAATGAAATTTAGTGTCATTTGTTTTAGCAATTTTGAGACTTGGTTTTTCGTATTGCTTATTAATTAATATTAATACATACATTAAATAACAACACCACGCATTTTTCTATTGCAGGAAAAGTTCTAGTGATGAAGACATATACACTGGGCACTAAACTACGACGTCTTCAGCGGATACTAGTCCCAATGTAACATGGTCTGTATTGTATAGCAGAATCATCCGCGAAGTCAAATAACCAATAAAACGGCTACTAAGTACAGCTTTGAAAATTTAATATGCCTAATTGACACCAGAGGCGCTGCAACACTACATTATTAAAAAAGTGCAAAAAAGCAGAGTTGTACAAGAATGAAGCTTTTGTTGTTTTGGACACAAGTGAGCTGGACTCTTAATTTCACCCTTCCTTACCAGCAGCCTACTCTCCTAACCTAACCTACTTAAATGCAGCTAAATAAGCTTGCAAATCATTTTTTTATTTAAAATTTTTTATTTATATTTCGATTACTGCACAACACTTTTAGCACCTTTTTATTTCGTTCACATAGCTCTTATCATCAGAACGACTTGTCGATTGTTGTCAATCTGACTAAACTCGTTTGGAAGATATCGTTGACGAAAAATTTAAAAAAAAAGTTGTTTATAATAACCTCAAACGGCTTTGTCAAATTAATTTTAGAATTCACTGATTCTTATAGAAATAAAACGTATATCGGATGCCTTTTTTGACCGAAATCTGTAGCTTAGCAGCAAGTTTTATACGATATATACATATCGAGTCATTACCGCACAAAAAGCTTAAGTAACAAAAACAAAACTTTACAGGAGAAGGTTTTTTCTAATTATCTTCGCTGTTATTTCAGTTAATTCATTGAATTTTGGTATTTAGGTGTTGTTATGCTAAATATAAGTAACGCAACGAATTTTAACTAAATAGTACTATGATAACGGTATCTTTTGTCCCTTAAGCTTTTTTTGCTGTCTCCCTGACAACCTAATGTGTATATTTTTGTGTTGGTTAAGCTAAAGAAACATTTTTTAAGAAGAAGTAAATATCAGTTTTTTACGTAAACTTGTCTCCAAATTGCTTAATTATTGGCTTCTTGATTGGCTCCATGTAGTGAAGCTTCTACAGACTTATCACTTTTCAAATTAAATAGTTCGAAGTCCATATACTCTGTGAATAAATTTTTAATAAATTGCTACGTACCTAAACTGAACTGGCGACTATCTCAGTTTTTTTGCCTGGATCGCGTAATCAAATTTAAATCAAAATAAACTGTTTCAGGGTTATCAAAATACCCATATTTAAGACATATGGATGATTTTTCTTTTCAAGTTGGGAAACATAGCCTTTAAAACAATGGTAACTCACTTCAATACAATCATATTTTTTGGATTAGGTATAGATTTGAATAATGGGCTTTATCGTGATTCGCGTATTTCGACTTCGACTAAAAATTTGTTCTATATTAAAAGATACTTTATTTATTTATTTTTATTTTTTTGTAGAAAGAATTCTAATGATTTACATAATATTTGTATACCAGTATATACGCAGATTTTTTGAACCAAAATATGTTTTCCTCTAACGCCTATATATGCACATATTACCTTGTAAAATAATGAAAACGAATTATAATTATCGCTATCCAATTTTTAGCGAAAGCCGTTGAAAAAAGTCTGTCCGAAAAAACTTAGTTTCATCCCATTAAAGGACTATGATAGGCCATATTTAGGGGAAAATTATGCAGAAGAAAGATGTTGCGGTATCTATTCTAAACAAAAATGGTTATAAAAAATTTTCGGAATATCGCCGCATTTAAAAGTTTTGGTGCCAAAAGTGTTTATAGCCAGGATAGGTTATTTTTTAGGTGAAAAGTGCAATACGCATGGCCGATAGGTATGCGAGGTATCAGTGCAATTTTTAGACACATGTGATTTTTTATGGCCGGTCTATCAGAAACTGCCGGTGGAGCGAATAATATATTTAATACTTTGGGAAATTTTTTGGTGGTCTAATGTGTATTGAAGTTTTTTAGATGTGGGTGTGTGCTTTCAGAATAGGCTGTGCAATGTTGAAGTCGTCGCTAGTTAATTATTTTAAAAATAGATAAATATTAGCAATGCAAAAAATGCTAAATAAATTGCTCAACAATTGCTAATATCGAAAATAAAATATTTGAATCAAGTTGGTTAGTCGAAAAATTGCAATAGACCAAAAAATAAGTAAACTATTTTTCTTTTACAAAACAAATATGTTTGTATTTAACATTGTATGTATGCATATATGTCGTCCGATGTCGGTGAAGGACATATAATATTCGGCTAATCCGAATATTATATCTTACTTGCTTTATTTTCAAAAGGAAATTTTAGCTTAAGTAACATGTTGCTGTTACAAAAACTGTAAACAAAAAGCAATGTGAGTCCGATCACAGAGGAGATGTGTAAACATCTAGTAATGAATTTTTTTTTTAAGTTGGAAGTACTTGTGCTTTTAGTATCTTTTTTTAAATTAATTAATTAAAAGTATCAAAACTTTCAATATTGTAAATACATATGAATTTGTTGGTTTTTGTTTGTTTTATTAAACTTATTTGGTTAGTAAATGGGCACACTGCAGTATATGTACATATATGTACTGCATTCAAAATTGCAGTAAGCAGTAAATTTACTGATTACTAAAAAAATTCAGTAAATTTTTACAGCTAATGAAATTTAATTTGCATTACCAGTAAAATCGTAGGGCCGTAATCATAATAAAATTGTAGCAAGTGGCAAAGTTTTTTCATTCAAATTTTGAAACTTTTGTATGAAAAACATTTAGCCACTTGGTAGAATTTCATTATGAATACGGGCATTACTGATTACTGAAAATTCAATGCACCACATCATATAACAAATCATTTAGGCAATTTATAAAAATTGTAGAAAAAAATTTTAGTAATCAGTAAAAATTTACTTTTTAAACATTTTTTATTGTTTTTACTGAAACTTTAGTGGTACTGCAGTGCTCATATATGGTAAATGCTTTTACTTTTACTTTTAAATTCTTAATTCCTGTTGTTCATCGTTTAGTTGTTGCTGTTCTTGATGTGTACGCATTGCAATTATAATAAGTTCATTAATTTTTTTATTTAGCTTTCTTCCTTTTTAAAGTTTTATCAGTTTAAACGATTTTTTTTCAGTTTTATCGCTTTTTTCTCGTTTTTGCGTTTTTTTTTTCTCTTTTTGGGTTTTTTTTTAATTTTCGCAATTTTTTTCATTTTGGCGATTTTTTTCTGTTTTTTTGGGTTTTTTTTCATTTTGGCGATTTTTTTCTGTTTTTCGGGTTTTTTAATTTAGGCGATTTTTTCATTTTGGCGATTTTTTTTGTTTAAGGATTTTTTTTCATTGTGGCGATTTTTCCGGTTTTTCGCGATTTATTTTAGTCCTAGAGATTTTTTTTAAATTGGTGCTTTTTTCGTTTTGGCTATTTTTTTTTGTTTTTGGCGATTTTTTATATTTGGTAATTTTATATTTTTTTGATTTTTTAGTTTTACCGTTTTTGAAAATTTCAAGAGTTTTTCTCTTACGGTTTCCAAGATACAGCAAGTTGTCAAAATTACAAATTAACTGATGGAACACCCATTTATTTAAATTTTTTAAATTTAGTGTTAATTGTTGCAGTCTGTATAAAAATACACTAACTTTTAAAATTTCAAGTGTATATATGTACATACAATTTTATGTATATTATATGGGATTTTAACATTTTTCGTTGCTCGTTTTGGAACACCCTTTAGTTTTTAACTCTCATGCATTTGTTGTTGTAGTGGCCAAATGTCTACATATTGTGTCCAAATTTCAAGTCCGTAGCGCTTACGGTTCATTTTCACCTTTGGTGTACGGAAATATACAGAAAAATAACCGGCGGCGGCGCACCGTCGGCTTCGAGCCGGTCGACTTGTTTCTCTGCTTGGTATTACTTCTTTCACACACTAAAACACTCATACATAGCTCACACCGATTTGACAATGCTGTGAAAGAAAAGCAAAGAAATCTCAGCAAAGAAATCAAAGTCAAAAGATTTTTACCCCCTAGCGTATAGATTTTTACACATCAAAAATAATTTGTACTTAAGCTTAAATTGTTTTTGCTATAAAATTTAAACGGTATATCCTATGCTTGTAAAATTTTGATAGATAATGGCAATGATAACAAGTTACTGATTTTTATAAAAAAAAACGCATTTCGAAAATCATGTTGGTTAAGCTTCTTCGGCGGTAATGGCTCGATATGTATGTGCAACAATTTTTTTTTTTTAATTTTCATTAACATAGTGTCCACACCTGAAATTTTTTTTATATCATGATGAATCAAACAAATATTTGAAAATTTTTGTGCCACCGTTTTTAAATGAAAATTGTTTAATAAATAAACGTTAAATACACAGTAACACATAAAATGACATTTGATATCAAGATGATTTTATCAGGCCGTGAGCTCTGATGATTATATCATAATGCTGCCATAATATTAATAAATAGAGTCTATGCGTGAAGAATTTTCATCATGATATCAATGTGACATTCATCATGATATAAATTCATCAGGTGTGGACACTATGTTACAATGCCTATTGAGTCTCATATTTTTCAGACCGCTAAGACTATAAAATTTACTAAGATAGATCAATCAACTCTTAATACTAATATTACATTTTATCTTTGGGATGACCTCAAACTGCTCTTGTTTCATTAACGAAAAACTAACATGAAGTTAGCGTAAGTGACGAAAATGAAATATGTAGGTGTTAACGAGTTCCTCCATACAATATAACACTTGATGTAGTTTTCACCACTTTTAAATTATAGCGCGATTTTAAATGTGAAATTGTATGACAAAACGCGTTAGCGTTATGCTAATTTCATGCCAGTATTTCGTTGCACTCAGTGTTTTAAGACCTTATCATTACAACAACATACATACAAATTTGTTGTAGGATTATTTTTATTTGTATATTTATGGAGTTTGATGGATGGGGTAAAATCAGATGCGCTGATGAGGCCACTTAGTATTAATACACTTTGGATGTGCATAGGGACATAAAAGTTTTAGTGTTAACTAAAATAAAAATAAAAATTTTAATGAATTAATCAGAATCATCTTTTTGCACTTCTACCTTTTTGTTTTGCACCCTAATATACATAAATATGTATCTTTTGTCAAAAGTTTGAAATAAACTAAGAACAAAGTTCTATCAGAAAGGTGGCCCATTAAGTCTTAAATATCATTATAAAATAAATCACCTGTCCAAAATGGAGTCTTTAACACTAAAATAGTTGTCGAATTTCATTTTGGTGACAGAATCGTTAATGTTTATGGCAGGTACTGTAAGTTTTCCAACTTTTGACATGTGGTATAAACGATGAACACCGGTGACACTGTCCTCAACAATACCTCTTATTCCTCTAAAAAGGTCCGGATACTTTTTCCACATTAAATGAGTGGCATCGCCTCCATCATCTAGAATCATGTTTGGTTGCCAGTCTTCAAAATTCACACATTTATCAAGGCACCACCAAAAATCATCTTCTGTCTCACCTCTCCAAGCGTATATGGGAACGCTAGCCTCTGCTAGAGCAGCAGCTACAGCATTCTGAAATTGAATTATAAATTTATTATTAAAAACACAAGAGATTCCAATATCATTTTACCTGAGTTGAAAAGATATTGCATGCAGTCCAACGTACGGATGCTCCCAATTCAATTAATGTTTCTACGAGAACAGCTGTTTGTGCATTGATATGTGTACAACCCACAATTTTGGCGTTTTTCAATGGTTTATCATTACACGCCCGTTTTCTCAGGATCATTATGCCAGGCA
The DNA here is from genome assembly GCA_949987645.1 of Tachina grossa. NCBI lineage: Eukaryota > Metazoa > Arthropoda > Insecta > Diptera > Tachinidae > Tachina > Tachina grossa. The sequence continues at coordinate 121,239,550 of OX465274.1, read as the reverse complement.
TTTCCTGCTCGGCAATTTCTATTTCCCTGCGTCCAAAAGAATGTTGATTTGCTAAGTTTTTGACGCAAAAATCCGAAAATCCACTACTGTTGCGTTGTTTCTTTTCTCGAGGAGACGTATCATCTTCCTCTGAACTTGCGGTAAAACCAGCTAAACATTTAATTTTTTTATAAACGAAAGATTTTTTAATCATGTTTGTTAATTAAGGCTGTTTAGTGTTTAAGATTTAATTGTACCTGAACTCAAAGAACAAGTTGACGCAGCAGACGAACGCCTTCGGGTTTTGCTGGCAAGTTTTAAGGCTTCTGGTTGCACAGATTCTTGCTGTAATGAGCAGATGAAAAAAATATTTCATTAACCCTAGAGTATTAAACATATTTTACATATGGTATAACTAATAATCGTCGATTCGAAGATGTCTTTTTTAAAAAGGTTTTTTTGTAAGATATAATCCAAAACTTTTGAATATTATTGGATTTGATGATGTTAAAAAAAGGATAACATCAAACTTCGCATTGAACATATATGAAATATGTATGCATATGTATTTAAAATTTCTGTAAATACAATTCGTTATGTTCATAATTGTGAGATCACAAAAACAAAAGGAAGTAAAATTTATTATTGCTAAATTATGAAATCAAAAACAACTAAAATATAAACAATGTAAAAAAATAAAAGGATTAAAAAATCAGTCTGATCAGGAGGCATAAGTACAATTTTGACCATCAGAACATGGTAGTCTTTGCCCAGAAATTTATTTTCAATATAATAATGTTCGACATTTGAGCAGCTGGCAGCATATTCAAGGAAATAATGTCCTATTCGATGTCGTTGGAAGCTTTCCGAATGTTCATCGTCATTTAAAACTACGTCAACATTGTTTGTGTCACTTTCAGTCCTCTCTTCAAAATCAGAATCATCGTAGGTCTCAAAAACTTTGGTACTAATAGTATGTTTCGCTCGAGAGGTGTGTCCAACAGCTCTTTTTGAACAACTTCCTTCTATTCAGTGATGCCAGAATTCCTTCACCAATAATGACTAAATGAAGACAAAAAAAAACTAGCTAAAAAATTTCTAAGCCCCATCGAATGCAAAAATCATGAACTTTAATCTAAAACTAAAAGGTATTTCATATATTATTTTTTTAAAGCAAATCAGGAACTTTTTTAAAGTAAATAAAAACAATAAATTACAGTAATAAATAAAATTATTTTTCTTCAGGTAATCAAGAAACTGCGCATTTAGTGCAAACTAGCAATACTTGCGGTACGTCTTCTATTTATTTGTAAATTCTGATATTCAGTCTTTAAATTTGTGGGTTACTAATCCATTCCTTGCGAAATTTTTGTTTATACTTTTTGTTTATTTTCCATTTTTAACCCCCGACTAAAAAAAGGGGTGTTATAAGTTTGTAGTGTGTGTCTATGTATCTGTGTGTCTGTCCGTGTCCACGTACAGGCCAAACGGCTGGACCGATTTTCATTTAGTTTTTTCTGTTTGAAAGATGACTTGATCGAGAGGGTTCTTAGCTATGTTTGAAGAAAATCGGTCCAGCCGTTTAGAAGATACATATAACATCTTTTCTGAAAAAAGTCGGGGGTTTTTAAAAGTTTTCATTTTTGTTATATTTATTTAAACTTTAATTCATATTTTATTTTCATTAGTGTAAAACAAAAATGATAAGAACGGAGTACCAAATCTTATTGTTACCATTTAGCCATCTCTTTCATATAAGCTCTTTTAGACTTGCAATTTTTGTTGCAGCAATTCTTGAATATGTGGTAGAGTATTGAAATAGAAATACATTTTGTGTATGTGTTGCGGTAACAAAAATTTAAAGTTGGAACCGGGATTTATTGATATTAATGCAAAAATAATAACATATTAATCTATAGTATTTTCTGGTAGTAAATAAGTGTTTCTTTGTTGCGAATATAAATATTTTATGAAAAATCATAAAAAAATTTCATATCTGCAAAAATGGCTAAAACATATCTAGATAAAAATAAAAATGACTAAAAATAGCTAATAGCTAAAATCATAGCCAGAAAATGGCTAAATTGGCATCACTGCTTCTGTTGGACAAAAGTCCTTTTAGAAACATCCCAGCGGGAAAAGTGGTCATAATTACATAATAATGGGAGAAATAATATACTATTTTTCAAAGAAATACAATGCATTCCCTTAGAAAGAAGAAGGTAATTTGATCGAACATAACAAGTTCACATTGATTATTAGATCTGCAGAAGAAGGAATGTACGCATTGAAATAATTCATTACTTTCCTAGGATATGTTCTGTGTTAACATTAATTAATTAATTCTGGAATGAAAATTATGTATGCTGTGCATTACTTTCTACTTTACGATTCATTACCACAGGCCCATGGCTATTAATTTTAGTTAATTTTAATTATTATTTAAGTTTAAAATTGTTTAAACGCACTAATAATCCCAAATTAATATGTTACTTATTAAGTAAAATATTTTTTATTAAAAATACATTGAAATTTATTATTGAGGGGTGTAGCTGGATCATATGCGCATTTCACTGTTGCTAATGCAGATCATCAGGGAACCTTTACCCAAAGCTTCTTAGAACAACTAGAGTTATTATGTTATAAACTTTCATTTAAACAAATGAGAAGCTTAACAATAAATAACTAAGTTGAAACAAGAACTCAATAATCAACATGTTTTTTATTTTTTTACTTTTTAATTTAAATTTTTTTAAATTTTAGTGTTAGTTGTTGTAGTCTTTATAAAAATACACTAATTTTACAAATTTCAAGTGTCAATAGACATACATATGTACATACAATTGTATGTATATTACATGGGATTTTCAAATTTTTTTTCCTTGTTTTGGAACACCCTTTAATTTTTAATTCTCATGTATTTGTTGATGTAGCGGCCAAGGTTCTACATACTCTGTCAGAATTTCAATTACGTAGCTGTTACGGTTCCTGAGAAAATAGCGTGCGACGGACAGACGGACAGCACAGCGAAAACAATAAGGGGGCCTTTTGACCTTTGGTGTACGCAACCCTAAAAATAAGCATGTCTTATATGGTAACAATATTTATGCTGTTCGATAGGTAACAATCTAATTTAAACCAGTTTGAAAGAATTTTCAAGTCATAGTTCTTATTTAGCCCCACGGGGTAAAAGTCAGTTAGTTGTTACGAATTTTCTTGCTTTGCGTGAATGTGGTGTTTCGACTAGCTCAGTTAGTGTTCTTCACAGGGGCGGTTTCTCAACCCTCACCACATCCCAGATTCGAACAACAAAAAAATTTGTTGTACGGTTTTAACTAACTAATAACTTTTGCACTAAAAAAAAAACAACTCACAGTGCACCGGAAAATGAGAAACCAACATACACCTTTACTCTGGGAAAGCTAGAACACCCAGTACGTCTCGTCCGTACCCTACCCTTGCCATCTTTCATATCTTTCTCATAGATGACCCCTAATTATTATTTAATATTCAACTGTACTACTTCATTTCACCTTTTCGTAATCAGTCCATCCCGAACATAGGTTTCTGAAATCCTTATATAATATTTTAGTGACGAAACATAATTTATTATTTAAAACATTATTTTACTATACCATACATATAAATTTTAACTTAAATACTATAAACTACAACACCAATAATAACATACTTTTTCTTATTTGTGGTTTCTAGATCTGTTCACTATCTTAATTTATTCTTTATAGTATATTAAAATATTTAAACCTTCATTAAAATAACTATTTTCTTTTCAATTTCGCAATATCTAAATTATAAAAAAATAACGTATGTTAACCCTATATTACCTTAACTAGTCTAAGTATTTAAACTATTTTTAATATTACTATATAACAAGACAACAAAAACTTAAATTTCCCAAGCATCGATTTAGATTAATTGGGGCTATTTTATAAAATGTTTGCCTCAACAAAGAACGGATACGTTAATTTTCTATTTCCCTAAAAGAGCTCTCTGAAGGTTATTATTTTGACTCACTCACTATTAATTTCTTTGGTGAATAAACCGAGTCCCTAACATTAATTTTCTAGAGCGATCCTTTTACAATATTTTATAAATTGTTCTACACACATTTTACACAAAACTTACCTTTATCTACCGCTTGTTATTCTGACTCTTAAAAAATCTTCTTAAATATGCCTTGCCCTATTACTTATTTTGTGACCACTTCCTTAGTTATTATCTGATAAGTATGATTTCTGCCTGGCGTTTTCTCATCACGTATGGTTTGTGTCTAGGGTTGTTCAACAACCCCGTATTTTGTAGACCCAAGTTCGATATCAGGCTAATAATAGTATCGTACAGAAAGAGCTTTCTCCCACAGGAACTACCACTACGGCTATTTCCTATGTTGCCACTAGGTACGATTAAAATGTATTACTTTTATCAAAAAAATTTTACCTTGTGTTGAGTCAATTCTTCTTAGAAAATCTAATGCAGCAATCATCTTCTTGTGGGCTTCTTTCCGACTTTCTCCTCTTTATAACTTTTAACACTTTTCCTGCCTTCGGCTGAATTTTCTTCAATCCTGGGCTACTTTACTTGTTCAATCACTGTTTTAATACATATATGTATATTATTTTTTTTATATTAAGTTCCAATATTTCTTTCCTTTTCGCATTTCGATTTTAATTTACGATATTTTATAAAAAAAACACTATATATTTATGTATACGCCGCCCCAATTCTGTGTTAAAGCCTAGGTCACTTTTATATATTTTTTTATTTATTTTTTTTTTAAACAAATTTTGTTTTAACTAAACCAAGTGTTTCTTTTCCTTATAAATTTTGTTACTTTCACTCTGATCACACTTATTCATCTGTTTAACCTTGACAAATTCTACTTAACTGATACTATTCTCTGAAGTTAATTGCCTACATTAAACAATAACAATCTAAAAACAAACAAAAAACATCTACCGAAACATAACGCTTTTTTTTATAAATGTTAGGTTTCTTTAAAACACATATGTATACAGTAACAACACTAAGGTCAACGTCTCTTTGGCCTTGGACCTTATTGTTTTTGTTCTTTAACATTATTTCATATATCTTGCTCATTTGCTCTGTGAACATGTTGCAATGCACTGTGCTTGAAGGTGGCATCTCCACTTGATACCCAAAATTTGCAACCTTGTCAATAAAAGCTCTTTTTTCGGACAAGAATTCCAGTTGACAAATGAACATCTGTTCAATATTAAAACACAGACACATTGGCTAAATACACATTAATCCGATTTTCATTTTCCTACTTCAATCCATAAATAAAATCTATACACCGAGCAATCTTTCAAAATTTAAGGCAGACCACTTCAATATTTTACATACTCCACACAACCAAGCTTGCATCAAACCAATTTATAGGAATTTAACGCCACTCTCCATTACAACAAAAAACAAGTAAGAGTGCTATATTCGCCTGTGCCGAACCTTTTATACCATTTACTAAAGTGCGTTTATGTAGTATAGAGATACATACATAAGCACATAGTTACTTTTATGTACAAAGAAAAAAATAATCACTTTCAAACCCTAGAACAGTGGTCGGCAACCCATACAATTGCATTTTACAATTGTGTGAGTGAAACTCTCACCACGATCCGGTGTTGCCAGTGTCTCATTTCACTAATTTGAAATCTCCAAAGGCAAACTTGATATTATTACGGTCAGAAGAAACACAAAATTTTTTATATAAAGAAATGCATCTTTTGTTGTAATGTAATGGTGGATAAAAAGATGGGTTTTGTAGGACGGTTTCTTCAAATAATTTATATGTATTTGATTTTTCGATAAGTTTGAATGCCCAGCATATCAGTGCATTCATCTTTTTAAATATCAAGAAATAATAAGAAAGAAATAAACGAAGGCACTGATGTAAACGACATAACTCGGTTAATTATTTGTATAAGAACTGTCAATAAAATTTTGACGTACACAAAGAATTTTTGCCCTATATGGCTTATACAACAATGCAAAATGAAAGCATATTTTAGATAAAAATATTCAACAACAGGCGTTATTTGAAAAAACTTTGAATGTAACGAGTACAATGAAAATAGTGGTTAAAATTTTGAAGAAAATAAATCATAGAGAGTTAAAAGATTTTTTTCATCTCGACTTTGCCGAATGTGGTGTATGAATTTGTTAATCAACTTTTAACATCTGGTTGCGAAGAAAAACGAAAAAAATTTGCGATTTTCTGCAATAAAACAATTTATTCGAATCTATTTACATCTTCAATATTAATTTCATACGGACAACATTTTATGCGTATTAAATTTTCTAAATGTTTATCTGTTAAGCGGTTTCGGCTTTTAGTTTGAATGTGCTTTAGTATGGAAAATGTTGACCCACAAATATAGGTAGCTCCAAACATTGAATATAATTTTAAAACTTCATTTTTTGCCTTGGGGTATACATCTGCAGAAATACTTCTCCAGAACTCTATCCCGCTAGTTAATGGTAAAGCTAGATCTTCTCTCATTTTAATTAACTCTGCTTTAATATCCTGATTTTGGTGTTCTATATTACATAACAAAGGGTTGTTATGCATTTCAATCAAATTTTCAATATTTTTAAAGTCATGAAAACGATTGTTGTAATTAATTAGTAGAGTCTGAAGCACATTTAGATATTCCTGTAGTTTGCTATTGCTATTTGGAATTTTGCTATAAATTTCAAATGTCCTTTTTAAGCTTATTACATTTTTATCTTTAAGGTTTTGTGTCAAAATTTCAATTTGTCTAATAAATTGTTTTATTGCAGAAAATAGCTCAAAAATTGTTTTGGTGTTTCCTTGTAGCTGTATGTTTAGTTGATTAACAAACTCAGTTATGTCTGTCAAAAACGCAAAATCTAATAAAAAAAACATTATCGTTCAAATGCACCGACAATACTTTGGTATCAGGTGTTTTATTTTGATCCAAAAAACGATACAACTTCCTCACGAATACTGAAAAGTCTTTGAAGACAACGACCTTTGCTTAACCACCTTACTTCTGTATACAGAAGCATATCACCATATTCGGCATGCACGAGATCAAGAAATTCTTTGAATTTTCTATGATTCAAGGCATTATGGCCAGCTCGTATTTTGTTAACAATTTGAATCACGATTTTCATTGTATTAATGACATTCAAACTTTCTGCAAATAATGCTTGCTGGTGAATAATACAATGAAAAACATATATATTTAAACCACTTTTAAGCAAATGTCCTACGAAACCCTCTTTTTTACCCACCATTACATTGGCACCATCAGTACATACAGAGCAAAACTTATTCTTATCAGTAAAGGAAAGAACATTTTCGTTTATGATGTCGAAAATAAGTTTTCCTTTCACACTGTTATGTAAGCTATGTAGGGAGAACATTTCTTCATGTACGTCAAAATTTTTATTGACAGTTTTTACACAAATAATTAACTGAGATATATAGTTTAGATCAGTGCATTCATCAAGGCATATGGAAAAAAATTGGCAATTAAGCATTCTTTTCTTAATATTTGAAAAGATAAATGCGCTGATTTGCTCAGTACGTCGAACAATTGTACGAGGAGAGAGGGGAATGTCATTATAAGCATGCGAATGTCTTCAGATTTGTCACCAAAGCATTTTAATACATCATTGCTCAGCTCTTTAAAAAACTCGCCATCTTCAAAAGGACGGCAACGTTTAGCAAGAGATGCAGCAACAACAAAAGAGGTCTTTCTTTTCTTAAAAAACTTAGAAAGCAATAATTTTTTCATAAAAAGCTTTCTTAAGCTGAACAATAAGGGCTTCTCTTGCATCACCAGTAATATTTTCATATTCCTTGTGATATGCTTGAAAATGTCTTTGCATGTCATATTTTTTCATGCGTGACAATGCCCGTTCACAAACCAGACATTCTGGTTTGCCAAAATAATTTTCTGAAAATAAAAATTTTAGTACATTTTCATCACACATAATTTATTATTGTTGGGAAGAGTTTGTCTCTGGCAACACTAATTTTTAACAGTATGCGATGTACACGACCTGCCTGCTTAAATGTTTTAGCTAGACTGATTAATGTTGTTTACTTCTCAACAATGCGTGTGTACACATACGTAATAAAAGAGAATAAGAAAAGGCGCGGCGCCCTTATTTTGCCTACCGCTGCCCTAGAATCATAATCTTAGATTTTTCTGATTACTTATACCAATCTAGTAGTTCTTAAAAAAATATAGAAAGTGTGTTAAGTGAAAAAAAAGGAAATTAAAAAAAATGTTTTATTTAATTACTTAAATGTCCAGAAAAAAAATCATAGTTTCCAGCTCTGGAGCTGTGGTTTTTATTTTTATAATTTTCTATACCAAACTTTTCTTTCCAAACCGTAAAATATATATAATTTATAAAGGAAAAAATAAAAATTAATTAGACTTAGTTACTTTTATATATAAAAAAAAGTGTAAGTGTCCCAACCGTGAACTCATCCTTTTTGATTTTCTGATTTCTTACACCAATCTCTTTCTTTTAAGAATTTAAGAAATGTTTAATTTATAGAAAAAAAGGAAAAATTTGTTTTAGTAAGTTACTTTTGTATAAGAAAAAAGTTAAAGTTTTCCAACCCTGAAAACGTCTTTTTAAATTTTTTAATTTTTTTTTATTTGAAATACACATTTTATTCGTGGTGAAGTATAAAATAAGTTTATTCAATAAAAATAAATAAAAAATTAGTTTACGTTAGTTAATTGTATATATCACAAAAATCATAGGTTTTCCAACCCTGGAATCATCCTTTTTGTTTTTCTGATTTCTAACATCAACTTCTTTCTTTTAAGAACATTAGATATGTTCAATTTATAGAAAAAAAAGGAAAAATTTGTTTTAGTAAGTTACTTTTGTATAAGAAAAAAAGTTAAAGTTTTCCAATTGTTAGTTGAATACATAGTGATGAGAACATTCGGTATATTCGTTCTTGATATAGTTCTTTACTATCGTTGTGTATTTTGTTGTATATTTGCGATATTTGAAGGTCAATTTGCTCAAACTTTTTCTTTATTTGCACTTGGTCTGACTTCAGGATATTCATGGTAGAGTCTACAATTGACGTCTGATTTCTTAAAAGGCTGATCAGATATGTCTCATTTTCCTTAACTTGTCCAGTACGCCAAAAAGTGAATGCGCTATGTTCCCAACTAAATCTATTGCTCCAATTTTGTATCTTCTGCCTGAAAGTAGAGTGCTGCTCATGTGTAACTCACCTTTAGTATGTTGAAAGTATTTGACTAAGTTTTTGCACGTTGAACTTTCTTGTATGTTGACAAATAAATTACTCAACGCTCTTGTTCTTTCCGCAAACATTTCCGATTCGGCCCGAAATTCTTGTAAGTCAAAATCGGCCTGATTACGATTGTCGAAGACGTAGTCGAATGTCGATTTTTTTTTGAAAATGGCACTACGGTTGTCGAAAATGCACAATCTGTTACAATTTTCGTAAAACGGAAGACGAAAACGACTGTCAAAGTTTGCTAAAACAGTCGATGAATTTTTTCCTCACGACTAGGGACACCGCCGCATTCAATTGACACCAATTGTTAGCCGTTGGTTTCATCCGCTAACATGCCGTAAACTAATTTGAAATTTAACACATTTTTTTACATTTATATATTCGACAATAAATAAAAATAACTAAATTCTATAAAAAAAATTCTTTAGTTATTTTAAATATTGGGTAAAATTGCGGAATTTTACATAAAATATTTTATCTGATGTCGGCCGCTGGCATAAAGTTTATGATGCCATTACTTGTTTTGTGTCAGCTGTCGCCGTAAAAATTATCAAGCAGGCTTCATTTTCTGAATATATTCACATATGTTTACAAAAATGAGCTGTACAATGTAAGTATTTGTTTTTTGTGAGTAAATTCATTTAATTAATTATTTATATATTCCAGGAATAAAATAACCACGCAACGGCAATTTGCAAAAATGGTGCAATTATTGGAGGCAAATCGAAATCTTGCGCGAGCGTACAACAGCGGCCTGCAAAAGGTAAACGCTAAGGAGGAATGGGCGAAAATTGCCAATGAATTAAATTCCATTGGGCCTCCCATTCGCCAAGGGACAGAGTGGCTGAAGGTGTGGGCAGACTTCAAATGTAATTTGAAGAAGAAGTTGCTGCACAACAAGGCAGAATGCCATGCAACGGGAGGAGGACCACACAAGCAGTTTACACTGACACCAGTGGAGGAAGCAGCCTCAAGTTTGTTGCAGCTAGAATCCATAGTAAATTCGGAGGGAGTCGAATTTGGAGTCGCAAATACTCCACTTGAGTCCAGCGATTGCCGTATGGACACGACAGTATAAAAGGAGAATATTGAGGATTTCTCGACACCGCGAATGCGGAAAAAACTATAGACAAAGGCTGCAACAGAGAAGACGGTGCTGTTGGAAAACCAGCTGAAAGTCCAAATGGAGCTATACTCCCAAGTGAAGGACTCGCTACAAAATGTGGGGAGATATAATAGGAAAATCTTCAAGATTAAAGAAGAAGAATTAAAAATATACAAAGCTGCGGAGAAAAGAGAAGAAGAAAAGTTTTCATTATACAAAATAGAGCTGAAAAAGAAAGACGATTTTAGAAATAAATTGTTAAAAGCTAGAATGGAGGAGATAGAGATAAAAAAAGGCAAATAAAGCTGGATGAATGGAAGAGCGGAATTCGGGAGTAATTTGCTGATCCCATTTATTTTTTTAGTTTAAGTTTAAAAAGACTGAATACCTGTAATTTGTTTTGTTTTCCTTTTTTATTTTATGTTATAATCTTAATACCTGAAGTACCTTTTATTTTAAATAAACAATGTTTTTAAATATTCAAAGATTGCATTATTCTCTTTCTTATATTTAAAGCAGTGGCGTCTTCGTTAGTTTCATTGAGGTTCGACATTGCTGCATTGCTAGGAATGTCTGCGCTTTCATCAGGTTCTACTGTGGATTCAATTTTGTAGCGAATACATATGTTATGCAAAGCAGCACAAACAGATGTAATTTTTCCAGCCATTTTCGGTTTATAATGCAGTTGCCTCGCTCCTAAAATACATCGAAAAGGATTTTTGAGGACACCAATAGTACGCTTCACTACATTTCTGGCTCCGACGTTACTATTCGCTTAGTAATTTGTTTTACATCTCCTGGACATACCTTCACACAAAACTTGTCAGCTCTTGGCATCCAGGTTAAGCCCAAGATTTTTACTGTTTGACCCTCTGTGCTGTTGAAGTCAATCTTTACTTCTTGCTCTTTTCTTTCAATGCCTTGAAAGAGTTTTGGATGATTGGCATTCCATTTTTGTAGATTCAGACCATGTTTCTTTAATATATGTGTCAGTTCTTGCTGCATTGTCATTGTCACATTCAAATCATCACTACCGCCTATTCCATCATCCACGTAGAAATTTTTAAGTAAAAATTGGCTTCCATAGGGATACTGGGTCATGTTATCCTTGGCAATTCTTTCCAAACATTTTGTAGCTAAATATGGTGCAGATCGGGTACCGTGTGTAATGGTGTTGTGTTGGCAATATTTGATTTGTGTATATGGGTCATCTCTCCATATAATAATTTGGAACCTTCTGTCGGTTGGGTGTATTAGCATCTGGCGAAACATTTTCTCAATGTCTGTTGTAAATACAAAGCGTGGTAGCCGAAGGCGAAGCAGGACTGAAAATAGCTCGCTTTGATTAGTGGGACCTGAGTGCATCAGATCATTTATGGCTAAGCCTGTGAAGTTTTTGTTGATGCATCGAATACTACTCGTAATTTTGTAGTTAAACTATCGGGACGTAATATACTATGGTGTAGAATGAAATAGTTTGGTTTGCATGTGGAATTTATATCAATTTGTGTCACGTGACCCAATTCCTCGTACTCTTTCATAAAATGTATGTATTGTGCCTTGACATCTGGTGCCTTTGCCAGTCGACGCTCCAGTGATAGGAATCGATTGAAAGCTATGTCATGTGACTCACCTAATGTTTTGGGATTGTCAAAAAACGGGATTCTTACCACAAATCGTCCATTTTGATCAATGCTGTAGGTCTGCGCAAAATGAGTTTCGCACTGTCTTTCTAATACTGACAGAATTTTCTCTACCGCCTTCACCTTTTCTAGCTCCCATAGTTGAGCGATGTCTTCCTCTAAAGTTGTTTCATTCTCAATGCACATTCCAAATGTTGCAGTGGAAGATTGGTTTTCCTCAATTTTTCCTGAGATGATCCATCCCAGCAAGGTATTTTGTGAGATGGGCAAGTTGTTGGCCAACTTGATTGGTCCATCTGTCAGTAATTGATGATGGAATTTCTCACCCAATAAAATATCTATATTGTCAGGATGATGGAAACCTGGGTCAGCTAGACTGATGTTATTAGGAATATTGCAGTGATTGATGTTAATTACTTGTGATGGTTGAGGAGAGATTATGTGGTTAAGAACAGCTGCCTTAAATCGTGTAGTATAGTTGTTGACTCGATGATTTACCTTGGTGTTGCTAGTTCCAATTCCACTTATAGCGATTGACGTTGGGTTCGTTGGAATTCTAAGACGTTTGACTAGGCATTTACTTACGAAGTTAATTTGTGATCCAGAGTCAAGAAGCGCTCTACATTGAATCTCCTTTTCACCGGCTCTTATGAGGACCACGGCTGTGCTAAGCAGTATATAGTTATTTGATATCCTATGTTTTTCTGCACTTAGTGATGCGGCTGCTTGGCTGAATTGTGTGGATTTTGTAGTCTCAGCTGAGTGATTGGATGTAACCTTTGAAGTTGGTTGTTGACTGCTCGCGGTTGAGTCGTTTAAATGCAGAAAAGTGTTATGTTTGTTGGCACACTTCATAGAGCTTCTTCAGCTACAATTTTTTGCGTTATGTCCAGGTTTTAAACAGTTAACACAATACCTTTGTTTTTGAACAAACTGAAGTCGTGCTGATGATGAAAGCTTCAGAAATTCTGGGCATGCAAATAATAGGTGTCTTCCATACTTGCACATTGAACAAAGTTCATTGTTTCGTCCTTCGATTGTGATAGAAGTACATACTTTTGCCCTTGGTGTTGAAAATTTTTCCTTTTCGGACATTTCTTCCACTGATTGAAAGTTTCTCTCCAAGAAGATTAAAAAGTCTTTGATAGTTGGCACTTTTCATGGCTGTGCGAGAGACTATTCATAACGGATTCATGTGACCTGATCCAGTTGTTAAACAAGCAAATGGATGAGCAATGGATCCCATGTTGATGTGTTGATATCGAGATTTTGAAGTGCTAATAAACACTCCTTTGTTTTGTCATGTAGGCCCTTATAATTGTTTGTTGGTGTCTTGTTTGGTGTATCTATCAGTTCTTGAATTAACTTACCAACTAATAACCTCTTGATATGATAGCGGTCTATTATAGATGACAATGCCGCATCCATACCATACCATATTTTTTGCACCTTCGGAATTGATTGGTGGCCTACGACCAGTGAGGAAAATAAGTCGTAAAATTCTTGCCATTTTAAATAATTGCCGTCAAATTTTGGTAGTGTTGTTTTTAGTATTGGAACTGAATCGGGCTGATTGTTATTTTGTCCAGAGGTTGGTTGAGTAGTTGCATGGTTGTTAACAGCCTTCTGTACATTATATTCTAATTTAATAAATTGTTCCATCTTGTATCCTTGATTTACGGGCTCATCACTAATTTCACATATTTGGATGTGGAGGTCTTCAATGTTTTGCCATAACCTTGTGGCAATTGGCACATTGTGCATTGTTAAATCGGTTTTTAACAAACGTTCCAGAGATGCCATTATAGCTGCTTGTCTACAAATAATCTTCGACAGCTTATTGGTATCCGCTGATGTCACGTTAGCACATGCGGTGTTGTTGTGGAAGTGGGAAGTGGGCCTTGTGGTTTCGCTGAAGGCTGTGGCACCTTCAACATAGATGATTTAAAGATATATCTATATTGTAGGACGGCCTTCATAATTGCGTAGTAGTAGTCATCGGCAAAGTACTTATGGTCAAGCTGAATGTTTTCCATTAGTCGAATTCTATTATCATTAGATTAAAATTCTGCCCATTCTACGTCCAGTCTTCGAAGTCTCTCTTGAAAGTAGTCTATGGAACCTTTTCTTGTAGCGGAATCCTTTTTGAAGTTTCGGATGATCGTTTCAATCCGTTCTCCAATTTCTTTTTGGTTGTTGACCAGCTCTTCGAAGGATACCATGTTGTATTGAGTTCTCGTGCTCTTTCAATTTTTTGAAATCCTGTGCCTGCTTACAGGATCACTTCGGGGTCACCAAAAAATGTTAATGTAAATTGTAAGGTCTTTCTTGCAAGCACTTGTAGCTTGAAGAATTGTGCTTAATGGGATTCTCACAAGCACTTGAACTTGGAGATAGTTGTGTTATATTTGTTGTCCTCACAAGCACTTGAACTTGGAGGCAGTGTTCAATAAAACCATTGATTTGTTATTCTACTAAACACTAAAATTTTGACTTTATTTTATACATAAAATTAAAGAAAAGAAATGCTTATTCTATATATGATTATTTCTTTTGTTTTCTTTTTTTTGTATAAAATTAATAATTGATAACTTAGCAATGGCCTACTTTTGCATATTGCAAACTGTAATGTTTGCATAAAACATTTTGTGCAATACATACATGGTCATTGACTTGGTATGGTTGCAAACAAAAATTTATTCTTATTGATGAAATCAATACAATAACGTAAACAATAATATATATATCCCAACGAACAAATAAGAAATATATTAACAGTATGCTTGATATTTTTCATATTGTACGTTTGAGTGTGTGTAATATGTAGATGGTAAGCTATTATGTAACCGCATACAACTAATGTTAATGCATGTGTGTGCCTTTGCATGTGCGCAGAAAAATAAAAGATCATACACACATACATGCATGACGTTTGTGCACGCGCTCATGCGTAGAAAGAAGCAAGTATCACAAATTCTTCCGTCACGAAGTATTTTCTTCTTTGCTCTTATACCTACAATACTCAAACAAATTTCTTGCAAACAGTGTTGTTAACGTTTGTTTTATAGGATTTCGCTGTAGTAAAGCATTTGAAAAATCCCTCATGTCTTGAAAGTTCTTATAAGATGTTTTGTGCAGGATACTAATTCATACTTAAATATGAGGTGCAGATGGTGCTGCTGCCGTCTCCAAAACAATTAATTAATTAGCTGGCTACGACGCGACAAATGCTGCTAGCAGCATTTGAAATCGTGTGTTCGTGTAGCTTGCTGTGGTGAATATGTTTAATGTATTAGCGGATAAAACTTCTTGGTTTTTAATATTTTTCCACTGGCTTACTCATCTACACTTGCTTGTGTATAAAATTTCAGCTCTCTAGCATGAACTATACCTTATAATTTTATGAGTATTACCCCTCATACTATTTTAAACTCACAATATTGCTGTGAGCAGTGCTTATAATTCATGCTAATTTATTTCTAAAATATGCTAGACCGAAGTAGATTAAACAGAGGGCTAAAATTTTATGGGAGTGATCACGCCCACTTTTTAAGATGATAGATTAAAGTATTATATACGTGTAACGTATATGCAAGGTATCACTAAAATGGCTTAAGTTAAAAGCTGTATATTAACAGCCTTATATATATAACTTTTTAAGGCTTTATAAAGGGGTTTTAAGACAAATTTTCATAAGAAAATTTTCTTAAAAAGCCTTAATAAGTTTTATAAATAAGGCTGTAAGCTTTCAGGTTCAAGCAATAGTAGCGTGCCCCCCCCCCATTCTAGTAAAAATTTTTGGTTTTTCAGATTTTTCTAGTTAGTTTCTCACCTAGACCTACTTGTGTATCAAATGTCAGCTCATAAGCGCAACTTTTAATTTTTAAATTTTATGGCCGCAGCCCCGCCATCTAAATAAAATTTCTGGGTTTTAAGGTTTTCCTTGTTATTTTCTTACCTATACCTACTCGTGTATTAAATTTCAGCTCCTTAGCGCAACTTTTAATTTTTAATATTTATGGGCGTAACCATGAGCACTTTTCCAAACTTAAGATTTTTTTCGGCCAGTGTTAATTATTTGTGTCAAGTTTCGTTGCAAACGGATAATAATACATACAGAAATAGTACATCTAAATATGCTGAGCCGTAGTACAAGAAAATGAGGTTTAAATTGTATGGGCGTGAAAAATTTTTAGGCTTACCCTATCGCAGTATCTACGCCGAATTTCAATAAAATAGCTTCCATAAAGCGCCTTAGATTTGCGTTTTTAATTCTAGCCTTTATTGGCGTAGACCCGCCCTCCTGTCCAAAATTTTTGGGTTTTAAATTTTTTTTAGTTTATTGCCCACCTAGACTTAGTTTTGTTGCAAATTTTAGCTCACTAGCACAAATTTTAATTTTTATGGGCGTAGCCCCGCCCCCTTGGTTAAAATGTTCGGGTTTTCAGATTTTTCTAGTTCATTGCTCACCTAGATCTACTTGTGTACAAAATTTCAGATCTCTACCTATAGCGGAAGTGCTTCATAATATTGATGAGTGAGTCAGTAGGTCAGTGAGTCAGTGAGTATGTCTTAAAATATGCACATTTGCACCTCCATATCTCCGAAACCTTTCATTGTAAAACTTTCAAACTTTGCATATAATTTTATAATTTTACGGTCGCGGGGAATAAGGTTATTGGGGGAGGGGTAAAAACAGCTCGGATGGCTTATATTATGCAAATATTCACTGCGGCAAAAATCATATCATTGTGTGTAATTTTTAAGTCATGGAAACATAACCATATACGGATAAAACTACGTGATAAAAGACACGGTCTCCCAGTTTTGCCCCAATTCATATACTTTTTTTATGGGCCTCCAATGATTTGAGGCCCGGTGTCATTTTTGCATTTTCTCATGCTCATATCTTGCAACTCGTTCGGAATTTTGATTTGTTCTCTGAGAAAAGTTGTAGCTCTTGTCATAAGGAACAAAAATATAATATCAAAACAAGTAAGAGTGCTATATTCGGCTGTGCCGAATCTCATATACCCTTTACCAACGTATCTATATGTAGTATAAATATACATATGTACATAAGTACATACATACATATTTGTTTTTTGATAAAATTTATAATTTTTTGTTATAGTGCAATTTTTAGTAAGTTTTTTTCGACGAAAGAATTTGCGTGAGTAAAGACCTTCCTAAAATATAATAATAATAATATAATTTTCAATTTCCAACCCTTAGACCATAATTTCAATTTTTCTGGTTTTAATACGAGTACTAATTTATTTCTTTCTAAAATATAGAATATATTTAATTACCAAATAAATATCTATCTTTATTTAATTGGTTCTATATATCAACCAGAAAAAGTTTAAGCTTTCCAGGTCTGGAGCTATGTTTTTTTATAATTTTTATCCCAAACTCTTTCTTTCTAAAACATAATGTAAAAATAATTTGTAAGCTAAATGGAAAAAATTATTTAACCTAGTTACTTCTATACATAAAAAATTAGTTTAATTTTGTACATACAAAAAATATTTAATTTTCTGTCCCTGGAATCATCCTCTTAGATTTTTTTTGATTCTTTATACTAATCTAGAAGTTCTTAAAAAATATATATAAAGTATGCTAAGTGAACAAAGAAAAAAGCAAATTAAAAAAAATTGCTTTATTTATTGCTAATATCCAGAAAAAAAAGCTGAAAGTTTCTAGCTCTGGAGCTGTTTTTCTTTTTATAATTTTCTACACCAAATTTTTCTTTCCAAAACGTAAAATATATATAATTTATAAAGGAAAAGAAAAAAATTAATTAGACCTAGTTACTTTTATATATCACAAAAACTGTAAGTTTCCCAACCCTGGATTCATCTTTTTTTCCGATTTCTTACATCAATATTTTTTTTAAGAATGTAAGATATTTCAAATTTATAGATAAAAAGGAAAAATTTGTTTTTGTAGGTTATTTTTATATAAGGAAAAGGTAAAGTTCCCAACCCTGGAAACGTCTTTTTTATATTTTAATACAAATTTTATTCGTACTGAAATGTAAAATGAGGCCCAATTCATACGATGATTTAAAAATCTTGTTTTATTTTTGATTCTATTTAAAAGTTGGTTCCAAAAACATTTTACATTCATACGATGATTTTTTCCATGTTTCTAGTTTTATTATTTTTCTTCCAAAAATTGCATCAGTGTTGCCAGTAGATTTTTAAAAAATCCGTTTTTTTTCTTTCCCTACATGTTAAAAAATTTACCCCATACGAAAATCTACAAATTTTAGCAATTTAATTTCAAGAGAGATAAATTAAAAACATTTAAGGCCTCAAGGACTGCCAGAAAGCAGTCGAGAGATAGAATCCATTTTATTTTGACAGCGTTTTTTCTTATCCACTCACATATAAATAAATATTCTATCAGCAATGCTACCAAAAACAGGCACTGTGACACCAAAATAATTAGATAAAAGTCTATGTAATTTCAGGCAAAAACAAATTTTGAAACGGGGAATGAGCAAAAATATATTTTTAATATAGTTATTTTTACATTTATGCACAAAAAATGCAATATGAGAATAAAAAATACCTACATTTTGTCCAAAATAAAATATTTTTCCGATATCCCCTATACTCATATATTAGTGACAAAAATACCTACAGGTAACACTGTTTTGTATTAAAAAAAGCTGTTGTCGCATTCAATGAAAAAATAAAATAAAGCAACATAAAAAAAATTAAAATATGTGTAAAGAAAATTAAGAAAAAAGCTCGTAGAACGGAAAATGTGATTTTTTTCTACACCTTTTGCTTTTCTATACCCTTCGCCTACAAACTCTAAAAGTCGTGTTTCAAAAAATCATTGAAAAATCAACGTGTAAGTTTATTTAACCAAAAATTCAAAAAGTTTGTGTTATCTAGTTACTTTTACATGGCAAAACCAAGTTTAAGCTTTCCAGCTCTGAAACCGTCTGCTCGATGTCGCTGATTTTCAATATTAATCTATTTTGGACCATTTCTGATACAACAGTCCAAGACCGAAATCTCTAGCTTTTCTGGAAGCTTCGGAAAACCGATTTCAGGTACACCAGACGGGCAGACGGATATCGCTTATTCATCTTCTCTATTCATAAGGACCCAAAATATATATGTATATGTAGGATTCGATACTAAAACACGTTTGTTTTATACAAAAAGAATATATTTTATTTACAAAAAAGTATTTAAGACTATAAAAAATGACTAAATTCAATGACAGCAAAAAACTTAATGATTCTTTTTAAATTACGAAAAATATTTAAAGCTTCTGAAAATATTATAACAGAGAACTTGATTAAAAATATTGCTACCAGGTAACAAACAGTACAGTGAATATAAATCCTACCACACTCGGCCATCCTAACCGGCATCCGAACCGTATAGCCATTTTATCATACCAATGTAGTTCAAAGTTTCATATAGTCTGCACTTGTCGATTATCATTTTTAACTCCGATATATAAAATTCTTTGTTAATAACATCCTTTATTTTGTCATCATTTTTATCATAATAATTATCTTCAGCGTATTCATCATTTTCATTATGAAAATCATCTCCAGTGTAGTCATCATTTTCATAGTAATAATCATTTTCAATGTAGTCATCATTTGCATCGTAATAATTATCTTTATCATCAAAATCATCTTCTGCATAGTCATTATCTTCATCATATTTTACATGCAAAACGTCCTTCTTTTTAAAATCACCGTCATTAGCTTCCTTTCTTATATTATCCCCATGATCATTATCAGGGACAAGGACTTCATGCATTTAAGAAAGGTGTTTTAGGCGCCTAAAATATGACATTGAAAACGCAAAATATGCACTAAAAACAATAAAATATGCACATATTTTAAAAAAGTTTTGTTCAAAAAAAAAAGTTTTAAATTTACATAAACTAATTAGGGATATAAAAATATTTTATTTTCTGAAGAGGTGCGAATACAAGCCTTTTATATTAAATTTGTACACAAGATTTAATATGTCAATGATTTTTTCTGCATTATTTATTCCAAATAGGCATTTTTCGAGTTATGTTTATATTGCAGCAAAGGAGCGATACGTAAATTGAAAAAAAAGTGTTATTTATTTATTTTTATTTAAAATTTTTCGAACGGGAAGTTCTATCAACTTGTTCTCAGAAAGCTTTGTTGCATTGAAAACAAATCCTTATAACGTATATATATGTAATCAGATCAAATTTAAATAATTATTTTTATATAATGTTACTACTTCCGGCTTTAATAGAAGAAAATATCCTCTTTAAAACACTAAATATTTATTTAATAAAGTATTTATTAAATTTGGTAAGTGTAAACACTTATCAGTCCTTCTATAATTCTACAACAATGCTAGCGAATTAATTTGTCAAAAAACAGTCTTGCATTAATAATTTTTCATTAATAATATATTTTGAAATTTGAATTTTTGAGTAAATATGACACAAAACTTTTAATTATACCAAAATATGACACAAAAACATGCATTTATGACCAAATTATGCAAAAATATTCATTTTCAGCAAAATATGCAAAAATATGCAATTACAAATCGATGCCATTTTTACTCAAATTCAATGTTTCGTAAAGATATTTCGTTCTTGCCATTATCAGGGCCCTATTCCACAAAACAACTTATCAACTTTTCACTTTGCACTTATCAAATTTTTCGACAATTTGCACAACTTTTCGTTCCTCAGAACTGTAAAATTTGATGAGTGAAAAGTTGAAATTGGTAAGTGTAATTTGCAAAGTTTTTGCAATTTTTATGCTCTCTTTGCGATTCCTGTTCCACGTACGTTCTCTCTTGCAAAGTGCAATAACTGTAAATTCTATTTTTGCAAAGCAAATTTTGATAAGTTTGTTAAAAATTTGCAAGGTAAATGATCTCTTTGCAAATTAACAAAATAAAATTCGTTGATAAATCTTCGATTACTTTCAAACATAATAATCATAATACAATCTCACATTGCGTTCGTATGTACATAGATATGGGAAAAAAGAAAAAAAAATATTTGAGCTTTAATTACATGTATTATTATATTATATTTGTATAAACTTGTTTTAAGCGTTATTATATATTCTATTAAAGATATTATTATTATTATTATTATTCAAAATTTGTATTGGGCTTTTTTAAAACTTCCTCACAAGCAGCCTATTTATCTAATAAAAAATTATTTTATTGGTTTGAAAACTAGCAAATAAATTACATATATTTTTAATCATATGTAACTCTGAAATTTTTTTCATTTTTATTTTGCGGATAACTTTAACAAGTTCTATTTAGGAATGCAAAGTAAAAAGTTATAAGACAGAAATGCAAAGATGCTTAAACGTTTTCAGGAACACTTTGCACACTCACTTTGCAGGAGAACGCAAGGACTTTGCAAAGAGCGCAATTCCTTTACAAAGAGTGCAAGAAATTTACAAAGAGAGCAAAGTCTTTGCAAAAATATGCTTAGTGCAAAGTGAAATTTGCAAAGAATATTGTGGAACAGAAACACTTATCACTTTGCCAAAAAATGCAATTTGATAAGTGCAAAGTGAAGAGTTGATAAGTTTTTTGTGGAATAGGGGCCAGGTTTAAGGGAAAAAATATGCATTTGCATGAAACCCCTGTCCCTGATCATTATAATTCAATACATCTAAACAATTATGTTCCCAGTGCTGGGATTCATAATCATCGTTTTCATTTATGATTTCCTTAACGTCATTAATCATGTTTTAAATTATCTAAATCTTGGTCTTCAGAAAGATCTATTTTCGTATTTACTGGTGAATTCTTAATTAGTTTAGGTTCATATTCGTTGATTATTTGCTGGGCATAAGCTCGTATTGACTTGTTTTGAATGTGCGTAATATTCGGTAGCAACCTTTCTTCGTCGGAAATAAACAAGCAGTTTGGTATTTCAATTGACACTTTATCGTCTGTTGATATTGCTGATCTAGTCATTTTTACGCCATCTTGTGAAAAGCTTACAATTGCCTGATTAGTCAAATTCGTGCCTATAATTAAGTCGATACTCACACATTTGTTTGGCAACACATTGCATTGCCCTACGAGCTTGCACTCATCAGCTACTACCTCTACATCAAATACGCCAATTGCTTTTGTATATGCTGATCCGATACCACATACTGTCATATCTGTTTTTTAATATCTGCCGAAACCATTTCCAAAAAGTGTATCTTTTCGAATTTAGTTATTTGACTTGCGTTATCTATCTGTGCCTCCATTTCAATGCCGTTTATATTGACATCTTCACATGATGTTTTGCATTTCATGACATTAACATTAGACCTTTGCATATGTATCTGAGATTTACTACAGCTGTTGGACTTATGACCAACCTCGTTGCATTTGAAACATTTAGGTCCTTTACTTTTCTTTGCGCACATATCTGATACGTGAGATTTTTCGCCACATTTGAAGCAGTATTTATCAGAATTGTCCTTCTCTGACTTTGATTCAATTCTGCGTTGAATTTGGTTATACATCTGCAATATTTCCTTCAATTCAGCAATTGATCTTGATTCATATAAAAAAGCTTTGTTGTATGGCGAGCCTTTTATTCCATCGACAATATAACTGACAGAAGAACTTGTATCGATTTTTGCTTGTGAAGCAATATCAATCATCGTATATATTGACGATATGATTCATGTGTCCGCTTTTTGCCCTCGCGTAACATTCGATGTACAGTAGCACTATTAATCATAAATTTGAAATCTTCTTTAAGCCCAGAAGCAAGCGCAGCATATGATTTTGCTTTAAATTCATGCTCCATGAAAAGTTTTGCAGTACCTGTTAGCAACGTTTTAGCATAGATTAGTTTTTGAAAATTTGTCCATTTTAGTAGACAAGCGTTTTGTTCAAAGTCACCAAGCCATTCGTATATACTACGACCACTTCACCGGAAAACTTTTGCATTAACTCATCAACATCTCGAAATGTAACTTCCGACTGACTTCTCCTCGCATTTTGATCAAAAATGTCTCCAAAACTTCTACGTGGTTGATATGATGCTACTGAGTCACTTATAGAACGTAGTTGCATATCTCGTAGCCGTTGTAGTTTTTTCATGACCCTTTCCTCGAATCGCTTTTCATCTTCTTCATTTTTTCTTCTTTCAGCTTCTTGTCTTACTCTTTTGTCAAACGTTTGTGATTCATCTTCCCTTGTTCTTTCGTCTTGCTTTACTGATTTAGTGAACTATCATATTACCTGTTCAGTGTGTTCTCCGTCCAATCTTTTTTCA
Organism: Tachina grossa; assembly: GCA_949987645.1. Lineage (NCBI taxonomy): Eukaryota > Metazoa > Arthropoda > Insecta > Diptera > Tachinidae > Tachina > Tachina grossa. The sequence continues at coordinate 121,216,227 of OX465274.1, read as the reverse complement.
TATTCAGCTCTTAATCTTTCTTCATCTTTCTTCCCTCTTACAGCTTCAGTCTGAATTCTTTCTTCTTCTTCGAATTTTTGTTTGTGTGCTCGATTTTTCTCAAAAAGTTTGATGCGTCTTATAAACGTGCTTCTATCACCATCGTCCGATAACTTGTATTCCTCACAAGCATCTTTAAGATCCTGATCTGATGCGCTGGCCCGTTCTATCTTTGGTTAAAAAAAAATATTCCGATTTATGTTAAGGTTGAGCCTCCAAATGTAGGATTCGATACTAAAACACGTTTGTTTTATACAAAAAAAAATGAAATTTATTTTAAAAAAAGTATTTAAAACTATAAAAAATTACTAAATTCAATGACAGCAAAAAACTTAATGATTCTTTTTAAATTACGAAAAATGTTTAAAGCTTTTGAAAATATTATAACAGGGAACTTGATTAAAAATATTGCTACCAAGTAACAAACTGTACAGTGAATATAAATCCTACCACATATATATATATATATATTATGGGTCGCATATAAGCATATAAATATTAGGGAAATTACACAGAGAATGACAAACCTATATAATATAACCTTTTCCATTTTTGGTAAAGGGTACAAAAACTTCATCTTCAAGATCAAAATCCCAAAAAATTTTTACAAATTCGATTTTTTACCTTTTCCCCCATGTTTAGGTCCAAAATCAATCTAAAAAATTTACCTAAGATTTCAATAAACAACCTTCTAAAAATTTTAAATTTTAAAAATTTACTTTTCCAATTGTATTCGTAATCTTACTCAAGCTTATTAATATTATTTTATTATTCATCTTGTATTACTTTTATTTATTTATTTTTTATAAGTTATTTTTTATGATTCTAGTACTATAATTTATATGATATTATTGTCTTGCTCTACTAGGAAATCATAAACTTAATAAATACAAAAATACAAAACATATGAACTTCCTAGGAATGATTCTGAACACCGTACAGGTAGCGCTTAAAAAAATTAAATTAAATTAAATTAAATTAAAAAATTTTCGGGAAATTTTTCACTTTTGCGGCTACCTAAACGGTATTAAGAATCACTCTTAGGAAGTTCATATGTATGTTCAAGAAAGTTGTTTATTAAAATCTAGTAGGTTTACTTTTTGTATCCATCGCACAGTGGCACATTTTTGACTGGGTTGAAATTTTTTAATGACATTTTTTTTGTTGGATAGAAGACATCTTAAGCTTCAATTAATTGAATTAACTTAAAAATCGAGCCGTATTGAAGTACACTTCTATATAATTGAAAAATGACTTTTAAAAATATAGGTATAATCGGCCTTAAAAAAAATAAATTTGTGAATGTAGTGATTTAACATTGCATTTTATAAATAGTAACGTTAACTGAACTAAAAAATTACATACTTAATTAAGCCGTCCACCCGGGTCCATTTTATTTTGACCTTTAGCCCTCTTCTCCAATGGACCACTTAGAATACGGGTTTGAAGCTCATAAATGTTTTAAATATATTAATATTGATATAATATTTAGCAAAACTAATTTTATTTTAGTCGTTGATATCCCTGTGAAATTTTAGGGCAATCGGTCCACATTTACTCATAGGGCCCTTGTAAGTCAAATTTCGTAAAATAGCCTTGATGATCATAATTCAATAACAAATGTAAGTTCGACAGCTTTAAATGTTATTATTATATGAACAATTTAAATATATTTTAAACGTAAATCCATAACAGATATGTAGGAGATCCATATCCGAAAAAAGGTTTTACCATAAATTCTAAGAAAATATTTTTATTCCAAATAAAATAAAATTTCTTCCATAAATTTTCAATATTTATTGTGCTTTTTTGCTCTAATTTTTATGTTAATTTGCATAGAATACATTTTTCATTTAACTGTCTTAGTGAAAATTTCGTCTAAGTATGTCTCCTGTTCATCTTCAAGGAGCTGCTTGGCGTCTTTGTCCAATTCCATGGGGGTGGAATTCCATTTTTGTCTAATGCTGGAGACATATGGATCAGAAGTGCACAGTAAAATATTCAAGAGGTCTTCATTGGTACTATATCTAGATATCTTTCTTGTGTTGTGCTCGCGAAAATATCTATAATCTTAGTTCCTTTTTTCTTGCACTTCTTCAGAAAGGTATCCAACCGGAAGCACATTGTGTTGAATAATGTTTTCCCCATGATATAGTATTTTATGGACTGTCGATGGCATATTCCTCCAATCATATTTTTCGTTGTATAGTTTCCCTGTTTCATTAGCATACTGACCAAATTTTCTTGCATTTACCTTTTTATTGCATGATATTACTTGCAGTATGATTTTGTAGCGTTTTATTAATTCAAAATCTACTCCTGTAATAGCTGCAGCAGTTTTAGGATCAGAAAAAAATGTTCTTGCTGTGTTGCCATCATTTGTATTTCCTTCTCCTTGCTTTGGCTGATCGATCAGTAAACCCAATTCTAAATATTTATCTTGTACGTGTTTCTTTTTTGCCTATCTTTTGGCTTTATTTTCGTCACTATTTCGTACTGTTCCTTTAAAATCTAAATCATAGCTTAGCTTTAATATGTGTTCCATAAATCGAATTTTAGCATGGAGTGGGGACAAGCCAAACTCATAGGCTTCTTGGGAAGTGGTGTCTTCTGTTGGAAGTTGACTTAATTGGCTTGCAGTTTTTTTTTTTGCAAATAACACAGCTCGAAGATGATTTTGTTTCAGTTATGGCCTGTGCAACTTTTCCATCAATCATTGTAAGTAACATTTGATAATTTATTTGAATCTCTTGATCGTTAAGTAACAAAGTTATCGGTTGAAGTTTATCTATTTGTTGTTTAAGTTTAGATACTTCTTCTAATATTACATCCTTCGTTTCCTTCTTAAAAGCAAATTTAATTGGTCTGAAATATTTTGTTGAGTAAGGTATTTCATTTTTCCATATGTCAATATCAGTTTCTTTGCTAGTAGATGGCTCAAAATTAATGTTATTTGTTTTTAGTCTTAACGGAACAAAAGATATCATACATAAGTCAGAATCTGATATTTTTTCTGCATTATACTGCATATATCGCATCCCCATTTAGAAATTAATGTTAGGCTACAGTCACCAAGCCTTTTAATATTATCTGCGTCCAATGTATTCAACAACCTTTCCGCAGTATGATTTAATATGTCTTGCAATACCACCTCTACTGAACTTTCTGTAATGTTTATAGAATTTTGTGGTGGTAAATAATATTTTTTAATTAAAACCAAATCTCTATATTCTGGATAAATGGAGCAATGTTTTCCAACTGCCCGCTTTCGCAATTCCATACACTGGTATTTTGTTAGCTTTAAGTCCAGAAATATTGAAAATGCTTCTTCAGATGTAAATTTTTTATCATCGGTTGGTGTTGGAATGCTCTTTAAAATCGTTTTTACACGCTTGGGGCTCGCTTTCATTAATGTGTTTAATGCTTAGTTTCTATTTGTGATGGCTGCAAGCCAAAAACAGTGTTGACAGTATAGCAAAATATGTTAAACAAAATAATTATTACCCAAAAATATTTTTTATTGCAAAATAAAAAGAAATGTACACAATTTTAATGTGTTCGCTTTTAACGCGAACTTTGCAAAAATCGCGAGAATTTTCAACATTCTAAAAAAGCCATACCATTGACTACAAATCGCTAAAATTTTAAGGAATGCAAAAAATTCGGCAAAAATCGCGAAAATTACCAAAATTTGCAAAAACGTATTAACAGCGGGATGATAACAAAGTCTAATATTGTTTAAAAATCGGCAAAACTCTTAGGAAACAAAAAACGTGCAAAATGTCGCTTTTATTGTGAACTTTGCAAAAAATCTTGAAAATTTGCAAAATCGGAAGCAAGCGCTAAAATTGTTTACAAATCGTGAAAGCCATTAAAATATAAAAAGTTTGAAAAAAACTCGAAAAACGCGAAAAAATTGCAAGTTAGCGAAAAGTTGGTAAATGTTTTAAAGAAATTACTAAACCTTTAAATAGCAAAATTCCCAAAAAAAAAAATATAAAGAAATAAACTAATTTGTTTTTATTAGTATTTATTTTTGACCAATTTCCTAATTAATATTCTGTTTGTTTGAGATACTTATCCCATGGGCTATTTTGGTCAGTGTTATGTTTTTAATGATGTGAATAAAACAGTTTATTTCAACTTTTACTCAACGTTTCGCCGATAGTGTTTGTCAACTTCATCAGAAGTACGGTTTTTATTAAATTCTGTTTTATGAAAAACAATTTTTATACATAAGTATGTGTGTTAGAAAACATTTTATAATTATTTTCAATACAAATATGGAGGTTTAACTTACGATTTAAATCACAGCGTCATTAAAAAATTTTTTATTTTGTATAATTTTGATGAACAGCACGGCACAAAATTAATAACATAGTTCTTTCATGAACAAAAATTTGCATTTACTTATCGATTACTTTTGTGTAATGAGTGTCACCTCAATTGTGTTTATTATTTTTTAAGAAAATGCAATGGAAAAGAATCTTATTTCAGCTGTGAAAAATAGTATGTATTATTTTTAACCCCCAACCAAAAAAAGGGGTGTTATAAGAAGTTTGTAGTGTGTGTCTGTAAGAGTCCACGTACGCACCAAGAGGATGGACCGATATTGATTTAGTTTTTATTGATTGAAAGACGACTTGATCGAGAGTGTTTTTAGCTATGTTTAAAAATAATCGGTATAGCCGTTTAGAAGATATCACATCTTTCCTGGATAAATCGAGGGTTTTCAAAATTTTTAATTTTTATTATTACAAAATATGTCCATGAACTGAATAATTCCACAAATTCTTTTAAAGTCATAATTTCACTTTCATGTAATTCACACGTTGATTTTTCAATGATTTTTTGAAACACGATTTTTGGAGTTTGTAGGCGAACGGTATAGAAAAGCAAAAGGGGAAGAAAAAAATCACATTTTCCGTTCTATGAGTTTTTTTTTAAATTTTCTTTACACATATTTTATTTTTTTTATCTTGCTTTATTTTATTTTTTCATTGAATGCGACAACAGCTTTATTTAATACAAAACAGTGTTACCTGTAGGTATTTTTGTCACTAATATATGAGCATAGGGAATATCGGAAAAATATTTTATTTTGAACAAAATGTAGGTATTTTTTATTCTCATATTGCATTTTTTGTGAACAAATGGAAAAATAACTATATTAAAATACATTTTTGCTCATAAAACGATTCAAAATTTGTTTTTGTTCGAAATTACATAGACATTTATATAATTATTTTGTTGTCACAGTGCCTTTCTTTGCTGAGAGAATATTTGTTTATACATATGTGAAAGGATAAGAAAAAACGCTGTCAAAATAAAATAGATTCGACTTCTCGACTGCTTTCTGGCGCTAATTTTTTTGTGTCAATTTGTATGGTAAATGTGTTTATGCCGCAGTTCTGTTTGATCATTGAGGCCTTAAATGTTTTTCATTTATCTTTCTTTACATTAAACAACTAAAATTTGCAGATTTCCGTATGTAGGGAAAGGAAAAAACGGGGATTCTTAAAGCTACTGGCAACACTGATACAATTTTTGGAAGAAAAAAAAGTAAAAACTATAAACATGGAAAAAATCATCGTATGAATGTAAAATGTTTTTGGAAGCAACTTTTAAAAGAGAATCAAAAATAAAACAAGATTTTTAAATCATCGTATGAATTGGGCCTTTCTATTTTTTCCAAAACTGTGTTTATTTGATACAAATATTTATACTACAGCTGATCACAACAAAAATACTTAGCGCATGAAACGTGTTGCATGTAATTTGAATTTAGAATCGCATAGGACGTACAGAAATGCGTACAACGCATAGTTATGCATAGAACGGGATGGTATGGACTTTCAGATTCATATACATACACGTACAACAATATAGCCATCGTGTTTCGCTTATTAAAGGCGGTTTCAGACTATAATACAAGTATTAATACTTTTGACAAAAATGTTTCCCTGATCTATTTTCTGTTTAAAAAATTTCAAAAAACAATAACAACTCAACATGACAGAGTTGCATTTTCCAAAAAAGTATTAATACTTGCATTATAGTCTGAAACGGCTTTAAGCTACATCATTTATTATTGGTTTAGTACAATACGTGCTACGACAATACATTTAAAAAACAAGATGCATTTACATTTGAAGACTGTTTACGCAGCCCTCTATTTCATAAGTCATCATTATACCACTACAAAATTCAATAGGTGCAGTAATTAAGCCACCAGTATTCAAGTCAGATTTAATCCATATTCAGAAATAAATCGAATTCTTTGGCGATTTTGAAAGAATATACATAGGTATGTATGTATGTATGTACATTAGAGTGGCCGTTAATATATTTTTATTGATTTCTTATATTCTCTCCCCCCAAAATAGTTTTAGTTTTATGTAAAAAAAAGCAATGTGAGTCCGATCACAGGGGAGATGTGTAAACATCTAGTAATGAAAAATGTTTTTAAGTTGGAAGTACTATGCTTTTAGTAATATTTTTTAATTAATCAATTAAAAGTATCAAAACTTTCAAATATTCTAAATATATAGGAATTTGCTGGTTTTTGTTTGTTTTATTTAACTTATTTGGTTAGAAAATGGGCACACTGCTGTTTATTCAAATGTAATGCATGTAGTTATTTTACAGCAATGGTTTTCGAACTATACAGCGCTAGCACAATTATATGTTAGTGAAAATTAGTAGCTACTATTGCACACAAGATGGTATTTATATGAAGCTGTTAAGTTTCTCTGTACTTCTTTTTGTCCGTATGAATGACAATCTCAAAGAAGATGAAGACATTTAGTTTGACAAGTTTAGGTTTTTGTTTTCCTTATTTTGCTTTGTTTTAGTAAATTTCTTATTAAAAGTGCAAAAACTCTTTTTAAAAGTTATTAAAATTAAATGTTTTTGTATTAATTTTATTTATTTGTTTTTATTTGCCTATGATAACTTAATGTACGACAATTAGTAATAAATTCAGTAAAGTGCGACTTTGACCCGCGCACGAAGGGTTCGTGCGGACACTTTAGCCTATATAACAAATAGTTTTGGCTTTTTTTCGTTTATTGCGTTTTTTCGGTTTTTGACACTTTTTTTTATTTATGGCACTTTTTTCCCTCTTTTGTCGATTTGTTAGGCTTTTGGCGTTTTTCCCATTTCGGCGATTTATTTTTTTTTTTTTTGTTTTTGGGGTTTTTTTATTTAGGCGATTTTTTCATTTTGGCGATTTTTTTGTTTAAGGGTTTTTTTTAATTTTTGCGATTTTTTTTCATTTTGGCGATTATTTTTCTGTTGGATTTTTTTTCACTTTGGCGATTTTTTTCATTTAGACGATTTTTACGGTTTTTCCCGATTTATTTTAGTCCTAGAATTTTTTTTAATTTGGTGCTTTTTTGGTTTTGGCGATTTTTTTGCGATTTTTTTAGATTTGGCGATTTTATAATTTTTTGATTTTTTTAGTTTTACCGTTTTTGAAAATTTTAAGAGTTTTGCTCTTACGGTTTCCAAGATACAGCAAGTTGTCAAAGTTACAAAGTCAAAATTGCATTAACTGATGGAAGACCCTTTAATATAAATTTTTTTAATTTACTGTTAATTGTTGCAGTCTGTATAAAAATACACTAACTTTACAAAATTCAAGTGTATGTATATTACATGGGATTTTAACATTGTTCGTTGCTCGTTTTGGAACACCCTTTAATTTTTAACTCTCATATATTTGCTGTTGTAGCGGCCAAATATCTACACACTGTGTCCGAATTTCAGGTCCGTAGCTCTTACGGTTCTCGAAGAAATACCTTGTAACAGAGGAACGGACAGCGTAGCGAAAACAATAGGGTTCATTTTCACCTTTGGTGTACGGAACCCTAATAAAGCAATTATTATTTTCACCTTTGGTGTACGGAACCCTTTAAGTGCTAGTTTATAGAAGCCATGTAAAAATTCTCGTCTGCCTATTTATGTATATAGAAAACAAAAACAAATCACTCAAATTTGTTTTTGTTTTCAATATAAATAGACAGGCGAGAATTTGTACATGGCTTCTATAAACTGGCAGTAAGTATGTCCAACAAGAGCTTATACAGTCAAATCCCGATAATTCGTACCCCAATATATCGTAATTCCCGATAATTCGTAATAAACTGTCGGTCCCTTGAAAAAATATCGTTAATTGGTAAAATTTCCATACATTTTGGTCCCCTCGCTAATTCGTAATATTTTTTTCAAATAAAATCTTCTTTACCTCTTTCTTATAAATCGTAATTGTTTGCTAACTACCACTTATAATTCGTAATAAAAACAACAAAAACATGGAAAGAATGATTTTTTGTTTACCGCTATTTTTTGCGTGGGTTTTGCTTCTGCTTGTTTGTGTGTGCGCACGCATAAGACTCTGTCGGTGTTACAAAAACAACAAATTTTTATTTTGTATTTTATTTTTAACAGTTTTTAGGGTTCCGTACACCAAAGCTGAAAAGGAACCCTATTGTTTTCGCTACGCTGTCTGTCTGTCCGTCAGTCCGTCACACGGTATTTTCTCAGGAACCGTAAGAGCTACGGACCTGAAATTTCGACACAGTATGTAGAACCTTGGCCGCTACTATAACAAATACATGAGAATTAAAAATTAAAGGGTGTTCCAAAACGAGCAACGAAGAATGTTAAAATCCCATGTAACATACATACAATTGTATGAACATATGTAAATATATTGAAACTTGAAATTTGTAAAATTAGTGTATTTTTATACAGACTACAACAATTAACACCAAAATTTAAAAAAATTAAAATTAAAGGGTTAATGCAATTTTGACTGTAATTTTGACAATTTGCTACATCTTGGAAACCGTAAGAGGCAAACACTTGAAATTTTCAAAAATGGTAAAACTAAAAAAACCGAAAATTATAAAATCGCCAAACCAAAAAAAAAAAATAAAAAAAATCGCCAAAACGAAAAAAATCGCCAAAATTAAAAAAAAAATTCTAACACTAAAATAAATCGCCAAATTTTAAAAAATCGCCAAAATGAATAAAACGCCAAAATGAAAAAACGCCAAAAATCGTAAAAAATCGCCAAAACGCGAAAATGTCGCCAAAAATAAAAAAAATCGCCAAAATGAAAAAAAACGCCAAAAACTGAAAAAAATTGCTAAAACAAGAAAATAAAGCGTCAAAACTAAAAAAAAAAAAGCCAAAACTTAAAAAAATCGCCAAAACCGAAAAAACGCAAAAAACGCCAAAACAAAAAAAAAACCGAAAAGACCCAAAAAAACGAAAAAAAAAAATGCCAAAACTATATATTATGTGTTCGTACGGAATCCTTCGTGCGCGAGTCAGAGTCGCACTTTACTGAATTTATTTATGCTTTTTTATCGTCTTAGTAAATAAATTAAAAAACGCCGTTAATTCGCGTATTTATTTTATTTTAACCCCATTAAATCGAAACCCCACTAAATCTAAAACCCCTATAATTCGTAAGAAATGACCGGTCCCTTGCTTTCACGAATTATCGGGATTTGGCTGTATCTATAAAATTATTTCATACATATACATATGTAATCAAAAGAAAACTAAACAAACAAAATACATTGAATATGAATGAAATGAATTGAGGGGACCCCTAAAACACAACTTATATCAATGAATTTTTTTTTTGTATTTCTTTAAACAAAATTGAACCGACTTGAGGGGAGAAAATATAAGAAATAAAAAAAAATTATCCATCCAACTAACGGCCACTCTAATGTGCATACATACATACATACATACATATGTACGTGTCACGAAATGGTAGCCACCACGTATGTGGTTCACCGAACGAGTCCTCATAAGAAAATTTATTACTCCATTAAATAAAAGCTCCAACACGAGGGCTTACATTTTAACTACTATAATATTTTTGAAATAAACAGCCAAATTCTGTATAACTAAAGTCAATAAATTGTTGAATGACTACGATTGCTATGTGAGGGAGCTTCAAAATACAGTGCATCTAATTATTCATTTCGTTCCGCCATTGCGGAAAGCCATTTTTTGCGGAAGCAAAATTTGCAATTATTCATTCCGCTGCCATGGTATTTTTCCGCAGTTGCGCGTATTACTATATTGATTCCGCGATGCAGACATATTTTTCTATTTTGCTTACGCTCAAATTTTATGACGGAAAGCGAACGGAAATAACAAAATTTTAAGGAAAATATGCATACATATGTACTAGGCTGATCGACTCGATTTTTCAACCGGTTTTAAAACCCGGTTTTTCACAATACGGTTGTCGGTTTTTTCAGTGTTGATTTTTCGAATGTCGAATAGTCCGGTTTTTTACAATTTAAGAACCGGCTGAGTCGAATACTTTTCGATTTGTACATTTTGCAATAACATTAGTTTTTACTATGTTAAAAGTTAGACCAACGTGTTCTGCTGATTTTCCTAAGCATTTGTTTTAGTGTAATGCTATGTTCAGACGGCAACATGAACCACTTGGTTCGCTCTCTGAACCACGATTGCGAACCATGCCGTTCAAACGACACATTCGTGATTCGTTTTGACAAATCTGTTTGATGCAGTGATGCCAACCTACCCATAGTTTCTAACTTAATATTTAAGTACATAATTAGCTAATTTTAAAATTTTAATTTTAAAAAATTAAATTTTTTTAAATACTATTTAATTTTTTCAATGGTTAATTAAAAATCTTATTAAATTACGTTGAAAGTACGACAGCACTAGAAAATTTCTAAATATTATTGAACGCTTTTTCGCTGTCCAGACTTGCAATTTTTGTTGCAGCAATTCTTGAGTTTATTGTTGAGAGGGGTAAAAAGATTAGGGAGGGGTACACAGTTTCATGTGCTCGTAATTGTTAATTTCAAGTTGCTAGTTGTATTTGACGTTTTTTATAATTTTATTTCTTCAGTTGTATAAAAACCAAAAATATTAGAAAAAGTAAATATAAGTGTTAATTTTTCAGGGAAATTTGTGATGTAATAGAATTTTTTAATGCATAATTGCAAAAAATTTGAATTTCATAATGTGACTTTCCAAAGAACATAAACAAAACATGAAGAAAATTATAATTGCATAAAATAAATTTTATAAAACCAAACGAACGTCATAATGCATTTTTCTATTTATTTATTCCATGATATGAAACTATGTATTGTCCTATATATTTATGAAATTAGAACGAGTTTTTTTTTAATACTAGGGGCTGTCCATATATTACGTAACGCTCTAGGGGGGGGAGGGGGGGGTTCGAGTTTTGTTACGATTTGTTATGGTGGGGGGGGAGGGGTTCTTTGAAAATGTTACGTAAAGAAAAAATTACTAATTATGTACAAAAATACGTATGTTTTTCTCATTTCTTTATTTAATTGATCATACGTGTTGCCTACATATAATATATTATGTACGAGTGAGTATGTATACTACATACATACCCAGTTGTCCAAATCGTCCTAGACGACATTGTCTTGGACGATTCATATACGACATGTCGTCTGTAGATTAAGTTTTCTAATCGACAATTTAAAAGAAATCGGCGTTCATGACTATCTGAACGACAATGTCACACGTTTTCTCTTCAATAAAACTTTGTTGGGTACCATCTGAGCGACAGTCTCATACGTTTTGTCTTCAATAAAGCATTGTTGACGACAATATGAGCGACAATGTCCCTCGTTATGTCTTCAATAAAGCCTTGTTGATGACAATCTGAGCGACAGTGTCACACGTTTTGTCTTCAATAAAGCCTTGTTGAGGACAATCTGAGCGACAATGTCGCTCATCTGGTCTTGTGTGTCCTCGCCGCCATTTGTATGAAAATTTCGTCAACGATTTGTATGGAGTTGTCTTTAATATGTCTTCTACGACTTAACATTGTCTTGTACCCGTCGTCAAAGATGTCTTAAAGACGTGGCCAACTGGGTACATCTGACGAATGTCAACTTTTGATATTCGAGAATTTGAATTCAAATTTTTAAAACGATATCCGCGAATACGAATATTTAAAACGATATTCGCGAATTCGAATATCTATTGTATGTGAAATTTATGGACATTTAATTGGAGGTCTATTTTATTCTGCAAAATTAAATTAAAAAAATGTGTATGGAAAAGCACTTCTTAATTCTGTCCGTGTACATTAAAGTTTATGAAAACTATCCAAAAATTTAAATAACATTTGAAAATTTTACAAAGTTTTTATAATAAATTAAATAAATTGTAGTCAAACTGAACATACACGGTTCTGAATTCCTCATCTTTATCCATTTACATTTTTAAATATTCTTAATACAAGTATGTACATAAAAATTTCTTTTATATTAAACTGCAGAATATATTAACATTAAGTCCACCAAATACATAGAAGGAAATGGTATTTGCAGAAGTTTAGGAAAAGGTTTCTTGCAATTCTCATAGACAAAAAACTCAGCAAAAAAGTTTGCCTACTAGAATGCAAAAAAGTGTATGTACTCTCCAGTCGTGAGTACTTACAATTTGACTGATTAAGCCATTATTTTTGTATGAGAAGTTCAAAAAGTATGCGGTACCCTATACTTTTTGCCTACAAATATCCAAAAGTTAATAGATTACTGATTGCCTAAAAATATTCAAAATATAATGGGTTATTTTATGCTCACAAAAATGCAAAATTTAATAAAATAGCCAAAAATTATAAACAAATAGAATTTTGTAACATAATTATAAGATTTGAACCTTTTTGGGATTGTTAAAAATCATAATTTTACAAAGCAAATATATGAATACGTATATTGAAGAATATGCGAAAATACTTAGATTTTGTAATAAATATTGTAGTAAACCAAAGTTATTTTATTGTTTTCGAAGCTCACTTTCACGATCAATAAATATTTTTTAGATAGATTTCAGCATTAACTAGGAAGTACTACAATAAGTACCTTCATGTAATGATATAAATAAGTTGTTATTTTATTCATTACAAGACAGTCATTATTATACACATAAAATAATTAAATAAATAAGTACCACTCATTACTTTTTAAGTCATTAAAAGAGTACTACCCATTACAAAATCTTCAAATTTTTTTGCTGGAAAGTGTCCTTTCAAAAAATATATTCTCTATATATGTACATGGCAATATCAAATTATTAAGTTTTAAATTTATTAAATAAATAAAAGTCTATTTTAAAATTTCATAAGAATTAAGAAAAGCATGTGTGCAAAGCACGGTATGTACTTCTTTTTTCAAAGGCCAGTTCTATTGCTTTGCAAATCGGACCAAATGTCAGTTTTGAAAGTAATATTTTCCATTGTGTGTAAGTTAGTTTTCAATGTTCCTGACAAAACTTCATATTTTTTATCAACCCAACGAGTCACAGTAGCTCTACTTGGAACTTTACAATGCGGTGATATAACTTTCACTGGGTGTCTAAAACCTTCTGTAACAGTAATTTTATTTATTTATTTATTAAAACCAAAACATCGATGTTTACAATGCATCGATTAACATCGAGCAGCTCTAGTGTTAATGGAACTTAAAAAAAATATTATGAAAACAACAGTGAAATGTGTTTAGGAACTAGATTGTGTGCCCCTCTAATTTTAAGGCAAATGTGTATTGAAAATGTAATGTTGTAGAAGGGACAAAAATTAAGAAAAGGAAAATTGCGTATCTTTCATAATTGACATCATTTTGACTCATTTGATATCCCAACAATCTGTATGTTTAAAGCGGGTTAAAAATGTTCTCTTTTAGAAAATGAAATATAATTCACCATGGCAACCTTTACTGATCCAAGATATAATTTTTTTGTTTCACGCACATTTTAGATTGATTTGAAGATGGCCAAACGGAGTCATCTTTAAGCTCTCTTTCGTCTTTATGTTTGAAATACTGCTCAGTCATCAATACGGAAAACTATAGCAGATTAGAGCTGCAAAACTATCGATGGTACTATCGATAGTATCGATAGTTTTATTTTAAGTGGACTATCGATATTTTTTTCGATAGCGATACTATCGACAAAAATACGCTACTACAAAAGTAAAAAATAATGTCAATAAAAACGGTATGACGGCGACTGTGGAATAAAAAATGTAACATTCAAATTTCGTTACCTGTAAACATAAGATGTCAGTTTGTAACTAGTAAAAGCAAATTGCATAAAAAATACAATTATTATGTACCAACGGCTTTGACACTTGCATAAATTTGGCGGCTGCTCAATTTGGCGACTATTGGACTGTTCCCGCTCTTTACTTTTAAATAAACGGTGACGCTAAATAGTTTGATTCTCCCTACTTGCGGTCTCCACCTGACATGAAAAGACTAACTTTAACATTAACTTAATTTATTGTTATATGTAGACTGCTAAAGTTTATGCCTTTTTCAAGTTATAACATTATGGTTAGTGCAATTGTTTATACAACTCAGTTATAACATCAAGTTACAACAAAATTTCATGTCAGGTGGAGACGTAGAGTTATCTTAAATTAATACTTTTTAGATAACTGCAATAGTTTAAGTAACGATAAAAGAATTTCTTTACTTTTTACTCTTTTTAATTTATTTTTTATTGATCTATGTATATATGTATGTTTTATTTGTTATTCGTCAAATTTTAATACATATCTACATATAAGTATATGCATATACATTGTATATATGTATATTAAAAACATTGGAAAAAAATGTTTTTTTTAAATAACTTCCTTTTTACTTTAAGGAATGATTAAAAAAATTAAGATTTTATATTCGAAAAGTACACATTTGAAAAGAATCAAAACTATCGATAGTATCGATGGCATCCAAAAATACTATCGAAACTATCGAATGGAGCCACTATCGATAGTTTTGCAGCTCTGTAGCAGATTATTTGGCAAAAAACGCATAGCTAAAGAAATAAAAAATTATTTTTTTTAATTATTACAAACTAATATTTGTGTGCCATTCATTTAAATTTCGTTTTGGATTTATGAATTTCTTTATATATATTTTTTAACGAATACGAATATCTAGAAACGGCCGAATGTTTTGGAATTCCAATACACATCACTAATACATACATATAGTTTAGGAATAAGCTCTCTATAAAACCATAATTTTTGGAATTTTTGGACACTTGGAAAGAAATTTAAAAAATAATTTCGCCAATATATGAAGTACTTTCATACGTAAGCTTATTTAATTTTTGTCTACGCACTGTGCTAGTCTAACAAATGAATTTAAAACAATGAATTAAATTTAATTTTTTTTAATAAAAACTTTAAACTGTTTAATTTATTTTATATCTCATTGTTACGTTATTCCTGTTGGGGAGGGGGGTTCACAGTTTTGTTGCGATCTATTACTAGGGGGGAGGGGGGGGGGTAAAAAATCGGGGAAAACAGCGTTACGTAATATATGGACAGCCCCCTAGCACATGCTGTTTTCAACACGACCACATGATGTTAATGTGTATGTTTTCAATAAACACACACACGCATAAAAACAAATGGCACGCTCATAAAACTTAAGTATTATACAAGGTTGTGAATTTAATTATTATTTAAATATGCACTCAAAAACACAATTTCGTATTTAAATATAACTTAAAAGTAATTACAATTTGGTAACCAACTCAAAATATTGGCATTAGCACTTTTCGGACTAGATTTAACCTGATTTCAGACACTCAAAACTTTTTAATATTATCTTTCAGAACTTTTTTTAATTTTTGTCCAATATATATATTACCCCCTGTTTGTGTAAAACGTTTGAATTAAAAATCTCGCCGTTTTTGTAATAGACTAAAGGAAACTTGTACAACTTTTCTTTAATATATTACATAAACGCCAAGATTTCTAACTCAAACGTCTTACACAAACAGGGGGTAAGTTATAATCTTTGTGCACTTTTTCTTCCTTTAATCGAATAATATCGACTTTTTACTTATTTAATTTTGCTAGTTTGCTTTATTAATTTCAAAAAGAAGAAGTTTATAGAAGAATCTTTTATTTCTTCCAAATTGTTTGTGCTTTGATAAAAACAGATAATGTATGTTTTAGGAAGAGCGAGAAATCGAAATTTTATTTTAAAACTACCAAATTTATATGTAAATATCTACTTATGTAAACGTAGATACATACATATGTATATATACTTCTCTTATATATGTGTGTACACTGTTTGTAGGTGCCTTATTGAAATGTAATATGATATGTAATATCTCAAGCTATCTATGTGTTGATCTCATGATTTTTCGATGTTTTGATTTACAACAGAAACATTTTAATACTAGCCCCTTTTCGCGATTATTCGAAAAATGTTACTTTATTTAGCGCTAAACGTATATTTTTTAATTTAGCCTTTTTTCAAAAAATGTCTACGCTTTTTGAGAATCTAAAGTTGGCATCACTGTTTTTATTTAAATATACATACATACATACATACATACGTGAATAGTTGGCAGGAGTTTTATTTTCTGTGTTATTTGCTTTTTTACAGTAGATAAACAAATTAAGCAAAAAATAATGAATAAAATGTGTTCTATTTCTTAAATTCATACACGCATCCATTTTTTTGGTTTGTTTTTTGTTTACTCGTGTGTATGTGTGTGTGTACACTCATTTTGTTTTCATAGCTAGTTCAGATATATTAGCGATAATTTGTTATCAAAACTAGCGATGATAGCAATTTCTTCGTGGTTCGCAGCAAGGTTCAAAATGAACCAAGATGGTTCGATCTCAAAAATTTGTATGGCGAACCATGTTGATTCAATCAAGATTCGACCGCGATCCGTGAATGAGAGAGCGAACCTCGATAATTGCTGTCCGTGTGAACATGGTATAAAAGCTCTAAGCTTTTTTTGAGCATGGCAACATTTACTGAAACATGAAATTTAAGATAAATTATTTTATGAGGTAATAGCAGAGGCGAATTTAATTGGCCTTATGGTGTGCAATGGATGTCAAAGTATATATACATACATACGTTCATATGTAAATACCATTAAGGAATAAACTCTACATACACCCATCATTTTTGGGGTTTGAGGAAACTTGGGGAGAAATTCAAAAAATTAATTATGCCAATATTTAGGGTGCTAACAAATGTTTATACAAAAAATAAAAAATTTAAAAATAATTATAATAACAAAGAACATAATAGACCATATTTGGATGCCATTTGTTGACGGCCTGGTACCGGAAATCACAGAATTTTCAAACAAGTTGACGGCATCAAACATTTTTTTCATGTATTTTATGTCTGAATGTAGACTTCTTTTCCTTTGTATTTTGAATGTTTTTGTTACTGTAGGTGTTATTATAATTATTTTTTTATTTTTTGTATAAACATATTTATTAGCACCCTAAATATTGGCATATTTAATATTTTGAATTTCTTCCCAAGTTTCCACAAACCCTAAAAATGATGGTTGTATGTAGAGTTTATTCCTCAACTGTATATTATATACAAATATTTATGTACTATACATAAGTATATGAAGTTAATTTTTATGTTTTACCTTTAATTTTTGTATTGTTTTATAGTATTTAAATGAACTGTGAACTCTTTTTTTGAATAAATCAATTTAAAATCAAAACTTTTGTATAATAATTTTCTTACTTAAAAAAACCGGTTGACCGGTTTTTACAATTCAGGAAATCGGGTTTTTCCTAGTATCAAATATTCGAACTATTTGAAAACCGGTTTTTGGAAAAAGTCGAATAATCGATCACCCGAATATGTACATACATACAAATTTACAAAATTTATGCTAATTTTATTCTATTTTATGATTGTTTTATTTTTATAAAAATATAAAAAAATCAAATAGGAGCAATTGTAAAATTAATTTAACTTACATATATTATTAAAATTTCTTTATTCCAACTTACTCTCTATGATTAATCTGTAACTCTTCTTTCTATATTTTGTTGTTTCAAAAATACTAACATATGTTCAAACATATGTATATTAGAGCGAGTCACTAAAAAAAGTGCTCGATGTACCCTCCTAAAAATGAACCTTGGACTTTTTTAAGATGACATTTAAAATATTTCGGCTCCAGCTTTGACCTCTCGTGAGCCAAGTACATCATCTTTATATATAAATAATTTAGATTTCCGCAAAAAGATAAAATCAAAGTATGCTGTATGAAAAATTTCATGTATTTTATTAAAATAAAATCAAAATTGAATTATAAAATTTTTTATAAAAAAAACGCTCGCATTGTGTTTTCATTTGGAATAAAAGTAAAACCATATTGTTTTACAATTCCAAAATACAGATAATAAGAACATCTTAACTTTTTAAGAGGATTTTAAGTCTACGATTTAATAACTTTTTTAATTTGCGATAAAATAAGCCGCTAAAAAGTGGTGGATCATTTCTTTTTTCTTCCTTTAGTCCTATTTTCATCCATACATGATCTAGAAACTAAATCCGCTATCATATTATAGTTACCAAAAAATTGCATTTATATATATTTCAGAGCACCGTGTAAAATGCATCTAATTTGCAAAAATCTAAATTATTTTTATATAAAGATGATGTACTTGGCAAAAGAAAAAATTCGATACCCATATTGCCCTATTTAAAAGGAGGGGTTACCACCCCATTGCATTTTTGTCAAAACGCGAACTAGCACGAATTTCAAAAAAAGCTAAGACCCGTATTAAATTAAATCGACCAAAGATAAAAATATGTTAATTTGGCATTTTTATTACAAACAACCCCGAACAAAAAATTCAAAAACCGTTTTTTTTTAACAGAATATCCTTAAAAAAGGACATGGACGATAGTCCTTGGACAAATTGTATATACAGTTGGACGTGCCTTAAAAAAACCTTTCTTACGATACCCATATTGTATATGTTGGTAAGGAAACAGATTCTCAAATTGACAAGACATGAAAAAATAGACCCTTTTTCAAAATGGCCCAGCACAAGAGACGTCAAAGCTGGAGCCGAAATATCTTAAATGTCATCATAAAAGATACCAATGTTCATTTTGAGGGGCGTACACCTAGCACGAATTTTGCTTCCATACAACTTGAGTCGCTCTAATGTATATATGCATTTACACCAAGGCTGCCCACAGAGAGAAAACCGGAGAAATGTATAAACGTATGTGTATTCATTTGTATAAAAAGCCGATTGATGTTCGGCACTCTGGCGCTTCTCTGGGCAGCCTGGATTTACAAATGCGTGTGTGTATGTATGGCTTTTAAAATGCTTTTTTTCAACAGCCGACGTTACACCATATCAGAATTAATAGAAACAGGGACTTTAAATCAATCTCAAGGAAAGCGTATACCGCTGGAACGAATAATTGCAATTTGAATATCGATCGATAGTTCCTTCCTTCGAATTTTCCATTCCGTGCATAATCAATAATACCACCCAGTATTCCCTGTTGAATTACCCATCGGTTAAATACCTTTATTGCTTACTTACCCCAAATATTAAATCCCCGTTTTTTTACACTAATTTTCACACAAAAGTTCACGCTTAATTAACTTTCATTTAATTACCCATTTCGGGTAATTACCCAAAACTATTTTACCCCAAAATGAAATTTCCCGTAAAATATTTTCGTTTATTTGCCCAAAACTAAAAGGTATATAAGGTAAAGGTATATATTTATGCATATCTGCAATCCTTATGTATTTATTTTTTGTAATATGAACTGTTTTTGTTATTTAAAAAAATATTTTATTTGAAGAAATACATATTCATGTGCATTTTATTTCAAGTAGTTATGTACTACATACGAGTACCATAGTGGTTTCCGATAAATGCATTTCTAAATGTATTTAAGCGTATTCTCATAATTACCTCTATGAGGCAATTAAACGTCTTCGCTTTAATACCATTCTTGGATGATTACCCCAAAAATCTTGACAGTTTTGATGAGGTAATTAACCGAGGTTTACTGTATATCGTTCCTGATTATGTCGATATAAAAGGAATTTTAGGAAAGTATGTATGTAGGTTAGTGATAACAATAATATCGCAACCCCCTTAAATTAGACAAAACTTTTACAAACCTTGTGGCTGAATCCCAAATCGCATACGGTTGTCTCGTTGATCTTGTTCATTTTCCTTAAAATTGCTAACTGAAATTAATCAAATAAGAAAATAAAAAGGAAACAATTAGTTTGGATGAAAATAAAATTTGGCGCTTTATGAGTCAAAGAAATAAAACTTCAATGTAACATTAGTTTGTCTCATTTATTAAATATATTACTTAGAATCCAACCTAAATCAGAGCGTCAAGCGTTGCGTTAGCAGCAGGTTACGTATTTTCAGTACATTTAAACGGATAAAATATTATTTGAATGCACTGAAAATACGTACCCTGCTCCTAACGCAACGCTTGACGCTCTTATTTAGGTTGGACTCTAAAATTAAGGTATCAATTTATAGCAAAAGCTTTTTGGCTCTATGTGCTGTATGTCTGTTTCTTTCTAAAAGATATGTTTCTTTTAGCTTTAGAAACGAAGACGTCATTACTTAGCTCTTAACTAGCTATGCCAATTTAGTACCCTTAGCACTAGATTTAGTGCTTTTTAAGTCATAACAGTTTGCATTTTTTCAATAAATGATTAAACAGAATTGCGGCAAAAACACATTTTCCATACAAATGAGGTAGTTTACACGAGAACAATTTTTAAGCCGCACAATTTTTGTTCTTTTCCAAATTACACGAGACTAATTCATCTGGCACAAAATGTATACGTATACACAGCTTTGTATGTGTGTTAGTGTTTTCAGTATTCATTTAACATTTGCTGTTTTTTAAGTTGTGTGTGCATTGGTTTTATGCTGCTAATGCGGGATTGTAGCTGGTTGAAAAGTTATGCCAACCGAAAAACCACTCTCTTAGCCTCTCTCATCTACAAACTGGCATGTTATGCCAGCACAATTATTCCAGTGTAAATCAGCGTAAAAAATTAGAAAGCAGTAGAGAGATAGCACATATTTTATTTTGACAGTGTTCTTTCTTATGCTCTCACATAAATAAATATTCTCTCAACAATGCCACCATACTTTTAATTAATTTCACACATTTTTAAAACAAAATTACAAAGGAAAATAAGCACAAAAGAAAATAAAAAAAAATTATTTCCTATAATTTTGTGACAGAGAGATGTGATCAGCCCTATAGTTACCGTGATTTTAAGCACATTGATTATTCATATCTGCAGTGCGAGCTTAACCACATTATCTGGGAACATATATATTATCTTCCAGTCGTTGACGAAAAATTGAAGTATTTGAACGAAGAAATTCTTCGAATATACAATGGACATGTTCCAATTAGGATGACTAGGTCAGAAAAAAGAGATAGACCCTGGTTTACAAATGAAGCGAAATTAATGATTGAACGAAGGGACTATCTTTATCGTAAGTGGAAAAGATACAGTATACCGGAATACTTGACTGAATATCGTGTTGTCAGAAGAGCTGACGTATCTAAAATAAGAAGTGATAAAAAAAATTATTATTTAAACAGATTTAATACAGCTACTAAAAGAAAAAAAACTTGGAGGTATATACGTGATATAGGCAGTGTTGCCAGAATTTCTAAGAATAAAATCTGCAAAATTTAAAAATTTTTCACGCAAAAATCATCAAAATCTTCATTTTATTTTTAAAATCTTCAAAAAATCTTGAAAGCAATTTTTAAAACAACTTTTTTTATATTTTATTCAAAAAATTTACATAAACATGTGTTATATAAATATTTTTTCACTAACCCATATAAATAAAATTTAAACTGAGCTTAAAATGTATTTTATTTAAATTTTGTAGAAAAATTTTTCGTAAAATAACTTTCAAGCACATTTTATGAACATAAGCCTTTAATGTATGAAGAATGGGTGTTTCGTTTCTGTCATCAGCAGACTTCAACCAAAAATGTTTGAAATAAGATTAAAAGCTTCATATGTCTATAGAGCGAATATCAATATGTTATTAAGAGTTACGGACAAAAACATAATAGGTAATGGGCCTTATTACGAGTGTCGTATTGCTACTTTGACTACGACGATTTTTTAATAGACTAAAGAACATTGTAACATTTTTTCTTTATTCTAATTTAAAATCGTCTAGTCGAAGTCGTAAAAAGATACTCGTAATAAGGGCCATGAATAATAAAAATTATTTTGGAGTACAAAACGTTTCACACAAACTTCCATATAAAGTTAGTTTTGTAAACCAAAACTATTATTTATGAATGCGGCAGTATAAGCTTAAAAGCTTCAAGCAGAAATCTTAACAAGCTAACATCTTCGATTTGGAACCCATTGTTATTTTCTCATTAGCATTTTGCAATTAGCTGCCACATTGGTTGAAGTCTCCTGATGAGTTTGGCGCCTTTTCCACACGCAAAGGTTACTTTGCAAAGTCTTGAGTTTGTTGAAGAAAAAATAATATAGAAAAATATCTCTGTTCTCTTCGCTCCTACAAACTCAAGACTTTGCAAAGTAAACTTTGCGTGTGGAAACCCCGTCTTTCTTTAGGAGGAAAGAAATACATATGACGAACACAAGCATAAAGATTGTTTATAGTTATGTGCAAATAATATAAAATATAAATGAAATACAAAATAAATACAAAAAGTCATTGCATAAATATCCAAAGGACTTCGAAGTTTTGTTTTATTCAAGTTCAATTGACTGAAAATTCTTTCGATATTTGCAAATGAATACATTACATTTTGAATAAAGTTTGGGCTGCAAAATCGTTATCAGAATTAGCTCGTTTTATATCAGATATTTGTTTTCAGAAGTAGCAGTATTAGGAAAAATTTGACAAATTTGCACTATAATTGGAGTTGAAAAATCTGCGTTTTTAGGCCAAAAATCTTCAAATCTGCATTTCGTCTTTTTGGAGGGTAAAAATCTGCAATATCCAGATAAATCTGCATTTCTGGCAACCGTGGATGTAGGTGTTGGAAAATCAGCAAATAGTACCATTAATGTGGATTTAATCTGTTAAATAAGAACTTTTTGGATATGTTCTTAACGCTTGTTAAATTTTTTTTAATTTTTAAATTATGTAGCGATTTAGCTCTAAAATCAATTCGTTTGTTCGTGATAGCCAAAGACTTTGCAAAGAAAACTTTGCGTATCTTAAAGGGGTATAATCCGATATGTTTAACAAACAAAATTTATATTAATGATCAAACAGAATAAGTCTGCAACTTCAGGGAAAATCGCTGTCAAATTAACAAAGCCTATAATAAAATCTTCGGCAGTAACTTCATTTCATTTATTATATAGATTTTCTAATACAACTAGATATAATATCTTATAAATTATAGTATTAAAATCCAACAAGTTATAAATAAGTACATATATGCATGAGGAAACAATAATACAAATATAAATAAAAATAGAATATAAGAAACAAAATCAGAAATAAAAAAAATAAAAATATATAAATATAAACTAAATCAACTAACAATAAAACTTAATAGTTAATACTATGTTCACCCATTTATATTTTTACCAATGATTTTATTTTTAAAACTAGTTATTTGAGAATGCTTAGCAAAAAAAGTCAATGTATGGTAAAACATCTGAAAATTATTGTGTTTATATAAGCCCTTAAACACTAATAGGACATTCACAAGAGTGAACATAGTACAGTTAACTTTGCTAAAGATATTTTCGTTTAAGTTAAACAAAAAATAACATTAAGAAAAGAAATAAGATTTACATATATAAACATAAATACAAATAAATATATTGAATATAAGAGCAAATAGCAGAGAGCTGCGTCGTGACGGCTCGGAGCCGGCTGAGCCGAGCTGCCGATATTTTTAGGCAGCCGCGCCGCCGCCGAACATTTTTTGGCTTACTTCGCCTGAAAATTAGCCGCCGATTATCGATGCTAGCATTTTTTTTAAATTTATTTTTCATGTGCTGCCAGAATAATAATTTTATCAAATTTTTGGATGATTTTTTGGTCCACATAGGATTTTTTTCTGGAATGATGGTTTTCAATTATTAATATTATGAGTTTTACTTTATGTATACATACATACATAAATACAACTTGCATTATGTTTCTAAAATTTGTATGCATGTACATATAATTAGTTATATATAAACAAACTAAGTTTCGTGCCGTCTTTTTATTTATTGGTTTTATTCACTTTACTTGTGTTATTGTACAAACTTGTCAACACATTACCAATATAATATATAATATAATACAATACAATACAATACAATACAATACAATATAATATAATATTACACACCAGCAATTTTATTGTACAATATTAATTATAACGTAAAGATATTGAAAATGTGTGGGTCAAAACTTAAGGGGTAGTATGAATATAAAAAGAATTTGTTTCTACTTAAAAAGTTTCGACCTGGTCCACTTAGTGGATAGTATAAATATAAAAAGAATTTGTTTCTACTTAAAAAGTTTCGACCTGGTCCACTTAGTGGATAGTATGAATATAAAAAGAATTTGTTTTTACTTAAAAGTTTCGGCCTTGCCTACGATGTTTACAAGAAAGTTTATATCGCTTACTTATATTGAAAAAAAAATAAGAAAATTATTGTTTCTTTTCAATATAAGTAAGCCATAAAAACATTCTTGTCGACATCGTGGGCCAGGCTCTTTGTTCTAAAACCTAAAATTTTAAGTTTTATATTCAATTGTTTCCAGAATTTTGCGTTTTAAGAAAAAATTTTTAAGTAAACCGCAAATATTTTTTGATCCATAATTTAAGGTATTGCTTATAGAACCTTCAGATTTTTTGTAACTGGTGGTTATCCCAGTTCATTAGTAGACCTTCAATTATTACAATATGTTCACTTTGTTTTTCGCAGGGGTTTTCTATTTATTGTTTATATTAGCGTAATTCTAATTTGAGAGTTTCTAGATATTTTTTATTTATATTAAGGGTGTCCCAACAAGAACGCAAGATTTAAATTTTAAATAAAACACAGATATTTAAAAAAAATCGTGAAATTTTATTATGTCGTAAAGTAGACAAAATGAGGTTATGTGTAGAACAACAAATAGGGCAGATGGCCGCCGCGGCTTTGCTGGCACACACGCGATCTTTTAATGAAATTTTCAATGGCCGTTTTGCATAAATGCTGCGGTATTTCATTAATGCAGCGTCCAATTTCCTCTTTTAAGTCTTGAGTCGTCGTCGGCTTATTCGCGTAAGCCATCAACTTCAAAAAACCACAAAGAAAAAAGTCTAATGGTGTTAAATCGCACAATCTAGTCGGCCAATTTTGGTCTCCAAAACGCGAAATAACACGACCGGGAAATGACTGATGTAGCAATTGAATTGTTTCTCTGGCTGTATGACATGTGGCGCCGTCTTGTTGAAACCACATGCCCCCACATACATTTCTTCAATTCTAGGCACAAAAAAACTGGCACGTTGTTGTCTTTACATGACTAACAGAACCAGTTTCGGCAAATTTATCCATTAATCTCTTTACAGTTGATTCTTTTGGAGCATTATTGTGACCCCAAATCGATCGCAAATTTGCGAACTGTAACCGCAAAGCTTTCACCATTTTGGTAAAACAATTTCACAATGAGAATGCGTTGTTCATTCGTGTAGCGCTCCATTTTTACTAACCTCGTACCTTCTACTAGCATAACAATTGTTCAAATGTCAAACAATGACCCTTCCAATGGCGCCAAATTTAAATTTTGCGTTCTTGTTGGGACACCCTTTATATATAACTTTTCAAAAATATAATTGAATATTTACTGATGAGCTGGCAGAAGTATGTCAAAGAAATTGTATAAAATTAAAAAATAAAACTCATGTATTATGTATATGAAAAAGTTAAAATTTTCTTATTTTTTTATATGTGAATAGGACCATAGACAATGGATGGTTTCAAAATTAAACTTTGCTTAATTTTTAATGATATTTGAATAAGATTATAGAAGCTGACATTTTTAACATTTTTAGCTTATGCCATTATTTTGTCACTACATACTATATACATACGTTGTATATAAGTTGTACAATATTGAAGAAAAAAAATTGGTTTCAGTGGATTTTCAGCCGGCTAAAGCCGAATTTGAGCCGCCGCCGACGATTTTCTCACGAGCCGCCGCCGCCGACAAAATCGCTCGGCGCAGGTCTCTGGCAAATAGTATAAATAAATTGATCAGATGCAAAACATATTATATAAATTAAATAAATTAAACTAAGGTGACTTCATGTGAAATATTCATAAATTAATCTCCTAAATCTCATTGCGTTGTCAGTATTCAGCAAATAATTTGGAAGCTGATTCCAGAGACGAATAGTATATATTAAAAAATGACATTCGAATGTGCAGTAATTCTGGCAAATCTTTTTAGACTAAAAATATAGCGAACAATGTTATTATACGTTGTAGTGAGTTTCATCTTAACCTGTGAGTTACAAGCAGCATATAACTCAGGTGCATATAATAATGTTGCAAGTAGGTATGTTTTGGCAAGGAGTACTCTTATTCTTAATGGTGTAAAATACTGAGTGGCCCATAGGCTCCGCAACATACCGTATATTCTACCACAACTATAGTTTATATGGTCAGTCCAAGTCAGTAGTTTATTAAAAGTTACACCCAAATTCCTAGCCGTATCCACAACTTCTATTTTGGAACTACCAATGAAAATGCCCACTGTCATATCAGCTACAACATTCCTTTTGCTTATTAATAGACACTTAGATTTCTTGGGATTAATTTTCAAACCATTTGCTGCCGCCCAAATGAAAATTTTATTTAGGTCACAGTTTAACTCTCTTACTTTCAATTCAATCAACTCTTTGGTACAGCATCGGCATACATATGTTCCTTACAATAATTAAGTTGCTGTGGCAGGTCATTGGCATACAAGGTGTAAAGTAATGGGCCAAGAATTGAACCCTGTGGTACTCCTCTTGTTACACTTAGTGCACAGGAAATTTGTCCTGATTGCATCCTATCAGACAGATAGGAAAGTAACAATCGAACAGCATAAGAAAACCCAAAAAATTTAGACAATTTCATACAGAGCATATGATGGTGAACCGTATCAAAAGCCTTAGAATGGTCCAATAGTACCATGAACGAGATTTTCCCATCATCCAAATTAATTGTAATATCTTCAACTACATCAGTCAGTGCTGTTAAACAACTACGACGTGGTCTAAAACCAGACTCTCGGTCAGTTAAAAGATTATGATCACTCACATAACTACAGATCTGTTTATGTAGTATTCGTTCAAATATTTTAGAAAAAAAAGGTAGTACAGCGATTGGTCGATATTCATTCCCCATTTTATGTATTGGTACAATTTTAGCATGTTTCCACGTCTTTGGAAAAATGTTAGTCATAATTATGGTATGTATTGAATATGTGCATTAACGGTAGTAATATCCACGGTAAAATTATTTTAATAAATCTGTCATCAATGCCATCAAAACCAATTGAGTCGGATTTCATCGACTGATAAGCACTATATCCAAGGCATCAACATTGTTATAGTTAAATTCGCTGGCAGAAATACGAGGAGTTACATGATAAACATAAAAGTCCAATTGAGCATCAATAGGTATACATACGTATGTACATATGTATGTTTGTAAATATTTTTGCATAGCGTTTATAACTGCAATTTAAAAATTTCTTAGAAAAATAAAAAATAGCGGGTGGAGGTGATGACACGCTCGGAAAGAAATTTATACAAAAATATTAAATAAATTAAAAGTATTATAAATTGATAAAGAAAAAAATTTATATCTGAGCTCGAACTGATAAAAAGAGTGTGCAGGAGATGCATAAACTACATACGCATCTTTTTAAAATATTTGGTCAAACGTATTAAGAATTTATTGTAACCACATGTAAATTATTTTGTGATTTTTTCAACTTCTTAAATTTTACTCTTTCTTTTCTTTGTTTATTTAATATATTTGCATGAATTAAAAGCAATGAATATAATTTAAACAATACAAAATATTGAATTGTTTAAAAATAAAAGTACTAAACTATTTCATCACCATCATAAAAAAAAGTATCGACTTTAACATACATTGTATTAAAGGATTTTTATAATTGTTTTTCTTTTGAACTTCATCTTTTCGGCACGCAGCTTTGCGTATTTATGTGCATATCTGCTACAATTAAATGCAACTGTGTGACATACACAACACCTAGATGTTGTAAACCACAATCGCAAAAAAGATTAATGTTGTGTTGTAGCCGAGACAACAGAACATTTTTGTGTTATAAACCGTAATCGGGGCTCTATTACCATTACCATACTCAAATGCTGAGATGGAAAGAAGTTCTACCGCCATAAATTATTTCAAAAATATAACTAAGGCACGCGATAAGGACCGAAATTTTGAAACATTTTCACTTAAATTTTATTCAAGTGTTTTGATATTTCGACTATTGTGGATGATTTTATTAATATATAAAAGAGGAAAAACTAAATTTGATTTGAAATGTTTATCCTGTACATACAATCAAACATAGTTATTGCATTTAGTGCGTTTTAGTGCTTTTTTATGAACGAACAGAGTTTTTTTATCTGAAAAAGTTGGCATCACTGCTCTTAACCACTATGACAAAAAAAGCAAGAAAAATCGGATGCCAGTTACATAGTGTCCACACCTGATGATTTTATATCAGGCCTCGTAATATGACGCCGGCAGAGCAACTGTCATTTTTTCATTAATGTCAACACAAAGGGGTAAACGTTGATATTTTGAAAAATACTTGCCAAAATAACTAATTTGCGTGTTGTTTAATTTTTTGGTCAAAAATAATTGTTGTGTCGCATTTTTTAAACGAAAATTGTTTAATAAATTAACGTTAAATGCACAATAACACATAAAATGACATTTGATATCAATATGAATTCATCAGGCCGTGAGCTCTGATGATTATATCATAAAGCTACCATAATATTAATAAATTCGGTCTATACGTGATGAATTTTCATCATGATATCAATTTGACATTCATCATGATATAAATTCATCAGGTGTGGACACTATGTTAAGGGCCACTCAGACTATTAACGCCCAACTATAATATGAATAAGCTAGCTTAAGCAACTATGCGGTTACATATAAAACGCATGTGGCAAACTATAATGTACTCAGTGTTGCCATAAGATGGAAGAGGAAAAGTGCTAGATTGCAGAAATAAAAGTGCTAAAATGTTCTACAGCACACACAACAAAGTGCTAAAATCAGTTATCATTTTTAGTTTCTCTTATTTCTTAAGCGGTCCATACACTTCCAATGAAATTCTGAATTTTTTGTATTCTAATACAATACATTTTTTCATAACAAAGAAAATAGAATTATATTGTGTAATGTTTTGGCAAATTTATATAGTATTAGTTAAGTTTTTTACTGTGAAAAAAATTTTCGCATTATTTTTGAAAGATTTGTATCAATCATTCCAAAGTATAGGTCAAATCGACAACAATATCGATGGTGTTGCGTAAATTGTGCAAGATTTGGCCTTTTTCCGTTACCCTAACGATGTGAAAATAACATATTCAATAATATTGTATGTATAGGCTGCTTTAATTAATAAATTTTGAATTCTGCTGCTAATGATGGAATAGAGTAGTTAAATAAAAATATATTTATTTTCTACATAGATAAATTAGATGAACCGATTTAATTAACAGATATACCAATTGCACACGTTGTATACTCAAAAATAATCAGATAACCGACAGCTAAAGTCTTGGGCTCACTTTAGCTTTGACTTTCCTTTTTTTAACCTGATCAATAACCTTATTAACACTATAAGCTCTTAAAAAGAATAAAACTTAAACAAGTTTTGTTAGTTTAGTATTTCAAATGGTGTACTTCAATATATTTGCACCCATATGAGTCAGTTGTGACTCCTGTCATACTAAACACTTAACGAAGATAAATAGATTTGATAAACATATAATAGGAGTATTAATTAGATCGCAATTTGTCTTAAAGAATTATCTATGGAAAATTTATAAACTGAATGAAATAAAAAAGTGCAAAAAATGCTAAATAGTTTTAAGAAAGTGCTAAACTAGCATTTAGCATTATTTTAAAAATCTTTAGTGCTAAACGAAGAAAAAAAGTGCTAAATCTAGCACTAAAAGTGCTAAAATGGCAAGCCTGAATGTACTTAACAAACTTTTCGTCAAGTTTCGTCAAATGCCATATGCCAAATGCTAACTATTTATAATCCAAACGCGCTACTACCCTCCTCAAAACGCGCTAGAAAGCGCTAAGTTACAGCATTGTCAAATATTTATAGCAAAAGCGCGGTATTTTCTACGCGCTAAATTAAATTTCAATAAAAGTCGATGTATGTTTAGTATAACAATTAATTTTTCAGATTTTGCAATATTGCTTCCTCGACATTATGTTTATTAAACTAAAATCATTTAATACAGAATCAGAATCGCCTTCCAAATCATCGAAATCCTTAGTTTTTACTTCTAATTTATTTGTAAAACGTTGTAACAACATATAAATTGTCGAATAGTTTTGCGATTCAAATGCTTTTTTTACTATAGCTAAAGTAAACTTCAGCTATAGTAGATGCTTTGTAAGTTATGTACATTTTTTGGGTCATTGTATGTAGTACATATTTTGAATTGTGAAATTTCAAAATATTTGTCATTACAGTATTAAAATGCGTTTTTAATTCTAACCAAGGTCAAACGAATTTTGTTTGCGACAGCTGAATCATTAAGTAATTTAAAAAATTTTATCAGAGTTTTAGATATTAGAAAATTGTTAAATTTATACAAAAAAAAGTTAAAAAATATTGAACTTAAATGATATTATTGACTTTGTTCAAAACGCGCTAATTTAGCGCTTTTTTATTAAACGCGCTAAGATGAAAGAAAAGTGCGATTGGCATAGTTAAAACGTGCTAAATCTATCGCGAAACGCGCTAAATTGGCATCGCTGGTTAAGTGCCAAACTAAACGCACATTCCGTACAGAAAACACTGTTTGTACATTTTTTTCAAATCAAGCAAACAACAGCAGCAGAAAATGTTCAATGCTTTTAAATATTTTTTTATTGTTTCTTATTTTAAACGCAGGAAATTAAGCTAAACTTTTATTTTCATTCTTTGTTTCACAATATACATATACACATGTGTTTACTTATGTAGTAGGCAAAACAAATAAAACAAGTAATAAGGTGATGGATGATATATTTATATGTGAATTTTTAATAGATTAGGACTTTCTCTCAAGTTAGTTCGATTGAATTGCATTCATTTAGGAGTTATGAGAAGAAACAAAATTACTACAAAATTATTGACAATACCTAGATGTGCAGCTGTGGCTAAAGAATACTTACATAAGTGCATGTAAGTACATTGTGGCCACCTAAAAGTCACATCTGAATTGTTTAAGCATTTGACAGACTTATCGTTCAATTCTGACATTAGCTTAAGCCAGCTTATTCATATTATAGTTGGGCCTTTAGATTTTCGCAGTTTGAACGAAACAAAATTATTAAGTGCGCCAAGATAGCGTCGACGAAATAGCTTCGATTTTGGGACTTTAAAACCGGGAAAAAATGGGGGAAATTTTGTGAGTATTTTTAAAAATATATCAGCAAGCTAACGTTGATTTTAGGAACTCAAAGGGGGAAAACAAAACATAAACCATGGATGAAATTTCCCAGGAGCACTGTTCAGCTGTCATGCAAAAGGGTCATATATTCTTAAAGTGCACACAGCCTTGGCTGTTGGTAGGAAATTATTCTTTTTTTTTAAACGGCTAAAATTTATAGAGCTCTTAAAAATATCGAAACCTGATACTCGTTGCATTGATATACCAGTTTTTGAAATATCGGCGATATATATCGATATTTATTTTCTCAAATATCCATATTTCGATGTATCAATACTTTTTGCCCATCTCTACTACACGTACTCGGTAGTCTAGAAGAAAAGGTACTTAAGCTACGTATCTGATTTTTATACCCTTTACCAAAAAATGGTAAAAGGGTACACAAGGCGAATTGATATAAGGTGGTCTTGATTTGCAACTCTGCGTATTCGCCTTGTATATTTGTTAGTGTAAAATTTCCTGCTGTCAAAATATTTCTTAACGTTTTGGTTCATTTGACAG
Organism: Tachina grossa; assembly: GCA_949987645.1. Lineage (NCBI taxonomy): Eukaryota > Metazoa > Arthropoda > Insecta > Diptera > Tachinidae > Tachina > Tachina grossa. The sequence continues at coordinate 121,184,068 of OX465274.1, read as the reverse complement.
CAGGAAATTTATGTCAGCTGGCGAATTAAGATCACCTTATGTGAAATCACCCTGAGGGTATATATAGGTTTGTCATTCCGTTTTTAATTTCCAGAATATTAATAAGCGAGCCATAAAGTATATATATTCTGGATCCTTATGCATAGGGAAGACGAATAAGCGATGTCCGTCTCTCTGTACGTGAAATCGGTTTGCCGAAGCTCCCAGAAAAACCAGAGACTTCGTTCTTGAAGTGGTGTGTCAGAAATGGTCCAAAAAAGATTGGTATTGAAAATCCGCAAAATCGAGCGGACAGTTTCAGAGCTGGGAAACTTCAACTTCATTTTGCCATACAAAATAACTAGTTATTATTATTTTTTTATTAACGTACCTTTTCACAATGTCTGGTTAAAAGATAACAGAGACTTTAACGGCAAGTTTTGTATGAAGAACTTGCAGTTAAAGTTCACGTTAAATCTTAACCATACATTGTGAAAAGGGACGTAAATAAACTTATTTTATGCTTCAGTGTGAATAAAATAGGTATTTCTAATTAAAAAAAAAGAAAAAAAATTAAAAAGACGTTTCCAGGGTTGGAAAACCTTAATTTTTTTATACAAAAGTAACTTACTAAAACAAATTTTTTTCTTTTCTTTATAAATTAAACATATCTAATATTCTTAAAAGAAAAAGATTGGTGTATGAAATCAGAAAAATAAAAAAGGATGATTTCAGGGTTGGGGAACTGTAACTTTTTGTGATATAAAAAATTAACTACCGAAAATTTATTTTTATTTTTTTATTAAATAAACTTATTTTATACTTCAGTACGAATAAAATTAATATTTGAAATTAAAAATTAAACTTCAAAAAATTAAAAAGATGTTTCCAGGGTTGGAAAACTTTAACTTTTTTATACAAAAGTAACTTAGTACAACAAATTTTTTCCTTCTTTTTATATAAATTAAACATATCTTATATTCTTAAAAGGAAGAGATTGGTGTAAGAAATCAGAAAAATCAAAAGGATGATTGCAGGGTTGGGAAACTTACTGTTTTTGTGATATGAAAAATTAACTACCGAAAACTAGTTTTAAATTTTTTTTAATAAATAAACTTATTTAATGCTATAGTACGAATAAAATTGGTACTTTAATTTAAAAAATTTCAAACATGTTTCCAGGTTTGGAAAACTTTAACGTTTTTTTTATAAAAAAAGTAACTTACTAAAGCTAATTTTTCCTTTTGCTCTATAAATTAAAGATATCTTATATTCTTAAAAAAAGACAATACTATAATAAATCAGAAAAATCAAAAAGTATGATTTCCGGGTTGGAAAACCCACAATTGTTGTGACATAAAAACTTAGCTACCAAAAACTAATTTTTATTTTTTTTTATAAAATAAACTTATTTTATACTTCAGTACGAATGAATTTGGTATTTCAAATTGAAAAAAAAATTAAAAAAAATTAAAACGACTTTTCCAAGGTTGGAAAGCCTTTTTTTTATACAAAAGTAATTTACTAAAACAAATTTTTCCTTTTTTTATATAAATTAAACATATCTTAAATTCTTAAAAGAAAGCGATTGGTATAAGAAATCAGAAAAATCGAAAAGGACGATTTCAGGGTTGGGAAACTCACACGTTTTGTATTATATAAAAGTAACTAAGTCTAATTAGTTTTTATCTTTACTTAATAAATTATATATATTTTATATTATATTATATTATAAAAATAAAAACCACAGCTCCAGAGCTGGAAACCTTGAACTTTTTTTCTGGATATTAAAGTAACTAAATAAAACATTTTTTGGATTTCCTTTTTTCTTTTTTCACTTAACACACTTTCTATATTTTTTAAGAACTACTAGATTGGTGTAAGGAACCAGAAAAATCTAAAATGATGATTTTAGGGTTTTAAAAATAATTTTATTTGTACATAAAAGTAACTAGGTCAAATAATTTTTTTCTTTTTGTATGTATGTATCTCTATACTACATAAAAGCACTTTGGTAAATGGTATATAAGATTCGGCACAGCCGAATTTAGCACTCTTACTTGTTTTTCTTAATTTTGTGTCCTTTTTAAAAGCCTAAATTTTTAATAAATAATATTTGTGGGAAAATTATTCTTCCATATTAACATATAATTAACAGACTGTAGAACGTGCCTAGTCGATAACAAACTTTAACATTTTGGCATTTTTTAGGTTTTAGATCGCGACTAATGACGATTTGTGTAAAAAAAGTAACAGCTGTCAATTTCAGGCAGGCTGTTGTACATATATGCTGATTTTGTCGTTGTAGTCCAATTAAACTAATTTCTTAATTTAGTTATTATTGTTCGAACTTTATTTGTTTCTATATTTATGATTTGAATAGGTTAAAGTTCGTATCGCTTTGTAAGCCAAATTACATGTGATAATTATTAATGAACAAATAACATCAACGTTAGTTCTAAATATTCTGGCAACAAATAATTGAACGGAACAACTAGCCGTTTTCGAAGGCCACTAAAGCGGGTGCTAGACACACAGTATTCAGCTTCAATATGTGTGGTTGTGTGCTTTTTTTATAAAAAATATTCATACCAACAATATATGTGTGACTATTTTTGGTAAACAAGCGCACACAACCACATATATTGAAGCTGACTATTGATGTGCCTGGCACTCGCTTAAGCCCGGGGCACAATGAATCCCTCATACGTTAAACTTCGCCTTTTTCAACTGACAGCTAAGTTGAAATACGTGGTTTCCTACGAGGGCTGTTACATTCAGTACGTGTCCGTCAACGCAAAGTACAAAAACTGGTCAACTTTTAACTTTTTCCATACGTTGAGTAGTTTGACAGATATTGGTTGGTTTTTTTGGTATGTTCTGAATTAGGTTTTTGTGTTTTGTGGCAGCAAAAATAAAATTAAACAAAAAAATAAACGAAATAAATAAAAAAAATTTGAATTTAATAAATAAAGCCAGAATTAGTTTTTACTTTCTGTTCTGTTACGAATCAGCTGACTCTTTTTTGTTTATAGAAATCTAATACAAGTCGTTAGTTTTTCTGTTTCGTTCTGTTCTGTTTCGGATCAACCTCTGAAAATTAAAGGAAAAACATTAAATTATATTTAAACATAACAATGGACGATGCAAAACTCATCGCTTTAGTGGAAAACTGCGACCCTTCTGGTCTGAAATAGCGGACAAGTTACTACAGAAAAAGTAAGTACTAAAATTTAGAAGTAGAACGGCACAGCACAGAACAGGAACAGAAAGTAAAGACTAATGAAGCCTTAATATGGAGAATCAACCTATTGAACCTGTGCAAATTCATCCGTCAATAAAGTACTCATTGTGCCAACCTTCTCCGTCGTTGCGATAATGCCAGTTGAAAAAGGCGAAGTATAACGTATGACAGATTCATTGTGCCCCGGCCTTTACATTCAGTACGTGTCCGTCAACGCAAAGTACAAAAACTGGTCAACTTTTAACTTTTTGCATACGTTGAGTAGTTTGACAGATATTGGTTGGTTTTTTTTATATGTTCTGAATTAGATTTTTGTGTTTTGTGGCAGCAAAATAAAATTAAACAAAATAAATAAACGAAATAAACCAAAAAAAAATTTAATTAAATAAATAAAATAGAGAATCACCCTATTGAAGCTGTTCAAATACTTCCGTCAATAAAGTACTCATTGTGCCAACCTTCGCCGTCGTTGCGATAATGTCAGTTGAAAAAGGCGAAGTTTAACGTATGACGGATTCATTGTGCCACAGCCTTTAAACCTTCATCATCACCGTTATTTTTTATGTTTTTATATTTCTTTGGCTACAATGAGAAAATTCAGTGTTTCCAGTATACAGTAGTTTTGATTTAGCTGCCTTTTGTTTAAGTGCACTTTGGACTTAACTGCCTAAACTGATAAATTTCTGTCACTATTCTTTAAAATCCCATACGAATTGGTTTTTTAAGTGAACTTTCTATACCTGCACATTTAAGATAAGTGCCCTAAAATTTTGATAATTTTAATATATTTTCATACAAAAAATCAACGTTAGCTGCACATTGACTTAACTGCACAAACTATATTTTTTCTGTAATTATTTTTCAAAATCCCTTTTTAAGTGCACTTTGTATACCTGCTCACTTAACATATTTTTTTGGCAGTTCTATATTATTCTCACAAGGCGCATTTATTAGGTGGCAGCACTACACCAGGTGACTAATGTCATTATACCAATCTAAATGTCAAATTTGGATTGTGTAGGTATAAGCCTAAAAGCATGCTTTTATTTGGGTATCCATAAACACCTTTCGAATATTCAGTTTTGTATGGTGTTTGAGATTTCCTATAAGAAACATGCAATCTGACGATGCTACCCTGTTTTGAAAAGTAAGAAGGTAATTTATACCAACAAAGTACATGTGGTTATTGCTGTTGTAATATTTGTAGTAGAAATACGGGTACCTGATTGATGTGCCTTGGCCCAACTATAATATGAATAAGCTAGCCTAAGCAACTGTGCGGTTACATATAAAACGCATGTGGCAAACTGTAATGTACTTAACAAACTTTTCGTCAAGTTTCGTCAAATGTCATTTGCTTAAGTAAAGTGACAAACTGAACCCACATTCCGTAAGGAAACAACTGTTTGTGCATCTTTTAAACTCAAACAAGCAGCAGCAGAAAATATTCATTGATTTTAATATATTTTTATTATTTCTTATTTTAAACTCGGAAAATAAGGCAAAACTTTTATTAACCCCCGACTAAAAAAAGGGGTGTTATAAGTTTGTAGTGTGTGTCTGTGTATCTGTGTGTCTGCCTGTGTCCACGTACAGGCCAAACGGCTGGACCGATTTTCATTTAGTTTTTTCTGTTTGAAAGATGACTTGATCGAGAGGGTTATTAGCTATGTTTGAAAAAAATCGGTCCAGCCGTTTAGAAGATATAACATCTTTTCTGAAAAAAGTCGGGGGTTTTTAAAATTTTTAATTTTTGTTATTTTCAATGTTTGTTTTACAATACATATATACACACATACACATGTATTTACTTATGTATATTCACTGTTGTACTTTTTAGTAAGCAAAACAAATAAAACAAGTAATAAGTTGATGGATATATTTATATGTGAATTTTTAATAGATTAGGACATTCTTTCAAGTTAGTTTGATTGAATTGCAATCATTTAGGAGTTATGAGAAGAAACAAAATTACTACAAAATTATTGACAATACCTAGATGTGCAGCTGTGGCTAAAGAATACTTAAGTGCATGTAAGTACATTATGGCCACCTAAAAGTCACATCTGAATTGTTTAAGCATTTGACAGACTTATCGTTAAATTCTGACATTAGCTTAAGCCAGCGTATTGCGCTGATTTACACGGGCATAATTGTGCTAGCATAACATGCCAGTTTGTTTGTGAGAGAGGTAAGGAGAGTGGCTTTGCGGTTGGCATAACTTTTCAACCAGCTACAACCCCGCATTAGCAGCATAAAACCAATACACACACAAATTAAAAAACAGCAAGTGTTAAATGAATACGAAAAACACTAGCACACACAAAGCTGTGTATACGTATACATTTTGTGACAGTTGAATTAGACTTGTGTAATTTAGAAAAGAACAAAAATTGTGCGGCTTAAAAATTGTTCTCGTCTAAACTACCTCATTGCGCTGATTTACACGGGCATAATTGTGCTGGCATAAGATGCCAGTTTGTTGGTGAGAGAGGCAAAGAGAGTGGTTTTGCGGTTGGCATAACTTTTCAACCAGCTTCAACCCCGCATTAGCAGCATAAAACTAATACACATACAACTTAAAAAACAGCAAATGTTAAATGAATACTAAAAACACTAACACACACACAGCTGTGTATACGAATACATTTTGTGCTAGATGAATTAATCTCGTGTAATTTGGAAAAGAACAAAAATTGTGCGGCTTAAAAATTGTTCTCGTCTAAACTACCTCATTCATATTATAGTTGGGCCTTTAGTGTGCGATATGTACTTTTTTCAGTGTTGCCAGGTAATTCCAGTTTTTTATTATAATTTCCATTGTATTGATGTTGACATTTTCGGGTTTTGATAAAAAAGAAACTTATAATTTTAAAGTTTAAAGAAATAATATTAGTAATCAAAATAAAAGGACAGTAAAGGACAATTAATTAAGAAAAGGACACTTTTTTTGAAAAAGTTTTAAAAGGACTATCCTCTTAAAAATAGGACGAATGGTCACTGGAGGTATATCTCTTCATCTTAAACCTGCTATAAATATTGAATATGTGACAGCGCATAGAGAAAGGGACCTAAGGGTAAAAAATTTGTTTGATGTGGACAACATCTGAGCATCGAATGAGACCGATCCCATGCCCCAAAAGTGTTCCCTCCCAGAGATATGCGCGTTTTATGATGTGATGGTACACCAAAGATACACGTATTTAAATCTTTAAAATGGCTCTCCTGAACAAAACCGGTTTTTACCCTTAGGTCCCTTTCTATTTTGCGCGTCAAATATGCTTATCGTATTCATGTAAGTCATGTCTAATTTAAATGAACTAATTTATCCGCCATCTATTTTCAAACGCAGGCACGGCTCTTTAGAGTTTTGAACTGTTCAATCTATATTCGATTTGTATTAAAATGTAACTGATAAAAATTCATTCCAAACATTTTTCATGTTCATTTATTGCTTAACTACACAGTAAAAAATAAGTTTCCTATTTGATAACAAAAATCCCGGTATTCAATAATTTTAATTTTCAAATTTCCTGTGATAAAGATATCCGTTATATCAATAACAAAAATTATAAGATAATAATATTTTTTTTTCAATAATATAAATATTTGAGTTAATATTTTATTATCAGTAATTTGTAATATTTTCAATGTACCTTATTCCCAATTTAAGTAAGTTTTTATTAAAACTTAAAGAAATTTTGATATAAAATTTCTTTCGTTCCATAAAAAATGTTGAAATTCTCGTAATTTTTAGCTAAATTTGATTTAAATCAATAAAAATATTATTTGAAATACGAAAATTTTCAACAATTGAATTATTCAGTTTGGTAAAATTTGTATTGAAATAAAAAAAATATAATAAAAATTATTACATATATGAAATACCGAATTAAATTTATTTAACACAATATACAAACATATGCATTAACCCAAAAGATTTACGGTGTAATTCATAAAATTTTTTTTAGGTTTTTATAGCCTTTTCACACTTACTCACATCTTTCATCAATTTGGCAAAATGATAACATCTTCCCATAAGAATTATATAGGGCTGAATGTTCAACATCTTTCAACATTTTCAAAAGATGTTCCTATCTCACTTTGTTCCGTTGAACATCTTTCGATTATTTTAGTGTCATCACTAGAAAAAATTATTCATTTCATACATAAAATGTATGAAATCAAAAGACGACGTTTGCCGGTTTCTTGTCGGCATTCACCCGAACTCTGTTAAAGTTAAATTAAATGATATTTTAAAATGCGCGGTGTTGATAAATATTGTATTGAGTTAATGATAAATATTATTGAAATTGAATTTTTTCGATAACATGGCTTTATTGAACATAATTCTTGTCGTTTTTTCTGTGTAGCTAAAACCCTGTGAGCTTCGATACACCTCATATACATACGTTTTGAGATGAAAATAAACATATTTTATATTAGAAGTTAGAGCTGGCAAACTATCGATAGTCACACCATTCGATATTTTCGATAGTTTGTTGGAAAACTATCGACAGTATCGAATTATTTTACACTATGTTCACACGGCAACACAAACAGTCTTTTTGACTGTTGATATATGGATATGGTTAAAAAAAATTAGGTAAAAATTATAACTGCCTTATTCAAAAAAGTAATTTTGGTTTAGAATTGGTTTACACAACAAATTTTGTATGAAAATTTGTTTGTTAAATGTTTTTTAAACTTAAATTATTTTTTTCTGAATAAGGCCTCAAATAATTAATTTTATGTTTAATTTTATTCTAATTTTTAAATTTTAAACACATATCTTTTTTTTTTTTTGTTTACAAAAACATACCTACATATCGTCACCTTAAATGCAAACAGACGTAACTACACAAAAATTCGAAATCGAGTTTTTGATTGATTATAGTTCATTTTATCAAACTACATGTTCACGCAAATATTTAGAGCTCTGCGATGAAAAATGATGATTTTATTGAAGAAATTCAAACGGACGTAATTACGAATGCATCTAAGCATAAAAGCTTAAATATACTTAAAAAGGAAATAAATGTTTAAAAAGATATAAGCATCCATACTACAAGTAAATTTCGAAGAAAATTTTCAATAATACTTTATTATTACTGATTTTGTATCGTTTTTTTGTTTCTCCTGTAAAATATATAAAAGTGTAGTTACATACGTTTGCATTTAAGGTGACGATATGTACATACTCCTATGTATGTAATAATTTTGTTTTAATAGCCAATTCAGATAAATTAGCGATAATTTGTTCTCAAAAAATTCAGTAAGATTCAGAATGGAACAAATTGGTTCGCTCACAAAATTTTGTATATTTCAATCAATAATCGAGCGCGAATCGTGAATGTGAGTGAGAGCGAACCTCGATATTTTATGTTTTTTTTTATTTCATGTAATTATTATTTAATTATGGTTGCATATGTATGTAAGTATGTGTGTAGCTGTGTTTTAATGAATTTTTTATGACGTTTAGATACATTTTCTTTGAATCTTAATAAAATTATTTACATTTTGATTCTAGAATACGGACGATTGTGTCGTCCGTTTGGTATATCTATTATTAATAAAGCTTTCTTCTATCAAGAGGTGAGCTTGCACGCCATTGCGTGAATTATTTTACACAAGATGAAATATGAATTGCCGGGGCATTCTGTATTATTAACTGAATAAATTAATTTTTTGAGTTATGACGTTATTATATTAATACAGCGATATGTACTTATGTATTTTCAATAGAAGACAACTAATATGTTAAATTTTATCGAGTTTGTTGACAATTTGGTAATAAATTTTTTCAACGATAGTATCGCTATCGAGAAAAAACTATCGATAGTCGAATAAAAACAAAACCATCGATACTATCGATAGTACTATCGATAGTTTGGCAGCTCTATTAGAAGTGCCACGCAAGGTTCAACCTTCACTATTTTGTAGAATGCAATTCTCTTGTTAACATAAATAGTCATGAAGAGTTTTCAAATTCTAACTGCACTAGTTTTCAAAATAGTTTTTAAGTAACAGCCATCCCTAATGCCATGTTCACACGCACATCAATTATCAAGGTTCGCTCTCTTATACCCTTTTCACACTCACTCACATCTTTGAGGAATGCGTCGAATATGTTGAAAAATGAAAAAACCTGTTTACATTACAACATCTTTCATCTGTCATGTATTATAATACTATTTTTACGAGTACGAGCGAACCATCTTGGTTCATTTTGAACATTGCTTCGAATCATGAAGAAATTGTTATCATCGCCAGTTTTGATAACAAATTATAGCTCATATATCTGAACTAGCTATAAAAACAAAACGCGTGTACACATACACATGAGTAATACCCTTTTCACACTCACTCACATCTTTGAGGAATGCGTGGAATATGTTGAAAATTGAAAAAACCTGTTCACATTACAACATCTTTCATTTTTCTTCTGTCATGTATTATAATACTATTTTTATGAGTGCTAGCACTAAAAATTAAATAATAAAATGCAATTTAAAAATTCAGTAGAAATTAATTTAATTACTGCTCCTGAGGAGCAGAAACAAATAATGCTACAATATGCAGAATTAGTAGAAATTATGCTAGCGGACGATGATGATGAAGAAATATTTCATACTTCATGCGCAAAGATTTCTCGTCCGAGCAGCTTGTAGACATTTGCAACTACTCTTATGTTATTTATTTCAATTTGGAAACATACATATATACCAGATTTTATTACATACATACACATATGTACATATGTATATAATAAAATCTTGGAGTAGTTAAGGATCTTTATTTTGGAAGAATATTCGAAAATGTAGCCTTGAATGTATGTACTATATATGTATGTATACATGTTTACAGTACGTATGCATGTACATATGTATATACATAGTTGTATACATTTTTTGTAGTGATGACACTAAAATAATCGAAAGATGTTGAATGGAACAAAGTGAGATAGGAACATCTTTTGAAGAATGTAATATGTGTGCACGTAGTAGTAGCAACTTTAAACGCTTATAGCTCCCAAAATACTAAACCGATTGCAATAAAATTTAGATTCTGCACATCTGTACAGAAAATCCTTTAAAACCATATAAATCTTTTTAAAATCGGTGTAGTGGTACAAGCGTAAAAGGGATTACAAAAAACATCTTCGCCTATTAATTATATAGATAGATAATGCATGACAGATGAAAGATGTTGTAATGTGAACAGCTTTTTTCAATTTTTAACATATTCCACGCATTCCTCAAAGCTGTGAGTGAGTCTGAAAAGCGTATAAATCAAAACATCTTTGTATTTCAAAATCATGAGATCAGCACATATGTATGTACATAGCTTGCGATATTACATTTCATAATACATCTCATTAAGGTACATATAAATAGTGTTTATACATCTAGGCGCACGGCAGTGCGCCAGGCTAAGTTCTGGCCAATGCATGCAGTGTGTATATTTACAGGAAGCCATTCGAGCTGTTTTTACCCCCCTCATAACATTGTTCGCCGCAATCGTAAAATTAAAAAATTTAAACTATAATTAGAATAAATTCATATAACCTCAAATACGAAGTTTGAAAGTTTTACAATGAAAGGTTCCGGAGATATGGAGGTGCAAAAAGTGCATATTTTAAGACGTACTCACTGACCACCAGTGATGCCAGAATTCCTTCACCAAAAATAGCTAAATGTAGACAAAAAAAAAATGGCTAAAACTAGCTAAAAAAATGGCTTAGCGAAATCGATAGCAAAAATCATGAACTTTTAAAGTAAATAAAAACAATAAATTGTAGTGATAAATAAAATAATTTTTCTTCAGGTAATCAAAAAACTACGCATATAGTGCAAACTTACAATACTTGCATTACGCCTTCTATTCATTTGTACATTCTGCTATTCAGGCTTTACATTTTTGGGTTACTAATCCATTTCTTGCGAAATTTTTGTTTATACTTTTTATTAATTTTCTATTTTTTAAACTTTCATTTAAACTTTAATTTAATTTTTATTTTCACTCGTGTAAACAAAAATTACCCTTGTTTGATTGATTGCGCTGATTTACACGGGCATAATTGTGCTGGCATAACATGACAGTTTGTTGGTGAGAGAGGCAAAGAGAGTGGTTTTGCGGTTGGCATAACTTTTCAACCAGCTACAACCCCGCATTAGCAGCATAAAACCAATACATACACAAATTAAAAAACAGCAAGTGTTAAATGAATACGAAAAACACTAACCCACACAAAGCTGTGTATACGTATACATTTTGTGCCAGATGAATTAGTCTCGTGTAATTTGGAAAAGAACAAAAATTGTGCGGCTTAAAAATTGTTCTCGTCTAAACTACCTCATTGATCATAAACAGATCAAATTACAGTGAAACCTTTCATAACCGGACACCGCCATGTTTTTGTCTGTTTATTAGAGATGTCCGCTTATGAGAGAGTTACACGTTTTTTGGATTTGATTGTAGTTGAAAAATTATTTTAAGAGTAGACTGCTTCAAATTAGATTGGATAATTTCAGCTGTTCGGTTTCAAAATGACTTTCAATGATTTTATATGGAATACAACAAAGTCGTCTCTAGAAAAATGCTTTGAAAGGGCAATTTGTATAAGCAATGTAGCAATATGAAATGTTCAAATATACAACAAACTTTACATCTTCACAAGTTCGTGCCCCGAACATATTCCTTTTTCAAACTCGTTTAAAATATAAAATATAAAATTTTGCTGTAATTGATAAAAATAATTTTTTTTTAAGCAAACAACTTCTTCAAATAAACAGCAATTTACATTTGCGTTAACCAGGGAATCACCAATATCATTGACACTAATATAAATATGAATCAGAGTTGAATAAAGAAAGACCTGCTATTTAAATGCAACTCTTGTTGCCGTGTTTCACCGCTTCTTTCCGTTTGTGAGAGTGTCCGTTTATGAGAGTGTCCGGTTATGTGAGTGCATTTTGTATGGAAAAACTAATGACGTTGTTGGATCTACAAAAATTGTCCGGTTATCAGAGGTGTCCGGTTATAGGAGGTGTCCGTTATGAGAGGTTTCACTGTAGACCCAACAACAAATCCCATTATTACCAACTGAGCAATCTCTTTCATATAAGCGCTTTTAGACTGCTAAAACAAAAATGGCAAGTTTGAACCGGGATTTATGGATATCAATATGAAAACAATAACATATTACTCTCTTGTGTTTTTTTTTGTAGTTATTAATGTTCCTTTGTTGCGAGTTAAAATTTTTTGTGAAAAATCACAAACAAATTTCATGTTTGGAAAAATAGCTAAAAAATAGCTAGATTAAAATAAAAATGGCTAAAAAATAGCTAATAGGTAAACTCAATTTTCTTCCGGCTAAATGGGATGAAAAATAGCTAAATTTAGCCAGAAAATGGCTAAATTGGCATCACTGCTGACCACTGACACACTCATCAAATTGATGAAGCACTTCCGCTTTGGCTAGAGAGCTAAAATTTGGCACACCAGTAGATCTAGGTGAGCAATGAACCAGAAAAATCTAAAAATACGGAAAATTTAACCAGGGGGCGGGGCTACGCCCATAAAAATTAAAATTTATACTAGTGAGCTGAAATTTGATACAGAGCTAGGTCTAGGTAGGCAATAAACTAAAAAAAATTTAAACCCGAAAATTTTGGCCAGGAGGGTGGGGCTACGCCCATAAAAGTCAGAATTAAAAAGGCTAATATAAGGCTCTTACCCTGCGTTTATACATGCAAGTACCTTGCATGCAAGCTCTGTGTACGTATTATCAACGAAAATTTCATACGAATTCCCGACTGTCTTGCAACTTGCATGTTTGCCTTTTATTGCAGAGTTGTCCATAACATAAAAAACTTTAATTTTGAGGGAACCAGATAGTATTGAACTTAACTCGTGTTATTTTAATGTTATTTATGTCTAAAAAATTCACTAACCGCTTGATTTATGAATATTTACTAAAATAAATATTAAATTAGCTTTTAAATGTATTTAAAATTAGTAAAAACTCATATAACATTACACTGAGATCCAGTTAATTTCTACTAAAGTGTTAATAGGGCAACACTGTTAGCTAACTTTCCATTTACTTGCTGCAAGTGAAACAAGTCACTGTCTTGTAAAATTCCTTGGCAGTTGAGTTGGAAGTAGACTGCAAGTGCCGAAAGCGTAGTTGTGTTAGTAAAAGAGTTTGATTGTATTGAGTTTTTCGAACTTGCACTTGCACGTGTAAACCCTAGGTTAATAGAAACTATTTTTTTGAAATTTGGCATATATAGAGCGGTGACACGCCCATATAATTTAAACCTCATTTTCGTGTACTACGGCTCAGCATATTAGATATACTATTTATGTGGGTATTATTATCCGTTGGCAAAGAAACTTGACACGAATAATAAGCACTGGCCGGAAAATCTTAAGTTTGGAAAAGTGGGCGGGGTTACGCCCATAAAAATTAAAAGTTGCGCTAAGGAGCTGAAATTTGATACACAAGTAGGTTTAGGTGAGAAACCAACTAGAAAAATCTGAAACCCCAAAAAATTTTACCAGAATGGGCGGGGCCACGCTAATATTGTTTGGAACTAAAATCTTAATACAGGCAAATCCCGGTATAACGAATCTCGCTTTAACGAAAATCCGATATAACGAACGTCCAAATTTTTTACATTAACAACCTTATATAGCGAATACTAGCCTAATTCTATACTATGTATAACGAATGATGAAGAAAAAATCGCAAAATAAAAAATTAAAGCTTGCTAGGAACATATTTTTCTAAGATTTCGTTTTATTTTATATAGCGAATATTTTGACAAATGAGTGTTCTGTATAACGAACCGCAAAAAATATTAAACAAAACGTACAGCAGCAATGTAAATGCAAAAAAATGTGATTCCGTTAGTTTGTGTTTGGTAGCTTATATTAAAATAAATTGCCCTCGTTCTTTTTATTGTATTATCATGTCTACAATAATAACAATTAAAATAACACTTGAAAAAAACTTTGCGATATAACGAATTTTTCGGTATAACGAATGGGCCTGACATTATATCGTTCGTTTTACCGGGATTTGCCTGTATACAGCTTTTAACTCAAACTAATTTAGTGAAACCTTGTATACGCGTTGCACGTATACAATACTTTAAACTATCACCTTAAAAAGTTGGCGTGATAACTCCTATAAAATGTTAGCCTTGTGTTTAATCTACTTCGGTCTAGCATATTTTAGAAATAAATTAGCATGAGTTGTAAGCTCTGCTCACAACAAAATTGTGAGTTGAAAATAGTGGGAGGGATAGTGCTCATAAAATTTAATTTTAGCTAGAGAGCTGAAATTTTATACATAAGTAAGTGTACAGTAAGCCAATAGGAAAATCTTAAAACCAAAAACTTTTTTCCGGTATGCGGGGCCACGCCTTAAAACTCCAATTCGCACTAGAGAGCTGAAATTAGATACACAAATAAATCTAGATCAGAGATCACTAACATAAATCTAAAAAACCTGAAGTTTCAACCAGAGGACGGTAACAAGCAGTTAAATTTTATTGAATGAAGCCTTTCATACACATTGCACTTATCCAAAATAAAAATTTCCTATTTTGAGTAGCCGTGACTTCACCCACAAATCTTAGCTTTTTCTTTCTGGTACTTCGGCTTAGCAGTTTTTAATTTAATACTCAGGTATTTCTTATTAACTTCTTAATGCCAAAATTTGCATGAACCATAAGCACTAGAAGGCATGAAAGTCAGCGAAGCCAGGCCCATAAAAATTTTGCGTAATATTATACTGTAGAGAGCTGACATTTTGTAGACAAATAGTAATTGATTTACTCAATCAGAAAATCCAAAAATTAAAGCACCAGCTAGCTACCCTTTTGAAACTTTGCATGCACCTTGGCAATATCCTTTTGACTTATGTATTTTGGCTAAGCAGACTTTAATATGTAAATATATTGAAACAATAGGCGGGGTCACGTCCACAAAAATTTATGCTGTATTTTACATGTTTCTTTCCATACGACTCTTACCAAATTGCGCATACACTAGCGACCCGTTGTAATGACACAAAAGTGCATTTTTAAGGTCTAACCCATTATTTTATGCAACTATGCCATTTTCAACTGGCACAGTGATCATTAATAGAAATAAGACACACTAGAAATTTTAAGTTTAAAAAGTCTTATCATAGAAAATTTTTCAAAAATTAGTCAGATCCTCACAAAAACATAAATGTGAAAAAAGGCCAAGTTGCTACCAAAAATTTCGGCCATCAAGAGCAGTGAGATATAAATTTTGACCAAGTTCTTGCTTGGCACAATACCTAATACAGAAATATGCTATGCGTTATATAAATCGTAATCGTAAGGGTGTCGTACAATTTCTAGATAGTCTGCTTACTTGGCAATATTTTTACCTTTCTAAAATGAATAGAATAATGCGTATTTGTTCACTTCTTTGTATTGGAAAAAATGTTGTCAAGTAAGCAGACTATCTAGAAATTGTATGAGACCCTTACGATTACAAGTTTATATAACGCATAGCACATTTCTGTATTAGGTATTGTGCCAAACAAGAACTTGGTCAAAATTTATATCTCACTGCTTTTGATGGCCGAAATTTTTGGTAGGAACTTGGACTTTTTTCACATTTATGTGTTTGTGAGGATATATAATATTAATACATATGTATGTATCTACGTTTACATAAGTACATACATTTAAAATTGGTCGTTTTTAAATAAAATTTCGATTTCTGGCTCTTCCAAAAACATACATTATCTGTTTTTATGCTATACTGAATATCTTTCAAAGCACAGAAAATTTCGAAGAAATAGAAGATTGTGGAACTTATGTGACGATGAGTAAATGAAACAGTTTATTATATTTTATAATAGTAAAATCAATCCTCACAAAAACATAAATGTGAAAAACGGCCAAGTTCCTATCCAAAATTTCGGCCATTAAAAGTTGTGAGATATAAATTTTGACCAAGTTCTTCTTTGCCACAATACCTAACACAGATATATATTATGTATGATATAAATTTGTAATCGTAAGGGTGTCTGTCATATAATTTCTAGATAATCTGATAACTTGACAACATTTTTATCAATATAAAGAAATGATAAAAAGGAAAGGTAAACATATTGCCAAGTTAGCAGATTATCTAGAAATGATATGACACCCTTACGATTACAAATTTATATCATACATAATATATGTCTGTGTTAAGTATTGTGACAAAGAAGAACTTGGTCATAATTTATATCTCACAACTTTTAATGGCCGAAATTTTGGATAAGAACTTGGCCGTTTTTCACATTTATGTTTTTGTGAGAATCTGATTACTTTTTGAAAAGATTTCTATAATAACACTTTTTAAACTTAAAATTTCTAGTGTATCTTATTTCTATTCATGATCACTGTGCCAGTTGAAAATGGCAGAGTTACATAAAATAATGGGTAAGAGTGTGATGGGTGTTGAATTGTTGACCTTAAAAATGCACCATTGTGTCATTACAACGGGTCTCCAGTGTGTATGCAATTTGGTAAAAGGCTACTGGAAGAAACATATACAATACAGCGTAGATTTTACTGGGCATGACCCCGCCTATTTTCTCAAAATATTTACATGTTAAATAAAGTCTGCTTAGCCGAAGTACATAAATCACAACAATATGCCCAATGTGTATGCAAAGTTTCAATAGGGTAGATGGTGCTTTTAATTTTTGGATTTTCCGATTGAGTAAATCATTACTATTTGTGCACAAAATGTCAGCTCTCTATAGTATAATATTACGTAAAATTTTCATGAGCCTGGCCCCGCTGACTTTTATATTTGCTAGTGCTTATGGTTCATGCAGAGTTTGATATTAAAAAGTTAATAAGAAATACCTGAGTATTAAATTAAAAACTGCTAAGCCGAAGTACCTGAACGAAAAACCTAAGATTTATGGGTGAAGTCACGGCTACTTTTCAAAATAGGGATTTTTTTTGGATAAGTGCAATGTGTATGGGGAGTTTTAATAAAATGTATGTTAATTTTGAATTTGAAGTGCTTGTTTCCGCCCTCTGATAGCAACTTCTGGGTTTTCAGATTTTTCTTAGTGATCTCTTATCTAGACATCGTCGTGGCCCCGCATACCGGGTAAAACTTTTTGGTTTTAAGATTTTCCCATTGGTTACGCAGCTACATTTGATAGTGTCTAAAATGTCAGCTCTCTAGCGCGAATTATATCTTTAGATTTTATCAGCATTACCTCTCCCCACTATTTCTAACTCAAAATTTTTTTGTTAGCAGCGCTTATAATTCATGCTCATTTTCTTCTAAAATATGCTAGACCGATGTAGATTAAACACAAGGCTAACATTTTATGGGAGTGATCACGCCCAATTTTTAAGGTGATGCAAGATTTCACTAAATTGGCTTGAATTGAAAGCTGTATATTAAGTATTTAGTTCAAACAATATTAGCGTGGCCCCGCCCATTCTGGTAAAATTTTTTGGGTTTTCAAGTTTTTCTAGTTTGTTTCTCACTTAGACCTACTTGTATATCAAATTTCAGCTCTTTAGCGAAACTTTTAATTGTTAAGTTTTATGGGAGTAGCCCCGCCCCTCTAACTAAAATTTTCGGGTTTTTAGATTTTTCTAGTTGGTTTCTCACCTAGACCTACTTGTATATCAAATTTCAGCTCCTTAGCGCAACTTTTAATTTTTATGGGCGTAACCCCGCCCACTTTTCCAAAGTCAATTTTTTTGGGTCAGTGCGTATTATTCGTGTCTAGTTTCGTTACAAACGGATAATAATAGCTAGATAAATAGTATATCTAAATATGCTGAGCCGCAGGGCATTAAAATGAGGTTTAAATTGTATGGGCGTGTCAACGCCCACTTTTTAATGAAAAATTTATAGCCTTGCATTACCGCAGTATGTATGCCGAATTTCAATACAATAGCTTCCATGAAGCTCCTTAGATTAGCATTTTTAATTCTTACCTTTATGGGCGTAGCCCCGCCCTCCTGGCTAAAATTTATAAGTTTTCAGATTTTTTTATTTTATTTCTCACCTAGACTCTCTGTATCGAATTTCAGCTCAATAGCACAAATTTTAATTTTTATGGGCGTAGCCCCGCGCTCCTGCTTAAAATTTTCGGGTTTTCAGATTTTTCTGGTTCATTGCTCACCTAGATCTTCTGGTGTACCAAATTGTAGCTCTCTAGCTATAGGGGAAGTGCTTCATCAATTTGTTGAGTGTGTCAGTCAGTGGTCAGTGAGTATGTCCTAAAATATGCGCTTTTTGCACCTCTATATCTCCGGAAGCTTTCATTGTAAAACTTTCGCATATGAGGTTATACGAATTTATTCTAATTATGGTTTAAATATCATAATTTTACCCTTGTGGGGAACAAAGTTATGAGGGGGGTAAAAACAGCTCGAATGGCTTCGTGTAAATATACACACTGCGTGCATTGGCCAGAACTTGGCCTGGCGCACTACCGTGCGCCTAGATTTTTGGTTCTTATTAACTTTCTTCTTTAGGCGTGTCTAACACAATATCAAAAGTCGTTAAATTTTGTTTTCTTCAGAGTTGTCGTCATTCAATAATATTTCAGTGTTGCTACATGTCGAAAACTAGCTTTGCAATCTGGGTGATATAGTTCCATGACTTATGCGCCCTATTACGCCCGCTTTAGTTACATTGCCAAATCGAAATGTACGTATCTTTTTGGAATTTGAATTTTTCGACCTTTACTATTTGTGTTGCTAGGTTGAACAAAAAATAAATAAAATTATAAAAAACGTCAAATACAACTAACAACTTGAAATTAACAATTACGAATTTCAAATCAAAAGAGAATTACAGAGCACATGAAACTCTGTACCCCTCCCCAATCTTCTTACTCCTCTCACCAATAAACTCAAGAATTGCTGCAACAAAAATTACAAGTCTGGACAACTTCGTTAAAATTTGATATCATGTGGCAGCTCTGTTAAAATTAACGAAAAGCACAAAGAGGAATAGAAAATAAATAAATGAATTTGTACTTGTACACAAACATATTTTCCTCAATTTCTTTAATATTGAGAAATAAAGACTGAATTGAATATTTAAATAATAGCAGTATTGTTATTTATAGCTAAAAGTTTTTACATGTGCGTATAATGCTGTAAAATAATTACTTGAGTTCTACTAAAAGAGCATGTGCTTTAACTGAACAGCTGACTGTTGTCGATTCAATAACACCACAAAAATTATCGTCGTTTAGTTAACAACAACACATGTGGTTTAAAAGTGTTACTGCATAGAAAAGTCGGTAATTTTGATGTTATTGTTTCTAAACGATACGATTATCGCTAAAATAAGTTAGTGAATCGAACTACTGTTCTGTATAAATTATTCATTAGGAAATAACGTTGATATGTTCTGCATTTTATTTACTGTTCAGTATTTATTCTGTATTTTCATGACTCAAACTGCATTTAAAAAATTAACGCACTTTATGCAACAATACTATTTTAATAAACATTGAAAAAGGGCTAAATATACTAGTATCAACAGCAAATGCAGCAATGCTATAAAAATACAAAAACAGCACGAGTTTTGTTTCCTTAATTTTTTTCCTTGATAGCGTGAATATGAAATTTGTCTCTGTTAGTGCCATCTTATGTTTTAAATCTTATTTTTGACGATCCCGCTTCAGGAGCCTGGCTTTACTTCGTTCATTGTCAAGCTACTTTATTTCATGATTACACAACGCAGATTGAGTCCCAAAAAATATGTATGACTGAGGTCATATAACGCACAGTGGCGTGAATTAAAAAAAAGTGGTAAGAAGTCCGCAACTTTTGAACTAGTCAACCGATTTCGATGAAACCAACTGTTTACTTATTGTCTTTAAGTAAAGAAAGTATTTAATAACAGCTTCAGGAGTTCATAAAAAATGTGGGTTTGTTTGAGTATCAGATAAAACACGTAAATTGTTACCTGAGGTGTTATATTTGTGTATACATTTTAAGACTGATATAATGGCAAAGGAATACATATTATATACCGTTGAATAGACAATTATATCTACTATTGTAATAACATAGAAAAAAATTAAGAAACATTTGCGGTAAAGAAAATAAGATCAATAATTTAGACAAAAATAAAAATGTAGAAAATTAAAATTTTTAATCAAAATTGGATTTTGAATATTTCAAAAATATTGAAGATAGGAGAATAATTTTTTTTCAGTTGGCAAAGCTAAATGTATACTATTAATAAAAATTAAAATGATTTCTAATTTATAATTCTATAATACTTTTTTCTTATTGGGAAAAATTGTGTTAGAAAAATTTTAGCATTCTTAGAAAATCTCCTCTCCTGTCTACATTTATGTGTAGGATGTCAAAAGTTTCTTACAGGTTACTTATAACAAGTTTGTTTATAATAAAAAACCACATCGGAAAATCGAATTTTTTGAAAAAAATTGCTAGTTTTCGACCAATGCTGCATGTAGGGTGCACCAACAAAAATCTCCAAAATTTATTTCACAGCCTTTCTCAATGTCTCCTTTATCAGAAACAATCAAAGTTTTTATCAAATACTTAATAATTTTTTTTAAAATATTCCAAAAAAATTAAGAATACTTTTTTCACAAAATGTACAAAATTTTCTCATCATTTTTAAAAATCCAAATTGCAAAATTATTCCTTGCTACAATTTTTAAGATATTAAAAAAATTTTTCTTTCATATGAATTAAAATGAAGTTTTCTTTCAAAAACAATAAAACAAACTGATTTTTGCCAGGTAATAAAGAAGTTATGTACTAACGAATAAAAAAAGTCAGGTCCAAAAATAAAAAAATAAATTTTTCAAGTCAAATAACTTGGAAAATGAAAGAGATAAAATGGTACTCTAAGCATGTTTTATTTTTATTTCCTAACGTAGATTGTCCCGCTGAAAAAATTATTGAAATCGGTCCCTATTTACAAAAGTTACAAGCTCCGAAAGAATTTCGATACCCGCACTTTCCCACTTTGGAGCTACCCTGTCTTACAACAGGGTGCCTCAAAATACGCTTTCTAAAAATTTCAACACTTTTACTTTTCAAAACAGTTGGTTTCATCGAAATCGGTTGACTAGTTCAAAAGTTGCGGACTTTTTACCACTTTTTTTTAATTCACGCCACTGTGTAACGTATAGAGGAAATATTTTTGCCTACAAAGAAAAAATTATTCCCAAAAAATTTTCAATTAAACGTGTGTTTTGAAATATAATTTAGTTTCAGTAAATATTTTTTACTCTTCCAGTAAATTATTTGTTCCAATTTTATTTTATGTAAAAAAAAACTGTATAGAATGAAACTTATCTATATAAAGTAAAATTTGTAAAAAGAATTTTAGATTTATTTTTTTTATATTTAAATTTGTCATTTTCAGTTAAATTTATTTTTATATACTGTAAAAACATTTGTCTGATTTTTTTGAATTTTTTCTGTTAAGTTTATTTTTATATACTGTAAAAAAAATTGTCTGATTTTTTTTTTAATTTTTTTTTATAAATTATTTTATAGATTTAAGAAATTTATTATTCGACATATTGTCAGAAGTTTATTTTAATTTGAAATTTATTTGCTGTGGTTCAGCGTTGTCTATATATTTCATTGTTGCTGTAACAAATCATCAGTAGACTTCAACCATACATTTTGAATAGTCACAAACCTCTTATATTATGCACAGACTTTCCAGAACTATTTGAGAATTCACAAATAATAATATTTTTGAAAATCACAAAAGCAAAATAAGCGTAGTAGGCTTTGAAACTAATACAAAAAAAAAGTTGTAGAAAACTAAAATAGATTCAAATCGAAAAAAATTATTTGCTGGGTTTTTTGTATTAGTTTCAAAGCCTACTACGCTTATTTTGCTTTTGTGATTTTCAAAAATATTATTATTTGTGAATTCTCAAATAGTTCTTGAAAGTCTGTGCATAACATAAGAGGTTTGTGACTATTCAAAATGTGTGGTTGAAGTCTACTGATGATTTGTTACAGCAACAATGAAATATATAGACAACGCTGAACCACCAGCAAATAAATTCCAAATTATTTTATAGATATAAAAAAACATTTTTTTTAAGATGTTATTTTGCGGTTTTCAAACTTATTATATTTGTATATTGTGATTCTCAATATAGTATTAGGAGTCTTACTATAAACATACTGAGTTTGTTAGCTAAATTAAAATTTTTTTTGGGTTGAAGTCTACTGCCGAGCTCCAAAAGCGGGAAGCCAATTTTTGAAAGTAAAAAAAAATAGTGGAACCTTTCATTTGATTCAGTTAGTTTTTTCAGATAAAACTTTTATTAATTTAAAAAAAAATTTTAAATTGTTATTGATTCAGTTAATTTATTTTCTGATAATACGAAAAATTTTAGTGAATGTGTTTGTAAATTATAAAAAAAAATTTGCTGAATAATACAAAAAAAAAATCTGCAAAAATGTTTTTCTGTTCCTATTAATAAATTTGACTGAAAATATTTTGAGTTTCAGTTAACTTTTTTCTCTAATGCCATAATAAGTTTACTAAAAATAAAAATTTTTTTTTCAGTTAAATTTTTACAAAATTGTTATCAGAATCTACAAATTTCTTTGTAGGTTCGCATTCACACAAAAAATTTACTGATTCAATGAATTTGGTTACCGAAAACGAAATTTAGTTTTTTCTGTGTATTGCAGTTAAAAAAATCGTAATTGAACTATGGGTTAGTTTAAAGCTTATGCAAGCCGATTTTACGAAGATTGCATTGAATACTTAAGTCATACTATACCTACCAAGAAATTGAAATTCCTACGTAGAAAGATGTTAAATTCAGTTTTGTTTTCATTATGAATAATTCCTAATTATCTATTAATTTTTTCTACTAGAGGTCTACTCTGTAATTCGAAACGAAAGAAAATGTTTTCGAATTTACATGTTATAAGCATACAAATTCGAAAGCATTTTCTTTCGTTTCGAAATACAGAGTTGACCGCCTGATATACATACATACATATAAATACATACATATGTAGATTAGCGTATGTGATTACATTGTTATGTTACTTTTTGAATTGTTTGTTAATTTTTCCTTTAGTTTTGTGTTTATCAAAAAAATAAAAATTGAATAAATCCATGAAATTCAATGGGCCGTATTCAAAAAAATTTAACAAAGCTTTGAAAAGCAATGTTAAGTAAAGTTGTATTCAAAAAAAATTATTATATCAAAATTCTAAAGTAGGCACCCACGTTTGTTAAGGCTACTTTAAGTTGATATTTCCAAAATGTGTATTTTGTACCAAATATTTTTCTTAATATAGCACATTTTGATTCATGTTACATCTGCTAGCTCTTATCTTAAATTTATTATTTCTGTCATGTGATGGAAAATGTCACTAAATTATCCAACTGATTTGAAATACATAGCAAAATCCATAAAAAATATTAAAATAAATACAATTATACAAAAATGTTTTAGTGATGTACATTCAAACAAAACGAATCGAAAAAACCTGGATACTCAAATACTCATTTCGTTCGAATAAAATAAATTGAGATAATTTTTCTATGTTCATCATATTTTTTTACTTTTACTTCATAAAAATGTTTATCTGTTTTGCTTCCATGTCAGAAGCTTAAATTTTATAAATTAGGTTGCTTAACTTCAAGATAATAAAAATGTATTTAATAAAATAAAAAATTAGTTGAATACTCGAATGAAATTGTATTCGATGTTGTACATCATAAGCTGTGAAATGGTTGTTGAACATGGTGGAGTTACCAGAATTTATTATTGATTCACAAAATAATTGAAGTTGTCTTTTGAATACAATTTCTTAACAAAGCAATGTTAGCCTTAAACTGCTTGGTAGCTACTATGAACTTTAAAGCTCAAGTAAAATATTTTTTTGAATAAGGGTGAATATGTTTAATATGTGTGTAATACTATGTTCACACTTGTGGTCTTAAACATGTTTAAGGCAAGTGTTTTAAAAAACTAAACACAACCGTTCACATTACATTTGAGAAGTTTAAGGTTGACGTTTTGTTAATTAATTATTGTATTTGTAAAAAATTATGAACAATTATGTTTTTTTATTGGTTTATTATTTTCAAAGAACAAATGTGTTTGTAAATAATTGAGTATTTTTAACTAATTACTTGTTTACCAAATAATTTTTTATGTGATGAGGCGTTAAACACGTATAAAAACATAAGTGTAAACATAGTATAAGGTTGTTTGTCATTTAGTTGCTGTTTGTTAAATATTTCCTTGTTCTGTATTTTGATTTAAAAATTATGGTCACCGTACACATAGTCGAACTGTTACTCCAGTGCTTTTTACTAATCAATGACAGCAAGTTTGACGGATCATAATTGTCTAATATATCTTCCACAGTTGCGCAATCATATCTATGTATCTAAAATTGTATTGTGTGTTTGTTCCTAACGCATGATCTCTGGAACTATAAGAGCTGTGGAGCTGAAATTTTCAACACAAGTTCAAGTCAATACCAGGTAGGTTTTCGTTTTGTTTTAACCCAACAAGTAACCACAAGGTGGAGAAATTTGAAGTTAAAAAATAAATTATTGAGGGTACTATAACGTTTGCCGGGCTCAGCTAATATACATATGTATATGTGTATATAAATATGTACATATAATTTTTAATTGTTTTTTCTTGTTTTAAAAAGTCCATATAAAATATACAAGTAAATAAAATATTTAAAATTAAAGATAGAAATAAGCAAAAACAGAATAACCTAGGAGGTATCTAGAACCTCTTCACACCTTTTCACCGCCAACGCATCTTGCTTTTTATAAATATCTACAATTTTGCAAAGAAATATGTATGTATATATTAAATTAAACTTTGTAAATTTCTTTTATTCACTATTGTTTTACTTATCTTTTTTAACACTTATTAATTTTAATTTTCACAAACAGAATGTATTGTATTTTTTTAAAATAAAACTCGAGTTTTAAAAGTTTTGGCATATCGTCGTTCGCAAGTTATTGTGTTCTATACCGCACCAAAAATACTAAATAAAAATAATAATTTTTTATTTTGTTCTATATGAAAGACTAACATAACAGCCTTATTCAAAAAATATTTTACTTGAGCTCAGTGGCGTAGCTAGACATTTTTTCTGGGGGGGGGGGGGGGGCAAACACAATTTTTTTTAAATTAGTGTTTTTTATGGGAATTGTTAAAATTTAAGCTTAAAATTTTTTTAACGCACTAATAATCCCAAATTAATATTTTACTTATTAAGTTAAATATATATTTTTTATTACAAATACATTGAAATTAGAAATTAAAATATATTTTACTTAATAAATAAAATATTAATAAGTAAAATATTGGTTTGGGATTATTAGTGCGTTTAAAAAAATTTATACAGATTTTTTTTTATTTAACATTTTTTTTATTTAAGTTAAAACATAGATTAACAGTCCAGTTTCAATAACAAAAATTAAATTATAATTAAAACTAGAAAAACAAAACATTCAAAACAAAAACAATATATAGACAAAAAGTAAAGTATGTATTAGAAAAAAACTAAATAATAATTATAATAATCTAATAATAATAAACTAAATAATAATAAAATTAATATTCGTTTCCAACAAGTAAATATGTTCATATGGAAAAATTATTTATGTATATACTATATTTGAATACAATATTTTGAAAAGATACAAGCAAGAAATGATTTCATTCATCATTCATGATTTCATTTCTTAATAATTTATTATTTAATTTAAAAAATAGAAAATTGCCATTTATTATTTAGTTACCCTTCCAATATTGAAGTTCTGAATCAATACTATATTGTGCATATATATACATGCATACATATCGATAGTTGAGGTTTTCAGTGATTTCAATAAATTTCACACTAATACACCTCATCACAAAAATTTATTGCAATAGTGTAAAAAATAGCGCTTTTACAAGTAGTTGTACAAAAAAAGATACATTTTGAATATAACACTTTCTATTATGTTTTACCTTTTCCTGTAAAGTTACAATTATTTGCGTTAGGGCCTTTCCATTTGAGACCAACGATATATTGACCTGTGTAAGTTGATATCCTATCAAAAATTTCGGTCATCAAAAGTACTGATATCAAAATTTGGACCTAGGAATATTTTTCACAAGTTTTCCACTAGTCTAACAAAGTTGTATATGAACATGAATTGTTTTGTTTTGTTTTATAATAAAAATAAAACATATGAATACATGTTTAAAGAGGAAATTTTGATTTGTTCGATTTTCTGACGATTTTTCGGACATGAAATGACGATTATTTCATATTTTATGGGGATTTCGGTGATTTTTCCATCATTTTATCTGACAGCCCTCGATTGAACCATAAATATGCATACATACATACATGCATGTGTGTGTACGAGTATATATAGTATATGAACATATACAAGGTATTTGCAGATCATAATTTTTCGCTATTTTTTTAATTTTACTCTAAATAAAAATTGGTGGCTATTGTTACAAACAAATTGACAGTAGAAAATCTTAAGAACACCTTAAAACAACTTGTCTTGCTACTAACCATGATACAATTATACAGGTAACCACAAAGCGCCAGCTGTTTTGCTTGTTTTGTGATTTGATCTGCCGAATTGTGCTTATGTTATACCAACACACGCGCACAGTGCCTATTAAAACTGTTCTAATAGAAACATGCTTTGCAAAGCCAAGAGAAAATGCAAGTACATGTATATTGTTTTCCTCTCTTGTCAATCACAAAACAGCAATAAAAATCACTGTTGTTTTATTTGTTGTACATTTGTTGTAGATTCGCGGCTACCTGTATTATTGTATCATGCTACTAACTACGTACACTAATACAATTTTATTAAGAATTTGTTGAAAGCTACATACACACATACATATCTACACACATGCATTATAAATTCATGTATGTAAACTTATAGTTTTTTGGGTATTTATTATCTAATAAAAGTATGCATATTTAGCGATTATTCGAAAAGTTTGTATAAAAATTACTGGTGATTTTCATGAGCAATTTTAAAATAAATAAAAAATAGAATTTTTTAATATTACAGGCAAAATAATATGTTTTAAAAAGAATTTGTAATAAATCCTGGGGGGGCAAAATCAAGTCTGGGGTGGCAATGCCCCCCCGAAAGGCCTAGCTACGCCTATGCTTGAGCTTTAAAGTTCATAGTAGCTACGAAGCACTTTAAGGCGAACATTGCTTTGTTAAGAATTGTAATCAAAAGACAACTTTAATTATTTTGTGATTTAATAATAAATTCTGGTAACACCATCATGCTCAACAACCATTTCACAGCTTATGATGTACAACATCGAATTCAATTTCATTCGAGTATTCAACTAATTTTTTATTTTATTAAATACATTTTTATTATCTTGAAGTTAAGCAACCTAATTTATAAAATATAAGCTTCTGACATGGAAGCAAAAGGGATAAACATTTTTATGAAGTAAAAGTAAAAAAAATATGACGAACATAAAAAATTATCTCAATTTATTTTATTCGAACGAAATGAGTATTTGAATATCCAGCTTTTTTCGATTCGTTTTGTTTGAATGTACATCACTAAAAATTTTTGTATAATTGTATTTAGTTTAATATTTTTTTATGGATTTTGCTATGTATTTCGAATCAGTTGGATAATTTAGTGATATTTTCCATCACATGACAGAAAAAATAAATTTAAGATAAGAGCAGGCACTTCTAGCTTCATTTCCGGATGTAACATGAATCAATATATGCTATATTAACAAAAATATTTGAGGTACAAAATACACATTTTGGAAATATCAACTTAAAGTAGCCTTAACAAACGTAGGTGCCTATTTTAGAATTTTGATATAATAATTTTTTTTTAATACAACTTTGCTTAACATTGCTTTTCAAAGATTTGTTAATTTTTTTTGAATACGACCCTAAATAAAGTTTGTACTAATTTGGATCTCTTTGCATTATTTGTTTTTGTTTTATTTATTTGTTGTGACTTCATATCAGAGCACGAAGCTGTTCGGCGCATAGCCGGCTTAACAGCCGCCGCCGAATTTTATCTCGAAATTGCGCCGCCGCCGATGGATGTGGCTGTGATCGGCGCACGGCTCAGCCGACCACTAGTATATATAGCAAAATGTTCTTGCCAAAATACTATTCATTTTTAATTTTTTTGTTTGCTAAAAGTGTTTATAGCCAGGAAAGGTTATTTTTAGGTGAAAAGTGCAATGCGCATGGCCGTTAGGTATGCACGCTTTCAGTGAATATGATATTTCATGGCCAGGATATCCGAAACTGCCGGTGGAGCGAACAAAATAAATACTTTCGGCAATTTGGGTGGTCTAATCTGTATTCAAGTTTCTTAGATATGGGTGCATAAATTGATATCAGAAAGGGCTGATCTATGTTAAAGTCCTCTCTAGATAACTATTTTAAAAATGTTAATAATGAAAAAATGCAGAAAAAAACATTCAACTATTTCTTATATCGAAAATAAAATATTTTAATCAAGTTGGTTAGTCGAAAAATTTTAATACACGAAAAAATAAACTCTTTGTCTTTCATAAAACAAATATGTATGTATGTAATATTGTATGCATGCATATAATTCCTACGACATCGGTTAAGGGTATATAATATTCGGCTAATCCGAATATAGCACTCTTACTTGCTTTATTTTGAAAAGCTTAAGTTACAAGTTACTCTTACAAAAACTGTGAACAATAATGTGTACTTAAATTGTTTTTGCCATAAAATTTAAACGGTATATCCTATAGTTATAAAATTTTGACAGATAATGACAATGATAACAAGTTAATGATTTTTATAAATTTCAAAAATCATGTGGGTTTAGCTTCTTTGGCGGTAATGGCTCGTTTTCTTAAAGCAGCATAAAAAATAAAAATATATATCTATACTTGCAAGAGATACACAAGCGATATATGTACTTATATAGCTGTAACGTTCTAAACCAGGACACACATGCAAGCAAACGTGAAAATACAGTTCTTTTTTATACGTTGCAACCGTTGTATATATTCGAATTATGTAGGTTTTAATAAGCCTTCCAACATTTGGAAGTTTCTTTCATCGTCCATCGTCAAAGGCGTTACGTCTTACTCACTTCCAGACGTTAATTGGAAGATAGTTTGAATTTCACAATAACAATTTACATTGCAGTCGTCTTTTAATCATCCAGACGACGTTTGGAAGATAGTTTGTTGTTTACAACACCAGCCGAAAATGACATGTGCCGTTATGGATATAATAAACAAAAACAACACTATACACGCACTTCTGGGAAAGTCGCAGTGACCGCGAAATAAAATTAAAACAATTAAAAGAATGCAAAAAAGAAGTTTTCGACATCATCGAGATTAGTTTTTTTTTGTCTTTTGCTGTGGTCGGTCAGTGGTAAAGTGTGACTTTCTTTTGTTATTGTTGTAGTTTTTACATAATTGTTAATTAGATAATTGTCCCATAGTCAATATGAGTGAATTATCTGTAAAG
The DNA here is from genome assembly GCA_949987645.1 of Tachina grossa. Lineage (NCBI taxonomy): Eukaryota > Metazoa > Arthropoda > Insecta > Diptera > Tachinidae > Tachina > Tachina grossa. The sequence continues at coordinate 121,154,257 of OX465274.1, read as the reverse complement.
GCAAAAAAATTAAAAGCAAAAGAGAGGCGAATAAAATAATAAAAAGTGTCTTCTTGAAGTAACGCAGAAGTGATTTCTTGAAGAAACGCATAAGTGGTTTCTTGAAGTAATGCAGAAGTGACTTCTTGAAGTTACTTCCGGGGTGTACAACTTCTCAATACGGAAGATGCTTCTACGATGACAAAATGGTATCTTAGCGTCACTTCTGAGTCACTTCCGCGATAGAAAATGTTGGCAGGGAAGGTGCGTTATCCATAGTCCTTGCATGTAAGCAAAAAAAACCAAATTATTGTGTTAGCCGACCGTTAGCCGGCACATTTGCTTAGCCGCCGGTGGCGAAAATTATTCGGCTCACAGCCTGCTTTTAGCCGCCGCCGACTATATTTGGTCTTAGCCGCCGCCGATCACCAGTCTACATCGGCTTCGTGCTCTGCTTCATATTGCACTTGGAAAATGGAATAACACAAAAAAAGAAAACAAACAAAACAATGAAAATCAGTATTTAAAAGCCGTTAATTTTTAATTAGGCCTGGGTGTTTTCTTATTGATTATATCAATGATATGTTATTGTTATTAAGTGACTAGTCTTGTTTTGTTGCTAAATAGGATAGTTGTGATTTCTTCATATATTTTTCTGTTAGCAATTTCTCGATTTTGCCGAAAGTTAATGTGCAGTGTCAAAATATAAAATTTCTGTTGAAAAAAAATGAAACATTTTTTTAATTGTTAATCATTCCTCCAAATATTGACGTGATGTACTGGCTTATGCTCAACATGCTTGCCCTTTCGTAATTCACTTCACACTTGTGGATGGATCACAAAGGTGCTTGAAATGATAATACCATGCAAAAAAATTTCTGACAATTCATCGAAACTTATTCGTCCCGTGACAAATGAGTAGTGTATGATGAAAAAAGGACATATCCTGTAAATGGTTATATATTCACCATTGTGGTGATGTGTAGTCGTGATCTTTTGTCAATTTAATAGGGATTTTGTCTAGTATTATATATTGGGTCCAGGACCTATCAAACAGTATAAACATAATGTTCATTGTTCCCTCCAATGTACTGCCAAGCCACTCTGGAACCAGTCCCGTAACTATCTTAGATATTAACCTGAGCTTAAGCAGTTCGAGTCCCAAAAAATATATGTTTAAAAATAAATTATAATTGCATTTATAACAAAAAAAAGTACAAAATTTTCATTATTGCAGTTAAGTGTCGGAACAGCGGTGCCATATTTATTTTCTCAAAAACCTTCAAGTCGAACACAAAAATCCTTTTTTATTCAAAATATATTAATATCCATTGATTTTACTGGATTAGAATTCAAGAAAAAATCATTTTGTTTCAAATGAACTAACAAACGTAAAGATAAATAAATAACACAAAATATTTGCTGAATAGAACATGTATATATAAGACAATTACATGAATGCATATAATTCATAATTTTGATGAAGGAAATAAGAAAATATGTCAGTACTTTAGTCAAAAGGACCTTAAATAATATACTAAACAAATTTAACAAAGAAATCTTTTAGCATTTTCAACATCCCGAAAAACTTCGAAAATCAGATAAATCTTCACATATGGTAACGCCATGTCGGAATGACATTTTTAAATAATTTATGCTATTCCACACCGATTATGTCCCCATGAGATAGTTCAGTGACAAGTCACAAGGTGCATACAAAGTATCAATTAACGCCATCCTAGGTCATCCCCATGTAAAAGTGACTGGCACGCATCAAAGGAAGTGGTAGAGCTCGGACTGGTCTCTATCACTTGGGGACCGATCACGTGACTAATCTTGTGTTAGTTCCATTTCCTGCAGGGAAATAACCAGCATATACTTAAAGTATTTAAAGCAAAACACTTTTACATTTTGTTCTATATGCTATAAAACAATGAGAGTTTCGTAAATAAGTGCATATACATAGAACAAAGCGATTTTCTTTAAACGCGTCTCACTCTTAAAATCTTTTCCAAGGACGAACATTTTTTTTGCAGAAAAATCCGGAAACTCTAGAAATTTTCTTGGTAAAAAGGTTGCGACAACTTTTTCGGTTCAGTTTTTTGTAACTAATAACTAAACTTTAACAGCGATTTCCCAAAAAAATATTTTTGTCATATAGAACACAATAACTTACAAACGACGATATGTACATTAGATGTCCACTCTATGTATATGCTAGAGTAGAGCAACTATAATTAATAAATAAATCCATCATCACTTCCGATCAAATGACTAGTCAATGTAAAATTGCTGCAAATTTGTTAGTGAAAAAATTCTGTTTGTGTTAGTTTCAGTCATTCATTTCTTGTAGGGACAAACGTAAAGGTAAATAACACAAAATATTTACTGAATAGAACATGTAAGTAGTAGGGAACTGGGCATTCTGCCCCACAGTGGGTCGGTTCGCTAACCTGGCAGGTCAAAATTATTTGATGGTCAGTCTATACGGTTTTGAGGATGCTGAGTTCGACAAAAATAATTAAAAAATTCTAGCTCAATTTGTTAGGAAATATTACAGAGTTTTGCTATTGCGAACTTCGGTAGTATTAATTTTTCATGTAATATTTTCAATATTTAATTTTTCATATAATATTTTCAGTACTTTTAGAACAAGTTCTTAGCTGTCCAGAAATCCTTTTATTTTTTTGATATTGAAATGGTAATATTTATGGTTTCAGTCCAGATAAATTAAGCATTCATTCCACTGTGCACCCCCAAATTGTTAAATTTGGGTAATTAAAATTTGAAAATTGTTAAATTCTTGGAAATTTGTGTTTTTTTGTTTACATAAGGAGTTTTTTGTTTATATAAGGAGTTTTTTGTTTACATTATGAGTTTTTTGTTTACATTAGGAGGTTTTGTTTACATTAAGTGTATGTCTATCTGTCTGTCTGTCTGTCCGTCTGTCGGTCTGCCTGACCGTGGATGTTTGTGTGTGGAATATTTTGTGTGAATGTATTAAGGCGGTTCATAGTTTGGTGGTTTTTATGTGCGTATATACAGACGAGGAAAATCATGAAAATGATTTTTCCTAATACCAATGGTGAAATAGTGATTATTAATATTTCCTAATGCCTACGGCAATGCATGATAATTTTTCCTAATGCCGGGCAAAACATGATTATTATTTTTTTCAAATGCCGACGGCAATGCATGATAATTTTTCCTAATGCCGGGCAAAACATGATTATTATTTTTTTCAAATGCCGACGGCAAAACATGATTATTATTTTTTTCAAATGCCGACGGCAAAACGTGATTATTAATTTTTCCTAATGCCGACGGCAAAACATGAATATAATTTTTTCAAATGCCGACGGGAAAATGATTTTTCCTAATGACGACGGGAAAACATGATTATTATTTTTTTTTCCTAATGCCGACGGCAATACATACTTATTTTTCCTAATGCCTACGGCAATACATAATTATTTTCAAATGCCGACGGCAATACATGATAATTTTTCCTAATGCCTACGTCAATGCATGATAATTTTTCCTAATGCCGGGCAATACATGATTATTATTTTTTCAAATGCCGACGGGAAAATGATTTTTCCTAATGACGACGGGAAAACGTGAAAGTTATTTTTTCTAATGCTAATGTAGGTGTTGCTAGACTGTGGGAATTTTAGGCTGACCGTGATATGAGTGGGTGGCGTTGTTGGCGTAATATGTAACCATAGGAATTTGTGGATGTGTCTGTCTGTCTGTGAGAATTTAGGTGAAGGTTTGATTGGCAGGGGGCGGGGTTTAGTTGAGGTAGATCGATTGCGTGTGTAGTTGTGTGTGAATGTGTGTGTGTGTGTGTGTGTGTGTATGTTTGTAGGAATTTCAATGTGTGTATTTCTGTAGGAGCTTAAGGCTGATTGTGATTTATGAGGGGTGAGGTGTTCTAGTAATATGCAACCGGGGGAATCTGTGTGTTTGTATGTCTGTAGGAGTTTAAGGCTGACCATGATTTGGGTGGGCAGGGTTGTTGACGTAATATGTATCCATGGGGATTTGTGGATGTGTCTGTCTATAGTAGTTTAAGGCTGATCGTGATTTGAGGTGGGTGAGGATGTTGTTGAGGTAAATTGGTTATGTGTATGTATGTATATATGTATTTTTGTAAGAATTTAAGATGATTGTGATTTATTAGGGCCGAGGTGTTCTTGTAATATGTAGCCGTGAGAATCTATGTGTATAGACGTCTGTAGAAGTTTAAGACTATCTGTAATTTCCGGTAGGTGAGAGTGTTGTGTTGTTGAGATTAATCTTGTATATTGTATATGTACCTATGTATGATCATGAGAATTTGTGTATGTATATCTGAGGGAGAATTTAAGGCTCGTCATGATTTGCAAAAGGTGGGGTGTTGTTGAAATTTTCTTGGATATTTCTTATATGAATTCTGCTATGTGTGTGTATTTGAGCTGGTATTTATGTGTAGGTAGAAATAAATTGTTTTCAATATCGACATATGGTACTATAAAATACTATCATATATCTGGACTTCCCTAATCCTAGTATGCTTTTATACTTACGATTGCTTTATATTTTCTCATGCTTAAATTTGTCTCGCGTTGAAGTCAGTCTGTGTGAAATTTGTTTATATTACAGATTTTGTTTATTTAACTACATTCGTCTTCTTTGACTGAAAGAGTTATCTACACACAGAGAAAAACCAACTTGAAATCAGTAGGAACCATGCTGAATTAATAAGAACCATTAGCGAAGGTTTAGTCATATTGAAATTTCTTATTTCAATATGGACAAAATATTAATTTACAGTATTCATTTATTAAACTCATTAGTTTGTAGATATCTCAATATACATTTTCTATTATATTAAAAATTATTGAATTAATGTGATGAATTCTTATTTTTAAGCTGCAGATTTTCCCTGAGTGTATGGATTGTTTATATTTGCATTGTGCTTTAACTAAACGACGCTTCATATATTTTCATGATGTAGGTCTAATAAATACTTAAGCATTGATAAGAAATTTGATATGTATACATACATATCTACAAATTGATCTTATGTATGTATGTACATATATATGTACATACAAATAAGTGTTCAACTCAATCTTTGAATACATTTTTTATTTTATTTTTTGTCATGTGATGTCTGTTGTTGGTGAAATTAAAAACATTTTAATTTTTATCTGCGTTTACTTAAAAGTTTGTGAGGATTTTCTGTTGTAAGTAAAACTGAATTCTTGAAGATATGTACTTACATACTCTATAGTAATAGTAACTATAATAGAAATATTTCTTATACTTAATTTACAGTTTTTTAAAGTATAGGGTATAAAATTTTTTCTAGCTATAGCCTTCTACATTTATTTTGGAAAGCTTGCTTTGCTTTTTAAAAATGTATAAACATTTTTAAATGAAACTGATCCGGCACTCCAGCTTAGGTACTGATAGTTTTTTTTTGTTGTTAGTTAACTTACTTATTTTTTATTTTTTATTGATAAACATTGGAAATCAAAAGGGAGTTTTATATTGTAATTATTATTTTCATAATTGTTGAAAACAATCGCTGCTTTTTGTTTGTTTTTTGCGATGAAATCATTTGAATTACTTTTGCAACTTTACGCGTTTATAAAAATTATGTTATTTTCTATATTTCTTAATTTATAAGACTTTTAGACTTTGTCCTTTAGGGGTTATATATTCTATTATACGATTGTGAATAAGAATGCAGTAAGCTGATGTATTTGCTTACTGCTTCAAATTAAAATTTTATTAAATTGAATAAAAGGAGTTTTTTTTCTTAAGCTCTGATGCAGTTAGAAGCGCTGGAGATTCTTTCATATAACAGCTTTTTTGAAATTTTTGATACATAGTATAATATAGAATTGGATAACATTTATTTTTAATTTTTATGTTAAGAAGTACGGGTATGAGACTGAATTTAAATGTACTTTTAAATTAGTTAAATCATAATGAACAAACATATTTTCTTCTTTAATAGCGATCAACAGAAAACGAACTCGTTTTCATATAATTTAGGTATACCCTATCGACGGCTCCTCTAGGATACAAGATGACTTTGTATGACGAAATTTCTTTTGCTTTATACTGATAATATGTTTACATTAATAAGATACATATACATATGTTTATTTTATGAACGGTGAGCACCTATGGCTTTTATTTAATGTTCTATATGACTTTTTTTTCATTTTATTAAAGTTCAGCGTATTGTATATATATTTCTGAAATGTTTAAGTGTGTTTTGTGTCCCCATCAGGCAGAGTGTACGTATTAGTTGGTCAGTCAGTCTCTATTTTTATTTATTTTTTTTCTTCTAATGTGCCACTCCTTTTTTAGATTTTACTACTTGGAATAGAGAATTTTTGTCTAATTTTTTGGTGGGTATATACATTAGGTATGTAGAAATTAGTTTAGATACAAAGAAATGCATGTTTAATATACAACTATTGTATCAAATCGATCTCAAATAACTCAGTTACCTCTACCAGCAATTCACCGTTGGTGTATTCATAAAGTGTTAGAAACAATGAAATATCTATGTTTTGAGAGAATTTTTCCCCTCAAGTATTTCTACATGAGGTTTGAGGGGTCAATCACTGTCGCATTCATATGTAATGATTATTCACTTAAAAAACGTCATCATCACCATCAATCATCTCCGTATACAATACATTCATGAGTTGGGTTGATCCAGATACAATTGCTGTCTCATCACCTTCTAACAGCTTTATATATTTTGCTAGTATGCATGCCTTAGCATGCTTCTATCGATAGTGACGTAAGAGTCCGAGATGTAGAGTGTTACAATTAAAAATCTTTATATTAGAATTTACCAGTTCGCTCTTTTGAATTTTTACAAAGTAGATACATATGTATGTATTTCATTGACCACAAAATCATAAAATTTCTTTGCTTACAAAATTGTATGACGTGAGGATTTTTTTTTTATTTTTTATTTTTTTTTAAATTATACATGCTTCGGCATGCTTTCATTTTTTTTTTTCTATAAATTTATGTAATACTCATACAGATACAGATATAAAGTAAGATCTGTTTACTGTACATTTTAAAATTTATGCATGCTTCAGCATGATTCTAGTTGAAGCGTATATTCATTCACTAAGTTTGTTTGATACTTATTCATACACATGTACATTCTTAAAGATTGGATATCAAAGTCCAATTTCCGTAGTTTATCTATATTTTCTAAAGATCTGATAGCTAAAGAAATAAATAGAGTGAAGATCTTCTATAATAATCCCATTTTCATATTGTAATATTTTGCGTGCTAGCGCTTTCGATGGGAAAATATACATACAACTTTATAAAAAGTGATAATATGATGTGCTGCTGAATATTGCACTATGTTATAGTTCATTTTAAACACTGAAGTTTTAGCAATATTTCATTCAGACCAACAAGTTTAGAGAATTCCACTACATTTAGTTAATTATCTTTCTTAAGACCCATCATTCCTAATCAATCCTACAAAAAACAACACAAACTAGATTTTTCGTTTTAATTTTATTTTTATTAAATTCAACATTAATTCTTCAAATTACTTTATACTATATTAAGTAGCTTTTCCTCATTTGTTGAGTTGACTTTAATAGGAGACATTTTAATGGTACGATGAACTTTTCTATTGCATGCATTGAGTAAATCTTTATACATACCAATCCACTTATATGAACCATTAAAGCTAATTCTTTTCACATCATACCTTTCAATGATCTATTAAATCATTCTAATATTGATGCTTTCATATTAAGTAATGTTTAATCTTCTATTTATGTATGAGTTTTCCCAAGTATTTATTAAAAAATTCTTTAGAATCATCTGTTTGTAAGTTTTTTGGTACCCGTACCACTTCAAAAATATTTTCCATTGCCTTGGTTTTTAGAGTGCAGCTTTTATTTTCAGCTGTACTTTGAGAATGTGTCAATTACAGTCTTCAAAAATCAACAATTTCTATTTTCTGTAGAATAGTTCTACATTTCACCAAACTTAGCTCCATAAAACATCATATATTCCTGTCATTACATCTCTACAAGCACAAACAGTTGTTGAAATTTAATATGGACTTCGTTAACTAAATTCCTTTTTAAAGACATTGAATTGTTTCACAGATTTTTTCGAAAGTGTTGTGATCTACATCTTGCACTTTCAGCTATTTATACTAACATGTAGTTAATTTTCTTTTTATTTTATTTAATTTGCATTTAAATATATTCTTGAATTATAATGCTTTAAGCTATATTATTAATTTGTCTTGTATTTTATCTTCATTCAGTTTAATGTAACTATCAACAATAGTTTGTATCTAATTCATTTATGCCTTCCAATACTGATAAGTCAGTATAAATGTCTTCAGAATTGGAAGTCTATGAGTAAAATCATCGTCATCATCATTCTCAGTATTAGCATCATTAAATATGATGGTATTATCAAATATTGTTCCTTCTACTAGTTTCTTTTGGGGTACATGTCTATATCTTGAGTGAAGGTTTCTCAGGCTATAAACTTGTATATTTTCAACTTCTGTCTTGATTTTACTTTCTTCTTTCATAAGAATTCTTTTAATATTTTTAGAACTATTTATGAATTCTTCTGCTATAGGTTTAAATGTATCTTTTAGTTGTTCACTTGTATCTATTTCACCAGTTTTTATACTACGAAGCTTTTTCTTCAACACATTTCTTGTCAACACCAACTGTTTTAAAATTTTCTCATCCAGGGCAAATAACAGGTATCAGCAATCATATCAGCTTTTCAGGAGCTGGTCTGGTTTTCAGATCAGCTTTTCAGGACCTGGTCTGGTTTTCAGATCAGCTTATCAGGACCTGGTCTGGTTTTCAGATCAGCTTTTCAGGACCTGGTCTGGTTTTCAGATCAGCTTTTCAGGACCTGGTCTGGTTTTCAGATCAGCTTATCAGGACCTGGTCTGGTTTTCAGATCAGCTTATCAGGAGTTGGTCTGGTTTTCAGATCAGCTTATCAGGAGCTGGTCTGGTTTTCAGATCAGCTTATCAGGAGCTGGTCTGGTTATCAGATCAGCTTATCAGGAGCTGGTCTGGTTTTCAGATCAGCTTATCAGGAGCTGATCTGATTTTTAGATCAGCTTATCAGGTAACAGATCAGGCTATCAGGAGCTGTTCAGATTTTCATTTCAAGATATCTGAGTCAGATTTAGTTATCAGTGTACAAGTAGCTAGCCATTTATAACATTTATATACATGAAGTTTAAAGTCAGATGAAATACGAAAAAGTAAAGTTTTATCTAGTAAAATTATTTTCTATAACGATCATCGTTTAATTCACTATCTTTGCTTATAATCAAAAATCCATATTTATCCTTTCAACATGCTTTTTATTTTTCTCACCTAACTTAAACATTAAATATACATTATGATGATCTCTTATTAAATGTTTGGTGATTCTGGTGTAAGTTTTACATAAGTAGAATGAATCAACATTCTTATCTCTCCCCATACAAAAATATGCTTCCCATAAGTATCATCGTTAAATATCATATTGGAATTACTTTGGACTGAAATAACAGATTCACTATCGGTAAATTTTGTAATATATTATTGTTTTAATTGATGTAATTAATTTCTTCAGATATTTATATCTGGGGTGATATAAAGATTTTGAGTATAAATAAATGTTCTCAAAATTTAAGTCCATTAGGACTTTCTAGCAACCCAATCATAGCGTTTTTTTTCGTAATTTGACAGGTCAACTATTGTTGCACGAATAGAATTTGATATAAGGGAACTATGATTTATTTTTGAACTATCGTTCGATGAATCATCAATATTTCGTACCAAGGTATTTTAGGTTGTTTTACTAACCGCATTTATGTAGCTAAATACATTTTATAAATATTATCTCTTATTATAAAAAAATAAACTAATACAGCTATACCATATCAGAAAATATTTTCTGAAATCGTATAGCTGCATTAGTTTATTTTTTCTATAATAAGAGATAATGATCCACACTCATAATCAAAATAGCATAAAAATATCCTTTTTTTGACTATGAGTATGCATCAATATTTATGAAATGCGTTTAGTTACAAAAATGTGGTTAGTAAAACAAAGTATATTTTAACAGCCTTATTTATAACACTTATTAGGGCTTTATAAAGACTTTTTAAGAAAAAATTTTTATAAAAAATTTGTTTTAAAAAGCCTTTCCAAAGCCTTAATAAGTTTTATAAATAAGTCTGTAAGAGTTTAAAATTAGTATTTTGTATGATAATACTGATTTGAAACTCTTAAAATATTCTTTGTTTTGACTATGAGTAGGGGCCATTATCTCTTATTATAGGACAAATAAAATAATATAGCTATACGATTTCAGAAAATATTTTCTGATATCGTATAGCTACATTTTTAATTTTTCTATAATAAGAGATAATATTTATGAAATACATTTCATAAATATTGGCGCATACTCATAGTAAAAACAACCTAAAAATACCTTGGTACGAAATATTGATGAATCACCAAAATTTCATACCATCCTATATTTATGTTGTTTTACTAATCGCATTTTGTAAATAAATGCATTTCATAAATATTATCTATTATTATAGAAAGAATCAAATAGTATGGTTATATGATATTAGAAAACATGATTTCTGATATCATATAATCATACTATTTTATTTTTCTATAATAAGAGATAATGACCCATACTCATAGTCAAAACAAAGGATATTTATATGCTGTTTTGATTATGAGTATGCGTCAATATTTATGAAATGCATTTAGTTATAAAATGCGGTTAGTAAAACAAAGTATATTTTAAGTGTTTAAAACCACCATTTTTATGGTAATAGCGGTTTTAAACACTTAAAGCATACTTTGTTTTGACTATGAGCATGAGCTGATATTTATGAAATGGATTTTATAAATATTGACTCATACCCTTAGTCAAAACAACATAAATAATTCTTGGTACGAAATATTGATGATTCATCGAACGATAGTTCAAAAATAAATCATAGTTCCCTTATATCAAATTCTATTCGTGCAACAATAGTTGACCTGTCAAATTACGAAAAAAAAACGTTATGATTGGCTTGCTAGAAAGTCCTAATGGACTTAAATTTTGAGAACATTTATTTATACTCAAAATCTTTATATCACCCCAGATATAAATATCTGAAGAAATTAATTACATCAATTAAAACAATAATATATTACAAAATTTACCGATAGTGAATCTGTTATTTCAGTCCAAAGTAATTCCAATATGATATTTAACGATGATACGTATGGGAAGCATATTTTTGTATGGGGAGAGATAAGAATGTTGATTCATTCTACTTATGTAAAACTTACACCAGAATCACCAAACATTTAATAAGAGATCATCATAATGTATATTTAATGTTTAAGTTAGGTGAGAAAAATAAAAAGCATGTTGAAAGGATAAATATGGATTTTTGATTATAAGCAAAGATAGTGAATTAAACGATGATCGTTATAGAAAATAATTTTACTAGATAAAACTTTACTTTTTCGTATTTCATCTGACTTTAAACTTAATGTATATAAATGTTATAAATGGCTAGCTACTTGTACACTGATAACTAAATCTGACTCAGATATCTTGAAATGAAAATCTGAACAGCTCCTGATAGCCTGATCTGTTACCTGATAAGCTGATCTAAAAATCAGATCAGCTCCTGATAAGCTGATCTGAAAACCAGACCAGCTCCTGATAAGCTGATCTGATAACCAGACCAGCTCCTGATAAGCTGATCTGAAAACCAGACCAGCTCCTGATAAGCTGATCTGAAAACCAGACCAACTCCTGATAAGCTGATCTGAAAACCAGACCAGGTCCTGATAAGCTGATCTGAAAACCAGACCAGGTCCTGAAAAGCTGATCTGAAAACCAGACCAGGTCCTGAAAAGCTGATCTGAAAACCAGACCAGGTCCTGATAAGCTGATCTGAAAACCAGACCAGGTCCTGAAAAGCTGATCTGAAAACCAGACCAGCTCCTGAAAAGCTGATATGATTGCTGATACCTGTTATTTGCCCTGGATGAGAAAATTTTAAAACAGTTGGTGTTGACAAGAAATGTGTTGAAGAAAAAGCTTCGTAGTATAAAAACTGGTGAAATAGATACAAGTGAACAACTAAAAGATACAATTAAACCTATAGCAGAAGAATTCATAAATAGTTCTAAAAATATTAAAAGAATTCTTATGAAAGAAGAAAGTAAAATCAAGACAGAAGTTGAAAATATACAAGTTTAAAGCCTGAGAAACCTTCACTCAAGATATAGACAAGTACCCCAAAAGAAACTAGTAGAAGGAACAATATTTGATAATACCATCATATTTAATGATGCTAATACTGAGAATGATGATGACGATGATTTTACTCATAGACTTCCAATTCTGAAGACATTTATACTGACTTATCAGTATTGGAAGGCATAAATGAATTAGATACAAACTATTGTTGATAGTTACATTAAACTGAATGAAGATAAAATACAAGACAAATTAATAATATAGCTTAAAGCATTAATATTCAAGAATATATTTAAATGCAAATTAAATAAAATAAAAAGAAAATTAACTACATGTTAGTATAAATAGCTGAAAGTGCAAGATGTAGATCACAACACTTTCGAAAAAATCTGTGAAACAATTCAATGTCTTTAAAAAGGAATTTAGTTAACGAAGTCCATATTAAATTTCAACAACTGTTTTTGCTTGTAGAGATGTAATGACAGGAATATATGATGTTTTATGGAGCTAAGTTAGGTGAAATGTAGAACTATTCTACAGAAAATAGAAATTGTTGATTTTTGAAGACTGTAATTGACACATTCTCAAAGTACAGCTGAAAATAAAAGCTGCACTCTAAAAACCAAGGCAATGGAAAATATTTTTGAAGTGGTACGGGTACCAAAAAACTTACAAACAGATGATTCTAAAGAATTTTTTAATAAATACTTGGGAAAACTCATACATAAATAGAAGATTAAACATTACTTAATATGAAAGTATCAATATTAGAATGATTTAATAGATCATTGAAAGGTATGATGTGAAAAGAATTAGCTTTAATGGTTCATATAAGTGGATTGGTATGTATAAAGATTTACTCAATGCATGCAATAGAAAAGTTCATCGTACCATTAAAATGTCTCCTATTAAAGTCAACTCAACAAATGAGGAAAAGCTACTTAATATAGTATAAAGTAATTTGAAGAATTAATGTTGAATTTAATAAAAATAAAATTAAAACGAAAAATCTAGTTTGTATTGTTTTTTGTAGGATTGATTAGGAATGATGGGTCTTAAGAAAGATAATTAACTAAATGTAGTGGAATTCTCTAAACTTGTTGGTCTGAATGAAATATTGCTAAAACTTCAGTGTTTAAAATGAACTATAACATAGTGCAATATTCAGCAGCACATCATATTATCACTTTTTATAAAGTTGTATGTATATTTTCCCATCGAAAGCGCTAGCACGCAAAATATTACAATATGAAAATGGGATTATTATAGAAGATCTTCACTCTATTTATTTCTTTAGCTATCAGATCTTTAGAAAATATAGATAAACTACGGAAATTGGACTTTGATATCCAATCTTTAAGAATGTACATGTGTATGAATAAGTATCAAACAAACTTAGTGAATGAATATACGCTTCAACTAGAATCATGCTGAAGCATGCATAAATTTTAAAATGTACAGTAAACAGATCTTACTTTATATCTGTATCTGTATGAGTATTACATAAATTTATAGAAAAAAAAATGAAAGCATGCCGAAGCATGTATAATTTAAAAAAAAAAAAATAAAAAAAAAATCCTCACGTCATACAATTTTGTAAGAAAAGAAATTTTATGATTTTGTGGTCAATGAAATACATACATATGTATCTACTTTGTAAAAATTCAAAAGAGCGAACTGGTAAATTCTAATAGTAAAGATTTTTAATTGTAACACTCTACATCTCGGACTCTTACGTCACTATCGATAGAAGCATGCTAAGGCATGCATACTAGCAAAATATATAAAGCTGTTAGAAGGTGATGAGACAGCAATTGTATCTGGATCAACCCAACTCATGAATGTATTGTATACGGAGATGATTGATGGTGATGATGACGTTTTTTAAGTGAATAATCATTACATATGAATGCGACAGTGATTGACCCCTCAAACCTCATGTAGAAATACTTGAGGGGAAAAATTCTCTCAAAACATAGATATTTCATTGTTTCTAACACTTTATGAATACACCAACGGTGAATTGCTGGTAGAGGTAACTGAGTTATTTGAGATCGATTTGATACAATAGTTGTATATTAAACATGCATTTCTTTGTATCTAAACTAATTTCTACATACCTAATGTATATACCCACCAAAAAATTAGACAAAAATTCTCTATTCCAAGTAGTAAAATCTAAAAAAGGAGTGGCACATTAGAAGAAAAAAAATAAATAAAAATAGAGACTGACTGACCAACTAATATGTACACTCTGCCCGATGGGGACACAAAACACACTTAAACATTTCAGAAATATATATACAATACGCTGAACTTTAATAAAATGAAAAAAAAGTCATATAGAACATTAAATAAAAGCCATAGGTGCTCACCGTTCATAAAATAAACATATGTATATGTATCTTATTAATGTAAACATATTATCAGTATAAAGCAAAAGAAATTTCGTCATACAAAGTCATCTTGTATCCTAGAGGAGCCGTCGATAGGGTATACCTAAATTATATGAAAACGAGTTCGTTTTCTGTTGATCGCTATTAAAGAAGAAAATATGTTTGTTCATTATGATTTAACTAATTTAAAAGTACATTTAAATTCAGTCTCATACCCGTACTTCTTAACATAAAAATTAAAAATAAATGTTATCCAATTCTATATTATACTATGTATCAAAAATTTCAAAAAAGCTGTTATATGAAAGAATCTCCAGCGCTTCTAACTGCATCAGAGCTTAAGAAAAAAAACTCCTTTTATTCAATTTAATAAAATTTTAATTTGAAGCAGTAAGCAAATACATCAGCTTACTGCATTCTTATTCACAATCGTATAATAGAATATATAACCCCTAAAGGACAAAGTCTAAAAGTCTTATAAATTAAGAAATATAGAAAATAACATAATTTTTATAAACGCGTAAAGTTGCAAAAGTAATTCAAATGATTTCATCGCAAAAAACAAACAAAAAGCAGCGATTGTTTTCAACAATTATGAAAATAATAATTACAATATAAAACTCCCTTTTGATTTCCAATGTTTATCAATAAAAAATAAAAAATAAGTAAGTTAACTAACAACAAAAAAAAACTATCAGTACCTAAGCTGGAGTGCCGGATCAGTTTCATTTAAAAATGTTTATACATTTTTAAAAAGCAAAGCAAGCTTTCCAAAATAAATGTAGAAGGCTATAGCTAGAAAAAATTTTATACCCTATACTTTAAAAAACTGTAAATTAAGTATAAGAAATATTTCTATTATAGTTACTATTACTATAGAGTATGTAAGTACATATCTTCAAGAATTCAGTTTTACTTACAACAGAAAATCCTCACAAACTTTTAAGTAAACGCAGATAAAAATTAAAATGTTTTTAATTTCACCAACAACAGACATCACATGACAAAAAATAAAATAAAAAATGTATTCAAAGATTGAGTTGAACACTTATTTGTATGTACATATATATGTACATACATACATAAGATCAATTTGTAGATATGTATGTATACATATCAAATTTCTTATCAATGCTTAAGTATTTATTAGACCTACATCATGAAAATATATGAAGCGTCGTTTAGTTAAAGCACAATGCAAATATAAACAATCCATACACTCAGGGAAAATCTGCAGCTTAAAAATAAGAATTCATCACATTAATTCAATAATTTTTAATATAATAGAAAATGTATATTGAGATATCTACAAACTAATGAGTTTAATAAATGAATACTGTAAATTAATATTTTGTCCATATTGAAATAAGAAATTTCAATATGACTAAACCTTCGCTAATGGTTCTTATTAATTCAGCATGGTTCCTACTGATTTCAAGTTGGTTTTTCTCTGTGTGTAGATAACTCTTTCAGTCAAAGAAGACGAATGTAGTTAAATAAACAAAATCTGTAATATAAACAAATTTCACACAGACTGACTTCAACGCGAGACAAATTTAAGCATGAGAAAATATAAAGCAATCGTAAGTATAAAAGCATACTAGGATTAGGGAAGTCCAGATATATGATAGTATTTTATAGTACCATATGTCGATATTGAAAACAATTTATTTCTACCTACACATAAATACCAGCTCAAATACACACACATAGCAGAATTCATATAAGAAATATCCAAGAAAATTTCAACAACACCCCACCTTTTGCAAATCATGACGAGCCTTAAATTCTCCCTCAGATATACATACACAAATTCTCATGATCATACATAGGTACATATACAATATACAAGATTAATCTCAACAACACAACACTCTCACCTACCGGAAATTACAGATAGTCTTAAACTTCTACAGACGTCTATACACATAGATTCTCACGGCTACATATTACAAGAACACCTCGGCCCTAATAAATCACAATCATCTTAAATTCTTACAAAAATACATATATACATACATACACATAACCAATTTACCTCAACAACATCCTCACCCACCTCAAATCACGATCAGCCTTAAACTACTATAGACAGACACATCCACAAATCCCCATGGATACATATTACGTCAACAACCCTGCCCACCCAAATCATGGTCAGCCTTAAACTCCTACAGACATACAAACACACAGATTCCCCCGGTTGCATATTACTAGAACACCTCACCCCTCATAAATCACAATCAGCCTTAAGCTCCTACAGAAATACACACATTGAAATTCCTACAAACATACACACACACACACACACACACACACATTCACACACAACTACACATGCAATCGATTTACCTCAACTAAACCCCGCCCCCTGCCAATCAAACCTTCACCTAAATTCTCACAGACAGACAGACACATCCACAAATTCCTATGGTTACATATTACGCCAACAACGCCACCCACTCATATCACGGTCAGCCTAAAATTCCCACAGTCTAGCAACACCTACATTAGCATTAGAAAAAATAACTTTCACGTTTTCCCGTCGTCATTAGGAAAAATAATTTTCCCGTCGGCATTTGAAAAAATAATAATCATGTATTGCCCGGCATTAGGAAAAATTATCATGCATTGACGTAGGCATTAGGAAAAATTATCATGTATTGCCGTCGGCATTTGAAAATAATTATGTATTGCCGTAGGCATTAGGAAAAATAAGTATGTATTGCCGTCGGCATTAGGAAAAAAAAATAATAATCATGTTTTCCCGTCGTCATTAGGAAAAATCATTTTCCCGTCGGCATTTGAAAAAATTATATTCATGTTTTGCCGTCGGCATTAGGAAAAATTAATAATCACGTTTTGCCGTCGGCATTTGAAAAAAATAATAATCATGTTTTGCCGTCGGCATTTGAAAAAAATAATAATCATGTTTTGCCCGGCATTAGGAAAAATTATCATGCATTGCCGTCGGCATTTGAAAAAAATAATAATCATGTTTTGCCCGGCATTAGGAAAAATTATCATGCATTGCCGTAGGCATTAGGAAATATTAATAATCACTATTTCACCATTGGTATTAGGAAAAATCATTTTCATGATTTTCCTCGTCTGTATATACGCACATAAAAACCGCCAAACTATGAACCGCCTTAATACATTCACACAAAATATTCCACACACAAACATCCACGGTCAGGCAGACCGACAGACGGACAGACAGACAGACAGATAGACATACACTTAATGTAAACAAAACCTCCTAATGTAAACAAAAAACTCATAATGTAAACAAAAAACTCCTTATATAAACAAAAAACTCCTTATGTAAACAAAAACACACAAATTTCCAAGAATTTAACAATTTTCAAATTTTAATTACCCAAATTTAACAATTTGGGGGTGCACAGTGGAATGAATGCTTAATTTATCTGGACTGAAACCATAAATATTACCATTTCAATATCAAAAAAAAATAAAAGGATTTCTGGACAGCTAAGAACTTGTTCTAAAAGTACTGAAAATATTATATGAAAAATTAAATATTGAAAATATTACATGAAAAATTAATACTACCGAAGTTCGCAATAGCAAAACTCTGTAATATTTCCTAACAAATTGAGCTAGAATTTTTTAATTATTTTTGTCGAGCTCAGCATCCTCAAAACCGTATAGACTGACCATCAAATAATTTTGACCTGCCAGGTTAGCGAACCGACCCACTGTGGGGCAGAATGCCCAGTTCCCTACTACTCATGTATAAGATAAATATACATATTTATGTACATAATTCATAGTTTTGATGAAAGAAAGAAGAAAATATGTCAGTATTTTAGTCAAAAGGACCTTAAATAATGTACTAAAAGTACCAAATATCAAATAAAAATCTTATTTGTAACAAAAAAAATCTTTTAGTTTTTTTAACATCCCGAAAAACTTTGAAAATAAGATAAATCTTCACATATGGTAACGCTGATGTTAGTAAACAGAAATCAATTGTTTAATATTCAGGTCTATTCGGGAAGTCACTTTCACCACAAATACGCGCATCTTTCACTTTTTGCTATTCTAAAATACTACGTTGGAGATGAGTGATAGAAAACATATGTTTTCTTTCACATTGGAGGTATTCTAAGATACTTCGTCACCATGATTCAATGTCATATTCGTTCGACGCTAATTTTAGCGCGTTAAGTTTAAATAAATAAAGAAAAAAGAAATACGAAGTGTTTATATGGTGTCTACCAATGTTAATTAAGCTTTAATGGCGTTCGGACAGGCTCTACAAGACATTTAAGTTTTCTTTAAGTTTTTCAAAGATGTAAACACGCTTTTAAAACAAATAGAACAAGTTACTAATTTCACATTCACTGTTTATTGTTTCTGTTTATGTTACTTAGCACTTGTACTCATAAGTTTTTTCTTTAAATCCTTTCTTAAATCCCTTTTTGCTTTAAACTTTTTCTGCATACAATTCAGCTGATTTAAATGTTGCTGATGTTTTTATAAGAGATAACAAAATATCGATTACTGAAAACAATATTTCTTCGCACGTATTTTAGAATCTGTCGACGTCGAACTGTCGAAAGTGAACGTTCGACGACGAAGAAGTGAAGCGCGTATTCTCGAATAGACCTGATTGTTTTCTTTTGCAAGCAGTATTACCATATGTGAAGATTTATCTTATTTTTGAAGTTTTTAGACGTGCTAATCAGAGAATGACAATAAGTACTCAAAAAAATATATACATAAGTAAACAGTCTTAATTTTAGCAACTGAATATAATCCTAATTGTAGCAAAACAATTTGTACACTCAAATATTTTCTCTCAAACAACTATGAATTAAACCGATTCCAACATACAAGATCATCTCTACTTCGTTTATGCAAAAAACGAAACTACGCTACAACTACAAATAAAAAAGTACATGCGTATTAAACTAATTGACTCTCTCTCATACTTTTATTCTGAATATTTTTACACACAGAATATTAATATTTAATCGGTCAAAAAAAAATACCATCATACTCGGAATATTTATTCATCATTCGCCATTGTACAATCCCTGCAGTCAGACTGGGGCCAAGTGTCTCTATGTCAACACTAAAATTCTAGTAGTAGTTACATTGTCTACAATTTCTTTTCTATTCGTCAGTATAAAAGAAATAGAGAAAACAGATGTGGTGTATTTCTGGTGGATTTTGCAACAACTTGTCAATATACATAAATTTGTATGTACGTAAGGCATAGAAATGTACCAGCAAATGTCTGGTTGGTATGTCTCCATGTTCCCATAAGAACTAGGAATTCACTACCTAGTCAATTGTTTTAGTGTTACTAGTAGATTTTCAATGACAAGCATATGCTAAATGTCTATAGCATAAAATATTGTATGGGGAATAATTGTAGAGTAGTACTGGTGACAAAGTCAAAAGCGACTCCGTACATTTTCACTATTCGCACTTTCTGCAGGGATAATTTGTGTACATAATTTGTGGCAAAAAAATAAATTCATAAAATTTTGTTGATATTTTGTAAAGTATTAAATGTATAGTAAATATTTAGTTAGAAAATTATTAAATCACATTTTCCATACCTGTCATGCAATCTAATAATATGGCACCGTTGTCATATTAGTGTTGCATCAATTCACTTTTCTGGCAGCACTGCTGCTTTCGAGTGTTTTCAAAATAACTCTATTCAATAATAATATTCAGAATATTTTTATATTCACACAGTCTATAAATTTTAGTTGTATTCGTTTGTTCTGGGTAATTGTAATATGTGTATACACATAGTTGTTGGAAATTTATAGTTATACTTGTTCGGTTGAAAATTAATGCGTGTATTTGTATTTTGAGTGTTTTTTATATTTAGCTGCACGCATTCGTAGTTGTTTGACGGCCAACACTCAAAAAGTACTTAAAATAACACTTTTGTCATTTTCTGGTGCTAATACGACCAAAAAGATTTCTTGGCTAAAAATAAGATTTTTGACCTTTAGTACTTTTATTATATTATGAGGGGACTTTTGACTAAACTACTCACATATTTTTAGATTCGCGCTATAATAATCTTAGACATGTTCTATACAGTAAATATTATGTGTTGTTTAGCTTTATGTTTATTAGTTCACTGTAAACAAAATAAATTTTAACTTATTTTCATTCAATAAAATAAAAAGATTTTTTTGGCTCAACTTGAAGATTTTTGAAAAATAAACATGATAACACTGTTTGCAACTAACTTTATTGTGAAACGCGTTGACAAAAAGCCGCCGCGTTATTTCGGTATGCTCCATGCAAAATGTATGGACATGAGAACTTTTGACAGCAAAAAAAACGCTTGCCGCTTTTGTTTAGCTGCCAGTTTATAGAACCCATTTAAAAATTCTCGCTTGTCTTTTTATATTGAAAACAAAAACAAATTTTGAGTGCTTTGTTTTTGTTTTCAATATAAATCGGCAGACGAGAATTTTTACATGGCTTCTATAAACTGGTAGTAAAGCTTATATTAGACGTGACATAGCCATAACGCCATAACCATAACCAAACCAAAATTCAATTGGTTTCTATGGTGAGAGTTATGACGTTATGGCGAATCACGTATAATCGAATACAGTGTTGCCCATTTGTTTGGTTCGAACGGCTGCTCTCTATGGCTATGGTTATGTCACGTCTGATTGAGCCTTAAGGCTGGCTGTAAGTATTTACTTTAACAAGTTTATAAAACGGCCATTGGGTTACCATAACATATAAATACTCGCGTATAAAAAATACTCAAAACAATAACTTATTCCAAAAGATCAATATAAATTAATCATCAAAATTGTTATTTAAATCTTGTGATAAAACCAAATTAACTTTTAATTAATTGTGTATTTAACTCCACATATCAGTTATTGGATCAAAACTTTAAAAAATTTCATCGCTATAATTGGCGAAATATCGCCATATCTGACACCACTGTGTAACAGATACCAAAATTTCAAAATTTAGACTGTTTTGGCTTCCAAAATGTCTTAAAATAAATCTTGCTTCTATTTAGAAAGCGCCATGCCAACTTTAGGCATTAAATAATTAATAGATATCGGTCCTTCTACACCATCAGTAATACGCTAGATCGGTACAATGGTATTATCAAGGTGATTTGATATCAGGTCTCGATTTGCAATTCTGCGTATTCGCCTTGTATATTTGTTAGTGTAAAATTTCTTGCTGTCAGAATATTTCCTAATGTTTTGTTTGATTTGACAGCAGAGAAGTTATGTCAACTGGTGAATTAATATCACCTTACATGAATTCGCCTTGGGTATTGTTTTGAAACAAAATTTTGCATTTTATGAGAGGCAACACGCCTAATTTTTCTATTCTGAATTTATTTTCAGAGACAATGCAAAGTGCATCAACAGAGTTATCTCTACAAGATTTCAACGTTCTCCCTACATTAGTTTTCCAGATATCTCAAAGTAAATATTTTCTCTTTATGGAAGGTTCTACACCCACATCTCAAATTCAAACTTATTTTTGTAAGACAACTCACATTATGAAAATCGTTACTTACATGATGTTTCACTTTTCTTGCTGCATTAGATGCAAAGATATTCCAAAATAAAAATAATAAAAGGTGCTACGCCCACACGGCGTTTCTTTTAAGTAGAAAATGTGTTTCCTAAGTACATGCATACAAAACTGTGTAAGTTTCATAACAATCGGAAGGGTCGTTTAGAAACTGCAGAATTTTTTCCACTTTTTTTTTGCAAAATCCCCCACTGTGCATCATACTCGTTTAATAGTTCTTCTGTCAAACTCAGTGTAAATTTCATTTGTGTCTTCGTAAGGAAAGGGTAAAAG
This sequence comes from Tachina grossa, assembly GCA_949987645.1. Lineage (NCBI taxonomy): Eukaryota > Metazoa > Arthropoda > Insecta > Diptera > Tachinidae > Tachina > Tachina grossa. The sequence continues at coordinate 121,131,711 of OX465274.1, read as the reverse complement.
ATGACTTGGTTAGAGCGCGCATTTTTAAAAGTGTTTATTGAAATGTACGAAAGTCTGTCATGCTCATATAACAAGTATGACCGTTTAATAGCCCCTTTAATGTATTTTAAACGTCAAACACCTAATAATAAGCAAAAAATTAAGATTCAAAATTAGGTTTTTCAGGGTCAAACAGTTCAAAATTTATTTTTGAGGAATCCGGCTCCTGGACATAATGAAAAATAGAAATGAAAAAAGCAAATTAATCAATTTTTCAATACAAAAAGTACTTTTTAAATGTCTTTCACATTATGTTGAAAGTATGCCAATACATTAAAATATATAAAATAAAAGTGTAAAATTATTTTATGTATTTATTTTTTTATATGAAAATTACCAACAACAATTTTTACACTATTATATTTAATACGATCATACAAAGTGTTTGTGAATGTGCTAGCACTAGGTTCCCAAATAGTTATTCCTTACAAGCACTTGTAACTTGAAGGAAGCCGATCAGTAATAAAATACTCTTGATATGCTTATTGAAAACGACTTAAAATATGATTTATTCTTACTTTCTTTTATATAAAATTAAGAATTAATAAAAGTGCTTAGCTTATAGATAATAACATATGCAATATTAATATTGTTTGAGTAAACACAATAACATGACCTAATTTATAAATGAGGTAAATGCACTCTGTATTTAAACAATTAATTAATAAGCAAATTTCCTTAGCAATGGTTAATGAACCTTATGATGTGTAAGCAATTAATTAAATATTAATAACTTATAATTGTGTATGATTGTCTGTTTGTTAATAACAGCAAAATATCGTTGTGTATGAATGTATGTCTGTATGATTGTAAACTATGTTGTCTTTTTATTTATTTTATTTATGAAAGTAAATGTATTTATGTTCTTTAACATTCTCCGCGCGTTGAACACAGTTCAAATAAGTTCTGGGCACTGTTACTGCTTGATGGGACAGATTCAAACTCTTGAAGTATCTATGGTTGCTGGTCTTGATCGAAATGCGGGCCTCGGTGCATTTTGGTAGGTTTGCCTTTGTTTGTTGTGTACTTTCCATATTAGCAGAATAAGTAATGTTATTAAGCATAGGACTAATGCGGTGTAGCTTACTGCATGATGATGTTGACTATTAGAGTTAATAACTTCGGGTAAATGTTCTAGATTTGCGTCATTTAATTGTTTTTGAAGGTTTGTTAGCTGGTCTAATTGCGTATTGTAATGATGGATTGTAGTATTAAATATCCTTTCTATTTCTTCTGGCCTACTTATTGAGTCAATATGCTTTAATTTAACATATGATGCATGGACACTATTTGTAATGCCAAAATGTCCTTGTATTGTTACAAAATTGTTTTTGATTACGCAGTCGGGACCAACTTCCATTAGTCCAGTGTTTTTAATTATGAACAGCGTAGTTTCCCTGCCAAATACCATGGATGATTCAATTTCCACAGTAGTAGAAAAATCCACTTGTTTAGTTGATTTAATTGAATCCAAGCTGCTGGACCTGGGATCTTGTTGAGGTTGCAGTTGGCTGTGGATCGATTGTTGAATATATTGATCTCACAAAGATCAACCTCAGAATTCCTTTTGAACTTAGATTGCTTATTTTTGCAAATGTACTCTTTGTTTTTTGTCATGATACAGTTAGATACATCATCTGTCGTAAACGGAATATATTCATCTCTGTGTGCATCTATGGCAAAGTATGACATGTCTGGTTTAATAGCAATTAAAGTATTGTTTTTGACTATCGGAACTGGTACTATTTTAAATAACTCAATTAGAGGTATTTTAATTTCAAAAATCACTTCTCTCCTTGTTACGGCACCCTTAGCATTCATCAGTTTATATAGATCCATCAAATTATCTTCTGTTATTGGAAGCGTGTAAGTTGCTGGAAGGTGAATCTTGATTGTAGCCATTTCTTTTTTTAATTGCTGAGGGGATAACAAAAGAAGACTAATTTTTCCATTGTGAACGTCGGCAAGTACATTTATGATTTCAGCCTCAATTTTTTGTAGGTTTATTGCTACTAATGTTAAATGTGTTGAGAGGAGTCCAATGATTTGAAAGTTACTGGCTTGTGAAGCTTCCTTAAACAATTCATTTTTGTTTTCATCAACCATTTTTAGAAGCTCGGTAATCTTCTGCTGCGAGTTTATTTCATCTTGTTTGATAACATTAATGGTTGAATCAATTATTGATGTTTGATTTCTTAACAATTTTACAATGTGGTCCTGCTCTGTTTTGGCTGTGTTAATAGTCCTTGACATTTCTTCTGCATACTCCGAATCAACAACACCAAACAGTGACCGGGACCAAACACAAAAGAACGCTGATGATGAAGGTTTAGTGGCCGTCGAAAACGGCTGGCTGTTCCGTTCAACTATGTGTTGTTAGTCAGAATATTTATGTACAACAGACTTTGGTGTTATTTGTTCATTAATAATTATCACATGTAATTTGGCTTAAAATAAAAAGCGATACGAACTTTAGCCCGTTCAAATCACAAATATAGAAACAAATGGAGTTCGAATAATAATTAAAATTAACTAAAAATTAATAGCCATGGGCCTGTGGCAAAAATTAAATAAAAATATACTTAATAGTAACAAACCAAAAAAGTTTGTCTTAAGTAGAACAAAAAATAAGCAAATTAAGTAACATGTGTATAATTAGTAAAAAGAACAAAACGACAATGGTAAGACTGTTGTAAATATAGTGATGGTAAAATTGAGCTTACAATACAAAAAAGCTTTCAGCAAATTGAAATACGATGAATCAAAACAATTCACATATTCCATTTTGCAATAAAATGCTAAATATATAAAGCAGAAATCTACATCAACTGACACCACACACAGTGGACCAAACACAAAAGAACGCTGATGATGAAGGTTTAGTGGCCTTCGAAAACGGCTGGCTGTTCCGTTCAACTATGTGTTGTTAGTCAGAATATTTACAACAGACTTTGGTGTTATTTGTTCATTAATAAGCAATTTGGCTTAAAATAAAAAGCGATACGAACTTTAGCCCGTTCAAATCACAAATATAGAAAAATTTTGTTATTAATTACAACGATATAATTATTAATACCATGTTCACACTTATGGTCTTAAACGTGTTTAAGGCAAGTGTTTTAAAAAACTAAACACAACCGTTCACATTACGTTTGATATGTTTAAGGTTGACGTTTTGTGAATAAATTATTGAATTAGTACAAAATTACGAACAATTATGCTTTTTTATTGGTTTATTATTTTCAAACAACAAATGTTCTTGTAAATATTTGAGTATTTTTGAACTAATTACTTGTTTACCAAATAATTTGTGACGTGACGCCATTTAACAACAACACAAAGTTGCCAGAGTTATCAAAAAACGGACTGAACATACTCCATTATCGTGTCTAAGGAAGTGTTTTAATCTTAAACACTTCATTTGAGATGTTTAACAAAACAAGTCAATGTATGGTAAAACATCTCAAAATCGTCGTGTTTAAGCTCTTAAACACGAATGAGGCGTTAAACACGTTTAAAACCATAAGTGTGAACATGGTATAAGAAACCATTCTAAAATTTTAGCATTTTCAAAATTTTTTTTAGTATTTTAAGGATTATTAAGCCCCATTTAGCATTATTTTTTTGTTAGTTGTGGCCACACTGGTTACAACTTATTTGTGATTTTATTGATGCATGGTGCAATGTTTGGTTTTCTGATCACTGTTTCAACGAAAATAATTTTTCAGTTTTAAACAGCTCTCTAGTAAAATACAAAAAAGCCCATGTGTTTTCTTAAGTGCCCAGGAAACGTAAAAATAAAACCATCAATCGGTAAGAATGTGTTAAGTGCCCAGGAGACGTACAAAAAAGCCATCGATCTGTAAGAATGTGTTAGTGTCGTTTAATTGATAATTTTTCGGAGACGTACAAATAAAATCAGTATTTAATTTTGTGTTAAGCTATGTACAGACGGTTGTCAGATCTTACAATATTGCCAGTAAAATGTGCTCAAAATTTCTTACAACCGTGTGAACTGACAATTTTTGTCAGGCGTCGTTGCCAGAAAAAGCATTGTCAGTCCATTGCAAGACTAGCATCTGACAAAAAATTGTCAGACATCTTACAATCATGTGAGCACATTGTAAAATTATTGCCAGATATTTGTCAGACATTTTAATATTGTCAGATGTGCGAAGTTTATGCATCTGACAATGGCGTCATTGTAAGAGAATTCTTTCTATGGGCAACACTGCACACGCTTGATTTTAGAGAAAAAATTTATAATAAAATATATGCAGATAAAATCACTGCAATTGCTTCTTTATGGTCCATAATAATTTATACTTTAACATTTAACACAAACACAAACTATAAATATTTAACAATTTCTAACAAATGATTTAAGTCTGGCAACGCATAACAACAGATCTAACAATTTGTTCATATGACAACCGTGTGAACTGACAATTTTTCTACTGACGATTTCGTCAGATGATTTTATTGTCATACAACCGTCTGGCAATTAATTGTAAGATTTTGTGACAACCGTGTGAACTGACAAGGAATATTGTGCTGTCAATTTTCGATTGCCAGTACATTGTCAGCACATTGCCAAATGTGACAATATTGTAAGATCTGACAATCGTCTGTACATAGCTTTAGTTGTGTGCGATTGCATGCAGAGATGCAATTCGTGTCGGCGCGGCTGGCGGCAAGCCACGCCGCCGATTATTTTGCTTTAGTCAAGCCGCCACCGAATCCATCGGCGCTTCGGCGGCTTATGGGCAAGCCGATTTGCTTGACTTCATGGGTTTTTTTTCTTTGAAACATCAAATCATCATATGCACAGACTTTCAAAATCAATATGCGAATAATACATTTTTTAAATGTTAAATTTGGATTGTATTTTTCATTTTGCCTAGTATGTAAATAGTTTTATTGTTATCCAATGGATTTTTAATTGTATACAAGTGTGAATATTCAAAATAGACTTTAAATTACAAGGGTTTGATCATCGGTTTCATAAATCTAATTCATAATGTATGGTTGAAAAGTACTGATGATTTGGATAAGAACCATTGAAATGCATATCGACATGCTTAACAAGCTGCAAATAAATTTCGATTCAAATATAATAATTACAGTACGTTAAATAATTTTTTTAAATCATAAATAAAAACTTGATTGGTTACATATAAAATATTGTTTTTGATGTTAAGTACTATTTCTAATCTAACTAATTTCAATACTAGTATTAAATAAAAGTTAGAGCTAAATGTGGACACGTCTAGCATATAATACATTATTCTCATAGAATGAGTTGGGTTTTTGGTTACATTGGGAGATATATTTTCCCATATGCCCCAGAGAGAAATTTTGCGTTAATTTTTGTCCCTAATCTACCGGTCGCGCAAATTCTTCTCCATATACGCCCTCAGAATGTTCTTAATAAAATATCAATGCTCTAGGGAGGATGTGCCTGATTTTTTTTATATTTTATGAAAGCCATTCTCTTGCTATTGAGGACGAATGCTTCGGGTATTTAACTAGACCTAATCAATCATCTCCAGTTATATTTAACTTTAGTATTTTTAAATAATCCATTTTATTTATTGTACGTTCTATAAAAACCGCATTTTGTGGGCGTATGTGGATAAAAAAATGCGCGAGCTGTAGATTATCGACAAAAATTAGCTCGAAAGCGTTCTCCAGGGCATATGGGAGCATACACAGACATGCGTCCCTATATTACCAAAACCCCAGTTCATTCTATGAGAATAATGTATTAGATGCTAGACGTGGCCACATTTAGTACTAATTTTTAGTGTATTACTTATTTCATAGCTTTTTCGTGAAGGAAAAGTTAGTGTTACATATTTTTTGCTCTTAAAAATACTGTTATTTTATGTTAGCTTACTTTTTTAGTATTAAAATAAAGTTGTTAATAAAATGAAGGATTTTCATATAAAGCTGCTTAATTTGCCTTGAAATTGCTTTTGGTTTTAGCTTAAAATCTTACAAAGCAACGGATACACTTCAGGGAAGGAAAATGATTTCTTGGATTTTGACGGTACCAATTTTTAATATTTATTAATCAACACAGAAACTTAAAAAAATTAATACAAAAATTCACAAGTTTACAATTCAGTATACAATGAAAAATAACAAAAAAATATTAAATATTACATTCATAAAGGTACATTCGTAGATTCGACTATTATATTAGAGATTAAAATAAAACACACACACAAAAATTAAAGAGAACATAAGCAAAATTAATGTTACCATATAGTGAAATTGTACCAAGTAACTCGCGGTAGTACCACGGTACCAACAAGGTCAAAAATTTACCATAAAAAGTATAATTGTACCACAATTTCCATTCGTGATACACTTTGATTAGAAGTGCGTGCGGAGCGTTTGGTGTGCAAGTTTTTTTTTTGCTTACTGTAAACAGCGTGACTGTTTGACCGACTAAGGTGGCAATTTGCCACTTTTTCGGCTGCGTTTCCCCTTTTTCGACTGCCTTGCCACTTTTTGACACCCTTTATTTAGGGTGAGTTATGTGAAAATGCATTAAAAATAAAAGGTTTAGTGCAGTTTTCTCGTTTTTTTTTTTACTTTGTAAAGTAACTTAATTTCGGAAATGTCAAAATGTATGTGAAATTACTTAATTTGAACTTGATTTCGACCGAAATCACGAAATTACTTAATTTGACGTCAGCCTGAATGGGCTATTAGGCATTTCTATTCAAGCCCTGGACACATCAACTTCAAAAACATGAACTACTTCTGCCTTTACAAAAAATACTAAGTTCACATAGCAGGTAAAAGGAAGACTTGTTTCCCTCTAACAGCAAGACCGATAAGAAAAACTATAAAATTTACAATTTCCTTTCACTGTATGCATTGGAAATTTAATACATTGGCATCTGCACCTGGGCAGTTTTAGCTCCACTTTTTCAGCATAAAGTTATTCCGCATGCTTGTTTACGGTTACGTTATTTATTTTATTTTTTATTTAAGCACAAAATATATTAATATTAACATACAATCTTATTGGCATTAAAAACCTACAGTTTTTATTCAATTGCAATGGCTAAACTCTTGCGTTAATGCAGAAAAAGATGTAAACATTAAACAGCTGATCCAGATTTTACTCTCTCCCACATTTGCTTATCCCCCGGCTATTTAGAATAGGAAGATTATTCCCCGGGAACAAATGGTAGGGAAGAGAAAAACCTCCCCGGGAATATTCCTAATTGCGCTGATGAACTATTTTTATACAGGGTGGCGCAGAATGAGCTATATGGTTTGAATTCCTTATAACCAAGGACAGGGGTTTCATGCAAATTCATGTTTTTTTCCTTAGGCCTGATAGTGGCAAGAACGAAATATCTTTACGAAACATTGAATTTGCGTGAAAATGCCATCGATTTGTTAGTGCATATTTTTGCATATTTTATTGAAAATGCATATTTTTGCATAATTTGGTCATATATGCATATTTTTGTCTCATATTTTGGTATAATTTCATGGTTTTTGTGTCATATTTGTTCAAAAGTTAAAATTTAAAAAAAAAAAAAAATTATTGACAAATTATTAATGCAAAACAATTGGCAAATTCATTCGCTTGCATTGTTTTAGAATTGTAGAAGGAATGCACAACCACACACGCATACCAAATAAAATAAACATTGTCATTTTGATGATTTCAAGAGGAAATCGTTTGCTATTAAAGCCGAAAGTAGTTAAACAATTCTGCGGAAACTTGATATTGCTTTTAAAAATTACAGATTTAAAAAAATCTAATATGTAGCTAGAATTCAATCCTTTGTAATGGTTGAGTTAACTAAATATGTAACATTACATATATAAAAAATTATTTAAATTTGAGCCTTTCTTCAATGCACAAAAGCTTTCTTTCTTTCTAAAAAAATTGATAGAACTTAACATTCAAAAGTATAAAAAAATACAGTTTTTAAAAATTCGTGTTTGGGGCTAATAATGCAGAAATAATCGTTATATCATTTATAACATGGTGTACAAACTTAATATAAAAGGCATGTACACGCACCTCTTGAGAAAATAAAATATTTTTGTGTCTTTAATTAGTTGTATGTGAATTTAAAACTTTTCTTTTGAACAAAAAATTTTTAAAATATGTGCATATTTTATTGTTTTTAGTGCATATTTTGTGTTTTTAATGTCATATTTTAAGCGCCTAAGATACCTTTTTTAAGTGCATGAAGTCCTTGTCCCGGCTTATAACTTTTTTAATTGTTATTCTTTTGTTTTTTTTTCAGCATTTTGTAAAGAAGACTTGGGGAATTATGAATGACTTATTATGAATCATTACGGATCGAACAACGTAAAAAAATAATTGAATTTTATTTTTCAAACCAACAGTCTATTGTGTTGACATAGCGTGCCTATCGTCGTCATTTTAATGTGTGCATTGCACCCACAGTTTTCTTTGGGGATATTTGAAAGAAAAGTGTGCGTTAACAAACCCAGAACCATACTCCAACTAAAAATCAATATTCGAAATTAAATCATGGCCATTACACCCGAAATTTTGCGAAAAGTTATGGAAAATATGAGATGTATACTCTCTCTCGCTCAAAAAAAAAAAGAGCAAGTATTTGTGAAGTAGAAAATGGACATCACTTGCAGGATATTATTTATCAAAGCTAATTGAAAAAAATTCCCCAATAATATATATGTACCTGATTTACATACATTAAGCATTTTTTTTCATGAAATTAGTTGCATGAAAATTTTTTATTTGTCAATAGAAGGCCTGGAGGAGCAACTTATATGAAAAAAGTTGCCAAAGCTACATCAAGGATTCATTCCATGTCCTTTTTTATGGAAAATCATCTTTTATAGCGCTGCAATTGCCAAATAGAAAAAATTTCGTGCAACAAAATTCATGAAATTTCAAGAAAAATGCTCAATGTAAATCAGGTAATACTGTATTTAAAAAAAATATAATACTCGCATAAAAGGGCTATTAGACGGGCATACTTGTCTGCAGACATGTACGATGGCATACTTTGGGTTTTGCTATTACACTGTCGAACGCTGACGGCAAACTTCAGTACACAGAAATTTTTGAAGCAAAAGCATGTGAATGAAGCGGAAAAATTTTTTTTTTAAATATATTATATCCATTATTTTTTAATTTTTTGTTGTACAGATCTTAATTTTTATTTATCACAATTTTGGCAAGCTTTTATATTCCTCAATGAACTCTTCCCAGCAAATAACATTAGCAAAAGACATTTTTTTTCACAAGTTTCCGATACCCACTCAGCAGCGTCAACAAGCGAACTGAATTTTTATATGAAAGTATGACGGACACGCTATTAGACAAGTATGTTGGTATGCGACAGACATCAGAAAATCAAAAATTTTTCAAAACCAACATACATGTCTAACGTACTCGACAAACATGCTATTAGACAGTGAGATTTGGTATGCCATCGTACATGTATGCAGGCAAGTATGCCTGTCTAATAGCCCTTTAAGTAAAAAAGTTATAAACCATGGTACAATTATACTAGGTACATATACGACTACAACAAAATTACAACACCAAAAAACACATTCATTTTGTTGGTATAAACAAACGAATAATTGTCAGAAACACATGCCTTTTGTTTTTAAAAATAACAATTACAGGGTAACTAAAGTACAATTGCAGACGCGGCATTCATGAATGATTATAGTCATTCAGTGTTGCCAATAGGTGTGTAATTACACAGAGTGTACAATTACTCTCATTTGGAGGCCATGTAATTTCATTCATGTATAATCTGTGTGTAATTCTACTTTGGCTTGTATTATTATTTATATTTGTTTTAATTTTAACCTACACAAAAGATGTGTAGTATAATTTTCTTCAACATATAATTGGAAACACAGCCATGTGTAGTTTCATTGGCAACACTGTAATCATTTTATGCACACACATACACTAACATTTTTGCAGCTTGTAAACAAAGTTTGACAACTGTAGGTATTGTATACATTAACAGGCTGGGCTTGCGCATGTACCTGTTATAATTGTATGCGCTGATTTACAGGGGCATAATTGTGCTGGCATAACATGCCAGTTTGTAGGTGAGAGAGGCAAAGAGAGTGGTTTTGCGGTTGGCATAACTTTTCAACCAGCTACAACCCTGCATTAGCAGCATAAAACCAATACACACACAAATTAAAAACAGCAAGTGTTAAATAAATACGAAAAACACTAACACACACACAGCTGTGTATACGTATACATTTTGTGCCAGATGAATTAGTCTCGTGTAATTTGGAAAAGAGCAAAATTGTTCTCGTCTAAACTACCTCTATCATGTTATAAACCATTTAAACCATATACAGTGTTGTTAGATGTGACGATTTTACGTCATTTTGACGATTTTTTATAACGAATTTCCCAAAGTGACGATTGACGATTTTGTTTCAAATATTGCTCATATTTTGATGATTTGTTGAAATAAGTATTTAGTAACATAAATATGTCACAAGAAATTATTCATTTACTAAAAAGTTTTCCAAATCTTTTATATAAAGGAAAATATTAATACATTGAAAATTAAATAAGAGAACTCTTAGATCTTTTAACTTTCAAGGTAATGACTTATATCTAAGTATATTTTGGAAAAAACCAATAACTTCTTTTTCATAACTTATTTACGTATGTGAGTTTTACCTGATTTATATTCAGGGCTATCATGAATAAAATTCCGCGTGAAATTTTTCCCGGGGAACAATTCCAACTAATAGCAAGTAATAGGGAAAACGATAAATTCTAATTGGAAAAGGGAGAAATTTCAAGCGGAATTTTATTCATGATAGCCCTGATTAAGAATTTTTTCATGAAATTTCATGAATTTTGTTGCACGAAACTTTTTCGATTTGTTAATTGCAGCGCTATAAAAGAGAATGTTATATAAAAAAAGGACGTAGAATGAATCTGTGATGCATTCTTGGCAACTTTTTTGATATAAGTTGTTTCTCCAGGCCTCCTAGAAATTGTTGCACTCTGAATTTTTTGCTTTAGTTTCACCTTATAGTTTTTATCTTTGACTATAAAATCGATGAACTGTTTTTGGTTACATAGAATAGGCTCTTATTATGAACAACTTTCGATCTTCGACTGTAGTCGAAAGTACTGATCGAACGAATTTTAATTTGGTATTATGACGAGCATTCAACAAAGAACGTCGTTATTGTGAATAAACTCGAGCAAAAATAACTTACAATTTGTGTTTGTGTACTTAAAAGTAAACATTGTTTAACACTTAGATTTTTTTTTAATTTTTCATATTAAAATACTTCATTTAAAGCCAAATTCTGTTTGATAGAAAATTCGTTGCTCAGCGAAATTTTCGATGTTCATAATATGAATTTATTATTATTTATTATTAATTATGTTCGATACACAGCGAAGATCGAAACTCGAATGCAACTCATAATAGGGCTTATAGTCTTTTATTTCTAATATGATATATTAGTTGTTTAATAAAATGGATAATTCTTGTATGACGATTTTTTGACGAATTTTTTTGAAAACTATGACGATTTTGACGATTTTATTTTTAAAATTTGACGATATTTAGAAAAAATTATCTAACAACACTGACCATACAGCTCATTCTGTGCCACCCTGTACTCACTTTTCTGTTTGTTTAACGTTTTATGAGTCTAGATTTTACACAATATTAATTTATGTGCAATTGTTGGTTTTGTAAATAAAAATTATAAACGAATTTGTTTAAGGGCCATTTTCACAACTTACCTTTAGCTAAAGGTAGGATTTTGTCTGCCCGATAAATATTTTTGCATTATTACAACTTAAATTATTTATTGGTATTATTATCAATAATAATAAGATTTAATGGATAAAAATATAATAAATGACGATTTTATAATGCAAAGCCATTTATCGGGCAGACAAAATCTTACCTTTGGCTAAAGGTAAGTTGTGAAAATGGCCCTAAATCAGTGATCTTCAAAACCGCGCACGCGTGCGAGTGCTTTCACAATAATGAAGAGAGCAATAAGAGATAATTTGTATTTTTATTTAATGTGTACTCAACTGTTACTACAATCAGGGCTACAACTTTAATCTCAGACTATTTATTTGTGCCGGTTGTGTAGTCACATTTTACCAGACAACAATAGATTCTTTTTAAATTAGTTTAAATTCAAGGTTTGCTACTTTTTAGAGCTTGAATAATCATACCTGAAAGTAAGTTATTATATACTATTTAAAATACATCATATGTGCATTAATCTGTTTTGAACAAGGGGAATTGACTCGAATTAAAGTTTTACAAATATATTACAAATATGTCTTGTCAGCCCTGCCATAAGAAGAGCAAAATATATTACGCTCAAAAACGAAGCACCAACACAAACATAAGTTTGAATGTATATGTGTGGGGATCGCTGGTTTAAATTACAGGCGGCAGCGCTACTTCACCTGATAATTTTTTGCTCTATGGGCATGTGCCAAACGGTAGAAAAGTACTATGGTGAAAAAATATTTGCCTGTGGGGAAAAAATTTCATATTTCTGCTTTGCCAAATGATATCTTTTTTGACAATGTACAATTTTGACAAATTCGCTTTAGCATAGAAAGAAGCTGATGAAACAATTGCTGCGGCAGCGGTTTTGCTTCGCCTGACTACAAGCCGCCGGCTACCAACAAATTTTTAAGAGGACATTTTTATATAAAACAATATTCTTGTAGCAATAAATTATATAATATTGTATATATGATGAAACATTTTTCGCAAACTAAAATAAACAATGATTTTTTTCACAGTCTAATTAAACTACAAGACGTAAAAATCTTTGTATTGGGCGACGGCTCGAAGCGACGGCCTTGGATTTAAATTTTATGATACCATGCTTTTTATTGCAGCTTGTCAAAAATTTACCTCTTGTGTCAAAATTTCTACTAGCCCCCAGGGCTAGTGAAATTTTATTCACCCCAGAAGTGTCAAAAATTTACATACACTAGTACTTTGCTACGGTTTGGCACATGCCCATAGAGCAAAAAATCATCAGGTGAAGTAGCGCTGCCACCTGTAATTTAAACCAGCGATCCCCACACATAAAAAATAACAAAATATATGTACTTATATATAAAGGGTAAGTGCAAGGAGTATCAAACTAAACAGGTTCCAAAAGCGCATTTAAAACTTCACATGTGATTGGAAATTAAACTGCCATAAACAATAAAGCATTTCCAATAAAAAAGTGTCATTCCCAGTTATTTTCCGTTACCCTTTATATAGATATGCTATGCATACATAAAATAATATACATAAATAACAGGAATTCTGTTTTTGTACATAGGTTTTATAAAGCTACTAAAATAAGTTTTATTTGACAAACATTTGTAACTACAAATATTATATGTAAGATCCATTTATGAACTTAAACTTTTGTGCAAAAATTATTAAATCATTGGTAGGAATAAATATTTCATCCCCAAGGCACAATTCTGTGGCAAATATTAGGTTACTTATAGTTTCAATTTTTAACCGATTTCTTTGTTCTGTTTTACCTAGGGTTTACACGTGCAAGTGCAAGTTCGAAAAACTCAATATACTCAAACTCTTTTACTAACACAACTACACTTTCGGCACTTGCAGTCTACTTCCAACTCAACTGCCAAGGAATTTTACAAGACAGTGACTTGTTTCACTTGCAGCAAGTAAATGGAAAGTTAGCTAACAGTGTTGCCCTATTAATACTTTAGTAGAAATTAACTGTATTTCAGTGTAATGTTATATGAGTTTTTACTAATTTTAAATACACTTAAAAGCTAATTTAATATATATTTCCTTAAATATTCATAAATCAAGCGGTTAATGAATTTTTTAGACATAAATAACATTAAAATAACACGAATTAAGTTCAATATTATCTGGTTCCCCCAAAATTAACCTTTTTTATGTTATGGACAACTCTGCAACAAAAGGCAAACATGCAAGTTGCAAGACAGTCGGGCATTTGTATGAAATTTTCGTTGATAATACGTATGTACACAGAGCTTGCATGCAAACTACTTGCATGTGTAAGCGCAGGGTTAATGATTTTCCGCGCTGCTATGTGGCAAAATAGCCAATTTACACATATATCGACTTAAATTACTAAATAAGAATATTCGGTAGATTTCAAGCCTTGTTCGGTAGAATTGGTAGATTGTTAAATTCACAACCATATTCGGTAGAAACTACCGAATATCGGTTAAAACTACCGAATATCGGTAGAAACTACCGAATATCGGTAGAAACTACCGAATATCGGTGGAAGTGTGCACACTGATATACATACATATGAATATATTTATATGTATGTATGTATATCAGGAGGTAAACTCTGTAATTCGAAACGAAAGAAAATTTTGTCGAATGTACACGTTATAAGCCTACAAATCGAAAGTATTTTTTTTTCGTTTCGAATTACACAGTAGACCCCTAGTACAAAAAATTAACAGCTATACCTACATAGTTTCTGGACATTATTACTACATAAGTTGTAAAACTATAAAATTAAAATTAATATTTACTCGTTACATATCAAGAGTATTAAAACAATTTTAGATTAGAATGTTAAAATACAAAACAGCTAATTTTGGTATTTTTCTGTGGAATAAATTTGTTTTACCAAGTATTGATTTCCTTTTAAATATTCTTTAAACTCAGTACAATTTAAATCATAGTTTAATTTAGTAATTAATTAATGATGGTATCCATCTTCATTTAAGTTTATTCACTGGTACATATATCATTTAGACAGAAAATAGGCGGTGCGAAATAAGACCCCAGGAAATAAGGTCCCAAAGTGCAAAATGAAAAATGGCTGCAATGTACACATAGAAAGCAACAACACGAAAATTTTAGGGCGTTATTGCACCTTTTTTTGGGATACATTTTCATTTCGCAATTGTGGCGATATTTCATTTTTTCTGAAATGAAATTTAGCCCCAAAAAAGGAAAATGAAATTAAGCCCCACAATATATTAAATTTTTTTAAAGTGGGGCTTTTATTCATTCTTAAGTTCTAACGATTTCGCTAGGATTAAAGGAAATGAAAATTTGCCCCAATAACTCCATAAAATTTTTTGGGGCTATATTTCATTTGAATTAAATTAAGACATTTTACAAAATTCGATTTTTATTGGGAGTACATTTAGTAGAGCTGCAAAACTATCGATGGTACTATCGATAGTTTTATTTTTAGTGGACTATCGATATTTTTGTCGATAGCGATACTATCGACAAAAATACGCTACTAAAAGAGAAAAAATCAAAGTCAATAATAATGGAATAATGGCGACTGGGTAATAAAAAATGCGACATTCAAATTTCTCCGCTGATAAACCTTTATAATAAACCTTTCAATACATATACAAATGTGAAAAAAAACTAATTAGTTTTGATTTGATTCAACATCAGTCAGTTTTTATCTACTAGATGCAAATTGCATAGAAATACAATTATTATGTACCAACGGCTTTGATTACATGAAGAAATTTGACGGTGGCTAAATTTGACGACTTTTAAATAAAAGGTGACGCTAAATAGCTTGGCCGCTTTCAGATTAGGCAACTTTAATTACGCAAGTAAAATTTTTATTTTTATTTATTTTCTTTTGAACTTGCTTTTATGTTCACATTCAGCAGCTTTGTTGAGCAAGTTAAATTTTCTTATGCTCGAACTTTTTTAATTTGTTGACGTTTTGTTTCATTTGTGTATTCATTGTAATACACAGGAAAAACTATCATCGAAATGCAACCAACAAAACAAATTGCTAATATTTAATTTAAAAATTAACAATGATCATTGTTGATATAACAAATTTAAATTTTTGTAGTCAATTAAACTACTCAACAAAATTATTTGTTAAATTATATCATAACGGAATGCGCACATGTAGAAGAAACAAGAAATCGTGTTTTGTATGCATTCATCATTTGCGTATTGAATGAAGTGTTGCTCTTTAGCTGAGAGGTAAGTGAGTTCGTTTATTAGTCGTAAGGTTGCCGGTTCAACTCCGCTCAAAGACATTTAGTGTTTTTCGTGTGTATAAAAAAAGCATTGTTAATATCACAATTATGATACGGAAATTCAACAATTCACATTGTTTAATATAACAATAACTTTAATTGAAATAACTTTGAAATCTGACAAAAATAAATGTTGAAAAAATAAATAAATTTCAACAAACTATTTGTTGATATATTTAATTGAAAATATTTTTCAGATTTTCCTTTAACTTACAATTTCGTTAATTGTATTTACAACAACCGTTGTAGGCTCAAAATCAAATAATTGTTTAATTGATATAACAAAAAAATTAATTGTATTTACAAATCATTTTTTTCTGTGATTGTGAGTGATCTGAAATTTGGTGTATACAATGGAAGTTGAAGAAAAAAATAATTTAGTTAATGACAAGTACAAAAATTGCCAAGTACAAGCCAAGAATAACAAAATTGCCAAGTACAACAAGCAAGTCTGTACTCAAATCTGGGCAATTCTTTCCCCTTCAAACCGACCTTTCCTCTCACACCCACAAACACAAGACTTTCGCAAGTAAAGTTGCCTAATCTGAAAGGGGCCTAATTAATGATGAAAGATTTTTTTATTTTATTCCTTTTTTTATTTTATTCCTTTTTAATTTATTTTTTATTGGTCCATCTATCTATCTGTTTGCCTTTTCGTTTATTTTTATAGAACTGTGTTTATATGTTTGTTGAATATGTTTATTAAAAACATTGGAACTAAAAGTTTTAAAAAAATCAACTTTCTTTTTACTTATGGAATGATTAAAAAATTCTAGATTAAATAAAGAAATAAATATTAGAAAAATGCACAATTGATAAGTTTCTAATAGTATGTTTACACGATACGTGCTTCGCTCTCTATTCATGCTTCACACCCCAATCATGACCGAATCAACTTGCTTCGCCACAAACAAAATTATGAGAGCGAATCAAGTAGATTCAATATGAATCTACTTGCGAAGCACGTAAAATTGGTATCTTCTCTAACTTTTATCGCAGTTTATCGGCAGTTTAGCTGAACCAGCTATCAAAACAAAATATGTATATGTGTATGTATAGGTTTGAACAAATAAAAACAAACCAAAAAAACATAGATGTGAGTTTAATATAAATAAATTTAATTAAGTTATGAATAGTAAAAAAAGGAAAAATAAGAAGAAAATATAGGGATGCCTTCAAAAACAAAATTTTGAATGAGCCGAATGTATGTAAGTATGTATGCTTATGTGAGTTAACACCACAAATGTTACACACTGTAACTATGAAATTTTTCCCACAAAAGCAAAAGTGTCCACTAATCACTTTTGATTTACCTAAATAATTTCAACAACTTGCCAACATATTGCAACATAAACTTCCGGCACACGCCAGCACATGCAGCCAAATTTCCAGATAATTATTATTGACTTTTCTTTTCACACCTGCAGCGACAACCAAATTCTAGAGAATTTGATATACAGTAATAATCAATTTCCAAAGAAGTAGATCACGCCACTAACAAAGCTTTATTGAACTTCCGGCACATGCACCCGAAATTCTGAAGAATTGGATCACGCCACTATTAGCAAATTGAAATAATAATTAGTATTTAAGTCAATATTAAAATTGTAATTAAAGTAGTTTTAATTTTGTCATAAAACTCACAAGTTGCGATTATGTCGCAACTATAAAAAAATAAATAATAAAAAAAGGACAATAAAAATAAACCCTTTTTTTTTAAAGAGATTTCAACAAAGAATTCTCTAACTGGCGCCCGAGCATAAAAAAATTACTAAAACAAATAGTAAACGTCGCGAAAAAAATCCTGAAAAAACAAGTAAGGATACCGCAAATACAGAAAAAGTGGAAGTGAAAGTGACTCTAAAATTAAATTAAAAGTGGAAATTAAAGTTAAAATTGAAATAAAAGCGATCCTGAAAAGAAGGAACAATAATTCGTAAAAAGCGAACAGCTAAAAAAATTACTTCAAACAGAAAAAACTCTAAAAATCTATTGTGCGGCCTCTTAGTAGCTACGGCAAAACGAATGGTATTACGTACCAGCCCGCATTAGTACCAAAGAACAGCTAAATATGCTACCAGAAGACACACAAACAGAAGAAATAAAATTTAAAGGGGTATCTTCTTTTGGAGTGCTACCCATAATCGAGGAAGCTAAAACACCGTTGGTGATAGTAACGGAGAAAACCAAAGAGAACTACAAAAAGGAAATCAGGCATAGAGTAAGGTATATACTAAAAGCTAAAATATATAACCCAGAAACGAAAACTTATAAAAAATTATACAATCTAGAAGCCTCTGGCCAATAATAACTTTGTTTTGTTAATATAAGTTGAAAACACAATAAAAAATGTCAAACCCAAATAATTTGATCCGACCACCCGTCATTCCTGCAAGTACTTCCCAAAACGCTCAAATGAACATGGACGACTTAACGACTCTCATTTCAAATGTTGTTACAAACATTTTTAGACAACAAGGACCGCAAATGGTTCAGGCGGCCTTAAGCCCCGACACAAATACACAAAATATTAGTGACCAACAGATTGAGGAGAGACATAGAAATAATCTAGATGACATGGACAAGATTCCGGACGTAGTAAAATGTTTGAAAGAATTTGCAGGTCACCCAGGAGAATATAACTCATGGAAAAAAAGCGTGGATAGGATTTTAGAAATATACCAACCACTGAGGGGAACGCCTAAATACTATGGTATACTCAGTGTAGTTAGAAATAAAATTGTAGGTAATGCCGACATAGCATTAGAATCATATAACACCCCATTGAATTGGCAGGCTATTTCGCAGTGCTTAACTGCCCATTACGGTGACAAGCGAGACTTGTCAACATTAGAATACCAAATGACTACTCTAATTCAAGGTAACCAAACCATACAAGACTTTTATCAGAGAGTATACACTCACCTCTCGCTAATATTAAATAAGATAGGATGTTCAGAAATGAGTAATGAATCACTCAACCTAATTACAAGATCATACAGAGAAAAGGCCCTAGATACCTTTATAAGAGGTCTAAATGGAGACCTACCTCGTCTACTAGGAATAAGGGAGCCAGTGGATTTACCACAAGCCCTCCATCCTTGCCTAAAACTTCAAAAGCAGAATTTTAGAGCAAACCATGCTCACAATACAAAGAGAATCACACCACAGCAAGTACCTCCAAGGCACAACTTTGGAAAAACAGACAGACAAAAATTCTACCCTCATTTAGCTCATATACCGCAAACTAGCCAACCAACTTGGCAACCTAGAGAACAAGTTTTCAACAAAAATAATCCACCGAGACCACCTAAGCCCCAAACACGACCAGAACCTATGGACGTGGACCAAAGTATGCATTCTCGGCACATAAATTACATAAATAGACCCCAGCAAGGGAAAAGACCGGGTTCAATTTCATATCCTCAACAAAAGAAGTTGCAAAGAACCTTTCATATTGACACTGAGCAGGTGCAACTAGAAACACCCAATAAAGAATACATAGAACCAACAGACATCCATTTTTTAGCCTAATAAGCTCTTCGTTGCCTTATTTTGAGGTCAGAACGGAGAGCGGAGATATTTTGAAATTTTTAATAGATACGGGATCAAGCAAAAATTATCTCCAGCCACATCTGGCAAAGAAAAAAATTAAAAATGAAGCATCATTCTACGCGAAATCCGTTGTAGGTGATATTAAAATTACTGAACACACTATGGTAAAACTTTTTAACATAAATCACGAAATTAAATTCTTTTTAATGCCTTCCCTTAAGACATTTGATGGTATCCTGGGAAACGATACCCTCAGGGAATTGCAAGTCATAATCCATACAGGCGATGGATATATGACACTGGGAAATGGAAGAAAAATAAATATTAAACAACTTTCCTCTGCAACAGTAAATAATTTAGAAATGAATAAAGTATCGTCTCAACAAAAAAAGACTATGAACGCTATTACAAAGAAATTTCCAAAATTGTTCGCAGAACCCAATGAAAGACTAACATATACCACAAAAGTTGTGGGAGAAATTAGAACCACAACAAGCACTCCAGTGTATACCAAATCCTACCCTTATCCCGCATCCTTGAAATCTGAAGTAGAGAAGCAGGTAGGAAGTCTTATGAACGATGGCATCATACGACCATCTAGATTCCCGTACAATTCACCTGTGTGGATTGTACCAAAGAAAGCAGATGCGACAGGAAATAAGCAATATCGAATGGTAATAGACTACAGGAAACTAAACGCAGTTACAATTGCGGACAAATATCCTATTCCAGAGATATCCGAGGTAATATCTCAACTTGGGAACAGTAACTATTTTTCTGTTCTAGATCTTAAAAGTGGTTTTCACCAGATTCCATTGAAAAAATCTGACATAGAGAAGACTGCCTTCTCCATTAACAATGGTAAATATGAATTTACACGATTACCATTCGGCCTGAAAAATGCGCCTTCTATTTTTCAACGTGCTCTTGACGACATATTAAGAGAACATATTGGAAAATGCTGTTATGTCTACATAGACGACATAATTATTTTTAGCAAGATAGAGGAAGAACATTTCTCTCATATTCAGCAAATATTTAGAATTCTAGAGGATGCAAATATGAAGGTCCAGTTAGGAAAATGTAAATTTTTCGAAAAAAAAGTAGAATTTTTAGGCCACGTGATATCCGCTAATGGCATAAAAACCAGCCCTGCAAAAGTGGAGGCAATTGCGGACTTTCCACAACCAAAATCATTAAAGGAACTCCGAAATTTTCTCGGTATGTCAGGGTACTATCGCAGGTTTATAAAGGATTATGCTAAGATCGCGAAACCTCTGACATCCCTTTTAAGAGGGGAGGGAGGAAGAATCCCCAAAACTAAATCCGCAAATGTGAAAATCGTGTTAAGCAAAGAAGCCGTAGAATCCTTCAGCAAAATTAAGAACTCACTTATTTCCGAAGACATTGTGCTCGCTTATCCAGATTATCAGAAAGATTTCGAATTGGTAACAGACGCTTCCAACTTTGCAGTCGGAGCAGTCCTATCGCAAAACGATAGACCAATATCTTTTATATCTAGACACTCAACAAGTCGGAGGAGCATTATGCTGCCAATGAGAAAGATATGCTGGCCATCATATGGGCCTTGAACTCACTAAGAAATTACTTGTATGGTTCAGCCAAAGTAAAAATTTTTACAGACCACCAACCACTCACGTACGCCCTCAGTAACAAGAACAATAATAGCAAAATGAAAAGGTGGAAGTCGATTCTTGAAGAATACAATTACGAATTACACTACAAGCCAGGCAAAATGAATGTAGTAGCAGACGCTTTATCTAGAATACCTCCACAAGAATCATTAATGCACACATTGTCAATAGCAACAAATTCAGATGAAAGTTCGTCACATGGACTAATACCTAGTGTAGAGATCCCCATTAACGCATTTAAAAACCAATTATTCCTCAGCATAGGTACAACTTCCGCGTACCAGTTTAAAATAATCTTTCCCACTTATCATCGGCATATAATTACCGAACCTTTCTATTCCGAACAAAAGTTAATAGATATTCTACGACAATATCTCAACCCGTCTGTCATAAATTGCATTAAGACATCTGAAAATATAATGGGTAAAATTCAACAAATATACCCATTGCATTTTAGTAGATACAAAGTTAGGTTCACCCAGCTTCAAGTAGAAGATATAATAAATAACCAGGAACAGGAAGATATAATAGTCAGAACACATAACAGAGCACATAGAAACTGCAGGGAAAATAAATTTCAAATCTTAGAAAGATTCTACTTCCCTGCTATGGCAAGAAAAATTAAACAAATCGTTAAGCAATGTACAACTTGTAGAGAAAGTAAATATGACCGTCGACCAAATCAACCAGAGATTAAGAAAACGCCTATTCCAACACACCCCGGTCACACATTGCACATAGACTTATACAAAACTGGTAATAAGCTAGTTTTAACTGCCATAGATAAATTTTCTAAGTATGCACAAGCTCTTATAGTGAAATCCCGATCAGTAGAAGATATTAAGGAACCCCTTCGCAAGATATTATTTTCTTTTGGCATACCCAAGGCTATCGTTATAGACAATGAAAAGTCGCTAAATTCTGCATCAATAGTATTCATGGTAAGGGACCAATTGAGTATACAGATATTCAAATCTCCACCCTATAAAAGCTCCGTAAATGGTCAAATAGAAAGATTCCATTCGACATTGTCAGAAATAATGAGATGTTTAAAAAAGGAACGGACACATAACACATTTGAGGAACTCTTGGACCGCTCAGTTTATGAATATAATTATTCAGTGCACTCTGCCACTGGTAAAAGACCGTTAGAAATATTCTTCGGTAGAACAGTCAGCACAGACCCCAAACAATTTGAGGAAGCAAGGAAAGATAATATTGCAAAACTCAAAGGAGTACAGGATAGGGATCTGCGCTATCATAATAAAAAAAGAAAGGAACCAAGAACCTATGCCCCAGGAGAAATTGTTTACGTAAAAATTGACCAACGGTTAGGAACAAAATTAAGTCCCAGGTTTAAGAAGGAAATAGTTAAGGAAAATTACACGACGACAATCGTGACAGAAACAAATCGAGTAGTTCATAAGAGTAACATAAAGAGTTAGACATGAATTTTTTTTCTTTTCTCTTTTAAGATTTACAATGGAAACGTATTTGACATCAATTATGATACTTATTTTTATGACACAAGGACAAGCTACAAACGTACAAGTATTTGACTATAGTACAGCACAAATAGTTACTATCAATAACGGACCAGCAAAGATTCAAGACGGGACATTCAGACTAATTCATCTAATTAAACTCGACAAATATGAAAACTTTCTGACAGATACCTACAATTACATACACGCCCAGATTCCAAAAAACAATATTCTTTTTCCAATTTTGAAACAAGAAACTCAGCAGACCATGGACATACTACAAACACTAAAACCTTCTAAGCACCAACGACTAAAAAAATCAATAAATGCTTTAGGAACGGTATGGAAGTATATTGCAGGATCACCGGATCACGAAGATTTAGAAATAATTAATAGGAATTTGCTAAGATTAAATGATAATAATAATGATCAGGTGGTGATCAATAGACTTTTTAATGAAAGATTAAATAACTTAACTCTAATAGCTAATAATATAAGTAAAGAATATAATGGCATACAAGAAATAATTATTAACCTACAGAATAAGATTAGATTGGTAAAAGAAGAACTTATTAACATTAGATATGCAATACAATGGGCAAAAAATAAAATTGTAAATTCAGTGCTACTCAATGAAGAAGAAATTAAACTAGCTATACAAAAATTAAGCGAAGAAAAAATGCCATTCAATAATGCAGAAGAAGCATTAGAATTATCCGAAGTAAATGTACTAAGTAATGAAATGACAATTGTTTATATGATAAAAATTCCACTAACATCACAAGTAACTTTTCAAAAAATAATGCTAAAACCCGTTGTAAGCAAAGAAAATATTGTAATTAAAATAGATTTTTCAGAAATATTAAAATTTAAAAGTAAAATATATGGAATTGAAAAGCAATGTAAAGATTATAATAGAATTAAGATATGTAACAATAATCAAATCATAGACTTAAGTAATGATACCTGTATAGTCAGAATTATAAATGGTTTTAACTCTACCTGCACTACCACCAACGGACATCATATACCACGAGTAGAAGAAGTTAAAATAGGCGTGCTTCTGCTAAACAACTTTAATGGAAGTATTGAGATCAACTCAGAAACAAAAAATATAACAGGAACTCATCTTATTAACTTTTACAATTCTACAATTAAAGTAAATGAGAAAACATACAGTAACTTCGAGGCCATCCCCTTAGAGGCCATGCCAGGTATTCTCCAGCCAAATCCATTCAACAGACACCATATAGATGTACCATCACTAGAATCACTAAACGAACTACACATCAGGAATACAAAGAAAATTAGCAAACTAAACATTATTACAATAACATCGGGAACAGTATCAATTAGTGCTATCACAATCATAACTTTCATCATCGTAATCCTATACCAGTTTTGGAGGAAAAACCAACTAAAAATCATCACGAAACAGCCACCCATTACTGCACTACCTGTCGAAAATAATTTGGATACAAACCAACCAACCTACGTGAGTTTCTCCAACCTGTCATATCCATAGTTCGCTTGAGGACAATCGATTTAAGAAGGGAGGAGTTAACACCACAAATGTTACACACTGTAACTATGAAATTTTTCCCACAAAAGCAAAAGTGTCCACTAATCACTTTTGATTTACCTAAATGATTTCAACAACTTGCCAACATATTGCAACATAAACTTCCGGCACACGCCAGCACATGCAGCCAAATTTCCAGATAATTATTATCGACTTTTCTTTTCACACCTGCAGCGATAACCAAATTCTAGAGAATTTGATATACAGTAATAATCAATTTCCAAAGAAGTAGATCACGCCACTAACAAAGCTTTATTGAACTTCCGGCACATGCACCCAAAATTCTGAAGAATTGGATCACGCCACTATTAGCAAATTGAAATAATAATTAGTATTTAAGTCAATATTAAAATTGTAATTAAAGTAGTTTTAATTTTGTCATAAAACTCACAAGTTGCGATTATGTCGCAACTATAAAAAAATAAATAATAAAAAAAAAGGACAATAAAAATAAACCCTTTTTTTAAAGAGATTTCAACAAAGAATTCTCTAACTTGTGTATGTTTGTATATAAGTGCATATGATACGTATGTACCCAGCTGGAAAAGTATGCAATAATTACATACAGTATTATTTTCCAAAGCAAAACAATGCATCCATTAGAAACGATAGCGTAATTTGATCAAACACAATTAAAATAATTCATTACTTTCCTAGGACATGTTCCGTGTTAACAGTAATCAATTCAGAAATGAAAAATTATACATGATGTGCATTACCTTATGATTTACTATTCATTACCTTTTCCCACTGGGTATGCATATGCGTGCGTATGATATGTATGAATATGTGAATATAAATAAAAAGATGCCACACGAACAGTGATGCCAACTTTTTCAGAGCAAACAGCACTGTGCCTTCAAAAAAAGCACTAAATGCAATAAAGCCATATTTCGAATTTGTTCAGTTATAAGTAGAATATGAGTAGGAAAATAATTTAAGTTCAAGACAAAAGCAAATTAAACAATTAAGTAATGGGATATTTGATATAATAATTTTGGAAAAATAAAGTAGAACTCGTAAGCTTATATAATCCATAAACCTAAACTTCAGAAACAAAGTAATTTTATTTACAGGATAAAGATTTCAATTAAAATTTTATTTGTACTCTTTTATATATCTGCCTAAATTAAATCATTCCGTTTAGACGAAATATCAAAACACTTGATTAAAATTTATGTGGAAATGTAGTATTTTGGTCGATATCGAGTCCATCAATTTGTTACTGTAACTCCAGTAATTGTAACTAGAATCGAAATAAAATGAATTCTGTGTGTAATTAGTATACAAATCGAAAGAATTTGTATGTATTTATGTATATGTATATGCGTATAAATATGTAGGTATGTGTCAATGAATTAACAAAAACTATTTACTATGTATGGATGTATATTAGGGTGTTCTCAAAAAAAAATTTCCTTTGTTTTTCTCAGAACCAGGTTTCAAACTTTAGTTTAGGTAAAAAAATAGGCATGTTTAAATATCAGCTCATAATATTAATGGTGTGATGGTGCGCATCGCACTTTTCAATTTCCCATACGATTGACATGGTATAAATTGATTTTATTCATTCTGATTGTCATAAGTAAAGAACGGAATGTCCTACAGTAAACTTCTTGGTACGCTCTTGTAGAAAATTAAACGCTCTATAAAAAAAGTTACATAAAATTTTTTGATAAGTTAGCTGGATCAAAAGTTATTTACAGTGCAAATAAAATTTACCCTAAATTTATACGATTTTTCAAGAAAACAACAGAAATATTATGTTATTCCAGAAAATTTTACCAAGTTCCATACAAACTACAAACAGGCCTTTTAAAAAGTGCAAAAGAAGTGTTTTTCGTTATAATAGAGAAATATAAAACAATTTTATAAGTTTTTTAATTTATTTTAGCTATAGCTGTAATAAGTGAATGGAATGGAAATTAAAAATATTTTTATTTCAGATTTAGTTTAATTTTAAATTTTGTTATAGAGTGTTCAATTTTCTACAAAAGCGTACCAAGAAGTTTACCGTTCTTTACTTATGACAATCAGACAGAAAAGTGGAAAATGTTTATTTGTTGTTGTGTGTAAAGCCACCATACTATCACAAATTTATATTTAGTGGATTTGTTAAACGCATTAAAAGCACTAAAGTCAAAGGTGAAAAAGCACCAATTTCAGGTATTTTTTTCTTAAGAAGCACCTAGTTGAAAAATTCCGGACTGTTATGAATTAAAAAGCACTAAATCTAGTGCGAAAAGCACTAAATTGGCATGCTGCACACGAAGCACGAATGCGTCGTATAAACGGCAAGATTCAAAAACAAGATTCAGAGAGCGAAGCATGTGATTCAACTCGTCGTCTAAACATAGTATAAGAATCAAAAACTATCGATAGTATCGATGGCATCAAAAAATACTATCGAAACTATCGAATGGAACCACTATCGATAGTTTTGCAACTCTAACATTTAGCGGCACTCTTATGAGATTTATAAATTTGTTTTGTGAATATTAATCAAGCTTCATTTATAAAATAATAATATTAGTAACAAAAAAATAATAACATTAAAAATACGGTTTTCATTCCAACAAAATATTTCATCATATCGTCGTTCGTAAGTTATTGTGTTCTATATGACAAAAATGTTTTTTTGGGAAATCGCTGTTAAAGTTTAGTTATTATTTACAAAAAACTGAACCAAAAAGTTGCCGCAAAATTTTTACCCAGAAAACTTCTAGTTTCAGGGTTTTTCTGTAAAAAAGAAATTTCGTTTTTGGAAAAGATTTTAAGAGTGAGACGCGTTTAAAAAAATCGCTTTGTTCTATGTATATGCACTTATTTACGAAACTCTCATTGTTTTATAGCATATAGAACAAAATGTAAAAGTGTTTTGCTTTAAATACTTTAAGTATATGCTGGTTATTTCCCTGCAGGAAATGGAACTAACACAAGATTAGTCACGTGATCGGTCCCCAAGTGATAGAGACCAGTCCGAGCTCTACCACTTCCTTTGATGCGTGCCAGTCACTTTTACATGGGGATGACCTAGGATGGCGTTAATTGGTACTTTGTATGCACCTTGTGACTTGTCACTGAACTATCTCATGGGGACATAATCGGTGTGGAATAACATAAATTATTTAAAAATGTCATTCCGACATGGCGTTACCATATGTGAAGATTTATCTGATTTTCGAAGTTTTTCGGTATGTTAAAAATGCTAAAAGATTTCTTTGTTAAATTTGTTTAGTATATTATTTAAGGTCCTTTTGACTAAAGTACTGACATATTTTCTTATTTCCTTCATCAAAAGTATGAATTATATGCATTCATGTAATTGTCTTATACATGTTCTATTCAGCAAATATTTTGTGTTATTTATTTATCTTTGCGTTTGTTAGTTCATTTGAAACAAAATGATTTTTTCTTGAATTCTAATCCTTTAAAATCAATGGATATTAATATATTTTGAATAAAAAAAGGATTTTTGTGTTCGACTTGAAGGTTTTTGAGAAAATAAATATGGCACCGCTGTTCCGACACTTAACTGCAATAATGAAAATTTTGTACTTTTTTTTTGTTATAAATGCAATTATAATTTATTTTTAAATATATATTTTTTGGGACTCGAACTGCTTAAGCTCAGGTTAATATCTAAGAATAGTTACGGGACTGGTTCCAGAGTGGCTTGGCGGTACATTGGAGGGAACAACGAACATTATGTTTATACTGTTTGATAGGTCCTGGACCCAACCACATCGAACTGAGCCTTTTACTATAATACTACACAAAATCCCTATTAAATTGACAAAAGATCACGACTATACATTACCACAATGGTGAATATATAACCATTTACAGGATATGTCCTTTTTTCATCATACACTACTCATTTGTCATGGGACGAATACGTTTCGATGAATTGTCAGAAATTTTTTTGCAGGGTATTATCATTTCAAGCACCTTTGCGATCCATCCACAAGTGTTGTGAATGAATTACGAAAGGGCAAGCATGTTGAGCCTGAGCCAGTACATCACGTCAATATTTGGAGGAATGATTAAAAATTAAAAAAATGCTTCATTTTTTGTTTCAACAGAAATTTTATATTTTGACACTGCACATTAACTTTCGACAAAATCGAGAAACTGCTAACAGAAAAATATATGAAGAAATCACAACTATCTTATTTAGCAACAAAACAAGACTAGTCACTTAGTAACAATAACATTTCATTGATATACAGGGCAATCATGAATAAAATTTCTGGAGAAATTTCTCCCTTTTCCAATTAAAATTTTTTGTTTTTCCCTATTACTTGCTATTGTTTCAAATTATTCCCTGGGGAAAATTTCTCGCGGAATTTTATTCATGATTGCCCTCATAATCAATAAGATCAATAAGTGCAATGTGAAACTAAAATGATGCCAGACTAATTTTGCATGGAAAGACATGATTTTACGTATTTACGCAAATATTTCAAAGCAAATACTTTTATATGTAGTTTGATAGATTGTAGATGTAGAGTGGAAGATTTAATGGATATATACGTTTGAAAAAATTTAGTGAAAAATTAATTTATTAATTTGTATAAGCATTTAGCTTTTAATTTATTGTAATTTTAATTATAATGAATTTGTAAATAAATAAATAATTTGTATAAGCATTTATATTGATCTTGAATTTCATGTCTATATTTTTTTTATTATTAAATAAATAAATATTTCACATTAAAGTTACTTAAAATTGCGAAGAGTACTGGAAAATTTATAGTTCTACAGAAATAATGAACGCATACGAAAAAATTTAAATTTTTGAGCCTACCTAGTTACTTATCTAAGGTCTATTGCCGTAGCAAAACTTTTTTTCGGGGCATTACGACGTGATTTTTATGAGTAATATTAAAATCAATAATTAAAGGCAATTCTTAATAATTCTAGGGTGACGAAGGAATTCTTTGGGAGAGGCGACCATTGCTTCAACTCCGGAATGCCCATTGTACGCCTATGCTAAGGGCTTTAGTTATGTTGTTCTTTTCACTTTGAAATAAGATCTACTTTTTGGGTATAATTTCATTTAGTTTATTGGAGTGCATTTTCATAATGAAATATTTTTCGTATTTTTGGGGTCATATTTCATTTGAGCTTTGGGCCAAATTTTAATTTTTTTGGGGTCTTATTTCATAAAAAATGTTGGGGTTTTATTTCATAATGCATAATAACCCTAAATTTCGAGTAATTTTTCATTTTGCACTTTGGGGCCTTACATCCTGGGGCCTTATTTCGCACCGGCCAGAAAATACTCTTTCTGTTGGGGCATTGGAACCAGATAAACATAAACTGAATTCTACAACTTTCAACCTACATATTTTGGAAACTGTCTCTTTGTTTAAAATGTTTTTAAACATTATTACCCACCGCTCTACGGCAGATTTTTGATTCTCATTCTATTCCTTTAATTTTTCTAAAGAGGTATATCTTTTAACAATAGTTAATTCATCAAATAATTCGGTGTCATTTATGCTTAACTCATTTCTTTTATCCATAATGAACACAAAACTGGATTTAAAATCTTTCCACGTAGGAGTTTCAACTTCTTGATAGGCAGTATCCCCTTGATTTAAGTATTCAATAATAAAAAATTATTTCGTCTCAATGTTGTGGGATTTTAAACTTCAGTTCATAAAAATGAGAGAGACCTCAGTCATAAATATTTTTTTGGACTCAATGTCCGTTATATAATCATGAAATAAAGTAGCTTGACAATGAACGAAGAAAAGCCAGGGGGTAAATAGCGGCACTCGTTATCGAACGAAATTATGAAATATTTCCATAAAAGCTCTATTGAAATATTTCGTAATTTCGTTCGATAACGAGTGCCGCGACTTTCCCCCAGGTTCCTGAAGTGGGATCGTCAAAAAAAAGATTTAAAACATAAGATGTCACTATTTCATATTCACGCTCTCAAGGAAACAAAACATGTTGTTTCTGTATTTTTATAGAACTGCGGCATTTGCATAGTTGATATATTAAGCCGTTTTTCAATGTTGATTAAAATAGTATTGTTGCAGGAATTGCGTTAATTTTTTAAATTCAGTTTGAGTGATGAAAATACTGAACAGTAAATAAAATACAGAATTCAACGTTATTTTCTAATGAATAATTTATACAGAACAGGACTCTCAAATACAGTACTGTTCTGTATAATACAGAACGGATGGTCACAGTATTTATAGCTGACGAATGTCAAAAACTTCGTTTTGTTTTGGTTTTTGTTTGTGTATTTTTGTGTAACAAAGCCTTAAGCGGCCCATACACTACAACAGCATGCACGCACAATCAAGCGATTGAGCATTCATGCTCGAACCACACAACATACCAGCAAGCTGGTACAATATTCATTTATTACAAAATTTCGGGAAGGGTGGTTATGAATAGTGACATATATTTTGTTGCAATTATTATTGGTATGTTGTTAAAATTAGCAGCTATGTATAACTAAAGTTCTTAAATTCTGTTTACAATTGAAACAAATTATATTTCAACAAATTATATTACTTAAATCCATGTTTGCTCCATGACAACCTTGCTCAACTGAGCTAATTTCACCATATACCACACCAGCGAGCTGGTGCCATCAGCAAAATATCAAACTCTACTTGACATCACGGATGGAAATCATGGTACAATTGTACTTTTTATGGTACATTTTTGACTTTATTGGTACCGTGGTACTACCGCGAGTTATTTGGTACAATTTAAAAATGTCAATGTTAACATTAATTTTGCCTATGTTCTCTTTAATTTTTTTGTGTGTGTTTTATTTTAATCTCTAATATAATAGTCGAATCTACGAATGTGCCTTTATGAATGTAATATTTAATATTTTTTTATGTTATTATTTTTATACACATTTTTGTTAAGTTTCTGTTTTTAACGTCCGACTAAAAAAAGGAGTGTTATAAGTTTGTAGTGTGTGTCTGTGTATCTGTGTCTTTCCGTTTCCACGTACAGGCCAAACGGCTTGAGCGATTTTCATTTTTCTGTTTGAAAGACGACTTGATCGAGAGAGTTCTTAGCTATGTTTGAAGAAAATCGGTCCAGCCGTTTAGAAGATTTAACAACTTTTCTGAAAAAAGTCGGTGGGTTTTTAAAATTTAAAATTTTTGTTATTTATTGTACACTTATGAATTTTTATACACATTTTTTTACGTTTCTGTTTATATTAATAAATATTTAAAAAAAATTGTACCGTCATGGTCTAAAAAGTACATTTTGTTTTCATAGTTGATACAAAATCCAAGAAGTCATTTTCCTTCCCTGCTTGACATCGCTACAGCAAACCGTACAATCGCACAAAATGCCCATACACGACCGAACCGCTGGCACAAACACTTGATTGCGCATGCATGCTGTTGTAGTGTATGGGCCCCTTTACACAGTCACTTGAATATTTAACCATGTAGTGTCCCGTTTTGGAAATTTCAAAAGGTGGAAAGTATAGTTCATACTCGTATGTACTTGCTTTTTACTTAAAAATTTGTTTTAAACAAAATTCACATACATAAATGCATATGTATTTGGGGTTTTAAAAACAATTTTTAGTAAATTTTTTTTATTCACACTACCCATTAAGCTAAATAAAATTAGAGAATATTATATTTATAATAATAATAAAACTGTTTGAAGACTTTTGATTGCTTGGTTTTTTTTACAAAGAACAATGGTTCATTTTCATTAAGTGCAAATTAACTTTTTTCATCCACGCACTTCTCCATGTCGTCACACAACAAATAAAACCAAGCAAATGACGTTTTTTCGAGATATGGAGACGTTCAAATAATCAGCCATCAAATAAAAATATCAAAAAATTTTGATTCTCTTCAATTAGTGCCGACAACGTGTACGTGTAGCCGAAAAGAAAGACTGCACGTATACAACTATGTGATTGATGGGTTTTTTTACGTCTCGTGTGCACTTTAAACACTTGGTGAGTGAATCGTCTACAATTACAAATCAGGAGCGTAGAAAGTTGCACAAGATATTTTTTCATTATGTAAATCAACTCGCACTTTAAAATTAAAATTTATTTCGTTGAACCCAAAAAAAAAATAGCTTTACATTCGTGTTATACATTTACTTATGCATTTAATATATTTAAATATACATATGTATATACATAAAATGTACCATATAAAATGTGTATGGGAATTAAAAAAAAATTGTTTTGAGGAGCTTTAGAAATTGCGTTTGGTGCGGAAACTTTTTTGGTCAAAATGGATCAAAAAATTATTTTTATTATCAATACTAAATTGCTCATCGCGTGGTGGGATGAAGAAATTTTGTCCAAAAAATTATTACCCTAATGTACATTTTAAATAGATGTAAATAATATTATAAAC
This sequence comes from Tachina grossa, assembly GCA_949987645.1. Taxonomy (NCBI): domain Eukaryota; kingdom Metazoa; phylum Arthropoda; class Insecta; order Diptera; family Tachinidae; genus Tachina; species Tachina grossa. The sequence goes on along the minus strand of OX465274.1, from coordinate 121,098,928 downwards.
AAATAATAATAGGTGTTAATTATCTATGTATGTACATTGTATATACACACACATAACCATATGTATGAATAATTATAATAGGATTGCCAGTCGTACTGATTTTGCCAGTACATGTACTGATTTTTGTTTAAAGTACTGATTTATGCATAACTAGCAAATCAGTACGCAAATGTACTGATTTTTTTCATTTATATACTGTTTTTGTACTGTTTTTATATATTAATTATGATCAATGTATAAGAAAGCCTGTCATAGTGTTTATTTATTTTCTTTGAATCACCAGTGATCTTTACTTTACGTTCGCCTTAAGGCGAATTTATTTTCAAAGTGGTTTCCATATAATGCTCAAGCAAGTTCTGCCAAAACTGTCAGATATCATATACATTTTAGTTTAAGTTAATGTTAATTTTATTGTGATTTTTTTAATATAAATTTGTAAGAAAGATTTGCTATAAGTGATATCTGTCTGATACATGCAAATAAGGAATTTAAAGTTTGTTTTTCGAAAATTTTTTTGATAATATTATTGCCTTGGTACAAAGTATACATTGAATTCATGTTTTGTTTTAAGAATGGCTAAAGCTAGGAACGCACAGTGGTTGCGCCCATACGACAAAAATAAAAAAATAAAATTTTCTATATTGGGTTTGTAGCGAAATAAATAGTCGCTAATGTCATCAAATTTCTCTCTTCTGAATTTGTTTTGATAATTTCTAACGGTAATTTTTAGATGCAAACAATTAAAATGCGATTTTATATAGAAGTAGAAAGTTGATTAAGCGACATTGAAAACAAAGTGAATATTAAATTGTTAAAATATATTTAATTAAAGTGCAAAATTAAATTAATCAAAATGGAAATTAATGTGAATGGTATTGGTATTATTTTTAAAAAATAATAACTTAATAAACTGTGTTGTAGTTTTTGTAAAGTACTAATTTTTAAGAAGTGTTTTAATTAACAATGTTTGATATTCTTTGTTAAAAATACTTAGAGTTTTAGTTAGTTTCCCAATGAAAGCCACAGACCAAATGGGTTTGTAAATATTGACACACATCTGTAGTTAAAAATTATGTTTAATTCAAGTGCAGTTTTTTGCAGGTTTTTTCTATATATTCAATATACTAGCTTAACCTCCAAGTTTATTGTGTTCTATTGTATTCTAAAATTTGTTGTGTATCTCGTTTGATTTAATAAGAATGACATTTTTGTTGTTATTGATAGTTATTTTTTCCTCTATTCGATATAATAGAAACATCCCATCAATGCATATTTTCACGAATGAGAATTTTCGCGCTTTGGTGCTCTAAGAAGGGTTCATATTCGGCGAAATCACAGCAAGTTTATGATATCAAATTAATTAATTTTGAGTGCAAAGAAGGCGCGTTTTGTGAATTACTGAAATGTGTACAATATTTATGTAAAAGAATTGTCGACATTTGGAAAAAGAATCACCGCTTAAAATCAGACGTTTTGAAAAATCATTCAGTTAGTTGGTTAGCTAAAAAAAGAGGTTGTTTCTTTAAAACCGAAAAACGTATCTGTGTCACCTAAAGAACAAGTATTAAAAGCGAATAATCGTGGTCGTCCTTCATCTGATTTCTCAAGTTCCTAAAAAAGAACAAAACAACGAAGAATAGCAAAGTTGGCAGAAACCGATGCAACGGCAGCGGATACCTTACGTGGCTTATGTTCAGAACCAAATCAAGGTTGTTCGGAATCAAATGCCGCTGAAGTTCTTGCATTAATAATTGACACAAATTTAACCAAGCAACAGTATTGGCATATTCAAAATTTTGTAAACTCTAAGGTTTCCTTCAGTTTATTCCCTAGTTACGAAAAGGTATTGAGGGAAAAGAAAAAAAGTTATCCAAATTCAAAATATATCGCCGTGAGTGAATCCAAAGCTGAAGTAGATTTACAAAATTTGCTTGACCACACAGCTTCACGTATTTTAGATTTACAATTTGAAGTCTGGAAAGACGAACCTGGTATTAATATAAACAACATTGTTTTGATAGGAAAATGGGGCTTTGATGGTAGCTCCGGTTATAATGAGTATAAACAACGTTTTAATAGCAATACCCTACAGGACAACAGTTTATTTGTAACGTCTTATGTACCCCTTCAATTAGTGACAAAAATCTGCTAAGCCTGAAGATGCAAAAATAATATGGAAAAACCCTCGGCCGTCGTTAACTCGGTATTGTAGACCGATTCGATTTCAATTTAAAAAAGAAACATCCGAAGTTTGTATTGCAGAAAGAGATTATTTCAAGCAGAAAATTGATATGCTGAAACACACAGAGTATTCTAAATTTGAAAAGAAAATATATGTTGAGCACAAGTTGCAACTGACTATGGTCGATGGCAAAGTGTGCAACTCATTAAGCAAAACGTCATCTGCCAAATGTTATATATGTAAAGCAAATCCGAAAGAGATGAATGATATAGAAGCATGTTTACAAAAAGTGGTGCATAAAGAAAATTATGAGTTTGGATTGTCACCCTTACATTCATATATTCGCTTTTTTGAGTATTTCATTCATGTTGCTTATAGATTGGATCTAAAGAAAATGGCAAATTAGATCAACAGATGAAAAGAATAAATTTATGGATAGGAAAAGGGAAATTCAAAGCAAATTTAGATCCGAGATGGGTTTGTTAGTTGACAGACCTAGACCAGGGGGTAGCGGCTCGTCTAACGATGGCAACACCGCAAAACGTTTTTTTAACAATCCTGGTTTGGCTGCTAAGATAACTGGCGTTGATGAAGGGCTCATAACCAGATGTGCAGTATTGCTGCAGGCTATGACATCAGGCTACAAAATAAACATCGACAAATTTAAAATATTTGCACTTGATACAGCTAAAGCTCTTGTAGAGAAATACCCTTGGTTCTATCTCCCACCTTCAGTACACAAGATTCTTTTACACGCTTCCGCCGTAATTGAAGACGCCATAGTTTCAATTGGAGAGCTTTCAGAGGAAGCTGCAGAAGCGAAAAATAAAGAAATTAAAAGATATAGGCTACAACATACACGAAAAATTTCTAGAATTGCAACAAACACGGATTTACTAAATATATTATTGCTTAGTTCGGATCCATTCATTTCAGGTCAACGAAAATTACCACGTAAAAAGAAAAGTACGCTAATAAAATCTACAATTGAATTGTTACAAGAGTAGCTTTTTTATATTTTTGATATTTATTTGAAAACAATAAAAGTCTAAATTTAATTTGCGGAGAAATATGTATTTCCATGAAGGGATAAAATATAATTAAAATCTATATATTTAAAAAAAAATGTAAAAAATGGGCGGTAGAGGCAAGTGACCACGCCCATTTTTTCAGAATATTGTGGTTATTATATCCGAAATATACTGTGCAAATTTCAACACTATATCTTTAATATAACTATTTTTGTAGCTCTTCCCCATATAAGTGCAACCACTGTGGAACGTAACGAATGTTCGCATTTGCAAATTGTTCGCTTATTTTTGCTATTTGCATTTGCTAAAATGTATGCGAATATATATATAAGACAAAAAAATTTTGTACTTCTTTTACGAAAAAAGTTTGCCATTAACAAACGTCAAAAACACGAAAATTATTTTAAGCCAGCATGAAAAAGATAAATATAGGGTACGTTCGTAGATTCAGCAAATTTATGCAGAAGTTCTGCGAATTTTTTCTGCGTATGCGTGATCAACTGTTGCACATGCTTTGCAACTGCTCAATATCTGTGCATAGTTGGCATTTTTGAACGAACTGCAAACAATTTTTAACAAGGCAAGTAATTTTATTTAAGAAAGCTGTCATCTCGTCGATGTGAAAGTACAAAAAAATCCTTATAAAAGTTTGCACATTGTGCACATGGCTTGGACGTAGCTGACTTATAAGTGAGGCATTCTTCAAAGCTTTATCAGAAAGCTTTTCTATAAAAAAATTCTCATGAGCATCAAAATTAAACTAAAGTCCAGCGGTATTTGGAAATATACCTATTTCATTTTTTGAAAAAGAAAAGGCATTGTATTTTCGGCAGCAGTATTTTCTACTTAAGAATAGTCTGTTAAAACTTTTAAAAAATGTATTGAGCACCATTCATTACTTCGTACAAACAAATTTGAATCGCAAAGAATATTAACTAGTCATTGTAAATTCCACGCGAAACAAGTGTCACTCATTAATTTCATATACAAACATATGTATGTATCTTTCTTTCTTAATACATATTTGCTCAATGCAAGACTCAGTTTAAATAAAATGCTATATGTAGTACATCCATGTATGTAATACAACTTCATGTTCTTATATAAATTTATTTTCATGTGATTTTTTTTTTCGCTTTCGCAAAAATTAAAATGTATTCGCATTCGCATGCGCTCAACTGGTATTAGTTACATCCCTAGTTAAAGCCTTTTATATTGAAAAAATTAATGTACTGATTTTTTTTCAATTGTACTGATTTTTTTCTCTCATGTACTGATTTCCACGATTTCAAAACTGGCAACCCTAAATTATAATAAAAATTAGTTTTAATTTTCGTAGTCACATCAAGTGACTTTGATGTTAACACATTTGGTAACAGGCATGGACTGGCTTATATTCAAACTTTCATATATTGACTTTGGAGATATAGACAACAATTCCAGTGCAGTATGTACATAATATATATGTGAGTACATGCAAAAATAACTGTACAAACATAAATTCCACTGTGTGACAAATTTTAATGAAATCGAAATACCTGGAACGTGTTACTATTTTTCTGGTAGGTATTAGAGAGCTGCGTAAACAGTCTTGAAATGTAAATACGTCTTGTTTTTTAAATTTATTGTCGTAGCATGTATTATACTAAACCAATAATAAATACTGTCGTTTAATAAACGAAGCACTATGGATGTACGTGTATATAAGTGTTTTTAAGCGATGTAGCGAAAACTTTTTTTCTGTAACAAACACTCCAAAGAAGTAGTCTTGATGCGTGTATGCTTACAGTCGTATTCATAAAAATTTTAAACATCATTTCAAATGTTGTATAAGCAAAATTTTAGCTTAAAAAACATTTTTTCAACTCCAACTTTAAAGCTTGCTGGTTAGAGGAACCCAATTTAAAGAAGTGGCTGCAGAAAAAAAAATTGGCAAAAAGGAATTTGCTTACTGCAAAATTTGCAAGAAAAATATGGTGTCCCATAGATATGTATTGATTCGACACGAAAATTCCTCGCAACATAAAATCTGTGCTGCTTCAATAAACAATAATATAGATATTGCTGAAGCCTTTCAAAAAAAAAAAAAAAAAACTATTGAAGATAATATAAAACGATCACGATATAAAGTTGTAGGAATGTTAGCTGTCAATAATCTTCCATTTCTGTGTATTGACAATATATTGCCGACATTGAAGAGCACTTTCGAAGATTCCGAAACATTAAAAAAATAGACAATGCATAGAACAAAAGCCACAGCTATAATGAATAACATCTTAGGACCATGTTTTTCTGCTGAACTGTTTGAAAAGTTAAAAAAAACATATTTTTCAATAATAATTGACGAAACCACCGTCGTAAGCGTGCAAAAACAAATTGCATTTGTGGTCGTTTATTATGATGACACCTTTTTCAAAATAAGGTATGAGTTTTTTGATTTAAAACTCTGTGAAGCCTCAACTGCTAAAGAAATCTATGAGCTATTAAAGCAAATAATGACTGAAAAGGCAATCCCGTTTAAAAATCTTTTTGGTTTTGCAGCAGACACGCCAAATGTTATGTTCGGTAATTACAATTCTGTTCCTAGTCATTTAAAAAGCGAAAACCCTGATGTTGTGTTGGTCAAGTGTTCTTGTCACTTAATTCATTTGGTAGCTTCGAAGTCAACTTTGAAAATTCCGACATAATTATAAGATTTGCTAAGAAATATTGGATCATATTTTAACCGCAGTTACTTGAGGCAATGTAAACTCCAAGAATTTCAACGATATTTCCAAGTAGAGAGACATAAAATTTTGTCACCTATTATAACCCGATGGTTATCATTGAAAGCTTGCATTGACCGTGTTCTGGAACAATATTAAGTTTTGAGAGCATATTTAAGATTGGAAGTTTTTGAAGATCCTTCAAAAATAACTGAATCAATGGTTTCTGCATTGGATGAAAAATCTACTAAATGTTATTTGGAGTTACTTTCATATTCTCTTGGAACTTTAACTAATTTGAATTTAATTTTTCAAAGCGAATACCCACTTTTGTACAAATTAAAAGCTGAAATAATCAAAGTTATGAAACTTTTTTTTATCAAATTATATAAAAGCAGATTTTTTGAGACAAAATAATTTATTTTTGATTGATCATAAAAAAAGAGGAAATTTTTATACAGCAATATTAAATTTATATTGGTTTAGCTGCACAATGTACTATTTCATACTGTTTCAATGCACAGCAAAATGTAATGTATAAAGATTTTAGAAACTTTTATATTGAAGTAGTTTCACAAATCAAAAGAAGATTCAACTTCAATGATGATCTCTATAGTTTTATTGATGTAGCAGATCCAAAATTTGCACAATCATTAAAATTAAACCCCCTTATGCAAAAAAATATTTTAATTTAGCTTTAAAGTTCATAGCAGTTAATAAGCACTTTAAGGCTAACATAGCTTTATTAAAAAATCATATGCAAAAGACAATTTTAAATATTTTGTGATTTAATAATAAATACTGGTAACACCACCGTGTTCAACAACCACTTCACAGCTTATGATGTACAAAATTGAATACAATTTCATTCGGGTATTCAAATATTTTTTTTATTTTATTAAATAAATTTTTATTATCTTGAAGTAAAGCAACCTAATTTAAAAAATATGAGCTTCTGACTTAATAGGAAAACAGATAAACACAACCATGAAGTAAAAGTAAAAAAATGTGAAAAATTATCACAATTTGTTTTATTCGAATGAAACGAGTATTTGAATATCCAGCTTTTTTCGATTTGTTTTGATTGTATGTACATCACTAAAACATTTTTGTAAAACTGTATTTATTTTAATATTTTTTTATGGATTTTGCTATGTATTTCGAAGCAGTTGGATAATTTGGTGATGTTTCCCATTACATGAAAGAAATAATAAATTTAAGATAAGAGCAGGCACTTCTAGCTTCATTTTCAGATGTAACATGAATCAAAATGTGCTATATTAGTAAAAATATTTGAGGTACAAAATACACATTTTGGAAATATCAACTTAAAGTAGTCTTAACAAACGTGGGTGCCTACTTTAGAATTTTTATACAATAATTTTTTTAGAATACAACTTTACTTAACATTGCTTGGCAAAGCTTTATTAAGTTTTTTTGCATAAGACCCAAAGTCTTTAGCAATGTTTAAAAATCGATTTCCATTTGTTAATCTAGATTATCAAAAATTAGACAATGAGTGGCGTGAACATGCACTCCCTGTAAAAAAAATGGAAGTCATTCTGAAGGAACCACATTTTCATTGCTTCCAAAAAATCGATATTTTTAATTTGCCGATAGTTAGCAGAAAACCAAGTAAAAGTTTATCTTAATCACACAAAACCTTGTAGTTTTTCCATAGTTTTAGTAAATACTCACCAAAATGTTCAAAAAATCGATTTTTTGAAAGAAATTTATGAACTAATTTTGGCCTAAAATTTAGAAGTTATTTGCTTAAATTTACATGAAAACACTGTTTCGCGTTTAAATTCATATAAAAAGAAACGAATTGTTAAAATATGTAACTTTTTAAAATTTTTCCTAGATGAAAATATTACCATAGAACACAAAAAAGGAAATTTTTCTTAAAATCGCTTCTAATTCGGTGACTAGGCATCGAAAAAGAGAACTTCCTGCAATGACAACCCTATGTAAAAATCATTAGATCGGATCGAAATTTGAACTACTTCCAGACTGCAAACTCTACATTTTCATGACTTCTTTGGAGTTTTTTTTTACTGGGACTTTTAGATCATAAAGAACTTAATCCATGCGCTGAATTAGATGTTGAAACTTACTGGTCTAAAGTTTTTCAAATTAAAAACTGTGCTGGCGATATTCTCTTTCCAAATTTAAATGTTGTAATAAAATTTCTCTTGATAACTATTACCATTCTCAAACGCTTCTGTTGAAAGAGTTTTTAGTAAACTGAATTTAATTAAAACCGATACCAGAAATAAGTTATCAACTTACAAAAGAGGGTGTTGAAAAAAATGGGGGTGCAAATTTTGAGCCTACTATTGAAATGATAAAAAGAAATTGGAAAAAATAATTTCGTGTAAATATGTACCTATGTACATATGTTTTAAAAAACTAAAGAATGTATATGTATGTATGTATATCGCCCATTTACACCTAGCTAAATGAGTTTAAACTAAAAAAAAGGTTGAAGATTCTTCTCAAACACCCGGTTTAAAGAATAGCCCAATTCACAATCTTGTGCAAATGGTCTTGCATCGTAGCATGTGCAAAATTATATAGTAAATTTATACTCACCACTGAGAATTGTTAAGCGGTGGATATCAATGATCAAATGATGCACATGCTATGATGCAAGACCATTTGCACAAGATTGTGAATTGGGCTAATATGTTTACACAATTTAAAAAGAAAAATTGTAAATTATTCTTCGTTGGAGTAAATAAGCGATATACTATGTACTTTGTTATTTGTGAATTAATGAATTTCATGTTATATTTTTAATTTTGTTGTACTACTTTTTTATATAGTACAAAAAATTATCTCTTTTTACAATTGAATTTAAAATGTAAAGTTTACCAAAAAATAATAAAAAAAACATGTTGAATTGCTTATCCAAAATTCCACGTGAGCTTTGCAAATGTTAGTGTCGAAAAAACTCAATTGAATTTTTATGCAAAAGAAATAACGCAAACTTTGAGATTTACTCTTCTTACAAAAAATTATGTTTTTTATTATCAAAAAATGCAAAGAAAGAATGATAATGATATGTACAATAACAATTACTTGTATAGATGTATGTATGAGTACTCATCGTGACGACCTTCTCCGTCGTTGCGTTAATGTCAGTTGAAAAAGGCGAAATATAACGTATGACGGATTCATTGTGCCCCGGCCTTAAGTACTTTATTGGCGGAAGCATTTGAACAGCTTCAATAGGTCGATTCTCCATTTTATTTATTAAATTCAAATTTTGTATTCATTTCGTTTATTTCTTTTGTTTAATTTCATTTTTGCTTGCACAAATCACAAAAAACTAAATCAGAACATACACAAAAAGTTAAAAGTTATTTTTTTAATGCATGTTTTTTATTTATTGTATCTTCAAATATGAACTAACAATAAGTATTCAAATCCTAATCTAAAATTTAATTATTAGGCCCGACCAATGTCGGACATAAGCTTAGTGATAGTTTTTAATAATACATAAGTAGTGATAAGCAACAAAAAGAAAAAACGTGTTTTCAAGCAGCTTCATCATCTGGAGTGTTGAATATTAGAACCCGTGTATCTCTCTTTTTTAAGCGGATGTGTCCAGTAAAGTTCAAAATATTACGAGCAAGCGGATTAGGATGTGATTCGAGTTTTGTTAAATATTTGCCTGCGTATTTTGCAATTTCTTCAGTCACTAGTGGCATATTTAAATCAAGATGTATATTTGAATTTTTGATGTACCATGGAGCCGAAGTTATCATACGTAAAATTTTGTTTTGCCTTCGTTGGATTCTCTCGACATGGGAAGCTGAAGCAGTGCCACATAGTTGAATTCCGTAGCGCCATATTGGCTTTAAAAGCGACTTGTATATTAAAAGTTTACAGTCTAGGCTAAGTGTTGAATTTCTACCAATCAGCCAATGTACCTGAGTTAATTTGAGTTTCATTTTTGATAGCTTAGAAACAATGTGGTGTTTCAATGTAAGTCGTCGATCAAGGTGTATACCAAGATATTTCACATGTGAATGTTGAGAAACAACTTGATTGTTAATCTGAATGGGGGAAGTATCTCTTCGTAAGGTAAATGTTACTTGAACTCAAGTAGTAGGGAATTGGGGTTTCTGTGGCAATTAAAATTGTTAAATTGTTGCTGAAATTGTTAAATTTGGGTAATTAAAATTTGAAAATTGTTAAATTCTTGGAAATTTGTGTTTTTTTGTTTACATAAGGAGTTTTTTGTTTACATTAGGAGTTTTTTGTTTACATTAGGAGTTTTTGTTTACATTAAGTGTATGTCTGTCTGTCGGTCTGTCTGTCTGCCTGCCTGACCGTGGGAAGTTTGTGTGTGGAATATTTTGTGTGAATGTATTAAGGCGGTTCATAGTTTGGCGGTTTTTATGTGTGTATGTGACGACGGGGAAAATCATGAAAATGGTTTTTCCTAATGCTGACGGAAAATCATCTAATGATTTTTCGTAATTCCGAAGGCAAAACATGATAATTTTTCCTAATGCCTACTGCAATACATGATAATTTTTCCTAATGCCTACTGCAATACATGATTATTATTTTTTTCAAATGCCGACGGCAAAAAATGAATATAATTTTTTCAAATGCCGACGGGAAAATGATTTTTCCTAATGACGACGGGAAAACGTGAAAGTTATTTTTTCAAATGCCGACGGGAAAATGATTTTTCCTAATGACGACGGGAAAACGTGAAAGTTATTTTTTCTAATGCTAATGTAGGTGTTGCTAGACTGTGGGAATTTAAGGCTGACCGTGATTTGAGTGGGCGGCGTTGTTGCCGTAATATGTAACCATAGGAATTTGTGGATGTGTCTGTCTGTCTGTGAGAATTTAGGTGAAGGTTTGATTGGCAGGGGGCTGGGTGTAGTTGAGGTAGATCGATTGCGTGTGTAGTTGTGTGTGAATGTGTGTGTGTGTGTGTGTGTATGTTTGTAGGAATTTCAATGTGTGTATTTCTGTAGGAGCTTAAGGCTGATTGTGATTTATGAGGGGTGAGGTGTTCTAGTAATATGCAACCGGGGGAATCTGTGTGTTTGTATGTCTGTAGGAGTTTAAGGCTGACCATGATTTGGGTGGGCAGGGTTGTTGACGTAATATGTAGCCATGGGGATTTGTGAATGTGTCTCTCTATAGTAGTTTAAGGTTGATCGTGATTTGAGGTGGGTGAGGATGTTGTTGAGGTAAATTGGTTATGCGTATGTATGTATGTATGTATTTTTGTAAGAATTTAAGATGACTGTGATTTATTAGGGGCGAGGTGTTCTTGTAATATGTAGCCGTGAGAATCTATGTGTATAGACGTCTGTAGAAGTTTAAGACTATCTGTAATTTCAGGTAGGTGAGAGTGTTGTGTTGTTGAGATTAATCTTATATATTGTATATGTATGTATGATCATGGGAATTTGTGTATGTATATCTGAGGGAGAATTTAAGGCTCGTCATGATTTGCAAAAGGTGGGGTGTTGTTGAAATTTTCTTGGATATTTCTTATATGAATTCTGCTATGTGTGTGTATTTGAGCTGGTATTTATATGTAGGTAGAAATAAATTGTTTTCAACATCGACATTTGGTACTATAAAATACTATCATATATCTGGACTTCCCTAATCCTAGTATGCTTTTGTACTTACGATTGCTTTATATTTTCTCATGCTTAAATTTGTCTCGCGTTGAAGTCGGTCTGTGTGAAATTTGTTTATATTACAGATTTTGTTTATTTAACTACATTCGTCTTCTTTGACTGAAAGAGTTATCTACACACAGAGAAAAACCAACTTGAAATCAGTAAAAACCATGCTGAATTAATAAGAACCATTAGCGAAGGTTTAGTCATATTGAAATTTCTTATTTCAATATGGACAAAATATTAATTTACAGTATTCATTTATTAAACTCATTAGTTTGTAGATATCTCAATATACATTTTCTATTATATTAAAAATTATTGAATTAATATGATGAATTCTTATTTTTAAGCTGCAGATTTTCCCTGAGTGTATGGATTGTTTATATTTGCATTGTGCTTTAACTAAACGACGCTTCATATATTTTCATGATGTAGATCTAATAAATACTTAAGCATTGATAAGAAATTTGATATGTATACATACATATCTACAAATTGATTTTATGTATGTATGTATGTATGTATGTATGTACATATATATGTACATACAAATAAGTGTTCAACTCAATCTTTGAATACATTTTTTATTTTATTTTTTGTCATGTGATGTCTGTTGTTGGTGAAATTAAAAACATTTTAATTTTTATCTGCGTTTACTTAAAAGTTTGTGAGGATTTTCTGTTGTAAGTAAAACTGAATTCTTGAAGATATGTACTTACATACTCTATAGTAATAGTAACTATAATAGAAATATTTCTTATACTTAATTTTTTTTAAAGTATAGGGTATAAAATTTTTTCTAGCTATAGCCTTCTACATTTATTTTGGAAAACTTGCTTTGCTTTTTAAAAATGTATAAACATTTTTAAATGAAACTGATCCGGCACTCCAGCTTAGGTACTGATAGTTTTTTTTTTTTTGTTGTTAGTTAACTTACGTATTTTTTATTTTTTATTGATAAACATTGGAAATCAAAAGGGAGTTTTATATTGTAATTATTATTTTCATAATTGTTCAAAACAATCGCTGCTTTTTGTTTGTTTTTTGCGATGAAATCATTTGAATTACTTTTGCAACTTTACGCGTTTATAAAAATTATGTTATTTTCTATATTTCTTAATTTATAAGACTTTTAGACTTTGTCCTTTAGGGGTTATATATTCTATTATACGATTATGAATAAGAATGCAGTAAGCTGATCTATTTGCTTACTGCTTCAAATTAAAATTTTATTAAATTGAATAAAAGGAGTTTTTTTTTCTTAAACTCTGATGCAGTTAGAAGCGCTGGAGATTCTTTCATATAACAGCTTTTTTGAAATTTTTGATACATAGTATAATATAGAATTGGATAACATTTATTTTTAATTTTTATGTTAAGAAGTACGGGTATGAGACTGAATTTAAATGTACTTTTAAATTAGTTAAATCATAATGAACAAACATATTTTCTTCTTTAATAGCGATCAACAGAAAACGAACTCGTTTTCATATAATTTAGGTATACCCTATCGACGGCTCCTCTAGGATACAAGATGACTTTGTATGACGAAATTTCTGTTGCTTTATACTGATAATATGTTTACATTAATAAGATACATATACATATGTTTATTTTATGAACGGTGAGCACCTATGGCTTTTATTTAATGATCTATATGACTTTTTTTTTCATTTTATTAAAGTTCAGCGTATTGTATATATATATCTGAAATGTTTAAGTGTGTTTTGTGTGCCCATCGGGCAGAGTGTACGTATTAGTTGGTCAGTCAGTCTCTATTTTTATTTATTTTTTTTTCTTCTAATGTGCCACTCCTTTTTCAGATTTTACTACTTGGAATAGAGAATTTTTGTATAATTTTTTGCTGGGTATATACATTACGTATGTAGAAATTAGTTTACATACAAAGAAATGCATGTTTAATAAACAACTATTGTATCAAATCGATCTCAAATAACTCAGTTACCTCTACCAGCAATTCACCGTTGGTGTATTCATAAAGTGTTAGAAACAATGAAATATCTATGTTTTGAGAGAATTTTTCCCCTCAAGTATTTCTACATGAGGTTTGAGGGGTCAATCACTGTCGCATTCATATGTAATGATTATTCACTTAAAAAACGTCATCATCACCATCAATCATCTCCGTATACAATACATTCATGAGTTGGGTTGATCCAGATACAATTGCTGTCTCATCACCTTCTAACAGCTTTATATATTTTGCTAGTATGCATGCCTTAGCATGCTTCTATCGATAGTGACGTAAGAGTCCGAGATGTAGTAGTGTTACAATTAAAAATCTTTACTATTAGAATTTACCAGTTCGCTCTTTTAAATTTTTGCAAAGTAGATACATATGTATGTATTTCATTGACCACAAAATCATAAAATTTCTTTGCTTACAAAATTGTATGACGTGAGGATTTTTTTTTTTTTTTTTTTTTTTTTTTTTTTTTTAATTATACATGCTTCGGCATGCTTTCATTTTTTTTCTATAAATTTATGTAATACTCATACAGATACAGATATAAAGTAAGATATTTTTACTGTACATTTTAAAATTTATGCATGCTTCAGCATGATTCTAGTTGAAGCGTATATTCATTCACTAAGTTTGTTTGATACTTATTCATACACATGTACATTCTTAAAGATTGGATATCAAAGTCCAATTTCCGTAGTTTATCTATATTTTCTAAAGATCTGATAGCTAAAGAAATAAATAGAGTGAAGATCTTCTATAATAATCCCATTTTCATATTGTAATATTTTGCGTGCTAGCGCTTTCGATGGGAAAATATACATATGTACAACTTTATAAAAAGTGATAATATGATGTGCTGCTGAATATTGCACTATGTTATAGTTCATTTTAAACACTGAAGTTTTAGCAATATTTCATTCAGACCAACAAGTTTAGAGAATTCCACTACATTTAGTTAATTATCTTTCTTAAGACCCATCATTCCTAATCAATCCTACAAAAAACAACACAAACTAGATTTTTCGTTTTAATTTTATTTTTATTAAATTCAACATTCATTCTTCAAATTACTTTATACTATATTAAGTAGCTTTTCCTCATTTGTTGAGTTGACTTTAATAGGAGACATTTTAATGGTACGATGAACTTTTCTATTGCATGCATTGAGTAAATCTTTATACATACCAATCCACTTATATGAACCATTAAAGCTAATTCTTTTCACATCATACCTTTCAATGATCTATTAAATCATTCTAATATTGATGCTTTCATATTAAGTAATGTTTAATCTTCTATTTATGTATGAGTTTTCCCAAGTATTTATTAAAAAATTCTTTAGAATCATCTGTTTGTAAGTTTTTTGGTACCCGTACCACTTCAAAAATATTTTCCATTGCCTTGGTTTTTAGAGTGCAGCTTTTATTTTCAGCTGTACTTTGAGAATGTGTCAATTACAGTCTTCAAAAATCAACAATTTCTATTTTCTGTAGAACAGTTCTACATTTCACCTAACTTAGCTCCATAAAACATCATATATTCCTGTCATTACATCTCTACAAGCACAAACAGTTGTTGAAATTTAATATGGACTTCGTTAACTAAATTCCTTTTTAAAGACATTGAATTGTTTCACAGATTTTTTCGAAAGTGTTGTGATCTACATCTTGCACTTTCAGCTATTTATACTAACATGTAGTTAATTTTCTAATCTATATATTTAACCGTAAACTCTTCAATTTGTTTTTAATTATTTACTTTTTAGAATTGCTTTTTCAATTTTATAACTGTCTTCTTTCTCTAATTTTATTTCACGTTGTTGTTCCTCAATTTGCATTTAAATATATTCTTGAATATTAATGCTTTAAGCTATATTATTAATTTGTCTTGTATTTTATCTTCATTCAGTTTAATGTAACTATCAACAATAGTTTGTATCTAATTCATTTATGCCTTCCAATACTGATAAGTCAGTATAAATGTCTTCAGAATTGGAAGTCTATGAGTAAAATCATCGTCATCATCATTCTCAGTATTAGCATCATTAAATATGATGGTATTATCAAATATTGTTCCTTCTACTAGTTTCTTTTGGGGTACTTGTCTATATCTTGAGTGAAGGTTTCTCAGGCCTTAAACTTGTATATTTTCAACTTCTGTCTTGATTTTACTTTCTTCTTTCATAAGAATTCTTTTAATATTTTTAGAACTATTTATGAATTCTTCTGCTATAGGTTTAAATGTATCTTTTAGTTGTTCACTTGTATCTATTTCACCAGTTTTTATACTACGAAGCTTTTTCTTCAACACATTTCTTGTCAACACCAACTGTTTTAAAATTTTCTCATCCAGGGCAAATAACAGGTATCAGCAATCATATCAGCTTTTCAGGAGCTGGTCTGGTTTTCAGATCAGCTTTTCAGGACCTGGTCTGGTTTTCAGATCAGCTTATCAGGACCTGGTCTGGTTTTCAGATCAGCTTTTCAGGACCTGGTCTGGTTTTCAGATCAGCTTTTCAGGACCTGGTCTGGTTTTCAGATCAGCTTTTCAGGGCCTGGTCTGGTTTTCAGATCAGCTTATCAGGACCTGGCCTGGTTTTCAGATCAGCTTATCAGGAGCTGGTCTGGTTTTCAGATCAGCTTATCAGGAGCTGGTCTGGTTATCAGATCAGCTTATCAGGAGCTGGTCTGGTTTTCAGATCAGCTTATCAGGAGCTGATCTGATTTTTAGATCAGCTTATCAGGTAACAGATCAGGCTATCAGGAGCTGTTCAGATTTTCATTTCAAGATATCTGAGTCAGATTTAGTTATCAGTGTACAAGTAGCTAGCCATTTATAACATTTATATACATGAAGTTTAAAGTCAGATGAAATACGAAAAAGTAAAGTTTTATCTAGTAAAATTATTTTCTATAACGATCATCGTTTAATTCACTATCTTTGCTTATAATCAAAAATCCATATTTATCCTTTCAACATGCTTTTTATTTTTCTCACCTAACTTAAACATTAAATATACATTATGATGATCTCTTATTAAATGTTTGGTGATTCTGGTGTAAGTTTTACATAAGTAGAATGAATCAACATTCTTATCTCTTTCCATACAAAACTATGCTTCCCACACGCATCATCGTTAAATATCATATTGGAATTACTTTGGACTGAAATAACAGATTCACTATCGGTAAATTTTGTAATATATTATTATTTTAATTGATGTAATTAATTTCTTCAGATATTTATATCTAGGGTGATATAAAGATTTTGAGTATAAATAAATGTTCTCAAAATTTAAGTCCATTAGGACTTTCTAGCAAGCCAATCATAGCGTTTTTTTTTCGTAATTTGACAGGTCAACTATTGTTGCACGAATAGAATTTGATATAAAGGAACTATGATTTATTTTTGAACTATCGTTCGATGAATCATCAATATTTCGTACCAAGGTATTTTAGGTTGTTTTACTAACCGCATTTATGTAGCTAAATACATTTTATAAATATTATCTCTTATTATAAAAAAATAAACTAATACAGCTATACCATATCAGAAAATATTTTCTGAAATCGTATAGCTGCATTAGTTTATTTTTTCTATAATAAGAGATAATGATCCACACTCATAATCAAAATAGCATAAAAATATCCTTTTTTTGACTATGAGTATGCATCAATATTTATGAAATGCGTTTAGTTACAAAAATGTGGTTAGTAAAACAAAGTATATTTTAACAGCCTTATTTATAACACTTATTAGGGCTTTATAAAGACTTTTTAAGAAAAAATTTTTATAAAAAATTTGTTTTAAAAAGCCTTTACAAAGCCTTAATAAGTTTTATAAATAATGCTGTAAGAGTTTAAAATCAGTATTTTGTATGATAATACTGATTTGAAACTCTTAAAATATTCTTTGTTTTGACTATAATAAGAGATAATATTTATGAAATACATTTCATAAATATTGGCGCATACTCATAGTAAAAACAACCTAAAAATACCTTGGTACGAAATATTGATGAATCATCAAAATTTCATACCATCCTATATTTATGTTGTTTTACTAATCGCATTTTGTAAATAAATGCATTTCATAAATATTATCTATTATTATAGAAAGAATCAAATAGTATGGTTATATGATATTAGAAAACATGATTTCTGATATCATATAATCATACTATTTTATTTTTCTATAATAAGAGATAATGACTCATACTCATAGTCAAAACAAAGGATATTTATATGCTGTTTTGATTATGAGTATGCGTCAATATTTATGAAATGCATTTAGTTATAAAATGCGGTTAGTAAAACAAAGTATATTTTAAGTGTTTAAAACCACCATTTTTATGGTAATAGCGGTTTTAAACACTTAAAGCATACTTTGTTTTGACTATGAGCATGAGCTGATATTTATGAAATGGATTTTATAAATATTGACTCATACCCTTAGTCAAAACAACATAAATAATTCTTGGTACGAAATATTGATGATTCATCGAACGATAGTTCAAAAATAAATCATAGTTCCCTTATATCAAATTCTATTCGTGCAACAATAGTTGACCTGTCAAATTACGAAAAAAAAACGTTATGATTGGCTTGCTAGAAAGTCCTAATGGACTTAAATTTTGAGAACATTTATTTATACTCAAAATCTTTATATCACCCCAGATATAAATATCTGAAGAAATTAATTACATCAATTAAAATAATAATATATTACAAAATTTACCGATAGTGAATCTGTTATTTCAGTCCAAAGTAATTCCAATATGATATTTAACGATGATGCGTGTGGGAAGCATAGTTTTGTATGGGGAGAGATAAGAATGTTGATTCATTCTACTTATGTAAAACTTACACCAGAATCACCAAACATTTAATAAGAGATCATCATAATGTATATTTAATGTTTAAGTTAGGTGAGAAAAATAAAAAGCATGTTGAAAGGATAAATATGGATTTTTGATTATAAGCAAAGATAGTGAATTAAACGATGATCGTTATAGAAAATAATTTTACTAGATAAAACTTTACTTTTTCGTATTTCATCTGACTTTAAACTTCATGTATATAAATGTTATAAATGGCTAGCTACTTGTACACTGATAACTAAATCTGACTCAGATATCTTGAAATGAAAATCTGAACAGCTCCTGATAGCCTGATCTGTTACCTGATAAGCTGATCTAAAAATCAGATCAGCTCCTGATAAGCTGATCTGAAAACCAGACCAGCTCCTGATAAGCTGATCTGATAACCAGACCAGCTCCTGATAAGCTGATCTGAAAACCAGACCAGCTCCTGATAAGCTGATCTGAAAACCAGGCCAGGTCCTGATAAGCTGATCTGAAAACCAGACCAGGCCCTGAAAAGCTGATCTGAAAACCAGACCAGGTCCTGAAAAGCTGATCTGAAAACCAGACCAGGTCCTGAAAAGCTGATCTGAAAACCAGACCAGGTCCTGATAAGCTGATCTGAAAACCAGACCAGGTCCTGAAAAGCTGATCTGAAAACCAGACCAGCTCCTGAAAAGCTGATATGATTGCTGATACCTGTTATTTGCCCTGGATGAGAAAATTTTAAAACAGTTGGTGTTGACAAGAAATGTGTTGAAGAAAAAGCTTCGTAGTATAAAAACTGGTAAAATAGATACAAGTGAACAACTAAAAGATACATTTAAACCTATAGCAGAAGAATTCATAAATAGTTCTAAAAATATTAAAAGAATTCTTATGAAAGAAGAAAGTAAAATCAAGACAGAAGTTGAAAATATACAAGTTTAAAGCCTGAGAAACCTTCACTCAAGATATAGACAAGTACCCCAAAAGAAAATAGTAGAAGGAACAATATTTGATAATACCATCATATTTAATGATGCTAATACTGAGAATGATGATGACGATGATTTTACTCATAGACTTCCAATTCTGAAGACATTTATACTGACTTATCAGTATTGGAAGGCATAAATGAATTAGATACAAACTATTGTTGATAGTTACATTAAACTGAATGAAGATAAAATACAAGACAAATTAATAATATAGCTTAAAGCATTAATATTCAAGAATATATTTAAATGCAAATTGAGGAACTACAACGTGAAATAAAATTAGAGAAAGAAGACAGTTATAAAATTGAAAAAGCAATTCTAAAAAGTAAATAATTAAAAACAAATTGAAGAGTTTACGGTTAAATATATAGATTAGAAAATTAACTACATGTTAGTATAAATAGCTGAAAGTGCAAGATGTAGATCACAACACTTTCGAAAAAATCTGTGAAACAATTCAATGTCTTTAAAAAGGAATTTAGTTAACGAAGTCCATATTAAATTTCAACAACTGTTTGTGCTTGTAGAGATGTAATGACAGGAATATATGATGTTTTATGGAGCTAAGTTTGGTGAAATGTAGAACTATTCTACAGAAAATAGAAATTGTTGATTTTTGAAGACTGTAATTGACACATTCTCAAAGTACAGCTGAAAATAAAAGCTGCACTCTAAAAACCAAGGCAATGGAAAATATTTTTGAAGTGGTACGGGTACCAAAAAACTTACAAACAGATGATTCTAAAGAATTTTTTAATAAATACTTGGGAAAACTCATACATAAATAGAAGATTAAACATTACTTAATATGAAAGCATCAATATTAGAATGATTTAATAGATCATTGAAAGGTATGATGTGAAAAGAATTAGCTTTAATGGTTCATATAAGTGGATTGGTATGTATAAAGATTTACTCAATGCATGCAATAGAAAAGTTCATCGTACCATTAAAATGTCTCCTATTAAAGTCAACTCAACAAATGAGGAAAAGCTACTTAATATAGTATAAAGTAATTTGAAGAATGAATGTTGAATTTAATAAAAATAAAATTAAAACGAAAAATCTAGTTTGTGTTGTTTTTTGTAGGATTGATTAGGAATGATGGGTCTTAAGAAAGATAATTAACTAAATGTAGTGGAATTCTCTAAACTTGTTGGTCTGAATGAAATATTGCTAAAACTTCAGTGTTTAAAATGAACTATAACATAGTGCAATATTCAGCAGCACATCATATTATCACTTTTTATAAAGTTGTACATATGTATATTTTCCCATCGAAAGCGCTAGCACGCAAAATATTACAATATGAAAATGGGATTATTATAGAAGATCTTCACTCTATTTATTTCTTTAGCTATCAGATCTTTAGAAAATATAGATAAACTACGGAAATTGGACTTTGATATCCAATCTTTAAGAATGTACATGTGTATGAATAAGTATCAAACAAACTTAGTGAATGAATATACGCTTCAACTAGAATCATGCTGAAGCATGCATAAATTTTAAAATGTACAGTAAACAGATCTTACTTTATATCTGTATCTGTATGAGTATTACATAAATTTATAGAAAAAAAATGAAAGCATGCCGAAGCATGTATAATTAAAAAAAAAAAAAAAAAAAAAAAAAAAAATCCTCACGTCATACAATTTTGTAAGCAAAGAAATTTTATGATTTTGTGGTCAATGAAATACATACATATGTATCTACTTTGCAAAAATTCAAAAGAGCGAACTGGTAAATTCTAATAGTAAAGATTTTTAATTGTAACACTACTACATCTCGGACTCTTACGTCACTATCGATAGAAGCATGCTAAGGCATGCATACTAGCAAAATATATAAAGCTGTTAGAAGGTGATGAGACAGCAATTGTATCTGGATCAACCCAACTCATGAATGTATTGTATACGGAGATGATTGATGGTGATGATGACGTTTTTTAAGTGAATAATCATTACATATGAATGCGACAGTGATTGACCCCTCAAACCTCATGTAGAAATACTTGAGGGGAAAAATTCTCTCAAAACATAGATATTTCATTGTTTCTAACACTTTATGAATACACCAACGGTGAATTGCTGGTAGAGGTAACTGAGTTATTTGAGATCGATTTGATACAATAGTTGTATATTAAACATGCATTTCTTTGTATCTAAACCAATTTCTACATACCTAATGTATATACCCACCAAAAAATTAGACAAAAATTCTCTATTCCAAGTAGTAAAATCTGAAAAAGGAGTGGCACATTAGAAGAAAAAAAAAATAAATAAAAATAGAGACTGACTGACCAACTAATACGTACACTCTGCCCGATGGGCACACAAAACACACTTAAACATTTCAGAAATATATATACAATACGCTGAACTTTAATAAAATGAAAAAAAAAGTCATATAGAACATTAAATAAAAGCCATAGGTGCTCACCGTTCATAAAATAAACATATGTATATGTATCTTATTAATGTAAACATATTATCAGTATAAAGCAACAGAAATTTCGTCATACAAAGTCATCTTGTATCCTAGAGGAGCCGTCGATAGGGTATACCTAAATTATATGAAAACGAGTTCGTTTTCTGTTGATCGCTATTAAAGAAGAAAATATGTTTGTTCATTATGATTTAACTAATTTAAAAGTACATTTAAATTCAGTCTCATACCCGTACTTCTTAACATAAAAATTAAAAATAAATGTTATCCAATTCTATATTATACTATGTATCAAAAATTTCAAAAAAGCTGTTATATGAAAGAATCTCCAGCGCTTCTAACTGCATCAGAGTTTAAGAAAAAAAACTCCTTTTATTCAATTTAATAAAATTTTAATTTGAAGCAGTAAGCAAATACATCAGCTTACTGCATTCTTATTCATAATCGTATAATAGAATATATAACCCCTAAAGAACAAAGTCTAAAAGTCTTATAAATTAAGAAATATAGAAAATAACATAATTTTTATAAACGCGTAAAGTTGCAAAAGTAATTCAAATGATTTCATCGCAAAAAACAAACAAAAAGCAGCGATTGTTTTGAACAATTATGAAAATAATAATTACAATATAAAACTCCCTTTTGATTTCCAATGTTTATCAATAAAAAATAAAAAATAAGTAAGTTAACTAACAACAAAAAAAAACTATCAGTACCTAAGCTGGAGTGCCGGATCAGTTTCATTTAAAAATGTTTATACATTTTCAAAAAGCAAAGCAAGCTTTCCAAAATAAATGTAGAAGGCTATAGCTAGAAAAAATTTTATACCCTATACTTTAAAAAACTGTAAATTAAGTATAAGAAATATTTCTATTATAGTTACTATTACTATAGAGTATGTAAGTACATATCTTCAAGAATTCAGTTTTACTTACAACAGAAAATCCTCACAAACTTTTAAGTAAACGCAGATAAAAATTAAAATGTTTTTAATTTCACCAACAACAGACATCACATGACAAAAAATAAAATAAAAAATGTATTCAAAGATTG
Organism: Tachina grossa; assembly: GCA_949987645.1. Classification (NCBI taxonomy): domain Eukaryota; kingdom Metazoa; phylum Arthropoda; class Insecta; order Diptera; family Tachinidae; genus Tachina; species Tachina grossa. Next base: position 121,076,012 of record OX465274.1, on the reverse strand, counting down.
AGTTGAACACTTATTTGTATGTACATATATATGTACATACATACATACATACATAAAATCAATTTGTAGATATGTATGTATACATATCAAATTTCTTATCAATGCTTAAGTATTTATTAGATCTACATCATGAAAATATATGAAGCGTCGTTTAGTTAAAGCACAATGCAAATATAAACAATCCATACACTCAGGGAAAATCTGCAGCTTAAAAATAAGAATTCATCACATTAATTCAATAATTTTTAATATAATAGAAAATGTATATTGAGATATCTACAAACTAATGAGTTTAATAAATGAATACTGTAAATTAATATTTTGTCCATATTGAAATAAGAAATTTCAATATGACTAAACCTTCGCTAATGGTTCTTATTAATTCAGCATGGTTTTTACTGATTTCAAGTTGGTTTTTCTCTGTGTGTAGATAACTCTTTCAGTCAAAGAAGACGAATGTAGTTAAATAAACAAAATCTGTAATATAAACAAATTTCACACAGACCGACTTCAACGCGAGACAAATTTAAGCATGAGAAAATATAAAGCAATCGTAAGTACAAAAGCATACTAGGATTAGGGAAGTCCAGATATATGATAGTATTTTATAGTACCAAATGTCGATGTTGAAAACAATTTATTTCTACCTACATATAAATACCAGCTCAAATACACACACATAGCAGAATTCATATAAGAAATATCCAAGAAAATTTCAACAACACCCCACCTTTTGCAAATCATGACGAGCCTTAAATTCTCCCTCAGATATACATACACAAATTCCCATGATCATACATACATATACAATATATAAGATTAATCTCAACAACACAACACTCTCACCTACCTGAAATTACAGATAGTCTTAAACTTCTACAGACGTCTATACACATAGATTCTCACGGCTACATATTACAAGAACACCTCGCCCCTAATAAATCACAGTCATCTTAAATTCTTACAAAAATACATACATACATACATACGCATAACCAATTTACCTCAACAACATCCTCACCCACCTCAAATCACGATCAACCTTAAACTACTATAGAGAGACACATTCACAAATCCCCATGGCTACATATTACGTCAACAACCCTGCCCACCCAAATCATGGTCAGCCTTAAACTCCTACAGACATACAAACACACAGATTCCCCCGGTTGCATATTACTAGAACACCTCACCCCTCATAAATCACAATCAGCCTTAAGCTCCTACAGAAATACACACATTGAAATTCCTACAAACATACACACACACACACACACACACACACATACACACACATTCACACACAACTACACACGCAATCGATCTACCTCAACTACACCCCGCCCCCTGCCAATCAAACCTTCACCTAAATTCTCACAGACAGACAGACACATCCACAAATTCCTATGGTTACATATTACGGCAACAACGCCGCCCACTCAAATCACGGTCAGCCTTAAATTCCCACAGTCTAGCAACACCTACATTAGCATTAGAAAAAATAACTTTCACGTTTTCCCGTCGTCATTAGGAAAAATCATTTTCCCGTCGGCATTTGAAAAAATAACTTTCACGTTTTCCCGTCGTCATTAGGAAAAATCATTTTCCCGTCGGCATTTGAAAAAATTATATTCATTTTTTGCCGTCGGCATTTGAAAAAAATAATAATCATGTATTGCAGTAGGCATTAGGAAAAATTATCATGTATTGCAGTAGGCATTAGGAAAAATTATCATGTTTTGCCTTCGGAATTACGAAAAATCATTAGATGATTTTCCGTCAGCATTAGGAAAAACCATTTTCATGATTTTCCCCGTCGTCACATACACACATAAAAACCGCCAAACTATGAACCGCCTTAATACATTCACACAAAATATTCCACACACAAACTTCCCACGGTCAGGCAGGCAGACAGACAGACCGACAGACAGACATACACTTAATGTAAACAAAAACTCCTAATGTAAACAAAAAACTCCTAATGTAAACAAAAAACTCCTTATGTAAACAAAAAAACACAAATTTCCAAGAATTTAACAATTTTCAAATTTTAATTACCCAAATTTAACAATTTCAGCAACAATTTAACAATTTTAATTGCCACAGAAACCCCAATTCCCTACTACTAACTCACTTTTGTTCATTTACCTTGATTCTCCGTAAGTTTAACCAAAGCTCCGTCTGGCTGGAACACATTCCTGGAGTTTGCGGGATGCCTCATCAGGGTTTTCGTGCATACTAAGGCAGGCTGTATCGTCGGCAAATGTGGAAGTATGGATACTACTACTCACAGGCATATCACAAGTATAAATCAAATATAAAACTGGTCCCAGTATTCTCCCTTGTGGCACACCGGATGAAATAGTTGCCTACTTTTAAATTCTCCTTCCATAACAGAGAACTTCCGACCTAAAATATAACTTTACAAAAGTTTTAGAATGTTATTTGGTAGATATGTCTTCAATTTTAAAATTAGGCCATCATGCCAAACTTTATCAAATGCCTGAGAAACATCAATAAACAGGGCAGAACAATACTTCTTTTCTTCGAATGTTTTCCTTATAAATTGTTCCAATCTATGCGTTTGTTCAATAATGCTATGCTGACTTCTAAAACCAAATTGATGGTCCGATATGCACATATTAGCTGTTAGACAAGGGGACAATTTTGTCATGAGCAGCTTTTCGAAGAGTTTTGACATAGTTGACAGCAAACTTATTGGCCTATATGACTCTGCTTTGGTAAGATCTTTGCCCGGCTTTGGAGTCATTTTGACCCTGGCAAGCTTCCAGTGTTGTGGATAATACTCCAGTCGTAATATGGCATTAAAAATAAGGAGCAGGATTCTTATTGCAATATGCGGCAAGTTCATCTGCATCTTGTAACTAATTCCGTCAATACCTGGAGCGCAGCGATGCTTGGTGCTTTTGGCACTATTTTTAGTGCTTTTTGAAGACTCAAAACACCAAATTTTGAGTGTTAGTGTCAAACTAAGAAAAAGCACTAAGTAGTGCTTTTAAGAAATTTGCGTATTTCTTAAAATTACTATAATAAAAACTTGGTGTATTTATTTGTTTAGGGTAAAGCATACCTTTTTCGTCTGATATATTTCATTAAAAATGTTGATAATATTGCCGAAATAGAGAATAGCTTAGAAAACATTATTGAACTTCACTCATTTTTTACGTTAGTGCTTTTTACGCTTTTTATATTTCAACATTACGCTTTTTAGTGCTTTTTTAAAATTCTGATGTGCTATTAGAGCCATAAAAGTTGGCATCACTGCTGGAGCGTTCTTTGGTTTCTACATCACTCATCTTAAACTTTAAGGGTCGAGGTGGTAGAGCAACTACACTCGCCAAATCAGAAACACCAGTACATATGTTTGGCGTAAATACGGATTTTAAGTGCTCTGCAAATATTTTACATTTTTCCGTATCGCTTCTTGCCCAACTTCCGGTAGATATGCGTAGAGGTGGCTTATACTCAACGGATGTTTTAAGCTTTCTAGCAGCGCGCCACAAAGAGTAATTAGACGCTGGTGTGACATCAAGACCTTCCAGATAATTTTTAAGAGATGCAGTTTTTTCAGATGGTGATTTTATAATTTTCGGCTTTTTTTGTTTTACCGTTTTTGAAAATTTCAAGTGTTTGCCTCTTACGGTTTCCAAGATATAGCAAGTTGTCAAAATTACATAGTCAAAATTGCATTAACTGATGGACCACCCTTTAATTTAAATTTTTTTAAATGTTAGTGTTAACTGTTGTAGTCTGTATAAAAATACACTAATTTGACAAATTTCAAGTTTCAATATAAATTATTTGCTGGGTTTTTTGTGTTAGTTTCTAAGCCTAGTACGCTTATTTTTCTTGTGATTTTCAAAAATATTATTATTTGCGAATTCTCAAATAGTTCTTGAAAGTCTGTGCATAAGATAAGAGGTTTGTGACTACTCAAAATGTGTGACTGAAGTCTACTGATGATTTGTTACAGCAACAATGAAATGCATATAGACAACGCTGAACCAAGGCGAATTCATAACAGGTGACCTTATCTCTACAACAATACAACAATACTAAAAACAACATGCAATTCGTCTGGCTTCAAAAACCCCATCTGTCAAAAACAGTTGACTAAAATACCAATTCATACATATTTATAAAAACACATTTTACTATCCATGTGCATCTACTATCAACAACACAGAAAATAATATTTGTAAAATAAATGTAATTAAAATGATGAAAGACGGTTCTAGTTAAATGATCCTGATATTTTGGGGCAACGTAAAGAAACCTTACTTGCTGCCTTATTGCAGCCTCTCCGATGGTTTGTTTAACGCGAAATCAGTGGTGTAAAATGTGTTTTACTGGCCATCATGGCCGTAAACAAAATATTATCATTAAATGAATGAAATTATTCACAAAAACGGACAATGAAATACTTAACTGTACAACAAATAAACGTGCGTCTTATGTATACATACATACATATATAAAAAGTCAGCTAATTCTAGCTGAGCCCGGAAGAGGTGTCTTACCCCCACATTTAAGAACTTGCGTTGTGTTGAGTTGATACATGAGGAAATGCAGCGCATTGTGGCAATGAAGTGCAACAGGAAATGTTAAGGTATGCTTGAATATTTATTTCTATGTATGTATAAACTTAATTTATAATATATGTATACATACATATGTATGTATGTTTATATCTATTTAAGGTTTCCCAAAATTGCACGGAAAAATTGTTGATGTGGTGACAACGTTATTGCGTCGTCGTTTACCAGCCACCAATGTCATGGTTGAGAATTTGGGAGCCATTGAATTGGCCTATATAAATATCCAATTTTCATAAACATGCCTAGTCTACTAAAAGCTGACACAATGGAACCATATGGACATCAGCAACCACAACGACGTGCAAATGCGTCGAATAGTATTAATTCTTTGCCTCAAGGAATGCAGAACGTTTGATAAAATCTTATTTCTATATTGTGCGAAAATCCATACAATATTCTGACACATGTGGTAGAAATATTTTATATTCGATACAGTTTTTTAAAAATCATCATCAATAAACTAATGGAGTTAATCATTTTGCAAGAGTTAATTTAGAATGCACAGGTTAGGAAGGGTGGTGCTATACCGCACCTCCACTCGGAGACCCAATTGGGTTCCATTGTGATAAATATTCATACATTATAATCCTTTTTACTTTAAAATATATTTTTTAAACATAAAGAACGATATAATTTTTTTCACTTTAAATCTAAACAAACACCAGATAAAAGAAGACATTTTGACAGTTGGGGTCTAAGCAGTCTTCGAACACCTGATAATCATCGGGACTGTTAAGGTCACCTGTTATGAATTCGCCTTGCGCTGAACCACCAGCAAATAAATTTCAAATTAAAATAAACTTCTGACAATATGTCGAATAATAAATTTCTTAACCCTTAAGCAACTAAGACCGTCTACAGACGGTCATTTAAAAAAACGCTTTTAAGCAAACTCAGCATACTTAATGCTCATGCGATCTGAATAGTTTAAGTGTGTGTACAGTTCTTAGAATAACGACAACTGTTGAAATGTGATGAGTTAAGTAGATTGACAAAAAAAAATCATTCTAGTCAGAGTTTTCGTGCAAAGTGGTTAAGAAATTAATTGTGTTTCAAGTAAGAATTAAAATAAAAAAATAATAACTTCCAGTGATTGAATTAAAAGCAGAATTTTTTTGGTAAGTATTTGGAATGTTTATCTTAGCATTATATAGCTATTTATGTAAATAAAAGAATGATTTTGTTTCAATAGCGATTTTTGTGAACACCGTCTGTAGACGGTCTTAGTGAGTTTAGTGGACAAAATTTTTTGTAACGTATTTTCCCCGGAGTAAGAAATAACCGATATTGCACCTTGTCCTTTAACAAATAATTAACAGAAAACAAAGAATTTTCGACGTAAAAGATGTCCGCAGAAAAGATAGAAAATCGGTTGTCCCGCACAGGAAGGAAAATTAAACTTTCTTCATTGAGTGACAAAGAAATTGAAGATTTTATGGCCTCAATATCAGATGATGATAATTTGGAAGACTTGGATGATAGTGTCGAGGATCCTGATTATAACTGCGATGAAATTATGCCGGAAGATGATGATATGATAGACGATTGCTTGAAAGTATTGGACTCCTCGTTGCTTACAAATGCAGTAAGCTTAGCAATTAACGCAAGCAATTGTAGTTTGAACACTATCGGCGCTGAGTCGGAAGATATTACTTCAAACTTTGAGAAACAAACGGTGACAACTTCGTTGAAAGCCCACAAAAGAGCACGATCACCGTTACCAGTTTTTGAAGTTTTAGGACCGCAAGCACAACCATCATCAGGCGGGTTCACAGGCCGTTGTAAGTATATAAAAAGTATCTGTGAAACAAATATATATGCGACTTACATATGTATATTTTAGCTTTGTCGGATACTATAAAAGACTCTTCGGAGTTCAAGAGCATTATTTGGCGTAAAACCTCTATGCAGCTGCACGTAAATGAGGTAGCTTTTCGGGGAAAAATTGACTTACCGTCCGAAGTTGTAAAATTAAAAACCCCAATAAATTATCTTATTCTTTACTGATGAGCTACTTGATCTCATCAGTTTAGAAACAAATCGAGCTGCAGTAAAGGAAAATGTCAGCACACAGTTTAAACTCGATTCGTGTGGCGTTCGGCAATATATTGGGGTACTCATATTTATGTCTTTATTTCGTTACCCCAATATTCAGGCACACTGGGTTACCATCTCTATATTTACAACAGTCTTACCAATGTCGTTTTGTTCTTTTACTAATTATACACATGTTAGTTAATTTGCTTATTTTTTGTTCTACTTAATACAAACTTTTTTGGTTTGTTACTATTAAATATATTTTTATTTAATTTTTGCCACAGGCTCATGGCTATTAATTTCAGTTAATTTTAATTATTATTCGAACTCCATTTGCTTCTACATTTATGATTTTTAACAGGCTAAAGTTCGTATCGCTTTTTAAGCCAAATTACATGTGACAATTATTAATGAACAAATAACACCAAAGTTAGTTGTAAATATTCTGACAACACATAGTTGAACGGAGCAGCCAGCCGTGTTCGAAGGCCACTAAACCTTCATCATCAGCGTTCTTTTGCGTTTGGTCCACTGTGTGTTGTGTCAGTTGATGTAGATTTCTGCTTTATATACTTAGCATTATTGCAAGTGGAATATGTGAATTGTTTGGATTCATCGTATTTCAATTTGCTGAATGCTTTTTTGTATTGTAAGCTCAATTTTACCATCTCTATATTTACAACAGTCTTACCAATGTCGTTTTGTTCTTTTACTAATTATACACATGTTAGTTAATTTGCTTATTTTTTGTTCTACTTAAGACAAACTTTTTTGGTTTGTTACTATTAAGTATATTTTTATTTAATTCTTGCCACAGGCCAATGGCTATTAATTTTAGTTAATTTTAATTATTATTCGAACTCCATTTGTTTCTATATTTATGATTTTTAACAGGCTAAAGTTCGTATCGCTTTTTAAGCCAAATTACATGTGACAATTATTAATGAACAAATAACACCAAAGTTAGTTGTAAATATTCTGACAACACATAGTTGAACGGAACAGCCACGGGCCTGTGGCAAAAATTAAATAAAAATATACTTAATAGTAACAAACCAAAAAAGTTTGTCTTAAGTAGAACAAAAAATAAGCAAATTAACTAACATGTGTATAATTAGTAAAAGAACAAAACGACATTGGTAAGATATTGTAAATATAGAGATGGTAAAATTGAGCTTACAATACAAAAAAGCTTTCAGCAAATTAAAATACTATGAATCAAAACAATTCACATATTCCACTTGCAATAATGCTAAGTATATAAAGCAGAAATCTACATCAACTGACACCACACACAGTGGACCAAACACAAAAGAACGCTGATGATGAAGGTTTAGTGGCCTTCGAAAACGGCTGGCTGTTCCGTTCAACTATGTGTTGTCAGAATATTTACAACTAACTTTGGTGTTATTTGTTCATTAATAATTATCACATGTAATTTGGCTTAAAAAGCGATACGAACTTTAGCCTGTTAAAAATCATAAATATAGAAACAAATGGAGTTCGAATAATAATTAAAATTAACTAAAATTTAATGTTTTTTATTCTTTAATATAATTGTAAACTTTGTTACGAAAGCCGTTTCTTTTATTACAAAAGTTTTTAAGGCAAAAAAGGGAAAATTTAAATCTACCACACGAACATTTTTATCGATGATATTGAAAATATAATACAATTTTAAACCTATGGATATCAAAAACAGCTAACCTTTTTTCATGATGCATGCGACGGATAAACCTACTTTTTCCGTCCTATGCGTCTATACGTTCTTTGCGTTTTGATCTGTAAGTTGCTACATACAATTACCCTAATTCTACTTTTTTGACACATGCATAAAATCCAACTATGCATTGAACGTATGGTATGCACCTTTAGCTTAATACCTAGTAATAACCATTTATTGTTATTATTTGTATGCATGCTTTACCATGTTAAAAAAGTTATCTAAAAGATAATAAAAAATATACTAAATTCATTTGAGAAATCGCATTGATTTATGAAGTTTTTTTTTTAGAAAATTGAACTAATAAAATGTTGTTATTATCAAAATAATATTGGCGGTAAGACTTTTGGGAGAATGACATCAAAAAAAAGTTATTACCCTAACGTATATTGTATGTACTCATATATACATATGTACATATATATATATATATCGTTGGTCACAAGTAGAAAGGCCCTATCGCAAATATGTAATTGTAATTCTATATGAGAAGGTAAAAACATATGTAATAGAAACAGTGCAAGTGTTTGTAGAAACTGCTTTGTACATCTACTTGTAAAAGCGTTATTTTTTACACTACTCCAATATATTTTTGAGACAAAGTCTATTTATGTATGTCAAATGTATTGGAATCACTGAAAAACTCAATTTTGTAAAAAATACGAGTTAGGGCCTTTTTAATTGAGACCATCGATATGTTTATCCATTTTATTACTGCACAATTGGTTGAAAAATTTTAAAAACAAACAAATTAATCAGAAAGTCAGTTAAACAGGGTCATATCATTTGCACCTGTCCCGCATGCAAACACTCACACTCTCACTGTACAATTTTATTTATTTTTTTTAGTAGTCAGCCTCTGTTTAACATTGACAATTTCGTTTTATATTTTTAACTTTTTTGTTAAAACAAGCATTGTACTTACTTTTAATATGATAAAAACAATGAATGCACCGAATAATATTTTGTTTCGTTTTATGTTGAGGCGACTATTTGTTTATTATTTTGTTTAATCAACTTTTTAATCGGTATTTTCGTATATAGTAGTAACAGGTAAATTTTCATAAAGCGTCTACTCTCGACTGTAGTGAGAATTCAACTGATTTGTGGGCCATGGGACAACGATCATTTGTATTGAATAATAACAACCAAACTCATATGGAGAAATAAAAATAATGAATAATATACAGTGAAACCTCCCATAACCGGACACTAACCGTAGCGTTATTTTTGTCCGGTTATTAGAAGTGACCGCTAATACTTCTTTTATTTTAATTTCTATTTTATTTTTAAAGGTTCAATCACACGTTTTTGAGAAAAACGACTTAATCGAATTTTTGCACGGTTGTCTCATTTTGTTCACCAAAGTGTCCACTTTAAGAATGTATAACGTTTTGGCGTGGGAGTCCAACAGTGCTCCTGGGAAAATTCATCCACGGTTTTTGTTTTGTTTCCCCTTTTTAATTCCTAAAATCGTTGCTAGATTTTTAAAAATACCCTGAAAATTTCCCCAATTTTTTACGTAAACAGCTTTTAAAATAATCTAATTCTGTTAATTAATTGAATTTTTCATAGATATGTGCTATTCAAAGTTCTTGCAATGTATTGATTCTGTTATTAACAGATCGCTATAGCACCATTTTGTGTACGCCAAGGATGGAATCGGTAGACGTTTAAAAAAGCTAAATTCAACATAGTAACATAATTTTCTCAATTTGTTTTGTATTAATTTATTTTTTTGCGAGCTTTGAAACTATTTTCCGTTTTAGGAAGAATTCTAACTTTCCCTTTTTAAATTAGGCTTTAATCAATAAACGAAAAGTTTTTTTTATTAAAATATGATATGTTTTATTTTCATATTTACATATCACAAAATAAAAAGAATACAGAGTATTGTACGATTCTTTTACAATTCTCCCAATGGCTCATATAAGATTAACGTTAAGGAGCCTCCCACGATTCTCAATGTTCTTCAAAAAAGACTTGTAAGATAATCTCTAGATAAACTTCAGATGATTTCATCTATGACTAATAAAAGCGCCTTCTGTAGCTCTTGTACAGGCATCGTCTTCGGTAACAGGTTCTCCACGATTAAAATATGAGCTCGTCTGCGATTGAAAATGCTCTGCATACGATTCACAATAGACTCTTCTGCAGTCGTAAAGCAGATCTGGGCGAGTCAAAATCACGTGTCGTTGGCAATTATTTTTGAAATGCAACCAGGCCATTGTTGTTTATTGGACTTCGAGAGTTTTGCGTCTCACTCGCGCTTGTTAATGGTTACCGCAACTAACTGTATCGTTTACAGTTAGTTTTTTGTGGAAAAGTTTTTAATAAGATTTAACTGGTGGAGACCATAAAAAACTCTAGGATTGGATCTTGGAAACTCCTACTTCCTATACGAAGGTATAGGTCGTTCTCTGCAACCGAAGGAAGCTTCTACACATGGGATACTCTGGCTTTTTGGCTACGTGCTTTTGCCATTTTTGTTCAATTTGGAACACAAAATACAACATAGACTCTTCTGCGATTGAAAAGGCTTGTAACTTGCTTGATTGCTTAAGCTTAAATTAGACGTGACATAGCTTTAACGCCATAACCATAACCAAACCAAAATTCAATTGGTTTCTATGATGAGAGTTATGGCGTTATGGCGAGTCACGTATAATCGAATACAGTGTTGCCTATTAGTTTGGTTCGAACGGCTGCTATCTATGGCTATGGTTATGTCACGTCTGATTGAGCCTTTACACAGGCAAGTGAAAGTTTATCTTCAAAATGTTGCCGAAAGCAAAGTTTATAAAAAAATTTTTTCTCTGTGTTGTTTGTATTTTCTATACATATAGTATAACCGGGAAAATTAAAAGAGACCTATGGGCCGAAGAAATACATTGTTGCGGTGGCGAATTATGGCAAGGTATACAAACAGTAAGGTAGTTGCAAGGCCACCTCACATTATGACCGGTCAGTGGATTCTTCCACCTGCATGTTTGGCCACATCTCACCAGCCTCAAGCCGAATGGGCTAACCTACATGTTAGAGGCATAGCGATTTTTTTATATTTATGATTCGCGGTAGACTACATTTTTGCTCATGGGGATTGCCAATCCGCAGTAGACTACCAGCAACAGGGGAAACCTGGCTCGTGTGGCCGCCCGAATGTACGGACCACAGTTAAGCCCTGCTTAAGATCCTGTACAAACAAAAGGAAATATATGTTAATAAAATGCAATAAATAATTATCATTAGATAATTTTATTTTAAAATGACATCATTCAGAAACATATGCTCTGTAGTGTTGGACAGCGAAGAAATGCCCTATTATTGTGAATGATTGGAAATTGTTTTTTTTACAGTAGGCCACGTAGTAAAAATTTATGAATGAAATTTTCCGTTCTTTTTGAATTTACATTGTGTTATACCGGGGGCGTGACAATTTAAATGTAGTGACTGCTAGGCTGAAAAAGGACAAATGTAGGATAAGGAAATTGACCGTTACTGATGAAAACATTATATATAATTATGGAAACAATATATATGTGACCTCTTTTGGTTGGAAAATCATCCGATAAGAAGCCATCAGTAATGTAGCCATTTTGCCATCTCAGTTAGTAAGCTAACAGTGGACTGTAAGGACATAGTAAAGCTCCTAAAGAAAATTTATTTTATTTTTGCTGTGAATTAAAAAAAAAAAAAAAAGATAAATAGTCAAAGTGTGATAAAAAGAAGAGGCAAAACCGAAACGAAGATAAGACAAAGAAAAACTAAATTCAAATTAATTGGGAAAAAGGAAAATCAACAGGTAATAAAAGATATATCAAATAAATTTCGGGTAGATAAGTTAAAAATGTTACGCTTAACCTAGAATCCTGTGCTATCTGGAGAAAGGCCAATCACGAAGGCGAACATAGAAACCTCCTGCGTCCGATCACAGGGGAGATGTGTAAACATCTAGTAATGAAAAATGTTCTTAAGTTGGAAGTACTATGCTTTTAGTAATATTTTTTAATTAATCAAAACTTTCAATATTGTAAATACATAGGAATTTGCTGGTTTTTGTTTGTTTTATTTAACTTATTTGGTTAGTAAATGGGAACACTGCTGTTTCATGAAATGTAATACAAGTACTTATTTTATTGCAATGGTTTTCGAACTATACAGCGCTAGCACAATTATATATTAGTGAAAATTAGTAGCTACTATTGCACACAAGATGGTGTTTATATGAAGCTGTTAAGTTTCTCTGTACTTCTTGTTGTCCATATGAATGACAATCTCAAAGACGATGAAGACTTTTAGTTTGACAAGTTTAGGTTTTTGTTTTCCTTATTTTGCTTTGTTTTAGTACATTTCTTATTAAAAATGCAAAAAATCTTTTTAAAAGTTATTAAAATTAAATGTTTTTGTATTCATTTTATTTATTTGTTTTTATTTGCCTATGATAACTTAATGTACGACAATTAGTAATAAATTCAATAAAGTGCGACTTTGACCCGCGCACGAAGGATTCCGTGCGGACACTTTAACCTATATAACAAATAGTTTTGCCTTTTTTTCGTTTATTGCGTTTTTTCGGTTTTTGGCGCTTTTTTTTATTATTTTTACTGAAATTTTAGTGGTACTGCAGTGCTCATCTATGGTAAATGCCTTTACTTTTACTTTTTACTTTTTAATTCCTGTTGTTCATCGTTTAGTTGTTGCTGTTCTTGTTGTTGTGTACGCATTGCAAATTAAAATATGATCCGTAAAGTGCGACTTTGACTCGCGCACGAAGGGTTCCGTACATTCGGTTTTGAGCATTTTTTTGATGTGGCTTTTTTCCTTTTTAAGTTTTTCCAGTTTAAACGATTTTTTCAGCTTTGTCGCTTTTTTCTCTTTTTGGCGTTTTTTTCTCTTTTTGGCGTTTTTTTCTCTTTTTGGGTTCTTTTAATTTTCGAAATTTTTTTCATTTTGGCGACTTTCTTCTGTTTTTGGGTTTTTTTTTCAATTTGGGGTTTTTTGTTTGTTTTCGGGGTTATTTTATTTAGGCGATTTTTTTCATTTTGGCGATTTTTTTGTTTAAGGGGCTTTTTTAATGTTTACGATTTTTTTATTTTGGCGATTTTTTTTAATTTTGGCGATTATTTTTCTGTTTTTGGATTTTTTTTTCACTTTGGCGATTTTTTTTATTTTGACGATTTTTCCGGGTTTTCGCGATTTATTTTAGTCCTAGAATTTTTTTAATTTGGTGCTTTTTTCGATTTTGGCGATTTTTTTAGACTTGGCGATTTTATAATTTTTTGAAAATTTTAAGAGTTTTGCTCTTACGGTTTCCAAGATACAGCAGGTTGTCAAAGTTACAAATTCAAAAGTGCATTAACTGATGGAACACCCTGTTACCGCCACTGCGTTCAATCAAGTACGAAACAATGCAGCTCTGTTCATTACAATTATAATTCACAATTAAAGTATTATACATAAATATTTTCTACCATTTTGTACTTAAGAAAGTCATAGTAGTCGTGCAATTAAATTAGTATACATAAAATTTATACTGCCATTTTGTATTGAAGAAAGTCATAGTAGTCGTGCAACTAAATTAAATACATAAATCTTATTCTGCTGGTTTGAAACTAAAAAGTATGTAATTAATTGCTAATTCTATAAAAAACAATTTCTTATTATGTATGTCTATTCTAAATTTAAGGAATTTAAACATAAGGTTGCGTCACAAGTTGGCAATAAAGGAATAATCGCATTTCATCAAGCTTAACCTGTGTTATTGACCTTGCCAAGCCATCAGGAGCTACTACTGTTAATAAACTTTAAATTCTTTTTATTACTTTGCCTAGTCGATTAGACTGTTGTCGTAATTTGCTCTTTGCTGAACCCAGTTTCGACTGCCAATATCAACATAACCTTGGTCACACGTATGTAAGTATTAATATGAATTCCCTAACACAGCACGGTCAACCACATAACATGGGCGCTGCTTCGAAAGAAAGTGTACAACAAATATGTGAGTTCTGTCACAAGCATATTACCGGCACTACTATAAAGTGCAACACGTGCAAAAAACCCTACCACGATACTTGCGCCAAGGTCTCAGACCCACAAACACCATGGTTATGTCTAAAGTGTAACCCTAATTCACATTCTTCACACGCTTCTTCAATATCGTCAAAAAGCACAGTAAGTAGGAAAAAATGCCTAGAGTTAGAAAAGCTGGAGGAAGAGCGTCAACTTGCGTTACGACGCGATGAAGAATATTTGCGTAGAAAATATCAAATCCTTCAACAACTCGACGAAGAAGATACAGAAGTTCAACAATGCGATACAGAAAATCAAGTAATTGAAAACACAAATAACCCATGCACGCAACATAATTTGCAATCGTTTGACGTACAAACACGTGCGCCAACGATGCCAAGCAATATGCAGTTTACGTCTACAGTCACAAATAACCCATATTTAAACCAAAATTGTAATGCAAACAATACTGACGACGCTCAAAATTCAAAATTTATTTACCCAAATTTTTCAATTCACCATAACCAGACGGAAACACAGCCCGGCCACATAAATGTAGATACCACACAGCCGTCACACTCATTTACCAACGCCAGACAGACGGGAAATTTTCAGCAATTACCCCAACATATTCCTCTAACAAGCAGACTTACAGCCGACCAGTTACATGCCCATCAAACCGTACCTAAAGACTTGCCAAGTTTTTCAGGAAGCCCAGAGGAATGGCCACTTTTTAGTTCGACCTACAACTGGTCTACTTCTGTTTGTGGATTAACAAACGCGGAAAATTTAATAAGACTCCAGCGAGCTTTGGGTGGTGAAGCTCTAGAAACAGTTAAAAGAATTCTGGTGCATCCGTCATGCGTACCACATGCTATGTCGACTTTGAAGTTGCTATACGGCCAGCCGGAAAAAATAATTTTTTCTCTTAAAAGCAAGATAAAAACGTTACCACAAGTAAATCCAAACAAAATGGATACAATTACCAATTTTGCTATCCAAGTAAAAGGGCTGCAATCAACGATTGAAGCCTGTGGCCTCATGGACGAACTAAATAACTCATCGTTGCTTCAAGAACTTGTTTCCAAACTACCACCGCACTACCAAATAATTTGGGGTTCGAATAAGCTTGCTATTCAACAAAACAATAAAAAAACAAATCTTGTTGAATTTTCCAATTGGATTTTCGATCTCGGTCTGTCAGCTAGCACAGTAAACATTGAAAACAATAATACTGCTGAGTCTGTTTTCCATCGTAAGCAAAAAAATATTTTCGTACACACACACGCAGAAATGAATAGAAAGAAATGTCATGTTTGCAGCGGAGAATGTAGCAGTGTTGCAAATTGCAAAACATTTGTCTCATCCGACCGCAACAAGAAATGGAACATCGTCAAAACACACGATCTTTGCAGACACTGTTTAAGAAAACATACTGGCGTGTGTTTCAACAAAGACAAAATCTGCAAAGTAGAAGGCTGTCAGTACAAACATCATTATCTACTTCATAAATACGATGACTGCGAAAATAAGCAACTCTATTCAGCTAAAGACAAGAGTAACCATAGTGTACAAAATTTAAATACACATGACATTATTAAACAAAAAATTCTCTTCAAAGTTATTCTAATTAGAATTTATGGAAAAAACAATAAAGTGGTTTCTACGTATGCATTTTTAAATGAGGGCTCATCAATAAGTCTAATAGAAGAAGAAATTATAAAGCAATTAGATTTAAAGGGAGAAACTGAACAACTCTGTCTAAAGTGGACTGGAAACATACAACGTTTGACAGTGAAGGTGTCTGGTTATAATAATAAGCAATTTGGTATGGATGTTCGCACAGTAAAAGAACTTAGGATGCGATAAATTCAAGTATTTGAAAGGGTTGCCGATTGAAAGTTATGAAGCAGTTACACCAAAAGTTCTTATAGGGCTCAACAATATAAATATAACAATTTCAAGCAAAATTAGAGAAGGTGGAAGAAATGAACCAATTGGTTTAAAAACAGCCTGCTGGATAGTTTTTGGCCCATGCGGCATTAATAAATCTGCAGAATACAGTATGCATATTTGCGAATGTATTGAAACTGATAATAAAATTCACCAGTTGGTCAAATGTTTTTTTAATATTGAAAGTTTAGGCATTAATTGTCAAAATTTGATGGCTAATAAAGAAGACGAAAGGTCGCTACAGCTTTTAAGCAATTTTACTAAACAACGTGATGACGGGCACTATGAAACATGCTTGTAATGGCAAAACGACGAAATAATACTGCCTAATAATTATGAAATGGCAAAAACCAGACTTTTATGTGTTGAAAAGGAATTAATTAAGAACAGTGAACTTTCAGCAGTTTATACTAAAACAATTGAAGATTATAAAAACAAAGGCTATATCAGCAAAATTGATATAAAAACAAAAGCCGAAAGAATTTGGTACCTTCCCACGTTTCCTGTTTATAACAAAAACAAACCAGGCAAATGTCGTATTGTCTGGGACGCTGCCGCAAAATTCAAAGGCATCTCGTTAAACAATATGCTATACAAAGGCCAAGACCTCTTAGCTTCCTTACTAGCAATATTGTTTCAGTTTAGAGAACGTTCAGTAGCTTTATGCGGTGACATTGAACAAATGTTTCACCAAGTTTACATACGCGAAGAAGATCGACATGTTCAACGTTTTCTGTGGAGAAACTGCGAAGCCAATAGGAAGCCAGATGTTTACATAATGAACGTCATGATATTTGGTGCGTCATGCGCTCCGTCTATTCCACAATATGTTAAGAATACTAACGCATCCAAGTATGAAAATAAGTTTCCACAAGCAGTCGCTGCTGTAAAAGGCCATCATTATGTAGATGATTTTCTATATTCGACATATACAACTGATCAAGCCATAAAATTAGCAAACGAAGTAAGAGATATTCAAAAGCAAGCTGGTTTTAATCTGAGGAATTGGGTTTCAAATAAAATCAAAGTAGTTAGCAGTCTAGAAAGACTACAGCAGTCAAATGATAAGGAAATAAATATGAGTTCAGACAAGAATTTGGAAAAAGTCTTAGGCGTTTTCTGGAACCCAATAGAAGATACAATTTTATGTAAAATCTCACCTTATATACTAAACGAGGACATAGTTTCTCTAAATAAACGTCCAACAATAAGGCAAATTCCTAAAATTTTAATGACCATATATGACCCGTTGGGATTAATTGGTAACTTTGTTATGTACCTAAAGATTATTCTACAGGAAATTTGGAGAAGTGGTGTCAACTGGGACGATCCAATCAACGACGAACAATGAAAATGGAATAAATGGTTGAAATATTTACCGGACTTAGAAAAAATAAGTATCCAACGCTGCTATTTAAAATCAATTAGCGATTATACCGATGCGTATACCGAATTACACACATTCGTAGACGCTAGTGAAAGCGGCTACGCGGCAGTAGCTTATATCCGAATAACTCGTAACAATGAAATAGTTAGCTCGCTGGTAGCCTCTAAGACCCGGGTAGCTCCCATAAGAATGAGTTCAATACCACGTTTGGAACTCATGGCCGCTCTAATTGGCACGCGATTCGCAAACAGTATTGTAAAAAATCATTCTATTTTAATAAATAAAAAATATTTTTGGTCTGATTCAAGGACAGTGATTAGTTGGCTAACGCATAATAATAAAAACTATCACCAATTCGTTTCATTACGCATTAGTGAAATTCTCGAAACAACAGATATACAGGAATGGCATTGGATACCCGGCAAACAGAATGTTGCTGACGAAGCGACTAAGTGGGCTAAAAGGCCAGATATTTCTGTTAGTAGTCGATGGTTCAAAGGGCCAGATTTACTTTTGCAGCCAGTAAGCGAATGGCGCAACTATGACACCGTTTCGGAGAGCTGCGACACGGAAATAATTGACCACGTCAACGTACATGACACACACGAAATCGTCATCGATACAAATCGCTTTTCCAACTGGAATCGCCTGTTAAGAAGTACGGCGTACGTGCTTCGTTTTCGTGATATTGTTCAAAAAAAAAGCCAATCCAAGTGACGAATTCAGCTCTGCAGAGCTATTTAGAGCAGAAACTGTACTATTTCGACTGGCACAAACAGAGTTCTATGCAGAGGAAATAAACCTTTTAAAACCAAATTAAAAACTGAGCAAAACAAGCCCCCTGTTTAAAGTTACACCAAAACTGGATGAAAACCTCATCCTTCGAGTAGAAGGACGACTAGATAACGCATTTATTTCAAATGACACAAAATTTCCAATCATTTAACCTAGAGGGAGTCGTATTACACAGCTTTTAATTATGAACGTTCATATAAAATATAAACATCTGAATAACGAAACTGTGGTAAACGAGATAAGACAGCGATATTATATTCCGCGGTTACGGGCTCTGCTTAAAATGATATTGAAACATTGTCAAACATGCAAAATCAAAAAATCAGTTCCAAATTATCCTCAAATGGCAAAGTTACCAGAAGCCCGATTACCAGCATTTTGCCCACCATTTACCTACACGGGGGTGGACTACTTTGGCCCAATTATGGTTACCGTGGGACGGCATACAGAAAAGAGGTATGGTGCACTTTTTACTTGCCTTACGGTACGGGCAGTACATATTGAAATTGTTAGCACACTTAACACGTCGTCGTGCATAATAGCAATCCGAAATTTTATATGCCGCCGGGGAACACCAAGGGAGTTTTTCAGCGACAATGCTACAAATTTTATAAGCGCCGAAAGGGAAATTCGCGAAGCTGTGGAAGAGATTGATAAAAATGAACTCGTACGTAAATTTACCACAGCAACCACAAAGTGGACCTTTATCCCGCCATCGGCACCTAACATGGGAGGGGCATGGGAAAGGTTGGTAGGATCAATCAAGACGGTATTACATAACACTTTGCCCATGCGAGTGCCAAGTGAAGAGCTTCTTCGTGGAATGTTAGCCGAAGTAGAAAATATTGTAAATTCTCGACCCTTGGTCTATGTTCCCATAGACCACAAAGATGCCGAGGCTTTAACACCAAACCATCTGCTAGTGTATTCATCTAATTGCATGAAACCTCTAGCCACATACGACGATAGTAGCATGGCGTTAAAACATAACTGGTTGAGTTCTCAACAGTATGCCGAAAAATTTTGGCGAAAATGGGTAAATGAGTACTTGCCATCTTTGGTCTTTAGATCTAAGTGGCACGAAAAAGCCAAGCCGTTAGAAGTTGGGGATTTAGTTATAGTGGTCGACCCGTCCAATCCAAGAAACGTGTGGCCAAAAGGTAAAATTCTAGAAACAACTATGGCAAAGGATGGACAAGTACGCAGAGCAAAAATTCTAACTACAAGTGGAATAATTGTACGACCAGCTGCTAAATTGGCGAAACTTGGTGTCAGTTCTTGAGTAGGAGTATGACGTCGATGACTTCTTGTCATACTAAGGGGGGGTGTTACCGCCACTGCGTTCAATCAAGTACGAAACAATGCAGCTCTGTTCATTACAATTATAATTCACAATTAAAGTATTATACATAAATATTTTCTACCATTTTGTACTTAAGAAAGTCATAGTAGTCGTGCAATTAAATTAGTATACATAAAATTTATACTGCCATTTTGTATTGAAGAAAGTCATAGTAGTCGTGCAACTAAATTAAATACATAAATCTTATTCTGCTGGTTTGAAACTAAAAAGTATGTAATTAATTGCTAATTCTATAAAAAACAATTTCTTATTATGTATGTCTATTCTAAATTTAAGGAATTTAAACATAAGGTTGCGTCACAAGTTGACAATAAAGGAATAATCGCATTTCATCAAGCTTAACCTGTGTTATTGATCTTGCCAAGCCATCAGGAGCTACTACTGTTAATACACCCAGTAATTAAAATTTTTTAAATTTACTGCTAATTGTTGTAGTCTGTATAAAAATATACTAACTTTACAAAATTCAAGTGTATGTATATTACATCGGATTTTAATATTTTTGGTTGCTCGTTTTGGAACACACTTTAATTTTTAACTCTCATGTATTTGCTGTTGTAGCGGCCAAATGTCTACACACTGTGTCCGAATTTCAGGTCCGTAGCTCTTACGCTTCTCGAGGAAATACCCTGTAACAGAGGAACGGACAGCGTAGCGAAAACAATAGGGTTCATTTTCACCTTTGGTGTACGGAACCCTAATAAAGCAATTATTATTTTCACCTTTGGTGTACGGAACCCTACTAAAGCAAAAAACCTAACGACCCTAACAAACAAAAAGCAGCAAATTCCTATGTACTTACAATATTTTAAATAAGTTTGTATTGCTTCTTTCAAACACTAACACACTCATACATAGCTCACACCGATTTGACAACGCTGTGTGCATCTCAGCAAAGAAATCTCAGTGAATGAGATTTTGTACCCCCTAGCGTATAGATGTTTACACATCAAAAATTTTAAAAAAGTATCTTCTGGAAATGCCTAAAAAAATCGTTTAGCTTATAATGTATTTATGCGTTTTTTATATATAATAACTTTATTTTTAAGCATTTCTTCACTTTGTATAAGTAGTTCCATAATTTTAAAATGTTCATGTACAAAATATAAAATTTACATTTTAAAGCGTATTGTGAAATTTCTGAGTTTTTTATATGAACAAAAATAAGTGCTATAAATAAATTTCTACATGACAGTCTGTGAGTTAAAACCTGAATTTATCAAACTTGCAGTATGAACGCAAAATCATCTGTCTATCGTTTTAACGTTAAAACCAGGTTTTAACTTTAGATGTGAAAACACTATAAAGATCGTTAACGTTTTCTTCTATAATTTCATCTTAACACACATACACAAAAATAAGCAGACGACAGAAGAACTTAGAAAACTTAACGACAAAATACACGTTTTTTTGTATTTAGTTGTCACTGTTAACGAAATGGATAACTTTAAAAGCAGAATTCCCCGACTGTAAATGTAGAACTGTAAACGTAAATGTGTCAGCTGTTCGAATCTGTTGCATGAAAAGCTATGCTAATGCTTACCTGACTGAAATGGCACGCAAATGTAACGTCTGAACCTACAGAAAATAGAATTTCATGACGACGTTACGTGACATTTGTAGACAGTGATGGGATGTATGTATGTATATTGAATGTAGGCTTGCCAGATGGGCCTGATTATCAAGCTTTTTAATGCGTGTCAAGTGAAAAAGTGATTTATCAAGCTTTTTTGTAAGGCCGGGTTTCCATCTGTGTGCCATGTGCCACACAAGCGTAAAAAAAGCGTAACCAACTAATTACTAATGAAAAACAGTTGGATTCAGACACGTATTTATTAAGTTAGACAGTTTCATACATAACAAATAGACAATTTTAAGGAATCCAACATGATTGGAAACTGTTTAAATCACTAAATATGTGTCTGAATCAAACAGTTTTTCATAAGCAATTAGTTGGTTACGTTTTTTTGGGCAAATGACACACAAGAAATGCCAAATGTAAACTCAGCTTAAATGAATTTTTTTGTCAAATTTATTCTAGCTATGTAATAATACTTAAGTAAGTTTATATTTCTAAAAATCAAATCTAAAGCCCATATTTTTACTATCAATAGAACTAAGGACTAATATGATACATATTTTTTTCTGTGCAATTATAGTTTAAAGAATATAGTTCTCTTTCTGTACAATTATAATAAAAGTACGAACAGTGATATTTACCCTATTACTCAACACTAGTAAATTGACAACATTGAACAGCTGAGTTGCAATACGTACATTGAAGTTTTTGGAAAAAAAAAGTGACTTTATATTTTTGTTTGTTAATTTGTTTTAACGAGTATATTATTTGCAGAATATTCTATTGTGATACGTTGGATTAGTGAAAATATTACAAAAATGCTGGAAGGTAACGAAGATGATGGACCATCTTCGAGAAGTTTACGATATTTTACCAAAAGATATACCAAATGATAAAATATGGTCATATTTTTTAAAAAAGTGTGCAGAAAGCAATCTTCAAAATTTAAAGTTGATCTCATTTGTACTTTCTATCCCAATAAGCAACGCCTTATGTGAAAAAGCATTTAGTGTTCTAAATAACTTATATACCAAAGATAGGAATAGAATGTCCTTCGATCTTATAAAAGCCGAACTATTAATAAGAATAAATTTTAATGAGGATTGCAAAAACTTTAAAAATTTTTTAACAACACCCGATGGTAGAGAATTAATTAATTCTGTATCTAAGAATACGAAATATATGTGGCAAAATAAATAGAACCTATATTTTTTTCTTAAGATAATACCTATATTTTTTTTTAAATAACGCAAAAGTTTTCCTTAAAATATATAAAGACTGAATTTTTATTGTTATATTGTTTTTTGTTTCTTTTATATTGTTTCTGTTATTTTTACCTTTTATGATACTTTTGTTCTTATTCTGTTAATTTTTATGAAAACAAATAATAAAAAATTAAATAAAAAACAATAGTATGAGTGTTTTTATTTGTCAAGTTTTTTTTTCCAAAATCAAGTTTCTTTTTGGTCAATGTCAAGCTTTTAGGCAAATTAGATCTGGCAAGCCTAATTGAATGAGAGTGTGGCACAATAGCCCGGATTTGGTACTTTTGTTTCTTTTAATAGTTTAAGCTTTTGAGTGGTTAATTTGTATACGTACATGGCATATTTAATAACTTTAGTTTTCTAGCAAAGTTTTTTTTTATAAAATCTAATCTAAATGATATACATACATTCAGGCGTACGAAAAACTGTTTTTATTTACAAATAATACCAATAAAAATAAAAATAGGTACGTATAATCATAATAATTATAATGATAATAAAAATATAAATATTTTTTATAATTATAATACGTTCTAATATAATATAATAAAGTAAGTATGTATTTATATACGGGTATGAAGCTGAAATTGTAATTTCACTAAATGTCAAAGTCATTAAAATGTTTGTAAGTATAAAATAATGATTTGATAAAATTTATGTAAATAATTTTGGTACTTTTTACACACAATCAAAAATAATGTGAAGATGTTGAACTCTCATCAATGTTTCGAACAGCTGTTTTCCATTTTATTTGATTTTTTATATACTGATAAACACCCAGCAAACAAAAAGTCCTGTATATGTGACCCCTTTTCCACACGGAAAGTTTACTTTGACAAAGTCTTTTAAATTTTCTTTTAAACTTTGTTTCACTTCTCCACACGCAAAGTTGACTTTGACAAATTTTATTTTCTTTTGTTTCATCGTTCTTCCGTTTTTGACATTTGGCATTTTGTTTTTGATTACTGAATTAAAGTGTGAACAAATTCTTAGATTTTTTGAAATGGATGCAAATGAAAAAGAAAATTTAATAAAAGAAATACTTGAGTGTGTTGGACAAACTGCTGAGTTGGACTCTGATGACAGTGAAAAAGAAGATATACTTATTGGTTTTGGATCAGTTACATATTTATGTATTTTGTTTTTATATTAAATAAAAACTATGTATATTAAGGTTTGACAAATTTGTACGAGAAGGCAACATATCTCCCTACTAACAATCAGAAGAAACAGTGGATCAAAACTTGGCGGAAAAAAAGAAAAGGACGTGGCTCTTTTTCCTTTTTAACAAATGAATTACTTTTAACTGACAAGGCATCTTATAACAATTATTTAAGAATGTGTAAGGAGCAGTTTAAATATTTGCTAAATTTAATAGAGCGGGACATAACTTGTGCTGATACACCAATGAGAGATGCAATTACACCTGCAGAGAAATTAGCACTAACATTGCGCTTCCTTGCCACTGGTAATTTTAAAAATCTAAAACCATATTTGCTTAAAAGTTGAGTAAATATAAAATAACCATATTTTAGTTAATTTTAATTGTTATTCGAACTCCATTTGTTTCTATATTTATGATTTTAACAGGCTAAAGTTCAACGATATTCCAGGGGAGTCTTTCGTTAGTATAGACTACCAAACAAGAGTTTCTGTTTCAATGATCTCTCGTATAGTTCCTGAAGTGTGTCGTTGTATTACAAAAAGAATGCATGGAACATATTTGAAGATATTGTGCACAAACATACATACATATGTATGTACATCCACATATCGTCGGTTGGTGTCTGGTTTCCTGCAGACATAATGTATTTTGAATATACTGTCGCGCAAACCAGAAACCAACCGACTATATGTAAGTATTTAAAGTTATACGCACGAAATGTAATTTTTCCACAAACATGTATGAATATAAGTTTTTACTTTCTCTTAAACGTAGTTTCCCAGCACCCTAACAGAGTGGGAAGCAATTGCGAAAGAGTTTGCAGTAAAGTGGCAATTTCCTAATTGTATTGGTGCTCTGGATGGTAAACATATAAACTTTCGACCACCACGCAAAGATGGAGCGTTTTATCACAATTACAAAGGAAGCAACAGCATAATATTGATGGCTCTAGTTGACGCCAACTGCAGATTTATTTATGTCGACATTGGATGTAATGGACGCTATAACGATGCGGGTGTATTTCTTCAAAGCAAAATAAAACACCACAAAAAAGTGTCGTGGGAAATGGTAAGCGCTTTCCATATGTTGTAGTTGGTGATGATGCATTTCCAATGCAAAGTTATTTAATGAAGCCATACCCATATCACACAAACTCGAAAGAAAAACAAGTTTATAATGCAAGACTGTCCCATGCAAGACATGTTGTCGAGCATACTTTTGGTATCCTTGCCAACCGTTTCAGGGTTTTCTTGGCCCCAATGAATTTAAATGTGGAAACCGTGGAAGCAGTAACATTTGCGTGCTGTGTTTTGCATAATTACATATTAGAAAGCGATGATACGTATTGCAGTATGTATTCAAATAACGCAACACCGCCTGCACCTACTATGAATGATAATTCAGAAATCGCGTACAATCCGCGCAAAGGTAGTGCAGAAGCTGATAGGTAGCAATTCACACAATATTTCAATAACGAGGGAAAATTAGATTGAATGTAGTTTATTTAAGGCCGTGATACACTATCATACACAGTCGTACGATTCATTCACTGGAAAATCGAATTGAATACTGTCACACTCCAAAAAAATCGCAACAAAATCTCTTATAGGTGCCACACTATTCCACAAAAAAGATGCAAAAACATTCAAAATAATTTTTATGTTTAATTATTTTGCAGTTCTAAAGAAATAATAACGCGAAATGTAATTTTCAAAATGTATCTATCTATCTTTAAATAAATGAAGCAGAATTTGCTGTTTTCTTATCAACTGCCTTACAAAATGCATCTCTGATCTAATAGAAATTATCATTTTATGAAAATGTTCATAAACTTTTAGAAATCGGACAGACTTGTCAAAAAATCTGTCACACATGTCAAATTTTAATCCACACTATCATACTTTTTGAGCACACACGATTTTTTTTGACAGATCGAACTACACAGTCGTTCGATCTTGATAGTGTAGGTATCACAGCCTTTAGGCATATTGTAGAAGGTAACACAATTTAATTTACATAATTTAATTTACATTAATTTATATATATACTATATATATATATATATGTATGTGTACACATGCACATACATACGTGTGTGTATATATATGTATGTATATTATTAAAATTAATGAATCAAAAACAATTCACACATTTAATTTGCAATAATGCTAAGTATATAAAGCAGAAATCTACATCTACTGACACCACACACAGTGGACCAAACACAAAAGAACGCTGATGATGAAGGCTTAGTGGCCTTCGAAAACGGCTGGCTGTTCCGTTCAACTATGTGTTGTTAGTCAGAATATTTACAACAGACTTTGTTGTTATTTGTTTATTAATAATTATCACATGTAATTTGACTTTAAAAGCAATACGAACCTTAGCCCGTTCAAATCACAAATATAGAAACAAATGGAGTTCGAATAATAATTAAAATTAACTGAAAAATATATTATTCATTATAAAAGCTGAATATATAAATATTTTCAAAGTCAAATTTAATTAAATTATGGAATATGCACCAACGAAACAAGAAATTCTAAATCAGCGGCGTTAGTTAAGGGCCCATAAATGCTTATTGGAATGTTTGTGAAACTTTGAAACGTTCAATATTTCAATGCTGGAGTGAAATGTTAATGTAAGTATATGGATATGTTTTTCATCATACACATCAATTCAATCAAGTTCCTATCCAAAATCTCACAAGTGGTATCGACAAGGTCTCATATCAGTTCTAGGCAACCTGCTTACTTCACTACATTTTTCCCCACATAAAGAAATAAAAATATATCCGCTATTATCTGCTGTATTATAAAGGTAAAAATATTGAATGCAGGTTGCATAGAAATAACATGACACCCTAACGATTATAAATTAATATACATATGTATGTAATATTGTGATAAGTATTGTGCCAAACAAGAACTTTATGAAAAAATTATCTCACTACTTTTAATGGCCGAAATTTTGAATAGGAACTTGGCCTTTTTTCACACTTATATTTTTGTGAAGATCTAACTACTTTTTTTTCTTTAATACAACATTGCAAATTAAAGATTTCTAGTCTGTTATATTTCTATTAGTGATCACGGCGCCAGTTTAAAAGTGCAAAGTTAAATAATATAATGGGTTAAAAAGAGATACATAATAGTATAACATCACGTTAAATTTTATGACCACGGCCCAGTCTCCCTGGTTTACTAATCGATGCTTTCGAATTTTTTTTGTTCGTAACTCACCTAGGCCTACTTATGTAACAAAACATAGCTCTGTAGTTAAAGCTCAAATGCTTCATCAATTTGATGACTGTATCAGTGGTCAGTGTCAGTGAGTATGTCTTAAGAAATGCACTTTTTGCATCTCCATTTATCAGGAAACTTTCATTACACACTTTCAAACTTCGCATTCAATTTTATCATTTTACCATTGACAAGTACAAAGTAGTTATGAGGGTGTTACAGCGAATGTATGTGTAAATATAGGCACTACGTCCATAGGCCGAGCTGGCCTGGAGCTCTATCGTGCACCTAGATCAAAATCAGGCAAACGCATACATATATATATATATATATATATATATATATATATATATATATAAAAGAGAGTAAAATGCATGCTTGTACGAATGTGCGTGTAAAAAATATCATAACGAAGTAGCCACGGCGGCCTTTTGTTTATCTTTGACCTAGATACTAATTTACTCATTATTGCAGCAAAACTAATGCAATAATGGAGTTAAAACTTTTAAAACGAATACAATTTAATAAACGTTTTCATATGACATATGACATTTATGTTTTATACAATACATTTATTTTACGTAAGATAGAATTTTCGTTTTCAAATGTTTTACAAAATTCAAAATTAAAAACAAACCAAAAATTTCTTTTTGAAACGTTTCGTTCTGTTTTACAAAATTAGGCCATTATAAACAACTAATAGACAACGTCATTGATTCCAACATTATTGGAAACTATTTAACTTAACAAACTCGTATCTGAATTGAAAGCTTTTTCATTAATATTTTGTGATCACGTTTTTTGAGCAAATATTTGCCTAAGTGTGACCATTCCCTTAGGAAGTGATTTTTGAATTCCAAAAAAGAAAAAAAATAAATGAAACGTAAGTGATTTAATAAACACAAGAATCGCAGAGAATTTTTTTTCTCGTGGTACCTTCATAGCGAACAGTCGATTAGCGGAATTTTACTTACATACAAACAAAAATTATACAAAAAAATATTCGTAGTACATATTATTCGTAATAGGTACATACTGACTTTAATAAATAAGCTTTATGCTTTGCAAATATTTTTTTTTACATAGTAGAAATAACAGAAACAAAAAAAAATAACCGCAAACAAAAAAAAACATAAACAAAGTTACATTGAGGAATACTCTATATGTGTACCTCGAAACAAATAAACAATCATAAATAACAAAAACAAAAAAAGACCGCAAACAAAAAAAAAAACACAAACGAATAACCCTTGAGGAATTTATGTATGAGTGCCTCAAATACAAAAAAATTTTAAGTGAGTTCTAACGGCAGAAATGCTTATTTTACTGTGAGTTCTGAAACTCTTAATGAAAAAAATATAAATAATAAATCTGATGAAAACCTTTTTTTAACGGCAAAGCCAATTTTTCGTCAGCGATCAACTTCGCTTTGTCCAATGCCAAATAGTAATGATCAGGGACAGGGCCTTCATGCACTTAAAAAAGGCGCTTTAGGCGCCTAAAATATGACACTAAAAACGCGACATATGCACTAAAAACAATAAAATATGCACCTATTTTTAAATTTTTATTCAAACAAAAACATAACATTTTAATTCAGTCTCATGAGGTAAACATAAAAATGAGGGTACAGAATGTAAAAATACATATATACATATACATACGCAGAAATAAAAAATTAATATTATTTATTTACATGTAAAAATAATATTTGTTTTATATTTTCAAATGTAAAGTTCAATCTATTTGGTCTTAGAAAGTTTTTGTACATTGAAAAAGACCTTTCAACATCTACGGAAGTGATCGGCGCATATTTAAATGATTCTAATTCTTTAATGGAATATATTTATTTAATGGAATCATCACTAGATATTGAAGCAAAAACACCAGCTACTTGTTTTATTTTTTGTAGTCCACTATTTTTTTTTATAACGGCTTGTAGTTTACTCCGAATTTTTTCACCAACTTTGCCTTCAACGGCGTCAATTTTATTTACAGCTTCCTCAATTATTTGAATTTGGATAGGCAGTGAATGAAATTGTTGAAGCTTATCAATTGTTTTTATGAGAAACGCATAATTTGCATTAACAAATACCAACTGATTTTGAATTGAATGCAAATTTAAAATTTTTTTAATTTTCTTTATTGCTATAGCTTCTTCTTCATTTAAAGCTTCCACAACATCTTTAAATTGATCAAAGTAGTTTGCATAGTAAGCAATAGCCTCTAGCCACGTTCCCCGTCTTGTAATTACAGGTTGAGGTGGAAGATTTAGATCAGGATACTTTTCTTTAAATACTGCTACCCTCGATCTTGATTTTAGAAATATTTTTTTCCATAAAAAGTCAAAAGATCGATGTCCTCAAATTGGTTTCTAATTTCTTCCGCAACTCTGTGCGGATAGACAAGTTACATGAATCATTTTTGGGTAAAATACATTCAAATATTTCGCAGGTTTAATCATATACGGTGCAGCATCCGTCACGTATAATAATATTTGGTTTTTATTGAAGTCGTCGCCTAATAACACAATTGAGTCGTTAAAAGCTCTAGCAATTGTTGCATGATTTGGTGTCTCTAATTCTGCCACGTTAAGAAGGAATTTTAGTTTACCTTTCTCTTCGTCTGCATCCAATATACCAACAATTACATTGTCAATAAATTGCCCTCTGATGTCTGTTGTCTCATCGATAGAGACCCATAAATAATTTTCCTTTAATAAATTTATAATTTGGTGAAGTTTTGTACCATACAATTTTCTAACATACACTTTTCGTAACGTAGTTTCAGACGGAATAGTCTCGTTGGTATATTTTTGTAAGAAATTAGTTAGATCACTGTTGTTTATTTTATGTAAAGGAATATCGGCAGAGACAAATGCCTTACATAGTTCCATGCTAAACGAACTTGGTTTACCTTCAATCGATCTGGATATTAATATCTGAGAGGCCTTTCCAATACTTTGCGCATGTTTATCTATGTGCTTTTGACTCCGTAGATGTTGATCCACCAGAAACTTTTTTTCAAAAGATATTGATCTGTCACATATTTTACAGAAAAGCACTTGTCCATCAGTTTTAAATATTTCATTGTTTTCTGACACATACTTGTTTAAAACACTTTTGGTCGATGGCTTCACTTTTGGCATTTTTCCTAAAATAGAACATTTTTAATATATTTTTTAAACATAATTCGATATTAATACAGTATTTACGGAAATTGTTATGTGGACGTTTCATTAAACTACATACAAATGTATGTATCTTAAACAAATAAAAGACTATAATAATTTGTTAAAACAATTTTTGCATTTACAAGCAGAGGACGAAGTCGGAATTAAATTGTCGGCGATTGCTTTGTGTCGGTAAGAATTCGCTCTGTTTAAAAGTACATATCGTCGGTTTGTTATTGGTTTGCTGCAGACATAATGTATTTTGAATATACTGTGCCGCAAACGAATAACCAACCGATGATATATACATACATATGTACTAAAAACAAAATTAAAGCCGTTAAAAATACATGCGCAAGTAATATTAAAGAGTACACAAGAGTACGCATTTATACATTGCTGCCAGATCGAATTGGTCGTCAACTTCTTAGAAAAAACCGTCAAAAGTAAATATTTACCTCTGAAAATCGCCGAAATGGTAATTTATAGTAAGTCTGGCAACCATTTATTTATGCAATCGTTTATATTATTTTGCAACAACGTAAGCAAATAAATTTGCCAAAAACTATCCCATAGTTTTAGGCATACAAATTTCTCAATTTTAATTATTTTGTTAAAGTTTGAATTTTTCCCAAAATATGACAAAATAATATGCATTTAAAACAAAAATATGTAAAATATGCATTTTCATCGAAATATGTAAAATATTCACTAACAAATCGATGCCATTTTTCAACAAATTCATTAATTCATAAATATATTTCAGTTTAACTATTATCAGACTTAAGGGGAAAAACATGCATTTGCATGAAACCACTGTCCCTGGTAATGATGCATTAACATTACAGTTGCCTAGTACTTCTTCATACAAGCCAGTAATATCACCCCCTTCAGGCTCGTGTTCATCACTTAACAAAGTTATCACTACAGATAACAGTGGCTTGAAACTCAAGGTACAAGTCGGAATGGACAGATATATAACCGTAGTAAAGCGTAGGCGAAGCCCGAATTCTTCAAAAATTTCATCTGCCCCAAAAATGTCTAGGGATAACAGCGCAGCCTCAACTAACCGCCAAAACCGCTTTAAAATTTTGCAAGATGACAACGACAAACCCGAGGTATCCTCGAATAAAACATCCAAGCCGACACCAATCTATTTGAGAGAAAAAAATTCAAATGCCCTTATTAAAAATTAATTTTGGTCATTGGTGAGAATAAATTTCACATTGTTCCAATAAAACGTGACAACATCGATGAAACTAAAATCCAAATTTATGACGAAAAAGATTTCCGCAAAATTATTTCTGAATTTGAAAAAAATAAAACAGGCTTCTACACATACCACCTTATGAGTGCTAAAGGCTTGCAGATCGTATTGAAGGGCATAGATTCCTATGTTGTTCCTGAAGAAATAAAAGATGCACTCGTCCTCCAGGGATTTAAGGTAAAAAATGTATCTAACATAATGAGCAGAGAAAAGGTACCCCAACCCTTATTTCGTGTTGAACTGGAGCCGAATGATATACAGTTGAAAAAAAAACGAGACTCATCCTATTTATAGCCTAAAATACCTTTTATACAGAAAAATCACAGTTGAAGAGCTACATAAGCGTTCGGGTCCCGTGCAGTTCCATAATTGCCAAGAATATGGCAATACAAAAACTTACTGCAATTTACCTACTGTTTGTGTTGTGTGCGGCGAATTACACGGCACTGCTAGTTGTACTAAACCAAAAGATCAAGCGGGGAAAAAATGCAGTAATTGTGGAGGTAATCACACCGTTAACTACAGAGGTTGTCCTGTGTACTCTTTCGTAAAGAAGACTATGGTGCAAAAACCTAAATTAGCTCCAGTTAAACAACAAACACTTCCTCAGCCACTTTTGCGACAATTAGCCAACCAGTTACTTCCCGTGGATCGTATGCAGATGCTGCTAAGACAAATTCAATTCCCACACAAAATGTTTCCCCACCAAATAATTCAAAAAATACAAACTCAAACTTTAATTTTAATCGCCTTGAAGCCACTATTGAAAATCTTGTGCAAACTATCAACAACTTTACAACAAATATGACTAGCACGATGCAAGAAATGCTACGAATGCAGAATACACTGCTTCAAGCATTAATTAACAAGCCATGAACACGTTAAAAATATGTTTCTGGAACGCAAACGGCATTCGCCAACATAAAAATGAACTTGAGCACTTCCTTACGAAAAAAAATATTGATGTAATGTTGGTCTCTGAGACTCATTTGACTTCTAGAAGCCTCTTTAAAATTAATGGCTACACATTATATGACACAAAGGACCCTAGAGGGAGAGCATGCGGTGGATCAGCAATTCTAATAAAGTCAAGACTCAAGCACTATATTCTTGACAAAATTTGTGAAGAACATCTACAAGCAACAAACATCTGCATTGAGAATTTTTGTTCAAATTTCGTGATATCTTCAATTTACTCCCCTCCTAGATTTTGAATCACTGAGGATCAATACGAGAAATTCTACAAATCTCTTGGACCTTGTTTCGTAGCAGCTGGCGACTACAATGCTAAGCATACGTTCTGGGGTTAGCGTCTTATTACGCCTAGAGGTAGGGCGTTGTTCAACACAATTTCAAAAATGGGCTTGGATATTATTTCGAGTGGGGAGCCCACTTACTGGCCTGCTGACGTACGAAAAATTCCGGATGTTATAGACTTTGGCGTCATAAAAAGTATTTCTAGGGAACTAATTCACGTTGAAGCTTCCCTAGATCTCTCGTCCGATCACTCTCCCACGATCGTTACAATCTGTAGCCCACTACGAAGTGACTTACCTGATCCATATATGAAGATGATAAATCGTGTTAATTGGCTGGGGTTCAAAAAATACCTTAGTAGTCATTGTACGGAAAATATTAAGCTAAGAACACCAAATGATATTGAATCTAACATTGCCAATCTCAACGAGAATATTAAACAGGCTGCTAAACATGCCACTACCTCTCTTCCGCAGACTGGGTTTAATAAAATTTATTCTTCAGACATTAAACGTCTCGTACGTGAAAAAAGAAGAGCTAGAAGGGAATGGCAACAGCACAGATCACCCCAAAATAAAATTAGATTTAAAGAGTGCACGAAACCACTCCAAGAGTTGCTTGCATCTGAGAAAACAGCATATTTTAAAAATTATCTGGAAGGTCTTGATGTAACACCAGCATCTAATTTCTCTTTGTGGCGCGCTGCTAAAAAGTTTAAAAGACCCGTTAAGTTTAAACCACCTCTGCGGACTTCTACCGGTGATTGGGCAAGAAGTGATACTGAAAAAGGTAAAATATTTGCCGAGCATTTAAAATCCGTATTTACCCCAAATACATGTACTGGTGTTGCTGATTTGCCGAGTGTAGTTAAACTAATTGCTGAGCTCAACCCGAACAAAGCTCCAGGTATTGTTGGTATTAGTAACAAGATGCTGATGAATCTGCCTCGTACTGCAACTAGAATCTTACTATATATTTTTAATGCCATATTACGACTAGAGTATTATCAACACAGCTGGAAGCTTGCCAAGGTCACAATGATTCCAAAGCCGGGCAAAGATCTTACTAAAGCTGAGTCTTACAGGCCAATAAGTTTACTATCAACAATATCAAAACTTTTCGAAAGGCTGCTCATGACAAAATTATCCACAATTCTAACTGATAGTGGGTGCATACCGGACCATCAATTTGGTTTTAGAAGTCAGCATAGTACCATTGAACAAACGCATAGATTGGTTCAAGTTATAAGAAGAACATTTGAAGAAAAGAAGTATTGTTCTAATCTCCTTATTGATGTTTCTCAGGCATTTGATAAAGTATGGCATGAAGGCTTAATTTTAAAATTGAAGACATATCTACCAATAAATTTTCTAAAGCTATTGGAAAGTTATATTCTATCCCGGAAATTCATTGTTGCGGAAGGAGAATTCATGAGTGTTCCCGAATCTATATCTGCCGGTGTGCCACAGGGGAGTATACTGGGACCAGTTTTGTATTTGATTTATACTTGTGATATGCCTGTTAGCACTAAAATCTATACATCTACTTTTGCCGATGATACAGCCTTCTTTAGCATGCACGAAAACCCTCACGAGGCATCCCGATATCTTCAGGAACATATTACCCAACTGGAACTATGGTTAAAGTTATGGAGAATTAAAGTAAATGAGCAGAAGTATGTGCAGGTAACATTTAATCTACGAAAAGATACTTGTTCCCCCATTAGAATCAATAATCAAATTGTTCCTAAACATTCACATGTAAAATATCTTGGTATACATTTTGATCGACGGCTTACATGGAAACAACACATTGATTCTAAACTAACACAAATGAAACTAAAATTAGCTCAGGTACATTGGCTGATTGGTAGAAATTCAACTCTCAGTCTAGATTGCAAAGTTTTGATATACAAGTCACTTTTGAAACCTTTATGGTGATACGGAAATCAACTATGGGGCACTGCTTCAGCTTCCAATGTCGAGAGAATCCAACGAAGGCAAAACAAAATTTTACGTGTGATAACTTCGGCTCCATGGTACATCAAAAATTCAAATATACATCGTGATTTGAATATGCCACTAGTGATTGAAGAAATTGCAAAATACGCAAGCAAATATTTAACAAAACTCGAATCACATCCTAATCCGCTTTCTCGTAATATTTTGAACTTTACTGGACACATCCGTCTCAAAAAGAGGGACACAAGGGCTCTTATACTCAACACTCCAGATGGGACTACTTGAAAATATTTTTTTTTCCTTTTTGATTATCACTACTTATGTATTATTTATAACTAAGTTTATGTCCGACAGTGGTCGGGCCTAATAATTATATTATAGATTTAAGATTTAAATACTTATTGTTAGTTCATATTTGAAGATACAATAAATAAATACATGCTTTAAAAAAAAAAAAATTTTAACAATAAATATAACTTTCCAGCTGGCTGTTATCCAAGAAAGGAACAGCACAGTGAAAAAATCGCCACCAACTACAGAGTGGGATATAGCCAGGTAATAAGTTTATTTTTTATCTATCTTGATCGTATTGTTGGCACGAGTAACAGATTATCTAGAAATTATGTGACACTCTTACGATTACAAATCTATATAATGCATAGCATATTTCAGAGAAGGGTTGTTGGGTGTTGTACCAAACAAGAACTTGGTCAAAATGTATATCTCACTGCTTTTGATGGACGAAATTTTTGATAGGAACTTGGCATTTTTTCAGATTTATGTTTTTGTGAAGATCTGACTACTTTTTGAAAAATTTTATATGATAACACTTTTTAAACTTAAAATTTCTAGTGTGTTTTATTTCTATTTATGATCACTGTGCCAGTTAAAAATAGCAAAGTTATATTAAATAATGAATTATAGCTTGATGGGTATTGGATTGAACACCTTAAAAATGCACTATTGTGTCATTACAACTGGTCGCCGTGTTGTGTTTTAATTAAACGCAGGTTCTTTCTGGAGTATATTAAAAGGATTTATTAAAAACTGTTTAAGCTAATAACTAGTATGATTATTTTACAAATTTACAATTTGTAACCTGGAGGGTCCCGTGGGAATCGCAGGTATGACTCTAACTTTTAACTGCTAAAATACAAGACTCCAACTCTTTAATTAAAACTGCACTATTTATACAAAACTTAATCTTAATTTAATATACTTTAACATTAATATTATGCTTAACAGCTATTATTATTATGCTAACTGGCTAAACTATTTAATGTTATTAAGCTTTTGACCCAATTACGAAATACCGCTATTGCACAATTTGTCAACGCAAGGAATTTAGCAAACAACCAAGTGAATGAACTGGTTGCTGCTGCGTTAACAATTTGGTGCAATATGCGGGTACGAGGATTGTTCAATTCTGATTCACAACATCCCTCCCCCCTTGGCGGAAGAAAATATCTTGTTATAGATATTTTCCAAACATACTAATTGGATCAAATGCTTTTACATATTTTATAATCTTAAATTTAGTTGATCTTATCCTAAGTTTTATTATATAAAATAACTATTGTCCTTGCCTGTATGATTGCTGTATATCATATATGTATGTATGGTTGTAATCTGAGGAGTTGTATGCGTGGGAACTGTTCCAAGATGATCTTGCAGATGGTTCTCCACAATTTTGCTTGATTCTGGGCCACGTTCCGGTAATTCGTTGTTTATTTGTACTCTTATACGAACTCGTCTTCTGTATAACACCAGCACGATCAATATTATTACGCCTATTGTAAGAA
Source organism: Tachina grossa (assembly GCA_949987645.1). Lineage (NCBI taxonomy): Eukaryota > Metazoa > Arthropoda > Insecta > Diptera > Tachinidae > Tachina > Tachina grossa. The sequence goes on along the minus strand of OX465274.1, from coordinate 121,039,413 downwards.
TTACTGCTGTGGAGTAAGCAATGTTATTAAAAACATTCTGTTGAAATTTAAGTTCCTTGATCGTTTTGTGTCCTAATATTAAAAACTTTTGGGTCACATCTATGACATGGCTATTGAAACTTTGTCCTCCTATTGTTATGCTGCAATTGAAAAATGAGAAAAGGAAATTCCCTGAGAGGTTTGACCGTCGGTCATCGCAGTTAGTTGACATTGGGGTTTTGTCTGCGTTGCTTACTATAAGCGTACCTTCCTCTATTAATTCTATTGTTTCAGCTTCATGTCAGCTTCATTCAGCGATGGTCTCAAACTTTTAAAATCCCTCTCACCATTATAACCAAAACTCTTATTAGCTGTACGCACCACATATTCTCTTTCAGCATCTATTTGGTAGCGGCTGTCATTTGGGATTGATATTATTAGAGATTTCTTTAAAGTTATAGTTTCGATTTGTTGAGTTTTTTCCTCTATCACTTTTCAATTTTCGATAACTTGCTGCAGCTGATCAGGAGTCAAGTTAGGGTTAACGCGCTGCGCGAAGTCTTTAAATGCCTGTGTCTTCTGTTCGCTTTCTTGAATCTGTTGTTCAGCTTCTTCAATGGTTTTTCTTAAGCTTTCGTTCTGCTGCTTCAAGATCCTGTTAACGTGTAAGTAAGCTGGACTTTGTTGATGTTCATGTAGCACTTGTAGTTCTTCTAATAAAAAATCTATCTTTTCAAATTCAGTTATGTTTCCCTGGCTCCTCACCTTATACTTTACTAACTCTATATACTCTTTGGTATTGTTAAGGTACTTTATGAGATTCCAAACTCGCTCAGAAATTTCCCTGGTCTCCTCTTATGTCTTTCGTAATTCTTTTTTCAAATCCTCCATATAGCTCAAGCACAATTTCTTAAATCTATTTATATTTCACAAACAAACTTTCCTTCTATTTAAATACTGCTAATCATTTCGAATTTTTCACTATGCGTTTATCTATGCGATGTGTTTGTCTAGACTAATTTACTAATTCAACACTTATATAAATATTTTTACCATTTGCGTTGGTCCCATTTGTCTCGAGCAAATGTTTGATCGTCGTTGAGTTTACCACCAAATTCTGTGCAACTTAAGGCTGCTAGAATAGCTCATTAAAACCTTGCGTTGTGTAGTAAATGTTGGTATACAGAACAACGTATCCTTTTAACAATTTAATTCAGTATATTAAAACTAAATTGAGCTAAAATAGCTTTCCAATATCAATATACTTCTTTTCAACTGCCAAAAGGTATCAAACTGTGCTTTTTCTAATACCGGCTGCGCCAAAAATGTTGTGTGTGTTTTAATTAAACACAGGTTCTTTCTGGAGTATATTAAAAGGATTTATTAAAAACTGTTTAAGCTAATAACTAGTATGATTATTTTACAAATTTACAATTTGTAACCTGGAGGGTCCCGTGGGAATCGCAGGTATGACTCTAACTTTTAACTGCTAAAATACAAGACTCCAATTCTTTAATTAAAACTGCACTATTTATACAAAACTTAGTCTTAATTTAATATACTTCAACATTAATATTATGCTTAACAGCTATTATTATTATGCTAACTGGCTAAACTATTTAATGTTATTAAGCTTTTGACCCAATTACGAAATACCGCTATTGCACAATTTGTCAACGCAAGGAATTTAGCAAACAACCAAGTGAATGAACTGGTTGCTGCTGCGTTAACAATTTGGTGCAATATGCGGGTACGAGGGTTGTTCAATTCTGATTCACAACAGCCGATGTGTACGCAATTTGGTAAGAGTAGTCTGAAAAGAATACAGCGTAAATTTTACTGGGACTGACCCCGCCTATTTTCTCAATATATTTACATATTAAAGCCTGCTTAGCCGAAGTAAATAAATCACAAGGATATACCCAATCTGCATGCAAAGTTTTAATAGGGTAGCTGGTGCTTTAATTTTTGGACTTTCCGATTGAGTAAATCAATTAGGACTATTTGTCTACAAAATGTCAGCTCTCTACAGTATAATATTACGTAAAATTTTTATGGGCCTGGCCCCGCCGAATTTTATATCTGCTAGTGCTTATGGTTCATGTGAAGTTTTGTATGAAAAAGCTAATGGGAAATACATGAGTAATAGCCGAAGTATATGAAAGAAAAGCCTAAGATTTATGGGTGAAGTCTCACGGCCACTTTTCAAAACAAGAAATTATTACTTTCGATAGGTGCAATGTGTATGAAAAGTTTCAATCAAATTTAACTTAATTTTGAGTATACAGTCTTGTTCCCAACCCTTGATTGAAACTACTGGTTTCTTAGATTTTTCTTAGTGATCTCTGATCTAGATTAATTTGTGTACCAAATCTCAGCTCTCTAGTGAAAATTGGAGTTTTAGCGGATAAAAAAACTTCTTCGTTTTAAGATTTTCCCATTAGATTACTCATCTACACTTACTTGTGTATAAAATTTCTTCTCTCTAGCGTGAACTATACCTTATAATTTTATGAGCATTACCCCTCCCACTATTTTAAACTCACAATATTGTTGTGAGCTTATAAGCGCAACTTTAAATTTTTAATTTTTATGGGCGCAGCCCCGCCCCTCTAACATAAATTTTCGGGTTGTCAGGTTTTTCTTGTTGTTTTCTCACCTTTACCTACTCGTGTATCAAATTCCAGCTCCTTAGCGCAACTTTTAATTTTTAGTGTTTATGGGCGTAACCCTGACCACTTTTCCAAACTCAAGATTTTTTTCGGCCAGTGTTTATTATTCGTGCCGAGTTTCGGAGCAAACTGACGGTAATACATACAGGAATAGTATATCTAAATATGCTGATCCGTAGTACAAGAAAATGGGCATAAAATTGCATGGGCCAACGCCCACTTTTTTAATAAACAATTTTTAGGCTTGCATTATCGCAGTATGTATGCCGAATTTCAATAAAATAGCTTCCATTAAGCGCCTTAGATTTGCTTTTTTAATTCTAGCCTTTATGGGCATAGCCCCGCCCTGCAGGCCAAAATTTTCGGATTTTAAATTTTTTTTAGTTTATTTCTCACCTAGACCTAGCTCTGAAGCAAGTTTCAGATCACTAGCAAAGATTTTCATTTTTATGGGCGTAGCCCCGCCCCCTTGGTTAAAATTTTCGGGTTTTCAGATTTTTCTAGTTCATTTCTCACCTAGATCTACTCGTGTACGAAATTTTAGCTCTCTAGCTATAGCGAAAGTGCTTCATCAATTTGATGAGTGATCAGTGAGTCAGTGAGTATGTCTTAGAATATGCACTTTTTGCACCGTCATATCTCCGGAACCTTTCATTGTAAAACTTTGAAGCTTTGCATGTGTGGTTAAATGGATTTATTCTAATTATGGTTTAAATTTTATAATTTTACGGTCGCGGGGAATAAAGTTATGAGTGGGGTAAAAACAGCTCGAATGGCTTCCTGTAAATATACACACTGCGTGCATTGGCCGGAACTTGGCCGTTATTTCTAAATGCGACTGGTACAAATCCACCAAACGGTACAAGTTCGTCGCAGGCAGGAGGTAGGGTTAATATAAGGCCTGCATCAGAAAATATCTCCGGTAGTAGTTCAACCAACATTGGGGGAAATATTGCGTTGCCTATTGTGAACACCACAGGTATACCGCCGAATATTGAAATCGCTAGGATGCGAGTAGACAAACTAGGAATAATATTCGATGGCAATCCAACAAATATCAGTGATGACGATTTTGTATTTCAGCTGGAGCAGCTTGAAGCTCATTATCAAATACCATGATCGGAAGTCTTGAGAGATTTCCATTTGCTTGTGTCAGGACCATCCAGAGAATGGTCATTATCAAATAATCATTATAAAATGCTCATTATCAAATGCTCATTATCAAATATCATGGTCGGAAGTGTTAAGATATTTCCATTTGCTTGTGTCAGGAGCAGTCAGAGAATGGTATTGGTTATTTGTTAAGACCCAAGGGCCATGGCATGGTAAATTGGCTGGGGTTGAAGCACGCTCTGTTGGCTCAGTATAAATAAAGCGATCCAACTTTGAGATTATGATGGAATTGGTAGAGCGTAAGCAATAAAGTGGAGAGTCAGTAAACAGTTTCTTCCACGCGATGTGTCAAATAAGGTCACGTTTAATACAAACCATTCCTGACTACGACCTCATAAAAATTCTGAAAAGGAACGTTAAAGAAAGCATAGGGAGAATTGTCTATCCAATAGCGGCTTCATCAGTGGAACAACTTAGAGTCGAATGTAACGAATCCGAGAAAAACTTTCCAAGGAGAGATATACGGAATTTGCAGCCTATCATGCGGCCCACGAGATACGTGAATGAAGTTTATCTGGAAAATCAAGAGGAGTAAATTGAGTGCATGAGTCCTTCAGAAAATTATGAAGAAGTAGCAGCAATAAAAGTGAATCAGCAACAAAGAAATCAAGTAATTACTTGTTGGAACTGTTAACAGATTGGACATATCTTCATGGAGTGTACGTCCCCAGAAAGATCTCTATTTTGTTACAAATGTGGTCATCCAAATGTGATAGCCCCCAAATGCCCGAAATGTCAGAAGGGAAACCAAAATCAGAGCCTACAATGGGGAACTCACGAGCGTCCGGAAGTCAATCCCCAAAGAAAAACTGAAAGCTTCTCACGACGAAAACATAAAAACGATTGAGAAAATGCCGTATATGAGACATTATTTACCCAGACATATTAGGCAGGAAAATTATAATAAATACGCGAACGAATATTCAATGAAGAGAGATCTAATTGAGTTTTCAATCGAATTATGAAGGTAAGAGAAAAATTAAGGGAACGTAGGAAAAACAGGCAGTTGGTAGTAGAATCAATATATAGGGCGAATGAAGGACGGCAGGATAATAGAGTTTTTGCTGAAGTGATTATTGAGGGTAAAATAATTAAAGGATTATTAGATACAGGAGCATCCGTTAGTATATTAGGAAAAGGCTGTAGGGAATCAGTACAAGAATTAGACTTAGATATCCAAACTATATTGACCAGTGCGAAAACTGTCAGTGGTCAATATTTTAGGATACTTGGCAAAGTAAATACCATATTTCCATATTTGTTCCATATTTGGAACAACAACTATATTTAGGAAAAGATTTTTGGAGATTATTTAATTTGGCCCCGGGAATACTCAGTGCAGAAGCCGTAGATATCGGAAAGTTGAAAAGTGATTTTACTTCTGAAGTGAGCGAGTATAAATTGAAGCCACATGATTTAAATAACGAGCAAAAGCAAATATTAGAGAATTTTTTAAAGGAATTCGATACTTTTGAAGAGAAAGGCTTAGGAGTAACTCTATAAGAGAAATACACAATCAAGTTGATAGAGGAAGCAGAGCCAATAAAAGATCGTTTTTATCCTATTTCACCTGCTATTCAGGAAGTTACATATAAAGAAATAGACAATATGCTCGACTTAAAAGTAATTGAATTAAGTGAGAGTCCGTGGTCTAACAGAACAACAATTTTGAGAAAACCAGGAAAAAATCGTTTTTGTTTAGATGCGCGAAACCTTAATAAGTTCACGGTGAAAGGCGCGTAACGGCTCCAAAATATTGACGGAATTTTAAGTAGGATTGATGAAACTCAAGTATTTACCTATTAAGATGACTTGTTAGTCATATCAAGTACGTTTGAGGAGCATGTTGAGTTATTGAAGAAAATAGCCACATGTTTGAAGGAGGAAAATCTAACGATAGGCCTTAAAAAATCACAATTTTGCTTCCAGGAATTGATTACTAAGGGTTCATTATCGGAGGAGGTACCCTTAAAACAGACAAGCGATACGCAAAATAAGATTACCTAAAACTGTCAGAGAAGTAAGAAGCTTTCTTGGTACTGCAGGGAAGATTTATCAAAGACTTCGCAACGATATCAGCGCCTTCCACAGATACCCTAAAAAAGAGTAAGAAATTTGTGCTAACACCACCAGCAGTACATGCTTTTGAGAAACTGAAGAGAGCTCTAACTTCCTCACCAGTCTTGCGACATGCCGATTTTTCTAAACATTTCTTTATCCAATGTGACGCATCGGATTATGGAATTGGAGCCGTATTGTATCAACTCAATGAGAAAAACGAAGAGCAAATAAATACAAATAATAAAAACAGTCTACCAGATCTCAAAGTTCTTAAGCGAACTAATTGTGAAACAAGTGTGGAACAGACAAGCCGATGGAAGCTGTGGATAGCCCCTAATCGTACACATGCTATAATTGAAACACTTCACTCAACAAATACTTCTGCCCATGGAGGAACGGCCAAAATAATTGAAGGAGTAAAAAGCTTTTATTATTCGCCCAAAATGAGTATACAAATAAAAGAATTCGTGAGAAACTGTATGGTATGTAAAGAAACAAAGCCCACGAATTATAGTTTAATGCCTGAAATAGGTCAAGAGGTGGTTACTGAACGGCCTTTTCAAAAGTTATATATTGATTTCTTAGGGAAATATCCTCGCTCTAAAAGTGGAAATTGCTATATATTCCTAGTTATGGACCATTTTACAAAATTTATTTTTTTTAAAGCTATGAGAGAAGCTACGGTCACAAACGTTGTAAAATTTTTAACTCAGGAGGTGTTTTATAAATTCGGGGTGCCTGAAATTATTCATAGCGATAATGGGGCACAAATTATTTCGAAAGGTTTCCAGGACCTATTAGAGACGTTTGGTATCAAACACATGAAAACTGCAGTGTATTCTCCACAATCGAACGCCGTTAACCAATCAGTGCTTGCGGCGCTAAGAGCGTACCTGAAGGAGGACCAGAGAGATTGTGACCTTTATTTACCCGAAATAGAGTGTGCTCTGAGAAACTCAATTCACTCAGCTACGGGTTATACTCCATTTTTCACACTGTTTGGATTTCATATGTTTAACAATGGGGCTGATTACAGGCTAGCACGAAAGCTAATGTCTCTAACAGACCACGAAATCGTAAATACTGCGTGTAATGAAAAACTAGAAATGATAAGGGAAAAAGTTAAGAAAAATATGCACGATGCTTACGAAAAACGCGCCATAAGATACAATAAAAGAGCACGGAAAGTTAAATTCGTCCCCGGTCAGGAAGTTTGTCGAAGAAACACTGCAACCAGCGACTTTGGAAAGAACATTAACGCGAAATTTTGCAGGAAATTCGTAAAAAGTAGGATTGCAAAACCAATAGGAAACAATATGTATGAACTGGAAGATTTAAATGGAAAGCGCATAGGCATATTTCATGTCAAAGACATTAAAGCTTAGAAACGAAACCAAAGAACTCTTGATCTGTGATAAAATCGGTATATAGTGCAATATTAGGATAAGTAACACAATTGACAGTCTTTTAGATTTATTATTTTATATTTGTGTTCGTTTCGTCCTAATACCACACCAAGTACCTGACTTTTTTTTATTATTGTTCGTGTTTATGTAAAAACTTTGTGCAATATTACGATAAGCTAAATCGATAAGTATAATTTCACATATCTACATACCAGCAGTTGTGTCCAGAACGATAAACCCCAAACTGACCAATTTCTTCTAATGGTCCAACTACCCTGTAAAAGCAAACCACAAAGTAATAGTTCTTAGTAGAGTTTCACATGTATATATACTTCCCGTAATCTAATTGTAGTCGCTGCCAAGTGAAAATTAAATCGACTTTGAAATCCGTACATTTGGAAATCGTTTGAAGTGTCATGTGCTCGTTTTGTTTTTTTAATTAGCTCAATTTGCAATGTCCTGTCTCGTTGTCCTGACACATTTTGTTAGTATCGCGTACAATAAATGTTGAATAGTTCGATCCTATATCAACGACATATCAAAACGTATCTGTTCTCATACATGAATTGCTGATAACTGTATGCCCGGCCAACGTTATTTGAGACTCTTGTCACGATGTGGGAATCCCCCGCGTTGTACTGCTTACGTCTCAGTTACCCACACACCGTCCCCTCTGGCTAGAGCCATTGAGAACGGAGTTTTGTTGCGGGCGAGCTCTTCCACTCGGACGCAAAGTTTATTTTCTCTCATCTGAAAACAAAAATTTGTTTTGCAACAATTTATTTTTTTTTCCTAATTGTTCGCTGTATCAATTGCCAGCTTGTCTTATGCATGTTTTTCTGTGCCATGTTAAAACAAGCCGCAGAGCCTGAGACATTTGGTGCAATATGAGCAGGTTGTGTATGAGGTCGCAGTGTGTGGCTTGCTTAAGGCTGAGTACATATCCGGCATTTCTTGCGTCATTTTTAAAATGTGTGCAACGCCGTCCACATTATGTTTTCAGGTGCAGGGCAATACCACACAACTGAAAATGTCAAAAATTACAACCATTGACAGTAATACACATCATTGCGATGTCACAAGAGACCATAGGACGTAGTCAACATAACAAAATAACAAAAATTAAAAATTTTAGAAACCCCCGACTTTTTTCAGAAAAGATGTTATATCTTCTAAACGGCTGGACCGATTTTCTTCAAACATAGCTAAGAACCCTCTCAATCAAGTCATATTTCAAACAAAAAAACTAAATGAAAATCGGTCCAGCCGGTTGGCCTGTACGTGGACACGGACAGACACACAGATACACGGACACACACTTCAAACTTATAACTTATAACTTTTTTTAGTCGGGGGTTAAAAAAGAAATAAATAAAACGTGAGTGATTTAATAAAAACAAAAAACGCATGAGATTTTTTTATATTTTTAACAATAAATATAACTTTCCAGCTGGCTGTTATCCAAGAAAGGAGCAGCACAGTGACAAAATCGCCACCAACTACAGAGTAGGATATAGCCAGGTAACAAGTTTATAATTTTTTTATGTGTCTTGAAAACCGAGATCGTCAAAAAGGCGTATTGTTGGCACGAGAAAATTTAGAAAAGTTTATTTATTTAATTATCTTAAACTAAAAGAAAGATATTTCTGTTTGTATTGTGTTAAACAAATTGAAAAGAAACTACACACACATACCCTTTACATAATTAACCCGTATAAAACGAAAACCAAAAACAACATCACAGGAAGAAAGACCGGAAGTGAAAAGCTTAAGTTCCCATAAAATAAAGGAAACGTTATTTATAAGTACACGTATCTACATAGCAAAAACAAAAAAAAGGTAACATAAATCTCCGTATTTCCATAAAAATAAATAAAAGTAGAAAGATAAATGCAAAACGTTTGAACTGTAGGTGCTCAAATTATTCACGGTAGTTATTAAATTTCATTAGAAATTTCATTAGGGAGCTCCTTCAGTAAGAAAATAGTAGTAAGTCGTTAACATTTATTTAGGTGTTTAACTAGTTTGAGCTTTATAGTCAAGACAAAAATAGAAAAAGAAGAAAAAAAGATATAAAGTACAACAGGAAGAACAGAGATTTATGCCCCTTTTAGGTTAAGAAATTATATTTAAATTAAAAATTGTCTGTATGTAAAATAAGTACCTATTGTAATTTAGTTTTTTATATTCTCGTTAGTTTTTATTTGTTAAATAAATTATGATTTAAGTGTCTGAAAGAAAATCAATATGGCAGAATAATTCGTTAAAGTTATGGTAATGATGGACTAGTAAGTGGAAGGAAACGGTCAAGTGGATATGAGGGTTATGGTCAATATTTGCTTTAGGTACCTACCATAACAAGGTTGGGCGGGCAGACAGAGGAAATGTCATCTTTCTCTATGTAAAAGAAATGTGTTTGTGATATATAGTGCGTTTAGTTTGTCAGTTTTGCTTGTTTTGTTTTGTTACATTAAATGTTCTGTTTGGAGCTGCTAATCACTGGCGAGAAGGGTTGGAACCTACCTGAGAACTGAGAGCTGGCTGGGAACCTCGTCAGGTGATTACATGAGAGAAACAAACGCAGCTCGCAACAAGTGCCCATCTATGGTAGGTGCTTTTACTTTTTAATTTTTAATTCCTGTTGTTCATCGTTTAGTTTTTGCTGTGCTTGTTGTTGTGTACACATTGCATTTGAAATAAAGCAATTATCAAATTAAATAAATCAAACAAAAGCCAGAAAATTCCTATGTATTTACAATATTTTAAATAAGTTTATGTTGCTTCCCTGCAAATAATATTGGAGTACGTGGTCTAATCTAGATGAAACAGACTAGCTATATCATGGACTCATGTAAAGCAGTCATAGGTCATATCGTTTTCGTACAAGCATTCAATGCTACACGATAAGTGTTCGTGTTTAAACGAATATGATCGTTCTTCTTAGGCGAGTAGTCTATAACTATTCCATACAGGGTAGTTTTGGGGTTAGTACGATGTAATGCAAAGTTGGACCATGTGGTCCAACCCTAGGACATCGCAATGTTAAATCGACCACCTTTTTATATATTTGGAGTAGTTTTGGAGTACCCCAACTCCTCTTTGGACTAGTCCTTACATGCATGTATGGACTAGTCGCATTATCTGCAGGGTTCTTTCAATCACCAATACACTCATACATAGCTCACAACGATTTCATAACGCGGTGTGCATCTTAGTAAGATGATCTTACTCAAAATTTGTGATGGAAAAAAAAGAAAAAATCTGAAAAAGATTTTTACCCCATAGCGTATAGATTTTCATACCAGCGATGCCAACTTGGTTCTTTTGGCACTATTTTTAGTGCTTTTTGAAGACTCGAAACGCCAAATTTTGAGAGTTAGTGCCAAACTAAGAGAAAGCACTATTTAGTGCTTTTAAGAAATTTGTGTATTTCTTAAATGCCCCTATCTCGGTTCTCAACTAAATTCAGTTTAGTCGTCTAAGAGTAGACCAAACTTACACACGACCAAACTGTGTTTTAGTATTATGAACCACAACTGTTTTTTAGTTCAAAATATCATCGCGTTGCCAACTTAAAGTATGTAGTTTGACACGTAAAAAACACAAAGTCTTAGAAAAAGTATTGTTTTTAGTGTTTTAGTTCAAAGAAATCATACAAATATGTGTAGATTTATTTTATGACGACGGAAACGAAGTCGCAAATGCTGATGTGCTACGTATCAGAAGAAAAATTCGTGATGATTCCAACCTTCTTGAACTACCCAATGCAAGGTAAAAATAGGGAACGAATTCTTTAAAAAAAGTTTTGAATGTTTTTCCGGCAGAACAAAGAAACATTTCGTTATTTGTTGGATCACTAAAAACCATATTTAAAGAAATCTTTGTATGTGCCCGCTATACCGCCGATAATGAAATTGTTAAAAAAATTGTTATTAAGCATAACAAATATTTCTAATTACGATTTTTCCACTTTTTCTGCTTTTTATATCGCACCAACCAGTAATGAAAAAAACCCAACTACTAAAAAGCAGTTGTGTATACTCAACGCTTTTCTCAACCAAACTTACGCAGAGCGGTAAATGACAGTACCAAAACACAACTGAAAAGTCAACTGTTAATTTAGTGGAGAATGGCAATACAAATTTATCAATCCCAACCAAACTATTTTAAAAGTTGAAAACCGTGATAGGGGCAAAAATTACTTTAACAAAAACTTGGTGTATTTATTTTTTCAGTGCAAGGCCTACCTTTTTCATCTGATATATTTCATTAAATATGATAATATTGCCGAAATAGAGAAAAGCTTAGAGAATCTTAAACATTATTAAACTTCACTCGTTTGAATTTTCATTCTTTTTTACGCTTTTTAGATCTCAAAATGACGCTTTTTTTAAATGTTGATGTGCTTTTATAGCCAAAAAAGTTGGCATCACTGTTTCATACATCAAAAACACATTTGTAACCTCATAATGAGCAAACACAACCTCATAATGAGTATTTTAATCAGGGGAAAACCGATGACATTTTTCAAAAAGTAGCACCAAATAGGGGATTTAGCAAAAAAAAAAGGGGGCCAAATTAAAAAAAATCCAAAAAACTACACTAAAATTTTTATTTTTAATGTATTTTCATATAACTTACCCTAAAAAGAGTGAGACAAAAAGTAGCAAGGCAGTCGAAAAAGTGGAAAGGCGGTCGAAAAAGTGGAAATTCGCCACTTTAGTCGGTCAAACGGTCACGCTGATTTTAATGCTCGTATACGAAGTTGGCCTTGTCATACAATACTTATTGCATCGTCTATAAACATTGAGTTCAGGAGATTCGAATTCAACAATGTCATAAACCTTGTTAAGTATGAATGCGACAAGAACTTTACACTTGTGAGTGAATATGATTTATAGCATGATACAATAATACAGGTAGCCGCGAATCTACAACAAATGTACAACAAATAAAACAACAGTGATTTTTATTGCTGTTTTGTGATTGACAAGAGAAAAACCAAGAGAAAACAATATACATGTACTTGCGTTTTCTCTTGGCTTTTCAAAGCATGTTTGTATTAGTACAGTTTTAATCGGCACTGTGCGTGTGTGTTGGTAAAACATAAACACCATTTGGTAGATCACATCACGAAACAAGAAAAACAGCTGGCGCTTCGCAGTTACCTGTATTATTGTATCATGATTTATAGACAACATTGCAATAAGTATGAGTGCTCATAAGTACAAGAAATTATAAATCATGATTCAAATCTACTCACTTTTTCACTACTCATTGCGCTTCTATGGTGTACATATGTATATGCTCTGTGCTCCTTTTTTTATTTCTTTGTAAATTAATTTTATATATCGTCACCTTAAAGACCAAACAACCTATCAGCAAAAATTTTAAAATTGAGTTTTTTTATTTAATATTATTCCCTATATCATAACTAGGGTTGCCAGTCGGGCTTGTTTTGGCTGGATTGTCCCGCTTTTTAAGTACCTGTCCAGTTTCAAGCTAAAATAAAATTTGTCCAGCTAAAATAATTTTTCACAAAATGTTCTTAATATTTATTGCCTTAAATTTCTAACGATAAACTATACATCGACTATTGCTGTCTTCACGCAGCTTATAACCAATTACCAAAAGATTTGTAAAATGACAAAATATAGTCCTACTTTTTAATGAAAATTGAAAGCAGTGAATTAGAAAATTTACGAAAAGTTGTATGTTTCGTTCCTTCAATACCAGTTAGTAACGCATTTTGTGAAAGAGTTTTTGGTATCTTAAGCAATTTATACAAAAAAGAAAGAAATCGAATGTCTTTCGATCTTATTAGAGCGGAAATGTTAATAAGAACTTTCTTAGAGGAATCCTGCTATTTTAATTCAAATGTCCATCTTTTTGTTAATCTTAATCTGGCAAGCCTAATCATAACGCATATATATGCAAAATTTTGAACGCCTAATATTACAAATAACCAATCTATTACCAAATTACCAAATACCCTATCAACAAGTGTACAATTTTCTGAAACCAAATAACCTATCAGCACTCATGCTAAAGAAGAAATCAGAGTATCTATTTATTTGAATTTTTTTATTTTGAGAAACAGTTACTTTTGATTTATTGTTCTTTGTTTTTTATTACATTTTATTTATTGTTAGAAGTGAAAAGATATGATAACATACCTTTTGAGTAATTTTTTGTGGTAGTTTTATTTAAAGAAATATTTTTTTGTTGATTAATTTAAATTTTTATTTAGTTATTACATTACAATAAATAAAAAATAGATTTTTTGTAGAAACACCTATAACTTTATTTAAAAATTAAAAATTTTAGGAAAAATTAATAATTTATACTTTAGAAGGCTAAAAAAAGAGGAAAATAAATCATCAAAAATTATGATAAAATTTTAATTTTTTTGTATAGTGTAATTTAAGCAAACATTAGGCACTTTTTTGTTTAAACAAGTAAAAGAAACTATAACTGTTATTATTTAGTTTAAATAATATTAATGTGTTCAAAGGAATGCTTAATTATTCATACTATTTAGTATTGCTGAGAGGTTGTTTGGTTTCACATTTATACAATTCCAAATAACCTAAGCGCCATATCATAGGCAGTGTTTAGAAAAACAAAGCTTTCTCAACCGATATATACTTCTGGTTTCATTTTAATCAGAATATATAATTTTCGTTTAAATATTGCAAATAGTTCAAATTTTATAACGTTTTTTCTCTCTCCTGTAAACTTTTGAAAACTGCTGATAGGTTGTTCGGTCTTTGAGGTGACGATATATAATTGTTTGTTAATAAAATTTAAATAAAAAAATAATAATTTTTGGTACTCTGGAGATCAAAAAAGTACTAAAAAAACTGTTTGTTACCGAAATGCAAATCTCATTTCCCATCGCTAATATATGTACATTACAACCAAGTTGAAACCAAAATATACAATTTTATTAAAGCACAATGGTCTAAGAATGCTCAATTTATAAACAAAAATATTACTATACAGCAGAATTATACTGAAATAACTGATGAATCACAAACTGACGAGATGATTTCTTCCCTTATCAAAGCGACACTTGAATTCAGTGTTCCTAAAGGCAAGCAAAAATCTACTAAAAACAGCTTCTACATCACATAAAAATATTAATACAATTTCGAAATTCATATACATATGTATGTAGAAGAAATTGGATAAGACATAGAGATATAAATGATCAAGAAGCAATGAAATGAATGAATGAAATTTTTAAACATCAAAACAACTCGTGGAACAATACCCTACGTTCATTGGACAAATGCTCACAGCATTTTTGGAACCTAGCTAAAATATACAAAACAGCATACTAGCATATTGCCCGCTACCTTGTTAGCGAATAATCTAACCAAGCCTTTGCATTTTAGATCGAAATAGATAGGGTTCAAATTAGACTTGTGCTGTAAAAGAACGAACTAGTTCAATTGAACTATTCCCATAAGTGAACGATGTGAACTAGTTCCGTCTAGTTATTCCTTTTTGTTTTTTTTTTGTCTTTCTTGTTCTTTTGGCCTTTCTTGATATTTTGGTCTGTCTTGTTCTTTTGTTCGTTTTTTTTCCTTCGTTCGTTTTTGGTCTTTATTTCGTTTTGTTTATTTTATTCTCTGTTGCTGACCAATACACATGTAAAACATTTGATTTACAAGAGACAAATGTAGTGTTCCTATTAAATTTTTAGCAGAATAATCAAAACAAACAACAGAAAATGTATACTTAGTGAAATATACAAGCGAGTTTTACAAAACTAAAAGAAATAATTTGTAGTATTGAATTAAATAACAAAAATTAAACATTTTAAAAACCCCCGACTTTTTTCAGAAAAGATGTTATATCTTCTAAACGGCTGAACCGATTTTTTTCAAACATAGCTAAGAACCCTCTCGATCAAGTCATCTTTCAAACAGAAAAAACTAAATGAAAAAAAAACGGTCCAGCCGTTTGGCCTTTACGTGAACACAGACAGACACACACTACAAACTTATAACACCCCTTTTTTTAGTCGGGGTTAAAAACAGATTGTGAAAAAGATTACTAGAATTCAAAAAGTGATTAAAATTTGTTTTAAACTGATTACGGATTTCATTTAAAAAATTTTCGTTCAAAAATATTAATTTTTACCTTTTACTTACTTGCGAAGGAGAACAAAAAGTGCAAATAAAAATACCGATGAACCAGAAACATTTTTACTGTATTAAAAAAAAGAATTTGTTGTGTTGAATATGAATCAATATTACAAGTGATTAAGATTTTCTTTCAAATGATCACTGACTTCATTTTAAGCATTTTCAATCAACAATATTAATTTTAACCATTTACTTATAAAAACTACGCAACGAATAAGGTCACTAATAAGCATTAAGAAGAAAACATTGAAGAGGATTCGACGACTACAATCTCTGTTCTGTTGTTCACTGAAAAACTGACCGAAAAGAACAACTGAACGAAAAGAACGAACTAGTTCTTTTTGTTGTTGGGAACAAAATGGAACAATCCCCAAAAGGAACAACTATGCCCAACTCTATTTCA
This sequence comes from Tachina grossa, assembly GCA_949987645.1. NCBI lineage: Eukaryota > Metazoa > Arthropoda > Insecta > Diptera > Tachinidae > Tachina > Tachina grossa. Next base: position 121,023,563 of record OX465274.1, on the reverse strand, counting down.
AATATAAAAGATTCTTGTCCGAAAGCAGTGTGACCTGTAGTGAAAATACACATGCATGCTTCGCTTGCATTATTAAATGCAAGTTATTCACCTTATGAAATATTCTTTCATTTTAATAAAGAATATCATATTTTAAATGCAAAGAGTTAATGACTCCATGGATTCACATGACACCATGGATTGACAAATATATTTCTGTATTTTCTGTTACCCTCAAATTCGCTTAGCTTTAAGATTTGTATTAATAATTCACAACTATAAGTATGAAAATTATTTCAATAAAGAATCAATCGGTTTTATTCTGGAGAGAAGATAAGCGTTTCATTTTTATTCCCGATATGGCGACCGTGAGCAAAAAAAAAATTTATTTAGCATGAAAGCTTAAAAACAATTTAACGCTCAAATGTGGTTAAAATAAATAAATAAATAAAGACACATATATTAAATAAACATTACTGTAAATTAAAACAAATTTGTTATATACAAAAATCAAAAAAAAAACTTGAAATTTTAAAACTGTTTATTTTTAATAAACAAAAAAAAATGACGTGGTGGAAAACAATATTAAATACTATTCCACTTCTTGTAGCTGGCTACGAAGTCGGCAAATCCTCTGAAGAGGACAATAATAAACAATTAAATGAAATACTACGTAATAATGCACAATCTAATAATGAAAAAAGTGTTAAACAAAACAACGAGATGAACAACTTATGTATGTTGAAATTTTTTCGATAGTTGCAGCAATCATAATAGCTGTAATTTATTTCACAAAATTAATATGTTAATCATTAAAGGCGAATGCAAATAACAACGTCTCAAGCCAACAACAAAATTTAATAATTTTGGAGCAACTTTATTGATGAACCAAATCCAAATATAAGAAGAGTAGAAGCAACAAAAATACCAGCAAAAGCAGCAGCATTCAACACATCCTGAGGCTAAATGGAATCAAAATACGATGATGAAAAATTGTAAAGTATATAATTGTAAGTTTAGAAACTATTTAAATGAATGTTAACTTAAGAATTAAAAATAAAAATATTTTTTTGTTATATAAATAAATTATGCAATGGGAAGCTATAATAAGTAGCATAGAACCGTTTCAAATAAAATTTAATCAATCTTTTAAATGTTTGAATCAAAGTAGAACAATAAAACAGGAAACAGTAGAAAAAAACGCATACAAACTCTAGTTGAAAATTTCAACTTCATTAAGGCAATATGACAGATACTCTACGCCACATAAAGAAAGAGCAAACCAGATATTTCACACATTAAGAGATAAATTGTTAAAAATCTTTCATAGACATAATATTAATACCAAGGTACCATTACGAAGATTCAAAAACGGAAGAAATCAGTGAAACTGAAGGAAAAATGGTAGTAACCATGATACGAACAGAGGATGACGTTATGCATAGATAAAACAACAAAAATTGTCAACGTTTCTGACGGTAATGTAAATGAATTACATAGTTTTCTTGATGCATTAACTCTAATAGATAAAATAAAAAATACTCATGAAATGATTGCCAAAGAAGTTATAAAAACGAAATTTAAAGGCCATGCTAGAAATATAATAACAAATGAGAAAACCATTCAAGATATTAAGCCAAATTGCAATCATCCATAAAAGGAGAATCTTCTGAATTACTGTGTTCAAAATTAATGAACATAAAACAGCATACAAAATCGACTACCACATATGTACTGCTTACAAGATATAGCCGAAAAATTAATAAAACAAAATGCGGCGAAGGCCATTTCACGAAATGCATCAAGTGATGAAGTGAAACTTATTATTAAAACAGGAAACTTTATTTCATTGAATGAAGTTGTATCCAAATTTACAGAAGCAAGCACTGACGCTTCCAGTTCAAATTCTTCAGTGTTTTACTTTAAGCGCCGTGGATCTGCTAATTCTAACTTCCAAAATGCCAGATTTAATAATAACCGCGTCGTCGTCCATGTAGACAGTGACATAGGAATAACAATTTTAGAAATTATAATGATAACAATGTTAATAATAGGCGACATGGAAACCAAGACAACAGTTTTCGAAACCAATCCAGTCGGACACAAAGCAGAGGACGGGTTAGATTGGTACAGCGGGTCTCGAAAAACGGGACACCCCCACCCCCCCCCCCCCCCGAAATTCGGCGGGCTATCAGGCAGATTAGAAAAAAACACTTCAACTTTCAAATCAATACTCCACTTAAATCTCAATTTAAGTAGTTTTATTAGAATTCAAATATCTACAAACAATAACTTAAGCACGTTCCTGGTAGATACCGGAGCTGACGTCTCACTAATTAAAATCAGCGCACTGAACTCATTGCAATTCAACATCCAAACTATTATTCAAATATCTGGCATCGGAAAAGGAGTTATAAAATCATTAGGTACAATTGAAATAGAAAGTTTTCTACTTTTAAATCTGATTCCTCATAGATTTCATGTAATTTCAGATACGTTTCCAATATCATTTCAAGGTATATTAGGATTAGACTTCTTCAAAACTTATAATGTTAGTATTCAATATGGTCAAAATGCAAATTCGAATCTACTTTTGTTAAGACTTTGTAATCTTAACTACCCTATAAATATCCCTATTCTTGAAAGTTTTAGGGATAGTAAAATAACACTCCCAGCTCGAGCTGAAGTTTTCAGTTACAAGTTACCGACGAAAATTCTGATTATGTAGTTCCGAGTCAAACTATTCAAGATGGTGCATATGTAGGTGGATGTATAGTATCAAAAAACTTTCCATACGTTAGAATAGTAAACACAAATTCTCAAAATAAATTTTTGAATAATATATCGATTAAATATGAAAAGCTGTCTGATTATGAAATTCCTAGTACGACAGATGTCGATAAAAAAAGAAAACAAACAATTTTGGAAATTGTCCTGAAATTGTTAAGCCTGAATTAGCTCAATTGTTTTCAAAATACATTGACATCTTCGCTTTAGAAAGTGATAAAATAAGCACATACAACTTTTATACACAAAAGCTTAGAGTTTCTGATAAAAATCCGGTATACATTAAAAATTATCGTACTCCATACTCCCAAAAGGATGAGATAGTAAGGCAAGTTGAAAAACTACAGCAAGACGGAATAATCGAACCATCGACTTCCAATTACAATAACACCATCATGCTCGTACCAAAGAAATCTTTGCCAAATAACCCAGGCGCTTAGTAATTGATTATCGACAAATAAATAAAAAGCTTACTGCGGACAAGTTCCCCTTGCGAAGAATCGAGGACATTCTGGACCAATTAGGAAGGGCAACATTTTTTTGCTGTTTAGATCTGACATCTGGATTTCATCAAATCGGATTGAACGAAAAATCTAGGAATATCACTTCTTTCTCGACAGAAAATGGTTCATTTCGTTTCACGCGATTACCATATAAAGGTTAAAGGTGGCACCGAACTCTTTTCAGAGAATGATGAATCTGGCGTTCACAGGTTTGGCTCCTTCAAAAACATTTGTATATATGGATAATGTTATAGTTACAGGATGTTCAATCAAACACATGCTTAAAAACTTAGAAACTGTTTTTCAAAGATGCAGAGAATGCAATCTAAAATTGCATCCGGATAAATGCATATTTTTCAGATCTGAAGTAACATATCTGGGTCATAAATGTACTGAAAAGGGTATTTTGTCCGACAGTAGAAAGTATGAGTCTATTAAAAATTATCCCAGACCCACAAATAACAATGAAGTTCGTCGATTTGTAACTTTCTGCAATTATTATAGAAGCTTCATTTTAAATTTTGCATCCTATTCTATATATTTAACTAAACTCACTAGGAAAAAAGTACATATCGTATGGTCTGAGGAATGTGAACAAGCCTTCCAACACTTCAAAAAGGCATTAATATCTCCACAAATCCTACAATACCCAGACTTTGATAAAACTTTTTATATAATAACTGATGCAAGTAAAATTGCTTATGGAGCAATACTATTACAACAGGAAGATGGTATTCGATCTTCCAATATCATATGCTCACGTAAATTTACAAACGTAGAATCAAACAAACCCCCAATAGAACAGGAATTAATAGCAATTCAATGGGCTATTAATTACTTTATTAATTTATAGTGCGCAGCGATCATAAACTAATAACATATTTATATTCTTTAAAAACCTATCAAGCAGATTAACGAGAATTCGTTTGGATTTAGAAGAATACGATTTCGTTATAGAACACATTAGAGGAAAAGACAATTCTGAATCTGACGCGCTGTCCAGAAATAATACTTTTCTTGTTACTACACGTGAACAATCTAGAAAAATTACTGAGAAAAAAACTAAAAATTACCTTAAAGCAATTCAGCAAAATCCTAAAGTTTTCGAAACCATTGGCTTTGACTGCGTCAAAAAGTGGGTTAAACTTAAAGTCAATAAAGACAATAACATTCCCACATTCTTCTTTAAAAGAGGTAAGCAAGTGCTAGCACCAAAAGTGAATATACATAACACTATTGCTGATAGAAATATCGATATAGTTCAATTTTTTCCAATTCTTGAAAAAGAAGCAATTAGTAGAAATATGTATAAACAAAATTCAAATGAACTTAAGTGGCAATTTATTTAGCCTCGTAACTATTGATGAATTTAAACAAAAAGCGAATCAACATATAAGCGAATTGCAAATAGCATTAACCCCCAAGATTACCATAATAACCAATAAAGATGAACAAAAATATTTACTAGAGAAATTTCATGACAACCCTTGTTTCGGTGGTCATCCTGGAAGTAGTATGGTTGCTACTTAAAAAACTTCGCCAATCTTATTATTGGAAAAACATAACAAAAACGATGTAAGCCAATACGTAAAACGATGTTCTAAATGTCAAATCAATAAAACCGTAAAACACATAAGACCAGATATGATCACAACCCCAACGCCTGAAAAGCCCTTTGATACAGTAATTACAGATACAGTAGGACCTCTTCCTTTATCTGAAGAAGGAAATCAAAATATCATAACCATAATATGTGATCTGACTAAGTATCTGGTAGCAATACCAGTCTCAAATAAGAACGCTAAAACAATAGCTAAAGCGTTAGTAGATCACTTCATATTAATTTATGGACCCATGCAGAAAATACTCAGTGATATGGGTACCGAATACAACAATCAAATTCTTGCAGAACTTCTTAGTCTTTTCAAAATAGAAAAGGCAACATCAGCTCATCACCATCAAACGGTGGAACGGTTGAAAGATCCCACCGCACACTTAATGAATTTATGTGATCATACATTCACCCATGCAGAAACGATTGGGATAAATGGGTAAAGTATTTTACCTATGATTTCAACACAACACCATCAACAGTTCATGGATACTGCTCACTTCAAATGATCTTCCCAAACGCCCCAAATCATATTCCACTAGTACCAAGTGAAAAAAAACACCATATATGATTTTGAAAATTACACAAAAGAAGTAAAATTCCGTTCACAAATAGCAATAAATAGAGCACAATACTTAATTGAAAAAGCAAAACAACAACAAAAATATTCACATGATAAAAACATCAACAACACTGACATTACCATAGGCCGAAAAATATTCATAAAAAATTACACAGCACACAAACTAGAACCAATTTATTAAAGACCATTCAAAGTAGTTGATATTGACGATAAAAACAATGTATTCGTGAATTTAAACGGAAAGAAACAAAAAATTAATAAGGAAAATGTTAAGATAATTTTAAGAATCTGCTGTAATAATTACCATTTAATTTTTATTTATATAAGATGAGTTTAACGATAAGTCTTTTTTGTTCCTCATAAGTAAATAAATAATAAAAAAAAAACATTTGAAATACCTATTCATAATAACAAAAATTAAAAATTTTAAAAACCCCCGACTTTTTTCAGAAAAGATGTTATATCTTCTAAACGGCTGGACCGATTTTCTTCTCGATCAAGTCATCTTTCAAACAGAAAAAACTAAATGAAAATCGGTCCAGCCGTTTGGCCTGTACGTGGACACGGACAGACACACAGACACTACAAACTTATAGCACCCCTTTTTTTATTCGGGAGTTAAAAATTGTTAACAACATTTGTAATAGCTTAAGTTTTTTACAACAAAATTTTAAAATCAATTATCTGATATACATAAAGAAAATTATTTTTAACAAAATTTGTAAACAAAAAAAAAAGCTCTTATAGAAATCACTTGATCAACGATCTCTATAAGACTTTTTTCTTTAAAAGGGGAGGTGTAGTGAAAATACACATGCATGCTTCGCTTGTATTATTAAGTGCAAGTTATTCACCTTATGAAATATTCTTTCATATCAATAAAGAATATCATAAAGGGTGTCGCAACAAGAACGCAAGATTTAAATTTGGCGCCATTCGAAGTGTCATTGTTTGACATTTGAACAATTGTTATTGTTTGCTAGTAGAAGCTACGAGGTTAGTAAAAATGGAGCGCTACACGAATGAACAACGCATTCTAATTGTGAAATTGTTTTACCTAAATGGTGAAAGTTTTGCGGCTACAGTTCGCAAATTGCGATCAATTTGATGGCTTCTTCAATAGGCAGAATTGTCGCATTTGGGGTGAGGAAAATCCTCGAGTGATTCACGAGAAGCAAATGCATCCTCAGGGTGTCACTGTGTGATGTGGATTTTGGGCTGGAGGAATCATTGGACCTTTTTTTATGAAAATGAGGCAGGTCAAGCGCAAACAGTCAATGTTCGGTATCGTGAAATGATAACCAGTTTTTTCGTGCCTAGAATTGAAGAAATGAATGTGGAGGGGATGTGGTTTCAACAAGACGGCGCCACATGCCATACAGCCAGAGAAACAATCCAATTGCTGCATCAGTCATTTCCCGGTCGTGTTATTTCGCGTTTTGGAGACCAGAATTGGCCGCCTAGATCGTGCGATTTAACACCATTAGACTTTTTTCTTTGGGGTTTTTTGAAGTCGATGGTTTACGCGAATAAGTCGACGACGACTCAAGCCTTAAAAGAGAAAATTGAACGCTGCATAAAAGAAATACCGCAGCATTTATGCAAAACAGTCATTGAAAATTTCATTAAAAGATCGCGTGTGTGCCAGCAAAGCCGCGGCGGCCATCTGCCCGATATGTTGTTCCACACATAACCTCATTCTGTCTACTTTACGATATAATAAAGTTTCACGATTTTTTTTTAAATATCTGTGTTTTATTTAAAATTTAAATCTTGCGTTCTTGTTGGGACACCCTTTATTTTAAATGCAAAGAGTTGATGACTCTATGATTAAATGCAAGTTATTCACCTTATGAAATATTCTTTCATTTTAATAAAGAATATCATATTTTAAATGCAAAGAGTTAATGACTCCATGCATTCTCATGACACCATGGATTGACAAATATATTTGTGTATTTTCTCTTACCCTCAAATTCCCTTAGCTTTGAGATTTGTATTTTTTTTTTTTTTTTTTTTTGTTTTTATTCTGGAGAGAAGATAATGGTTTCATTTTTATTCCCGGTAGACCATATTAGGTTATTTTGGGCTAAATTTAGCGCATTTCTTCTGGATTTAGATTTAAAATTTTCATGTAGCTCTTAGCTCATTTTTTAGCTTTTTTTTAAAAACTTGTTTATCCTCTTTTTAATCTAAATTGTTATAGAAATTATCATTTATTAACATTTAAACACATACATATATGCATTTTTTACATTGCAAAATGTAAATTGTACTACAATTTTATAACAAAAATGGAAATGTAAAAATAGAGGATGACAGAATGGTTAGAGTTAGGCTGAGTTTATATCTGGCATTTCCTATGTGCCAAATGCCCAAAAAAGCGTAACCACTAATTACTAATGAAAAACTGTTTGATTCGGACATGTATTTATTTATTTAAACTGTTTCCAATTATGTTAGATTCTATAAAACTGTCTATTAGTTATGTATGAAACTGTTTAACTTAAATATGTGTTTGAATCACTGTTTTTCATTAGCAATTAGTGGTTACGTTTTTTTCCGCTTGTGTGGCACATAGCACATAGATGTAGACACGGCCTTAAGTCTCAGTTAGCCGACAGTAATGTAATGTAACTGCAACATAGGAAACAGCTGATCGATATTTTTCATGAAAAGTAGGTTAGGTTAGATTGGATCTCTATAACCATTTTCATTACTTTTTACATATTAATATCGATCAGCTGTTTGCTACTGTTACAATTACTTTACATTAAAGTCGGCTAACTGAGCCTTTACAATGGCAAAAGTTAAATTAATATTAGTGGCCAGAAGACTTACCTCTTTTGAGTATAACGTACACTCAATGGCATGAATTTGCTTAAAACAAAAATTAGAAAAGGATTTACTTTAAATAGCATTAATTCTCTTTTAAAGAGCTTTTGTATTTGAGTGTACAAGTTTTTACATTTTTAAAAAATCTTTAAACTTATTTTGGGAAGTTTTTGTTTTGTTTTTCTTTAAATCTAAAATACATTTAATAATTAATAAATAATTCAATTAAAAAATCAAGTATTCAATATTTTTTATTTCATATAAAAAATATTTTTATGTATGTATGTATACAAATATTTAGCGTTATTTTAGCAATAAGAAACTATTAAAAAGTAATCAAAGAAGTAGCAAAAAGTTTAGCTTTATTTTCTGGCAGAAGATTGTAGCAGTAAAGTTTAGTAAGATAAAACCATGCGATTCAAAATGCAAACAAATGAAAAGTAAGCAAACGAAAAGTGTAAAAATTTGAGAAAAGGTTAAGTAAAAATTGTAAAAGTCACTAAAAAACAATTAATGTATAAATCATAATAATAATAGCTGTTAGTATATATACATATTTTGTAATTTAGTTTGCTAATCCTTTTGTTTTGCAAATTATTCTTATTAGTCAGAGTTTTAAAACTTCAAAGTATCTGGTTACTTAGTATTGGACTTGCTTTTAAGGTATTCAGTATCATTAACAAATAGTCATGTTATTTTTATTAATTTCACCAACAAAAAAAAACAAGGAAATCAAAAAGAAATTAATTACAAATATTACATGTAACAAATTACAAAATTTATGGCTCGATTATGGATGGCAACCGAACTTTGGTTTCGTTGCTAGTTGCCGAAATGGTATTACGGATGGCAACTGGCAACTAACAGCTGGTAATTTCAGTTGCCATATTGGAAACCACAAATTTGTAGTTGCTGCATAGCTTAAAAGCAAAAAAAATTTCAAAATTAGCAGTAATTGCAATATTATTTTTAATTTTGAATTTCTTCTATGGTTATGTAAAGAAAATATGCTTTACATATAAAACAGAGATGGTTCAAACTTATTTTAGGCAACAACATTTACTCACAGTAGAGGCGGTAATTCTAAAGAGTCGTCTAATAGATTCAACTTTTGTACTTCCTTCTTTTTACCAATAATTAATTCCACTTAACTAATAATTTTTATGATCAGTAATGTTTTTAAGCTCTTTTACTCAATAATTTTCTTTTTAGCACTTGTATTTCATATATTTTAAATATTTTTTCAGTTGCCAATCTGTCATAATCGTATTTTCGATAGCTTTTTGGCAACTGGAGGAAGTTGCCATACATAATACAAATTTTAAGTTCAGTTGCGTTGCTAGTTAACTCGGCAACTGAAGTTCGGTTGCCATCCATAATCGAGCCATTATTCTTAGATTGTTCCTTTAATAAAAATATTGTATTGAGCACCATTAATTAAGTTGAATCGTAAAAAGTTTATATATATTCTGGAACGCAAACGGCATTCGTCAACATAAAAACGAACTTCAGCACTTCCTCATGGAACAAAATATTGATGTAATGTTGGTCTCTGAGACTCATTTGACCTCAAGAAGCTTATTTAAAATAAATGGTCTATATGATACAAAAGATCCGAGCGGAAGAGCATCCGGTGGATCAGCAATTCTAATTAAGTCAAGACTCAAGCAATATGTCCTTGATAACATTTGTGCCGAACATTTACAAGCAACTATATATGTATGTGTCGAAAATTTTTGTAAAAATTTTGTTATGTCATCAATTTACTCCCCTCCCAGATTCTCAATCACTGAAGATCAATACGAGGATTTCTACAAATCGCTTGCACATTGTTTCGTAGCAACTGGAGACTACAATGTAAAACATACGATCTCGGTTTCGCGCCTTATTCCACCTAGAGGTAGAGCGTTGTTGAATACAATTTCATAAATAGGATTGGACGTGCTTTCGGGTGGGGAGCCCACTTACTGGCCTACTGACACATATAAAATTCCGGATGTTATAGATTTTGGCGCCACGCCATGAAAATATTTCTAGGGATTTAGTTCATGCTGAAGCTTCTTTAGATCTCTCCTCTGATCACTCTCCCGCTATCGTTACAGGCTGTAAGAAGTGTTTTGCCTCACCCATATGTGAAAATGATCAATCGCGTTAATTGGCTGGGATTCAAAAAATATCTCAGTATTCCTTCCATGGAAAACATTACGCTAAGAACACATGATGATTTTGAATCTAACATTGCCAATCTTAACGAAAATATTAAGCAGGCTGCTGAACATTCCACTACCTCCCATCCGTAGACTGGGTTTAATAGATTTTATTCTACGGATATTGAACGTCTCGTGTGTGAAAAAAGAATAGCTAAAAGGAAATGTCAACAGTACAAATCACCCTAACATAAAATCAGATTTAAAGAGTGCACTTAACGACTCCAAGAGCTGCTTGCATATGTAAAAACTGCATCTCTTAAAAACTATCTGGAAAATCTCGATGTCACAACAGCATCTAATTACGCTTTGTGGAGCGCTGCGAAAATGATTAAACACCCGTTGAGTTTAAACCAGTCCTGCGCACTTCTCGTATTGCAATTAGAATCCTTCTATTTATTATTAATGACATTTTACGACTAAATTATTACCCACACCACTGGAAGCTTGCCAAGGTCAAAATGAATCCAAAGCTGTGCAAAGATCTTACCAAGCCTGAACCATACAGGCCAATAAGTCTGTTATCAACAATGTCAAAGCTTTTAGAAAAACTTCGAATTAATAGTCGGTGCATCCCAGACCATGAATTTGGTTTTAGAAGTCAGCATGCCACCATTGAACAAACTTATAGGTTGGTTCAATTTATAAGAACATTTCAAGAAAAGAAGTATTGTTCTGCCCTGTGTATTGACGTTTCTGAGGCATTTGACAAAGTGTGGTATGAAGGCCTTATTTTAAAATTGAAATATCTACCAATAAATTTTCTGAAATTTAGAAATTTACATTACTACCCGGAAGTTCACTGTTATGGAAGGAGAATTTATGAGTACGCCCGAAACTATGTATCTCATTTAGTGTATCACAACGGAGTATACTGGGGCCAGTTTTGTATTTGATTTATACTTGTGATATGACTGTGAAAAACAGTTTGTATATTGTTCAACGCTATGTGGAGATGGAGTCAGCTGTTTCTTTAATCTTACTAACTTTTTACATGGCTTATATAAAATGGCAGTAAGTTTTACTATTTTTCCGTTCGCGTATTTTTTCGGCAACAACTCTTTTTGAGTGTAAATTTTAAAATTTTTACAGTAACTACTCATTTACTGCCATTTACTGCAAAGGTAAAAAGACACACCTAATATTATGACCTGCAACTTTTAGGGTACTAATTTTTAATAATATGAAAGAAAGTTCACTTTTATAACCCTGATGGAAGCGTGGGGTTAACTGTCCCCAAGTCACCAATTTTATCGACTGTTTTGAAGACATTGTCAACATTAATATTGTTTTTGATGCGTAGAAAACATTCAAGTTTTTATAAAAATTTGTTTACGATATCAATTTAAGAGGCAAATATAAATGTATTAAAAAATAATTAAAAAAAAGAAAAAAAAATTAAATTGAAAAAGACATATAAAAAGCAAACCATTTTGTAGGTATGTATTAGTCTCCTTCACAAGATATCTTATAAGAACTTTTAATACATGAGGGATTTTTCAAATGCTTTACTACAGCGAAATCTTATAGAACAATCGTTAACAACACTGTTTGCAGGAAATTTGTTTGTGTATTGTAGGTATAAGAGCAAAGAAGAAAACACGTCGTGACGGAAGAATTTGTGATACTAGCTTCTTTCTACGCATAAGCGCGTGTACAAACGTCATACATGTATGTGTGTATGATCTTTTATTTTTCTGCGCACGTGCAAAGGCACACACATGCATTAATATTAGTTGTATGCGGTTAATCACATAATAGCTTACCATCTACATATTACACACACACTCAAATGTACAATATGAAAAATAACAAGCATACACTAATCAACAGTACTTCTTTTGAGTGTTTATTACAGACAAGCTGTCTTGACGCCATCGCTTGTTAACACTGGTATACACATACACCAATACATCCATCGTTTATTGTACGACAGCATTTATTATTGGTTTAGTATAATACATGAGACGTGAATACATTTAAAAATCAAGACGTTTTTACATTTCAAGACTGTTTACGCAGGCCTCTAGTATGTATGTATATAAATACAAAAGTTTAAAATGAAACAATTGAGGAAATTTTTATGAGCCTTTAGAAGATTTTGTGGGATCGGATAAAAATTTGTTGCAAGATTCATACGTAAGTGTTAGATTTTAATAATTTGACGTAACATTCAATTTTTCATTTATATTTAATAGAATCGGCAAACGAATGAATGTTTTTATACGTTTTTTATGCATTAGATCCTATTTTTAACCCCCGACTAAAAAAAGGGGTGTTATAAGTTTGTAGTGTGTGTCTGTGCATATGTGTATCTGTGTGTCTGTCTGTGTCCACGTACAGGCCAAACGGCTGGACCGATTTTCATTTAGTTTTTTCTGTTTGAAAGATGACTTGATCGAGAGGGTTCTTAGCTATGTTTGAAAAAAATCGGTGCAGCCGTTTGATGATATAACATCTTTTCTGAAAAAAGTTGGGGGTTTTTAAAATTTTTAATTTTTGTTATTTGTGATATTATTGGATATTAGAAAACACCGTAGGACCCCTTCAACTGGGCTTAAGTCAAGAATACCAATACCATTGAAAATTAAAAAAAAGAAACAAGAAAGTGTTTTTGAAAGCTCCTTTGCGTGTCGCATCCTTTTTCAAAAATATGTAGTGATACGATTCGGATACATCCTACACTAACTAGATGGGGAACGTGGCAGAAGGCTGTCGATTACTATATTTCTATTAAGAATGTTTGTGCACAATAGTATTGCTTTCTTGTTCGTTACTTTAACAGCTCATGTTGAATTCATTGAAGATGCGGTATAAAAAATTGTGCTCTGAAAGGCAGAATAAGTGAAGAGATTAAAATTAAATTAGAAATAGTTATACAACAAAAATTATGGAATTAAAAACATATGCAACAAACTGCATAAATAGTTTATAGTTCTAACAACGAAAATTAAGAAGTTGTTAATGACAAAATGTTTGTTAAGAAAGCAATGTAGCTTTAAAAAAATCAAGTTTTTAATGTTATTAAATGTTGAAAAAAAGTTGGTAAATCCATATTTAATTAGTTTTAAGCACATATTTTTATATTTTTATTGCATATTTTATGTACATAAAACGTGATTTTAAATGCATGAATGTAATCAGTAAGATCAAAAAATAGTCATGTAATTTTTAGTAATTTATCCAAAATCAAAACAAGGAAATCAAAAAGAAATTAATTACAAATATTACATGAAATAAATTACAGAATTTATTCTTAGATTGTCCGTATACCAATATATATGTATATACCAATAACTAAAAGAGTTGCATAGTCATAAGGTTATATATTTTTCAACACTATGTGGATTAGAATCAGCTGTCTCTTTAATCTTACTAATTTTTACTATTTTTCCGTTCCCGTACTTTTTTTTGGCTACCGCTCTTTTTGAGAGTAAATTCTAAAGTTTTCGCAGTAACTACTCATTTAGTGCATTTTACTGCAAAAGTAAACGAACACACTTAATTTTAACCATTTACATATATGTAGTATATTTACAGTCTTATTCATAAACACTTTATTAGAGCGTAATAAGCAAAAATTGCTAAAAGACTATTCATAAACGCTTCATAGTGCTATGAAGCTGTAATATATAAATTTTAAAATTTTATTGTAACTGAAACCCTCCCTACAAGAACAGTACCAGTCAATTGACTGCTCATTTGATCGGAAGTCATGTAGGATATATTCATCAATGCGTAGAGCAAAGTTTCTATCACATTGTTAAAGTCAAAATGAATAATGTGATGGAAACTTTTGTGTACGTGTGATGTTGCATTTCTCTCTAACCAATGAATATAACATATTTTTACTAATCAATGATAGCATAAATATTACTCAAGTTTGACTGTATATAATTGAATAATATATCCCCCACAATTGAGAAATCATACTTGATTGATATACTGACAGCAAATATACTTTTTATTTTATTTGCTTTTTATTATAAAAAATAACTTTCAAATACACATTTAAATAACATATTTAAAACAAAAAATACAAATGGACAAAAATACCAAATACCTTAAGCGGTAACTAGCCCTCTTCACACCATTTCATCTCCAACGCACCTTGCTCTTCACAAATATCTAAAATTTTGAAAATAAATATACATATTAAATTAAACATTGTGAATTTCTTTTATTCACTATTTTACTTATCTTTTTAACACTTTTGTAAACTTTTCACAGACAGAATTAATTGTACTACCTCCTTCTTCAACTCCCAACGCATCTTGATCTTTCCAAATATCTATAAATTGAAAAAGAAACGAATACATACATACATATGTATGTTTTTAATTAAATTGCATAAAATTTCTTTTGTTCATTATTGTTTTTAACTTAAATTTTCACAAACACTATAATTTTTTTTAACACTTATATTTACATTTTAATTTTATAAAATGAACGAACTGTAAATTATTTTCAGCAAATTTCAATATTTTAAAAATTTTGTCATACTATGTACATTAGACGTTCCACTCTAGCATATATATTAGAGTAGATCAGCTATAATAACTGTTGAATTGAATGTAAAATTGTTGCAAATGTGTTAGTAAAAAAATGTTGTTGTGTTCGTTTCAGTCATTCATTTCTTGTAGGGCTTCTTTAACAGTGAGTCTATACCTGATAAATTTTTATCATGATAAAAGTCAAATCGTTATCAAGAGAAAAATTTATCAGGTATAGACTCCATTTATTAGTGTTATTGCAGTGTCTTGACAATTTTGTCAGAGCTCAAGCTCAGACAAATTTGCCTTGATAAAAAACGTAAACAAACTGTTTGACGTTTTAATTTATTTGCAGAAAGTAAAATTTGTATGTGATTTTTTAGAAAAAAACTATAAAATAAAAGTATTGAAGTTTTTATTAAATAAAACCATTTTAATAAACATGAAGTGAAATATTGCAGGAATTGTGACAAACTTTCTTCACGACGACAAATAAATTATGATTTATCATAATAAAAAAACCACAACGTCTTCGCATGTATGCATGCATTAACAAAAATTTGACAACGCTTCTGCCGACGTTTTGTTAGTTGTTATGATAAATTTTTATCAGGTATAGACGCTATGTAAACGTTCAATAGGGAATATTTGTATTCATTTTTTGACATGTGTGTTGCTTCAAAAAATATTAACTTCAAAGTAAAATTAAATTTATAAAAAATAAAAGAAATGGATGTAGTACAATTAATTTCTATAAAAGGTAAGTTTTATGAAAAATTTACATGTAAACTACGTACATTTAAATGAAATACAATAGTATATATAATATTGCTCAGGTGCCAAGACGACCGAAAAGGTTTAGAAAAAGACGCGACCCATTTCTGATGTCTAATGACCAATTGAAATCAAGATATCGTTTTAAAAAGGCAACAGTACGAAAAGTAATTCAAATGGTAAAACCAATTATAGAATTGGACACAAGAGGATGTGGAACTTCCATGGAGTTGCAAACTTTGGTGGCTTTACGTTGTTGGGGACGAAGAGAGGTAAGACTGACAGGCAGCTGCAATGTATTTTAATTTTTAACAATTTAAATTTTAACAATTTTAAGGTTCAAGATGATTCGGGTGATCTCCATGATCTTAGTCAGCCCACAGTTTCAAGAATTTGCGCCAGAGTTGCTCGAGCATTAGCTTCCTTTGGCAGAGAAAAATCAAAATGCCAAACTCGATCATGGAGGAACAAACCCTAATGAGAGACTTTAAAGCAATAAGAAATTTGCCGGGAGCTATTGGGGCCATTGATGGAACCCATATCAAAATAAAAAGACAGGAGGCAAGGGATATTACTCGCTAAACGTACAGGTAATGTTACTGGATGTACTCCATTTAACAAATAATATAGAAGTAGTATATTTTTTCTTAGGTGAAATTTTTACACAATATGAAGAATTATATGAGGATTAATTCTGCATCATCAACTCACAAATTCCATTTTTGAGCTATGACGTTCTTTGAATAAATTAGCGATATGTATGTATGTACATACACACATACAAACGTTTGACAAAAACTCACATTTTGGTTAGACAATGCAGCATCGCAATCGAACGCATTTTGGTCAACAATAAATTCCTGAGGAAGCCACACGCTGATGTCGTTTGCTTCCACAACGATATCTGGTAGTTTCGGCCCACCACCAGTTTGCTTTATTTGCTGCCTATGACCAGCATGCTCCTTCTTGGCTACAATTTTCATCAGTGTCCACTGAGATTTTAACTGCGGTATGCATGTCGACGCTCTTTGTCACAAGTTGTTGAAGCTGTGACAAAAATTACAAAATATATGTTTCTAAATATGTGTGTTGTCTTTCAAAAAGATGTGCACTTTACCTTTCTGCGAGCTCCTTCCAGGCTTTTTTCTTTTTTTGGTTGGAGTTAGTGTCTGTATTTTTATTTTCTATTACGGATAGTATTTCTTTCACCAATTCCTTAAGCAAAGTCCACACAGAAAAGATGCAATAATAAGTACAGTGAAAACATTTACATATGTGTATTTTATATTTTCTTTGCATTTTAATAATACTTACCTTGTCTTCTTCCACCCAGTTATCACTTCTTTTTCTTTTAATTTTTATAATTTCCATTTTTCAAAACTTCCAAACAAAGTAAATGAATTAGAGTTGTGTCGTTCCGGAACGACCTAGTTCCATTATTGAACGATTCACTAAAACGAACGGTTCGGAATTTAACATGGTTTCATTTCTTATCGTTCATCGTTCCGAGTAGTTTTTTAACAAGCTGGTGTTTTTATCAATCGTTCACTTGTTTCTGATACAAGGTTGATATTTTTGTGTAAAGATTGACAACTAATTAAATAATGATCAACTGAGCCCAGACTGTTTTGTTAGCAGGTTTTGTTGATGACAAAGAAAATAAAAGAGTTACACGAATTAGCGGGATAGCCTATCTGCTGATGTTTTACTTACGCGCTTATAACGAACAAGTCATTTGACAATTAGTTCTGTCTTGCCACCAATTTTTCGAAAATTACTTTGTAAAATGCTCAGAGTTGCATCTAATGCGCTTACGAGCATTTAATGTGCATTGCTTTTCCGTACTGCCAGCGGTATTTTTTTACCATTTTATTTTGTTAGATATATTATATATTATATATATGTGTATATATATATATATACATATATGTATGTATATATATATATATATATGTATATATATATATATATATATATATACATATATGTATATATATGGTTGTATTAAAGTGATAGTAATTTTTTTTATAAAAACCGAATATCAAAAATATTTGGTTTTGTTGCACATGTCCGATATACAAAAAAAATACACATTTTCGTATGTACTTACATATATAATGTACACAATTACGAGTTCTGCAAATAAATTTCAACATTTATTTTAACATACATATGTGACGCGCAAAATAGAAAGGAACCTTAGAGTAAAAACCGGTTTCGTTCAGGAGAACCATTTTAAAGATTTAAATACGTGTATCTTTGGTGTACCATCACATCATAAAACGCTCATATCTCTAGGAGGGAACACTTTTGGTATCGGTCTCATTCGAAGGTCAGATGTTGTCCACATCAAAAAAATAGTGAAAATTGTTTTTTTTTTTACCCTTAGGTCCCTTTCTCTATGCGCTGTCAGATATTTATTAAAGTAGGTTCAATTACGATATTATAGCAATTAGAAAATTTTATTTTTAAATAGTCTTTGGAAAATAGTATACATACCTTCAATTGAATCATATTCTAGCGCATTTCGAAGTTCGGTCTTATTTAGGTTAATTTGACTGAAAATTCGTTCTACATTGGCAGAAGAATGAGGGAGTATCAATATATTTTGAATAAATTATAACAGAGTTGGAAAAGCTTTGTTTGAATCGCCTCGTATTATTTCCGAAATCTTCTTCCAAAAACTACATAGTTGTATGTTTTCGGATGCAAACATCGCTTTAAAATCTAAGAACTTCAATTCTCGAAGTTCCGAATCTAGGTCTTGCTTTTCGTGTTCTTCAATAAAATGAGGAAATTCTTTCATTATTTCAAGAATTGAGGTATAATTTCCACTAATAATATTGTTAGGATTTATTTATTTTAAGCATTTTAAGTTACTTTCAAAATCGAATCTTTTTTAAGTTGGCTACATAGCTCCACATAAAAGTTTATGCAGTTACTCATCTCATTAATTTCACAATCGCTTAATCTTGTTTTTGAAATTATTTCCTTAACGTAAACTCCTAAGTAAAGTTGGTAATTATTCAAGAAATTATTTGGATCCTCGTAGTTCATTAAATGTATTTTGTCACTTTTTAGCAAATCTGGTTTAATAAAATTATTAAGAACCGTCTTAAAAAGCCATTTAATTTGAATTTGTAAATTGTGGATTTCAGTACTTTCACTTTGAAAGATACGATTTATTTTATTGATAACACCAAGTATGTATTTTAAAAAAGCTAAATATATCTGATTTTTTTTCATTTAAGTTCTCAAAAATTGTTTTCGATGAGCCAATATTATCGACATTGGCAGGAAACGAAAAATAAATCTTTAAACATTCGTATAAATTTGAAATACGAATTACAATCGCCATCTAGTTTGACTCGGGTGTAATATTTTCCTTGGCTTCAACTCCAACAATTTTTGAATTTCTATTAATTGGTCGTTTCTTTTTGGGCTATTGGACAAGTAATTAAAAATATTTCTTGCTAAAGCTTCTATCGAAGATGGCAATTTCAGACTAGAGCTGCAAAACTATCGATAGTCGCTCCACTCGATAGTTTCGATAGTTTTATGTAAAACTATCGATACTATCGATAGTATCGAATAGTTTTATTAAAGTTGCCACATAAACTACATTTGACTCGAAAAAAAAATCCAGAGTCCTCAACATTTTCATTAGTATATAAAAATATATCAAGCCTTTTTTCGATTTTATCGTAAGCGGCACATTATCGAAAATATACTTTTTTATTGAACTTATAATTTTATGGGCCTACCCATGGTTTAGAATTATCAAAATGCGAAAATTGTTGATAACTTTTAAGACACTAACTGTAAAGTTTTATCGTAAGCGACAATTTTAACCTTCTTCTAAAAATTTAATTTTTATCGCATACGATTACATCGAAGATTAGGCTGGATATGTAGGTACAATAAAAAAAAATTTTGTAGGGAAACACGCTAGGGTATGTCAAAATAAATCCGAGACGATTGGCGGCCGTCGCGATATCAGTACCACCAAAATTTATCTTTTTGTCGACGATGTTGAATTTATTAAGATACTTGTGACTACTATTTGTCGAATAACACTTGGATTTATAAATAAATTCATATACATACATATGTATGTATTTAAGTACTTATGTATACAGAAGCAGGGATGCGATGTCATATTTACAAATTGTACTAACTTTCAAAAAAAAATTTAATTTTTTCAGTACGATTGTACCTAATTCTTTATTTATATTTTTTTAATACTTGTACTTTTTAATTAACTAAAAATCAATTAACAAAACGCCAGAAGGTGCACAAAGAATATTAGTTGCTGGGATCTGAATATAAAAGTAACATTTACGATATACTACGTTTATAACCTTTTTTTTATTCGATTGTTCACAGTCGATGCAAATAGTCGGCTTCTCCCTTTGGTACAAAAATAAAATTTCCACATTTGCAGATGAATTTGGAATAAATAACATTCCTCCAGCAATTCTTTAAGTACCGGAAAACATTGTTTGATTTACATAATTTTCTAATACCTTCGAGCTAAAGATTAACCCCCTTGTGCAAAAAAATAAGTGAACGTTAAAACCGGTTTTTCTATGGAAATTTTGTTTTAATGTACACTTCAAGTACGCATTATTTTTTGCATAAGGGGGTTAATATATTTTAATGCTAGATGTTTTTTATTGAGGTATAGAACTTTAAGTTGGCATCACTTTTTTAACTGGCGGCCATTTTGTCAGCTGTCAAGTGATTAATATTTAGTTTGGTTTGCCATTTCATCATGAACAGGTTGACAAAAGAACAACGCTTGCAAATTGTGCAAATTTATTTCGAAAATAATGGTTCAGTTCGCGAAGTTTACCGCAAGCTCCGTCCATTTTATGGTCGACATTATCGTCCATCAGAGCAATTAATTCGGTTAACCATGGATCGTTTTCGCACTACGTTTACTCTATGTGATAATACGCATCCGCAGAGACGTCGAACAGTGCGCACCGAAGAAACAATTGCCGCTGTAGAGCAAAGTGTTGAAGAGGACCCGAATGAATCGATTCGCCACCGTGCACAGAAATTGGAGCCGACTAACCAACTATTTTGTTCCCGAATTGGATGGCATGAATGTGGATGAGTTGTGGTTCCAACAAGACGGCGCTACATGCCACACAGCGCACGTCACAATCGATTTATTGAAGGAAACATTCGATGAGCGCATAATTTCGCGGAATGGACCTGTCAATTGGCCACCAAGATCGTGTGATTTGACACCATTGGATTATTTTCTTTGGGGATATGTGAAGTCGCTCGTCTACGCCAACAAACCAGAAACGTTAGGGGACTTAGAAGCCAACATTCGTGGCGTTATTGCCAACATACGGCCCCATATGCTCGAAAAAGTGGTTGAAAATTGGACCTGTAGAATTGGCTTTATTCGAGCCAGCCGCGGCGGCCACATGCCCGAAATCATATTTAAACAATAATGGCATAAAATTATCCTTCCAATAAAGCCAAATTGATGGACATTAAAACGATTTTCTTGTGTTTTATTTCAATTCAAAGTTCTATACCTCTAAAAAAAAACACCCGATATTTTTGGCATGTAATAAATATAAAGAGATTCCAGTAGTGCTACGGTACTTTTGGCATTCAAATAGCGCCAAAATTATACAATTGTACTAACTTTTGCATCGCTGTACAAAAGCTTAAATCAACGACGGATCATTTGCTTCAAAGCTGCCGGCTACTGTTTAAGGCGGTTTCAGACTATAATACAAGTATTAATACTTTTGTGGAAAATGCAACTCTGACATGTTGAGTTGTTATTGTTTTTTGGAATTTTTCAAACAGAAATTAGATCAGGGATGCATTTTCGTCAAAAGTATTAATACTTGTATTATAGTCTGAAACCGCCTTTACTGACTTCGATTATTTTTACTCTTTTAATTACTTGTTTTTTTTACCGATAGTATCGATAGTGGAAAAAACTATCGATAGTACTATCGATAGTTTTGCTGCTCTATTTCAGACAAGCATACGAGGAACATAGTGCCAAAGAGCACATTTAATTATAAGCAACTTGGGAACATCGTTTTTTAGTATTTCGCAACAGAATGTGTTTTTCCTGTCATAACTGGGGCTCCATCAGCTGCAAACCCAATCATGTTTTCTTTATAGTTAATATTATTTTTTTTTTTTGAAATGGTTAATAATTAAATTGCATAAAGTAGTAGCGTCACATTGATCTACTTTTAATAACCCAAAAAAAAAGATCATATACTTTGAAGTCTAAACATATTCTTATAACAAAACACATTGACTTTTTGTTAGAAACATCGGTGGGTTCATCTTCACACAACGAAAACTTATTATTCATTAATAATTTACATACATTCAAGAAAATGCTATTTTCTAATGACATTTTTTATTATTGCTGTAGTTTTAGTTCGTCCTAACGTTATGTTTTGGGCACATTCCGAATCAGGAAACGAGTACTGACATACCTTGGTCATATGATCACCAATTATAAATGGAAGATTATGTTCCACTATAAAAAAATGGCATCATAATTTCAGTTTTTTTTTTTTTTTTTTGTAGAAACGTTTTTTTTTTTGGGGTGAACACTTCGTTTATTTTCTTCTGGCTGTAAACAATTGTATTTAATGCATTTATGTGCTTTTTTGTTGATGCATGCGATATCAAATCTGTTTTTCCAGATCACGCTCTAGGTTGGTGATTGCATAAGGAGCAGTATTCACTATTCTTTTTAATGCTTGCCCAAACCTTTAGTTCCGGATCTTGTATCCAGTCTTCTCTTAGCTTACGTCGTTTTCTTTCAGCCTAAAAACAATAATTTTAATAATCGATTTACTTTAAAAGGAAACTTTTGCAACTCACAATTTGACATGTACTAAACATTTCATGCTCCTTGCTATTTACATTATTATTTTCATTTTGCAGGTATTTTAGCAATTTTTTAAACGTTACCTATTCTTAAAACTTCAATAAAACACTACGAATAGATGTAAGTATATTCACAAAAAATAGGAACCGTTAACATTCTTTTTTTTCTATTCCTTGGTTGCTATTTTTAAGCAAAATCGTGGCAAATGTTAAGGGGAATACTAAAATAATCAACGCTTTATACTCACATAGCAAATGCTTTAAAAATGTATTTGTATATATTAGGGAGCTGCGTAAACAGCCTTGAAATGTAAAAATGTCATGATTTTTAAATGTATTCACGTCGCATGTATTATACTAAACCAATAATAAATGCTGTCGTACTATAAGCGAAGCACGATGGATGTATTGGTGTATGTGTATACCAGTGTTAACAAGCGATGACGTCAAAACAGCTTGTCTGTAACAAACACTCAAAAAAGTACTGTTGATTAGTGTATGCTTGTTATTTTTCATATTGTACGTTTGAGTGTGTGTGTGTAATATGTAGATGGTAAGCTATTATGTGATTAACCGCATACAACTAATGTTAATGCATGTGTGTGCCTTTGCATGTGCGCAGAAAAATAAAAGATCATACACACATACATGCATGACGTTTGTACACGCGCTTATGCGTAGAAAGAAGCTAGTATCACAAATTCTTCCGTCACGAAGTATTTTCTTCTTTACTCCTATACCTACAATACTGAGACAAATTTTTTGCAAACAATGTTGTTAACGTTTGTTTTAGAAGATTTCGCTGTAGTAAAGCATTTAAAAAATCCCTCATGTCTTAAAGGTTCTTATAAGATATCTTGTGTAGGACACTAGTATATATGTACTTTGCTTTTGCACTTAATTGATTTCAGATAAGAAATATATAAAGGGTCCGCCATCTAACGTTTTTTTTCAACTAGTGCTTATTTCGTGAATGGTAACACTTAGTTCATGTCTGATTTGACAGATAATTATTTTTATCCTTCCGCTGAACGAGCCAACTGACAATCCAATGCGTTTTCGCTTTGCTAATTGGGCCTGCGATCGACTTACAGAAGATGCCGATTTTGCCAAAAAAAAAAACATCTTTTCAGATGAAGCTCATTTTGATCTTGACGGGTATGTAAACAAGCAAAATTGTCGCATTTGGGGCACACCCGCACACATACATTGAAAAGCCGACGCAACCAAAACGAGTCACTGTTTGGTGCGGATTTTGGTCCAGAGGCATAATTGGAAAATAATTTCGAAAATGAGCAAGGAGTGGCCGTTACAGTCAATGGCGATCGTTAGCGGGCCATGTTGAACGAATTTTTGTTCACAAAAATTGAGGACGAGCATATTGGCAACATTTGGTTTCAACAGGACGGCGCTACGTGCCACACAGCCGAAGATTCAGTAGTTTTTTTAAAGCATTTTCAAAAAAACAAAAAAGTTATCTGGCGGACCCTTTAGTTGCCTCGTTTACGAAGTGAACTGAACTGCATGAAGAAATTTCAAAAAAAAAATTAAGGCTGCCATACTTAAACAATTAAGAAATCGCAATTTTTAAGGAAAAAACCGTCAAATCATCATTTTGTAATTTTCGACACCAAAAATCGTCAAAATGACGATAAATCGTCAAATCTGGCAGCCATGGTGGCAAGCAATGAATTTTGCTTTAATCGTACTAAAGCATTTTGCACAAATACTTTTAGGCTCCATTATAACGACTTTTAGCTAATAAAAGTTTTTGACCACAATCGCAGATAGAAACACGTCCGTACTCGATGAAAGACAGATAATATGAAATAATATTTTAATGGATGCCGCTTTCCAATAGTCGGCAAATTGGTGCCGACTTTTGGATAATTTATATTTTCTCTTATTAAGCTCAAATTCTAGAACTTTATTTATTTCTCACCTCTCGTGGTAATAGATGCATAGAAAATTAGCTTATTTTTAGTTTAGCCAATAATCGGCACACTTTTATTGAGTGTTTAAAATGCTGCCGAAGATAGGAGAAAATGTATTATAAAGTCGGCAGCGGCTTTTAAATGGTTGGAGTTAGAAAAGCGAAATAATATTTTAGGAATAAAGGTGCAATCAGAAGTCCCATAGCCATAACCAAACCAAAATTCAATTGGTTTCAATGTTAATGGCTATGGCGTTATGGATAGTCACCTATAATCAAATACAGTGTTTCCCATTAGTTTAGTTCCAACGGCTGTTTTCTATGTTACGTCTCATTGCGCCTTAAATAGGGTATCATTTCTTTGGCATTTCAGATTATTATATAGTTCAAATAAAACGTCTAGCAAAAAGACGCATGCACCAATATTCGGAAGATGTCTTCAAAAATTCGCTTTTCGAAATACGAGAAGGTAGCATTTCTATTCGAGGTGCAAGCAAAAAATATGGCCTTCCGCATTCCACCAAACAGGACAAATTGTACGGTAGAGCACCTGAAGGTCCTAGGAGAATGCGTCCACAAACTGTATTATTTAATGCCGAAGAAATGCGTTTGGTAAAATGTTGTCAAGAACTGGCGAAATGTGGGTTTCCATTAAAAACAGAGGATTTGCTGAACACTGTTCAGTCAATTGTTAAAGAAGACCAGTGAACCATACTATTTTTAAATGGTCGGCCTGGAAAGAAGTGGTATGTCGTGTTCTTGAAACGGCATCCTTGTCCAAAAATTGAAGAATTTATCAGAAAATGGTTTGAAGGCTTGAAACGTTTATTAGTGAGCAGAATGCGTTGGATATTTTTGATGATTCATCCCGAATGTTTAACGGGGATGAAACTAGTTTTAAGTTAATTTAATTATTATTATTGGAACTTCATTTGTTTCTATATTTATGATTTGTATGATTTCGTATCGCTTTGTAAGCCAAATTATATCTGATAATTATAAATTAACAAATAACACCAAAGTAAGATGTAAATATTCTGACAACACATAGTTAAATGGAACGGGGAAAGTTTTGGCACCCAAGAGGTATCGAAATGTGTATTCTGTCCAGAAAGGGAACGAAAAGGAAATGATAACAGTGCTGTTGGTCTTTTCAGCAAATGGCAAAACAGTGGTACCAAAAGTTGTCTTTCCATATTTACGTCCACCTAAGTACGTACGGCGTTTTTAAACCACTAAAAGCTGAATGGAAAACAGTGAGGGAACGGCAAATTAATTTTAAAAATAATAACAAAATTATAAGACAACGTTTTGCCCACTTCTTCAAATTATTCTTTCAAAAATAAACATGGTGGATTCCATTAAAAATAGTTTTCGAAAATGTGGCTTACATCCTCGTAATATTGGCAATGTTGACTACACCAAATGTGTAAAAAACCAATTGCAGTTATTGATCGCTCAGTATAAAAGTGATAAAGGATTTAGAGAAACAGATTTTGATGTAGCCTTAAACACAAGGTTGTTGCGGGGCCCTTACAAAGGGGTGACAAATGTCAAAATGCGCCCCTGTATGATTCATTTTTGGTTAGAGCGCTCTTGCGCAGAATTAGAATTTTGCAACGTATATGTGGTTGAGAAATTGCTGTTATGTCTATGCGCATGTGGCTTTATTAATACCAAAGCCCATGATCGTTCTTAGGAAGTCCACCTTGTCAATTGCAAATGGTCAAATTGCAGTGGAACCTCTGACCAAGAGTAATAAATAAACCGGCGGTGAGTCAAACCGCATAGATTATACTAGACTCAAGATCTGGAAAGAGGGAGGAATAGTATTAATGAGGTTTTAAAAATAATGGAACGATACGAATTAGTTACCCAAAAATATTCCTGTGTTTTTCTGATGTTTCCGATGTGCATGTGCTGTATGAAATTTATGTGAACAAGAAAATAATAAAAGCGATTTGACAGTACCTATGTACCATGGTATACAAATGCTGTGTGCTGTGAAACGGTTACTCTAGAACACAGTGGGTGGGAATGAAGAAGTTAATTTTTTTACTGAAGTTTTTGTTTTTGGACGTCAGGTTCGAACGATACTCCGAAATGTTGATAGACTATGGTATATTATATAAGCGAAAAGAGACGGGCATCTAAGGTAGTAATAGATAAAGATAAGCATAATAATTAGGACAGGGATCATTAGAGTGTGTTTGGAAAAGAATAAAGAGGGAAAATTTTGGTATAAAAGGAGTTTCATTCGGCCATTTTAAGAAGAAAAGAAAAGAAAAAAAGTTGAAGTGTACAAACAAAGTTAAAAGAAAAAGTTGAGTCGCGAAGAATTTGTTTTGATTAAATTTAAAAATAAAAATAAAAAAATTAAGCAATTTCTCTGGTACAAACCAAAAAAATAAAAGGAAACCATCTAAAAAAAAAATACAGCAAAAATAAGGCCAGGAGTTTGGGTTTTATTGAGGACGTCACCCGAAGAAAAATATCCCAAGGGATCTGGTAGAAGTTGCTAGAGAAGCAGATTGGACTACCCGTGGATATTCCGTGCAGGAGTCTCAATTAACTGCTGGGGGACCTGAAAAGATAATCACTGGGAAGAAAAAAAGACAACCGTACACAGCGAACAAAAGAACTTACCAGGTAACCTTAAAATTTTTCAATAAGTAATCCAGCCTTGGAATTTGAAACTGAATGAGAAAAGAAGGCAACAGACTTACAAAATAGCCAAAAGAGGATTTCTGTGACATCAAATGCTACTCACTGTGCAAACAAATTTTTTTTGCGTAAAAAGTACATTTAATTTGCTTTATTTGATAAATACCACCATTTTTGGTATGCACATATATAAGTATGTGTATTTAAGTGTTCTAACATTATACTTTTGTAGGGACGTCAAGTGCTTTCTCTCTTTGTTATTTATTATGAATTGTGAAAGGGCTAATATAAATAACCACATACAAAAATTTTTTTAACCCATTTCGCCTCGAGACTAAATTTTTATTTTAATTTTTTGTAAAAATATTTTTTTAAGTTTATAAGAAACCACTGATTTCATTATTCTGGTCAAAAATTTTTTCCGAATTTTCGTTTTCCCAGAAAAGCCTGTTCGAAATTTCGAACACTGGCGCTTATCCTATAAGTTAGCTTCGTATGCAAGTAAACATTTGGATTTATTTGCTATTTATTGATTTATTTTATTATTTTTTAATCAAATGGTACAAAAGTTTTCGAAATGTTGTTAAAATTGTATTTGATTAAATTTATATTACTATTTGAGATAAAACGTAAAATAAAAGGAAACAGCTGAAAGAGAAGTTTCAAGAAAATTCTATTATTCATGTTTTTGCTTGAAACATTTTGTATGCACATGAACATTACATTTGTCGCACATATATATTGTGGGCTTACCACAACCTTTCAATTGACAACGACGATATTTTCCCTCGGGATTTCTTATTATAACGTGTTTTCCCTGAATTTTTGGAAGATTTTATGGTCGATATTCCTTATCGTTGACATCATCATCATCGGTAGTTTCTTTCTTTTCAGCCAGAAGAAGAGCTTCTGTTACAAATATTTTGAATTCTTTTTGACTCAGAGGTTTCTGAACTTTGTATTCTGCAATCATGCAATGCAATTTCCAAGCATTCACAACTGCCGAATTCAAAGAAGTGCACCACAAAGGCCAAAACCATTTCTTTCCACGTATATTGATTCGGTAGTTCTGGATTGCATTGTGATGCAAATCTACACCTCCCATGCCCTTGTTATAATTATGTAACATGGCTGGCTGACCATACATAACGTATTTGCCAGCTTCCGGGTTCTTTTTTGATGTCGATGCTTTTTTCCAACGTTGGACATTGTGTAAAGGCAAGACCTGATCAAAATTTGTTGCCATCGTCACCTCTTTGTTGTCCTGCCACCTACATACCAATATTTTTTGTGTGGCATCAAATATATAATCATAATCACCTCTTGGCAATTTTGTACCGGTTTTTAATTCAGCAGACCCACCAGCAAGTCGATTGGAACGAACGGTTCCCGAAGCAACAAACAAAGTAAATGGTATGATGTGAAAAAATTGTCAAAATAAACTTCATGTCGCATTGGATGTTCTACATTGGAAAGCAATCGCATAACAACATCAGCTCCCAACCCAACAGCATTGTTATATTGGTCAGTAGATCCACAGTATGGTATAAAAGAATATAGATAACCTGTATACAAAGAAAATAATATATATACAAAAATAAAGTTGTTATCACAGAATGAAAGCCTTATTACCTGAAGAAGAGCATAGACACCATAATTTATAACCAAACGAATTGGTTTACCTCTAATGAACATTTTACAACTGTATCTCCCAAAATATGGAACCATTTGTTCATCTTTAGACAACATTTCGTCCCAAACACCAAATTGAAGAAATTTGCGATTTAGAATATCGAATAGAGGGCGCAGCTAAAAAATAAGAATATAAATAAATTTCATAATATATATGTATATACATATCATCGAATAATGTGTTTTTGTATTTTTCAATAGTTGTGATTGTTACACATACCTTAGCCATTTTATCACCTTTGTCTAAATCATTATTGTTGCTAAAATGTATAAATGATTTTATATGCGAAAATGTTGACCGACTCATGGTCTGTTTCACCATTGGGACTGCCAATGATGGCTTTGAGGACCAATAATCAGGAACAGAAGGCAGAGTGTGATATCCTGATAATAATAAAATACCAATGAAGCGTTTAAGCATCACCTCATCCAAATGAAATTCGGTGTTATTTTGTCCCGCATATCTATTTGTTTCTTCAATAATATGGTAAAAGACTTCGTCATCATAAAATAGTTGAAACAATTGCAATGGAGAATTGTTGATCAATCTTGAGCAAATGTTTTCTTTCAATTCAGCCAATGTTGCTGGATTTGGAGCAATGTCAAAATGATATTCCTTTTGATTTCTTTTTGTCCATTTCGGTTTTTCAAAAGAACTGAGGGGCTTGTGTGTAAATCTTGACATCTTCGATGTTGAAGATCGCGCCTCTTCTTCAAATTCAGGATGGCCACTGTCTTCAATTTCATTTCTTTCAGTTTCAATTTCAACGAAACCGGCAACCTCGTTTAATGGATTTGGGTCTACGTTTAACGCTATTTCATCATCATTGATTGTCTCTTCATCTGAACATTCATCAACTTGATCAGGAGGAAGTATATTTACACAATTGATATCCCCGTCATCATCACTACAGTTGTCCATTATTTCTTCCAACTCCTTCATAGACAAAATCTTTTTACGTGTAGTCATACTTACCTATGCAAAGGACACATCAATAATAAAAAACATTATAAAACCAACCAAAAGTCGAAATTCACTATTAACTTGTACATAATAAAGAAAATTTATTATTTGACATATTGTCAGAAGTGTACATAAAATAATTGAAATTTAGCATGTCTATATACGTATTTCATTGGCGCTTGAATACGTATATAGACATGCTAAACTACCAGCAAATAAATTTCAATTATTTCTTGTACATAATATATGAAATATTTACCCCTTCTTTAAAAAAATTTACTATAAAATGTAAAACCACTCGATAAAAGAGAAATATAATAAAGAAGAGTCTTTTCACAAATAATGCGAGCCAAATATAACAGAAAGAATAAACAATATCATTAAAGTGTCACCATCGCTCAGCAACTATAAGATAAGCGCCAGCGTTCAAAATTTCGAACAGTCATGTTTACACATATGTCAAGTCAAGCATCTAAATGCAAATCATAGTTTTTATTTTTTATTATATAGTTACATTCATTGGCAGTATTTTTTCACGATTATTTTTTAAATTTAATTTTTTATATTTTTCTTAATAATTAATTTAAAAAGTGTCTAAAAATATGGGATGCAGAAATTTGCTGCTAGCATCGTAGAGGATATAGGTTTTTATTTGCTAAGACGTGAGACTTAACATTGATAACAAAATTTAAATGAAATTGAACCTTTTTCATATTAAAAAATTGTTGGGAAAAAAGGTGATATCTAGTGTTCGAAAAATCGAACAACGGAGCGAAATGGGTTAAAGAAACATTTTTATTTTTGTTGAGACCGAAAATGTGTTATGAATGTTAACTCATCTTAGTTAGTTCATAAAATTTTTATTGACTGCATTTAGTATCATAGTCAAATAAATCGTTTAAGAGAGCTCTTTTAGGCAGATAGTTCAGGTACAAGAGTCAGCCTGTGAACTACGACCACAAATTATACAGGAAACAAAAATTTGATTTAGATGAGGAAATAATCATAGACAGGAAGAAAAAAAGTTCAATCTAGATAGAGATAATTGCATCAAAGAAACAAGTGTGGGTTATTGATGTCAGTTCATTGTTATTCAAATTTTGTATTTATGTGTGTATTTAGTGTTTATTTAAGGACTTTACTGTAAGACATATTTTCTTTAAAAGGAATTAGAATTGAAAAAGATTAAACAAACGAAAGATTATTCATTTATTTATATATACATATATATGTATGCTATAATTTCCTGAAATCAGGGTTCGCTTTATTACAAATTTATTTCAAAAGAAAAATTTGTAAAACGTGAAAGTTAGATATTAGTTATAAGAAAAAAAAAACAAATATTGTTAGGATTAAGCAGACATTTAAAATAAATTATGTTTTGAAAGTTAAGTTGTAAAAATGAAAATTATGGCTTGCTAAATTGTAGAACGTGTGGTTGTTAAAGTGAGGTAAGTGTGGTGTGTGCGTATAAAAAGGGGTCCCTCAATATTAGTTCGTTAGATTCAGGTGACCATGGTAGGGTTAGGGCGACTGGAGGATAACAGCTACCTCCCGTTCAGAATATGTTGGTTTGTGAGTAATGGTAGAGTTCCCCATACAATTATTGGTACGTGCTTTAGGGCTAGAGGTGCGGGACAAATGCAGACCCATCTGAGATGACGCTAGCCAACCGAGCGCTCCCTCTAGTGCCACACAAGGTTCACGTAACAATATGGCGCCCAAATGGAAGCATTTGAGCGTACTGAAGGGTACATCAGAAAAGTTGTGTTTTCGTGTGTATAAGAGCTAAACACGTATATAGACCACTAGAAAAAGAAAATAACCCAAAATACCCTTTGAAATCTTTTAGAAGAACTGGTCCAAGTTTGACGTAGCCGTTCGAGGAGTTGACTCGAAGTCAGTTGTACGCAAGTTTGGTATCAATAACCCTAATAGAGGAAAAATAAATTATAAAAAAACTAAAATTCACGAGGTAATTGTAAGTTCACAGGAGTTCATTTTTTTTACCCTAGGCGTACACAATGTTCCTCACTTTTAAAATAGTTTGATTTTTTTAGAATCTCTAATAAGAAAATGTACTTACTATATGATAGCCGCTCAATGATGTTCTTTGAGGTCAGTAGTATCAAAAAGTAGTAATATTTTCTCCTTATAAGAGTAATAATTTATAAGTAGCGGATTAGAGCTATAGCATAATTTCTGTTACATTTTTATTTTTTTTTTTGTTTTCCACATATTCGAACGCTCTGTATAGAGAGTCAAGTTTGAAAGCAAACAGCAACACACGCACCACCACTGCTTAAAACAACCACTATGAGAATTTGAAAAGAAAATTAACCACTTTATATATTCGTAACTGGAAATAAAAAAACAAATTTGATCGTTAATCAGTAGTGCATTTTTACATATTTAGACATATATCGTTTTTTAAGTTATTCAAGGAATAGAGCTCAGGGGTAGTTAGTAAAATAACTAGGTCACAGAATAAAAGCATAGAAAATAGTCAATTAAAATTTGATGCAAATAGAACGTCCTTGGAAAGAATAAATAAAAAAAGATCGAAACCGTCAGGAAGCGAACTTAATCTATCGGTACTACCTACAGAACCTAAAGTTTCAAAATTAAATAAATTCTGCGCTGAAATGGCTGAGAAAAATATAAATAATGTTGGGCAAGTGGTAGACTTGTCTGATACGATTATTACATCGGGTCCAATACACGCAAGCCATGAAAATAATATTATTAGACAGGAAATGCCAAACAATAATTTCAACTCGGCAGAAAATGTGTCAGAGGATGTGAGAGAATTAGTAACTGATGAGGCATTAAATGTAAAAAGAAATTTATAAGATAAACTTCAACAAATGGTCAACAGAGATATGGAAGGAGTAAAGAAAAGTATTGGCGACCTAACAAAAGCCTTACAGGACATAGCTAGAGGGGTTCCACTGAATAATATCACAATTAGGGAACAAAATAGCACAGATATTGGAATAAGTAACAGCGTGAATCCACGAGACACATCGGCAAGAGGCTTAATTACAACTCCGAACTCCACAGCAAGCAATAACTTTGTTCAAAATGGTCATGGACCAAATAGTCAGGCTGTTAATAATGTAGATTTAAGCACCAACAATAATAACAATCAATTACCTGGAACTTATAGGACCTCAGCACCCCCTATAACATTCGACAATAGGTTTGGACAGAATTATAACCACATAAACCGTAACATTCCTAACCCAAATTATTCATCTCGACAGGAAAATTCGTTCGATCCATATAATACTCAAAATGCTAACGATAAAATTTGGATCAGGGTTGATAAATTTAATATTGTTTTCAATGGAGACACGACAGCAATGCCAATTGAAGATTTTATTTTTAGACTCGAACATTTGCAAGCCCATTATAATATCTCCTGGGGGGAAGTGTTAAGGGATTTCCACTTATTAGTGTCTGGCACAGCTAGAGAATGGTATTAGTGGTTTCTCAGGAATCATTGCGTATCTGATTGGCAAAGTCTACGTGCAGCTCTTTTAAGTCGATATCAAATCGTGCGATCAAGTTTTGAATGCATGAGAGATCTGGTTGAAAGAAGACAAAACGTAAATGAGTCTATTGATGCATATTTCCATATTATGTGTGAGTTGCGTTCCAGATTAGTACAACAAATACCTGAGTATGACATGATTCGTATTTTGAAAAGAAACATAAAAGATAGTGTTAGGAGAATTGTATACCGAATGGTGATTAATTCAGTAGAGCAACTACGTATAGAATGTAATGAAGCAGAAAAGACTTTTATGGGAAGAGATATAAGTAGTCAACAACAAACAGTGCGTCCATCAAGACATATAAGTGAGGTTTATGTTGAGCAAGAGGATAAAGAAAATACAGAGGAGATAGCAGCGATACGTGCAATACAGCAACAAAAATCACAATTAATATGCTGGAATTGTAAAACACCAGGCCATGTGTTCATGGAATGTCCATCGACTGAAAGGTCACTGTTTTGTTACCGTTGTGGGAAACCAAATGTGATAACACCAAAATGTCCAGTATGCCAAACGGAAAGCCAGAAGAAAGGCGAGAGAGTGTCAGGGGACTCTCGTCTGAGTGTAAACCCTGTTCAGATAACTCATTAATAAAATTTAAACCACCAGAATATTCAACAAACAATAAAACAATTGCCCAAAAATTCATAATGGCTAATGACAAAAACTATTTACCAAAAATTAGACATCATTTACCATTTGAGGTCAGCAAAAAGAACTATGAAGAAATAAGGGAACGTATTTTTAATAGGAATTCAACAGAAAAACAAATTTCAAGACATGTAGCAAAGATTCGGGAGAAGTTTCAAAAACGAAGAGAATGGAGAAGTTATCTTATAGAATCTATTTTTAGGGCCGGAAAAGAAAACGATCCTAGAGTATTCGCAGAAGTATTAGTAGCAGGTGAACCCATAAGGAGATTGTTAGATACAGGCGCGTGTAGTAGTATTCTAGGGAGAGATTGTAGAGAACTAATGAATAAATTAGACCTGAGTATTCTACCTATGGCGACCATTGTGAAAACTGCCAGAAGTCAGCAGCATCGAATACTAGGTAAAATAAAATAACCCATACGATACAAAGATCAAGAGCATCTCATACTGTTGTATCTTTGCCCCGACCTGAAACAAGTTCTCTATTTAGGCATTGATTTTTGAAGGCAATTTGGCTTGGCACCTGAAATAGTGAATGTTAATGAAATAGATACGCTAAATATGGAAAAAGTCATAGCTAACGATGTTGAGTACAGGTTAAGGCCGCACGATCTAACTAAAGAGCAAAAGGAGCAGTTAGATAATGTAACAGCTAAGTTTTATACATTTGAAGAAAACGGTCTGGGCCATACCACATTAGAAAAACATAGCATAAAATTAGTGGAGGGCGTGGAACCATTTAAAGAAAGGTATTATCCAATATCTCCGGCGATACAAGAAGTAACATACGAAAAGGTAGATAAGATGTTGAGTTTAGGTGTTATCGAAGAAAGCAATAGCCCGTGCAATAATAGAATAACAATTGTAAGAAAGCCTGGAAAGAACAGATTTTGTTTAGACGCTAGAAAACTTAATAAATTGACTGTCAAGGACGCATATCCCCTACAAAATATTGATGGCATACTTAGTAGGATTGATGGAACCTACTACATCACTAGTGTGGATTTGAAATTCGCGTTTTGGCAGATCGAACTGGACGAAAACAGCAAACCATATACGGCTTTTACTGTCGCTAGCCGCCCACTTTATCAATTTAGGGTAATACCATTCGGGCTCTGCAACGAGGCACAGAGACTTTGTAGATTAATGGACCGAGTTATACCGCAACGCCTGAAAGAAAACGTTTTTATCTATCTGGACGATCTCTTAGTTATTTCTAGCACCTTCGAAAGACATTTACAGCTTTTGGAAGAAGTCGCGAATTGTCTGAGAAAAGCAAACCTTACCATAGGTATAAAAAATCAAAATTTTGTTTTCAAGAACTTAAGTATTTAGGCTTTATCATTGGAGGAGGGGTACTAAAAACTGATTCTGATAAGATTCAGGCTATCAAAAATATCAATATACCTAAAAATACAAGAGAGGTGAGAAGTTTTCTCGGTACCGCTGGCTGGTACCGGCGTTTTACTAAAGATTTTGCCACCATATCCGCTCCTTTAACAGACACGTTAAAAAAATCGAAAACTTTCCGAGTGACTGCAGAGGCAATTGAATCGTTTGAACTACTCAAGAGAGCACTTACCACGGCACCTGTGTTAAAGCATGCCAATTTTAAGAAAAGGTTCTATATTCAATGTGACGCTTCAGAATTAGATTTTGAGACAGTAGAATTTGAAAGCGAGGAGTATATACAATTAATTAAAAACATTGAACAAAACCAAGATAAGCTACCGGACTTAAAAATAGTTGATGGTCTAATATTTAAAAGAACAACATTTGACCAGGTAGAGGAAGAAGAAATTCAATGGAAACTTTGGATTCCAACTAATATAACTTCAGCAACTATTGAAAAAGCACACGCATCGAATACGACTGCACATGGAGGCATAGCAAAAACTTTAGAAAGAGTATAGAATGTAATGAAGCAGAAAAGACTTTTATGGGAAGAGATATAAGTAGTCAACAACAAACAGTGCGTCCATCAAGACATATAAGTGAGGTTTATGTTGAGCAAGAGGATAAAGAAAATACAGAGGAGATAGCAGCGATACGTGCAATACAGCAACAAAAATCACAATTAATATGCTGGAATTGTAAAACACCAGGCCATGTGTTCATGGAATGTCCATCGACTGAAAGGTCACTGTTTTGTTACCGTTGTGGGAAACCAAATGTGATAACACCAAAATGTCCAGTATGCCAAACGGAAAGCCAGAAGAAAGGCGAGAGAGTGTCAGGGGACTCTCGTCTGAGTGTAAACCCTGTTCAGATAACTCATTAATAAAATTTAAACCACCAGAATATTCAACAAACAATAAAACAATTGCCCAAAAATTCATAATGGCTAATGACAAAAACTATTTACCAAAAATTAGACATCATTTACCATTTGAGGTCAGCAAAAAGAACTATGAAGAAATAAGGGAACGTATTTTTAATAGGAATTCAACAGAAAAACAAATTTCAAGACATGTAGCAAAGATTCGGGAGAAGTTTCAAAAACGAAGAGAATGGAGAAGTTATCTTATAGAATCTATTTTTAGGGCCGGAAAAGAAAACGATCCTAGAGTATTCGCAGAAGTATTAGTAGCAGGTGAACCCATAAGGAGATTGTTAGATACAGGCGCGTGTAGTAGTATTCTAGGGAGAGATTGTAGAGAACTAATGAATAAATTAGACCTGAGTATTCTACCTATGGCGACCATTGTGAAAACTGCCAGAGGTCAGCAGCATCGAATACTAGGTAAAATAATATAACCCATACGATACAAAGATCAAGAGCATCTCATACTGTTGTATCTTTGCCCCGACCTGAAACAAGTTCTCTATTTAGGCATTGATTTTTGAAGGCAATTTGGCTTGGCACCTGAAATAGTGAATGTTAATGAAATAGATACGCTAAATATGGAAAAAGTCATAGCTAACGATGTTGAGTACAGGTTAAGGCCGCACGATCTAACTAAAGAGCAAAAGGAGCAGTTAGATAATGTAACAGCTAAGTTTTATACATTTGAAGAAAACGGTCTGGGCCATACCACATTAGAAAAACATAGCATAAAATTAGTGGAGGGCGTGGAACCATTTAAAGAAAGGTATTATCCAATATCTCCGGCGATACAAGAAGTAACATACGAAAAGGTAGATAAGATGTTGAGTTTAGGTGTTATCGAAGAAAGCAATAGCCCGTGCAATAATAGAATAACAATTGTAAGAAAGCCTGGAAAGAACAGATTTTGTTTAGACGCTAGAAAACTTAATAAATTGACTGTCAAGGACGCATATCCCCTACAAAATATTGATGGCATACTTAGTAGGATTGATGGAACCTACTACATCACTAGTGTGGATTTGAAATTCGCGTTTTGGCAGATCGAACTGGACGAAAACAGCAAACCATATACGGCTTTTACTGTCGCTAGCCGCCCACTTTATCAATTTAGGGTAATACCATTCGGGCTCTGCAACGAGGCACAGAGACTTTGTAGATTAATGGACCGAGTTATACCGCAACGCCTGAAAGAAAACGTTTTTATCTATCTGGACGATCTCTTAGTTATTTCTAGCACCTTCGAAAGACATTTACAGCTTTTGGAAGAAGTCGCGAATTGTCTGAGAAAAGCAAACCTTACCATAGGTATAAAAAATCAAAATTTTGTTTTCAAGAACTTAAGTATTTAGGCTTTATCATTGGAGGAGGGGTACTAAAAACTGATTCTGATAAGATTCAGGCTATCAAAAATATCAATATACCTAAAAATACAAGAGAGGTGAGAAGTTTTCTCGGTACCGCTGGCTGGTACCGGCGTTTTACTAAAGATTTTGCCACCATATCCGCTCCTTTAACAGACACGTTAAAAAAATCGAAAACTTTCCGAGTGACTGCAGAGGCCATTGAATCGTTTGAACTACTCAAGAGAGCACTTACCACGGCACCTGTGTTAAAGCATGCCAATTTTAAGAAAAGGTTCTATATTCAATGTGACGCTTCAGAATTAGATTTTGAGACAGTAGAATTTGAAAGCGAGGAGTATATACAATTAATTAAAAACATTGAACAAAACCAAGATAAGCTACCGGACTTAAAAATAGTTGATGGTCTAATATTTAAAAGAACAACATTTGACCAGGTAGAGGAAGAAGAAATTCAATGGAAACTTTGGATTCCAACTAATATAACTTCAGCAACTATTGAAAAAGCACACGCATCGAATACGACTGCACATGGAGGCATAGCAAAAACTTTAGAAAGAGTGAAAAGATATTATTATTGGCCTAAGATGACCACGCAGGTTAGAAACTACGTTAGACAATGTCAAACTTGCAAGGAAACGAAACCTTCCAACCAAAATCTCATGCCAGGAATAGGGGAAGAAGTTGTAACTGAACGACCGTTTCAGAAATTGTATATTGATGTTCTGGAGAAATACCCCAGATCGAAAAATGGAAATTGTTATGTTTTTATAGTGGTGGATCATTTCACCAAATTCATATTTTTAAAAGCTATGAAGGAAGCCACAACCAACAATGTAATAAAATTTCTAGTGCACGAAATATTTCACAAATTTGGAGTACCAGAGGTAATCCATAGTGATAATGGCGTTCAATTCACAGCAAAAACGTTTCAAAATATGATGGAGGGTTATAAAATTAAACATTTAAGAACCGCTATTCACTCGCCACAGTCCAATGCCTCGGAAAGGGTAAACCAATCCGTGTTAGCAGCGATTAGAGCATATCTTGAGCAAGATCATAGGGAATGGGTTATGTATTTGTGCGAAATCGGGTGCTCGTTACGAACATCGATTCATTCCGCCACTGGAGTCACACCATTTTTTGCATTGTTCGGATTCCATATGTTTTCCAGTGGAACCGATTATAAATTAGCTAGAAAATTACAGTCGCTAATAGATCATAAAATTATTCAGTTAAACGGAAAAGAAAAACTAGACCTCATCCGTGAAAAAATTAAAGATAACATGCACGCAGCTTACGAAAGAAGCGCGGAAAAATATAATAGGAGGGCCAGAATAATTAAATTCATCTCCGGTCAAGAAGTCTATAGAAGGAACGTAGTGTTGAGTGATTTTGGGAAAAATATAAACGCTAAGTTCGCAAAAAAAATCGTAAAATGTAGAATCCTCAGACCAGTGGGCAATAACGTGTATGAATTGGAATCACTGGATGGTAATCCAATCGGCATATATCATGTTAAGGACATAAAAGTATAAAAAAAGGCAATAATAGGGACTAGAATCTGTAATATATTATATAGTGCAATATTAGGATTAGACAAATTATATACCTGACAATTAAAATTTTATTGTTCAATGTAGTGTATTCGTCCCATTCTTTTCATTGTCAC
Source organism: Tachina grossa (assembly GCA_949987645.1). NCBI lineage: Eukaryota > Metazoa > Arthropoda > Insecta > Diptera > Tachinidae > Tachina > Tachina grossa. Next base: position 120,984,071 of record OX465274.1, on the reverse strand, counting down.
TATGTACCTGATTAGATTTTAGACCATATTTAGTTTTTTTTATACGTACCCAGGGATAAAGCATTTGTTGTTATTTAGGCAGTTACGAGTCGAACACAGACCAGTAGAATGTTGTTCAGTAAATAGATGAGAGCACCTATGGAAAGATAAACAATACACCAAGTAAAATCGTTGAATTATAAAAACGTATATTCAAATATATTTCCCTAATATTAAGTCTCAGATATGAGAAACTCACGCTGCAAATAGTTGCTTGATCAGATGTGCAAAAAGCGGAAGAAATGTCGAATGCCCGGCTAAAGATATCTCAGGGTGTGGGAGTTCCCCACGTGACTACAAATCATATCAAGTCCACCGCACACCATTTTGAACGTCGGTTCCTTGTTAGCAATGGAGTTTTGTTGCGGGGCCCTTGCAAAGGGGTGACAAATGTCAAAATGCGCCCCAGTATGATTCATTTTTGGTTAGAGCGCTCTTGCGCAGAATTAGAATTTTGCAACGTATATGTGGTTGAGAAATTGCTGTTATGTCTATGCGCATGTGGCTTTATTAATACCAAAGCCCATGATCGTTCTTAGGAAGTCCATCTTGTCAATTGCAAATGGTCAAATTGCAGTGGAACCTCTGACCAAGAGTAATAAATAAACCGGCGGTGAGTCAAACCGCATAGATTATACTAGACTCAAGATCTGGAAAGAGGGAGGAATAGTATTAATGAGGTTTTAAAAATAATGGAACGATACGAATTAGTTACCCAAAAATATTCCTGTGTTTTTCTGATGTTTCCGATGTGCATGTGCTGTATGAAATTTATGTGAACAAGAAAATAATAAAAGCGATTTGACAGTAGCTATGTACCATGGTATACAAATGCTGTGTGCTGTGAAACGGTTACTCTAGAACACAGTGGGTGGGAATGAAGAAGTTAATTTTTTTACTGAAGTTTTTGTTTTTGGACGTCAGGTTCGAACGATACTCCGAAATGTTGATAGACTATGGTATATTATATAAGCGAAAAGAGACGGGCATCTAAGGTAGTAATAGATAAAGATAAGCATAATAATTAGGACAGGGATCATTAGAGTGTGTTTGGAAAAGAATAAAGAGGGAAAATTTTGGTATAAAAGGAGTTTCATTCGGCCATTTTAAGAAGAAAAGAAAAGAAAAAAAGTTGAAGTGTACAGACAAAGTTAAAAGAAAAAGTTGAGTCGCGAAGAATTTGTTTTGATTAAATTTAAAAATAAAAATAAAAAAATTAAGCAATTTCTCTGGTACAAACCAAAAAAATAAAAGGAAACCATCTAAAAAAAAAAATACAGCAAAAATAAGGCCAGGAGTTTGGGTTTTATTGAGGACGTCACCCGAAGAAAAATATCCCAAGGGATCTGGTAGAAGTTGCTAGAGAAGCAGATTGGACTACCCGTGGATATTCCGTGCAGGAGTCTCAATTAACTGCTGGGGGACCTGAAAAGATAATCACTGGGAAGAAAAAAAGACAACCGTACACAGCGAACAAAAGAACTTACCAGGTAACCTTAAAATTTTTCAATAAGTAATCCAGCCTTGGAATTTGAAACTGAATGAGAAAAGAAGGCAACAGACTTACAAAATAGCCAAAAGAGGATTTCTGTGACATCAAATGCTACTCACTGTGCAAACAAATTTTTTTTGCGTAAAAAGTACATTTAATTTGCTTTATTTGATAAATACCACCATTTTTGGTATGCACATATATAAGTATGTGTATTTAAGTGTTCTAACATTATACTTTTGTAGGGACGTCAAGTGCTTTCTCTCTTTGTTATTTATTATGAATTGTGAAAGGGCTAATATAAATAACCACATACAAAATTTTTTTTAACCCATTTCGCCTCGAGACTAAATTTTTATTTTAATTTTTTGTAAAAATATTTTTTTAAGTTTATAAGAAACCACTGATTTCATTATTCTGGTCAAAAATTTTTTCCGAATTTTCGTTTTCCCAGAAAAGCCTGTTCGAAATTTCGAACACTGGCGCTTATCCTATAAGTTAGCTTCGTATGCAAGTAAACATTTGGATTTATTTGCTATTTATTGATTTATTTTATTATTTTTTAATCAAATGGTACAAAAGTTTTCGAAATGTTGTTAAAATTGTATTTGATTAAATTTATATTACTATTTGAGATAAAACGTAAAATAAAAGGAAACAGCTGAAAGAGAAGTTTCAAGAAAATTCTATTATTCATGTTTTTGCTTGAAACATTTTGTATGCACATGAACATTACATTTGTCGCACATATATATTGTGGGCTTACCACAACCTTTCAATTGACAACGACGATATTTTCCCTCGGGATTTCTTATTATAACGTGTTTTCCCTGAATTTTTGGAAGATTTTATGGTCGATATTCCTTATCGTTGACATCATCATCATCGGTAGTTTCTTTCTTTTCAGCCAGAAGAAGAGCTGCTGTTACAAATATTTTGAATTCTTTTTGACTCAGAGGTTTCTGAACTTTGTATTCTGCAATCATGCAATGCAATTTCCAAGCATTCACAACTGCCGAATTCAAAGAAGTGCACCACAAAGGCCAAAACCATTTCTTTCCACGTATATTGATTCGGTAGTTCTGGATTGCATTGTGATGCAAATCTACACCTCCCATGCCCTTGTTATAATTATGTAACATGGCTGGCTGACCATACATAACGTATTTGCCAGCTTCCGGGTTCTTTTTTGATGTCGATGCTTTTTTCCAACGTTGGACATTGTGTAAAGGCAAGACCTGATCAAAATTTGTTGCCATCGTCACCTCTTTGTTGTCCTGCCACCTACATACCAATATTTTTTGTGTGGCATCAAATATATAATCATAATCACCTCTTGGCAATTTTGTACCGGTTTTTAATTCAGCAGACCCACCAGCAAGTCGATTGGAACGAACGGTTCCCGAAGCAACAAACAAAGTAAATGGTATGATGTGAAAAAATTGTCAAAATAAACTTCATGTCGCATTGGATGTTCTACATTGGAAAGCAATCGCATAACAACATCAGCTCCCAACCCAACAGCATTGTTATATTGGTCAGTAGATCCACAGTATGGTATAAAAGAATATAGATAACCTGTATACAAAGAAAATAATATATATACAAAAATAAAGTTGTTATCACAGAATGAAAGCCTTATTACCTGAAGAAGAGCATAGACACCATAATTTATAACCAAACGAATTGGTTTACCTCTAATGAACATTTTACAACTGTATCTCCCAAAATATGGAACCATTTGTTCATCTTTAGACAACATTTCGTCCCAAACACCAAATTGAAGAAATTTGCGATTTAGAATATCGAATAGAGGGCGCAGCTAAAAAATAAGAATATAAATAAATTTCATAATATATATGTATATACATATCATCGAATAATGTGTTTTTGTATTTTTCAATAGTTGTGATTGTTACACATACCTTAGCCATTTTATCACCTTTGTCTAAATCATTATTGTTGCTAAAATGTATAAATGATTTTATATGCGAAAATGTTGACCGACTCATGGTCTGTTTCACCATTGGGACTGCCAATGATGGCTTTGAGGACCAATAATCAGGAACAGAAGGCAGAGTGTGATATCCTGATAATAATAAAATACCAATGAAGCGTTTAAGCATCACCTCATCCAAATGAAATTCGGTGTTATTTTGTCCCGCATATCTATTTGTTTCTTCAATAATATGGTAAAAGACTTCGTCATCATAAAATAGTTGAAACAATTGCAATGGAGAATTGTTGATCAATCTTGAGCAAATGTTTTCTTTCAATTCAGCCAATGTTGCTGGATTTGGAGCAATGTCAAAATGATATTCCTTTTGATTTCTTTTTGTTCATTTCGGTTTTTCAAAAGAACTGAGGGGCTTGTGTGTAAATCTTGACATCTTCGATGTTGAAGATCGCGCCTCTTCTTCAAATTCAGGATGGCCACTGTCTTCAATTTCATTTCTTTCAGTTTCAATTTCAACGAAACCGGCAACCTCGTTTAATGGATTTGGGTCTACGTTTAACGCTATTTCATCATCATTGATTGTCTCTTCATCTGAACATTCATCAACTTGATCAGGAGGAAGTATATTTACACAATTGATATCCCCGTCATCATCACTACAGTTGTCCATTATTTCTTCCAACTCCTTCATAGACAAAATCTTTTTACGTGTAGTCATACTTACCTATGCAAAGGACACATCAATAATAAAAAACATTATAAAACCAACCAAAAGTCGAAATTCACTATTAACTTGTACATAATAAAGAAAATTTATTATTTGACATATTGTCAGAAGTGTACATAAAATAATTGAAATTTAGCATGTCTATATACGTATTTCATTGGCGCTTGAATACGTATATAGACATGCTAAACTACCAGCAAATAAATTTCAATTATTTCTTGTACATAATATATGAAATATTTACCCCTTCTTTAAAAAAATTTACTATAAAATGTAAAACCACTCGATAAAAGAGAAATATAATAAAGAAGAGTCTTTTCACAAATAATGCGAGCCAAATATAACAGAAAGAATAAACAATATCATTAAAGTGTCACCATCGCTCAGCAACTATAAGATAAGCGCCAGCGTTCAAAATTTCGAACAGTCATGTTTACACATATGTTAAGTCAAGCATCTAAATGCAAATCATAGTTTTTATTTTTTATTATATAGTTACATTCATTGGCAGTATTTTTTCACGATTATTTTTTAAATTTAATTTTTTATATTTTTCTTAATAATTAATTTAAAAAGTGTCTAAAAATATGGGATGCAGAAATTTGCTGCTAGCATCGTAGAGGATATAGGTTTTTATTTGCTAAGACGTGAGACTTAACATTGATAACAAAATTTAAATGAAATTGAACCTTTTTCATATTAAAAAATTGTTGGGAAAAAAGGTGATATCTAGTGTTCGAAAAATCGAACAACGGAGCGAAATGGGTTAAAGAAACATTTTTATTTTTGTTGAGACCGAAAATGTGTTATGAATGTTAACTCATCTTAGTTAGTTCATAAAATTTTTATTGACTGCATTTAGTATCATAGTCAAATAAATCGTTTAAGAGAGCTCTTTTAGGCAGATAGTTCAGGTACAAGAGTCAGCCTGTGAACTACGACCACAAATTATACAGGAAACAAAAATTTGATTTAGATGAGGAAATAATCATAGACAGGAAGAAAAAAAGTTCAATCTAGATAGAGATAATTGCATCAAAGAAACAAGTGTGGGTTATTGATGTCAGTTCATTGTTATTCAAATTTTGTATTTATGTGTGTATTTAGTGTTTATTTAAGGACTTTACTGTAAGACATATTTTCTTTAAAAGGAATTAGAATTGAAAAAGATTAAACAAACGAAAGATTATTCATTTATTTATATATACATATATATGTATGCTATAATTTCCTGAAATCAGGGTTCGCTTTATTACAAATTTATTTCAAAAGAAAAATTTGTAAAACGTGAAAGTTAGATATTAGTTATAAGAAAAAAAAAACAAATATTGTTAGGATTAAGCAGACATTTAAAATAAATTATGTTTTGAAAGTTAAGTTGTAAAAATGAAAATTATGGCTTGCTAAATTGTAGAACGTGTGGTTGTTAAAGTGAGGTAAGTGTGGTGTGTGCGTATAAAAAGGGGTCCCTCAATATTAGTTCGTTAGATTCAGGTGACCATGGTAGGGTTAGGGCGACTGGAGGATAACAGCTACCTCCCGTTCAGAATATGTTGGTTTGTGAGTAATGGTAGAGTTCCCCATACAATTATTGGTACGTGCTTTAGGGCTAGAGGTGCGGGACAAATGCAGACCCATCTGAGATGACGCTAGCCAACCGAGCGCTCCCTCTAGTGCCACACAAGGTTCACGTAACAATATGGCGCCCAAATGGAAGCATTTGAGCGTACTGAAGGGTACATCAGAAAAGTTGTGTTTTCGTGTGTATAAGAGCTAAACACGTATATAGACCACTAGAAAAAGAAAATAACCCAAAATACCCTTTGAAATCTTTTAGAAGAACTGGTCCAAGTTTGACGTAGCCGTTCGAGGAGTTGACTCGAAGTCAGTTGTACGCAAGTTTGGTATCAATAACCCTAATAGAGGAAAAATAAATTATAAAAAAACTAAAATTCACGAGGTAATTGTAAGTTCACAGGAGTTCATTTTTTTTACCCTAGGCGTACACAATGTTCCTCACTTTTAAAATAGTTTGATTTTTTTAGAATCTCTAATAAGAAAATGTACTTACTATATGATAGCCGCTCAATGATGTTCTTTGAGGTCAGTAGTATCAAAAAGTAGTAATATTTTCTCCTTATAAGAGTAATAATTTATAAGTAGCGGATTAGAGCTATAGCATAATTTCTGTTACATTTTTATTTTTTTTTTTGTTTTCCACATATTCGAACGCTCTGTATAGAGAGTCAAGTTTGAAAGCAAACAGCAACACACGCACCACCACTGCTTAAAACAACCACTATGAGAATTTGAAAAGAAAATTAACCACTTTATATATTCGTAACTGGAAATAAAAAAACAAATTTGATCGTTAATCAGTAGTGCATTTTTACATATTTAGACATATATCGTTTTTTAAGTTATTCAAGGAATAGAGCTCAGGGGTAGTTAGTAAAATAACTAGGTCACAGAATAAAAGCATAGAAAATAGTCAATTAAAATTTGATGCAAATAGAACGTCCTTGGAAAGAATAAATAAAAAAAGATCGAAACCGTCAGGAAGCGAACTTAATCTATCGGTACTACCTACAGAACCTAAAGTTTCAAAATTAAATAAATTCTGCGCTGAAATGGCTGAGAAAAATATAAATAATGTTGGGCAAGTGGTAGACTTGTCTGATACGATTATTACATCGGGTCCAATACACGCAAGCCATGAAAATAATATTATTAGACAGGAAATGCCAAACAATAATTTCAACTCGGCAGAAAATGTGTCAGAGGATGTGAGAGAATTAGTAACTGATGAGGCATTAAATGTAAAAAGAAATTTATAAGATAAACTTCAACAAATGGTCAACAGAGATATGGAAGGAGTAAAGAAAAGTATTGGCGACCTAACAAAAGCCTTACAGGACATAGCTAGAGGGGTTCCACTGAATAATATCACAATTAGGGAACAAAATAGCACAGATATTGGAATAAGTAACAGCGTGAATCCACGAGACACATCGGCAAGAGGCTTAATTACAACTCCGAACTCCACAGCAAGCAATAACTTTGTTCAAAATGGTCATGGACCAAATAGTCAGGCTGTTAATAATGTAGATTTAAGCACCAACAATAATAACAATCAATTACCTGGAACTTATAGGACCTCAGCACCCCCTATAACATTCGACAATAGGTTTGGACAGAATTATAACCACATAAACCGTAACATTCCTAACCCAAATTATTCATCTCGACAGGAAAATTCGTTCGATCCATATAATACTCAAAATGCTAACGATAAAATTTGGATCAGGGTTGATAAATTTAATATTGTTTTCAATGGAGACACGACAGCAATGCCAATTGAAGATTTTATTTTTAGACTCGAACATTTGCAAGCCCATTATAATATCTCCTGGGGGGAAGTGTTAAGGGATTTCCACTTATTAGTGTCTGGCACAGCTAGAGAATGGTATTAGTGGTTTCTCAGGAATCATTGCGTATCTGATTGGCAAAGTCTACGTGCAGCTCTTTTAAGTCGATATCAAATCGTGCGATCAAGTTTTGAATGCATGAGAGATCTGGTTGAAAGAAGACAAAACGTAAATGAGTATATTGATGCATATTTCCATATTATGTGTGAGTTGCGTTCCAGATTAGTACAACAAATACCTGAGTATGACATGATTCGTATTTTGAAAAGAAACATAAAAGATAGTGTTAGGAGAATTGTATACCGAATGGTGATTAATTCAGTAGAGCAACTACGTATAGAATGTAATGAAGCAGAAAAGACTTTTATGGGAAGAGATATAAGTAGTCAACAACAAACAGTGCGTCCATCAAGACATATAAGTGAGGTTTATGTTGAGCAAGAGGATAAAGAAAATACAGAGGAGATAGCAGCGATACGTGCAATACAGCAACAAAAATCACAATTAATATGCTGGAATTGTAAAACACCAGGCCATGTGTTCATGGAATGTCCATCGACTGAAAGGTCACTGTTTTGTTACCGTTGTGGGAAACCAAATGTGATAACACCAAAATGTCCAGTATGCCAAACGGAAAGCCAGAAGAAAGGCGAGAGAGTGTCAGGGGACTCTCGTCTGAGTGTAAACCCTGTTCAGATAACTCATTAATAAAATTTAAACCACCAGAATATTCAACAAACAATAAAACAATTGCCCAAAAATTCATAATGGCTAATGACAAAAACTATTTACCAAAAATTAGACATCATTTACCATTTGAGGTCAGCAAAAAGAACTATGAAGAAATAAGGGAACGTATTTTTAATAGGAATTCAACAGAAAAACAAATTTCAAGACATGTAGCAAAGATTCGGGAGAAGTTTCAAAAACGAAGAGAATGGAGAAGTTATCTTATAGAATCTATTTTTGGGGCCGGAAAAGAAAACGATCCTAGAGTATTCGCAGAAGTATTAGTAGCAGGTGAACCCATAAGGAGATTGTTAGATACAGGCGCGTCTAGTAGTATTCTAGGGAGAGATTGTAGAGAACTAATGAATAAATTAGACCTGAGTATTCTACCTATGGCGACCATTGTGAAAACTGCCAGAGGTCAGCAGCATCGAATACTAGGTAAAATAAAATAACCCATACGATACAAAGATCAAGAGCATCTCATACTGTTGTATCTTTGCCCCGACCTGAAACAAGTTCTCTATTTAGGCATTGATTTTTGAAGGCAATTTGGCTTGGCACCTGAAATAGTGAATGTTAATGAAATAGATACGCTAAATATGGAAAAAGTCATAGCTAACGATGTTGAGTACAGGTTAAGGCCGCACGATCTAACTAAAGAGCAAAAGGAGCAGTTAGATAATGTAACAGCTAAGTTTTATACATTTGAAGAAAACGGTCTGGGCCATACCACATTAGAAAAACATAGCATAAAATTAGTGGAGGGCGTGGAACCATTTAAAGAAAGGTATTATCCAATATCTCCGGCGATACAAGAAGTAACATACGAAAAGGTAGATAAGATGTTGAGTTTAGGTGTTATCGAAGAAAGCAATAGCCCGTGCAATAATAGAATAACAATTGTAAGAAAGCCTGGAAAGAACAGATTTTGTTTAGACGCTAGAAAACTTAATAAATTGACTGTCAAGGACGCATATCCCCTACAAAATATTGATGGCATACTTAGTAGGATTGATGGAACCTACTACATCACTAGTGTGGATTTGAAATTCGCGTTTTGGCAGATCGAACTGGACGAAAACAGCAAACCATATACGGCTTTTACTGTCGCTAGCCGCCCACTTTATCAATTTAGGGTAATACCATTCGGGCTCTGCAACGAGGCACAGAGACTTTGTAGATTAATGGACCGAGTTATACCGCAACGCCTGAAAGAAAACGTTTTTATCTATCTGGACGATCTCTTAGTTATTTCTAGCACCTTCGAAAGACATTTACAGCTTTTGGAAGAAGTCGCGAATTGTCTGAGAAAAGCAAACCTTACCATAGGTATAAAAAATCAAAATTTTGTTTTCAAGAACTTAAGTATTTAGGCTTTATCATTGGAGGAGGGGTACTAAAAACTGATTCTGATAAGATTCAGGCTATCAAAAATATCAATATACCTAAAAATACAAGAGAGGTGAGAAGTTTTCTCGGTACCGCTGGCTGGTACCGGCGTTTTACTAAAGATTTTGCCACCATATCCGCTCCTTTAACAGACACGTTAAAAAAATCGAAAACTTTCCGAGTGTCTGCAGAGGCCATTGAATCGTTTGAACTACTCAAGAGAGCACTTACCACGGCACCTGTGTTAAAGCATGCCAATTTTAAGAAAAGGTTCTATATTCAATGTGACGCTTCAGAATTAGATTTTGAGACAGTAGAATTTGAAAGCGAGGAGTATATACAATTAATTAAAAACATTGAACAAAACCAAGATAAGCTACCGGACTTAAAAATAGTTGATGGTCTAATATTTAAAAGAACAACATTTGACCAGGTAGAGGAAGAAGAAATTCAATGGAAACTTTGGATTCCAACTAATATAACTTCAGCAACTATTGAAAAAGCACACGCATCGAATACGACTGCACATGGAGGCATAGCAAAAACTTTAGAAAGAGTGAAAAGATATTATTATTGGACTAAGATGACCACGCAGGTTAGAAACTACGTTAGACAATGTCAAACTTGCAAGGAAACGAAACCTTCCAACCAAAATCTCATGCCAGGAATAGGGGAAGAAGTTGTAACTGAACGACCGTTTCAGAAATTGTATATTGATGTTCTGGAGAAATACCCCAGATCGAAAAATGGAAATTGTTATGTTTTTATAGTGGTGGATCATTTCACCAAATTCATATTTTTAAAAGCTATGAAGGAAGCCACAACCAACAATGTAATAAAATTTCTAGTGCACGAAATATTTCACAAATTTGGAGTACCAGAGGTAATCCATAGTGATAATGGCGTTCAATTCACAGCAAAAACGTTTCAAAATATGATCGAGGGTTATAAAATTAAACATTTAAGAACCGCTATTCACTCGCCACAGTCCAATGCCTCGGAAAGGGTAAACCAATCCGTGTTAGCAGCGATTAGAGCATATCTTGAGCAAGATCATAGGGAATGGGTTATGTATTTGTCCGAAATCGGGTGCTCGTTACGAACATCGATTCATTCCGCCACTGGAGTCACACCATTTTTTGCATTGTTCGGATTCCATATGTTTTCCAGTGGAACCGATTATAAATTAGCTAGAAAATTACAGTCGCTAATAGATCATAAAATTATTCAGTTAAACGGAAAAGAAAAACTAGACCTCATCCGTGAAAAAATTAAAGATAACATGCACGCAGCTTACGAAAGAAGCGCGGAAAAATATAATAGGAGGGCCAGAATAATTAAATTCATCTCCGGTCAAGAAGTCTATAGAAGGAACGTAGTGTTGAGTGATTTTGGGAAAAATATAAACGCTAAGTTCGCAAAAAAAATCGTAAAATGTAGAATCCTCAGACCAGTGGGCAATAACGTGTATGAATTGGAATCACTGGATGGTAATCCAATCGGCATATATCATGTTAAGGACATAAAAGTATAAAAAAAGGCAATAATAGGGACTAGAATCTGTAATATATTATATAGTGCAATATTAGGATTAGACAAATTATATACCTGACAATTAAAATTTTATTGTTCAATGTAGTGTATTCGTCCCATTCTTTTCATTGTCACTATGTACCTGATTAGATTTTAGACCATATTTAGTTTTTTTTATACGTACCCAGGGATAAAGCATTTGTTGTTATTTAGGCAGTTACGAGTCGAACACAGACCAGTAGAATGTTGTTCAGTAAATAGATGAGAGCACCTATGGAAAGATAAACAATACACCAAGTAAAATCGTTGAATTATAAAAACGTATATTCAAATATATTTCCCTAATATTAAGTCTCAGATATGAGAAACTCACGCTGCAAATAGTTGCTTGATCAGATGTGCAAAAAGCGGAAGAAATGTCGAATGCCCGGCTAAAGATATCTCAGGGTGTGGGAGTTCCCCACGTGACTACAAATCATATCAAGTCCACCGCACACCATTTTGAACGTCGGTTCCTTGTTAGCAATGGAGTTTTGTTGCGGGGCCCTTGCAAAGGGGTGACAAATGTCAAAATGCGCCCCAGTATGATTCATTTTTGGTTAGAGCGCTCTTGCGCAGAATTAGAATTTTGCAACGTATATGTGGTTGAGAAATTGCTGTTATGTCTATGCGCATGTGGCTTTATTAATACCAAAGCCCATGATCGTTCTTAGGAAGTCCACCTTGTCAATTGCAAATGGTCAAATTGCAGTGGAACCTCTGACCAAGAGTAATAAATAAACCGGCGGTGAGTCAAACCGCATAGATTATACTAGACTCAAGATCTGGAAAGAGGGAGGAATAGTATTAATGAGGTTTTAAAAATAATGGAACGATACGAATTAGTTACCCAAAAATATTCCTGTGTTTTTCTGATGTTTCCGATGTGCATGTGCTGTATGAAATTTATGTGAACAAGAAAATAATAAAAGCGATTTGACAGTAGCTATGTACCATGGTATACAAATGCTGTGTGCTGTGAAACGGTTACTCTAGAACACAGTGGGTGGGAATGAAGAAGTTAATTTTTTTACTGAAGTTTTTGTTTTTGGACGTCAGGTTCGAACGATACTCCGAAATGTTGATAGACTATGGTATATTATATAAGCGAAAAGAGACGGGCATCTAAGGTAGTAATAGATAAAGATAAGCATAATAATTAGGACAGGGATCATTAGAGTGTGTTTGGAAAAGAATAAAGAGGGAAAATTTTGGTATAAAAGGAGTTTCATTCGGCCATTTTAAGAAGAAAAGAAAAGAAAAAAAGTTGAAGTGTACAGACAAAGTTAAAAGAAAAAGTTGAGTCGCGAAGAATTTGTTTTGATTAAATTTAAAAATAAAAATAAAAAAATTAAGCAATTTCTCTGGTACAAACCAAAAAAATAAAAGGAAACCATCTAAAAAAAAAAAATACAGCAAAAATAAGGCCAGGAGTTTGGGTTTTATTGAGGACGTCACCCGAAGAAAAATATCCCAAGGGATCTGGTAGAAGTTGCTAGAGAAGCAGATTGGACTACCCGTGGATATTCCGTGCAGGAGTCTCAATTAACTGCTGGGGGACCTGAAAAGATAATCACTGGGAAGAAAAAAAGACAACCGTACACAGCGAACAAAAGAACTTACCAGGTAACCTTAAAATTTTTCAATAAGTAATCCAGCCTTGGAATTTGAAACTGAATGAGAAAAGAAGGCAACAGACTTACAAAATAGCCAAAAGAGGATTTCTGTGACATCAAATGCTACTCACTGTGCAAACAAATTTTTTTTGCGTAAAAAGTACATTTAATTTGCTTTATTTGATAAATACCACCATTTTTGGTATGTACATATATAAGTATGTGTATTTAAGTGTTCTAACATTATACTTTTGTAGGGACGTCAAGTGCTTTCTCTCTTTGTTATTTGATTTTCGTATGTTATATGAATTGTGAAAGGGCTAATATAAGTAACCTCATACAAAATTTTTTTTAAAGAAACATTTTTATTTTTGTGAGACCGAAACTGTGTTATGAATGTTAACTCATCTTAGTTAGTTCATAAAATTTTTATTGACTGCATTTAGTATCATAGTCAAATAAATCGTTTAAGAGAGCTCTTTTAGGCAGATAGTTCAGGTACAAGAGTCAGCCTGTGAACTACGACCACAAATTATATAGGAAACAAAAATTTGATTTAAATGAGGAAATAATCATAGACAGGAAGAAAAAAAAGTTCAATCTAGATAGAGATAATTGCATCAAAGAAACAAGTGTGGGTTATTGATGTTAGTTCATTGTTATTCAAATTTTGTATTTATGTGTGTATTTAGTGTTTATTTAAGGACTTTACTGTAAGACATATTTTCTTTAAAAGGAATTAGAATTGAAAAAGATTAAACAAACGAAAGATTATTCATTTATTTATATATACATATATATGTATGCTATAATTTCCTGAAATCAGGGTTCGCTTTATTACAAATTTATCTCAAAAGAAAGATTTGTAAAAGGTGAAAGTTAGATATTAGTTAGTTATAAGAAAAAAAAAACAAATATTGTTAGGATTAAGCAGACATTTAAAATAAATTATGTTTTGAATGTTAAGTTGTAAAAATGAAAATTATGGCTTGCTAAATTGTAGAACGTGTGGTTATTAAAGTAAGGTAAGTGTGGTGTGTGCGTATAAAAAGGGGTCCCTCAATATTAGTTCGTTGGATTCAGGTGACCATGGTAGGGTTAGGGCGACTGGAGGATAACAGCTACCTCCCGTTCAGAATATGTTGGTTTGTGAGTAATGCTAGAGTTCCCCATACAATTATTGGTACGTGCTTCAGGGCTAGAGGTGCGGGACAAATGCAGACCCATCTGAGATGACGCTAGCCAGCTGAGCCCTCCCTCTAGTGCCACACAAGGCTCACGTAACAAGGTTTGAATTTGCACACTCATGTGCATGAGGTAGTTCACACGAGAACAATTTTTAAGCCGCACAATTTTTGTTATTTTCCAAATTACACGAGACTAATTCATCTGGCACAAAATGTATACGTATACACAGCTTTGTGTGTGCTAGTGTTTTTGGTATCTAGGCGCACAGCAGTGTGCCAGGCCAAGTTCTGGCCAATGCACGCGGTGTATATTTACACGAAGCCATTCGAGCTGTTTTTACCCCCCTCATAACTTTGTTCCCCGCGACCGTAAAATTATGAAATTTAAATCATAATTAGAATAAATTCATATAACCTCATATGCGAAGTTTGAAAGTTTGAAAGCTTCCGGAGATATAGAGGTGCAAAAAGTGCATATTTTAAGACATACTCACTGACCACTGACACACTCATCAAATTGATGAAGCATTTCCGCTATAGCTAGAGAGCTAGAGAGCTTGACACGCCCGTACAATTTAAACCTCATTTTAATGCCCTGCGGCTCAGCATATTTAGATATACTATTTATCTAGCAATTATTATCAGTTTGTAACGAAACTAGACACGAATAATTAGTACTGGCCCAAAAAAAATTAGACTTTGGAAAAGTGGGCGGGGTTACACCCATAAAAATTAAAAGTTAAAAGATGCGCTAAGGAGCTGAAATTTGATATACAAGTAGGTCTAGGTGAGAAACCAACTAGAAAAATCTGAAAACCCGAAAATTTTAGTTAAAGGTGCGGGGCTGCGCCCATAAAACTTAAAAATTGCGCTAAAGAGCTGAAATTTAATATACAAGTAGGTCTAAGTGAGAAACAAACTAGAAAAATTTGAAACCCAAAAAATTTTACTAGAATGGGCGGGGCCACGCTAATATTGTTTTGAACTAAATACTTAATATACAGCTTTTAATTCAAGCCAATTTAGTGAAATCTTGCATCACCTTAAAAATTGAGCGTGATCACTCCCAAAAAATGTTAGCCTTGTGTTTAATCTACATCGGTCTAGCATATTTTAGAAGAAAATTAGCATGAATAAATCTAGATAAGAGATCACTAAGAAAAATCTGAAAATCCAGAAGTTGCTATCAGAGGGCGGAAACAAGCACTTCAAATTAAAAATTAACATACATTTTATTAAAACTTTTCATATACTGCACTTATCCAAAAATAAATTCCCTATTTTGAAAAGTAGCCATGACTTCACCCATAAATCTTAGCTTTTTCGTTCAGGTACTTCGGCTTAGCAGATTTTAATTTAATACTCAGCACTAGCAGATATAAAAGTCAGCGGGGCCAGGCTCATGAAAATTTTACGTAGTATTATACTATAGAGAGCTGACATTTTGTACACAAATAGTAATGATTTACTCAATCGGAAAATCCAAAAATTAAAAGCACCAGCTACCCTATTGAACCTTTGCATACACATTGGGCATATCCTTTTGATTTATGTACTTCGGCTAAGCAGACTTTATTTAACATGTAAATATATTGAGAAAATAGGCCGGGTCATGCCCAGTAAAATTTGCGCTGTATTTTACATGTTTCTTCCAGTCGCCTCTTACAAAATTGCATACACACTGGCGACTCGTTGTAATGGCACATTAGTGCATTTTTATGGTCAACAATCAACACCCATCACACTCTTACCCATTATTTTATGTAACTCTTCCATTTTCAACTGGCACCGTGATCATGAATAGAAATAAAATACACTAGAAATTTTAAGTTTAAAAATTGTTATTATAGAAATCTTTTTAAAAATTAATCAGATCCTCACAAGAACATAAATGTGAAAAACGGCCAAGTTCCTTTCAAAAATTTCGGCCATTAAAAGTTGTGAGATATAAATTTTGACCAAGTTCATCTTTGCCACAATACCTAACACAGAAATATATTATGTATGATATAAATTTGTAATCGTAAGGGTGTCATATAATTTCTAGATAATCTGATAACTTGGCAATATTTTTACTTTTCCAAAAAAGGAGAAAATAATGTATAAATGTTCATTTCTTTATATTGATAAAAATGTTGTCAAGTTGGCAGATTATCTAGACACCCTTATCATATTATCATATGACACCCTTACGATTACAAATTTATATCATACATAATATATTTCTGTGTTAGGTATTGTGGCAAAGAAGAACTTGGTCAAAATTTATATCTCACAACTTTTAATGGCCGAAATTTTTGAAAGGAACTTGGCCGTTCTTCACATTTATGTTTTTGTGAGGATTCATTTAACATTTGCTGTTTATTAAGTTGTGTATTGGTTTTACGCTGCTAATGCGGGGCAGTGTGACCGTTGAGAAATTTCGAAAAGTAGCACAAAAAAGGGATTTAAGAAATAAAAGTGGCCCAAAAAAGGGGATGTTTTTAAAAAAAGGGGCAACTATTTTAGAAACAAAAATACAAAGTAAAAACACGATTTTGAGTTAGTTTTGTCAATTTTTTCATAGATTATATTTTATTTACAAGTAATAATTGAAAAACATAACAAAAACATTAACAATTTATAGATAAAAAAAACTAGTTAACAATTCATGAATATCTTATATGTAAGTATAAGAAATACCGAAGCATATTTATTTGACGTAGGATGACGAAAATCTTTCCAAATTAAAGAAAACTTTAGTCATATTTATTTTACTGTTTATTATTTAGTGTGCCATTTGAAGTTTTTTTAGCGTATTTCAAAAATGTTCAGATTGAAATCTACTGATGATTTTCTTAAGCAGGAAAAAAAATCAATATAGACGTTGCTTAATCGAAACAATAAGCATGTAGTACATACACATCGTTACCTTAATATAGAAAGGCCCCAACTCATTTTTTTCAAATGTAAATTTTTGCATTTTTTCGAACATAATTGTTCTATCGAAACATACAAAAAACTCGATTTAAAAGAAATTAGTTAGGGTCTTTCTATATAAAGGTAACGATATGTATATAAGTTAAACAAAAATTTTATTTTTTGTTTTTTTAAAAAATTTGACTTCAGACTAAAAGTCTGAAGTGCTTTTTATTTCGTTCAATGTTGAATTAGAACTAACTTAACTTTAATACAATTATTGATAATGTGAATTATTTTGGTTATAATGTGCAGTGTCAGCAATGTTCCATTTATTCCAGGTATTGCAACATTTATTGCGCGTGTACCTGTTAAGCACTAATTTGTTGGCTTGTGCAATATCCGATTTGTTTTATTCTCATGGATTTTAGCATATTAAACATTTTTGTACTTAACTCCTCCGCCCTTAAATTCGATCGTCCCCGATCGTCTAAAAGTAAGGTAAGTCATGTAATCTTATTGTGGGTGTTACCTTTTGTTCTTCTTCTGTTGGTTGGGTTATTGTAGGATTCAGAACTAATGTTTGGGAAGCATTTTTCGTTGTTTTTTTTATAGCTAGGATTGTTAAGCTGATTATGGACAGAAGGACAATAGCCATGGTAGTATTTGTAATCCATGTTTCCTTTCTGATACTGTGGATTGCCTTCGTGTTGATAAAATTTAATTCTTGTAATGATTCCTACGATAGTATGTTTAGTCTTTTTTTTCTCGATTGGACTTTCTTGTAATGTGGCCGGTGTTAGTGTCATTTGGGGAGCTTCAAGATTTTGGTAAGATTTGTCGCCAATTGTTATAGTGGTGTTATCAAACTTAATGAGGAATGTACCGCTTAAATCATATTTCATAGCTTCTGTTGTAATTGTTTCATTTACATTGTTTAGGAGGATGATTCCATCAGAGATTTCTTCAATTCTTGGAACGTGATGGGCATTGCTGGTTGTGCAAATTGATTTTTGACCAAATATAATGTTTTTAATACAATTATCTTCTCTCAAGTCTAACAATTGATTTCTTTTACAAATTTTTATCTTGTTATAGTTTTTACAGTTATTATTAATTGCATAAATTTCATTTTTACTTATAAACATTTGTTCAAAATCCAAATTTGTTATAGAATCGTTTCTTATAACAGGTTTTACAATGATATTATTATATAAGATAGAATTTGTTAGAGGAATTTTAATTACATATAAAAGGTTTGTATCATTACTTAGTATGTTGATATTAGCTAATTCTAATGCCTCTTCTATATTATTGAATGGCATGTTTTCTTCTTTCAGTTTATTTATTGTCATTGTCATTTCTTTTTTG
This sequence comes from Tachina grossa, assembly GCA_949987645.1. Lineage (NCBI taxonomy): Eukaryota > Metazoa > Arthropoda > Insecta > Diptera > Tachinidae > Tachina > Tachina grossa. Next base: position 120,965,663 of record OX465274.1, on the reverse strand, counting down.
TCTAATAAAAATGAATTGATTACGTTAATTTTCGCCCATTGTATAGCGTATTTTACATTTGTAATTGCTTCTTTTGCTAGTCTTATTTTATTCCTTAGTATTTCAATATCTTCGTTTATTATGGTATCATCCTTTTTTATTGTGTTTGAAAATACATTTATTAATTTAGTGATATTATTTAACTGATTTGCAAAATTTGTATTGATAATAACTTGTTGATTATTATTGCTAGATATCTCGTCTAAAGTCCTATAAATAATTTTTGCATCGTCATGATCTGGTGATCCGGCAATTAATTTCCAAATCGTTCCCAGAGTGTTAATTGATCTAATTCGTCTCCTGGGTGAGATGGTTTTTAGTGTATCTAATAAATCGATTGTCTGATTCAATTCGTAATACATTGTAGGATATAAGGGATTTGTCCTAGGTACGTATTTGTCCACATAGATCTTCGTCTTTTGTAAAAAGTCATCATAAGATTCAAGATTAATTGGGTGAATAAATTTAAATGTGCCGTCCTGAATTTTTCCGTATCCGTTACCTATTGTTATCACGTAGGAGTTAGTATAGTTAAGTATTTGCATTTCAGCCTTTAGCAGTGGCGAAAATAGTAACAATAAAATTAGTTGCATCCTTTGATTAGAAGGTTGTTCAAGTTGTATCCTTTGATTAGAAGGTTGTTCAAGCAGCGGCTGTTGAATTCTTCAACTCCTTTTCCTCTGTCCTCTGTTGGGGTACAGCTACTAAGGGGCCTCTTTTCTGCTTTGTTATGTTTTGTAGACGAACGGTGATACGACGTGCTGCGGTGCAGGATGGTTTACGTTTTTTCCGTAGTCCTTGGGTTTTTTTGTGACCACGCGGCGAAGTTACGAGCTAACTTGCAGGACTTCTTTTTTCCGATGTTCTTCCGTTTTAAAAGCTTATTATTATTTAATGAACTTTACGGAACCGCGGGTCCCTGCTCGGGCGCCAGTTAAACAAAAATTTTATTTTTTGTTTTTTTAAAAAATTTGACTTCAGACTAAAAGTCTGAAGTGCTTTTTATTTCGTTCAATGTTGAATTAGAACTAACTTAACTTTAATACAATTATTGATAATGTGAATTATTTTGGTTATAATGTGCAGTGTCAGCAATGTTCCATTTATTCCAGGTATTGCAACATTTATTGCGCGTGTACCTGTTAAGCACTAATTTGTTGGCTTGTGCAATATCCGGTTTGTTTTATTCTCATGGATTTTAGCATATTAAACATTTTTGTACTTAACTTATATAATATAATCAGAAATTGTTGTACTTTAAATAAATAATATATGCAACATTTTTTTGAGGTTTAAATTTTTTGGAAATGTGGCTATATATTTCTTAACAAGATTTTCTGTTGGACTCCAATCTTCCAAATCAACTTCCAACAAATTTAATGTTGAAAACATATCTTCACAAGTACTAACCTTTAATCTACTTGACAATTTATTTTTCATAAATGCCAAGTTTGAAAAAATTAGTTCGGCAGAAGCACCGCTATGTGGTAAAGTGAATACATATGCTGAAAATTTTTATAAATTAATAAAAAATATGTTCATCAAACGTGTTTTTTAATTTTCCTATTTCATACCAAAAACTTTCTGGATTTGTAATTGTGAAGATATGCTCATAGCTTTTGTCGTTTAATTTAGTTTATAATACTTTAAACTATTATAAATTATATTTGGGAACTCTGAAACTACTTCAAAATAATTTACATCTTCATTTGTCTTTAAAAATGTTGGATGCAAATATCGCAGTGCATTAAGTTTTTTGTCATAAATGTCAACTCGATGTAATTTCAGTGCACAATTTTTGGTAAAATTTTAATAAATTGCTTTTAATATCAATTATACAATGTTCAGAGAGTTTTTCAGTACATACATACATACATATATCACTTTCTGCGTCATGGCCAATATAAATGTTAATTATATCCTTAACGTGTAAAGAATTTTTATAATCAATATTTTCAAATTTAACTGTATTTAAATGTTCTCTTTTTAAAAAGTTTTTGATTAATTCTAGTAAAATATTTTTTGTAGATGACACAAGATATACGATTTGTGAAGACTCACTTTGAAAAGTCTTGTTTAATCTGTTCATTATTTTAAGTAAGTACGCCAAAAATTTTAAATAGATTTTATTCACGGGAGATAAACTTTCTTGAATTATACGTATTTTTTCTAAGTTTGTAGCAGATTGCGCTTGCATAAAAAAGTGTTGCAAAACTGTCCATTGTTCCAATGTTCTTGTTGCCACGGATTCAAATGACAACCATCTAGTATCACTAAGTCGCAGCAGTTTGTGTTCAGGTACATCAAATATAGTTTGCAGGGGGTTTATTACATATGTAATTCGATTCGAAATGGAAACTGTTCGAATTTGTATGTTATTAACATTACATTCGAACACATTTCCGTTTCGAATCGAATTACATAATAACCCCCCAGTTCTTTAAACTCGAGATGCCTTTTCGAACTCTTAAAGTATTTAAAAATATTTCTTAACAATTGCTCAACTTCACCTGGAACACATGACAAGGATGAACTGTTCATTAAATTAATGGAGTGACAAACGCAGCCGATATGAAATAAATGTGGAACTTTTTGTTTTAATAATGCAGCAACACCATTATTTTTTCCTACCATAACGGAAGCATGATCTGTGGCAAAGCCAATAAAGTTGTTTAAGGATATTTCGTTTTCTTCTAATGCTGATAGAACTGAATTGCAAATAGTTTCACCACAGCCGTTGTTTGGTTGTATCAGTCGAAAAAAATTATCGAACGTTTTACCTCTATTACTATCGAACTGTCATACAACAATAACTAAAAATTTTTCCATAGAAATATCGGTAGTTTCGTCAATAATAAGGCTGAAACGTTCTTCTCTCATTTTTTGCACCATTTTAAGCAACCCGTCTTGACCCAAGAACTTTGCAACTTCCTTTGATTTTGTACGAGAACAAGTAACCTGATAAAAAAAATAATTCTTTATTTACTGATCCATGCTTAAAATAGTATTTCTACTTTTTATATCTCATTTATATTAGTATATTTTGAAAGTAAATATATTAGAACCAGAATCATGCATAGTCTGTATTAGTAGCAAAAAGCCTACGGCTGCTTATTTTGCTTTGGGTATTCACGTATTACGTAACGCGTTTTCCCAATTTTTAAAATACTATTATTAAAACATTTCAATCTGAAATAAATACCAATAATTTTTTTATTTTTATGTGCATATCGAAAAGTTTTTCACAGTGCAATATTATGAACTAAAAGTTATTTTATATTTGCACGTAGAACATAAAAAATTAGCCACTGAGTCCAAACCATATACAATTCGGACCACAAATATATAAATTATAGCCTTTTTAAAATTTACATGTCACTATTAACAAGTAGAAATACCCTAACTCAAATAACTGTAACTTTAACGTTTTAAAGCGGCCCATACACTACAACAGCATGCACGCACAATCAAGCGATTGAGTATTCATGCTCGAACCACACAACATACCAGCAAGCTGGTACAATATTCATTTCATACAAAATTGCGGGAAGGGAGGTTATGAATTGTCACACAGTTTTTGCTGCAACTATTATTAGTATGTTGTTAAAATTAGCAGCTATGTATGTATAACTAAAGTGCTAAAATTCTGTTTTCCATTGAAACAAATTATTTTTCAACAAATTATATTTCTTAAATGCATGTTTACTCCATGACAACTTTGCTCAACTGAGCTAATTTCACCATATACAACACAAGCAAGCTGGTACCATGAGCAAAATATCAAACTCTACTTGACATCGCTACAGCAAACCGTACAATCACACAAAACGCCCATACACGACCAAACCGCTAGCACAAACACTTGATTGCGCATGCATGCTGTTGTAGTGTATGGGCCGCTGAAAACACGAATATTTTTTAATATTAATATATGTACAGACAGTACTAGGCAAAACAAAAGAAACAAACTCCGCAAAAATATGTGTATATACATACATACATATAGAGACGATTATTTCAAAAACTGTGCAACAAAAACTGTGACCATAATTTATTTGTATTTATATGCCCCATGTAGCACATTAATATAAACTATGTTAAGAAAACTGGGGTCGAATCGTTACATCCGTGAACGTATAACTCGTCACGTAAAAACACAATTTTCGGATTATGACATACACAGAGAAAAAACTGCCTCATAGAATCAATAAGATTTTCTCTATGAAACGTTTTTAGGCTAAGAGGTATCCCAGCAGAAAGAAGCGAAGATTTTTTCATAGAGATTCCTTATTGTTTTTATGTGGTAAATCTTATTAATTTTATCAAGAAGAAAGCCACATGAAATCAAGAATAAATCTTATTATTCCCAACTTTTTTTTACTCAATTTCCGTTATTTTTGGCACCAAAAAAACAATCCATAGAGAAAAACTTCTTGATTCTATTAGGTTTTCTTATAAATTGTAAACTATATGGATTTCTTATTAATTTTATTAGGTTGCACTATTGATTTTTTCAATAAGGTTTTCTTCTTGATTTTATTAGGTTCCTATATGATTATGTGTAAAGCATCTTATTGATTTTTTTAATGAGGAAATCTTCTTGATTTTATGAGGTGTCTTGTTATTTCATATCTATAAATAGACACAGACAATTTTTTTAATGATCTTTTTCGTTTTTGTATAAGCATGTTTGCAAAATTATTTCAATGGTTATTCAGACTGCTTGTTAGCATATTAGTTAGAGTGTTTGTCTATCAGTCAGAAGTTTGCGGGTTCAATACTTGTCTCCTTTCAAGTAATAAAATGTATGTATGGTGAGTTAATTAATTAAGAATACAATATAATATGTATGTATCTATGTAAGTATGTATAGTATGTATAGTATAAATAAATAACATCTACATACATATACTACATACATACATAAGTATATGGTATAGAATTTAAATGAAAATACATAAGCAAAGCACAAAGAATAAAGACATAATTTTTTTTTTATTTTATGAGGTCGCCTCATAAAATCAAGAGGAAAACCTTATTAAAAAAAATCAATAAGATAACCTCATAAAAACTACAAGATTTCTTCTTGATTTTTTCAAAAAGGTTTTCTCTATGAAATTAATAAGATTTCCTTATTGAAAAAAAACCACAGAGATTTCTTATTAATTTTGTTCTGTTTTATGAGGTATTTATTAGGCACTGTTTTCTCTGTGTACGTGAACGTATTGAAATTCCATTCAGTTTATACGATTGACGTATCATTTAATTTGTTTTCGTGCGATTGCCGATACGATCACGCATGCAACGATTTGAAGCCTGGTCTTGGTCAGCGATAACATTTTCTTAGTAAGTAACTTTTTCAATAATACATATATAACTTTTTCAATATAAACTACATATGAGCATTTTGGATTAATTGACTTCGGAATTCGCACTTTGGAACTCTAGCGCTATATTAAAGAGTTTATTGATAATTATATGTATATCGCACACTAAATAATAAACAGTTACAACTCAAAATGGTTTTGCTTTTTTAAAAATAATTTACCTGAACAAAACTCTAACGACCGCAATAATTTCTTTTGCAATAAAGTCTTCTTGAAGAATGTATAATACCCTTATTCTTGATTTTATGTTACACACTTGCGTCATTTGGACAGTATCAAAAGATGTTTGCAACTACTCTGAAATTTTTTTAGTTGTGACTGTTTATGATTTAGTGTGCGATATGTTCCTGTAATTTGTTATTATTGTTTCGCAGAATCTCGATTTATAATTTATATATTTGCGGTCAGTGGCTAATTTTTTATGTTCTACGTGCAAATATAAAATAACTTTTAGTTCATAATATTGCACTGTGAAAAACTTTTCGATATGCACATAAAAATAAAAAAATTATTGGTAATTATTTCAGATTGAAATGTTTTAATTGGGAAAACGCGTTACGTTTTTTATTTTTAGGAAATATCAATATTCAAAAATGAAAAGGCGAATTCGTTTTCTATTATGATTGCCTACAAAAGTGTGTAAAAAGAGCTGGTTGAAATATGAGTAATCTAATGTTTGAAATACTCGTATTACAGTTTTAAGTCAATTATGAATTTTGTTGCTTCTATTTTGCACAACACTATAACTTTGGAAGCACAGCCAAATCCCGGTATAACGAATGATATAATGTCAGGCCCATTCATTATACCGAAAAATTCGTTATATCGCAAAGTTTTTTTAGGTATTATTTTAAATATTATTATTGTAGACAAGATACAATACAATAAAAAGAATTAGGGCAATTTCTTTCGGCTGATTATGTTGACAGAAAACGTGCGATCGATTACTTGTATTGAAAATAAAAACAAATATTCTTATTTTATTGTTCTTTTCAATACAAGCTGTCGAGTTAATGTTTTCTGTTGACATCGTTGGCCAGGCCATTACCTAGTACTTTTTTGAGTGTATTTACTGACTTTGCTATAATGGAATCAGAATAAATTTAAGAATTGAACTTTGCCAACTTGTCCATAGACCTAAATCAATGATTGCACATTATTATTCGCAGCACTAGCTTCATTTCCGCTATACAAACATTTCTTCCGCAGTTGGAAAATATTCTTCTATATTCATTTTCACATTTTCGTTGGCGACTTTTAATTGTTTTAAATGTTTGGCTGTTCCGGCATGACGGTCAATATGGCTTTTTTGACAAACTAACAACTGTTTACAAGCAATACATATCGGTTTCTTTGCTTGTATATCATATTTAAGCCACTTGTGTTTTATTTTCCATTGTTTTGAATAATTTCTTATTAAGTTTCTTTTAATTTCCTTCTTTTCGGGTGAACCAATGTCGGTGGAGGAAGAAACAATCTCCTCGTCTGTATTGACATCTTCAGCTGATACTTGGTCAATATTTGGATTTTCCGGCTGTCCTTTGTTGTTGGCTTTTATTAAGAATCTATTAATTATGAATTCATTTGAATAAAAACTTACTTTTCCATTATCAAAGCAGCGACAGATATAAATTTAAGGAATAATTATTAAAAATTGTTTAATGGTCGGTTAACGTTCTTAACTTTAGATATTAGAGTTTTTTATATGTATGTATGTACTTTTATTTTTTATTTTTTAAAAACGTTCAAAGAATTAATAATTTAAAACTTCCTTTTCCTTTCCGCAACGAGTTATAATGCTTGTTAAAAAATTTAAAACTTTTTAATCTTAAATTTCTTTATTTCACATTTATAATGTTATAAAATACTTTTATCTCAGCAACAATTTACATACGTTTGCACTTTTAGAGAAGCCGTCTGATGAAAAAAAGAAATCTTTTGAAAAAAATGCACCAACACTTGAAAAATAAAACGGTGTTTTGCTGAATGCATGTGTATATATGTATATGTATGTAAAATCTTACAATCATTGCATCTCAAAGTTGATTTTTATTCACATGTCAGAGGAATATCCATTAAAAACTATATTAAGTTTGACAATTAAGAAACAAAATCATAAATAGTTGCTTATTTCTTCTAATCAACTCAAACCTTGTTACAAAAATGTCAGCTTTCGTATAGGTTGATATAAAAATATAGTCTGTCATAAGAAATAATACTAATACACAAGCATATTGCTGCGAAAAAATTAAATCAAGTAATGGTATTTCTAAAAAGGGGCAAAAAGGGTCAAAGCGTAACAAGAAGTAGCATATTTAGCTAATTTTAAAAAAGTGTCACTAAAAGTATCAAAAATGTAATAAAGTAGCAAATTGATACTTTAGTAGCACAAACGGTCACGCTGATGTGGGGTTGTAGCTCGTTGAAAAGTTATGCCAAAAACAAAACTCCGCTCTTTGGCTCTCTCACCTACAAACTGGCATGTTATGCCAGCACAATTATGCCCGTGTAAAGCAGCGCCATGAGCCAAATCATGCACACACAAACTCGATGCACACGAGTTAAATTGCTCAGTTCTTTCGTTTTTTTTAAATATAATTACTTCAAGGTACCAATTGTATCTTGAAGAGTTCTTTATTTTAATATTTATTTTACTTAATGAACCAAACACTTTATTTAATTTTCTCATGAAACTATTAGAGATTTATCTCTGTCTTATGAGTTTACTTATGAACTACACAGAAAAAATTATTCCCAAAAAATGTTCAAACAAACACGTTTTGAAATATAATTTAGTTTCAGTAAATATTTTTTACTGTTTCAGTAAATTATTTGTTCCAATTTTATTTTATGTAAAAAAATGTATAGAATAAAAATTATCTATATAAAGTAAAATTTGTAAAAAAAAACTTTTTAGATTTATTTTTTTTTTATATTTAAATTTGATATTTTCAGTTAAATTTATTTTTATATACTGTAAAAAAATTTATCTGATTTTTTTTTTAATTTTTGCAGTTAAATTTATTTTTATATACTGTAAAAAAATTTGTCTGATTTTTTTTAATTTTTTTAGTTAAATATATTTTTGCGTTCTCGCGTAACCTTCATAGTGAAGAGACGTTAAAGCGGATTTTTTTTACATACATACATACGAAACAAATATAAAAAACAACAAAATCAAAAATCATACAGAAAATATTCGTAATACATATTCACCTTGATAAATAAGCTTATTGGCTTTACAAATATTTTTTACATAGCAAGAAATAGCAAAACAAAAAAAACCGTAAACACAAACAAAGTACCCTTGAGGAATAATACTCTGCATGAGTACCTCAAAGGAAAAAAATTTTGAAGTGAGTTCTAACGGCAGAAATGCTTATTTTACTGTGAGTTCTGAAACTCTTAATGAAAAAAATATAAATAATAAATCTGATGAAAATCTTTTTTTAACGGCAAAGCCAATTTTTCGTCAGCGATCAACTTCGCTTTGTCCAATGCCAACTAGTGAATCGTTAACATTACCATTGCCTAGTACTTCTTCATTTAAGTCTGCGATATCATCCGCATCGGGCTCGCGTTCATCACTAAACCAAGTTATCACTACAGATAACAGTAGCTCAAAACCCAAGGTACAAGTAGGAATGGACAGATATACATATAACCGTGGTAAAGCGTGGGCGAAGCCCAAATTCTTCAAAAATTTTATCTGCTCCAAAGATGTCTAGGGATAACAGCGCATCATCTACCAATCGTCAAAATCGTTTTTCATTATTGCAAGACACCGACGACAAGCCCTCTACATTATAAGAAAAGTCTTTTAAGCCACCACCTATTTATCTGAGAGAAAAAATTCTAACGCGCTTATCAAAAAACTGCTGTCGACCATTGGTGAAAATACTTTTCACATCATTCCAATTAAACGAGGAAAAATTATTCCCAAAAAATTTTCAAATAAACGTGTGTTTTGAAATATAATTTAGTTTCAGTAAATATTTTTTACTGTTCCAGTAAATTATTTGTTCCAATTTTATTTTATGTAAAAAAACTGTATAGAATGAAACTTATCTATATAAAGTAAAATTTGTAAAAAGAATTTTAGATTTATTATTTTTATATTTAAATTTGTTATTTCCAGTTAAATTTATTTTTATATACTGTAAAAACATTTGTCTGATTTTTTTGAATTTTTTCAGTTAAATTTATTTTTATATACTGTAAAAAAATTTGTCTAATTTTTTTGTATTTTTTTTACAAATTATTTTATAGATATAAAAAACATTTTATTTTTTTTTAAGATGTTATTTTGCGGTTTTCAAACTTATTATGTTTGCATATTGTGATTCTCAATATAGTATTAGGAGTCTTATTATAAACATACGGAGTTTTTTAGCTAAATTAAAAAATTTTTTTGGGTTGAAGTCTACTGATGAGTTACAAAAGCGGGAAGCCAATTTTTGAAAGTAAAAAAAAATAGTGGAACCTTTCAATTGATTCAGTTAGTTTTTTCAGATAAAACTTTTACTAATTTAAAAAAAAAAAAAATTTAAATTGTTATTGATTCAGTTAATTTATTTTCTGATAATACAAAAAATTTTAGTGAATGTGTTTGTAAATTATAAAAAAAAATTTGCTGAATAATACAAAAAAAATCTGCAAACATGTTTTTCTGTTCCCATTAATAAATTTGACTCAAAATATTTTGAGTTTCAGTTAACTTTTTTCTCTAATGCCATAATAAGTTTACTAGAAATAAAATTTTTTTTCAGTTAAATTTTTACAAAATTGTTATCAGAATCTACAAATTTCTTTATAGGTCCGCATTCACACAAAAAATTTACTGATTCAATGAATCTGGTTACCGAAAACGAGATTTAGTTTTTTCTGTGTATTGATGAAACTAAAATTCAAATATATAATGAAAAAGATTTTCGAAAATTTTTTAGTGAATTCGAAAAAAATAAAACAAATTTTTACACATACCAACTTAAGAGTGCTAAAGGCCTACAGATAGTATTAAAGGGCATAGATTCATATGATGAACCCGAAGAAGTAAAATGTGCACTTGTCGACCAAGGATTCAAGGTAAAAAATGTTACGAACATATTTAATAGAGAAAAGGTCCCCCAACCCCTATTTCGGGATGAACTGGAGCCGAATGACATACAATTGAAAAAAAATGAAGCCCATCCAGTTTATAACGTAAAGTATCTCTTACATCAAAAAATCACAGTTGAAGAGCCACGTAAGCGTTCAGGTCCCGTACAGTGCCATAATTGCGAAGAATATGGCCATACGAAAACTTACTGCAAGTTACCTACAGTGTGTGTTATCTGCGGTGAATTGCATGGTACTGCTAGCTGCACTAAGCCAAAAGATCAAGCAGAAAAAAAATGTAGTAATTGTGGAGGTAATCTCACAGCTAACTATAGAGGGTGCCCTGTATATTCTTTTGTTAAACAGGCTATGGGTCAAAAACCCAAATTAACTCCAACTCAACCAGTAAACGCGAACTCCGTCACTTTTGCTCAAATGAGCCAATCAGTTACTTCACGTGTATTGTATGCTGATGCTGCTAAGACTAGTTTAATTCCCACGCAAAATGTTCCACAGCCAAATAATTCAACGAATTCAAACTCAAGCTTTAATTTTAGTCGCCTTGAAGCTACTATTGAGAATCTGGTGCGAACTATAAACAACTTTACTACAAATATGACAAGTATGATGCAAGAAATGCTGCGAATGCAGAATACACTGCTTCAAGCATTAGTTAATAAACCATGAACACGTTAAAAATATGTTTCTGGAACGTAAACGGCATTCGCCAACATAAAAATGAACTTGAGCACTTCCTCATGGAAAAAAATATTGATATAATGTTGGTTTCTGAGACTCATTTGACCTCAAGAAGCTTATTTAAAATAAATGGTTACACTTTATATGATACAAAGGACCCGAGAAGGAGAGCATGTGGTGGATCAGCAATTCTGATTAATTCAAGACTCAAGTACTATCGCCTTGACAACGTTAGTGAAGAATATTTGCAAGCAACGAATATTTTCGTAGAAAATTTTTGTGCGAATTTCGTGATATCATCAATTTACTCACCTCCCAGATTTTCAGTTACCGAAGATCAGTATGAGAAGTTCTACAAATCGCTTGGATCTTGTTTCGTGGCAAGCGTCCGTCTTTATTCGGTATATTTTCTTAAAAACTACTGAACTGCTAAATGTTTCTTAAGGACTATTTATACTACTTGTACTTATCATATTGTTATCTTTAAGAGTGTTTATTTATGTAGTAGTAACCCTTCGGTTAGTAATGATTCTTTGTTACAAAAATGTGTTTATTTATAATTAGGTATTTTTCTTAAAGTAGATATTGTTATCAGTTAGCACATGTGTTTGGGTATTATTATTCCTAATTGCTTACTTACTGTTTACAAAATTAGATATTTTTCTTAAAGTATATATTGTTATCAGTTAGCACATGTGTTTGGGTATTATTATTCCTAATTGTTTACTTACTGTCTACAAAATTAGATATTTTCCTTAAAGTATAAATTGTTATCAGTTATGATTCAATGCTGGACTTTGTACGTCTGTCTATGTCTTGTAATTACGTTTGTAGATATAATATAATTTTGTTGTTGTATATAAGATACGACATCTTAACTCGCGCTACTAGAAATCTTAAAAGACCCGTTGATCTTAAATCACCACTGCGTACTGCGACCGCAGGCTGGGCAAGAAGCGATAGTAAGAAAGGTAACTAATTTTCTGAGCATTTAAAATCTGTATTCACTCCCAATTCATGTACGGGTGCTGCTGATTTACCGACTGTAGTTTCTCTACCCCCTCGTCCCTTAAAGTTTAAGATGCGTGAAGTACAAAAAGTAATTGCTGAACTCAACCCGAAGAAAGCTCCAGGTATTGATGGCATTAGATTAGTAACAAAATGCTATTTTAAGAATGCAGTATTTTCCACATAACTGGAAACTTGCCAAGATCAAAATGATTCCAAAGGCGGGCAAAGATCTTAGCAATACTGAGTCATATAGGCTTATAAGTTTACTATCTACAATCTCAAAGCTTTTCGAAATGCTGCTCATGACTAAATTGTCCAAAATTTTAACTGATAATGGGTGCATCCCGGACCATCAATTTGGCTTTAGAAGTCAGCGCAGCACGATTGAAACGCATAGACTTGTCCAAATTGTAAGAAGAACATTTGAAGAAAATAAGTATTGTTCTGCTCTCTTTATTGATGTTTCTCAGGCGTTTGATAAAGTATGGCACGAAGGCCTAGTTTTAAAATTGATGACATATCTACCAATAAACATTCAAAAGCTTTTGGAAAGTTATATTATTGATAGGAAGTTCACTGTTGTGGTAGGAGAGTTCACAAGCGTATCCGAATCTATATCTTCTGGTGTGCCACAGGGTAATATTCTGGGTCCTGTCTTGTATTTAATATATACTTGTGATAAGCCTGTGAGCAATAACATCCATATTTCTACATTTGCCGATGATACAGCCTGTATGAGTGTGCACGAAAACCATTATGAGGCATCCCGCAATCTCCAGGAACATATAACCCAGCTGAAAATATGGTTGAACTGATGGAGAATTAAAGTCATATAACGTTCACCCTAAGGAGAGATACTTGCTCCCCCATTCGAATCAACAATCAAAATATTCCTCAACATTCCCAAGTGAAATACCTTGGTATACACCTTGATCGAAGACTTACATCGAAACATCATATTGACTCTAAATTAAATCAGATGAAACTTAAGTTAACTCAAATATATTGGTTGATTGGCAGAAACTCAACTCTCAGCCTAGACTGCAAACTTTTACTATACAAGTCGCTTTTGAAGCCAATATGGTGCTACGGAATTCAGTTATGGGGCACTGCTTCAGCTTCCAATGTCGAGAGAATCCAACGAAGGCAAAATAAAATTTTACGGTTAATAACATCGGCTCCATGGTACATCCAAAATTCTATTATACATCGTGATTTAAATATGCCACTAGTGACTGAAGTAATTGCAAAATACGCAGGCAAATATTTAACAAAACTCTAATCGCATTCTAATCCGCCTGCTCGTAATATTTTGACACACGGGCTCTTATACTTTTTTCCCCCTTTTTTTGATTATCACTACTAATGTATTATTTATAACTATCACTAAGTTTATGTCCGACACTGGTTGGCCTAATAATATTTTTTATAGATTTAGGATTTGAATAATTATTGTTAGTTTATAAATGAAGATACAATAAATAAATACGTGCATTAAAAAAAATTATTTTTATATACGGTAAACAAATTTGTCTGATTTTTCTAATTTTTTCTACAAATTATTTTATAGATATAAAAAACATTTTATTTTTATTAAAGATTTTTGTTTGCGGTTTTCAAACTTATTATGTTTGTATATTGTGATTCTCAATATAGTATTAAGGGCCAATTTCACCAACTCTATTTAAATATCAATTTATATTCATTAATTTTTAATATGAATTGGTATTTAAATAAGTTGGTGAAATTGGCCCTAAGAGTCTTACTATAAACATAAGAAGTTTGTTAGCTAAATTAAAAAATTTTTTGGGTTGAAGTCTACTGACGAGCGGGAACGAAATGCTTAACCATAAAAACAAGCCAATTTTTGAAAGTAATAAAAAATACTTGAACCTTTCATTTGATTCAGTTATTTTTTTCAAATAAAACTTTTACTAATTTAAAAAAAAATGTAAGAACTGTTATTGATTCAGTTAATTTATTTTCTGATAATATGAAAAATTTTAGTGAAGTGCTTGTAAATTATAAAAAAAATTGCTGAATAATACAAAAAAAATCTGCAAAATCTGTTCCTATTAATAAATTTGACTGAAAATATTTTGTGTTTCAGTTAACTTTTTTCTCTAATGCCATAATAAGTTAACTAAAAATAAATTTTTTTTTTCAGTTAAATTTTAAAAAATTGTTATCAGAAACTACAAATTTCTTTGTAGGTCCGCATTCACACAAAAAATTTACTGATTCAATGAATTTGGTTACTGAAAACGAAATTTATTTTTTTCTGTGTAACTAGCAAAAGTATTTACAATGCTATTTATACTTTTGCCATACTTCTTATCTATTACAATGTGTATCTTTATCTTTAAAAATGTTTTTCTTAAGTCTTTATCTCTAACAATATTTTTCTTAAGTCTTTATCTTTAACAATGTTATCCTTAAAACTGTACTGTTTTCTGCATATAATATTTGATGATACCTATCACCTACTTTCTTGTTAGGTGATATGAAATTTCATTTGTAAGGGGTGATAAGTGAGCTCCTTGTTTTCTTAGTTTTATAAATAAAGTTAAGGATAAACGTATTCTTACTAATGATAGGGATAAACGTATTTTTTCTTAATGATATAAATAAAAAGTGTTTGTTGTATAAAAATAACTACCCCAACTCTCCCCTCTCTTAAAATTAATCGTCCCGATTCGTCTCCCCTCATTTAAACTGAATCGTCTCGATTCGTCTCCCCTCACTTAAAATGAGTCGTCTCGATTCTGCCTGATTAACTAATACTTATTTCACGTCTGATTTTTTCTAGTATTTGTTTCCTTTAGAATTTTATATGCGAGTATTATTGTTGTTATAATTGCTAAAATTATATATGAAGTGTATTTAATAAGATGCGTTTCTATTGGTAAAGGGTGTTTTTTATTGAGGTATAGAACTTTAAGTTGGCATCACTTTTTTAACTGGCGGCCATTTTGTCAGCTGTCAAGTGATTAATATTTAGTTTGGTTTGCCATTTCATCATGAACAGGTTGACAAAAGAACAACGCTTGCAAATCGTGCAAATTTATTTCGAAAATAATGATTCAGTTCGCGAAGTTTACCGCAAGCTCCGTCCATTTTATGGTCGACATAATCGTCCATCAGAGCAATTAATTCGGTTAACCATGGATCGTTTTCGCACTACGTTTACTCTATGTGATAATACGCATCCGCAGAGACGTCGAACAGTGCGCACCGAAGAAACAATTGCCGCTGTAGAGCAAAGTGTTGAAGAGGACCCGAATGAATCGATTCGCCACCGTGCACAGCAATTGGAGCCGACTAACCGACTATTTTGTTCCCGAATTGGATGGCATGAATGTGGATGAGTTGTGGTTCCAACAAGACGGCGCTACATGCCACACAGCGCACGTCACAATCGATTTATTGAAGGAAACATTCGATGAGCGCATAATTTCGCGGAATGGACCTGTCAATTGGCCACCAAGATCGTGTGATTTGACACCATTGGATTATTTTCTTTGGGGATATGTGAAGTCGCTCGTCTACGCCAACAAACCAGAAACGTTAGGGGACTTGGAAGCCAACATTCGTGGCGTTATTGCCAACATACGGCCCCATATGCTCGAAAAAGTGGTTGAAAATTGGACCTGTAGAATTGGCTTTATTCGAGCCAGCCGCGGCGGCCACATGCCCGAAATCATATTTAAACATTAATGGCATAAAATTATCCTTCCAATAAAGCCAAATTAATGGTCATTAAAACGATTTTCTTGTGTTTTATTTCAATTCAAAGTTCTATACCTCTAAAAAAACACCCTATATTATGGATTTCTTAAGAAGTGGATGTTATTATTTTTGTTATCGTAAATGTTTGTATACGTAATATTATTGATCACTACTCTTTGTATTTCACTAATATGGTTCCAGTAATATATAGTTTCGTCATCTACAGTGTTTACACCATCTAAGAGGATGAATCCTTCGTCTAGTTTTAATAATGGGTAACTATATCCTCTAATACCATACATTTGACTTTTCTATTTTTGATGTGTAAACATCAATACGCTAGGGGGTAAAAATCTTTTTCACAATACAATCACAAATTTTGAGTAAAGTGCAGACCGCGTTCTCAAATCGGTGTGAGCTATACATATATGAGTGTATTAGTGTTTGAAAGAAGCAATACAAACTTATTTAAAATATTGTAAATACATAGGAATTTGCTGGTTTTATTTAACTTGATAATTGCTTTATTAGGGTTCGTACACCAAAGGTGAAAATGCACCCTATTGTTTTTGCTACGCTGTCCGTCCGTCTGTCACAGGGTATTTTCTCGAGGACCGTATGAGCTACGGACCTGAAATTTGGACACAGTGTGTAGACATTTGGCCGCTACAACAGCAAATACATGAGAGTTAAAAATTAAAGGGTGTTGCAAAACGAGCCACGAAAAATTTTAAAATCCCATTTAATATACATACAATTGCATGCACATAATATATACACTTGAAATTTGTAAAGTTAGTATATTTTTATACAGGCTACAACAATTAACACTAAATTTAAAAAATTTAAATTAAAGGGTGTTCCATCAGTTAATGGAATTTTGAATTTGTAATTTTGACAACTTGCTGTATCTTGGAAACCGTAAGAGCAAAACTCTTGAAATTTTCAAAAACGGTTAAAGTAAAAAACTATAAAAAAACGTAAAATCTAAAAAAATCGCCAAAAACAAAAAAATCGCCAAAACGAAAAAAGCACCAAATTAAAAAAATTCTAGGACTAAAATAAATCGCGAAAAACCCGAAAAATCGCCGAAATGAGTTATTTCATATGAAATAAATCCCAACCAGAAAAATGGAAATAACTCCCAATGCATTGGGACTTGTTTCATAATGAAATAAGTCCCAATTTTGTATGGAAAAATCATTGGGAGTTAATTCCTTTTTTTCTTGGGAGTTATTTCATTTGGGACTTATTTCATGGTACCAAATACTCAAACTCTCACGCAAAAAGCAATCGATGAGGTTCTCATCATATTTAGATTCGAAGGCTTTACATCGCTGCAAAAATCCTCTAAAACCTTGCTAGGAACGTCAGAACACAGGAGCCATGCAAAATTAATGAAAAGTTCTGACGATAACTTTGGGAGTTTTCAGTATTTTGGAATAGAAGGAAATCTCAAAGCCATAATAGATCCTAAAGTGCACAAAGAAGAACAGATAAATATCTTAGTATATGTTGATGGCATGGATATTTTCAATAAATCGAAAAAAGGATTCTGGTCGATAATGGGAAAAGTATATTCCAGTATTTATAAGTCAAAACTAGAGATGTACATGTGAGTGTTTTTTGACTCCCGACACGCACGCTCACGCGGAAAAATATTTTACTCACGCACTTTCACGCATAAATGATCTTGAAAGTTTTCACGATAACGCACGCTCACGAATAAAATAGTTTTAATCACGCACGAGTGGCTTAAAACTTATCACGATCACGCACGCTCACGAAAAAGTTTATAATTCAATTTGCATGTTTTTTGGGATGAAAAGTAGGTTCTTACACATATGTACATATGTATGTATGCACGTGTTTCTGTAAAATTTACATTGTAAATTAAAATAAACTAACTTTACAGTTTTACTTTAATTTTAAATTTATTTGCTGGTGGTCTAGCATTGTCTGCCTGTTGTATCTTTGAATAAATAAATTCACGACTTTTTCCAATATTAAAGTATTTATTAAAATAATAGAATTCAAGTTACAAATAATAAAAGATTTCTATAATAATGACTGAACGTTTGTATTATGAAAAATATAATGAAAATTATATACGTATAAAGCAAAGAACAAGAGACATTAGGTAGTGTTACCATAAAGCTAATATGAAGTAGTTTAGAAGTTGTAACAATTCTCCCTCACTTAAAAGGGACATACTTGTATATGCCTGGATCAATGTCGAATATAATCGCTATGATGGATGGGCAGTTTCCGTTGTCGACTAGATGTACGTCGACTCGGTATTGTTTCAGCATTTTCTGAAGTGGTTGGTTGATGCTGTGGTGGTGGTTCTTCGTTTGTGGAAGTTCTAGGCACTGTAGAATCATCAACAGGAGATTGAGTAAGAATGTTGCCGGGTGTTGGAGAATATAATTATCCACTTCTGGATGGATATCTGAATCAGCATCGGACTGTGGAATTATTGCTTCGTCAGGAATTTGTACATTAGTGGTGCGTAATTTATGACGCGTTTGAAGACGAAGCCGTTATCGAGACGAACAATGTAATGAAGACGATCAATCTTTTTAGTAACGGTGCCCAGTTTCCATGAAATTTTATTTACGGTATAATATCTAGCATTAACACGATCTCCCTCACTTTATTGCCTGACCATCATCTTATGAACAGTATTTTTATAACTTTAGCGGGCTTTAAGGCATCTAGTTGAATTCGAATCTGCCTGCCCAGGTACTGTTCAGATGGAGATTTCCCATTTGCAAGCGGTGTTGCCCTGTACCTAAAGAGAATCTCTTGAATCTTTTTCTGAACTGGCGCCTGGTGTCTGGACATTCCTTTCGGAAAATCCGTTTATTGCTGGATGTCCAGGAGCAATAAATTTTTGGAAAATACCAGCATTTCGGCAAAATTTTGAAAATTCCTTACTCTTAAAAACGGATGCATTGTCAGATACTATAACATCCGGATATAAATTCCGAGCACAGACGGTTGATAACATCTCGATAGTTGAGTTTGATGTTGGTGCTGAGGAGCATACGACCACTTCGGCCCATTTGGATTTGGAATCGATGACTACCAGAAATTGATGTCCTTGATACGGTCCTGCATAGTCAATGTGAATACGTTGCCAATTTTCTTGTGGTTCTTCCCACGGGTGTAGAATTACTTTTGGAGGATTATTTTGAACCGATGCGCATGTGCGAACGATTTTTTCTATATCCTTTTCTATTGACGACCAGTATACGTACCATCTCGCCAATTGCTTTCATGTGAGTATAATGAAGTTTAGTTAGCACTGCATTTTGTAGTGAAGTGGGAACACCGACTATTTGGCCTTTGAATAATATATCAGAATCAATGGTATATTCTGAATCCGTCACATTTGATTTACGTAATATCATTATGACATCTGAAAGTTGCGCATCTTTCGCAGTAGCCTCCCGAATTGAGTTAAAATTTAGTACTGATGAACTTATTTGAAACAATGCTGATTCACAAATGGAGTGTACTTCTCTGTCTATAAAATTAATACCAGTCATACCTGTGGGTAAAGGTGCTCTTGACAAACAATCAGCATTACTATTTTCCTCGCTTCTTTTTGTAACAACTTCATAATTGTAACCAGTCAGAAAAGCTGCATATCTTTGAAGCATCGACGATGTCATTTGTGGCAGTTTTGAATTTTGGTGAAAAATTCGGGATAAAGGTTGGTTATCCGTAACAAGCGTGAATAATCTGCCATAGACGTATTCGTGAAAATGTTGAACAGCGTACACAATCGCCAACGCCTATCGATCAAGCTGAGAATAGTTCTGTTCTGCCGCAGTTAACGACCTCGAATCAAAAGCAATTGGAGTTTCTTCGCCATTGATCAGATGAGACAAAACACCCGCTATACCTGTAGGGCTAGCATCGCACGCCAGTTGAACCTGTAGTTCAGGGTTGAATGGAATAAGCACTTGCAATTTCTGTTTTAAGTTCATTAAATGCCTTTTTGCAGCTTGAGTTCTATTTAAAAACGGAATTTTTACGCAATAATAGATGCAAAGGTGTAGTTACAGTAGATACATGGGGTATGAACCTAGCATAGTATGTCACCATACCAAGAAATCGCCGAACATCGTCCACGCATTTTGGTTGTGGCATTTCAACTATGGCCTTGATTTTAGATTCAGAAAACATGTGCAAATTCGGCCATCAAATCATTAATTGAATTTGAATCAGTTAAAGAATTGGTCCCAGCTGTATTTAAATGAATTTGATCCAATTCATTAAGGTTAATACCTAGGCGGCGTATCCAGGTTCTACCAATGAGAGCAGTGTAACCGTTTGGTACAACATAGAGTCATCGATAATTGAAATGTTGTTAAATTTAACAGGGACACTTACTTTGCCCTCTGGAGTAAACGTATTTTGAGAGTATGAGCGGAAAACTATATTTGTGGGGGTTATTTTATTAGTCACTCTCAGAGGCCAGAGCCAGAGCCAGAGTCTACTTCAAATTTAACAAATTTCCCCTCTATCAAAATGTTAGCATAATAACTCCCCGAATTTGTGCTACTATAGTCTGTTAATCAGAAACAATTTTTAGTCAGGCTTAAGTTCAGTAATTTCAATTCTTTTTATTGAATGAAATTTTTTTTATTAATTAATGTGAGTTTCTAAAGAAGAGAAGAAAAATTAAATTAGACTTTTAAGCTGGGCGAAATACCGATATTTTTCTGCGCAGCAACGCTCTTCATCAGCACCCTAGTCTATCTACTTGGGTAGAGATTATTATTAACATCAGCTATTTAACAAAAATTCTAATGAAACGGAATATGAGAAATGATTGTTGCTTACAATTATTGATTTACCTTTGGTAAATACATATGTAAGTATCACTATTTATTTCCCCTGTTTTTCCATATTTTTTTATTTTTCTATTTAGGTTTATCACGAAGTTATATTACTCTACCCACGTATGTTTAACTATTCTTGCTTATCTTTTACGATCATCATATTAATTATTTTTACTTATTCGAGGTACCGTCGGTACATATTGTCTGTGCTATAAACGTCAATAACTTTATAAATTCCGTATTCAGAATTATCAATCTATACCTGATTTTTTGAATTTCCCCGTGCACTGGGTTTATTTTTAGGTCCGACATTAGACCTATCCGTCAAAAGGGACGCAATACAAACTTTTGCTACATGACCAGACCTTGCACGCAAACTGCACTTTAATTTTGAACTAGAACGACACTCTTTTGCAAAATGACCATTTCGTCCACAGCGTAAACATAACCCGGCAATACCTAATTGCGCATAATTAACTTTACGTTTATTCTGGTATTGTTGACTTTTTGTATTACATATTTGAAATTTTTTGTTTTTAAAAACTTTGTTTACAGTTGCTCTGGAGGAACCTGTTGTCGCATTTGACAATTGCTTTGCATTGCACTTCGCCGCTTCAATTACCAAAGCCTTTGTGCCAATTTCTTAAAATTTAGACGATTCCGCTTGAAGTAGCTGTTCACGCATGGCGTTGTCGTGAATACCCCGGATGAATTGTGCCCTTAAAAATATATTAGTAATTGAACTATTGCACTCACATTCTGAAACAAATTCACAATCGTTGATGTCAGTTCGCAAGTCTGCCACAAATTCTGCCACTGACTGAACTTCGCCCTGGTATTTCGATAAGAATTTATGTTGTGCCACGAGTACATTTTTCTTTGGTGCCAAATGATTTTCTAACAGGTTTAACAATTCATAGTAGGACAGCTCTGTTGCTGCTTTTGGTGCTGCCAACGCTGCCACCATGCTAAAATGTTTTGCGCCAATCGAATTTAATACAAGTTTCGTACAATATTCTTTAATATTCGCAACGCCCTTCATGTTCACATAATTTGTAAACCGCTGAATATAACTTCGGTGTGTCTCCTTAGATGGATCAAAAACTTCGAAATTGGGAACCAATGCTGTATTAATAATGTTGTTGCTGCTTTGTCCTGCACTTGAAGTAGCATCAATATTTAACCTTGAAATTTGCGCGATCAAATCTTGTTGCGCTTTCATGAATTTTGAAAACTGTTCGGTGTTCATTTTCTCTTACTATTAGCTTGCACTTGCTTTTGCACTAATCAAATATTATTTTTACACTAGTAATAAAGAATTTATTTTCTTATTTTTCACTCTCGTCGCCAAACTGTTGTATCTTTGAATAAATAAATACACGACTTTTTCCAATATTAAAGTATTTATTACAATATTAGAATTCAAGTTACAAATAATAAAAGATTTCTATAATAATGACTGAACGTTTGTATGTATAAGTGCATTTTTAAATTGTCAAGTTATATTTTAAAGACCCAGGTGAATTGTTTCCAATGTCCAGTTATTTGACTTTTGGTATCTAGCAACCCTAGGTGTAGGGCTTGGACTTAAACCCGAATGAATACCTGTGAACCCACCTAGAAAAACAGGTAAAAAAATTCAAACATATCAAACAAAACCCACTTTGAAAGAATAGGCAAAAATGTATGTATATTTTTTATATTGTTTAAACCTCGTAAAATCAATGCCGCGAAGGCTATTTGCAGTTAAATCGAATAAAGATCCGCCTACAAATTATCAAGAGTAAAAACGGATCCAAAAATTATTATATATATGAAAGTGAAGCTTTGTTTCATTTTATGGTGTCCCACTTTCAATGTTAAATGTTTTTAATCATATTTTAAGTACTAAAATAGTAAATTAATTAATTTTTTATGAGACATTTTTAGATTTAATTAAACTGTAGTGCATTTTAATCAGAAATAATTTCTTAATCAATTCTTAAGTTCAGTTATCTCAATTCTTATTGATTGAAATATTTTTATTAATTAATGTGAGTTTCTAAAGAAGAGAAGAGCAGTGAGTAGGGTGATCGACTAGGTTTTTCAACCGGTTGTAAAACTCGGTTTTTTCACAATACGGTTGTCGGTTTTTCAAAATGTTGATTTTTCGAATGTCGAATAGTCCGGGTTTTTTACAACTTAAAAACCGGCTGTGTCGAATACTTTTCGATTTGTAGATTTTGCAATAAAATTAGTTTTTACTATGTTAAAACTTAGACCAACGTGTTCTGTTGATTTTCCTATGTATTTTTTTTTTCAGTGTAAAAGTTCTAATCATTTTTTTTTTAGCATGGCGACACTTACTGAAACATGAAATTAAACCGAAATTATTTTATGAGGTGATAGCAGAGGCGAATTTAATTGGCCTTATGGTGTGCAATGGATGTCAAAATACAGTTGCAAAAAGTGTTTTTTAATTTTGTTGAAATTTTTCTTCATATTTTATAAAGAGGTAGATATCAACCTTGTCCATGCATTCATATACAGCGTGACCATATTAGCTTATTTCGGGCTAAATTTAGCTTATTTTGTTTGAATTTAGCTTTGAAATTTTCATTTAGCTCTTAGATTGTCTTTTACAAACTCATTTAGCTTTTTTACCTTTTCTATCTAAATAGCACGTTCTCAAAGAATATGTTAAGGACATAAAAATGTAACAAAAATTATAATTTTTTAATACCCGACCAAAAAAAGTGGTGTTATAATTTTGTAGTATGTTTGTGTATCTGTACGAGTCCACGTACAGACGAAACGGCTGGACTGGATTTCTTCTGTGTGAAAGGTGACTTGATCGAGAATGTTCTTAGTTATGTTTGAAGAAATCTGTTCAGCTGTTTAGAAGATATCATATCTTTTCTAGATATATTCTGTTGGCTCTGTGTCTTTGACGCCGTAGGTCCCGAACGGCTAAACCGATTTTAATTTGGTTTTTCCGTCGTAAAGGTAACTTAATCTAATATCTTCTTGCCTATATTTGAAGAAGAAACGGTCCAGCCGTTTGGTCTAAACGTCAGGGGTGCTTAAGATGTTTAATATTTGCTATTGTTAAATGTGCGACAATCTTATAAGAGACGTGCAAATTTACAAATACAGAACATTGCACTTTTAGAGTTACAATTGCGAAAGTTAAATTTATATTAGAGGCCATAAATCTTACATTTCTGACTATAAAAATGCAATGAATGAAACCCATTTTAAAGAGTTATCTTTGCGTTGAGTTGAACGTGCATTCAGCGCCATGAATTAACTTAAAACAAAAATTAGAAATAGGTTTACTTTAAATATCATTGATTCACTTTAAAGAAAAACCATTCGTATTTTAGTATAAATGTTCTTACGTTTTGAAAACTGTCTAAGCTTCTTTTGTTAAGTTTTTGTTTTGTTTTTCTTTGATATAAAAAGTAATAAATAATTTCATTAAAAAATTATTATTATATATATATATATATATATATATATATATATATATATATATATATATATATATATATATATATATATATATATATATTAATATATGAATATATATTTAACGTTATTTAAGCAATAAGAAACTATTGCAAAGTAATCAAAGAAGTAGAAAAAAGTTTAGCTTTATTTTTCGGCTTAAAATTTTACTCTTTAGCTTATTTTAGCTTTTTTTCAAACGTGATTTAGCTTATTGTTATTTTAAAATCTGGTCACACTGTTCATATGTATGTATGTATATACCATTAAGGAATAAACTCTACATACACCCATAATTTTTGGGGTTTGAGGAAACTTGGAAAGAAATTAAAATATAAATAAATAAATATAATAAATATGTTTATACAAAAAATAAAAATTAAAAAATAATTACAATAATTACAATTAGACTATATTTGGATACCATTTGTTGACGGCTTGGTACCGGAAATCACAGCATTTTCAAACAAGTTGACGACATAAAACATTTTGCACGTATTTTTTTATGTATTTTATGCCTGTATGTAGACTTTTTTCCTATGTATTTGGAATATTTTTGCTACTTACTTATTTTTTTTGTATAACCATATTTATTAGCACCCTAAATGTTGGCATAATTAATTTTTTGAGTTTCTTCCCAAATTTTCACAAACGCTAAAAATGATGGTTGTATGTAGAGTTTATTCCTCGACTGTATGTTATATATACATATTTATGTATTATACATAGCTACATAAGTATATGAAGTAAATTTTTATGTTTTACCTTTAATTTTTGTATTGTTTTATTATATTTACATGAACTGTTAACTCTTCTTTTTAATAAAGCAATTTAAATTCAAAACTTGTATAATAATTTTCTTACTAAAAAAAACCGGTTGACTGGTTTTTCCTGAATTGTAAAAACCGAAACCGGGTTTTTCACAATTTCAAATAATCGAACTATTCGAAAACCGGTTTCTGGAAAAAGTCGAATAATCGATCACCCTAGTAGTGCGACATAAATTTTGGCTAAGTTCTTGTTTGGAACAATACCCAACACTGAAATATGTGTAAAGCTTAGTTTAGACGATATGTTGAATCAGCATATGTATGCAGTCACCCATATGACCAAAACTAGCAGCAAATTCCTATGGCAGCATATTTCATATATTAAGTCTATAGTACACGGCATGTAAAAAACTACATCCGCATGTGGTTCTGACGTAATTTTGTCGTCATCACAAAGCTAAATTTGCTACATGCCGTGTACTGGTAACATATGTACATGTATATATTAACATGTTTACAGACGAGCTGCCCCAGAAAATGTCTTCGATTCGGCTACATGTGCCAAATCTGTATTTTGGAATAAAAATACTATAAAAATTGTACGGTATCTAGCCACTACAAGTAATTTTAGAAAATGCAACTAACATGCTGAAAATGCTCGTGACGCCATCGCTACATACGCATGTGGCTTTTTACATGCCGTGTACTGTAAGCTTTAGACGTTTATACGATATGTTGATAGTATACGATTTTTGTGCCTATACGACATGTTGAATTTTATGTGGTGCTGTATATGCTGAGTCGTATAAACATTTGTTTGTGAAATTAGTGAGTTTGACAATACGTTTTAATTGTTCAACTTATTTACTCACAAGTATAATTTTTGCAATAAAATTTATTAAAATCAATATAAAAAAAAACATAAATAATGTCGCCAGAGGAAATATCACTGGCTATTGCTTGTACAGTTCTATGAGTAACAAATATACAAACTTTCACATTTATACATATGTTCGCTTTTCATTCATCCGCTGTTCGTTTTCCCATGAAGTCCGCTATTTCTTGCCATGCCGATATTTTAGGGAGAACTCACGTTCCAAAGCATCGGGCGTTCTTCAACACCATGGATCAATTTTAATATGTCTTCGTGACACTACTCGCACACCACTTTTGGCCAAGTTTTACGGATCTTTTTTGCCGGCTGTTGTGGTTTTAATAGTTCGCATTCCTCGAATTCTATGTCTACAAATTCTGCCGTTACATCAATTTCTTCTGTTGAATCCATTTGTACATATGTGTAAAGATATATTTTATTGTAAAAAATAGCAATAATAAAAAATAATAAAATATTGCAAAACTTGCCAAATACAAAATCCAGATAAATTATACGTTTTGTTTACTTCCGAAGACCTGAGCCGATTAATTTGAACAATTACCGCCGGCGATTAAAAAACGCGTCGGTAATTGAAATCCGGCTGCGAGCCGTTAATCGATCGCCTTGCCGCTGAGTTCATATTATGCAAATCGTTTATTGTTTTTACATTTTTAGCTATTATTTGATTCACTTTCAGGTATATTTGATTTTGTTTGCGTGTTTGTTTGTATTTACATATGCAACAAAGTGTATTTACATTAAAAAAAACATCGGCGGCTGGGCTTAGCAGTGCGGCGCATATGCATATTAATTTGGCATATGCTGAAAAGCTTGCATACACTTTTAAGCAAATAATATATCTGTCAGCATACGCCGGAAATTTATCAAGCAATAATAATATGCTGTTTACACGATATGCTAAAATGACCAATATACGTTTGTTTTCATTGTTAACAAAGTCTTAGCAAATGTTGTTGAACATACGTATGCTGAAAATATATGCGTTTAAACGATATGCAGGCACTTGTAACAAAATTTTCAGTATAAATATGCTGATTCAACATATCGTCTAAACTAAGTTTAATATAAATTTGTATTCGTAAGGGTGTCATATGCAGCAACGTGTGGTTGATAAGAGAACTTTTTACAACAAAGTTGATAAATCGGTATTACGAAATATTTGTGGTTGAAAAGAGGTATCAACCATAATTTATCAACCATCAACTATAAAATCACTATTGTGAATAGCTATCAACGAAAATGTATTCTCTTTGTTTCAACTACAAAATATTAGGAGAAAAATATTCAATCGAACTTATTTTGAAAATTATTATTTATTTTGAAAATAAAATATAATAAAGCTACTAAAAACGGTCCGTTTCGGTTCGGTTTTAAAAATATGCATGTATATAAATAGGTATGTATGCTGGAAAGATAAATGATGATTTAAAAATAACCATCCATATCGTGAAAAACAAATGTAATTTTTCTTCTTGTGAAATTTTCATTTCCCTCGAAGAGAAAAATGATATCTTGAGTGTTATCTATTTCCCCGCCATCATTTCACGTGAATGTAAAAAAGAAGAATTTTTGCAAATCTTAAAAATAAATTGAAAATCGGACAATAATTTAATAAAAAAATCACAAAAACTTTATGTTATCAATGAATTTTATTTTACTTTAAAGTTGTACTCGTGGAGGCGCTTCTGTTGATTTATCAATTTTTTCACTAAGTATACCACCGCGGTGCACCACCATGAAATTTACTATCTGCGAACCAGAGATTCATATTCTATGAAAAAATGTATTGTAGGGAATTATTGTTAGCAATCGTAAGCATTACATACTAATCTTGTACCTAAAATTAATAGTTGTAACTTTTAATATAAAATTCGAAATATCGAAATTATTAGATGTAATAATTCAGTTCGCCTGCAAAAATAAAGTGAACAAACCCAAGGAAGAAGTAAAATAAATTCACGTGAAAAATATTCTGCCTTGTCGTGGTTGGCGTATTTCAAATACGACTACGAATGTTTGGTAATATATGTACATATGTATGTATTAAAGAAGACAGTTTTTCTTTCGAGGGAAAAAATTGTTACTATAGGGGTGATAGAGTTTGTCCGGTTTGTAGTTATTAAATTCAGGTACTTATATTAGAAAAGGAACATTTAGTAGTGAGTATGTGCATAAAAAGCTTAAGAATAAAAGATTTGTAATTAATTATCCAAGTAATAAAATTTCAAAAACGTTAAAGCGTTCAATGTAGAGTCGTTTAAACGAAATCTTATTTTTGTGCTGAAGTTACCAGCAACAGAAAACACTCTTTCGCTTTCAGTTGAAGAGGGATTTATTGTATTATTGCCATGTGAAGCAATAATATGTTGGTTGTTTTGTTGTTCGTTTTTTTTTATAAATTACAAATTCTTGTCGAAGAACGTTAAGATTAGCGTCTTTTTGCTTCACATCTGCTAGGGAATTTTTGATAACAGATTACAATTCTTCCTCCAAAGAATTGTTATAATTTTCTTAAAGTATTACAATTTTCTTTCCTTTCATTGTTACAGAATGCTGAGTAATATACTTATAAAAGTCTTCAATGTAAAGTACATTTGCTGTACAACAAGATAATAATGTTAAAGTAAAACTTAAAAACCGACGCTTTTTTTGTCGGTTTCGGTTTTTATGGGTCAAAAACCGCGATTTCGGTTAAAACCAAACGGCAATCCCTAATTTCAACCATAGTTTACAAATTTTTTCACTTTTCAACCAGTTGATGGTTGTTGTTCATAATAAACCTGATAATTTCTAGATAATCTGCGAACTTGACAATATACATTATTCTCTCCTTTTTCAGAAAGGTAAAAATATTGCCAAGTTAGCAGATTATCTATAAATTATATGACACCATTACGATTACAAATTTATATCATACATAATATATTTCAGTGTTAGCTATTGGTCCAAAGAAGAACTTGGTCAAAATTTATATCTCACTACTTTTAATGGCCGAAATTTTTGATACGAACTTGGCTTTTTTCACATTTATGTTTTTATGAGGATCTGATTACATTTTGAAAAATTTTCTATAATAACACTTTTTAAAGTTGAAATTTCTAGTGTATTTTATTTGTAGTAATGATCACTGTACCAGTTGAAAAGGGCAGAGTTACATAAAATAATGGGTTAGAGCGTGATGGGTGTTGGATTTTAGACCTCAAAAATGCACTATTGTGTACTATTGAGTCGCTAGTGTGTACGCAATTTGGTAAGAGTCATCTGGAAAGAAACATGTAAAATACAGTGTAAATTTTAGTGGACGTGACCCCGTCTAGTTTCTCAAGATATTTAGATATTAAAGTCTGCTTAGCCGAAGTACATAAACCAAAAGGATATGCCCAATGTGCATGCAAAGTTTCAATAGGGTAGCTGGTGCTTTAATTTTTAGATTTTCTGATTGAGTAAATCAATTAGGACTATTTGTCTACAAAATATCAGCTCTCTATAGTATAATATTACGTAAAATTTTTATGGGCATGGCCCCGCCGACTTTTATATCTGCTAGTGCTTATGGTTCATGCAAAGTTTGATATTAAAAAGTTAATGAGAAATACATGAGTAATAAATTAAAAACTGTTAAACCGAAATAGATGAAAGAAAAAGCTACGATTTAGGGGTGACATCACGGCTACTTTTCAAAAAAGGAAATTTTCACTTTGGATAAGTGCAATGTGTATAAAAAGTTTTAATAAATGTATCTTCATTTTGTATTAAAAGTGATTGTTCCCGCATCCTGATTGAAACTTTTGATTTCTTAGATTTTTCTTAGTGATCTCTGATCTAGATTTATTTGTGCATCAAATTTCAGCTCTCTAGTGCAAATTGGAGTTTTAACGGCGTGGCCACACATAGCGGAAAAACCTTCTTGGTTTTAAGATTTTCTCACGGCTTACTCATTAACACTTGTGTATAAAATTTCAGCTCTCTAGCGCGAATTATACATTTAAATTATATGAGCATTACTCCTCCCACTATTTTAAACTTGCAATTTTGTTATGAGCAGCGCTTATAAGTAGTAGGGAACTCCCACTCCGGGGACAATTAAAATTGTTAAATTGTTGCTGAAATTGTTAAATTGTGGGCTGAAATTGTTAAATTGTTGGTGAAATTGTTAAATTTGGGTAATTAAAATTTGAAAATTGTTAAATTCTTGGAAATTTGTGTTTTTTTGTTTACATAAGGAGTTTTTTGTTTACATTAGGAGTTTTTTGTTTACATTAGGAGTTTTTGTTTACATTAAGTGTATGTCTGTCTGTCGGTCTGTCTGTCTGCCTGCCTGACCGTGGGAAGTTTGTGTGTGGAATATTTTGTGTGAATGTATTAAGGCGGTTCATAGTTTGGCGGTTTTTATGTGTGTATGTGACGACGGGGAAAATCATGAAAATGGTTTTTCCTAATGCTGACGGAAAATCATCTAATGATTTTTCGTAATACCGAAGGCAAAACATTATAATTTTTCCTAATGCCTACTGCAATACATGATAATTTTTCCTAATGCCTACTGCAATACATGATAATTTTTCCTAATGCCTACTGCAATACATGATTATTATTTTTTTCAAATGCCGACGGCAAAAAATGAATATAATTTTTTCAAATGCCGACGGGAAAATGATTTTTCCTAATGACGACGGGAAAACGTGAAAGTTATTTTTTCTAATGCTAATGTAGGTGTTGCTAGACTGTGGGAATTTAAGGCTGACCGTGATTTGAGTGGGCGGCGTTGTTGCCGTAATATGTAACCATAGGAATTTGTGGATGTGTCTGTCTGTCTGTGAGAATTTAGGTGAAGGTTTGATTGGCAGGGGGCGGGGTGTAGTTGAGGTAGATCGATTGCGTGTGTAGTTGTGTGTGAATGTATGTGTATGTGTGTGTGTGTGTGTGTGTGTGTGTGTGTATGTGTATGTTTGTAGGAATTTCAATGTGTGTATTTCTGTAGGAGCTTAAGGCTGATTGTGATTTATGAGGGGTGAGGTGTTCTAGTAATATGCAACTGGGGGAATCTGTGTGTTTGTATGTCTGTAGGAGTTTAAGGCTGACCATGATTTGGGTGGGCAGGGTTGTTGACGTAATATGTATCCGTGGGGATTTGTGGATGTGTCTGTCTATAGTAGTTTAAGGCTGATCGTGATTTGAGGTGGGTGAGAATGTTGTTGAGGTAAATTGGTTATGTGTATGTATGTATATATGTATTTTTGTAAGAATTTAAGATGATTGTGATTTATTAGGGCCGAGGTGTTCTTGTAATATGTAGCCGTGAGAATCTATGTGTATAGACGTCTGTAGAAGTTTAAGACTATCTGTAATTTCAGGTAGGTGAGAGTGTTGTGTTGTTGAGATTAATCTTATATATTGTATATGTATGTATGATCATGGGAATTTGTGTATGTATATCTGAGGGAGAATTTAAGGCTCGTCATGATTTGCAAAAGGTGGGGTGTTGTTGAAATTTTCTTGGATATTTCTTATATGAATTCTGCTATGTGTGTGTATTTGAGCTGGTATTTATGTGTAGGTAGAAATAAATTGTTTTCAATATCGACATATGGTACTATAAAATACTATCATATATCTGGACTTCCCTAATCCTAGTATGCTTTTATACTTACGATTGCTTTATATTTTCTCATGCTTAAATTTGTCTCGCGTTGAAGTCAGTCTGTGTGAAATTTGTTTATATTACAGATTTTGTTTATTTAACTACATTCGTCTTCTTTGACTGAAAGAGTTATCTACACACAGAGAAAAACCAACTTGAAATCAGTAAGAACCATGCTGAATTAATAAGAACCATTAGCGAAGGTTTAGTCATATTGAAATTTCTTATTTCAATATGGACAAAATATTAATTTACAGTATTCATTTATTAAACTCATTAGTTTGTAGATATCTCAATATACATTTTCTGTTATATTAAAAATTATTGAATTAATGTGATGAATTCTTATTTTTAAGCTGCAGATTTTCCCTGAGTGTATGGATTGTTTATATTTGCATTGTGCTTTAACTAAACGACGCTTCATATATTTTCATGATGTAGGTCTAATAAATACTTAAGCATTGATAAGAAATTTGATATGTATACATACATATCTACAAATTGATTTTAGGTATGTATGTATGTATGTATGTATGTACATACAAATAAGTGTTCAATTCAATCTTTGAATACATTTTTTATTTTATTTTTTGTCATGTGATGTCTGTTGTTGGTGAAATTAAAAACATTTTAATTTTTATCTGCGTTTACTTAAAAGTTTGTGAGGATTTTCTGTTGTAAGTAAAACTGAATTCTTGAAGATATGTGCTTACATACTCTATAGTAATAGTAACTATAATAGAAATATTTCTTATACTTAATTTACAGTTTTTTAAAGTATAGGGTATAAAATTTTTTCTAGCTATAGCCTTCTACATTTATTTTGGAAAGCTTGCTTTGCTTTTTGAAAATGTATAAACATTTTTAAATGAAACTGATCCGGCACTCCAGCTTAGGTACTGATAGTTTTTTTTGTTGTTAGTTAACTTACTTATTTTTTATTTTTTATTGATAAACATTGGAAATCAAAAGGGAGTTTTATATTGTAATTATTATTTTCATAATTGTTGAAAACAATCGCTGCTTTTTGTTTGTTTTTTGCGATGAAATCATTTGAATTACTTTTGCAACTTTACGCGTTTATAAAAATTATGTTATTTTCTATATTTCTTAATTTATAAGACTTTTAGACTTTGTCCTTTAGGGGTTATATATTCTATTATACGATTATGAATAAGAATGCAGTAAGCTGATGTATTTGCTTACTGCTTCAAATTAAAATTTTATTAAATTGAATAAAAGGAGTTTTTTTTCTTAAACTCTGATGCAGTTAGAAGCGCTGGAGATTCTTTCATATAACAGCTTTTTTGAAATTTTTGATACATAGTATAATATAGAATTGGATAACATTTATTTTTAATTTTTATGTTAAGAAGTACGGGTATGAGACTGAATTTAAATGTACTTTTAAATTAGTTAAATCATAATGAACAAACATATTTTCTTCTTTAATAGCGATCAACAGAAAACGAACTCGTTTTCATATAATTTAGGTATACCCTATCGACGGCTCCTCTAGGATACAAGATGACTTTGTATGACGAAATTTCTGTTGCTTTATACTGATAATATGTTTACATTAATAAGATACATATACATATGTTTATTTTATGAACGGTGAGCACCTATGGCTTTTATTTAATGTTCTATATGACTTTTTTTTTCATTTTCTTTAATAATTTTCTCCCCATAATAGCATTCTAAATATTTCAAGGGCTCAAATGCTGTGTAGTCTTCTTGTGCAAACTTAACTAAACGTCTAACTTCTTCCAATGCTTCTTTATAAGAAGATATCTTGTTATGGTCTTCTTCTACGATACGTGCCCATCGGGCAGAGTGTACGTATTAGTTGGTCAGTCAGTCTCTATTTTTATTTATTTTTTTTTTCTTCTAATGTGCCACTCCTTTTTTTAGATTTTACTACTTGGAATAGAGAATTTTTGTCTAATTTTTTGGTGGGTATATACATTAGGTATGTAGAAATTAGTTTAGATACAAAGAAATGCATGTTTAATATACAACTATTGTATCAAATCGATCTCAAATAACTCAGTTACCTCTACCAGCAATTCACCGTTGGTGTATTCATAAAGTGTTAGAAACAATGAAATATCTATGTTTTGAGAGAATTTTTCCCCTCAAGTATTTCTACATGAGGTTTGAGGGGTCAATCACTGTCGCATTCATATGTAATGATTATTCACTTAAAAAACGTCATCATCACCATCAATCATCTCCGTATACAATACATTCATGAGTTGGGTTGATCCAGATACAATTGCTGTCTCATCACCTTCTAACAGCTTTATATATTTTGCTAGTATGCATGCCTTAGCATGCTTCTATCGATAGTGACGTAAGAGTCCGAGATGTAGAGTGTTACAATTAAAAATCTTTACTATTAGAATATACCAGTTCGCTCTTTTGAATTTTTACAAAGTAGATACATATGTATGTATTTCATTGACCACAAAATCATAAAATTTCTTTGCTTACAAAATTGTATGACGTGAGGATTTTTTTTTTTTTTTTTTTTTAATTATACATGCTTCGGCATGCTGTCATTTTTTTTTTCTATAAATTTATGTAATACTCATACAGATACAGATATAAAGTAAGATCTGTTTACTGTACATTTTAAAATTTATGCATGCTTCAGCATGATTCTAGTTGAAGCGTATATTCATTCACTAAGTTTGTTTGATACTTATTCATACACATGTACATTCTTAAAGATTGGATATCAAAGTCCAATTTCCGTAGTTTATCTATATTTTCTAAAGATCTGATAGCTAAAGAAATAAATAGAGTGAAGATCTTCTATAATAATCCCATTTTCATATTGTAAAATTTTGCGTGCTAGCGCTTTCGATGGGAAAATATACATACAACTTTATAAAAAGTGATAATATGATGTGCTGCTGAATATTGCACTATGTTATAGTTCATTTTAAACACTGAAGTTTTAGCAATATTTCATTCCGACCAGAATTCCACTACATTTAGTTAATTATCTTTCTTAAGACTCATCATTCCTAATCAATCCTGCAAAAACAACACAAACTAGATTTTTCGTTTTAATTTTATTTTTTTAAATTCAACATTCATTCTTCAAATTACTTTATACTATATTAAGTAGCTTTTCCTCATTTGTTGAGTTGACTTTAATAGGAGACATTTTAATGGTACGATGAACTTTTCTATTGCATGCATTAAGTAAATCTTTATACATACCAATCCACTTATATGAACCATTAAAGCTAATTTTTTTCACATCATACCTTTCAATGATCTATTAAATCATTCTAATATTGATGCTTTCATATTAAGTAATCTTTAATCTTCTATTTATGTATGAGTTTTCCCAAGTATTTATTAAAAAATTCTTTAGAATCATCTGTTTGTAAGTTTTTTGGTACCCGTACCACTTCAAAAATATTTTCCATTGCCTTGGTTTTTAGAGTGCAGCTTTTATTTTCAGCTGTACTTTGAGAATGTGTCAATTACAGTCTTCAAAAATCAACAATTTCTATTTTCTGTAGAATAGTTCTACATTTCACCTAACTTAGCTCCATAAAACATCATATATTCCTGTCATTACATCTCTACAAGCACAAACAGTTGTTGAAATTTAGTATGGACTTCGTTAACTAAATTCCTTTTTAAAGACATTGAATTGTTTCACAGATTTTTTCGAAAGTGTTGTGATCTACATCTTGCACTTTCAGCTATTTATACTAACATGTAGTTAATTTTCTAATCTATATATTTAACCGTAAACTCTTCAATTTGTTTTTAATTATTTACTTTTTAGAATTGCTTTTTCAATTTTATAACTGTCTTCTTTCTCTAATTTTATTTCACGTTGTTGTTCCTCAATTTGCATTTAAATATATTCTTGAATATTAATGCTTTAAGCTATATTATTAATTTGTCTTGTATTTTATCTTCATTCAGTTTAATGTAACTATCAACAATAGTTTGTATCTAATTCATTTATGCCTTCCAATACTGATAAGTCAGTATAAATGTCTTCAGAATTGGAAGTCTATGAGTAAAATCATCGTCATCATCATTCTCAGTATTAGCATCATTAAATATGATGGTATTATCAAATATTGTTCCTTCTACTATTTTCTTTTGGGGTACTTGTCTATATCTTGAGTGAAGGTTTCTCAGGCTTTAAACTTGTATATTTTCAACTTCTGTCTTGATTTTACTTTCTTCTTTCATAAGAATTCTTTTAATATTTTTAGAACTATTTATGAATTCTTCTGCTATAGGTTTAAATGTATCTTTTAGTTGTTCACTTGTATCTATTTCACCAGTTTTTATACTACGAAGCTTTTTCTTCAACACATTTCTTGTCAACACCAACTGTTTTAAAATTTTCTCATCCAGGGCAAATAACAGGTATCAGCAATCATATCAGCTTTTCAGGAGCTGGTCTGGTTTTCAGATCAGCTTTTCAGGACCTGGTCTGGTTTTCAGATCAGCTTATCAGGACCTGGTCTGGTTTTCAGATCAGCTTTTCAGGACCTGGTCTGGTTTTCAGATCAGCTTTTCAGGACCTGGTCTGGTTTTCAGATCAGCTTTTCAGGGCCTGGTCTGGTTTTCAGATCAGCTTATCAGGACCTGGCCTGGTTTTCAGATCAGCTTATCAGGAGCTGGTCTGGTTTTCAGATCAGCTTATCAGGAGCTGGTCTGGTTATCAGATCAGCTTATCAGGAGCTGGTCTGGTTTTCAGATCAGCTTATCAGGAGCTGATCTGATTTTTAGATCAGCTTATCAGGTAACAGATCAGGCTATCAGGAGCTATTCAGATTTTCATTTCAAGATATCTGAGTTAGATTTAGTTATCAGTGTACAAGTAGCTAGCCATTTATAACATTTATATACATGAAGTTTAAAGTCAGATGAAATACGAAAAAGTAAAGTTTTATCTAGTAAAATTATTTTCTATAACGATCATCGTTTAATTCACTATCTTTGCTTATAATCAAAAATCCATATTTATCCTTTCAACATGCTTTTTATTTTTCTCACCTAACTTAAACATTAAATATACATTATGATGATCTCTTATTAAATGTTTGGTGATTCTGGTGTAAGTTTTACATAAGTAGAATGAATCAACATTCTTATCTCTCCCCATACAAAAATATGCTTCCCACACGCATCATCGTTAAATATCATATTGGAATTACTTTGGACTGAAATAACAGATTCACTATCGGTAAATTTTGTAATATATTATTATTTTAATTGATGTAATTAATTTCTTCAGATATTTATATCTGGGGTGATATAAAGATTTTGAGTATAAATAAATGTTCTCAAAATTTAAGTCCATTAGGACTTTCTAGCAAGCCAATCATAGCGTTTTTTTTTTCGTAATTTGACAGGTCAACTATTGTTGCACGAATAGAATTTGATATAAAGGAACTATGATTTATTTTTGAACTATCGTTCGATGATTCATCAATATTTCGTACCAAGAATTATTTATGTTGTTTTGACTAAGGGTATGAGTCAATATTTATAAAATCCATTTCATAAATATCAGCTCATGCTCATAGTCAAAACAAAGTATGCTTTAAGTGTTTAAAACCGGTATTACCATAAAATGGTGGTCTTAAACACTTAAAATATACTTTGTTTTACTAACCGCATTTTATAACTAAATGCATTTCATAAATATTGACGCATACTCATAATCAAAACAGCATATAAATATCCTTTGTTTTGACTATGAGTATGAGTCATTATCTCATAAAATAAAATAGTATGATTATATGATATCAGAAATCATGTTTTCTAATATCATATAACCATACTATTTGATTCTTTCTATAATAATAGATAATATTTATGAAATGCATTTATTTACAAAATGCGATTAGTAAAACAACATAAATATAGGATGGTATGAAATTTTGATGATTCATCAATATTTCGTACCAAGGTATTTTTAGGTTGTTTTTACTATGAGTATGCGCCAATATTTATGAAATGTATTTCATAAATATTATCTCTTATTATAGTCAAAACAAAGAATATTTTAAGAGTTTCAAATCAGTATTATCATACAAAATACTGATTTTAAACTCTTACAGCATTATTTATAAAACTTATTAAGGCTTTGTAAAGGCTTTTTAAAACAAATTTTTTATAAAAATTTTTTCTTAAAAAGTCTTTATAAAGCCCTAATAAGTGTTATAAATAAGGCTGTTAAAATATACTTTGTTTTACTAACCACATTTTTGTAACTAAACGCATTTCATAAATATTGATGCATACTCATAGTCAAAAAAAGGATATTTTTATGCTATTTTGATTATGAGTGTGGATCATTATCTCTTATTATAGAAAAAATAAACTAATGCAGCTATACGATTTCAGAAAATATTTTCTGATATGGTATAGCTGTATTAGTTTATTTTTTTATAATAAGAGATAATATTTATAAAATGTATTTAGCTACATAAATGCGGTTAGTAAAACAACCTAAAATACCTTGGTACGAAATATTGATGATTCATCGAACGATAGTTCAAAAATAAATCATAGTTCCTTTATATCAAATTCTATTCGTGCAACAATAGTTGACCTGTCAAATTACGAAAAAAAAACGCTATGATTGGCTTGCTAGAAAGTCCTAATGGACTTAAATTTTGAGAACATTTATTTATACTCAAAATCTTTATATCACCCTAGATATAAATATCTGAAGAAATTAATTACATCAATTAAAATAATAATATATTACAAAATTTACCGATAGTGAATCTGTTATTTCAGTCCAAAGTAATTCCAATATGATATTTAACGATGATGCGTGTGGGAAGCATAGTTTTGTATGGAAAGAGATAAGAATGTTGATTCATTCTACTTATGTAAAACTTACACCAGAATCACCAAACATTTAATAAGAGATCATCATAATGTATATTTAATGTTTAAGTTAGGTGAGAAAAATAAAAAGCATGTTGAAAGGATAAATATGGATTTTTGATTATAAGCAAAGATAGTGAATTAAACGATGATCGTTATAGAAAATAATTTTACTAGATAAAACTTTACTTTTTCGTATTTCATCTGACTTTAAACTTCATGTATATAAATGTTATAAATGGCTAGCTACTTGTACACTGATAACTAAATCTGACTCAGATATCTTGAAATGAAAATCTGAACAGCTCCTGATAGCCTGATCTGTTACCTGATAAGCTGATCTAAAAATCAGATCAGCTCCTGATAAGCTGATCTGAAAACCAGACCAGCTCCTGATAAGCTGATCTGATAACCAGACCAGCTCCTGATAAGCTGATCTGAAAACCAGACCAGCTCCTGATAAGCTGATCTGAAAACCAGGCCAGGTCCTGATAAGCTGATCTGAAAACCAGACCAGGCCCTGAAAAGCTGATCTGAAAACCAGACCAGGTCCTGAAAAGCTGATCTGAAAACCAGACCAGGTCCTGAAAAGCTGATCTGAAAACCAGACCAGGTCCTGATAAGCTGATCTGAAAACCAGACCAGGTCCTGAAAAGCTGATCTGAAAACCAGACCAGCTCCTGAAAAGCTGATATGATTGCTGATACCTGTTATTTGCCCTGGATGAGAAAATTTTAAAACAGTTGGTGTTGACAAGAAATGTGTTGAAGAAAAAGCTTCGTAGTATAAAAACTGGTGAAATAGATACAAGTGAACAACTAAAAGATACATTTAAACCTATAGCAGAAGAATTCATAAATAGTTCTAAAAATATTAAAAGAATTCTTATGAAAGAAGAAAGTAAAATCAAGACAGAAGTTGAAAATATACAAGTTTAAAGCCTGAGAAACCTTCACTCAAGATATAGACAAGTACCCCAAAAGAAAATAGTAGAAGGAACAATATTTGATAATACCATCATATTTAATGATGCTAATACTGAGAATGATGATGACGATGATTTTACTCATAGACTTCCAATTCTGAAGACATTTATACTGACTTATCAGTATTGGAAGGCATAAATGAATTAGATACAAACTATTGTTGATAGTTACATTAAACTGAATGAAGATAAAATACAAGACAAATTAATAATATAGCTTAAAGCATTAATATTCAAGAATATATTTAAATGCAAATTGAGGAACAACAACGTGAAATAAAATTAGAGAAAGAAGACAGTTATAAAATTGAAAAAGCAATTCTAAAAAGTAAATAATTAAAAACAAATTGAAGAGTTTACGGTTAAATATATAGATTAGAAAATTAACTACATGTTAGTATAAATAGCTGAAAGTGCAAGATGTAGATCACAACACTTTCGAAAAAATCTGTGAAACAATTCAATGTCTTTAAAAAGGAATTTAGTTAACGAAGTCCATATTAAATTTCAACAACTGTTTGTGCTTGTAGAGATGTAATGACAGGAATATATGATGTTTTATGGAGCTAAGTTAGGTGAAATGTAGAACTATTCTACAGAAAATAGAAATTGTTGATTTTTGAAGACTGTAATTGACACATTCTCAAAGTACAGCTGAAAATAAAAGCTGCACTCTAAAAACCAAGGCAATGGAAAATATTTTTGAAGTGGTACGGGTACCAAAAAACTTACAAACAGATGATTCTAAAGAATTTTTTAATAAATACTTGGGAAAACTCATACATAAATAGAAGATTAAAGATTACTTAATATGAAAGCATCAATATTAGAATGATTTAATAGATCATTGAAAGGTATGATGTGAAAAAAATTAGCTTTAATGGTTCATATAAGTGGATTGGTATGTATAAAGATTTACTTAATGCATGCAATAGAAAAGTTCATCGTACCATTAAAATGTCTCCTATTAAAGTCAACTCAACAAATGAGGAAAAGCTACTTAATATAGTATAAAGTAATTTGAAGAATGAATGTTGAATTTAAAAAAATAAAAT
The DNA here is from genome assembly GCA_949987645.1 of Tachina grossa. NCBI lineage: Eukaryota > Metazoa > Arthropoda > Insecta > Diptera > Tachinidae > Tachina > Tachina grossa. The sequence goes on along the minus strand of OX465274.1, from coordinate 120,925,116 downwards.
TAAAACGAAAAATCTAGTTTGTGTTGTTTTTGCAGGATTGATTAGGAATGATGAGTCTTAAGAAAGATAATTAACTAAATGTAGTGGAATTCTGGTCGGAATGAAATATTGCTAAAACTTCAGTGTTTAAAATGAACTATAACATAGTGCAATATTCAGCAGCACATCATATTATCACTTTTTATAAAGTTGTATGTATATTTTCCCATCGAAAGCGCTAGCACGCAAAATTTTACAATATGAAAATGGGATTATTATAGAAGATCTTCACTCTATTTATTTCTTTAGCTATCAGATCTTTAGAAAATATAGATAAACTACGGAAATTGGACTTTGATATCCAATCTTTAAGAATGTACATGTGTATGAATAAGTATCAAACAAACTTAGTGAATGAATATACGCTTCAACTAGAATCATGCTGAAGCATGCATAAATTTTAAAATGTACAGTAAACAGATCTTACTTTATATCTGTATCTGTATGAGTATTACATAAATTTATAGAAAAAAAAATGAAAGCATGCCGAAGCATGTATAATTTAAAAAAAAAAAAAAAAATCCTCACGTCATACAATTTTGTAAGCAAAGAAATTTTATGATTTTGTGGTCAATGAAATATATACATATGTATCTACTTTGTAAAAATTCAAAAGAGCGAACTGGTATATTCTAATAGTAAAGATTTTTAATTGTAACACTCTACATCTCGGACTCTTACGTCACTATCGATAGAAGCATGCTAAGGCATGCATACTAGCAAAATATATAAAGCTGTTAGAAGGTGATGAGACAGCAATTGTATCTGGATCAACCCAACTCATGAATGTATTGTATACGGAGATGATTGATGGTGATGATGACGTTTTTTAAGTGAATAATCATTACATATGAATGCGACAGTGATTGACCCCTCAAACCTCATGTAGAAATACTTGAGGGGAAAAATTCTCTCAAAACATAGATATTTCATTGTTTCTAACACTTTATGAATACACCAACGGTGAATTGCTGGTAGAGGTAACTGAGTTATTTGAGATCGATTTGATACAATAGTTGTATATTAAACATGCATTTCTTTGTATCTAAACTAATTTCTACATACCTAATGTATATACCCACCAAAAAATTAGACAAAAATTCTCTATTCCAAGTAGTAAAATCTAAAAAAAGGAGTGGCACATTAGAAGAAAAAAAAAATAAATAAAAATAGAGACTGACTGACCAACTAATACGTACACTCTGCCCGATGGGCACGTATCGTAGAAGAAGACCATAACAAGATATCTTCTTATAAAGAAGCATTGGAAGAAGTTAGACGTTTAGTTAAGTTTGCACAAGAAGACTACACAGCATTTGAGCCCTTGAAATATTTAGAATGCTATTATGGGGAGAAAATTATTAAAGAAAATGAAAAAAAAAGTCATATAGAACATTAAATAAAAGCCATAGGTGCTCACCGTTCATAAAATAAACATATGTATATGTATCTTATTAATGTAAACATATTATCAGTATAAAGCAACAGAAATTTCGTCATACAAAGTCATCTTGTATCCTAGCGCAGCCGTCGATAGGGTATACCTAAATTATATGACAACGAGTTCATTTCTGTTGATCGCTATTAAAGAAGAAAATATGTTTGTTCATTATGATTTAACTAATTTAAAAGTACATTTAAATTCAGTCTCATACCCGTACTTCTTAACATAAAAATTAAAAATAAATGTTATCCAATTCTATATTATACTATGTATCAAAAATTTCAAAAAAGCTGTTATATGAAAGAATCTCCAGCGCTTCTAACTGCATCAGAGTTTAAGAAAAAAAACTCCTTTTATTCAATTTAATAAAATTTTAATTTGAAGCAGTAAGCAAATACATCAGCTTACTGCATTCTTATTCATAATCGTATAATAGAATATATAACCCCTAAAGGACAAAGTCTAAAAGTCTTATAAATTAAGAAATATTGAAAATAACATAATTTTTATAAACGCGTAAAGTTGCAAAAGTAATTCAAATGATTTCATCGCAAAAAACAAACAAAAAGCAGCGATTGTTTTTAACAATTATGAAAATATTAATTACAATATAAAACTCCCTTTTGATTTCCAATGTTTATCAATAAAAAATAAAAAATAAGTAAGTTAACTAACAACAAAAAAAACTATCAGTACCTAAGCTGGAGTGCCGGATCAGTTTCATTTAAAAATGTTTATACATTTTCAAAAAGCAAAGCAAGCTTTCCAAAATAAATGTAGAAGGCTATAGCTAGAAAAAATTTTATACCCTATACTTTAAAAAACTGTAAATTAAGTATAAGAAATATTTCTATTATAGTTACTATTACTATAGAGTATGTAAGCACATATCTTCAAGAATTCAGTTTTACTTACAACAGAAAATCCTCACAAACTTTTAAGTAAACGCAGATAAAAATTAAAATGTTTTTAATTTCACCAACAACAGACATCACATGACAAAAAATAAAATAAAAAATGTATTCAAAGATTGAATTGAACACTTATTTGTATGTACATACATACATACATACATACATACCTAAAATCAATTTGTAGATATGTATGTATACATATCAAATTTCTTATCAATGCTTAAGTATTTATTAGATCTACATCATGAAAATATATGAAGCGTCGTTTAGTTAAAGCACAATGCAAATATAAACAATCCATACATTCAGGGAAAATCTGCAGCTTAAAAATAAGAATTCATCACATTAATTCAATAATTTTTAATATAATAGAAAATGTATATTGAGATATCTACAAACTAATGAGTTTAATAAATGAATACTGTAAATTAATATTTTGTCCATATTGAAATAAGAAATTTCAATATGACTAAACCTTCGCTAATGGTTCTTATTAATTCAGCATGGTTCTTACTGATTTCAAGTTGGTTTTTCTCTGTGTGTAGATAACTCTTTCAGTCAAAGAAGACGAATGTAGTTAAATAAACAAAATCTGTAATATAAACAAATTTCACACAGACTGACTTCAACGCGAGACAAATTTAAGCATGAGAAAATATAAAGCAATCGTAAGTATAAAAGCATACTAGGATTAGGGAAGTCCAGATATATGATAGTATTTTATAGTACCATATGTCGATATTGAAAACAATTTATTTCTACCTACACATAAATACCAGCTCAAATACACACACATAGCAGAATTAGTATAAGAAATATCCAAGAAAATTTCAACAACACCCCACCTTTTGCAAATCATGACGAGCCTTAAATTCTCCCTCAGATATACATACACAAATTCCCATGATCATACATACATATACAATATATAAGATTAATCTCAACAACACAACACTCTCACCTACCTGAAATTACAGATAGTCTTAAACTTCTACAGACGTCTATACACATAGATTCTCACGGCTACATATTACAAGAACACCTCGGCCCTAATAAATCACAATCATCTTAAATTCTTACAAAAATACATATATACATACCTACACATAACCAATTTACCTCAACAACATTCTCATCCACCTCAAATCACGATCAGCCTTAAACTACTATAGACAGACACATCCACAAATCCCCATGGATACATATTACGTCAACAACCCTGCCCACCCAAATCATGGTCAGCCTTAAACTCCTACAGACATACAAACACACGGATTCCCCCAGTTGCATATTACTAGAACACCTCACCCCTCATAAATCACAATCAGCCTTAAGCTCCTACAGAAATACACACATTGAAATTCCTACAAACATACACATACACACACACACACACACACACACACATACACATACATTCACACACAACTACACACGAAATCGATCTACCTCAACTACACCCCGCCCCCTGCCAATCAAACCTTCACCTAAATTCTCACAGACAGACAGACACATCCACAAATTCCTATGGTTACATATTACGGCAACAACGCCGCCCACTCAAATCACGGTCAGCCTTAAATTCCCACAGTCTAGCAACACCTACATTAGCATTAGAAAAAATAACTTTCACGTTTTCCCGTCGTCATTAGGAAAAATCATTTTCCCGTCGGCATTTGAAAAAATTATATTCATTTTTTGCCGTCGGCATTTGAAAAAAATAATAATCATGTATTGCAGTAGGCATTAGGAAAAATTATCATGTATTGCAGTAGGCATTAGGAAAAATTATAATGTTTTGCCTTCGGTATTACGAAAAATCATTAGATGATTTTCCGTCAGCATTAGGAAAAACCATTTTCATGATTTTCCCCGTCGTCACATACACACATAAAAACCGCCAAACTATGAACCGCCTTAATACATTCACACAAAATATTCCACACACAAACTTCCCACGGTCAGGCAGGCAGACAGACAGACCGACAGACAGACATACACTTAATGTAAACAAAAACTCCTAATGTAAACAAAAAACTCCTAATGTAAACAAAAAACTCCTTATGTAAACAAAAAAACACAAATTTCCAAGAATTTAACAATTTTCAAATTTTAATTACCCAAATTTAACAATTTCACCAACAATTTAACAATTTCAGCCCACAATTTAACAATTTCAGCAACAATTTAACAATTTTAATTGTCCCCGGAGTGGGAGTTCCCTACTACTCTTATAATTCATGCTAATTTTCTTCTAAAATATGCTAGACCGAAGTATATTAATCACAAGCTTAACATTTTATAGGAGTGACCACGCCCACTTTTTAAGGTGATAGTTTAAAGTTTTGTATACGTGCAACGCGTATGCAAGGTTTCACTAAATTGGCTTGAGTTAAAATCTGTATATTAAGTTTTTAATTCCAAACAATATAAGCGTGGCCCGCCGCCCATTCTGGTAAAAGTGTTTGGGTTTTCAGATTTTTCTTGTTCATTTCTCACTCAGACCTACTTTTATATCAAATTTCAGCTCATAAGCGTAACTTTTAATTTTTATGGGGACAGCCCCGCCCCTCCAAATAAAATATCCGGGTTTTCAGATTTGTCTAGTTGGTTTCTCACCTAGACCTACTTGCATATCAAATTTCAGCTCTTTAGCGCAACTTTTAATATTTATGGGCGTAACCCCGCTCACTTTTTCAAACTTAAGATTTTTTTCGGCCAGTGCTTATTATTCGTGTCAAGTTTCGCTGCAAACGGATAATAATACCTACATCAATAGTATATCCAAATATGCTGAGCCGTGGTATATGAAAATGAGCTTTAAATTATATGGGCGTGTCAATTTTTTAATGAAAAATTTATACCTTGCATTATCGCAGTATGCATGCCAAATTTGAATAAAACTGCTTCCATTAAGCGCCTTATATAAGCTTTTTTAATTCTGTCATTTATGGGCGTAGCACCGCCCTCCTGGCCAAAATTTCCGAGTTTTCAGTTTTTTTTATTTTGTTGCTCACCTAGACCTAGCTCTGTGTAGAATTTCAGCTCACTAGTACACATTTTAATTTTTATGAGCGTAGCTCCGCCCCTGTGGTTAAAATTTCCGTGCTTTCAGATTTTTCTAGTTCATTCCTCACATAGATCTTCTCGTGTACTAAATTTTAGCTCTCTAGCGATAGCGGAAGTTCTTCATCAATTTGATGAGTGTGTCAGTGGTCAGTGAGTATATCTTTAAATATGCACTTTTTGTACCACCATATCTCCGCACTGCCGTGCGCCTAGATTATGATACATTGTTTATTTGCTTTGTATAGTTGATTTTACTTTCCAGCATTATGAACTGTGATTGCCAAAATATTTCATTCAATAAGAATTGAAATTTCTGTTCTTAGGCCTGATTAGAAATTATTTCTGATTAATTTTTTATATTTTACAATCTTGTTAAATGAAGCATTTAATATAATTAATTTTATTTGATTAAAATTAATTATTGGGTTAATATTTTCAGGTTACCAAATTTTGAGTATATTGTCCCAGTTTCACTTTGAGCCACTGTATATTTAAATATTCACTGATTTATTAGACATTAGATTTGTTTATTTTTAAGGACTGCACGAATATTGTTTATTCTTTGAATTGAAATAAAATTATTTTTTTTTTACTTATGTATTATATTTAGGTAAGTGCTGCTATTGTCGGCATGTCCCAGTAGTCGACGGTGCGCCGCCGCCGGTTATTTTTCTGTATATTTCCGTAGACCAAAGGTGAAAATGAACCGTAAGAGCTACGGACTTGAAATTTGGACACAATGTGTAGACATTTGGCCACTACACAAACAAATACAAGAGAGTTAAAAATTAAAGGGTGTTCCAAAACGAGCAACGAAAAATTTTAAAAACCCATGTAATATACATACAATTGTATGTACACATATACACTTGAAATTTTAAAAGTTAGTGTATTTTTATTAGAGATGTGCACGTGAGTGTTTTCTGACTCACGACACGCACGCTCACGCAGAAAAATATTTTACCCGCACTTTCACGCACGAATGATTTTAAAAATTTTCACGATCACGCACGCTCACGAATCAATTATTTGTAATCACGCACGAGTGTCTTACAACTTATCACGATCACGCACGCTCACGAAAAGGTATATTTATAATATAATTTGCATGTTTCTTGGGTTTAAAAATAGGTTCTTACATATACATATGTACATATCTACGTATATATGTATGCTCGTGTTTTTGTAATATTTACAATGTAAATTAAAATAAAGCAAAATTAATTTAATATCGTTTTAAATATTCGTATTCGCGGATATCATTTTAAATATTCGAATTCGAATTCTCGTATATCAAAAATTGACATTCCGCACATGTATGTATGTATATATACATACATAATATAAATGTCAAGGTAAGACGTATGATCAATTAAATAAATGATAATCAAATAAATGAGAAAAGCATATTATATGAGAAAATATAAAAATTTCTAAAATTTTTCTGTTACGTAACATTTTCAAAGACTCCACCCACCCCCACCATAACAAATCATAGCAAAACTCGAACCCCACCCCTCCTCCTGCAGTGTTACGTAGTATATGGACGGCGCCTAAAGCAAAAAACATTTTCTGCGGTACAATTCGTCAGTAGTATTGTTGACAAAGGCACTGTTGAATCAGAAGTGTTTCTCAATTGATACTTCCTACAGGGTATCTAAGAAACATACACACATACATACTTACAAAGCTGTATGTACCCATCAAACAAAATGCTCCGAATTCGTAAAGAATTCGTAACGATTGGTCGACAAAATCTTCCGATTTCGGCACCGAAATATTACCGAAATCGTAACAATTTTTTAATGAAATGGTTGACACGACTTCGCAACGATATGTCGTTACGAATTCATTACAATAAGTCGGTACGAATTCGTCACGACATGTAGGTACGATTTTTTTTGCCTTTATAGCACAAATAATTTGCACATACGTTTTTTAATATTTGTAACAATCCTTTTTTTTATCAACATATACATATTTATTTTAAAAAAAATGTTCACAGACTTTAACTTATGTACTCAAAAATCAAAGTTTTAATGTTTAAAACAAATTGTTCAGAGAAACTACCGAAATGTCTTAACAAATTCAGTACAAGTCTGACTTCAGAAAAATTCGAAACATTTTGTTTGGGGGTATTCATTATGTTTGTAAGCTCATACTACCATACATATTACTATACATATATGCATTTATTATTATAAAATAATAATAAAAAAATATAAAATAATAATAAATTATAAAATAATAATAAATTCATGAATGTTATCTCGTGAGAGCGTGAGAATTCGTGCGTGATTATGAAAAAAAGCTCACGCACGATCACGCACGAGTAAATATTTTTCAGTCACGCTCACGCACTCACGCGTGATTAGTTATAATATTTGATCATGAATCATGTGAATCACGCGTGACACGATAAAATCACAACATTTGCACATCTCTAATTTTTATACAGACTACAACAATTAACAATAAATTTTTAAAATTTAAATCAATGGGTGTTCCATCAGTTAATGCAATTTTGACTTTGTAATTTTGACAACTTGCTGTATCTTGGAAACCGTAAGAGCAAAACTCTTGAAATTTTCAAAAACGGTAAAACTAAAAAATCAATAAAATATAAAATAGCCAAATATAAAGAAATCGCCAAAAACAAAAAAATCACCAAAACGAAAAAGGCACCAAATTAAAAAAAATCTCTAGGACTAAAATAAATCGCGAAAAACCGGAAAAATCGCCAAAATGAAAAAAAATCCTTAAAAAAAAATCGCCAATATGAAAACATCCCCAAAATGAAAAAATCGCCTAAATAAAAAAACCCCAAAAACAGAAAAAAATCGCTAAAATGAAAAAAAACCCAAAAAACAGAAAAAAATCGCCAAAATGAAAAAATCGCCAAAATGAAAAAAATTGCGAAAATTACAAAAACCCAAAAAGAGAAAAAAACGCCAAAACGAGAAAAAAGCGATAAAACTGAAAAAAATCGTTTAAACTGAAAAAACTTAAAAAAGGAAGAAAGCTAAATAAAAAATAAAAATGATCCAAACCGAATGTGCGCGAGTCAAAGTCGCACTTTACTGAATTTATTTTAATTGCAATGCGTACACAACAACAAGAACAGAAACAACTAAACGATGAACAACAGGAATTAAAAATTAAAAGTAAAGGCATTTACCATAGATGAGCACTGCAGTATCACTAAAGTTTCAGTAAAAACAATAAAAAATGTTTAAAAGTAAATTTTTACTGATTACTAAAATTTTTTCTACAATTTTTATAAATTGCCTAAATGATTTGTTATATGATGAGGTGCATTGAATTTTCACTAGTCAGTAATGCCCGTATTCATAATGAAATTCTACCAAGTGGCTAAATGTTTTTCGTACAAAAGTTTCAAAATTTGAATGAAAAAACTTTTGCACTTGCTACAATTTTATTATGATTACGGCCCTACGATTTTACTGGTAATGCAAATTTAATTTAATTAGCAGTAAAAATTTACTGAATTTTTTTAGTAATCAGTAAATTTACTGCTTACTGCAATTTTGAATGCAGTACATATACATATACTGCAGTGTGCCCATTTACTAACCAAATAAGTTTAATAAAACCAACAAATTCATATGTATTTACAATATTAAAAGTTTTGATACTTTTAATTAATTAATTTAAAAAAAGATACTAAAAGCATAAGTACTTCCAACTTAAATAAAAATTTTCATTACTAGATGTTTACACATCTCCTCTGTGATCGGACTCACATTGCTTTTTTTTATTTAATCTCAGATTAATAAGCATAACGGTTATTATATATTAAAATGAGAATACGCAAACTTCATAAATATTATCATCTCTCTATATGTAAAAAAAATTGAGCTTAGATGAGTTATTTTGGCAATTTTGGCCTGTATTCTGTGACTATCTTTCAACACGTGCGGTAGTGCTTGTTTTTTTTAGTAAAAAATTAGTGGGGAAGCCAACTTTGTAAGGTAAGTAATTAAGTTATTTTAAGCAATTTTTAGTCGACGAAGGTTTCTAAAGGTAGAAAAGTGTTCAAATAAAGCTATAAATTAAAAAAATAATATTTTTTTCTCATTTTAAACGATGCCGACATTAGGAACGAAAAAATTGTATGTATTCCAGTAGCCGGCATTGAGTTGCCGACAACTGGAAAACAGTAATTTTTTTCAATTTAGCTCAAATTTAAGAACATTTTTCTTTAAGCACTTTACATGCCATTGGATGTATAGAAAATGAGTTTAAAAGAAGTTTACCCAGTTTATAATGAGTTTTTTATGACCTGCCGAGGATTGGACAACTATTGTCCTAAAGTCGGCAGTGGTTTTTGTTCTAGGTTTGTTTAACTAGGGTTCCCAAAATATGATCAGATTACTAGAAAAATGAACTTTTTGGAATTTCAGAAGTTTTTCAATTTAAAATATGGCCACTAACGGAAAAAGGTCCTTTCATAAATACTCAGAGGACTCACTACAAAACGCACTAAGTGAGATGAGAGAGGATGTAATATCATTATTAGGTATGAGTTTAAAGTATGGTGTCCCACGTTCCACTATACAGGACAGAATACATGGACGTGTTCTTGAAGGTCCTAGAAGAATTGCTCCAGTAGCAGTTTTAAAAAGCGCTGAAAGGATCGTTTAGAAAAGTGGTGCCACGACTTGGCAAAATGTGGGTTTCCACTTAAGATTGATAACTTACTGAACATAGTTCAGGCAATTGTAAAGCAAGACAAACGAGTCACTCCATTTGCAAACGACCGTCCAGGGAGAAAGTGGTTCTCCAGTTTTTTAAAACAACATCCTAGCTTATCCCTTAGGGAAGCTGAAGGAATCAACAAAGGCCGAGCAATAATCACGGAAGAAATTATAAAAAAATGGTTTGCTAAATTAAAAACCTTTTTAACTGAATAAAATGTTCTTGATATATTGGACGGTCCTGCGCGTATTTTTAATGGGGACGAAACAAGCTTTTGTATGTGCCCTAAAACAGGAAGAGTGGTAGCACCTAAGGGATATCGCAATATATATTCAATCCAAAGAGGTAATGAAAAGGAAACAGTGACGGTGTTACTAGTTTTTTCAGCAAACGGTAAGAGGGTCGATCCAATGGTTGTTTTTCCGTTTGTGCGAGTGCCCAAAGACATTGTAAAAAGCCTCCCAGATAGATGGTTTCTTGGAAAATCAGAGACCGGATGGATGGTGAGTGAAACCTTTTACGAATACATTGCAAATTGCGTCCATAATTAGCTGAACGAACACAATGTCCAACGCCCGATTTTACTGTTTGTGGATGGCCACAATTCTCATATGACGATGGAATTAAGCCAGTTTTGTGAAAATAACCAAATTATTTTGTACGCGCTACCCCAAATACAACGCATATAATGCAACCCGCAGATGTAAGCGTTTTTAAACCCTTAAAAACTGAATGGAAGAAAACCGTTAGAGAATGGCAAACTCAGCCTGAAAATAGCGATAAAGTCTTATCCAAATCGACTTTTTGTCCACTTCTTCATATGGTTCTTTCCGACCTTAATATAGAAGATACCATTAAGAACGGTTTTGAAAAGTGTGGACTGTATCCTTTTAACGAGAGTAATGTGAATTACAGTAAATGTGTCAGAAATCGGTTAGAAGAATTGACAAGTGGTGGTTATGACAGTGTGAAAAAATTAATTGATACAGACTATAATAAAGCTGTTGAAATTATTAACCTTATAAGTCCGAAATTAGTTGAACGGGGGAATTGACTCAAATGTAGTTATCGATGAGATCCATTCTTTAAAAAATGGGGGGAACATTCAAAATATAGAAATCCTAGACAATGTTGCAGTGCAGCCAGGTACATATATTATTAACGAGAAAGGAGTTTTGGAAATGGAAAAAGCCAAGCAAGATCACCATCTTCATCTAATAAACATTATTCCTTGGGATCGATTGATTGTTCAACTCCAACTTCTACAATAAAAAAAGGAACACCAAAGGCTTTATTTGATTCAGTGTGCTCCTCTCCAACCTTTCAATCTACTGGCGACTGTCCCTCCCCTAGCTCTTCAACTTTTAGCGCCATTGTAAGATACGCTATGTTTAGTCCCATTAACTCTTCCCCATCAGGTACTTTAAATAAAACTCTATACACTGTCTCTTATATAAATTAGGTATTTATTATCCTTTAATCCAAATCTCACAGGCTCAACAACACTAAAGCATTAAACAAATTCACCATAGCAGGCTACACGAACACACGACTTCAAATGCCGCTAGCAGCATTTGCCGCCTAGCAGCCGGCTACTTAATTATTTTGGAGACGGCAGCAGCACCATCTGCAGCTGATATTCAAGTACAAATACATTGTTCAGTATTGCCATTTTTATATATTTTTCATTTTATAAAAGTTAATTGCTCTTTTAAAATGTACTTATTTCACGTAAAAGTACAAAAATGAATCAATTTCTTTTTTACATCAATTTTTGGATATTGTTTTAGTTAAATCATATGAAATAATTGTACAAAACCATTCATTCCACATTTTGTATTATACTGGCAATACTGAATTTTCTCAATGTAGCCAACAAAATAGAAATTAGTTTAATTGGACTAAAACGACAAAATCAGCATAGACAACAACCTGCCGCCATGTTGCCTTGCTGTCTTCAAAAGAATTATTCTCATATAAACATGTGTATTCTATCCTTCACATTTGGTAGTCGGTAGCTTGCTGTGGTGAATGTGTTTAATGCTTAATGAATAACCCTGAAGCGTCGGTGTCACCATCTTTCGAAAGACATCTTTATTTTCCAAAGCTATTAGTAGATTAGTAATGGGGACCTGAGTCCTGTTTTGGGAATTCAAAACCGGGAAAAAACAAAAACGATGGCAACCCTGTTACAAATGGGGGGATTTTGGGGATTCTCATGCTGATATGGTGTTTGTGTGTGAGTTTGATTCTTTGGCCATATGTATGTATGTATACTTGTGTGCACAGCTTTTGTTGTTATTGTAGAGAAACGTTGTGCTTACAATGCATGGATGTATGTACGTGTGGGGTGTGTATGTGTGTGTGTGTGAGTCTAATTCTTTGGTTGTGTGTGCATGTATATGTGGGTGTTTGTATGTATGTATGGGTGTGTGCGTATGTGTGTGATTGTTATTTGATAGACTTATGGTAGCTGTTTTGAGTTATAGTTGGTATGCTTATGTAGGGTTATTGTATGTATGCATTTATGTTTGTGATCCCTGGGGGGGAAATAATCTAATAGCTGCAGAGAGTGGCAACCCTGTTGCGAATGGAAGTCGTTAGGGAATGTATTTGGTAATGTATGTATATGTTGTTGGATTAATGTATGTGATCGTTTCTATTTTTGCTTTGAAGAATGTCATTGCTTGTGTGAGTTACATCAACACTTTTTCATACATATTTACAAATGCATGTATATATGTTTTTAAGGCTATTGACGTTGCTATTATGGAGATAGAAAATATTGTGTCGGCATAGGTTTCATATATGTTCAAGTTTATTTCAGATGTTAAATGTTTTGAATCCGATTAGGTTGATAAGAAGAGCTTTTCAATAGGGGTAGTGATATCTTTATTTCGGTATATTCTACTTTAATGTAACAATTATAAGAAATAGCTTTTGGAGAAATACATCAAAAACTTATAGAAGCACCTGCTTTCACGTGTCCCGATTTTTCTAGTACCTTTATATTGCAAACTGATGCTAGCGATTTTGTTCTGGGTGTTGCTGTGTATATGAATTTCATCATATATCGTAATACCAACAGAGAATTGTGGAAATGTGTGTGTGTGTGGGTATGTGTTTATGTGTGTGTATGTGTGTGTGTGTGTATGTTTGTACGAATTTCAATGTGTGTATTTCTGTAGGAGCTTAGGGCTGATTGTGATTTATGAGGGGTGAGGTGTTCTAGTAATATGTAACCGGGGGAATCTGTGTGTTTGTGTGTCTGTAGGAGTTTAAGGCTGACCATGATTTGGGTGGGCAGGGTTGTTGACGTAATATGTATCCACGGGGATTTGTGGATGTGTCTGTCTATAGTAGTTTAAGCCTGATCGTGATTTGAGGTAGGTGAGGATGTTCTTGAGGTAAATTGGTTATGTGTATGTATGTATGTATTTTTGTAAGAATTTAAGATGATTGTGATTTATTAGGGGCGAGGTGTTCTTGTAATATGTAGCCGTGAGAATCTATGTGTATAGACGTTTAAGAGTATCTGTAATTTTAGGTAGGTGAGAGTGTTGTGTTGTTGAGATTAATCTTATATATTGTATATGTATGTATGTATGATCATGGGAATTTTTATATGTATATCTGGGGGAGAATTTTAGGCTGGTCGTGATTTGTGAAAGTTGGGGTGTTGTTGAAATTTTCTTGGATATTTCTTATATAAATTCTGCTATGTGTGTGTGTATTTGCGCTAATATTTATATGTAGATAGAAATTAATTCTTTTCAGTATCGACATTTGGTACTATCAAATACTATCATATGTCTGGACTTCCCTAATCTTATTATGTTTTTATAGTTACGCTTGTTTTATATTTTCTCATACTTAAATTTGTCTCGCGTTAAAGTCTGCCTATATGAAATTTGTTTATATTACAGATTTTGTTTATTTCAATCTTTGAATACATTTTTTTTTTTTGTCATTGATGTCTTTTGTTCTTCTTGTTGTTGGTGTTGTTGTTGTAAACATTCGTCTGTGGATAGATGCGATATATTCAGTTTTTTTTTTTTATTTGAAAATAAAAACGTTTTAATTTTTATCTGCGTTTACTTAGAAGTTTGTGAGGATTTTCTGTTTTTAAGTAAAACTGAATTCCTGAAGATACATACTCTATAGTAATAGCAACTATAACAGAAATATTCCTTATACTCAATTTACATTTTTTAAAGTTGATGCAACGTTAGTAAGTTAACGTTAGAAATTTTTGGGGTACATAATTTTTTCTAACTATAGACTTTTTTCTTCACTTTCTACATTTGTTTTCGAAATCTTGCTTTGCTTTATGAAAATGTATAAACATTTTTAAATGAAACTGATCCGGCACTCCAGCTTATATACTGATAGTTTTTTTTTTTTTTTTTCTTTGGTAGTCAACTTACTTCTTTTTTTTATTTTTATTGATAAACATTTAAAATCAAAAGGGAGCTTTATATTGAAATTATTATTTTCATAATTGTTGAAAACAATCACTAGTTTTTTTTTTGTGATGAAATCATTTGAAGTTAAAGCTGATATCTTTGCTTACTGTTTTAAATTAAAATTTTATTCAATAGAATAAAAGGAGCTTTTTTCTTAAATTCTGATGCAGTTAAGATCGGATATGAGACTGAATTTAAATGTACTTTTAAATTAGTCACAATGAACAAACTTATTTTCTTGTTGAAAAGCGATCATCAGAAAACGAAGTGGTTTTCAGAGACTTTAGGTATACCCTTTCGACGGTTCCTCTAGGATACAAGATGACTTTGTTTGACGAAATTTCTGTTGCTTTATACTGATAATATGTTTACATTAATAAGGTACATATGTATATGTTTATTTTATGAAGGGCTATTACCTATGGCTTTCATTGACGTTCTATATGATTTTTTTTTTCTCATTTTATTAAAGTTCAGCGTGTTGTGTGTATATTTCTGAAATGTTTAAGTATGCTTTGTGTGTCCATCGGACAGAGTGTACGTATTAGTTGGTCAGTCAGTCTATATATTTATTTATTTTTTTCTTCTAATGTGCCACTCCTTTTTTCAGATTTTACTACTTGGAATAGAGTATTTTTGTCTAATTTTTTTCTGGGTATCTACATACATTAGTTAAATATGTCTATGAATTTTTAAGAAAAAATTTTAAATAAAATATTGGAAAAAGAATTAATTATGTGAATGGTTTTTATTTCTTTATTAGCTTTACTTCGCTAGATCAAAAAAAAAAATTTTTTGTTTTTGCTTATTTGCAAATTCTTGTTTTCATGTCGCTTAAACATGTACAGTCTTGTTTTCATATCGCTTAGACATGCACAGTCTTGTTTTCATGATGCTTAGACATGCATAGTCTTGTTTTCATGATGCTTAAACATGTACAGTCTTGTTTTCTTTGAGAGGTTATGCACAAGACAAATTGAATTTCACAATATTATGAAATTCCATTAAAAGAGAAACAGTTTAGACAATCGGATAAGTCCTTATATTTTTCACTACATACAAGTTTATGTTATTTTATATTCGAATAGATGAATCCTAACTTTCCTTTAAAAAATAACACAAAACAAGGATAAATTTAGTTTAATTTTATTTATATTAATAATACATTTTAATTTAATTTTATTTATTTTTATTATAATGATGGAAACATTTCATAGTATCTAATTATTAAATTTTCTAATATACTTTTGCGCAAAAAATATATTGTACATCTGCAAGTATCAGGTCCTTCCTCACACTCAGGATCATACCAAGGACAGCTTTTGAAGTGTCCTTCTGTATTGTCTTCATCTTCCATGATACCATATTCTTCGTTCTCATCTAGCATATTTTCGAAAAATTTGATCATCTCCCAATGATCAAAAAGCCTGAAGCTTTCGAAATCTCTTAAAAATTGGTTTAGAGTACGTCTAATTTGGCTCATTGTATTTGCCGATAAATTAATGAATGATGATTGTTTGAAGGTTTCTTTAAGACTAATTTGCTCTTTAAATTTTAAAAGTACTATCTTTTGATATTTAAAATATCTATACCATCATCTATATTCCATACTTCTTTTTTAGCACTCTATCTCTCTCTATCCCTTTTCTCTCTATAACCATCTCTTTCTGTCTATCACTATCCCCCACTTATTCACTATTTCACCATAAATATTTTCGATTAGCCTTCTAGAAGTCATCATCGCTACTTTCAAGATCATTTTCAGTTAAACATTCAAAGTGCGGAGAAGTAAATGAAAAAAAAAAAAATAAATAAATAAAACAAAAATGGAGTCTACAACAAATCTAACATCAAAATTTAATTCACTAAAAAATAAAACCTTAATCCACATAAAGGAGCTTGAGACATCAACTAAATACACCATTCGAAAAGTGTCAAGAGTAACAACAAAATATGGGCCAACACTAAAAGTTGAAATGGAAAACCACATAATGTTCCTCCCAAAGCGATATAATGATTTAACCGATGCTGAAATTAAAGAACTCTCGAGCGGATCATATTGCTTAAGTAGAGAAGGTGAACAAAGCTTAATTGTTGAAAGCGAGCTGAGTGAATTTCTAATTCAAAATTCCCAATTTCCAATTTGGCAATAATATATAATAATTTTGTATTTTAAATTATAAATAAAAATACATGAAAGAGTTTTGTAAAATATAAATGTTTGTGCTTTTTTATTTAATATTTTCAGTTATTTCATAAAGAAATTTAAGACATAAATGACCACAGGTAAATGTATTGAAATTCTAATGTTGATTATAGTTGTATTTTATATTTCTACCAAGATATTTGACTACTTCCGAAGGAGGTTGTAAGTTTCCAAAGCTGTCGAAATATTCTTTTTCATTGTTGTTTTTATAATATGCTACCCAATGTGTACCAGGTCCTGTTGATACGTCTAAATTGATTATTCCACATTATATTTTCTTTGTTCGTTTTGGTAGAGTATTCAACATGAAAACTCCTCTAAAATATGGAATATTTATAGAGAAACGGTTTATGTCCACATCAGATAGTGGTCTCTTCGTAGCATCTCTAAGAGTTTTTTGATTTTTCTTTGTAAACTAAACCATAACCCTTTTTATATGGTTTTAAGTAAAGTCCCTTTCCAACTGCTATAGATATTCCATCGCTGTATTATGTCTAATTGCTTCATCAAGTTGATTTTTTGCATTCTTTGTTGCATTAACAGCTTTAGCTATAGCAGCACCTCCAGTTGTTAGACTACCAATTGCATCCAGAGCAGTTAAAATCGGTATTAGAGGCAAAAACCCACCAATTTTTGGTACACGTATTACATGTGGCACTATAATTTGAGATTTTCTTCCTTTTAATGATTTGTTGATAGTTTTTCGGGCAATTTTAATTGCTGAGTTAATATTTAATGGTTTTTCCTTCTTTAGTATTTTTGTTGCAGCTCTAATTGATGTTCTAAACAGTTTTTTATCATTTATCTTGTTCTTTTTAACATTTTTCTTTTTCTCCACACCCATAACAAATTTTGTTTTGGCTTTCATTGCGTTAGTAACCATATAGGCAAATGATTTTTCAGCAATACTACTATCTTTTGATAAAACTCGATCCCAAGCTGAATTTTCAAGTATTTTATCAGCTTTATGTCTAATGCTTAAATCCTTACAAGCAGAGTCCAATAAATTAATTCCTTTGTCACCTCAATTTAAACGTTTTTGTAGTTTTGTTTCAGGTCCACAATACTAATATCCGGGAAGATAAAGTTCACCAGTTAGAGAGTTTATTCTTTTTATCTACTATACCTCCTCCAACGAAGGTGTTTTTATGACTAAACGTTTTCTGATATTGTATAACTATATCATCTAATTTTGTCGATAATAACAGGTAACATTTATAAAATCTATTTAGTTCGTAATATTGTTCCTTCTACTTTTTTTTTTTTTTTTTTTTTGTTTACTTGCCTCTATCTTGACTGATCGTTTCTCAGTCCTTAAACTTGTATATTCTGAACTTCTGTCTTGATATTACTTTCTTCTTTCATGCGAATTCTTGTTTTTTCTTTTCATATCACTTAAACATGCACAGTCTTGTTATCGTTGAAAGGTTCTGTACAAAACAAATCGAATTTCACAATATTATGAAATTCCATTATATTTCATTAGGTATTTTCTTATCGACACCAACTGCTTTAACACCATCTCATTTACGTTTGCTAACAGCAAATAGTACAATAGGTGTCAGCTATTAGATCAGCTTATCAGCTATTAGATCAGCTTATTAGCACCTGGTCTGTTTTTCAGATCAGCTTTTCAGGAGCTGGTCTGGTTTTCAGATCAGCTTATCAGGACCTGGTCTGGTTTTCAGATCAGCTTTTCAGGACCTGGTCTGGTTTTCAGATCAGCTTTTCAGGACCTGGTCTGGTTTTCAGATCAGCTTATCAGGACCTGGTCTGGTTTTCAGATCAGCTTTCCGGACCTGGTCTGGTTTTCAGATCAGCTTTTCAGGACCTGGTCTGGTTTTCAGATCAGCTTATCAGGACCTGGTCTGGTTTTCAGATCAGCTTATCAGGACCTGGTCTGGTTTTCAGATCAGCTTATCAGGAGCTGGTCTGATTTTCAGGTCAGCTTATTAGGAGCTGGTCTGATTTTCAGGTCAGCTTATTAGGAGCTGATCTGGTTTTCAGGTCAGATGAAATAACTAAAGTCTATCTTTTATTAGCAGTATTTTTTTCTATAACGAAAATCGTTTAATTCAATATATTTGCTTATAATCAAAAATCCATATTTATCCTTCCAACACTCTACAAATTTTTTAAAACTTGTCAAAATTCATATTACTGCCAACATGAACCTTGTAAACATGCTTCATATTTTCCTCATCTTACTTAAACATTATAATTACATTTGCATTGTCTCTTATTAAATGCTTATAGCCATATTCATAAAATTTTTAAACAGCATTTCAAATGTTGTTTGAGCAAAATTCGCTAAAATTGTATTCATAATAGAATATTAGCGTAAAAACGTTTTTTAACTTGCGTAAATCACCAAATCTTAAAAATTAAATGCACCCATATTTAAAATAATTTTGAATTGACGTCGTTGTAGTTTTGCTTCTTGCTTATTTATATTTTTAACTTTGTCTGTATGTATGTATGTATGCATGTTTTAAGAATTATGCTTATGTTTGGCACAAGTAGAATGAGTCATCATTATTCTGTCGCCCCGTAAAAAAAAATATACACGTACACATACATATGTATGTATATTATTCTGCTTTCCACATGCAACATCAGCAAATATCATAATTGAAATGTATTAAGCTTCATTACCAGAAAAAAATAAATGTATAATAACCCATTCTTTTAATTATGAAATTATGTAATTTCTTTAACTATTCATATTTGTAGTAGTATATATTCATATTTTAGTATAAATATATGTTTTGAAACTTGAGATAGTAGTAGTGAACTGGGCATTTCGGCGTAGGGTAAAATTTTAAAGTTTCATTACCCATAACTCCGACAAAGGACACCCAGAAATTATTACACAACCCAAATCACTGACAGACTCAAATTTCCACGGTCAGCCAGACAGACAGACATAGACTTAATGTAAACAAAAACTTCTTATGTTACAAAAATAAGAGTGACTTATTTAACCACCCTCGAAAAATATTTAAAGGACTTATCGAACCACCCTCGTAGGTATCAAATTTCAAGAATTTTAAAATTTTCAAATTTTAATTACCCAAATTTAACAATTTCAGCAACAATTTAACAATTTTAATTGCCACAGGAGCGATAGTTCACAACTACTATCTCAAGTTTCAAAACATATATTTATACTAAAATATGAATATATACTACTACAAATATGAATAGTTAAAGAAATTACATAATTTCATAATTAAAAGAATGGGTTATTATACATTTATTTTTTTCTGGTAATGAAGCTTAATACATTTCAATTATGATATTTGCTGATGTTGCATGTGGAAAGCAGAATAATATACATACATATGTACGTGTACGTGTATATTTTTTTTTTACGGGGCGACAGAATAATGATGACTCATTCTACTTGTGCCAAACATAAGCATAATTCTTAAAACATGCATACATACATACATACAGACAAAGTTAAAAATATAAATAAGCAAGAAGCAAAACTACAACGACGTCAATTCAAAATTATTTTAAATATGGGTGCATTTAATTTTTAAGATTTGGTGATTTACGCAAGTTAAAAAACGTTTTTACGCTAATATTCTATTATGAATACAATTTTAGCGAATTTTGCTCAAACAACATTTGAAATGCTGTTTAAAAATTTTATGAATATGGCTATAAGCATTTAATAAGAGACAATGCAAATGTAATTATAATGTTTAAGTAAGATGAGGAAAATATGAAGCATGTTTACAAGGTTCATGTTGGCAGTAATATGAATTTTGACAAGTTTTAAAAAATTTGTAGAGTGTTGGAAGGATAAATATGGATTTTTGATTATAAGCAAATATATTGAATTAAACGATTTTCGTTATAGAAAAAAATACTGCTAATAAAAGATAGACTTTAGTTATTTCATCTGACCTGAAAACCAGATCAGCTCCTAATAAGCTGACCTGAAAATCAGACCAGCTCCTAATAAGCTGACCTGAAAATCAGACCAGCTCCTGATAAGCTGATCTGAAAACCAGACCAGGTCCTGATAAGCTGATCTGAAAACCAGACCAGGTCCTGATAAGCTGATCTGAAAACCAGACCAGGTCCTGAAAAGCTGATCTGAAAACCAGACCAGGTCCGGAAAGCTGATCTGAAAACCAGACCAGGTCCTGATAAGCTGATCTGAAAACCAGACCAGGTCCTGAAAAGCTGATCTGAAAACCAGACCAGGTCCTGAAAAGCTGATCTGAAAACCAGACCAGGTCCTGATAAGCTGATCTGAAAACCAGACCAGCTCCTGAAAAGCTGATCTGAAAAACAGACCAGGTGCTAATAAGCTGATCTAATAGCTGATAAGCTGATCTAATAGCTGACACCTATTGTACTATTTGCTGTTAGCAAACGTAAATGAGATGGTGTTAAAGCAGTTGGTGTCGATAAGAAAATACCTAATGAAATATAATGGAATTTCATAATATTGTGAAATTCGATTTGTTTTGTACAGAACCTTTCAACGATAACAAGACTGTGCATGTTTAAGTGATATGAAAAGAAAAAACAAGAATTCGCATGAAAGAAGAAAGTAATATCAAGACAGAAGTTCAGAATATACAAGTTTAAGGACTGAGAAACGATCAGTCAAGATAGAGGCAAGTAAACAAAAAAAAAAAAAAAAAAAAAGTAGAAGGAACAATATTACGAACTAAATAGATTTTATAAATGTTACCTGTTATTATCGACAAAATTAGATGATATAGTTATACAATATCAGAAAACGTTTAGTCATAAAAACACCTTCGTTGGAGGAGGTATAGTAGATAAAAAGAATAAACTCTCTAACTGGTGAACTTTATCTTCCCGGATATTAGTATTGTGGACCTGAAACAAAACTACAAAAACGTTTAAATTGAGGTGACAAAGGAATTAATTTATTGGACTCTGCTTGTAAGGATTTAAGCATTAGACATAAAGCTGATAAAATACTTGAAAATTCAGCTTGGGATCGAGTTTTATCAAAAGATAGTAGTATTGCTGAAAAATCATTTGCCTATATGGTTACTAACGCAATGAAAGCCAAAACAAAATTTGTTATGGGTGTGGAGAAAAAGAAAAATGTTAAAAAGAACAAGATAAATGATAAAAAACTGTTTAGAACATCAATTAGAGCTGCAACAAAAATACTAAAGAAGGAAAAACCATTAAATATTAACTCAGCAATTAAAATTGCCCGAAAAACTATCAACAAATCATTAAAAGGAAGAAAATCTCAAATTATAGTGCCACATGTAATACGTGTACCAAAAATTGGTGGGTTTTTGCCTCTAATACCGATTTTAACTGCTCTGGATGCAATTGGTAGTCTAAAAACTGGAGGTGCTGCTATAGCTAAAGCTGTTAATGCAACAAAGAATGCAAAAAATCAACTTGATGAAGCAATTAGACATAATACAGCGATGGAATATCTATAGCAGTTGGAAAGGGACTTTACTTAAAACCATATAAAAAGGGTTATGGTTTAGTTTACAAAGAAAAATCAAAAAACTCTTAGAGATGCTACGAAGAGACCACTATCTGATGTGGACATAAACCGTTTCTCTATAAATATTCCATATTTTAGAGGAGTTTTCATGTTGAATACTCTACCAAAACGAACAAAGAAAATATAATGTGGAATAATCAATTTAGACGTATCAACAGGACCTGGTACACATTGGGTAGCATATTATAAAAACAACAATGAAAAAGAATATTTCGACAGCTTTGGAAACTTACAACCTCCTTCGGAAGTAGTCAAATATCTTGGTAGAAATATAAAATACAACTATAATCAACATTAGAATTTCAATACATTTACCTGTGGTCATTTATGTCTTAAATTTCTTTATGAAATAACTGAAAATATTAAATAAAAAAGCACAAACATTTATATTTTACAAAACTCTTTCATGTATTTTTATTTATAATTTAAAATACAAAATTATTATATATTATTGCCAAATTGGAAATTGGGAATTTTGAATTAGAAATTCACTCAGCTCGCTTTCAACAATTAAGCTTTGTTCACCTTCTCTACTTAAGCAATATGATCCGCTCGAGAGTTCTTTAATTTCAGCATCGGTTAAATCATTATATCGCTTTGGGAGGAACATTATGTGGTTTTCCATTTCAACTTTTAGTGTTGGCCCATATTTTGTTGTTACTCTTGACACTTTTCGAATGGTGTATTTAGTTGATGTCTCAAGCTCCTTTATGTGGATTAAGGTTTTATTTTTTAGTGAATTAAATTTTGATGTTAGATTTGTTGTAGACTCCATTTTTGTTTTATTTATTTATTTTTTTTTTTTTTCATTTACTTCTCCGCACTTTGAATGTTTAACTGAAAATGATCTTGAAAGTAGCGATGATGACTTCTAGAAGGCTAATCGAAAATATTTATGGTGAAATAGTGAATAAGTGGGGGATAGTGATAGACAGAAAGAGATGGTTATAGAGAGAAAAGGGATAGCGAGAGATAGAGTGCTAAAAAAGAAGTATGGAATATAGATGATGGTATAGATATTTTAAATATCAAAAGATAGTACTTTTAAAATTTAAAGAGCAAATTAGTCTTAAAGAAACCTTCAAACAATCATCATTCATTAATTTATCGGCAAATACAATGAGCCAAATTAGACGTACTCTAAACCAATTTTTAAGAGATTTCGAAAGCTTCAGGCTTTTTGATCATTGGGAGATGATCAAATTTTTCGAAAATATGCTAGATGAGAACGAAGAATATGGTATCATGGAAGATGAAGACAATACAGAAGGACACTTCAAAAGCTGTCCTTGGTATGATCCTGAGTGTGAGGAAGGACCTGATACTTGCAGATGTACAATATATTTTTTGCGCAAAAGTATATTAGAAAATTTAATAATTAGATACTATGAAATGTTTCCATCATTATAATAAAAATAAATAAAATTAAATTAAAATGTATTATTAATATAAATAAAATTAAACTAAATTTATCCTTGTTTTGTGTTATTTTTTAAAGGAAAGTTAGGATTCATCTATTCGAATATAAAATAACATAAACTTGTATGTAGTGAAAAATATAAGGACTTATCCGATTGTCTAAACTGCTTCTCTTTTAATGGAATTTCATAATATTGTGAAATTCAATTTGTCTTGTGCATAACCTCTCAAAGAAAACAAGACTGTACATGTTTAAGCATCATGAAAACAAGACTATGCATGTCTAAGCATCATGAAAACAAGACTGTGCATGTCTAAGCGATATGAAAACAAGACTGTACATGTTTAAGCGACATGAAAACAAGAATTTGCAAATAAGCAAAAACAAAAAATTTTTTTTTTGATCTAGCGAAGTAAAGCTAATAAAGAAATAAAAACCATTCACATAATTAATTCTTTTTCCAATATTTTATTTAAAATTTTTTCTTAAAAATTCATAGACATATTTAACTAATGTATGTAGATACCCAGAAAAAAATTAGACAAAAATACTCTATTCCAAGTAGTAAAATCTGAAAAAAGGAGTGGCACATTAGAAGAAAAAAATAAATAAATATATAGACTGACTGACCAACTAATACGTACACTCTGTCCGATGGACACACAAAGCATACTTAAACATTTCAGAAATATACACACAACACGCTGAACTTTAATAAAATGAGAAAAAAAAAAATCATATAGAACGTCAATGAAAGCCATAGGTAATAGCCCTTCATAAAATAAACATATACATATGTACCTTATTAATGTAAACATATTATCAGTATAAAGCAACAGAAATTTCGTCAAACAAAGTCATCTTGTATCCTAGAGGAACCGTCGAAAGGGTATACCTAAAGTCTCTGAAAACCACTTCGTTTTCTGATGATCGCTTTTCAACAAGAAAATAAGTTTGTTCATTGTGACTAATTTAAAAGTACATTTAAATTCAGTCTCATATCCGATCTTAACTGCATCAGAATTTAAGAAAAAAGCTCCTTTTATTCTATTGAATAAAATTTTAATTTAAAACAGTAAGCAAAGATATCAGCTTTAACTTCAAATGATTTCATCACAAAAAAAAAAACTAGTGATTGTTTTCAACAATTATGAAAATAATAATTTCAATATAAAGCTCCCTTTTGATTTTAAATGTTTATCAATAAAAATAAAAAAAAGAAGTAAGTTGACTACCAAAGAAAAAAAAAAAAAAAAACTATCAGTATATAAGCTGGAGTGCCGGATCAGTTTCATTTAAAAATGTTTATACATTTTCATAAAGCAAAGCAAGATTTCGAAAACAAATGTAGAAAGTGAAGAAAAAAGTCTATAGTTAGAAAAAATTATGTACCCCAAAAATTTCTAACGTTAACTTACTAACGTTGCATCAACTTTAAAAAATGTAAATTGAGTATAAGGAATATTTCTGTTATAGTTGCTATTACTATAGAGTATGTATCTTCAGGAATTCAGTTTTACTTAAAAACAGAAAATCCTCACAAACTTCTAAGTAAACGCAGATAAAAATTAAAACGTTTTTATTTTCAAATAAAAAAAAAAAACTGAATATATCGCATCTATCCACAGACGAATGTTTACAACAACAACACCAACAACAAGAAGAACAAAAGACATCAATGACAAAAAAAAAAAATGTATTCAAAGATTGAAATAAACAAAATCTGTAATATAAACAAATTTCATATAGGCAGACTTTAACGCGAGACAAATTTAAGTATGAGAAAATATAAAACAAGCGTAACTATAAAAACATAATAAGATTAGGGAAGTCCAGACATATGATAGTATTTGATAGTACCAAATGTCGATACTGAAAAGAATTAATTTCTATCTACATATAAATATTAGCGCAAATACACACACACATAGCAGAATTTATATAAGAAATATCCAAGAAAATTTCAACAACACCCCAACTTTCACAAATCACGACCAGCCTAAAATTCTCCCCCAGATATACATATAAAAATTCCCATGATCATACATACATACATATACAATATATAAGATTAATCTCAACAACACAACACTCTCACCTACCTAAAATTACAGATACTCTTAAACGTCTATACACATAGATTCTCACGGCTACATATTACAAGAACACCTCGCCCCTAATAAATCACAATCATCTTAAATTCTTACAAAAATACATACATACATACACATAACCAATTTACCTCAAGAACATCCTCACCTACCTCAAATCACGATCAGGCTTAAACTACTATAGACAGACACATCCACAAATCCCCGTGGATACATATTACGTCAACAACCCTGCCCACCCAAATCATGGTCAGCCTTAAACTCCTACAGACACACAAACACACAGATTCCCCCGGTTACATATTACTAGAACACCTCACCCCTCATAAATCACAATCAGCCCTAAGCTCCTACAGAAATACACACATTGAAATTCGTACAAACATACACACACACACACATACACACACATAAACACATACCCACACACACACACATTTCCACAATTCTCTGTTGGTATTACGATATATGATGAAATTCATATACACAGCAACACCCAGAACAAAATCGCTAGCATCAGTTTGCAATATAAAGGTACTAGAAAAATCGGGACACGTGAAAGCAGGTGCTTCTATAAGTTTTTGATGTATTTCTCCAAAAGCTATTTCTTATAATTGTTACATTAAAGTAGAATATACCGAAATAAAGATATCACTACCCCTATTGAAAAGCTCTTCTTATCAACCTAATCGGATTCAAAACATTTAACATCTGAAATAAACTTGAACATATATGAAACCTATGCCGACACAATATTTTCTATCTCCATAATAGCAACGTCAATAGCCTTAAAAACATATATACATGCATTTGTAAATATGTATGAAAAAGTGTTGATGTAACTCACACAAGCAATGACATTCTTCAAAGCAAAAATAGAAACGATCACATACATTAATCCAACAACATATACATACATTACCAAATACATTCCCTAACGACTTCCATTCGCAACAGGGTTGCCACTCTCTGCAGCTATTAGATTATTTCCCCCCCCAGGGATCACAAACATAAATGCATACATACAATAACCCTACATAAGCATACCAACTATAACTCAAAACAGCTACCATAAGTCTATCAAATAACAATCACACACATACGCACACACCCATACATACATACAAACACCCACATATACATGCACACACAACCAAAGAATTAGACTCACACACACACACATACACACCCCACACGTACATACAGCCATGCATTGTAAGCACAACGTTTCTCTACAATAACAACAAAAGCTGTGCACACAAGTATACATACATACATATGGCCAAAGAATCAAACTCACACACAAACACCATATCAGCATGAGAATCCCCAAAATCCCCCCATTTGTAACAGGGTTGCCATCGTTTTTGTTTTTTCCCGGTTTTGAATTCCCAAAACAGGACTCAGGTCCCCATTACTAATCTACTGCTATTACCGTCCACACAACCAAAAGCAAAAATAAAAGCCCCAAGTGCTATTTCCGCTCATGCATGAAGGAACCATATACAGATGAAAGACAATGAAAAAACTGCTAAAGTTGAAGCCGTTAAAGAGCGAAAACTAGAGCGTCAAAAACGGAAAAACGAAAAGAAAACAAGCCGGCAAAACATAAAAAAGGAAAGCAGAAGCAAGTATGTAGCGGTTGTGATGAAGAGTTAGATACCGATGCTGAAGATGACAACCTAAAAACGTTGGATGTGATACTTGCCCCCAGTGGTATCATCTTAAGTGTAATGAGTTAAAAAATCTACGATACGACGATGTTTTTGGATTAGACTTTGAATGCAAAGCATGCAAAGATAAAAATGTTATTTTCTTAACTACCTAAAATTTTCAGAATAACTTCCAATTATTTTTAATTGAACTTACATACCTATATGTAATATAATACGTTGCATATAACAGTTCGTCAATATACAAATAGGTATATTTTTTAAATTTTTACCTGAAAAATGAATTTGAAAGACTGACTTGAATCAAAATATTATTAATTAATTTATTTTTATTAATTATGAATTTTTATTTTATACCTGCATGATCTCATTAAACATGTAAAAATATAAAAACTTTAATTTTGAATTCCTTACCAATTTGATATTTTCTTCACAATATGACATGCCGACAATAGGACCATAACATGCCGAAAAGTGGAAAATTGGTGCCGACTATAGGCAAATGTGCTCTTTTCCTATTAAAAAATAAAACTATTCCTATTCGGCTTTTTGATGAATACGAATTTCTTAAAATAACCGAATATTCGGGAATTTGAATGCGAATATTCGCACATCACTAGTATGTACATAGGTATGCAGTACATAATTCATTACACGTTCACCACAGCAGGCTACACGACCACACGACTTGAAATGCCGCAAGCAGCATTTGTCGCCTCGTAGCCGGCTCCTTAATTATTTTGGAGATGGCAGCACCACCATCTGCAGCTGATATTCAAGTACAAATACATATTGCCACTTTTAAATATTTTGCATTTACAAAAAAAAATTAATTACATTTTTAAAATATACTTATTTCAGGTAAAAGTACAAAAATTAATCAATTTATGCTTTACATCAATTTTCGGATACAGTTTCTGTTAAATAATATGAAATAATTGTACAAAATCATTCATTCAACATTTTGTATTGTACTGGCAATACTGAATTTTCTCATTGTAGCCAAAGAAATAGAAATTAGTTTAATTGGCCTACAACGGCAAAATCAGCATAGACAACAAACAACAACCTGCCGCCATGTTGCCTTGCTGTCTTCAAAAGAATTATTCTCATATAAACATGTGTATTCTATCCTTGACATTTGGTAGTCGGTAGCTTGCTGTGGTGAATGTGTTTAATGCTTAAATCAATTTAATTAAAGTAGTTTGACTTAAAGATTGAGTTTTCATTGAATTTCATTTTGCGCAGCATCCGTTAAACAAAGAACATTTAATGCTAGTTGTTTTCATTTATATCAGCATTTGGAGGTGTGACCTTAGGGAAGTTGTGGTTGTAAAATATTCATTTTCTTCTTCAACGAATACTTATGTACCGACTTATTTTATTTTGCAACAACATCAATTTGCAAAACATCCCCTTCCAAAGGGGATGATTTTAAAATTGTAATGATAATCAATTTGTAATTTGTAGATGTAATGGTTGCTGAAATTCGCAGACGCCATTAAAAAAATTAACATCTCAATAAAGTTTATCGAACAAATTAACATCATAAACTCAAATTGATGCAGTTTTTTTTAGTTTTGTTGATATCTTAATGGTATTCTTGGCAATGACAACAAAGCACGTAATATTGAACCAGTATTAAAAACAACTCAAGCAATCTTTAGTCGTTTTAAAATTAACATTTTCTTATTTTCTATTCTTTCTGTATTTAAGAAAACATTTATTTCACTGTAACAGGGGTTCCCACCAAATTTCTGTTCACGGACCCCTTATAAAATGTTTTTGTTTTGTCGCGGACCCCCATTGAATCCTGGGATGTATATACATACTAGTAATGTAACCAATGTCAATTATTGATATTCGCGAATACGCCTGCAATATGAAATATAAAAAAATTGTTATGAAAAATAACTTCATACTCCTGTTGACGTACTTTAAAGTTAATAAAAACTACCTAAAATGTTAATGATCGTCAGTAAATAATAGGTTTGTTCATTTACTAAAAATTGTTACGCGTAACAATTATTACTGGAAAGTGTTCATTAACTCAAAAATTTTGTAAGCAGAGACCGTTAAAAGAGAGAAAAAAATTGAAATTATTACTAGTAAAAATTTTAATTGCAAGAATTATCCAATCACCTGTTGTGTATTTTGTTGTGAAATTAATTATTTCAAAAATATTTGAAAAAGGAAAACTGAAAAATGTGTATTTCTTTGTTAAAATAAGATGTATACGTATAAACGTAGTAATGTTTATACGCAGGGCTTATTTCCAAATAAAACTGTAAATTGTTGCCATATTACTGTTTTTATTTCGACTTACTAACTCAGAAAACTATTCATGTTTAACGCACTATTTGCAAATAAAACGCTTGAGGTTGCCACGCCTACAATTGTTTGATAACAAAGAACAATAAATGGATTCATATTGGACAAAAAAACATTATAGAATCAAATAATGACAATTAAAACAAATAATTATTTGATATTTTGTACATTTACAATATTTTTTTGTCAACACAAGTAAGTTTTCTATAGAAGTGCTACCAAAGTTTGTATACTTTTGCTATGCCGTATAAACAGTGAGTTAATTTATTTGCGAATATTTTTATTTGCAAATAGTGTGCGTATAAACGTAGTATATGTAAAAAGAAAGCATGTTTTCTTAATTTCTGTGGCAATAAGGAAAAAGTGCTTACGTCAATTTTTTTTGGTTTTGCAGGAGAGCAATTTTAAACTTTAAAGTTAATTTTTAAAAATTTTGTCCTATTCTAATGAAGACAGTCTCTTCAATTCGGTAATTTATTAATTTAAGAATACGTCATTCCACTTTTTATAACATATATCTTTAATTTAATGAGTTATTCACGATATCACACGATAAAAAAAAATTAAGCGCTTTTTCCAAACATGATTATAAAACTTCGTAGTACTATTTTCGAAATAAGCATCTTTTCCAAAATTATTTATTTTTAAATTTTGTCATGTTTGAACGTAAGAGATTACTCCAAATTATTTTTATTTCCATCTACATATAAAAATAAAATGTATACATAAATTCCTACATGAAGTTGATTTCAATTACTACGTTTATACGCACGGCTTATTTGCAAATAAAACTGTACATTGTTGCCATATTATGGTTTTTATTGCGACTTACTAATTCAAAAAACAATTCACGATTAACACGCTATTTGCAAATAAAATGCTTGAGGTTCCCACACTTACATATGTTTGCGAATAGAAAACAATAAATTGGTAATTATTGCACAAAAGAACATTGGTAGAAAATAATTACAATAAAAACAAATTATTATTTGTTATTTTATACATTTACACAATTTTTTGTGAACATAAGTAAAGTTTATATAGAAGTGCTACCAAGTTTTTATGCATTTATAATGGCGTGTTTATATGTGAGTTAATTTATTTGCAAATATTTTTATTTGCAAATAGTGCTCGCATAAACGTAGTAAATATTACATTCAGTTTAAAATTAAAAAGCATTCAGCAAACGGAAATCTGTCTTCCAAATTACGACAATTATAAATTAATAAAAGTATTAAAAGCAAAAAGAGTACATGCTAACATTTACTACGTTTATACGGACGATTTATTCGCAAATAAAAATATTGCAAACAGAGAATTTTTTTATTTGCAAATAGCTAACTAACAAATACTACGTTTATCCGCGCACTATTTGCAAATAAAAATGTTTGCAAATAAATTAATTCACTGTTTATAGGGGATTGTAAATGCAACAAAACTTGGTAGCACTTCTATAGAATAGTTACTTATGTTTTCAAAAAAAATGTGTAAATGTATAAAATAACAACTAACAATTTGTTTTCATTGTCAATATTTTCTCCTTTCAAAGTTTTTTTTTTTGCAATATTTTATCAGTTTATTGGTTTTTATTACCAAACATTTGAAAGTATGACAACCTCAAGCATTTTTTTGCAAATAGTTCGTTAATCGGGAATAGTTTTCTGAATTATTAAGTCGCAAAAAAACAATAATATGGCAACAATCAGCTGTTTTATTTGCAAATAAGCCGTGTGTATAAACGTAGTATGTCACAAAAATGGTCGGTCATAAATGTGGTTTTCGAGGTGAAAGAGTAATCGGAATACGTTGAAATTTTTCAGTAGATATTGATGTTCTCTGCTGATTTCTTTAAAAATTTTCAGTAAATACCCTCTTCTTGATTAATTGCGATATGTAATGTATATAACTAATTTACATAAATTCATAGTTCTTTTAATTAGGGATGTAACGAATACCAGTTTAGCGAATGCGAAAGCGAATAACACATTTTAACAAAAGCGAATGCAATATTGCAATACGTTCAAAAATCACTTAGAAATATATTTTTATAAGAGCATTTAGTTGTATTATGTACATAGTTGTCCTAGATATAGTATTTTATTTAAGTTCAAATTGAATTGAGCAAATATTTATTAATTTATTAAAAATACAATTTTTTAAAACAGAAAGATAAATGAAATTTTGGGTCTTATTTTGTAAAATGCAGCACCAAGCGTTGACAAATTTTATATGGAAAAAATTAAAATTACAAAAACAAAATACTTACAAAATTGGTCAACGCTAAGTGTTGCGTTTTACAAAATTAGGCCCTATATTAAAATTAGTATAGATAATAATAAAAAATAAGTTTACAAAATGTTAGGCAATCAACCCATTCGTACTTTGGCCCTAAAGCCTGGTACTTTGTTCAGCATTTAATGCGAACTGCTTCCAAATTCATATTAAAAAAAATTTGGAATGAATTGCTAATAAAAAATGTTGCAGAAGTAGTATTTTCATTTTCAATCATATGAGTGACACTTGCTTCTCATGGAATTTACAACAAACAACGACTAGTTAATAGTGTTTGCATTTTAAATTTTTTGTACGAAGTAATGAATGGTGCTCAACATTTTTCAAAAGTTTGAACAGTCTTAAGTAGAAAATATTGTCGCGCAAATCAAACACTTCCTTTTCTATTTCAAAAAAATTGAAAAAATTTCCAAAAACCGCTGGATTTTGGTTTCATTTTGATATGTACTTATGAAGGCTTATTGATAGAAAAGTACAAACTTTTTTGTCTTTAGTATTCGCTTCAAATATTCGCATACATTTTAGCGAATGCAAATAGCAAAAGTAAGCGAATAATTTGCGAATGCGAACATTCGTTACTCCCTACTTTTAATACGTATGTATGTATGTGAACGAAATGTAACTTGATAAAAAAGTACGATATATGTACATACATATGTATGTATGTACATACATATCTTTGAAAACATTTATTTTTTAATTTATTTCGTTTATATCATCTTCAACTAAATACAGATGTACATACATATATACATATATCATACATATCTTCGGTTAAGAGATCTTTCTTCTTTTTTGAGGAAATTTTAATATCCGAAAGCAGCTTAAGAATTTGGTCGATTCTTCCTGTATTTACCCCTCTTTTGGCAACATTTAACACTTTGACAGTCTTATCTTTATTTAATGATGTTTTAAAAAAAAAATTTCTTTGAATAGCGTAACCATTTTACATATTTCCAAATCAAATTTTCAGAGTTTGTCGCTGTTTCTCCATATAAATTTCATAACATAAAATTCGTCATATCTTCAGAATGTATTTCAACTACTTTGAATTTATTTTTGATGCCAACGCTTCTTACAAAATTAGGTGAGTATCTTTACAGTGGTCCTCTTTTTCGCTATATCAAGGCGTGGTCCACATCACATTCCATATGTGAGTAGCCTACAATTAAAAATGTTTGCACAATAGTTTCGATTGTATTGCTACGTTTGGCCATCATGTACCGTTAAATTAAATGTTTATAATTGTCTTTTATAGAAATTTATAGAAGTGCAGAAACAGATCAAACAGATATTTACATACGTAAATATAACCGAAATGACTCATATATTACACAACTATTTTCTAAACTATCACTAAATAATTGCTTATGTCTTAATTATAAAAGCAGAAAAATAACTTGTGTCGAACTAGTAACGATACTTATCCATTTGTTTATTTGGAAAAATCGCTTAAGACATATTAGGATTAATAATGAAAATTAAGTATGTATTTTGGTAAAATATGTTATTTTCAAATATAACATATGGGAGCCAAATAGGCTTGCCAGATCTAAATCGGCAAAAAACTTGACATTCAAAAGAAAAATCTTGATTTTTCTTGACAATTAAAAATATACATACGTATGTATATAGTATAGAAAATGTTATATATATATGTTTATTTTGTTCGTTTTAGTGTAAACAAAATCAGACTTTGGTGTTATTTGTTCATTAATAATTATCACATGTAATTTGGCTTAAAAAGCTATACGAACTTTAGCCCGTTCAAATCACAAATATAGCAACAAATGGAGTTCGAATAATAATTAAAATTAACTCAAAATCAGTAAATTTTTTATTGTTATTTGAGGATATATAAAGGGTATTTCAAGCAAAACAATAATGTTTCGTTAATACGTAAAAATTTTATTTACAAAAACAAGTAATCAAGTCAAAATTAAATTCAGACTTCATTACTAAACTAATATTAACAAAAACTTAGGACCTAATTTTGTAAAGCGCAACGCTAAAGTGACTTTATGTACATATTTTTTATATATATATTGTAAGATGTCTGACTGTTTGTTGTCAGCTGATAGTCTTGCAATGTACTGACAATGTTTTTTGTCGCAACGATGTGAGATAAAAATTGCCTGTTCACAAGGTTGTAAGAAATTGTTATCACATTTCAGTAACAATATTGTAAGATCTCAGAACCATCTGTACATAGCTTAATGTTTATTTTAGTTTCTTAGTGTTGGGCTAAAACATATACATATGTAATAGTGTTGAGTTTGGGTAAAAGTTTGTCATGGTACATATAAAAACTATAAACTTTTTGTTAATAAATCTTTTTTCTTGATTTCTCTTGGCAATTTGATGGACAAATTTCTAACAATTTCTCTTGATTCTTGACAAACATTGAAAAATCTTGACAATCAAGCCAAATCATGCCCGTCTGGCAACCCTAGAGCCAAACGTACGTTTTGGAAAAACTTCTTACAGCCATCCCTAAACAAGGACGGAAAGCGGAATGTTGTTTCCGCCGAGCTGTAACGCTGAAATGCCATACCTAAACAAAAGCGGCAACGTTATGTCAAAACGATAAAAACAGGGTTATGAAACAAATAAATAAAACAACCCTGATTATTTTAACAGCCGGACGGACGACATTGTTGTTTGTGATTTTGTTATTAATATTTGGTTACATAAATTTTGTTATTTAAATTAAAATAAAATAATAAATAATTTTGAAAAAATTAGCTATTTAGATGATTTGGAAAACTTGCTTGTGTTAAGGATAATGGTCAGCGTTGCCATACTTTTTTTTTCTCAAAAACCTTCAAGTCGAACAAAATATCTCTTTTTCTCATTAAAAATCTTTTTTTTTAGTTATTTGACTCAAAATATATTGATATGCATTGATTTTACTGAATTCAAATTCAGGAAAAATTTATTTTGCTTCAAATGAACTAACCCTACAAGAATAGTATCAGTCAATTGACCGGTCATTTCATCGGAACTCATGCAGGATACATTCATCATTGCGTAGAACAAAGTTTCTATAACATTATTAAGGGCCAAATGAAAAATGTGATAGAGTTAAAAAATAAATTATTGAGGGTACGACAACGTTTGCCGGGTTCAGCTGGTATATACATATCGCTCATTTACTTCAATAGTGGCCTAACTCAAAAAATGAGTTTTTTGAGTTAATAATGCAGAAAGATGCGGCATTTCTTATTTTATCTTGTGTAAAAATTTCATATAAATAGCTTGTACTATCACCTCCTGAGAGAAGAATATTTTTTCATTTCTCCATTGGGTTGTATGCAAATTGAAAACTTAAAACGCGTTTTCTGCAAAACTGGTTTTTTTGAGTTGTGCCACTATTGAAGTAAATGAGCGATATGTATATATAAATATAATTTTTGTTTTTTTTTTTATTTTAAAAAGACCATTCAAAATACACAAGTAAATAAAATATTTAAAATTAAAGACATAAATAAGCAAAAACAGATTAACCTAGGAGGTATCTAGCCCTCTTCACACATTTTCACGGCTAACGCATCTTGCTTTTTACAAATATCTACAACTTCGAAAAGAAATATGTATGTATATATTAAATTACATTTTGTGACTTTCTTTTATTCACTATTGTTTTTACTTATCTTTTTCAACTATTATAAACTTTAATTTTCACAGTCAGAATGACGACCCTTTTCACAATGTACAATTTAAAGCTAACAGGGACTTTAACGGGAAGTTAAACGTTAACACTAAATAATATACTAAGGGCAATTATTACAACTTAAAGTTAGTTAAAAGTAAGATTTTATCGGACGTATAAAAAGCTTTCCGTTATTGCAAATTGGATTTATCTTATCAGGTAGGATAAACTTACCTGTAATTTACCGCTCACTTTAGGTTAGAGTAAAATTTTGCAAATGATAATGTTTTTATACGTCCTATAAAATACTACTATTAACTAACTTTAAGTTGTAATAATGGCCCTAAATAATATACTGAGTTCCAAATATCATATTCATAAAAATCTTATTTTTAACAAAGAAATCTTTTAGTCTTTTTAACATCCCTAAAAACTTCGAAAATAAGATAAATCTTCACATATGGTAACGCTGATGATGGCAAACAAAATGCAATTGTTTTCTTTTGCAACTAACTTCATTGTGAAACGCGATGTCAAAATTGGATTTTCCAATAACAAAGCGTTGCCGTCGCGTTGCCGCCGCGTTATTTCGGTATGCTCCATACAAAATGTATGGACATGAGAACTTTTGACAGCTAAAAAACGCCTGCTGCTTTTGTTTAGGGATGGCTGTTATCTGCCAGAAATCAAGGTGCATTTATTAGGTGGCAGTACTACACCAGGTGACTTATGTCATTATACCAATCTAAATGTCAAATTTATTTGTTTGCGTATCCATAAATACATATCGAATATTCAGTTTTGTATGGTATTTGACATTTCCTATAAGAAACATGCAATCCGACGATGCTACCCTGTTTTGAAAAGTAAGAAGGTAATTTATACCAACAAAGTTCATGTGCTTATTGCTGTTGTCATATTTGTTGTAAAAATGCGGTTACCTCACTGATGTGCCTTGCCAGAAATATTCCGAAGTTGCTGTTAATAAAGCTAGATTTACACTATTGAAAGTTTCTTTAAAATTTCTCTTCAAAATGCTTTAAACTCGTGTAAACAACAAAATTTCTTCAAATCTTGTTGATCAAAATTTATTGAACAAAACTTTTGAAGATTTTATTGACGCCGTGTAAATAAGTATCAAAATCGCATCTGGCAATATTGATAACTATAAATAATTTGACATCATGTTCATTCTTTTGATTCAATACATATCAGCTGTGTTTATTGCGGTGCTTGTTGCGGCAAATTGCAATTTAAATGAATTTCGTAAAATAGAATTAAAATTACTAAATTAATATGAATTGGTAAGTATTACGTATTTAATAACATAGATATACATATATTTGTGGAATAATATACCAATATTTTTAAAAGTAATACCATAAATGATAACTTGCGCAACAATCGCAAGCAACAGAAAAAGTGGACAGGAGATGAATTGAGACTGTTCATCGAAATGGTTGAAGTACGCGAACCGATTTGGAATTTTAATATTGATGGGTACAGAAACCGAAATGAAAAGGAGAAGTGCTGGTCCGAAATTGCTGGTGCAACGAACCATTGCATAGCTGACTGCAAAGCACAATTTAACGCTGTGCGATCACGCTATAATGTAAGTTGTTTTTTTTTTGTATGTTTTGATCATATTTAAATGCATTATATATTGAAGGCGGAACACAAAAAAATTAATACCTCCAAAAGTGGACAAGGTGGCGCTACTTATGTATCAAAGTATGAATACTTTGCAGCTCTACACTTATTAGATACTGTGAGAAATCGTGGATCAGGAGGTACAGAATCAAACTTCGAGACTAGTTTTGTTTTTGACGATTGGTGTGATGTTGAAG
This sequence comes from Tachina grossa, assembly GCA_949987645.1. Taxonomy (NCBI): domain Eukaryota; kingdom Metazoa; phylum Arthropoda; class Insecta; order Diptera; family Tachinidae; genus Tachina; species Tachina grossa. The sequence goes on along the minus strand of OX465274.1, from coordinate 120,887,403 downwards.
AGCAGAATTCGGAATCTCAATGTTCACTTGCAAGTGCTGCTCTCGAAAATAGTACTCCTGCACAGCGCAGAAAAGTGCAAGAAGGAAATGAAATCGACAGTAAGCGTTCAGAAGTTTACGAAAAACTTGGCCAATTCCTGTCTCAGAAAGTGTCACAAGGAAAAGAAGACATAAGTTGGCAGAAGAGCTATGGAGAGTATGTTGGGCAGCAGCTTTCTGCATATTCAGAGTCAAATGCTCGCAGGTGAGTTTGAAATGCATAGTACTCAAATAATATTTGATACGAACTTATATTTTCAGATTGAGAGCCCAAATTAATAATGTCATCGACTCATTTGAACCACAGCAAAACGATTAACTTTGCTTTAAATTTTTTTATATATTTATATTTTATATGTGAACAGAATGTGATTTCATTTTAATATCTTAATTTTATTTTTTATATAGAATACAGAATATGTATAGAATACAGAATGTGATTTTAAGTTGCCAAATAAATGAATTAAACTTTTGATCTCGATTTATTGGGTTTGTAATTAATTTTTAATAAATATGCTTGTATTGCCATGGAACTTCTCCTTCATTTAAAAAATATTCCGTGAATTCTTGTCGAATGAGCTTGGACGTTTCGCTTTGACGACCTTGATTGCACAGTCTTTCTATCGAAGACAAAATATTCTCTGTCCGCACTTCTTCACGCCATCGTCCATCCATTATAGATCCATCCGCATTCACTTGGTCGAAGTCTTTTGTTTGTGCATACGCATTACACTTGCGTTTGTTCAAAAAATTGTGTAATGCACATACTGCGAGAACAACTTTGACAACATTTGGTGGGGAAAGTTCCATTGTTTTTCTGACAACACGAAATCGGGCTGATATTAATCCAAACACATTTTCCGAAACACGCCTAAATCTGGACAACCTGTAATTGAAAATTCTTTCCTTCGTGTTTTGATTCCGAAAACTATATGGTTTCATAATATTTGAATTTAAGGGTAACGCATCATCTGCAACAATCACATATGGAATAGCTTTTTGTCTACAGGGCAGTGGTTTCGGTTGCGGCAAATTCAACGTGTTATTATATAATCCATTCGATAGTGAACATCTGCTGAATACCCCGCCATCGGACTCTCTACCCTTTGCACCAACGTCGATGTAAACAAAATTGTAGTTCGCGTCCACAAGCGCCATCAAAACAATGCTGTTTTTCTTTTTATAATTAAAATATGCGCTTCCACAGTGTGCTGGTGCTATAATATCGATGTATTTTCCATAGTAGATTAGTAATGGGGACGGACGACATGTTTTGGGAATTCAAAACCGGGAAAAAACAAAAACGATGGCAACCCTGTTACAAATGGGGGGATTTTGGGGATTTTCATGCTGATATGGTGTGTGTGTGTGAGTTTGATTCTTTGGCCATGTGTATGTATGTATACTTGTGTGCACAGCTTTTGTTGTTATTGTAGAGAAACGTTGTGCTTACAGTGCATGGATGTATGTACGTGTGGGATGTGTATGTGTGTGTGTGTGAGTCTAATTCTTTGGTTGTGTGTGCATGTATATGTGGGTGTTTGTATGTATGTATGGGTGTGTGCGTGTGTGTGTGATTGTTATTTGATAGACTTATGGTTGCTGTTTTGAGTTATAGTTGGTATGCTTATGTAGGGTTATTGTATGTATGCATTCATGTTTCTGATCTCTGGGGGGGGGGGGGGGGGGGGGAAATAATCTAATAGCTGCAGAGAATGGCAACCCTGTTGCGAATGGAAGTCGTTAGGGAATGTATTTGGTAATGTATGTATATGTTGTTGGATTAATGTGTGTGATCTTATCTATTTTTGCTTTGAAGAATGTCATTGCTTGTGTGAGTTACATCAACACTTTTTCATACATATTTACAAATGCATGTATATATGTTTTTAAGGCTATTGACGTTGCTATTATGGAGATAGAAAATATTGTGTCGGCATAGGTTTCATATATGTTCAAGTGAATTTCAGATGTTAAATGTTTTGAATCCGGTCAGGTTGATAAAAAGAGCTTTTCAATAGGGGTAGTGATATCTTTATTTCGGTATATTTTATTTTAATGTAACAATTATAAGAAATAGCTTTCGGAGAAATACAGCAAAAACTTATAGAAGCACCTATATTCACGTGTCCCGATTTTTCTAGTACCTTTATATTGCAAACTGATGCTAGCGATTTTGTTCTGGGTGTTGCTGTGTATATGAATTTCATCATATATCGTAATACCAACAGAGAATTGTGGAAATGTGTGTGTGTGTGTGTGTGTGTGTATGAATTTCATCATATGTCGTAATAAATTAGGCTTGATGACTACTACGCGATTCTCATATAAAGTATATAAGTAGAAGAAATAATGTAGATTGTCATCAGTCTGCTCTGATATCTCAACAAGTCACAACCTATTTTCCCATCCAAAATCTCTAAAGTGTTTGAAATCCAAAAACTATAAAAGTGTTAGAACTAATTACTCTTTGTTAAAAAAGATAATAGTGCATAAAAAATAATTAAATAAATTGTTTATAACTGAAATAAATTGTTTATAAATAAAATAATTAAATTAATTAATAAACAAATAAATAATTAAATAATATGAATACTAGAAGTTGTACTATCTGCAATAAAGTCTTTATGACTCAAACAAAACTAAACCAGCATATTGAAACGCACTCCTATGCTAGCCAATCGAAGGCTATGCTTGGAACTAGTAAGCTAAATCTTCAAAACAAATATTGTGAGGATTGTGATGAGACGATCCCATCAAATGGTTATGACAGAGTTTGTTGGTTTAAGAGCGAAAATGTATTCTCTGTCGACTCTTCGCTCGGAAGCTTTTAAAAAATCAAAAGGGGTCAAAAAGTCTGTAATTAAAAAGTTGTCCATTAATGATTACAAAAGTTGCTTATTCGAATCCAAAATTATCTCGGATGAAATGTTTTTGTTTAGATCTAAAACACATCAACTATATACCCAAAAACTGCATAAAATAGCACTTACCTTTTCTGATGATAAAAGAAATATAATGAAAGATAAAATAAAAACGCGTGCTTGGGGACATTACATAGACCGAAATAATGATGCAATGGATGTAGAATAGAATGATTCCTACTAAATTGCATGTAAGATGTCAATGAAAATTTAATTTTGTACTAATTGTATTTATTTATTAATGTATTTCTTTAATTATTTATTAATTTATTTATTATTCACTTATTTGTTTATTAATAAATTTATGTATTTATTATTTATTTGTTTATTAATTTATTAATTAGTTTATTCCTTTATTTCTTTATTAATTTACTTATCTATTAATTTATTTATTCTTTATATATTTGTTTATAAATTTATCTATTAATTTTAGTATTTTATTCACACAAAAGCATGTAAAAATTTAATGCTTTAAAGCTTTTATCTTTTTACCTATACCTAAGTTACCTTTAAATAAAAATTAAATATTAGATTAATGATCTTTTTTCTTTTTATATCTGTATATTTTTATTTGTAAATATAGTTTAATTTGTATTGGTACTAAGATTTTTAAGAAAAAATTTTAAATAAAATATGGAAAAAATAATAATATATATAAATGGTTTTTATTTCAACTTAAATTTACTTAATAGAAATTTTAACTACAAATGTCCACATTTTTATATTTTGTTTCTTTATGGGTTTTACTTAAAAAATTTTTTCTTCTTTCATGCGAATTCTTGTTTTTTCTTTTCATATCGCTTAAACATGCACAGTCTTGTTATCTTTGAAAGGTTCTGCACAAAACAAATCGAATTTCACAATATTATGAAATTCCATTATATTTCATTAGGTATTTTCTTATCGACACCAACTGCTTTAACACCATCTCATTTACGTTTGCTAACAGCAAATAGTACAATAGGTGTCAGCTATTAGATCAGCTTATCAGCTATTAGATCAGCTTTTCAGGACCTGGTCTGGTTTTCAGATCAGCTTTTCAGGACCTGGTCTGGTTTTCAGATCAGCTTATCAGGACCTGGTCTGGTTTTCAGATCAGCTTTTCAGGACCTGGTCTGGTTTTCAGATCAGCTTTTCAGGACCTGGTCTGGTTTTCAGATCAGCTTATCAGGACCTGGTCTGGTTTTCAGATCAGGCTATCAGGACCTGGTCCGGTTTTCAGATCAGCTTATCAGGAGCTGGTCTGATTTTCAGGTCAGCTTATTAGGAGCTGGTCTGGTTTTCAGGTCAGATGAAATAACTAAAGTCTATCTTTTATTAGCAGTATTTTTTTTTCTATAACGAAAATCGTTTAATTCAATATATTTGCTTATAATCAAAAATCCATATTTATCCTTCCAACACTCTACAAATTTTTTAAAACTTGTCAAAATTCATACTACTGCCAACATGAACCTTGTAAACATGCTTCATATTTTTCTCATCTTACTTAAACATTATAATTACATTTGCATTGTATCTTATTAAATGCTTATAGCCATATTCATAAAAATTTTAAACAGCATTTCAAATGTTGTTTGAGCAAAATTCGCTAAAATTGTATTCATAATAGAATATTAGCTTAAAAACGTTTTTTAACTTGCGTAAATCAACAAATCTTATAAATTAAATGCATCCATACTTAAAATAATTTTGAGCTGACGTCGTTCTAGTTTTGCTTCTTGTTTATTTATATTTTTAACTTTGTCTGTATGTATGTATGTATGCATGTATTAAGAATTATGCTTATGTTTGGCACAAGTAGAATGAGTCATCATTCTTCTGTCGCCCCATACAAAAATATACACGTAAACGTACATATGTATGTATATTATTCTGCTTTCCACATGCAACATCAGCAACTATCATAATTGAAACGTTTTAAGCTTCATTACGAGAAAAAAAATAAATTTATAATAACCCATTCTTTTAATTATGAAATTATGTAATTTCTTTAACTATTCATATTTGTAGTAGTATATAGATAATTTTAGTATAAATATATGTTTTTAAACCTCAGATTGTAGTAGGGAACTGTTCATCCTGGATCAATTAAAATTGTTAAATTGTTGGTGAAATTGTTGAATTTAGGTAATTAAAATTTGAAAATTCTTAAATTCTTGGAAATTTGTGAAATTTCATACCTACGAGGGTGGTTCAATAAGTCCTTTCAATATTTTTCGAGGGTGGTTCAATAAGTCACTCTTATTTTTGTAACATAAGAAGTTTTTGTTTACATTAAGTCTATGTCTGAAATTTGAGTCTGTCAGTGATTTGGGTTGTGTAATAATTTTTGGGTGTCCTTTGTCGGAGTTATGGGTAATGAAACTTTAAAATTTTAATCTACACCGAAATGTCCAGTTCCCTACTACTATCTGAGGTTTAAAAACATATATTTATACTAAAATTATCTATATACTACTACAAATATGAATAGTTAAAGAAATTACATAATTTCATAATTAAAAGAATGAGTTATTATACATTTATTTTTTTTTTCTGGTAATGAAGCTTAATACATTTCAATTATGATATTCGCTGATGTTGCATGTGGAAAGCAGAATAATATACATACATATGTACGTGTACGTGTATATTTTTGTATGGGGTGACAGAAGAATGATGACTCATTCTACTTGTGCCAAACATAAGCATAATTCTTAATACATGCATACATACATACATACAGACAAAGTTCAAAATATAAATAAACAAGAAGCAAAACTAGAACGACGTCAGCTCAAAATTATTTTAAGTATGGATGCATTTAATTTATAAGATTTGTTGATTTACGCAAGTTAAAAAACGTTTTTAAGCTAATATTCTATTATGAATACAATTTTAGCGAATTTTGCTCAAACAACATTTGAAATGCTGTTTAAAATTTTTATGAATATGGCTATAAGCATTTAATAATATACAATGCAAATGTAATTATAATGTTTAAGTAAGACGAGAAAAATATGAAGCATGTTTACAAGGTTCATGTTGGCAGTAGTATGAATTTTGACAAGTTTTAAAAAATTTGTAGAGTGTTGGAAGGATAAATATGGATTTTTGATTATAAGCAAATATATTGAATTAAACGATTTTCGTTATAGAAAAAAAAAATACTGCTAATAAAAGATAGACTTTAGTTATTTCATCTGACCTGAAAACCAGACCAGCTCCTAATAAGCTGACCTGAAAATCAGACCAGCTCCTAATAAGCTGACCTGAAAATCAGACCAGCTCCTGATAAGCTGATCTGAAAACCAGACCAGGTCCTGATAGCCTGATCTGAAAACCAGACCAGGTCCTGATAAGCTGATCTGAAACCCAGACCAGGTCCTGAAAAGCTGATCTGAAAACCAGACCAGGTCCTGAAAAGCTGATCTGAAAACCAGACCAGGTCCTGATAGCCTGATCTGAAAACCAGACCAGGTCCTGATAAGCTGATCTGAAAACCAGACCAGGTCCTGAAAAGCTGATCTGAAAACCAGACCAGGTCCTGAAAAGCTGATCTGAAAACCAGACCAGGTCCTGATAAGCTGATCTGAAAACCAGACCAGGTCCTGAAAAGCTGATCTGAAAACCAGACCAGGTCCTGAAAAGCTGATCTAATAGCTGATAAGCTGATCTAATAGCTGACACCTATTGTACTATTTGCTGTTAGCAAACGTAAATGAGATGGTGTTAAAGCAGTTGGTGTCGATAAGAAAATACCTAATGAAATATAATGGAATTTCATAATATTGTGAAATTCGATTTGTTTTGTGCAGAACCTTTCAAAGATAACAAGACTGTGCATGTTTAAGCGATATGAAAAGAAAAAACAAGAATTCGCATGAAAGAAGAAAAAATTTTTTAAGTAAAACCCATAAAGAAACAAAATATAAAAATGTGGACATTTGTAGTTAAAATTTCTATTAAGTAAATTTAAGTTGAAATAAAAACCATTTATATATATTATTATTTTTTCCATATTTTATTTAACATTTTTTCTTAAAAATCTTAGTACCAATACAAATTTAACTATATTTATAAATAAAAATATACAGATATAAAAAGAAAAAAGATCATTAATCTAATATTTAATTTTTATTTAAAGGTAACTTAGGTATAGGTAAAATGATAAAAGCTTTAAAGCATTAAATTTTTACATACTTTTGTGTGAATAAAATACTAAAATTAATAGATAAATTTATAAACAAATATATAAACAATAAATAAATTAATAAATAAGTAAATTAATAAAGAAATAAAGGAATAAACTAATTAATAAATTAATAAACAAATAAATAATAAATACATAAATTAATTAATAAACAAATAAGTGAATAATAAATAAATTAATAAATAATTAAAGAAATACATTAATAAATAAATACAATTAGTACAAAATTAAATTTTCATTGACATCTTACATGCAATTTAGTAGGAATCATTCTATTCTACATCCATTGCATCATTATTTCGATCTATGTAATGTCCCCAAGCACGCGTTTTTATTTTATCTTTCATTATATTTCTTTTATCATCAGAAAAGGTAAGTGCTATTTTATGCAGTTTTTGGGTATATAGTTGATGTGTTTTAGATCTAAACAAAAACATTTCATCCGAGATAATTTTGGATTCGAATAAGCAACTTTTGTAATCATTAATGGACAACTTTTTAATTACAGACTTTTTGACCCCTTTTGATTTTTTAAAAGCTTCCGAGCGAAGAGTCGACAGAGAATACATTTTTGCTCTTAAACCAACAAACTCTGTCATTATATCCCCATGGTTTTCATCTTTCATCATTCCTAAAACCTTCTTATTTAGTAGCGGCAAACGAAATTGATTATCTATAGGATATTCTGACGTACCAAAATTCAAACTAATGTCATTACTGATGTCATCGTAAAAATCATCAGTTTTAATTGAATAAATAAATGAGTCAGTATCCATATAGTTGAGAGAAATGTTGTCTCCAAATTTAGGCTTCATGAAGCCATAATGGAAGTCATACATTCTCCACTTGGATAACTCCAGTACTGTAAAACCAACATATATGGGTTTATCATATAGTGGTTCCATTTTTTCTAACTCTACCGCATACATATCATCAGAAAATTTTGTCAACTGCTTAAAATTAGGTTTCGCAATTAATGCTCGGAGTCCTAAATGATTCCTGCTTGTTGTTTCCCAAGATGAAGTAATTCTAATGTCCCTACGTTTTTCAATGTTTTCCATTGTCTTCCCGTAAACAGCATTGTTTAAAAGTTTGAAGAAATCTTTTTCAAAATTATTTTTAGCATTTGTCCTATGAAATGTGTTTAAGTCAATATATTTTTTAAGCCATGGGGATTGCTTAAATCTGAGTATTCTACATACATATATCGACTTAAATTACTAAATAACAATATTCGGTAGATTTCAGGCCTTGTTCGGTAGAATTGGTAGATTGTTAAATTCACAAACATATTCGGTAGAATCTACCGAATATCGGTAGAAGTGTGCACACTGACTACCAGTCAATTGACTGCACATTTGATCGATAGTCATGCAGGATATATTCATCTTGCGTAGAACAAAGTTTCTATCACATTATTAAAGGCAAAATGAAAAATGTGATGGAAACTTTTGTGTACGTGTGAAGTTGCATCTCATTTCCGATCAAATGACTTGTCAATTGACTCATTATTAAATTCAATGTAAAATTACTTTAAATGTGTTAGTGAAAAAATTTGTTTGTGTTAGTTTCAATCATTCATTTCTTGTAGGGTATATATTACCAAGAATTTTGACAAAAAAAAAATGTAAACAAAGAAAATAAAAATTAAATTTTAGTTTATTTTAATTATTATTCGAACTCCATTTGTTTTTATATTTGTGATTTGAACGGGCTAAGTTTCGTATTGCTTTTTAAGCCAAATTACATGTGATAATTATTAATGAACATATAACACCAAAGTCTGTTGTAAATAGTCTGACTAAAGGTAGAATTAGTAAAATCGTATCATTCTACTTTACAGCTTGCCGTATCGTTCAACTTTGTGCACAAGTTATAGAAAATGTAACAGTTTGTACAGCACATTTTTTTTTGTCTGGCATTAAATGCGGCGTTTTTGACATTCGCTACAGAAAAATCTGTTTTCTGCAGATTCCTACGTCAGCAGTGCTACCACCACATATTTTATAACTAGTAACATGCATTGTATATGGTACGGTTTTTGTCAGCTGACACGCAACATCACGATACGATTTTACTAATTCTACCTTAACAACACACAGTTGAACGGAACAGCCAGCCGTTTTCGAAGGCCACTAAACCTTCATCATCAGCGTTCTTTTGTGTTTGGTCCACTGTGTGTGGTGTCAGAGATGTAGATTTCTGCTTTATATACTTAGCATTATTGCAAATGGAATGTGTGAATTGTTTTGATTCATCTTATTTCAATTTGCTGAAAGCTTTTTTGTAATGAAATTTTACCATCTCTATATTTACAACAGTCTTACCATTCTCGTTTGTTCTTTACTAATTATGCACATGTTAGTTAATTTGCTTATTTTTGTTCTACATAAGACAAACTTTTTTGGTTTGTTACTATTAAGTATATTTTTTATTTTTAAATTTTTGCCACAGGCCCATGGCTATTAATTTTAATTATTATTCGAACTCCATTTGTTTCTATATTTGTGATTTGAACGGGCTAAGGTTCGTATTGCTTTTTAAGCCAAATTACATGTGATAATTATTAATGAACAAATAACACCAAAGTCTGTTGTATATATTCTGACTAACAACACATAGTTGAACGGAACAGCCAGCCGTTTTCGAAGATGTAGATTTCTGCTTTATATACTTAGCATTATTGCAAATGGAATGTGTGGCTGAATGGAATGTTTGGCTTAAAAAGCAATACGAACCTTAGCCCGTTTAAATCACAAATATAAAAATTAAATTTGTTGTGAAAAAAAAAATTTGTTTTTATTTAAATATGTAAATACATACACATGTACATATAAATTTAATTTTATATATTTTTTTAAATTAAAATTACTGGCTGAAAATAGAAATGGCAAGTAAAAGCTGGAAAAAAAGAAATTAAGTTTATAAAACGTTTATTTATCAACTTACAGACACACTGATGTACACACATATTTGGATTATGATTCTTCCAGCAGGAGCAATTTTAAAGGTATGGATTCTTGATGAAGTTATGTTGATCTAACGGGGAACTTGGCCAGTGATTTTACCATTATTGGCAAGGGACCGTCCTTAATGCCAGTAGATAACCACCTCGAGAGCATTTTGGCACCAAAGATCCGTCAGGTGTCGTGTTTTTGGGGAGTTAGTTGCTGTAAGTTTAATATGTTTAATGAAGATTATAATTTTCATACACATATGTATAAATTTGTTTAGGTGTTTTTGGCCGGCGAGACGTGGATTTTGACTGCTAATTCTTTTAACTTTTATTGATTACTTTTAAGTTTTATTCTGTAGAAAATAGTAAAAGTATATAGCTTTGGCCTTTTGTTCTAATTCACTCATATAAAACGTAATAAATCAAAAAAAGCATTTACATTACATTTATAAAGAAAATCGACTTACAGTATTAGCAAAAACACACAATTAACTTATGTATGTATTTATGTACATTAGGCTTATGCGTATTTTTTAAAAACAAAGGCTCATTGGGTTTTCATATGCGGGCTAAAATTCTAAGACAAACTGCGTTTTTACTTTTTTGATATCTTAAAAAAAAGTTCCGCACCAAATGCATTTTCTGCAGCAAAAATGTGGATTTTTCAAATCCAAAAAAATCTCATATTTTCGTAATGACAAAAAATTTTTTGGGAATAAACCATCTACTAGTGCCCGAGTTTTAAAGATTTTGATCCGCTGATCACGAATCTGCTGTTTATTTTAAAATTCATTTAGTGGTTTTCGAGATATGGTGAGTAGTCTTCCAGTTATTCGCTAGTTCAGGTTTTGCAAAAAGTTACTTATTTTTTCAGCACAATATCATTTATGCACATTCATACAGTTTGCTCCGCTGATCACAAATCTATCATTTATTTTTCAATATATTGAGTAATTTTTGCATAAGGTCATTTGAGATATCTCTGCATATTATTATTATATTACACTATGTGACAAGTTTTCTTGAAATTGTAATTCGCGTTCTATTTATACGCTATCGATGTATTTAAGCTTTCAGGATGATGTAAGTTCAATTAAATAGACATATACCAACCAAGAGTACAAAATTTGTACAAAAGTGGTCGCCAAACTTTTTTTCTTGAGAACTACATTTTTTACATATACCAACCTTAGTAATCGCCAAAATTATTACTAATTATAGCATTTTTACATAAATTAAGCTCTCTTTGCAAATTCCTAATACAACAAGTAATTCTGTGAGCAAAAGAAACTGAGTGATAATTCCACAAATTTGCAAATGGTCATATCTCGAAAACCACTTAATGGATTTTAAAATAAACAGCAGATTCGTAATCAAAAAATTTTTTCTCATTGCGAAAATATGAGATTTTTTTTTTTGATTTGAAGAATCCACATTTTTGCAGCAGAAAATACATTTGGTGCGGAACTTTTTTTTAAGATATCAAAAAAGTAAAAACGCAGTTTGTCTTAGAATTTTTTCTTGCATATGAAAATCTAGTGAGCCCTTCGCGTTTTGCAAATTTTTTATTTTCTGCATAAGCCTAATGTACATATTTACTTGCGCCTGCCGGTCAGACCATTGTGTGAATGTGGACTTGTAAACACTGTTAAAGGGGTTGTTTTCTTTATTTCCATTTAAATACAATGAAATTTATCTGTCTTACCCGTTTTACACACGCGAAGTTTACTTTGCAAATTCTTAATTCAGCTGTGTGAAAGACAGGGCGAGGAATATTATCTCCCTCTGTCTTCCTCCCAGCTGAATTAAGCGTTTTCAAAGTAAACTTTTCGTGTCTAAAAGGGGTATTATGCAGAAAACCTACTATTGGTCGGGTTTTTAAGCAAAAACAGAAAACACATTAGTAACTTATGTATTTACATAGATGCATACATACTAGTGTGTCCGTCGGCGAGACCATTATGTGGATGTGTGTTTGGAAAGACTGTTGAAGGGTTTGTTTTCTTTATTTACATACAGATAAATATGAGCACTTATTTATTTAAAATATAATAAAATTTGTCTGTATGTTGAAAGAAAACTTAACCACAAACAGAATTTGAAGAAAACACTATTGCAAACCACACAATTCTGGGTCTGCCGACCACACCTTTATTGAGTGCCAATATTGTTTATTAAAAATATGTTCCAAACAGTATCTGGCACTCATTAAATAAAACTTTTGCCACTCAAAATATCAGAAACTCAAATTTCCGGGTTCTTCGGGAACCGATGGAGCTTCTCACACATCCAGGCAAAACATTATACTCTTGCGGCTCCTGCAATAATTAAATTTAATTATTGTTTGTTAAATAATTTACTTTAAATAATTACCCTACAAGAAATGAATGATTGAAACTAACACAAACAAATTTTTTCACTAACACACTTAAAACAATTTTACATTGAATTCAATAATGACAGTCAATTGACTAGTCATTTGATCGGAAGTGATGCAACTTCACACGTACACAAAGGTTTCCATCACATTTTTCATTTTGCCTATAATAATGTGATAGAAACTTTGTTGTACGCAATGGTGAACATATCCTGCATGACTTTCGATCAAATGAGTAGTCAATTGACTGGTAGTGGTCTTGTAGGGTACTTACGTGATTATTTTCTTCAAATTTGCACAGTATTTTTTTTAATGCATGTTTTTATTTATTGTATCTTCAAATATGAACTAACAATAAGTATTCAAATCTTAAATCTAAAGTATAATTATTGGCCCAACCAATGTCGGACATAAGCTTAGGCTGAGTTTACATCTGGCATTTCTTGTGTGTCATTTGCCCAAAAAAGCGTAACCAACTAATTACTAATGAAAAACTGTTTGATTCAGACATGTATTTATTGATTTCAACAGTTTGCAATCATGCTGGGTTCTATAAAATTGTGTATTAGTTATGTATGAAACTATTTAACTTAATAAATACATGTCTGAATCTACAAGTTTTTCATTAGTAATTAGTGGTTACGCTTTTTTACGCTTGTGTGGCACATGGCACACAGATGGATAGTGATAGTTATTAATAATACATAAGTAGTGATAAGCAACAAAAAGAAAAAAGTGTTTTCAAGCAGCTTCATCATCTGGAGTGTTACTTATTAGAGCCTTTGTATCTCCTTTTTTAAGCGGATGTGTCCAGTAAAGTTTAAAATATTACGAGCAAGCGGATTAGGATGTGACTCGAGTTTTGTTAGATATTTGCCTGCGTATTTTGCAATTTCTTCAGTCACTAGTGGCATATTTAAATCACGATGTATATTTCAATTTTTGATGTACCCTGGAGCCGATGTTATCAAACGTAAAATTTTGTTTTGTATTCGTTGGATTCTCTCGACATTGGAATCTGAAGCAGTGCCACATATTTGAATTCCGTAGCACCATATTGGCTTTAAAAGCGACTTGTAGTATATCAAAAGTTTACAGTCTAGGCTGAGTGTTGAATTTCTACCAATCAACCAATGTACCTGAGTTAATTTTATTTTCATTTGTGTTAGCTTAGTGTCAATGTGGTATTTCCATGTAAGCCGTCGATCAAGGTGTATACCAAGGTATTTTACATGTGAATGTTGAGGAACAATTTGATTATTTATTCTAATGGGGGAAAAAATATTTTTTCGTAGGGTAAATGTTACCTGAGCACACTTCTGTTCATTTACCTTTTTCTCCATAAGTTTAACCATAGTTCCATCTGAGTAATGTGTTCCTGGAGTTTGCGGGATGCCTCATCAGGGTTTTCGTGCATAGTAAGGCAGGCTGTATCGTCCGCAAATTTAGAAGTATGGATACTACTGCTCACAGGCATATCACAAGTATAAATCAAATACAAAACTGGCCCTAGTATACTACCCTGCGGCACACTGGATGAGATAGTTTCAGGCATACTCGTAAAGTCTCTTTCCACAACAGTGAACTTACGGGAAGTATTGTAACTTTCTAAAATATTTAAAATGTTTATTGGTATGTAAGTCTTCAATTTTAAATAAATTAGGCATTCATGCCACACTATATCAAATGCCTGAGAAACGTCAACAAACAGCGCAGAACAATACTTTTTTTCTTCAAAAGTTTTTCTTATAAACTGAACCAATCTATGAGTTTGTTCAATGGTGCTATGCCGACTTCTAAAACCAAATTTATGGTCTGGTATACACCCACTATTAATTAGAATTGGGGAAAATTTTGTCTTAAGCAGTTTTTCGAAAAGCTTTGACATTGTTGATAGTAGACTTATTGGCCTATATGACGCAGCCTTAGTAAGATCTTTGCCCGGCTTTGGAATCATTTTAACCTTGGCAAGCTTCCAGCCGTGTAGATAATACTCCAGTCAAAAAATGGCATTAAAAATGAATAACAGGATTCTAATTGCAATACGAGGCAACTTCATCAGCATCTGGTTATTAATTTCATCAATACCCGGAGCTTTCTTCGGGTTGAGTTCGGCAATTAATTTTTGTAAGTCACGCGTCTTAAACTTTATGGATTGAGAGGTAGAGCGACTACACTAGGCAAATCAGCAACACTCGTACATATGCTTGGCGTAAAACGGATTTTAAGTGCTCAGCAAATATGTTACCTTTTTTAATATCGCTTCTAGCCCAACCTCCAGTAGATGTGAGCAGAGGTGGCTTAAACTCATCGGGTGTTTTAAGCTTTCTAGCAGCGCGCCACAAAGAGTAATTAGATTCTTGTATGACATCAAGACCTTCCAGATACTTTTTAAGAGTGGGCTACAGTGGGTTACAGATTGTAACGATCGTGGGAGTGTGATCGGACAAGAGATCTAGGGAAGCTTCAACGTGAACTAATTCCCTAGAAATACGTTTATGACGCCAAAATCTATAACATGCGGAATTTATCGTACGTCAGTAGGCCAGTAGGTGAGCTCCCCACTCGAAATAACATCCAAGCCCATTTTTGAAATTGTGTTGAACAACGCCCTACCTCTAGGCGTAATAAGACGCGAACCCCAGAACGTATGCTTAGCATTGTAGTCGCCAGCTGCTACGAAACAAGGTCCAAGAGATTTGTAGAATTTCTCGTATTGATCCTCAGTGATTGAAAATCTGGGAGGGGAGTAAATTGATGATATAACAAAATTTGTACAAAAACGTTTAATGCCAATATTTGTTGCTTGTAGGTGTACTTCACAAATGTTGTCAAGAATATAGTGCTTGAGTCTTGACTTCATTAGAATTGCTGATCCACCGCATGCTCTTCCTCTTGAGTCCTTTGAATCATATAAAGTGTAGCCATAAATTTTAAAAAAGCTTCTCGAAGTCAAATGAGTCTCAGATAGTAATATTATATCAATATTTTTTCCGTGAGGAAGTGCTCAAGTTCATTTTTATGATGGCGAATGCCGTTTGCGTTCCAGAAACATATTGTTAACGTGTTCATGGCTTATTAATTAATGCTTGAAGCAGAGTATTCTGCATTCGCAGCATTTCTTGCATCATGCTAGTCATGTTAGTTGTAAAATTGTTTATAGTTTGCACCAGATTATCGATAGTAGCTTCAAGGCGATTAAAATTAAAGCTTGCGTCAGTATTTTTTGAATTATTTGGTGGGGAAACATTTTGTGTGGGAATTGAATTTGTCTTAGCACCATCTGCATATGATACACGTTAAGTAACTGGTTGGCTCATTTGTGCAAAAGTGGCAGAGTAAGCGTTTGCAGATTGAGCTGGAGCTAATTTAGGTTTTTGCACCATAGTCTGCTTTACGAAAGAGTACACAGGACAACCTCTGTAGTTAGCGGTGTGATTACCTCCACAATTACTTCATTTTTTATCACTTTGATCTTTATGCTTATTGCACCTAGCAGTGCCGTGTAATTCGCCGCACACAACACAAACAGTAGGTAAATTGGAGTAAGTTTTCGTATGGCCATATTCTTCACAATTGTGGCGCTGTACGGGCCCAGAACGCTTGTGTGGTTCTTCAACTCTGATTTTTCGGTATAATAGGTATTTTGAGCTATTAATTAGGTGCGCCTAATTTTTTTTTCAATTTTATATCATTAGGCTCAACTTCAACACGAAATAGGGGTTGGGGAATCTTCTCCCTATTTATTATATTGGACACATTTTTTACCTTAAACCCCTGGAGGACGAGTGCATCTTTTATTTCTTCGGAAACAACATAAGAAATCTATGCCCTTCAATACGGTCTGCAGGCCTTTAGCGCTCTTAAGCTGGTATGTTTAGAAGCTTCTTTTATTTTTTTTTCAAATTCAGCAACCATTTTGCGGAAATCTTTTTCGTCATAAATTTGGATTTTCGTTTCATTGCTGTTGCCGCATTTTATTGGAACAATATGAAATTTATTCTCACCAATGACTGAGATTAATTTTTTGATAAGAGCGTTTGAATATTTTTCTCTCAAATAGATTGGTGGTAGCTTTGATGTTTTGTTGATACATCGGATTTGTTGTTTTCATCTTGCAATGTTTGATAACGATTTTGACGATGCGCTGTTATCCCTAGACATCTTTGGAGCAGATGAAATTTTTGAAGAATTCGGGCTTCGCCTACGCTTTACCACGGTTATATATCTGTCTATTCCGACTTGTACCTTGCGTTTTGAGCTACTAAAGTGATAACTTTGTTAAGTGATGAACACGAGCCTGAAGGGGATGATATTACTGACTTATATGAAGAAGTACTAGGCAACTGTAATGTAATTTACACGGGCATAATTGTGCTGGCATAACATACCAGTTTGATGGTGAGAGAGGCAAAGAGAGTGGTTTTTTGGTTGGCATAACTTTTCAACCAGCTACAACCCAGCATTAGCAGCATAAAACCAATACAACCATAACTTAAAAAACAGCAAATGTTAAATGAATACGAAAAACACTAACACACACAAAGCTGTGTATACGTATACATTTTGTGCCAGATGAATTAGTCTCGTGTAATTTGGAAAAGAACAAAAATTGTGCGGCTTAAAAATTGTTCTCGTGTAAACTACCTCAATGAATCACTACTATTTGACATAAAATTGGCTTTGCCGTTAATAAAAGACTCTCATCAGATTTATTATTGATATTGTTTTCATTAAGAGTTTCAGAACTCGCAGTAAAATAAGCCTTTCTGCCTTTAGAACTCACTTTTTTGTATTTGAGGTACGCAAAGAGTGTTCCTCTAGGGCACTTTATGTGTGTTTTGTATTTGCGGTTTTTTTTTGTTTTTATCATTTCCACTATGTAAAATATTAGCAAAGCAATAAAGCTTATTTATTAAAGTCAGTATGTACCTATTTTTTTTTGTATAACTTTTTGTTTGTTTAGTAAGTATGTAAGAAAAATTTCGCTAATCGACTGTTCGGTATGAAGGTACAACGAGAACTGACGAAGATTTTATGAATTAAAATAAGTAAAAACAAACTAACACAATGACTTACCTCTTTGATAAACTGCAACACAATGGCTGCTGCCATGAAACTTGCGGTGGAATGCAGGATTGCATTTATGAAAAGGCGCCAATTTATGCATTTTTTCCATAAATTTGCGCCTTTTCATAATTTTTTGTGGGAAAAACTCAATTGAAAATAAAATTATTTTAATTGACGTATAACCCGTGACAAAGACAAGTATATTCAAAGCAATATCATTCTGTCCTTTACTGGGGGTCTCCATTTATTACATTTATTTAGTTAGCAATAGTTGTTCAAACTTCTTTTGAAGAAATAATGTTGAACATAAGCTGTCAAATTTCATAGGCCTTTGTTGTTAATGAGAATTAAAAATAATAATTGTAACTGTTGTAAAAATGCAGCATTTTGCATTTTTAATAAAACGAATATAAAGAAATTAGTTTTAAATAAAATAAAATAAACATAAAAAACATCGACCTATACACAGTGAATTTTTTAAATTTATGTCCAATACCACAATGCGTGTTCTATAGCCTAGAACATAAGCTTGTACATGAACATATTTGTGACGTCATGCTGCCGACGTTATTTCTTATGTTCAGAAATAAATATTGCGCGTGGAGACAGACGTGCAGTTAATGAAAAACGGGTTAAATGATATTGCCATTTGGGATGCCGTTAATCAATTTATCGGAAAAATTACGTGACAGTATTTTCCCGTGTCCAATCTGCCTAACATAGCGTCTATACCTGATATTAACTCTGATATAATATGAGAGAGAACTTCGGCAGAATGAGAAGAAAAATATATTTATATTACTATTAATATCTATGTAGGGGAAAACGTACTCTTGTAAATATCATAATATTTCATAACTGTCAGACAGCCGTTCAGTAAACATCTTCGTTTACTTAAGGTACCAACAGACGACATGTTTTTTACATGTATTTTTTAAGCTTTCGACTCGTATGTTTTTCTTTATGCTTGTCAATATTGGTTAATTTACATAAGGTTTATAATTTTTGGTCACAAACGTACATGTAGTATCACTTCTTCTTTTTCAGTACATAAATATCCACGTAGTTTGTTTTATAAATGGCTTGAAGCCGTCGAAATATTTTTGGTTCCGTCGCTGTAGTACTGGCGACGCAAATTTGCTTTTTTAATTTTTTCTTTTTTAAACAAGACGTTGAGGTTGTATCTAAAAATCTATACATTTTTGGACTTATTTTAATAAAACGACAACGTTAAATTAAAAAAAAATATAATTAATTTGGTTTGCAAAATACTTCATTCAGACGGCTAATGATAGTGCACATAATCAACCGTCGACGAATTTGTTCGCATGACATAGACATTTGGAGCTGTATGTTTAACATAAGAAAATAGAGCACGCTCTATTTCAAATAATGTCTTATGTTTTTTGTCATGTTTTTTACACAAGCAATGTTTTAAAGGTAACACACGACATGTTTTCGTTTACATATGTAAATTCTGGCACATACAATGTGAAAAACATGTCGTCTGTTGGTATCTTTAATAGTATAGTGTGTTTTATAAACTTTTTGGCATTTTTTATATGTACATATATTTATTGTGTGTAAAATTAAAAATAGTTCTGTGTAGTTTTGCTAATTTTACAAACATTTTGGTTTGTAAAATAGGTACTTATTGTGTATATTAAAAAAATAAAATGGACGTTTTGAAGAGCTTTATTCTTTTAAAGACTTTAAAAACTTTTAAAGAACTTACATATGTATAGTGTAAAAGACGAAGAATCCCGCCAACAACGGAGATGTTGGGTTAAACCTCTTTTGGAAAAGCGACAGCTTCATTGCTTGGAGGCCTACATTTTAAAAGACATTAAATGTAGATGACTTCGAAAATTTACTATCAATGGTGAGTAACCTTCTCCGAGAAAAGGGACCTAGTGTGTGAAAATGAAGTTTTGAGAAAAACGCATTAAAAGTTTTAATGTTTTTCTCATTTTTATCGATTTTCGCAAGAACCCGTTTTTTGACACACTAGGTCCATTTTCTCGGAGAAGGTCACATATATATATGTACATATGTATTAATTTTTCAAATAACTTTTGGAAAAAGTTAATTACATTTTGTTAATCTAAATAATTTTTTTTATTAATACATCCTTGAATTTAAATCTAGGTTCATTCAAAAATAAAAAAGGAAAATACTGTGATGAGGGATGCAATTCAACCAAGGACACGTTTGGCGATAACACTTCGCTACATAGCTACTGGTGATTCATACAGATCCTTGGAGTTTCTCGCACGTGTATCTCGGAAAACGATTAGCCAATTTGTTCCAGAGGTTTTAAGTGCCATAATTACTTGTCTCTCTGACAAATATTTAAAGGTAAGCGAAATTACAAAAGCGATTTATTAATCAAAATAAAAAACGTTTATTATTTAGATGCCGTGCAACCAAACTGAATGGAAAAATGTTTCCGATGGCTTCGACAAAATGTGGCAATTTCCTCACACATTGGGAGCTATTGATGGAAAGCATATAAGAATCAAACGCCCCCCAAATGCTGGCTCTCATAGCATTGTGTTGTTGGCCGTAGTAGATGCAGATAGTAGATTTCTCTATATGGATGTTGGGGGTAATGGAAGAGCATCTGATGTCGTTCTTTTGAAAAACAGCAGCTTATATTAAGGAATGAAGTCCGGAAAATTAAATTTACCACCTGATGAAGCTTTACCAGGACAAATCAGAAAAACTTCATACTGTTTTATTGGGGACGACATATTTGGGATAGATCGACACTTGTTGAAAGCCTGTAACCGAAACTCAAATTTGACAACGGCTCAAGAAATTTTCAACTATAACTTAAAATACGGAAACAGGTTGCTAATCCAATATTGGTGCCTATTGAGTGAATGAACTTCAATGTTCTTTTATCAGTTCTGCTTGTAAAATAACCTTTTCATATTGATTTTTAAAGAAACATTTAACATGGCTATACTTTTGTAAATACGTTTTAAAATTAAAAGCCGGCTTTTAGAAAACATAATCGCTTTCGTTTTAATCACGTATGTGATGAAAAACGATTTAGATACAAAACCAATTTGAAAACGATAAAAGGTTTGATGTGTTAATTTTTGACAAATTTCTTTTCACAGCCCTGTTATACTGTTTATGTCTTATCTTCTATTGCGCTTTTTAAAAGAATAGTTTTTATTGCTAGAATAGTTTTTATTGCTTTAAGTCAGTTGATATGTTAACATTGAAACATAAATAAAATTTTCGTTAAAGTCAAATGAAAAATATGTAGACTGATTTTTAATAAATTTTATGTACTCAATTTTATGAGTGTAGAATATTGAAAACTGTAATTTAATCTATTCATTCATAACACGAAAACCTAGCCTCATGGCCATAATCAGTTTTTAATAATACTACTACAAAAGGTACTACTTTATAGCTAAACAGTAATTACAAAACAAGAAAAATAAAGAAAATAAAAACAAGAAATGTAATTCTTTTACATATTAAAAAATTCAGAATAATAAATAAAAACATAACAACAAATTTAAATAAAATAACTTTTTAAGTTTAAAATTTTTAAACGCACTAATAATCATAATAGTCCTGATTCACACACATCAGGTTTAGCTGATCAGTTTTTGTTCAATTTTCTTTTGAACCTGCATTTACGTTCATACACACCGTCAAGTTGGTTTCATCAAGTCTCATCAATTTGTGTTGTAGTAAAGTATTACGAATGACAAAACAAAAGGAAAAAGCAAACTTGACTGGTACGGTCAAGTCTGTACCCCTTTCCATTCTCTTTTCCTCTCTCTCCTAAAAACTCAAGACTTGACGACTCAGACCTGACGTGTGTGAATCAGGACATACATTGAAATTGATTATTGATGGGTTTAGCTGGATCCTATGCGCATTTCACTGTTGCTAATGCAGATCATCAGGGAACCTTTACTCAAAGCTTCTTAGAACAACTAGCGTTATTATATTATATACTTTCATTTAAACAAATGAGAAGCTCAATAACAAATAACAAAGTTGAAACAAGAACTCAATAATCAACATGTTTTTTACTTTCTTACTTTACTATTGCTACATTGGCTGACTTTTTTTCAGCTTCAAATTGTAGTCGTAAGAGTATGTAAAAGAAAATAAATGAAAATAACAACAACAGCTATTTAAGAATAGAGTGTTGCCACACAAGTATTTCTTGACCGGGTGCAGTCAAGTTAATAATTAGTGTTTTTTATGGGAATTGTTACAATTTAAGTTTAAAATTTTTAAACGCACTAATAATCCCAAATTAATATTTTACTTATTAAGTAAAATATTTTTTTATTAAAAATAAATTGAAATTGATTATTGAGGGGTTTAGCTGGATCCTATGCGCATTTCACTGTTGCTAATGCAGATCATCAGGGAACCTTTACCCAAAGCTTCTTAGAACAATAATTTTTAGGAAACAATAGTAAATATAACTAACTCAAAATTTTCACATTTCAGGTAACGTTTGTATTATAATAACATAAAAAAAAAGTTATATTTTAATTCAAACTTCGTAGAAAACAATAGTAGTACAATTCAACGTTTTCCAACAAAATCCAACAAAAAGATTTTTGAAATAAGTTCAAAATCTTTGTATGTTTATAATTAGACTCTTATAACGCTATTGGAGAACCTCAATATACATATGTATTTAAACTAAGAATTTTTTTGTTTGAGACTTTTAAACTTTTATGTTTTTATATTTTGCTTCTAAAAAAAGTAAGACTTTTAATTCGTTTAAGATTTTGAGCTTATTTCAAAAATCTTTTTGTTGGATTCCACTAACAACTTCTATAAACTGGAACGAAAGCCATATTGAACTTGCTTAACCAAAAATCAAGCAAACATTTTTATGTACAAAGAATGACTGTAAAAAAATATACGTACTTTAGTATTTCTTATTTAACAATAGTGTTAACATACATACATATATACATATGTACATGTTCATTTTTTTATTACAAATAAATAGTATATATATGTATATATACTTATATTATTTTTGAAAATTTCTGCTAAAATGGCAGTAAGTCTTTTTTAATAATGGCACCAACCGAATAGGAATAAACTAATATGTCACAAACATAAATAATACTTTTTAATAAATTCCTGAGTCATAAATTGCAGTTTTCAATATATCTTTTTTTGACTGCGCAAGCAATTTGGTTGTTAAAATCGTTTGTATCTCGGACATAGCTTCAGCAGAAGAATCAAATGAAAGCTAAGCCAATTGTAAAGCAATAGATTTTGCAAAAGCAGTGTACACTGTTTCCTCTTGGTTTTTTTGTAGAAGACATAATTGAGCAAGACATGTCTGCCTGTCGAACAAAAGCGTCAATCGCGGAATTAAACTTGTTTTCTCTTTCAGTACTTTTTCTTTTAAAATTTTTATATTTTGCGGGAGTATCAAGTGCTGATGGAGATAACAAGCTTTCTTTGCTGTCTGATTGCAACATGCTGTCGTCCAAATTACTTAGTTCTTCTAGCGCACAGTCTTCCAACCCAAAATTTTTGTAGAGTTATCAGATTGTTGCTATTGTATAAATAAAGAAATATGTAAAGGGTTTTTTTTTATTGAGGTATAGAACTTTAAGTTGGCATCACTTTTTTAACTGGCGGCCATTTTGTCAGCTGTCAAGTGATTAATATTTAGTTTGGTTTGCCATTTCATCATGAACAGGTTGACAAAAGAACAACGCTTGCAAATCGTGCAAATTTATTTCGAAAATAATGGTTCAGTTCGCGAAGTTTACCGCAAGCTCCGTCCATTTTATGGTCGACATAATCGTCCATCAGAGCAATTAATTCGCTTAACCATGGATCGTTTTCGCACTAAGTTTACTCTATGTGATAATACGCATCCGCAGAGACGTCGAACAGTGCTCACCGAAGAAATAATTGCCGCTGTAGAGCAAAGTGTTGAAGAGGACCCGAATGAATCGATTCGCCACCGTGCACAGCAATTGGAGCCGACTAACCGACTATTTTGTTCCCGAATTGGATGGCATGAATGTGGATGAGTTGTGGTTCCAACAAGACGGCGCTACATGCCACACAGCGCACGTCACAATCGATTTATTGAAGGAAACATTCGATGAGCGCATAATTTCGCGGAATGGACCTGTCAATTGGCCACCAAGATCGTGTGATTTGACACCATTGGATTATTTTCTTTGGGGATATGTGAAGTCGCTCGTCTACGCCAACAAACCAGAATCGTTAGGGGACTTGGAAGCCAACATTCGTGGCGTTATTGCCAACATACGGCACCATATGCTCGAAAAAGTGGTTGAAAATTGGACCTGTAGAATTGGCTTTATTCGAGCCAGCCGCGGCGGCCACATGCCCGAAATCATATTTAAACACCATTAGTGTGCATAAAATTATCCTTCCAATAAAGCCAAATTGATGGACATTAAAACGATTTTTTTGTGTTTTATTTCAATTCAAAGTTCTATACCTCTTAAAAAAACACCCTATATTAAGAGTTATTGCATTTAGTCTATACTTTACTCACAGTTTCCATGTTACTAAAAGTTTTCCTAAGCATAACTGAAGAACTAAGAAAGCTTATCTCGTCGTAGTAATATAAATGTGGATGGTAGAGATCTTCAGCAGACGACCCGGATTTCTTGGAAGAATCCACTTTTCTTTTTTTATTTATTTTTTTTTTAATTTCTTCTTCATCCTTTCCCATGTTTTTTGCGATCTCTTGCCACGCATTTTTTTTAAATCAATTCTTTTGTAATGTGAACTTTTTATATCCCACAGACATGCAAATTGGCGGTACAAGTTTAAAACTTTAAGAACTTCAGCCACACTCCATTGCATTGCACTTTACAAAATAAGACGACAAGTTCTATGACCACAGCAAACCGTTTACTTTCTGGTAGCAGATTTTTTGGCAGAAACTTTACAAATTTATTTACTTCACAAAAGTTCATCCACAAAGTAATTTTTTATAAAATATTTTAGTCGTTTGACCACTTTTTTATTATTTACATATATTATTATTTTATTTAACGCGATTGCTTAAAAATTACTTTCGGCGTCTATTTTAATACACAAAATTCTTTTCTTGTATCTTCATGTGTGTGTATGTGTACGTTTTTTGACAGTTCACATCATGATATTGTTTTCTAAATATATATTACGAAAACAATATTATAATATATGATATAATATTAATATAATACTAATATTGCAGTCGACACGTAATATAATTCGCTCTGCTATGAAATTTGACGTTTGCTGATAGAAATACATATATTTGATATTATATCAGGTACAGACGCTATGTAACTTGTGATGTAAAATACATTGCATGATGAAATAAACAGGTGGCATTACTAGGGCAACAAATGTATAATTACAACAACAAAAGGAATTTTTACTGTTTTTTTATGGGAATTGTTAAAATTTAAGTTTAAAATTTTTAAACACACTAAGTCCCTGTCCATACTTGAAATTTTTGTTGCAGCAATTCTTGAGTTTAATGGTGAGAGAGGTGAGAAGATTGGGGAGGGGTACACAGATTCATGTGCTCGGCAATTCTCTTTTGAATTGAAATTCGTAATTATTAGTTTCAAGTTGTTAGTTGTATTTGAAGTTTTTTATAATTTTATTTCTTCAGTTGTATGAAAAACAAAAAAATATAACAAAAAATAAATATAATTGTTGATTTTTCTAGGAAATTTGTGGTGTTTTAATTTTTTTAATGCATATTTGCAATATTATAATTTCGTAATGTGGACACTTATGCAATTCGAGAGCAGAATTTTAAGAAATTGCAGCAACAAAAATTGCAAGTCTGGACGAGGACTAATAATCCCAAATTAATATTTTACTTATTAAGTAAAATATTTTTTTTAATTAAAAATACCTTGAAATTGATTATTGAGGGCTTTAGCTGGATCCTATTAAGTAACGTAGAAACTATAGATCTGGTCATTGATATATTATCCCTATACATGGCAAACTTGTCGCTAAAGCATAACGATTTTCCACTTTTTTTTTTGCACAGGGCTTTAATGCACAAGCGTACACGCATTTGAGCTCTGGCCTTAAACACTATACTGAAGGAATTACAAAACCAAATTGGGGAAGATGACTTAAGTACTACTGTTTCAGATGAACTGTTGCGTCCTGTATTAAACGTGCTTCATGAACAGGAGACACAACTGGGCAGTCCTGCTTTGCGATATTATTGGAAGCTCATTTAGAAAAGCCAACTGTTAATGAAGCATTTCTGGAAGCCCTAAAAAAAGTGAGTGATTTTAAAAGTAATAATGGTCCAGTGGACGTTTTTAAAATCATATAAAATAAATTTCTTTCAGAACTCATGTTTGAAGCTCAATACAATAGAACAATTAAAAAAAAAGAAGAAACAAATATGTATATGCATGACCAGTTTAGAAAAAATATTCACGTTCGATTCTGCAGTAGATATATGAAATAAGTGGCATTTTGCAACGTTGTTTTATTTATTTAAACGAAGAATGAAATAATATGTAATTCCTTATGGAGTATTGTTGCAATTCTTTCCCGGATATCAACATCGCTGTACTAAATTTATTCGGTTCTCTGTGTTTGTATCCCTGAGGCGTTGAAATTTTGAAAAACACTGCTGGATTTCTAGAATATTTATTGGATCGAAAATTGGAATTCGATAAAGATGCTAAATATGCAAAGTTTTTCGTTACAAAAATGTTTGGAGCATATTTTGGACAAGCTAACACGCAAAATCGAGGATATGAAATTGTTAATAAATCTTTTTGAAGCAAAAAGTATCTGACGTTAACTCAAGTCAAAGCTCATTGACACAAGTACCACCGCAAAATATGTTACATCATAGTAGTGTTCAAATGTCTCCAATAAGTCAAAATGACTATGTTACATCATAATAGTGGTCAAATGTCTCCAATAAGTCAAAATGACTCAAAGAACTCGTTACGTATTAATCAACCACCTTCGAACCTGCATTTGTGGTATACGAATCACCAATAACGATACAATTCCCGCGCAGTCTTCATATAATGGTGAAAGACAGCATATGGTCGTTAATTACTCTTAATAATTAATTAAACATTTTAGCTATCAATTCAATATGCCACTCAACAAATTCCAACAATAATTGGAACAACAAATGTTGCCGACAGTTTTGCCAAATGCAACGGTAATGCCGCCGACATTGCCGTCCAGATACCATCTTTAATGGCTCAAAAAGTTGCAATGCCTGTAATTGATGATATTGATCATCGCTATGACAATATAGCTGAGCATGATCTACATTATTGAATTGTTTTCTCCTTTTAGTGCTCTTGATTTTATGAGAACACTGAAACTGTTGCTTAGTTTTTGAAATAAAAAGAAACTTTAATTATATGGTGGTGTGTCCTCAGTTTTGCAGTCTACTGTAGAGCTGTGTCGTTCATGAACGAACGAGTACAAATGAACGAATCAGTAAAATGAACGAAGTGAGCCGGTCACTTTACTGAGCTGTTTTGGCTAAGCAGTGCTAATAAAAAGTACAATTGAACGAAATGAACGAACGAGCGCACTTGGGTGTTTTTGTTTTGTTTTTTTTTTGCTTTTTCTTTATTCGTGTGAGATTTTTTGTCACATTCTGGTTTTAATTTGCTTGCTTTTAGTAGCAGTATGACCATTATGAAATTAATAAAATTGCCATTGATATTTCTTAAGTTTTTAGAACATATTAACCTTTATGTCAACGGCAACATACCTGGGTATGTTTTTAGTTTTGAAAACGCTGTAGCTCTAAACTGGATAACCGGATCGACTTGAAATTTCTTGATATCCTAGTCAAAACTATTTTACGCAATAGTTCCAAGTTTGGTTAGGATTAGATAATCCGTTCGGAAGATAAGCCCCATTTACAAAGTTGCACCCTTAAGTCAACAGAATACATACCTGTATGTATAGTAAAACGCATCCAAATATGATAATATAATATAAAAGTATAGTTTATTTTGAGCTAAGTTTTGTAATTATTTTTTTATTATTATTATATAATGTCAGTTTTAATTATTTTTGCTTAAAATTATTGAAATTCAAATACATCTATCGCATTGAGGTAAGTCTTTGGAATGCTCTGCGCACACTGGTTTGTTGCATAATGTGCATGCTTTACGAGTAGGGCGTCGTTCCGAGCAGATGTAGCAATTCCCCTTTACTTTTTCCGGACCGTACTATCACGTTCCTCCGATGCATGTGCCTCAGCATCCACAACTCCGATGGGCCCACCTTTCATGGCTTCGATGGCGTTGCGCGTTGAAAAAACTTTGGATATTCTGGTTCTCTTGTTGGATGTTTTGCGTTGTCAATATCATAAAATTGCCTTGCCTTTCCATTTGATTCACGAATAATTATGTCGCATATTTCGTTTGACATTATCAATTGGAACGTTTCTGCAATGGTCAAACCCTGCGTTGCCCGTACTGGTCCAGATTCTGCACTTCTTAGAATGTTGTGTGTACGGAATCTTACAAGTTGTGGTTGTATCGAGGACCAAACATTACCATCTCTGGCAGTAAAAACTTCGCCAGTTTCAATTGGTGCATCTTAAAGATCTTCATCAGAATCACTGTCGCCCTCTGGGTCATATTCTGGTAACATGGGTTCTTCAACGTCTGAGTCATCTCCACCAATATCACCTAAAGCCTCGTCACCAACTATTGAATCGTGGTCACTTGTTTCTTCTTGGCTCTCTTCAAGCGCTTGCCGAATATATGCTTGTTGTTCTTCGTACGAAAGTGCGCTTAGTTGTCGCGGAGTAAGCCATTCACCATCAGACATTTCACTTTTAATATTTTTTTATTTCCACAAAATAAACAGAAACGTCTTTTCACTTCGAATCACAAATGTAAACTAAATTTTCTGACGACACTACAAAGAATGAAATTTCCGCAACAATAAATGTTTCTACCTGCCTATATTATATATTTATTATATACGTATGTATGTCGTCTACCTATACAACCACTTTTTTCAACAAACAATGACTGTGAGGATGAAATTGGTTATCATAAAATTTTTTAGCCTTTTGTCCATTTCTAACAAACTAAAAAAATAATTCGGAAGTTCCAACAAACCAGGTAGATACGTAATTAGCATTTTTATGCTAACGACGTACCATTTCCCATACAAAACGTATGTACATACCCAGGTATGCTGCTGTGGACGTGTGTAAAGCATTTCTGCTGTTGACATAAAGGTTAAGAGTTTTTTAAACAAATTTACCTATGTAGATAATAATACTATAAACAGTCTATTTAGATTCTTTATATAATATTTAATATTTTAAACATTTTACTTGCTGATTTTTTTTGTTGTTGTATTTTCTATTGTTTGTTTTGCAAAACAATTCAGAACAAACTCACTGGACAAATGCCCTTTTTATTTGACGAATCAGCTTTTGTTTGTTTGTTTTTATTTCGTTCTATTTTTTGAAAAGAGCGGATGAACGAAATGAACGAAAATGAGCGGTCACTTGAATGAACGATTTGGCACAGCTCTAGTCTACTGTATGTATGACTCTTATTTAATATTTAAGCTATTGGCAATAAAAGTTAATTTTTCTGGAAAAAAACTGAAGTGCGAACACATCAAATGAATTTTTGAAATCAATGAACAAAATGTGTTCCAATTAAGTAGCAGAGATAATTTTATTTAAGGTAAGGACAAATAGAAGAATTAAAACAATTTACTTTATTCAAAATTAATTATATAAGTCACTGATGTTGGTAATTTTTTATATATGGTTTAAAAGGTATTTTTGTGTAGATATGCACAATAAAAATAGTTTTTCAAAATTGTTAGCATAAGTAATAAAAAAAGCGATTTAAATTTGCAATAAAAAACAAATTTGTTTTGTTCTTGTCTTATACATACACACAAGTGCGCACATGAACATACATGTTTATTACCTTACCTCTTACCTCTCTCAGCTGTAAACTTAAGAATTCAAGACATTGAGCCACAAATTCTAATTATTTTTTTTATTTACTAAAAAAAATTTATATTTTAATAAAAAATTGGATAAAAAAACTTAAAATGTAAATAAATAATACATAATAATTAAAAATAAATAATTATTAAAGCTGAAAGTTTTCCTTCAATGGTTTTCTTTTCCTTTGGCTTACCTGTTGACTCATTCTAGTATTTTACCAGTTATAAGGCTAAAACAATATATAAAAATTGTTAAACGTTAGTGTATAGGTTTTATCAAAAATATTTTTTGTGTACTAACCACTTTATAATTTGACTTTTAGCAGCTTCTTATTTCCCAAAATACGCTGTTTACACTTTTGCAGTTTCAGTCGCTTATTCAAATCCTTTATGCGGAAGTGAATTCAGCATTTAAAAAAAAGCTTTTTAATGTCCAAAGGCAAATCAATAACCGAGCTTTTCTCCACCAACCTCTTATGTATATTTAAAGAGTGGGATATGTTGGACACGTTCTCTTTATAAAATATGGCCTCGAGCTCCTTGATTTTTTCCACAAATACTTGTGCTGGCTTTTTTAAGAAACCTTTCGATACGTGGTCATCGTAGGTAAGGAAATCTTCATCTTCGTGACATTCGTCTCCTACTAGTTTAAGCTTCCGAATTATATAGCCAGCTATATATTCCAAAGCAGTAGTATACCAATACCACGAATATTGCAACCGTCTAAACCGTTCAATATCTCCTGCTCTTCCAAATCTTCTTCTACAAAACCGCTTTCACGAAAGCCATCTTCGTATATGATGTCTTCTACGATCTCGCTTTCACACAAGACATCTTCACATATGATGTCTTCGTCGAAAGCTTCAGAGAAAATACGGGAATGATCAGCAAAAGACATGTTGACATCACTAGTATTCAACCAGGCAGTTTTGTCATTTTCAACGTTGCCATGTCCTTTTAAATACTCAGTATTTCTTGCTGAATTTGAAATATGAAATACACGTAAAAGCTATAAAATATTAATTATTATTATATCAATCGTTGTCAAACTTACCTAAAATATGTTTTCTGAACCTATATTTAAATTGCATTGGAGAAGGATGGTCATGTAACCCTCCTTTACTCCGTATTGCACCAAAAAAGTGCTCGAGCACATCCTGATTTAGGCGACTGGCCACCAAATAGCGTATCCTATACTTTGCTTTGTGAAGCATATCCAGTGCATTATTTGTGGTTATAATGCCTTTTTGAAAATGCTGTGTAGTCTTCTTTCCGGGTACTATGTTTTTAGACATAAAGTCTGTCATGCGGTTTAGTATGTCAGTTTGCTCTTTATATTTTCGTCCAAAGGGTTCCTTATGGGAAAAAACAAGTATTTGACATTTTGTTTATGGAATATGTATATATCAATAAAATCAGGAAGTACCTTGCCAGTGTAATTGAACGTATTCATCTTTGAATTTAATACGTCGAACCAGTCGTTCACTAGCCCGACAAATTCGGCAGTTTTTGGAGCTTGACATACATCCACGTGAGTGGCACCATGTGAGAGCTTTCGCTGTGGTATTCGAAAAAAGTTGAGCTGCTAATTTGACCTTTTGCCTTCGCTGCCATCGTTTAACACCATAGTTGCAGTAACAGGAACCTCCTTCCTTTTCTCAATGTCATTTGCAATTTCTTGTGGTAAGTATTTCGATGGCCATAATTCCTCTTTTCCATGAAGGAAGAGTGGTCCATATAGCCATAAGTTACATGCTGGCAGATCTACTGCACGAAGTCCTCTGAATAGTATATCGGCTGGGTTGTGTTTTAATGGTACATGGCGCCATTGTTCGGCTAGAGTTAGTGACAGAATTGTTGAGACTCTGTTGGCGACAAAGGTTTTTTATGAAGATGATTGTCTTTAGTCTGTGAGAAAGTTGTGCTGCTACAACTGCTGCACATAACTCTAGTCGAGGTAATGTCTGCTGTTTTAATGGTGCAACTCTTGATTTTGCACAGAGCATTCACACGATTACCTGCCCATTCTTAAGAATTGCGCGAATGTATGCAACTGCACCAAAGGCCTTCTCAGATGCGTCTGCGAATACGTGTAGTTGTGGTTTTACTGGGATTTCGCCCTGGAAGATGTGTCGTGGTATCGTAATATTGTCAAGATTTTCTAGATCGTTTCTAAATGTGCTCCAAGATGCACATAGATCATTAGTTAACGGTTCATCCCAATCTAATTTATGCTGCCAAAGGTGTTGAATAAATATTTTGGCCTTAACAATCATAGGGGCTAACAGACCGAGAGGATCAAACAGTTTCGCGAGATCAGAAGTTACTGTTCGTTTCGTGATTTGCTGATGCTGGGTTAATTTGACTTTAACAAAAAAGTGATCGCTTTTAGGTAACCAATATAATCCTAAGGTTTTTATTGAATTAGTGTTGTTATTATCGAAATCTAAGTTAACCTCTTGGTCACCAGTTGGAATATTTTTAAGCAACTGTGGATGGTTTGCGCACCATTTTTTCAAATTAAATCCATATTTTTTCAGCATAGTGATGAGCTCCTTTTGCGTTTCCACTGCTATGTTGAGGTTGTTTGAACCTCCAAGGCCGCCATTCACATAGAAGTTGTCTTTCAGCATTTGAGAACCCTACGGAAACTTGAGAGAATTCTCATTAGCTATTTTTTGTAGGCATCTCGTGGCTAGATAAGGTGCTGCACGTGTCCCATATGTTACTGTGTTAAGTTTGTAATAGGCAAGTGGCGATGATGTATCTTCCCTCCACATAATAAGTTGATATTGATGGTCGTTTGCGTTGATTAGTATATGTCTGTACATTTTTCCAATATCGGTTGTAAAAACGAACCTCGGCAATCGAAAACGAATTAAAATGGAGAATAGTTGACTTTGCACCACTGGACCAGTGTACATCAAGTCATTTAATGAATAGACAGTTGATGTTTTTGCTGATGCATCAAACACTACCCGAAGCTTTGTTGTGGTGCTATCAGGTTTTAATACACAGTGGTGTGGAATGAAATATCTAGGATGTGGTACGTTATCTGGATTTACCCTTTCCATATGCCCTAGTTGCTCATATTCTCTCATGAATTGCGTGTACTGAATTTGGATATTTTCATTCTTTTGGAGTCGTCGCTCCAAACTAACAAATCTGTTGTATGCCATGGCTTGCGAATCACCCAATAATGTTGGGTTTTCCCGAAATGGAAGGCTAACGATGAAGCGACCATTTGTGTTAGTTTTAGTATGATGAGCTTCACATTGGGCATCTGCTGGGGACAGAATCCTTTCATTTGGTTCTATTTCATCGAGTTTCCATAGTTTATCCACCTCTTTTTCTAGTAAAGACTCTTCACCAACTACTGCAGATGTAAGTGGTGGTGATGAGCTATTAGCAATGGTTTGACGTATAGAGCCGCCCACGATCCAGCCAAGTAACGTATTTTGTAGCGTTGGGCCGCCGTTAGTCAGTTTTATTGCCCCAGGCTGCATAAGATTAAAATAAAATTCTGCGCCAAGTAGAATATCGATTTGCCCTTGCTGATAGAATCTGGGATCTGCTAAAGTGATATTACTTGGAATGTTCCAAGTTGAAACATCAAAGTTTTGATTTGGTTGAGCCGGAATGATAGTTGGTAGGACAATCGCCTCCAAGTTTGTCGAAAATTCATTATTTGTAGAGAACATCTCAACATTCACGCGGTGCTCTGCTCGTTTTTTAATTCTTCCCACACCATCAATGCATAAGGATGCTTCTATTGGAGAAAGGGATAGCTTCTTAATGAGGCGTTCAGTCACAATATTTAATTGCGAGCCTGAATCTAGTATTGCTCGGAATTCGTGTGTGATACCATTTGTTGCCTTGATAGCTATCCTTGCGGTGTCTAACATGACATAATTCTGATGCCCTGTTGTTGGCTTCATAGATGTGGATGAGACAGTAATATTCTCTCCTTTTTTGTTTGTAGGTTGCATATGCGGAACTGATGTCTTCTGTTTGTTTTGTATGTTTTGTGGTAAATGTAATAATGAACTATGCTTCTTGTTGCATTTCCTACATCCACTGGAGGTACAAACTTTTGTTACGTGATCATCTCTGGGACAGTTAACACAAAGTCTTTGTTTCTGTGCTCAACTTAACCTGCCTAATTCTGTCATGTTTAAGAATTTCTTGCAGTGATAGATAGGATGATTTCCTGTGGTACATAGTTTGCAAGTGCTATTATTATTATTCATAGATGCCACAGATGATACTGTCATCTTTTCCTTTTGATGGATAGTTAATTTTTCCTTGTAACCAAATGACTCCATTGACTGGAATTGAATTTCAAGAAAGGAGAACAACTCTTTCATTGTTGGCACATCTTTTGGTTTATTTAGTGACTGTATAAATCGAATATAGAGAACACGATCCAGTTTTTTAATCATTAGTTGTATGATTATTACATCCCAAGATGAAGTGTCAACATTTAAGTTATTTAACGCCAGCAAACATTCCTTGGTAGTTTCATGAAGAGTTTTAATTGACGCGCTAGATATGGTTCCTGTTGGTTGGTTAAGGATCTTCTCTACTAAAGTAGCTAATATGACTCTTTTGTTATCATACCGCTCCTGAAGTAGTGTCCATGCTGTCTTGTAGTTCTCTTCGGGTAGCGTTAGATGGCCAATAAGTTTTGCCGCTTCTCCTGAGACGTTTGATTTGAGGTACCACATTTTCTGAACGTTTGGAGAGGTTGCTTGTCAACCGTTTCCGAAAACAGTTCATAAAATTGACACCATTTTAAACAATCTCCATTAAATTGTGGAATTGTTACCTTTGGTAGAGGCAATGAGCTATGTACGCTTAGGTTGATTTCCGACTGCACTTCACCATCTACATGCTGCCGTTTGTGTTGATCTGATAGTACTGCTAATTCTATCAGATAATGTTGAACTGAATCGTCCAGATTATGGTATTCATGCTGATCAAGTTCCAATCTTGTAGGATCTTCCACTTCATACCATACTTCATCATAAAGTTCTTGAATTTGATCCCGCAATTTTTTTACGGTTTAACTCTTAATCTAATAAAATTGTGGCGGATGACCTTCTTCCAACGATAAACCATTTAATAAACGTGTTAAGGCCGTCATTCGAGCTTTTAGTCTCCTAGCTAGTCCTTTACCTTGAGGTGACAGTACCTCATGATCAGATGGATTAGTTGACGGGAGTTCTAATGTCTCTTTTCTGATTGCTGGTAGTGGCTTGATACTAAGTCTGTTAATCTGAGAGGTAACATACTCAACTGTCTCACTGTATTCTTCGCCTATGGATTTGTGCAGGTTTTGGACAATATATGGATCGCTGGCTGATAGCGTATTATCTCTTCTAATCGCGTTTTCTTGTTTATCAAAAGCATGCCACAATTCAACTAGTTCTTCGTTTTTACTTCTTTAGAAGTCTAGCGTTCGCCGGTCATGTGGGACATTCTTGATGTTTGAGATACGTTTTTCTATTTCAGTTGCTTTCTCTTGCTGCTGAGACATAAGACTCTCTAAGTTTGCCATGTCAGATTGCCCCTTTGTTGTTTGTTGACGAAATATGCAATACAGATGTTGAAGAGATGTGAGAGGATTTGACTAAAAACTGCTGTGGTTTATAGCCTTTAGCGCTAGAAATAGGTAATGTAACCTGTTGAATTGTTGTGTAAGGACTGGCTGTCCTGGTAAATTGTTGAATATGGACTGGTTGTCCTTGAATTGGTTAGTAGTAGGGAACTCCCACTTCTGGCGCCGATTAAAATTGTTAAATTGTGGCTGAAATTGTTAAATTGTGGGCTGAAATTGTTAAATTGTTGCTGAAATTGTTAAATTTGGGTAATTAAAATTTGAAAATTGTTAAATTCTTGGAAATTTGTGTTTTTTGTTTACATTAGGAGTTTTTTGTTTACATTAGGAGTTTTTGTTTACATTAAGTGTATGTCTGTCTGTCCGTCTGTCGGTCTGTCTGTCTGTCTGCCTGACCGTGGATGCTTGTGTGTGGAATATTTTGTGTGAATGTATTAAGGCGGTTCATAGTTTGACGGTTTTTATGTTTGTATATACAGACGAGGAAAATCATGAAAATGAATTTTCCTAATACCAATGGTGAAATAGTGATTATTAATTTTTCCTAATGCCTACGGCAATGCATGATAATTTTTCCTAATGGCGGGCAAAACATGATTATTATTTTTTTCAAATGCCGACGGCAAAACATGATTATTATTTTCTAATGCTCCCTAGGTGTTGCTATACTGTGGGAATTTTAGGCTGACCGTGATTTGAGTGGGTGGCGTTGTTGGCGTAATATGTAACCATAGGAATTTGTGGATGTGTCTGTCTGTCTGTGAGAATTTAGGTGAAGGTTTGATTGGCAGGGGACGGGGTGTAGTTGAGGTAGATCGATTGCGTGTGTATGTGTGTGTGTGTGTGTGTGTATGTTTGTAGGAATTTCAATGTGTGTATTTCTGTAGGAGCTTAAGGCTGATTGTGATTTATGAGGGGTGAGGTGTTCTAGTAATATGCAACCGGGGTAATCTGTGTGTTTGTATGTCGGTAGGAGTTTAAGGCTGACCATGACTTAGGTGGGCAGGGTTGTTGACGTAATATGTAGCCATGGAGATTTGTGGATGTGTCTGTCTATAGTAGTTTAAGGCTGATCGTGATTTGAGGTGGGTGAGGATGTTGTTGAGGTAAATTGGCTATGTGTTTGTATGTATTTCTGTAAGAATTTAAGATGATTATGATTTATTAGGGGCGAGGTGTTCTTGTAATATGTAGCCATGAGAATCTATGTGTATAGATGTCTGTAGAAGTTTAAGACTATCTGTAATTTCGGGTATGTGAGAGTGTTGTGTTGTTGAGATTAATCTTATATATTGTATATGTATGTATGTATGATCATGGGAATTTGTGTATGTATATCTGAGGGAGAATTTAAGGCTCGTCATGATTTGCAAAAGGTGAGGTGTTGTTGAAATTTTCTTGGATATTTCTTATATGAATTCTGCTATGTGTGTGTATTTGAGCTGGTATTTATATGTAGGTAGAAATAAATTGTTTTCAATATCGACATTTGGTTACTATAAAATACTATCATATATCTGGGCTTCCCTATTCCTAGTATGTTTTTATACTTACGATTGCTTTATATTTTCTCATGCTTAAATTTGTCTCGCGTTAAAGTCTGTCTGTGTGAAATTTGGTTATATTACAGATTTTGTTTATTTAAATACATCCGTCTTCTTTGACTGAAAGAGTTTTCTACACACAGAAAAAAACCAACTTAAAATCAGTAAAACCATGCTGAATTAATAAGAAACATTAACGAAGGTTTAGTCATATTAAAATTTCTTATTTCAATATGGACAAAATATTAATTTACAGTATTCATTTATTAAACTCATTAGTTTGTAGATATCTCAATATACATTTTCTATTATATTAAAAATTATTGAATTAATGTGACGAATTCTTATTTTTAAGCTGCAGATTTTCCCTGAGTGTATGGATTGTTTATATTTGCATTGTGCTTTAACTAAACGACGCTTCATATATTTTCATGATGTAGATCTAATAAATACTTAAGCATTGATAAGAAATTTGATATGTATACATACATATCTACAAATTGATTTTAGGTATGTATGTATGTATGTATGTACATATATATGTACATACAAATAAGTGTTTAACTCAATCTTTAAATACATTTTTTATTTTATTTTTGTCATGTCATAAAATCAGATTTAAAGAGTGCACTAAACGACTCCAAGAGTTGCTTGCGTCTGAAAAAACTGCATCTCTTAAAAATTATCTGGAAGGTCTTGATGTCACACCAGCGTCTAATTACTCTTTGTGGCGCGCTGCTAGAAAGCTTAAAACACCCATTGAGTATAAGCCACCTCTACGCACATCTACCGGAAGTTGGGCAAGAAGCGATACTGAAAAAGGTAAAATATTTGCTGAGCACTTAAAATCCGTTTTTACGCCAAACATATATACTGGTGTTGCTGATTTGCCGAATGTAGTCGCTCTACCCCCTCAATACATAAAGTTTAAGACGCGTGATTTACAAAAATTAATTGCCGAACTCAACCCGAAGAAAGCTCCGGGTACTGATGGAATTAGTAACCAGATGCTTATGAACTTGCCTCGTATTGCAATGAGAATCCTATTATTCATATGTAATGCCAATTTACGACTGGAGTATTATCCACACAGCTGGAAGCTTGCCAAGGTTAAAATGATTCCAAAGCCGGGCAAAGATCTAACCAAGGCTGAGTCATATAGGCCAATAAGTCTACTATCAACTATGTCAAAGCTTTTCGAAAAACTGCTCAAAACAAAATTGTCCCCAATTCTAATTAGTAGTGGGTGCATACCAGACCATCAATTTGGTTTTAGAAGTCAGCATAGCACCATTGAACAAACTCACAGACTGGTTCAATTTATAAGAAGAACTTTTGAGGAAAAAAAGTATTGTTCTGCGCTCTTTATTGACGTTTCCCAGGCATTTGATAAAGTGTGGCATGAAGGCCTAATTTTAAAATTGAAGACTTACTTACCAATAAACATTTTAAATATTTTGGAAAGTTACATTATTTCCCGTAAGTTCATTGTTGTGGAAGGAGACTTTACGAGTAGGCCTGAAACTATTTCATCCGGTGTGCCACAGGGGAGCATACTGGGACCAGTTTTATACTTGATTTATACTTGCGATATGCCTGTGAGCAGTAGTATCCATACTTCCACATTTGCCGACGATACAGCCTGCCTTAGTATGCACGAAAACCCTGATGAGGCATCCCGCAAACTCCAGGAACACATTAGCCAGATGGAGCTTTGGTTAAACTTATGGAGAATTAAAGTCAATGAACAAAAGTGTGTCCATATAACGTTCACCCTAAGAAGAGATACTTGCTCCCCCATTCGGATTAACAATCAAGTTGTTCCTCAACATTCACATGTGAAATATCTTGGTTTACACCTTGATCGACGACTTACATGGAAACATCACATTGACTCTAAGTTAACTCAAATGAAACTTAAATTAACTCAGGTACATTGGCTGATTGGTAGAAATTCAACACTTAGCCTAGACTGCAAACTTTTAATATACAAGTCGCTTTTAAAGCCAATATGGTGTTACGGAATTCAACTATGGGGCACTGCTTCAGCTTCAAATGTAGAGAAAATTCAACGAAGGCAAAATAAAATTTTACGCATGATAACATCGGCTCCATGGTACATCAAAAATTCAAATATACATCGCGATTTGAATATGCCACTAGTGACTGAAGAAATTGTAAAATACGCAGGCAAATATCTAACAAAACTCGAGTCACATCCTAATCCGCTTGCTCGTAATATTTTGAACTTTACTGGGCACATCCGCTTAAAAAAGAGAGATACACGGGCTCTAATATTCAACACTCTAGATGATGAAGCTGCTTGAAAACACTTTTTTCTTTTTGTTGCTTATCACTACTTATGTATTATTAATAACTATCACTAAGCTTATGTCCGACATTGGTCGGGCCTAATAATTTTTTTATAGACTTAAGATTTGAATACTTATTGTTAGTTCACATTTGAAGATACAATAAATAAAATAAAAACATGCATTAAAAAATAAAAAAAAAAAATTTTTGTCATGTGATGTCTGTTGTTGGTGAAATTAAAAACATTTTATTTTTTATCTGCGTTTACTTAAAAGTTTGTGAGGATTTTCTGTTTTAAGTAAAACTGAATTCCTGAAGATATGTACTTACATACTCTATAGTAATAGTAACTATAATAGAAATATTTCTTATATATACTTAATTTACATTTTTTTAAAGTTGATGTAATGTTAGTTAGTCAACGTTTGACATTTTTAGGGTATAAAATTTTTTCTAGCTATAGCCTTCTACATTTATTTTGGAAAGCTTGCTTTGCTTTTTAAAAATGTATAAACATTTTTAAATGAAACTGATCCGGCACTCCAGCTTAGGTACTGATAGTTTTTTTGTTGTTAGTTAACTTACTTCTTTTTTATTTTTTATTGATAAACATTGGAAATCAAAAGGGAGTTTTATATTGTAATTATTATTTTCATAATTGTTGAAAACAATCGCTGCTTTTTGTTTGTTTTTTGCGATGAAATCGTTTGAATTACTTTTGAAACTTTACGCGCTTATAAAAATTATGTTATTTTCTATATTTCTTAATTTATAAGACTTTTAGACTTTGTCCTTTAGTGGTTATATATTTTATTATACGATTATGAATAAGAATGCAGTAAGCTGATGTATTTGCTTACTGCTTCAAATAAAAATTTTATTCAATTGAATAAAAGGAGCTTTTTTCTTAAACTCTGATGCAGTTAGAAGAGCTGGAGATTCTTTCATATAACAGCTTTTTAGAAATTTTTGATACATAGTATAATATAGAATTGGATAACATTTATTTTTAATTTTTATGTTAAGAAGTACGGATATGAGATTGAATTTAAATGTACTTTTAAATTAGTTAAATCATAATGAACAAACATATTTTCTTCTTGAATAGCGATCAACAGAAAACGAACTCGTTTTCATATAATTTAGGTATACCCTATCGACGGCTCCTCTAGGATACAAGATGACTTTGTATGACGAAATTTCTGTTGCTTTATACTGATAATATGTTGACATTAATAAGGTACATATACATATGTTTATTTTATGAAGGGTGAGCACCTATGGCTTTTATTTAATGTTCTATATGATTTTTTTTTTTCATTTTATTAAAGTTCACCGTATTGTATATATATTTCTGAAATGTTTAAGTGTGTTTTGTGTGCCCATCGGAGAGAGTGTACGTTTTAGTTGGTCAGTCAGTCTCTATTTTTATTTATTTTTTTTTTCTTCTTATGTGCCACTCCTTTCTTCAGATTTTACTACTTGGAATAGAGAATTTTTGTATAATTTTTTGCTGGGTATATACATTACGTATGTAGAAATTAGTTTACATACAAAGAAATGCATGTTTAATAAACAACTATTGTATCAAATCGATCTCAAATAACTCAGTTACCTCTACCAGCAATTCACCATTGGTGTTTTCATAAAGTGTTAGAAACAATGAAATATCTATGTATTGAGAGAATTTTTCCCCTCAAGTATTTCTACATGAGGTTTGAGGGGTCAACCACTGTCGCATTCATATGTGATGATTATTCACTTAAAAAAGGTCATCATCACCATCAATCATCTCCGTATACAATACATTCATGAGTTGAGTTGATCCCGATACAATTGCTGTCTCATCACCTTCTAATAGCTTTATATATTTTGCTAGTATGCATGCCTTAGCATGCTTCTATGGATAGTGACGTAAGAGTCCGAGATGTAGAGTGATACAATTAAAAATCTTTACTATTAGAATTTACCAGTTCGCTCTTTTGAATTTTTACAAAGTAGATACATATGTATGTATTTCATTGACCACAAAATCATAAAATTTCTTTGCTTACAAAATTGTATGACTGAGGATTTTTTTTTTTTTGAAATTCTACATGCTTCGGCATGCTTTCATTTTTTATTTTTTTTTCTATAAATTTATTTAATACTCATACAGATATAAAGTAAGATATGTTTACTGTACATTTTAAAATTTATGCATGCTTCAGCATGATTCTAGTTGAAGCCTATATTCATTCACTAAGTTTGTTTGATACTTATTCATACACATGTACATTCTTAAAGATTGGATATCAAAGCCCAATTTCCGTAGTTTATCTATATTTTCTAAAGATCTGATAGCTAAAGAAATAAATAGAGTGAAAATCTTCTATAATAATAATCCCATTTTCATATTGTAAAATTTTGCGTGCTAGCGCTTTCGATGGGAAAATGTACATACAACTTTATAAAAAGTGATAATATGATGTGCTGCTGAATATTGCACTATGTTATAGTTCATTTTAAACACTAAAGTTTTAGCAATGTTTCATTCAGACCAACAAGTTTAGAGAATTCCACTACATTTAGTTAATTATCTTTCTTAAGACCCATCATTCCTAATCAATCCTACAAAAAACAACACAAACTAGATTTTTCGTTTTAATTTTATTTTTATTAAATTCAACATTCATGCTTCAAATTACTTTATACTATATTAAGTAGCTTTTCCTCATTTGTTGAGTTGACTTTAATAGGAGACATTTTAATGGTACGATGAACTTTTCTATTGCATGCATTGAGTAAATCTTTATACATACCAATCCACTTATATGAACCATTAAAGCTAATTCTTTTCACATCATACCTTTCAATGATCTATTAAATCATTCTAATATTGATGCTTTCATATTAAGTAATGTTTAATCTTCTATTTATGTATGAGTTTTCCCAAGTATTTATTAAAAAATTCTTTAGAATCATCTGTTTGTAAGTTTTTTGGTACCCGTACCACTTCAAAAATATTTTCCATTGCCTTGGTTTTTAGAGTGCAGCTTTTATTTTCAGCTGTACTTTGAGAATGTGTCAATTACAGTCTTCAAAAATCAACAATTTCTATTTTCTGTAGAATAGTTCTACATTTCACCTAACTTAGCTCCATAAAACATCATATATTCCTGTCATTACATCTCTACAAGCACAAACAGTTGTTGAAATTTAATATGGACTTCGTTAACTAAATTCCTTTTTAAAGACATTGAATTGTTTCACAGATTTTTTCGAAAGTGTTGTGATCTACATCTTGCACTTTCAGCTATTTATACTAACATGTAGTTAATTTTCTAATCTATATATTTAACCGTAAACTCTTCAATTTGTTTTTAATTATTTACTTTTTAGAATTGCTTTTTCAATTTTATAACTGTCTTCTTTCTCTAATTTTATTTCACGTTGTTGTTCCTCAATTTGCATTTAAATATATTCTTGAATATTAATGCTTTAAGCTATATTATTAATTTGTCTTGTATTTTATCTTCATTCAGTTTAATGTAACTATCAACAATAGTTTGTATCTAATTCATTTATGCCTTCCAATACTGATAAGTCAGTATAAATGTCTTCAGAATTGGAAGTCTATGAGTAAAATCATCGTCATCATCATTCTCAGTATTAGCATCATTAAATATGATGGTATTATCAAATATTGTTCCTTCTACTAGTTTCTTTTGGGGTACTTGTCTATATCTTGAGTGAAGGTTTCTCAGGCCTTAAACTTGTATATTTTCAACTTCTGTCTTGATTTTACTTTCTTCTTTCATAAGAATTCTTTTAATATTTTTAGAACTATTTATGAATTCTTCTGCTATAGGTTTAAATGTATCTTTTAGTTGTTCACTTGTATCTATTTCACCAGTTTTTATACTACGAAGCTTTTTCTTCAACACATTTCTTGTCAACACCAACTGTTTTAAAATTTTCTCATCCAGGGCAAATAACAGGTATCAGCAATCATATCAGCTTTTCAGGAGCTGGTCTGGTTTTCAGATCAGCTTTTCAGGACCTGGTCTGGTTTTCAGATCAGCTTATCAGGACCTGGTCTGGTTTCCAGATCAGCTTTTCAGGACCTGGTCTGGTTTTCAGATCAGCTTTTCAGGACCTGGTCTGGTTTTCAGATCAGCTTATCAGGACCTGGTCTGGTTTTCAGATCAGCTTATCAGGAGTTGGTCTGGTTTTCAGATCAGCTTATCAGGAGCTGGTCTGGTTTTCAGATCAGCTTATCAGGAGCTGGTCTGGTTATCAGATCAGCTTATCAGGAGCTGGTCTGGTTTTCAGATCAGCTTATCAGGAGCTAATCTGATTTTTAGATCAGCTTATCAGGTAACAGATCAGGCTATCAGGAGCTGTTCAGATTTTCATTTCAAGATATCTGAGTCAGATTTAGTTATCAGTGTACAAGTAGCTAGCCATTTATAACATTTATATACATGAAGTTTAAAGTCAGATGAAATACGAAAAAGTAAAGTTTTATCTAGTAAAATTATTTTCTATAACGATCATCGTTTAATTCACTATCTTTGCTTATAATCAAAAATCCATATTTATCCTTTCAACATGCTTTTTATTTTTCTCACCTAACTTAAACATTAAATATACATTATGATGATATCTTATTAAATGTTTGGTGATTCTGGTGTAAGTTTTACATAAGTAGAATGAATCAACATTCTTATCTCTCCCCATACAAAAATATGCTTCCCATACGCATCATCGTTAAATATCATATTGGAATTACTTTGGACTGAAATAACAGATTCACTATCGGTAAATTTTGTAATATATTATTATTTTAATTGATGTAATTAATTTCTTCAGATATTTATATCTGGGGTGATATAAAGATTTTGAGTATAAATAAATGTTCTCAAAATTTAAGTCCATTAGGACTTTCTAGCAAGCCAATCATAGCGTCTTTTTTTCGTAATTTGACAGGTCAACTATTGTTGCACGAATAGAATTTGATATAAGGGAACTATGATTTATTTTTGAACTATCGTTCGATGAATCATCAATATTTCGTACCAAGGTATTTTAGGTTGTTTTACTAACCGCATTTATGTAGCTAAATACATTTTATAAATATTATCTCTTATTATAAAAAAATAAACTAATACAGCTATACCATATCAGAAAATATTTTCTGAAATCGTATAGCTGCATTTGTTTATTTTTTCTATAATAAGAGATAATGATCCACACTCATAATCAAAACAGCATAAAAATATCCTTTGTTTTGACTATGAGTATGCATCAATATTTATGAAATGCGTTTAGTTACAAAAATGTGGTTAGTAAGACAAAGTATATTTTAACAGCCTTATTTATAACACTTATTAGGGCTTTATAAAGACTTTTTAAGGAAAATTTTGTATCAAAATTTGATTTAAAAAGCCTTTACAAAGACTTAATATGTTTTATAAATAAGGCTGTAAGAGTTTAAAATCAGTATTTTGTATGATAATACTGATTTGAAACTCTTAAAATATTCTTTGTTTTGACTATGAGTAGGGGCCATTATCTCTTATTATAGGACAAATAAAATAATATAGCTATACGATTTCAGAAAATATTTTCTGATATCGTATAGCTACATTATTTGATTTTTCTATAATAAGAGATAATATTTATGAAATACATTTCATAAATATTGGCGCATACTCATAGTAAAAACAACCTAAAAATACCTTGGTACGAAATATTGATGAATCATCAAAATTTCATACCATCCTATATTTATGTTGTTTTACTAATCGCATTTTATAACTAAATGCATTTCATAAA
The DNA here is from genome assembly GCA_949987645.1 of Tachina grossa. Classification (NCBI taxonomy): domain Eukaryota; kingdom Metazoa; phylum Arthropoda; class Insecta; order Diptera; family Tachinidae; genus Tachina; species Tachina grossa. Next base: position 120,842,542 of record OX465274.1, on the reverse strand, counting down.
TATTATCTATTATTATAGAAAGAATAAAATAGTATGGTTATATGATATTAGAAAACATGATTTCTGATATCATATAATCATACTATTTTATTTTTCTATAATAAGAGATAATGACTCATACTCATAGTCAAAACAAAGGATATTTTTATGCTGTTTTGATTATGAGTATGCGTCAATATTTATAAAATGCATTTAGTTATAAAATGCGGTTAGTAAAACAAAGTATATTTTAAGAGTTTAAAACCAACAGTTTTATGGTAATACTGGTTTTAAACATTTAAAGCATACTTTGTTTTGACTATGAGCATGAGCTGATATTTATGAAATGGATTTTATAAATATTGACTCATACCCTTAGTCAAAACAACATAAATATAGCATGGTACGAAATATTGATGAATCATCGAACGATAGTTCAAAAATAAATCATAGTTCCCTTATACGAAATTCTATTCGCGGAACAATAGTTGACCTGTCAAATTGCAAAAAAAAAAAGACGCTATGATTGGCTTGCTAGAAAGTCCTAATGGACTTAAATTTGAGAACATTTATTTATACTCAAAATCTTTATATCAACCCAAATATAAATACCTGAAGAAATTAATTTCATCAATTAAAACAATAAGATATTACAAAATTTACAGATAGTGAATCTGTTATTTCAGTCCAAAGTAATTCCAATATGATATTTAACGATGATGCGTATGGGAAGCATATTTTTGTATGGGGAGAGATAAGAAGGTTGATTAATTCACTTATGTAAAACTTACACCAGAATCACCAAACATTTAATAAGAGATCATCATAATGTATATTTAATGTTTAAGTTAGGTGAGAAAAATAAAAATCATGTTGAAAGGATAAATATGGATTTTTGATTATAAGCAAAGATAGTGAATTAAACGATGATCGTTATAGAAAATAATTTTACTAGATAAAACTTTACTTTTTCGTATTTCATCTGACTTTAAACTTCATGTATATAAATGTTATAAATGGCTAGCTACTTGTACACTGATAACTAAATCTGACTCAGATATCTTGAAATGAAAATCTGAACAGCTCCTGATAGCCTGATCTGTTACCTGATAAGCTGATCTAAAAATCAGATCAGATCCTGATTAGCTGATCTGAAAACCAGACCAGCTCCTGATAAGCTGATCTGAAAACCAGACCAGCTCCTGATAAGCTGATCTGAAAACCAGACCAGCTCCTGATAAGCTGATCTGAAAACCAGACCAGCTCCTGATAAGCTGATCTGAAAACCAGGCTAGGTCCTGAAAAGCTGATCTGAAAACCAGACCAGGTCCTGAAAAGCTGATCTGAAAACCAGACCAGGTCCTGATAAGCTGATCTGAAAACCAGACCAGCTCCTGATAAGCTGATCTGAAAACCAGACCAGCTCCTGATAAGCTGATCTGAAAACCAGACCAGGTCCTGAAAAGCTGATCTGAAAACCAGACCAGGTCCTGAAAAGCTGATCTGAAAACCAGACCAGCTCCTGAAAAGCTGATATGATTGCTGATACCTGTTATTTGCCCTGGATGAGAAAATTTTAAAACAGTTGGTGTTGACAAGAAATGTGTTGAAGAAAAAGCTTCGTAGTATAAAAACTGGTGAAAAAGATACAAGTGAACAACTAAAAGATACATTTAAACCTATAGCAGAAGAATTCATAAATAGTTCTAAAAATATTAAAAGAATTCTTATGAAAGAAGAAAGTAAAATCAAGACAGAAGTTGAAAATATACAAGTTTAAAGCCTGAGAAACCTTCACTCAAGATATAGACAAGTACCCCAAAAGAAACTAGTAGAAGGAACAATATTTGATAATACCATCATATTTAATGATGCTAATACTGAGAATGATGATGACGATGATTTTACTCATAGACTTCCAATTCTGAAGACATTTATACTGACTTATCAGTATTGGAAGGCATAAATGAATTAGATACAAACTATTGTTGATAGTTACATTAAACTGAATGAAGATAAAATACAAGACAAATTAATAATATAGCTTAAAGCATTAATATTCAAGAATATATTTAAATGCAAATTGAAGAACAACAACGTGAAATAAAATTAGAGAAAGAAGACAGTTATAAAATTGAAAAAGCAATTCTAAAAAGTAAATAATTAAAAACAAATTGAAGAGTTTACGGTTAAATATATAGATTAGAAAATTAACTACATGTTAGTATAAATAGCTGAAAGTGCAAGATGTAGATCACAACACTTTCGAAAAAATCTGTGAAACAATTCAATGTCTTTAAAAAGGAATTTAGTTAACGAAGTCCATATTAAATTTCAACAACTGTTTGTGCTTGTAGAGATGTAATGACAGGAATATATGATGTTTTATGGAGCTAAGTTAGGTGAAATGTAGAACTATTCTACAGAAAATAGAAATTGTTGATTTTTGAAGACTGTAATTGACACATTCTCAAAGTACAGCTGAAAATAAAAGCTGCACTCTAAAAACCAAGGCAATGGAAAATATTTTTGAAGTGGTACGGGTACCAAAAAACTTACAAACAGATGATTCTAAAGAATTTTTTAATAAATACTTGGGAAAACTCATACATAAATAGAAGATTAAACATTACTTAATATGAAAGCATCAATATTAGAATGATTTAATAGATCATTGAAAGGTATGATGTGAAAAGAATTAGCTTTAATGGTTCATATAAGTGGATTGGTATGTATAAAGATTTACTCAATGCATGCAATAGAAAAGTTCATCGTACCATTAAAATGTCTCCTATTAAAGTCAACTCAACAAATGAGGAAAAGCTACTTAATATAGTATAAAGTAATTTGAAGCATGAATGTTGAATTTAATAAAAATAAAATTAAAACGAAAAATCTAGTTTGTGTTGTTTTTTGTAGGATTGATTAGGAATGATGGGTCTTAAGAAAGGTAATTAACTAAATGTAGTGGAATTCTCTAAACTTGATGGTCTGAATGAAATATTGGTAAAACTTCAGTGTTTAAAATGAACTATAACATAGTGTAATATTCAGCAGCACATCATATTATCACTTTTTATAAAGTTGTATGTACATTTTCCCATCGAAAGCGCTAGCACGCAAAATTTTACAATATGAAAATGGGATTATTATTATAGAAGATCTTCACTCTATTTATTTCTTTAGCTATCAGATCTTTAGAAAATATAGATAAACTACGGAAATTGGGCTTTGATATTCAATCTTTAAGAATGTACATGTGTATGAATAAGTATCAAACAAACTTAGTGAATGAATATAGGCTTCAACTAGAATCATGCTGAAGCATGCATAAATTTTAAAATGTACAGTAAACATATCTTACTTTATATCTGTATGAGTATTAAATAAATTTATAGAAAAAAAATAAAAAATGAAAGCATGCCGAAGCATGTAGAATTTCAAAAAAAAAAAATCCTCAGTCATACAATTTTGTAAGCAAAGAAATTTTATGATTTTGTGGTCAATGAAATACATACATATGTATCTACTTTGTAAAAATTCAAAAGAGCGAACTGGTAAATTCTAATAGTAAAGATTTTTAATTGTATCACTCTACATCTCGGACTCTTACGTCACTATCCATAGAAGCATGCTAAGGCATGCATACTAGCAAAATATATAAAGCTATTAGAAGGTGATGAGACAGCAATTGTATCGGGATCAACTCAACTCATGAATGTATTGTATACGGAGATGATTGATGGTGATGATGACCTTTTTTAAGTGAATAATCATCACATATGAATGCGACAGTGGTTGACCCCTCAAACCTCATGTAGAAATACTTGAGGGGAAAAATTCTCTCAAAACATAGATATTTCATTGTTTCTAACACTTTATGAAAACACCAATGGTGAATTGCTGGTAGAGGTAACTGAGTTATTTGAGATCGATTTGATACAATAGTTGTTTATTAAACATGCATTTCTTTGTATGTAAACTAATTTCTACATACGTAATGTATATACCCAGCAAAAAATTATACAAAAATTCTCTATTCCAAGTAGTAAAATCTGAAGAAAGGAGTGGCACATAAGAAGAAAAAAAAAATAAATAAAAATAGAGACTGACTGACCAACTAAAACGTACACTCTCTCCGATGGGCACACAAAACACACTTAAACATTTCAGAAATATATATACAATACGGTGAACTTTAATAAAATGAAAAAAAAATCATATAGAACATTAAATAAAAGCCATAGGTGCTCACCCTTCATAAAATAAACATATGTATATGTATCTTATTAATGTAAACATATTATCAGTATAAAGCAACAGAAATTTCGTCATACAAAGTCATCTTGTATCCTAGAGGAGCCGTCGATAGGGTATACCTAAATTATATGAAAACGAGTTCGTTTTCTGTTGATCGCTATTCAAGAAGAAAATATGTTTGTTCATTATGATTTAACTAATTTAAAAGTACATTTAAATTCAATCTCATATCCGTACTTCTTAACATAAAAATTAAAAATAAATGTTATCCAATTCTATATTATACTATGTATCAAAAATTTCTAAAAAGCTGTTATATGAAAGAATCTCCAGCGCTTCTAACTGCATCAGAGTTTAAGAAAAAAGCTCCTTTTATTCAATTGAATAAAATTTTTATTTGAAGCAGTAAGCAAATACATCAGCTTACTGCATTCTTATTCATAATCGTATAATAAAATATATAACCACTAAAGGACAAAGTCTAAAAGTCTTATAAATTAAGAAATATAGAAAATAACATAATTTTTATAAACGCGTAAAGTTTCAAAAGTAATTCAAACGATTTCATCGCAAAAAACAAACAAAAAGCAGCGATTGTTTTCAACAATTATGAAAATAATAATTACAATATAAAACTCCCTTTTGATTTCCAATGTTTATCAATAAAAAATAAAAAAGAAGTAAGTTAACTAACAACAAAAAAACTATCAGTACCTAAGCTGGAGTGCCGGATCAGTTTCATTTAAAAATGTTTATACATTTTTAAAAAGCAAAGCAAGCTTTCCAAAATAAATGTAGAAGGCTATAGCTAGAAAAAATTTTGTACCCTAAAAATGTCAAACGTTGACTAACTAACATTACATCAACTTTAAAAAAATGTAAATTAAGTATATATAAGAAATATTTCTATTATAGTTACTATTACTATAGAGTATGTAAGTACATATCTTCAGGAATTCAGTTTTACTTAAAACAGAAAATCCTCACAAACTTTTAAGTAAACGCAGATAAAAAATAAAATGTTTTTAATTTCACCAACAACAGACATCACATGACAAAAATAAAATAAAAAATGTATTCAAAGATTGAGTTAAACACTTATTTGTATGTACATATATATGTACATACATACATACATACATACCTAAAATCAATTTGTAGATATGTATGTATACATATCAAATTTCTTATCAATGCTTAAGTATTTATTAGATCTACATCATGAAAATATATGAAGCGTCGTTTAGTTAAAGCACAATGCAAATATATATAAACAATCCATACACTCAGGGAAAATCTGCAGCTTAAAAATAAGAATTCGTCACATTAATTCAATAATTTTTAATATAATAGAAAATGTATATTGAGATATCTACAAACTAATGAGTTTAATAAATGAATACTGTAAATTAATATTTTGTCCATATTGAAATAAGAAATTTTAACATGACTAAACCTTCGTTAATGTTTCTTATTAATTCAGCATGGTTTTACTGATTTTAAGTTGGTTTTTTTCTGTGTGTAGAAAACTCTTTCAGTCAAAGAAGACGGATGTAGTTAAATAAAAAAAATCTGTAATATAAACAAATGTCACACAGACAGACTTTAACGCGAGACAAATTTAAGCATGAGAAAATATAAAGCAATCGTAAGTATAAAAACATACTAGGAATAGGGAAGTCCAGATATATGATAGTATTTTATAGTACCAAATGTCGATATTGAAAACAATTTATTTCTACCTACATATAAATACCAGCTCAAATACACACACATAGCAGAATTCATATAAGAAATATCCAAGAAAATTTCAACAACACCTCACCTTTTGCAAATCATGACGAGCCTTAAATTCTCCCTCAGATATACATACACAAATTCCCATGATCATACATACATACATATACAATATATAAGATTAATCTCAACAACACAACACTCTCACATACCCGAAATTACAGATAGTCTTAAACTTCTACAGACATCTATACACATAGATTCTCATGGCTACATATTACAAGAACACCTCGCCCCTAATAAATCATAATCATCTTAAATTCTTACAGAAATACATACATACATACACATAACCAATTTAACTCAAGAACATCCTCACCCACCTCAAATCACGATCAGCCTTAAACTACTATAGACAGACACATCCACAAATCCCCATGGCTACATATTACGTCAACAACCCTGCCCACCCAAATCATGGTCAGCCTTAAACTCCTACAGACATACAAACACACAGATTCCCCCGGTTGCATATTACTAGAACACCTCACCCCTCATAAATCACAATCAGCCTTAAGCTCCTACAGAAATACACACATTGAAATTCCTACAAACATACACACACACACACACACATACACACGCAATCGATCTACCTCAACTACACCCCGTCCCCTGCCAATCAAACCTTCACCTAAATTCTCACAGACAGACAGACACATCCACAAATTCCTATGGTTACATATTACGCCAACAACGCCACCCACTCAAATCACGGTCAGCCTAAAATTCCCACAGTCTAGCAACACCTAGGGAGCATTAGAAAATAATAATCATGTTTTGCCGTCGGCATTTGAAAAAAATAATAATCATATTTTGCCGTCGGCATTTGAAAAAAATAATAATCATGTTTTGCCCGCCATTAGGAAAAATTATCATGCATTGCCGTAGGCATTAGGAAAAATTAATAATCACTATTTCACCATTGGTATTAAGAAAATTCATTTTCATGATTTTCCTCGTCTGTATATACAAACATAAAAACCGTCAAACTATGAACCGCCTTAATACATTCACACAAAATATTCCACACACAAGCATCCACGGTCAGGCAGACAGACAGACAGACCGACAGACGGACAGACAGACATACACTTAATGTAAACAAAAACTCCTAATGTAAACAAAAAACTCCTAATGTAAACAAAAAACACAAATTTCCAAGAATTTAACAATTTTCAAATTTTAATTACCCAAATTTAACAATTTCAGCAACAATTTAACAATTTCAGCCCACAATTTAACAATTTCAGCCACAATTTAACAATTTTAATCGGCGCCAGAAGTGGGAGTTCCCTACTACTTTGGTTGTATATGGACTTGCTGTCCTGAATTGTTGTTGCGTGTTTTTTCTTAATTTTTAAAGCTCCTTACCACTGGTGGGGGGAAACTTTTTAAATTATGAAAATCTAGGGGTCACCAAACTGTACGGTAAGGCGATAGCTTAAATTCAATTCAGACACATAAATCTGCACTGAAACTATTTTTACCTTAATTGTTCTTACAAGCACTTGAACCTGAAGAACACGAATCAATTATATAAAAACACTTTGAATGCCTTAAAAAATGATTGATTAATTTTTTTATTTTTCATTCTTATATACTAAAATAGTGTTACAATAAATTGACGACGTTTGCATAATTCCCATTTTTTATTACAAAATTAAAAATATTATTTTATGGCTTGTCAACAATAATCGGCATAATAAAATGTTTAATTGTTAATGAACTTAACAACAAAATAAAATGTTAAAATAATAAAAATGTTTAATCAACAATAATGTTTAATGAACTTTAAACAAAATTAGGCAATGTTTTTTAATGATAATTAAATAAAATAAAAAATAAGAAATTATGTTGATGTAAGTATCGGTTCGGATAGTTAAAAGTAACGGTTTGTCCAGAGACATTGACGATATATTAAAATGAATATACAAATTTGTTTGTAACAGCTCATGTCGTAGAGATGATTTTATAAATTTTTAGAAATATTTCAACTCTGAAATGTATGAAATTCTTAAGTATTTCCCAAACCGTTGGTTGTCTCGTCAAGTTGTTGCAGATAGAGTCTTTGAACAGTGCAAGCCCTTGAAATATTTCTTCACATTATAAAATTTTCAGTCATAATGCAATGATAAAACTTTATTCATATTAAATAGTTTAACGGATAATATAAGAAAAATTTATTTATGTATATTATTATCGAAATGCAATCTAAAAATGTGGAACTACATTTAAATTTAAAGTGGCTTTTTTAATTCATTTATGTCGAATTTTTTGAATAAAAAATATATTAATGATCTTAATGTTGACAATATAGAACGAAATTCTCACCATTTTCCAACGGAAGGAAATTATTGCGGCACTGAAATTGAACTATTAATAATCAAACACTAATATTCCCAGCATAAGGTTGTAGAATTCAAAAATATAATTAAAGTCTTCTTATATATCTTTTGTGTCATATTTAAAAATTAAATATAACTTCAAGGACTATTATTTGAATTGCTTTCCAAAGTGTGTGCCAGAATATGTTCTATGTGGAGACACAAATAATACTGTTCCTTTCGATAAAAAAATGCTTCCAAATGAAATAAAGTACGTGAAAATATTAAGAATGAATACAGATCCATATTAGACTTTGAAGATTTAAAAAATTCAAGAAATTAAATGTGAGTGAGTTTTTGGAAGACATGGAGACGTAAACAATAGTTTCAATGAACAATTTTTAAGTAATAAATATTTATCGAATCGTTCAAGGTATGCGTTTTATTCTCTATTCTTCATCAAGTGTGGAAAGTATATTTTTAGTTCGAAATTTGATCAAAAGTAACATGTTAAATGGACTGCAATTACAAGCTTTAGCATTTTTGAAGTCTAACAATAAATCTTGTTATAATCGTAATACATATAAAATTATGAACCAAAAAAGCAATACAAATTCTACTATTCCGACAGAACCTTTGTTTGATTAAAATAAATAGCTAACAATTATTAATATTTTGAACGCGCACGAATTTGTACAACTCTACAGTATATTAACCATAAAGAAGCACAAACCTTAATTGACATTTAGTGTATATGTACATCTAATTAGAAAAAGTTATTTTATCATTTAAATTAGTTTAGGCTTATTATAGTCTTTAAGTATGTTCTTTTTATTATCGTTACTATAACGTAAAAAATATTTTTATATTTGTATTTCTTGTAAATAAGTGCAAATTATTAATATTTGATGCATATATATCAGACGTTCACCCTTATTCCAGTTGGCGACATCGACGCCGCTTTAACACAATACCAACAAATTGGGGTTTGTGTACCCGTTGTCGAAAAGAACTGAATCCTGTTTGCAGGTTTATGCTATTTTCTGGACCTTAGTAGCACAACATTGTTTTAGAGAGCGAGTAAATCAATCCCAATTTTTTTAAATTGTGACGTCGATGTCGACAACTGGACGAGTACATACGTAAATTGTCGCTGACGATATATTTTACAGCCTGTATTTTAAAGGTTAGTAACAATATTGCAATTTTGATAATAAAAAAGTTAATTTTTTACTACATGTCGCTCACAATTATATCGAAAAAAGGGCTCGAAATGTATTAATGTGGATATACAACTATTTGGCACTATTCAAGTGATTTTGGCACTATTTAAAATCAGATTTGGCAAGAAATCAAGATTTCCAATTCCCATCACTGTACTAAACCAATAATAAATGCTGTCGCATTATAAGCGAAGCACGATGAATGTATTGGTGTACGTTAGACTCCTGCACAATACCCCTTACAAGAACTTTTAAGACATGAGGGATTTTTTAAATGCTTTACTACAGCGAAATCTTCTAAAACAAACGTTAACAACACTGTTTGCAAGAAATTTTTTTTAGTATTGTAGGTATAGGAGTAAAGAAGAAAATACTTCGTGACGGAAGAGAGTCTGAACACAATGTAACGATTATTTATTGCAGTGCGGTTTTTCATACGAATTTGAAGTAAAAAACCGCAGTGCGGAACGTTATAAAATTAAAATCTATTTTATTTTCATTGCGGACTTTCAATTTCTCTCAATTTTGGACACTCTTTCTCTTTCTGATGTTGCCATAGTTTTTGAAATAATTGGCGGTGTTCACAACATTATTGTAAATAAAAAACATGATTTTGTAGCTCAAAAATTTTTGTCATAAATTATAAAAGTTTAAAAATTATATGAAATATATCTGCGAATGTATAAAATGTTAATCATTTTTGTTTTTAGTTACTGCCATTACAAAGTATTTAACACAAAGGGTAAATGTTTTATGAAAATGTGTGCACAAAAAATTAATAAAAATTTAAACAAAAAATTACAAGTATTGCCGTCGCCGTCTTTCGTTGTATTATGTTTATTTTTCTCTCCCGCAAAAAGAAATCGCACCGCACCGCAAATATTGTGTTTAGACTCAGAATTTGTGATGCTTGCTTCTTTCTACGTTTGGGCGCGTATACAAACGTCATGAATGTATGTGTTTATGATCTTTTCTTTTTATGGACGCATGCTAACGCACACACATGCATTGACATTAGTTGTATGCGTTTAAACACATCCCTGCAAATAATGCGACTAATCCCTACATGCATGTAAAGACTAGTTAAAAGAGGAGTAGGAGTACCACAAAACTACTCCAAATATATGAAAAAAAGGTGGTCGATTTAACATTGCGAAGTCCTAGGGTTGGACCACATGGTCCAACTTTGCATTACATCGAACTAACCCCAAAACTACTCCATATGGAATAGTTATAGACTACTCGCATATAATTTGAATGCTTGTATGAAAACGACATGATCCATGACTGCATTACATGGGACCATGATGTAAATACTCTGTTTTATCTATATTGGACTACGTACTCCAATATTATTTACAGGGTAAAAGCTGACCACCCTGTCGGAGAATGTGTGGTTGACTACAAAAATAGTGATACGTTACATATCCTTAAAAAATCGTACAATTTGAAAAAATCCAATCAAACATTTACTGAGAAAAACGTGAATATCAAAAAGTTTTATTAGGAAAAATACTACTAAAGTTTATTCCAAGCTTGAAAGATTAAAATTAAGTTAATTTTACAGTTACTCATCGGGTTAAGATAACAGGTACGCGCACTTATTACAAACAGGATTCAAAATATAACAATCAACTAAAAAAATATTGTGCAAGTAAAAAAAATTCGTGCAAAAAAAATTATTTGTTTAAAATTTTTTAAACGCACTAATAATCCCAAATTAATATTTTACTTATTAAGTAAAATACTTTTTTTAATTAAGAATACTAGAGATGTGCAAATGTCGTGATTTTATCGTGTCACGAGTCTGTCACGCGTGATTCACGTGATTCGTGATCAAATATTATAATTAATCACGCGTGAGTGCGTGAGCGTGACTGAAAAAAATTTGCTCGTGCGTGATCGTGCGTGAGCTTTTTTAATAATCACGCACGAATTCTCACGCTCTCACGAGATAACATTTCTGCATTTATTATTATTTTATAATAATAAATGCATATATGTATAGTAATATGTATGGTACTATGATCTTACAAACATAATGAATACACCCCAAACAAAATGTTTCGAATTTTTCTGAGGTCAGACTTGCCGTACCGAATTCGTTAAGACATTTAGGTAGTTTCTCTGAACAATTTGTTTTAAACATTAAAACTTTGATTTTTGAGTACATAAGTAAAAGTCTGTGAACATTTTTATACCCTTTACCAAAAAATGGTAAAAGGGTATATATAGGTTTGTTATTCCGTTTGTAATTTCTAGAATATTAATAAGCGAGTCATAAAGTATATATATATTCTGGATCCTTATGCATAGGGAAGACGAATAAGCGATGTCCGTCTGTCTGTAGGTGAAATCGGTTTTCCGAAGCTCCCAGAAAAGCTAGAGACTTCGTTCTTGGACTATTGGGTCAGAAATGATCGAAATAAGATTGGTATTGAAAATCAGCTAAATCGAGCAGACGGTTTCAGAGCTGGGAGACTTAAACTTTAAACTTTATTTTGCCATACAAAATAACTACCGAAAACTAGTTTTTAATAATTTTTTATTAAATAAACTTATTTTATACTTCAGTATGAATAAAACTGATATTTCTAACTAAAAAAAGTTAAAAAAAAAATTAAGAAAATTAAAAAGACGTTTTCAGGGTTGGAAAACCTTATTTTTTTGTTATGCAAAAATAACTTACTAAAACAAATTTTTCCTTTTTTTTCTATCAACTAAACATATGTAATGCTCTTAAAAGAAGGAGATTGATTTAAGAAATCAGAAAAATAAAAAAGATGATTCCAGGGTTGGAAAACCTACGATTTTTGTGATATATACAATTAACTACAGTAAGCTAATTTTTTAATTATTTTTATTAAATAAACTTATTTTATACTTCACCACGAATAAAATTGGTATTTCAAATAAACAATTAAACTTCAAAAAATTAATAAGATGTTTTCAGGGTTGGAAAACTTGAACTTTTTTTCTTATACAAAAGTAAATTACTAAAACAAATTTTTCCATTTTTTCTATAAATTTAGCATATCTAATGTTCTTAAAAGAAAGAAATTGATGTAAGAAATCAGAAAAACAAAAAGGATGATTCCAGGGTTGGAAAACCTACGATTTTTGTGATATATAAAATTAACTACCCTAAACTAATTTTTTTTTATTTTTATTAAATAAACTTATTTTAAACTTCACCACGAATAAAATTGGTATTTCAAATAAAAAAAATTAAAAAATTTAAAAATATGTTTCCAGGGGTGGAAAACCTTAAATTTTTTTCTTATACAAAAGTAACTTACTAAAACAAATTGTTCCTTTTTTTCTAGAAATTAAACATATCTAATGTTCTTAAAAGAAAGAACTTGATGTAGGAAATCAGAAAAACAAAAGGCATTATTCCAGGGTTGGAAAACCTACAATTTTTGTGATATATAAAATTAACTACCGTAAACTATTTTATTTTTATTTTTAGTAAATAAACTTATTTTATACTTCAAAACGAATAAAATTGGTATTTCAAATAAAAAAAATTAAAAAAGACGTTTCCAGGGTTGAGGTAGATCGATTGCGTGTATATATGTGAGTATGTGTGTGTGTGTGTGTATGTGTGTGTGTGTGTGCGTTTGTTTATGTTTGTAGGAATTTCAATGTATGTATATCTGTAGGAGCTTAAGGCTGATTGTGATTTATGAGGGGTGAGGTGTTCTATATAGTAATATGCAACCGGGGGAATCTGTGTATTTGTATGTCTGTAGGAGTTTAAGGCTGACCATGATTTAGGTGGGCAGGGTTGTTGACGTAATATGTAGCCATGGAGATTTGTGGATGTGTCTGTCTATAGTAGTTTAAGGCTGATCGTGATTTGAGGTGGGTGAGGATGTTGTTGAGGTAAATTGGCTATGTGTATGTATGTATTTCTGTAAGAATTTAAGATGATTGTGATTTATTAGGGGCGAGGTGTTCTTGTAATATGTAGCCGTGAGAATCTATGTGTATAGACGTCTGTAGAAGTTTAAGACTATCTGTAATTTCAGGTAGGTGAGAGTGTTGTGTTGTTGAGATTAATCTTGTATATTGTATATGTACCTATGTATGATCATGAGAATTTGTGTATGTATATCTGGGGAGAATTTAAGGCTGGTCATGATTTGTAAAAGGTGGGGTGTTGTTGAAATTTTCTTAGATATTTCTTATATGAATTCTACTATGTGTGTGTATTTGCGCTGGTATTTATATGTAGGTAGAAATAAATTGTTTTCAATATCGACATATGGTACTATTAAATACTATCATATATCTGGACTTCCCTAATCCTAGTATGCTTTTATACTTACGATTGCTTTATATTTTCTCATGCTTAAATTTGTCTCGCGTTAAAGTCTGTCTGTGTGAAATTTGTTTATATTACAGATTTTGTTTATTTAAATATATCCGTCTTCTTTGACTGAAAGAGTTTTCTACACACAGAGAAAAACCAACTTAAAATCAGTAAAAACCATGCTGAATTAATAAGAAACATTAACGATGGTTTAGTCATATTAAAAGTTCTTATTTCAATATGGACAAAATATTAATTTACAGTATTAATTTATTAAACTCATTAGTTTGTAGATATCTCAATATACATTTTCTATTATATTAAAAATTATTGAATTAATGTGACGAATTCTTATTTTTAAGCTGCAGATTTTCCCTGAGTGTATGGATTGTTTATATTTGCATTGTGCTTTAACTAAACGACGCTTCATATATTTTCATGATGTAGATCTAATAAATACTTAGCATTGATAAGAAATTTGATATGTATACATACATATCTACAAAATGATTTTATGTATGTATGTATGTACATATATATGGACATACAAATAAGTGTTTAACTCAATCTTTGAATACATTTTTTATTTTATTTTTTGACATGTGATGTCTGTTGTTGTTGAAATTAAAAACATTTTAATTTTTATCTGCGTTTACTTAAAAGTTTGTGAGGATTTTCTGTTTTAAGTAAAACTGAATTCGTGAAGATATGTACATACTCTATAGTAATAGTAACTATAATAGAAATAGTTCTTATACTTAATTTACATTTTTTTAAAGTTGATGCAACGTTAGTTAGTCAACGTTTGACATATTTAGGGTATACAATTTTTTCTAACTATAGCCTTCTACATTTATTTTGGAAAGCTTGCTTTGCTGATCCGGCACTCCAGCTTAGGTACTGATAGTTTTTTGTTGTTAGTTAACTTACTTCTTTTTTTATTGATAAACATTTAAAATCAAAAGGGAGTTTGATATTGTAATTATTATTTTCATAATTGTTGAAAACAATCGCTGCTTTTTTTTGTTTGCTTGCGATGAAATTATTTGAATTACTTTTAAAACCTTACGCGTTTATAAAAATTATGTTATTTTCCATATTACTCAATTTATAAGACTTTTAGAATTTGTCCTTTAGTGGTTATATGTTCTATTATGTGATCATGAATACGAATGTAGTAAGCTGATGTTTTTGCTTACTGTTTCAAATTAAGATTTTATTCAATTGAATAAAAGGACCTTTTTTCTTAAACTCTGATGTAGTTAGAAGCGCTGGAGATTCTTTCATATAACAGCTTTCTTGGAATTTTAGATACATATAATATAGAATTGGATAACATTTATGTACTTTTAATTTTTATGTTAAGAAGTACGAATATGAGACTGAATTTAAATGTACTTTTAAATTAGTTAAATCATAATGACCATATTTTCTTCTTGAATAGCCATCAACAGAAAACAAACTCGTTTTCATATAATTTAGGTATACCCTGTCGACGGCTCCTCTAGGATACAAGATGACTTTGTATGACGAAATTTCTGTTGCTTTATACTGATAATATGTTTACATTAATAAGGTACATATACATATGTTAATTTTATTAAGAGTGAGCACCTATGGCTTTTATTTAATGTTCTATATGATTTTTTTTTCATTTTATTAAAGTTCAGCGTATTGTATATATATTTCTGAAATGTTTAAGTGTGTTTTGTGTGCCCATCGGGCAGAGTGTACGTATTAGTTGGTCAGTCAGTCTCTATTTTTATTTATTTTTTTTCTTCTAATGTGCCACTCATTTTTTCAGATTTTACTACTTGGAATACAGAATTTTTGTCTAATTTTTTGCTGGGTATATACATTAGGTATGTAGAAATTAGTTTAGATACTAAGAAATGCATGTTTAATAAACAACTATTGTATCAAATCGATCTCAAATAACTCAGTTACCTCTACCAGCAATTCACCGTTGGTGTTTTCATAAAGTGTTAGAAACAATGAAATAACTATGTTTTGAGAGAATTTTTCCCCTCAAGTATTTCTACATGAGGTTTGAGGGGTCAACCACTTTCGCATTCATATGTAATGATTATTCACTTAACCTTTAACTACTGAGGTGAAATATTTTGGCGTACATGCTGTGGTGGTGGTAAGTTTTACCCCTTTTTAATTTTTAAAAAATTTTGAAAAAAAAAAGATTTTTTGGATTTTTTTGCTTTTATTTGGAATTCGATGACACATTTTTAAATGAATAAAGTAATAAAATAAAGAAATCTAACTTCTAGTTAAACAAAACAAGGATTTTATTTCATATTCACCTTTCTTAAAACTAAAAAAAGGAACAAACATAACTTTTAAAAAAACGTATTAAAAAAACAATAAATGCATTTTTTCACAGGCAAATTTATATCATTAATAGTAAAAAAGAAAACAAAGAAAAATTATAAATTATATATATATATATATATATATATATATATATATATATATATGTATGTATATATATATATAAAAAACGTATGCCCGGAGGAGTGGTAATTTTTATACCTGCACGTATAAATATCTGCTTGTATGATACATACGACGATCAAAACATAACTGAATAATAGTAATAGGATTATGAGAAGATACATAGAGAATAAAATTTATAACACTCAACTGAAGAGATTAAATTAAAAAAATAAATAGGAGAGGGTAAAATTTACCACCACCACAGTAGTTAAAGGTTAAAAAAGGTCATCATCACCATCAATCATCTCCTTATACAATACATTCATGAGCTGGGTTGATCCAGATACAATTGCTGTCTCTTCACCTTCTAACACCTTTATATATTTTGCTAGTATGCATGCCTAAGCATGCTTCTATCGATTGTGACGTAAGAGTCCGAGATGTAGAGTGTTACAATTAAAAATCTTTACTATTAGAATTTACCAGTTCGCTCTTTTGAATTTTTACAAAGTAGATACATATGTACATATATATTTCATTGACCACAAAATCATAAAATTTCTTTGCTTACAAAATTGTATGACGTGCGGATTTTTTTTTTTTTGAAATTATACATGCTTCGGCATGCTTTCATTTTTTTTTCTATAAATTTATTTAATACTCATACAGATACAGATATAAAGTAAGATCTGTTTACTGTACATTTTAAAATTTATGCATGCTTCAGCATGATTCTAGTTGAAGCGTATATTCATTCACTAAGGGCCAATTTCACCAACTCTATTTAAATATCAATTCATATTTAAATGTCGATTTTGATTAATTTTTGTATGGAAAAATTATTTTTAAATATTAATTGATATTTAAATAAGTTGGTGAAATTGGCCCTAAGTTTGTTTGATACTTATTCATACACATGTACATTCTTAAAGATTGGATATCAAAGTCCAATTTCCGTAGTTTATCCATATTTTCTAAAGATCTGATAGCTAAAGAAATAAGCAGAGTGAAGATCTTCTATAATAGTCCCATTTTCATATTGTAAAATTTTGCGTGCTAGCGCTTTCGATGGGAAAATGTACATACAACTTTATAAAAAGTGATAATATGATGTGCTGCTGAATATTACACTATGTTATAGTTCATTTTAAACACTAAAGTTTTAG
The DNA here is from genome assembly GCA_949987645.1 of Tachina grossa. NCBI lineage: Eukaryota > Metazoa > Arthropoda > Insecta > Diptera > Tachinidae > Tachina > Tachina grossa. The sequence continues at coordinate 120,825,024 of OX465274.1, read as the reverse complement.
CAATGTTTCATTCAGACCAACAAGTTTAGAGAATTCCACTACATTTAGTTAATTATCTTTCTAATGTGCCACTCCTTTTTTCAGATTTTACTACTTGGAATAGAGCATTTTTGTCTAATTTTTTGCTGGGTATACAGATACAGATATAAAGTAAGATCTGTTTACTGTACATTTTAAAATTTATGCATGCTTCAGCATGATTCTAGTTGAAGCGTATATTCATTCACTAAGGGCCAATTTCACCAACTCTATTTAAATACATGCATGCATGCATACTAGCAAAATATATAAAGGTGTTAGAAGGTGAAGAGACAGCAATTGTATCTGGATCAACCCAACTCATGAATGTATTGTATAAGGAGATGATTGATGGTGATGATGACCTTTTTTAACCTTTAACCATTGTGGTGGTGGTAAATTTTACCCTCTCTTATTTATTTTTTTTAATTTACTCTCTTCAGTTGAGTGCTATAAATTTTATTCTCTATGTATCTTCTCATAATCCTATTACTATTATTCAGTTATGTTTTGATCGTCGTATGTATCATACAAGCAGATATTTATACGTGCAGGTATAAAAATTACCACTCCTCCGGGCATACGTTTTTTATATATATATATACATACATATATATATGTATATATATAATTTATAATTTTTCTTTGTTTTCTTTTTTACTATTAATGATATAAATTTGCCTGTGAAAAAATGCATTTATTGTTTTTTTAATACGTTTTTTTAAAAGTTATGTTTGTTCCTTTTTTTAGTTTTAATAAAGGTGAATATGAAATAAAATCCTTGTTTTGTTTAACTAGAAGTTAGATTTCTTTATTTTATTACTTTATTCATTTAAAAATGTGTCATCGAATTCCAAATAAAAGCAAAAAAATCCAAAAAATCTTTTTTTTTTCAAAATTTTCTACAAATTAAAAAGGGGTAAAACTTACCACCACCACAGCATGTACGCCAAAATATTTCACCTCAGTAGTTAAAGGTTAAGTGAATAATCATTACATATGAATGCGAAAGTGGTTGACCCCTCAAACCTCATGTAGAAATACTTGAGGGGAAAAATTCTCTCAAAACATAGTTATTTCATTGTTTCTAACACTTTATGAAAACACCAACGGTGAATTGCTGGTAGAGGTAACTGAGTTATTTGAGATCGATTTGATACAATAGTTGTTTATTAAACATGCATTTCTTTGTATCTAAACTAATTTCTACATACCTAATGTATATACCCAGCAAAAAATTAGACAAAAATTCTGTATTCCAAGTAGTAAAATCTGAAAAAATGAGTGGCACATTAGAAGATAAAAAAATTAATAAAAATAGAGACTGACTGACCAACTAATACGTACACTCTGCCCGATGGGCACACAAAACACACTTAAACATTTCAGAAATATATATACAATACGCTGAACTTTAATAAAATGAAAAAAAAAAATCATATAGAACATTAAATAAAAGCCATAGGTGCTCACTCTTAATAAAATTAACATATGTATATGTACCTTATTAATGTAAACATATTATCAGTATAAAGCAACAGAAATTTCGTCATACAAAGTCATCTTGTATCCTAGAGGAGCCGTCGACAGGGTATACCTAAATTATATGAAAACGAGTTTGTTTTCTGTTGATGGCTATTCAAGAAGAAAATATGGTCATTATGATTTAACTAATTTAAAAGTACATTTAAATTCAGTCTCATATTCGTACTTCTTAACATAAAAATTAAAAGTACATAAATGTTATCCAATTCTATATTATATGTATCTAAAATTCCAAGAAAGCTGTTATATGAAAGAATCTCCAGCGCTTCTAACTACATCAGAGTTTAAGAAAAAAGGTCCTTTTATTCAATTGAATAAAATCTTAATTTGAAACAGTAAGCAAAAACATCAGCTTACTACATTCGTATTCATGATCACATAATAGAACATATAACCACTAAAGGACAAATTCTAAAAGTCTTATAAATTGAGTAATATGGAAAATAACATAATTTTTATAAACGCGTAAGGTTTTAAAAGTAATTCAAATAATTTCATCGCAAGCAAACAAAAAAAAGCAGCGATTGTTTTCAACAATTATGAAAATAATAATTACAATATCAAACTCCCTTTTGATTTTAAATGTTTATCAATAAAAAAAGAAGTAAGTTAACTAACAACAAAAAACTATCAGTACCTAAGCTGGAGTGCCGGATCAGTTTAGTTTAAAAATGTTTATACATTTTTAAAAAGCAAAGCAAGCTTTCCAAAATAAATGTAGAAGGCTATAGTTAGAAAAAATTGTATACCCTAAATATGTCAAACGTTGACTAACTAACGTTGCATCAACTTTAAAAAAATGTAAATTAAGTATAAGAACTATTTCTATTATAGTTACTATTACTATAGAGTATGTACATATCTTCACGAATTCAGTTTTACTTAAAACAGAAAATCCTCACAAACTTTTAAGTAAACGCAGATAAAAATTAAAATGTTTTTAATTTCAACAACAACAGACATCACATGTCAAAAAATAAAATAAAAAATGTATTCAAAGATTGAGTTAAACACTTATTTGTATGTCCATATATATGTACATACATACATACATAAAATCATTTTGTAGATATGTATGTATACATATCAAATTTCTTATCAATGCTAAGTATTTATTAGATCTACATCATGAAAATATATGAAGCGTCGTTTAGTTAAAGCACAATGCAAATATAAACAATCCATACACTCAGGGAAAATCTGCAGCTTAAAAATAAGAATTCGTCACATTAATTCAATAATTTTTAATATAATAGAAAATGTATATTGAGATATCTACAAACTAATGAGTTTAATAAATTAATACTGTAAATTAATATTTTGTCCATATTGAAATAAGAACTTTTAATATGACTAAACCATCGTTAATGTTTCTTATTAATTCAGCATGGTTTTTACTGATTTTAAGTTGGTTTTTTTCTGTGTGTAGAAAACTCTTTCAGTCAAAGAAGACGGATGTATTTAAATAAACAAAATCTGTAATATAAACAAATTTCACACAGACAGACTTTAACGCGAGACAAATTTAAGCATGAGAAAATATAAAGCAATCGTAAGTATAAAAGCATACTAGGATTAGGGAAGTCCAGATATATGATAGTATTTAATAGTACCATATGTCGATATTGAAAACAATTTATTTCTACCTACATATAAATACCAGCGCAAATACACACACATAGTAGAATTCATATAAGAAATATCTAAGAAAATTTCAACAACACCCCACCTTTTACAAATCATGACCAGCCTTAAATTCTCCCCAGATATACATACACAAATTCTCATGATCATACATAGGTACATATACAATATACAAGATTAATCTCAACAACACAACACTCTCACCTACCCGAAATTACAGATAGTCTTAAACTTCTACAGACATCTATACACATAGATTCTCACGGCTACATATTACAAGAACACCTCGCCCCTAATAAATCACAATCATCTTAAATTCTTACAGAAATACATACAAACACATAGCCAATTTACCTCAACAACATCCTCACCCACCTCAAATCACGATCAGCCTTAAACTACTATAGACAGACACATCCACAAATCTCCATGGCTACATATTACGTCAACAACCCTGCCCACCTAAGTCATGGTCAGCCTTAAACTCCTACCGACATACAAACACACAGATTCCCCGGTTGCATATTACTAGAACACCTCACCAATCATAAATCACAATCAGCCTTAAGCTCCTACAGAAATACATACATTGAAATTCCTACAAACATAAACACACACACACACACACACATACTCACATATATACACGCAATCGATCTACCTCAACTACACCCCGCCCCCTGCCAATCAAACCTTCACCTAAATTTTCACAGACAGACACACATCCACAAATTCCTATGGTTACATATTACGGCAACAACGCCACCCACTCAAATCACGGTCAGCTTTAAATTCCCACAGTCTAGCAACACCTACATTAGCATTAGAAAAAATAACTTTCACGTTTTCCCGTCGTCATTAGGAAAAATCATTTTCCCGCCGGCATTTGAAAAAACAATATTCATGTATTGCCCGGCATTAGGAAAAATTATCATGCATTGCCGTAGGCATTAGGAAAAATTAATAATCACTATTTCACCATTGGTATTAGAAAAAATAATTTTCATGATTTTCCTCGTCTATATATACACACATAAAAACTGCCAAACTATGAACCGCCTTAATACATTCACACAAAATATTCCACACACAAATTTCCACGGTCAAGCAGACAGACATACACTTAATGTAAACAAAAACTTCTAATGTAAACAAAAAACATCAAAGCGCCGCCGAAAACACGAATTTCCAAGAATTTAACAATTTTCAAATTTTAATTACCCAAATTTAACAATTTCAGCAACAATTTCAGCCTACAATTTAACAATTTCAGCCACAATTTAACAATTTTAATCGGCGCCAGAACCGGCAATCCCCTACTACTGATAACGAATAAAATTGGTTTTTCAAATAAAAAAAAAAACTATTAAGAAAATTAAAAACACGATTCCAGGGTTGGAAAACTTTTACTTTTTTTGTACATAAGCAACTTACTAAAACAAATTTTTCCTTTTTTTCTATAAATTAAACATTTGTTAAATTCGTAAAAGAAAGAGATTTGTGTAATAAATAAGAAAATTAAAAAGGATGAGTTCACGGTTGGGACATTTACACTTTTTTGATATATAAAAGTAACTAAGTCTAATTAATTTTTATCTTTTCCTTTATAAATTATATATATTTAACGTTTTGGAAAGAAAAGTTTGGTATAGAAAATTATAAAAATAAAAACCACAGCTCCAGAGCTGGAAACTATGTTTTTTGCTGGACATTAAAGTAACTAAATAAAACATTTTTTTTTGAATTTCCTTTTTTTCACTTAACACACTTTCTATATTTTTTTTAGAACTACTAGATTGGTATAAGTAATCAGAAAAATCTAAAATTATGATTCTAGGGTTTGAAAATTATTATTTTTTCTTTGTACATAAAAGTAACTATGTGCTTATGTATGTATCTCTATACTACATAAACGCACTTTGGTAAAGGGCATATAAGATTCGGCACAGCCGAATATAGCACTCTTACTTGTTTTAAAATAAATTTGTGTATATTGATAAAAAAAAAGATTGTAACAAATATTAAGAAACGTGAGTATGTGCAAATTATTTCGACAATAGCAGCAACATAACGTTGAAGCGGTATTCTTCTATAAAAACAAACAAAAAAATCGTACCTACATGTCGTTACGAATTCGTACCGACTTATCGTAATGAATGCGTACCGACATATCGGTACGAAGTCGTGTCAACCATTTCATACAAAAATTGTTACGATTTCGGTAGTATTTCGGTGCCGAAATCGGAAGATTTTGTCGACCAATCGTTACGAATTCGGAGCATTTTGTTTGATGGGTACATACAGCATTGTAAGTATGTATGTATGTATGTTTCTTAGATACCCTATAGGAAGTATCAATTGAGAAACACTACTGATTCAACAGTGCCTTTGTCAACAATACTACTGGCGAATTGTACCGCAGAAAATGGTTTTTGCTTTAGGCTCGTCCATATACTACGTAACGTTGCAGGGGCGAGAGGTGGGGTTCGAGTTTTGTTATGATTTGTTATGGTGGGGATGGGGGAAGTCTTTGAAAATGTTACATAGCAGAAACATTTTAGAAATTTGTATATTTTCTCGTATAATATGCTTTCCTCATTTATTTATCATTTATTTAACTGATCATACGTCTTACCTTCACATTTATTTTACATATGTATACATACATACATGTGCGGAATGTCAATTTTTTATATACGAGAATTCGAATTCGAATATTTAAAATGATATCCGCGAATACGAATATTTAAAACTATATTAAATTAACTTTGCTTTATTTTAATTTACATTGTAAATTTTACAAAAACACGAGCATACATATCGAGAGCCTATATTCAAAATACGTCAACTCAAAAAAGCTAACTTTTCAGTTGAGCGAAAAAACTAGTTAATTCGCTCAATATTGTAAAAATAAATGATGTGCCTTCCATAATATGGTTTAAATATGCTTACTGATTTATAGGTCTGCAAAAAATATTTTATTTTGCACTGGTTTGCGTATTTTTATGAGATATCATATTTTAGTCGATTAAAAACAAATATTTTTTTAGAGTTAGCATAGTTTGTCGGAAAAAATATGTTTTTTTTGGAATATATTTATTTTTTAATCAATTTGTGAAATCTTTTGCTCAATACTAAATATAAGAATTGAAAAGCTACAAGAAAAAACTAAAAATACCTTAAAAAATAACATAAGCCTGACTGAAAGCCTCTTCAATCTCGAGGTGGTCAGCTTTAGCACTTTCTAACTCACTCTCTAGTGCAACATGGTCACTACAAATTATCGATTTTGAAAGCTTATGTCATTGACTATAATCGGTCCATAGATAATGTTTCTATTTGATTAACTGTTTAAAAGTTATACATACATTATCATTTTTTTATCGGAACCCCTCTGTACTATTATGACCATATCACAAAAACTAGCCATAGGATATCAAAATCCCTAAGCTATGTACAGACGATTGTCAGATCTTACAATATTGTCAGATCTGGCAATGTACTGGCAATCGAAAATTGCCAGCACAATATTCCTTGTCAGTTCACACGGTTGTCAGAAAATCTTACAATTTATTGCCAGACGGTTGTATGACAATAAAATCATCTGACAAAATCGTCAGTAGAAAAATTGTCAGTTCACACGGTTGTCATATGCACAAATTGTTAGATCTGTTGTTATGCGATGCCAGACTTAAAATCATTTGTTAGAAATTGTTAAATATTTATCGTTTGTGTTTGTGTTAAATGTTATTTAAAGTATAAATTATTATGGACCATAAAGAAGCAATTGCAATGATTTTTTCTGCATATATTTTATTATCAATTTTTTCTTTAAAATCAAGCGTGGGCAGTGTTGCCCATAGAAAGAATTCTCTTACAATGACGCCATTGTCAGATGCATAAGCTTCGCACATCTGACAATATTAAAATGTATGACAAATATCTGGCAATAATTTTACAATGTGTTCACATGATTGTAAGATGTCTGACAATTTTTTGTCAGCTGCTAGTCTTGCAATGGACTGACAATGCTTTTTCTGGCAACGACGTCTGACAAAAATTGTCAGTTCACACGGTTGTAAAAAATTTTGAGCACATTTTGCTGGCAATATTGTAAGATCTGACAACCGGCTGTACATAGCTTTACCAAAATCATCAAGGCATATTCAATAAGATACGTGGTATATTTATAATAAATTACTATTTTCTTAAAAATATTGGAAATTTACATGGGAGTTAGCATTTATTTTCACCAAAAAAAAATTATACTTTGAGATAGCAGAATAAGAAAAATTAATATAAAACGGGGTAAAAATCATTTTTTTAATCGAAATTTATAATACAGATAAATATTGCATAGGGGAGCTATTTGCCATCGGAAACTCATTTTGACCAAATTTGAATTGACGTGTTTTGAATATAGGCTCTCGATATATACATAGATATGTACATATGTATATGTAAGAACCTATTTTTAACCAAAAAAACATGAAAATTATATTATAAATATATTTTTTCGTGAGCGAGCGTGATCGTGATAAGTTGTAAACCACTCGTGCGTGATTAAAAATATTTTATTCGTAAGCGTGCGTGATCGTGAAAATGTTCAAAATCATTCGTGCGTGAGTAAAATATTTTTCTGCGTGAGCGTGCGTGTCGTGAGTCAGAAAAGACTCACGTGCACATCTCTAAAAAATACATTGAAATTGATTATTGAGGGGTTTAGCTGGATCCTATGCGCATTTCACTGTTGCTAATGCAGATTATTAGTTCGTTTAAAAAAATTTTAAACTTATATTTTAACAATTCCCATAAAAAATCACCACTTAAAATTATTTGTTCTTATTTTTGAACCGTGTTATTTTAAAATCGTGTAAAAAAGGCTGTGTAAAAAAATTGTTGAGTGTATACGTAAACCATTTTGTTATTGGAGGCTTGTTCAGTTTAGGTATGTACAGTCACTCCATAAAGTGAGTGCTCATCTATGCCTTAAATTTTTCAAATCAATATTTTAAACAATAAATAAAATATAATTTTTTAACTTAACTCAGTTTTAGTAGTGCAAAAAGTGAGTGGTCACTTCATAATAATGTTTTTGATGAATCTCTTGAACTGTAATCTTGTAATTAGCATGTGATTTCTTGATCTATATCAGTTGTGTCAAAAATAAAACTATAGTTGTATGTGTGAGAAAAGTTGTCTTATTCGTCTCTAAAGTACATCGAAAAAAATAAATATTTGTAACAAATGCAGTTTCGTGAAGCAGCTAAAAATATATCAAAAGGAGTGTATATGATAGAAAATTAAAAAATAAGGAATAAAAATTAAATAAAAAAGTTGCGGGCGACCCATATTTTCCGAGTTACGGGGCTGTGAACTTTTCATAGGACTCTGTGAAGAATTTCCAAAAATAAATTTTTAAATAGCTTATCTAACAGAAACTTGAAAAGTAAGAAGAAAAAATTAAACAAAAAAATTGGCTGTGACCCATATTTCCCAAGTTATTGGTCTTTTAAGTTTTGATATTAAATGAAGTTTAGTGAAGCTGTTCGAAAAAAAATCAAAATTTTTTTTTAATATATATTTATTTCTATCCTTAAAAGTTTTGTAACATAAAATACATTGAATGTCGCGAAAAGCATTATTGGTCATAGCATATTTTTCGCATACCACTTGTTTTCTTTTACTGTATCGATAAAGAATTTAATACATCCGCTGCGCATGTTATCGTCGCTGTTTCATTGACGACTAAATGGAAGAGAATAAGAATGTGTGTGATTTTAGTTTGCACAATTGTGCCATGAAACTGACATCATTGATCTATATTATCACTTGAAGTCCTCTTGGATTGGAATCGCCCATATTTTTGGATATTTCTTATGGAATTTTTAGATATTATTCTTGTAGAGTCAAAATGAATTCATTTTTTCATATCACTTTTCTTTCTCCAACTTTTCAGTCCAAGTGATCCCACAAATTCTTAATGGGATTTATATCTGGCGATTGAGGGTGAGTTTCCATCCATTTTGGGGTATTGTACAAAAGCTTCATCTTGGTGTTCGGCGCCATGTGGTTCTGGTCATTGTCTTCAGTAAATATAAAATGTTCAACTATTCACATTTTTCTGATACTGGGTGGAACATGGGCTTCCAAAGACTCGATATATTTTTTATGGTACACTATTCCGCATGAGTGTGGCTGGCGAAAAACACCCAGGTTCTATGGTGGGAATCGAACCCACGACCTCTGGACTGAGAGGCTAGCATCGCTACCACTCAGCCACAGGGGCACCCTGTGTTATGTTCGTTCACTCTTGTTTCTAAGCTCCCCTTTGTAGTTTCTATATACACAAGATCACAGCTGACGTTATCATTACAAGGAATTTCATATACAACGTTGTTTTGTTGCAATTTTTCTATATGTGTTTTTGTTTTTGTAAAAATTGTATTTAATGTTTTATTTGGTTTATATGCCAAACATATGTTATTTTTATCAATTGTTGTTTTTATTATCGGTAAAGCCGGGTATATAACTATTTTATACTGCAATACCTTTGGTGCTCTGTGCTAGGGTTGCTATTTTCGCGGTTTTGTGTAGGCGTGTATTAATTTCGTGGGAAAACCGTCGTTTTTTAAAATGTTAAAATTTTTTTCTATGTTGTGCGTGTGAAATTGACTGTCACTGATGTCTAGTACCCTATGAACAAAATTTTTGGCGGTGTTAATTATCTGCGTTTTTGGCTGTGTTGCGTTTAAATTTATTATTATGCCCGATGATATATCCTTTGCATACTAATCAAACGTTATTTTCTCTGTATTCCTGTATAATTTAGTATCGAAATATACAATTTCTTTGTTCCTTTCCACTTCGATGGTGAATTTTAATTTTGGATGATATCCATTAAATGCTTTTAGAATGTGGTCCTTGTCGTCGATTTTTATGATAGCTAAAAAGTCATCAACATATTTTGCTATGTATTTTATGTGAATATTTTTATTTTTAAGTTCAGCTATTGCTACGTCTAGTAAGCTATCTAGCACAATGTCTGGGATTGTTGGGGAGAGAGGGTTACCCATTGACATACCGAAGATTTGATTATATATTATGTCTTTGTACATAAAATAGTTGCTGTCATCCAAACAAAATTTTAAAATATCCAGAAATTTGGAACGCGGAATCGTGTTGCTTGTTTTTACTTGGTCCCATTTGTTCATTATATTATTTATAGCAGTGTTTATTGGTATATTAGTGAAGAGGGAAACTACGTCCAAGGATATTAAAATATCTTTTTCATCTAAGTTTATACTTTGCAGTTGATTTTTCACTTCGAAAGAGTTTTTGATGTTGTATTTGTCTGATATTATGTTTTTCAGAATTTTTCCTATATATTTACTAAGTTGGTAACATGGGACTTGTACTGATGACACTATAGGTCTCAATGGCATTTGAGCTTTATGAATTGTTGGGAGTCCATAAATTCTCGGCACAGTGCCGGCAGAGCACATGAGTATTCGTTTTCTATAATCATCTATATATTGTCGTTTGTGTAGATCTGCAATTATTTTGTTATTTGTTTTAATTAGCTAAATTATATGAAAACGAGTTTGTTTTCTGTTGATGGCTATTCAAGAAGAAAATATGGTCATTATGATTTAACTAATTTAAAAGTACATTTAAATTCAGTCTCATATTCGTACTTCTTAACATAAAAATTAAAAGTACATAAATGTTATCCAATTCTATATTATATGTATCTAAAATTCCAAGAAAGCTGTTATATGAAAGAATCTCCAGCGCTTCTAACTACATCAGAGTTTAAGAAAAAAGGTCCTTTTATTCAATTGAATAAAATCTTAATTTGAAACAGTAAGCAAAAACATCAGCTTACTACATTCGTATTCATGATCACATAATAGAACATATAACCACTAAAGGACAAATTCTAAAAGTCTTATAAATTGAGTAATATGGAAAATAACATAATTTTTATAAACGCGTAAGGTTTTAAAAGTAATTCAAATAATCTCATCGCAAACAAATAAAAAAAGCAGCGATTGTTTTCAACAATTATGAAAATAATAATTACAATATCAAACTCCCTTTTGATTTTAAATGTTTATCAATAAAAAAAAGAAGTAAGTTAACTAACAACAAAAAACTATCAGTACCTAAGCTGGAGTGCCGGATCAGTTTAGTTTAAAAATGTTTATACATTTTTAAAAAGCAAAGCAAGCTTTCCAAAATAAATGTAGAAGGCTATAGTTAGAAAAAATTGTATACCCTAAAAATGTCAAACGTTGACTAACTAACGTTGCATCAACTTTAAAAAAATGTAAATTAAGTATAAGAACTATTTCTATTATAGTTACTATTACTATAGAGTATGTACATATCTTCACGAATTCAGTTTTACTTAAAACAGAAAATCCTCACAAACTTTTAAGTAAACGCAGATAAAAATTAAAATGTTTTTAATTTCAACAACAACAGACATCACATGTCAAAAAATAAAATAAAAAATGTATTCAAAGATTGAGTTAAACACTTATTTGTATGTCCATATACATGTACATACATACATACATAAAATCATTTTGTAGATATGTATGTATACATATCAAATTTCTTATCAATGCTAAGTATTTATTAGATCTACATCATGAAAATATATGAAGCGTCGTTTAGTTAAAGCACAATGCAAATATAAACAATCCATACACTCAGGGAAAATCTGCAGCTTAAAAATAAGAATTCGTCACATTAATTCAATAATTTTTAATATAATAGAAAATGTATATTGAGATATCTACAAACTAATGAGTTTAATAAATGAATACTGTAAATTAATATTTTGTCCATATTGAAATAAGAAATTTTAATATGACTAAACCTTCGTTAATGTTTCTTATTAATTCAGCATGGTTTTACTGATTTTAAGTTGGTTTTTTTCTGTGTGTAGAAAACTCTTTCAGTCAAAGAAGACGGATGTATTTAAATAAACAAAATCTGTAATATAAACAAATTTCACACAGACAGACTTTAACGCGAGACAAATTTAAGCATGAGAAAATATAAAGCAATCGTAAGTATAAAAGCATACTAGGATTAGGGAAGTCCAGATATATGATAGTATTTAATAGTACCATATGTCGATATTGAAAACAATTTATTTCTACCTACATATAAATACCAGCGCAAATACACACACATAGTAGAATTCATATAAGAAATATCTAAGAAAATTTCAACAACACCCCACCTTTTACAAATCATGACCAGCCTTAAATTCTCCCCAGATATACATACACAAATTCTCATGATCATACATAGGTACATATACAATATACAAGATTAATCTCAACAACACAACACTCTCACCTACCCGAAATTACAGATAGTCTTAAACTTCTACAGACATCTATACACATAGATTCTCACGGCTACATATTACAAGAACACCTCGCCCCTAATAAATCACAATCATCTTAAATTCTTACAGAAATACATACAAACACATAGCCAATTTACCTCAGCAACATCCTCACCCACCTCAAATCACGATCAGCCTTAAACTACTATAGACAGACACATCCACAAATCTCCATGGCTACATATTACGTCAACAACCCTGCCCACCTAAATCATGGCCAGCCTTAAACTCCTACAGACATACAAACACACAGATTCCCCGGTTGCATATTACTAGAACACCTCACCAATCATAAATCACAATCAGCCTTAAGCTCCTACAGAAATACATACATTGAAATTCCTACAAACATAAACACACACACACACACACACACACACATACTCACATATATACACGCAATCGATCTACCTCAACTACACCCCGCCCCCTGCCAATCAAACCTTCACCTAAATTTTCACAGACAGACACACATCCACAAATTCCTATGGTTACATATTACGGCAACAACGCCACCCACTCAAATCACGGTCAGCCTTAAATTCCCACAGTCTAGCAACACCTACATTAGCATTAGAAAAAATAACTTTCACGTTTTCCCGTCGTCATTAGGAAAAATCATTTTCCCGCCGGCATTTGAAAAAACAATATTCATGTATTGCCCGGCATTAGGAAAAATTATCATGCATTGCCGTAGGCATTAGGAAAAATTAATAATCACTATTTCACCATTGGTATTAGGAAAAATAATTTTCATGATTTTCCTCGTCTATATATACACACATAAAAACTGCCAAACTATGAACCGCCTTAATACATTCACACAAAATATTCCACACACAAATTTCCACGGTCAAGCAGACAGACATACACTTAATGTAAACAAAAACTTCTAATGTAAACAAAAAACATCAAAGCGCCGCCGAAAACACGAATTTCCAAGAATTTAACAATTTTCAAATTTTAATTACCCAAATTTAACAATTTCAGCAACAATTTCAGCCTACAATTTAACAATTTCAGCCACAATTTAACAATTTTAATCGGCGCCAGAACCGGCAATCTCCTACTACTGATAACGAATAAAATTGGTTTTTCAAATAAAAAAAAAACTATTAAGAAAATTAAAAACACGATTCCAGGGTTGGAAAACTTTTACTTTTTTTGTACATAAGCAACTTACTAAAACAAATTTTTCCTTTTTTTCTATAAATTAAACATTTGTTAAATTCGTAAAAGAAAGAGATTTGTGTAATAAATAAGAAAATTAAAAAGGATGAGTTCACGGTTGGGACATTTACACTTTTTTGATATATAAAAGTAACTAAGTCTAATTAATTTTTATCTTTTCCTTTATAAATTATATATATTTAACGTTTTGGAAAGAAAAGTTTGGTATAGAAAATTATAAAAATAAAAACCACAGCTCCAGAGCTGGAAACTATGTTTTTTTCTGGACATTAAAGTAACTAAATAAAACATTTTTTTTTTTGAATTTCCTTTTTTTCACTTAACACACTTTCTATATTTTTTTAAGAACTACTAGATTGGTATAAGTAATCAGAAAAATCTAAAATTATGATTCTAGGGTTTGAAAATTATTATTTTTTCTTTGTACATAAAAGTAACTATGTGCTTATGTATGTATCTCTATACTACATAAACGCACTTTGGTAAAGGGCATATAAGATTCGGCACAGCCGAATATAGCACTCTTACTTGTTTTAAAATAAATTTGTGTATATTGATAAAAAAAAGATTGTAACAAATATTAAGAAACGTGAGTATGTGCAAATTATTTCGACAATAGCAGCAACATAACGTTGAAGCGGTATTCTTCTATAAAAACAAACAAAAAAATCGTACCTACATGTCGTTACGAATTCGTACCGACTTATCGTAATGAATGCGTACCGACATATCGGTACGAAGTCGTGTCAACCATTTCATACAAAAATTGTTACGATTTCGGTAGTATTTCGGTGCCGAAATCGGAAGATTTTGTCGACCAATCGTTACGAATTCGGAGCATTTTGTTTGATGGGTACATACAGCATTGTAAGTAGGTATGTATGTATGTATGTATGTTTCTTAGATACCCTGTAGGAAGTATCAATTGAGAAACACTACTGATTCAACAGTGCCTTTGTCAACAATACTACTGGCGAATTGTACCGCAGAAAATGGTTTTTGCTTTAGGCTCGTCCATATACTACGTAACGTTGCAGGGGCGAGAGGTGGGGTTCGAGTTTTGTTATGATTTGTTATGGTGGGGATGGGGGAAGTCTTTGAAAATGTTACATAGCAGAAACATTTTAGAAATTTGTATGTTTTCTCGTATAATATGCTTTCCTCATTTATTTATCATTTATTTAACTGATCATACGTCTTACCTTCACATTTATTTTACATATGTATACATACATACATGTGCGGAATGTCAATTTTTTATATACGAGAATTCGAATTCGAATATTTAAAATGATATCCGCGAATACGAATATTTAAAACTATATTAAATTAACTTTGCTTTATTTTAATTTACATTGTAAATTTTACAAAAACACGAGCATACATATCGAGAGCCTATATTCAAAATACGTCAACTCAAAAAAGCTAACTTTTCAGTTGAGCGAAAAAACTAGTTAATTCGCTCAATATTGTAAAAATAAATGATGTGCCTTCCATAATATGGTTTAAATATGCTTACTGATTTATAGGTCTGCAAAAAATATTTTATTTTGCACTGGTTTGCGTATTTTTATGAGATATCATATTTTAGTCGATTAAAAACAAATATTTTTTTAGAGTTAGCATAGTTTGTCGGAAAAAATATGTTTTTTTTTGGAATATATTTATTTTTTAATCAATTTGTGAAATCTTTTACTCAATACTAAATATAAGAATTGAAAAGCTACAAGAAAAAACTAAAAATACCTTAAAAAATAACATAAGCCTGACTGAAAGCCTCTTCAATCTCGAGGTGGTCAGCTTTAGCACTTTCTAACTCACTCTCTAGTGCAACATGGTCACTACAAATTATCGATTTTGAAAGCTTATGTCATTGACTATAATCGGTCCATAGATAATGTTTCTATTTGATTAACTGTTTAAAAGTTATACATACATTATCATTTTTTTATCGGAACCCCTCTGTACTATTATGACCATATCACAAAAACTAGCCATAGGATATCAAAATCCCTAAGCTATGTACAGACGATTGTCAGATCTTACAATATTGTCAGATCTGGCAATGTACTGGCAATCGAAAATTGCCAGCACAATATTCCTTGTCAGTTCACACGGTTGTCAGAAAATCTTACAATTTATTGCCAGACGGTTGTATGACAATAAAATCATCTGACAAAATCGTCAGTAGAAAAATTGTCAGTTCACACGGTTGTCATATGCACAAATTGTTAGATCTGTTGTTATGCGATGCCAGACTTAAAATCATTTGTTAGAAATTGTTAAATATTTATCGTTTGTGTTTGTGTTAAATGTTATTTAAAGTATAAATTATTATGGACCATAAAGAAGCAATTGCAATGATTTTTTCTGCATATATTTTATTATCAATTTTTTCTTTAAAATCAAGCGTGGGCAGTGTTGCCCATAGAAAGAATTCTCTTACAATGACGCCATTGTCAGATGCATAAACTTCGCACATCTGACAATATTAAAATGTATGACAAATATCTGGCAATAATTTTACAATGTGTTCACATGATTGTAAGATGTCTGACAATTTTTTGTCAGCTGCTAGTCTTGCAATGGACTGACAATGCTTTTTCTGGCAACGACGTCTGACAAAAATTGTCAGTTCACACGGTTGTAAAAAATTTTGAGCACATTTTGCTGGCAATATTGTAAGATCTGACAACCGGCTGTACATAGCTTTACCAAAATCATCAAGGCATATTCAATAAGATACGTGGTATATTTATAATAAATTACTATTTTCTTAAAAATATTGGAAATTTACATGGGAGTTAGCATTTATTTTCACCAAAAAAAAAAATTATACTTTGAGATAGCAGAATAAGAAAAATTAATATAAAACGGGGTAAAAATCATTTTTTTAATCGAAATTTATAATACAGATAAATATTGCATAGGGGAGCTATTTGCCATCGGAAACTCATTTTGACCAAATTTGAATTGACGTGTTTTGAATATAGGCTCTCGATATATACATAGATATGTACATATGTATATGTAAGAACCTATTTTTAACCAAAAAAACATGAAAATTATATTATAAATATATTTTTTCGTGAGCGAGCGTGATCGTGATAAGTTGTAAACCACTCGTGCGTGATTAAAAATATTTTATTCGTAAGCGTGCGTGATCGTGAAAATGTTCAAAATCATTCGTGCGTGAGTAAAATATTTTTCTGCGTGAGCGTGCGAATTATGAGTCCGAGGGTTGTTTGTATTAAAAAAAATATTTTTATTTTATTTTATTTTATTTTATTTTATTTTATTTTATTTTATTTTATTAATCATTAACTAAATGCAATACAATTCGAAGTGACTGTTTTCTTAAGTTTACTTACAATATAAATAATTTAATTTTTCTTATTTAGCTGACGTTTGGGGAAAATGTTCATTTAGCAATTTTGTATAAAATTATTTGCGAAATAAAAAGGTCGGCAGTTTATTGAATTGGTAAATAGAACGTTTTATTATTGTTGCTGATTTATAAAAAGTAAGTGTGTTGAAATACTGAAATTATTGTTGTTGCTGATTAATGAAAATTGAGTTTATTGAACTAGTGAAATTATTATTGTTGCCAATTAATGGGTAAGGAATATGTTGGACTATTAGAATGGGTGGTTGACTTAACTCCTCCCTCGTTTGACTGAAAACTCTCCTGAGTTTTTATAATTAGTGTAGTTTTGTGATTTTTTAATTTTTTATATATGTAGAATATAGCTATTGCACTCAAGGACAATAAACTGAATGTCAAAGTTAGGCCATTAAAAGCGTAGTTAATATTTTTATGAAATCTAATTTCTTCAATTTTCTTAATATTCTCGATTTGATTTGAAACTATTTCGTCAAACGTCAGCTGAGTTGTAATATTATTTAGAATAAGGTTATTGTTAATCAAAAAATGTTGTTCAAACTTATCATCATAATTACAATAAAGGTCTCCATTTATTTCTAATTTACAATCATTAAATGTTATCATTTGATTTCCTTTTAAATAAAACTGTCTATTATTACAAGTACTATTAACAATGGAATTTACGTGGTTTTTTATAATTATTAAGCCTGGTTTTATTTCTATAGTTTCCATTTGAGTGTTTTTTCTTCTTAAACAACTGTTTGTAAAAATACATAGTTTAGATTTTTTTAAATTGCTTCTTTTTGCTTCGTTATTAAAATCGTACATTGTATTGTTTATCTTTAAAATTTCTCTATTTTCGAAGATAAGTTCTTCTTGGTTTTCATTAGGTATGGATACAAAAAATGATCGTTTTACTCTTCTTAAATCTTTGGGTATTTGAATTGCAAATATTATTTTATTTTCTTTATAGTGGGCTGCACTTACTTTGGTATTTTGTATCTTATAAAGATCAATATTGTAACGAATTATTTCTTCACTTGTTAATACATTATTGTTCATAGTGTTTGTTTTTGCAGCTAGAAGATTATTTTGTATATGTTCAACATTATCTAGCAGAATTTTAATTTTCAATAATATATCCAGATATAAGAGCTTATTTTCTAATATTTCATCGTTCTTAGATATTTGGTTTAATTTTGAAGTAATCTGTGTCCTATCGTTTTCTATTGCATCTTTTAGCTTCGAAATTGTGCTGTTAAATACGTGATTTATTTCAATGCTTTTGTTTATGTCGTCTATTATTGCATGATTGTTGTCGTCAATAGTCTGTAAATGTCGTTCAATTTCTGTCCTGTCAAAGTCATCCATTGTGCCGTATAGCCATTTCATACCTGTTCCTACAAAGTTAATTAGTCCTCTCGGATGTCTAGTGGGGGTGATGGTTTGAAGTTTTGATTTTGTCTTTTCTAGTTCTACTTTCAAAAAGTGTTTGTCGTTGAGATTTGGTATTAGTTTTATGTTTTCTTCGAGTCCTTCTATAACATGCTGTATTTCTTTAGGGTCAATTATGTGTAAGATAGTGCTGTAGCTGTACGTTATGTCTACGTCTTCTAATGCGATTTCAGCGAAACCGTTGGTGCTATTGATGTTTTCGACAATCAAGGTGGCATTGCTCACAGTAAAAAGCGTCATCATTATTGTCATTAGGAGCATTGTATGTACCTAAAAATTTAGTAATTCTTTTTATGTTTGTTGGGTGAATATTTTCTAGTTTCATATTTTTGTATCTAGGTTCGTGTTTATGTCTAAGAGCTTTATAATTTTTTGCGTACCCTTCCTGATTTGTATTTTCGTATTCTTCTCTGTTTATGTTTAACTTTGTGATATGTCTTTCTTTGGTATTTCGCAGTAAGTTATAAATATTATTTTTTTTAACTTTCCCATTTCCTATGTCTATTGGTCTTTCTTTTGTTACAGAATGAACAGATTTGTTGTACCATTCAGTACATTTATATACCTTTTCTTGAACTGATAATCCTGAATTTTCGATTTCTAACGTTCTAAATCTTTCTCCTAGGGTATTGTGAAATCTTTCGATATCTGCATTTCCCGTATGGGAATTTGGTTTTGTAAAGTGGATTTCTATTTCTTCTTGCCTAAGAAAGTCTTTTACATTTGTTGAGTTGAACTCATTGTCAGCAACTATACGTTTTGGTTTAGGGTTGAGAGAGAAATACAAACGAAGCTTTTCTATAAGTGTTATACTGTTTCTGTCTTCTAGATAAATAGTGGTGGCTTGTTTCGAAAATTTGTCTATGATAGTTAGAAAACTATGTTTCTTAATTACATAAGTGTCCATGTGAATAATTTCATTCGTGTCTGTGGGAGTTTCTGTTATGAAGTATTTTGGTTTGTATGGTTTTCTGTCATATTTACTTCTACAACAGATATCGCAGTTGTTTATATATTTTTGAATAAGAGATTTAAGGTTTTTGAAATATATGGTGTTTTTTAATCCTTGATAATTTTCGTTTATTCCAGCATGACCAGTTTCTTGTTTATGGTATTTTTGAATATATCTGAGGGCTTCTTCTTCATTTCTCATGTCTTTGGCATGATATGAGCATCTATAGAACTTTACACTTGTGTTAAATAACTCTATTAGTTTTTGTTGTACTAAATTGTAATCAGAATCCGAAATGCCTGAGTATATTCCTACTTTGCCTGTTTTTATAAATCTCCTAAAGATGTCTGACATGAATCCGCTTCTAATATCATCTAAGCTTACAAAAATTTTTCGTTTGTTCTCTATTATTTTAATTTCTTCTGTTTTACTTTCTGTTAAAATTATTTGGGTGTAGAAACGGTTAACAACGGAATTTAATATAGGAAAGTGATCATTTAATTCGTTTTCCTGGGAATGAACGGTAGCGGCTGTACTCAAGTTGTCTATGTTAATGTCTCCAGATTGCTCATTTATTGCACAAATTTCGCCTGTATCTGCATTGATTCTGCTGAGGAAATCAGCCAGAGTATTTTCTTTACCTTTAATATACCCAATGTTGATATCGTATTCGCCAAGTTTAAGTAACCAACGTTGAAGTCTTGGGTTTATGTCTTTTCCTTTATGTTTGGTTTGCAACCATTTCAATGGCTGGTGATCTGTCATAAGGTCAAAGTTCCTTCCATATACGTATGGTCTAAAGTAGTTCACGCCCCAAACAATAGCCAACAGCTCCTTTTCTGTTGTGGAGTATTTTCTTTCGTGTTCGTTTAGAGTTCTACTTGCGTAACTGATGGGGTGGTTATCCTGTGTTAGTACTGCTCCTATTGCGAATTCGCTGGCATCTGTTGCTAGTTTAAACTTTCTTTTAAAATCCGGGTATTTTAGAATGGGTGTGTCGATTAGCAATCTCTTGAGTTTATAAAATGCATCCGTGTATTGAGGATCATTTGTATTTATTTTAGTGTCCTTTTTTAAATATTTTGTTAAACCATGTGCAATTTTTGCATAATCTTTTATAAACTTCCTGTAATATCCGGTTACGCCTAAGAATGATTTGATTTGTTTCTGAGTTACGGGAAGTTTCAGGCTTTGAATAGTTTCGATTTTGTTTGGGTTAGGTTTGATTCCTTCAGTAGTAAGGATATGTCCTAGGTATTCGGTAGATTTCGCAAAGAACCTGCACTTATCAACTTGAATCTTAAGATTATGTTTTCTAAGAGCATTGAAAATCTTCTGTATGCTATCCTTATGTTCTTGTATTGTACTGCTAAAAATCAAAATATCATCGAGATATACTACACATATTTTGTTGATGTATTCTCTTAGCACCGAATTGATTAACCTTTGAAAAGTAGCAGGAGCATTTTTTAGTCCAAAAGGCATACGAAGGAATTCGTAGTGGCCAAGTGGAGTAGAAAATGCCGTTTTCTTTCTATCTTCCTCTTTAATGAGGATCTGGTGGAAGCCTTTGGCTAGATCGAGTGTAGTGAAGTACTGTGCTCGACCTAATTTTTCTAGTATGGTGTCGATATGTGGAATTGGGAATTTGTCGCTAATAGTAATTTCATTCAAGGCTCTGTAATCTATCACAATTCTCCACTTTTTTTTATCTGAATTGTCCGACTTCTTGGGTACAATCCATAAGGGAGAGTTATATGGAGATACGCTTTCTCTTATTATTCCTTGTTCTAACATTTCTCGCATTTGCTTATTGATTTCTGCTTCATGAATTTGGGGATATCTGTATATTTTTGAATATACAGGTTTATTGCTAGTTGTTGCTATCTCATGTTGTACTTCATGAGTGTGAGTAAGTGAATTACCCTCTTGAAAAAATAGGTCAGAATTCTTAGAAATAAGTTCTGTTAAGAAATTCTCTTCTTCTTTATTCATGTCCTCATGTATTAATTTATTCAAAATGTTGTCTGATTGCGCCTCTAAAGTTTGTATTTCTTCTGAACTGTATGGGCAAGAGCCTATAAACTTGATTTAATTACCGTTTATCTGTAAAGAGTCTTCTTCGAGATTTATAATTGCTGAAAAGGCTTTTAATATATTTTGCCCTATTAAACCATCGAAATTTTTACCATTGAAGTTGGTTAGTTTCCAACACATAAGATTGTCTTCTTTAAATTCTTTGGGAAGAGGTGTGATAATTTCTTCGTCAATACAAAAGTTTCCATTTATTGTATAAAGAGATACTGGTTTATCTAATTTTGTTCTTTTAAATTCAGGTAATAATGTCTTGTTAAGCAATGAAGTTGTGGATCCTGTATCGAGTAAACATTTGAGGGTTGTGTTACCTATCCTTAGTTCAACTATCGGTAAACGAATTTTTGGGCTTGATACTGAAAATTTGTTTCTCCTGTATTATTGCTTTCAATATGGTCTTCTTCCATTGGAGTAGGTCTGTTATTGCCTAGGGTTCGATTTAAATATTGGCTACGCCTAGATTGTTGAGTGTTATTTGTGTTAAAAAAATTGTTATGAGAAAGAGTGGAATTATTAGTTTGTCGAGCTTGAGGAGGGCTATTATTGTATGAGTTTTGGAAAGTCGGTTTCTGTTGGTATGTCATGTTCTGTCCGTTTTGGTTGTAGTTTCTATGTTGTTGGTATTGTTGACGTGTATATGAATATTGTTGAAATCTATTGTCATATTGTCTCAGTATTCCAGTCTCTTCCAAGACGTAATAAGCTTCTCTAAGTGTGGATATATTTCTACTATAAACTATGCTAGATAAATTTGGGTGGATACCATTCAAAAATGTTTTAAGTATAATTGATTCGTTAGTAAGAGGAGAAAACTCTAGGGGTTTATTAATATCAAATTCATATTTAGTGTTTAATTTATCTAGTATATTTCTAAGGTTCTTAAAATAGTCGCTTACATTATTATTCTTCATGTTTATCGCCTGGTGATAGAGATAGTGGTACCCTTCTTTAATGCCGAAATTCTTGACTAGTTCTTCCTTAATTCGGGTCCATGTTGCTTCTGGTCCTAAAGCTCTCACTACCTGTAGAGCTGGTCCTTGAATTTTATTCTTCACATACCTTTCGAAAACAAACCGCTGTAAGATGGAATTCTCCTGGAACAGCGGCAAAATTATTTCCACTTCCCTGATGAAAGATGATAGGTCATAATCTCTTGTACCGTGAAACTCCTTGATACGGGATGCTTCTTTTACAAGATCCGACCCGGATAGTACGGCAGGTTGGATGTTATGATTGTTATCTTCTGTGGACATTTCTTATTATCAGATATAACTCGTGGTTTACTATAACACTTTTAGTAGTATATTGTTTTTAAACACAATTTTAGATTGTAATTTATTTTTATTTTATTTTGCGATTTAATTTCACTATAGCTCTTTAATGCTATATTGTCTTTGGACTTTGGAAAAATTTTCGCACAGTTTTTGGTAGTCTTTAGACTTTACTTTTCACTTTTTCACAAGGATATATATTTTATAATTAACGGTTTTAATGTTGTCCTTCAGGATATTCACTATTTTCCGTTATTAGGTTCCTTTACATCGACTGCGCCAATTATGAGTCCGAGGGTTGTTTGTATTAAAAAAAATATTTTTATTTTATTTTATTTTATTTTATTTTATTTTATTTTATTTTATTTTATTAATCATTAACTAAATGCAATACAATTCGAAGTGACTGTTTTCTTAAGTTTACTTACAATATAAATAATTTAATTTTTCTTATTTAGCTGACGTTTGGGGAAAATGTTCATTTAGCAATTTTGTATAAAATTATTTGCGAAATAAAAAGGTCGGCAGTTTATTGAATTGGTAAATAGAACGTTTTATTATTGTTGCTGATTTATAAAAAGTAAGTGTGTTGAAATACTGAAATTATTGTTGTTGCTGATTAATGAAAATTGAGTTTATTGAACTAGTGAAATTATTATTGTTGCCAATTAATGGGTAAGGAATATGTTGGACTATTAGAATGGGTGGTTGACTTAACTTGCGTGTCGTGAGTCAGAAAAGACTCACGTGCACATCTCTAAAAAATACATTGAAATTGATTATTGAGGGGTTTAGCTGGATCCTATGCGCATTTCACTGTTGCTAATGCAGATTATTAGTTCGTTTAAAAAAATTTTAAACTTATATTTTAACAATTCCCATAAAAAATCACCACTTAAAATTATTTGTTCTTATTTTTGAACCGTGTTATTTTAAAATCGTGTAAAAAAGGCTGTGTAAAAAAATTGTTGAGTGTATACGTAAACCATTTTGTTATTGGAGGCTTGTTCAGTTTAGGTATGTACAGTCACTCCATAAAGTGAGTGCTCATCTATGCCTTAAATTTTTCAAATCAATATTTTAAACAATAAATAAAATATAATTTTTTAACTTAACTCAGTTTTAGTAGTGCAAAAAGTGAGTGGTCACTTCATAATAATGTTTTTGATGAATCTCTTGAACTGTAATCTTGTAATTAGCATGTGATTTCTTGATCTATATCAGTTGTGTCAAAAATAAAACTATAGTTGTATGTGTGAGAAAAGTTGTCTTATTCGTCTCTAAAGTACATCGAAAAAAATAAATATTTGTAACAAATGCAGTTTCGTGAAGCAGCTAAAAATATATCAAAAGGAGTGTATATGATAGAAAATTAAAAAATAAGGAATAAAAATTAAATAAAAAAGTTGCGGGCGACCCATATTTTCCGAGTTACGGGGCTGTGAACTTTTCATAGGACTCTGTGAAGAATTTCCAAAAATAAATTTTTAAATAGCTTATCTAACAGAAACTTGAAAAGTAAGAAGAAAAAATTAAACAAAAAAATTGGCTGTGACCCATATTTCCCAAGTTATTGGTCTTTTAAGTTTTGATATTAAATGAAGTTTAGTGAAGCTGTTCGAAAAAAATCAAAATTTTTTTTTAATATATATTTATTTCTATCCTTAAAAGTTTTGTAACATAAAATACATTGAATGTCGCGAAAAGCATTATTGGTCATAGCATATTTTTCGCATACCACTTGTTTTCTTTTACTGTATCGATAAAGAATTTAATACATCCGCTGCGCATGTGTTATCGTCGCTGTTTCATTGACGACTAAATGGAAGAGAATAAGAATGTGTGTGATTTTAGTTTGCACAATTGTGCCATGAAACTGACATCATTGATCTATATTATCACTTGAAGTCCTCTTGGAATGGAATCGCCCATATTTTTGGATATTTCTTATGGAATTTTTAGATATTATTCTTGTAGAGTCAAAATGAATTCATTTTTTCATATCGCTTTTCTTTCTCCAACTTTTCAGTCCAAGTGATCCCACAAATTCTTAATGGGATTTATATCTGGCGATTGAGGGTGAGTTTCCATCCATTTTGGGGTATTGTACACAAGCCTCATCTTGGTGTTCGGCGCCATGCGGTTCTGGTCATTGTCTTCAGTAAATATAAAATGTTCAACTATTCACATTTTTCTGATACTGGGTGGAACATGGGCTTCCAAAGACTCGATATATTTTTTATGGTACACTATTCCGCATGAGTGTGGCTGGCGAAAAACACCCCGGTTCTATGGTGGGAATCGAACCCACGACCTCTGGACTGAGAGGCTAGCATCGCTACCACTCAGCCACAGGGGCACCCTGTGTTATGTTCGTTCACTCTTGTTTCTAAGCTCCCCTTTGTAGTTCCTATATACACAAGATCACAGCTGACGTTATCATTACAAGGAATTTCATATACAACGTTGTTTTGTTGCAATTTTTCTATATGTGTTTTTGTTTTTGTAAAAATTGTATTTAATGTTTTATTTGGTTTATATGCCAAACATATGTTATTTTTATCAATTGTTGTTTTTATTATCGGTAAAGCCGGGTATATAACTATTTTATACTGCAATACCTTTGGTGCTCTGTGCTAGGGTTGCTATTTTCGCGGTTTTGTGTAGGCGTGTATTAATTTCGTGGGAAAACCGTCGTTTTTTAAAATGTTAAAATTTTTTTTTATGTTGTGCGTGTGAAATTGACTGTCACTGATGTCTAGTACCCTATGAACAAAATTTTTGGCGGTGTTAATTATCTGCGTTTTTGGCTGTGTTGCGTTGAAATTTATTATTCTGCCCGATGATATATCATTTGCATACTAATCAAACGTTATTTTCTCTGTATTCCTGTATAATTTAGTATCGAAATATACAATTTCTTTGTTCCTTTCCACTTCGATGGTGAATTTTAATTTTGGATGATATCCATAAATGTTTTTAGAATGTGGTCCTTGTCGTCGATTTTTATGATAGCTAAAAAGTCATCAACATATTTTGCTATGTATTTTATGTGAATATTTTTATTTTTAAGTTCAGCTATTGCTACGTCTAGTAAGCTATCTAGCACAATGTCTGGGATTGTTGGGGAGAGAGGGTTACCCATTGACATACCGAAGATTTGATTATATATTATGTCTTTGTACATAAAATAGTTGCTGTCATCCAAACAAAATTTTAAAATATCCAGAAATTTGAAACGCGAAATCGTGGTGCTTGTTTTTACTTGGTCCCATTTGTTCATTATATTATTTATAGCAGTGTTTATTGGTATATTAGTGAAGAGGGAAACTACGTCCAAGGATATTAAAATATCTTTTTCATCTAAGTTTATACTTTGCAGTTGATTTTTCACTTCGAAAGAGTTTTTGATGTTGTATTTGTCTGATATTATGTTTTTCAGAATTTTTCCTATATATTTACTAAGTTGGTAACATGGGACTTGTACTGATGACACTATAGGTCTCAATGGGATTTGAGCTTTATGAATTGTTGGGAGTCCATAAATTCTCGGCACAGTGCCGGCAGAGCACATGAGTATTCGTTTTCTATAATCATCTATATATTGTCGTTTGTGTAGATCTGCAATTATTTTGTTATTTGTTTTAATTAGCTTTCGTGTGGGGTCTGTCCTCATGACTCTGTAAATCTTTTTGTCTCGTAAAAGTTCATCCATTATGGAATTATATTCTTCTTTGTATATTGCAACTGTTTTGTTTCCCTTATGAGCTTGTGTAATAATTATATTGTCATGTCTTCTCAAGAACTTTTTAGTTTTTTCAAAAATTGCCAAAATTAATTTTTCCCTAGGGCTGTTTTTAACGTCTCTTGATTTCTTGCCATTTACGACGTTAACGTCGTAACGTTTGCTCGATTAAAGTTGGTCTTATATCATCTGTTTCGCTTCTGGTTTCTGAGCTCCGGAGTTGTTATGACTTGGCTTCCTGCGAGTTATCTTCTATGCTTCCGTGTTCAATCTTAACCTTACTCCTGGGGTCTCATATGGTGACTTATGTTTCAGCGCCCTTGAGTGTACCAGCTACCGTCCTACTACTTCCCGTTTCAGTGGAGACGTTGTGTTGGTTTAGTTGTGAGAACAATCGTTGCAATACTATCGAGATTTCCCTTTATTGCTTGGCGGCAATGTTTATAACTATTTGCTTATCGGGGCTATACTTTATTGTTTCGCGACTGGGCAATCGCTAAAAATGTTTATATACATATACTTATCTAGGTTCTACTGTATTGTTTCGCGACTAGGCCATCGCTTACAATGTTTATTAATATCTACTTATCCAGGTTCTACTGTATTGTTTCGCCACTAGGCAATCGCTAACAATGTTTATTAATATCTACTTATCCAGGTTCTACTGTATTGTTTCGCGACTAAGCAATCGCTAACAATGTTTATTAATATTTACTTATCTAGGTTCTACTGTATTGTTTCGCGGCTAGGCAATCGCTAACAATGTTTATTAATATTTACTTATCTAGGTTCTACTGTATTGTTTCAAGACAAGGAATCGCTAACAATGTTATTTAATATCTACTTATCAAGGTTCTACTGTACTGTTTCGCGACTAGGCAATCACTAACAATGTTTATTAATATCTACTTATCCAAGTTCTACTGTATTGTTTCGCGACTAGGCAATCGCTAACAATGTTTATTAATATTTTATTTATCCGTGTTCTACTGTATTGTTTCGCGACTAGGCAATCGCTAACAATTTTATTAATATTTTACTTATCCGTGTTCTACTGTATTGTTTCGCGACTAGGCAATCGCTAACAATGTTTATTACTAACTACTTGCTTACCCTGATTAACCCTGATCCACTAATGAATACCATGCGACTGACTTTCTGTTAGCAAAATCTTCGGCCTTTTATACTCTTTTTTCCCTTATGTTATTGTCTTAATATTTACAAAGATTTCTGTATGCTTATGTTTTGTTGTTGCTATTGTCCCTAACTTATTTTAATGTACATGTTTGTATGTATACTTTTATTAGTGACCGTTAATCCCTTTGCTTGTAAATTATTTTGTTGGATGTTTTTGTTGTTGCATGTTTTTTTTCTTTTGTTTATTTCTTTAGTATATTTCGTTGGACTTTAAAGTCATACGGGTGTACACATGTTTTTTGTTAGTGTCTCTTAATACATTTGTTTTATAGATTATTTTGTTGATTATATTTGTTATTTTATGTTTTACTTCTTTACAGGGTGTGACATCAGTTTGTGTGCAAGCGATTCATCACACTTCCACCCTTCTTCGCAAAAAAAATTAAAAAATTTTTTATTTTTTTTTTCATATACGTACATACGCAGTTTTTTCTTTTTTATTTAAAAAAAATTTTTTTTTTCTACCGTTGTTCCCCCGTCCTTAGTTGTTTTTTTTCTTCCCGTCTTACGGATGCCTGTCTAAATTTAGAGACTCTTATCCGATACCGCTTGCCTCCTATTTCTCTTGCTAGGTTTATCCTTTTGCTTCTGTCCTGAAGCACTATTTTTGTTGCCAACTCCCATACCTCAGGTGGTAGGTCTTCGTTTGTCAGGTTTTTAATCGTACCCATCTCTACCAACATAGAATTTTGGATCTCGGGTTGCTGATGTGATTCCACTGTTTTCGGTACTGGCTCTGTCTCCTGTTCTTTTTGTGGAATATTGTCCTTTTCTGCCGAATCTTCACTGAATGACCACTCCGTGCAGATGACAACACATCATCATTGAACCATGCTGCTGTTGCTAGGTCTAGTTCCCTCTGTAGTTCTTCCAAGCAGCTGTTTACGGGTTGGGAACATTGGAGTGGAAATAGGTCATCCTAATTTTTTTGTGTGGTTTCCCCGTCTGTCTCCGATTCTGATATCTCCAGATCCTTTTCTAGGTCTGTTAAGGTGATGCACTTTGTTGACACCTGGCCACCCAGTCTCCCGTGCCCCTGAACATCCTGGACCTTTGTACTTTCTATGCTTATAAACTTGGTCCTGTGTACTTTTTTGTCTAGTTCCTCGTAATTTTTTTGGAGGCGTTGGCATGATTTTAAAAACTTTTGCTGATAATTCATATAAAAATAGTTTATAACCCTTACTTAGTATCTTAATTTTTCATACATTTCTCCCCTTTTACCCCTGACATACACTTGAAGCACAGCAAAAGGTTAATAGACATATAATCAAAAATTACGAGTAACATCAAATGTTTTTAATTCCCCGATATGTGCTGTTCGTCCCTTTCTTCCTTCTGCTGCTATTTTTACTATCACGGGTGAAATAAAACCTTTTACTGTGTATGGGCCATCGTATTTTGGAGCCAATTTTGCAGCAAACCCCTCGACCGCCTTTGATAAATGGTGTTGTTTTATTAGTACTTGATCTCCTCTTTTTGGTTTCCAGTCTCTTCTTCTTAGATTGTAATATGTCTGTTGTTTTTGTGATGCCAATTTCAAATTTCGTCGTACTAATTTAAAAACGTCTTGCAGCATTTGGGAGTGTGTTCCTATTTCCTGATTTTCTGTGCCTGTACCTCTAGTAACTTCGTCATATAGAGCCTTAGGTAGTCTGGGCTCTCTTCCTTGTGTTATGAAACTCGGGATATAACCTGTTGATTCCGAGATACTTGTATTTATTGCAAGCATTATTTCTGGTAGTTTGTCATCCCAAGTTCGTTGATCTTCTCCTGCTAGTTGTGAAATCATTGTCTTGATTGTTCGGTTGGCACGTTCCGTAGGATTTTCCTGTGGAGTGTATGGGGCTGTTAGTTGTTGTTTTATCCCAAGTTCTTTTATGAACTTCCTAAATCCGCGGCTGGTGAACTGCGTCCCATTATCGGTAATTAGAACCTTTGGTATTCCAAATCGACTTATTATACGCTCTCTAAATGCTTTTTGTACCACCTCACTCGTTGCTTTTCGTGCTGGGACCAACTCAACCCACTTAGAAAATTTGTCTATAAATACCAGTAGCATTATGTTTCCGTGTTTTGATCGTGGTAACGGTCCTAAAAAGTCTGAGCAAACTATTGCCCACGGCTCCTCTGCGATCTCCGACAGCATCTTTCCTGCTGGTTTCTGTTGGCTTACTTTGTATCGTTTGCAGGATTCGCAACTTCTTACATATTTGCCCACATCTTTAAACATTCCTGGCCAGTAGTAGCGGTTTGCCATTTTTACAATAGTTTTTTGTACACCCGTGTGTCCTGCGGTAGGGTTATCATGGTTTTCCATCAGTACCCTTTTTCTTAGAGACTTTGGTACACATAACTTCCATGGTATGCACCCGTCAGCCTCGTCCTTACTAGCAATATGGCGACATAACTGGCCATTTTTAATTGTGAAGTCGGGATATTTTTCAGGTTTTTCTTGTATGTTCGATCTAGCCAAGCGCATTCTTGTTTTTCTTCTTCCTTGTTTATGTTGCATAGGATATTACACGTTCTTCTCCTTCAATGTCTTGTGTTAACACTGCCCCTAGTCCAAAATCACTGGCATCTGTTTGTAGCTTAAACTGTTTACTGAAATCTGGGCATGCCAGTACTGGTGCTTCCGTTAAACGTTTCTTTAATTCTTCGAACGCTCTTTGTTGCTCGGGACTCCATTTAAATTTCCTATTTTTCTTGAGTAAATTTGTTATTAGTGCCACTAGAGAGGAAAAATCTGGTACAAATCTACGATACCAGGATGCCATGCCGATAATTCTCCTTACGCCTCTTAAGTTGGTTGGTGGCTGCATTTCTCTTACTGCCGCTACTTTTTCTGTGTCGGTTTGGATTCCTTTTTCTCCGATTACGTGGCACAGATATTTTATTTCTGTTTTAAAAAATGAAAATTTTTCAGGGTTAATTTTTAAATTTGCCAATTTGAGTTTAGGGAGTGTTGTCCTTAAGTTCCTCATGTGTTCCTGTATTGTTCTACCGGTGACGATGATGTCATCGAGGTATGCAAATGCGTAGGGCTCTAGCTCTGGTCCTATAACTTTATCTGGGGCTCTTTGAAACGTAGCTGGTGCAGAATGTAAGCCAAAAGGCATAACTTTCCATTGATATAATCCTCTTCCGGGTACCGTAAATGCAGTGTAATGACTGTTTATATCCAATGGGATTTGCCAGTAACCGTTTTTCAAATCCAACGTGCTAAAATATTTTGCATTCCGTAGTCTTTCCAGTATCGAGTTTATCCTTGGTAGTGGATATGCGTCCGTGACAGATTTTTCGTTTAATTGTCGAAAATCACAACACAATCGCCATTTTCCATTTTTCTTTGGGGCTAAAACGATTGGTGAGCTATAAGGGCTATGTGATGGTTCTATACAATCGTTGACTATCACTTCATCCAAGAGTTCACTTATGATCTTTTGTTTTGCGGGGTTGTTTATTGTGTATCGATGTTTAAAAGGTGTTTCATCCTTCATAACTATTTTATGTTTTAATATGTTTGATGTGCCTGATAATTTTTCGAATTTGGCGAGCTCGTTATCAAGGAACTTATCTATCATATTTACGTCTTCTGTCTGTATATCCACATTTTGTGCATGTTGATTTTCATTTGTAATGTTGTTACCTTCTTCTTTTCTAAATTCAATGGTGGTTCCACAGATATTTAATGTGGCCGATGCTTTGATTAGGAAATCAATACCGAGTATTACTCCGTCCGAGACATTTGGAAGTATAAAAAAATTTTATATTTACTGCATTTCCACCATATTCGACTGTTAAATTTATTGCTTCCCTTATTCTTACTGTTGCACCATCTGCTAAAACAATGTTCATGTGCATTTGCTGAAATTCTTGTTTGCTTGCTACCTCGTTTGCTTTTGTTACACTAGTGAAATTATTGGTGGCCCCCGTATCAATTAATGCATTTATTTCCTTGCCTCCAACCTTTAGTTTGAGCCTTGCATGACTTTGCCGTAGGCCTGTCTGATGTAAGGCTGATGCTGTTGCTAGCTGTGTAAAGGGTCTATTTTTCCGGACCCCGCCCTCCCTTATTGGTGGGGCCCTTGACCATTTCCCGTTTTTCTTCTGCAGCATTCAATGGTCCGAATATCTCTTTGGCCACACTCCCAGCAAAAAATAATTTCGGGGTTTCGGCGACATGTTTTCCGAGGGTTTATTGTTTGGTTTCCTGGAGTTTGTACTGCGCTATGTTGTATAGCTAAGCTATTGCCTTGTACCTGTGTTCTTGCTCGTGGTATTGGTGTTCGAGTGGTATGTGGAACCAATGTAATTTGAATACTTTCGAAATTCTCTGCTAATTCTGTTGTTCTTGTAGTGTACTAAAATCTCGTCTCTTTATATACAGTTTGTAGCTTGGACCAATATTTTGGTATATTCTGTCTAATTTCTTATGTTCTTCATATCCTGCTTGTCTCATGAGATCCTGTAATGTCACCATATATATTTTGAATTTTTCCTCTGGTTGTTGTTTTCTGTCTCGTATTATATCTTCCAGTCTGTCTAAATATCCTGTTGGCAAAAAGTATTTCAAGAAATCTTGTTTGAAATTTTCCCAAGTCTCCCATTTCTTGTTATTGTTACGAAACCATGTTAACGCTAGGTCTTTTAATAATTCTGCCATGGTACGTGGTACAAGGTTTAATTGGAGATCGTAAGCTTCAGCTAATTCTTCTACCCGTTCTATAAATGTCATTGGGTTCTTACTTCCATCATATTTGAATGACCATCGCCGAATTTGGTCAATTGTTTGTTGGTATGTTTTTTCCGTATGCCCCGTGTCTTCCTCTGGGGTGCTTACCACGAGCTGAGGTACCTCCTGTTGTTTTATCTGAACGATTCCTTTGCTTGTGCTAGCACCTTCCGTGTACGGCGACGTAGCTCTGGTGTGTTCTTGCTCCAGTTATTCTAGTCGTTGTACTATTTCCCCTTGTAAATCCATTTTAATGAATTCGGCCAGTCGTTTCCGAAGTACCTCGACTGTTCCTGTAGTCCCCAGTTTATATTCTTCTGTATATTGTATCAGCTCTTCCTTTCGAAGACTGTAAATCCAGTTAAGTTTTACCATCCTGTCTTTTGGTATATATTTTTATCTCAAAAATTAAATTTATTATTTATTTATTTATCTATTTTTTTCTTTATTACGTGATTTTTCCTGCATTTGTTAGGGCGTCACTTGTAACGCGCCTTCCTGCTTCATGTTTTTTTTTTCAACAAAATAAATTATTATTTATTTTATTTTTTTTTGTTACGTATTTTTCTTGTTTTTATCCCGGATTTGCTCGGGTGCTACTTGTAAAGTGTTTTTCTTGTTTTAATCCAGAATTTACTCGGGCGCTACTTGTAACGTCGTTTTCTGCCGGGTATACTCAGCCTGAAATGCCAAGGTCTTTACAAGAAATAACACGTTTTTTTATTCTTAATTATTAATATTCTTTATTTAATAGGTAATAATTTTAGTTCTTTCCTTAAATACAGTTTGCTCGATTAAAGTTAGTTTTATATCATCTGTTTCGCTTCTGGTTTCTGAGCTTCGGAGTTGTTATGACTTGGCTTCCTGCGGGTTATCTTCTATGCTTCCGTGTTCAATCTTAACCTTACTCCTGGTGTCTCATATGGTGACTTATGTTTCAGCACCCTTGAATTGTACCAGCTACCGTCCTACTACTTCCCGTTTCAGTGGAGACGTTGTATTGATTTAGTTGTAAGAACAATCGTTGCAATACTATCGAGATTTCCCTTTATTGCTTGGCGACAATGTTTATAACTATTTGCTTATCGAGGCGTTACTTTATTGTTTCGCGACTGGGCAATCGCTAACAATCTTTATTAAAATCCACTTATCTAGGTTCTACGGCATTTTTTCGCGACTAGGCAATCACTAGCAATGTTTATTAATATTTACTTATCTAGGTTCTACTGTATTGTTTCGCGACTAGGCAATCGCTAAAAATGTTTATTTACATATACTTATCTAGGTTCTACTGTATTGTTTCGCGACTAGGCAATCGCTAACAATGTTTATTAATATCTACTTAGCGATTGCCTAGTCGCGAAACAATACAGTAGAACACGGATAAGTAAAATATTAATAAAATTTTTAGCGATTGCCTAGTCGCGAAACAATACAGTAGAACCTGGATAAGTAGATATTAATAACCATTGTTAGCGATTGCTTAGTCGCGAAACAATACAGTAGAACCTGGATAAGTAAATATTAATAACCATTGTTAGCGATTGCCTAGTCGTGAAACAATACAGTAGAACCTGGATAAGTAGATATTAAAAGACATTGTTAGCGATTGCCTAGTCGCGAAACAATACAGTAGAACCTAGATAAGTAAAAATTAATAAACATTGTTAGCGATTGCCTAGTCGCGAAACAATACAGTAGAACCTGGATAAGTAGATATTAATAAACATTGTTAGCGATTGCCTAGTCGCGAAACAATACAGTAGAAGCTAGATAAGTAAATATTAATAAACATTGTTAGCGATTGCCTAGTCGCGAAACAGTACAGTAGAACCTAGATAAGTAAATATTAATAAACATTGTTAGCGATTGCCTAGTCGCGAAACAATACAGTAGAACCTGGATAAGTAGATATTATTAAACATTGTTAGCGATTGCCTAGTCGCGAAACAATACAGTTGAACCTAAATAAGTATATGTAAATAAACATTTTTAGCGATTCCCTAGTCGCGAAACAATACAGTAGAACCTAGATAAGTAAATATTAATAAACATTGTTAGTGATTACCTAGTCGCGAAACAATGCCGTAGAACCTAGATAAGTGAATTTTAATAAATATTGTTAGCGATTGCCCAGTCGCGAAACAATAAAGTAACGCCTCGACAAGCAAATAGTTATAAACATTGTCGCCAAGCAATAAAGGGAAATCTCGATAGTATTGCAACGATTGTTCTCATAACTAAACCAATACAACGGCTCCACTGAAACGGGAAGTAGTAGGACGGTAGCTGGTACAATTCAAGGGTGCTGAAACATAAGACAGTATATGAGACACCAGGAGTAAGGCTAAGATTGAACACGGAAGTATAGAAGATAACTCGCAGGAAGCCAAGTCATAACAACTCCGGAGCTCAGAAACCAGAAGCGAAACAGATGATATAAAACTAACCTTAATCGAGCAAACTGTATTTAAGAAAAGAACTAAAACTATTAACTATTAAATAAAGAATACTAATAATTAAGGATAAAAAACGTGTTATTCCTTGTAACGACCTTGGCATTTCAGGCTGAGTATACCCGGCAGAAAACGACGATACAAATAATAAATACATGTCTGGCTCAAACAGTTTTTCATTAGTAATTAGTTGGTTACGCTTTTTTGGGCAAATGAAACACAAGAAATGCCCAATGTAAACTCGGCATTAGGTATTGTAAAACTTTTTGTTTTAGACAAACGACAGCGAGAAGTTTCAGCAGTTTCTTAATTCGCTGCATCAAGAATAGCTGACACTTGTGGGACTGTTGTAAACCAAATACGGTAGCAGGATTCCACTGCACTTCACTTTGCAAGATTGGCAGCGAAAATAAAATAGGCTGTCATGCCACCATCTGCGGTCAATAACATTGAAGTAATGATATCATCTATAGTTTTTAGTGAAATTCAAAACTTGCAAAAATGAATGAAAATTAATAATTAAGTGACTGATGACTATTAAATTGATTTTATTTGCAAAGAACCAAACTCTGATTAAAATGTTCAAGTATTTTAATTTATAAAACTCATAATTATTCATGTATTGATTTTGATTAATAGCATTTGATTTCCTTTTCTAATCCAATTTTTTTGTTTATATTTTATCTATCAATGTGGAGTCTATTTTATGTTTAAATTTGTTTATTGTAATTTACACTGTATTATTCATACATATTTAGTGATTCAATAATATTATTAATAATAATCAATATCTGAATAATTGCAAGTTTGATGAATTAAAATAGAAAATCAGCAAAATCGAGCAGTTGGTTTCAGAGCTGGGAGACTTAAACTTCATTTTGCCATACAAAATAACTACCGAAAACTAGTTTTTAATAATTTTTTATTAAATAAACTTATTTTATACTTCAGTATGAATAAAATTGGTATTTCTAACAAAAAATTAATAAATTAAAGAGACGTTTCCATGGTTGGAAAACCTTAACTTTTTTTGTTATGCAAAAGTAACTTACTAAAACAAATTTTTCCTTTTTTTTCTATAAACTTAACATATGTAATGTTCTTAAAAGAAGGGTATTGATGTAGGAAATCAGAAAAACAAAATAGATGATTCCAGGGTTGGAAAACCTACGTTTTTTTATATATACAATTAACTACCGTAAACTAATTTTTTAATTATTTTTATCAAATAAACTTATTTTATACTCCACCACGAATAAAATTGGTATTTCAAATAAAAAATTGAACTTCAAAAAATTAATAAGATGTTTCCAGGGTTGGAAAACTTGTACTTTTTTTCTTATACAAAAGTAACTTACTAAAACAAATGTTTCCCTTTTTTCTATAAATTAAACATATCTAATGTTCTTAAAAGAAAGAAATTGATGTTAGAAATCAGAAAAACAAAAAGGATGATTCCAGGGTTGGAAAACCTAAAATTTTAGTGATATATAAAATTAACTACCGTAAACTAATTTTTTATTTATTTTTATTAAATAAACTTATTTTATACTTCACCACGAATAAACCTGGTATTTTAAATAAAAAATAAATAAAAAATTAAAAAAAACGTTTCCAGATTGGTGTAAGAAATCAGAAAAATCAAAAAGAATGATTCCAGGGTTGGGAAACTGGAACTTTTTGTGATATAAAAATTTAACTACCGAAAATTAATTTTTATTTTTTTTTATTAAATAGGCTTATTTTATACTTCAGTACGAATAAAATTGGTATTTCAAATTAAAAATTAAACTTCAAAAAATTAAAAAGACGTTTCCAGGGTTGGAAAGCTTTAAATTTTTTTTGTTATACAAAAGTAACTTAATAAAGCAAATTTGTCCTATTTCTCTATAAATTAGAGATATCTTATATACTTAAAAGAAAGAGATTGGTGTAAGAAATCAGAAAAATTAAAAAGGATAATTCCAGGGTTGGGAAACTTACTCTTTTTGTGATATAAAAAATTAGCTACCGAAAACTAATTTTAATTTTTTTAAAATAAATAAACTTATTTTATACTATAGTACGAATAAAATTGGTATTTCAATTTAAAATAGTTTTAAACACGTTTCCAGGGTTGGAAAACTTTACCTTTTTTTACAAAAGTAAGTTACTAAATCAAATTTTTCGTTTTCTCTATAAATTAAAGATATCTTATATTCTTAAAAGAAAGAGATTGGAATAAGAAATCAGAAAAATCAAAAAGTATGATTTCAGGGTTGGTAAACCCACACTTTTAGTGATATAAAAAATTAGCTACCGAAAACTAATTTTTATTTTTTTTATAAAAAAAATTTATTTTATACTTCAGTACGAATGAATTTGATATTTCAAAATAAAAAAAATTTAAAAAATTAAAACGACATTTCCAGGGTTGGAAAACCTTATTTTTTTATACAAAAGTAAGATATTTAAACAAGTTTTTCCTTTTTTACTATAAATTTCACAAATCTTACATTCTTAAAAAAAAGATTGGTATTAGAAATCAAAAAAATCAAAAAGGACGATTCCAGGGTTGGGAAACCTACACTCTTTGTGATATAAAAAATTAACTACCGCAAATTAATTGTTTATTTTTATTAAATAAACTTATTTCTTGCTTGAGTGCGA
Organism: Tachina grossa; assembly: GCA_949987645.1. NCBI lineage: Eukaryota > Metazoa > Arthropoda > Insecta > Diptera > Tachinidae > Tachina > Tachina grossa. The sequence goes on along the minus strand of OX465274.1, from coordinate 120,787,254 downwards.
ATAAAATTAATATTTCAAATAAAACAAAAGTTAAAAAAAAATAAATTAAATTAATTGGAAAGCCTTAACTTTTTTTCTTATACAAAAGTAACTTACTAAACAAATTTTTCCTTTTATTTACAAATTAAACATATCTTATGTTCTTAAAAGAAAGAGGTTGGTGTAAGAAATCAGAAAAATCAAAAAGGATGATTTCAGGGTTGGGAAACTTACACTTTTTGTGAAATAAAAAATTAGCTACCGAAAACTAATTTTTATTTTTTCCTTTATTAATTATACATATTTAACGTTTTGGAATGAAAAGTTTGGTTTGGAAAATTATAAAAAAAAAAATCACATCTCCAGAGCTGGAAACTTTTTTCTTTTTTTCCAGATATTAAAGTAACTAATTTAAACTTTTTTTTTTTTGGAATTCCCTTTTTTCTTTTTTCGCTTAACACACTTTTTTAAGAACTACTATATTGATATAAGGAATGAGAAAAATCTAATTTGATGATTCTAGGGTTTGAAAATTAATTTTTTTTTGTACATAAAAGTAACTAGGTCAAATTACTTTATGTATGTGCTTATGTATGTATCTCAATTAGTGATGAGCGATAGCGCAATTTTATAATAATGTTGGTCCTTGTGAACGTGATTTCTAAATCGCTGTTCTTTTAAACTGTGACTTTGATCACAGTTTAGCAGTATTTTGTTTGTAGCAGTTCTGTTATTTTGAGAAAATTTAATAAGAAGAGCAGCAGTAAAATTAAACACTGACTGTGATCACGGTTTAACACATTTCAGCTCTTCTGCTTTAAAAGTATTTATTAGTATTGGTGTTTTGATAAATACTAATAACAAGAGCAGCAAGAACAAGCAATTAGCAATCAACCCCATTCAAATATTGAGAATAAATAAAAAAAAATATTTAAGAGGCAGAGAGACAATAAAAGCTGAAAGTATAAAAATTAATGTGGTAGCTTTATTTATTGTAAAGTAAGCATGCAAGAACAATCACAGTTTGTATGAAAGAACTATATTTTCAAAACCTGTTACTTGATAAATTCATGCACAGTTGTGATTTGTGATTTTTCAATCGCTGTGAAAAAGTAACAGGTTTCTAAATATCTCTCAACTCTAATCTCAATACTACATGAACGCACTTTGGTAAAGGGTATATAAAATTCGGCACAGCCGAATATAGTACACTTACTTGTTTGTTTTAGTTTTTAATTCTACAGCTTTTCCAGTTGTAATTAAGAAAGCGTCAATTATAATTCAGAAATCGTCAATTGTAATTTAGATTTATCAATTTAAATTCAGAAAGCGTCAATTTTAATTCAGAAAAAGAACAAATCTTATTAACTATGAATTTATTTCAAAAACTATGTTTTTATGATTTTTTTCCTTTCAATTGCTTCTTTTCCAATAATTAATGCTCTGAAGATAGGACAAGCACTATCTACAATACTGGTTTATGTTTTCATATAAGTTTTGGCCATAAAATTTTTATGTAGTAATATTTCTTTATAATATTTACTATTTTCTGAATTACAATTGATGCCTTATGAATTGAAATTGATAAATCTAAATTACAATTGACGCTTTCTGAATTACAACTGGAAAAGGTGTAGTATTATATAATGCTTTTTTTTGTTTGTTAATTTTTAATCACCCTTATTCTATTTGGCGTCGGCAACATAACACGACGTCGTTTTTAATGTTGTTTAGCAAATCGGTATTCCCGTAGATAGTATTGCCATTTATCGATGACTGTCAGCATATGTTTGGTATTCTGAAAGAAACATTGATGTTGATGTTGCCGTTCATTTTGTCGTCAGTGTTTTTGATGTCGTGTTCTGTTGTGTGCATGCCTCAACGAATTTGAAAAATAATTTAAATGGTAAAAAAGTGAAATATAAACAGATATAAAAATGTACATATTTATTTGAAAAAAGTTCTTAAAAAAAGTGAAAAATATAATATGGACAAAATTAAAATTACCAAACCCAACCAATTTGAAATGCTTGTGGAAGAGTTGGAAAAGTCCTTCTTTTGCTAGAGGATTCCGCAGGGGCAGTATTCCTAATAATTTCAAGGTGCAGTGGGAAAGTGAGACTGCACTAAATTCCCTCGGCCCACCAATTAGAACTAGTAGTGGATGGCAAAATGTAAGGTAAATAGTGTGTTGGGAAAGTATACTGTATGATAAAATTTGAGTACCTTTGGAGGAAGCTCCAAGCTCCAATAAACGTTGATCTGATTCAAAAGTTAGGCTCTATTGTATCCAATACATTCCTAAATGATGTTTTGTTCATCCTAAAATATTTGTAAAATATTAAAAGGATGAACATTACCCATTATTTTCCAAAAACATGAGAGAACTTATCACTTACTTTTCTCCGTGGGTAACTCGCAAATGCATGAGTTTTGTCTGAGAAATCTTATTTTCACTATTATTTTTTTTTTATTTTCATCGTCTCAATAGGAAAGAAAAACATTTTATTTTAATTTATTTACAAAGCTTTTAGTTATACAAAAATACTTTTACCAAAAATAGTAAACAAAATGAACCAGCTGACTCAAATATTAGATATGTGTATTGTATTTATCGATAAATAGGCAACGTCGTCATAACACTGTTAGGGAATACAAAGTTAGCATTGATGTTGTGTTATATTGATGTTGTTTTAAAATTGATGACGATGTTGCCGACGCCAAATAGAATAAGGGTGAATATTCACAGCCTGTCTCACTATGTATACAAGAAACGTTGATTCGATTACTTATGTACATATGTATGTACATATGTATATTAAAAACAAATATATGTTTTTTATTTTATTGTTGTTTTCAATCAAAGTTAACTATGAAACGTTTCTTGTATATGCTATGCTGTTAGTTTTTTATTAATTGTGATATAGTTTTTCATGTTTTTTGATTTATTTCTTTTTAACCCCCGACTAAAAAAAGGGGTGTTATAAGTTTGTAGTGTGTGCCTGTGTATCTGTCCGTGTCCACGTACAGGCGAAACGGCTAGACCAATTTTCATTTAGTTTTATCTGTTTGAAAGATGACTTGATCGAGAGGGTTCTTAGCTATGTTTGAAGCAAATCGGTCCAGCCGTTTAGAAGATATAACATCTTTTCTTAAAAAAGTCGGGGGTTTTTAAAATTTTTAATTTTTGTTATTTAATTTTGTTTCTTACATACTTACTTATATTTAAAAAAATATGTAACATTACAATTGTAAAAAATTTGTGGTTTTGTTTTAATTTATCGATAAAAATTTTATGTAATAAAAACACACACGAGCATATTATTATACTAAATTATTTGTAATGAAATCCTGTAGGTCTCGAAATTGAAATGCTGTTGTAGATGAGCGGTTAGCTAATCTATTTTGAATTGATGGCAGAGAATAAAGGCCGGGGCACAATGAATCCGTCATAGTTTAAACTTCGCCTTTTTCAACTGACATTAACGCAACGACGGAGAAGGTTGGCACAATGAGTACTTTATTGACGGAATCATTTGGACAGCTTCAATAGGTCGATTTTCCATTTTATTTATTAAATTCAACTTTTTGTGTTCATTTCGTTTATTTCTTTTGTTTAATTTTATTTTTGCTGCCACAAAACACAAAAATCTAAATCAGAACATACCAAAAAAAATCAACCAATAACTGTCAAACTACTCAACGTACACAAAAAGTTAAAAGTTGTGCTTTGCGTTGACGGACACGTACTGAATGTAACAGACCTCATAAGAAACCATGTATTTCAACTTAGCTGTCAGTTGAAAAAGGCAAAGTTTAACGTATGACGGATTCATTGTGCTCCGGCCTTAAAGGTGTTCTCTCCACTGGCCGTGAATTTCTCGGTTATCAGAAGAGTGATCAACAAGATCAATACAAGGAGCATTTATCAGGTGGCAGCACTACACCAGGTGACTAATGTCATTATACCAATCTAAATGTCAAATTTGGATTGAGTAGGTATACGCCTAAAAGCATGCTTTTATTTGGGTATACATAAACACCTTTCGAATATTCAGTTTTGTATGGTGTTTGACATTTCCAATAAGAAACATGAAATCTGACGATGCTACCCTGTTTTGAAAAGCAAGAAGGTAATTTATACTAACAAAGTACATGTGGTTGTTGTAATATTTGTTGTAGAATCGCGGGTACCTGATTGATGTGCCTTGGACCAATAGTAAAATAATTTCTGTCGTTTTTCAACACTAAATAGTTATGAAGAAGAACAGTAGCTAAGACAATTTTGCCAGCATTTCTTGGTGACACGTGCATTGTTCGCTAATGCAAGCCACATAGCTTTCGACCGTTGGTACAACACGTTGGTTTATCAAGTTGTGTGTTTTGGACACAAACTATACAACAACGTGTGCAACATTAGCGCACAACTTCATTTCACAAAAAAAAATTTGAGTAAACATGACATGGTACTACTGCGCATATTATAGTCGATGATTTTTTCATGCAAAACGAAGAAGAAGGATGTAAAAAAGTGCAGAAAAAATTTGGTAAAAAAAATTTGATTTATATAAAAAGAAACATATTCTAACAACAAACTTTTAAAAACTCTAAAAGAAAGTGAGCCAGAAGACTACAAAAATTACATTTGCATAACATTTTAAACGCTTATTTGAATTCGTGCGTGACGTTTTTTTATATGACACTACGAAAATAAAAACAAAATGAAATGAAGTTGTACAACATACTCCTAAATTATACAACCTGTCTATACAACTTGCCAAAAAATCAAATCTTTTTAATCTTTCATACAACACACTTTACAATCTCATACACAACCTGCTCATGTTGTACCAACAGACGCAAGGTTTGTGGCTTGCTTAAAATGCCAAAAGCATTTTCAATATGCACTCTAGCTTTTGACATCGTGTTAAACTTGTCCTTGTCTTTTAGCAAGTCATGACCAGGAAATGGACGCATTAAATTAGTTTTCAACGGAAATACGCTGTCCCCGAAGAAATAGTATGGAAAATATGTGGAAATTCCAGGTAAGTTTTCACTACGAGGAACTTCCAGTGTTATTAAAATTTTTTTTTCCAAAATTACTTCGGGCAAGTACGCCACCTTCACTTTGGCTATCTAAAGCTCCGACATCTACGTACGTGAAAACGTAGTTAGCATCACATGCTGCCATCAATATAGTGCTAAAAGTTTTTTTGTAATTAAAAACAAGAAGCCGCTTTTCTTTGGGCAAACTATACGAATGTGTTTGCCATCAATAGCTCCTAATCAATTTGGCAAGGCACCAGGGCGACAGGTTGTTGTCTATGCTGATCTTGTCGTTGTAATCTAATTAAACTAATTTCTATTTCTTTGGCTACAATGAGCGAATTCAGTGTTGCCAGTATAATACAAAATGTTAAATGAATGATTTTGTACAATTATTTTATATTAATTAATAGAAACAATATCAAAAAATTGATGTAAAGCATAAATTGATTAATTTTTATACTTTTACGTCACACAAGTACATTTCGAAATTCGAAAAACTTTTTATTATTTTTGTTCGAACGAAAAAAAAAATTTAATTTTAGAACAAAAAATTATTCGAACAATTTCCTTAAACAGTTTGTATAAAAAAGATTTAACATTTCATAACTTTTTAATTTGTTAACAATAAGATGTTAGTAATAAAATTACTATAAATTATAAATACTTGTTTAAGCTTGTTTGTATGTTCCCTAAATACATCTTTTGTTTTCTTGCTGGGAAAAGACAATTCCCCTTATTGCGAATGGCGTCGTCGACGTGACATCAAAACGACAGTAAAAATTGCCACTTGTCTAGTCTTCGCCGACGACAATTGACTACTATTAACATGCTCCATTGATTTACAAAGCCTTAGAGATTAGTAAGAGATTGTGACAATTTTTACTGTCGTCTCGATGTGACGTCGACGATGCCATTCCAAATAAGGGGCAATGTTTCTTTAAGGGAATTACATTTCCTGATAAAGTGTTTCGAAAAAAATAACTGCTTTTCCCTAATCAAAAGCCTTAAAAATCAAATTATTCACCGATGTAAAAAAGCATTTATTTACGAAAAAAGCCGAAAAAACTACGCAAGCACTTTCTCAAATATCTTAAATATCGCAAATAATTTAATTATTATACATAAGATGATTAACAATCAAGTTGTTCCTCAACATTCACATGTGAAATATCTTGGTATACACCTTGGTCTACGACTTACATGGAAACACCACATTGATTCTAAGCTATCACAAATGAAACTTAAATTAACTGGTACATTGGCTGATTGGTAGAAATTCAACACTGAGCCTAGACTGCAAACTTTTAATATACAAGTCGCTTTTAAAGCCAATATGGTGCTACGGAATTCAGCTATGGGGCACTGCTTCAGCTTCAAATGTTGAGAAAATCCAACGAAGGCAAAACAAAATTTTACGCTTGATAACGTCGGCTCCATGGTACACCAAAAATTCAAATATACATCGTGATTTAAATATGACACTAGTGACTGAAGAAATTGCAAAATACGCAGGCAAATACCTAACAAAACTCGAGTCACATCCTAATCCGCTTGCTCGTAATATTTTAAACTTTACTGGACACATCCACTTAAAAAAGAGAGATACAAAGGCTCTAATAAACAACACTCTAGATGCAGCTGCTTAAAAATATTTTTTTTCTGCTTATCACTACTTATGTATTATTAATAACTATCACTTAGTTTATGTCCAACATTGGTTAAGCCTAATAATTATACTTTAGATTAAGATTTGAATACTTATTGTAAGTTCATATTTGAAGATACAATAAATAAAAAACGTCTCAAAAAAAAATTATGACATTTCTGAAGTAACTCATAATATTTTATTAACTGGTCTAAAAAATTGTATGAATAAAGTAAGACATTGATTTAAATTATTTTAAACATCAAAGAAATGATTGCACAAACTGTTTATACTTTTAAATGCAATTTTAGCTATATCACCAAAATTAACAATTCGTGAAAGAAAATTTTCTACTTGTTCTTTTATTAAAAGTAAAAAAATAATTTTCTGCAAGCTACGAGTAAAAAGTGGGATTATCTCAGGTTTTTAAGTGATCTTTCTGAAGAAATCAATGAAGTATTAAAAGATGTTTGTAAATGTAACTAATTTCGTTTCGTTTTTTAACTCCCGACCAAAAAAAGGGGTGTTATAAGTTTGGTGTGTGTTAGAGGCCTGCGTAAACAGTCTTTAAATGTAAATACATCTTGTCTTTTAAATGAATTCTCGTCGCATGTATTATACTAAACCAATAATAAATGATGTCGCATTATAAGCGAAGCACGATGGATATATTGGTGTACGTGTATATGAGTGTTAACAAGCGATGTCGCCAAGACTTCTTGTTCATAACAAACAATCAAGAGAAGTAGTGTTGATTAGTGTATGCTTGTTATTATGCATATTGTGCGTTTGAGTGTGTGTGTGTAAGTTGTAGATGGTAAGCTATTACCCTGCAGATAATGCGACTAGTCCAAACATGCATGTAAGGACTACTCCAAAGAAAAGTTGGAGTACTCCAAAACGACTCCAAATATATGAAACCCAAATCTACCCCATATGGAATAGTTATAGACTACTCGCATACAATTTGTAAGTGCCTAAAGCATATAGTACACGGCATATGTAAAAAGCCACATGCATATGTGGTGATGACGTCACGGACATTTTTAGCATGTTGGTTTCATTTTTTAAAATTACTAGTAGTGGCTACATGCCGTAAAATTTTGATACAAAATTTTGTTCCAAAATACAAATGTGACATTTTGACATGTGAATATTTGCATGTACATATGTTGCTAGTACACGGCATGTAGCAAATGTAGCCTTGGGATGACGTCAAAATTACGTCAGAATCACATGCGCATGTGGTTTTTTACATGCCGTGTACTATAGGCTTAAGAAGAACGATCATAATCGTTTGAACACGAAACATGATATAACTAGTCTGTTTCATCTAGATTGAACCACGTACTCCAATATTATTTGCAGGGTATGCGATTAACCGCACACAACTAATGTTAATGCATGTGTGTGCGCAGAAATATAAAACATCATACACACATACATGCATGACGTTTGTATACGCGCCCATGCGTAGGAAGAAGAAAGCATCACAAATTCTTTCATCGCGAAGTATTTTCTTCTTCTTGCAAACAGTGTTGTTAACGTTTGTTTTGTTTGTTTCGCTGTAGTAAAGCATTTGAAAAATCCCTCATGTCTTAAAACTTCTTATAAGGGGTCTTGTGCAGGACACTAGTGTGTATGTACATAGGTATGTATGTATGTACACACGGTTGGACCGATTTTGATTTAGTTTTTCTGTTTGAAAGGTGACTTGATCAAGAGTATTCCTAGCTATATTTGAAGAAAATTGGTCAAGCCGTTTAGAAGATTTGTTTTTTTTTTTTGTATCGGTGTAGCCGATTGGAAGTTATCATAAATATTTTAAATATTAATTTACTCTTTCCTTTTTTTGCGATTCTGTAACTTCAATAATATTAGTGGAACATAGAGTTCTTAACTTATGCTACAACGTCAACTGCGTGGGAGTTTTTAAAAATTTGTAATTTTTGTTAATGTTTTTATTTAATAATATTTTTTTGTAATTAACATTTTTTGTTCTTCTTGTATAATGAATTATTTTTCGTTTGTTAATAAAATAAAATATGACTACTACACATTAAAATTATTCGAATTGATTTTTTTTATTTTTTGCTCGTTCGAATATTCGAACAAAAGTTCAAAATTATTCGTCTGTTCGAACAAGAAAAAAATCATGAAATTTCATTCGAACAAATATAAAAGACGAATAATTAACAACACTAATACATAAGAGGTAATGAATAGTAAATGAGATAGTAATGCGCAGCATGTACATAAGATTTTTCATTCCAGAATTCATTACTGTTAACACATAACATGTCCTAGGAGAGTAATGAATTATTTTAATACGTCCGAGGAATGAATTCAATAATTCATAACATTTAGATGTGGTAATACACGTAGTAATCAATGTGTAATAACTGTGTTTGATCAAATTACCCTCTCGTTTCTAAGGGAATGCATTGTTTTGCTTTGGGAAATAATACACTATGTAATTAATGCCTACTTTTCCAGCTGGGTACATACGTATCATACGCACGTATATACAAATACATGCACATAAGCAGAGCATATTTATATAAAGCATGATACAATTATAGCAGGTACATGCACAAGCCCAGCCTGTTATTGTATACAATACAGTTAGTTGTCAAACTTTGTTTACAAGCTGCAAAAATGTTAGTATATGTGTGTGAATAAAATGATTACAGTGTTGCCATTGAGTTTACACATGGATGTGTTTCCATGGGCATGATTTACACGGGCATAATTGTGCTGGCATAACATGCCAGTTTGTGGGTGAGAGGGGCAAAGAGAGCGGTTTTGCGGTTGGCATAACTTTTCAACCAGCTACAACCCCGCATTAGCAGCATAAAACAAATACACACACAACTTAAAAAACAGCAAATGTAAAATGAACACTAAAAACACTAACACACACAAAGCTGTGTATACGTAAATATTTTGTGCCAGATGAATTAGTCTCGTGTAATTTGGAAAAGAACAAAAATTGTGCGGCTTAAAAATTGTTCTCGTCTAAACTACCTCAATTACATATTGAATAAAATTAAACTACACATGTTTTTTGTAGGTTAAAATGAAAACAAAACTAGGAGCCTAACCCACGATATCGACAACGTTCGACTTGTCGCAGACTTACATTTGAAACAACAACAAAATATTAAAATTTGTTTTTGTTTTGAATGTAAGTGTGCGACAAGTCGAACGTTGTCGACATCGTGGGTTTGGCCTTAAATAAAAAATAGAAGATAAAATAGAATTACACGCAGATTATACATGAATCTAATTACATGGCCTACACATGAGAGTAATTGCACAGTCTGTGTAATTACAAACCTATTGGCAACACTGAATGACTTTAAACATTCACGAATGCCGCGTCTGCAATTGTACTTTAGTTACCCTGTAATTGTTATTTTTATAAACAAAATGCATCTGTTTCTGACAATTATAAGTTTGTTTATACCAACAAAATGCATGGGTTTTTTGGTGTTGTAATTTTGTTGTAGTCGTGCATGTACCTAGTATAATTGTACCATGATATAAAGTATATGCAGGTCTACAACAACTAAGAAATTACAAAAACAACAGGAGTTTTGTTTGTGTAAAAATACTGGATGAATGTCAAAAACAGATGAATGCAACCAGACCTGGATAACTTGCATTAATTTTGCATAAGCACTAAGTGAGAAACAAAATTTTTTTTGTAAATTTAAATTTGATGCATGAAGAACTTGCAGTTAAATTTCACGTTAACTCTTAACCATACATTGTGAAAAGGGACGTAAGACTCTTAATACTATATTGAGAATCACAATATACAAACATAATAAGTTTGAAAATTGCAAACATATACTACGTTTATACACGCACTATTTGCAAATAAATTAACTCACTGTTTATAAGTGTTAGCTCTTTATTATCTACCGGAATGCTTACCTCGCCACTTGTTTCCATTTACATTAATAGACTGGCATATTGTTTAAATGACTTCAAGTATTTATTTTTAAGATAATAAGAGTTAAATATAATTGATTTAAAGTTGTACCAAAGAAAATTTCTATAATCAAAATGGTGGTTTACAATGAAGAAGGTAAAAACTATGACTGTCAAAAATTAGTGGTGTCAACAGCTTCATTAAGAAAAAACTCGTAAAAGCAATTCAGTGTTGACTATGCAACAGTTCCTCCCCCATCAAGTAATCTTCATACCGCTTGGGAGCATTCCTTGCTCGTACGGGGCGCGGAAGTGCTGCAGCCTGTTCAGAAAATCTGGATGTATCTGGCTCCGGATCTGGTAAAATGAGTGTTGCTGAAGAGTCACCCGAACCCGGCTCAATTTCCCTCACTCCCTGGCTTGGTGATGCCGTTGATGCAGGTATTTCGCCCTCCTCCGTACGCAAAAATGGCTGTAATGGAATTTCATTCCCGGTAGGTGTATGTGTGTCAGAAACTCGATTTCGTAGCTGGTCAATATGTCTTGCCTGGATACTACCACCCGCCATGACTTCATAATTACGGGCGCCTGTTGTCTGTATGGTTCCAGGTAACCATCTCTCCCCTTTTCCGAAATTTCGGTACCACACGTCATCACCAGTCTTGAAACTCCTAACTGGCATTTCGGGCTCAATTAGTTGCTTGTTTGGCTTATAGCCGGGATATACGAGGTCCAAAAGAGTTTTTAGTCTCCTAACCATCAAAATTTCGGCTGGACTTTCATTTGAATTTACTGTTGGGGTTGTACGAAGGCGTAACAATAAGTTGGCCAAATTCGTTTGCATGTTCGCTGACGGCATTTTCTTCAGGTGGTTTTTTATTGTTTGCACTACTCTTTCTGCCTGCCCATTTGAGGATGGGTGGTACGGTGCTGTGCGAATATGGGTAATACCGTTTGATTTTAAAAATGATTTGAACTCATCTGATACAAAATTCCGTCCATTATCGGAGACAATAGTATCCGGTATACCATGGGTTGCAAAAACATCTCGTAACAATTCGCTGGTTCTTGATGAGCTGGTATTCTTGGTCATTTTCACCTCTATCCACTTACTATACGAATCGACCACTATTAGAAAGTTAATACCCATAAATGGTCCGGCATAGTCGATATGTAATCGGGACCAGGGTTTTGAAGTTGTTGACCATGGTTTCGCTGCTGTTGTTGGAGGGTATTTGCTGTTCTGAGCGCATTTCAAACAACGTCTGGCTGTCATCTCGATGTCCTTGTCAAGACCTGGCCACCAAAAATAACTTCGTGCTATGGCTTTCATAGCGGTCATGCCTTGATGCACTTCATGCAGCATTCCCAATAACCGGTGGCGTAGCTTTTCTGGAATTACTACACGAGCACCCCATAATAAACATTGGTTGCTACAATTCATTTATTCTGATGGAACATGGTTTGAACTGGTCTGCATTATCGGGAAAACTAGTACTTTTATTTTGAATGTGTTTTAGTACCTGAGCCAGCACCGGGTCCCTTCTGGTATGTTGTGCAATTTCTTGGGAAGTTACCAAAAACTGGTTTTCCCCTTCGCCACAATAAAAAATTTCGGGAATATCTGGAATCCTCAATCTATCGTGATTTATCGGTAACCGACTCAAAGCATCTGCGTTCTGGTGTTTCTTTCCCTCTCTATACTTGATGTCGTATTGATAGGCACCCAACATCAGTGACCACCGTAACATCCTAGGCGAGATGTGTTGTGATATAGGCTTCCTCGGATCGAAAAGCCCCACGAGAGGTTTATGATCTGTAAATATGGTGAACTCTCGGCCACTCAAAAACTGGTGAAACTTTTTTATGCCGAAAATTATCGAGAGGGCTTCCTTGTCTAATTGCGCGTAGTTCTTTTCTGCTGGCTGTAGGGTTCTTGATCCAAAATCTATAGGTGCTTCTTGGCCATCTGGCATGATGTGAGCCAAAACGGCTCCCACTCCGTACGGTGAGGCATCTCCACATAATACTAGAGGTAACTTTGTGGAGTAGTGAACTAAAAGGTTCTCTGAAGTTAACATTTTCTTGGCCTGGGCAAAACTGGATTGTTGTTCCCTACCCCAAAAGAATTTTTCATCTTTCCTCAGTAATCGGTAGAGAGGTTCTAGCAATCGCCCCTTATTCTGGAGAAATCTATCATAAAATGTAATTAGGCCTAAAAATGCTTGCAACTGTTGTAAGTTGGTCGGTTCCGGTGCATGACAAATTGCCTTTATTTTGTCATTTGTTGGTCGGTTTCCATTTCCATCTATATGGAACCTTAGGAATGTTAACTCGTTTACCGCAAAAATATATTTTGATCTCTTTAGCTTCAATCCCGCCTCTTGTATATGCTTCAGAGTTAATTGTGTTCGAGTCCACATTTCTTCCTTACTGGCGCCACCTATCAGAATGTCGTCCAAATAGACGACGACTCCCTCTATATTCCCTAAGAGTCCTTCCATTATACGTTGAAAAATGCTCGGTGCAGTTGAAACTCCGAATGGCAATCGGGTAACTTCAAAAAGACCGCGGTGCGTGTTCAGGGTAAGTATTTTTGCCGAATTATCGTTTACTTTGACCTGAGTGTAGGCACGATCCAAATCTAATCTGGAAAACCATTTACAATTTGATAGAGCTGAAAAAACCTCCGTGTTCGTTGGCAATGGGTACGTTTCCTGGCAAATCATTTGATTTACGGTGCATTTGTAATCACCACAAAGCCTGATGCTGCCATCCAACTTTTTTACTGGAACAACTGGTGTGGCCCACTCACTAAAACTAACGGGACGGAGTACCCCATCATCTATCATTAACCTCAGTGCCTCCTCAATCTTTGGCTTCAATGCAAATGGGACTTGACGATAGTGGTAAAATTTGGGTTTATAATTATCCTGCATTACCAGCTTTATAGGCTCGCCTTTGTAATCACCCAGCTGATTATCAAAAACAGAACAAAATTCTATAATTTCTACCGGATCTTCAATGTGAATATTGCAAATGGGGCTTGTCACTCTAATTCCCAACTGTGGAAACCAGTTCCTCCCTATCAAGGCCGGTCCATTTCCGCCACATACCAACAATTTTAGATTTTTCTCGTCCTTACCGCACGACACTTGTACCACAATCTCACCACAAGCCTTCAAATTTTCTCTGGCTTCCCACGCTTTTAATTGCACCTCACTTTTTTTTAGTTTCAGGTGATACAATTTTTCCTTATATATCTCTTCACCAATAATCGAGTAGCTGGCACCGGAATCAACTTCCATTTCTATTGGCTGTCGACAAATCATCATGGTTTTTTTAATGGGTGATATTTCGCTGCCCGTTACACACAAAACATACTCATTATTTTCGTTCTCACGACCGGATACAATTTGATTTACCCTTAGGTTACTGGATCTTGAATTATTTTTCTTCGTCTTTTTACCTGACTTCAATTTCGTGATGCAGGCCCTTTCAATGTGACCTCGATTTTTACAATAACGGCATTCGACTTCTTTAAACTTGCACTGTTCCGGCCGGTGGTCTCCATTACATCGGTAGCATTTGCGATTTGGGTGTTGAACATTTTTACTGATGCTGATTTTGTTCACTTCCCTTTGGTTTGCTGGCATTTTCAGAGCTGACATATTTTTTTGTGCCTCTGCACTGGCTACGGCCTCATCTTGCGTAATTTTAAAGGTTAACTTGTTGTTTGACAACAGCCTTTTTTGTAAATTTTCGTCACGCATACCACAAACCAACCTGTCGCGCAGCATGTCGTCTAAATCTTTAAATTCGCAGTATTGGCTCAATTTCCGAAGCGCTGCCACAAATTCTGGTATCGATTCGCCTTCTTTCTGATCTCTGCGATAAAACTGGAATCGTTTGATAATCTGGTTAGGTGGTGGGCAAAAATGTTTCGACAGCAAATCAATTGCCATCGTGTATGTGAATTTTTCATCCAAAATATCACTGGGTGTAGCCACAGATTTGAGTAATGTATACGTTTCTGCTCCACATGACGATAAAAATATCGCCTTCTTAATTTTATCTTCCACCACGTTGTTTGCCAAAAAGAAAAACTGCATTTGCTCCAAATACACGCGCCAATTTCCATTTGCAACCTCAAATGAATTTAACTCGCCATATTTGGACGCCATTTCCAACTTCTGCACACTCACGTACTTTTTCTCGACGCCAATTGTTAACTCTTTATTATCCACCGGAATGCTTACCTCGCCACTTGTTTCCATTTACATTAATAGACTGGCATATTGTTTAAATGACTTCAAGTATTTATTTTTAAGATAATAAGAGTTAAATATAAATGATTTAAAGTTGTACCAAAGAAAATTTCTATAATCAAAATGGTGGTTTACAATGAAGAAGGTAAAAACTATGACTGTCAAAAATTAGTGGTGTCAACAGCTTCATTAAGAAAAAACTCGTAAAAGCAATTCAGTGTTGACTATGCAACAATAAGGCATAGCAAAAGTACACAAACTTGGTAGCACTTCTATAGAAAACTTACTTATGTTGACACAAAAATAAAGTGCACAAAATACCAAATAATTATTTGTTTTAATTGTCATTATTTTCTTCTTGCAAGGTTTTTTGCGCAATATTTATCTATTTATTGTTTTTGTTATCAAACATTTATAAGCGTGGCAACCTCAAGCATTTTATTTGCAAATAGTACGTTATAGTATGTTTCCACCGGCTTTAAATCAAGAAGGTTTAAGTAAATCACTTCAAAGTGTTCCACCATGAGTGATTTGTTGTTCGAATTTTCGCATTCAATTTATGCACGTGCTTTATAAGGTGGGCGCAGCAACTGTAATGTGAATTTTATTCACAAGTAGTTGACATTTGAAATTGATTAAATATTCCTTAATGTCATTTTTTTCGAGATTGTCAATCACTATTGATGGATGATCCAGGGATGGAGTCTGTAATTTTAAAAGCAACGCAGGTTTGCATATATAAATTGAGTTCGAAAAATAGTATTTTCGACATTATTTATTATAAATCAACTACTGAGGTGATCCATATGCAAAATGTGTGGTAAATCATGTATAAATTAACATGATTTGCACAAATCATCATGATTTGTCTAAATCACGCCGGTTGAAACATACTATTAAACGTGAATAGTTTTCTGAATTAGTAAGTCGCAAATTAAAATATTCGCAAATAAATTAACTCACTGTTTATACGGCATAGCAAAAATACACAAACTTGGTAGCACTTCTATAGAAAAATTACCTATGTTGACAAAAAAAAATACTACAAGTGTACAAAATATCAAATAATTATTTATTTTAATTGTCATATTTGCTTCTATTAATGTTTTTTGTGCATATTAACCCATTTATTGTTTTTTGCTATCAAACATTTGTAAGCGTGGCAACCTCAAGCATTTTATTTGCAAATAGTGCGTTAATCTTGAATAGTTTTCTGAATTAGTAAGTCCAATTAAAAACAGTAATATGGCAACGGCTTTAATTGCAAATAAGCCCTGCGTATAAACGTAGTATATTTTATTTTCCACCACCGGG
The DNA here is from genome assembly GCA_949987645.1 of Tachina grossa. NCBI lineage: Eukaryota > Metazoa > Arthropoda > Insecta > Diptera > Tachinidae > Tachina > Tachina grossa. Next base: position 120,771,060 of record OX465274.1, on the reverse strand, counting down.
AACGAAATGCATATAAAAAATTGCTTAACCATAAAAACAAGCCAATTTTTGAAATTAAATAAAGACATTATGTCCAATAAATAAACTTCAGTATTTCATGTATTAAAAAAATTTAAATATGTATGTATGTGCAATAGTGTCCTGCACAAGACTATTTATAAGACCTTTCAAGACATGAGAGATTTTTTCCAATCCTTTACTACAGCGAAATATTCTAAAAGAATCGCTAAACAACACTGTTCGCAAGACAAACCACCGAAAAAAATTACTTGCCAACAGTGTTGCTCAGCGATTCTTTTAGAATATTTCACTGTAGTAAAGCATTGGAAAAATCTCTCATGTCTTGAAAGGTCTTATAAATAGTCTTGTGCAGGACACTAATGTGCAAATTATTTCGACAAAAGCAGCAATAGGTGAAGCGGTGTTCACAGCTGTGCAAAACCCGTGTATGCATGTCGTTGCGATTCCTTCCGACATATCGTTACGATTTCGTGGCCACATTTTGTTGCAAAGTCATGTCAACAATTTCCCGTGATTTTCGGGATTCCGGGATTTTTGGGGATCCCGGGATATTCCGGGATTTCGAGATTTTCGGGATCTAAAATTTTTTGGTAAAATAAATTATTGTTTTTAATAAATATTACTTTAATAACAAATTTTATTTCATTTATGCATTTTAAAAGGTTTTACGTTGATAATATTGTCTTTAAGATTAACAATTTTCTAATAAGAGTATGAAATAAAAAGCAAAAGAATTTTTCTCATTTATCTTAATCACATTTGATGTTAGAGTATTTATACTGAAAAAAATAACTGAATATGAAAACTTGTTTTTGTTTTAAATATAAATGTTTTTCTATAATCCCTACAAAAACGAAAGTGTATATTTTTGTGAACTTTTCGCACTACCGCTTGAGTTGATTTAAGAAAATTTTTACATTCAGTTTCACACAAATCAGTTGCAAGGACATTATTGTTTTGTTAAATATATCTTTCAACGGATTTTTAATTGCGATTGACCAACAACAAGTGGCCCTTACGGTTGTTACTAGTGATGCACGAATATTCGTATTCGAATTGCCGAATATTCGGCCATTTTTAATTGCGAATACGAAGCATTCGTATTCGTCAAATTCAGGCGAATACGAATACGAATATTTTTCCAAGAAAATTAAATAAATAAATGCATAAAATTTAAATAAATGAATAAAAATATTAGTTTGTACGAATCCATTAAATTTTTTATAGTTGTGCTTTGTATCATTTTCAAATATTATTTACTGACGATCATTAAAATTTTGGGAAGTTTTTATTAACTTTAAAGTACGCCAACAGGAGTATGAATTTCTTTTTCATAACAATTTTTTAATATTTCATAATAATTTAATATCTATGAATTTCACATTAAATATTCGTATTCGTATTCGTGAATATCTTTTCAAATATTCGTATTCGTATTCGCGAATATCAAAAATTGACATTCGTTACATCACTAGTTGTCTCTTTTTTTTTTGTCAATTTCGTGACCACTATTTTCGCTCTACTGAAAAATTTTAAATTCATACATAAGTATTTTTCAAGAAGTTTAACAGATATTCTTCATTCCTACGTTTGCTAATCGGAACGTTTATTAGTGTGATGGTCTTCTACTCTTCAACTCCAATAAAACTATAATTGGGTCAAATTTATTCAGTCGGCCGTTTTTGACACAAACCTTGGATCAAACCCATCACCCTTATTCCAGTTGTCGACATCGACGTCACTTTAACACAATACTAAAAATTTGGTACTTATGTACCCGTTGTCGAAAAAACTGTTGACAGGTTTATGCTATTTTCTAGACCTTAGGGAACCCAACCCGAACAACAGCGCTAGTTTAGCACCTAGCTATGCTGTAGGAGTAGTAGTCGCCTGTCGGGCGCGTCCCCAGGCGGCGGATAGGGGAGGGACATTATTAGCAACATTCCTGATACACTGCACAAAGTGGTCATTTATGTTGCTGACATGTCTCGGGTCTGGCACGAACTTGCAGGATTTCCTTTTTAGAAACTCGCAAGATCGTTGTCATGGCCAGGCTGCGTGCTGGTGAGATGTATGCACAACTGGTGTCTCACCGACAATGGCGTACCCTGAGAAAGAGGCGCCAGGGTTAGGAGAACCATGGGAAAGGAACCCACAAATGGAGACTCCCGATCACGAGAAACATTCCACCCATGTTGAGAATAAACCTTTAAAAAAACAAGGACCCGCAGCATATCCTTGGACCTTAGTCCAAGCACATCTGCTGCAGCCAAATCAAGAGCTGGGAAATCAACCAAAACAACTTTGGGTGTGCCAACCGGAAAACCCTCGGTAGTGCCAACTGCACCCAAAGAGAAAACGGAAGGTGTGCCAGCTGGAGTAATACCAGCCGTGCCAACTGCACCTAAGAATAAGAAAGTGCTCGAGAAGGATGTGCCAGTCAGCGTCAAGCCGACAGTGCCAAAGTAGTAGGGAACACCCAATCTGGCGACAATTAAAATTGTTAAATTGTTGCTGAAATTGTTAAATTTGGGTAATTAAAATTTGAAAATTGTTAAATTCTTGGAAATTTGTGAAATTTGATACCTACGAGGGTGGTTCAATAAGTCCGTCTTAGTTTTTGTTTACATAAGGAGTTTTTTGTTTACATTAACCCTTGTGGGAACGGGTGAGTTTTTTTGGGTTCCATTAATTGTGATAACGGGTGATTTTTCTTGAGGTTTTTTATGAATATATATGCCGACGGGAAAATCATGAAAATGATTTTTTCTAATACCAATATTGAAATAGTGATTATTAATTTTTCCTAATGCCGACGGCAATGCATGATAATTTTTCCTAATGCCGGGCAAAACATGATTATTATTTTTCCTAATGCCTACGGCATGTATGATAATTTTTCCTAATGCCTACTGCAATGCATGATAATTTTTCCTAATGCCGGGCAATACATGAATATTGTTTTTTCAAATGCCGACGGGCAAATGATTTTTCCTAATGACGGCGGGAAAACGTGAAAGTTATTTTTTCTAATGCTAATGTAGGTGTTGCTCGACTGTGGGAATTTTAGGCTGACCGTGATTTGAGTGGGTGGCGTTGTTGGCGTAATATGTAGCCATGGGGATTTGTGGATGTGTCTGTCTGTCTGTGAGAAATTAGGTGAAGGTTTGATTGGCAGGGGGCGCGGTGTAGTTGAGGTAGATTTATTGCGTGTGTAGTTGTGTGTGAATGTGTGTGTGTGTGTGTGTGTGTGTGTGTCTGTGTGTGTGTGTGTGTGTGTGTGTGTGTATGTTTGTAGGAATTTCAATGTGTGTATTTCTGTAGGAGCTTAAGGCTGATTGTGATTTATGAGGGGTGAGGTGTTCTAGTAATCTGCAACCGGGGGAATCTGTGTGTTTGTATGTCTGTAGGAGTTTAAGGCTGACCATGATTTGGGTGGGCAGGGTTGTTGGCGTAATATGTAGCCATGGGGATTTGTGGATGTGTCTGTCTATAGTAGTTTAAGGCTGATCGTGATTTGAGGTGGGTGAGGATGTTGTTGAGGTAAATTGGTTATGTGTATGTATTTATGTATTTTTGTAAGAATTTAAGATGATTATGATTTATTAGGGGCGAGGTGTTCTTGTAATATGTGGCCGTGAGAATCTATGTGTATAGATGTCTGTAGAAGTTTAAGACTATCTGTAATTTCGGGTAGGTGAGAGTGTTGTGTTGTTGAGATTAATCTTGTATATTGTATATGTACCTATGTATGATCATGAGAATTTGTGTATGTATATCTGGGGAGAATTTAAGGCTGGTCATGATTTGTAAAAGGTGGGGTGTTGTTGAAATTTTCTTGGATATTTCTTATATAAATTCTACTATGTGTGTGTATTTACGCTGGTTTTTTATATGTAGGTAGAAATAAATTGTTTTCAATATCGACATATGTTACTATTAAATAACTACTATCATATATCTGGACTTCCCTAATCCTAGTATGCTTTTATACTTACGATTGCTTTATATTTTCTCATGCTTAAATTTGTCTCGCGTTAAAGTCTGTCTGTGTGAAATTTGTTTATATATATTACAGATTTTGTTTATTTAAATACATCCGTCTTCTTTGACTGAAAGAGTTTTCTACACACAGAGAAAAACCAACTTAAAATCAGTAAAAACCATGCTGAATTAATAAGAAACATTAACGAAGGTTTAGTCATATTAAAATTTCTTATTTCAATATGGACAAAATATTAATTTACAGTATTCATTTATTAAACTCATTAGTTTGTAGATATCTCAATATACATTTTCTATTATAAAGGGTGTTTTTTATTGAGGTATAGAACTTTAAGTTGGCATCACTTTTTTAACTGGCGGCCATTTTGTCAGCTGTCAAGTGATTAATATTTAGTTTGGTTTGCCATTTCATCATGAACAGGTTGACAAAAGACCAACGCTTGCAAATCGTGCAAATTTATTTCGAAAATAATGGTTCAGTTCGCGAAGTTTACCGCAAACTCCGTCCATTTTATGGTCGACATAATCGTGCATCAGAGCAATTAATTCGGTTAACCATGGATCGTTTTCGCACTACGTTTACTCTATGTGATAATACGCATCCGCAGAGACGTCGAACAGTGCGCACCGAAGAAACAATTGCCGCTGTAGAGCAAAGTGTTGAAGAGGACCCGAATGAATCGATTCGCCACCGTGCACAGCAATTGGAGCCGACTAACCGACTATTTTGTTCCCGAATTGGATGGCATGAATGTGGATGAGTTGTGGTTCCAACAAGACGGCGCTACATGCCACACAGCGCACGTCACAATCGATTTATTGAAGGAAACATTCGATGAGCGCATAATTTCGCGGAATGGACCTGTCAATTGGCCACCAAGATCGTGTGATTTGACACCATTGGATTATTTTCTTTGGGGATATGTGAAGTCGCTCGTCTACGCCAACAAACCAGAAACGTTAGGGGACTTGGTAGCCAACATTCGTGGCGTTATTGCCAACATACGGCCCCATATGCTCGAAAAAGTGGTTGAAAATTGGACCTGTAGAATTGGCTTTATTCGAGCCAGCCGCGGCGGCCACATGCCCGAAATTATATTTAAACATTAATGGCATAAAATTATCCTTCCAATAAAGCCAAATTGATGGACATTAAAACGATTTTCTTGCGTTTTATTTCAATTCGAAGTTCTATACCCCTTAAAAAACACCCTATATTAAAAATTATTGAATTAATGTGACGAATTCTTATTTTTAAGCTGCAGATTTTCCCTGAGTGTATGAATTGTTTATATTTGCATTGTGCTTTAACTAAACGACGCTTCATATATTTTCATGATGTAGATCTAATAAATACCTAAGCATTGATAAGAAATTTGATATGTATACATACATATCTACAAATTGATTTTATGTATGTATGTATGTACATATATATGGACATACATAAGTGTTTAACTCAATCTTTGAATACATTTTTTATTTTATTTTTTGTCATGTGATGTCTGTTGTTGTTGAAATTAAAAACATTTTAATTTTTATCTGCGTTTACTTAAAAGTTTGTGAGAATTTTCTGTTTTAAGTAAAACTGAATTCCTGAAGATATGTACATATTCTATAGTAATAGTAACTATAATAGAAATATTTCTTATACTTAATTTACATTTTTTTAAAGTTGATGCAATGTTAGTTAGTCAACGTTTGACATTTTTAGGGTATAAAATTTTTTCTAGCTATAACCTTCTACATTTATTTTGGAAAGCTTGCTTTGCTTTTTAAAAATGTATAAACATTTTTAAATGAAACTGATCCGGCACTCCAGCTTAGGTACTGATAGTTTTTTGTTGTTAGTTAACTTACTTTTTTTTATTTTTTATTGATAAACATTTAAAATCAAAAGGGAGTTTGATATTGTAATTATTATTTTCGTAGTTGTTGAAAACAATCGCTGCTTTTTTTTGTTTGTTTTTTTTTTTTGTTTTTTTGCGATGAAATCATTTGAATTACTTTTGAAACCTTACGCGTTTATAAAAATTATGTTATTTTCTATATTTCTTAATTTATAAGACTTTTAGACTTTTTCCTTTAGGGGTCATATATTCTATTATACGATTATGAATAAGAATGCAGTAAGCTGATGTATTTGCTTACTGCTTCAAATTAAAATTTAATTCAATTGAATAAAAGGAGTTTTTTTCTTAAACTCTGATGCAGTTAGAAGCGCTGGAGATTCTTTCATATAACAGCTTTTTTTGAATTTTTGATACATAGTATATATAATATAGAATTGGATAGCATTTATTTTTAATTTTTATGTTAAGAAGTACGGATATGAGACTGAATTTAAATGTACTTTTAAATTAGTTAAATCATAATGAACAAACATATTTTCTTCTTTAATAGCGATCAACAGAAAACGAACTCGTTTTCATATAATTTAGGCATACCCTATCGACGGCTCCTCTAGGATACAAGATGACTTTGTATGACGAAATTTCTGTTGCTTTATACTGATAATATGTTTACATTAATAAGGTACATATACATATGTTTATTTTATGAAGGGTGAGCACCTATGGCTTTTATTTAATGTTCTATATGATTTTTTTTTTCATTTTATTTAAGTTCAGCGTATTGTATATATATTTCTGAAATGTTTAAGTGTGTTTTATGTGCCCATCGGGCAGAGTGTACGTATTAGTTGGTCAGTCAGTCTCTATTTTTATTTATTTTTTTTTTCTTCTAATGTGCCACTCCTTTTTTCAGATTTTACTAGTTACTTGGAATAGAGAATTTTTGTCTAATTTTTTGCTGGGTATATACATTAGGTATGTAGAAATTAGTTTAGATACAAAGAAATGCATGTTTAATAAACAACTATTGTATCAAATCGATCTCAAATAACTCAGTTACCTCTACCAGCAATTCACCGTTGGTGTTTTCAGTGTTAGAAACAATGAAATATCTATGTTTTGAGAGAATTTTTCCCCTCAAGTATTTCTACATGAGGTTTGAGGGGTCAATCACTGTCGCATTCATATGTAATGATTATTCACTTAAAAAAGGTCATCATCACCATCAATCATCTCCGTATACAATACATTCATGAGTTGGGTTGATCCAGATACAATTGCTGTCTCATCACCTTCTAACAGCTTTATATATTTTGCTAGTATGCATGCCTAAGCATGCTTCTATCGATAGTGACGTAAGAGTCCGAGATGTAGAGTGTTACAATTAAAAATCTTTACTATTAGAATTTACCAGTTCGCTCTTTTGAAGTTTTATAAAGTAGATACATATGTATGTATTTCATTGACCACAAAATCATAAAATTTCTTTGCTTACAAAATTGTATGACGTGAGGATTTTTTTTTGAAATTATGCATGCTTCGGCATGCTTTCATTTTTTTTATAAATTTATGTAATACTCATACAGATACAGATATAAAGTAAGATCTGTTTACTGTATATTTTAAAATTTATGCATGCTTCAGCATGATACTAGTTGAAGCGTATATTCATTCACTAAGTTTGTTTGATACTTATTCATACACATGTACATTCTTAAAGATTGGATATCAAAGTCCAATTTCCGTAGTTTATCTATATTTTCTAAAGATCTGATAGCTAAAGAAATAAATAGAGTGAAGATCTTCTATAATAATCCCATTTTCATATTGTAAAATTTTGCGAGCTAGCGCTTTCGATGGGAAAATATACATACAACTTTATAAAAAGTGATAATATGATGTGCTGCTGAATATTGCACTATGTTATAGTTCATTTTAAACACTAAAGTTTTAGCAATGTTTCATTCAGACCAACAAGTTTAGAGAATTCCACTACATTTAGTTAATTATCTTTCTTAAGACCCATCATTCCTAATCAATCCTACAAAAAACAGCACAAACTAGATTTTTCGTTTTAATTTTATTTTTATTTTTTATTAAATTCAACATTCATTCTTCAAACTACTTTATACTATATTAAGCAGCTTTTTCTCATTTGTGGAATGTTTAATCGTAAACATTTTAATGGTGAGATGAATTTTTCTATTTTATACACTAAATAAATCTTTATATATACCAATCCACTTATATGAACCATTAAATCTAATTCTTTTCACATCATTCCTTGCAATGATCTATTAAATCATTCTAATATTGATGCTTTGATATTAAGTAATGTTTAATCTTCTATTTATGTATGAGTTTTCCCAAGTATTTATTAAAAAATTCTTTGCCATCATCTGTTTGTAAGTTTTTTGGTACTCGTACCACTTCAAAAATATTTTCCATTCCCTTGGTTTTTAGAGTGCAGCTTTTATTTTCAGCTGTACTAAACTTTGAGAATGTGTCAATTACAGTCTTCAAAAATCAACAATTTCTATTTTCTGTAGAATAGTTCTCCATTTCACCTAACTTAGCTCCATAAAACTTCATATATTTCTGTTTTTGCATCTATACAAGCACAAACAGTTGTTGAGATTTAATATGGAGTTCGTTAACTAAATTCCTTTTTAAAGACATTGAATTGTTTCACAGATTTTTTCGAAAGTGTTGTGATCTACATCTTGCACTTTCAGCTATTTATACTAACATGTAGTTTATTTTCTAATCTATATATTTAACCGTAAACTCTTCAATTTGTTTTTAATTATTTACTTTTTAGAATTGCTTTTTCAATTTTATAACTGTCTTCTTTCTCTAATTTTATTTCACGTTGTAGTTCCTCAATTTGCATTTAAATATATTCTTGAATATTAATGCTTTAAGCTATATTATTAATTTGTCTTGTATTTTATCTTCATTCAGTTTGATGTAACTATCAACAATAGTTTGTATCTAATTCATTTATGCCTTCCAATACTGATAAGTCAGTATAAATGTCTTCAGAATTGGAAGTCTATGAGTAAAAATCATCGTCATCATCATTCTCAGTATTAGCATCATTAAATAAGATGGTATTATCAAATATTGTTCCTTCTGCGAGTTTCTTTGAGGTACTTGTCTATATCTTGAGTGAAGGTTTTTCAGGCTTTAAACTTGTATATTTTCAACTTCTGTCTTGATTTTACTTTCCTCTTTCATAAGAATTCTTTTAATATTTTTAGAACTGTTTTTGAATTTTTCTGTTATAGGTTTAAATGTATCTTTTAGTTGTTCACTTGTATCTATTTCACCAGTTTTTATACTACGAAGCTTTTTCTTCATCACATTTCTTGTCAACACCAAATGCTTTAAATCTTTCTCATCCATGTTCGCTAACAGGAAATAACAGGTATCAGCTACTAGATCAGCTTATCTGGAGCTGATCTGGTTTTCAGATCAGCTTATCAGGAGCTGGTCTGGTTTTCAGATCAGCTTATCAGGTAACAGATCAGGCTATCAGGAGCTGTTCAGATTTTCATTTCAAGATATCTGAGTCAGATTTAGTTATCAGTGTACAAGTAGTTAGCCATTTATAACATTTATATACATGAAGTTTAAAGTCAGATGAAATTCGGAAAAGTAAAGTTTTATGTAGTAAAATTATTTTCTATAACGATCATCGTTTAATTCACTATCTTTGCTTATAATCAAAAATCCATATTTATCCTTTCAACATGCTTTTTATTTTTCTCACCTAACTTAAACATTAAATATACATTATGATGATCTCTTATTAAATGTTTGGTGATTCTGGTGTAAGTTTTACATAAGTAGAATGAATCAACATTCTTATCTCTCCCCATACAAAAATATGCTTCCCACACGCATCATCGTTAAATATCATATTGGAATTACTTTGGACTGAAATAACAGATTCACTATCGGTAAATTTTGTAATATATTATTATTTTAATTGATGTAATTAATTTCTTCAGATATTTATATCTGGGGTGATATAAAGATTTTGAGTATAAATAAATGTTCTCAAAATTTAAGTCCATTAGGACTTTCTAGCAAGCCAATCATAGCGTTTTTTTTTTCGTAATTTGACAGGTCAACTATTGTTGCACGAATAGAATTTGATATAAAGGAACTATGATTTATTTTTGAACTATCGTTCGATGATTCATCAATATTTCGTACCAAGAATTATTTATGTTGTTTTGACTAAGGGTATGAGTCAATATTTATAAAATCCATTTCATAAATATCAGCTCATGCTCATAGTCAAAACAAAGTATGCTTTAAGTGTTTAAAACCGGTATTACCATAAAATGGTGGTCTTAAACACTTAAAATATACTTTGTTTTACTAACCGCATTTTATAACTAAATGCATTTCATAAATATTGACGCATACTCATAATCAAAACAGCATATAAATATCCTTTGTTTTGACTATGAGTATGAGTCATTATCTCATAAAATAAAATAGTATGATTATATGATATCAGAAATCATGTTTTCTAATCTCATATAACCATACTATTTTATTCTTTCTATAATAATAGATAATATTTATGAAATGCATTTATTTACAAAATGCGATTAGTAAAACAACATAAATATAGCATGGTATGAAATTTTGATGATTCATCAATATTTCGCACCAAGGTATTTTTAGGTTGTTTTTACTATGAATATGCGCCAATATTTATGAAATGTATTTCATAAATATTATCTCTTATTATAGAAAAATTAAAAATGTAGCTATACGATATCAGAAAATATTTTCTGAAATCGTATAGCTATATTATTTTATTTGTCCTATAATAAGAGATAATGGCCCCTACTCATAGTCAAAACAAAGAATATTTTAAGAGTTTCAAATCAGTATTATCATACAAAAACTCTTACAGCCTTATTTATAAAACATATTAAGTCTTTGTAAAGGCTTTTTAAATCAAATTTTGATACAAAATTTTTCTTAAAAAGTCTTTATAAAGCCCTAATAAGTGTTATAAATAAGGCTGTTAAAATATACTTTGTTTTACTAACCACATTTTTTGTAACTAAACGCATTTCATAAATATTGATGCATACTCATAGTCAAAACAAAGGATATTTTTATGCTGTTTTGATTACGAGTGTGGATCATTACCTCTTATTATAGAAAAAATAAACTAATATAGCTATACGATTTCAGAAAATATTTTCTGATATGGTATAGCTGTATTAGTTTATTTTTTTATCATAAGAGATACAATTTATTAAATGTATTTAGCTACATAAATTCGGTTAGTAAAACAACCTAAAACACCTTGGTAAAAAATATTGATGATTCATCGAACGATAGTTCAAAAATACATCATAGTTCCCTTATACGAAATTCTATTCGTGCAACAATAGCTGACCTGCTATGATTGGCTTCCTAGAAAGTCCTAATGGACTTAAATTTGATAAAATCTTTTCATCCATCCTATATGAATACCTGAATAAATTAATTTCATCAATTAAAACAATAAGATATTACAAAATTTACAGATAGTGAATCTGTTATTTCAGTCCAAAGTAATTCCAATATGATATTTAACGATGATGCGTATGGGAAGCATATTTTTGTATGGGGAGAGATAAGAATGATGAATCATTATACTTCTGTAAAACTTATACTAGAATCACCAAACATTTAATAAGAGATCATCATAATGTAATTTTAATGTTGAAATAAGGTGAGAAAAATAAAAAGCATGTTGAAAGGATAAATATGGATTTTTGATTATAAGCAAAGATAGTGAATTAAACGATGATCGTTATAGAAAATAATTTTACTACATAAAACTTTACTTTTTCGAATTTCATCTGACTTTAAACTTCATGTATATAAATGTTATAAATGGCTAACTACTTGTACACTGATAACTAAATCTGACTCAGATATCTTGAAATGAAAATCTGAACAGCTCCTGATAGCCTGATCTGTTACCTGATAAGCTGATCTGAAAACCAGACCAGCTCCTGATAAGCTGATCTGAAAACCAGATCAGCTCCTGATAAGCTGATCTAGTAGCTGATACCTGTTATTTCCTGTTAGCGAACATGGATGAGAAAGATTTAAAGCATTTGGTGTTGACAAGAAATGTGATGAAGAAAAAGCTTCGTAGTATAAAAACTGGTGAAATAGATACAAGTGAACAACTAAAAGATACATTTAAACCTATAACAGAAAAATTCAAAAACAGTTCTAAAAATATTAAAAGAATTCTTATGAAAGAGGAAAGTAAAATCAAGACAGAAGTTGAAAATATACAAGTTTAAAGCCTGAAAAACCTTCACTCAAGATATAGACAAGTACCTCAAAGAAACTCGCAGAAGGAACAATATTTGATAATACCATCTTATTTAATGATGCTAATACTGAGAATGATGATGACGATGATTTTTACTCATAGACTTCCAATTCTGAAGACATTTATACTGACTTATCAGTATTGGAAGGCATAAATGAATTAGATACAAACTATTGTTGATAGTTACATCAAACTGAATGAAGATAAAATACAAGACAAATTAATAATATAGCTTAAAGCATTAATATTCAAGAATATATTTAAATGCAAATTGAGGAACTACAACGTGAAATAAAATTAGAGAAAGAAGACAGTTATAAAATTGAAAAAGCAATTCTAAAAAGTAAATAATTAAAAACAAATTGAAGAGTTTACGGTTAAATATATAGATTAGAAAATAAACTACATGTTAGTATAAATAGCTGAAAGTGCAAGATGTAGATCACAACACTTTCGAAAAAATCTGTGAAACAATTCAATGTCTTTAAAAAGGAATTTAGTTAACGAACTCCATATTAAATCTCAACAACTGTTTGTGCTTGTATAGATGCAAAAACAGAAATATATGAAGTTTTATGGAGCTAAGTTAGGTGAAATGGAGAACTATTCTACAGAAAATAGAAATTGTTGATTTTTGAAGACTGTAATTGACACATTCTCAAAGTTTAGTACAGCTGAAAATAAAAGCTGCACTCTAAAAACCAAGGGAATGGAAAATATTTTTGAAGTGGTACGAGTACCAAAAAACTTACAAACAGATGATGGCAAAGAATTTTTTAATAAATACTTGGGAAAACTCATACATAAATAGAAGATTAAACATTACTTAATATCAAAGCATCAATATTAGAATGATTTAATAGATCATTGCAAGGAATGATGTGAAAAGAATTAGATTTAATGGTTCATATAAGTGGATTGGTATATATAAAGATTTATTTAGTGTATAAAATAGAAAAATTCATCTCACCATTAAAATGTTTACGATTAAACATTCCACAAATGAGAAAAAGCTGCTTAATATAGTATAAAGTAGTTTGAAGAATGAATGTTGAATTTAATAAAAAATAAAAATAAAATTAAAACGAAAAATCTAGTTTGTGCTGTTTTTTGTAGGATTGATTAGGAATGATGGGTCTTAAGAAAGATAATTAACTAAATGTAGTGGAATTCTCTAAACTTGTTGGTCTGAATGAAACATTGCTAAAACTTTAGTGTTTAAAATGAACTATAACATAGTGCAATATTCAGCAGCACATCATATTATCACTTTTTATAAAGTTGTATGTATATTTTCCCATCGAAAGCGCTAGCTCGCAAAATTTTACAATATGAAAATGGGATTATTATAGAAGATCTTCACTCTATTTATTTCTTTAGCTATCAGATCTTTAGAAAATATAGATAAACTACGGAAATTGGACTTTGATATCCAATCTTTAAGAATGTACATGTGTATGAATAAGTATCAAACAAACTTAGTGAATGAATATACGCTTCAACTAGAATCATGCTGAAGCATGCATAAATTTTAAAATATACAGTAAACAGATCTTACTTTATATCTGTATCTGTATGAGTATTACATAAATTTATAAAAAAATGAAAGCATGCCGAAGCATGCATAATTTCAAAAAAAAAAAAAATCCTCACGTCATACAATTTTGTAAGCAAAGAAATTTTATGATTTTGTGGTCAATGAAATACATACATATGTATCTACTTTATAAAAATTCAAAAGAGCGAACTGGTAAATTCTAATAGTAAAGATTTTTAATTGTAACACTCTACATCTCGGACTCTTACGTCACTATCGATAGAAGCATGCTTAGGCATGCATACTAGCAAAATATATAAAGCTGTTAGAAGGTGATGAGACAGCAATTGTATCTGGATCAACCCAACTCATGAATGTATTGTATACGGAGATGATTGATGGTGATGATGACCTTTTTTAAGTGAATAATCATTACATATGAATGCGACAGTGATTGACCCCTCAAACCTCATGTAGAAATACTTGAGGGGAAAAATTCTCTCAAAACATAGATATTTCATTGTTTCTAACACTTTATGAATACACCAACGGTGAATTGCTGGTAGAGGTAACTGAGTTATTTGAGATCGATTTGATACAATAGTTGTTTACTAAACATGCATTTCTTTGTATCTAAACTAATTTCTACATACCTAATGTATATACCCAGCAAAAAATTAGACAAAAATTCTCTATTCCAAGTAACTAGTAAAATCTGAAAAAAGGAGTGGCACATTAGAAGAAAAAAAAAATAAATAAAAATAGAGACTGACTGACCAACTAATACGTACACTCTGCCCGATGGGCACATAAAACACACTTAAACATTTCAGAAATATATATACAATACGCTGAACTTAAATAAAATGAAAAAAAAAATCATATAGAACATTAAATAAAAGCCATAGGTGCTCACCCTTCATAAAATAAACATATGTATATGTACCTTATTAATGTAAACATATTATCAGTATAAAGCAACAGAAATTTCGTCATACAAAGTCATCTTGTATCCTAGAGGAGCCGTCGATAGGGTATGCCTAAATTATATGAAAACGAGTTCGTTTTCTGTTGATCGCTATTAAAGAAGAAAATATGTTTGTTCATTATGATTTAACTAATTTAAAAGTACATTTAAATTCAGTCTCATATCCGTAATTCTTAACATAAAAATTAAAAATAAATGCTATCCAATTCTATATTATACTATGTATCAAAAATTCCAAAAAAGCTGTTATATGAAAGAATCTCCAGCGCTTCTAACTGCATCAGAGTTTAAGAAAAAAACTCCTTTTATTCAATTGAATTAAATTTTAATTTGAAGCAGTAAGCAAATACATCAGCTTACTGCATTCTTATTCATAATCGTATAATAGAATATATAACCCCTAAAGGAAAAAGTCTAAAAGTCTTATAAATTAAGAAATATAGAAAATAACATAATTTTTATAAACGCGTAAAGTTTCAAAAGTAATTCAAATGATTTCATCGCAAAAAACAAAAAAAAAAACAAACAAAAAAAAGCAGCGATTGTTTTCAACAACACGAAAATAATAATTACAATATCAAACTCCCTTTTGATTTTAAATGTTTATCAATAAAAAATAAAAAAAAGTAAGTTAACTAACAACAAAAAACTATCAGTACCTAAGCTGGAGTGCCGGATCAGTTTCATTTAAAAATGTTTATACATTTTTAAAAAGCAAAGCAAGCTTTCCAAAATAAATGTAGAAGGTTATAGCTAGAAAAAATTTTATACCCTAAAAATGTCAAACGTTGACTAACTAACATTGCATCAACTTTAAAAAAATGTAAATTAAGTATAAGAAATATTTCTATTATAGTTACTATTACTATAGAATATGTACATATCTTCAGGAATTCAGTTTTACTTAAAACAGAAAATTCTCACAAACTTTTAAGTAAACGCAGATAAAAATTAAAATGTTTTTAATTTCAACAACAACACAGACACATGTCAAAAAATAAAATAAAAAATTTATTCAAAGATTGAGTTAAACACTTATTTGTATGTCCATATATATGTACATACATACATACATAAAATCATTTTGTAGATATGTATGTACACATATCAAATTTCTTATCAATGCTAAGTATTTATTAGATCTACATCATGAAAATATATGAAGCGTCGTTTAGTTAAAGCACAATGCAAATATAAACAATTCATACACTCAGGGAAAATCTGCAGCTTAAAAATAAGAATTCGTCACATTAATTCAATAATTTTTAATATAATAGAAAATGTATATTGAGATATCTACAAACTAATGAGTTTAATAAATGAATACTGTAAATTAATATTTTGTCCATATTGAAATAAGAAATTTTAATATGACTAAACCTTCGTTAATGTTTCTTATTAATTCAGCATGGTTTTTACTGATTTTAAGTTGGTTTTTCTCTGTGTGTAGAAAACTCTTTCAGTCAAAGAAGACGGATGTATTTAAATAAACAAAATCTGTAATATATATAAACAAATTTCACACAGACAGACTTTAACGCGAGACAAATTTAAGCATGAGAAAATATAAAGCAATCGTAAGTATAAAAGCATACTAGGATTAGGGAAGTCCAGATATATGATAGTAGTTATTTAATAGTAACATATGTCGATATTGAAAACAATTTATTTCTACCTACATATAAAAAACCAGCGCAAATACACACACATAGTAGAATTTATATAAGAAATATCCAAGAAAATTTCAACAACACCCCACCTTTTACAAATCATGACCAGCCTTAAATTCTCCCCAGATATACATACACAAATTCTCATGATCATACATAGGTACATATACAATATACAAGATTAATCTCAACAACACAACACTCTCACCTACCCGAAATTACAGATAGTCTTAAACTTCTACAGACATCTATACACATAGATTCTCACGGCTACATATTACAAGAACACCTCGCCCCTAATAAATCATAATCATCTTAAATTCTTACAGAAATACATAAATACATACACATAACCAATTTACCTCAACAACATCCTCACCCACCTCAAATCACGATCAGCCTTAAACTACTATAGACAGACACATCCACAAATCCCCATGGCTACATATTACGCCAACAACCCTGCCCACCCAAATCATGGTCAGCCTAAAATTCCCACAGTCTAGCAACACCTACATTAGCATTAGAAAAATAACTTTCACGTTTTCCCGTCGTCATTAGGAAAAATCATTTTCCCGTCGGCATTTGAAAAAACAATATTCATGTATTGCCCGGCATTAGGAAAAATTTTCATGCATTGCCGTAGGCATTAGGAAAAATTATCATGCATGCCGTAGGCATTAGGAAAAATAATAATCATGTTTTGCCCGGCATTAGGAAAAATTATCATGCATTGCCGTCGGCATTAAGAAAAATTAATAATCACTATTTCAATATTGGTATTAGAAAAAATCATTTTCATGATTTTCCCGTCGGCATATATACTCATAAGAAACCTCAAGAAAAATCACCCGTTATCACAATTAATGTAACCCAAAAAAATCACCCGTTCCCACAAGGGTTAATGTAAACAAAAAACTCCTTATGTAAACAAAATTAAGACGGACTTATTGAACGACCCTCGTAGGTATCAAATTTCACAAATTTCCAAGAATTTAACAATTTTCAAATTTTAATTACCCAAATTTAACAATTTCAGCAACAATTTAACAATTTTAATTGTCGCCGGAGTGGGAGTTCCCTACTACTTGCCAACTGCATCTGGATCGAACGCACAAAACACGCGTGAGCGAAGCTTCCTGACGCGCAAAGCCACCGTTGAATTACGGGCTGCTCGATGCTATATTGAGCAGTTGAGCAACAAGCCGTCCAGGGAGCTCACTAGCAAGGAAAAATCCTCGCTGGCATGGGCAAAGGCTCACTTGGCCGCACACAATGGCTCTAACCCTAAGGCAGCTGCATAACACCTGCAGCCACCGCGCCTAAAAGGCAACTCTCAGGGGAGGAACCATCGGCGCAGGTAAAGGCGCAGCCATCCAGTAAGCGTCAGAAGCAGGCAGACTCCAAGGTCATAAACAAACCTTACAGTGAAGTTGCAAGAAACCAACAGGTAAGGGCTGTTCTAGACCATAGTAACTGCGATGGAGCAATCAATCACGACAAGTGGGGATTGATCTGTCAAAAGTTGCTGGACATCTACCTGCAGGATAATGACATGAGCCAAGGGCACTCGCCACAGTTCATGAACGCAGGCTGGTTTCAGGGTCATGTGAAACTAGTCTCCTGCATGGACGACCTATCAGCGTCCAAAGTAAAGGATATCATCCTATCCCTAGGGGAAGTGTGGCCCGGTGCGAGACTGGAATTGGTCCCGGTCAGTGAAATATCACGCAGACAAAGAGCAATTGCTGTCATTCCAGCGGAACCACACGACACTGCGAAGATCCTGGACATCTTCCGGAAAGGAAACCTGGACCTACCAACCAATGACTGGAAGGTAGTAAAGGTCTTCGAACCGGTTGGTGCTCGTAGGAAGGCAATCGTAGTTCTTAATAAGGAAACGTTGTCATTACTCCGGGAAAGGCAAGGTCTGGTGTACTACGGGTTTATGGGCATCAGACTTCGCATTTATCGGGGTGATGACAAACCCGATCCCGAAAACCTTGGTGCAACAGAGGGGTCGCAAGGGGCAGGCACTGATAACGTAGCCAAGACCAACACGGAGGCCGTAGTTGAACCTGCCGATACAGTCGCTTCAGGATGCTGTCAAGCAGACTCTTGTCTGACTGACTTTGCGGACGATGAAAACGCTCTTCTGGACCCAAATCCAGCAGACGCAGACATCGTCGTCAACTATGACCCTGATATCTGAGGATTTCGAAGTTAATTCAGATTAACCTTCACCACTCAAAAGCAGCCTCAGCGGCATTAACCAGCCGAATTTTAGAAGGAGGTGTGGATACTGCACTTTCCAAGAACCATGGACTTCCAATGGCAAAATTCTTGGACTCAGTGCAAAGGGATACAGACTACTGTATGTACATAAATCAGGTAACAATGATAAAAACATTAGATCTTGTATTATGGTGAAAACAAGCTTAAATAACTTCATTTTATCTAATTTTAGTGATGAAGACACCATAGCAGTAGCATGGGAGACGGGAGAATCCACAGTATGGTGGCTACTCTCATGCTACATGGCCCATGACCATGTGGACCACCACCAAGCATATTTGTCCATAAGGCATTGAAGGAAGCAAAAATAGCAGTATCTCTATTATAATAGGCGCTGACGCAAACGCGCATCATCAGATCTGGGGTAGCTCAGATAAAGATGAAAGAGGTGAGTGCATTTTTGATTTTATTATTCATAACAAATCTGGTAGTGCTGAATCAAGGTTTGGTACCAACTTTCGTAGTCTCCAATAGGCAAGAGGTATTAGACATAACTCTAGTCAATTCGAAGCACTCTCATTTAATTTGGGAATGGAGAGTCTCCTCATACTGCTCATTCTCTGACCATCGCTATATAACATTCATGATTAGCATTTCGGATAGAAGAACAAAATTATACGTTAACAGATGCAAAACAACTTGGGAAGTACAGAAACGAATCCTCACCAACTTGATCGCGCAACCTCCTAATACAGAGGAGGCCGCGGATATTGACTTAGTCGTAGATACGCTAAGAAATGCGTTTAAAGAAGATACTGGTTTATCCTGTAAGGCATCTGTACAACGCAAAAATAAAAGACTACCCTGGTGGTCTGATAGTATTGCAGAAACTCGCAAGAACTGCAGACAATTATTCAATACAGCAAAAAGGATAGGTAATTGGTCACTGTATAAAGCCTCATTGAAAAAATTCAAAAACGAAGTCAGGAACGCTAAGCGCAAAACTTGGAGGGATTTCTGCAATAAAGTAGAATCCCACTCCGAGACCTGTAGACTGCGTAAAATCCTAGCGAAAAAACCGATGATACCCAGTTACATCCAGGATAACCATGGTAACTGGACAACGAACAGTATGGGATCTCTAAAGGTCCTAATGGACACCCATTTTCCGGGCTGTCAACCCTGTGGGGATATTCGCCGAACATACCCCTCCCATGCCCAGGCTCAAATACCTATAGACATTACTGTGGAAAAAGTGAAATGGGCTCTTAAAAGTTTCCATCCATTCCAATCTCCGGGTCAGGATGGTATCATTCGAGCGGATTTGCAACATAATGCCGATCTAGTAATCCCATGGTTAATTGTAATATACAAGGCCTGTACTACTTGGTCATATATTTCAAATGCATGGACTAATTGTAATGTTATATTTATACCCAAAGGAGGGAAAGCGTCACATACCAATGCGAAGGATTTTAGACCTATTAGTTTAACTTCCTTTCTTCTGAAAACCCTTGAGAGAATATTGGATGTGCATATCAGAACACTCATTGATAACTCTCTACTTTCGGCCTCTCAACATGCATATACCAAGGGCAAATCGGTTGAGACCGCCTTACACTCCCTTGTAGAATGCATAGAGAAATCACTCGAGCATAAAAACTATACCATGGCGGCCTTCATGGATATTGTAGGTGCCTTTGATAATATTGATCCGTCGGCAATCATTCAGTCTCTCAGAGAACTGGAGGTCAACCGGGGGATTTATCAGCTCATTGGAAATCTACTACTTCGCAGAATCATCACTTCCACCATGGAAGCAGCTACCATCACAAGGCAGGCCCACAGAGGTACACCTCAGGGTGGTGTGCTGTCGCCCCTGCTGTGGAATGTAACAGTTAACAATCTGCTCAAAAAATTGGAATCCATGAATATCAAAACGGTTGCATATGCGGATGATGTAGCGATTGCAATATCAGGGTTCCACCTGGATACTATATCACAAAGATTGGAAAATGCACTAAACGGGGTTAGTGCTTGGTGCTCACGGAGTGGCCTTAGTGTCAACGTGAATAAAACGGAACTAGTACTCTTCTCCAGGAGATACGAAATTCCCATTTTCAATCACCCTAGGCTAAATGGCATTACTCTAACTCGGTCGGATAAAGCCAAATATCTGGCTGTTGTCCTCGATAGTAAGCTTTCCTGGAGGATAATCTTCAGGCAAGAATAGCGAAAGCCACAACGGTAATGTATGTCTGTAGGAATGCAATCGGCCCTACATGGGGTATAAATCCTAAGGGAGTCGGTTGGATACTAGAGCCGGTTATAAAACCTATATTATTTTATAGGATTTCGGTCTGGTGGAAAGCACTCGACTCAGAAAGTAATCAGTCCCGTATAGAAGGAACTCTCCGTAAAATGGCACTTACGATAACAGGTGCTCTAAAATCAACGCCAACAAAAGCGCTCTTCGCTATTTTGGGTTGGCTTCCGGTGGACTTAACTGCTAGAAAGCTATCTCTACGTACCGCCGTCAGACTAAACACAATAGGCGCATGGAACCACGGACTATGGGGGCATGCAAGTATTTTAGGTATAGTGAACAACATACCGGATCTCATAGATTACTGCATTCCGTAACCCTACTTCAATAGGAACTTCCAAATTTCTTTGGCAGAAGGGTATTCCCCACCGAATGGAGCCATACAGGTCTTCACGGATGGCTCAAAAAAGGGGGAGGGGTTGGAGATGGCGTCTTCATTCCCGAGTACGGAATTGAAATGTCCTTCAGACTCCCGAACGAATGGAGTGTACTACAGGCGGAATTATCTGCTATAAAAAGAGCTACACAATGGCTAAGGTTCTATCGGATTTCAAATAGAGATATCCATATCATGACTGACAGCAAACTCGCTATTAAGTCTCTCATAGGGGTGTATACCACATCCCTTCTTGTTTGGGAATGTCTTAAGGCCTTGGATGGTCTTGCGCAGCACTCAAATATCTCGATAAACTGGGTGCATGGACACGGGATAATTTCAGGAAACACAAGTGCGGATGAACTAGCAAAGAGAGGAACCACATTAAGAGAAGTCGATATCGACAATCTTTGTGCACTACCACTATCATCCTGCTGGAGTCGCTTCGATATAACCTTCTTGGAATTAGCTCAAAACAGATGGCGAAATGAGTCCACCTGTGCAATAGCGAGAACCCTCTGGCCTCGCCTAGACTTCCACAGAACGGAAAATCTCATTAATTTCAACAGGAAGCACCTGAGGAACGTCCTGGCCACACTGACCGGTCACTGTACCTTCGGAACCCATGCTAAACGTATGGGTCTCCCGTATAACGACTAATGCTACAGTTGCAATGACGAGGAAGAGGAAGAAAGTATCCTGCATTTAATCTGTCTTTGTCCCGCTCTGGAGACTCTCCGTCTGCACCTTCTTGGCAGAACATCCTTCAAAAGCTTATCCGAGTTATCGGAAATCGGGCTCAAGAATCTGAGCCTCTATATTAGGAATAGTGGTTGGTATAATCGCTGACCATTCCCCCCCTCCTACCCAATTTTCTTGACCCACTGCTCATCTTTCTAACTCTACCCCTCTCATTCCCCTATCATTTCTCTCCCTCTCTCTCTCTTCTAATCTTACAGGCAGCACAAAGGGATCATCATATTAGACGCAAGTGAGCTGGAATCTTTTTTTCTTATTTCAAACCAGCAGCCTACTAACCTAACCTAACCTAGGGAACCCAAATAGATTGTCAGTTGCACAAAATTGTTCTCAAGAGCGAGTAAACAAACCCCAATTTTTCGGTATTTTGTTAAAGTGACGTCGATGACGACAACTGGAATAAAGGTAAATGTATAGTAAATTCGTTTTGATTAAAAATATGCTAAGATATAATGATTTTCCAAATTGGTTAATATATAAATTATTAAATCAATATACTTAGATTGAGAAACAGCAATAGTAATATTAATAATAATTCAAATGAACAAAAAATTTATAAATCAATAACATATGTACCAGGAATCTCGAAACGTATAGGAAAATCGGGAATATCGGATTCAGAAAAATATACAGTAGCTTACAGAACATATAATACATTAAACAATTTCTTTACGAAGGAACGAAGGATAAAGTAGAAAAATTCGATAGCTCAAAATTGGTTTATTGCGATAGCTACATCGTTTGCCAAGATACATATGTCGCGACTGTTCTCCAGCTATGTTAATATCAGGACATGCCTAACTCGAAAATACCCAGACCCGATAAATACAACTCGGTTGTAGCTGGATCGTTTTTCTGGAAACCTTGCCACCATGGCAGAATTTTCTAGAACAATAACGGGACTATGGCGTGATTTTAATGTACTCGAATAGTGAGCGAAAAAGGGATGAATAGAGTGACAGGTAAAGGAGCAAATGTGACAGACAGAACTATAATAAAAAAAGTGGAAAAAAGGAACTGACGCCAGACGACCAGAAAAAATTTTGATCATTAAGAAAGTGACTACGAGAAGAATGACATCCATTAAATTAAACTGCATTGATTAAAAAAAAGAGTAAAGAAAAGAATTTTTAAGAAAAGAATTTTTAAAGTGATGCAAGTGAATGCTAAGGAAAAGTGAAGAAAAGAATCGGAGCTGATGTGGAGACGAAGTGCAAAGGAGCCAAATGTATGTAGCGAAGGTATCATCCCTCATCCCAAGGAGCACACCGCTACACCGAAGATTCTCCACAAGCGCATCTGTAACTCGTTAATCACAGGCATAGGTAATAACTGGAACAACAGCACCAAAACTCCTGGGTATGTACACCATTTTGCTACGCATTCCTTAGACCGAGGGGCCATTCGCAAAGAAATAAAAAGGGGCATCCATTATGCAGGACTTTGGGATAAATGGTATGTAAATATATTATCCATTCAGGAGCGAAATATAAATTACCCAAAAAAAAGGAGAAATGTAGAAAGTTGTGCCATCGCACATTAATATACGGTATGGTGGTATAAATCTTTTGGTAGAATCAAAGGTGTTATGTTCTAAAAGCGTATTATTTTCTAAAAGTAAACTCCTTGTATCTGCGAGCATCTCCATGTTTTATTCGGGCCACATATTTTGTGATTTAGTGGTTCCAAGATCCTTTTCTTTTTATGGGAAAAATCAAAATTTTAATTCAAATGCACAAAATACACATTTAAAAAGAATATTTCTTGTAGTTAAATTGTTTTTATGAAAATTTACATACCCTTGTTGAAATACAAATGAATTACTCACCAAAAAAAAGTAATAATAAAAATAAAATATATAGTAAAGTATTTTAATTTGAATATAGCCAAATAAAAATAAAAGTAATTTTAATTGTGAACCTATTTGAATTAAAATATCCTTACTTATTGTTCATATATAGTTTTGCAAGTTTGCTAATAAAATTTAAATATCATTAAACTAAATAAAAAAAAATTAATATAAAACAAAAGCAAAAGAATTTACAGCGACTGTTAGAAAGAAAGAAGAAAGAAATTTCAGCTCTCTAGTGCGAATTGGATTTTTAACGGCATGGCCCCGCATACCGGATAAAACTTCTTGGTTTTAAGATTTTCCCATTTCAGATCTTTAGTGCGAATTATACCTTAAATTTTATGAGCTTACCCGTCAGACTATTTTAGACTCACAATTTTGTTGTGAACATCGCTTATAATTCATGCTAATTTTCTTCCAGAATATGCTAGACCGAAGTAGAGTAAACACAAGGGTAACATTTTATGGGAGTGATCACGCCCACTTTTTAAGGTGATAGTTTGAAGTCTTGTATACATGCAACGTGTGTGCAAGGTTTGAATAAAATGGCTTAAGTTAAAAGCTGTATATGAAATCTTTAGTTCCAAACAATATTAGCGTGGCCCCGCCTATTCTTGTAAAATTTTTTGGGTTTTCAGATTTTTCTAGTTGGTTTCTCACCTAGACCTACTTGTGTATCAAATTTCAGCTCATAAGCGCAACTTCTAATTTTAAAGTTTTATGGACGCAGCCCCGCCCTTCTGACTAAAATTTCCGGGTTTACAGGATTTTCTAGTTGATTTCCTACCTAGACCTACTTGTATATCAAATTTCAGCTTCTTAGCGAAACTTTTAATTTTTATGGGCCAGCGCTTATTGTTCGTGTCAAGTTTCGTTGCAAACGGATAATAATATATACATAGATAGCATATCTAAATATGCTGCACCCTAGTATATGAAAATGATGTTTATATTGTATGGGCGTGTCAACACCCACTTTTTTAATTAAAAATTTATAGCCTGGCATTATGGCAGTATATATGCCGAATTTCAATAAAATAGCTTCCATTAACCGCCTTAGATTTGCTTTATTAATTCGTACCTTTATGGGTGTAGCCCCGTCCTACTGGATAAAATTTCTGGGTTTTCAGATTTTATTAGTTTATTGTTCACCTAGACCTAGTTCTGTATAAAATTTCAGCTTACTAGCACAAATTTTAATTTTTATGGGGGTAGCCCCGCCCTCCTGGTTAAAATATTCGTATTTTCAGATTTTCTAGTTCATCGCTCATTTAGATCTATAATATAATATTGATGAATGAGTCAGTAGGTCAGTGAGTCAGTGAGTATGTCTTAAAATGTGCACTTTTTGCCCCTCCATATCTCCGGAACCTTTCATTGTAAAACTACGGGTATGAGGTAACATGAATTTATTCTAATTATGGCTTAAATTTTATAATTTTACGATTGCGGGGAACAAAGTTATGAGGGGGCTAAAAACAGCTCGAATGGCTTCCTGTAAATATACACACTGCATACATTGGCCGGAACTTGGCCTGGCGTACTGCCGTGCGCCTAGATATAGAAAGAATTTTGATCGGCCAAGTAAGGATTACGATAACGTTCGATGCTGAAAGTTGATTTTATTGATTGATTGATTTTAACGAAGACCCAACCAAAAAAAGCTGCCAAAATTGTAGATTAGCTACCAATTGCATCTCCGAAAAGATTAACATGAATGGTGGAAACCATTTTATCGCCAAAGTATAGTTAACATTTTACGGTGGACGGAACACTAGAAGTTATTCTTAATCGGGGCCGTTTTTAGAAATACGATATAAGGAAGGTTCTTAAAGGAAAAAGTAGGCCCAGATTTTCTATCTACTCGTATACCTGCAAAATGGATTACTTTTTATTTGCGTTTTGGAATTTCTTTTTGTTTGATTCTTTGAATTATTTTTTAATACATTCACATTACATATGTATGTAATTAGCTTTTTAATTAATCTCGTAATCTAATTTTTAAAAACATAAATTTTACTTTACGCCACTTGCATTTTCAACAAACCAATAAAACATTAAGAAAATCTGACAAAATCTTTTCTACGCATCAAAAACAATATTTAAACATAGACGCTTCGTTGACAATGTCACTAAATTAGTCGAAAAAAGTGTTGACTTGGGGACACTTGGCCCCACGCTTCTTTCAGGGTATAATAAAATACATACATATGTATGTACATTATAACATTGCACAGATACATCTGTTTGCATTAGTTTTGCGTGTTTTTGGTTCTGGTATGAACAAATATGTACATATGTTATTTAGCGTTTCTTTTACTAAAAAGCAAAATTTCACATACATATGTATGTATGTAAGTAAATGATACATGAAACACATGAGCTGAATATCAGTGATGATAAAGTTAGTACAATTGTACTTTTTATGGTACAATTCAAACCCAAAAAGTACGTTGGTACCCTCGTGACTTATTTAGTACTATTTGAAAAATTTGCGAGTGACTATCCCTTGTTTTTTCACACAAAAAATAAATCGCGATCATTAAAGAATATCAAATTTGAGAGAAAAGTGGCGAATTTTATTTGTTGATGAGAGTTTCTACCTTTTAGATATGCATTACACTTGTTTGGTATTTCGTTTTCAATGTTATAGTATTGTCTCCATTTATTTTATCAATTGTATTATTATAAAATTTATAAGAAATAAAAAACTTGCTATATTAATATCATATCAATCGTTTAAGTGATGAAAATAAATGAAAAACTTTATTTATCTAGAAATAAAATTAAAAGTTGTATAGTTACGGATTTCAAACGAAATGTTAAACAGTTCTATATAACCTCTGGCGAAACTAAAGATTGTTAACTTTCATTACGAAATTTTAACCTCGCTAATAAAATTCAGTCCCGAAAATGTTAATAATATCGTACCTTTCTCATTAAAAAATATTCCCAAAAGAAAATGGAAATTATGATAGTATTAATAACCAGGTTCGCGCTTTGAAAAATTAATTGGATGTGCTAATGTTTCCGTAGCTTTCAAAAGTTGAAATGCCCTAACTCGTATTTTTTACGCAATTTTGTTTTTCAGTGATTCCAATACATTTCACTAAAATACACCTCGCCAAAAAAATGTATTGCAATAGCTTAAAAAATAACGCTTTTACAATCAGTTGTACAAAAATATTACAGAAAGAATATTACAGTTTCTATTGTGTTTTTACCTTCCCCTGTAAAATAACAATTATTTACTTGAGACCAATGATATGTATTTACTGCCTATTCCACTGTCTCTAAATCTAATAATACATTTTCATTTTAGAGTTAATGATGCAGATTAATCTTCATATCGTTCTTTTTTAAAAACAAATAAAAAAATTTAATTTTTAATTAAGTCGTGTCTAAATTAAAAACTATAAATTTGTGTTCTGGCAAACTATTTTTTATTTTATTAAATGAGTGAAATGTTCTAAAAAAAAGTTAAAACCCAAAAAAACGAGTTTAGTACTATTGACGTTGAAGAAGTACAATTCTAAGAGAAAATTGGTACGAAATTGGTTTTCTCATTTATCATCCCTGCTGAAAATACAAAAAAAGACACACGCACGGCTGCCAGATTCGACGATTTATCATCATTTTGACGATTTTTGGTGCCGAAAATAGCAAAATGACGATAGTCCAAATAGGGCAGCTTTTTATGAAAAATGTACTGTTAGAATTCCTATATGCATACTCAATAAAAGATTTTGGTGCAGTTTTGCAGACTCTTTCTTAATAACTTATTATTCAATTAAAAATAATTTATTTGTTGATGGGTTAGCGTTAAATAAAAATAGAATATTAGGTGATATGCGAAAAAGATTAGTAGGTAGTACATACTAGTAAAAATAAGTGAATAGTTTACTTTCAATGCAAAATAATTAAGTGTTTACAAGAAATGACGTATTTCAAAGTGACAACCTAGAATACTTACTGCCTTATTCATAAAAAATATTTCAGGTTTATTAAGCGCTTATTTGAC
This sequence comes from Tachina grossa, assembly GCA_949987645.1. Lineage (NCBI taxonomy): Eukaryota > Metazoa > Arthropoda > Insecta > Diptera > Tachinidae > Tachina > Tachina grossa. The sequence goes on along the minus strand of OX465274.1, from coordinate 120,743,047 downwards.
ATATATCTTTAGGAACTTTGTCAAATAAACCTGTAATAAACCTAAAATATTTTTTATGAATTAGACCGTTAGTATATACCAGGGATGCCAAACGGGAAATCCCGAACCCCGAAATCCCGGGATTTTTGGGATTTAGCAAATCAATCCCGGGATTTCATTTTCGGGATTTCTTAGCAATTTTTGTATCAAAACTTTATAAATTCAAATTTTCGTTGATTTTAAGGTATTTTTTATAATATTTAAAAGTCCCATAAAATTTCATACGTACAGTTTTAACAATTTAATGACAATTCGAGACATATTTCTTATAAATTAACAACAAGAGCAAAATAAATAAACTACTTTCTTACGGTTATTTTCATCAAAGGTGCTACAATATATGTACATTTAAGAATTATTTTGAAAACAAAAGAAACATATTACCTTTGGAAGGGAAATAACATTTGAAAAATTGATAAGTTTGACAAATTTATTCCGTCTAATTCTATATTATGAGGGCAATTATAATTCAAATTCCACAAGAAATTTTTCCCGGGGAATAATTTCAAACAGTAGCAAATAATAGGGAAAACAAAAAAATCTAATTTCTTGCGGAAATGTATTCATAATTGCATTGTATAACTATCTGTATGTTGACTCCTCAACGCTAAAAAAATTAGCACTTATCTACTTGTCGGTAACAATTGAGTACTATTGATAACTCCTTATAATTGGAGTAGAATACAATACAAGGCAAGTGAAAAGTTTTTTTTGTCGGGTTGACGTAAAAGCGAGAAATATTTACAGAATAATGCCGAGTATTTTGTATAAAAAACTGCTCGAGTGTGTATGTATGTTTTTTACATTGCAGTTCAAAATTATTTTGTTTTTTATTTAGACCGTTTAGGTCTTTTTTGATACAAACCTAATCCCCCGTTGCCACATGCAAGTGCAAGTGAAAAAAATTCATACACTCACATTTTTTTTACTAACACAGTCACACTTTTGCCACTTGCGAGTCAGCTTGCAATGAAATTTTGAAGCAAGTAAATTTTCACACTTGTCGTAAGTAAAGTGACAAAATGAAAAACAGTGTTGCCGAGTAGAGAGTTATTTCATGAATTTGGTTAGTATTATAGCTGATTTTTTGTATTTATAAAAAGGATATTGAGAAATGGCATAGACTAATTTTAGAGCTAAGTTTGAACATAAATTTAATGTTTTAATAAAAGAAATACATTAACAATGCAATTAAAGTTCAATATTGACTTCTTGGCAACACTGCACCAAAAGTTGAAGCAACGCTATTATCTAGAACTTTACTTATTGACGACATTTTAACTTGCACTGTGCTGTGTAGCCACTCAAAATATTTTTGTGTTTTTTATATTTCTCCTGATTTTCGTTAGTAATACATATACAGTACTTGCAAGTAACTACTAGCATGTGACAACGGGGGTAAAATCAAACCCATTTAAATTACATGGATTTGATAAATAGCTTTAGTCAAAAACGACCGACTGAATGAGTTCGAATCAATTATAGTTGTATTCGAGTTGAACAGTAGAAGGCCAGGACACTAATAAACCATACTCCTCTTAGCGAATGTATGAATACACACATATACATATGTATATCTGTTGACCTTGTAGAAAACCCTTATGTATGAATTTAGATTTTTTTCAATAGAGCAAAAATACTGTTGAAGTGCTTAGGCAAATTTTTAATGTATGTTCCTATAAAAATGTGATCTTTAGACGTAATTAATCGAATTTGATTAGAATAGTGTATACATTTCTTTTAATTTTTCGACATGTTCAGCCTTATTAGTCGTAACGAAATCGATAAAAAATTAGATAATGCTTGGTATACATACATATGTAACAACCGTTATACTTGTTGTTGATCAATCGCAATTAAAAAAAACGTTAGTAGATATATTTCTAACAAAAGAATATTGTTTTTGCAACTTATTTGTATGAAAGTGAATCTAAAAATTTTCGCAAGTCAACTTAAGCGGTAGTGCCAAAAGTCCACCGATAAGTACTTATATTCGTTTTGGTTTAGATAATAGAAAAACATTTATATTGAAAACAAAAACAAGTTTTCATATTTAGTTATTGTTTTCACTATAAATTCTCTAACATCAAATGTGGCTAATCAACTTAAAAATAGATGACAAAAATCCTTTTGATTTTTATTTCATACTCGTATTAGAAAATTGATCACTTTAAAGACAATTGTGCAATGATAAATTATGAACATAAAACCTTTTAAAATGCATTAATTAATGTTAGTTTCTAAAGAAGAAAAGAAAAATTAAATTAGACTTTTAAGTTGGGGGAAATACCGATATTTTTCTGTGCAGCAACGCACTTCATCAGCACCCTAGTCTATCTACTTGGGTAGAGATTGTTATTAACATCAGCTATTTAACTTAAATTCTAATGAAACGGAATGTGAGAAATGATTGTTGTGTACAATTATTGATTTACCTTTGGTAAATACATATGTAAGTATCACTATTTATTTCCCTGTTTTTCCATTTTTCTATTTAGGTTAGCACGAAGTTATATTACTCTACCTACGTATGTTTAACTATTCTTGCTTATCTTTTACTATCATCACATTAATTATTTTTACTTATTCGATGTACCGTCGGTACATGCATATAAGTATTATAGTAGTGGATATTATGTTACCTTTGTTGTTGCATTCTCCCGTTTATTTGGTTTTCGACGGTACATCGAATAAGTAAAAATAATTAATGTGATGATCGTAAAAGATAAGCAAGAATAGTTAAACATACGTAGGTAGAGTAATATAACTTCGTGCTAACCTAAATAGAAAAATTAAAAAATGGAAAAACAGGGGAAATAAATAGTGATACTTACATATGTATTTACCAAAGGTAAATCAATAATTGTACACAACAATCATTTCTCACATTCCGTTTCATTAGAATTTACGTTAAATAGCTGATGTTAATAACAATCTCTACCCATTTAGATAGACTAGGGTACTGATGAAGTGCGTTGCTGTACAGAAAAATATCGGTATTTCCCCCAGCTTAAAAGTCTAATTTAATTTTTCTTCTCTTCCTTAGAAGCTCACATTAATTAATAAAATATTTCATTCAATAAAAAGAATTGAAATTACTGAACTCAATCAAGCCTGACTAAAAATTATTTCTGATTAAAATTTCACTATAGTTCAATTAAAAAAAATTTAAAAAAAAATTTATTTTACGAAAAATATTTAGATCCCGAAATGTCAAAAATCCCGTGATCCCGAAAAATCCCGGGATCCCGAAAATCCCGGGATTTCCAAAAATCGATCCCGATTGGCATCCCTAGTAGATTTGAGCGATATTTGGAAACCTGTTACTTTTTCAGAGCGATTGAAAAATCACAAATCACAACTGTGACTGAATTTATCAATTAACAGGTTTTGAAAATATAGTTCTTTCATACAAACTGCAATCACAGTTTGCATGCTTACTTTACAATAAATAAAGCTACCACATTAATTTTTTTTATACCTTCAGCTTTTGTCAAGAAAAAAATCGTCAAATCTTGTCAAAAATAATATTAAGAAATAGGTTAGCAAGTTAGCATAATAATATTAACTATTAACCATAATATTAATATTAAATTATGATTAAGTTTTGTATAAATAGTTCAACTTAAGAAACCATGCAGAGAGTTGGAATAAGTATCTTTAACCAGATAGTTGTAATTAGTTAGTTGCAGATAGTTGTAATCAGGGGCTTGTATTTAGCAGTTAAAGTTAGAGTCATACCTGCGATTCCCACGGGACCCTCAAGGTTTAAAATTGTAAATTAAAAAAAAAGATACTAGTTGTTATTAACAAAGCTTTTTTTAAATAAGCCATTAATATATTAAAAGAAAATTCAGTATTTAAATTACAATCACAACATTTTGGCGCAGCCGGTATTAGAAAGAGTACAGTTTGATACCTTTTTTGGCAGTTTGAAGGAAGTATATTGATATTAGAAAGCTATTTTAGCTCAATTTAATTTCAATATACTGAATTAAATTCTCAAAAGTATACGTTGTTCTGTATACCAAAATTTACAAGACAACGCAAGGTTTTAATTAGCTATTTTAGCTGCCTTAGGTTGCACAGACTTTTGTGGTAAACTGAACGACGATCAAACATTTTCTCGAGACAAATGGGACCAACACAAATGGTAAAAATATTTATATAAGTATTGAATTATTATATTATCTAGTAAACGCATAGTGTAAAATTCAAAATTTAAATAGAAGGAACATTTGTTTGTGAAAGTGCACATTGAAAATAGAAAAATAAAAATGAATTTAGGGAATTTTGCTTGAGCTATATGGAGGATTTGAAAAAAGAATTACGAAAGACACAAGAGGAGATCAAGGAAATTTCTGAGTGAGTGTGGAATCTCATAAAATGCCTTAACAATACCAAACAGTATATAGAGTTAGTAAAGCATAAAGTGAGGAGCCAGGGAAACACAACCGAATTTGAAAAGATAGATATTTTATTAGAAGAACTACAAGTGATACATGAACATCAACAAAGTCCAGCTATATCTAAAGAAATATAAGAATACTTACATGTTATCAGGATCTTGAAGCAGCAGAACAGAAGACACAAGCATTTAAAGACTTCGCTCAGCGCGTTAATCCTAACTTGACTGATGATCAGTTGCAGCAAGTCATCGAAAATAGAAAAGTGATATAGGAAAAAAACTCAACAAGTCGAAACGCTGAACTCAAAGATACGAAATTTACAAGCAGAGACGAGGAAAGTGATTACAATTAACACCACAACAAATAGTATCAACATGACAACTTTTACCGAACTCTTGAAAACCATATCCCATGTGGTACCAATTTTCTACGGAACTGATGGGCCAGAACTGGTAAGGGAAGCAAAGAAATTTATTGAAGGATGTATGATAGCAAAGGATAAACTAGGGGAACCAGGTAATATCGTCGACATAATCAAATGCATCAAAATGAGATTATTTGGAAATGCTTACTCATATTTACACAATAAAGAGCTCGCAACAATAGAAGCCTTATGCCAGGCTATTAGAGAATAATTTATAAAAGGCAAAACTCTAACAGAAATACAAGAACTAATTTTTAGTAGTAAGCAAGGTTCAACGGAGACAGCATATGAATTTGGAGAGAGACTAGAAGGACTACAGAACTAATTGCAGCACAATGGCAAAAAGTTTCGCATCAAACATCTATGATGAAATTTATCATTGCAACCAATCCGCAGTAAGGAGTTACATAAGAGGCTTACGAGATCCTCGATTGATGTCAAAATTCATCGGACACGAAAACAAAAAGCTATCAGCCCTGCTGAAAATCACCAAGAAGGCTCAAAATCTCTTCGGTTCTAATATGAAACCTTCAAATATCATGACAATGCATACCGAGGAACCCTTATATGAGACGGTTTAGCAACTTATAAAAGAAGTCAGACAATTATCAATGCATCAAAACACTTGTAACCATCCAATGCCAAATAGTAATATGCGAGAAAACTCATTTAACAACTCAGTATACTGCAGTCCGCTGCCAAACAGTAATACGCGAGAAAACTCATGTAACAACTCAGTATACTGCAGTCCTATGCTAGACGAATGTTATAACCAGGGACAAGGACTTCATGCATTTAAAAAAGGTGTTTTAGGCGCCTAAAATGTGACATTAAAAACGCAAAATATGCACTAAAAACAATAAAATATGCACATATTTCAAAAAAAGTTTTGTTCAAAAAAAAAAGTTTTAAATTTACATAAACTAATTAGAGATATAAAAATATTTTATTTTCTGAAGAGGTGCGAACAGAAGCCTTTTATATTAAATTTGTACACAAGATTTAATATGATAACGATTTTTTCTGCATTATTTACTCCAAATAGGCATTTTTCGAGATATGTTTATAATGCAGTAAAGTGTAAAAAGAATAAAAAGTTTTGTTTAATAAAATTTATTTATTTGTTATTCTAGAGCTCTTCGATGAGAGCTCATAGAATGTTCACGTTTCTCTTCCTTCTTTTTTACTTTAATAAAATTACATGTCTTATATACTACTTATGAGAATAACCTAGATTGCATAAATGAGTGATTTGATAAAATACACTCAATATCTTATTTATATTCTTATGCCTATTTAATAATCCATCATAAATTTTAGGCGCTAGCCAAAATTTATGATTGAGTGGTTTTTAATTTAAATTTAAAATTTTCATGGGAAAATAAAATGTTATATGATCTATTTAAAACAATAAATTATTTTCCCATCGTGGAAGGTTAAGTGCGCGTTATGTTTACAAAAACAATTATACATACATACATGCATTGCTTTAAGTATTTTAAATATTAATATAGCGGCTCGCGGCACAAAAGAAATTGTCAAGTGTATTCTGTCCGCTGCACATGCAAATGATATTTGATATTCTTTTAGTTATTAATATTCATGCCTGTAAAACAATGAATACATGTACTGTTGTGTTTATAAAGGAATGTAATCATAGTTCACTACAAAAGGAGCGATACGTAAATTGAAAAATAAGTGTTATTTATTTATTTTTATTTAAAATTTATCGAACGTGAAGTTCTATCAACTTGTTTTTAAAAAGCTTTGTTGCATTGAAAAAAATCCTTATAACGTCTATAGATGTAATCAGATCATCGGCTTTAATAGAAGAAAATATCATCTTGAAATCACCAAATGACAATATTTATTAAATTTGGTACGTGCTTATGCTTGTGCAGTCCTTCTACAACAATGCTAATGAATTAATTTGTCAAAAAACAGTCTTGCATTACTAATTTTTCATTAATAATAATTATATTTTGAAATTTGAATTTTTCACTAAATATGACACAAATCTTTTAATTATACCAAAATATGACACAAAAATATGCATTTATGACCAAATTATGCAAAAATATAAATTTTCAGCAAAATATGCAAAAATATGCACTTACAAATCGATGCCATTTTCACTCAAATTCAATGTTTCGTAAAGATATTTCGTTCTTGCCATTATCAGGTTTAAGGGAAAAAATATGCATTTGCATGAAACCTCTGTCCCTGGTTATAACCAAGGAAGCAATACGTGCTTTAATCAAGGCAGACGACAGTGCTATAACGAATACAATTTTAGAATGAACATGAAACCTTCCGACTATGGAACAAATAGGCAAAGTTTTAGAAGCTCGAAAACTCAAAATAAAAGTGGAACTAGGTATAACAACAACGAGGAGCGACGCTGTTTTAGATGCAATCAACAGGGTCACATTTACACTAATTGCCCAAGAAACAGGCGGAGTATAAATAGCAATAGTAGAAATGGCAACAAGATAGGCAACAATGAGGCAAACGGAAGCAGATATAATTACAACAGCAATAATTTGGGAAACGAGAATCCGGTACGGCCAAGATTAATGGACCGGAATGCCGAAAAATGTAGAGAAATTACTAATGAAAATTAAAATAAAACACAACACCCCGTAAGAACTAACTATGAAGAAGATACAGCTTTTAATATCATAAATTTAGATATTAACAATATACACTTGACAGAGCAGCAGGATAATCAGAAACAGGAAGACAAAGATAACACCGAATTAATATCTGGTGCAATATACACAGGTTCAGTAAGAAAATCCCTGAATAATATGGCAATGAGGACATGTAATAGAATAATTAAGGACGGAAACGTCGCAGAACATCACATAAACCAATCAGAGCACAGAAATGAACTGAGACTGGATAGTGATGTTAGTAGCAACGAAAGTTGTGAGATAAACGATGAGAGGCAAAAGAGGAAAAATTACTTCTGTTAGTAGACTCAGGCGCTGATACTACACTAGTAAAGGAAGAAGCTTTGACATCGTGCATAAAAGTTAATGAAAATGAGAAGAAAACCTTGTCAGGAGTCTTTGGAGGAAATATGAGTACCGAAGGAACTATAACTGTGAACCACAAATACATGAACAGACTACGTTTTAAAATGGATATAGTACCAAAGGGCACAATTTTGCCAGCAGATGGTTTGCTGGGCCAAGATATGATGTGGAATAGGTCGGTTACCGACACAACAAACAAAAAATATAAAATTTTTTGAAAACCAGAGTGAAATAGTTTCCTTGCCACTTGTCCCAGAAATCCCATCGTTATATATATCCGAAAATTTTTCTATAAAAGAACGTTCCCAGGGAGTTGTATCAGTAGTAGAAACCAAGGCTACGGGAGAAATAATAGTAAACATACTACAAATTTTACCAGGGGTTTTTGTGGGCGAAACCCTAACATCGATCAAAGGGGGAATAGCATTTGTTCCCATTCTAAACACCAACAACTATACAGTGAACATAAATAAAAAAACAATGTTAAGTTATGAAAACCCTGAGGACTACCAAATAGAATCAACAACAGCCATTAATACAATAAGTACTGCCGACAGTGAAGAAAGAACCAAATTGCTATTGGAAACAGTACAGCTTTGCGCAGATTTGAACCCGGAAGAGCGATTATCGACCGAGAGCATTTTGAAATCATACGACGACGTGTTTCAATTACTCGGAGACAGTTTAACTCAAACAAATGTACATAAGCATAAAATCCCAACTGATTCTAGTCAACCCCCAATAAATACTAAACAATATAGACTACCTGAATTCCACCGAAATGAAGTGAATAGACAAGTAGACCAGATGGTCAAAGATGGAATTATCTCTCCTATTACTTCCCCTTGGAATTCACCAATACTCCTAGTACCAAAAAAGGCAGGAAAAAACGGAGAGAAAAAATGGCGTTTAGTAGTAGATTTCAGAAAATTGAACGAGGCTACAATAAAGCAAGTCTTCCCCATACCAAGAATTGACGAAATCCTAGACCAACTGGGATACAGCCGATATTTTTCTACCCTCGATCTAGCGAGTGGGTACCACCAAGTTTTAATGGACCCACGGGACAGACAAAAAACAGCTTTCAGCACCAATTTGGGTCATTTTGAGTTTAATCGTATGCTGTTCGGATTAACAGGGGCACCAGCCACTTTTCAAAGAATCATGAACTCGATATTAACGGGGTTACAAGTAATCGACTGTTTCGTCTACTTTGACTATATAGTAATCTACGGTAGAAACCTAGCGGATCACCAATTAAGGCTTATAAGAGTATTAGATATATTAAGAAGGTACAACCTTAAGTTACACCCCGAAAAATGTCATTTCCTTCAAAGGGAGATAGTTTATCTGGGCCACCAATGTTCAGAAAAGGGAATCTTACCGGATCCCCATAAAACTAAAGCAGTAAAAGATATTCCACCCCCTAGAAGTATCAAAAATCTGCAAGCATTTCTGGAATTGATCTGGAACTCGTCTGAAATGGCCTTACCCCTAAACAACCTACTAAGAAGAACGTAAAATTTGAATGGACGCATGAATGTCAGCAAGCTATAGACCAATTAAAAGAAGCAGTTGCGAATCCACCTCTATTACAATACCCTGACTTTGCGAAACCATTTGTTCTGACGACGGATGCTAGCAATGAAGCCCTAGGAGCTATCCTTTCTCAAAGAGAGCCTGGTAGCAATTTACCAGTATATTTTGCAAGCAGAGTACTAAGTGCCACAGAAAATCGATACTCTACAATAGAGAAGGAGTTGCTTGCCATCGTATGGGCAACAAAAACTTTGGAGCCATATTTATTCGAGAGACACTTTACCATTTTTACAGACCACGAACCCCTCAAGGGTATAGCTAATCTGAAAGATCAAGAAGGCAGATTGGGGCGCCTTAGACTAAAACTTTTAGAATATGATTTCAAGATACGGTATAAATCAGGAAAAACGAATCAAAACGCTGATGCCCTCAGTCAGCTTCCAATAGGGAAAATAAATGTAGGGGCAATAACCAGATCAAAAGATCGAGAATTACAAAACAACCAGAATGAGGAGGATGAAGAAATTATGCATGAAACAGAGGTAAACGAGGATATGGGAGAGGAAGATATGGCTATTTCTTTAACGAATGCAGAAGATATAAACAAAGTAATGAAAGCATTCCAGGATACACCTTTGGGTGGACACCAAGGAACATTCAAAACTTATTTCCGCATCAGGAATCAGTATAAATGGGCTGGTATGTATTGACAAATAAAAAATTATGTAACAACGTGTAGCCTATGCCAGAAAAACAAATGTTCGAAAGTTGAAAAAATGCCATTGGTTATAACAAACACTTCAAGTAAATCTTTTGAAAAGGTTTTCATGGACTTGGCAGGTGCGTTGCCATAATCAGCTAAGGGAAACAAATACATCGTCATCTTTCAAGACGATTTTTCAAAATTTTTCGCATGTGCAACCGCGCCTGAAGCAGAGGGACCAACTGTAGCTAAAGTCTTTTTTAAAGGAAATAATTTCAAGATACTTTATTCCCAAGGTGTTGGTAACAGATAATGGTTCAAACTTCACATCGAGATTATTCATGGAAACGTGTAAGATGCTAAGAATAAAGAAACTATTAACCACTCCTTATCATCCACTAGCGAATGGTGCTTTAGAACGAGCTCATCGACCATTGGCCGAATTTCTGAGGAATTTCGTTAACCTGGATGGTACCAACTGGGACGAATGGACTCATCACGCCATGCATGTGTATAATAATAGCAAACATTCAACAACAAAACAAACACTGACGAGAGTGTTATTCGGGTTTGAATTTGAAATACCCATATCTTTGAGAATATCCCCGACACCACTATACAACGCGGATGATTATAGCAAAATTCTGAAATATCAAATCCAACGTTCACATGAAATCGTTAAAGAGAATCAAGAGAGGGCAAAATTGAGAGCCAAACAATATTATGATAAGGGTTCAAAGGACAGAGAGTATAAAATAGGTCAAAAGGTTTGGTTAAAGAATCAAACTAGAAAAAATAAGTTTTCACCCTTATGGTCAGGACCATATGAAGTTATAGACATACCAACACGTGTAAACATAAAATTGAGAGTAAAAGAGTGTGAAAAGATCTACCATAACAATATAGTAAAACCCTACAAGGCTTCCTTAACGGCGGGTGTCGCGGACTTTGACAGTAATATTTGGTTTGGATTTTTTAATTCCTGTATAATAAAATTGTTTTTATCCTCTTCCATCTGCAATACAATGAATTTTCTGCATAGAAATGATTATTAATAATTAAAAAATATTTTATACAAAATAACCATTTGAATTTCAGTTTAACGTTGTGTTTTTTTTTATTAAAAAATTAATAAATTTGACAACTGAAAACTTAAACCGAATAATTCGCAGTTATGAATTTTCAAGTACTTTATTTTTGCATACTGGGTTGAAGTATTCACTAAATTTTCAAAGACACTACACTTAGCTGAAAGTACTTGACTAGCTAGTATATACTATTCTTTTCCCATATCACCCATTGTCATTTATTAATTAAAGTTACCCTTCAATTAAATGAAATTTTATATAAAGGGTGTTTTTTATTGAGGTATAGAACTTTAAGTTGGCATCACTTTTTTAACTGGCGGCCATTTTGTCAGCTGTCAAGTGATTAATATTTAGTTTGGTTTGCCATGTCATCATGAACAGGTTGACAAAAGAACAACGCTTGCAAATCGTACAAATTTATTTCGAAAATAATGGTTCAGTTCGCGAAGTTTACCGCAAGCTCCGTCCATTTTATGGTCGACATAATCGTCCATCAGAGCAATTAATTCGGTTAACCATGGATCGTTTTCGCACTACGTTTACTCTATGTGATAATACGCATCCGCAGAGACGTCGAACAGTGCGCACCGAAGAAACAATTGCCGCTGTAGAGCAAAGTGTTGAAGAGGACCCGAATGAATCGATTCGCCACCGTGCACAGCAATTGGAGCCGACTAACCGACTATTTTGTTCCCGAATTGGATGGCATGAATGTGGATGAGTTGTGGTTCCAACAAGACGGCGCTACATGCCACACAGCGCACGTCACAATCGATTTATTGAAGGAAACATTCGATGAGCGCATAATTTCGCGGAATGGACCTGTCAATTGGCCACCAAGATCGTGTGATTTGACACCATTGGATTATTTTCTTTGGGGATATGTGAAGTCGCTCGTCTACGCCAACAAACCAGAAACGTTAGGGGACTTGGAAGCCAACATTCGTGGCGTTATTGCCAACATACGGCCCCATATGCTCGAAAAAGTGGTTGAAAATTGGACCTGTAGAATTGGCTTTATTCGAGCCAGCCGCGGCGGCCACATGCCCGAAATCATATTTAAACATTAATGGCATAAAATTATCCTTCCAATAAAGCCAAATTGATGGACATTAAAACGATTTTCTTGTGTTTTATTTCAATTCGAAGTTCTATACCCCTGAAAAAAACACCCTATATATATACATGCATACATATCGATTGTCTCAAACAGAAAGGCCCTAACTCGTACTTTTTACAAAATTGAGTTTTCCAGTGATCCCAATACATGTCACACAAATACAGCTCGTCAAAAAAATGTATTGTAAATGTGTAAAAAATAACGTTTTTATAAGCAGTTGTACAAAAAAGTTACATTTTGAATATTGCACTTTCTATTATGTTTTACATTCTCTCTTCTTCTAATCTCTGTGTAAATTAATATCATCAAAAAACATAAATGTGAAAAAGCCAAGTTCCTATCATAAATTTCAGCCATCAAAATTACTAAGACCAAAACTTGGACCTGCTTACTTGGGAATATTTTTCATAATATTGCCACTGAAGGAAATAAAGTTATGAGGGAGTTCAAACAATGCGAATGACTTCGTGTATGTTATTGTAATTGTTATGGTTTTGTTTCCTTATACATACATTTATAAAATAAACTACATGTATACATGTTAAAATAAGTACATTTTAAGTTTAAAATTTTTTAAGCGCACTAATAATCCCAAATTAATATTTTACTTATTAAGTAAAATAACTTTTTTATTAAAAATACATCGAAATTGATTATCGCGGGGTTTAGCTGGATCCTATGCGCATTTTACTGTTGCTAACGCAGATCATCAGGGAACCTTTACCCAAAGCTTAATAGAAAAACTAAAGTTATTATATTATAAACTTTCGTTTAAACAAATGAGAAGCTCAATAACAAATAAAAAAGTTAAAACAAGAACTCAATAATCAACATGTTTTTTATTTTCTTACTTTACCATTGCTACATTCGCTGACTTTTTTTCAGCTTCAAATTGTAGTCGTAAGAGTATTTAAAAGAAAATAAATGTAAATAACAAAAACAGCTATTTAAGAATAGAGTGTTGCCACACAAGTATTTTTTTGACCGGGTGCAGTCAAGTTAATAATTAGTGTTTTTTTTATGGGAATTGTTAAAATTTAAGTTTAAAATTTTTTAAACGCACTAGTAATCCCAAATTAATATTTTACTTATTTAGTATTTATTTATTTAGATCCTATGCGCATTTCACTGTTGCTAATGCAGATCATCAGGGAACCTTTACCCAAAGCTTCTTAGAACAACTAGAGTTATTATATTATAAACTTTCATTTAAACAAATGAGAAGCTCAATAACAAATAACAAAGTTGAAACAAGAACTCAATAATCAACATGTTTTTTATTTTCTTACTTTACCATTGCTACATTGGCTGACTTTTTTCAGCTTCAAATTGTAGCTCTTACGACTACAATATGTAAAAGAAAATAAATGTAAATAATAACAAAAGCTTTCCAACTTATGGCAGAATTAGGTTTTACTTTCCGTTCTGTAACGAATCAGCTGACTCTTTTTTGCTTTTATAAATCTTACACAAGTCGTTAGTTTTTCTGTTTCGTTATGTTCTGTTACGGTTCAACCTGTGAAAATCAAAAAAATTTTAAGTAGTTCTAAGTGACAGCATAAATAAAATAAAAATTGTTTTTTTGTTACTATGCTTTTTAAATTTAAAAAATTTAATTTTTATCAGAAAAACATAAAATTATTTTGAAACATAAAAACAGATGAACTCATCACTTCAGTGGAAAACTGTGGCCGTTCTGTTCAGAAACAGGTGATAAGTTATAACATAAAATGTAACTATTAAAATTTAGAAACAGAACGGCACAGCACAGAACATCAACAGAAACTAAAGAATAATGAAGCCTTTACTAACTCAGGTGAAAAATTACTGATTACTGCGGATGATATGTATGTATACAGAAAAAAATTTTTAATTTTACAATTAAAGCATAGCCGCGAATAACGTTGTAAAAGAAAATTTTTACAAAACCAGTGTTTTCACAGATTACCGTTAATATTACTCTCTTGCATTGTTAAAAAACCACTCAATCCAAAAATATGCATCCTATCGCCGTCGAAATACAATTACAAGCAGTCAGTCAGTGAAAGAACTTTGTAAGTAACTGACAAAATCATGAAACGGCATTGTCGAAAATAATTGATAAATGTAATAGAGATAAAAAGAGAACCGTTAATGCTAATTATCATTATATGAAAAAAATTATATGAAAAAACAATCTTGTTTTAAAATACGTTTTGTGGCTGTCCTGAAAAATTATTATTTTGTCACTTACAACGCTATTCGCGGCTAACCTTCAATTGTTTATTTCACGACTGTGAATATATTTCTATAATACCGGATAGTTGAGTATTTGCAAATACAGTTTTTATTTATAAATAAGACGAGTATGAACGTAGTATAGATAGCTACTAAATATAAAAAAATCATAAAATCTATGATAATAATGAAACACTGGTCAAAATGTGGCATTTGATATTGATCTAAATTCCAATAGAAAATAAATGGAAATTTCGTTCGATATTGAGTGCCGTAATTTGTCCCAGTTCTTAAGATTTACAAAAAATTAAAAACTACATTAATAAAATTTTGGCATCTTTTAAGGCATATCACTTTTTTACTTAAAAACCAGTATAATTCAAAAAAATTACTTAACTATTTAAAGTGTTGATAAAAAATTTTAAACTTCGATTCTGAAGAGGATATATATTTATGGTATTATTTTTATACATAATGCATACTTATTAAATACCTTAAATATAAATTGTTTTGAATTTGTACATCTGTATTTATTAATAAATTCTTCACTTGCAATCCATTCTTTCAAATCGTTTTGAAATAAAGTTAAGGCAGACAGCATGGACAGACAAGTGTCTACTTTCAGTCTATTTGAAAATTTTTATCAATGCTAATTTAAATTTACGCTTTATTTTTATTTTTTTGGTAAATTTTTTTATAAAGATGAAATAAGGTGTAACTCACCGACCTTGCAATTGCTGATTTGGGGTATATTTTTGCGTTTAATTTGGCCAGTTTGTTCATTGATCTAAACGAGTAGTTGCAACTTATCATCAGCAATAGTCACTTTCCTCCGAAAATAAGTATTTTTTGTGGTAAAATCTCGGATATTTTTCGGTCATTTGCTTTTGGAAATTGGTCATGTGTTTGCCTGTTTTAGTTTTCTAAAATCATGCGATTTCAACTCGATCGGTTTACAGAACAGCCTTTTAAAAATATGCACTTTAATTAAATTTTGCTTTCACAATAGCTGTCAAAAATACAGTTAGAATTATCAAGTATGAGTGTGCAATTGTACTAGTATATTTAAAAAACTTACACAAATGAAAAGATTCATACCAAGGTGTTTGTTTTTATATTAAGTTTGACACATAGGAAATAAAATCTTGTTTAATGTGGTAGAATCTGTACGAATCTGCGTACATTTGTTGTCAAAATAAAAACGAAAGTTGACTTTGAACGAAAATGGGCAAAAAAGGTCTTTTGTCGCACAACGGTAACGCTGGGTGTGAGCTATGTATGAGCTTATTAGTGTTTAAAAGAAGCAATACAGTAGTTTTGATTTAGCTGTCTTTTATTTAAGTGCACTTTGGACTTAACAGCCTAAAATGATAAATTTATGTCACTATTCTTTATAATCCCATACAAATTCGTTTTTTAAGTGCACTTTCTATACCTGCACATTGAAGATAAGTGCCCTAAAATTTTGGTAATTTTGAAATATTTTCATACAAAAAATCAATGTTAGCTGCACATTGACTTAACTGCACAAAACATATTTTTTCTGTAATTATTGTTCAAAATCCTTTCTTAAGTGCGCTTTGTATACCTGCACATTTAACATATTTTTTTTGGCAGTTTTAAATTATTCTCATATAAAAAATTTAAGTTATCTGCACACATTAAATAAATTTGGAAACATAAATATGCAACCATGTATGTGTATAAAACTGAAGTCAAAAATTGTATACCTGCACATTTGGGCAGGTAAGTGCATTTAAGATAACAGCATTTTTTGACTTATCTGCACAAAAAGTCGTGCAAAGTTGATTGTGCAGCTAAGTCAAAATTACTGTACAAACTTCCCGCTTGTCCGCGGATACATTCCATAAGCCATTATACATTATGCACAAAGCAATGACCTATACTTGCTCGGTAATACCTACGCAGTGCGTTTGAGTGACGAATTTAACATGGGGATGTCATTGGAAGTATACAATCGCCACCCTCTCGCTTACATTCGGTTGACGAAAACAGTGACGAATATTCATCATAGTTTTCATTCACAAAAATACTATGATGAAAAGAACACTGAAGCCGGAGTTAAATAATGAACGGTCATTTAGACCGCTTCAGAAAATATTAAAAATGTATTGTCAATTTACATTCAGTCAAAATATTAAGTGTTTTTTACCTGAAAGTACTGAAAAAATTTGTTTGTGTTCTTTAAAGCTCTTCTTCCCTTGAACACCATCATGCTTATGCTAGAAAACTATTGAACACATTTTTCTTTTCAACGTAAACACTAGAATATGACAGAAAAAGAATTTTGGTCGCTTGCTTATATACGATCAACGAATTCATATAATATATTGTTACACCAAGTAAGTACTGCCAACTGTGAGAGACGAATTTATTACAGAAAAAACGTCAATAGCAGTTTTGCCGAACAAACGGGTTATTTAAAAGATTGTAAATACATCGGAATTGGCTGGTTTTGTTTGTTTTATTTAACTTGATAATTGCTTTATTAGGGTTCCGTACACCAAAGGTGAAAATGAACTCTATTGTTTACGTTACGCTGTCCGTCCGTCTGTCACAGGGTGTTTTCTCGAGAACCGTAAGAGCTACGGACCTGAAATTTGGACACAGTGTGTAGACATTTAGCCGCTACAACAGCAAATACATGAGAGTTAAACATTAAAGGGTCTTGCAAAACGAGCAACGAAAAATGTTAAAATCCCATGTAATATATATACATACAATTGTAAAGTAAGTGTATTTTTATACAGACTACAACAATTAACACTAAATTTAAAAAATTTAAATTAAAGGGTGTTCCATCAGTTAATGCAATTTTGACTTTGTAATTTTGACAACTTGCTGTATCTTGGAAACCGTAAGAACAAAACTATTGAAATTTTCAAAAACGGTAAACCTAAAAAATCAAAAAATTATAAAATCTCCAAATCCAAAAAAATCGCCAAAAACCAAAAAATTGATAAAACGAGAAAAAGCACCAAATTAAAAAAAATTTAGGGCTAAAATAAATCGCGAAAAACAGGAAAAATCGCCAAAATGAAAAAAACCCTTGAACGAAAAATCGCCAAAATGAAAAAATCGCCAAAATAAAAAAACCAAAAAAACAGAAAAAAATCGTCAAAATGAAAAAAATTGCCGAAATGAAAAAACCCCAAAAACAGAAAAAAATCGCAAAATGAAAAAAAAAATCGCAAAGATGAAAAAATTTGAGAAAATGAAAAAAACCCTAAAAAGAGAAAAAAACGCCAAAACGAGAAAAAAGCGACAAACCTGAAAAAATCGTTTAAACTGAGAAAACTTAAAAAAAGGAAAAAAGCAACATATTGTTACGTAAAAATATTCCTACAGGGTTAAAGCAAAGAACTATCTGGAAGTATTTAACTAAAGCACTAAACGTACACACATATTTACGTGCAAAGACTATAGCAACAACAATAATTGTATGCATAGCTACAGACACACACACATACAAATAAAAGTGCGAGCACTGTACTACCAGTAGCAAACCGCATTGCCAACATAAGAGTCGTTACTTTGAAATTCAAAAATAACGACCAATCGAATTATCTACAAACGCCTAGAAGCAGCAACATGAATTTTCCCGATTGTGCTAGAGGACTGTTTGAACATCTGGCTACCAATAGTAAATGACAATACAGATGTCATCATGCATAGATGCCATTACTAAGTACAGACATGTTATTACGCCACCTATCGGGCGAACATTCGAGAACCGATTCATGTACTATAAAAAGTGGCAGCATGTGCAAGAATAGAGCAGTACTAATCAGAAAGTAGTCAAGTTGATATCATTGAGGTAGTACTAATCAGAAAGTAGTCAAGTTAAGACCTCGTTGAAAGTGGATAATAACGATAAGAAGTAGTTAAGTAAAGACAAGTTGTAATTTGCTTCGTTAAGAATAAAAGGAAAAACAGTTACAAATAAAAATTGTGTGTTATTTATTTTTATTTTTGAGCAATCAAAAGAACTCACACGTTTAATAAAATTTAAACGTAACAATATAAAAATGCTCAAAATCGAATGTACGGAACCCTTCGTGCTCGAGTCAAAGTCGCTTTTTACTGAATTTATTTTAATTGCAATGCGTACACAACAACAAGAACAGCAACAAATAAGCGCTGAACGACAGGAATTAAAAAGTAAAAGTAGATGATGAGATAGATGAGCAGTACCACTAAAAATCAGTAAAAATAATGAAAATTTTTTAGCCAGTAAATTTTTACTGATTACTAAATTTTTTTTGTTACAATTTTTATAAAGTGCCTAAATGATGTATTTTTATTTTCAGTGATCAGTAATGCCCGTATTCCTAATGAAATTCTACCAAGTGGCTAAATATTTTTCATACAAAAGTTTCAAAATTTGAATGAAAAAAAACTTTGCCACTTGCTACAATTTTATTATGAATGCGGCCCTACGATTTTACTGGTAATGCAAACTAAACTTCGTTATCAGTAAAAATTTACTGGATTTTTTTAGTAATCAGTAAATTTACTGCTTACTGCAATTTTTAATGCAGTACATATATACTGCAGTGTGCTCTTTTACTAACCAAATAAGTTCAATAAAACAAACAAAAACCAGCAAATTCCTATGTATTTACATACATTATTGAAAGTTTTGATACTATAATTGATTAATTTAAAAAAATATACTAAAAGCATAACTACTTCCAACTTAAAAAAGAAAATCATTACTAGATGTTTACACATCTCCCCTGTGATTGGACTCACATTCCTGTTGTGGTGATTTACTAGTGACGTCGTCAGTAGTACTTCTGACCAGGTGTACCCCAGCCAATGTAATCGCCTATCGACATTTAACATTAGCTTGTCATTGAAAATCCACCACTAGATCTTAGCACTACTGACCAAGTAGTTCCTTTTGGACCACATGGAGACATTGGCACCAAAGATTCACTAGTAAATTTAGGGGCTCTGGTCTACAATATCGATATTTCCTCGCTCGTTGTCAATAGTAAAATTATATTGATTTTCTAGTGACTAGGTGTACCCCAGCCAATGTAATATTGGCTATTGACATATAACATAGCGTTGTCATTGAAAATCTACCAGTAGACTTTAGCACTATTGAGAAGGTAGTTCTTTTATGGCGATATTGAGATATTTGAACCAAAGATTCACTAGTAGGTTTTAGTGACGCTCGATTACATATATTTATTTAATATTATTGCATAGAATATTTTAAAAAAGAAAAACAAACTATTAACGCGTTCATTGACAATATCAATAGAAATACACTACAACTGTTGTCTCAAAAGGTAGGTGCTCACAATGCAATCTGTTTCCGCAATCAATTTCTCATTAAGATTTCATGTTTTAGCACATACTCGCAATCAACAATGAAATCATAAGCGCAATATCAGTTCTGTTTTGTTTGTATTGGCATAAACATCGCGGGAGAAATACGGTTCTATTTTATTCAGGTACACAAATAATTCAATTTTTATGCGGTTGACAAAATCGCATGCGTGTAGGTGTTTACAGTTTGCTGGTTTTCAATGAACTGAACAGGTAAAAACAAGAAATCACGCACCAACAATGCAATCTACATCAGTGCAATCTCAAAATATCAAAATATTTTGATATTGCTGAAATCTTGATTGCAACCCGAAGTGAAATCAGAAACACGAATACCAACGATGCAATCTACAATGCAATTTGCCAGATTGCGGAAACAGATTGCATTGTGAGTACCTACCTTAACGTATCTCTGCTCTTGCATAAAAGGAAAGTTGTCGACATTTTAACTAGTGCAATTGTCGCTGGAGAAAGAGTATTGACATAGAGACATATGGTTCTAGGCTGACTAGAGGGTAGTTCTATCGCTCACACTACAATTATATGGTACATACCATGGTATATTTGTTTTGGCTTTACAAACGAGTATACAAATGCAACCCTTTAATGTACATTAGACTTGAGCGGTAATTCGGAACCTGTTACTTTTTCACAGCGATTGAAAAATCACAAATCACAACAGTGACTGAATTTATTAAGTAACAGGTTTTGGAAATATAGTTCTTTCATACACATTGAATATTCTTGCATGCTTACTTAACAGTAAATAAAGCTGCAAAATTGATTCTTTTTATACCTTTCAGCTTTTGTCAAAAAAAAAAAAAAAAAAATAAAAAAAAAAAAACCTTAAATCGTCTTTTCTGGCAACTATGCACAGCTCTCACATATTCTTACTTGGCGACCAAACGTTCAATTTATATACCATTTACCAAAAAATGGTAAAAGGGTATACATATTAACACATACAATGCACAAAATAATAAAATAAATATCTTATTAAACTTGCTAACATCAACACGAATATTAAAAAAATACAAAAATGAATTCAGCGCTAAACATTCTTAAGGGTCAGGTTGCATCAACGGTTCTCACGGGCTATGCAGGCGCGTGGACTACGTCAGCATTTTCAACGATAGGTAGAGTAAGTTAGATATTAAGAAAATTAAAATTTAAAAGTTAGTTGTTAAGTTGTCGTCTTGTTTAATAAAAGCTTAATGCCCCAAAAAAATAAATAATAAAATATAAAATAAAAAAATCTTTTTTTTAATTAATTAAAAAGGACAAAAAGATTAACTGGCGCCCGAGCAGGGACCCAACATCGCAAGTGAAAGGTGATTCTATTAAAATAAAAAAGTAAAGTCTAGCAATAAAAACTTGAAAATTTTTTTTCAAAAAGTAAAGTTTCAATAAATCTAAAAAACTTGAAAAATTTAACAAGTGAATAAGCAAAAGCTGTTTCAATACAAAAAGTAAAGTTTCAAAAAAACATAAGGACTTGAAAAGTTAATTAGAACACTTGACTTCTGGATTACTTAGTAAAGTGATTAGCAGTGCGAGTGTTCCCAAGTAACACTGTGCTCGAGTCGGAAAACTTTTTGTAACCAGCCGGGGACACAGGAAAAGGATAAAACGCTCCACCCATCTACCTTCATCAATCAACAACAAAATCCACCGATGTTGCGGTTTAGTATAAGATTATTGTAAGTAATTATTTTCAATGATAACTGTAGAAAACTATTTTGTGTTTTTAAAGAGTGTTAAAAAGATTTTGATAGTTGTAAAAGACAATCTCTAAAGAAGAATTTAAGAGAAAGATTTAAATTTTTGAAGTTATAGCAAGATAAAAAATTTGAATTAATAAAAAAAGGAATAAATAATAATAATTTAAGAAAATAAAGTCAAATAATTAAATAATTATTGAACGAAAAAGTAAAGAAGAAAAATATTAAATTCTTGAAGTTATATAAAAATAACAAATTTAAAGTAATGAAAAATTCATTTAAGTAAACAAATAATAGTTATTAAACGAAAAAAAAACAAGGAAGAAAAATATAAAATTTTCTCTTAATGTGAATGAAATTTTGAGAGAACAGAAATTATTTTTTATTAACAAAGAATAATAAATTGAGTTGAGTAAATAAACAAATAAATAGTTAACGTAAATAAGGTTTTGAAAAAATATTTGGAAAGCTATAAAAACTTTTTTTTTTATATAAAGAATATTGTCAGTGCAGTGAAGCAAAATAGTCAAATATAAAAATATATAAGTAATTTTCGTGCGAGATTGATATCTAAAATTTTTACAAAAAAAAAAGAGCGTACACTCAGTAAGTTAAAATTTGTTTTTGTATTTTGTTTTGAAGCCTTATTCTGACGACATGACTGAGAATAACATAACCAAACTAGAGGACACCTTGTCCAGACTAACAATTGCGGCGAATACCGCCAGCACATCTGCCGCCGCAGCAAGTACCCCGCTACCAGGAAATGACGACGTTCTTACTCTTAACAGAATAGAATTAGACAGCCTCATTAGTGCTAGAGTTCAAGAAATCTTGAATCCTTTCAAAGAATTTAAAGCACAAAGTACAAATGATAGTTTTCCTGGTGGATCAATTCGTGACGTAGACAAAATTACAGATATAGTTAATTCTCTTAGAGAATTTTCGGGTAAAAATGGCGATTTTAACTCATGGCGAAAATCAGTAGATCGGATTTTCGAAATTTTCAACTCCATACAAGGTACTCTAAAATATTATGTAATACTGCATACAGTACGTCATAAGATCACTGGCGAAGCTGACACCGCTTTGGAGTCGTACAGAACTCCACTTAACTGGAATAAAATAAAAAAAGTGCTAATGATGCACTACTCAGACAAAAGGGATATTGGTACTCTAGAATACCAAATGACTACCCTTATTCAAAAAAATATGACAACAACAGATTTCTACAAAAAGGTGTACGAGCACTTATCGTTGCTTTTAGACAAAGTATCGTGCTTGGACATTTCCGAAGACGCGAAAGGTGCCATAATTAACTCTTATCGAGAAAAGGCTCTCGATACCTTTGTTAGGGGACTAAACGGTGACCTACCGAGACTCTTGAGTATTATTGAGGATCCTACGTCCTTGCCGCAAGCACTTAATCTGTGTCAAAAATTGGATAATATGAATTTTCGAGCAAATTATGCTCACAAACAATTCCGTGCCAATACGCCTAGGACTCCGCCACCAGCACCACAGAGGTCGCATAATTTCCCACGGACAGTGTTTTATCCAGAACTAGCGTATATGCCTCCGTATCTAAGGCAACATCCTCCCAGGGCACATTTTCAGAACTTTCAAAGACCATTCCTTCCACAACAAGCTAGCCAGCAAAATCAAAGATCCAACTTTTCGTCAGGATTCAATAATAGACACAATTTTCCACCAAAACCCCCTCAACCAATGGAGGTTGACCAGTCGATAAGATCAAAAAATGTAAATTATCAAAACTTTCAGAGAAATGACCAAATTGCCCAAAAACGACCATATCCCACTAATGGCGGGATCCCACATAAGATACAAAGGAATTATTTTACGAACACTTGTGACGATACTCAATATAACATCCAATACTACGATCAATATGATTACAATGGTTATCCAATGGATAACCAAAATCAACCGGACTTTACGGACACAAGTCCAAATGATCTACATGACGACAAAAATTACGAGAATCAAAATTACGAAAAAGAAATAGACAGCGTATATTTTTGAGATTAATTCCATCCTCTCTCCCATATTACGAACTCAAAAGGGGTGAGGACATGCTAGATTTTTTAATTGACACCGGATCGAACAAAAATTATATTCAATCCACACGAATACGTAATCCCATTCCTAACGAAAAACTCTTTCATATAAATACAGTTGCTGGAAATATTAAAATAACACATCATACTTTTGTGAATGTTTTTGGTCCAGATACACCAAAACTGAAATTTTACATTCTTCCAAATGTAGAAACTTTCCATGGAATAATTGGAAATGATACATTACGAGAAATTAAAGCAACAATCCATACAGATAAAAAATTTTATGACCATAAACAACGTTATGAGAATTCCATTGAAACAGAAACAATCCCAGTCAGTCAATAATATTGAGTTAAGACTTTCCCATCTATCAGATTTACAAAAAACTAAACTTTATGAAATTATTGATAAATGTCCGAACGTGTTTGCTGACCCAAATGAAAAATTAACGTACATTACTACCATTAAAGGCGAGATTCGTACAATTACAGATGGTCCAATTTATTCGCGACCATATCCCTATCCCATGGCTTTGAAAGCGGAAGTTGAAAGACAAATAGAAGAATCGCTTGCTAACAATATAATTAGACCTTCTCGATCACCATACAATTCACCCGTATGGATTGTTGACAAAAAAATTTATGCTTCGGCTGAAAAAAAATACAGGATGGTGATAGATTATAGAAAATTGAAATCCGTGACAATCCCCTTCAGATACCCTATACCAGAAATTAACGAGGTTCTTTAAAATCTTGGAAAAAACAAGTATTTCACTATAATTGATCTTAAAAGTGGATTCCATCAAGTTCCACTAAATGAGAAAGACATTGAGAAAACAGCTTTCTCTATAAATAATGGAAAATACGAATTTTTGAGACTCCCTTTTGGACTCAAAAATGCACCCTCAATATTCCAAGCTGCCCTTGATGACATCCTCCGACCACACATAGGAAAAAGTTGCTACGTCTGTATTGACGATATTATTATATTTGGCAGGGATGAACAGGAACATTTTGAAAATTTAAGAGCAGTGTTGGAGACGCTGGAGGAAGCAAACATGAAGGTACAACTTGATAAGTGCGAATTTATGAAAAAGGAGGTAGAGTTTCTGGGATTCGTTGTTAGCGTAGAAGGAATCAAAACTAATCCAAAAAAGTAGAGGCTATTGCCAAAATGGCGATACCGAAGAATTTGAAAGATTTGCGCTCTTTCCTTGGCATGGCAGGTTATTATAGACGCTTCATTAGAGATTATGCCAAAATGGTGAAGCCATTAACAGCAATGATCAGAGGAGATGCTGATGTGGGCAAAAATGTTTCAAAAAATAAAACTATCTCTCTTGACGATATGGCAGTAGAAGCGTTCAACAAAATAAAAAATATCTTAGTTTCAGAGGATGTAATGCTTTCACATCCGAACTTTGAAGCAGAATTCGAACTTACTACAGATGCCTCAGACTATGCCATAGGAGCAGTCCTTTCACAAGATAAAAAACCTATAACATTTATTTCAAGAACACTTTCACGAACTGAGGAGACGTATACCACAAATGAAAAAGAAATGTTGGCAATAGTTTGGGCCCTAACTTCCCTTCGTAATTATCTTTATGGCTCCAAAAGAGTAAAAATTACCACAGACCATCAACCGCTTAGATTTGCCTTAAGCCATAAAAACCACAATAATAAAATGAAAAGATGGAAGGCCATTTTAGAGGAATATGACTACGAGTTGAATGATCAGCCCGGTAGAACCAATGTTGTGGCTGATGCACTTTCAAGAATTCCCATGCAAATTAATTCTTTGGCCAAAACTGTTCATAGTGATGAAAGCTCCGGTGAAGACCTGGTACCTTGCGTAGAAGGTCCCATTAACGTTTTCAAAAATCAAATATTTCTGGAAGTCGGAGAAGTTTCAACTTATCAATTTCAAATCATTTTTCCAACCGTTCACCGACATACCATCGTTGAACCGGTATTTACAAGAGAAAATTTAATACAGCATTTGAAAAGAAGACTTAATCCTTCCGTAATAAATGGAATTCGAACGGAGGAAGGAATTATGGGATTGATACAAACCTTTTATCCTGAATATTTTCGTAATTATAAATCCAGATATACTCAAAAACTAGTAGAAGACATAACTAATGAGCAGCAACAAGAAGAAATTATATTAGAAGTTCACTGTAGGGCTCATAGGAATGCAATAGAGAATAAAGCACAAATACTGGAAAAGTACTATTTTCCGGGAATGACAAGTAAAATTAAACGTTTAACTCAGAATTGTACCATTTGTAAAGAAAACAAATACGAACGACATCCGAATAAACCTAAACTGACCGAGATACCACTACCAACACGCGCAGGAGAAATGTTACACATTGACATCTATATGACTGAGGGTAAAGCAGTACTGACAGCATTGGATAAGTTCTCGAAATATGCTCAAGCTAAGATGCTCAAAAGCCTTTCTATAGAAGACGTTCGCAGACCATTGAGGGACATTTTATTTTCTTTTGGCGTACCAACAAAGTTGGTGATGGATAACGAACCATCGCTGAATTCTCGTTCAATAAAATTCATGTTGGAACATGAGTTAAGAATAGAAACGTATGTTACTCCTCCATATACCAGTAGAGCCAATGGCCAAGTAGAAAAATTTCATTCTACTTTAACAGAGATAATGAGATGCTTGAAGAATAACGGAGGACATCGTGATTTTGAAGAGCTATTAGAAAGAGCAACTGCTGAATATAACCATTCGGTACATTCCGTAACGAAGAAAAAACCAGTTGACATATTCTTCGGACAATCAGTAAATTTTACAGCTGAAGATGTAGAACGAACTAGACAAACTAATATAGAAAGACTTACTGAGAAACATCAGAAAGACCTGGAACATCATAATAAGGATAGAACTGACTTTAAAACATATTTGCCGGGACAAATAATTTTTGTTAAAAGAAATAGAAGATTGGGAACTAAACTATCGAAAAAATACACAAGGGAAAGAGTGAAAGAGAATAGAAATAGTACGGTCTTAACAGAAAAAAATAGAGTAATCCATAAGAGTCTAATTAGAAACTAATACGCCAAACTTAATTTCTTTCCACATTATGGCCATATCAATCGCATTGGCCGATGTACAAATACTTGATTATTCTAATTCATAATTAGTAACCATGGGCTCTGGAACTGCCAAAATTCAGACAGGAACATTTAAAATTGTCCATGTTATCGATATTGAGAAATATGAAAAGGGTTTGGAAGATATTAACGAAGCCATCAGAACTAAAGTACATATTGACAACCCACTATCCATAATTCTAACAAGTTTAATGAACGAAATTAAAAGCACAATAGATCGACTTAAAGTGACCAAACACAAAAGATCACTAGATTTTATCGGAACAGCATGGAAATGGATAGCAGGCAATCCTGATCACCATGACCATGAGATAGTAGTTAACAAATTAAACGGAGTGTTGACAAATAACGACAACCAAGTAATCATCAACAAACTCACCACAGACCGCATAAATGAAATAACAAACGTCATGAATAAAATACTTAAACAGATGAAAGACGACAGAACAATAGAAACTGAGATAGCTCTAAAAATCAAACACAAATTAGAAGTTTTGAAGGAGGAAATAAAAAATATTGCTTATGCACTGCACTGGGCCAAGGCCAACATAATTAACTCTTTTATATTATCTGACAATGAATTAAACACTATAAAGAATCTTTTGAAAGTTGAAAAATTTCCTTTTATTAATGTTTATGAAGCTTTAGAGTTTGCAGATGCAAAAATAGCCACGGATAGCAATTCTCTGATTTATATTATAAGTCTTCCTACTACTGAAATAGAAACATGTAATTTGATAGAAATAAGAGCAGTAAAGAAAGGAAACAAGATTAATAAAATTGATTTTAAGAAATTATTAGAATGTAAGGATAAAAATTTTGCTATAAAAAATACAAGCTGTCAACAATTCAATGAATTATTAATATGTCCTAGCAGTAAACTCATAGATTTAAGCAATGACACCTGCGTTACGAATTTACTAAAAAGCCTGCCACCAGCTTGTACGATCATCAACAATCAACATATGCCTACAATAGAAGAAATTTACAGTGGATTAATTTTCGTGAACCAATATCAAGGCATGATGACAATAGAAAAAGAAACAATGTTACTAAACGGAACATTTTTGATCAGACACCACAATACAACAATAACCATCGAAAATAGAAAATATGCTTCTAAAGAAATTACAGACAAGAAACCTCATCCGGCCATTTTACAACCAAATGTTGAAACTATGCAAACTGAAGAAGTATTATCATTGGAAATGATGAAACAACTAAGTCTGAATAATACAGTCCACATCGATACTATAGAAAGCAAAAATAAAACCATCACAATCATAAACATTCTACTAGGCTCAATTCTCATAATTTTTCTAATACTACTTACAATAAAAAATTACGTGAAGAAACCTACTGCAAAACAGAAAGAAAACCACGGACTTAGATTGTCCAGCCTAGCAATTGACGGACTTAATAAACTTTTTGCCACGCAGATCCCTTCAAACGAGGACGTTTGAAACTTGAAGGGGGAGGTATTAACACATACAATGCACAAAATAATAAAATAAATATCTTATTAAACTTGCTAACATCAACACGAACATAAAAAAAATACAAAAATGAATTCAGCGCTAAACATTCTTAAGGGTCAGGTTGCATCAACGGTTCTCACGGGCTATGCAGGCGCGTGGACTACGTCAGTATTTTCAACGATAGGTAGAGTAAGGTAGATATTAAGAAAATTAAAATTAAAAAGTTAGTTGTTAAGTTGTCGTCTTGTTTAATAAAAGCTTAATGCCCCAAAAAAATAAATAATAAAATATAAAATAAAAAAATCTTTTTTTTAATTAATTAAAAAGGACAAAAAGATTAACTTACATATGTATATATACATTTGTCATTCCGTTCGTAATTTCCACAATATTAATAACCGACCTATAAAGAATATATATTCTGGATCCTTATGCATAGAGACTACGTCCGTGTGTCCGTCTGCCTGTACGTGAAATCGGTTTTCCGAAGCTCCCAGAAAAGCTAGAGACTTCGTTCTTGGACTGGTGTGTCAGAAATGGTCCGTAAAAAATTAGTATTGAAAATCAGCAAAATCCAGCAGACGGTTTCAGAGCTGGAAAACTTGAACTTTATTTTGCCATAAAAAATAACTACCGAAAACTAGCTATTCAGCCCTATTCTGCCTTTCGATTCGATTCGAAAGTTTCTCCGTTTGGCAACTTTGGTATTCTGCGTTCCGTTCTTAGATTTCTCTTTCGATTCTATGTATTCTGCATTTCGATCGCAACTACGTTTTTGTAAGTTGTTATTTTAGTGGCGGAGCGTTTTTCATTTTTGTTTGTTTAGCTTCAAAAAGTGATTAATTCAAAAAGTAATGCAAGTATTAAATGCAAAAGAAAGTTTAATTAATGAACTACACAGTTTGTTTTGTTTTTCTGTACTGAAATGCAATTTTTATTTAATTTATTACAGGTGAACCGTATAAAAAGTTGACATACCTATTTAATGGCAACGAAAAACGATATTGTCTACGGATTTAATTAAATTTAAGCAAATAAACAAAAAAAATAAAAAAAAACAAATAAACTTTATTTTTTTGCTACAATTATGTGTAAAAAATTAAAATATCACCTCCGCACAGTGGTCCAAGTGCTCAATCTAGCCGGAAGAAAGTATTTTTTTTTTATTATTTCGAAATTAAATATTTTGTTTGATAATAGGTTAACAAGTATCCACAGTGCATAACGGTATATTTTTTATTTATTTTACTTTTGTTTCAGGTTTGCTTTCTTCTTTTAAATACAAGTAATTGCTGTTTTGTTTTTCTATTAATTGCTCAGTTGATGTTTAGTGCCGCAATTAAGGTCGTCGTGAAAAAATCAGAACAAAGTTTTTAAAATATTTTTTTGCTGAAATTAATTTAACAAAGGTAGGAAGAAATTTTGTTATTTTTATAATTAAAATAAAATGTTTTGTTTAGAAAAGAAATGCAGTTTTCTACGTGTGTGTCTTATATGTAAACATTTTGTTCAATGTCCAAATTTAATTAGAGTTTTAAATGGGAATCTATAAAACTCTAATTCTGTTATTTGTGTTTTTGTAATCTGTACGATGGTAGCTTGTTAATGTTTTCAAAATTAGCTGCCAGTTTTTGCCTAAATGCTTTTTATTTCATTTACAGTCTAAAATGTCCATTACTAAAAGGGAATTATTTGATGCTTGGTGTAGTGAAAAACAACAAAATAAAAAACTTAATGTTGTTGTTTCATATGTTTTTGCTGAAATCGGGTTTGAGAATAATGAAACGAATATCTATTGCAAACAAGCGAAGCAATCTGTTCGAACGTTTGTATGGTTTCTGGCTAAGAAGTGGGCTCAAGCCAATCGAACAAAGAAGGTTTTTGAGGCTACAAATAAATATTGGCTAGATGGAAATTTTGTAATTCCAACTAAGCCTTCTTCCGCATCTCAGGATGACGGATTACTGGATGGGCCGTCGACATCAAGCTATGGCAGACCTTCTAAAGAATTTTTAGAAAAAAGTGAGAGAGCAAAGCGAACAAAAGTTGCACCTTTATTGGAGACTTGGTCCCCAGAAGAACTGACATTTGCTGCTGGAACAAGTCTTTATAAGTCTGGAAAAAGAGACGCTGTGGGCATTATCAAAACTGTAGACTCTTCTCCATCAAGAGCAGCAGGTGCAGGTGCTAAAAACCATAGCGCTGATATCTACCCTTCTTACCATAAACTGTTGGCTGCGAAAAAGGAATGCTATCCAAATGATGGTATTAACGTTTCTGAAATATCGGCGGAAGTATGTTTGCAAAGCTTAGTAGATCACACTGCAAAAAGACTTTTAAAGCACTAAAAAGAAATTTTGAAACAGTGTAAATCTACAGAGCTTATTTTGTCCTATAAATGGGGATGCGATGGTAGCAGTGGACATTCACGATATAAGCAAGGTTTTAGTGAAACCGATGCCGTTGAAACGGATGAACATTTGTTTGCAGTTTGTTTGGTTCCTCTGCAGCTTAAAGAAGGTAATAAGGTAATTTGGCAGAATCTACGACCATCTTCCGCAAGATTTTGCAGGCCAATCAAAATTATATTTGAAAAAGAAAGCAATTCTCTAGCTACAAAAGAAATTGATGCGACAAAAAATCAAATAGCTGCGATAATTCCAACGCAAATTTGTGAAGACGGCAAAACAATTAATATCATCCATAATTTTTATTTAACAATGATAGATGGAAAAATCTTTTCAATGCTCGCGGATTCCTCTCCTCAACGTTGTGGTATTTGTGGAGCTTCGCCTACTATAATGAATGACTTAAAAGCAGTTGAAAAATTACAACCGAGTGAAAGCCTTTTTGAGTATGGCCTATCGACGCTGCATGTATGGATACGGTTCTTTGAGTGCATCCTTCATATAGCTTACAAACTTGATATTAAAAAATGGCGAGCTCGAAGGGATTTTGATAAAGCTGTGCAGAAGGAAACCAAGAAAAAAATTACGGATCGCCTAAGGAAAGAGATGGGTTTGTTAGTTGATATTCCCACACCAGGATGTGGAATAACGAATGACGGGAATACGGCTAGAAGATTTTTCCAGCAACCAGCTCTTGCTTCATCAATTACTAGGGTTGATGAGGATTTAATAAAAAGATTTGGTGTTATTTTAAGCACAATGGCATGTGGCTTTGCTATTAACGTGAATGCATTTCGTACGTATGGCATGGACACAGCAAAACTGTATATACAACTGTATCCATGGTATTATATGCCATCGAGTGTTCACAAAGTCCTCATTCATGGTGCAGATATTGTGCAATATGCAGCACTTCCTATAGGAATGTTGTCGGAAGAAGCATTAGAATCTCGAAACAAAGACTTCCGAAATATATGAGAAAGTCACACACGAAAAATGTCCCGCGAAAAAACAATGCATGATCTTATTCATTATCTCCTCTTGTCTTCAGAACCTCTTATTTCCTCTTTTTCAACAAAGACTTCTATTCATTCTCGCAGTATTGAACCTTTCTGATGCTTCTATACCAGAGCAATTCCTCGATTCAGAAAGTGAATCAGATTAAAGCAAACATACTCTGGTATGTGATAGAGATCAATTGTTTTCAAATTGATCAATTTCAGATGTATATTTCGAATTCAGAAGACATTTTAGCTTTGAAAACGATCGATTTCCATCACATGCCAGATTGTTTTTTTTTTTTTTTTTTTTTTTTTGTTTTTTGAATAATTTTCAGTTGTCTTTGCCTTTACATTTCACTTGCCTCAAATTATTTCATTCTATGTATATCTCCTATTAATGTTAATCAAATTTTGTCATAAAAATTCAAAGTTTTAGATAAATAAATAAATATTGTTTTACATAAATATAGGAATATTATTTGTTTTTATTTATTTAACAAAAAATCTGCCAGGCCCATTACAGATTGCGCCCATTTTTTGATGAGTATTTTTACTGATAAAATATATGTACATGCAAAGATGCATGTCACTGCGGCTTTTCAAAAGCGAGTTATGACTTTCTTCCAGCTAGATTGAGCATTTGGACCACTGTGCTCCGGCGCGACAGGATTCTTCACACTGGATAAGTTTGGCCACAAACACCTTTTGCTTATCTCTTCTTTTTTTTTGTAACTCTCTGTACTTAAATTTGCAAGAATTTATATAATAACAATTTTCACAATATTTAATTATTATTTGTTTTAATGTTAAATCACTGTTTTTTGCACAAAATTTAACTTTGTGCTAAAAGTTTTGCAAAATTGCTTAATTTTTCTGTTCCTATTTCAACCGTTTCATAACAAAGCAGCAGGTTTAAGTACTTCTCTTCTTCTTTTTCTTTCGATTCAGTTTTTTTTTTTTGGCAGAATACCTCTTTTCGATCCGTGCGTAACTGAATACGGGAACGTAATCGAAATGCAGAATAGGGATCATTATTATTTTTTATTAAATAAACTTATTTTATATATACTTCAGTATGAATAAAATTAATATATTTAATCATGGTGTAATTATACAGGTGACTGCGTAAGGATTTTTTATACAAAAATACGGCAACTATAGCTGTGTAAGGAACCGAAGAATGTCAAAAGCACAAAAATAATTGTACTAAAACCAAAACAAATTCGAAGTTTTTGACATTCTTCAGCTACAAAGCACATCGAGCAAAAAATTATCAGCTGAAGTAGCGCTGCCACCTTGTATCTAATCAAAAAAAAAAAAATTAAAAAAATTAAGAAGACGTTTCCAGAGTTGGAAAACTTTAACTTTTTTTCTTATACAAAAGTAACTTGCTAAAACAAATTTTTCCTTTATTTTCTATAAAATAAACATATCTTATATTCATAAAAGAAAGAGATTTATGTAAGAAATCAGAAATATTTAAAAGGATGATTCCAGGATTGGAAAACTTACACTTTTTGTGATATAAAAAATTAACTACCGAAAACTAATTTTTATTTTTTTTTATTAAATAAACTTATTTTATACTTCAGTACGAATAAAATTGGTATTTCAAATTAAAAAAATTAAAAACACTTTTCCAAGATTGGAAAACTTTAACTTCTTTTCTATACAAAACTAAATCAATAAAACTAATTTTTCCTTTTTATTTATAAATTAAACATATGTATCTTATACCCTTAAAAGAAAGAGAATGGTGTAAGAAATCAGAAAAATCGAAAAGGGCGATTCCAGGGTTGGGAAACTTAAAATTTTTGTGATATATAAAAGTAAATAGGTCTAATTAATTTTTTTATTTTTCTTTATAAATTATATCAGCCGTATTCATAAAAATTTTAAACCGCGTTTCAAATATTGTTTAAGCTAAATTCGCTAAAATTGTATTCATAATAGAATTTTAGCTTAAAAAACGGTTTTTAAACCTTGCGTATTTCAGCAAATTTTAAAATTGACTGCCCCCATGTTTAAACCAATTTTAAGGTGACGTTGTTGTAATTTTGCTTCGTTTTTGTTTACATTTTGATCATATGTACATATGTGTGTATGTATGTATGTACTTACATATGTATGCATGTATGTATGTATGCATATGCCAGTGTTATTTAGAAGAAAACAATGTAATTTTTTTTTATAGAAACTATTGAGTTAACAATCGTTGTTTTTCAGAACTAATGTGCAAGTAGCAAATAAAGAATACAGTGTTGCCACGATATTTTGAAAAAATCTAGTTAAATGATTTTTAGTTAAAAAACTGATTATGAATACCAATATTTAAAAAACGTTATTTAGCCTTAAAACGTTTTTTAACTAATATGAATTTTAAACATCAATCAACTTTTTTTATGAATACGGCTGTATGTATTTTATTACTATTACAAAATTATAGTTCCAGGGTTGAAAATTGAAAAAAAAAATTGTTTATAAAAATATAAAAAATATAAATTTTTTTCAATAAAACTTATTTCATATTTTAGGAAGATCTTTACTTTAGATTTTTTATATCTGTTCTATTTTTATTTAAGTATAAACGAAGGTTTGTCCCATGTTGCTTATTATGCTCTCAGCACAGTTATGTTTCAAATCTATGGTCTTTTGTTGACAGCTTGTAACGAGTTCTTATTAATTTTTAGGGTTCCGTACACCAAAGGTGAAAAGGAATCCTATTGTTTTCACTACGCTGTCCGTCTCTACTTCTGGCCGTCTCTCCATCACAAGCTATTTCTTCAGGAGCCGTAAGAGCTACGGATATGGTTGCCAGACGGCCTGGAATGGCCTGGAAGTTCACCGAAGCTTACCAATTATCTTCTGAAATGCTCTTGTATAGATATTGGTCCATTTATTCATGGATATGAAAGCAGAGTTCCACGGAAAAAACTACTAAGAAGTGAGAAAAAACGAAGGATTTGAGTTTGCCATTAAGTTTAAAAGCAAAGTCGTGGACTTTCGGAAAATAAAAAATAAATAAAAAATAATAATTATTTCTACAGATTAATGTTAATATAATTTGTCTGAAAGCCATAGTTGTGCAAAGTTCTTGCGAGAACGCAATATTACGCTGCACACAAGAAACCATAGAGCATGGAGGAGCCAGCATTTTGGCTGGGGGGCAATAGGAGTAGCTGGTGCTGGAAATTTGGCTTTCGTTGATGAAGTCATAAACCAATGTCTATACAAGAGCATCTTAAAAGATAATTCGCAAGCTTCAATGAGCAGGTTGGACCTTGGACCTCATTGGATCCTCCAAATTAGACAACGGTGCGAGGCACACTGCACTTTTGGTGAAATATTGGCTGCTTTAATGTGGTCCACGTCAACTTTACAGGTCTCCCCGATCCTCAAACAATAAAACCATAGAGCATGCTATGAATGTAATCAAGGTTGGGTAAGAAAAGAAGAAATTTTTGGCAAAGAAACCCTAAAAAATGCTCATAAAAGCTTATGGCCAGAAATAACAACTTCCGAAACGCCAAATTTGATGCTGTCAATGCCAAATTGTTCACAAACTATCGTAGAGAGTCCCGATGGGTTAAAAAAGTACTAAAATACTATATATTTTTTATTTTTCTTAAGAAATTCAATTATATTTTAAAGTATCTCCACATGTATTTAAACTTTTGTCCACCCAATTTTATTGTATTTTTAAAAAATTACCGTTATATTTGGACTTAGTTAAAAACATTTTTCACACTTATTAATTATCGATGAAGGTTAATAAAACTGCATTGGAAAAGTTTTCAGAAAAGCTTTAGTTTTCTTGAAACTACAGATTTGTGGTGTGTATTTAAAGTTTAGTCTCTGAGTGTATATGTATATACATTGCGCGCATGTATATACAAACTTGAAATTTGTAAAATTAGTGTACTTTCACACGACAATTAACACTAAAACCTAAAAAAAAAATTTAAGGGTGTTCTATCATTTAACGTAATTTTGACTATGTAATTTTGACAACTTGCTGAATCTTGGAAACCGTAAGAGGCAAAGTCCTGAAATTTTCAAAAACGGTGACACGAAAAAATCACAAAATAATAAAATATTCAATACGAAAAAAACCGCCAACACCCGAAAAAGAAATCACCAAAACGAAAAAAAGCACCAAATTAAAAAAAAATCTAGCTTAATCTAAAATCTAAAATAAATAGCCAAAATAAAAAATCGCTAAAATGAAAAAGATAGCCAATATGAAAAAAGTCGCCAAAATAAAAACCAAAAAAAAATTCTAAAACGAGAAAAAAAACCAAAATTTAAATAAGCAACAAATTAAAATAAACGCAAAAAAAAACGTTAAAAAGAAAAAAACCTTTAAAAAAACGCTTAAGACAAAAAAAAACCCAAAAACGAAAAATGCCAAAACTATACATATTTCGTATAGGCTAAAGTTCATATACTATTGTGTCCGTACGGAATCCTTCGTTCGCGAGTCAGAGTCGCGCTTTACTGCATTTTTTTTAGTAATTGGAGATAGAAATAAAATTTATGGCTAACAAACCATCATAACTATAAAATAAATGCAATACTAAAACTATTTTATAAGGTTATTAAAAAAAGAAAAGACAAATTTGAAGTTCGAAGCTTTAGCAAATAATCGATTTTTTTAGATTTGTGAACAAATATTGAACAATTTTATTTCGAAATTTCTTCTCTTTAGCGAGCATTCGTTTTTATCGAATTTCAGGTCAAGTGGGATATTAAATATTGTTTCATTGTATAATTTTGATATAACGGCGTTATTTATTTGTATAACTATTAGAGACCTGCGTAAACAGTCTTGAAATGTAAATACGTCATGTTTTTTAAATGTATTCACGTCGCATGTATTATACTAAACCAATAATAAATGCTGTCGTACTATAAGCGAAGCACGATGGATGTACGTGTACATCAGTGTTAACAAGCGATGTCGCCAAGACTGCTTGTTTGTAACAAACACTCAAAAGAATTAGTGTTGATTTGTGTATGCTTGTTATTTTGCATACTGTACGTTTGAGTGTGTGTGTAAGATGTAGATAGTAAGCTATTATGTGATTAACCGCATACAACTAATGTTAATGCATGTGTGTGCGTTTTTATGTGCGCAGAAAAATAAAGGATCATACACACATACATGGATGACGTTTGTACTCGCGCTCATGCGTAGAAAGAAGCAAGCATCACAAATTTACTCGTATACCTAAAATACTGAAATAAATTTCTTGCAAACAAAATGTTAACATTTGTTTTAGAAGATTTCGCTGTAGTAAAGCATTTGAAAAATCCCTTATGTCTTAAAAGTTCTTATAAGATATCTTGTGCAGGACACTAATAGCTATTAGTGCAACAAACGAGCAATTTATTCATTAAGTATCAAGAACTAAAATTACTATTTATGCAGCAAACTCGTATCTCAGTAAATGCGCTTCATGCTTAAACTAAAAAAGATTAGTATATTATTTCTACAAATATACACAGAATGTAATCAATTCGTTAATAATTGCATTTGCACTTTTAACGAAACACCGAAGTATTAAGAGATGAACCTTTTTTTGGCTCTCCTGAAAACTTGTATTTTTTAAGAAACGAGGTTGAGAAAATAAGGCATCGATATTCAACTACTTGCTAACATAAAAAAAAAATTTTATCGAAAAATACCGAGAGGTCACTTACTAAAAATTGCACTAGAGCAAAAAATTATAAATTTTTTTCACAAAACAAATATATACATATGTAAATATGTGCTTATTTATGTATCTCTATATATATAAGATTCGGCATAGCCGAATATAGCACCCTTATAGTATGTTTCCACCGACTTTAAATCAAGTAATTTTAAGTAAATCAGTTCAAAGTGTTTCCACCGAGCTTGTGAGTGATTTGTTGTTCGAATTTTCGTGTTCAATTTATGCCCGTGCTTTATGAGGTGGACGCAGCAGGTGTAATGTGAATTTTATTCACACGTAGTTGACATTTAAAATTTATTAAATATTCCTTAATGTAATTTTTTTCGAGATTGTCAATCACTATTGATGGATGTCCCAGGGATGGAGTTTGTAATTTTAAAAGCAACGCAGGGTTGCATATATAAATCGAGTTCGAAAAATAGTATTTTCGACATTATTTATAATAAATCAACTACTTTGAGGTGATTTATCCATATGCAAAATGTATGGAAAATCATGTATAAATTAACTTGATTTGCACAAATCATCATGATTTGTCTAAATCATGCCGGTGGAAACATACTATTACTTGTTCACTTTCAATTTCATTAAATTTGCAATACACTCACACTTTTTAAATTGAAAACTATCCATTTATATGGCAATTTAATTTCCAATTTGAAAGGCTGGTCACATTCGAAGCTACAAATTTGAATTTTTTCTTCGTCGGTGGCATTTAAAAAATTAAATTGATTATCAATTTGTGTCACAGCCAGTGTTGCAAGAAGTAGGTGAAAATCCCTATATGTAGGTATTTTTGATACTAAAATAGAAGCGTAGGGAAAATCAGACAGATTTTTTATATTCTCCGAAATGTAGGGATTTTTTCGTCATGTCGCATTATTTATAAAATAAATGCAAACATAACGTTTTTTTAGAAATAGTTTCTTTTTCAAAACGGTTCAAAAATGTTCTTTTCGTTAAAATCTCTTTAAAATATATTTCCAGAGTTGTTTGTGGTTTAAAAAGTTGGTGACACTAGTATGTATGTATATGTCAAGGCGAATCCATATACCAGGTGGTGTCTAACTTGCAACAACAAAATCTGCCTGGACTTTATTGCAATGAAAAATTACAAAACAAACTACCTAAAAATTTTATTGCAATGAAATTTGGCAAGCCAAACAAGCATTTGTTAACTTGGCAATACCTTGTACATGATTTCGCCTCGGTAAATGCTTTTTCTAAGTTATCATTCAATGTTGAAAGACGATTTGAATTTATCGTTTAAAATTTTATTTGAAAGAACTATTCATATTAATTTTGAAAAAAACTTTATGTTGTTTTAATTGAATTTAATTAAAAGTACATATGTATATTATTTTTTTTTAGTTATTTACTTATTTTTTTACCACAGCTTTAGTAAACATATGTGCCCTTAATTATGAAAGTGGTCTAAGTCGTGTGCATTTTTGCTCCGAAATATTAAATAAATCTTTGAAAAACTTCAATAAATATTTAATCAAATTTTATTTACATCGAGACTAGAACAACTGTTAATTAAAATGCTGCTTAATATAAAAATACTTTTTCATTTGTTAAAATGTAATCTATTAAATATATCGACAAGAGTAATATACGACTTAGACCACTTTCATAATTAGGGGCAAATATATATTTTTTTATAACTAATGGTTTTCTTCTATTTTAATGACAAAAATGAGTAAGGAGTTTTGTAGGGGAAATTTTTTCAACGTGTAGGGAAAAATCGGATTTTTTTTAGCATGTGTGGGTATTTTTTCGAGAAATCTACTTTCAACACTGGTCACAGCTATCAATTTCATGGAACTTTTACACAAAATATGTACAATGAAATTGAAAGTCATTTATTGAACGCGTGACAGCAGCGTTATACCACAAGTCACGATATTTGGTGGGGTTGATTCAGCGTTGCCATATTTTTTTTCAAAACCTTCAAGTAGAACAAAAAAATCTTTTTTTCTTTCTCATTAAAAATCTTTTTTTTAGTGATTTTACTCAAAATATAGTAATATGCATTGATTTTACTGAATTCAAATTCAAGAAAAATTTATTTCGTTTCAAATGAACTAACAAACGTAAAGGTAAATAACACAAAATATTTACTGAATATAACATATGTATATAAGATAAATATATGTATGCACATAATTCATACTTTTGCATTATGAATTATTTCGTTGTACCTTCATAGTGAATAGTCGATTAGCGGAATTTTTCTTAAATACTTACTAAACAAACAAAACATTATACAAAAAAAAATATTCGTAGTACATATTATTCGCAATAGGTACATACTGACTGTAATAAATAAGCTTTATTGCTTTGCTAATATTTTTACATAGTAGAAATAACAAAAACAAAAAAAAAACGCAAACAAAAAAAAACAAATAAAGTGCCCTTGAGGAATACATAATCTATACGAGTGCCTCAAATACAAAAAATTTTGAAGTGAGTTCTAACGGCAGAAATGCTTATTTTACTGTGAGTTCTGAAACTCTTAATGAAATCAATGAAAATAAAAAAATCTGTGAGTTCTGGAGCTCTTAATGAAAACAATAAAAATAAAAAACCTGGTGATAGTATTTTTCTAACGGCAAATTAAATTTTTCGTCAGCGTTCAACTTCGCTTTGCCCAATGCCGACTAGTGATTTGTTAACATTGGAGTTGCTTGGAACTTCTTCAATTCATCTTCGTATTCATCACTTAATCAAGTTATCACTTTAGAAAACAGTAGTCAAAAATCTAAAGTTCAAGTCGGAATGGAAAGATATATTACAGTTGTAAAGCATGGGCGAAGCCCAAATTCTTCAAAAATCTCATCGCTTCCCAAGAAGAAAAAGATTTCCGCAAAATAGTAACAGAATTCGAAAAAAATAAAACAAGTTTTTATACGTATCAGTTTAAGAGTGCTAAAGGTATACAAATCGTATTGAAGGGCATTGATTCTTATTTTAATCCCGAAAAAGTAAAAGATGCACTCATCATACAAGGATTTAAGGTAAAAAATGTTACTAATATATTCAATAGGGAGAAAATCCCCTAGCCTCTATTTTGTGTTGAACTGGAGCCGAATGATATAAAGTTAAAAAACAACAAGACACATCCAATTTATAACCTAAAATACCTCATATCGAAAAATCACAGTTGAAGAGCCACATAAGCGATCAGCTCCTGTACAGTGCCATAATTGCCAAGAATATGGTCACACAAAAACTTACTGCAAATTACCTACAGTTTGTGTTATCTGCGGTGAATTGCATGGTACTGCTAGTCGTACTAAACCAAAAGATCAAGCAGAAAAAAATGCAGTAATTGTGGAGGTAACCACACCGCTAACTACAGAGGTTGCTCTGTGTACTCTTTAGTCAAGCAGTCTATGGTGCAAAAACCGAAGTTAATTCCAGTTCAAACAGCAAACGCTTCCTCCGCCACTTCTGTGCAAATGAGCCAACCAGTTACTTCCCGTGTATCGTATGCAGATGCTGCTAGGGCTAGTTCTATTCCGACACAAAATGTTTCACCGCAAAATAATTAAAAAAATACTGACGCAAGCTTTAATTTTAATCGCCTTGAAGCTACTATTGATAATCTGGTGCAAACTATAAACAATAACAATATATAACAATAATTAACAAGCCATGAACACGTTAACAATATGCTTCTGGAACGCAAACGGCATTCGCCAACATAAAAATTAACTTGAGCACTTCCTCACGGAAAAAATATTGATGTAATGCTAGTCTCTGAGACTCATTTGACTTCGAGAAGAATTTTTAAAATTTATGGCTACACCTTATATGATTCAAAGGACCCGAGAGGAGGACCATGCGGTGGATCAGCGATTCTAATAAAGTCAAGACTCAAGCACTATATTCTTGACAACATTTGTGAACAACACCTACAAGCAACAAATATTGGCATTGAAATTTTTGTACAAACTTCTTGATATCATCAATTTACTCCCCTCCCAGATTTTCAATCACTGAAGATCAATACGAAAATTTCTACAAATCTCTTGGACCTCGTTTTGTAGCAGATGGCGACTACAATGCAAAACATACGTTCTGGGGTTCGCGTCTTATTACACCCAGAGGTCGAGCATTGTTCAACACAATTTCAAAAATGGGCTTGGATGTCATTTCAAGTGGGGAGCCCACTTATTGGCCAACTGACATACAAAAAATTCCGGATGTTATAGATTTTGGCGTCATAAAAAATATCTCTAGGGATTTAATTCAGGTTCAAGCTTCTCTTGATCTCTCGTCCGATCATTCCCCAACGATCATTACAATTTGTAGCCCATTAAGAAGTAACTTACCTGACCCACATGTGAAGACGATTAATCGTGTTAATTGGCTGGGGTTCAAAAAATGTCTCAGTAGCCATTGCACGGAAAATATTACGCTAAGAACACCCAATGATATTGAATCTAGCATTGCCAGTCTTAACAAAAATATTAAACAGGCTGCTGAACATGCCACTACCTCCCATCGGCAGACTAGTTTTAATAGAATTTATTCTTCAGACATTGAACGTCTCGTACGTGAAAAAAGAAGAGCTAGAAGGGAATGGCAACAGCACAGATCATCAGAAAATAAAATCAGATTTAAAGAGTGCACTAAACGACTCCAAGAGTTGCTTGCATCTGGAAAAACTGCATCTCTTAAAAATTATCTGGAAGGTCTTGATGTCACACCAGCATCTAATTACTCCTTGTGGCGCGCTGCTAGAAAGCTTAAAACACCCGTTGAGTATAAGCCACCTCTACGCACATCTACCGGAGGTTGGGAAAGAAGCGATACTGAAAAAGGTAACATATTTGCTGAGCACTTAAAATCCGTTTTTACGCCAAACATTTGTACTGGTGGTGCTGATTCGCCGAGTGTAGTCGCTCTACCCCCTCAACACATTGAGGTAGTTTAGACGAGAACAATTTTTAAGCCGCACAATTTTTGTTCCTTTTCCAAATTACACGAGACTAATTCATCTGGCACAAAATGTATACGTATACACAGCTTTGTGTGTGTTAGTGTTTTTCATATTCATTTAACAATTGCTGTTTTTTAAGTTGTGTATGGCTTGGTTTTATGCTGCTAATGCGGAGTTGTAGCTGGTTGAAAAGTTATGCCAACCGCAAAACCGCTCTCTTTACCTCTCTCACCAACAAACTGGCATGTTATGCCAGCACAATTATGCCCGTGTAAATCAGCGCATTAAGTTTAAGACGCGTGATTTACAAAAATTAATTGCCGAACTCAACCCGAAGCAATCCCCGGGTATTGATGGAATTATTAACCAGATGCTGGTGAACTTGCCTCGTATTGCAGTGAGAATCCTGTTATTAATTTTTAATGCCATTTTACGACTGGAGTATTATGCACACAGCTGGAAGCTTGCCATGGTTAAAATGATTCCAAAGCCGGGCAAAGATCTAACCAAGGCTGAGCCATATAGGAGAATAAGTCTACTATCAACAATGTCAAAGCTTTTCGAAAAACTGCTCAAAACAAAATTATCCCCAATTCTAATTAGTAGTGTGTGCATACCAGACCATCAATTTGGTTTTAGAAGTCAGCATAGCACTATTGAACAAACTCATAGATTGGTTCAATTTATAAGAACTTTTGAAGAAAAAAAGTATTGTTCTGCGCTGTTTATTGACATTTCCCAGGCATTTGATAAAGTGTGGCATGAGGGCCTAATTTTAAAATTGAAGACTTACTTACCAATAAACATTTTAAATCTTTTGGAAAGTTACATTAATTCCCGTCAGTTCACTGTTGTGGAAGGAGACTTTACGAGTATGCCTGAAACTATCTCATCCGTTGTGCCACAGGGGAGTATACTGGGGCCAGTTTTATATTTGATTTATACTTGTGATATGCCTCTG
Organism: Tachina grossa; assembly: GCA_949987645.1. Taxonomy (NCBI): domain Eukaryota; kingdom Metazoa; phylum Arthropoda; class Insecta; order Diptera; family Tachinidae; genus Tachina; species Tachina grossa. The sequence continues at coordinate 120,699,642 of OX465274.1, read as the reverse complement.
AGCAGTAGTATCCATACTTCCATATTTGCCGACGATACAGCCTGCCTCAGCATGCACGAAAACCCTGATGAGGCATCCCGCAAACTCCAGGAACACATTAGCCAGATGGAGCTATGGTTAAACTTATGGAGAATTAAGGTAAATGAACAAAACTGTGTTCAAGTAACATTTACCTTACGAAGAGCTACTTGTTCCCCCATTCGGATTAACAATCAAGTTGTTCCTCAACATTCACATGCGAAATATCTTCGTATACACCTTGATCGACGACTTACATGGAAACACCACATTGATTCTAAGCTATCACAAATTAAACTTAAATTAACTGAGTTACATTGGCTGATTGGTAGAAATTCAACACTCAGCCTAGACTGCAAACTTTTAATATACAAGTCGCTTTTAAAGCCAATATGGTGCTACGGAATTCAGCTATGGGGTACTGCTTCACTTTCAAATGTTGAGAAAATCCAATGAAGGCAAAACAAAATTTTACGCTTGATAACGTTGGCTTCATGGTACATCAAAAATTCAAATATACATCGTGATTTAAATATGACACTACTGACTGAAGAAATTGCAAAATACGCAGGCAAATACCTAAAAAAAATCCAGTCACATCACATTACTGGGAACATCCGCTTAAAAAAGAGAGATACAAGGGCTCTAATAAACAACACTCCAAATGCAGCTGCTTAAAAATATTTTTTTTCTGCTTATCACTACTTATGTATTATTAATAACTATCACTTAGCTTATGTCCGACATTGGTTGGGCCTAATAATTATACTTAAGATTAAGAATTTAAAGCTTATTGTTAGTTCATATTTGAAGATAAAATAAATAAAAAACCGTCTTAAAACAATTTTGAAACTTTTGTATGAAAAACATTTAGCAACTTGGTAGAATTTTATTATGATTACGGGCATTACTAATTACTGAAAATTCAATGCAGCTCATCATATAATAAATCATTTAGGCACTTTATAAAAATTGTAGAAAAAAATTTTATTAATCAGTAAAAATTTACTGGTTAAATTTTTTTTATTATTTTTACTGACATTTAGCTCATCTATCGTAAATGCCTTAACTTTAGCACTTAGTTGTTGCTGTTCTTGTTGTTGTGTACGCATTGCAATTAAAATAAATTCAGTAAAGTGCGACTTTGACTCGCGCACGGAGGGTTCCGTACATTCGGTTTTGAGCATATTTTTTGATGTAGCTTTTTTCCTTTTTTTAAGTTTTTTCAGTTTAAACGATTTTTTCAGTTTTGTCGCTTTTTTCTCGTTTTGGCGTTTCTTCTCTTTTTGGGTTTTTTTCATTTTCGCAATTTTTTTCATCTTGGCGATTTTTTTCATTTTGGAATTTTTTTCTGTTTTTGGGGGTTTTTTCATTTCCGCGATTTTTGTTTTTGGGAGTTTTTTCATTTTGGAGATTTTTTTGTTCAAGGGTTTTTTCATTTTGGCGATTTTTCCGGTTTTTCGCGATTTATTTTAGCACTAAATTTTTTTTTAATTTAGTGCTTTTTCTCGTTTCGGCGATTTTTTTGTTTTTGACGATTTTTTAGATTTGGAGATTTTATAATATTTTGATTTTTTAGGTTTACCGTTTTTAAAAATTTCAAGAGTTTTGCTCTTACGGTTTCCAAGATACAGCAAGTTGTCAAAATTACAAAGTCGAAATTGCATTAACTGATGGAACACCCTTTAATTTAAATTTTTTAAATTTAGTGTTAATTGTTGTAGTCTGTATAAAAATACACTTACTTTACAATTGTATGTACATATAAATATTACATGGGATTTTAACATTTTTCGTTGCTCGTTTTGCAAGACCCTTTAATGTTTAACTCTCATGTATTTGCTGTTGTAGCGGCTAAATGTCTACACACTGTGTCAAAATTTCAGGTCCGTAGCTCTTACGGTTCTCGAGAAAACACCCTGTGACAGACGGACGGACAGCGTAGCGAAAACAATAGAGTTCATTTTCACCTTTGGTGTACCGAACCGTAATAAAGCAATTATCAAGTTAAATAAAACAAACAAAAACCAGGAAATTCCTATGTATTTACAATATTTTAAATAAGTTTGTATTGCTTCTTTCAAACACTAATACACTCATATATAGCTCACACCGATTTGACAACGCGGTGTGCATCTTACTCAAAATTTGTGATTGTATTGTGAAAAATATTTTTACCCCCTAGCGTATAGATGTTTACACATCAACAAATACTTCTAAACCGTGATCACAGTCACAGTTTAAAAGAACAGCGATTTAGAAATCACGTTCACAAGTAGAAACATTATTAAAAAATCACAGTTTTGATCATCTCTAATGTACAAACACACATAAACTATTTTTTTTAATAATTTGAGTAATTTTCACTTTTTTAAGCATACACAATAAGCTTTATTCTTATAACATAGTTATAAATTTTTGAAAATAAATTTTGAGAAAGATTTAAATTTATACTTATGTATGTGGTGGACTACTTTTATCTATTCCACAGAGAAAACAAACTTCAAAAATCTTGTTTTTAACGAAGAGAGAATGGTCATACTATATATTTTTATACCATAAACGTACATATTAAAATATTAATAAGTATACAATAATAAAAATAAAAAACACGTAAGTGCATACATATATGTATGTATGTATATGTACAAATAAAAATATATATGTCATTACAACAAAATCACTATTTAACTAATCATATCTTAGTTACTTCCATCACAGACACATCACACGTTCATACTCTAAAGAATACAATATTTGTAGTATTATGTACTTACATTAATAAGTGTATTAGTATTATTATGTAAACACATTTACATATTTCGGAATGATAACATATTTTTATGTAATAATAATAATAATATTACTATATTTTAAGGCATAATATAAATTTACCAAACACCCACTTTTTACATATGTACATATCAGTTCTTTTAGTATTCCTTAAAAATTGTTTAAATACAATTTATAATTGTTATAGCTGGACATTTTTGTATTCAAAGACTAACAACCTTTTCCATTAAATACCACGGTAAGAAAACACTAACAGCAACTGCAGCTACACAGGTGGCACACAACATTACAGTTGAAGATATATTTCCGATCGTAAGCCCGGTTTCTTGACCATAATCATAATCCTCGTTTGGGTGTTTTTCGAATTCCAAAACTTCCACATCCAGACGGAAACGTATTCTAGAACTGGGGGAATCTTTGCGCCATACTAAGAAACCGGATGATTCTCGACGCTCCAAACTCCATTTTGGATCATGTATACCACCAGCCATATCCATTTTAGAACTATAATTGAAATATCTGAAAATGAAGGGAATTATTCGTGAGTGAAAAGTTTTATCGGTATTAACGAAAAAATAGTTCCAATAAATTAAAATAATAAATAATAATAATAAAAATTTTAAAACAACATACTTATATAGGTATATATATATATAATAACTTATACTTCATTCTTTATTTCCAGTCAGAACGGCTTCAATAACAAAAAAAGGATAAAGGATCAGGTATTGATTTCAAATTACATTATTAAAATATCTTGATGGAAATTAAACGGAAAAGTTACATATTTTACATACGTAAAGGTTCAAGCATTCGTGCCGTACCATAAATATTTCTATGGTTATTCTCACTAGGGTTTTTAATTCTCCGATTTTTTCTAGCTCCCGCGAATCGGTTTTTATTTTTAGTCACTCCCGGGATTTGCCGCGTATACGGACAATATTATTAAATAAAACAAAATTAAAAATTTGGTTAGTTCATTGTCAATAGTGCTTCAAATAAATTATCAAAATTTACTGTTCTAGTACCACATTGAAAAATCTCTTTTAATATCTGATCTTGTCAATACATTTGCTTTTTTGTTGTCTGTCATAGCAGATTCAATAGCTTTATCAAGTTTTTCCTGAAAAGTTTCACTATTATCCAGATCGGTCTGCTATAAAAATTTTCAGCAAAAATAACGTTATTGGCCTTGAAGATTTTTTGAAATACCATTATCGCATTCTGGGCTATCAAACATACTAGGACTCTTTAGATAGTTTAATAGAGTTCAAAAATTCATTTCTCAAGAGCGCTTATCATTTGTTTTGCCATATACGAGTAATTACTTGCAGCTAACATTTTATTTAAAAAAAAACTGGTAGAATTACATCTGCTGTTAATAAATTTGTGTCTCAACGACAATTTTTACCGCATGTAACACATTTAGGGAGTTCACAATAGCGTTTTAAAACATCGTGCGATAACCGCAAAAAATAGCTGATATCCGATGATATCCGGTCGTAAATAGTCGATTTTCGTCAAAAAATGTATCGCTTAAGCTATTTTAGCGGTTATGGCTCGATATGTCTTAATATTGCAACGTTTCAATTTTAATACTTTAATATGGTCTGGCAAGTTTGTTGTTTTTGTTTTGTATGTAAATCAAATTAATTACCATGTGGCAAATTTAACACTATAAAGAGCATGTCATTCTAATATGGCAATATGGTAATGTTAAACTAAACATGTTAAAACTGTCAACGCATATGTATGTAATTATGTAGTTGATGAACAAAAGTTATTTTGATAAATTTATCCAATAATAATTTCTAATTAAAAAATTTTGTTATTTTAATACGTACGTACGGAAGAAAAAAATAATTCAGTCTCTCATAAGCATTCGTACAAACCAGTGTGCACACTTCTACCGATATTCGGTAGATTCTGCCGAATATGTTTGTGAATTTAACAATCTACCAATTCTACCGAGCAAGACCTAAAATCTACCGAATATTGTTATTTAGTAATTTAAGTCGATATACCTAAGTATGTGTAAATTAGCTATTTTGCCACATAGCAGTCCGGCTGTAGAGCAGTCATTTTCTGTCATGAAAATCATTAAAACAGAACAATGAAATCGGTTAAAAACTTAAACTATAAGTAACCTAATATTTGGAAAAGAAATTTGTCTTGGGGATGAAATATTTATTCCTCCCAATGCTTTAATAATTTTTCCACAAAAGTTTAAATTCATAACTGGATCTTACATATAATCTTTGTAGTTACAAAGCTGCAAAACATTTTTGGACTTCCCTGATGTAAAGACTAGTCCAGAGAGGAGTAGGAGTACCACAAAACTACTCCAAATATATGAAAAAAAGTTGGTCGATTTAACATTGCGATGTCCTAGTGTTGGACCACATGGTCTGACTTTGCATTATATCGGACTAACCCCAAAACTACTCCATATTGAATAGTTATAGACTACTCGCATACAATTTGTGAGTGACTAAGAAGAACGATCATATTCGTGTAAACACGAACACTTATCGTACAGCATTGAATGCTTGTATGAAAACGACATGATCCATGACTGTATTACATGGGACCATGATGTAACTACTCTGTTTTATACAGATTGGACCATGTACTCCAATATTATTGGCAGGGTACACAGTGTGTGTATTTATATCGTTGCCTGCTCACAATGAAAAAAATTAAGATGGCACAATATTACCAAATTAAATTTTTAATATGCTCATTGTGAATTTCCTAAATAACACATTACTCTGTTGTATTTTTTTAGGAGTTCCTTTGTTGCGAGTTTAAATTTGTTATGAAAAATCGCAAAAAATTTCATGTATGGAAAACTTGTTTAGCAATTAACATTGCGTTTTTTAGACACCGGAGATTCACTATGATCCTTGTAGTATTTAAGCCACATATCTAGCAAAACTATTAAGTAAATTCTTATCCCAAGTTTTAAACGCGATAATTGAGTGCGTACCGTATGAACATTTGAAGGTAAAAAATATCAGGAAGATTATTCTATAGATAAATATGTATTTGTTTATTGTCATGCATATATGTACATAGTTTCCTTCTAATGAAAATAATTGGCTTGAAGTGGCTAATGGCTTTCACAATTTGTGGCGATTTCCACACACATTAGAAGCAATGCACGGAAAGAACATCCGAATAAAATCTCCACAATATTCAGGCTTTTTAATTATAAAGGATTTTCCTGTTTGCTGTGGTTGATGCTAAAAGCAAATTTTTATATATTGATGTCGGTGGGAACGGGCAAGCATCCGATACTGTAATTTTAAAAAATTCTCTATACAAGCCGCTGAAAAAGGCGGACAGGCCACTCAAAGGGCAACAAGTAAAGACCTAATAATATACTATAAGCGCTGCTAATTGAGATGGCATTTGGTAGGTTAGCTTCCAGATTTAGAATTTTTCATCGCCTTATTGAAGTATACTACCTAATTATTATTCAAAAAATATGACAGAGCCTTACCTACTCGACAATGTCATGATAAAGTGATATTCGCTAACGTAGTGTGGAATAACGTTCGAAAATATGTCGTCAAAGACTGACACGTGTCCTTTCAACGGACTAAGGTAAAAAAGTATGGGTCCACTCTGTAATTCGAAACGACGGAAAATTCTTTCGATTTTGTATATTAACTACATGCATATTCGAAACCATTATTTCGTTTCGAATTACAGAGTAGACTCCCAGGTAGCAAATTCAGTTTCAGTTATAATTAACTAAATAAAACGGTTCTTTTCAAAACCACTTTCTGCAATGAAAAATTTACCCTTTTCAGAGCCACCAAATATATAATAAAAGGAATTAAATGTTCGTTTCATTAAACGTTATTTATATTCTATTTTAAAATTATGTAAATACATATCGCACATATACTTCAATAGTAGCATAACTCAAAAAATGAGTTTTTTGAATTAATAATGCAGAAAGATGCGGAATTTCGTATTTTATCTTGTGTAAAAATTTCATAAAAATAGCTTGTACCATCACCTCCTGAGAGAAGAATTTTTTTTTCATTTTTCCATTCAGTTCTCGTGGTACCTTCATAGCGAACAGTCGATTAGCGGAATTTTGCTTACATACTTACCAAACAAACAAAAAATTGTACAAAAAATATTCGTAGTACATATTGTTCGTAATAGGTATATACATACTGACTTTAATAAATAAGCTTTATGCTTTGCTAATATTTTTTACATAGTAGAAATAACAAAAACAAAAAAAAACGCAAATAAAAAAAACTTAAACAAAGTGACATTGAGGAATACTCTAACGAGTACCTCAAAAACAAACAAACAATCATAAATAACAAAAAAAAAAAGACCGCAAACAAAAAAAAAACACAAACGAAGTACCCTTGAGGAATTCTATGTATGAGTGCCTCAAATACAAAAAATTTTGAAGTGAGTTCTAACGGCAGAAATGCTTATTTTACTGTGAGCTCTGAAACTCTTAATAAAAACAATAAAAATAATAAACCTGATGAAAGTCTTTTTTTACCGGAAGAGCCAATTTTTCGTCAGCGATCAATTTCGCACTGTTCAAGGTCAAATAGTAGTGCTTCATTAAGATTGCAGTTGCCTAGTACTTCTTCATATAAGCCAGTAATATCATCCCCTTCAGGCTCGTGTTGATCACTTAACAAAGTTATCACTACAGATAGCTCGAATCTCAAGGTACAAGTCGGAATGGACAGATATATAACCGTAGTAAAGCGTGGGCGAAGCCCTAATTCTTCAAAAATTTCATCTGCTCCAAAAATGTCTAGGGATAACAGCACAGCCTCAACTAATCGCCAAAACCGCTTTAAAATTTTGCACGACAAACCCGAGGTATCCTCGAATAAAACATCCAAGCCGCCACCAATCTATTGGAGAGAAAAAAATTCAAATGCCCTTATTAAAGAATTAATTTCGGTCATTGGTGAGAATAAATTTCACATTGTTCCAATAAAACGTGGTAACATCGATGAAACTAAAATCCAAATTTATGACGAAAAAGATTTCCGCAAAATGGTTGCTGAATTTGAAAAAAATAAAACAAGCTTCCACACATACCAGCTTAAGAGTGCTAAAGGCATGCAGATCGTATTGAAGGGCATAGATTCTTATGTTGTTCCCGAAGAAATAAAAGATGCACTCGTCCTCCAGGGGTTTAGGGTAAAAAATGTGTCCAATGTAATAAATAGGGAGAAGATTCCCCAACCCCTATTTCGTATTGTACTTGAGCCTAATGATATAAAATTGAACAAAAATGACACGCACCCAATTTATAACTTAAAATACCTGTTATACCGAAAAATCACAGTTGAAGAACCACACAAGCGTTCTGGGCCCGTACAGTGCCATAATTGTCAAGAATATGGCCATACGAAAACTTACTGCAATTTACCTACTGTTTGTGTTGTGTGCGGCGAATTACACGGCACTGCTAGTTGCAATAAGCCAAAAGATCAAAGTGAGGTAATCACACCGCTAACTACAGAGGTTGTCCTGTGTACTCTTTCGTAAAGAAGACTATGGTGCAAAATCCTAAATTATCTCCAGCTCAATCAGCAAACGCTTACTCTGCCACTTTTGCGCAAATGAGCCAACCAGTTACTTCGTGTGTATCATATGCAGATGCTGCTAAGACAAATTCAATTCCCACACAAAATGTTTCCCTACCAAATAATTCAAAAAATACTGACGCAAGCTTTAATTTTAATCGCCTTGAAGCTACTATCGATAATCTGGTGCAAACTATAAACAATTTTACAACAAATATGACTAGCATGATGCAAGAAATGCTGCGAATGCAGAATACTCTACTTCAAGCATTAATTAATATGCCATGAACACGTAAACAATATGTTTCTGGAACGCAAACGGCATTCGCCATCATAAAAATGAACTTGAGCACTTCCTCACGGAAAAAAATATTGATATAATGTTAGTATCTGAGACTGATTTGACTTCGAGAAGTCTTTTTAAAATTTATGGCTACACTATCTATGGTACAAAGGACCCTAGAGGTAGAGCTTGCGGTGGATCAGCAATTCTAATAAAGTCAAGACTCAAGCACTATATTCTTGATAACATTTGTGAAGAACACCTACAAGCAACAAATATCTGCATTGAAAGTTTTTGTACCAATTTTGTTATATCATCAATTTACTCCCCTCCCAGATTTTCAATCACTGAGAATCAATATGAGGATTTCTACAAATCTCTTGGACCTTGTTTTGTAGCAGCTGGCGACTACAATGCAAAACATACGTTATAGGGTTCGCGTCTTATTACACCCAGAGGTCGAGCATTGTTCAACACAATTTCAAAAATGGGCTTGGATGTCATTTCAAGTGGGGAGCCCACTTATTGGCCAACTGACATACAAAAAATTTTGGATGTTTTAGATTTCGTCGTCATAAAAAATATCTCTAGAGATTTAATTTTAGTTCAAGATTTTCTTGTTCTCTCGTCCGATAACTCTCCGACGATCATTACAATTTGTAGCCCATTAAGAAGTAACTTACCTGACCCATATGTGAAGACGATCAATCCTGTTAATTTGCTGGGGTTCAATAAATAGCTCAGTAGTCATTGTACGGAAAACATAACGCTTAGAACACCCGACGATATTGAATCTAACATTGCCAATCTCAGCGAGAATATTAAACAGGCTGCTGAACATGCCACAATCTCCCATCCGCAGACTGGGTTTAATAAAATTTATTCTACAGACTTTGAACGTCTCGTACGTGAAAAAAGAAGAGCTAAAAGGGAATGGCAACAGCACAGATCACCAGAAAATAAAATCAGATTTAAAGAGTGTACTAAACGACTCCAAGAGTTGCTTGCATCTGAAAAAACTGCATCTCTTAAAAATTATCTGGAAGGTCTTGATGTCACACCAGCATCTAATTACTCCTTGTGGCGCGCTGCTAGAAAGCTTAAAACACCCGTTGAGTATAAGCCACCTCTACGCACATCTACCGGAGGTTGGGCAAGAAGCGATACTGAAAAAGGTAAAATATTTGCTGTGCACCTAAAATCCGTTTTACGTCAAGCATATGTACGGGTGTCGCTGATTTGCCTAGTGTAGTCGCTCTACCCCCTCAATCCATAAAGTTTAAGACGTGTGATTTACAAAAATTATTGCCGAACTCAACCCGAAGAAATCCCCGGGTATTGATGGAATTATTAATCAGATGCTGATGAAGTTGCCTCGTATTGCAATTAGAATCCTGTTGTTTATTTTTAATGCCATTTTACGACTGGAGTATTATAAGCACAGCTGGAAGCTTGCCAAGGTTAAAATAATTCCAAAGCCGGGCAAAGATCTAACCAAAGCTGAGTCATATAGGCCAATAAGTCTACTATCAACAATGTCAAAGCTTTTCGAAAAACTGCTCAAAACAAAATTGTCCCCAATTCTAATTAGTAGTGGATGCATACCAGACCATCAATTTGGTTTTAGAACTCAGCATAGCAGCATTGAACAAACTCATAGATTGGTTCAATTTATAGAAGAACTTTTGAAGAAAAAAGTATTGTTCTGCGCTGTTTATTGAAATTTCCCAGGCTTTTGATAAAGTGTGGCATGAAGGCCTTATTTTAAAATTGAAGACTTGCTTACCAATAAACATTTTAAATCTTTTGGAAAGTTACATTATTTCTCGTAAGTTCACTGTTGTGGATGGAGACTTTACGAGTAGGCCTGAAGCTATTTCATCCGGTGTGCCACAGGAGAGTATACTGGGACCAGTTTTATATTTGAATTATGCTTGTGATATGCCTGTGAGCAGTAGTATCCATTCTTCTACATTTGCCGACGATACAGCCTGCCTTGCACGAAGACCCTGATGAGGCATCCCGCGAATTCCAGGAACACATTAGCCAGACGGAACTTTGGTTAAACTTATGGAGAATCAAGGTAAATGAACAAAAGTGTGTTCAAGTAACATTTACCTTACGAAGAGATACTTGTTCCCCCATTCGGATTAAGTTAAGTTGTTTCTCAACATTCACATGTGAAATATCTTGGAATACACCTTGATCGACGACTTACATGGAAACACCACATTGATTCTAAGCTATCACAAATGAAACTTAAATTAACTCAGGTACATTGGCTGATTGGTAGAAATTCAACGCTTAGCCTAGACTGTAAACTTTTAATATACAAGTCGCTTTTAAAGGCAATATGGTGCTACGGAATTCAACTATGGGGCACTGTTTTAGCTTCAAATGTAGAGAAAATTCAACGAGGGAAAATAAAATTTTACGTTTGATAACATCGGCTCCATGGTACATCAAAAATTCAAATATACATCGTGATTTGAATATGCCACTTACTGAAGAAATTGCAAAATACGCAGGCAAATATATAACAAAACTCGAGTCATATCCTAATCCGCTTGCTCGTTATATTTTAAACTTTTCTGGACACATCCGCTTAAAAAAGGAGATACAAAGGCTCTAATAAACAACACTCCAGATGCAGCTGCTTAAAAATATTTTTTTCTGCTTATCACTACTTATGTATTATTAATGACTATCACTTAGCTTATGTCCGACATTGGTCGGGCCTAATAATTATACTTTAGATTTAAGATTTGAATGCTTATTGTTAGTTCATATTTGAAGATACAATAAATAAATACATGCATTAAAAAAAAATAAAAAAAATTTCTCCATTGAGTTATATGCAAATAGAAAACTTAAAACGCGTTTTCTGCAAAACTTGTTTTTTTGAGTTATGCCACTATTGAAGTAAATGTGCGATATGTACATATTTCAGTGTAATTAAAGCTATTTACACATGCCTATTCACAGAAAGTATTCTAACTGAAAAATCTGAAAAATATTCATAACATTAACATTGTGACTAAAGACTAAAATTTCCGATTCTCAAAACAAAATTATATCAACATGCTTTTTTAAAATAAATAGTAGGAATGTAGACAGTCATAGGAATTGTGACAGGCATATTCACAGACAAAGTCTCAAGTCAGTCACAACTTTTTTTATGACAGAGTTCTACATTTACTCTTGTGACTTGGTCTTAATTTTTATCTTAAGCATTATCGAAACGACGGAGAAGTTTGGCACAATGAGTACTTTATTGACGGAAGCATTTGAACAGCTTCAATAGGTTGATTCTCCATTTTATTTATTAAATTAAAATTTTTTATTTATTTCGTTTGTTTCTTTTGTTTAATTTTATTTTTGCTGCCACAAAACACAAAAATCTAATTCAGAACAAACCAAAAAAACCAACCAATATCTGTCAAACTACTCAACGTTAAAAGTTGACCAGGTTTTGTACTTTGCGTTGACGGACACGTACTGAATGTAACAGCCCTCATAACAAACCATGTATTCAACTTAGCTGTCAGTTGAAAAAGGCGAAGTTTAACGTATGACGGATTCATTGTGCCCCGGCCTTAAGTCACAAAAATCTAAATTTTATAGTTAACATTCTATGTTAATGAAAATTATGACTTTAAAAATTATGGCATTCACGCGTACTGCGTTGACCAAGAGAAATAGGAATTCATTCTGTGAAGATAATGTGACTAGTCCATACATGCATGTAAAGGCTAGTCCAAAGAGGAGTAGGAGTACTCCAAAACTACTGCAAATATATGAATAAAGCTGGTCGATTTAACATTGCGATGTCCTAGGGTTGGACCACATCGTCAAACTTTGCATTACATCGGACTAAGCCCAAAACTACCGCATATGGAATAGCTATAGACTAAACGAATACTTATCGTGCAGCATTGAATGCTTGTATGAAAACGCTATTGTCCATGACTGCATTACATGGGACCATGATGTATTTCATCTATATTGGACAAAAAGGAAGTCCAACAAGGGTAGATTATTTGAGCGTGTTAGTTCGCATGCGATACTTTGGTTTTTATATAGTACATACTAGCTACACCCGGTCTGCTTAGCTACCCCCATTGTCTTTTCAATTTCATTTATATTGATTTGAAAGTGTTGCGCATTAGTAATGCAATATGTAAATTGGATTTTGCCACGCCCCTCCGGCCGCAGACCGAAAATCAAAAATCAGACTTCACAGCGTCACCCTCCTGAATATTCTGAAGATTCCCTGAAAATTTCATCAAAATCGGTATTGCCATTCTCCACCAAATTAGCAGTTGACTTTTCAGTTGTGTTTTGGTACTTTCATTTACAACTGTTCGTAAGTTTGGTTGAGAAAAACGTTGAATATACAAAACTGATTTTTAGTAGTTGGGTCTGTGGTTGGGTTTTTTTAGTTACAGGTTGTTGCGATATAAAAAGCAGAAAAAGTGGAAGAATCTTAGCTAGAAATATTTCTTATGCTTAATAACAAAAAATTTAAACAGTTGCAGTATCGGCGGCATACCGGGCACATATGTACAAAGATTTCTTTAAATATGGTTTCTTTGTTCTACCGGAAATAACTACAAAAACCTTAAAAATTATTTTTTTTAAATTCGTTCCCTATTTCGATTATGCCCATTTTGATTATTCCTTACCTTGCATTGGCTAGTTCAAGACGGTTGGAATCAGCACGAATTTTTCTTCTGATACGTAGCGCATCTATAATTGCGACTTCGTTTTCGTCGTCATAAAATAAATCTACACATAAGTATTTGTATCCATTTAGTATGATTCTTTGAACTAAAACACTAAAAACAATACTTTTTCTTTTTTTCGTGTCAAACTAAATATTTAAAGTTGGCAACGCGATGATAATTTCAATTAAAAAAAGAGTTGTGGTTCATAAGACTAAAACACAGTTTGGTCGTATGTAAGTTTGCTCTACTCTAAGACGACCAAACTGAATTTAGTTGAGAACCGTGATAGGGGCATTAGACGCCAAACAAGTTGAAAAATCGCCAAGTTTGGCAAGAAATCGCTACATGTGGCACCACTGATTTCTAGTGAAGCAAAGCATAACACTACGACCACTCCAGCAATTTGATGTGTCTTAACACAAGCAATAACCCCGGCAGAATGATGACGTCCGATTGCTTAAGGTGGAAGTACATAACTCGCGTTCAATGCGCTAATGCGATACACGCGTCTGTCAAAAAAGTTGAAATGGTGTGTTTTCATAAGGTAAGTTACACAGTGAAGTTTGCGACGCGCGTACCTCGCAAAAAGTTGAAAATTCTTCAATTTTCACGCGTTGTATACAAAATTACAGCTAGTGTTGCCAGATTCACAAGCTAACATACATAAATATGATTAGAAATTAATTTTTTTTATTAAACAATGGATAAAAAATGCATTAAATATTTAAAGAAATATAAAACGTAAATGCAAGATGAAAAAATAACCGGCATAGGCTTTAAATTTTACAACTAAAAAAACCTCAAAAGCGTGTTGTGTAACTTTCCATTTGTATAGCGTTAAACGTTTAAAGAGCCAGAAAAGCGTTGCCGCGTAACGCGTTGTATGTACTTCCACCTTTATGTTCAACAATGTATTTGGAGGTGGTGAACACGTATATTCAAATATATTTGCTTTTTATTCACATAAATACTGAAATTGTCAATCATTTTATAATTTTCTAATTTTAAATTGAATTTTTATTGGTTTTATGTAGTTAAAACTTTTGTTTTCCGTTTTTACGTTGAAAATACATTAATATAATTTGTATTTGACAGCATGTGTTAAGAGGTTGTTGCTCAGCAATGTATTTTAACATTTGTTGCTGACAGGGTGACCGATGACATTTTTCAAAAAGTGGCACCAAATAGGGGATTTATCAAAAAAAAGGGGCAAAATTAAAAAAAAAACAAGAAAACTACAGTAACCCTTTTATTTTTAATGTATTTTTATATAACTCTCCCTAAAAATAAAGGGGGACAAAAAGTGGCAAGGCAGTCGAAAAAGTGGATAGGCAGTCGAAAAAGTGGCAATTTGCCACTTTAGTCGGTCAAACGGTCACGCTGGTTGCTGAATATATATTTGAACCCATGTTCATACGGTCCACACGCTAATATCTTCTGCCGGCAATCGAATTTGATAGTTTTCACGGCAATAATTGCCAAGATTATTGCTCGTGTGGTCGGCATGTAACCAGTCAAAAGTTCAAATCAATTCTTTTTATCACACTTCGTTTCAACCATGATACAATTATAGCAGGTACATGCACAAGCCCAGCCTGTTAATGTATACAATGCAAATAGTTGTCAAACTTTGTTTACAAACTGCAAAAATGTTATTGTATGTGTGTGAATAAAATGATTATAATGTTGCCAGTGAATTCTCACATGGCTGTGTCTCCAATTACACATCGAAGAAGATTACACCACACATCTTTTGTGTAGGTTAAAATTAAAACAAAAATAAATAAAATAGAACCCAAAGTAGAATTACACACAGATTTAACAAGAATTTAATTACATGGCCTACACATGTGAGTAGAAATTACACTGTTTAACTACACACAGATTGGCAACACTGAATAACTATAATCATGCAGGAATGCATGTAATTGCTATTTTTAAAAACAAAAGGCATCTGTTTCTGACAATTATTCGTTTGCTTATACCAACAAAATACATGTGTTTTTTGGTGTTGTATTTTTGTTGTAGTCGTGCATGTACCTAGTATAATTGTATCATGGTTTCAACAAAAATACAAATAATGAATGTGCAGAAAGTGCGAATAGTGAAATTGTGGTGATTTACTAGTGACGTTGTCAGTAGCACTAGTGACCAAGTGTAACCCAGCCAGTGGTATCATCTATTGACATTTAACATTAGCTTGTCATTGAAAATCCACCACTAGACTATAGCACTACTGACTTAGTAGTTCTTTCGGGACCACATGGAGACATTGGCACCAAATATTCACTAGTAAATTTTAAGGGCTCTAGTCTACAATATCGATATATCCTCTCTCGTTGTCAATAGTAAACTTATAGTGATTTTCTAGTGACATTTTCAATAGTGTTACTGACTAGGTGTACCCATGATACAATAATATTAAAATATATATAATATATAATTTTTGATAAAGCTTATTGCTCTTGTGTGTAATTTTAACAAAATAGGATTGAATCAAGCCACATCATTGTCTGATTGAATTATATTTGTTGTTGCAGTTTTTGCCTTTTTTACACATTTGACGACTTTTATTTTATATCACACTTTGCTATCATTTTGGTATTAGCAAGTTTTTCGCGAATTTTTACGATTTTTTGGAATTTCTTATATCTTTAAGTATTTATGTGTTATTTCAGGGCTTGCCTTTTTACCATTTTACCGATTTTAATACATCTATCTATTTGTGCGAATTTTCATAATTTTGTCAATTTTCTGCGATTTTTCGAATTTCTTAGATCTTTAGGTATTTGTAAATAATTTTGGAGCTTGTTTGCAATTTTGCAATTTGTTGCAAATTATTGCAATAAAAGTGATTGTTCCCAATTCTTTGTTATTTTTTTAACAGTTTTAAACTTTTTTTAATAAGTATCAGACTTTGATATATTTTTGATGTCACCGAATTTTTGCGAATTTTCGTAATTGCGTATTTTTAAAAGTTTTCTGCATTCCTTATAATTTAAGCATTCTTTTAAATAAATTTTAGGTTTTTTCAATTAAAAAATTATTCGCGAATTTTCGCAAATTTTTTGCACGTGAGATAATTTTTAATTCATAAAATCTACTGAGTTTGCTCGTTTACAGTTTTTGAGGCTTTGGAAATTTTTTGAAGATATTCGCATTTTTGCAAGTTTTCGCGATTTATATGCTGTAAGTCTATACTCGAGTTATTACTTTTTTTTGCGGTCTATATAATTAGCTTTGGGATATTGTTTCCATTATTTTAATCCCTTGCGAATTTTTATATTTTTTGCAATATATAATGATTTGAGTAGAAATTTGCTTAAGAAAAGGGCCACGTATTTAAACGTAAATGGACATTTTGTCGAAAAAGAAAACTAAAAAGCAAAATAATTAGTTATGACAGTAACAAATACATAGAGTAAAGAATTGTATTAATATAGTACTCCTTTTATATGAAAGAAAATAAAAATAGTTTTAAACTGGTTTAAAATGTTAGGACTTTATGACACTTAGGACAGCCTTGTGAATACCCCAATGCAAATGCCTATTGACAAATAACATAACATTCGCCATTCAAATGCTATCAGTAGACTTTAGTACCATTGAGAAGGTAGTTCTTTTACGACCATATGGAGATATTTGAACCGGAGATTCGCTATTAGACTTTAGTGACCGTCGTCTACATATATTTATTTAACATTATTGCACATCATAATAAAAGAGAAAAACTATTGACGCGTTCATTGATAATATCACCAGAAATACACTAGAACTGTCGTCACATTGTAAGTAGTGCAATGGTGCATGCATATGGTTCTAAGTTGACTAGAGGGTATGTACATACCTACATAAGTATGTGTGTAAATTTTTCATATGACACGAACGAAAATTATGGTAGTAAATTGACGTCATATTATTGATTAAGTGAAATACATACAATGTATGTACATATGTATTTCATTACTTGTTGACTTTTTGATAACATTGAAATATAAAAACCGAATGAATATAGGCCGGGGCACAATGAATCCGTCATACGTTAAACTTCGACTTTTTCAACTGACAGCTAAGTTGAAATACATACATGGTTTCTTATGAGGTCTCTTACATTCAGTACGTGTCCGTCAACGCAAAGTACAAAATTTGGTCAACTTTTAACTTTTTGCTTACGTTGAGTAGTTTGACAGATATTGGTTGTTTGGTATATTCTGATTTAGATTTTTGAGTTTTGTGGCAGCAAAAATAAAATTTAAAAAAAGAAATAAACGAAATAAATAAAAAAGTTGAATTTAATAAAAAAAATAGAAATAGAAAGTATAGACCTATTGAAGCTGTTCAAATACTTCCGTCAATAAAGTACTCATTGTGTCAACCTTTTCCGTCGTCGCGTTAATGTCAGTTGAAAATGGCGAATTTTAACGTATGACGGATTCATTGTGCCCCGGCCTTAAATTGGAGTCTATCTATCGTAGCGAACAGGGTTGTCAGATTTTGTCCGACTTATTTCGCCAAATTAATTTTAGAAATCTCCAAAAGTCGCCAAGATTTAGTTTTAGGTAGTTTTCTTATTAAATATTTGATAATAAATTTGTTTTTATACATATAACACTTTTTTAATATAAATTTTAATAAAATGATCGTGTCAAAATTATCAAAAATTCGCCAAAATTAGAAATAAAATCGCCAAAAATTATCTTGTAAATTTTTCTCTTCAAAATTCAAAACGCGTTAATGGCTATAATTATTAATATAAGAAAAATCATCAAAATCAAATTGTTTTGACTTCTTGCAGACGAGTTTTGGTAGGATTTATTTTTGAAACTGCTCCTTTAACAAACTAATTTTTTCTGAATTAGAAAAATTTTTAAGTTCAATTTTATTTAAAAAAAAGCCATAATAATCGCCAGCAAATTTATTTATCGCCAGCAAGATCGCCAAGAAATTTATTTTGTGGTGTTTTAAGTATTGTGTAGTGGAGTATAATGTTCTAGTGGTCCTATAGTCCTTGGTTATATTTATGCAGCTGCCAAGGAGGACAGCTTAACTCTAGGCGTTCAAAGGAACTGCCGAACTGTTGAGACTATTAAATTCAAAACAAGGCTGCTAGAGCCGATATGTTTTTCTACTTATTAAAAATCTGTTTTATTAAAATTTGTTCTTGCTTATATACTAACTATGAAAATAAATCTTAACCCTTCTAACTTACACTAGCTTATTACAATTATCTTCTATTTCATTTGTCATTATGGAGGATCATATTGCACACTTTCACTAGTCGTTTCTAAAATAAAAACTCAATGGTAATTGAAAGTGAAAGTGTGTCACTCAAATATCTGCTAACGCTGCACAGTGTTATTGGGTGCATTCATAAGACGTAGCTGTTGCGCAACCGTTGAGTATTTGTCTTAGAAACGCACAGTTGAGTAATTCCGCTCCACTCAACAGTTGAGTAATTTTTCATCACAAAATTTTTTCGCTACCTGTAGTCAACATGTTTTGCTCAGCATAAACAGCTGATCGAATAGACCTTTGCCATTTATATGCTTTGTTAGGTGGCAGTAGCAAATATTTGTTAAATTTTATATTACAAATGCGTTGAAGTATCGAAATAAAGATATAAAATTAAATTATATCCATCAAGCCGTTTCTAAGATGTAGCTGTTGGGGCCAACAGTTGCTAGCATTTGCACAACTGTTGAGCTCAACAGCTACGTCTTATGACTGCGCCCATTGATTATTAATTGTTTTCTTTTATTTATTCTTTCTTGTTCATTGTGTATGCATTGCAGACGTGTGTGACACACTACAATTTATCGCCAGAAAATTCGCCATGTCACCAAACCAAAAATTTTTAATTAGTGTTTTTTATGGGAATTGTTACAATTTAAGTTTAAAAATTTTAAACGCACTAATAATCCCAAATTAATATTTTACTTATTAAGTAAAATATTTTTTTATTAAAAATACATTGAAATTGATTATTGAGGGGTTTAGCTGGATCCTATGCGCATTTCACTGTTGCTAATGCAGATCATCAGGGAACCTTTACCCAAAGCTTCTTAGAAACAACTAGAGTTATTATATTATAAGCTTTCATTTAAACAAATGAGAAGCTCTATAACAAATAACAAAGTTGAAACAAGAACTCAATAATCAAAATGTTTTTTATTTTCTTACTTACTATTGCTACATTGGCTGACTTTTTTTCAGCTTCAAATTGTAGTCGTAAGAGTATGTAAAAGAAAATAAATGTAAATAACAACAACAGCTATTTAAGAATAGAGTGTTGCCACACAAGTATTTTTTCGACCGGGTGCAGTCAAGTTAATAATTAGTGTTTTTTATGGGAATTGTTACAATTTAAGTTTAAAATTTTTAAACGCACTAATAATCCCAAATTAATATTTTACTTATTAAGTAAAATATTTTTTTTATTAAAAATACATTGAAATTGATTATTGAGGGGTTTAGCTGGATCCTATGCGCATTTCACTGTTTTAAACAAAAATTTTTAAGTTTAATTTTTTTAAACGCACTAATAATCCCAAATTAATATTTTACTTATTAAGTAAAATTTATTTTATTAAAAAACAGAGCTCGCAAAATATGCTCAACCAAATTTCTCTGTGAGATCTTCTCACTCAAAAGAACTAAAAAAAATGAGACGGAATCACTCACCCCCTGTTTGTGTAAAACGTTTGAGTTAAAAATCTTGGCGTTTTTGTAATAGACTAAAGGAAACTTGTACAACTTTTCTTTAATCTATTACAGAAACGCCTAGATTTCTAACTCAAACGTCTTACACAAACAGGGGGTCAGTGTCTGAACAGCAACCCTTTTTTCGTTTCAATCGTGTTCTCTCTCCGGGTTATGGACAGGGTTGTCAGATTTTTTCCGACCTAATTCGCCAAATTTATTTTAAAAGTCGTCTAAAACCAGTTTAATGTCATATTTCTTAAGAAATATTTGATAATAAATTTGTTTTTATATAATACTTTTTAATGTAAGTTTTTATAAAATGATCGTATCAAAATTTATCAGAAAATCGCCAAAATTAGAAATAAAATCGCCAAAAATTATTTCTTGTATATTTTTCTGATCCAAATTCAAAACGCCATTAATGACTATAATTAATATAAGAAAAATAACCAAAATCAAATTGTTTTAATTTCTTGCAGACGAGTTTTGGTAGGATTTATTTTTGAATTCAACAAACTAATTGTCCTGAATTAGAATAATTTTGAAGTTTAATTTTGTTAAAAAATAGCGATAATAATCGACAACAAATTTATTTGTCGCCAGTAAAATCGCCAACAAATTTATTTATCGCCAGAAAAATCGCCATGTCGCCAAACCAAAAATTTGGACGCCAAACAAATTGAAAAATCGCCACGTTTGGCAAGAAATCGCCATATCTGACAGGCCTGGTTATGGGTTGAGCGTAACACACGAATCGGTCTCTTGCTGACCGCATGATACAAATAGAATCGTTCGATGCTCAGCTACTGAGGGTCAGTAATTGAGAAAAACAAGCAAAGTGTTCACAGAAAATGTCTTTATTTTTGTTGTTGCATTTGCTTTATGTTGTTGGCTTAAGGTAGGCCACACTTGTCAAACATTTGCCCAAAAAATCGTAACCACTAAATGCTAATGAAAAATCTTTCAATTCAGACAAAAGTTTGTCAAGTTAAACAGTAGCCAATATTGTTGGATTCTATAACATTGTCCATTAGTTGTGTTCGAAACTGTTTAATATGGTAAACAAGCGTCTGGATCAAAATTTTATTCATTAGTGTTTGTTGGTTACGCTTTTTTGGGCAAATGTTTGACAAGCGTGACCGTACCCTTAGATATTTCGTCACAGGCAAAGCATTAAAGAGGAACGGAGAAGATAATAATAAATAACAATAAAAATATCCGTAAATCAAACTATTTGTCAACGAAGTGTAAATGTAAAATAAAAGACAGATATGTGTACCACAAAAACAAAATTAATCCTCATGTATTTTGTTCAATAATACATATATTATAAAATAAAATAATAAAAACAACAAATCTCCATAACGTAAATAGTATGTAGGTAAATGTTTACCTATCCACACACGCAACACACATACATGCTCAAAAGACCGTTTGCCGAGATTTTACGAAGTAAAGGGTCTTGAGCAGGGATGATAAAGTTGGTACAATTGTACTTTTTTTGGTACAATTTAAACCTTAAAAGTACGTTGGTACCCCCGTGACTCATTTGGTACTATTTGAAAAATTTGCGAGAACCTAATATTTTTTTATGCAAAAAATAAATAGCGATAATTTAAAGTATATCGAGTTTGACAGAAAAGTGGCGAATTTGATTTGTTGTTGAGAGCATCTACCTTGTTATATATGCATTACACTTGTTTGTTTTATTATAAAGAACTACATATAACTTCACCGGTGTTTCGTTTTCAATATGATAGCGCGCTATAGCGTCGCCTTCATTTATTTTATCTGTTGTATTACTTTTCTTATAAAAAAATATTAAAAAATAGTTAAAAAAACTCATCAGCGAATGTGGAAAGAAATTTTCATAATTAGAACGAAGAGTCGAAAGTCCAATACAAACAAAATACACCTCGTCACAAAAATTTATTGCAATGGTATAAAAAATAAAACTTTTACAATCATTTTTACAAAAATATTACAGGGGGTCTACTGTGTAATTCGAAACGAAAGAAATTGCTTGCCAGTTTGAATGTTGCTTATAACATGTAAATTCGAAAGCATTTCCTTTCGTTTCGAATTACAGAGTAGACCCCAGAAAGAATATTACAGTTTCTACTGTGTTTTTACCTTCTGTAAAATAAGAATTATTTGAGCTAGGACCTTTCTTCTTAAGACCAACGATAAGTTTTTACTGCCTTTTCCACTATGTCGAAAGAAAAATCCTGCAAAAGAAGACTAGTATCTCGAATTCTAATAAATTTTAATTTTTGAGTCAGTGATGAAGATTAATTAATCCTCATGTAGATCTATTTTTTTTTAACAAAAACTAAATTTTCTTATTTCATTAAGTTGTGTGTAAATTAAAAACTCTAAACTTGTGTTTTGGCATACTAGTTTTTTTTTGAGTTATGACGTTATTTGTATAAATGAGCGATGTGTTTTAAACATGTAATAAAATTAAATTAAGACAAAAAACTGAATTTAGTACTGTTGGGGTCGAAAAAGTACAATTTTAAAAGGTAATTAGTACGAAATTAGTTTTCTCGTTTATCATCCCTGGTCTTGAGTGAACACATGAGCCGAGCGATCGAACAAAAACGGTCGTTGGTTTAACGAAGAGCAATCCAAAGCAGAACGAAGTTTTTGGCGTTTTTTCATTTCGGAGATTTTTTTTAATTTTTGGCGATTTTTTTCATTTTTGCGATTTTTTTTATACAAAAAATTTTTTAGTTTTGGCGACATTTTCGCATTTTGACGATTTTTTCCGATTTTTTGCGTTTTTTTTTTCATTTTGGCGTTTTTTTAATTTTGGCGGTTATTTCGAATTTGGCGATTTATTTTAGTGTTAGAAATTTTTTTTTAATTTTGGCGATTGTTTTTAATTTTTGGCGATTTTTTTTTGTGATTTTATAATTTTCGGTTTTTTTAGTTTTACCGTTTTTGAAAATTTCAAGTGTGCCTCTTACGGTTTCCAAGATATAGCAAATTGTCAAAATTACATAGTCAAAATTGCATTAACTGATGGACCACCCTTTAATTTTAATTTTTTTAAATGTTAGTGTTAATTGTTGTAGTGTGTATAAAAATACACTAATTTTCTATAATTTCTAAGTTTCAATATATGTACATATGTTCATACAATTGTATGTATTATACATGGGATTTTAACATTTTACGTAGCTAGTTTTGGAACACCCTTTAATTTTTAATTCTCATGTATTTGTTGTTCTAGCGGCCAAGGTTCGACATACTCTGCCCAAATTTCAGGTCCGTAGCTCTTACGGTTCCTGAGAAAATACCGTGTGACGGACAGCGTAGCGAAAACAATAGGGTTCTTTTTCACCTTTGGTGTACGGAACTCTAAAAAAGATCATCTGAAAGAGTTTTTCAAACCGCATCCAATGGTGCATTAAACTTTACTATTCATAACATCAACAATGCGTTAAAAATTAAGGGCCTAATTTTGTAAAACGCAACGCTTAGCGTTGACAAATTTTGTATGTATTTTGTGTTTGTATATAATTTAAATTTTTTCCATATAAAATTTTTCAACGCTTGGCGTTGCGTTTTACAAAATTAGGCTCTAAGATTTTTTAAGCGTTTTTATAGCAGAGAATATTCTCACAAAAGTGCAACCACTTCTTAATGCAGACTTATATACATATCGGGTGTTTTTTTAAGAGGTATAGAACTTTGAATTGAAATAAAACACAAGAAAATCGTTTTAATGTCCATCAATTTGGCTTTATTGGAAGGATAATTTTATGCCATTGATGTCTAAATATGATTTCGGGCATGTGGCCGCCGCGGCTGGCTCGAATAAAGCCAATTCTACAGGTCCAATTTTCAACCACTTTTTCGAGCATATGGGGCCGTATGTTGGCAATAACGCCACGAATGTTGGCTTCCAAGTCCCCTAACGTTTCTGGTTTGTTGGCGTAGACGAGCGACTTCACATATCCCCAAAGAAAATAATCCAATGGTGTCAAATCACACGATCTTGGTGGCCAATTGACAGGTCCATTCCGCGAAATTATGCGCTCATCGAATGTTTCCTTCAATAAATCGATTGTGACGTGCGCTGTGTGGCATGTAGCGCCGTCTTGTTGGAACCACAACTCATCCACATTCATGCCATCCAATTCGGGAACAAAATAGTCGGTTAGTCGGCTCCAATTGCTGTGCACGGTGGCGAATCGATTCATTCGGGTCCTCTTCAACACTTTGCTCTACAGCGGCAATTGTTTCTTCGGTGCGCACTGTTCGACGTCTCTGCGGATGCGTATAATCACATAGAGTAAACGTAGTGCGAAAACGATCCATGGTTAACCGAATTAATTGCTCTGATGGACGATTATGTCGACCATAAAATGGACGGAACTTGCGGTAAACTTCGCGAACTGAACCATTATTTTCGAAATAAATTTGCACGATTTGCAAGCGTTGTTCTTTTGTCAACCTGTTCATGATGAAATGGCAAACCAAACTAAATATTAATCACTTGACAGCTGACAAAATGGCCGCCAGTTAAAAAGGTGACGCCAACTTAAAGTTCTATACCTCAATAAAAAACACCCTTTATGTACATACACACATATTTTTATGAATGTACATATACATACATATCCATATATAAATACATATGTCATTCCTTTTGTAATTTGTATAATGGAGCTGCTAGAAGGGGTGTTATGCTAAAACAATATTAGTGCAGTGCTTCTGACATAGTCTCTGTTGATCTCTGTAAATATTTAGCACAGCTATTATAAAAAACCAATATCGGCATCCGTTTCAAAATGGTATTGCCGCCACAAAATTTTTTCTTTGCGGCGCACAGTGTTCAATTTCAGAAAATAGGACGACAAAAATAAAAAAAATTTACTTAATTAAAAATTTAAATTGACTACACTACGAGTATTTGCAAGCGAAGACCAAGAGTAGCTTAAAACTATATGATTCTTGTATATCTTTCAGTTTGTATGCTTATAACGGTACTCGAAATGACATGTTAAAAGAAAAAATGAAAAACACAAAAATACTATGGGTATTTTATGCACTTTCAAAAGTAAATAGAAGGCGTTGTAGGTAGACGCGATATTAATTTTTTTAGTAAATTGTAACTTTTGACTTCATTTTAACTAAAGCTGGGATCACACGATTGGCACAATGTGCCAATTTTCGTCGGCTCACTGAAATAAATTCATAAGTAACAAAGTAAATTTTCCTTATTTCTCAACTAATTGAAATATAATTACATAACTGCACCACACTGCATTAGTAATAAAGCCATATAGACTTATTCAAGAATTAATTAAGTAATAATGTCATTTTGGCTTATTAATTATGACTCTATCGCAGTGAGCCGACGAAAATTGGTACATTGTGCCAATCGTGTGACCCCAGCTTAACACACGAAAACGCATTATTTTCTAATAAATGGTAAGTTTTTTATTAAGTGTCAAGCTAACTGAGTTCTTTTTACAATTATTTCGAAACAAATTAGCTTTGTCAGACGAAATCTTTTGATATCCATCCGTTTCACCACATCTATAAACGTTTCTGTAATCTTTCAACCTTGCATAAAGTTCCTGCCCCAAGCTGCCCTATTAAATTTTTTCTCAAAGGTACAATATGAGGAGCAACTCAGAATAAGTTATTGTTATTTTTTTATATTATTGTTAATTTATGAAATTTCTTTTACTTTTTTTATTGTAAAATATGTGTGAACATAAATTTAAAGTATATACTTTGTGTATACCACAAACATATAAATAATTTTTTATATAATTGTTAATTTATGAAATTTCTTTTACTTTTATTGTTGTAAAATATGTGTGTAAATAACCCCCTGTTTGTGTAAGACGTTTGAGTTAGAAATCTTAGCGTTTCTGTAATAGATTAAAGAAAAGTTGTACAAGTTTCCTTTAGCCTATTACAAAAACGCCAAGATTTTTAACTCAAACGTTTTACACAAACGGGGGGTAAGTTTAAAGTACATATTTTGTGAATACCCAAAATATATAAATAATATATAAATAAATTTAATATGAACAAATTTAATATGAAAATATAAAAAATTAGGACTCGTATCTTAATTATTTACAAATTTATGATTTTTGTCGTCCTAAATTCTTAAATCGAACACTGAGCGGCGTAAAAAAGTTCAACCATTTTAACGATTTTTTGTTCGAATTCGAAGATACCAAGTTAGCATATAATAATGCAACGCTATTTATGTTGCATGTATGTACATAATTGTTATTAAATGGTTTAAAAAAACATACTCATATCGGTGTTGTAATATGTAAATTTCAGCCCGCTAAAGTTTCCGTCAATAGTGAACCGCCGCTACTTGCTCCCTCACGGCATAGATTTCGGACTGCATATTTTTCATAATAAGAACAGCCGATGTCAGAAACTTTGTCAGAAGAAAATAGAGCACGTTCTAATTGAAATTTTGTCAGACGGCTTTGCGTCTTTTACAGAAGCAATGTTTTAAAGGTACCACACGACATGTACTTATGTACATGTTTTACACTGGGAAATTTGACAAGTCAGACGTAAAAAACATGTCGTCTACGGGGGGCATAAATAAACAAATAACAAATTTAGTGTGAACTATATTTGAAAATAGATATTTAAAAATATATCATAGTAAGAGTTTTTAGTTTTGGTATGTTTCGATTTTGTGCTATGTATTAACGCAGAAAATATTAAATAACTAATAAAATTCAAAATTAAGTGCTTTGTTAAGATTAATAAAACAAGCTTAATTTCAAAAATTAAAAGAAACTCTCAATAACAAATAAGAAAAATTTTTGTAGGAAAATAAAATAATAGAATTTGATTGTTGTGATTTCTTTGTTTCCCATACTTATGCTTTAAGTCCAAAGCATATTTATATAAAGTATATGCAGGTCTACAACAACTAAGAAAATACAAAAACAACAGGCGGTTTGTTTGTATAAAAATAATGGATAAATGTCAAAAACAGATGAATACGATCAGAGCTGGACAATTGCATTACTTTTGCATAAACACTTATTGAAAATCAAATATTTTAGTGCAAATTTAAATTTGATGCTTGTAGTGCACTATTTTTTGCACTAAAATAAATTCTCTTAAAAGTAATAGATTAATATTGCATTAGCAGCTAATCGCATGGCGAAAAATGTACTAATTTTGTATTGCCACTGAGCACATCATGAAGTAATGCAATATAATTATATTATCACATATTGTACAGTAAAATTTAATAAAACGTGAACATATTTTTATCAGAAAGCACAAATAAAAATAAAAAATTCAGTAAAGTTCACATTGAGGCCATCTATATAGATAAGTAAGGCTGAGTGTCATTTGGCCAAAAAAGCGTAACCAACGAATTAGTAATGAAAAACTGTTCTAAAATTATGTTTTTCTATGGGATTTTACATTTCTATTTTTTTACATATTCCCCACAAACTTCGTACGAATAACGTCTTAAATTCGAAAAATATGCATGTAGAGGTTCAATTGACCACGCCTATTTTGACGCTCACTTTTTTTTTTTTTTTTTTGATATACCTAATTTACCTATTTGTTGTTGTTTGTCGGTCGTGAAGTAAATTTTATTCAGGCAATTTGCAATTTTTTAATGCACTATCGTTCTTCTTTTTTGTTTTGATAATTAAGATAGAAAAAATGAACTGAAATGAAAATAACTAATTTGTATTTACTTTTCTGTTGCTCGCAATCTGTCCAACAGTATTGGTAAAATAGAACCATGGAAAGGGGCACCCCCCACAATTTAATTAATAATAATCTTATATTTTGAAAACTTTGATAGCAAGAGTCCTCAAATTTGAGTCCTCCTTTGAAAGCGAGGTGCGAAGTATTTCAAACTATTGGTATAATACGACCATGGAAAGGGGCACGCACCCCCATACAAAGCAATTCATAATAATATATTTTAAGAGCTATAAAAGCAAGAGTCCTAAAATTTGGTATGGTCTCTTTTGAGAATGAGGTGCGAAGTAATTCAAGATATTGGTAGCATATGATCATGGGAAGGGGCACACCCATACAAAATAATTATTTATAATTTTTTTGATTTATGCGATTATTACATTTTTTTTTAAATACAGTATATTATTAGGGAAATTTTTTGCAATAAGCTTTGAAAAATGATATCCTGTATGTGATGTTCATTTTCTGCTTCGCACATACGTGCTCTTTTTAGCGAAACAGAGTATAACATGCCTATTCACAGACAGTATTGTGACTGAAAAATAGTCATAACACTAACATTGTGACTAAAGACTAAAATTTCCGATTCTGAAAACAAAATTCTATCAACATTAATTTTTAAAATAAAGACTAGGAATGTATACAATCATATGAATTGTGACAGGCATTTGAAACTAAAATAATTAGTATAAAATATTTTAAAAAGGGAAACTAATTTAGAAATGGCAGAAGGGATGTACATAATATGTACATTTTTGCTAATAGCCAATTTTGGGAGTGATGTACAATTTCCACAAACAATCGAAGAGCGAGTTGTGCTCCCAGATTTTACCCTTATATTTATAAATACTAGCATTTTCCCGTGATTTTTATTCACACTTAGAAAGAAACTGAGTGTGCTTTAAACTGTATTTAGGCCAATCTTATCTAAAGCAGCCAAAATACCAACAGTAAAAACTTTCGCGATGTATTCTGTGGCGCACTACTTTATAAATTTTTACTTTCATATTATTTTTGTCCAGACAATAATAAACAAAATAAAAAAAGAATAGGTGATCCAGGCGTTCACGCGTGCTCGACCAAGAGAAATAGGGATTCATTCTCTGCAGCTAATGCGACTAGTCCATACATGCATGTAAGGACTAGTCCAAAAGTACTCCAAATATAAGAAAAAAGCTGGTCAATTTAACATTGTGATGTCCTAGGGTTGGACCCCATGGTTAAACTTTGCTTTACATCGGACTAACCCGAAAACTGCCGCATATGGAATAGCTATAGACTTAAAGAACACTTATCGTCCAGCATTGAATGCTTGTATAAAAACGTCATTATCCATGACTGCATTACATGGGACCATGATGTAACTAGTCTATTTCACATGTATTGGACCACGTACTCCAATATTATTTGCAGGGTTTTTATATAAGTTAGCACAACTCAGAATTTCAATACGGATATTGAAATACATAAAAGTCAACAACCACCTGCATCAGCTGTTTGTTCTGCAATTGCAAAAGAATGATAAGAAACTTAAAAACAAAGAAAACACTAGACGCAAACTCAGCGTTTTTTTTTTGGGTACAATGTTGGTTGAAATGAATTATTGTTTTGGAAGCCAGGGCAGATCATATTTGGAAGTAAAAGAATAAAGTGCATTTTTATACAGTTTTATTTTAATTTCATTTATATTTTAATAAAAAAATTTACAAAAAACTAAGACCCTGTTTTTTTTTGTTAACTGGCGCCCAACGAATGTTAAAACTAGAGGAACCCATCGATTGAATATAAAGGAGTGCTAAATCTCATATAAAAACATAATAGCTAAACTACAACAAAATAAAAGAAGCAGCTATCTATCAACAGTTGAGGAAACCACATCAATTGGACTAAAATTAAAGGCAACTGCAGCCAACAGAGGAATCAACTATCTATATTGAAGAAAACTCATCAATAAATTAAGTTTTTTTTGGTTTCAATGTAAGTAGAGTGCTTATAAAATATTTAAGAGTGAAATAAATATTGAAGTGCGATTGAAATTCTGTTTTTGAAAAAAAAAAGTGAAGCATACTCTCGTATGAATGAAAATATTGAGTCATTATTAAAGAAATTTAAAAGCTTAGAACTTATAGAAGACTTAGAAATGGCAATTACTCCAGATCAGTTCAAAACTATTATGGAGAGTGCAGTTAGCAGTGCTCTCGTAGTACAAGAGAGACAATTTGAAGAAAAATTAAAGGAATTAGGAAAAAGGGTGACCGAGTTCTCTGTAAATGTACCGGAAGTAGAAAAATATGAAGAGGCTACTATTGGAGATAACGTGTTGTGCAGGGAAACTTTAGATATAGCAAAATCTTTACCAGAGTTTGAAGGAAAGCATGAAACTTATGTTTCATGGAGAAAGGGAGCACACACCGCTTATAGAGTTTATGAAAAATATAATGGGAGTTCCACCCACTTTCAGGCTTTGGGAATCATTAGAAATAAAATTAGGGGTACAGCCGATATGATTTTGGCTTCTTTTGACACCCCTCTAAATTTTAAGGCCATTATTAATAGACTCGATTTCACCTATGCTAACAAGAGACCTATTTATTCAATAGAACAAGAAATGTCTACCCTTCGACAGGGAAATCTAACTCTTTTAGAGTATTATGATGAAGTGGAGCGGAAGCTCACACTTCTAACGTTTCAGGCGCAAAAAAAGCTTTAAGCGACATTCTTTTTTCGGCAAAGCCAAAGGATCTTCCATTAGCGCTGGCGTTGGCCGAATTGCGCTATAATTTTGCTAGCGATTATGCTAAAAATATGGAGGAAAAAACACAACAGAACTTTTTTTTTTATTTACACTATGCAAGTCTTATTGCTAAGCTGATTAGTTTATTAGGAGAGAGAGACGGGGGGAAAAGAAACGTTGCTGTTCCCCTCGTCTCTCTCTCTCCCTGAAACTAATCAGCTTAGCAATAAGACTAGCACAGTGTGATTTGGGACTAATAATACCACACAAGGAAAAAATCCTTATTATGACAGACGACAGGATAGCTCAAAAGAACAAAAGCAGGAGGTGGAACCGATGGATATCGATTCATCATCAAGGTTCAAACATACATATATACATACATACATATGTATGTATGTATTTTTATTTTTTATTCAATATTCAAATGTCATAATTTTCATTAACATAGAATGTTAACTATAAAATTTGGATTTTTGTGACTATGTTTCGAGAATACAAAATTAAGACCGAGTCACAAGAGTAAATATAGAACTCTGTCATAACAAAAGTTGTGACTGAGTTGAGACTTTTTCTGTGAATAGGCATATAAATCTCATATTTTCCATAACTTTTCACAAAATTTCGACTGTAGTGGGTGTAATAATAATCTTATATCCTAAAAGCTATAAAAGCAATAGTCCTCAAATTTAGTTTGGACTCCTTTGAGAGCGATTTGCGAACTATTTCAAAATATTGGTAGAACAGGACCAAGGGAAGAGGCACCTCCCTAAAAAGTTATTAATAATAATATATTTTTAAAGCTGTAATAGCAACAGTCCCCAAATTTATGGACTCTTTTTCGAGCGAGGGTCAAGGTAATTCAAAATATTGGTGGAAAAAGACCGAGGGAAGGGTCACCCCCATACCATGTAATTAATAATAATCGTATATCTTGAAAGGTTTAATAACAAGTCATCAAATTTGTTATGGACTCTTTTGAGAGCGAAGTCATTCAAAGTATTGGTCGATCGAATAGGACAGTGACCACCTTTGCAAAGTAATTATAGAAATCTTATATCTTGGAAGCTATAATAGCAAGTCTTCAAATTTGGTAGGAGCTTATTTGAAAACAATTAGTCTACTAATATAAAAATTAATGTTTGTTTGTATATCCTTTATGTGCGGCCAAACCACTCACCCGATCGCGAAAAAATTTGTTCACGTAGCCTGTGCAACTCCGAGAAGGTTAAAGGGTATTACTTTTTTAAACTAGCACCAGAAGCACGATACGGAGGAAATTTCCGAAACATTCAAACCGAGTTTAGTGCAATTTAGAATATATATAGATCTGGGTCTAAAAAGTCACATATGATGTATACATCTTTAAAACTGGGACCAGGAAGGCGATAGGAGAAATTTCTGCCCCTCCGAAAAAATCTAACCGATTTTAATGAAATTTAGAACACAGATAGATTTACGTCTAAAAGTTCACATAGGCTATGAAAATTTTCAACAGTATGATCAGGAGGTCAATAGGGAGGAATTTCTGCCTCTCCGAAAAGATTCTAATAATATTTTGAAAATAGATCTGCATCTATACATTCATATAGGATTTGTTTTGTAAACCAGGACCAGGAGGGCCATTTAAATAAAATTTAGAATATAAATAGATCTGCGTCTAAAAATTCACATATAATATATACATTTTTAAAAGTAAGACGAGAAGGGCGACAGGGGAACATTTCTGCCTTCCAGAATAACCGATTTTAAAGAAATTTATAGATCTGCGTATAAAGTCAGAAAATGGCTGGTAGATATTTCCTAAGTTAGGACCAGGAGGAAGTAAGGGGGAAATTTCAGAGTTTTAACTCGATTTTAGTGAAATTTAAAATATACATAGATACTCCTTCAATAAAATCTATAGCATAGGTATTCCTTCATTTAGAAGAAGACATAAGCTATGTACTTAATTTATCTAATTTCTGCCCCTCCAACACTTTCAAATTGATATAAATGAAATTGGAAAGACGATGGGGATAGCGAAACACACCAGGTGTAGCTAGTTAATAATATAATATAATAATTAATAATGATTATAAAAATAAATCAAACAAATTAAATTAAAATAGGCTTTAATTTTGCTAATTTTAATATTTTCCTTGCAATTTTGTTCTTTCCGTACACTTTTCGTCATTAAATTTGAGCGTAGGCAAAATAGAGAAAAATACCGCAGCAACGGAATCACAGAGGATATACAGAAATGACACGAGACGGAAGATAATTGCGTTTTCTTTATGTCTCGCTCACACAGTCATCAAATCCTCTTTAAAGCTTTTTCGTATGCCATTTTTGTAACGTATTTTCGTGTTGTGCTTTATTGCCTCATTCGCTGTGTGATTTTGGTAAGTAAAAGTTGAAAATTTTTTATTTATAAAGATATTTTTTAAATTTTATTTATTTGCAGATTTTTGTAACAAAAACGCAATCTTGGTTGAAATTAAAGGTGAGTAGTTTCTGCAGTTGTTAATTTATGTCTGTATATTGTCATAATAGCTAGTTTTTTCTCTATATTTTCAGAAGCACATTTTTGGCAAAACAGAAAAATACCTATGTGAGTAAAAAACTATAATTTTATCTAATATACATATTTATATTAATTTAAATTGTTTTAATTTCTTAGGAGCAACAAATGCATAAAAGGCTGCCCGCCTGGGGAGAAGCTGCACAGCATTCCGAGGGATCCGGAGAGGTAAGTCGAAATAGTATTTTAATATGTGGGGTCTGCAAAAAATCAATTAAGGCAGGATTCTTACGGGAGGCTTATAATTATAATGATAAAGTATAAAGAACAATCTGTGTAAAGAAAAAATCTGATCTGATTTAATATTTAGAAAAACGCAACCCAATGACATCGATTTGTGCCCAAATGGTTAAAAGTATTCAATTTAGCTTCTGATGTAGAAATATGGCCAGGAATTGCTTATGTTTTATTTGTAATATTACGGAAATGAAGTCAAACAATAGTTTAATTTGTTTTATTCGTTTTTGTATGAATAATTTGGAGCAAACGCCAAAGTGTCATATATTACGGTTTTCGAGGAAACAGCATATGACAGCCAGGCACACAGACGGACATGGTAGCGAAAACAGTAGGGTTCATTTTCACCTTTGGTGTACGGAACGCTAAAAAGGCAATATTAAAAAAAGTTAAAACCATTGCGGGTCCAATTTTATTTTATAATCATGCTTAAATTTTTATTTAAAACAATTACAGAAAGATCCCCAGTCAGAAATTTCCAACCATACAAAAATTGTAGCACTGGAAAATCACTTTTAGTCAAAAACTGTGATGAAGAGCCTTTGGACTTTTGCTTTGGCTATAGCTGTAATTCTGTTCACATTTGTGTACAGAAACATTGCTACTAGAAATTTCTGCTATAACCATGACGTTTCCATTACTTAGTAAACAGGTATTATAGCCATAAATGTTGACAAAACAAAATAGTGTTTCGATTCAACGGTGTCTATAATTTTTCCCAGTAAATATTTTCTTGTATGGAAAACGTAAAATTTCCTTTGATTTGGCGCTATTGGACTTGTAGTTGATTTAACAATTGACTTTAAGCACCACAAACTTTTTTCAAAGTCAAAAGCTGGAAATTGTGATAAGAGAGCTGCTATGTTAATGACATCATCTGGTATATGGATAAGATTGTGTATATTCATAGTTTGCGAATTAGGCCCCCAATATCGAGGCATTTGTTCAACAAATTTTTTAACAATAGAATACTACAAAATAATATTGGTCAGGAGAGCCAAAAAAACGTTTTTTAAAGCAAGATTGTTTTTTTTTTTCGTTTATTTTTTTTTAGCTTAAAGAAAATAATGATAATTAGCATTAACTTTTCTTTTTGTATCTCTGTTACATTTATCAATTGCTAGTTACACCCAGTGTGCTTCGCTACCCCCATCGTGTTATCGAATGATGTAAATATTTTGTAAATAAACCGAAAATGCAACATTTCGAAAGTTTAAAAATTTTGATATTGGATCATTATTAACATAGGTTTTTTGCAAATATCTTCGGAACTACATAACCGATTAATTAAGTAAAAAACATTTGCTTTGACGCTATTTTTCCGAGTTATAGCCCTCTGAAGTCTTCATAGAAAATTCTGATATGTGGTAGATAATTGTAAAATAAGTTTTCATATAAAACTGTTGTAGTGGATTACATTTCTGAATATAAAAGGCATGATTTAGCAGTTTTATAAAGATTTTCTGCCTTGCAAAGTTTTCTTTTCTAATAACGTTTTCCTGCACTGAGAGCCTTCGACCGCGCTTAAGGATTTTATCCACCATGGTGGATAATTGTGCCAATTTACACTATGCAAATCTTATTGCTAAGCTGATTAGTTTGTTAGGAGAGAGAGAGAGAGAGACGGGGGGAAAAGAAACGTTTCTGTTCCCCTCTTCTCTCTCGCCCTTAAACTAATAGCAATAAGACTTGCATAGTGTGATTTGGAACTTAACAAAAAAAATCACATTTTTTACTTTTTAATTATTTCTTTTAATTCACTATATTGTTACGTTTTTCTCTCTATAAAAACGCTTTTCCGTAGATCCGAAGATTTGCAAATGAATACAAGAGCCGAGTGTAGTAATTAGGGTTAAGAATGATACAAGTTTTATTTACAAATACACTTATACTAAATTAATCAAGAGCTTAAATCAGTAACCCGCAAGCCATAGCACAATTGTGCAGATGAAAGTCACATACATGCTTATGCTCTTTCATTTAGTCGTCACTGAGCAATCGACGAATTAAGTTGTGCACGCATATATTAATTTTTTCCTGGTTTTTGGTTTAGTTTTTTTGAGCACACGGAACGTTAAAATTTAATAAATTTCTACAGACAAAAAATTGATAATATAATTATGGAAGCTAAGAAATATTTCGTGATGAAAAATGCTTTTCGCAATACGCAATGCATTTCATGTTATGAAACATTAAAAAATAATAGGGAAAATGGTTTAAAAGGGCATTCTAATAGTATCCACAGAGCTGTGAATAAATTTAATTTTGAATTTATACACTAAATTGTTGAATGGTTATTAAATTTTTAGTTTTTACTTAAGTTTTTATTAAATTGCTTATTTAGAAAAAAAAATACAAACAACTAATAACCACATCATGTATTTTATATTACAAAACTTTTCTTTAAGTGCAAGTTTATTTTACTCTCATTTTTCTCACCAATACAGACACATTTTATTTTGCGGGACACTGGCTTAAATACACTAATACAACTTAGGGCCATTATTACAACTTAAAGATAGCTAAAAGTAGGGTTTTATCGGACGTATAAAAACTTTATCATTTGCAAAATTTTACTTTAACCTAAAGTGAGCGATAAATTATAGGCAAGTTTATCCTACATGGTAATTTAAATCCAATTTGCAATAATGGAAAGCTTTTTATACGTCCGATAAAATCCTACTTTTAACTATCTTTAAGTTGTAATAATGGCCCTTAAACTAATAAATTACACACAAATATTCACAACTGGTTGCCACTGCGCCTTCCTCGCTGTAGTTTACGCACGTTTCTTAGCTGGCTGCGCAAGTATTCACGTGACACCTCTTTGTCTGCTGCTTGTCACACACGGCACTCATTCTGCCGACACTCACAGTTGATACACCAATAAAGACTCACTGGCTTTACTTACACCCTTACACACGTCTATTCGTTGCGCTGTTCCCTTTACTCCAGTCGACACGATAGACTCCACAATAATCTCTATTCCACGACAGACTATTATTAATTCACAACTTAATTATCAACTGACTAACGAGTTCTTAACTTCACTACTTTCTGATTAGCACTAACTATAACTGTTCGCGACTGACTTACGACTGCAACTAACTAAATCATTGGATGCGTCACCTCTATTTATATTTCACACAAATTCCACTAGAAGTTTCAAGCAATGTCTAGACGATCATTATCATCTTATATGCTGCCTAATTAAGTTCATGTGGTAACTATGTACATACATGTGTATATGCGTACGTGTGTACATCATTAACTAAGCAACACACGGTGGTTGTTTATCTTTTGCTTTTCGTTTGAATTGGCATGTATGTATGTGTACAAATATGTGAATCTTCTTAATAGCAGACGCTTTTTGTTGTTGCTTTTGCTTGTTTAATCAAGCTAGGCATGCTTATTTAGTTGTTGGCTACTATTCTAGACTATTCTTTGCTTTGACCCTGTAGGAATATTTTCGCGTAGCATTTACATTAACCCTGTTGGAATATTTTTGTGTAATGCTGCTTAAACCTGTCGACGGCTATTTTCGTAACAATATTATTACTTTACTTTATTATTACTAACGTGGAGTGTATATACGTGTGTATATTACAAACGCATCATCTGCATGCGACCAATTCTGCTACAAGAGTAACAAAAGGAAATAACTAAAAACGGATACGAGGGGGGAACTCGAATTTTGAGTACAGGGCCAAGAAAAACTAAAGTTGGGATTTTTATTTTTATTTCTGCTTAAAAAAAAATAAAAATGAAATAAAATGTTATTTTTGCAGCAGTGTGTTATTTATAAGAATAATAGCTTTTGTTTAAACAGAAGCAAATAAAACAATAAAAATATTATATATTTCTTTTTATTTTAGACGTGCGCAGTGGCTGGAATTGCTAGGAGTTCAATCTTCAGCAAAATGCTTGTATGCATGCAGCCGCCACTTCTCTCCGGAAAACTTTTTTGGAAATCGACTTCATCGATTTGCTGTTCCTAACAAGGAATTTAGTTTAAGTTCAGAAAATAATTCCATTGCGGAAAAAACTCTGCCTAATTTAGAATTGAACTAGAAATGTCAGTCAATTTTAAATCCTGGGTTGCATGTTTCCTTGCAAGATAGTTTAGATGAACTATTAGAAGAACATTTAGAAGATGTTGAAATAGAAAATATGGACCACATAACCTTATTAGCAGAAGATTATATAGATTCTGAAAAGTGCGTCAATTCCGTGGAGCGTTCCACGGACCGGAAAAATATGGCCTTGTTAGTAGAAGGCTCTATAGCTATGGACGTAAATAGTAGTCAGGAAGATTTAGGTCACAGAGCTGTGTTAGGAGAAGGTTCTGCAAACTGGGACAGCAACTTTTCCGGATTTAAGGCATCCGGAAAGTTGCATACATTGCAATCTGCAGTTGACCATTTCCGTAGCTTGTATCTTTCAGAGAAAAGGGAAAAGAATATGTTGAAGGCTGCCAACGCAAGGCTAACATCAGAATTAAACAGGTGCCAGGCCAAAATTATAATTTTGGAGGCAGAGTTACTAAAGAAAAATGATTTGTCTTCAAAAATTTCTAAGACCATGTTGGTCTGTCTCAATAATGGTTTTAGAAATCATAACCGAGATATGAAGACACGCCGATACGATCAAGCAACAAAGCTAATTTCGTTAGGAGTGTTGTGTTTGTCGCCATTAGTTTACCGGCACTTGGCACCTGTGCTGGATTGGCCACAAATAAGAACACTACAACGTTTCGTAGAGAATTGGCCAGAGAACCCAGGAAATTTGGATGGGAGTTGTGAGGCGTTAAGAGTACGTTCTCAAAACTTCAAAGTGGAACATAAGATGATTTGTGTTTCCTGTGATGAGATGTCCTTAAAAAGCTATCTGGACTATGATTGTCACAAGGACATGATTATTGGTCTGCAGGATTTCGGCGATGAAAATCGTTCGAATCGCTTAGCGACTAGTGTAGCGGTAATTATGGCAAGTGAAATAGGTGGAGAAAGTTGGTCGCAAACAGTTTCTTACTTCTTTGTTTATGGTAGCTGTCCAGGTCAGATGTTGCAGATAAAATTAGATAAAATAGGATTAACAGCTTGTCTTTTCGTTTGCGACCAAGGCTCCAATTTTCAAAATTTCTGTCGAGTAGCTGGCGTTTCTGTGGAAACTCCTTATTTTGTAGTTAACGAAAGGAGAATATATTTTATGTGTGATTGCCCCCATCTTTTAAAAAGCTCCCGAAATTGTCTCTTGTCCATTCAGAACAAAATTTCGTTTAACAATAAATATGTATCGTGGCAAGACGTTGTCCATTTTTTTGAAGTTGATTCGTCGAATAAATTAAGATGTGCTCCAAAGGTAAGTAAAGATCACATCAATCCAAATAATTTTCAACGCATGCGCGTTGACTTAGCATCTCAAGTTTTGAGTAATACCGTTTCTACCGAAATGCGAGTTCTATTTGAGTCAGGTAAAATAGCTTCTTCGTCAAATTCAACTTTTCTTAATACGGCAGAATATTTAAAATTTTTTAATGATTTATTCGACATATTCAACATTTTGCCGATTGTATTGCTTTCAATTGTTCTGATGAACAGTTAAATTTATTAAGAGAAGCCTCAAAGAAATTAAAAACATTCCACATTTTCGATCCAAAGGGACAAGATATTACAGGATTATTTAAATTCATTAATTCATAATGATTTTCACTCTTTGCCTAATCCCAAATCTCACGTTGCTGTGTCTTCTTCAAATGTTCGTATAGTGCCGTTAAATGAGAAGGAATTTTTAGAAAAAAGTTCCTTCGTTTATGTCTCTTGATATTTCTATCTTAAACTTCAGAATATCCACAAATGTAAACATTCATTACCATTCATTTCAGTGGTAAACCAATTTCCGCCGAATTTCTTTTCACTTTTGAAAAACAGTTTTCTAAATGTCATCTAGTGGAATCTCCGCAGGGCTTTGTTGATTATTTGCGTAAACTAGATGACAAATTTGAGCCCTTATACAATATGTATTGCCATCGAATTGGCCTTCGTAAAGTTATTTTCGATGAACTAATCCAAATTAGTCCGTTTTTATGCTGCGAAAATTTAAAACATGAAGATATGGTAAATTTATTTATTAAAATTCGAATTTACTTCGTCCTTCGGTTCTTTAATGCTAGACTTAAAGAACCAAATTTTAATATTAAATATCTTTGTTTTAGCCATAGATAAACTTAACGTTTGTTTATCACTTTCAGCATTTCCAATTTTGTATATTTATGTTATTTGTAAAGTGAAGTTTCCAGATCTTATTTACTTGCCTCTACTATCCAGTTAAACCTAATAACTAGCTCGTCGTTTGATCGATATCGGTAAAAAATCATTATTAATTTAAGTTATTTACTAACATCAATTGTTATATTAAGATTGTATTAAAATTATGTACATTAAAGCTAATATTAAACTTGGAATAAAGTTGTTATATTATATTATTTCAAAAACTTAAAAAATGCAGTGCTATTCTCGAATCAGTTATATGGAAAATGTTATAATAAATGTAATTACAATAGATTCGATAACAGCACCGCTAATATACTTGAAAAATTATTATGGTTGTGACCTAATATATTTTGGCACCGAGGATTATTTACCGATAATCTAGGGGTAAGTGTAGCGAATATGAAAGCTTCTCCTTACCCAAGACCATCATGCGTGGTGAAAGCCACATCGTACTAGAGGTGGTGCTGTTACTAACAGAACATGATGGATTTAGACCAGAAAAGGTCGAAAAAAAATAACACTAATTTAATTTGTAGTATTACTTAATTTCCTCTTACTTTATCTTCTCAGAAACCTGCTTATCTAGAAATGGAAACCACAAATAGCCACAAAAGTACGTTAACTGTCGCACAACGCTATTATTGTGCATTGCCTTTAAAACCCTCTTGGGGTCCCGTGTCGAATCGCTTTCAAAAATGCCATCAACACTTGTCAACAATTACGCAAAATGTACGAGTTCCTTTGCCCTGTACAAAATTCGACGAGATCAAGCTATGTTCACACAAATTAGCTCGAAGAAATTGGTTTTAATTTTGAACTTTAATTGTTTTTATTTACAGCCCCGTTGAGTATTCGCACCGCCTTCGCAAGCCAACACGATCCCTAATAACAGAACATCAAATGCAAACATGGGCGGCATAGCACAAGATTATTCCTACGACTCCAAATCGTTGCATAATTGCATTGGAGCCAAGATCCGTTCTATATGCAACTACGTGCAATTGCATCGCAGTAATATAGTCAGACATTTGATGATACAGCATTGTGATTAAAATTTTACCAAAACACATACATACGGTTTTGCTTATGAACACACCCTCAAATGTGCAGGCAAACACGCAAATTACGCATCACCTGGTCCTACTACTATACGTTGGAATGCTCGAAACATGCCTGCTACATATTTTTGTGTATATAGCTTTTATCTTTTCAAGTCTTACCGTAATTGTAATATAAATGCTTGCCTTTGAACTAAAAACACTAAAATTTAATTATTTACTTTTATAAGTTTTTATTTGTGTTTAATGCAATATTTAACTCTTTTTTTGTACATTTATATAACTGCAATTGTACACTCTTTTACTAGTTTTACATTTTGTAAATAAACATTTTGACAACACAATAATAAATTAAATTAAGTATTAATATAAATTGAATTCAATAAGTTTTATATACATGCTTATAATTAAAATTTCAGGAAATATAGAAAAATAAAATGCATAAATGTATTTGCAAAATGAAATAAGTTGTTTTTAATTAGCTATGTACATAAAGAAAAATCCAAACGAACTTAATCTATTCACAAATAATCACCCTTATCGGGACTAAAAGCTAAAAGGCGAACATTTTGTTCACCTAAAATATTTCCTATGAACAAGAAATAGACAAAATGGAAAATAGTATGCTGACACAACAACGCAAACATTGGCGATCACAGTTTTAGGGAAAGGGAACCCATTCCACGCGAACTTTCATTCCCGATAAAGCTGAATAATAACTCCAACTTTACATAAATCAATTTCATTATTTGTCCGAGGTTGAAAAGCTAGATCAAGTAAATATATAACCACAGTGGACATAACATCCGGATGTTTATAATACCATGTTTCAAACGCACTGAATGATGAAAAGACACCAAATTATTATTTTCTTTAAATAAATATAATACTCGTTCATTACCTTCGCAATAGGTATCGTATTATCATTATCAGATGCCTGTCTGTCAGCCATCAACCCCAACCCCAAATAAGATCAATCACGTACGCCGGAGCAAGTATTAGTCCTTCAAAGATTAAAGGCATCCATTGGCTCCTCATTTTCACTTTTATTTTTTATTAATTTCATGTTTTTTTATATATTGGCCACAGTTTTCTTGTAGGCAGGGACTCGATTGTGGCATTTTAATTTGTTATACACACTAGTGTCCTGCACAAGAGTATTTATAAGACTTTTCAAGACATGAGAGATTTTTTCCAATGCTTTACTACAGCGAAATATTCTAAAAGAATCGCTAAGCAACACTGTTGGCAAGACAAACCACAAAAAAAAAATTACTTGCCAACAGTGTTGCTTAGTCATGTTTTAGACTTAGCAGTTTTTCTTGAAGCAATTATCTTCAATTCTCTTTTAAAACTGCTCGTTTGTTTACACTCAGACGGTTTCTTGTTCAATTTTCCTATTGTTTTAATGCTGCGAATGAAATAACAAAAGAGAATTGAAGTAACTTTTCTGTACAAGCAAGTCAGTACCCCTCCTCTTTCTTCTTTCCTCTCTCTCCCATAAACTCAGACTTGCTTCAAGAAAAACTGCCTCGTCTAAAACATGAGTTAGCGATTCTTTTAGAATATTTCGCTGTAGTAAAGCATTTGAAAAAATCTCTCATGTATTGAAAGGTCTTATAAATAGTCTTGTCGTAGATCAACGTAAATAAAATATCTTTGCGAATCAACAAATTTGCGACAAAATGGCATCGATTTGTTAGTGCATATTTCATTATAAATGTATATTTTTAATACATTTTTTAGTTTTTTCATGGTATAAATCACATTTTGGTTTTTTATTAGTTGTATTTAAAAGTTGAATTTAAAAGCTGCAGTTTTTAAGACTGTAAGAACAAAAAAGAGGAAAACGAGAAAAATTTACAATCGTATTTTTTGTGATATTATTCTATACACGAACTTGGCTTAAGTAAATAATACCAATACCATTGAAAATTAAAAAAAAACAAGAGCATGGGAAAATAGCCCTTTTAAAACCAAAAATCTTTGTTTATCTTTTTCGCTCTGTGTACTGGTTCTGCATTAATTTCATGCGGATTTAAAGTATTTTTGAAAGTTCCTTTGTGAGTTGCAAGTATAATAAGTAGATGGGGAGAGTGGAAGAAGGCTTTCGGATACTATATTTCTATTAATAAAATTACAGAAATTTTAAAGTCAAAAAAACTTAATAAATTGATATTTGTGCACATATAGTCTTCTTTGTCTTTCTTGGTCTTTACTTTAACAGCTCAAGTTGAATTAATTGAAGATGCGGTAAAATAAATTGAAAGACAGAATAAGTGAAGTAATTAAAAATAAATTAGAAATAGTTATACAACAAAAATCATGGAATTAAAATTATATGTAACAAATTGCATAAATCAACGAAAAATTAGAAGTTTTTAATAACAAAATGTTTGTTAAGCAACAAACTAGCAACTGGGGATTTTGTTTGCAATTTCTATTACATAAATAAACATATGCTAAGCAAAAATTTAATGTTTCGCTGAATTAGTAAAGTCAAACACTTATGCATTAAACACATTCACCACAGCAGGCTACACGAACACACGACCTCAAATGCTGCAAGCAACATTTGTCGCCTCGTAGCCAGCTACT
Source organism: Tachina grossa (assembly GCA_949987645.1). Taxonomy (NCBI): domain Eukaryota; kingdom Metazoa; phylum Arthropoda; class Insecta; order Diptera; family Tachinidae; genus Tachina; species Tachina grossa. The sequence continues at coordinate 120,656,335 of OX465274.1, read as the reverse complement.
TAATTATTTTGCAGACGGCAGCAGTAACATCTGCAGCTGATAATCAAGTACAAATACATAGTTTAGTATTACCACTTTTATATATTTTGCATTTATAAAAATTAATTACTCTTTTAAAATATCCTTATTTCACGGAAAAGTACAAAAATGAATCAATTTATTTCTTACATAAATTTTTGCATATTATTTCTGTTAAATAATCTGAAATAATTGTACAAAATCATTCATTCAACATTTTGTATTTTACTGGCAATGCTGACTTTTCTCATTGTAGCCAAAGAAATAGAAATTAGTTTAATTAGACTACAACGGCAGAATCAGCATAGACAACAAACAACAACCTGGCGCCATGATGCCTTGCTGTCTTCAAAATAATCATTCTCATATAAACATGAAGTCTACTGATGATTTGTTACAGCAACAATGAAATATATAGACAACACTGAACCACCAGCAAATAAATTTCAAATTAAAATAAACTTCTGACAATATGTCGAATAATAAATTTCTTAAATGTTAAATTTTAGATTTTATTTTTCATTTTGCCTTATAATTACTTTTATTGTTATCCGATGGATTTCTAATTGTATAAAGGTGTAGAAAAATAAAATAGATTTGTATCGAATATAAATTATTTGCTGGGTTTTTTGTATTAGTTTCTAAGGCCCAATAATCGACTTCTAAATTAAGTTTCATTTAACTAATAGCCACTTAATTTAAGATGCAATTAATTGCATTTTCATTTTCTTTTAGTCGTAAAATTAAATGATCACTTAAATACTATGAAAGTGTGGTAGCACTGTGAAATGTTGATAGTTCTAAAAGAAAACAGATATTTAATGTAAATAAGAAAGTTAGGTTATCAACATGTAGAAAATTAAAACTGAATAAAAACACATTTTATGAAACCAAAAGAGCATCAGAACGCATTTTTCTATTTATTTATTCCATTATATGATACTATGCATTGTATATGTTATAAATTTATGAAAATTAAACGAAATTCTTTTTAATACGACCACATGATGTTCATGTACATGTTTTCAATAAACACATACAAGCACAATAACATATGATGTGCTCGTAAGACTTAAGTGTGATTTAAATAGACAAGGTTGGGCATTTAAATGGCTCTCAACTTAGGGGCTGTCCATATATTACGTAACGCTGTTTTCCCCGATTTTTGACCCCCCCCCTCCCTCCTAGTAACAGATCGTAACAAAACTGTGAACCCCCCTCCCCCCGGGAATAACGTAACAATGAGATAAAAAATAAATTAAACAGTTTAAAGTTTTTATTAAAAAATATTAAATTTAATTCATTGTTTTAAACTCATTTGTTAGACTAGCACAGTGCGTAGACAAAAATTAAATAAGCTTACGTATGAACGTACTCCATATATTGGCGACATTATTTTTTGAATTTCTTCCCAAGTGTCCAAAAACTCCAAAAATTATGGTTTTATAGAGAGCTTATTCCTAAACTGTATGTATGTATTAGTGATGTGAATTGGAATTCCAAAACATTAAGCCGTTTCTAGATATTCGTATTCGTTAAAAAATATATATGTATAAAGAAATTCATAAATCCAAAACGAAATTTAAATGAATGGCACACAAATATTAGTTTGTAATAATTAAAAAAAAAATATTTTTTTTTGCTATGCGTTTTTTGCCAAATAATCTGCTATAGTTTTCCGTATTGATGACTGAGCAGTATTTCAAACATAAAGACGAAAGAGAGCTTAAAGATGACTCCGTTTGGCCATCTTCAAATCAATCTATAATGTGCGTGAAACAAAAAAATTATATCTTGGATCAGTAAAGGTTGCCATGGTGAATTATATTTCATTTTCTAAACGAGAACGTTTTTAACCCGCTTTAAACATACAGATTGTTGGGATATCAAATGAGTCAAAATGATGTCAATTACGAAAGATATGCAATTTTCCTTTTCTTAATTTTTGTCCCTTCTACGACATTACATTTTCAATACATACATATTTGCCTTAAAATTAGAGCGCCATACAATCTAGTTCCTAAACACATTTGCATAAAAATTTGCATAAATTTTCTTTAAATTTCAATTAATGTTTTATTTTTCATTTAGCCTTGTAAATACTTTTATTGTTATCCAATGGATTTCTAATTGTATAAGGATGTAGAAAAATAAAATGAGTTCACTTGGATATAAATTATTTGCTGGGTTTTGTATCAGTTTCAAAGCCTACTAAGCTTATTTTTTCTTTTGTGAGTTTCAAAAGTATTATTATTTTATGAATTCTCATACAGTTTTTGAAAGTCTATGCATAAAGTAAGAGGTTTGTGACTGTTTAAAATTTGTGGTTAAAGTCTACTGATGATTTGGTTCAAGCGCCAATGAAATACGTATATAGACATGCTAAACTACCAGCAAATAAATTTCAATTATTTTATATACTTATAAGAATATTTAAAAATGTAAATGGATAAAGATGAGGAATTCAGAACCATGTATGTTCAGTTTGACTACAATTTATTTAATTTATTATAAAAACTTTGTCTAATTTTCAAATGTTATTTAAATTTTTGGATAGTTTTCATAAACTTTAATGTACGCGGACAGAATTATGAAGTGCTTTTCCATACACATTTTTTTTAATTTAATTTTGCAGAATAAAATAGACCTCCAATTAAATGTCCATAAATTTCACATACAATAGATATTCGTATTCGCGAATATCGTTTTAAATATTCGTATTCGCGGATATCGTTTTAAAAATTTGAATTCAAATTCTCGAATATCAAAAGTTGACATTCGACAGATGTAAGTATGTAGTATACATACTCACTCGTACAGAATATATGAAGGCAACACGTATGATCAATTAAATAAAGAAATGAAAAAAACATACGTATTTTTGTACAAAATTATTAATTTTTTCTGTTACGTAACATTTTCAAAGACACCCTCCCCCTCCTCCCCCTAGAGCGTTACGTAATATATGGACAGCCCCTTAATACTGAAAAAATTAATTCGGTACTTGAGAGACACTTAAAGATAAATGACACATAATTGAGAAGTCAATTATTGGGCCTAAGCCTACTACTCTTAATTTTATTTTATGATTTTCAAAAATATTATTATTTGTGAATTCTCAAATAGTTTTTGAAAGTCTGTGCATAAGATAGGTTTGTGACTATTCAAAATGTGTGGTTGAAGTCTACTGATGATTTGTTACAGCAACAATGAGATATGTAGACAACGCTGAACCACCAGCAAATAAATTTCAAATTATTGTTCAATACATTTAAATTTGATTTCTTAAACTAATTCTTACCCTCATACCTAAATAAGAGCGGAAAGAGTCGCGTCAGCAGCAGGGTACGTATTTTCAGTACAATCAACAAATATTTTTACATTTAAATGTACTAAAAATACGTACCCTGCTGGTAACGCAACGCTTGCCGCTCTTATTTAGGTATCAGGGTTATAAACACTTAAATTTTGCTTCACGTCACTTTTGTTTTCAACAAACCAATAAAACAAGAAGAAGCATATTTGTGTGTATCTGAAAAAATGTTTTCTACGCATTAAGAATAATGCAGAATAATGGCATTTCAAATGTTGTCATTTTGTGATGGCATTTTCATATGTGTGCAGTGCCGTTCCCATCAAATTTTTCGATGACACACAAGTTTGTTGTTTCTTTGTGACAGAAAAGAGTCCCATCCCTAAATAATGGCAATACGGTATCGTCGTTGTCTACATCAGGAACTAATTTTGACATAATTACATTTACAGCCTGTTTGTAGAACGCGACAAAGGCGACTCACGACGAGCCAATTCATGGACGACTACGTAATGTAAAACGTTTGTATAACGCGAGTCGACTTTGTCGTGCAGCTTACGTTAATTCGCCCTTATGTCAAGTATGCACTAAATCGTACTGTTGCCAACATATTACAAAATAGTTTTAGTTTAAATTTTTTCATACAAAATTGAGTTTTTAGCTTAAAAACGGCAACCTTATTCCTTTACATAAACAAAAGAAAAATAGACAAATAAAATTTATTTCTCCTCAAAAATAAATTATGAATACAAAATCATATAAATGGGAAAAGGAAGCTGAGACTTTAATAAATGATATGGATTTTTGTGGAACCTTAAACATTATGAGTAAGTAATGCATATAAATATGGATGTACATACATTTTATTATACGATGATTATATAAAAAAAATCTATATTACTTTAGATTTTGGGCATATATGGTCATTCAGAAATCCGCATTAGGGAGCGAAGTTTCATTTGTTAAAAAGCTACTCCATTTTACATAAACATACTATGTACGGAAGCTCAGTGCGAGTACGTTCAATAACTTTAAGAAACTCTACTCAATTTAATATTACTCATTATTTCCCGTATATTAACTTCTAACTGCGACATATGTATGAAAAAAAGATGCGTGAAATAATCTATAGAAACTATCAGATTTCCGTGCCCATGTTATTAGACCTTTTGATAACTGTGGACAAAGCTAATTCTGATAATACTAAAATATTGCATAAAATATTTGGACCTGTTTTGAGTTTGGAACATTTCGTAGTGTTTATATTTTTATGTACATAGAGGCTGTATTGACGAAACTGTTCATTCTATAGGTCAATTTAAAATGTCAAAGTATATATAAAATAAAGCCAATTAAAATTTTTATGCAAATATTATTATTATTATTATTATTTAGCAATATTGTGATTAATTTTATGTTCAAAGTTAAATGTGGGATACAGAAACTTAAATCTAGATATTTAGCAAATCAATTACATTATGCAACAAATTACGGCTTTAAAAAACACACGAACTGGACAGTAAAAGTTCGATAGTACTACCAAAGGTACTAAGATCCTATTCTCAGTTTTTTGACTTTGGTGACCAATTTTTTTTATTCTGAATAAGTGAAAACATTTTTGTTTCCTTAATTTTTGCAAAAAAAAGTGTACGAAGAAACAATTTTTTTGGCATATGATGTTAGTAAGATTTGTTCAGTAGACTCTTGGCTACGTTATTGCCATATACATATATTTTAGAGCTATCAACAAGTCTGAATAAGCTACTGTCCAAAAACTGAAGACACCAGTTTTTGAGTGCGCACTGATTTTCGAGATCTTTAGAGGCCCATAAAAACTGGTCACCAAAATCGCTAAACAGGTTATAGGCTTTTACTGCCCCCTGATTGTACTTTCGAAGCAATAGATGTTAGAACCGTGTCGATTTTTCACTGTTGCACAATGTTATTTATAATTTTGGTTTTTAATATTTTTCTGCTTTTTCTTGGGTGACTTCATTTTCATCGGCTGCATCAGGTGATACGACTTCCTCGGAATTATTATCTGCTTGTCCTGTAGTGTAATTGCCATTAGCCTCTATTTTGATTGGAGATTACATATATGCACGTTTGTACATTGATGTAAAGCCAAGTAAAGATCCACAATGCTACCTGAAGTAGCTATGAGAATTTCACAGCCCAATGGTAGATGAAAACCTTGATAAACTTCAGACCTGTTATTATTTTGATGATAAAAATTTAAACAATCAAAAAAAGAACATTCTTAATATGAAAGTTTACTTACCTTTTTCTTGTTGGAAATTCTATTTTTTATTTTTTCTTTACTTTTATTAATTTTTTTTAGTGTTTTGTTTATTTTGGTGCACAATTTTTGTAAATACGATAAGAATTTTTTAGTCGCCCACCTTGACGTTTATTGTGACTCAAATCGTGTTGTACAAACCCAAATAAAGTGACATCTGTTACGTTTTTTAATAAAAATCGTCAACACTCGTGTTCTAAAACTCCAAAAAATAAATAATGCTAACATGTGAGCGCTTTTTATTAACGAGTCGTGTTCTACAAACAGGCTGTTAATGTACATAGTTTGATTTATCATTGTGAGACTTTGATTTTCATATTATTTGTTAATTAATGTTTATACAAATGGATAATCGCAAAATTATTCAATTGGCTAGTGCCACCGTGTGTTTATAAATAATAAAAAAAATTAAGAAAATCTAAAAAACGGCACAGAAAGTGGTGTAAAAGCCCAGGGCTTAATAATCATGGCACAAAACATTCTGTGATCATGGTCAAATCGGTGTGAGCTATGTATGAGTGTATTAATTAGTGTTTGAAAGAAGCAATACCAAGCAGAGAAACAAGTCGACCGGCTCGAAGCTGACGGTGCGCCGCCGCCGGTTATTTTTCTGTATATTTCCGTACACCAAAGCTGAAAATGAACCGTAAGAGCTACGGACTTGAAATTTGGACACAATGTGTAGACATTTGGCCACTACAACAACAAATACATGAGAGTTAAAAACTAAAGGGTGTTCCAAAACGAGCAACGAAAAATGTTAAAATCCCATGTAATATACATACAATTGTATGTACATATATACACTTGAAATATTAAAAGTTAGTGTATTTTTATAAGGACTACAACAATTAACACTAAATTTAAAAAATTTAAATTAAAAGGTGTTCCATCAGTTAATGCAATTTTGACTTTGTAATTTTGACAACTTGCTGTATCTTGCAAACCGTAAGAGCAAAACTCTTGAAATTTTCAAAAACGGTAAAACTAAAAAATCAAAAAAATAGAAAATCGCCAAATATAAAAAAATCGCCAAAAACAAAAAAAATCGCCAAAACGAAAAAAGCACCAAATTAAAAAAAATCTCTAGGACTAAAATAAATCGCGAAAAACCGGAAAAATCGCCAAAATGATAAAAATCCTTAAACAAAAAAATCGCCAATATGAAAAAATCGCCAAAATGAAAAAATCGCCTAAATAAAAAAACCCCAAAAACAGAAAAAATCGCCAAAATGAAAAAACCCCAAAAAACAGAAAAAAATCGCTAAAATGAAAAAAATTGCGAAAATTAAAAAACCAATAAGAAAAAAACGCCATAAAGAAGAAAAAGCGATAAAACTGAAAAAACTTAAAAAAGGAAGTAAGCTAAATAAAAAAATATGATCAGAACCTAATGTGCGCGAGTCAAAGTCGCACTTTACTGAATTTATTTTAATTGCAATGCGTACACAACAACAAGAACAGCAACAACTAAACGATGAACAACAGGAATTAAAAAGTAAAGGCATTTACCATAGATGAGCACTGCAGTACCACTAAAGTTTCAGTAAAACCAATAAAAAATGTTTAACAAGTAAATTTTTACTGATTACTAAAGTTTTTTTCTACAATTTTTATAAATTGCCTAAATGATTTGTTAAGTGATGAGGTGCATTGAATTTTCAGTAATCAGTAATGCCCGTATTCATAATGAAATTCTACCAAGTGGCTAAATGTTTTTCATACAAAAGTTTCAAAATTTTAATGAAAAAACTTTGCCACTTGCTACAATTTTATTATGATTACGGCAATACGATTTTACTGGTAATGCAAATTAAATTTCATTAGCAGTAAAAATTTACTGAATTTTTTTAGTAATCAGTAAATTTACTGCTTACTGCAATTTTGAATGCAGTACATATACATATACTGCAGTCTGCCCATTTACTAACCAAATAAGTTTAATAAAACAAACAAAAACCAACAAATTCATATGTATTTACAATATTGAAAGTTTTGATACTTTTAATTAATTAATTTAAAAAAAGATACTAAAAGCATAAGTACTTCCAACTTAAAAAAAAAATTTCATTACTAGATGTTTACACATCTCCTCTGTGATCGGACTCACATTGCTTTTTTTCATGCAAAAAATTAATATCGATCATTTAAAGCCGTGTTAAGCAAAAGGGCGCCCGTGAGCACTTCGTTATGCTCTTATTTTTACGTGCATATTTATATTATATACGGTTGTGTTTGCTTATCATTGATTTAAAGTATATCCAGGTTGTCAGAAAAGTGGCGCATTTTATTTGTTGTTGAGAGCGACTACCTTGTTAGATATGCATTAATCTTGTTTCATTTTTTATAAAAAAAACTATAGGGTGTTTTTTTAAGAGGTATAGAACTTTGAATTGAAATCAAACACAAGAAAATCGTTTTAATGTCCATAAATTTGGCTTTATTGGAAGGATAATTTTATGCCATTAATGTTTAAATATGATTTCGGGCATGTGGCCGCCGCGGCTGGCTCGAATAAAGCCAATTCTACAGGTCCAATTTTCAACCACTTTTTCGAGCATATGGGGCCGTATGTTGGCAATAACGCCACGAATGTTGGCTTCCAAGTCCCCTAACGTTTCTGGTTTGTTGGCGTAGACGAGCGACTTCACATATCCCCAAAGAAAATAATCCAATGGTGTCAAATCACACGATCTTGGTGGCCAATTGACAGGTCCATTCCCCGAAATTATGCACTCATCGAATGCTTCCTTCAATAAATCGATTGTGACGTGCGCTGTGTGGCATGTAGCGCCGTCTTGTTGGAACCACAACTCATCCACATTCATGCCATCCAATTCGGGAACAAAATAGTCGGTTAGTCAGCTCCAATTGCTGTGCACGGTGGCGAATCGATTCATTCGGGTCCTCTTCAACACTTTGCTCTACAGCGGCAATTGTTTCTTCGGCGCGCACTGTTCGACGTCTCTGTGGATGCGTATTATCACATAGAGTAAACGTAGTGCGAAAACGATCCATGGTTAACCGAATTAATTGCTCTGATGGACGATTATGTCGACCATAAAATGGACGGAGCTTGCGGTAAACTTCGCGAACTGAACCATTATTTTCGAAATAAATTTGCACGATTTGCAAGCGTTGTTCTTTTGTCAACCTGTTCATGATGAAATGGCAAACCAAACTAAATATTAATCACTTGACAGCTGACAAAATGGCCGCCAGTTAAAAAAGTGATGCCAACTTAAAGTTCTATACCTCAATAAAAAACACCCTTTACATCTAACTTAACCGGTGTTCCATTCTCAACATGATAGCGTGTCTTAATTTATTTTATCTTTTGTATTAATTTAAAATTTATAAGAAATAAAAAACTTGCTATTTTAATAACATGTCAATCGTTTAAGTGATGGAATTAAATGAAGCAAGGTATGCTATATAAGTACATACGTACATATGTAAACAACCAAAATTTACTTTGAAAAGAAAAACTTTATATATGTATCTAGAAATAAAATTTAAAGCTGTATAGTTACGGATTTTGAAAGAAATGTTAAGCAGTTCTATATAACAATTTGCAAAACTAAATTTTAAACTAGCTAACAAAATTTACTCCAGAAAATGTTAGTAGTATAGCTCCTTTCTTATTAAAAAATTCCCAAAAGAAAATGGAAATTATGATACTATAAATAACGAGTTTCGAGCATTGAAAAATGAATTGGATGAGCTAATGTTTCCGTAGCTTTCGAAAGTTATAAGGAGAATATTGAGAATTCCACACTCATCGGCGAATGTGGAAAGAATATTTTCATAATCAAAATATTCAAACAAAAGACTTTTCGAAAGGTAATAACTCGTATTTTTTTTTTACAAAATGGAGCTTTTCAGTGATTCCAATACATTTCACATAAATCACAAAAATTTATTAAAATGGTGTAAAAAATATCGCTTTTACAATCGGTTGTACAAAAATATTACAGAAAGAATATTACAGTTTCTATTGTGTTTCTACATTCTCCTGTAAAATAACAATTATTTGCGTTAAGGCCTTTCTACTTAATAGCAAAGATATGTATTTACTGCCTCTTTCAATATGTCCAAGGAAAAACCCTGCGAAAGAAGACTAGTATCACGAATTCTATTAAGTTTTCATTTTTGAGTTAATGATGTAGATTAATCCTCATATCGTCCTTTTATTTAATTTTTTACCAAACACAAAATTTTCTTACTTCACTAAGTTGTGTGTAAATTAAAAACTTTAAAATTGTGTTCTGAAAAACTAGTTCTCATGAGTTATGACGTTATTTGAGTAAATGAGCGATATGTTCTAAAAATATAATAAAAATAATAACAAAAAACAGAGTTTAGTACTATTGGGATCGAAAAAGTACAATTTTAATAGCTAATTGGTACGAAATTAGTTTTCTCATTTATCATCCCTGATGTACATACATACATATGCATGTTTCCGTACAGCCTCACGAACCTCCACAAGCTGGGGACAAATTACGGCACTCGTTATCGAACGAAATTGCGAAATATTTCAATAGAGTTTATATGGAAATGTTTCGTAATTTCGTTCGATAACGAGTGCCGTAATTTGCCCCCTGAATTATGCTAGGAACACAACTGGGACGAACGACGCATTTTTCGGTGCGAACCTTCGGTATAAAAAATAAAACACATTTGTTCATATGAAAATGAACACAACACCGCCGTAGAACGAAATTCGTCGTGCGTGACGAACTCTGAGATAGATTTATTTCTATTTTGTACGCCGACGAACGACGAAAAAAACAATTTTCTCTCGCTCTCTTTACATACACAATAAACAGTGTGACCAGATTTTAAAATAAAATTAAGCTAAATCACGTATGTCTTTAATATATTTTTAGAGAATACGCAATTTGGATTAAAAAAGGCTAACAAAGCTAAATCCATTTTTAAAAAAGCTAAAAAAGAAGCTAAGAGCTTAATAAAAATTTTAAAGCCAAATCCAGAAGAAATAAGCTAAATTTACCCCAAAATTAGCTAATATGGTCACAGTGACAATAACCAACTTTATCAATTATAAGAGCTGAGTTCGCTGAGTAAATTCGTCGTTATTGTGCTTCACACGATGAGTTTACGCAGCGAATTTTTATCGACGATGTGGACGAAATTCGTCGTTCGTCCCAATTGTGTTCCTAGCATTAGCTGTGTCGTCATGTCATGCGTTCAGAGCGCTTGAATTTCTCTCGCACTCTCCTATGCTTTTCCACTTTCTTTTTTGTTTTCCATACTTTTAAATTTTTATACCTGAGTTAATCTTCCTATCTTAAGGAAGGAGTAAAAAAAATATATTTTTATTTTAGCACTTAATGTGCTCTTCTTTATTTTAATATATTCTAAAAACTGCCTTACAATATTTTTCTTAACCTCTATTTATATTAATAATTATGTTTAATATTTCTTTATCTGTTGTGTATTTTCTTATAGCTAGGTATCAACACGAAAATATGTTTTTCGTTTTATTCTTTGTTCTATCTCAAAATATGTTTTTCTTTATTTAGGTTACAAGTACCTTTTTTATCAGTAAAAACATGTTCTGAGTTTTCTTTTTCTATTAGTTATTAGAAAAGGGAAAATATGTTTATTAACGTTACTGTGATAACAATGGTCATAGTTCTACTTATGATATCCGTCTTATCTCTAGTTTAGCATAGTTACATTTAATAATATTGTTCTTATCTATGTGTTGGTGTGACGTGTGTTAACTCTCCCCTGTGTTAAAAAGAAACGTCCTCGTTTCATACTCGAGTCTGAAGTCTGAATAATTCTGCTTCATAATATCTGTTATGTAATTCTTGTTTCCTTTTTTCTTGTTGTGCCACGTAACACTTGCAAAGCTGTACTAAAGAGTAAATTATTGCTAATAGTATGATGAATATTAAAATTATGTGTAGTATGGTTCTTAATGGATGTTCTTCCAACGGAATGAATAATGTGGATATTTGTTGAATATTTGTAAATTTATTTTTTGAGTTTGTATACAAGATCTCGAGTATACTTAATTCTTCGTTATGTCTTTTATGAATGATGTCATAAATTCTTTGTTTTTCGTTAAAGTATATCTTATCATCTATAGTTATATTTTGGTCAAACTGTACCAAATGTGGTCCGTTTATAGTTAGATTGTTTACTGTATGTTTATTGTCGATAAAAATGTTTCCGTTGCCTAAGTCTTCAATGTCCGGGTTATTCTCAAGTCTTGTTTTACACTGTGCTGGTTCATTGTTTAAAATAGTTAATGTACAATTATCTTTAGATTCAATTTTACATATATGGGAACCAATAATATTTTTACATTTAGTTACTCTTTGATAATTATTTTTGCATAAGGCAATCTTATCATCTAATAATAATTTTCCAAGTTTATTAGCTAAGGGGTAGATATTATACAGTTTACATTCCTCTTCAATAATAGGATATTTAAAAATTGTAATAATTGCTTGGTTAAATTCGCAGATATGTATATCTGAATATTAAGTATATTGATTACAGGTATTTTTAATTTCTCATTTTTTATGACAGATTCGATTTCTTGCATGTCTAATGTGCCTGAGTAAAAATTTTTATTTCTTGCAAAATTAATTGTATTAGTTAGTGTCATTAATTCGTTGTAAACTTCATTTAATATGAATTCTTCATTTATTTTTTTAATGTTTAAATTATTTAGTATTTTTTCAAATTGTGAGTTAATTACTTTTTGTTGGTTATTATTTTCTACAAGTTGGTTTAGTCTAGTTTTTATTTCAATTTCATCATCATGATCTGGAGTACCAGTGATGAATTTAAGGGCCGATCCCAAAAAGTTTAAGGATCTTTTACTTCTATTATCAGTTAATTGTGTTTTTAAATTTTCTATTTTTTTAATTAAAACTTGAAGTTCTACATTATCTTCTATATTATATGCATCTTTCATTATATTTTTAAATGGTTCTAATATTTTTGTAAAATTCACAACATGATACAAGTAGTCATAGTTATTGTGTAAATACACTTGGTTGTCTTCAATTAAGACATATCTTTTCTGTTTTAAATCAATTATATTATTAGCTATTATGAGTTGCATTATTGACAATATTATCACTATCCTTGTTGACATGATTACTTCTAATATTATCCTTATGTATGATTAACTTCCTAGATGTAGTAATCGTTTCACCGTTGTCTGTCTCAACCAAATGTTTAGCAAATTTAGCTACGTTCTTATTTCTTCTATGGGTCCTGGAATAAATGATGTCCCCTTTTTTATATTGAATAAATTTGCGGTCTTTGTTGTGGTAGGCTAAAGTCTTTGTTTGAACTTGTTTGATTAAATCGTATATATGAGGATACCCCTGCTGATTAAAAAACACGTCCTCGGGTTTTTCTTTAGTGACTGAATGTATAGTCTTGTTATATTGGCGGATCGCTTCGAATATTTTTTCGTCGGGAGCAGTAATTCCTTTTTTAGATAATAAATTTGCGAGTTCGATAATTGTACTATGTATACGCTCGACTTGACCGTTAGTTGTTGAATGAAATGGGGCTGTAACTACATGTTGTATTTGTAGTCTATCGTATATTTGTTTTGCTAGAATACCATTAAAACTTGCTTCGTTATCAGTGACGACAAATTTGGCGTTGGGGTAAGTGAGAGACAGAATTTCATCAATATTTTTATACATGTCTTTTTTTGTTGGGATGTGTCGTATATGACAGAATTTAGAGAACTTGTCTAGACTAGTTATAAACATTTGTCCGCTAAAGTAAAATATATACATGTGTATATGCTCACCAGGTTTTGTAGGTATTGGTGCTTTGCCAATAGGAATTTTATTGGGTTTTCGGTCGTATTTGTGAGTTGGACATGATTCACAGTTACTACTAATTTCGCGGCACTGTTTTTTTAAGTCAGGCCAAAAATAATCTCTTTCTAATTCTAAAATATTATTTTGTACGTTTCTATGAGCTCTCTCATGAATTTGCTTAACTAGTTGTTTCTGTCTTTCTTTGTCTAATATATCTTCAACTAAACTGTTCGCTTTTACAAATTTTACTGTAGGGAAGGTTTCTTTCAATGAATACCTAATACTAAACATTGTCTCTGAATCCACGAGTAATGCATTAATTACCTTTGGTTTCAGTATTAATTTCATGTTACTTATGAATTTTTCGTTGGTAGTGAATTTAATATGGTGGCGTCTGAAATTAAAAATATTTTTTGATTCCAGTGAATCTTCATTGGTGTGTGTTAAAATTATTTGATTTTTGAAATGATTCAAGGGTTTAGGACTTTCTCGTATAATTTCAATTGGTGAACTTTGGGCTGAATGCTGAGATTCATTCGTACTTGAATTTATTTGTTGTCTTGACAACGCGTCAGCAACTATATTCTGGTGTCCAGGTTTATATAATATTTTTGCACCATATTCCTCAATAAAATTTTTCCATCGTTTCAACTTTGTATTTGGGTTTTTGTCAGATATAGAAAAGATAAGTGACTGGTGGTCTGTGTAAATTGTTAGATCTGCTATTCCGTATAAATAATTTCTTAACTTTTGTAGGGCCCAGACTATGGCCAAAAGTTCTTTCTCATTTGTTGAATAGTTTTGTTCAGTCTCGTTTAGAGTTCTGGAAATAAATGCAATGGGTCTCTGTTTTTGTGATAGTACGGCGCCTATAGCAAAATTGCTTGCATCGGTAGTTAACTCGAAAGGTTCTTTGAAATCGGGTTGAAATAATTGTACTTGAGCTTCGAGCTCGTCCTTGATTTTATTCATTGCTTCTAGAGCAGGTTGATCTAATTTTATATTTACTTTTGCACTCTGATTTTTTGATATGCTTCCATTTTCTCCTCTCAAAAATGTTGTTAAGGGTTTAACAATTGCAGCGAAATTTTTGACAAATTTCCTATAATAACTGGCTAAGCCTAAGAAGGATCTTAACTCTTTTAGTGTAGTTGGCTCAGGGTAATTTCTAATTGTCTCTATTTTTGTAGGATCTACAGTAATTCCATTATATTTAATAATGTGACCTAAATATTCTATTTCTTCTTTAAAGAAGTGAGACTTTTCACTTGAAATTTTCATATTTGCTTTGTGCAAAGCGTTAACTATTGTCTCGATATGTTCGATATGTTCCTCGGGTGTGGAAGAATATATTAGTACATCGTCAATATAGACGTATGCAAATTTACCTATGTATGGCCTCAAAATATCATCTACGCATCGTTGAAATATTGATGGAGCATTCTTTAACCCGAATGGCATCCGAAGGAATTCATACTTAGCGCCGTTGATTGAGAAGGCTGTTTTTTCACGGTCTTCTTTTTTAATTCGAATTTGGTGAAAGCCTGATTCCAAATCTAACGTTGTGAAAATCTTTGCCTTACCTAAGTTTTGGATAGTCATATTCACATCTGGGATGGGATATCTATCTGTAATTGTTTGTGCGTTCAATTTTTGGAAATCTACGACCATTCGCCGTTTAGGTTTACCTTGGTCATCGGTACCTTTTTTTGCTACGGTCCAGATGGGACTATTGTAGGGACTTCTACTAGGTTGTATAATTTCGTTACGTAATAGATCTTGGATTTCTTTATTTATAAATTCATTATCAGAGTACGGATATGGATATTGTTTTGTCCATATAGGTTCATCCGACTTTGTTCGAATAGTTCCTTCAATAGTAGTGGTGTATGGTAGTTTTTCATTTGTGTATAAATTTTTATTCATAATTTCTTCTATTCTTTCCCTGTAATCTTCATTGTTCACTGTAAAATTTATCTTATGCATTTTTCCTCTACATTTATAATTGAGTCTATTATTAATTAAATCTATAGTTGCACCTATTTCTTTTAATCCTTGCATTCCTAATATCATATCTGAACCTGTCAGTGAATCTATTTCGAAGAATGTCAACTCATAATTTAGTAGGTTTATCAACTTTTTACTTTTAACGTATGAATACCCGTGTAATGTTCTTACTTTTACAGGAGTATCTAATTTTTTACTATAACCTATTTTACAGTTTATATCTATATAATTATTTGTTGCACCGCAGTCTATTAATATATTGATGGTCTTACCTGTTTCTCTATCGTGTCTTTGTAGATGAGGTAGGCCATCCTTTAATCTAAAAAAGCTACTTTCGTGTCTTCATCTTCATCGTATTCAGCTCTGGTTGAATTGGCTTCGTCTTCCTCTTTGGTGTTGTTAATTCTTTGTTGTTTATTAGGATTAAAGTTGTTGTTGGAGTAGTTGAATTCTCTCTTGAAGGGTTGATTTTGCCTGAAGGGATTGTTGTACCTTTGGAATTGTGTTGATTGACGAACATTTCTGTCACTTGTATCCACTTCCATTGGTTGTACTGGAGGTTGTCTTTGGATGTATGGTAGCTGTTGATTTGGGTTGTATTGTACATTTGGTCTATACTTCCGCTGTTCAAATTGTTGATGGCGTGGTTTCTGTTGATTATGTTGTTGACTCATTGGGTGTGGTCGATGACTTGGTGAATCAAACTGTAGATGTTTGTCGTCATGGTATATAGTACTGGCTATAGCGTATGCTGTCTCTAAGTCTCTTGGATTTTGAGCGTAGAGAGTTCCAATCGTATATTTGGAATTCAAACCTGTTATGAATGCTCGAACAGCCTCTTGGTTTGCAAATAATTTCATTGTTTCATCTCCTTTTTCCATTTCAATTTTTGAAAGTATGAGATTAAGTGCTTCGTTCATTGCTGAATGATACTCAGCTAATTCTCTTCTCCCTTGAGTAATCTTTTTCATTTCTTCGAACAAAACGTACATTGGACGTTGGTCGGCATATGTATAATCAAGTCTATTTATTATTGAATAGAAATTGAATATGGTGTTGTGGTTGATTAATATATCTGCAGCCACACCTTGAATTTTTGCTCGTACGATTGCAAGCGCTGTATAGTATGTTGGTGTGTTCTCGAAGTTTTTAATGGTCTCCATATGTGTCCATGCGGATGATCTCCAGGCACGGTATTTCTTTTTGTCTCCATCAAATATTGGGAGAGTTTTAAACACTTCTAAATTTATTTGACTTTCGTTTGTTATTCCACTTGAGCATGGAGTCAATTGTACTGTCGGTTCTATGTTGAATGCCGTATTATTTTTTAATGCTGTGAGAGTTCTTTGCGTCTCAGTTTGAGCGGCTACCAGTGTAGCAATTTGAGCTTGGAGGGTTGCTAAATCTTGGATAGACATTTTAATTGTGTCTGTATCCGAGATTATTCTTCTTGCTAGATCAAAAATCTTTTGCCTTTTATTAGTTTGGGTTTCCAGTTTTATTTTTATTTTGGATGAACTTGTGGACTTTTTTAGTAATGTCCTGCTCGTTCTTTTCAATTTAATAGAATCGTGAATATTTTTATATTCTACTATTTCTGTGTAGGATGTCGCGAACTTTGTTATTCTACTATATCCTTTTATTTTATTTTAATACCGCTTTTTCAGGTTACGTGGTGCTATTTTTTGTGTAGCTGTTGAACTGTCCTTTCTATTATTGGATGTTCTTTTTTTGTACACTTCACTATTTTATAACTGGATTCACTATTACCTTATATTTAGTATAGTTTTTTCCAATATGAACTCTTGGTTTGCTTGGGAATCCTTGCTTATTTTACCAGGATCCCGGTTGAGCCCCCAGTTAATCTTCCTATCTTAAGGAAGGAGTAAAAAAAATATATTTTTATTTTAGCACTTAATGTGCTCTTCTTTATTTTAATATATTCTAAAAACTGCCTTACAATATTTTTCTTAACCTCTATTTATATTAATAATTATGTTTAATATTTCTTTATCTGTTGTGTATTTTCTTATAGCTAGGTATCAACACGAAAATATGTTTTTCGTTTTATTCTTTGTTCTATCTCAAAATATGTTTTTCTTTATTTAGGTTACAAGTACCTTTTTTATCAGTAAAAACATGTTCTGAGTTTTCTTTATCTATTAGTTATTAGAAAAGGGAAAATATGTTTATTAACGTTACTGTGATAACAATGGTCATAGTTCTACTTATGATATCCGTCTTATCTCTAGTTTAGCATAGTTACATTTAATAATATTGTTCTTATCTATGTGTTGGTGTGACGTGTGTTAACTCCTGCGCACATTTGAAATTCTTTCGGTATTTTCTCAATGTCAAAATGTCAACACGCTGACATTTTCTTTTTGTGTTTGCAATGCAGCCAACTTATTCTCACAACTGTTTACAACAGATACGTAAACAGATTGTTTGGTAATGCCACACAACGAAAAATATCGGGAATGACAAACGTTGCCACTAGTTCCCACTGGTTTTTTTTTTTTGCTATATTTGTCACAAAATGCACAGTGTGTACTCGGCCTTACACAGTTCTTCACTGACTGACTGCTTTTAATTGTATTTTGACGGCGATAAGATGCATAATTTTGGATTGTTTGATGTTTGAACAATGCAAGATATTAATGTTAACGGTAATCTGTGAAAAACTGATTTTGTAAAAATTGTCTTTTACAACGTTATTCGCGGCTATGCTTCAATTTGTTAAAAAACCTGAAAAATAATTTTAAAAAATCTGCAAAAATCTGCATTTTGTTTTCTTGCTATAAAAACCATATGCTTATATTACAAATTGTTTAATAAAAATAAACATTAACAAAAGGATAAGGAAAAATATATGCAGAATTTTTCGACATAAAACTTAAAATAATGGTACATATAAACACAAATCTGTGGGAAAAAATATACATACATACAGACATATCACAGACTAAATCATAAACACTCAGAAATCCAAAAATTCCAGATGTTCTGGAGTGGCAAAAAACTGTTTAAGAAGATGTTGGCTGCAAAAGAAATTTTTGCGGTACTTGAAAAAACAAAAACATTTTCATCATTTTGAGTTGTGACTGTTTATGATTTCGTGTCCGATATATATATCCTTGACCAGAGTTGTTAGTTTCTTGTTAACATTAATGGTTACTGCAAAATTAAACGCTAAAAACTACTTATTTGTTAGTGTTTCCTATGTGTATGTTTCTAACAGTAACATCACGGTTATTTATTTTACGGACTAAAGAAAAACACGAAATGTTGAGGTTACACAAGCATTTTAGAAAATCTGCAATTTGGCAGTGAAAATCTGCAAATCTCACTTCATAATTTTTGGAATGAAAAATCAGCAAAATGCAGAGAAATCTGCAAGTCTGGCAACAGTGCACGTATAATAGTCTGAGTGGCCCTTAATGATACGGATTTTGTCAGCTGATTCGCAACAGTATGATACGATTTGACTAAAGGCTCAATTAAACGTGACATAACCATAAGCATAGAAAACAGCTGTTCCAACCAAACTTATGGGGAACACTGCATTTGATTATAGGTGACTCGTCATAACGCCATAGCCATTGCCATTGAAACCAATTGAAATTTGGTTTGGCTATGGCGTTATGGCTATGTCACGTCTAATTTAAGCTTAACGAAGCCATAAACTTTGTTCGAATATAAAGCAATTGACTGCCGTAAAGCAGCTCTGGGCGAGTCAACATCACGCGTCGTTGGCAATTATTTTTTAAATGCAACCAGGCCACTATTGTTTATTGGCCTTCGAGAGTTTTGCGTCTCACTCGCACTGGTTGACTGATCTGCCACGAACTACCGTATAATATTGCGGTTCTTTTGTGCAATTTCCTTAACAACCACGTTGCTACTTCCCATGTGAAGGCATAGGTCGTGTACAGTTAGTCACAAAAACATTTTTAAGAATACTGTTAATAACATCATGGACAAATGAGCTTAGTCACCCGTCCATTTTTGTGCTATACTACATAGATTTGTGTGTATGGTACGTTCATACATACAAATTATTAAAACAAAATGTTTACCTCTATGAACGTTAGTCTTTTGTTTTGTTATTATGTGTATGCGGATATATGTACATACATACATACATACATAGGATATATACTTATGTAAATTAGTATGTAGTATCCCTGTCGGAAATTACGTTAACTTTAAACTAACTTTAAGTTAACTATTTCGCAACTAGTACTGACTGACACTTAGTTACTTTTAATGTAATCAACTGACTATTTTAACATTATGATGTCCTAGGCGGTAGTCAATAGTCTCACTATGCATTACTTTCAGATAAGTTAAAGTTGATTATTTTAAATCACCTGGAAGTCAGTAAAATTTTCTGGCGTTCGAACATGTATCATCACACGTTCTGTACTCAACACGCCAACACTCAGCTAAGGTACCATCTAAAATAACAACAGAAAAATGTTAATATAAAACTGAAATGAGTTTCAAAGTAGCTGAGAATAAAATTGTTGGCTCTCATCAAATTCGATTTAGTACTCAACTTGAGAATTAATGTTGGGTTTGTTCTGGATGACATTGCAGTTAGCTTTAAGTCAGTCTAAGAAAAGTTAACTATAAGTTAACTATTTTTGTAGTCAACCACACATTCTCCGACAGGGAAGTTATTAGATAAGTATTTTGTTGCTGATTTAATTTGTTATTGTTTTTGATTTTTACTTTGTGTTATACTCGTATTTCCTGATAACGTAATTGATATTGTGGACTTGTGAACTTTGAACAAAAAATGATAATAATACAACAAAATTATGAAAATAATAACATTAGAATTTGTTTTTGTGCTATTTATTTCATTTCTTAAATATGTAAATACATACATATGTACGTATTGAACGGCTGCGTAAGTCGTTCTAAAAGTTTTATATTCTATTTCACACTACTGCCAAGCAGCATGTTTTAGTGTAAACATAAATAACAAACCAAAACTAAGCAAACATGACTCTCACTAAAATAAATCAAGCGTCATTAAAAAAATTTTCCCTTGCACTTTTGTTAGTGTTTGCGTTCTCAAAACAAGTAGAACATCAAAACAAAAAGCCAGAATGAAACAAAACAACAGTAAATCATAGCAGAAACATTGAATGCACTAGAACACGAGCACAAACATGCAAACTACATATGTACATACATATGTATATGTATGTATATGTATGTATATATGTATACATATATTGAAAATAAAAATTAACAAATTATTATACATACATATATAAATGTACATAATATGTATGATATTATTTCATAGTAAATAAAACCTCTTTTGTGTTTTTTGGTTTTAAGCGTTTTTTTGCGTTTTTTTCGGTTTTGGCGTTTTTTTAAGTTTTGGCGCTTTTTTTAGTTTTGGACCTTTTTTCTCGTTTTGGCGATCCTTTTCTGATTTTGGCGATTTTTTTCAATTTGAAGATTATTTTCATTTTGGCGATTTTCATATAGGCGATTTTTTATTTTTGGCGCCTTTTTCGCGTTTTGGTAATTTTTTCAGTTTTTGGCGTTTCTTTAATTTTTGTGATTTATTTTAGTATTAATTTTTTTTTAATTTTGGCGATTCTTTTTCTTTTGGCGATTTTTTATTTGGGCGATTTTATAAATTTTGGATTTTTTAGTTTTACCGTTTTTGAAAAAACGGTTTCCAAGATACAGCAAGTTATCAAAACTACTTAGTCAAAATTGCATTAATTGATAGAACACCCTTTATTTTAAATTTTAGTGTTAACTGTTGTAGTCTGTATAAAAATACACTAATTTTACAAATTCAAGTGTCAATATACATATCGAGCCTTATTTTCGATTTAATCGTAAGCGACAAAAATTAAATTTTGCTGGAGAAGCCAAAATTTTCAAGTATGTTTTTGTTTGTAAATTGTCGCTTACGATAAAATTTTAAAGCCCGTATCTTAAAATTCATCAAGAATTTTGGCATTTTGATAATTGTGAAGAAAAATAATTTTATTTATTATTTAAATTTATTGTTTTTATTTACTTTAAAAAAGTTGCCGATTTGCTTTAAAAAAAATATACGAAATACCTTCTTGTTTTTGCTTAAAGTTCATGATTTTTGCATTCGATGACGTTAATACTTGACAGCAGTTTTATATTCTGTGTTATTCGCTTTTTAACCGACTTCAAAAAAAGGAGGATGTATCTTCATAATGTGGTACATTTTGGACCGATTGTAAATTTTTTTTGTTATCTGAGAGGGTATAGCTCTCCATTGGTGGACACGCCCACAATATTTTTTATATAATTTCATGATATTCTACTTATTTGATTGCTGCGAAACCTATAAAACACCTTTGGTTCTTGTAATTACACAATTTGAAAGTTAAAAAAATCGTCGGGGTTACGCCCATTGAAATTTATTATAATAATTTACGTGGTTCTACTTAACCGATTTTTGTGAAATTTAAAACAACCTTGAGCTCGAAAATAGACAAAATCCTTCCGGTGACCATTCGTCCTTTTTTTTAGAGAACAGTCCTTTTTATTAACACGATGTCCTTTTAAATTTTTTTTCAAAAAAGTGTAAATTTTAGGGTTCCGTACACCAAAGGTGAAAGGGAACCCTATTGTTTTCGCTACGCTGTCCGTCTGTCGGTCAAACGCTATTTTCTCAGGAAACGTAAGAGCTACGGACCTGAAATTTTGACAGAGTATGTAGAACCTTGGCCGCTACAACAACAAAGTTAAAGATTAAAGGGTGTTAAAACGAGTGTTATGTTAAAATCCAATGTAATATACATAAAATTGTATGTACATATGTATATTGACACTTGAAATTAGTAAAATTAGTGTATGTATTTTTATATAGACTACCACAAATAACACTAAAATTTAAAAAGCTTAACTTAAAGGTTGTTCTATCAGTTAATGCAATTTTTGCTATGTAATTTTGACAAATTGCTGTATCTTGGAAACCGTACGAGGCAAACTCTTGAAATTTTCAAAAACGGTAAAACTAAAAAATCCTAAAATTACAAAATCGCCAAACCGAAAGAAAAATCTCCAAAAATTAAAAAAATCGCCAAAACGAAAAAAGTCGCCAGAATGAAATAAATGCCAAAAACCACAAAAAATTGCCAAAATGCAAAAATGGCGCCAAAACTAAAAAAATCACCTAAATGAAAAAAATCGCCAAGTTGAAAAAACGCCAAAAACGGAAAAAAATCGCCAAAACGCAAAAAAACGCCAAAACTAATAAATCTAAAATAACGCCTAAAAAACGCCAAAACGCGAAAAAAAGCAAAAATTAAAAAATCGCCTAAATGAAAAAGATCGCCAAAATGAAAAAAATCGCCTAAATCAAAAAAATCGCTAAAGTTAAAAAAGTCGCCAAAATGAAAATATGTCAAAAACCGAACAAATCTACAAAACGGCGGAAAAAAGTGCCAAAACTAAAAAAACGCCAAAAAAAAACACCAGAACTAAAAAACCCAAAAACGAAAAAAAACACCCAAACTATTTATTATATAGACTAAAATTCGTATTGCATTACATATCTAGTGTCCATAGGGAACCCTTCGTACGCGGGTCAAATCACACTTCACTGAATTTATTTTAATTAATTGTACTTTATTGTTCTTTTATTTGGAATACTAATTTTTTTCTTTAAACTTTAAAATTATAAGTTTTATTTTATCAAAACCCGAAAACGTCCACATCAATACAATAGAAATTATAATCATTTAAAATTGGAATAACCTAGCAACACTGAAAAAAGTCATATCGCACACTTAATCATAAAGACTCACAATTCAAAAAATCCTAGATGTTTAGGAGTGGAAAAAATATTAACCGTAAAATTTTGTTTTGCCTAATTAATTTAATTTTTATTGCATTTCTAAATGTCCTTTATTTCTTCTTGAAAAATATGTTTACTGTAACAATCCTCCTTTTAAAAAAATGGTCGGAGTCACGCCCATTAATATTTAATATTTTACCGATTTTTACAAGACGTAACATGCACCCAGAGGTCTGAAAATCACACAAGCTTGCATTTAAATAAAAACTGGGCGGAGGCACGCCCATTAAAATTTAATTTTATATTTCAGGTACTTCTTCTTATCTTCTTCTATCAGATCTATGCATTGAAGTCGGTTGTTTTTTGCAGAATATATTATTTACAGTAGATATACAAATTAAGCAAAAATAATGAATAAAACGTTTTCTAGCTGTTTTAATTCATCTACGCATCCTTTTGTATACCCTTTACCAAAAATGGAAAAGGGTATATATAGGTTTGTCATTCTGTGTGTAATTTCCATAATATTTATATGCGACCCATAATATATATACATATATATTTTGGGTCCTTATGAATTAGGAAGATGAAAAAGCGATGCCCATCTGTCCGTCCGTGAAATCGGTTTTCCGAAGCTCTCAGAAAAGCTATAGACTTCGGTATTGGACTGGTGTATCAGAAATGGTCCAAAATAGATTGGTATTGAAAATCAGCGAAATCGAGCAGACGTAATTTTATATTTCAGTACGAATAAAATTTGTATTAAAATATAAAAAAAATTAAAAATACGTTTCCAGGATTGGGAACTTTACCTTTTTTTATTTAAAAATAACCCGCTAAAACAAATTTTTCCTTTTTATCTATAAATTTGAAATATCTTACATTCTTAAAAGAAAAATATTGGTGTAAGAAATCAGAAGAATTTAAAATTATGACGCAATGCTTGGGAAACTTACACTCCACAGCTGGAAAATTTAAACTTTTTTTTATTAAAGTAACTAAATAAATCTAGTATTTCCCTTATTTCTTTTTCTTTTGTTCACTTAATATATTTTATATATTTTTAAAGAACAAGATTGGTACAAGGTTCAAAAAAATCTAAAAGAATGATTACAGGGTTGGTTGGGAAATGTGCACTTTTTGATATATAGAACCAATTAAATAAATCTAGTTATTTCTTTGGTAATAAAATATATTCTATATTTTAGAAAGAAATAAATTAGTACTCGTATTAAAACCAGAAAAATTAAAATTATGGTGTTAGGGTTGGAAATTTAAAAAAAAATTTTTGCGTCAAAAAATAACCAAAAATAATTTTTTTTAACATATTTTATATTTTAGAAATGTCTTTTTTACTCACGCAAATTCTTTAGTCGAAAAAAACCGAGAGGTCACTTACTAAAAATTTCACTATAACAAAGAATTATAAATTTTATCAAAAAACAAATATACATACAAATTAAAGTTTTTACTTTTTGGTTAATTAAAAAAATAAATTTTTTAGACGTCTATGCGTCTTTTTTATTTTATTTATTTTTTTCTTAACTCTAGTGAGTTAATCTTAATACATATGTTAATACTTAACTGAGCTTATAATTCTGAAATATGTTGCTTAAATACTAGAAAATACATACTATCTTATCAACTAAATAATTGTAGGCAGTTACCTACATTTTAACATGATAAACCTTCTTTCTTTGTTTTCTTAAACAAGATTGATCATGTTTTATTCTGAGGGTGTTTACAAAAGAACATTTAGATAATGTGTTTACAATTTACAAGTACATTTAGGTAAAGTGTCTTTGTTTCTTATGATTGAACATGGTTTATTATCTTACAATTTAGAGAAAGTGTTTGTGTTATGAATCGTTGCTTATACCTACATAGTTATCGTTTGTCTGTGAGGGTATTCTACCTATCGTTCTTAACTCTCCCCTTACTTAAAATGAATCGTCCCGATTTATATTTATTTAATGTTTATTTCTTGTCTGATTTTTTCTAGTTCTCTATTATATAAAGCCTGAAGATTTTTTTGTGTCTTAATTTGCCTGAGGGTTATATAATACTTTGTTACCTTCAGTATAATATGTATAGATATTAATATGGTGATAATTATTAATGTTATATATAAGAAATATTTGATAGGGTGTCTTTCTATTGGGATTAAAAATTTCTTTAATGAATCAATGTTACTGAATGCGAATTCTGAAGAGGATGTCATTATTTTGATAATCTCTAAGTCATCGTTATGTTTGTCGTGTACAGCTTCTATTATGCTTTTATGAATGTTTATGTAAGTTATATTATTAATTATCACTTTGTCCGTATATTTTACTAATATAGTTCCTTTTACGAGTTTGTTGTTTACGGTATTTGTACCGTCCAAAAGAATGAATCCCTCGTCTATTTCTAGTAACGGATAATTATATTCTTGTATTATTATGCATTTAGCTTTCCTATTTTCTATTAATGGTTTAATACAGTCATCATTTATTTTGTTGATTTTACAAATATTTTTGCTCAAGTAATTTTTACAGTTATTTACTCTCGTATAAATATTATTGCAGAGAGCAATTTCTTTGTCGGTGGATACTTTCCCATGTTTAATACTTATTGGTGTAAATTTAAACAATTGGCAGTAGTTATTTATAAGTGGATACTTATAGATATTGATGAAGGTGTCATTACTTCTTGCAATATAAATGTCAGAATATTCCAATATATTTATAATTGGTATGAACGATAATTTCTGTTCTGATACTTCCTTTACATCGTCCAAGCTTAGTGATTCTGCTAGATATTCGTTACTTTTAGCAGCGTTTATAGTTCTTACTAATGTTAATAGTTGTTCATGAATTTGTTCGAGCAGGATGTGGCTTTCTGTCATTTGGCCTTGCATGGAATCCAGTAACTTTTCAAATCTGGAGTTAATGAATTTTTGTTTTTCATTATTTTCAATTAAGGCATTTATTTTCGTTTCTATTTGAATTACGTCATCATGGTCTGGTATACCAGTGATAAACTTCAGTGTGGATCCTAAGAAATTTAGTCCTCGTTTCTCAATTCTATGTTGATTAAGTTGGTCAATTAATATATCTATTTTTTTTATCCAGATGTGTTCTTCTATGGTAAAGTAAGAATATTTGTTACGTATTCCTTCATATGTCGTATAGATTCTTGTTAAGTTGGTTACATGGAATAAATACGCGAACTTGTCAAATAGGAATACGTCATCTGTTCTTGTTAAAATAAACTTTTTATTTGTTACGTCTTCGATTTCAGTTATTGCTTCTGGTGTCTGGAATGATATTGCCAGTGCGACTAATATCAGGTATACTTGGTTCATTTTTGTTAATTGTCGTATTTTTTATATTATTTTTATGTATAATTTTTCCTCCTTGAGTTAAAATCGTGTCCCCACGGTCTTCCTTAACAATTTCTTTTTTGTATCTGGGCAAATTCTTGTTTCTGATTCCTGTGATTTTTACCAGGATTTGTGTACCTTCTTCAAATATTCGGTGTTTTGCTTTCTTATTCAGTCTTTCTAATACTTTATTTGATGCTTGTCGTAATTTTCTTATGATTTCTTCCTTGTTAAATTTTATTGTTCCAAAATATACTTCCCTAGGCCTATATCCTGTTACGGAGTGTATTGAATTGTTAAGCTCCTTGATGGCTTTGAATATTTCGTCTTTTGTTGTAGATGAATTCTTTATTTTGAAAATACGCGTTAGCTCACTTATAGAGTTATGAGCTCTTTCTACTTGTCCGTTTGCTGATGAGCGATGAACTGGTGTCTCTATTTTTCGCACATTATGCTTTATACACATCTGTTTGAATGCTGGCGTGATAAAACTTGCTTCGTTATCGGTCATGAGTAGTTTGCATTCAGGAAAGTTATTAGTAATTATTTCTTCCATCTTATTCTCTATATTAGCTTTAGTGCTAAGTTCGTGAGCGACTATATATTTGGAAAACTTATCTATGGTTACTAAATAAGTGACTTTATCATTGTAGTAAATATCTGCATGTATGTATTCCCTAGGTTGTGTTGGTATGTCTGAATCGCGAAGTGGTTCTTTAGTTGGATTTCTTTCATAACGTCCAAATAAACAAGCGGAACAATGGTTATTAAATTGCTTGGCATCTTTCTTTATGCTTGGCCAATAATATTTTTCAAGTATTTCTTTTGTTGTATTATTAAAGCTCCTATGGGCTCTATTGTGGGTTTCTTCTATTATATGAAGTTGTTCATTTCTGTCTATTATATCTTTCAGTTTCTTTGGCGTATGTATGAAATGATTACCGACAAATGTTTGTTTTATTATTTCTGCGCATTTGTATAAGTCTTCTGTATTCATATGTATAGCTATGACTCTGTTGGGCTGCAGTATTTTCTTTAATTCGATTATAAGATCGTCGTTATTCATAAAATTGATAGTATGACGTATTTTATTAGAAAAAATAGTTCGTGTTCTTGTTTCAGTAAGGTTTGGTGTTGGTACGAGTTCTAGTTGTATGCCGTATGTATTAAAGGGTTGTGAAACAGTTTTTATTATCTCACTAGCGGAACTTTCGGCGGAATGTGTAGTGTCGATGGATGAAGTATTGATTATTTGTCGAGACAAGGCGTCAGCTATAACATTTTGTGTTCCTGGCTTATATTTGATTTTCGCGCCATAGTCTTCTATGATAGACTTCCAGCGTTTTAGTTTGTGATTTGGATTTTTTTCGGAGATTGCGTAGGTGAGTGACTGGTGGTCAGTAAAAATAGTTAAATCGGCTATGCCATAAATGTAATTTCTTAATTTCTGTAATGACCATATAATTGCCAATAATTCTTTCTCATTAGTACTATAGTTTTGTTCTGTACTACTCAATGTGCGAGATAAAAATATATTGGGTTCTTATTTTGGCTTAATACTGCTCCAATAGCTATGTTGGATGCATCTGTAGTAAGCTCAAAAGGTTTTTCGTAATCAGGTTGAAATAATTCGACCTGTTCTTTCAGTTTTGATTTTAACGTATCTACAGCATCAATGGCTGCTTGATCTAAGTAAATTTTTGTGTTATTACTTTTATTCTTGCCTATATGGGCATTTTCTCCTTTTAAATGAACCGTTAATGGTTTCGTAATTTGTGCATAATTTTGTACAAATCTCCTATAATATCCAGTTAATCCTAGAAAACCTCGTAAATCCTTAAGTGTAGTGGGAATGGGAAATTTCTCAATAGCTTTTATTTTCTCTGGGTCTGTTGTTATTTTATTATGTTTAATAATATGACCTAGATATTCTACTTCAGTCATAAAAAATTTAGATTTTTCGTCCGAAATTTTAAGAGTGGCTTGATTTAAGGCATGAAACACCATGTGTATGTGTTTCATATGTTCTTCTAAAGAAGATGAAAAAATTAAAACATCGTCGATGTAGACGTACACGAATTTCCCTATGAATTCTCTAAGTATGTCATCTACACAACGTTGGAAAATAGATGGAGCGTTTTTTAAACCGAAAGGCATACGTACAAATTCGTATTTACCTCCATTAACGCAAAAAGCTGTTTTTTCTCTATCCTCCTTTTTTATTTTTATCTGGTGAAAACCAGATTCTAAATCTAGCGTGGTGAAGTATTTGGCATTTCCTAAGTTTTGTAATGTAACATTGACATCAGGTATGATGTATCTATCTGTTACAGTATGTTCATTAAGTTTTCTAAAATCTATGACCATTCGTCGTTTTGGTTTCCCGTTTTTGTCTAATCCTTTCTTGTGTACGGTCAACATTGGTGAATTATAAGGGCTATAGCTTTTTTGTATAATCCCTTGCTCTAGTAGGTTCTTTATTTCTTCATTCACGAATTCGGTATCATTTAAATTGCCTGGATATTGTTTAGTCCAGATTGGTTCTTTAGTTGTTGTTCTAATGCTAGCTTCTATGGCTGTTGTGAATGGTAAAGGTCCTATTTTATTATTTTGTTTCATAAGTTCGTTAATCTCTAATTCGTATTTTTTATCTCCTATGGAGTAGTTTATTTTTTGTATTTTTTCGGGGACTATAAACAATTTTTTTCCAATGTCTATGACTGCTTCTAATTGTGTTATGCCCTCAACTCCTAACATTAAGTCGTAGTCGTCATTAGTTTGTAATTCAAAAAATTCTAATTCCTTCTTTAATACACTTATTTTTTGTTTGTAATTTAATATCGATTCACCGTGCATGGTAATCATTCTAAATGGTTTAGTCTTAATTCTATTACCTAAAACTAAATTTTTATTAATATAGTTATGGGTTGCACCGCAATCAATGAAAATTTTATATTCTTTGTTACCCTCATCTTTCAAAAATATATAGTACAACCCGTCTATTAGTTTAAATTCTTATATATATTGTTATTAGAAAATGAATTGCTACCTTTTTGTGCTGTAGTGCTGGTATTATCGTCTTCTTGATGATTTGTTTGTATTCGGTTGTTCCTCTGTATTTTATATTGTTGTTGAAAATTACCGCTTTGGTCTCTCATTCTTTTCCAGGGTTGACTATGGAAACCTTGTTGTGGTAGTTGTTTGGTGTTGCCCGAAGATGTATCCATTGGCTCTGGTCTAGGTACATTCTGATGTTGCCAATTCGGTCGTTGTAAGTTGAATGGTTTGTACGACGGACGTCTAAAGTTGTTATTTTGCTTGTTGAACTGTAGTTGGTATTTCTGGTGATGTTTTGGAGGTTGTAATCTGCTTACATTAGATGTCTTTCCTAGTTGAAAGTCCCTATGGGTGTTGTCATGCTCAATTGTCTGTGCTATGGCATAGGCGTGCTCCAAATCTCTAATGGGATTTCCATATAGTGTTGATCGTATGAATTCATTATGAATTCCATTCTTAAATGTCCTTACTGCGTCTTCCATAGCGTGTGCAGTCATGCATTTTATGGATTCAGGTGGGTCTCCAGACATGGATATTTTTGCTGTGACGACAGTTAGGGCTTTACTTACGTCGTCGTGAAATTCGGATAAGGTTTTTCTCCCTTGAGTTAGTTTAGTTAACTCATCTTTGAGTACATACAGTGGACGTTGGTCACAATATGTGTAGTCCAATCTGTTTATTATGGCCTCAAAATTAAAAATGGTGTTGTGGTTCAATAAAATGTCGGCAGCAGGGCCGGTTATTTTCGATTTAATTATTGAAAGGGCCTCTACGTATCGATTTGAATGACAGTGTTGGCTGATGCTATCCATTAGTCTCATTGCGTCTTCTCGCCATAGTACTTGTTTTGCGTGCCGTCAAATGTGGATAGGGCTTTAAAGATTTCCAAATTTATTTCGTTTGGATTATTGTAGATGGCAGTCCTTGGTTCTAATGCTTCGGCTTGGGGATAATTTACTGCCGGATTCGTTGGTATTTGGTCGAGTCTACTTCTTAGTGCCGCGTTTTCTTCCATTACTTTTTCTAGTGTTGCTTGCAAATTAGCCATTTGCTGGATGATTTGACTCAAATCTGTTTGTGCCATCTTTTCCAAATCTCTATTGCTGTCGAATATATTTTGTCTGAATCTTTTCATTAAAAGTATTGTTTTAAAGATTTTCTTCACTATGTAACTGCTTTTCACTTAATCCTTTTTATGAGGATTTAAAAAAAATTTTTTTTTTTTTTGTTTTCACTATGTGACTTAATCCTTTTTTGACAAGGAGGTTTGGTCCGCTTTCTTAGAGTAACAAAGTATATGCTACTCCTGGCAGGATCGCCAATTAAAGTTCTTACTTTTTGGTTAATTAAAAAAATAAATTTTTTAGACGTCTATGCGTCTTTTTTATTTTATTTATTTTTTTCTTAACTCTAGTGAGTTAATCTTAATACATATGTTAATACTTAACTGAGCTTATAATTCTGAAATATGTTGCTTAAATACTAGAAAATACATACTATCTTATCAACTAAATAATTGTAGGCAGTTACCTACATTTTAACATGATAAACCTTCTTTCTTTGTTTTCTTAAACAAGATTGATCATGTTTTATTCTGAGGGTGTTTACAAAAGAACATTTAGATAATGTGTTTACAATTTACAAGTACATTTAGGTAAAGTGTCTTTGTTTCTTATGATTGAACATGGTTTATTATCTTACAATTTAGAGAAAGTGTTTGTGTTATGAATCGTTGCTTATACCTACATAGTTATCGTTTGTCTGTGAGGGTATTCTACCTATCGTTCTTAACTTACATACGTTGGTAAAAGGTATATAAGATTCGGCACAGCCGAATATAGCACTCTTACTTGTTTTTTGTTTGCACATATACATATCCATTTGTATGTGTATGTGCGTGCTCATTTTGTATTTTTTAGCAAATTCAGATATGTATATTAGCGATAATTTGTTATCTAAACTAGCGACGTTAAGCCGCGTTCAGACTATTATATTTTGTATTTATACTTGTCAAAAATTCAAATAATACGTGCAAGTGTGATAGTCTGAACGCAAAATGTCATCAAAGTGGCAAATAATACGATACAAATTTTGACATCCCATAAGACTTTTTCGTTTTTAGAAAATTTTCTAAATCCGCGTTCAGACCATTATACTTTGTATTTATACTTGTCAAAAATTCAAATAATACGTGCAAGTGTGATAGTCTGAACGCAAAATGTCATCAAAGTGGCAAATAATACGATACAAATTTTGACATCCCATAAGACTTTTTCGTTTTTAGAAAATTTTCTAAACGATAATACATTTCATTAGATCAGGGTTGCGTTTTCACACAAACCAAATTTCCAAGTCGGCTGTTTCGCCACCGATAGCGTGTCGTCATTGACGTAATGTTTTGTCATATGTATATCGGCTCAAAATTTTGAATAAGTGAATCGTATGGAAGTATATTTCGTTGACGTAATTTTTTAACGTTTTTGTAATATATTTTCTTAAATTTTTTCTGTTATTTACATAGAATATTTTTAACTACTGAATTTTTTCAAGTGTCGGCACGTCCCCGCCTGCATGAAACCGTTTTGCCGCCGCTAGTAAGTGAATAGCGCAGACATTTTCATTGAACAGCTGTTTTGTTTTCTACTTGTATTACACATTTGATTTGAAGTGTGATGGTCTGAACACAATATGTGATTTTACGTTAGATTTTTTTGACAGTCGCAACGAATGTATTTAGATTTCTGTTTCGTAAAATGTGATGAAAGTATTAATACTTGTATAATAGTCGGAACGGGGCTTTAAGTAGCTGATGATTGCAGTTGCACAATATTTACAAAAACAACATAAAAATTTCCTGAGCTGGTTTTTGGCTGTTTTTGAAATGTAATATTTCATATTAAATTTCAATAAGGTGCCCATAAATAGTTTACATATATATATATGTATATATGTATATATATATATATATATATATATATATATATATATATATATAATAGAAGTATACATACATATGTATGTATCTACGTTTACATAAGTACATACATACATACTTATAAAATTGGTAATTTTAAAATAAAATTTCGATTTCTCACTCTTCCTAAAACATACATTATCTGTTTTTATCAAAGCACAAAAAATTTGGAAGAAATAAAAGATTATTCCATAGTCTTCTTCTTTTTTAAATTGATAACGCAAACTAGCAAAATTAAATGAGTAAAAAGTCGATATTTTTAGATTAAAGCAAGAAAAAGTGCACAAAGATTATAACTTATATACATATTGGACAAAAAGTAAAAAAAGTTCTGAAAGATAATTATAAAAAATACTAATTCACGCGTGTTTTGGGACCAAACATTTTTTTTCGCGTTTTGAGTGACTGAATTCTAGTTAAATCTATCCCGAAAAGTGCTAATACCCATATTTTGAGTTGGTAACCAAATTGTAATTATTTTTAAGTTATATTTAGATACGAAATTGTGTTTTTGAGTGCATATTTAAATAATAATTAAATTTCCAACCTTGTGTAATATAATACCACTTAAGCTTTATGAGCGTACCATATGTTTTTATGCTTTTATGTTTTTTCATATCATGGAATAAATAAATAGAAAAATGTATTATGACGTTCGTTTGTTTTCATAAAATTTATTTTATGCAATTATAATTTTCTACATGTTTTGCTTATGTTTTTTTGGAAAGTCCTCGCTCAGACTTGCAATTTTTGTTGCTGGAATTTCTTAAAATTTTGCTTTGAAATTGCATAAGTGAGTGTCCACATTATGAAATTCTAATTTTTCAATTATGCATTAAAAAATGCTATTACACCACAAATTTTCCTGAAAAATTAACACTTACATTTGCTTTTTCTAATATTTTTGGTTCTCATACAACTGAAGAAATAAAATTATAAAACACGTCAAATACAACTAGCAACTTGAAAATAACAATTACGAATTTCAAATCAAAAGAGAATTGCAGAGCACATGAAACTGTGCACCCCTCCCTAATCTTCTTACCCCTCTCACTAATAAACTCAAAAATTGCTGCAACAAAAATTGCAAGTCTGGACAGGGACAAAGCGTTCAATAGTATTTGGAAATTTTCTAGTGCTGTCGTACTTTCAACGTAATTTAATAAGAACTTTAATTGACCATTGAAAAAATGAAATCGTATCTAAAAAAATTTAATTTTAAGTAAAAATTAGCTAATTATGTACTTAAATATTAAGTTAGAAACTATGGGTAGGTTGGCATCACTGCATCAAAAAGATTTGTCAAAACGAACCACGAATTTGTCGTTTGAAAGGCATGGTTCGCAATCGACGAAAAAGTCTTATGGGATGTCAAAATTTGTATCGTATTATTTGCTACTTTGATGACATTTTGCGTTCAGACTATCACACTTGCACGTATTATTGGAATTTTTGACAAGTATAAATACAAAGTATAATAGTCTGAACGCGGCTTAACTGGCACCGCAAAACCAAACAAACAATAAATAAACTTAAAAAATATATATTTTCTAGCAAAATTACATTGAAATTATAAAATGTTTTCTCCAATATTTAGTTTTATTAGTAGACATAATTTTTTTGCAATTTTGCAATTTTTGTTATTACATAACTCAACAGTTAAATATTTTTGCTTGCATATTACCAAAGAATATAAATCATATAGAATGTGCATCTCATACAAGCTAAAATTTTCTATGACGGATATTTCCAGTACTACCCGTCCATCGCACGCACTCTCATTTCCTTCTGCACTGTATGCTACGCTCGCATTGCTCAGAGCAGTGTTGTCGTTGTGACACTAAAGTATCACTTTTGACCCTTTCGTGCCAATGACACTTTTTATTACCCTTTTTTCAATTTATCCCTTTGTATCATTTTAACAGAATTTATGTCGGGCAATCATGTACGCAGTTTAGTATATCAGGTATTAGAAAAAGAGCTGTTCGTCCAGTTGGCGATATTCGGCTCGATGATGTCGATCATTTTATTGTTTTGGTCGATAGAAAAGCCAATAAATGGTGAAAATATTGCAAAAAATCTAACACCCAAATCCTTGATTCCAAATGCAAATTATTTCTCGGAGTATCACAATTAAAAAATTATGTATTTCAACTTACTTTCATCTTTAATCTTAATAAAACTTTTTATAAGTTAGTAAGTAAGTTTTTATAAAATGTTTATAAGTTAAAATAGGTTCAAATGAAGTAAATTTGGAAGCCATAATTGGGGCCTTAAAGTATACATGTAGGTATATAAATGATCAGCATCAAAAAAAGTAAAGTAAAATACAGATGGAAAAACTGAAGTTATGTAATTCATTTTCTTTTTATTATAAGTTTTCATTTACAAATGAAAAAAGTAAAAATGATTCAAATAATTAATTAATTAACTGCGAACATATTTCTATAATACCGGCTAGTAGAGTATTTGCAAATACAGTCTTTATTTGCAAATAAGACGAGTATAAACGTATTATAGATAGCTACTAAATATAAAAAAGTCATGAAATCTAAAAAAAGTGTTAAAATTGCGGCATTTCATATCGAATGAAATTCCAATCGAAATTAAATGCATATTTTGTTCGATATAGAATGCCGTAATTTACCCAATTACTTAAGATTCACATCATTTTGGGTGCTTTTTTGTGCGAAAAATTCCTTAATTGGTGCGTGGTGCGCTTTTTTTTAACACAAATTTAACACAACAATGGGTTAAAACCGGAAAATTCTTGTTGTAAAACTTACCAAATTCCTGATAGTGTTAATTACCATATTAATAGTAATGATGTTTACAAAATATCACAATTTGAAATGAAATCTGTTTTATGGCCCGATTGTAACAATAATCCTGAATATGTTAGCTTTATTAATTTGGAATAATTAATTTTTGATCTCTTTTTAAAGAGTTTTAAACAGAAATTATAAAAGTAATGTACAAAAATGTATCATCTTGTACAAGTGAATGTAAACATATTTATGTGCCCTTAATTATGAAAGGTGTATAAGTCATATATTTCTTTGGTCGAGATATTTAGTACATTACATTTGAACAAATCCAAAACTATTTTTGCAAGAGTTTAATTTAAAGTTATACTAGT
This sequence comes from Tachina grossa, assembly GCA_949987645.1. Classification (NCBI taxonomy): domain Eukaryota; kingdom Metazoa; phylum Arthropoda; class Insecta; order Diptera; family Tachinidae; genus Tachina; species Tachina grossa. The sequence continues at coordinate 120,620,516 of OX465274.1, read as the reverse complement.
CTCTATTAATATAAATTTATTTTACTATATCGAATAAAAAATGCGTATGACTTAGACCACTTTCATAATTAAGGGCACATGTATGCCATGTATGTACGACTTCGTTTATTACATAAGTATATTGTAAAAGGCTATTTGTTTTAATTGTGATATTTTTAATATGGATACATTAAACTTCTGATAAAAAAAATTTAAAAATATTTGAAGAAAATGATATATACTGAACTTTTATTAGTTTTGAGTGCTTACTATTTATTAATCGTTGATCTCTTTAAAAATTTTTGTACAGAATTTATGAAATTAAGAAAAAATATTATCAAACATATTTGTTTATTTTTTTTTAGGTTTTACTCTTTTAACCCTGAACTGTAAAAACCTGTTTTAGTGTTACATTTTTAATACAAAAAAAAATAATGTTATAGTTTTTATGCAAAATCAATTCAATAAAGATTTTAAACTAAAAAATCTTGGTGCGTTTTTTTGTAAATGACGCTATTTTTTCTCCATTTTGGTGCGTTTTGAAATTTCAAAGTTGACAACGCTCATAAATACATACATATATTGGACTCAAAAAATTTACTTTGAGGAAAAACCATTTAAAGTTTTGTAGAAAATTTTCAAATTCGATTCTGAAGAATTATGCTATTCTTTCAAGGCATTATGCATAGTTCTTTATACATATTTCTTTTAACTGAACATCCTATGTATATTTCTTATTAAGTTCTTCACTTGGAATCTAATCTTTGACAAGTGTCTAATTTAAGTCTATTTGATAATTGTTTAGTAACGCTAATTTATGTTTATACTTTATGTTTTTTTATAAATTATATCTTATAAAGATGAAGAAATAAGGTGTAATTCACTGACTTTACAACTGCAGAATTTGGAAACTTATCATCCTTAAAACAAGCTTTATTTCAGGAACAGCAACTTTCCTCCGAAAATCAGTATTTTTTGTGGTAAAAACTCTGATATTTTTACATCGTTTTTTCCATTGGCTGCATGTTTTGCTGTCGAAAAAATAGCAAAATGCGACTTGCCGCATAACGGCAACGCTGGTGATAAGAGCAAAGAATATAATGCTCTCAGTGTGTAATTGCTTGCGCTTTATACTTTCCCCCAGCATCAGAAGTGTAAGCAAAAAATGTTAAATTTTTTAGCTCAGATGCTCATCATGATGCAATAATACAGGTAACCGCGAAGCTGTTTTGCTTGTTTTCGTGATGTGATCTGCCAAATGGTGTTTATGTTTTACCAACCAACGCGCACAGTGCCTATTAAAACTGCACTAATACAAACATGCTTTGCAAAGCCAAGAGAAAACGCAAGTACATGTATATTATTTTCCTCTCTTGTCAATCACAAAACAGCAATAAAAATTACTGTTGTTTTATTTGTTGTAGATTCGCGGCTACCTGTATTATTGTATCATGATGCGCATTCTATACAATTTATATTCTTTGAGGTAGTTTAGACGAGAACAATTTTTAAGCCGAACAATTTTTGTTCTTTTCCAAATTACACGAGACTAATTCATCTGGTACAAAATGCGAAATCGTCAAAAACTACAGATTTCTGTGCAAAAAATCGTCAAAATCGTCGTCATTTTAGAAAGTTGTCAAAAAAACGTAAAATCAAAAATATTAAATTCTTTTGTATTTTAATTGTTTTATTACAAAAATTATTACAATGGTTCAAACTTATTAGCTATGCTTTCAACAAATATACACATATATATTTAATATATGTATATAACCTACATATATATGAAAACCATTAAAACTGAAAGTAAAAGTTAAAAAAACTTAAAATGAAATCAGAATTCACATACGTACGACAATTTATAAAGAAATAATTAGCATTTTTGTTATAGAAACATTTTATGTATAAATATCAGAATTTAACATTTTTGAACACAAAAAAATCATAACATAACAAAAAACCAACTCTAGAAATGCAATACAAAAAAAATTGCCATATATGTTAAATTTAGAAAAATCGTCATTTCTGTACCTAAAATCGTCACTAGTGTATTTTGAGAGGTGAAAATCGTCCAAATGCCGATAAATCGTCAATTCTGGCAACAGTGAGCTGTGTGTGTGTTAGTGTTTTTAGTATTCATTTAACATTTGGTGTTTTTAAGTAGTGTGTGTATTGGTTTTATGTTGCTATTGCGAGGTTGAAGCTGGTTGAAAAGTTATGCCAACCGCAAAACCACTCTCTTTGCCTCTCTCACAAACAAACTGGCATGTTATGCCAGCACAATTATGCCCGTGTAAATCAGCGCTTTGATATTACTTATAGCAGTGATGGGAAATGAAATTAGTATTTCGGTATCAAAAAATTTTTTTTCGAGTATTTTTTTGGTCCCGAGAGTACCAAAAATTATTATTTTTTTTATTTTATGATTTGAACAGGCTAAAGTTCGCATCGCTTTGAAAGCCAAATTACATGTGATAATTATTAATGAATAAATAACATCAAAGTTAGTTGTAAATATTCTGACAACACATAGTTGAACGGAAAAGCTAGCAGTTTTCGAAGGCCAATTAACCTTCATTATCAGCGTTCTTCTGTGTTTGGTCCACAGTGTGTGGTGCTACTGGATGTAGATTTCTGCGTTATATACGCAACTTTTTTTGCAAATGGAATATGTGAATAGTTTTGATTCATCGTATTTCAATTTGCTGAAAGATTTTTTGTAATGAAAGCTCAATTTTATCATCTCTAAATTTACAACAGTTTTACCATTGTCGTTTGTTCTTTACTAATTATGCACATGTTAGTTAATTTGCTTATTTTTTGTTCTACTTAAGACAAACTTTTTTGGTTTGTTACTATCAAATATACTTTTTTTATTTAATTTTTTAGTTAATTTAATTATTATTCTTCGAACTCCATTTGCTTCTAGATTTTATGATTTGAACAGGCTAAAGTTCGTATCGCTTTGTGAACGATTTAAGTTTTATTAACAAAAAATTATATAAAATTCATTTACAAAGAAATAAAAAAGGAACACAAATCGTATACATTAGGAGGGGGTAATTTTTTTTCAAAAATTTCATAGCAAAAACGTAATCTGCACGAAATTTTTAGAAAATTTTTCGAAGAAACCATGGGTCTAAAATCAAATCCAATATCGCACCTCTCGACATGAAAATTTATTTGCTGATGAAGTGCGTTGCTGCACAGAAAAATGTCGGTATTTCCCCCAGCTTAAAAGTCTAATTTAATTTTTCTTCTCTTCTTTAGAAACTCACATTAATTAATAAAAATATTTCATTCAATAAGAAATGAAATTACTGAACTTAAGCCCGAATAAGAAATTATTTCTGATTAAAATTTATTTCCTCTTTAAAAATATTGTTTTTAATTAAAACTCTTCCAATACATTTTCGAATTATTATTATTTCTTCCACGCAAGTACTCCCTGCTTTTAGTTTTTCATGAGCTACTTAGCTTAGATTTATCCATAATGATTAGTTCTCTATTTTACTCTTTAAAGCCAATGGCGCATAGTCATAGTCATAAACAAAGTACACTTAACAGACTGGCCCACGATGTCGACAAGAAATTATCTGTCGTTTAGTTATATTGAAAACAAAAACAAAATAAGAAAATTTGTTTTTGTTTTCAATATACATAAGTAAGCGATAGATAGTTTCTTGTCGACATCGTAGGCCAGGCCGTAAAAGTTTAAAACCAGTATTGCCATACAAAATACTGGTTTTAAACTCATAAAGTATACTTTGTTTTGAATATGACTATGCGCCATTGTCCTTAAATAAGGCAGTAACCAAACAAGAAGCAGCTCTATCGGAAATGTCAAATCTATCGCACACTATGGCAAAGTTTAAGATGTCGTGCTTATTAGTACGAGTATATGGTATTTTTTTGTCTCGTATGTGATCTTGCAAATTAAATTCCGATCCAACGTTCTTACTCGAGGCTGGTGTATATGAAGTATGTGGGCTTAGTGATGGCTCCTTAGATTGTTGATCAACGATGCTCAGCCTTCATTCCAGAAACGTAGGTTTCCTGGTGGTATGTTGGTCAATCACGAACTCCTTTAGATTAAAAGTGATGCCAGAATTCCTTCACCAATAATGGCTAAATGTAGACAAAAAAAATTGCTAAGAACTAGCTAAAAAATGGTTAAGCACCATTGAATGCAAAATCATGAACTTTAAGCAAAAACAAGAAGGTTTATCATATATTATTTTTTTAAAGAAAATCGGGAACTTTTGAAAGTAATTAAAAACGATAAATTGAAGTAAAAAATAAAATTATTTTTAACCCCCGACTAAAAAAGGGGTGTTATAAGTTTGTAGTGTGTGTCTGTGTGTCTGTCCGTGTCCACGTACAGGCCAAACGACAGGACCGATTTTCATTTAGTTTTTTCTGTTTGAAAGATGACTTGATCGAGAGGGTTCTTAGCTATGTTTGAAGAAAATCGGCCCAGCCGTTTAGAAGAAAAAAAGTCGGGGGGTTTTTAAAATTTTTAATTTTTGTTATTCTTTAGGTAATCAAGAAACTGCGCATTTATTGCAAACTTTCAATACTTGCAGTACGCCTTCTATTGATTTGTACATTCTGCTATTCAGTCTTTAAATTTTTTAGCAACATTTTAGTTTATACTTTTTGTTCATTTTCTATTTTTAACTCCCGACTAAAAAAGGGGTGTTATAAGATTTTCTTGTGTGTCTTTGTATCTGTGTCTCTGTCCGTGTCCACGTACTGACCAAACGACTGCACGAACGAGAGGGTTCTTAGCTATGTTTTAAGAACAACAGTCCAGATGGTATTACATCTTTTCTAGATATATTTTTAATTTTTGTTAATTAAACATTAATTTATATTTATTTTCACTCGTGTAAAGCAAAAATTACCCTTCTTTGATTGATATCATAAAACATCAACTAGATTCGACAACTTATAACAAACATTGCAAAGATGATAACCCTACATCTCTACTAGCCATCAACTTGGACATGAGATGGATATGACGCTGGCAGAGCAACTGTGTTGTGGTGAATACGTGTCATGTCCATGTTCAGGCATATCAAAGTGTTTTGCGTTAGTGCAATAGAGATGGAGTATTTCCCAATTTTGTTCTGTCTAATTTCTTTCTATTGCAAATGGTGGCGGACTGAGAATCTCAAGGCGAACATTGTTGCTCAGACATACGTTCGGGCATCCATATCAGAGCATGGACGAAAGTTGGACATGAGGTCTCCATTAGCCATTTGTGATGTACGACATGATGCCCATACCAAGTTCATGGCTTTAAGTACACATATCACATCCTTGAAGTGGTAAGTATCAGCACCATCGTCGTATTCACACACTCTAGGCGAAAACTCGTTCAGGCTTTTTGGTGCTTCATTGTCAAAATGTTTGTTCTAACCTATAAAAGAAAGTTTTCCCCACTGTGTTTCATAAACACCAAATGAGATTTTGTCGTCCATATTTTTTTAAACTTTTTGAATTTTAAAAAATTTTTTTTGAGATAAAGAGTCACAACATTTAGAATTTTTTGGACGAATTATTGTATATTGTAGAAAAAGTTCATTAAAAAAAATCATATTCTTGACATTATTCTACTTTATTGACATCGTAAAAATATAGCCAAAAATGTCGCCAAGGAGTTCAAATATCGCGAAGTAAATCGCCATTTCAAAATTTTCATCGCCAGAAACAAATTTTTGTCGCCACGCTTGGCGAGATATCGTCACATCTGACAACACTGATCGTGGCTTACTTTGTAAGCGAGAGCGCACCACGAAGAGAAAATGCAGTGATGAAAGTTTATGGAAATTAATAAATTTTAATGGGTAATTCATGTAAATAATTTATAATAATATAAAATTAAAGTTACTAAAACATATTATTTCGACTATCAACTGATTATATGTTTTAACCCTAGATACACTTTCTTCGTCGTATTGACGAATACCGTTAAATAACAGTTTCTCAGTTTCTCACTCAAAATTTCTCAAATTTCATGTAGCCTTAGCTATTGGTGATCTCCTGAGGTGTGTAGGCTCCTTAAGCCTTTAGTCTTAGAATTAATTCGTAAGACTAAGTGCCATTATTACAACTTGCCGGTAGTTAAAGGCAGGATTTTGTCTGCCAGATAAATGGCTTTGCATTATTATAACTTAAATTTTTCTTTGTTATTATTATTAATAACACTAATATTTAATGGATAAAAAATCAATAAATGAAGGTTTTATAATGCTTAGCCATTTTCCCGTCCGAGAAAATCTTGCCTTTAACTATCGGAAAGTTGTAATAATGGCCCTAAGTCAAATAAATAAATAAATAAGTAGAATTACATGCTTAAAAGTTGGGTGTAAGCAAGAATGATAAAATAAAGATTACGCCTTGCACATGATTCACCGTTTGATGACGTAGTAGTCCCCTGTGATTGATTTACTCAGAGAGGTCTCCAAGAAAAAAATTACATGTTGTTGCTTAAAGCAGTGATGCCATTAGGATACGAAAGATACATTTTTCGTATCTTTTGATAACTTGACGTACCATCTATAATCCATACATTTTTCGTATCTTTTGAATCTGTACGCAAAATTTACAGATATAAAATATTAAACTTTCCGTATCTGAAAAATTTTGTTAAAATTATCAATTTCGTTAACAGTGACATCTAAATACAAAAATAACATGTATTTTGTTGATAAGTTTTCTAAGTTTCTCTATCGTCTGCTTATTCTTGTGTATGTATGTTAAGATGAAATTTTAGAAGAAAAAAATAACGATTTTCATAGTGTTTTCACACCTAAAGTTAAAACCTGGTTTTAACGTTAAAACCACAGACAGCTGATTTTGCGTTCACATTGCAAGTTTTATAAATTCAGGTTTTAACTCACAGACTGTCTAATAACTCTAATCCAAATAAAATAAATCTCGTGTAGAAATACGTGTATTTGTTGCTGTATTTATTTTTTTTTTTTGCTTTTTATAACATTTATTTATTATTATTTGAAAAAACCAGAAATTGCACAATACCCTTTAAAAAACAAATTATTTTATATTTTGTAAATAAACATTTTAAAATTATGGAACTACATACTTATACAAATTGAAGAAGTGCTTGGAAATAAAGTTATAATATATAAAAAACGCATAAATACATTATAAGCTAAACGATTTTTATAGGCAGATGGATGTCAGTCGTAACGTTAACACCAAGTTTTATTAATACCATGTCATTGTGAAAACACTATTAAGGATGTTTCAACGTCCACCTAAATCGATGATTATTATTTATTTTCAGGAAATTCATACGAAATTTTTGATATAATCGCCTTAGTATAAACGCTTACATATTAATTTTTGCAAAAATGAATTTGTTTTGACAACATTCAAAGATAGTTAAATATAATTAATTTTAAAGTTTGCTTACTGTATTTTTAAAACTTACATACCTAATATGTATGACTTAAATAAATATGAAAATGAATTTATAAGATATCATTTTCTTTTCAGTATTCATTATACATGAAATTAAAATGTTATATTACAGCCTTATTTATAAAACTTATTAAGGCTTTTCGTACAAAATTTTTCTTAAAAAGTCTATAAATCCCCAATAAGTTTTATAAATAAGGCTGTTAATATATAAATAAGCCACAAAATTTTTTCTCGTACACTTTTAAGTGTTTTATTCTCCACCAATGTTGTTCAAAATTTTTCAAAATGCTGAGAATAAAAGTGATAAAAAGCGATTTAAATATTGTTTAAAAAATAACTGTTTTGTTTTGTACACACATCTTTATGATAAATAGAGACCTGCATACATACATACATGTCAAGTGGTATAATTTAGACCACCGGGCTATGCTAGTGTTAATAAATGTTAAAATTGGATTTTAAAATTTTTTTCAAAATGTATCTTTTTGAGAAAAAATTTATCTTTCTGGAAACTAAAATGTATCTTTCACGAAATTTCACTGGCAACACTGGTTTAAAGGCTGCAATACTAAGAAAAATAAAAAACAAAATAAAAATAAAGAGATAAGAAAAAGAGCAAGTATGAAATGTGAGTTTGTGTGCGTGTAATAGTTCATGTAGAAACAGAATAAAGTCTGCAACTTCAGGAAAATCGCTGATAAATTAATCAAGCCCATAATAACATCGACGGCAGTAACTTCAAATGCTCTCTAATTTTTGTTTTATTTTCTTTTGTGCTTATTTTTCTTTGTAGTTTTGTTTACAAAATGTATGAAATTTATTGAAGTATGGTAACATTTTCGTGAGAATGAACATTGATATGTTGGAGTATAAGAAAAAACGCTCTCAAAATAAAATAGATTCTATCTCACGACCGGTTTCTGCGGCTGTTTTTTTGTGTCAATTTGTATGGAAAATGTGTTGAAGCCGGTATTCTGTTTAATCATTAATACAGTTGAATTTTACTAGCCAATGAGAACACAGGCTAAGTGACGTCAGAATTCCATCATGCGCGGAAATGTTTTTTTATTCTTGCGCGCTGGCGTAATCTTTATTTTATCATTTTTGGGTGTAAGTTTGATTTTCCGTTTATTATGTTAGTCGCAACGACGAAGAAAGTGTTTTGTGCATATTTTGTTTTTGCAGTTAACATAGAGAAAATGAATAGAGACGTTGGACTTAGCGTCGCAGAAATTAAAAAATTTCATGCTCTTGGTGATGAAAATACAGACTCGGAAAGCAGATGTGTTTATGATATTTATGTAAAAGAAAAAATACTTTTTGAAATAGAGGAAGAGCTACTCAGCGAAGCAGAAGAAATTTCCGCGAGAAATTTTTACCGGAGAACAATTCCAACTAATAGCAAGTAGTAGGGAAAACGAAAAATTCTAATTGGAAAAAGGAGGAATTTTATTCATAATTGGCTCGCAATTTGTCTTAAGGAATTATCTATGGAAAATTTATAAATTTAATAAAATAGAAAAGTGCAAAAATGCCAGTTTAAAGAAAATTTTTACGTTGGCGGACACGTACTGGCAAAAGTCAAATAACAGGTCAATGGAAAAAATTCATGTGGATTCTTAAAAAATAACTGGACAGTTTACTTTTTGGAAATATTTTTTTAGAGGTACTAATCAGTGTTGTGAATTTCGTCGGTTGGCTATTGATTTGCGGCACATAATATTCAAAATACGTTTTGTCTGCAGCAAACCAATTACTAAGCGACGATTTGCTAGCACAAATAATTTCTTTAGTATTAGTAGAGATGTGCAAATGTTGTGATTTTATAGTGTAATGCATGATTCACGCAAGATCGTGCTCAAATTTATAATTAATCATGCGTGAGTGCATAAGCGTGACTTAAAAAAATTACTCGTGCGTGAGCTATTTTTAATAATCACGCGCGAATTCGCACGCTGTCATTGAGTACTTTATTGACGGAAGCATTTGAACAGCTTGAATAGGTCAATTCTCCATTTTATTTATTAAATTTAATTTTTGTATTCATTTCGTTTATTTCTTTTATTTATGTAATTTTATTTTTGCTGCCACAAAACACAAAAAACTCCCAGTAAAAAAAATGGAAGTCATTCTGAAGGAACCACATTTTCATTGCTTCCAAAAAATCGATATTTTTAATTTGCCGATAGTTAGCAGAAAACCAAGTAAAAGTTTATTTTAATCACACAAACTGTTGTAGTTTTCCCATAGTTTTAGTTAATACTCACCAAAATGTACAAAAAATCGATTTTTTAAAAGAAATTTATGAACTAATTTTGGCCTAAAATATAGAAGTTATTTGCCTAAATTTACATGAAAACATTGTTTCGCGTTTAAATTCGTATAAAAAGAAACGAATTCTTTAAATATGGAACTTTTTAAAGTTTTTCCTAGATGAAAATATTACCATAGAACACAAAAAAGGAAACTTTTCTTAAAATCGCTTCTAATTCGGTGACTAGGCATCGAAAAAGAGAACTTCTTGCAATGACAACCCTATGTAAAAATCATTAGATCGGATCGAAATTTGAACTACTTCCAGACTGCAAACTCTACATTTTCATGACTTCTTTGGAGTGTCTTTTTTTACTGGGACTAAATCAGAACATGCCAAAAAAAAATCAACTTATATCTGTCAAAGTACTCAACGTTCACAAAAAGTTAAAAGTTGACCAAATTTTGTACTTTGAGTTGACGGACACGTACTGAATGTAACAGATCTCATAAGAAACAATGTATTTCAACTTAGCTGTCAGTTGAAAAAGCCGAAGTTTAACGCATGACGGATTCATTGTGCCCCGGCCTTTAGGCCTCCCCTACGGATATTAGTTAAACTATTTTTTCCGAAATATTGCGAATATATAAAATATTCGTCTACTATTATAGACTTTGCTATGCAGCTCTAAAAGAGACTATTTTTTATTTTAGAAAATGAAACGATTAAAATTCAAATTCCGAAAGTTTAGAGGATCAACTAAACTTGACGTTAAAATCTATTCAAGACTAAATAATGCAAGCATGTTAAGGGGCTGTCCATCTATTACGTAACGCTCTTTTTCCCGATTTTTTACCCCCCCCCCCCTCTCCCAAGTAACAGATCGTAACAAAACTGTGAACCCCCCCTCTCCACAGGAATAAAGTAACGAGATAAAAAATAAATTAAACAGTTTAAAGTATTTATTAAAAAAAAATTAAATTTAATTCATTGTTTTAAATTCATTTGTTAGACTAGCACAGTTCGTAGACAAAAATTAAATAAGCTTACGTATGAACGTACTCCATATATTGGCGAAATTATTTTTTAAATTTCTTCCCAAGTGTCCAAAAACTCCAAAAATTATGGTTTTATAGAGAGCTTATTCCTAAACTGTATGTATGTATTAGTGATGTGAATTGGAATTCCAAAACATTAGGCCGTTTCTAGATATTCGTATTCGTTAAAAAATATATATGTATAAAGAAATTCATAAATCCAAAACGAAATTTAAATGAATGGCACACAAATATTAGTTTGTAATAATTAAAAAAAATGTTTTTTTTTTTGCTATGCGTTTTTTGCAAAATAATCTGCTATAGTTTTCCGTATTGATGACTGAGCAGTATTTCAAACATAAAGGCGAAAGAGAGCTTAAAGATGACTCCGTTTGGCCATCTTCAAATCAATCTAAAATGTGCGTGAAACAAAAAAATTATGTCTTGGATCAGTAAAGGTTGCCATGGTGAATTATATTTCATTTTCTAAAAGAGAACGTTTTTAACCCGCTTTAAACATACAGATTGTTGGGATATCAAATGAGTCAAAATGATGTCAATTACGAAAGATATGCAATTTTCCTTTTCTTAATTTTTGTCCCTTCTACAAAATTGCATTTTTAATACATATTTGCCTTAAAATAAGAGGGGCACACAATCTAGTTCCTAAACACATTTCACTATTGTTTTCATAATATTTTTTTTAAGTTCTGTTACATAAAAAATTAAAATAACAATTAAAATAAAATTATGAAAATACGTCTATTTATGCAAGTTTCCATTAACACTAGAGCTGCTCGATGTTAATCGATGCATCGTAAACATCGATGTTTTGGTTTTGATACATCGAATAAATGCCGATGTATCGTATCATACGATGTTAATCCATACATCGATGGTTTTATTCGATGTATTGAAAAGACGACTTTTTGTATATATTGATGCTTGCAACTCATTTAATGTAGTGATAAACAAAACCCCTCCTAGAATGACTTTTAAAACGTTTTTTATTGTGAAAAATTTGTCAAAATTTTCTTGGTATTGGTAATAATCAGCAATGTAAGTTCTTTTTCCATATTTGATGTAAAAATCAAAAATATAAATGGTTTAAAATTATTGTTACAGAAGGTTTTAGACACCCAGTGAAAGTTATATCACCGCATGGTAAAGTTCCAAGTAGAGCTACTGGGACTCGTTGGGTTGATAAAAAATATGAAGTTTTGTCAGGAACATTGAAAACTAAATTACACACAATGGAAAATATTACTTTCAAAACTGACATTTGGTCCGATTTGCAAAGCAATAGAACTGGCCTTTGAAAAAGAAGTACATACCGTACTTTGCACACATGCTTTTCTTAATTCTTATGAAATTTTAAAATAGACTTTTATTTATTTAATAAATTTAAAACTTAATAATTTGATATTGTCATGTACATATATAGAAGAATATATTTTTTGAAAGGACACTTCCCAGCAAAAAAATTTGAAGATTTTGTAATGGGTAGTACTCTTTTAATGGCTTACAAAGTAATGAGTGGTACTTATTTATTTAATTATTTTATGTGTATAATAATGACTGTCTTGTAATGAATAAAATAACAACTTATTTATATCATTACATGAAGGTACTTATTGTAGTACTTCCTAGTTAATCCTGAAATCTGTCTAAAAAATATTTATTGATCGTGAAAGTGAGCTTCGAAAACAATAAAATAACTTTGGTTTACTGCAATATTTATGACAAAATCTAAGTATTTTCGCATTTTTTTCAATATACGTATTCATATATTTGCTTTGTAAAATTATGATATTTAACAATCCCAAAAAAGGTTAAAATTTTATAATTATGTTACAAAATTCTATTTGTTTATAATTTTTGGCTATTTTATTAAATTTTGCATTTTTGTGAGCATAAAATAACCCATTATATTTTGAATACTTTTAGGCAATCAGTAATCTATTAACTTTTGGATATTTGTAGGCAAAAAGTATAGGGTACCGCATACTTTTTGAACTTCTCATACAAAAATAATGGCTTAATCAGTCAAATTGTAAGTACTCAGTACATACACTTTTTTGCATTCTAGTAGGCAAACTTTTTTGCTGGGTTTTTTGTCTATGAGAATTGCAAGAAACCCTTTCCTAAACTTCTGCAAATACCACCAGTATTTGGTGGATTTAATGTTAATATATGCTGCAGTTTAATATAAAAAGAAGTTTTTATGTACATACTTATATTAAGAATATTTAAAAATGTAAATGGATAAAGATGAGGAATTCAGAACCATGTATGTTCAGTTTGACTACAATTTATTTAATTTATTATAAAAACTTTGTCTAATTTTCAAATGTTATTTAAATTTTTGGATAGTTTTCATAAACTTTAATGTACGCAGACAGAATTATGAAGTTCTTTCCCATACACATTTTTTTAATTTAATTTTGCAGAATAAAATAGACCTCCAATTAAATGTCCATAAATTTCACATACAATAGATATTCGTATTCGCGGATATCGTTTTAAATATTCGTATTCGCGGATATCGTTTTAAAAATTCGAATTCAAATTCTCGAATATCAAAAGTTGACATTCGGCAGATGTATGTAGTATACATACTCACTCGTACATAATATATGTAGGCAACACGTATGATCAATTAAATAAATAAATGAAAAAAACATACGTATTTTTGTACAAAATTATTAATTTTTTCTGTTACGTAACATTTTCAAAGACACCCTCCCCCCCCCCCCCCCCCACCATAACAAATCGTAACAAAACTCAAAGAAAGTCATATGCAAAAAATTACATTGCAGGCCAACTTTGAGGGCTGCACGCACCCTCTAAAACGCAACTTATCGGTATGAAATTTTTTTGTATTTTTTTTTACATAAAACTGAACTGATTTGGGGGTGAGAGTAGAAGAAATAAAAGAAAACTCTCCATACAATTTACGGCCACTCTAATGCACAAATGTGTAAAAATTTATTTTTCAACCAAAACAAATACAAATTCTATTACATACTTTTTCGTGAGCGTGCGTAATCGTGATAGGTTGTAAACCACTCGTGCGTGATTAAGAATATTTTGTTCGTGAGCGTGCGTGATCGTGAAAATGTTTAATATCATCCGTGCGTGAAAGTGCGTGAGTAAAATATTTTTCTGCGTGAGCGTGCGTCAGAGACCTGCGCCGAAGGGTTTTCACCGGCAGCGGTGGTTGGTTGGCACGAAAATTGTCGGCGGCGGCTCAAATTCGGCTTTCAGCCGACAATTATGTAGTTTTTCTTTATTTAGTTATTTTAACTAAAGATATACGTATATACATCAGTGTGCACACTTAATTTTTTTTAATTCGGTAGAATCGCCAAAAAAAATCGGTAGATTTGAATGAAATTCGGTAGAAATTTTTTTTTATTCAGAGAAACATAAAAAATAACAATTCAAAGAAACATAAAAAATAACAAAATATATGTACTTATATATAAAGGGTAAGTGCAAGGAGTATCAAACTAAACAGGTTCCAAAAGCGCATTTAAAACTTCACATGTGATTGGAAATTAAACTGCCATAAACAATGAAGCATTTCCAATAAAAAAGTGTCATCTCCAGTTATTTGCCCTTACCCTTTATATAGATATGCTATGCATGTATAAAATAATATACATAAATAACAGGAATTCAGTTTTTGTACATAGCTTTTGTAAAGCTACTAAAATAACTTTTATTTTACAAACATTTGTAACTACAAATATTATATGTAAGATCCATTTATGAATTTAAACTTTGGTGCAAAAATTATTAAATCATTGGTAGGAATAAATATTTCATCCCCAAGGCATAATTCTTTGGCAAATATTAGGTTACTTATAGATTCAGTTTTTAACCGATTTCTTTGTTCTGTTTTAATGATTTTCATGACTGCTATGTGGCAAAATAGGCAATTTACACATATATCGACTTAAATTACTAAATAACAATATTCGGTAGATTTCAGGCCTTGTTCGGTAGAATTGGTAGATTGTCAAATTCACAAACATATTCGGTAAAATCTACCGAATATCGGTAGAAGTGTGCACACTTATATACATACGTATATTGATAAATAGTATGCAACATCTTGTATATAGTACATACATGTGATGATAAACACTGGCTAAAAATATCTTATGTGTAAAAAAGTTGGATTACACTCATATAATAAATTTAACTAGCATTTTTTAGTCTAAAAAGTTTATAAAAACAATTTTTCAAAACGAGTCAGGTCCTCACAAAGACATAAAACTTAAAAAATAATTTATTTGGTCCAGTAACCCAATAAAATTAGAATTCAATTTCATATCGCTCATTTACATCAATAGTGTTATAACTCAAAAAATAAATTTTTTGAGTTAATAATGCAGAATAACGCGGCATTCCGTATTTTATCTTGTGTAAAAATTTCATATACATAAATAGCTTGTACCATCACCTCCTGAGAGAAGAATATTTTTTCATGTCTTCATTGAGTTGTTGAAAACTTAAAACGCGTTTTCTGCAAAACTGGCTTTTTCGTGTTGTGACGCTATTGATATAAATGAGTGATGTGTACTTGAAAAATAACATGAAATAAACTTGAATTATATATGTAAATTGCTCGTTATAACCGAATCTAATTGTACATATTTAATCAAATATATTTCCATGCGATTTTTCAATCAATGATCAAGACGATCAAGCATAATACCGATGTTTGTTATAACCGAACTTAATTGTATATAATTTTCTAAGACATTTTATCTTTCATAAAAAAAATTGTTAAAGTAAATCAGCTAAAAAAAGTAAAAAAAAATTGAGGGCAAATTCTAATCGATGTTCGTTATAGCCGAACTGTAGTGCTAACATTTCTTACGACATTTGATTTTGATTTATCTTCCATATAAAAGCCTATTTAAAGTACATAAAAAAGGGTAAAAAAAAAAAAAAAATTGGCGGCTACTTTTAAGCCGAGAAATTAGCGGCGGCGGCGGCTGCCAAAAATCATCGGTGGCTCGCTTTGAGCAGGCTAAGCGGTCTCGGCGCAGATCTCTGGCGTGCGTAACGAGGGTAAAAAAAACGCTCACGTGCACATCTCTAAGTATTAGTATTAAATAGAGTTTTTCTTTTCGCGGTCTTTTTCCTTTCCCGGGAAAGCGGGAACGACTTTTTGGTTTCCCGGAATTCCCACTCAATGCAAAATAATGCAAAATATTTTTTAATATAATCTATTTTAACAAAACACAAATTATAATTCATGACATCGATTAAATAATAACGTTTTATAAAAACAAACGCAAAAAAAACAAATTATATTATTAGAAAAATATTACAAAATATTTCATTGGAAATAGGACTTTAGTACAGAATAAGCATTAATAGAATCGTATCTTTTTACCAAAGTGAATCTGTAATTATTTTGTAGGTTTCCTTTTATTTACTTGCGGATTTCTGTTTTTACTTTTACGAATTGTTGCATAATTAAATTTTGAACGTCGAGTTCCGCTTTTGGCCTCTAAGTCTCAAAGCACATGTGTGCGAGATGTAAACTCGGCCTTAGTAGTTGTGTAGTTTAAGCTATCGTGCTACATACAAACTAAAGTTGCCATAATAAAATAAAGAAAATCTCGGGAATTCCGGCACAAATTTCTCGGAAAATGTGCGGGAAAGCCCGTGTGAAAAACACTAGTAGTATAACGCTTTTTATTTAGTATTAAAAATAATTAATAATAATAAACAATAATTACAAAAAAAATATATATTTTGTGCAGTTAAGTCAATGTGCAGCTAACATTGATTTTTTGTATGGAAATATTTTAAAATAACCAAAATTTTAGGCTACATATCTTAACTGTGCAGGTATAGAAAGTGCAGTTAAAAAACGAATTTGTATGGAGTTTTAAAGAATAGTGACAGAAATTTATCATTTTGGCAGTTAATTCCAAAGTGCACTTAAACAAAAGGCAGCTAAATCAAAACTACTCGAACAACCAAATAATTGACTCCAAAAAATATAAACATGCATACATATATAATATAAACAACATTTATTGCGATATATACATAATTTTCCATTTAAAAGTCAAAAAACAAAAGAAAAAATTGATACGTATTAAAAATAAATTTAGTGCGCTAATTATCCCAGTGGTCGAGATCTCGACCAGCCATTTTCAAGGCTGTGTGGCTATCAACTGGAAAAGCTGCGGTAACTTGGTTGTACACTGTACAATTTATTTGAACTGTTGGCTATTTGTATCATCTACCTTTTTTTTGCTTTTCTTTATTATGCACTTAGTTACAACTAGTTTAGTTTTTAGCATATTTTTGTGCCATCCCAGGTCGAACTTTAAAAAGGGGGAGGGGTGATGAAAAAGTACAGTTGGGAAAGCCAATACCCCAAACTTAATTATAACTTAAACAAAATTATTTAAATCCACTAAGTAATATTTTTAATTGTTTATTGAAAAACAGCTAAATTTTGTGGTCGAGATCTCGACCACTGGTACAAAATGGATTAAGGTTGCTGCTCTCAAGATAATTAATGGAAATAATTGTGTTGTACTTTATATTAAAGGCTTAACAGTTGACAAAAAGAGTGCAAGCACAAAAAAGTCGAAAAAGTTGCGTAAGATTTAATCTGAGCATATTTAAAATTTGTCAAGAAAATGTGAACTATTTTTGTGCTACTTGAATAGGTGCATTGATTAATAAGTCACTTGTGTAAATTTTAATTACAAAATAGGTCCGCTTTTTTTTAAACAAACTTTAAAAATAATTTTTCATCAGTTTTTATTGAAAATGGGCCGTGTTAAGTCATTAACAGTGGGAGAGAAGGCAAAAATTGATCAAAGTCTGTCCGGCCGTGAAATTGCTATTAAAATTAATAAAAGTGCTAACGTTGTATGGAACTACTTACGAAATAAAGAAAGCTATGGAAAAACATGAAGCGAAGGCAAACAATGGCCACAACAGCTACACGGAAAGGCTAAATATTCTAAGAGTAGCCTCTAATTCTAGTGACACTGCTGCAAAAATTAAAGCAAAAAGTGGTGCCAGTGCTAGTCTCTCAACCGTTAATAAAATTTCAGAAAAAACTACCATTAAATGAGCAGCGTAAGGAATTACAGTTGAATTTTGGTAAAGAGCTCACGAGTTGGAAGAGTGAGTAGAATAAAGTAGTTTTCTCAGATAAATAAAATTAAATTTTGATGGACCCGATGGTTTTAACTACTACTTCCATGACTTGAGGAAGGAAGAATGTTTTTTAGTCCGTCGCAATGTGTCACGAGGCTGGCCAAAAATGGTTAAAGTCAATGTTAGAATTTGAACGTTTTTGTATTATTATATTTTTTTTAACACTCTGGTTAGATGATATCTAAAATATCTTATTAAAATGTTTACAAATTTTAAAATTATAGTTGTTCAAAGTCAAGGTTTGTGTACAGCATACGAAATTTATGGGAAAATCCCAAATTTCATGTTCATTTATAATACTAAAAATTTAAGTATTTGAATGTAACGGCTACCAAAATTTTTAACAGGCTGGTAAGTGATGCTTCTAGTTATAATTACATGTTTTTGTTTACAAATATTGATCATATGTCAGATCCCGTTAGAAAAAGATAGTAGTGAGACATTGTCAAGATTTTTCAGCAACAGCGAACTTTCATAGAGAATTTAAAAGAAAGTAGAGATAACACTTTTCCAATTTTTTGGTATTTTGTAGCTACAAGTATGTATTTTAATATATTTAAAATTCAGCTGCTCGATTTTGCACGAATTTCTTTTATGATTGTTTTTCAGTGTCAACCTCATTGCGGATTCGCACTATTTTTCAATTGTGGCTAGAGATAAAGCAAAACAGACCATGCGATGTTATGCATCATGTTAAAGAGTTTGTCGAAAAGCATTTTAAACGAGTATTATTATAAAGTGAACAACAGAAAATAAAGCTTACTCTATTAAAATTCTCTAACAATTGGTCTAAATATCATCGCATTAGAGACAGATTTGAAACTGAGTTGAGTGACTGGCTAGATAGCGAACTATTTTGTGAAATCATTTGTAATGTAAGTATCCGTGTAAAGTTTTGGTATTGCAAGAAAACTTAATTATTTTATACTATATTAGGAATCAAGTACAAGTCGTAAAGGCCGACCGAATGTTTCTTATGAAGAGGGTTCAATGCGAACAAAAAGGAGGCGAGTGGAGGAACTTGTCGCTTCTACTTCATCTGAAGCTCTTAAAAAAGCCGCAGAAAGGTTAACAGGTTCAAATACTAATGAAAAAATTTCTGTTGAAAGTGCTCTAGCATTATACATTGATATGGATTTATCTATGAGGCAGTACAATATGATGAGGAAAGTAGTAAATTCTATTCACAAAGATTGCTTTCCATCATACTATATTATTGCAGAGTCTAAAAAAAAGATTTTGCCTGATGACATTCAATTAACAGAATCTTCTGCAGAGGTACCCTTACAGAAGATTTTGGATAAAACCGTAAGAAGCATTTTAGATGTTAATGATATTGATACCAACAATGATATAGTCCTGGAATGCAAGTGGGGATTTGATGGGAGTAGTGGGCATAGTGTATACAAACAAAAATTTCCAGATGAGGAAGCTAGTGATGAATTTATGTTTGTAACTTCCTTCGTTCCTTTACGCTTGTTGAATTGGGCAGATGACCAAATAGTTTGGGAAAATGATAGACATTCATCTTGGAGGTTATGTAGACCACTCAAAATTATTTTTACAAAAGAGAATCCAAGTGTAATACAATCAGTAAGGGATAGCATAAATACAGAAATTGAAGGCCTAGATACATATAATTACATTTCAAAAAACAAAAATCTTAACGTTCACTATAAAATGCAGTTGACAATGATAGATGGTGCAGTTTTAAATGTATTAAGTGGAAACAGTAGTAGTTCAACTTGTGCTTTATGTGGAGCTAAGCCATCTGAAATGAACAACTTATCGATTTTCGAAAGGCCTGTGAATGAGCAGTGCTATCAGTACGGATTGTCGACATTAAATGCATGGATCAAATGTTTTGAATGCATTTTGCATATTTCTTACAAACAGCCTATAAAGAAATGGAGAGTGGTAGGAAAAGAAGATAAAGATCAGGTTGCTGAGCAAAAGAGAAGTATTCAAGTAAAATTTAATTCTGAAATGGGTCTTATAGTTGATAAGGTTAAGACGGGGTATGGCACAACGAATGATGGCAATACTGCAAGGCGCTTCTTTTCCAATGTCGGACTTTCAGCTCAGATTACTAATGTAGATGTAAGCTTAATAAAAAATTTTTCTATTATTTTAAGAACACTTTCAAGTGGTCATTATATACATACATCAAATTTTGAAAAGCTTTTAAAAGATACAGCACTTTTATATTTCAAATTATATCCTTGGTATTATATGCCTGCAACTGTGCATAAAATTCTAGTTCATGGTATAGATTTTATTAAATATTCCACTATTCCCATTGGAATGTTATCAGAAGAAGCAATAGAGACAAGTCATAAAATTATAAGAAATGCAAGATTGAAACATACGAGAAAAAGAAGTAGGATTGCCTCCATGGGAGACCTACTAAATTATCTTATTCTGCAGTCAGGGCCATCAATTTCGATAGTCATAAAATACTTTTAAGGAAAAGTGATATAAATGATCTGAAAGAGTATTTATGTATCGGGTGTTTTTTTAAGAGGTATAGAACTTTGAATTGAAATAAAACACAAGAAAATCGTTTTAATGTCCATCAATTTGGCTTTATTGGAAGGATAATTTTATGCCATTGATGTCTAAATATGATTTCGGGCATGTGGCCGCCGCGGCTGGCTCGAATAAAGCCAATTCTACAGGTCCAATTTTCAACCACTTTTTCGAGCATATGGGGCCGTATGTTGGCAATAACGCCACGAATGTTGGCTTCCAAGTCCCCTAACGTTTCTGGTTTGTTGGCGTAGACGAGCGACTTCACATATCCCCAAAGAAAATAATCCAATGGTGTCAAATCACACGATCTTGGTGGCCAATTGACAGGTCCATTCCGCGAAATTATGCGCTCATCGAATGTTTCCTTCAATAAATCGATTGTGACGTGCGCTGTGTGGCATGTAGCGCCGTCTTGTTGGAACCACAACTCATCCACATTCATGCCATCCAATTCGGGAACAAAATAGTCGGTTAGTCGGCTCCAATTGCTGTGCACGGTGGCGAATCGATTCATTCGGGTCCTCTTCAACACTTTGCTCTACAGCGGCAATTGTTTCTTCGGTGCGCACTGTTCGACGTCTCTGCGGATGCGTATAATCACATAGAGTAAACGTAGTGCGAAAACGATCCATGGTTAACCGAATTAATTGCTCTGATGGACGATTATGTCGACCATAAAATGGACGGAGCTTGCGGTAAACTTCGCGAACTGAACCATTATTTTCGAAATAAATTTGCACGATTTGCAAGCGTTGTTCTTTTGTCAACCTGTTCATGATGAAATGGCAAACCAAACTAAATATTAATCACTTGACAGCTGACAAAATGGCCGCCAGTTAAAAAGGTGACGCCAACTTAAAGTTCTATACCTCAATAAAAAACACCCTTTAGTTACAAAAGAAAGATTTCAGAGCATAAAAACAGCGAATCTGGTAGAATCTGAAAGTGATGACAGTGATAGTTGTTAATATATTTTGATTGCCTGTAATACCTACTATGTATATATTTTATGTGTGTATGTATATTGAATATGTTATGTTAAATAAATAAAATTCATGTTTTTAAATTTCTTTTCACTGAATTAATAATTTTTGTAAAATTTTGCTCTTATATGATTACAATTTTACAATTACAAATTAAAATAATTTTTTACTAAATATATTTACATGCAAAATTTCAATCTTATCGGATCGGAACAGATAAAAATAGGAAACTTATTGAAAAAGTTAAAAAAATGTGAAAGAGGTATTGACAATTTTCGTGGACAAATTGCATCTTTTACGTATCAAGGATATAAGGGTGGTGGGCGTGTCCTTTGAGATAATTTCATAAAATTTATGAAAGTTATCCGGAATATATCAGAGACCAATCGAGCCAAGTTTTGTTCAATTCCAGAAACAACTTTGGAAAATATAAGGTTTTTTCATTACAGGATATATGAGAGGTGGGCGTGTCCTTTGAGATAATGGCATATAACTCACCACAATTATCAGTAATATATTAGAGACAAATCAAGCCAAATTTAGTTCAATTCCAACAACAATTTTGGAAAATATAAGTTTTTTTCATTTCAGGATATATGGGAGGTGGGCGAGTCCTTGATCCGATTTTTTCAAAACTTCGTTTTTTTTCCTTTCCTACTTATAATAGTAATGTGTACCAATTTTCATTCTTCTACGATAACTCCTTCTATTTTTGGCCGCCGTTTATATGAAAACACGACACTGTGCGTCGCCTGGGGTGCGATATCGTACTACGGAGTAATAGACTTGGAACTTCAAACGACGAAAATGACAGCAAATTCGTACCAATCAACCCTGGAAACGGCGTAAAAAAATTTAAAGATTTGTTTGGATCCATTCCATGGACCTTCCAACAAGATAATGCTCCTATGCACACGGCACGAATTATTAAAACGTGGATTAGCGGGCAAAATGTTGAATTGCTGCCATGGCCACATACTCCCCGGACTTAAATATAATGGAAAACGTATGGCGATGGTTGTCTCGCAAAGTGTACGAGTCGTGACAGCAATTTGATGACAGAGAATCTTTAATTGCTGATTTTAAATCAGCATATTCGCAAATTTCCTTACAATATTTATCGCAGCTGCATAACTGTCTTCCAAATAGAATTTATCAGATAATTTTGTCGAAGGGCGGAAGTACACATTATTCAAAATTAATAACAAATAAAATTTTATTATTTTCATGTTTTTTTTTAATTCTTTTTAGTGTTTTACACTTTTTTTCAGTGTGCACCTATTCAAGTGGCACAAAAATAATTCACATTTTCTTGACAAATGTTAAAAATATGCAAAGATTAAACCTTACGCAACTTTTTCGACTTTTTTTTTTTGTTTGCACTCTTTTTTCTCACCTGTTAAGCATTTAATATAAAGTACAATACAATTCTTTCCATTAATTATTTTGAAAGCAGCAACCTTAAAAAGAGGGGTAAAACACTGCACCTATTCATATTTGTAAATTGTAAAATTTGTGAACTTGCTTATTTCAGCTGGAATAGTTTGAGTTATGCTGCACATTGTACATATATATTTGTGTGTATTTATTTTGCCAACTTACTTGTTTCTCCGAAGTCTAATATGGGTGTATGTATGTACATATGTATGTATACCCCAAAGTATATTTTATTGGTATAAAATAAATGAACTTTTTGTGATTTAGAAGCACCTGCTATTGTAGTTTTAGTCACTACTGTTGTTGTATTGTTTATATTACAGTCGTATTTATTATGTTATTAATATTATAATTTTTACAATTGTTGACGTATTTTTTTTAATGTATGGACTCCATTTAAATTTATTCATTTATACCTAATTATATATGTATACAAATGTATGAATGTACATATATGTATATGTATGTTACTCAAATGAACACGAAGATGTACATATGTATGTACATAGTATATAATAAAGAGAACACATTAATTGAATAATAGCCCAAGGAAAAACTTAACACAATAATACGAACATGTTTGTATGTAAAAATTAAAAAGTTGCTTTTCATAAACTTCTGCTGGGATCAATATTGACTAGCTTGGCCTAGTCATAGATGCACACTAAAATTTTGAATTTTTGCAAAAATTTAATTGAGCTTCGTTTGGAGCAGCAAAATAGACCTTGTTTCCATTGGCGTAGCAAGAAATTTTTTCTAAGGGGGCATTATGACGTGATTTTCATGAGTAATATATGTAATAATATATATTTACATGCAATTTGTAATAATTCTAGGGGGCAACACCAGTTCCTGGGGGACAGAGCACCGGTCAGAATGGCCTTTCTACGCCTATGCTTATTTCTTTGCGCTCATTCAGTAGCAGTTTGTCGGACTGAAAGCAAACTTACATACACATACTCACTAACACAAAAATTTAATTATTGTAAATAACCCAATGAACGCTTTAATAACAAATAAATACATGTGTCAAGCAGGGTTGTCAGATTTGATAATTTTTAAGACAAAACAAAATTTTAATTAAAATTTTTTGTAATTCAAGAAAATTAGTTTTTGGTAGGAGTAGTTTCAAAAGATATAGTTATAGTTTCTGTAAGATATTAAAAGAATTTGATTTTGAAGTTTTTTCTTATATTAATTAACGCAATTAATGCGTTTTGAATTTAGATGAGAAAAATTTAGAAGAAATAAATTTTTGGAGATTTTATTTCTACTTTTGGCGACTATCTATAAAATTTTTGTTCGACTATTTAAAAAATAATAATATGTATGTATGTATGTATGTATGCATTTATTAGTAGTATTTAAAATACTTTTTAAATGACAATTCATATTAATCTAATAACATTTAAAAATTAAAAATTTATAAATCAAATTAATAAATTAAAATTAATAAATAAAAATTAGAATTTCTTATAAAATTTACTATTTTTCTTCTAAAAATGTTTCTTTGTTTCATTCTTTATATTATTTGGTATCATATTGTATAGGTTCAGTCCTTTAAAAAACAGAGATTTTTGCATTGCATTGGTGTCTGCTCGTTGTGTTCTAACATATATGGCATTCCTCAGGTTATATGGTTGTACGTCCCCAACATATCTTATTTGCTCAATCAAGTAATCAGGTGCTCTTCCCATTTTCATCTTATGTATAAAATATATTTTATTAAGTTGTAACCTTTGTTGTATATTCATCCATTTCAGTGTTTCTAGCATATATCTTACTGACGTAAAGCGATTGCATTTTAAAATTGATCTCATGATCTTATTTTGTAGTTTTTGTAGTCTTGTCATTTGTTGATCAGAGCAGCATGTAAATAATATGGTTGATCCATATTCAAAATGAGGTTTTATCATGATGTTATATATGTTTATTGCAGTTAGTGTTGTTACTTTGTTTCTCAAGCGTTTAAAACCCCGATTTTTGTCCAATTTTTTTACATATAAATTCGATATGATCTTTAAAGTTTAACAGCCGTATTCATAAAAGAAAGTTGATTGAGGTTTAAAATTCATATTAGTTAAAAAACATTTTAAGGCTAAATAACGTTTTTTAAATATTGGTATTCATAATCAGTTTTTTAACTAAAAATCAATTAACTAAATTTTTTTTAAATATCGTGGCAACACTGTATTCTTTATTTGTCACTTGCATATTAGTTCTGCAAAACAACGATTGTTAACTCACAAAGTACTCGTGGCTATTTTGTTTATTTGTCGGTTTTCAGAGAAATATTGTTTCTATAAAATAAAAGATATGTTCCAACTTGTATTTAATAAAATAATAAAAAAAAAGTTCACAACAAATCTTTGTTAAAAGTGCTTTTTATATTATTTATTTTATTGCAGATAAAGAAGCACTAGAATAACGAGCTTTATTTTGTTTGTTTTGAGTGTTTATACATCACTAGTTAATTTTCTACAATTATACTATTTTTGTTAACAAATAAAATGAGAAAACAATGACTGGGAATGGAAACTGGATCGCTCCTTTTCTTTTAAATATTCTTTGGAGTATATTTGTTATTTCGGCAATAGTTTCTATAAAAAAAATTACATTGTTTTCTTCTAAATAACACTGGCATATGCATACATACATGCATACATAAGTACATACATACATACACACATACATATGTACATACAGGTAAAGTTCAAAATGTAAACAAAAACGAAGCAAAATTACAACAACGTCACCTTAAAATTGGTTTAAACATGGGGGCAGTCAATTTTAAAATTTGCTGATTTACGCAAGGTTTAAAAACCGTTTTTTAAGCTAAAATTCTATTATGAATACAATATTAGCGAATTTTGCTTAAACAATATTTGAAACGCGGTTTAAAATTTTTATGAATACGGCTGTAAGTCTTTATCTATTAGAAAACCCAAATACTTTATATTGTTTACTTTTTCTATTATTACATTATTTATTTTGAATGATATATTTGTATTCATATTTATCTCCATTAGTTTGGTTTTATTTTCATTTAGTTTTAGTCTATTCATTTTTAGCCATTTGTTAATATTATCTATTTCATTTTTTAAATTTTCATAGCATAGCTCCTTAGTTGTTGTTTCAGTAAAAATTATTGTGTCGTCTGTATACATTACAATTTCACATTTTTCTAATATGTTTTCAAGATCGTTTATATATATAACAAAAAGAAGAGCTCCTAAAATTTAGCCTTGTGGTACACCAAAACCGTTTTCTGTTACATTTGATATTTCATTATTTACATTAGTTAATTGTCTACGATTTGTTAAATATGGTTGAAGCCATTTAATTTCTGTACCTTGAAGACCGTACCTTTTGTATTAGGATATCTCTATCTATAGTTTCAAATGCTCTTTTGAAGTCCAGAGAAATTGCCAATATTTTGTTTTTCTTTTGTTTACATTTCCATCTGTTTATAACATAATTTACCGCTGTTTCGCTTGAGTATTTTTTTCTGAAACCGGATTGAAATTTCTACAATAGTTTATGTTCTTCCAAATATTTTTCCAATTGATCTTTTACTATCTTTTCAATTATCTTATCACATATTTTCAAAGTGTTAACTGGTCGGAATTCTTCACATTTTGATGTATTTTGCACTTTTTTTCAATAGGAAAAACCATTGATTCTTTCCAATTTTTAGGAAGCACACCCGTCTCCAGTGATCTAATTATAATATTTAATATAATATCTCCGATTATGTCCCAATTGTCTAATATTATGTTACTTGATAGTTTTGTATAATCAGGTTTTTTCTTTATACTTTTAACAATATTTTTTAGTTCTTGTATAGATATTGCATTGAATTTGAATCTAAGGCTTATCATAGGTATTTTATTTTCATATTGCGTATCTTCAATAGAGCATCTGATTTCCTTAATACTCTCTATAAAATACTTACTAAAATTCTCGGCTATTTGAAAATTGTCCTCATGTTCTACTTGATTAAATATCACATTTTTTGTCACATTTTTGGTTTTTTTTAAGACTAGCTCTTTAATTTTACTCCACATTTCTTTTTGGTTAGTTACATTATTAATACTATTATTAATATATTTATTTTTTTCATTTTCAATTTTTAACTTATACTTATTTCTTATCGTTTTATAGTTATTCCATGATTCATTCGTATTCTCTAAAACTGCAGTTTGATATCTAAACACTTTTTCTCTTTTTAAATTTCTGAGTTCGTTATTAAACCATTTATTATTACTTTTTTCATTTATTCTTTTCTTAAAAGTAAACTTCTTTACTGTATTTTCGATGCATTCATCAAATTTGTTAACATTTTCATTTAGACCAATACTTTCATCATATTTTAATAATGCTCTGATTTCATTTTTAAATCTATGTTTTTCATATTTAAATATGTTGATTTCTTTGAAATTATGATGTTGCTTTCTATTTTCGCATTCGATCAAAATGTCAATGGATTCATGATCAGATATTTTATTACTTACATTATTTCTTGTAGTAATTCTATGATTTTTTGCTATTATATAGTCTATAAGAGTTTTTGAGTATCTTGTTATTCTAGTGTAATCGTTCATAACATGCTTAAGCCCATTATCGATGAGTGTACTTTCTAATCTACTTGTATAAAAATCATTCTTCCAGTCTATGTTAAAATCTCCGGCTATTAAAATATCACATTTTGATTCACTTATCTCTTCTATAAACTCTTGAAATATGTCACAGAATTCCGCTTTTGATGAACTTGGTGATCTATATATTATAATAATTATTAATGATGTTTTTTCGTATTTTGCCATATATGCACTTATCCAATATTGTGTGTCTTTAATAGTATCTTTAGTTTTATTTATTTTCCAATGCTTTTTAAAATAAGCAATTACTCCGCCTGTTCTTGATGAATTTGATAATGTGTAGTAACAATTATAATGTTCTAATTGAATTTCGCTCTCATCGATTTCTCTATTTTGATGCGTTTCGGTTAGCAGTATGAACTCAGGTTTATCTATTTCTACTATTATTTCTAATTAGTTAAAATTATAAATTAATCCTTGAATGTTAGTACATATTCCACGCAGTTGCTTTGGTTGTTATGCTGATAAGCCTATTCTTCTCTTTTTCAGATTTAATTTATTTTGATACACTGGACAATTCCTGCTAGTGGTAAGGTGATTTCCATCCAAACTTAAATTTAGCCTTTGGTTTTCCTTTTTGCAGTTCATACATTCAATTACTAGTTCCTTATTGCAATCTTTACCACTATGATTTTCGTGGCATTTGAAGCATACTTGCTCATTCCTACATTCAGACGATTTGTGGTTATAACCTAGACATTTAAAACATTGTATTATATTTGTACCATCAAACACCCTACATCTGTCCCATCCTACATTAATCTTCTGGCATGTTATTACTTTCGAATAAGATTCATTGTCTATTTTTAATTTTGCATTATAAATTGTTCCATTGTATCTTTTCGTTTCAGATATTTTTAATACTTCAATCTGACTATCTTTCATAACTTCATTTTGTTTTTTAAATTTTTCTATTAATTCTTTATCAGACATTTTGAAATTCAAACCAGTTATTACAATTTTCCGATTATTATCTTTGGGTATTTTTACTTCATATCATAAGAAAAGTATTATAGACATACATGAAAACAAATTTATTACTTAATATACATATATTTCTTTGAAATCAAATTGCCGAAATGTGTACGTCGGACAAAATGTGACAACCCTGGTGTCAAGCATGATTGTGTGTTAAATTTTTCTTCATCCGTGTCACCCTGAATAAATACTGGAACCTAATTCCCTCATTCGATTAAGAGCGAGTTATTACTCGAACCTGCGAGTTTTTCAACTTTTTGGAATTTTTCATTAGACTTCGAATAACACATATCGAAACATATCGAAATTTATAATAATAGCATTCGATAACGGACCATTCGAATGCAACCAGCAAAAAGGCATTCGAAATAACGTTTAACATAAAAAAACCGAAGGAAAGAAAGTGTTAGTAATATTTTTTATTTATTAATTTACATGATAATAAAGTTATGTAAGACTAATAGAATCTTTGGCTATCAGCTAAGTCGTAACTTATATATTTTACTTATATATTTATATAGTATTGACTAGAGATCAGCGAATTAAAAAAAAGTATCGATATATTTGAACAGTATATATATATTGTTACGAAAATGGCCGTCGACAGGTTTAATGCAGTATTACACAAAAATATTCCAACAGGGTTATTGTAAGTGTTACGCGAAAATATTCCTGCAGGGTCAATGCAAAGAATAATCTAGAATAGTAGCGAACAACTAAATAAGCATGCGTAGCATACACAAGCTTGATTAGACGTAAACAAGCAAAAGCAACAACAAAAAGCGTCTGCTTATTAAGAAGATTCACATATTTACACACATAAATACATGCCAATTCAAACGAAAAGCAAAAGATAAACAACCAACGTGTATTGCTTAGTTAGTGATGTACACACGTATGCATATACACATGTATGTACATATTTACCACATGAACTTAATTAGGCACTTTGTAAACAACATTTAAGATGACATTGCTTGAAAATTCGAATGGTGATTGTGCGAAGTATAAAAAGGGTTGACACATCCGATGGCAAGTTAGTTATAGTTGTGTTGTGAACGAGTTGCAGATGTGAGTCAGTTGCGAAGAAGTTGTGAACAAGTTTCTTGATAACTAAGTTGTGAATTAATAATAGTTTGCGATACAGCAGTGAGTGATATAAGAGCAGTCTGTGCTTTACAACACGTGTTCCACAATTCTGGCGTTAAAATCCCAAATTTTGGTTTGGAATCACAATTTGTTATTTCATCTGTAACAGCACATGCAACACAATACCACACATTGGTTGGATCAATTGAAAGCTCCATTTTAAATCATGTAAGTCACATTGTAGAAGAGCCGCCGGCAGAAAATAAATATTTAACTCTAAAGCTGCAATTGTTAAACGAGTTTGGAAAAGTATCTGAAGATTTACTGAAAACGTTGTGGATGAAACGCGTTCCAAAGTCAACAAAAGCCATATTATCGGTTAGTACGATACTATTGATAAGCTGTCTATTAAAGTTGATAAAATCCATGACCAGTCGGACTTCGAAAATACGGTCAGCACAGTTTCTCTAGATGATGACAACAGAATCTCTAGAATAGAGAAACAAATGACTGAAGTCATATCAAAAATATGTAGGTGTTTTATCGATCGCCGTGTATCAAGAAGCTTATCGCGTAAGTCCTCTTTTACATTTGAGACATTTCTTGCCGGACATTTTTTCAATTCTCTTTTGTTCTTGCCCGAAGATTTATATATTGGAAATTAATAGACAGACAGAAATTTTGTACTTTGTTCACTTCTTGTTTGCTACTTACACACACATACATACCATATGCCTTGATAGTACACATCAAGTATCCATACAGCCGTTGAAATAAAAAAAATCATGTGAAGCAACAAGAATAAATTGCGAATAGTAGAAAAGAGAAACAAAAAATGTCCGGTACAGAGGGTCGTATACTACACACTCTGCATCTTCGCCCCTTCTTCTAAAAACTTCGTCTGTCTGTCTTTCAATTTCCCAAATGTAAAAACGCACTAATAAAGGGTGTTTTTATTGAGGTATAGAACTTTAAGTTGGCATCACTTTTTTAACTGGCGGCCATTTTGTCAGCTGTCAAGTGATTAATATTTAGTTTGGTTTGCCATTTCATCATGAACAGGTTGACAAAAGAACAACGCTTGCAAATCGTGCAAATTTATTTCGAAAATAATGGTTCAGTTCGCGAAGTTTACCGCAAGCTCCGTCCATTTTATGGTCGACATAATCGTCCATCAGAGCAATTAATTCGGTTAACCATGGATCGTTTTCGCACCACGTTTACTCTATGTGATGATACGCATCCGCAGAGACGTCGAACAGTGCGCACCGAAGAAACAATTGCCGCTGTAGAGCAAAGTGTTGAAGAGGACCCTAATGAATCGATTCGCCACCGTGCACAGCAATTGGAGCCGACTAACCGACTATTTTGTTCCCGAATTGGATGGCATGAATGTGGATGAGTTGTGGTTCCAACAAGACGGCGCTACATGCCACACAGCGCACGTCACAATCGATTTATTGAAGGAAACATTCGATGAGCGCATAATTTCGCGGAATGGACCTGTCAATTGGCCACCAAGATCGTGTGATTTGACACCATTGGATTATTTTCTTTGGGAATATGTGAAGTCGCTCGTCTACGCCAACAAACCAGAAACGTTAGGGGACTTGGAAGCCAACATTCGTGGCGTTATTGCCAACATACGGCCCCATATGCTCGAAAAAGTGGTTGAAAATTGGACCTGTAGAATTGGCTTTATTCGAGCCAGCCGCGGCGTTCGCATGCCCGAAATCATATTTAAACATTAATGGCATAAAATTATCCTTCCAATAAAGCCAAATTGATGGACATTAAAACGATTTTCTTGTGTTTTATTTCAATTCAAAGTTCTATACCTCTTAAAAAAACACCCTATAGAACTCGTTCTTGTTCTTCTACAACATTATGCTGGTATCATTGCAAATTTGGCTCTCGTGCAACCAAATGTCGTGTTCCATGTTCTTTAAAATTTTCGGAAAACTCTTAGGCAATTCACCAACGGTGAAGGGTGAAGGTGGCCAACAAATATGTAAGTCGCCAATTTATTCAATATGCTGAGTCGAAGTACAGGTACCTTATTGACACTTGTACAGACATATATGCTTACCCAGCCACAGATGAAGAAAAATCGCGACTACGACGCAGATTTCTCTGGCCATTTATTGTCGCTGACGTAACACCCCCAAAAATAGGATCAGATTTTCGCCGAAACTATGACCTCCTAGTCGATATCAAACACAAATGCTTAGTAGATTCCCTAACAAACATTAAGACGTTTGGCAGCAGTTAGCAATCAAAAAATTTAACACTTAAAAGCGTTTCCGAAGACATTGGTAAGGTTTAATCAATTCTTAAAGCCGAGATCACACTATCGGAGCAATGTACCGATTTTCGTCTGCTCACTGTAATCAAGTCATAGGTAATAAACCAAAACGGATTTATTTCTCAATTAATTCTTCAATAAGGCTATATGGCCTTATTACCACTGAAGTGAAGCGCAGTCAGGTAATTGTTTTTCAATTAATTGAAAAATAAAGCCATTTTACTGCTTTACTTACGACTTTATTTCAGTAAGCCGACGAAAATCGGTACATTGCGCCAATAGTGTGATCTCGGCTTAAGGAATTCGCCGATGTTACAGTAAAACATTCGGTGATGCATCAAATTGAAACTAACGGTTCTAACATATGTATATTTAAAACCACGAAGATTTTCACTAGAAAAATTTTAAATTGCTAACCGAGTATTCGAATATATGGTAAATTTAGGTATTTATGGCCCATCAAAAAGCTGTTGGTCAAATCCTCTCCATATGGTACATAAAGGTAACGACATGTAGAGACCCTGCGGAGATTATAGTCTTCTGAACAAAATAACTCTTACTGACCGTTACCCCGTACCACACATCCACGATTTTGCATGTATGCTTGCCGGTAAAAAGGTATTTCCAAAAATTGATTTGGTTAAAGCATACTTCCAGAGGTTGACATTCCCAAGACTGCGATAATTACTCCATTCAGTTTGTTCGAGTTTACTCCAATGACATTCGGTCTGTGTAATGCTGCGCAAACGTTCCAACGCGTCATTTACGAAGTTTTACCAGGTTTCAGCTTCTGTTTTGCTTATATCGATGACATTCTTGT
Organism: Tachina grossa; assembly: GCA_949987645.1. Lineage (NCBI taxonomy): Eukaryota > Metazoa > Arthropoda > Insecta > Diptera > Tachinidae > Tachina > Tachina grossa. The sequence goes on along the minus strand of OX465274.1, from coordinate 120,587,777 downwards.
AGCATCCGACAATAATGAAGAGCAAGAGAATCATCTACGTCATATATTTTCGAGGTTGAATCAACTCCCAGAAAAGGCATCACCACGGCACCTCGATTATAATGGTCAATATACAGTAGACTTTCGTCATGTATCCGGTAAAGACAACATACCTGCCGATGCTTTATCGCGGTAAGATGTCATTTCAATACCATCGTCGGTGAATTATGAAATTTTAGCACAAGAACAAGAAAAAATCGCTGAGCTAAAACCATTCCGAAAATCGTCCTCATCAGGATTGGTATTTAAATTATTTCAAATGCCAAATACTAATGTTAAAGTTGTTTGCGATATATCAACGGGCAAAATTAGACCCTTCGTAAGTGAATGTTTTCGAAAACCGTTTTTGTCATGATTCACAATATGCCTCATCCTGCCTCAAAATCTGCAATAAAGTTAATTTCCGATAGATTCCACTGGCCAAATATGCGGAAAGATATTTCAACTTGGTCGAAATCTTGCAACAAGTTTTAACAATGCAAAGTTCAACGTCATACTAAAATTCCAATTTGAGAATTTGTTGTTCCCGATGAAAGATTTAAAATTGCCAGTATAGATATAATTGGAGCTCTTCGTCTGTCAGATGAATACTGATACTGTCTGACATGCATTGACAGATTTACACGTTAGCCAGGTGCAATACCGCTGAGTGATATCACATCTGAATCAGTCGCTAAAGCGTTTCTCTATGGATGGATATTGAGATTTGGTCATCCTATGCAAGTTATCACTGATCAAGGTCGTCAGTTTGAATCCTCGCTGTTTCGAGAGTTTTCTAAGCTTTTAGGAATTCGTGTACAATATACTACACCCTATCATCCTCAGGTGAATGGGCAGGTTGAACGCTGGCATCGAACGCTTAAAGCAGCAATTATGTGCCATTCAAAATCTCGTTGTTTAGATGTTTTACCATTTGTTATGTTGGGGTTGAGGCATCCCGCAAATTCCAGAAATACATTAGCCAGATGAAAACTCAAGTCACATCCTAATCCGCTTGCTCGTAATATTTTGAACTTTACTGGACACATCCGCTTAAAAAAGAGAGAAACACGAGCTCTAATATTCAACATTCCAGATGATGAAGCTGCTTGAAAACACCTTTTTTTCTTTTTGTTGCTTATTACTACTTATGTATTATTAATAACTATCACTAAGCTTATGTCCGACATTGGTCGGGCCTAATAATTTTTTTTATAGATTTAAGATTTGAATACTTATTGTTAGTTCATATTTGAAGATACAATAAATAAAAAACATGCATTAAAAAAAAAATTATGTGCCATTCAAAATCTCGTTGGTTAGATGTTTTACCATTTGTTATGTTGGGGTTGAGGACATCCATCAACCATGATTTGAAAGTGTCTCCTACTGGATGAGTGTATGGTATGGAACTAGGCTTGCCAGATTGAGATTAACAAAAAGCTGGACATTTGAATTAAAAAAGCGGGATTATTAAAAAAACTGGACATTTTGAAATAAAATTTTCACGAGAGAATAGTTACTTTTATGTTATACAAATAATTTTATTAAATTTTATTTTTATTTATTTATTTACAAATTTATTATAATTAAAATTACAATAAATTAAAAGCTAAAAGCACTAGCAGCAACAATGTTTACATTGTTTTTTAACTTTTTTATATAATTCTCTAATACACTATTAACATAGCCAAATATAACTAAACCTAAATTTTGTCAGTTCATTTATCCAAATGTATATATGTACAGCTACGATCAAAATAATAGTAACACGAAAGAATATGTGGATCTAATGTTAAAATTCAAACAGGTTTATCTTTAAAATGAAATCGAACATTACGGAAAAATATTTTTTTTGTAGATAATTAATCTAGCTGTTGTTTACGTCTATCTAGATTCTAGAACAGATTGTATAACCAGATTTCTGTTGTTAGATAAACCCGTTTTTCAGTCCTTTTAATTTTGACCTTCAACATTTTTGATAACTAAGAAAGTATTTTATTTTTTATTAATTTTGTTATAATAGAGTAATAAAAAATAAGCAAATAAATGTTTCTTTAGCTAATAAAAAATTGAGGGCCAAAAATTAAAAGGACTGAAAACGGGCGATAAACTAGATTATTACTAAAAATACATAATTATTTATTTGAAAAAAAAGAGATATAAAAAATTGACAAACCGGTATCTTAAAAATATATTAAAATGATTTGATTTTCCATTTCGACCATCGTAGCGTATTCATTACTTATAAATTGTCTACAAAGCAATTTATTTTTTAGTAATGTTCGATTTAGCTTTAAAGATAAGCCGTTTTGAATTTTAACGGTAGGTGTCCATATTATTTCCTGTTGATATTATTTTGATCGTAGCTTTACTTATTAAAATTAAATAACGAAAAAGACACAACATAAACAACCAAAAACGATTTCATTTGTCTGTGCATTGCTGAATTTTTTTTTTAAATGTCATAAAAATTGGTGTATTCATAAGACGTAGCTGCTTCGCAACCGTTGAGTGTTTATCTTGGAAACGGATAGTTGAGCAGTTCCGCTCCACTTAACAGTTGAGTAATTTTCCATCATAACAATTTTTCGCTACCTATAGTCAACATGTTGTGCTCAGCCTGAACAGCTGATCGAATAGAGTTATACCGTTTATATGGTTTGTTAGGTGGCAGGAGCAAATATTTATTAAATTTTACATTACAAATGCAATAAAGTAACGAAATAGAGATATAAAATTAAATTATATTGTTACGAAAATGGCCGTCGACAGGTTTAATGCAGCATTACACAAATATATTGCAACAGTGTTAATGTAAGTGTTACGCGAAAATATTCCTACAGGGTCAATGCAAAGATTAATCTAGAATAGTAGCAAACAAATAAATAAACAAGCGTAGCACATACAAGCTTGATTAAACGTAACCAAGAAAAAAAAAACAAAAAAAAAAGCGTCTGCTCATTAAGAAGATTCACATATGGGCATTTCCGCGGTCACTCACACGACTTTCGGGAGTAAAATTAAATTTTAAATGTTAAATAAATCAAACACAATTAAATTTTTTGCAATTCACCACTAATAATTTTTCGTAGTATTTTGAGAGTACTATAAATGGTAAAAAAAATTTAGAGCCTCCGGTTTTAATCTTTTGAGATAAAAGCCACAAAAGAGCGGTCAGTAACGCGACTTCAAATAGACATGGCTTTAAACATCATTGCTAATAATTGGCAAACTCTGCGAATTATGTGAAAATTTTGAAATTTTAATATTTTTGACATAAATAGGAAATATCAAGCTTTATTATTAGACTTATGATTTTTCAAAATTTGGCCTGTCATTTTTTTTCGAAGGATCATTCTGGGTCACTCACGCGACGTCACTTACGCGACATTTTTTCCACTGCAGTTTTGTGTGCAGCTATATATACAATTATAGTTATTAGATTGGTATTTAAGCTAAGAAGAAGAAGAAAAAATAAAAGAGTGGTATCCATGAGCTGCAAACGACTAAAAAATACTCTATGTTACTGAAGAAAAGAAATTAATTTATTTTAAATTCTTTTTTGCTTAACATACATAATTAATTTATATAAAGTTTTTGAGAATAAGCGGTGCGCGCTATTTTTATTTTCATTTCAGTGTTGCATAAAGTAAAATGCTTTCGTTTGATGCCACTGATATATTTTGGCTGAATACCATTTTGCGTTAATTTTTTCAGAAACTTTTGCTATGTCATCTGTCGAAATGAAACATAGGTTACCCCACTAATATTGTATCGTGCGCATTAATAAAAAAGAAAAGGCATTTTGGAAAGCATCCGTTTTTAGTTTTTTGAATCTGCCACACTTTCCTTTTTACAACTGCACCCACTCCATCAACTGCACCCTTGCCATGAGAGTTTGCGAAATAGTTCCATTTTAATTCTTCGCATTCAAAATGCACCAAAAAGGCAGGTAGGCTCCACGTTATATGTATATTTGTTTTTAAATTGACTGGAACTGCTGTTAATGTAAATTGTAAGGTCTTTCTTGCAAGCACTTGTAGCTTGAAGAATTGTGGTTACTGGGATTCTCACAAGCACTTGAACTTGGAGATAGTTGTGGATATTTTATTGTCCTCACAAGCACTTGCACTTGGAGGCAGTGTTCAATAAAACAATTGATTTGTTATTCTACTAAACACTAAAATTTTGACTTTATTTTACTTTCTTTTATACATAAAATTAAAGAAAAGAAATGCTTATTCTATAAATGATTAATTGTTTTGTTTTCTTTTTTTTTTTGTATAAAATTAATAATTGATAACTTAGCAATGACCTACTTTTGCATATTGCAAACTGTAATTTTTGCATAAAAAATTTTGTGCAATACATACATGGTCATTGACTTGGTATGGTTACAAACAAAAATTTATTCTTAGTGATGAAATCAATACAATTAATAATAACGTAAACAATAATATATACATATATCCCAACGAACAAATAAGAAATATATTTACATACTCCCCCCGTTGAGTGCAACTCAAAAATGTTCTTAGTTATGTAATTAATACAATTAATAATAACGTAAACAGTAATATGCAAAAAAATAAAAAATTGGAATATAATAATGAACAAAATAATGAATAAAAGAAACTTATAACAATGGACAATAATGAATTTCAACTACACTGCGAGTCTATGTGTTGTCTTCTCGTTTCAAAATGTGCTAGGCTGGCATTCCTTCTTAGCTGATGTAAGACCTTGTAGAAATTTATTTTTAATTTGTAATCAGTTGGTGGTTAGATGTGTACAGTGAAGTCTGAAGATGTTTGTTGTTGACGTGGCGCTGGAATTGGAATTACACGTCTTGAACATGTTTTCTTGCTGATTAAGTATATTAATATACAGAAAGTAGTTATTAATGCTGAATAACCGACAGTCATGTGATGGTAATTATGAGTGTCAATTCTGTTTGGAAGCTGTAGTATCTCCTGTGCTTTTAGTGAGTTTTGTAAATCTGTATTTGTGAATTGTATTCGCTTGTGTGTATTTTATCCAGTAGTGGCTTCAGACGCGTTGCATGGGTTTGTTCTGTGATTTCCCAAAGTCTGGTGTATGATGACTTAAACGAGCTGGAGATTGTCTGTTGACCTTGGAGTGACATGAACTTGTGTTTGAGAGTATATTCTGGTTCCAAGTAAAGTACGCCTGACCCTTGTAGGGTAAATTGAGTGATATCTCTCTTACACACAGCCGTTGTATGAATTGTTGGCAATGCAATATAATAAACTTATCTCGCAAGCGCATGTTGGAGAACCTGATTCATAACGTATCTGTACCTTGAAACAAACAAAATTATCTTCTTTGATGACAGCGCATAAATTCAGTTCAGTTTTATCAATGGTAAAATAATGACGATTAATAATATCGACGGCCAATACGGACGAGCATGGCCTTATTGATACTAGAGTATTGTTGATCCAGTTTGGCACTGGTACAATGTTGAATACTGTAAACTGAATGCGTTCAACTACACAGAAAAAAAATTAATTGTAAATACAATTAATTTTTTTGTTGTATCAATTAAATAATTAATTGATTTTGAACCTACAACGATTTTTGTAAATACAATTAACGAAATTGTAAGTTAAAGGAAAATCTGAAAAATATTTTCAATTAAATTTATCAACAAATATTTTGTTTAAATTTATTTATTTTTAATCAGAAATAATTTTTATTCAGGCTTAAGTTCAGTAATTTCAATTCTTTTTATTAAATGAAATATTTTATTAATTAATGTGAGTTTCTAAAGAAGAGAAGAAAAATTAAATTAGACTTTTAAGCTAAGGGAAATACCGATATTTTTCTGTGCAGCAACGCATTTCATCAGCACCCTAGTCTATCTACTTGGGTAGAGATTGTTATTAACATCAGCTATTTAACGTAAATTCTAATGAAACGGAATGTGAGAAATGATTGTTGTGTACAATTATTGATTTACCTTTGGTAAATACATATGTAAGTATCGCTATTTATTTCCCCTGTTTTTCCATTTTTCTATTTAGGTTAGCACGAAGTTATATTCACTGTTGTACTTTTTAGAAGGCAAAACAAATAAAACAAGTAATAAGTTGATGGATATATTTATATGTGAATTTCTAATAGATTAGGCCATTCTTTCAAGTTAGTTTGATTTAATTGCATTCATTTAGGAGTTATGAGAAGAAACAAAATTACTACAAAATTATTAACAATACCTAGATGTGCAGCTGTGGCTAAAGAATACTTAAGTGCATGTAAGTACATTGTGGCCACCTAAAAGTCACATCTGAATTGTTTAAGCATTTGACAGACTTAAGGCCCAACTATAATATGAATAAGCTAGCTTAAGCAACCGTGCACAGCAATTGGAGCTTTGTCCATCAACTTTATGGAAGATTTTGCGCAAAGATCTTGGCTTGCGACCTTACAAGATCCAGCTTGTGCAAGAATTAAAGCCGCGAGACCATGCAATGCGTCGTGATTTTGGTGTATGGGCCGAAAATGAGATTGATCTCGATGCTGATTTTCATCGCAAAATTTTGTTCAGTGATGAGGCTCATTTTTGGTTGAATGGCTACGTCAACAAGCAAAATTGCCGCATTTGGAGTGAAGAGAATCCACATGAGACCCTTGAGACGCCATTACATCCACAAAAACTGACTGTTTGGTGTGCTCTATGGGCTGGTGGAGTCATTGGGCCATACTTCTTCCGAAATAATGCTGGAGAGTCAGTTACCGTTAATGGAGACCGGTATAGAGCCATGATAACCGACTATTTTGTTCCCGAATTGGATGGCATGAATGTGGATGAGTTGTGGTTCCAACAAGACGGCGCTACATGCCACACAGCGCACGTCACAATCGATTTATTGAAGGAAACATTCGATGAGCGCATAATTTCGCGGAATGGACCTGTCAATTGGCCACCAAGATCGTGTGATTTGACACCATTGGATTATTTTCTTTGGGGATATGTGAAGTCGCTCGTCTACGCCAACAAACCAGAAACGTTAGGGGACTTGGAAGCCAACATTCGTGGCGTTATTGCCAACATACGGCCCCATATGCTCGAAAAAGTGGTTGAAAATTGGACCTGTAGAATTGGCTTTATTCGAGCCAGCCGCGGCGTTCGCATGCCCGAAATCATATTTAAACATTAATGGCATAAAATTATCCTTCCAATAAAGCCAAATTGATGGACATTAAAACGATTTTCTTGTGTTTTATTTCAATTCGAAGTTCTATACCTCTAAAAAAAACACCCGTTACAAACAATCATTTATCACATCCCGTTTCATTAGAATTTACGTTAAATAGCTGATGTTTATAACAATCTCTACCCAAGTAGATAGACTAGGGTGCTGATGAAGTGCGTTGCTGCACAGAAAATACCGGTATTTCCCCCAGCTTAAAAGTCTAATTTAATTTTGCTTCTCTTCTTTAGAAACTCACATTAATTAATAAAATATTTCATTTAATAAAAAGAATTGAAATTACTGAACTTAAGCCTGAATAAAAATTATTTCTGATTAAAAATTCACTATAGTACAATTAAAAATCTAAAAATTTATTTATTTTTTCAACATTAATTTTTGTTAGATTTCAAAGTTATTTCAATTAAAGTTATTGTTATATAACAATGCGAATTGTTGAGTTTTTGTACAAATTTTGATTATCATAATTGTTATATTAACAATGTTTCTTATACACAATCACAATCCTCGAAACGATTTTTTGCTTGCTGCGAAAAACACTAAATGTCTTTGGGCAGAGTTGAACCGGCAACCTCAAAATTAATAAACCAACTTACTTACCTCTCAGCTAGAGAGCAACACTTTATTAGATACGCTAATAATGAATACACACAAAATATGATTTCTTGTTTCTTCTACATGTGCGCATTCCGTTATGATGTAATTTAACAAATAATTTTGTTAATTAATTTAATTGACTACAAAAATTAAAATTTGTTATATTAACAATGATCATTGTTAATTTTTAAATTAAATATTTACATATGTTTTGTTGGTTACAATTCGATGATATTTTTTTCTGTGTAACGGTAATTTAATGCGAAATACGACTGTGTTATTCGTGAGTCTACCTTGAACTTTCATCAGCTTGTACAATTGTAATACATCATTCTGTTTTACAGTCAAATCAAGAGACTCGGGCAGGTGCATTTTAATTTTTTCTATTTCCTGTTGTAATTGATACGGAGTAAGGATAAGCGGGCTTATGATGCCATGGTGAGTGTTTGTAAGAATATCCAGTTGTTAGTTGAATACATAGTGATGAGAAAATTCGGTATATTCGTTCTTGATATAGTTCAAATACTTCCGTCAATAAAGTACTCATTGTGCCAACATTCTCCGTCGTTGCGATAGTGTCAGTTGAAAAAGGCGAAGTATAACGTATGACGGATTCATTGTGCCTCGGCTTTTATGCCAACAAAATATTAGTACCGTTCACACTGGATTTTTTATTTGTTTATTTGGTAAAATTATGTACCATTTTTGATGTTTTAAAGTTTAAAATTTTACTTTCTAACATTTTAAACAAAAATATTAAAAAAAAATTCAGTGCTATCAAGAATAAAATTCCGCGTGAAATTTTTCACGGGGAACAATTCCAACTAATAGTAAATAATAGTGAAAACAACGAATTATAATTGGAAAAGGGAGAAATTTCACGCGGAACTTTATTCATGATAGCCCTGATTACTAAATAAACAAATAACAAAATTCAGTGTGAACTACTATATAGCTATTTAAAAATATATCATAGTTAGAGTCTAGTTTTGGTATGTTTCGATTTGGTGCTATGTACTAACACAGAATATATTAAATAACTAATAAAATTCAAAATTAAGCGCTTTGTTAAGATTAATAAAACAAGTTTAATTTCAAAAATTTAAAAAAACTCTCAATAACAAATAAGAAAAATTTTTGTAGAGAAAATAAAATAATAGAATAGAATTTGTTTGTTGCGATTTCTTTGTTTAAATTTCTTAGTTTTCCATACTTATGGTTTAAGTCTTTCATTTAATTTTTCCCAGCCTTTATGGCAACTCTTACAATAGACGTGTGACGTCACGTCTAACGGTAAACTCTCTGATTGGCGTAATCTTGTAGTTTATCATTCTTGTTTCGTATATACTTTTACGATCGCAATAACCGTATTCAACAATAATTGGTTTTTCTTTAATAATAGAACAGGGAAGTCCAAAAATGTTTTGAAGCTGTATGGGTGAGAGAATTAGAATTACAATGAAACGAAAAAGTGGGCACAAAGATTTTAATTAAAATTTAAACACAAAAATTTGTTTTGGTTGTAAAAAAAGCAAAAGGATATAGTTCAAACTAAATTTTTTATTTTCCGATTTGGTAAAATTAAAAACTTTTCAGCACATTTTAAATTTTACTTTTTAAAAAACAAACAGCAAATTCCTTAATAAAAACTCCATCGGTAAACATCTACCTTACATAACAATATATAAGGTCACTACGTTTGAAAGTTATTTTCGTTAATTAAAATATAACCTGTTTTCATTAGTTTCTTCCCCTGCAACCATTTCCTAATTTTTCCTCATCATTATATATAACCGTACTTATAAGAAAAGTCTAATAACGCCTCTAAATAACATTTTATACTGCCTCTCAGCGTTGTCAACTTTGAAATTTCAAAACGCACCAAAATGGAGAAAAAATCGCGCCATTTACAAAAAACGCACCAAGATTTCCTTAGTTTAAAATGTTTATTAAATTTATTTTGCATAAAAAGTATAATATGTATTATATTTTTTATATTAAAAATTTAACACTAAAACAGGTTTTTACAGTTCAAAGTTAAAAGGGTAAAACCTAAAAAAAATTGTTTATTAATATTTTTTTAATTTCATAAATTCTGTAAAAAAATTTTAAAGAGATCAACGATTAATAAATAGTAAGCATTCAAATTTGAAATTTATTTGCTGGTGGTTCAGCGTTGTCTATATATTTCATTGTTGCTGTCACAAATCATCAGTAGACTTCAACCACATATTCTGAATAGTCACAAACCTCTTATCTTATGCACAGACTTTCAAGAACTATTTGAGAATTCACAAATAATAATATTTTTGAAAATCACAAAAGAAAAATCAGCGTAGTAGGCCTTGAAACTAATACAAAAAAGCCTACTACGCTTATTTTTCTTTTGTTATTTTCAAAAATATTATTATTTGTGAATTCTCAAATAGTTCTTGAAAGTCTGTGCATAAGATAAGAGGTTTGTGACTATTCAGAATGTGTGGTTGAAGTCTACTGATGATTTGTTACAGCAACAATGAAATATATAGACAACGCTGAACCACCAGCAAATAAATTTCAAATTAAAATAAACTTCTGACAATATGTCGAATGGTGGGTTTCGTAAGCATTCAAAACTAATAAAAGTTCAGTATATATCATTTTATCCAAATATTTTTAAATTTTTTTATCAGAAGTTTAATGTATCCATATAAAAAATATCACAATTAAAAGAAATAGCCTTCTACAATATACATACATACAGTATTGTGCAGAACAAAAGCAACAAAATCTCTATTTGACTTAAATTTCTAATATTTTGGATATTTGATTATTTCAAGCAGCCCTTTTTACAAACTTTTGCAAGCAATCATACTAGAAAACGAATTCGCATTTAAATTTTTTCATATTGATATTTCCTGAAAAATAAAAGAACTTATATTCTCAAACCTGTGTATCGTGATTGTGCAGAACAATAGCAACAAAACAGAATGTCACAATTATCAATAAACTGTTTGATATAGCGCTATAATTCCGAAGTCCAACAGGCTTAATAGTACTTATTATTCATTATATTGTTTTTAAAGTTCCTTTCTAAATGTTTTTGGTGCTGCTTGATCTAGCAAGAATGAGCAAGAGTAGATAGTGCTGTACATCCGAATCTTTAAAAAGTTAAGGGTCTAAAAACATATAGAAATTGGCTGTTTATCACTTAAAAGTGTAATAAAAATATATCCCTAGTTTTCCGATGGGTAGGTCGGCAGGATAATTACGTATTAAGAAGTTTTGTGTACGACCGCGAAAAACTTCTGCACCTTGATAGAAAATTGTATTTCACATAATCCAAAAAGCTCGATTACTGTTTCTAATGAGGTTATAATATCTGCAAATTTAAGTGAGCATTATGGTACAACTCGAAACCGTATCAGAGAAAGCAATTGAAAAAGTTGCAGACTAAGAAAATACCTTAGTTGACCAAGAGATACTTCCAAAAAGAAAGACAGGTAGATCTCATATTTACTTCATACAATTTTATTGCTTTTATGTGCTTAAAATAGAGTTCAGTAGAACATATCATAGTTGGATCATAATAAAATGGGAAACCGATTTACATATATATTGAAGAATTAAAATTCGATGTCACAAATTGGTATACCATATCTTAAGTTCGGCTCTTGCCCATCAAACAGTTTTCGCTACGAAATATTAAAATGGGTTTTAAGCATAACCGCAGTTAGGTTATGGAGATGTTTTGTTTTCCGAAGTATAAAGTTAGACCATTCCACAAATTTTGTAAAAAAAAAAATACTGTAAGTAAAACTAAAGAAAAAACTAAAGATTATACAAAAAGTGTTCATTTGTTGCTTTTGTTATGCACAGCTCCATATCAATGCCTGGACTTTTTTATGTAACTTTTGAAACCCCAATATTTTTAAACAAGATTTTATTTAATGCGCTACATAGGGCACATAAATACAAATAAATTATGGTCACAGTTTTTGTCATATATGATGTCTGTATATTCTGCAATAATCGTCTGCATATATCTTTGCAGAATTTGTTGCTTTTGTTTTGCACAGTACTGTTCATGGTACATATGTACATATGTATAAGAACAACAAATGCTTCTGTTAATAAATCTTATTTTTTTGGTTATAAGAAATCCTATAACAATATTGTGAGATGAACTGTCAAAAATACACGTACATCGAAATAAATTAGTATGCATGTGTGAGTGTTTAATAAAATAAATGGAAAACAATGTTTTGTACAAAATTTCTAGGATTTTATGTGTTTATATACATATATTTATATTTATTTTTGCAAAAGTTATTAAACTTTTTCTAAAATACAAATATTGCGATTGCACCTTTTTTGGGTAAGCCACTTCACACAAATAACAGTCCTCTGCTTTAAGGCCCAACTATAATATGAATAAGCTAGCTTAAGCAACTGTGCGGTTACATATAAAACGCATGTAGCAAACTATAATGTTCTTAACAAACTTTTCGTCAAGTTTCGTCAAATGTCATTTGCTTAAGTTAAGTGCCAAACTGAACGCACATTCCGTAAGGAAACAACTGTTTGTGCACTTTTTAAACTCAAACAAGCAGCAGCAGAAAATATTCATTGATTTTAAATATTTTTTTATTGTTTCTTATTTTAAACTCAGAAAATAAAGCAAAACTTTTATTTTCATTGTTTGTTTTACAATACACATATACACACATACACATGTATTTACTTATGTATATTCACTGTTGTACTTTTTAGAAGGCAAAACAAATAAAACAAGTAATAAGTTGATGGATATATTTATATGTGAATTTCTAATAGATTAGGCCATTCTTTCAAGTTAGTTTGATTTAATTGCATTCATTTAGGAGTTATGAGAAGAAACAAAATTACTACAAAATTATTGACAATACCTAGATGTGCAGCTGTGGCTAAAGAATACTTAAGTGCATGTAAGTACATTGTGGCCACCTAAAAGTCACATCTGAATTGTTTAAGCATTTGACAGACTTAAGGCCCAACTATAATATGAATAAGCTAGCTTAAGCAACTGTGCGGTTACATATAAAACGCATGTAGCAAACTATAATGTTCTTAACAAACTTTTCGTCAAGTTTCGTCAAATGTCATTTGCTTAAGTTAAGTGCCAAACTGAACGCACATTCCGTAAGGAAACAACTGTTTGTGCACTTTTTAAACTCAAACAAGCAGCAGCAGAAAATGTTCATTGATTTTAAATACTTTTTTATTGCTTCTTATTTTAAATTCGGAAAATAAAGCAAAAAATTTATTTTCATTGTTTGTTTTACAATACACATATACACACATGCAATGTATTTACTTATGTATATTCACTGTTGTACTTTTTAGTAGGCAAAACAAATAAAACAAGTAATAAGGTGATGGATATATTTATATGTGAATTTCTAATAGATTAGGACATTCTTTCAAGTTAGTTTGATTGAATTGCATTCATTTAGGAGTTATGATAAGAAACAAAATTACTACAAAATTATTGACAATACCTAGATGTGCAGCTGTGGCTAAAGAATACTTAAGTGCTTGTAAGTACATTATGGCCACCTAAAAGTCACATCTGAATTGTTTAAGCATTTGACAGACTTATCGTTCAATTCTGACATTAGCTTAAGCCAGCTTATTCATATTATAGTTGGGCCTTTATCGTTCAATTCGGACATTAGCTTAAGCCAGCTTATTCATATTATAGTTGGGCCTTTATGCATATTTGATGATGCCAAACAGCGTTACCATATATATTTTTATAGGTGTAGGTGCATTTTATTTTTAGTTTTATTTTTATGGGTATTCTGCACAAAACTTACAAGTGTATCAAAATATGCACATCGTTTTAAAGCGTAATTAACATACATCCACTTAGCCGCAAAACTCTACATACGATATTAGGAATGTCATATATTTAATTCATAATTTTTATTTCATGTTTAATTTTTGAAAATATTGTACCTGGAAAACAACTAAAGATCTGGTTTCTTCGATGCCTAAAAGGCTTACAGAACAAACTATTAAAATTTTAAAGAATCTTACACAATATATTCAACAATACATTTTATTATTTTTTGCTGTTTAATATTGCTTACTTAAATCAAATGTGATATTTTTATTTGATTAAAATTACTTCTATTTTAAAATCAAAAAAAGTTGTCAAAATTAATGATTTTCCTTTAAAAACTAAATTTTTTTTTAATTTATTATGCCGTATGTAGAGTTTTGCGGCTAAGTGTATATTTTAAAATCAAAAAAAGTTGTCAAAATTAATGATTTTTTTGGCCATTTTCGATTAAGTCGATTTTCTCAAAAACGTGAAAACAATAGAGCTGCAAATATATCGGTGGTACTATCGATAGTATTATATTAAGTAGACTATCGATATTTTTTTTTCGATAGTGATACTATCGACAAGAACACGCTACTAAAAGAGAAAACATCAAAGTCAATAAAAACGGAATGATGGCGACTGTGTAATAAAAAATGCAACATTTAAATTTCGCCTCCTGTAAACCTTTATAATAATGGTTATCATTACATATATAAATGCGAAAACAAATTAATTAGTTTTGATTTTTTTCAACACAAGATGTCAGTTTTTATATACTAGATGCAAATTGCATAAAAGTACAATTATTATATACCAACGGCTTTGATACATGAAGAAATTTGACGGCTACTGGACTGTCTGCGCTCTTTACTTTTAAATAACAGGTGACGCTAAATAGTTTGCTTCTCCTTCTGTTAAAACAATACTTTTTAGCTAACTGCAATAGTTTAAGTAATGATGAAAGATTTTTTTTATTTTATTCCTTTTTAATTTATTTTTTATTGATCCATTTATCTATCTGTTTGCTTTTTCGTTTATTTTTTTATAGAACTGTGAATATATGTTTGTTAAATATGTGTATTAAAAACATTGGAACTAAAAGTTGAAAAAAAAAATCAAGTTTGTTTTTACTTTATGGAATGATTAAAAAATTCAAGATTTTATATTACAAAAATACACAATTGATAAGTTTTTAAGAATCAAAAACTATCGATAGCATCGATGGCATCAAGAAATACTATCGAAACTATCGAATGGAGCCACTATCGATAGTTTTGCAGCTCTAGCGAACAGAATTTTTGCACGGTTGTCTCATTTTGTTCACCAAAGTGTCCACTTTATGAATGTATAACGTTGTGGCGTGGGAGTCCAACAGTGCTCCTGGGAAAATTCATCCACGGTTTTTTTGGCCATTTTCGATTAAGTCGATTTTCTCAAAAACGTGCGAACAGAATTTTTGCAAAGTTTTCTCATTTTGTTCGCCAAAGTGTTAACTTTATGAATGATTAACGTTTTGGCGTAGGTGTCCAACAGTGCTCCTGGGAAAATTCATCCACGGTTTTTTTTTTTGGCCATTTTCGATTAAGTCGATTTTCTCAAAAACGTGGGAACAGAATTTTTGGGCGGTTGTCTCATTTTGTTCACCAAAGTGTCCACTTTGTGAATGTATAACGTTTCGCCGCGGAATTCCAACAGTGCTCCTGGGAAAATTCATCCACGGTTTTTTTGGCCATTTTCGATTAAGTCGATTTTCTCAAAAACGTGCGAACAGAATTTTTGCACGGTTGTCTCATTTTGTTCACCAAAGTGTCCACTTCATGAATGTATAACGTTTAGGCGTGGGAGTCCAACAGTGCTCCTGGGAAAATTCATCCACGTTTTTTTTTTTGGCCATTTGCGATTAAGTCGATTTTCTCAAAAACGTGCGAACAGAATTTTTGGACGGTTGTCTCATTTTGTTCACCAAAGTGTCCACTTCATGAATGTATAACGTTTTGGCGTGGGAGTCCAACAGTGCTCCTGGGAAAATTCATCCACGTTTTTTTTTGACCATTTGCGATTAAGTCGATTTTCTCAAAAACGTGCGAACAGAATTTTTGCACGGTTGTCTCATTTTGTTCACCAAAGTGTCCACTTTGTGAATGTATAACGTTTTGGCGTGGGAGTCCAACAGTGCTCCTGGGAAAATTCATCCACGGTTTTTTTTGGCCATTTTTGATTAAGTCGATTTTCTCAAAAACGTGCGAACAGAATTTTTGCACGGTTGTCTCCTTTTGTTCACCAAGGTGTCCACTTCATGAATGTATAACGTTTTGGCGTGGGAGTCCAACAGTGCTCCTGGGAAAATTCATCCACGGTTTTTTTTTTGGCCATTTGCGATTAAGTCGATTTTCTCAAAAACGTGCGAACAGAATTTTTGCACGGTTGTCTCCTTTTGTTCACCAAGGTGTCCACTTCATGAATGTATAACGTTTTGGCGTGGGAGTCCAACAGTGCTCCTGGGAAAATTCATCCACGGTTTTTTTTTTGGCCATTTTCGATTAAGTCGATTTTCTCAAAAACGTGCGAACAGAATTTTTGCACGGTTGTCTCATTTTGTTCACCAAAGTGTCCACTTCATGAATGTATAACGTTTTGGCGTGAGAGTCCAACAGTGCTCCTGGGAAAATTCATCCACGTTTTTTTTTTTTTGGCCATTTGCGATTAAGTCGATTTTCTCAAAAATGTGCGAACAGAATTTTTGCACGGTTGTCTCATTTTGTTCACCAAAGTGTCCACTTTATGAATGATTAACGTTTTGGCGTGGGAGTCCAACAGTGCTCCTGGGAAAATTCATCCACGGTTTTTTTGGCCATTTTCGATTAAGTCGATTTTCTCAAAAACGTGAATTATATTTGCCTTTTGTATTTATTTTGAAATAAAACTAAAGCAAACATTTGATTTCTAGTGACGGATGTTCTTTTGAACAACTGTCCTTTATTGAATGAATCTTAAGACTAATTATTAAAATATAAAAATATAATAATATAAAATCATTCCACCAAATGTGGGATTCCAAAATGTAACTTTAAACTTATATTTAATTAAAGGTAAGCAACATAAACATATTTATATAAATGCTGATGTTACTGTCTGGCAAAGTGTGGGAACGGAATTTGATTGAAGCTATTAGGTTCACTACACTTTACCAGCAATTACTATTAGATATAGAGTGGGTACGTAACTCCTCCACCCCTTGTTTAAAACACTCCTGGGTTTTATATATCATATTTTTAGTTTTTTTTATTATTATCATATTTTCTTCAGATTTTTTTTTTTTTTTTTTTTTAATTTTGCTTCTTAGGCAAATTTATTTTTATTTAAATAGGAAACCAAGTGAAATACAATGTTTTTCTTAAATTAAAAAGATTTCAAGTTGTTTTTGTTTTTTTTTTGTAATTTAATAAATCTATTTACAATTGCAAGTACAATTAAAGTTAAGTTGTTTCTGCTTGGTTTAATTTCTTTAGTGGTTTTTAAATTTTTTCATGTTTTTTTTTTTTGTTTTTTTTTTTATTAATAAAAATTTAAAGGTTTACTTATTACTTAGGTCTGTATTTTTTTAAGATATCTTCTAATTCAATGTCTTTTATTTCTGGTTTATTTATAATTTTTGTTTTATTAACTATATTACTATTTCTACTTTTTATTATGACAATTAATATAATTATAATTGCAAGCACAAATACTATGTTTATTCCGTAGGAAATATTTTTGTGGACTTTCAGTTCCTCTATTTCTTTTACATTCTCAAAGTTTCTTAGTTCTATTTGCTTAAAATTAATTGGTGTTATATTAGAAATTGAAAAGTTGTTATTCGGGTAAAAGTATCTGTCCTGAAAAGCTATTCTATTATTCTTGAAGATCTGGCTGTTAATTTTTAGTTCGCAATCATAAAAGAAAAGTAAATAATTTTTATTAATTTTTAGCTTTCGATCGTCACAGTCCTGTATAATTTCTAAGCCGTTGGCATTTTTTATTAAAATCATATCGTCTTCAAACGTTTCTATGACAGTCGCATTATTATACTTAAAATTACAGTTATTTAACAGAGTGCAGTGTTTACTATGTTTTAAATTTTTGAGATATACATTCTCCTCATAAGTGAAAACATTGTGTTCAATTTCAATAATATAGCTATTTGGCTCGTTAATTTCCATATAATGTTTATTTGGTAAGGCTGTAATCATTTTTAGGTCAGTTTGAATGTAGTCAATTGGAATTTTTATTGCAATAATCAGAATTCCGTCTTTGTAGTTTAAAACGTCAGCTTTCATGGATTTCAATTTAAATAAATCAATTTGGAATTTATCAATTTCTTCTGATGTTAAGATGCTTGGGTGAAAAATGTGATTTTTAGCGGAAGCAATGTTATCTTGAATATGTTCAATTTTCCCTTTAAGGTAATTAAGTTTGAACATTTGGTCTGCATACAAAAGTCTTTGAATAATTTCGCTCTGTCTATTCTTAAAACTCATGAATGCATTTCTAATATTTGTTCTGTCCTCTTCTACTGCTGATTTTAAGGTTTGTATCGAATCATTAAACTGTGTGTTTATATAAATTTGTTTATTAACTGCGGCTATTGTATTATGATTATTTTCATCGATTGCACCAAGATGCTCAAAAATTTCTTGGCGATCATCATCATCCATAACTCCAGCTAGCCACTTATAAGCATGTCCAACAAAATTAAACATTCCCCTTTTTCTCCTTATTTCTGACGGAGTGATTGATTTTATTTTAGATTTTATAATTTTTATTTCTGTTTCAATCATTTTCATATTATCAAGGTATAAATTTTTTATATTACTCTCGACCTGATTCAAAATCTGATATAATTCCTTGGTATCAACCAAGTGCAATACTGTAAACGTTTGGTTTATCACCTCAACTTTTCCTACCCTAATTTGTGCATAACCTGACTCCTCAGTGATTGGATTAATCCGCAGTGTTCCCTGTGTCTCAGTTGCTAGGATCATCATTACCATTACTATCAGGATCTGCAAATTTAAAAGGATTTTAATACTAACGATAAGAGCGTTTTCTAAAGGTTTTTTTTCTGGGCACTAGTCGTTTCTAAAACGTCTTTTAAGGTTTTTAAAACGTTCCAACAAATGCTCAAAGTCAATATCGTCTTCATCACTATTAGGATTCGTTTTGTCTATACGGTCAACTGCATATTTGCAAGGTCTTTTAATGTTGGATTCATGTACATTTTCCAAAACCTTTTTAATAAACTTTGGTTGTTCTGTATGCCTTAGGCTTTTATAGTTTTTTATAAAGCCTTCTTCTCTGTTTTCTATGTAGTTTTCACGGGATTTATTTATTTTTTGGATTTTTTTTAATTTTTGCATCTTTTAGTCTTTGTTTTATAATGGTATGGTCAATCAATTTATTTTGTACATCTATAGGACTACATTTAATTGCGCTATGATAAGTGCTATTATAGAATTTTATTGCCTTAAGGATTTGAGTATTTATTGGAAGTTTTTCTTCCAAATTAAGAGCTCTAACTTTTTCTGTGACCGTATTGTTAAATCTTTCAATGTCAGAGTTACCGGTATGGCTATTCGGTTTCGTAAAATGATATTGAATTCCTTCTTGATCGAGGTAGCTCCTTACATTGACATTATTGAATTCATTGTCTAACACAAATTTGGTAACATTGCCTTTAATGGCTAAAAATGCTCTAATTTTTCTAACTAGGGTTTGACTATTTCTGTCGATCAAATGGAATGAAATTACGTGTTTTGAAAATTTGTCGATAAAAATTATGAATGAGTGTTTACTGTTTACGTAAGTATCGACGTGGATTATTTCGTTTGTAGTAGAAGGGGTTTCAGTTATTTTGAACTTATTTTTTATTGGGTTTCTGTCATACTTAGCTGACGAACAAATGTGACAGTTATTTATTATTTTATGTATTGATAATTTCAAATGTGAATTATATATCTTATGCTTGATGCTCTCATATGTAGCTACAATACCTGAGTGTCCACTTTCGTATTTATGAAACAATGATATCTGTTTATTGAGTTCAATATCATCCTCAATATCTCTAGCAAAAAAAGAACACTTTATTAATTTAAAGTTGTTTCTATCTGGGAATTCCTCTATCAATTTTAGTTGAACCTCGTAATATTCGTGATCGTTTAATTTAGAGAAAATTCCTATTTTTCCTTTAGCAACCTCCCTTCTTAAAATATTGGATATGTTATTATTTGTAATGTCATGTCTGTCTATATAAACTCTTTTATTGCCAAGAACCGTTTCAATGTCTTTTTCTTTAATATCCACTACAATGATTTGAGTTTTAAAACGATTTACTACCGTATCCAGTATTGGAATGCCATCGTGGAGATCCTCCTCTTGAGAGTGTGCAGTCTCGACATCTAAAGAATCTTCAATATTGCTTGTTTCACTGCCGTCCATCAATTCCTCTGATGTATTTATCTCGTTTTCCTCGACATTGATTCTACTTAGGAAATCCGCGATGTAGTTGCACTTCCCTTTTATATATTCTATCTTAAAATTATATTCGCCTAAATCAATGAGGTATCTCTGTAGCCTAGGGCTTATATCTTTGCCCGCATATTTACTTATGAGCCACTTCAGTGGTTGATGGTCGCTTTCTAAGTCAAATTCTTTCCCATAAATATATGGCCTAAAATATTTAACACCCCAAACTATTGCCAACAATTCTTTATCAATTGTTGCATAGTTTGTTTCGTGTTTGTTCAACGTTCGTGAAGCATATGCTACTGGGTGACCATCTTGAGTCAAGACGGCTCCAATTGCATTATTGCTTGCATCAGTGACGATTTTGAAACGTTTTGTAAAATTTGGATATCTAAGTATGGGTGAACTCGTTATAAGCTCCTTAAGTTTTTCAAAAGCCACTATATAGCTAGGGTCATTCATATTAATTTTTGTGTTTTTCTGCAAATACTTGGTCATTGGGTATGCAATTTTGGCATAGTTGTTAATATTGAGATTTTTTTAGGATCTGGTTTTATACCATTAATTGTTAATACGTGACCCAAAAACTGTGTTTCTTTCTTGAGAAAGTCACACTTGTTAATTTGTATCTTTAACTTAGCCTTCCTTAAGGTTTTAAATATATCTTTTATATTATCGATATGTTCCACTAAGGATGAACTGAATATTAAAATGTCATCCATATACACTACACATGTCCTGTTTATAAATTTTTTTAGTACAGAATTCATCAATCTTTTGGAAAGGGAGTTACAGCTTTAAATTTAATTATGTTTGTGCCGTTAATTGTTCTGTATTGAACGGGTTTCATTAATTCTTCTATTTGAAAATGTTCTTTTAAAACGTGAGGTTTAATAATACTAGTTGAAGAGCCAGTATCAATTAAAAATCGTATTTTTTGTTTCCCAATAGTAAGTATCACTATCGGTAATTGGATTGGGGAGGCTGTATTAAAAAATTTACCTCTTTTTCCTCTCCATTTCCTATGTCCATATGTGTAGTTTGCTGATCTACACTCATATGAGAGTTCCTTGTCCTATTCGAACACCTTTCGTTTATTTGGTGGTTTTGAAAGTTATTTCCCTCATTATACCTAGTCTTATTTTGCCAGTTCCCTACATTATTATTCTGACGGTATCTATCCTGTTGATTTCTTCCAAAGTTTCCACTGCTTTTTTCCTGAAAATAATTTCTTTTAGAACTATAACTTGGCCCATATTGAGAGCTGTTTGTCACAGAGTTTTTCCAATTGTTATTAGGTTTTAACTCGGACTTTTGCCGGTTGTAGTTTTGATTAAAATTTTGATATCCGTTCACCTTGTTCCTATAGTAATTATTGCTGATATTTTTATTTGCCTTATGCCTACTGTCAACAGCCCTACTATCGTCTAGCAATCTAAGTTTAGTATATTTGTTTACTATGTCGTTCAGTGTCAAACTTTCGTCTAGATGAACTCTGAGTGGTCCATCTGTTTTTTCAATTAATATATTTACTAAGTCCCTGTCTACATTTTCTGACCTATATAACATAGATTTATTGTCATCCAGTTCGTAAATTTCACTTATTTCATTTTTAGCTAATCCGAAACACTCAAAAAGTTCTCTTAAATTACTTACTTTAATGTATCGACACCTGTTAAAAATTTCGGCATACGATGTCTTTGGCCTGGCTTGGGCCCTTAACTTTGCTTTTAATTGATCCCATGAGATGTCTCCAAGTTGCCTTATATATGTTGCGAAGTCTGCAGTGATTTTTTCGTTTATTATTATCTGGATCCCAAACTTAATTAATGCGGTGTTACCTCCACAAAGATCGATTAACATCTCGATGGATTTTATGAATCCATTGATGCTATGGTTGTTATTTAGCGGTCGAATTTGTCTAAACTGTTGAATTATGTCTTTCGGTTCCATTGGGATGTAATTCTGCTGATGAATCTGCTGTTGCTGTACCTGATGTAATTCCTGCTGTTGTTGTTGTTGCTGCTCTAAATGCAGTTGTTGTTGTACCTGATGTATTTGCTGCTGTTGTTGTTGTAGCTGTTCTCGTTGTTGCTGTTCTAAATGCAGTTGTTGTTGTTGTACTTTAAGTTGTTCGGTCTGCTGCATAATTTTCTCTTCTTGCTGCCGCAGAACAACCTCCAACTCACTAATTCTGTGTTCTTTTAAGTCTCTGTTGACGTCGAATTTATTCATTGTGTCTATATTTCAGATTTATTTTGAATATTTGTACAATTTAATATACGATTCTCACAATTCTTTTTATTTTATTTTTAGCAATTAACAGTTTTTGTTTACACACAATCAAGTCTGTATTGAAAATCACTTTTTAAATGAACTTTAGTTCAAAGAAGTCTACTATTCTTTTATTTTTGATTTTTTAATTTTTTAACTTTTTTAGCTTCTTAACTTTTGCCGTTTACCGACTGCGCCAATTATATTTGCCTTTTGTATTTATTTTGAAATAAAACTAAAGCAAACATTTGATTTCTAATGACGGATGTTCTTTTGAACAACTGTCCTTTATTGAATGAATCTTAAGACTAATTATTAAAATATAAAAATATAATAATATAAAATCATTCCACCAAATGTGGGATTCCAAAAATGTAACTTTAAACTTATATTTAATTAAAGGTAAGCAACATAAACATATTTATATAAATGCTGATGTTACTGTCTGGCAAAGTGTGGGAACGGAATTTTATTGAAGCTATTAGGTTCACTACACTTTACCAGCAATTACTATTAGATATAGAGTGGGTACGTAACTCGTGCGAACAGAATTTTTGCACGGTTGTCACATTTTGTTTATCAAAGTGTCCACTTTATGAATGTATATCGTTTTGGTGTGGGAGTCCAACAGTGCTACTGGGAAAATTCATCCACGGTTTTTTTTTTTGCCATTTTCGATTAAGTCAATTTTCTCAAAAACGTGCGAACATAATTTTTGCACGGTTGTCTCATTTTGTTCACCAAAGTGTCCACTTTATGAATGTATAGCGTTTTGCCGTGGGAGTCCAACAGTGCTCCTGGGAAAATTCATCAACGGTTTTTTTGGTCATTTCCGATTAAGTCGATTTTCTCTAAAACGTGCGAACCGAATTTTTGCACGGTTGTCTCATTTTGTTCGCCAAAGTGTCCACTTTATGAACGATTAACGTTTTGGCGTGGGAGTCCAACAGTGCTCCTGGGAAAATTCATCCACGTTTTTTTTTTGACCATTTGCGATTAAGTCGATTTTCTCAAAAACGTGCGAACAGAGTTTTTGCACGGTTGTCTCATTTTGTTCACCAAAGTGTCCACTTTATGAATGATTAACGTTTTGGCGTAGGTGTCCAACAGTGCTCCTGGGAAAATTTATCCACGGTTTTTTTGGCCATTTTCGATTAAGTCGATTTTCTCAAAAACGTGCGAACAGAATTTTTGGACGGTTGTTTCATTTTGTTCGCCAATGTGTCCACTTTATGAATGATTAACGCTTTGGCGTGGGAGTCCAACAGTGCTCCTGGGAAAATTCATCCACGGTTTTTTTTGGCCATTTTGGATTAAGTCGATTTTCTCAAAAACGTGCGAACAGAATTTTTGCACGGTTGTCTCATTTTGTTCATCAAAGTGTCCACTTTATGAATGTATATCGTTTTGGTGTGGGAGTCCAACAGTGCTACTGGGAAAATTCATCCACGGTTTTTTTTTGGCCATTCTCGATTAAGTCGATTTTCTCAAAAACGTGCGAACAGAATTTTTGGGCGGTTGTCTCATTTTGTTCACCAAAGTGTCCACTTTGTGAATGTATAACGTTTCGCCGCGGGATTCCAACAGTGCTCCTGGGAAAATTCATCCACGGTTTTTTTGGCCATTTTCGATTAAGTCGATTTTCTCAAAAACGTGCGAACAGAATTTTTGCACGGTTGTCTCATTTTGTTCACCAAAGTGTCCACTTTATGAATGTATAACGTTTCGCCGTGGGATTCCAACAGTGTTCCTGGGAAAATTTATCCACGGTTTTTTTTGGCCATTTTCGATTAAGTCGATTTTCTCAAAAACGTGCGAACAGAATTTTTGGACGGTTGTTTCATTTTGTTCGCCAATGTGTCCACTTTATGAATGATTAACGCTTTGGCGTGGGAGTCCAACAGTGCTCCTGGGAAAATTCATCAACGGTTTTTTTGGCCATTTCCGATTAAGTCGATTTTCTCTAAAACGTGCGAACAGAATTTTTGCACGGATGTCTCATTTTGTTCGCCAAAGTGTCCACTTTATGAACGATTAACGTTTTGGCGTGGGAGTCCAACAGTGCTCCTGGGGAAATTCATCCACGGTTTTTTTTGCCATTTTCGATTAAGTCGATTTTCTCAAAAACGTGCGAACAGAATTTTTGCACGGTTGTCTCATTTTGTTCACCAAAGTGTCCACTTTGTGAATGTATAACGTTTCGCCGCGGGATTCTAACAGTGCTCCTGGGAAAATTCATCCACGGTTTTTTTGGCCATTTTCGATTAAGTCGATTTTCTCAAAAACGTGCGAACAGAATTTTTGCACGGTTGTCTCATTTTGTTCACCAAAGTGTCCACTTTATGAATGTATAACGTTTCGCCGTGGGATTCCAACAGTGTTCCTGGGAAAATTTATCCACGGTTTTTTTGGCCATTTTCGATTAAGTCGATTTTCTCAAAAACGTGCGAACAGAATTTTTGCACGGTTGTCTCATTTTGTTCACCAAAGTGTCCACTTTATGAATGATTTACGTTTTGGCATGGGAGTCCAATAGTGCTCTTGGGAAAATTCATCCACGGTTTTTTTTTGGCCATTTTCGATTAAGTCTATTTTCTCAAAAACGTGCGAACAGAATTTTTGGACGGTTGTCTCATTTTGTTCACCAAAGTGTCCACTTTATGAATGTATAACGTTTCGCCGTGGGATTCCAACAGTGTTCCTGGGAAAATTCATCCACGGTTTTTTTGGCCATTTTCGATTAAGTCGATTTTCTCAAAAACGTGCGAACAGAATTTTTGTACGGTTGTCTCAGTTTGTTCACCAAAGTGTCCACTTTATGAATGTATAACGTTTTGGCGTGGGAGTCCAACAGTGCTCCTGGGAAAATTCATCCACGGTTTTTTTGCCATTCTCGATTAAGTCGATTTTCTCAAAAACGTGCGAACAGAATTTTTGCACGGTTGTCTCATTTTGTTCACCAAAGTGTACACTTTATGAATGTATAACGTTTCGCCGTGGGATTCCAACAGTGCTCCTGGGAAAATTCATCCACGGTTTTTTTTGGCCATTTTCGATTAAGTCGATTTTCTCAAAAACGTGCGAACAGAATTTTTGCACGGTTGTTTCATTTTGTTCGCCAATGTGTCCACTTTATGAATGATTAACGTTTTGGCGTGGGAGTCCAACAGTGCTCCTGGGAAAATTCATCCACGGTTTTTTTTGGCCATTTTGGATTAAGTCGATTTTCTCAAAAACGTGCGAACAGAATTTTTGCACGGTTGTCTCATTTTGTTCACCAAAGTGTCCACTTAATGAATGTATAACGTTTTGGCGTGGGACTCCAACAGTGCTCCTGGGAAAATTCATCCACGGTTTTTTTTGCCATTTTCGATTAAGTCGATTTTCTCAAAAACGTGCGAACAGAATTTTTGGACGGTTGTCTCATTTTGTTCGCCAATAAGTCCACTTTATGAATGATTAACGTTTTGGCGTGGGAGTCCAACAGTGCTCCTGGGAAAATTCATCCACGGTTTTTTTTGCCATTTTCGATTAAGTCGATTTTCTCAAAAACGTGCGAACAGAATTTTTGGACGGTTGTCTCATTTTGTTCACCAAAGTGTCCACTTTATGAATGTATAACATCTCGCCGTGGGATTCCAACAGTGCTCCTGGGAAAATTCATCCACGGTTTTTTTGGCCATTTTCGATTAAGTCGATTTTCTCAAAAACGTGCGAACAGAATTTTTGCACGGTTGTCTCATTTTGTTTTGGCGTGGGAGTCCAACAGTGCTCCTGGGAAATATCATCCACGGTTTTTTTTGGCCATTTTCGATTAAGTCGATTTTCTCAAAAACGTGCGAACAGAATTTTTGCACGGTTGTCTCAGTTTGTTCACCAAAGTGTACACTTTATGAATGTATAAAGTTTTGCCGTGGGAGTCCAACAGTGCTCCTGGGAAAACTCATCCACGGTTTTTTTTTTTGGCCATTTTGGATTAAGTCGATTTTCTCAAAAACGTGCGAACAGAATTTTTGCGCGGTTGTCTCGTTTTGTTTACCAAAGTGTCCAATTTATGAATCTATAACGTTTTGGCGTGGGAGTCCAACAGTGCTCCTGGGAAAACTCATCCACGGTTTTTTTGGCCATTTTGGATTAAGTTGATTTTCTCAAAAACGTGCGAACAGAATTTTTGCTCGGTTGTCTCATTTTGTTCACCAAAGTGTCCACTTTGTGAATGTATAACGTTTTGGCGTGGGAGTCCAACAGTGCTCTTGGGAAAATTCATCCACGGTTTTTGTTTTGTTTCCCCTTTTTAATTCCTAAAATCGTTGCTAGATTTTTAAAAATACCCTGAAAATTTCCCCAATTTTTTCCCGGCTTTTAAATTCCCAAAAGCGACGCTATTTCGTCGACGCTATCTTGGCACACATGAAAAATTAAGTTCAAACAAGGAAAACAGTTGCTTTCCTTTTTTTTGATGCATACTTATGTACATACTTATATACATATGTTTATATGTATATATGTAAATATGTAAAGTTTTTTTGGTTCGTTTTTAGGCAATTTTTTGCTTTTTTTATTCCATGGATCTAATTTTAATGGGATAATCGTGGCAGGGATTAAGTTCTTGTTGAATTTATATACATATGTACATACATATATATGTATATGTTTCTAGGTTTTTATGTATGTAAATAACACAACCCTGCAGAAAGTGCGAATAGTGAAATTGTAATAATTTTCTAGTGACTTTGTCAATAGTACTACTGACCAGGTGTACCCCGGCCAATGTAATCATCTATTGACATTTAACATTAGCTTGTCATTGAAAATCCACCACTAGAATGTAGCACTACTGACTAAGTAGTTCTTTTGCGACCACCAAAGATTCACTAGTAAATTTTTGGGGCTTTAGTCTATAATATCGATATTCCCTCGCTCGTTGTCAATAGTAAAATTATAGTGATTTTCTAGTGACATTGTCAATTGTGCTACTGGTGTACCCCAGCCAATGTCATCGCCTATTTACATATAACATAAGGTTGTCATTGAAAATCTACCAGTAGACTTTAGCGCTATTGAGAAGGTAGTTCTTTTACGACCATATGGAGATATTTGAACCAAAGATTCACTAGTAGATTTTGGTGACACTCGTCTACATATACATATATATATATTTAATATTATTGCATAGCATAATATAACCCAGTCAGCATGTGGAAGATTGTTTCACCAAACTGAGTCTCTTTCGACTGCCTTAGATGATCAAAAACTGATTAATCAGTTCTGCGCTTAAAATATGATTCGAAAATGAATCCCAGAAACACTTACCTTTCATTTACACGTGTAAGTAATTGCTTGCAAGAAGTGTATACTTATTATCAACGAAAATTTCGAAGAAATAACCGAAAGTCTTGCAAGTTACTTGAGAGTTTACACAGTCAGTTGTAAGTGCAATTTTCAAACTTTTTCGAAGCGTAGACGTCTTATGAAAATAAATTTGATGTTGAAAGAAAAAAATATGTTTATTTTAAAAATATATCCATCAAGTATTGCCGTATTCCCAAAATAATAAAATTACTGAAAATAATATTTTCTTCCAAAACTTTTTTGTCAAAATGCATGAAATTCATATGTAAAAACATAATTAAGATGCGTTGTTGCATAGTTTTGTTGTTTTTATATATTATTTTCTTATGAATACGCAGGAAATAAGCAATAAATATAATTTTTATTACACGAAGTACTAAAAATGTATACAAAACTCATTCTCGGTAACACTGTTTCTTCGCTTGTCATTTTACTTACAGAAATTTACTTACAAGGAAATTGTGTTGTAAGCTGAGCTGTAAGTACAAAAAATGTGATTGTATTAGTAAAAAAGTGTGATTGTATTGATTTTTTCGAACTTTCACTTACATATGTAAATGCTAAGTTAGAAAGTGATTTGTTTAAAAAACAAACAAAAAAAACAGCAAGCTCGTGCAGTAAAATCAAGAAAATATAAAAATATAAAAAATTTAAATAAAAAAAAACTGAATGTAAATACTCACAAACTGTCTCGAAAGTGAATCAAAATTGATCAGAAATGCGAGTCATAAAAGATTTGTTTAGAAGACTCGCGGCTAGGGTACCATTTTCTCCCGAATGAACAGTCATTTTCGACTCGAAAACGAGCGCATAAATGCTTATTTTAATCGTGCGGAGGAGTCGAAAAAGACTCGAATACGATCACTAATGTCATAAAATGCTGACTGGGAAAAGAAAAATAAACTATTGACGCGTTCATTGACAATATCACCAGAAATACACTAGAACTTTTGTCTCTAACGCATCTCTACTCGCGCATAAAAGGAAAGTTGTCGACATTTTAACTAGTGCAATTGTCGCTGGAGAAAGAGTATTGACATAGAGACATATGGTTCTATGCTGACTAGAGGGAATTTATGTATATATACGTATGTATGTAAATATGTTTATATGTATTTCATATTTTTTCAGACTTTTGCTAGCTTTAAGTTTCACTCAATAAAGAAAATATTTCACATAACAATAAAATATTTTAGGTGAAATACAATTTAAAATATGTTTGTCCAATGAAGTGGTTCCATTTATGATCCTAGTGTGCATGTTTCTGTCAGGTAGAGAAAAGTGTAAAATACCAGCATAAACGAGGATTCCAAAAAAATGATAAGCAAGCTAAACAACATGCGTTTTTTACCTATTTTTAGGGTTCCGTACACCAAAGGTGAAAAGGAACCCTATTGTTTTCGCTACGCTGTCCATCTGTCCGTCACACGGTATTTTCTCAGGAACCGTAAGAGCTACGGACCTGAAATTTGGACACAGTATGTAGAACCTTGGCCGCTACAACAACAAATACATGAGAATTAAAAATTAAAGGGTGTTCCAAAACGAGCAATGAAATATGTTAAAATCCCATGTAATATACATACAATTGTATGAACATATGTATATTGAAACTTGAAATTTGTAAAATTAGTGTATTTTTATACAGACTACAACAATTAACACTAAAATTTAAAAAATTTAAATTAAATGGTGGTCCATCAGTTAATGCAATTTTGACTATGTAATTTTGACAATTTGCTATATCTTGGAAA
This sequence comes from Tachina grossa, assembly GCA_949987645.1. NCBI lineage: Eukaryota > Metazoa > Arthropoda > Insecta > Diptera > Tachinidae > Tachina > Tachina grossa. The sequence continues at coordinate 120,558,189 of OX465274.1, read as the reverse complement.
CCGTAAGAGGCAAACACTTGAAATTTTCAAAAACGGTAAAACTAAAAAAACCGAAAATTATAAAATCGCCAAACCAAAACAAATCGCCAAAAATTAAAAAAAATCGCCAAAACGAAAAAAATCGCCAAAATTAAAAAAAAAATTCTAACACTAAAATAAATCGCCAAATTCGAAAAAATCGCCAAAATGAAAAAAAAACGCCAAAATGAAAAAAAACGCAAAAAATTGGAAAAAATCGCCAAAACGCGAAAATGTCGCCGAAACTAAAAAAAATTTAAATAAACAATAAATCGCAAAAATTAAAAAAAATCGCCAAAACAAGAAAATAAAGTGTCTAAACTAAAAAAGAGCCAAAACTTAAAAAAATCGCCAAAAATTAAAAAAAAAACGCAAAAAACGACAAAACAAAGTAACCGAAGAGACCACAAAAACGAAAAAAATGCCAAAACTATATATTATATAGGATGAAGTTTGTATTAAATTACATATCTAGTGTTCGTACGGAACCCTATGTGCGCGAGTCATAGTCGCACTTTACTGAATTTATTTTTAAGAATGTGCATAGGAACATTCATACATACAAACTAGCATACTAGCATTGCACAGATACATCTGTTTGCGCCAGTTTTGCGTGTTTTTTGGTTCTGGTATGAACAAATATGTTATTTAGCGTTTTCTGTTACTAGTTGTAAATGTTGATTTTTAAAGCAATTATTGTATGGTTGGGCAATGAGCAAATGAAAACAACACATTTATTTTCTTTGTTTTTCTAAAACAAATAACATACATAAAACCAGAGTACCAAATATTCACTCACTTATCATTCATGTGCATGAATATATTTTTTTAATTTTGGTTGTCTTCTGTTCTATTCGTGTTTGAATAGGCAAAAAATAGTTTACTCTATTCGTTCTTGTATGAGAGTATTTGTATTGTTTTTTTTATTTTCACACAAAAATGAGAAAATAAGAAATATATTTTTTCATCTATACAAATATTTGAGATGCAACATTTTTTTAATTTTTCACAAATGAGTGAGAGCATAAAGCTATATTTTTTACCTGCATTTGAAAATGAACAGCAGACAATTTTTATCAATATGAATGAGGTAGTTTAGACGAGAACAATTTTTAAGCCGCACAATTTTTGTTCTTTTCCAAATTACACGAGACTAATTCATCTGGCACAAAATGTGTACGTATAAACAGCTTTGTGTGTGTTAGTGTTTTTCGTAATCATTTAACACTTGCTGTTTTTTAATTTGTGTGTGTATTGGTTTCATGCTGATAATGCGGGGTTGTAGCTGGTTGAAAAGTTATGCCAACCGCAAAACCACTCTCTTTGCCTCTCTCACCAACAAACTGGCATGTTATGCCAGCACAATTATGCCCGTGTAAATCAGCGCAATGTTCATAAATGAGAAAATTTGAGTTTTTTATTCTGCGTACATTATGCATACATATGTAAGTATATAAGTATATATGAAGAAAATAAGAATACGAGTAATTTAGTTTTGTGCAATTGTGGTGTTAAGACCTATTGGATTTTAGTGAAAGTTTAGTTTTGTGATTTAAAAAATATTTAACTAACAATGCCTAAGAGAAAATTTAAAATAGAAAAATTTGTGTCGTTCGATGAGAATACTAAAAAGAGCACTTGTTTGATAGAAACGTGCAAAAAGGAGCTATCCGGAAAATTAAAAGCAAACATTAAAAGACATTATAAACTCATTATTATGAAAGTGATAGTGAAGATGTCTTTAAAAAAAGTAAAAAAGAGAAGATAATCAAATTAAGCACTACCATGGATAGGAATAATTTTCTAAAATGTTGTGTTGGATTAGTTACTAAGAAAAATATTCCATTCAGGACTTTTGATGACCAGGAGTGCTTTAAGCAACTAGTTGCTCCATACGAGCAAAAGTTCAATATCAATTTGTCATATCTATGTATTTATGTATGTACATACATATGTTTATTAATAAGTTTCGTGAAATATTTTGTTCTATAGGTATGGTACAAATAACCAAATTTGAAAGAAGAAATTCTTAAATTCCTTCAAGAATATAGCATTGAAATGAGTCAAATTTACTCTAGCACAACTGACAATGGAGCTAATGTGTTGAAGGTTTCCCGATTACTGCAAGAAATACAGCAATAAAACCTAGAGGAAGACGATGTTGACTTTGCAGGGTCTAGTCAAATTGAGTAGAATCTCGAATCTATTTTGTCCATTGTACGTTGCGCTGCTCACACAATACAATTAGCAGCCAATGATGTAATAAAAACAATATCAAGTAAAATCGAAGAGTGCAGAAAAATAGCTAAGCATCTTCGTGCTACAGTTAGATCGGGTAATAATGACATCACCTTACCATGTTTAGATGTCGTAACAAGGTGGAACTCTACTTATGACATGCTAAACAAACTATTTGCTATCAAGGAGTATATTGAAAACTTGGACAATTTGAACAATTTTGATATAAACTGGTCATTTATACAAAACTTTATAAAAACATTTGCGCCTTTGGCAAAGTGTACCATGAAACTGCAAACAGAACAATATATACTGGAAGATTTTTATCCAGATTGGCTCACATGTGAATTAGAATTGCAAGAACTAGTTTGCACAAATACATACGCAGCAGATCTTTTAAGTGCAATGAAGATCAGAAAAGAAAAACGTTTGAAGCATGATGCATTTACTGGTGCCATGTACCTAGATCCAAGATTCAATTTTGATGGATCACCTTTTCTTAGTAACGATATTAAGCAAAAAGCAATGGTATGCATGAATATGCACTTTTAATTAAAATTTGCTTATAACATACTACGTAATTTATTATTTTTATCAGGACCACTTACTTACAGTGCATGAAATGGTTAAAAAGTTGACAAGTAATTCAAATGATCAAGAAGTTTTAGACTGTTCCAATATGCCAAGCTCCAGTCGCCAAGTCAATATTCTACTTCAGCAACGAGTGCATATAACATCTTAGATCAGCACGTTCAGTCTTTTATGGGCGCACAAAAATCATCTTCACAAAGCTATACATCAAATGTTAAACACAAATTATTGAAGCTTTGTCAAAGAGAAAGGGCTGCTTTCGACACAAATGTTCTTGAATACTGGCATAAATCATGTGACAAAGATAAAGATATGAGACAAATTGTAGAGAGCGTATTGGCAGTACCTGCTAATCAGGTTTCTGTGGAGCGCTCATTTAGTGCTTTGTCTACAATATTAACAAAACTTAGATCAAAACTTTCCAAAAAGTCTCTTTCCAACATACTTATTACATAAAAGTATTGAAAATAGCTTAATAGCAAATAATTTTTCTTCTATAAATGAATGAAGTCAATATATACATAAATATGTAATTTCATACAATTAATTTTTTAATAAAACAGTATGAAACATCCTCATTTTATTTAGTATATTTTAATAAAAAAAAATAGTTTCCTAAGATAAAATTTTTTCTTTTTGAGAAAAAAAATTTTTTTTGCTATAATATGAGTCTTTTCTTTCTTGTTATATTTTTTCTTAATGGCCGATATTTCCATATACAGATAGCATACCTAAGGTTTTTACCTATGAGTTTGCTTTATAAAATTTAGCTTACTCGATGGCAATCTGTACACTAATAGATATCTATGGGTAGAAATAACGGGCCTTAGTCACTATAGTTATGAACTACTTTTTTATCTTAATTTATAGAAGTTTATTTTGTACTAGTACGGGAACACTTTATATATTTATATACGGGAACACTCTATGTACACACTATATATACTTCTATATACACACATATATATATATATATATATATATATATATATATATATATATATATATATACATATACATATACATATATAAGTGAAAATTTCAAAAAAAACTCCACAAAAGAACCACAATACTATGCGGTCATCCGTGGTTATGGTACGATAATATATCGTCGTACAAATTTAAAAAGGTCGTAACTTACAAAAAGTTTAAAATCGTCTTTTTGATGGATTATGATGTAATTATATAACAATATATGTAATTTGTTATCAAAAATATATAACAAAAATATTTTTATCAGAGTATGTTCAAATATATTGAATTTTTTTTTAAAGCAATTCAAAAAACTACTGAGAACTAAATGCGCTAAAACTTATCATGAGTTTTGCTTCTTCTGTTAAATATTTTAAATATTACCTGATTTACATTAAGCGTTTTTTCATGAAATTTCATGAATTTTGTTGCACGCAACTTTTTCTATTTGCTACTTGCAGCGCTATAAAAGAGAATTTTATATAAAAAAAGGGCGTAGATTGAATCTCTGATGCATTTTTGACAACTTTTTTGATATAAGTTGCTCCTAGAGGCCTCCTATTGACAAATAAAAAATTTTCATGCAACTAATTTCATGAAAAAAATGCTTAATGTAAATTAGGTATATGACTCACGTTTTTTTTTTTGAATTTTTATGACGATATGTAGTTTCAAAGCACCATCTAATAAGTTTTTCATTTGCTTGTTTCGTGATGTGATCCGTCAATTGTTTTTTTTAGTGTTTTTTATGGGCATTGTTACAATTTAAGTTTAAAATTTTTAAACGCACTAATAATCCCAAATTAATATTTTACTTATTAAGTAAAATATTTTTTTATTAAAAACACATTGAAATTGATTTTTGAGGGGTTTAGCTGGATCCTATGCGCATTTCACTGTTGATAATGCAGATCATTAGGGAACCTTTACCCAAAGCTTCTAAGAACAACTAGAGTTATTATATTATAAACTTTCATTTAAACAAATGAGAAGCTCAATAACAAATAACAAAGTTGAAACAAGAAATTTTTTTGTTTTACCAATTCACGCACACATTGCCTGTTAAAGCTGTAATAACCCTATAGTCATCCTAGGACCATATGTCTTTATGTCAACACTCTCTTCTCTAGCGACAATTTCACTAGTTAAAATGTCGACAACTTCCCTTTTATGCGCGAGTAGAGATACGTTAGAGACAGATGTGCAATAGCTTTCCATGAGCACCTGCCATTACGGCTTTATCTCAAGGGTGTCAAAGCACCGGGTGCAGGTAAGACGCCAGACCATCCCCCCACGCACCATTTTAGAATGAATCTAAGGCCCACTCCTCAAGGCACATAGGTTGCAATCTTTGATATAGTTATCCCTGTACTATATTCAATTACCTTGCTGAGGTAATTTGAGCTATCTAAACTCTGCTGCTATGCCCGTGCACATAGCAGCTTCTGTTGAATGGCAACAGCACCTAGAATAGTGTCTGGCTGACCGCGTCAGACCAACCACTAGCATTGATTTCACACTGGAAAGCCAAGACTATTCTCCCAGCGATTTTGGTAGCAACCATAGCCACCACGTTAATTCTCCGGCTTCCACGGTAAGGTTTTGTGTATACACCTATAGCGAGGTCCCCAAGAGAATTCCTCAACCATTGCCGGCACAGCTCAACCACTCATTCGAGATGAACCCATGCCTGTGTCGCCAAAAATCCAATGCCTACTCCACACATACCAAAATCATCCCTTAAACCCCGTGGGGTAGGACGAACTCGGCATTTTAGCAGAGGATCCTGACGACCGCTACACGCACTCAAAACTTCAAAGCAGCTCGGCTGTCGGGCAACCGGCACCCGTGGCACCAGAAGTAGCCTCTGGTCAGACCTCGAGTTCCACCACAAGGGCTTCACCTCTATCGTCTTTTGAACTCAGGGGCAGTTCTAGGTGACGCTGCACCTAACTGACATCAACAGGACCTGTCTTCCTTTTATAAATATGTGCACATCCTTTGCTCTGTTGCCAGAGATTGGGTAGTAACACATAAGTTCTATGGGTAATGTACCAAAGGTACGTCAATGGAAAAAGCCACATCACCCCAGCTGGGGCCCGGGGGTTGCCACACCCGTAAAAATAGACTCCCCTGGGTTATACGTTAGAGACAAAAGTTTTAGTGTATTTCTGCTAACAATGTCCACGAACGTGTAAATAGTTTTTTTTCGGTTTTATGCTGTGTAGTCAATGATATAGGTGCAAGCCGATCGTCGGAAAGTCACTGCCATTTCTGATTGGCTCTTTAAATTTTAAACAAATGTTTTTAATAGAATAATATATATTTTGTGAATCTACTAGTGAATCTTTGGTTCATATATCTCCATATGTCGTAAAAGAACTACATCGTCAACAGTGATGAAGTCTACTGGTGGATTTTCAATGACAAGCTAATGTTAAGTGTCAATTGACTGAGGTTCACCTCGTCAGTAGTACTACTGACAATGTCAATAGTAAATCACTACAATCTCACTATTCGCATTTCCTGCAGGGAATTCAAACAAGCTTTACAAATACTACGGAAAACGCAAGTACATATTATTTATTTTCTCTTATTTTTTCACAGTTTTGATAACAAAACAACAATAAAAAGATCTGCTGTTTTATTTGTTGTAGATTTGCGGGTACCTGCATAATTGTACCATGTCCGTGGCAAATCACTCAACCAGTACGAGCGAGATAAAAAACTCTCGAAGGCCAAACAACATACACAAGCCTGACCGCAGACCTACTTAACGACTGGGGTTTTATTGTATTTATTAGTTTTTCTCAGAAGTAATTAATAAACAATTATTATTTGAATTCTTATGTTATTTTGTCTTAAAGTTAACGTACTTATTCACATGTTTTTTTCCTTAGGTTCCTATCTTGGATTTTTATTATATATACATATTTTTTTTTCTCAGAAGTAATCAAAAAACTATTATTATTTGAATTCTTATTTTTTTTACCTTGACAACGATTTTAATATTTACGTTTATATGCTTGGTGTTTCCATAATATCTCAATTACTTTATTTTCCATAAGAAAAATCCTTATGCATAGGTACATAATTTATTAACGCAAATGAACACTCATAGCCGCTTATCAGTGCGAACATACATATACGATAAAAACTACGTACATAGAATTCCTGTATATGAACATTAATGAGAGCGATGAGTTGGCCTCTCATATCTGAGTGCTGGGTATTTTTTTACTTCTCACTATTCACATACGTACATGCACTTTTAAGAAAAACCAATTGTATTTATACATGTGTGCTTATAACTCGAAAATATTTTAGCTATACATTTTCGAATGCGAACATAAAATAAAAATTTTTGCAGATGTCATTCGTGACAATTTATAGTGAATGTTGAAATTTCAGTATTCATACACGAATTCTTCTGAACCCTGCATAAAACTGCTTTTACCGTAAGTGCCTTATGATGTCTTGAGAAAAAATATACAAGGCTGATGAATAAATGAATAAAAGCAAAATTTCACATACATATGTAAGTAGATGATACATGTACATGAAACACATATAACGTAAATGTAATATTTACACAAATCAAAGGCAGTACTACATTTCACTACTGCTGTTAACCACGAATAAACACGTAGGATGGTAGATTACTACAAACCTAGCAATCGGAGAGTTGTTCGTATTGAGGACTACGGGAGCCATTGATTTTAGTGGCTAGCTAACATTCGGTTAAGGGGGGGTTCGGTCCTCACTACAACACTCTCGCTACTGAACAGTAGGAGTTCGTTGCTATAGACTCCCTATTTTTTTACAACCAAAAAAAAAGAATAATTAGTAAACAATAAATAAGAGTTTTGTACTTCGAAATTGGAATTTACAAACAAAGATAAGGGGGGAAAAATTTAGGCTATGGTGACTTATTCTACTGCCGCATCCAACAAACATGGCCTCATCTGATGTATTGATGAGCCTCGTCCTTTACCCTACCTACCAATTGCCCTAGTGACGAATAATTGCTAGGACCCCTAAAGACAAATACCGTACGTTACCACTCCTTCAGAAGGAAAACTCAGGGATCAGATTATTCCATGATAATTAAATTTTTGCTCATTTTATTCATTAAATACCTGTTTTAAATCTAACAACTTATTGGGTTGTATATTACAATTTAATAAAATTATTGTTCAAGCTTATTCCCATATGAAAATACACTATATTTAACATATTTGATTTTGTTTATATTCTTTTTAATAAATTTTTTTTTCTTTTTATAGAATTTCAAGTTTTTTTTTTTTTTAACTGGGTTTTCCTACAGGGAATTTAATTACCTCAACTATAAAAAATTTTATGCTATTCCTACCTAAATAACTATAGATTGCAAAAAAATTAACAAAATATAATCAAAATAAGGCTGAAATAACAATATAAATAATAAAAATATATAATTTTAAATATATAATAAAAGTAAACAAGTAGTGATGAAAAAAAAATTTTAAATAAAAGTGTTTGACCAAAATTTAAATTGTTTTAAAGAAATAATAAAAAAATAAAACAAAGATAAAAAACTAATCAGAATGTAATTTTGCCAGGAACAGAACTAATAAAAAAAATGTTTAATTACTTTGTCCCACTAGGATAAAAATAACTTCGAAAACAATAGTAAATTTTTTTTTTTCAATATGAAAATTCTAAGAACGGCAGGTCTTGATGCAAGTTGTATTTTAATATTATACGAGGGTGGTACCCTAGTTTATATTAAGCCACAATTACAACATTCATTCAATTTCAATCAAGAAAATTTAGAAAACTCACCATCATCTGTCGTGGTTCATGAAGGCCTCCGGAACTTGTTGACGAAAATGACTGTAAGCTAGAATAAAAGTTTAATTATGGGTGCTCAAAGTAATATCTGTCCTTTTCGGTTTTTCTCTACTTTTTTCTTTTTAAGTGCAAATTTGGGTTTTATTTCTTTTCCCCAAATATTGTTCATTTAGTGGGATTTTTCTTTTATTTGTTTTATTTTTTTTCACACGGCAAACTCAAATACTTGCAAATACTAAAATTTTACTTTTAATTTCTTATTTTTTTCTTCTTTTTTTATCTAATTTTTTTTTTAAGAACCAAACTTATTTCCTTATATTTTCCTAATTTTTAAATTCAACATGGTTTTTTTTGTTTCTTATATTTTATTCATAGTTAATGAAGCTTGTACCTTTCTATTTGAGTATTTCCTATCATCATAAAAATTCGTTTAATTTGTCTCTACTTTATTTCTACCTGTCAGACACCCAGAATGCTTTTACCTACGTATGTTCAATATACTTATTCCTTTGTAGACTTTGTAGTTTCATTAACGCTGTTGTAGTTGTTGTTGGAGGATAAAATGTTTTCGTCTAGGTTATGTGCGGGATGATTTTTAGACCATAGTTGTGGATGTTGCTGGTTTATAAGTGCGGTTGTTGTTGTTGCTGTTGATGATTTAAAGTTGTTACTACCATGTATCCTTTAAAGTTGTTGTTACTGTTGATCAGTCGAAGCGGTGGTGGCGAATCATTTCGGAATGGATGTTGTTAACCTTCAAATTTTGTTGTTGTTGTTTGTGGGACTTCTTTTATTTTACTTCTTTGAATTTAATTATTTTAAATATTTAGGTTATGTTTTATGAACTGGTGGTTTCGTTAACTAATTTGATATTGTGGTGTTATTAGAAATTTTAAGCTGTCTTGTTGAATATTTGACTTGGTTGTTGTTGTTACTATTTTTTTAAGGGTGATTTTGTTAACTATTGGTAACTTCTGGTTTTGGTTACATAAATGTTTTACTTGTCTGATTTTTTGTTAACTAATTTTAAGCAAGATGTTGGTAACTATTTTTCAGTGAGGTTTTGTTAACTAAATTTAAGGAAGATGTTCTTAACTAATGTTAAGTGAGGTTTTGTTAACTATTTGTAAATGTTGGGTTTTGTTACACATTTTACTTGGCTGGTTTTTTGTTAAATAATTTTAAGTATGATGTTGTTAAATATTTTTAAGTCGGGGTTTTTTTTATATGTATTTTAAACTTTGAGTTGATTGTCTTATGTGGCTGTTATACTTTTTCAAATTATAGTTCTTTTATTTTCTGACTAATTTTCAACTTTTTTTTTTCTCAAACCATGTTTGTTCTTCAATCTCCACAACACCAACTGCCTGAAAATTTTTCAGTTATTCGTCACGCTAGCTTTTATCTCATTTTTTTTGCTTTTATTCACCGGTTTTCGACGTTTCTCGAAGCATCTTCTGATAGTCCCGTTACCATTGGTATATAACGAACGTGATTGAAAAGAAAACACGTCAAAATACATAAGATCCACTGGAGTAGTGCCAGACGCAACGAATTATGTCCTTGTCAATGGCAGGGTTGCCAATAAAATAGGTAAAAAAAAATACAGAGATGATTGAGTTTCATGGTATGACATAATCTCAAGACCGGTGTAACTAAATGTTATTTTCAGTAAAGAAATAAAATAAAATAATATAGAACTCCGAACCTTACAAACTAGACAATAATGGTGTTTTCACCGTATTATTGGCTAGAGCTGCTATTCAAGGACGAAGGTCCTTTGCATGATATGTTCCAACAAGTTTACCTTGCAGGTCTTCAATGGTGTAATAATGTGATCCTAATTTTTCCCTTATTCTTCCTTTTATAAAAAGTGGTGATAATTTTGCGTTGAAATCTTTTCCAGCCTTACTTTGGGCAAAACTTCTCCTATAAATCTCCTGACCAATCCGGAAACTTATGGGACGTGCACGGAGATTATATTGTTCACGATTAACTACTAACATACGCCTTTCTTATATTTTTCCTCAAATCTAATCGTATGAGATGAAGATTGTCATCACAAGACAGGTTGTAAGAAGGTTCATCTAAAATCTTAAGGTTTTTCAATAACGAATATGAAGTAGCATGTGTAATCATGTCGAATCCAAATAAAGCGTGATACGGAGAAGTTTGAATTGTCTGGTGAAAAGAATTTCGTAACGCACAGCTAATTTGAGATAAATTTTCGTCCCAAAGTCTTTGACCGTTCTTCAAATAAGCACGTATTCCAGCTATAATAGATCTATTTACTCGTTCCGACGCATTGCTTTGGGGCGAGTAAACGGCTGTGTAAATATGTTTAACTGCCAGTTTTGTCAAAAAGGCATTGAAATCGTTCGCACGAAATTGCGAACCATTGTCACTTACTAGGGTCTCTGGTACTCCATAAACATGAAAAATTTGTTTATCAAGATACTGAATAATAATATTTGAAGCGAATTTTTTTAACGGGAACAACCAGTGAAACTTGGACATGTGGTCCAATACGATAAGAAGTCCTATATGGCCTGCTTTACTTCTGGGGTACGGTCCAAGAATATCGACATAGAGGCGCTGAAAAGGTCGGAGGGATACGATATGTTTTCCCATTTCCGGTCACAGGATAATGTTTGGTGCTTTTGTGGTTTTACATGTTTCACATTTGCTTACATCATCTCTAACATCTTTCACGAGGCCAGGCCAATAGAAGTTTCTGCGGATGAGATGAACAGTTTTTCCCATCCCTCCGTGTGCGGTAAGAGGATTATCGTGAGCCCTTTTATAACATCCCGTCTTAATTTTTCCGGTATCCACAATTTCCAGCTCAATTGGTCCGTTTCAATTACACCCTTGTAATGCTCGGTTCTAATATAAACAAACTTATCTATCACTCGAATATCTGGGTATTTACTTTGTTCTCGTGTAATTTTCTCCTTTAGGTCCAAATAATCTTGGTCTCCAAAGTGCGATGAATCTAGATCTATTTCCGGTTCAGCAGATGTTAATTGAGAAATTTCTTCATTAAAACAGCGTGACAGAGCATCCGGTACCGTATTTTCTTTACCCTCACGGTGACTAAAGGTGAATTTGTAAGCCTGCAATTTAAAAACCCATCGCGCTAGCCGTCCTTAAAGATCAGGTTAGCGTAAAAGCCAGATGAGGCTTGCGTGGTCTTACAGACCACTGTAGCTCCAGGTAGCATCTAAAACGGTTTACTGCTTCTACCGCGGCCAGACATTCTCGTTCTGTTACGCTATAGTTTCTTTGCGCACTGTTCAATTTTTTACTCATAAATGCTACGGGTTTCTCGTTTCCTTCTTCGTCCAGTTGTACCAAGACTGCACCTATTCCATAGTCGCTGGCATCACAATGCAGGAAATTTTTTTTTGAAAAGTCCGGGTTAACTAGTATGGGAGTGGTGGTAAGGAGTTTTTTAATTTTCTCAAAGGCTGCGTTTGCATCAGGGGTCCAACAAAATTTCTTTTTCCTAGAAATAACTTCTGTAATTGGGAAAACTATACTAGAAAAATTTTCGACAAATCTTCGGTACCAACCGGCGATTCCTAAAAATCCACGAACTTGACGAACAGTTTTTGGCACAGGCCAATTTATAATAGCGCTTATCTTTTCTGGGTCCGTTGATATTCCACCATTACCAATAACATAGCCTAAGTACGGAACCTTAACAACACAGAACCTACTTTTTGCAATATTCAACGTCAAATTTGCCTTACGAAATTCTTCCGCGATACGAATTAACACCGACAAGTGCGATACAAAGTCCTCAGACACAATTATCAAGTCGTCCAAGTAACCGAAAACAGCATATCGCAAATCAGGAGGTATAATCTGATCAACCAATCGACACATTGTTGAGGGGGCATTACAAAGCCCAAAAGGCATTACGGTAAATTGATACAAAGGGCGACTTGGTATGGTAAAGGCTGTTAACGGCTTAGCCGAATCAGACAAACCGATTTGCCAATACGCATCCTTCAAATCTAGTTTTGTAATAATATTAGCCTTGGGAAGTCTTGAAAATATGCCTTCGATAGAAGGAAGGGGATATGCGTCTTTCTGTGTTACCGCGTTAAGTTTTCTGGCATCCAAACAAAGACGAACTTTATTGGGCTTTATTACCAATCACATGGGTGAGCTCCAGGGTGACTGTGATGGTTCTATTACCTTAGGGCTTAACATCCGATCGATTTCGGCATACATCAATTTTTCTACCGCCGGAGAGACCGGGTAGAATCTCTGTTTTATGGGTTTGGAGCCTACCACCTCAATATGGTGTTGAATTAAACTGGTTCTTCCCAACCCTTGTCTTTCAAAACTGGGAAATAGCTCAATTACTGCCTGTAATTGTTGACGTTGGGTATGTGTTAGAGGATATTCATCCGGTGGTGATTCCACATTAACTCGATCTGGGGATTGGGTCTTTTCATGTTTACCTATCTGATCTTGCAATAATTTACTTTGATCTATAAGATCCACGGATTCTATTATATTAGGGACTAAATCAAAAGCCTTCCAAAAACCTATGCCTAATATCAGGCGTTGGGTAATAGAAGGTATTATAAAAAGATTGATTGTGCGCTTTCGGTCTTTAAATTCTATTTCTACTGACAACCATCCAGTAACTGTTTGTGACCGGCCATCCGCAGTTTTGACCTGTGAGCGGCATTTATAAAAGTTTTTAAAATGTACAAAGTTATTCTGAGCCAGCTCTCCACCGATACATGAAATACTAGCTCCAGTGTCGAGAAGGCCAAATTCGGTATATTCCAAAAAGGAAACTTTAGTATAATAACGATTATCGCTATTATTGCTAATGATAGTGGAAATTAAAAACTTTCTACAACGTCTACGAAGCTTGTAAAAGTCTCGCATGCGACGTGTTGATCTTTTAGGTTTAGAAGCATTATTTTCGATGGCCGTGGACGAAAAAATTTTATTCCTACTAGCAACATAATTTTTCCAACGCTCATGGTATGGAATAATGGGAAAAAGTATTTTGGTTTGGTCTTCCTCTTTATAGTCGATGGGTAATTTTGGTTTTTGAAAAATTTTTAAATTTGTTGTATCTTTAGTTGTTGACCGACTAGAGTTATCTGATGAGGCAGCGGAATTTAGTTTTTTGAATTCTGTTGTGATATCTTTGAAAATGAAATCTTTTTAATGGAACATTTGGGGCATTGCGGCTTATACGTGTCTTTTGTACCGCAACGATAGCAAAATATGGTTCACTCTTCCACACAATCATACCAAAAATGATCGGGTTTTCCGCAATTCCAACAAAAATTCTTCTTTTCATTAGTGCCTACAGCATTAACTTCGTCCGTGGACACGAAATCTTGAGGCTCCTCAGCTTCTAACTCAGAAATTTGTCGTCTTGCATTTGGATAATAGGGTGTTCGCATAGTTAAATTCTTACGTACTTGTTCTTCATTTAAAAATGTCTCTCTCATTTGTACTAGCCTTCGCGGGTGAGAAATGGAATGTGCAGGTATATATAAAATATCTTGTCGAATTTCCGGCCTTAGATTACGCGTTAAAATTTCGATAAGTTCGCCTTCAGGGATAGGGACTTGTAACCGATCCATTATGGATGAAACCGCATCAAAGAATGTATCAAATGTCTCGCCGGCTTTCTGTTTTCTATTTCGTATTTCCTCCCCAAGCTCAAACGATGACTTAAAATCACGATATTGACATTTTATGGCCTCACAGAAGGGTTCCCAATTAGTCGAATTCACTTGCTTTCTGTATCTCCAGTACCAATCTTTGGCTTTACCACTTAAAAGTATATTAAGATTTCTTTCTACGGGCGTAAAGTCTCCATTAAAATGATCAAGAGTCAACGATCTAATTCTATATAAAAATTCTTCAATGGTAAGACCTGTGGCAGTACCATCGAACTTTATGTTACAACTTTGAATAATAGTGGTCCATTTATCTGGATTAAACGAAGAAGTTCTTGAGTCAGCTGTTGGTGACATATATGAACGATTAGAACCACTATTTTGCGAAGTATTGTTATTTACACCTACACGACTATTTGCTAGTATAGGTCGATTTGACGACATATTGGAGGGTCTATTAGTATCTTGTTGGTAATTATTTCTCCCACCTGTGATATTAGCGTTGGGTTGGGGATTTGGAAAGAAATTAAAATTTGTTAGGAGTCTAGCCATTGTGGTTTCAATCATTTGATTAAACTGATCAACATCAAGAGTAACAGCCGAAACATTCCGGTCTATAACTGTTGGCATATTTGAATTTGACCTATTTTCGATTACTGACGGAACAACTTGAGCTTCTACTGAAATGTGCGATTCTTGCACTTCCGGTTCCATTTCAATTAAGGGTGCTTGACTATCATCTAACCTTTGACTTTGACTGCGAGTATTGTATGTCCGGAATATAGCCCCACGACCTCTACCTCTATTAGCCGAATGCGTACCTGATGGAACTGTGCGGTTTATTCTTTTCAAGTCCGCCAATTCACATGGTTGTTTACAATTGGGACACTGCGATTTACCTGATAAATACTTCTCTATGCAAGTTTTATGAAAATTGTGGCTACATTTGCTTATTATTAGGCATGAGTCATCCTCTGCCATACTAGTAGAGCAAATAATACAAGTATCCTCTCCCACAGCGGAAGATGTGGACGACGATTGTTCGTTAGGAGGAGTTCGGGGTAACGACATTTCTTACGCGTTAAAAAAAAATCTAACGGTCCTAATTCAAAATAAATTCCTTAAAATTTCTTGTATAATAAATTTTTTTTTTAATTTATAAAAATAATTCCCAAAAAAGAATAAATTTATATAAAAATTTCTATTGCAAATAATTTTCCTTCTTTCAGGGTGGCAACGTTATGGTACAAAAATTTGGTGGATACAAACCAGTAAAAAAAAAAACCGGGATATAGACGTTCGCATGTTGCAATAGGTCCGAGCTTACAAGCTACCAAGAAGTTTTGGCAGAAAGTCGTTTCCTGTTTTAGAAACTAGACTTTGGACAGATATTTGTCTAGGAGCAAAATACCCGTTTTCTCAAAATCTAACTTCCAAAAAAAACTGATAAGTTTTGTAAGCCAATTTCTATTTCAACATACTACCGACGTTCCTACAAACGTTATACATCAATATACTAAATTTGAGTGCGGAAAATACAAACAGTGAACTCATAGGTCGTATCACTCGGCAATTTGCAAGTGTACGAATATCCATACAAGGACAATTTGGTATCCCTTACCGAAATCCAATAAATTGTGAAAACCTCTGTAAAACTTTTTTTTTTTTTTTTAAATTTGCAGTCTAATAGTGATAATATTAATGAACAACGAAACTAAAAAAAATTAGGTAGCACCAAAGTACTTAGTGGGTTAAAATACTTTCGGGCCCCACGTTGGGCGCCAGTTTATTTATATATAACGTAAATGTAATATTTACACAAATCAAAGGCAATACTACATTTCACTACTGCTGTTTACCACGAATAAACACGTAGGATGGTAGATTACTACAAACCTAGCAATCGAAGAGTTGTTCGTATTGAGGACTACGGGAGCCATTGATTTTAGTGGCTAGCTAACAGTCGGTTAAGGGGGGGTTCGGTCCTCACTACAACACTCTCGCTACTGAACAGCAGGAGTTCGTTGTTATAGACTCCCTATTTTTTTACAACCAAAAAAAAAGAATAATTAGTAAACAATAAATAAGAGTTTTGTACTTCGAAATTGGAATTTACAAACAAAGCTAAGGGGGGAAAAAAGTAGGCTATGGTGACTTATTCTACTGCCGCATCCAACAAACATGGCCTCATCTGATGTATTGATGAGCCTCGTCCTTTACCCTACCTCCCAATTGCCCTAGTGACGAATAATTGCTAGGACCCCTAAAGACAAATACCGTACGTTACCACTCCTTCAGAAGGAAAACTCAGGGATCAGATTATTCCATGATAATTAAATTTTTGCTCATTTTATTCATTAAATACCTGTTTTAAATCTAACAACTTATTGGGTTGTATATTACAATTTAATAAAATTATTGTTCAAGCTTATTGCCATATGAAAATACACTATATTTAACATATTTGATTTTGTTTATATTCTTTTTAATAAATTTTTTTTTCTTTTTATAGAATTTCAAGTTTTTTTTTTTTAACTGGGTTTTCCTACAGGGAATTTAATTACCTCAACTATAAAAAATTTTATGCTATTCCTACCTAAATAACTATAGATTGCAAAAAAATTAACAAAATATAATCAAAATAAGGCTGAAATAACAATATAAATAATAAAAATATATAATTTTAAATATATAATAAAAGTAAACAAGTAGTGATGAAAAAAAAATTTTAAATAAAAGTGTTTGACCAAAATTTAAATTGTTTTAAAGAAATAATAAAAAAATAAAACAAAGAAAAAAAACTAATCAGAATGTAATTTTGCCAGGAACAGAACTAATAAAAAAAATGTTTAATTACTTTGTCCCACTAGGATAAAAATAACTTCGAAAATAATAGTAAATTTTTTTTTTCAATATGAAAATTCTAAGAACGGCAGGGCTTGATGCAAGTTGTATTTTAATATTATACGAGGGTGGTACCCTAGTTTATATTAAGCCACAATTACAACATTCATTCAATTTCAATCAAGAAAATTTAGAAAACTCACCATCATCTGTCGTGGTTCATGAAGGCCTCCGGAACTTGTTGACGAAAATGACTGTAAGCTAGAATAAAAGTTTAATTATGGGTGCTCAAAGTAATATCTGTCCTTTTCGGTTTTTCTCTACTTTTTTCTTTTTAAGTGCAAATTTGGGTTTTATTTCTTTTCCCCAAATATTGTTCATTTAGTGGGATTTTTCTTTTATTTGTTTTATTTTTTTCACACGGCAAACTCAAATACTTGCAAATACTAAAATTTTACTTTTAATTTCTTATTTTTTCTTCTTTTTTTATCTAATTTTTTTTTTAAGAACCAAACTTATTTCCTTATATTTTCCTAATTTTTAAATTCAACATGGTTTTTTTTGTTTCTTATATTTTATTCATAGTTAATGAAGCTTGTACCTTTCTATTTGAGTATTTCCTATCATCATAAAAATTCGTTTAATTTGTCTCTACTTTATTTCTACCTGTCAGACACCCAGAATACTTTTACCTACGTATGTTCAATATACTTATTCCTTTGTAGACTTTGTAGTTTCATTAACGCTGTTGTAGTTGTTGTTGGAGGATAAAATGTTTTCGTCTAGGTTATGTGCGGGATGATTTTTAGACCATAGTTGTTGTTTTGTTGTTGGTTTATAAGTGCGGTTGTTGTTGTTGCTGTTGATGATTTAAAGTTGTTACTACCATGTATCCTTTAAAGTTGTTGTTACTGTTGATCAGTCGAAGCGGTGGTGGCGAATCATTTCGGAATGGATGTTGTTAACCTTCAAATTTTGTTGTTGTGTTTGCCAACCGGGGACTTCTTTTATTTTACTTCTTTGAATTTAATTATTTTAAACATTTAGGTTATGTTTTATGAACTGGTGGTTTCGTTAACTAATTTGATATTGTGGTTTTATTAGAAATTTTAAGCTGTCTTGTTGAATATTTGACTTGGTTGTTGTTGTTACTATTTTTTTTAAGGGTGATTTTGTTAACTATTGGTAACTTCTGGTTTTGGTTACATAAATGTTTTACTTGTCTGATTTTTTGTTAACTAATTTTAAGCAAGATGTTGGTAACTATTTTTCAGTGAGGTTTTGTTAACTAAATTTAAGGAAGATGTTGTTAACTAATGTTAAGTGAGGTTTTGTTAACTATTTGTAAATTTTGGGTTTTGTTACACATTTTACTTGGCTGGTTTTTTGTTAAATAATTTTAAGTATGATGTTGTTAAATATTTTTAAGTCAGGGGTTTTTTTATATGTATTTTAAACTTTGAGTTGATTGTCTTATGGGGCTGTTATACTTTTTCAAATTATAGTTCTTTTATTTTCTGACTAATTTTCAAAATTTTTTTTTTCTCAAACCATGTTTGTTCTTCAATCTCCACAACACCAACTGCCTGAACATTTTTCAGTTATTCGCCACGCTAGCTTCTATCCCATTTTTGTTTCTTTTATTCACCGTTTTTCGACGTTTCTCGAAGCATCTTCTGATAGTCCCGTTACCATTGGTATATAACGAACGTGATTGAAAAGAAAACACGTCAAAATACATAAGATCCACTGGAGTAGTGCCAGACGCAACGAATTATGTCCTTGTCAATGGCAGGGTTGCCAATAAAATAGGTAAAAAAAAATACAGAGATGATTGAGTTTCATGGTATGACATAATCTCAAGACCGGTGTAACCAAATGTTATTTTCAGTAAAGAAATAAAATAAAATAATATAGAACTCCGAACCTTACACACATGAGCTGCAAATACAAAAAAATGACACAATATGCATTACTCTCAGAGTAAAATTGTCTCTCTCTCTCTGTTTACTTGGCTGCGCCACAAAAAAATATTACGAACACCCGCATATACATCTGCACATCATGTATTTGTTTCAATAGTGTTTTTTTTCATATATTTGTGTTGCAATATGTATTTTTGAGCAAAAACAGATCAAACAGTTGCTCAGCAGCTATACAATAACCAATTGTTATTTGTTTTCAATTGTATTGTAATTTGGAAAAGCACACACACAATAACTCTTATACTAGTTCTGTAGCTCACACTACAATTATATGGTACATACCATGGTATATTTGTTTTGGCTATACAAACGAGTATACAAATGCAACCCTTTAATACGTACATGTGTACACATTTATGTAAATTCACATACTTTTCATGTAGAAATTGGCATATTGTTCTTCAAAATTCTTCATAGTGCTTCCCAAATACAAATTGTTTTTAAAAACTGTGGAATTGTTGCATTGATTTCTCTTTGCAGTACTAGAAAGCTCATATATTCTTTTGCAAATGGAGTTTGAAATTTCTTCAAGAAAACATATTAATTTTAGTGTGGTATGGCATTTTGATATATTAATTACTAAAAAATTTTATAATAAAAACTATTATAAATAACATTTCAGGTTAACTTCCACTCGTCGCCAAACTATTTTTTTGCCGCCGATAATAACTTAACTTATGCCTCCCTCGGCTTCTGATCAAATGCCAAATTATGCAAATATGTCTGGATAAAATGTTTCAATGGACATATTAGACGAAACTACACAGAAAAAAATATCATTGAATTGTAACCAACAAAACAAATTGTTAATATTTAATTTAAAAATTAACAATGATCATTGTTGATATAACAAATTTTAATTTTTGTAGTCAATTAAATTACTTAACAAAATTATTTGTTAAATTACATCATAACGGAATGCGCACATGTAGAAGAAACAAGAAATCATATTTTGTGTGTATTCATTATTAGCGTATCTAATAAAGTGTTTATCTCTAGCTGAGAGGTAAGTAAGTTAGTTTACTAGTTTTCAGATTGCCGGTTCAACTCCGTCCAAAGACATTTAGTGTTTTTCGCAGACAAGCAAAAAATCGTTTCGAGCATTGTGATTGTGTA
Source organism: Tachina grossa (assembly GCA_949987645.1). Classification (NCBI taxonomy): domain Eukaryota; kingdom Metazoa; phylum Arthropoda; class Insecta; order Diptera; family Tachinidae; genus Tachina; species Tachina grossa. The sequence goes on along the minus strand of OX465274.1, from coordinate 120,537,926 downwards.
TAAGAAACATTGTTAATATAACAATTATGATAATCAAAATTTGCACAAAAACTCAACAATTCGCATTATTAATATAACAATAACTTTAATTGAAATAGCTTTGAAATCTAACAAAAATTAATGTTGTAAAAATAAATAAATTTCAACAAAATATTTGTTGATAAATTTAATTGAAAATATTTTTCAGATTTTCCTTTAACTTACAATTTCGTTAATTGTATTTACAAAAATCGTTGTAGGTTCAAAATCAATTAATTATTTAATTGATATAACAAAAAAATTAATTGTATTTACAAATCATTTTTTTCTGTGTAGGGATAAGGATAAGTAAATCAAATATTTTAAAAGTGTTATAGTAGTATTAATATGGATTTTTAATGTGTTTCCATGCTTTTTCACTAATGAATTGTGTGTGCAAAAAAACTTTTCATATGAAAAGGTTTTGACATTTGATAACACTTTTCATAAAACGAGAATCAGTAATGATGTGTAACTGTGAAAACGTTTTGTTTCATTCCAATTGTTTTTTTTCATATGAACTAGAATCAGAAACACTGAAAAGATAAAAAAAAGTTTTCATTTCACATTATCAAAGAACCAGAATCGACCCCCTGCTCATGTGTAACTCACCTTTAGTATGTTGAAAGTATTTGACTAAGTTTTTGCACGTTGAACTTTCTTGAATGTCGTCACATAAATTACTAAACACTCTTGTTCCTTCTGCAAACATTTCCGATTCGGCCCAAAATTCTTGTAAGTCATAATAAATTAAAATCTGCCAATCTGAGGACGAAATTGCTGCTGATCCAATTTCTTGAAAATGAATTCCCAGCTGATTCCCAAACTACATGTTATGGACCTGAGCTCCTAAGACTTATGGCAGTAACATTAATGCTATCAAGGCAGTGATGATACTATTTGGAAAAGATATTCTCCTTTTCTTTTTAGCATTCTCAGACGTATTATTTCTATTTGTATCTAAATCTTCGGATGATTCATCCGACTCTGTGTTGTCAATTGGCAAGGGTGCCAGCCGAGCTATTGGCGTTCTGCAAACCCCGGATTCTGTCTTGACATCAGCCACTCGAACTAGACCATCATCTCCTTGATGGACCTTCACTATTCTAGCCAGCGGCCACCTTAAGGGAGGTGTGTTATCCTCCTTAACTAACACCATATCGCCGGACTTAGCGTTGACGTTCCGTGTTTTCCACTTGTTCCGATACTGTAGTTCGCACATGTATTCCCGTGACCATCTCTTCCAGAACTCCTCTTTCAAGTGTGTGACCAATTTCCACCTGGTCAAAAGACTTACCCTTGCTGGTTTAGAACTTACTTTTATCTCGGAATTCAATGGTTCCCCAATTAAAAAATGGCTGGGTGTCAAGACATTCAAATCATTTGGGTTGTTTGACATTGGAGTAATTGGCCTTGAATTAAGAATGCCTTCAATTTCAATTACAACGGTATCAAGTTCCTCATACGTTAACGATGCAGTTGCTACACTTCTTAGCAAAAGATTCTTCGCTGATTTCACTGCGGCCTCCCATAATTCCCCAAAGTGAGGTGCTCGTGGTGGTATAAAGTGGAACGTTATGCCTCTAGATGAACATTCCTTGCTGATTTCATTTACGGCCGGAATCGAATAAATCGAGTCCGCTAATTCTGTAAGTTGATTTTTTGTACCAACAAAATTAGTTGCATTGTCACAGTACAGCTCTCTACAATGACCTCGCCTGCTCATGAATCGCCTTAGTGTGCCTATGAATGCTTCGGTGGTTAGATCGGTAACCAATTCCAGGTGAACAGCCTTTGTAGCGAAGCAGAAAAATACAGCCATGTATGCTTTATGAGGTTTCTTCCCTATTAATTTGTAATGAACCCAAAGAGGACCGCAAAAGTCGACACCGGAGTTGATGAAAGGTCTATCTTGTGTGACGCGTGTTGACGGTAAGTTACCCATTATTTAATTGAGCAATTTTGGTTTGGCTCTGGTGCACCGTATGCAATGTTTTACGATTGATAGTGCTGCTGTCTTGCCTTTAACTGGCCAATACCTTTGTCTTACATGTGATAATAGTTCTTGGAGCCCACAATGGCGATTTTTTTCATATTTCATTTGCATTATCAACTTCGTTATTGGATCATTGTAGGGAATCAGCATTGGATGTTTTGCATCATATTGCAGTGTTGATGATTTCAACCATCCCCCAAATCTGATGATGCCGTTGTTATCTAAGATGGGGGTAAGATTACTATATTGACTCCCTCCACTTACTTCTCCAAGCCTCTGCAAGTTATTCAAATCGTTTTCAAAATGGGATCGTTGTATTCCACGTACAATGACTATGAGAGCCTGGGATGTTGTTTGATCCTTCTCGTACGATTAATGAATCGCAGCATATAAGCCACGACTCTCTGGAGTGTTCGAAATGAACCATTGTGTTGTATTTTATAGATAATGTCTGTTGATGTTTCATCTACTGTTGCTACTGTAATCATCATTTTTCGTTCCATATCGTGCTCATTTATTGTGAGTGTGTTGGAAGTATTTTTCGGCCAAACTTCTTCTCTTCTTCCATGCAAAAATATGGGCCCATAGAACCATAAAGTGCTTGTAGCTAGTTTTGACGGGGATAGACCTCGTGAAATAGTATCTGCCGGGTTTTCCTTTGATTTGACGTGCCTCCACTGCTCAGCTATGGATAACTCCTGTATCGCAGTGATTCGATTAGCCACAAACGTTTGGTAAGCTGATGATTTTGAGTTGATCCAGGCCAACACGATCTCTGAGTCTGTCCATAGGTAAGTAGGTGTGTTCTCAAGATTTAAATCACTCTTTGCTCTTGCTGTTAGTTGAGTACATAAGAGTGCTGCGCAAAGTTCGAGACGAGGCAAATTCTGGCTTTTTAAAGCTGCAACACGGGATCTTGCACACAGCAGCCTTACGATTACCTGCCCGTTCTTGATAATAGATCTGATGTATACAGCTGCACCATATGCCTTTTCTGAAGCATCCGCAAAGGCGTGAATTTATGTGTTTGATGAAATATGTCTTTCAAAACCATGTCGTGAAAATTCTAGATTGTTTAATTGTTCTAATTCAGTACGGAATGTCATCCATCTTGTGCGTAAATTTACTGGCAATGCTTCATCCCACTCCAATTTTGTTTCCCAAAGCTCTTGAATGAACATTTTTGCGGTTATAACAATTGGTGCAAGTATACCTAACGGATCGAAGAGTCATGCTAAATCCGACGTTACTGTTCGCTTAGCAATTTGTTTTACATCTCCTGGACATACCTTCACACAAAACTTGTCAGCCCTTGGCATCCAGTTTAAGCCCAAGATTTTTACTGTTTGACCCTCTGTGCTGTTGAAGTCAATATTTACTTCTTGCTCTTTTCTTTCAATGCCTTGAAAAAGTTTTGTATGATTGGCATTCCATTTTTGTAGATTCAGACCATGTTTCTTTAATATATGTGTCAGTTCTTGCTGCATTGTCAGTGTCACATTCAAATCATCACTACCGCCTATTCCATCATCCACGTAGAAATTTTCAAGTAGAAATTGGCTTCCATAGGGATACTGAGCCATGTTATCCTTGGCAATTCTTTCCAAACATTTTGTAGCTAAATATGGTGCAGATCGGATACCGTATGCAATGGTGTTGAGTTGGCAATATTTGATTTGTGTAGATGGGTCATGTCTCCATATAATAATTTGGAACCTTCTGTCGGTTGGGTGTATTAGCATCTGGCGATACATTTTCCAAATGTCTGTTGTAAATACAAAGCGTGGTAGCCGAAAGCGAAGCAGGATTGAAAACACCTCGCTTTGATTAGTGGGACCTGAGTGCATCAGATCATTCAGGGCTAAGCCTGATGAAGTTTTCGTTGATGCATCGAATACTACTCGTAATTTTGTAGTTAAACTATCGGCACGTAATATACTATGGTGTGGCATGAAATAGTTTGGTTTGCATGTGGAATTTATATCAATTTGTGTCATGTGACCCAATTCCTCGTACTCTTTCATAAAATGTATGTATTGTGCCTTAACATCTGGTGCCTTTGCCAGTCGACGCTCCAGTGATAGGAATCGATTGAAAGCTATGTCATGTGACCTAATGTTTCGGGATTGTTACAAAACGGGATTCTTACCATAAATCGTCCATTTTGATCAATGCTGTAGGTCTGCGCAAAATGAGTTTAGCACTGTCTTTCTAATACTCACAGAGTTTTCTCTACCGCCCTTACCTTTTCTAGCTCCCATAGTTGAGCGATGTCTTCCTCTAAAGTTGTTTCATTCTCAATGCACATTCCACATGTTGCAGTGGAAGATTGGTTTTCCTCAATTTTTCCTGAGATGATCTATACCAGAAAGGTATTTTGTAAGATGGGCAAGTTGTTGGCCAACTTGATTTGTCCATCTGTCAGCAATTGATGATGAAATTCCGCACCCAATAAAATATCTATATAGTCAGGATGATGGAAACCTGGGTCAGCTAGACTGATGTTATTAGGAATGTTCTTGTGATTGATGTTAATTGTTTGTGATGGTTGAGGAGAGATTATGTGGTCAAGAGCAGCTGCCTAAAATCGTGTAGTATAGTTGTTGAACCTGGAATTCAACTCGACGTTGACTCGATTATTTACCTTGGTGTTGCTAGTTCCAATTCCACTTATAGCGATTGACGTTGGGTTCGGTGGAATTCCAAGACGTTTGACTAGGCGTTTACTTACGAAGTTAATTTGTGATCCAGAGTCAAGAAGCGCTCTTTTGAATTTCCTTTTCACCGGCTCTTATGAGGACCGCGGCTGTGCTAAGCAGTATATAGTTTTTTGATATCGTATTTTTCTGCGATTACTGATGCGGCTGCTTGGCTGAATTGTGTGGATTTTGTAGTCTCAGCTGAGTGATTGGATGTAACCTTTGAAGTTGGTTGTTGACTGCTCGCGGTTGAGTCGTTTAAATGCAGAAAAGTGTTATGTTTGTTGGCACACTTCATAGAGCTTCTTCAGCTACAATTTTTTGCGTTATGTCCAGGTTTTAAACAGTTAACACAATACCTTTGTTTTTGAACAAACTGAAGTCGTGCTGATGATGAAAGCTTCAGAAATTCTGGGCATGCAAATGATAGGTGTCTTCCATATTTGCACATTGAACAAAGTTCATTGTTTCATCCTTCGATTGTGATAGAAGTACATACCTTTGCCCTTGGTGTTGAAAATTTTTCCTTTTCGGACATTGCTTCCACTGATTGAAAATTTCTATCTAAGAAGATTAAAAAGCCTTTGATAGTTGGCACTTCTCGTCTCTGTGCGAGAGACTGTTCATAACGGAGTCGTGTGACCTAATCCAGTCGTTTAAGAAGCAAATGGATGAGCAATGGATCCCATGTTGATGTGTTGATATCGAGATTTTGAAGTGCTAATAAACACTCCTTTGTTTTGTCATGTAGGCCCTTATAATTGTCGGTTGGTGTCTTGTTTGGTGTATCTATCAGTTCTTGAATTAACTTGCCAACTAATAACCTCTTGTTATGATAGCGGTCTATTATAGATGACCATGCCGCATCGAAATTTTCCCCAGTGGCAGGGAAGTGTTTGATTAGATTTGCCGTCTCTCCTACTAAATGAGTTTTTAGGTACCATATTTTTTGCAGCTTCGGAATTGATTGGCCTACTACCAGTGAGGAAAATAAGTCGTAAAATTTTTGCCATTTTAAATAATTGTCGTCAAATTTTCGTAATGTTATTTTTGGTATTGGAACTGAATCGGGCAGACTATTATTTTGTCCAGAGGTTGGTTGAGTAGTTGCATTGCTGTTAACAGTTCTTAATGCCTTCCGTACATCATCTTCTAATTTAATAAATTATTCCATCTTGTATCCTTGATTTACGGGCTCATCACTAATTTTACATATTTGGAGGTGGAGGTCTTCAATGTTTTGCCATAACCTTGTGGCAATTGGCACATCCTGATTTGTTAAGTCGGTTGTTAACAAACGTTACAGAGATGCCATTATTGCTGCTTGTCTACGAATAATCTTCGACAGCTTATTGTTATCCGCTGATGTCACGTTAGCACATGCGGTTTGGTTTTGTTGTGGAAGTGGGCCTTGTGGTTTCGCTGAAGGCTGTGTCACCTTCAACATAGACGATTCAAAGATATCTCTGTATTGTAGGACGGCCTTCATAATTGCGTTGTAGTAGTCATCTGCAAAGTACTTATGGTCCAGCTGAATGTTTTCCATTAGTCGAATTCTATTATCATTAGATTCAAATTCTGCCCATTCTACGTCCAGCCTTCGAAGTCTCTCTAGAAAGTAGTCTATGGAACCTTTTCTTGTAGCGGTATCCCTTTTGAAGTTTCGGATGATCGTTTCAATCCGTTCTCCAATTTCCTTTTGGTTGTTGACCAGCTCTTCGAAGGATACCATGTTGTATTGAGTTCTCGTGCTCTTTCAATTTCTGAAATCCTGTGGCTGGTTACAGGATAACGTCGGGGTCACCAAAAAATGTTAGCGTAAATTGTAAGGTCTTTCTTGCAAGCACTTGTAGCTTGAAGAATTGTGGTTAATGGGATTCTCACAAGCACTTGAACTTGGAGATAGTTGTGGATATTTTATTGTCCTCACAAGCACTTGCACTTGGAGGCAGTGTTCAATAAAACAATTGATTTGTTATTCTACTAAACACTAAAATTTTGACTTTATTTTACTTTCTTTTATACATAAAATTAAAGAAAAGAAATGCTTATTCTATAAATGATTAATTGTTTTGTTTTCTTATTTTTGTATAAAATTAATAATTGATAACTTAGCAATGACCTACTTTTGCATATTGCAAACTGTAATGTTTGCATAAAACATTTTGTGCAATACATACATGGTCATTGACTTGGTATGGTTACAAACAAAAATTTATTCTTAGTGATGAAATCAATACAATTAATAATACGTAAACAATAATATATATATATATATATATATATATATATATATATATATATATATATATATATATCCCAACGAAAAAATAAGAAATATATTAACAACTGCCATCAGAAAATATATAAACTTTTTTAAAAAGCTCGTATTCCATTTTCATTGTGTCCATAATTTTGGAGATAAAAGTGAAGACCGCATTTTTGTCGTTTGTCGTGATTTAAATTTTCGCTTATTAGAGCATATGATTTCGTACTACCGTGCAACCATGCCATACATGTAAAAATGGTAACTTGTTTATAGCTAAAATGTGAACTTTGAATTTCATTTTGACATTACAGGCGGTAGTTTTCTGCGAAATCTATTTGCAATACAATTTCACCTGGTTTTAATTTGGCTTTGACGTCTTCAAAATATTTCTGCTGATAACAAAAAAGTGTTCCTTAAAGATAGGTAACTCCGCCTGCAGTTCAATTAAGAGAATATGTATGGGAGCTAAAGTCTTGGTTAATACCTTTTTTTCCATCAACCTTACGCCAATTCTGCCAATTCCGACATTCTTTCAAGTATTTCCAATATATTAACGGAATAAATTCATTTTTAATGTTATGAACACAATTTTGATAATTGCCTGTGATGCATTCTTCACCCTCACTATTGCAGCACACTGTTCTTAGAAAGCTTTCAAAGTCGCTTGAAAAACATTTAAAGACAGTAGCGTATTTTTCTAGCAGAAATGCTAAATTAGCATGATATATGCATACACACATATTATAAGGCATCTTATTTGAGAGCTCGATATGCCTTGGACGCTGTTGGTAGAACATGGGTTTTCCCATGGCACTTGTACCAATCTCGGTTTTATATAATTCAAAACTTCTGCTACTATCATAAGCATGTATCGTTTGGCAACTAAATAATTGAATATCGACAATAATTGTTTTTTTCCTCTCAGCAGCGTGGACGGATATTTAATCTTTTAAATAACACTTTTTGACAATATCCAGTTGATTTTGATAACATCTTGTCTCCTCTGCGGCAATGTTATTTTTGTCTTCGTTGTATTTTTTATTTAATACATCAAGAACAATTTCTCGCCTTTCTGCATTTTTTGGCAGTGCCCTTTCTGCCTTCTTTACGGCATTTCCAAGAGATTGCTTAGCCCGAATCATTTTTACTCTCGATCTATCATATTCTCTCTTTTTCTTAACTTGCTATCGACTTCTATTGGATTCTCTCTCCATCTAAATTTGAATTAAAAAAGCTGACAATCAGGGCTATCGGGAATAAAATTCCACGTGAAATTTGTTCACTTTCCAATTAGAATTTTTTGTTTTCCCTATTACTTGCTATTAGTCGGAAATAATTCCACAGAAAAATTTCACGTGAAATTTTATTCACGATAGCCCTGAATAACTAACCAAAAATAATTTTTTTAGAAGGGATTACACTTACGGTCACTCACACGACAAACTTTCGCAATGAATAAAAAATTAATTATTTGAAAGGAAAACGTTATTTAGTTTTATTTTACTGATTGTTGAACCAATCTCACATAAACTACAATTTTGCGTCCACTAATATCAACAAATGCAAACGTTTGGACAACTTATGCTGTTTTTCGGTCACTCACGCGACAAAAGAAAATTAGATTAAAGATTAGCACAAATAAGGTTAATTCGTGCTCTATTGTCTCTCCTTGTACTTTTTACCGTAATTTCACTTAGTCATGTTTTAAACTTGACAGTTTTTCTTGAAGCAGTTATCTTCAATTCTCTTTTAAAACTGCTCGTTTATTTATACACAGACGGTATCTTGTTATATTTTCCTATTGTTTTAATGCAGCGAATGAAATAATATAAGAGAATTGAAGTAACTTTTCTGTACAAGCAAGTCAGTATCCCTATTCTTTCTTCTTTCCTCTCTCTCCCATAAACTCAGACTTGCTTCAAGAAAAACTGACGAGTCTAAAACATGAGTTATCTAATTAAAGAAGAGAAGCTCTACGGTAAGAGAACTCTAAGGGTCATTTTCACAATTTGCCTTTAGCTAAAGGTATGATTTTGTCTGCGCGATAAATGGCTTTGCATTTTCATTTATTCATTATTTATTATTATATTATCCATTAAATATCATTATTATTGATAATAATACCATTTAAAAATTTAAGTGTAACAACGCAAAAATATTTATTGGGCAGACAAAATCCTACCTTTAGCTTAATTTAAGTTGTGAAAATGGCCATAAATGTAGTAAATACTTTAACGAAATAAGCCTATAAAACGTGCCCAGTGCAAGACACATACAAACTCAACTTCGCTTACAATTATTTTTTACATACTTACTTATAAACTTTTATTCACTATTTTAACCCAAAAATATAAAATTTCAAAATAATATATAATGAAAAACGGCAAGATCTTCGGTACCTTTTTAGGACTCTTGGTTGACCTTTTCTCGAAAATGCCCATATGTACATCAGAGGTCTGCTCCGAGCAATTTTGTTGGCAGCGGCGACTCGTGAGAAAATCGGCGGCGGCGGCTCGTGAGAAAATCGTCAGCGGCGGCTCGAATTCGGCTTTAGCCGGCTGAAAATCCACAATATAGAAATCAATTTTTTTCTTCAATATTATACAACTTATATGCAATATATAATACGTAGTGACAAAATAATGGCATAAGAATTTAACAATTTTAGTTTCTAAAATGTTATTCAAACATCATTCAAAATTAAGCAAAGTTTAATTTTGAAGCCATCCATTGTCTATGGTCCTATTCACAATTAAAAAATAAGACAATTTTAACTTTTTTCACATACAAAATACATGAGTTTTATTTTTTAGTTTTATACAATTTCTTTAACATCGCTCGTACTTATGCCAGTTCATCAGTAAACATTCAATTATATTTTTGAACACTTGTCTACTTCTAAGTTTATATAAAAACTCCCAAATGAGAACTACGCTAATACAGGGTGGGCCAAAAGAAACCAAGGGGTGTAAAAGTTTAATAACCTTTTTGTTTATTAATTTTTTTTTATTTTTTCTTTCAGATTATATAGACAACACTTGGGGAATTTATAATGGAGAGGTTCACAACTGAACAGAGAACCAGAACAATAGAATTTTATTATTTAAACCAGAGATCAATTATTTTAACGCAAAGAGCATATCGTCGACATTTTAACGTCAGAATTTCTCCCTCTGAAGCGATGATTCGTTGCTTAGTTAATCGTCATCACCAACATGGCAGCGTAAGAGATTTGCCTCGAACCGGTAGACCACGTTTAAGTCGCACTGCGGAAAATGTTGAACGAGTACAGCAAAGTGTTAAGGAAGCACCAGAAACATCTGGCAGAAGGCGTTCTGCTCAGCTAGAAATGTCTCGTACGTCACTACGGCGCATTTTAAAAAAAGATTTACAGTTATACCCATATAAGGTGCAATTGGTCCAAGAATTAAAACCCGCAGATCATCGGCAACGTCTAAATTTTGCAGTTAAATTTCAAGAGTTGGCCAGAAATTAAATCAACTTTATTGAAAATTTGATTATGAGTGATGAAGCTCATTTTCATTTGAATGGCTTTGTTAATAAGCAGAACTGTAGGTTCTGGGGTTCTCAAAATCCAAGAGCCATTCATCAACGCCAATTGCATCCCATTAGGTGTACAGTATGGTGTGGGATCACATCTGAAAATGTCATTGGGCCCTACTTCTTCGAGAATGAAGATGGAAGTGCTGTAACCGTAAATGGAGAGCGGTATCGGCTTATGATAGAAAATTTTTTACGTCCTGCTCTTGAAAACAGACCTGGTATGTGGTTTCAGCAGGACGGAGCCACTGCCCATACTGCCCGAGACACAATGGCACTTTTAAGTAAAATTTTTGGAGAGCGAATAATTTCTCGAAATTCGGAAATTATTTGGCCAGCGCGATCAAGGCAAACATTGTTGCAGAAATTCGAACGCTACAGCCACAAGTTTTGAAAGATGTTATGGAAAATGCTCTAAAAAGAGCCTATCAGTGCGAAGCTGAAAACGGTGGTCATTTAAGAGACATCATTTTTCATACTTAGTGTAAAAAAATTTCCATTTTGTATATTATATAATCTAAAAGAAAAAATAAAAAAAAAGTTAATAAACAAAAAAGTTATTAAACTTTTACACCCCTTGGTTTCTTTTGGCCCACCCTGTATATACAATAAGTAGAAAACCCCTGCGAAAAACGCAGTGAACTAATTGTAATAATTAAGGTCTGCAAATGAACTGACATGAGAACCAGTTACAAAAAAATCTGAGGGTTCTAAAAAGCAATACATTAAATTATGGCGGTCTTTTTGTCCTTGATAGTTATTCAGATAGCTTATGAAATAAATCAAAGTTGTCATGTATAAAAAGGACACGTTTTACCGTCAAAGCATTTAAATTTGACCTTTTAGCATTGGCAAGTGTACCAGCACTTGAAAAGGCCTCTTTTGATGATCCGCTCGTTGAAGGGATGCTCAAAATTGATGCTGCAAGTTTTCCTATGTTTGGGTATTCCTGTGAAAAAGTAAAAATATTTTTATTTAAAGATAAGATTAATGTATCAAGTGGAGAAAGAAGTTTTCTTTAGTTACCTTTTCATTTTTCCTCCACCATATAAATGCATCACATTCTTCGTATTGTGATGCAAAATATGATTGAATTTCCTTTTTTAGATGATGTATTGCATCCGAATCGCTAGTTGAAGCTATAAACATAGCAATATCACTTCAGATCTTATTTACATCTAATTTCTGAAAATTATTTAGTAGTACATATGTGTGTATATGTACAATAGAGTGCAAAATGTGTGGAATTTTTAATTTCAACAAAAAGCTGTGCAGCCTGGGAGGTACTCGATTTGGCTAAAATTTCGATTACGTAAATCTTAGACCAAGTAGCACAATAATTCGCACAGCTTTTCATGTTTAGTATGTTTACGTTTATTTTGGCATTTCGCGAGGTTGTCGGCACTTCCTCCCCAACAATTCTACCGCCTTCTTTCTGAAGTTTAGCAATTTCATTAAAAATTATGTAATTTTTCGAAATTCCACCGTCAGGATCATCAGAAGTCAAAAACTCAAATAGGTCCATATTATCTTTTGCAGGAATCTTCTTCAGCCAGTTTTCCAACCTTTAACAGTTTTTTTTTGGATTGGATCCAAAAGTGCAGCGACCAAATGAACCTTACGGATGTTAAATCTTTCAGCAAACTTTTCAGAGGCACAGGCATACATTTTTATGCTTTCTTCGAAGCTAACCTTTGTAGAACTTTCTCGAATTGCATCTGAAATTTTTTCGTAGAAGACGATATTGCTGCTGATTGTGGGGTACTTTCGGCCTTGTAAATATTTCGTAGCATCTTCAAATATTGTAAGGAATTGCAGAAATTCTTGCATTAATTGCCTTTCCATTGCATTTAGTACCAATTCCGCTTTTGTAATGATATTATAGTTGGCACGTTAAGTAAGTAAATTGGAACAGTACGCACGTTGTTGAAAACTAGCTAGTTCGTAGTAATGGGCAGGGATCTTGTTCCGTGATTAACCAACCATAGAAAAACCAAAACAAAAAAAGAACGTGCGTTTGCTTGCCCGAGGGTTATTGGATATATTAATTCTCTTCTTTTTTCTTTTTATATACGATATCCTTGTATACTTTGTCTCACTTATATCTGACCTAATATAATGACATAGATGTTCTGTCATGGGCTCAAAACCTCAACCTTTAAATTTTTTTAGGGCCCACTGAAATTATTAGAAAAACCCCTTACATTGCTTCTCCCAAAGAGTTTCAACAGGTTTACATTTTTAAAAAACTACTATTGGTAATTCATATTGACTATGATAAATATTTATTTACAAATTATTTTAACTATTATATTTTTTTGCTTTCTAAATACAGCGAAAATTATCACATATGTATATATGTGGATAACACTAAATATATGTATGTACGTACATATGTAGTTATGTTAATAAAATTCACTCAACTTAAAAATCAATCATTATATTCATCTGTAGGTAATTATGATAAAGAAACAAAAAAAAAAAAAAATATTATTAGCAGAGCTTTTCTACAGATATCTCATTATATTTCAATACAGAGAGCGAATCGAAAGATAAATATATCATGCAATAGAATCTCTGATAATACAAAAATGATAAGGTAGTAAATAAAAAAGTTATAACTATAATTTGGGTATATGATAAAAATAACAAAAAAAACCACTTACTCAAAATCTTATCCAACGTAGCATGAAGGCCTTCTGCAAATCCGTTGATAGACGGTTCTTTTTACAATTTCTGTTTTTTTTTTTTTGTTTTTGTACAGATTGATGTCTCTGTTGCTTTTTTTTTTTTGATTTTTTTTTTTGTAGGTAGTGTAGTAATTCTATATAAGGGTTAGCAGTTAAGGTTATTAGGAAAAAATAAGTTATTTACAGGTGTAATGTAAAACAAATTTGGGAGAATTAGTTAATAGTTGTGGAGATCAATACTTATGGGTTTTTTGTTTTGTTTGTTTTTCTTCTATTCGTTATTATAGATTACTTAGAAATATTAACATAGGATTAAGTTTTAAGTTATTAATTTGTATGTAAATTAATTCGTAATATTATATTGGCGGGAAGTTAGTATAAGTACATTTACGTTAAATCATTTGAATTGTGTTAGTATTGGAAATTTTTTCTTGTTAGTTTGATTACTTAGCGTTGGCAGTATTTTTGTTTGTTTTTTTTGTTGTTTATTCTGTTTGGTTTAGTCGTTTGAAGAGGTTTTCATGTTGGTATGTGTTCAAGGGTTGAGCTGGAGCAATGTCTTCATTGAAGCTATATTACTCGGGTATCTTGTAAAATAATATAAATGTCCTCTGAGATACATAGGGTTTCGATATGTAACGTGCGACCAATTAGGGTAGTTATATAAGTGAGGTTATGGCACTTTTCTTCGCACTTATGGTCTCCCGAGTTACGCAACGCCCTTTAGGAAGGTCACGTGCGATCTCGTTCGAATATGCGGGTTATACGAGTTATAACACGGGAGACGAATATATGTATTAATATTAGTCTCCTGCATAAGACATCTTATAAGAACTTTCAAGACATGAGAGATTTTTCAAATGCTTTACTACAGCGAAATCTTATAAAACAAACGTTAACAACACTGTTTGCAAGAAATTTGTTTTAATATTGTAGATATAAGAGTAAAGAAGAAAACACTTCGTGACGGAATAATTTGTGATACTTGCTTCTTTCTACGCATGAGCGCGAGTACAAACGTCATGCATGTATGTGTGTATGATCTTTTATTTTTCTGCGCACATGCAAAGGCACAGACATGCATTAACATTAGTTGTATGCGGTTCATCACATAATAGCTTACCATCTACATATTACACACGCACTCAAACGTACAATATGAAAAATAACAAGCATATACTAATCAACAGTATTTCATATGAGTGTTTGTTACAAACAAGCTGTCTTGCGACATCGCTTGTTACAACTGATATAAACATACACCAATATATCCATCGTGCTTCGGTTATAGTACGACAGCATTTATTATTGGTTTAGTATAATACATGCGACGTGAATAGATTTAAAAATCATGACGTTTTTACATTTCAAGACTGTTTGCGCAGCTCTCTAATTAATATAGAAAAATTTTTCCTAGAAAGTAAAAGAATTTATTACTGACATTACCATTACCTTATCTTTTTTTTCGTGATTTTCTCTATGATTGCAAAAAAAAACTACATATATTTCCTTCGCTTCTTGGAACAAAGTTGGTCCTTTTATTATGAAAAAAATTTCGGATCGATTTTATACAATTATCGCTCTTTCTTTTAAAACCATATTGAACTTTAGTAAGTCAATTTTTAAAAGAAAGCAAAATTACCTGATAAGCAATCCAGTACAACCTAGATCAAATAAATAAAAGGCTCCACTATGCAATTTCTTTCAAAATTATTAAGGAAATGTTTAAACAAAGGCACGTTTTACTTATCACTTGCACTTTAATTTGATGTCCAAATGGATGGTTTGACGGTCGAAACGAAAAAGAACTTGCATATAATAACACTTCAACATTACACGTTAGCTTTAATTTACATAAAAAGCTTTCGAAATAACTGCATTGATAACATTCTCTCAACATTTTATTATTGTTTCCCTTTCACCAATGACCAATGCACGTTGATATATATGCATCTGTACTGCTCATTGACTTATATTTTGTATGTAGTTCTCAGTCTTTAGCGATAATTTTTATAATATTCATACATGGAATATATATGAGATATACATGGAAAAGTTGTAAAGAGTTAAGAACGTACATATGTAATGCCGAGTTTACATTGGGCGTTTCAAATGTTGTCATTTTTTGGTGTCATTTTCATATGTGTGCAGTGCCGCTCCCATCAAATTTGTCGATGACACACAATTTTAATATTAATATTTATACAAATAGATAATCGCAAAATTATTCAATTGCATAGTGCCACCTTGTGTTTATCAATAATAAGAAAAAAATTAAGAAAATCTAAAAAACGGCAAAGAAAGTGGTGGAAAAGACCAGAGCTTAATATGCGTGCCACCAAAGGATTATATTGTACTCTGCATTCCAGTTTACGGGAGCAGGATGCCAGTTGGTTTAAAAATTTCATGTGCATGAAGCCCTAACTTTACCGAAATTTCGCCCTTTTTTGCATTTCTATCCCTATAAGTGGTATATGTATATACATACATACATACTTACATAAATACATATGTATGTTTCCATACAGCCTCATGAACCTCCAACAATCTGAATTAGCTGTGTCGTCATGTCAAGCATCCAGGGCGCTTGCATTTCTTTCACACTCTCCTATGCTTTTCCACTTTCTTTTTCGTTTTCCATACCTTTAAATTTTTATACCAGCACACATTTAAAATTCTTTCGGTATTTTCTCAATGTCAAAATGTCAACACGCTGACATTTTACTTTTGTGTTTGCAATGCAGCCAACTTATTCTCACAACTGTTTACATCAGATACGTAAACAGTTTGTTTGGTAATGGGCGCATTCATAAGACGTAGCAGTTGAGCACAACAGTTGTGAAACTGTTGGCCACAAAAATTAGGTCTTAGAAACGGCTTGATGGATATAATTTAATTTTATATCTTTATTTCGTTACTTCATCGCTTTTGTAATATAAAATTTAACAAATACTTGCTCCTTCCACCTAACAAAGCATATAACAGGCATAACTCTATTCGAGCAGCTGTTTAGGCTGATCACAACACGTTGACTATAGGTAGCGAAAAAATTTTATGATGGAAAATTACTCAACTGTTGAGTGGAGCGGAATTACTCAACTAGGCGTTTCTAAGACAAACGCTCAACGGTTGCGCAACAGCTACGTCTTATGAATGCACCCATTGCCACACAACGAAAAATATCGAAAATGACAAACGTTGCCACTAGTAGCCACTGTTATTTTTGCCATATTTGTCACAAAATGCCACAGTGTGTACTCGGCCTAAGTGCCCTTTTACATTTGGTAAATTGAAAGACAGACAGACGAAGTTTGTAGAAGAAGGGGCGAAGATGCAGAATGTGTAGTACACAACCCTCTGTACCGGACATTTTTTGTTTCCCTTTTCTACTTTTCGCAATTTATTCTTGTTGCTTAACATGATTTTTCTCATTTCAACGGCTGTATGAATACTTGATGTGTACTGTCAAGGCATATGGTATGTATGTGTATGTGTGTAAGTACCAAACGCGAAGAAGAAGAAAACAAACTACAAAATTTCAGTCTGTCTATTAATTTCCAATATGTAAAAGCTTCGGGAAAGAACAAAAGAGAATTGAAAACATGTCCGGCAAGAAATGTCTCAAATGTAAAAGAGGACTAAGGAAACTTTGATTTACTAGTGATGGTACTTTTGTTTCGATAAAAGGGAAGTTTATTGGATTGATTAGGAAAACACAAAAGAAGCAGCAATTCATTAATAATGTTTTATGAATGAATTAATACTATAAACGGGTATAGTACAACAATTTTATACAAATTGCATTCCCGTAAAAAAAAATCCCTTTTCTTTTCAAACATTTTCTCTCTCTTCCCTGTCCGTTGTTTTGTTCTCTCTGTAAGTCCCAAATCACACTATGCAAGTCTTATTGCTAAGCTGATTAGTTTTAGGGAGAGAGAGACGAGGGGAACAAAAACGTTTCTTTTCCATATTTGTCACAAAATGCCACAGTGTGTACTCGTCCTAAGTGCCCTTTTACATTTGGTAAATTGAAAGAAAAACAGACGAAGTTTGTAGAAGAAGGAGCGAAGATGCAGAATGTGTAGTACACAACCCTCTGTACCGGACATTTTTTGTTTCCCTTTTCTACTTTTCGCAATTTATTCTTGTTGCTTAACATGATTTTTCTCATCTCAACGGCTGTATGAATACTTGATGTGTACTGTCAAGGCATATGGTATGTATGTGTATGTGTGTAAGTACCAAACGCGAAGAAGAAGAAAACAAACTACAAAATTTCAGTCTGTCTATTAATTTCCAATATGTAAAAGCTTCGGGAAAGAACAAAAGAGAATTGAAAACATGTCCGGCAAGAAATGTCTCAAATGTAAAAGAGGACTAAGGAAACTTTGATTTACTAGTGATGGTACTTTTGTTTCGATAAAAGGGAAGTTTATTGGATTGATTAGGAAAACACAAAAGAAGCAGCAATTCATTAATAATGTTTTATGAATGAATTAATACTATAAACGGGTATAGTACAACAATTTTATACAAATTGCATTCCCGTAAAAAAAAATCCCTTTTCTTTTCAAACATTTTCTCTCTCTTCCCTGTCCGTTGTTTTGTTCTCTCTGTAAGTCCCAAATCACACTATGGAAGTCTTATTGCTAAGCTGATTAGTTTTAGGGAGAGAGAGACGAGGGGAACAAAAACGTTTCTTTTCCCCCCGTCTCTCTCTCTCTTAACAAACTAATCAGCTTAGCAATAACACTTGCATAGTGTAAATTGGGATTAACAACCAAAAACTAAGATGAAATAATAATTCTAATATAAAGTGATTAACCCTAATACCTACCAACAACATCAAATTTTGAATAGAAAAAATTGTATTTGTTTTTCACCTTTGTTTTCTTTCTCTCCTATAATGTAATAATTTTTGTGACATTACACTTTGCTTATTTCCACTAAAGCAATGTTAACTACTTTTTGGTTGATTTCGAAGCTTTTAAA
This sequence comes from Tachina grossa, assembly GCA_949987645.1. Lineage (NCBI taxonomy): Eukaryota > Metazoa > Arthropoda > Insecta > Diptera > Tachinidae > Tachina > Tachina grossa. The sequence goes on along the minus strand of OX465274.1, from coordinate 120,519,701 downwards.
CATGGAACACAAAGTGTTCTATCGTTAATCGTTAGAGTTTTTCCATGTATTAAATGAATGGCTTTTTAGATCTTCTGGTACGACGATTTCTTCTACTCCCGCTGCGAATTGATTTTCAGATTTCAATGTGTTGTATATCTCCGTTACTTCACTTAGAAAGCTTACCAGCTGTTCGTTATTAAATACACTTTGAATTTTTTAATGTGTTCAGTGTTGTAGTTCAAACATTTATATATGTATATCTTTTAATTTTTTAACTGTTTTAAGAAAAACAGTTAAATCTTTGTTTTGTAGTATATTATGAATTAAAAGGCGATGAAGAGCATGGCTTGAACAGCCCAATCGTTTTATTTTTGCTAGCTTCATAGCGGCAACGGTATTGCTACCGCGATCGCTAACGACCACAATATCTTTTTGGTGCAAAAAAAAAATCAAAAAGTGTATCTTGTATGTTGCTGGCTATGGTGTATTTGTTGTGGGGTGCGGAAAAATCTCAGTTTTCAAGCTTATACACACATTTTCAAATTCATGACAAAAAAGGATTCCGATGTTAATATAACTTCTTCTTTTGAACGAATCAGTCCACATATCCAGTACTAACCAGATATGTGGCGGACAATATTTAATTAAGAAATCCTTTATAGTTGTTTTATAAGCACCGTACACATCATCTAGAGCTGATCTACTTAAAGTTGTCGCGGCGGGCATTGATATATTTGGTTTAATGGATTTAATATAATTTACAAAGCCTGGTTGCTCTACCATGTTAAAAAGGCGCAAATCCCTACAACACATTTCTACAAGTAATCGAGAGTTTGAAAAGATATCTTTGTTTGGAGTATTTAATATTTTGGAGCTTGAAGATAATATGGACTTGGTTACTTTTTGAGAAACTTCAGTTTTTTTGTGATGACGTCCACAAAATGGGTGTTACGCAAATAATTAATAAGATTTGAAGTTGCAGTGGAAATGCTAAATCTGTAATTCTTTGCAGCCAAGTCAAAACTACTGTAGTTCTATTTCATAAAGTTTACGTTTTTAAAATCAATAATATTGTTTCTTCTTGATTATAAAACTTTTTTTTTTGTGTACTACACTTTGCATACAATATAAATAAAAATCTTGCCTAATTCCTTTCAGACCTCGAGCTTAAAGGAATTAGGCAAGATTTTTATGTACGTATAAAGGTCGAATAATTTGGATTAATCTTTATATAATACAATATAAATTTTATAATTAGGAAAGTGGGCAACACCACACCTATAAATATGTAAATATCCGTTTTAACTATTTTTACTTAACCGGATTTTACGAAACTAGCTCACACATTTGTTTTTCTCATAGCTGTTCAATATGATTTTTTTTATTTGAATTTTTTCATAAAATTAAATTAATTTTAAAATTTATTTCTGTTTAAGAAATAGAATTTCATTGAAATCATTGACATTTCTCATGAAATTAATTAAAATTTGTTGTTATTGATTTGAAATAAAATTTTTCAAATGTAAATTTATTTTTTGTCAGAAAATTTAAAAAAAATCACGTCTCCAGAAATTCAGATAAAAATATAACAAATTAATGCTTTATTTGAATCCAGCGACTGAAATATTTTTAAATTATATTTCTATAGTTTGAATGACATTTTATTTTATTTCATTTGGGCACTGTTACACGTTCAATATATATTGAACGCGATCCAGTATCGTAATATTTATTGAACGTGTAGCATGCAGTATTGATGGATCGCGATCCATATCGCAGAAAGGCCTAAATTATGGAATCCAGATCACGGATCGCGGATCGCGTGATAAATATTGAACGTGTAGCATTTTCATGATATTAGATCGCGATACGTTAATAAAAACTGGATAATAAAACAAATAAAATAAAAAAATTAACAAATAAAAAGTAAAAAATTTTATAACATTTGTGAAAAGTTTGTTTTAACCCAGATGGCGTCGGAAAAATTTTTTCTTTGAAAATGAAAATTTAATAAGTTTGTAGAAAAAAAAGGTTTATAGAATTTTTTTAATATACGATCCACACAGCACAAAAATAATGTAAGTACTGACGCGATAAATATTGAACGTGTAGCATACGCTCGTGATCAATCAATCCAATAAAATGGATCGCGATCCAAATATCACAATACATATTGAACGTGTAGCAGTGCCCTTTGAGTTTTTGAAATTCAAATAATTTTTTGTTAATAAGTCAAATTTATATTATTCAAAAAAAACTTTATTGATTATTTCAAATTCATAAAAAATAGTTTTAAATTGAGAAAACATATACAAATAAAACAATTTTCTTTTTATTGAAAATACTCCTTGTAAGATGATTTCTAGTAATGCAGATTTTTCCTGCGATGGCCTCTAGAGGAATCCACCTATTGCCTCAATTATCTATCACCTTGGATAATTGAGAAATACAGTTAGCGCCATATCCGCATTTTGTCTACTGTTACGTTATTTTCATATAACAAAATATTTACCTCAATAAAAATAACAAGGTATTGGGTTTTTGCAAAACTTGTCCGAAATCATTATGTGCTAGCTCTAAATGAAATTTAAATTTTATTGTACACCTACGAACATTTCATAATGAAAAATATGTATATTGAATACCAGAGGCTCAGTAGTAAAAAAAGAGGCTCGCACAAAAAGTGCAATTTTTCATTGCTGATACCATGAGTCCGTTAAAGAAAAAATCCACTATAGATCTCTCTGACCTAAATATATCATAAATGGTTGTTATATATTTTTAAGTCTAATAAATATTTCTTTTTATATTTCAGAAATAGTTTCTATTCAAGAAATAATAGCCTGATTTAATTGATTTATTGCTTTTTTTACATTAAATTCTGAGAAAAACTATTTGATTTTTTTCGTAGTCAAATAATATTGAAATGAATTTTATTAAAATTTTTAATATTTAAATTCAATAAATTTTCTTTTGTTTTAAAAATACGAACTAAATTGTATTTGGAATATTGCAAATTGATTTAATACTATGAAAAATGGATTTGAGCAATATACAAATTTAAAAAATTTCAATCGTTTTAAAATAAATAAATTGTATTGAATTTTCACATAACAAATAGTTGTTTGAATTTTAATTATTTCTAATTTAAAATAAAAACTATAACTAAAATAAAAATATTTTTATTATTCATTCCATTCACTTGGTTTTTCCCGACAATTGGTTTTAAAAACGTAATAAGTAATGGCCGTATCAAATATTATTTGAGCTTGAAGTGTACGTTAAAACAAAATTTCCATACAAATTTTGACAAAAGAATACTTGAAGTTCAAATTAATTTTTTTGGATACGGCCCTAAGACTTTATTTTTGTCATAGCAAAAGAACACGGATATAAAAACACTTATCCTTTTATAAGCATTGGAGTTTCTTCAAAACACAGTTTACATATATGATGCTTCTTCATTACAACTTTGTTGGAAATTACCATTTGCCCAAAGTAGTTCCAAACGTTGGACTCTCCCGCAGTCATCTTATTGAGCATTATTTCAGTTTTTTCTTTAATATTACTTCTTATGGTTAATAGTTTTTTGTACTTTGCCAAATCATTGTCCAATGCGGTAATATCCTCAACGTCGCCTTCCGATTCTGTTTCTGACACTTCGTTTAGAGGATTTAATGTCTGAAAAAAATTTGTTATTTTCTCCTCCATTTTTAGCGTTTTCTGTTTAAGTATTGTTTTATTTATTTATTTTATGAGTACTTTAAAAAATAAATTTGTAAACTTTTATTGCACAAAAATGGGAGGAGTAGCTAGACCTTATGCCCATGTTATGAATAGTATTAAAAAAGTTTTTGTGACTGACTACACACGACCTATAGCTTCACATAGGAAGTAGCAACGAGGTTGCCAACAAAATTACTCAAAAGATCCACAAGATTTTACGGTTATCCGTGGCAGATCAGTCAACCAGTGCGAGCGAGATGAAGGCCAAACAACACGCGACGACACGAGAGCTGTTCTTCAGCCCAGAGGACCCAGAGCTGCTTAGCAACTGCCTGCTTAAGCATGTTTGCAGTTGAAAACACATTGAAAGTAACGAGCGAATGGGAGGGTTGCCATACCGGTAATGAAAGAAAGATTTGCATTTATAGCCATATTTAGGAATGAGGAAAATCACACTTAAAATTAAATGAAGTAATTTTCCGCGACTTTTTGCAAGTTTTCAGCTTCTTTACATACATACATACAATTAAACTTTGTAAATTTCTTCTATTCACTATTCTTTTCACTTAACTTTTTTAAATTAAATTTTACAGACCGAACGAGTTGTATATTTTACAATAAAATGTGATGTCTTAAAATTTTTGGCACATAAAAAATAGATGTTCCACTCTAACATATGTGTTACAGTAGAACAACTATAACTAATAAATGTATCCATCATCACTACCGAAAAAATCAACAGGCAGTTGCCTGTTACTGTTGAATTCAATATAAAATTGTTACAAATATGTTAGTGAAAAATGTCTTTTGTGTTAGTTTCAGTCACTAATTTCTGATCTTATACCTGTGCTTATGGCATGATTCCACACCAGAACAGAACAGAAAATATAAGTTTGGTGTGGAATATTTAAAATTTTATTAAAAGTATATAATGATGTTATTTTTTATACTCAATTTATGTTTCTCAAACAAATTCATAGCACATCCACAACAGCCATCTAAATCACATAAATCGCCCAAAAAACTTGATTGTACCCAAGTCAATAATCATGAAGCTTACAAATCGCCACGTTTGGCGTGAAATTGCAACATATGGCAACCCTGATAACCACATTTCTTTTTCATGTTTTAGACCAAGGCACAACAATCAGGTACCCGCTATTCTACAACAGCTATTACAACAGCAACAACCACATGTACCTTGTTGGTATTAATTACCTTCTTACTTTCCAAAACAGGGTAGCATCGTCAGATTGCATGTTTCTTATAGTAAATGTCAAACACCATACAAAACTGAATATTCGAAAGGTACTTATGTATACCAAAATAAAAGCATGCTCTTAGGCTTATAACTACACAATCCAAATTTGACATTTAAATTGATATGGCGATTTCTCGCCAAACCTGGCGATTTTTCAATTTGTTTGGAGTATAAATTTTTGGTTTGGTGACATGGCGACTTCTCTGGTGATAAATAAAATTGTTGACGATTTTATGGCTATTTTTTTTTTAAACAAAAATTAACTTTAAAATATATTTTATTCGGGAAAATTAGTTTCTTGAAGAAGTTTAAAAAAAGAAATCCTACCAAAACTCGTTTGCAAGAAATTAAAACAACTTGATTTTGATGATTTTCTTTACACTTCTTAATACATTTTGAATTTGTATGAGAATAATTTACAAGAAATAATTTTCGGCAAACATATAAATATATAATAAATTGACTTTTACATTGGACAGTATTAATAAAAAAATATTTGCTTTTTACTTAAAAATTCGTTTTAAAAAGCAAGATTCTGAAAACAATTGAATATAAAACTTAAAATTTTAGGTTTTAGAACAAAGAGCCTGGCCTACGATGCCGACAAGAAAGTTTTTATCGCTTACTTATATTGAAAACAAACAGAAATTTTCTTATTTTGTTTTTGTTTTCCATATAAGTAAGCAATAGAAACTCTCTTGTCGACATCGTGGGCCAGGCGGAAACTTTTTAAGTAAAAACAAATTATTTTTATATTCATACATATAATATAATATAATATAATATAATATAATATAATATAATATAATATAATATAATATAATATAATATAATATAATATAATATAATATAATATAATTAATATAATATAATATAATATAATATAATATAATATAATATAATATAATATAATATAATATAATATAATATAATATAATATAATATAATATAATATAATATAATATAATATAATATAATATAATATAATATAATATAATATAATATAATATAATATAATATAATATAATATAATATAATATAATATAATATAATATAATATAATATAATATAATATAATATAATATAATATAATATAATATAATATAATAAAATATAATATAATATAATATAATATAATATAATATAATATAATATAATATAATATAATATAATATAATATAATATAATATAATATAATATAATATAATATAATATAATATAATATAATATAATATAATATAATATAATATAATATAATATAATATAATATAATATAATATAATATAATATAATATAATATAATATAATATAATATAATATAATATAATATAATATAATATAATATAATATAATATAATATAATATAATATAATATAATATAATATAATATAATATAATATAATATAATATAATATAATATAATATAATATAATATAATATAATATAATATAATATAATATAATATAATATAATAAAATATTAGTATAACATAATATAATACACAAGCAATTTTATCGTTCAATATTAATTACTGCGTAATGATATTGAAAATGTGTGGGTCAAAACTTAATCGCCAGATTTGACAGCACCCGACTATTTTCTTTGGGGTTTTTTGAAGGAGCGAGTGTATGTGAACAAGCCAGAGACAATCCTTGAACTCAAGGCAAACATTGTTGCAGAAACTCGAACGCTACAGCCACAAGTTTTGAAAGATGTTATGGAAAATGCTCAAAAAAGAGCCCATCAGTGCGAAGCTGAAAACGGTGGTCATTTAAGAGACACAATTTTTCATACTTAGTGTAAAAAAATTTCGATTTTGTATATTATATAATCTGAAAGAAAAAATAAAAAAAAGTTAATAAACAAAAAAGTTATTAAACATTTACACCCCTTGGTTTCTTTTGGCCCACCCTGTATTATATTATATTATATTATATTATATTATATTATATTATATTATATTATATTATATTATATTATATTATATTATATTATATTATATTATATTATATTATATTATATTATATTATATTATATTATATTATATTATATTATATTATATTATATTATATTATATTATATTATATTATATTATATTATATTATATTATATTATATTATATTATATTATATTATATTATATTATATTATATTATATTATATTATTTTATATTATATTATATTATATTATATTATATTATATTATATTATATTATATTATATTATATTATATTATATTATATTATATAATATAATATAATATAATATAAGTAGTAGGGAACTGTTCATTCTGGACCAATTAAAATTGTTAAATTGTTGCTGAAATTGTTAAATTCGGGTAATTAAAATTTGAAAATTGTTAAATTCTTGGAAATTTGTGTTTTCGGCGGCGCTTTGATGTTTTTTGTTTACATTAGGAATTTTTGTTTACATTAAGTGTATGTCTGTCTGTCCGTCTGTCGGTCTGCCTGACCGCGGATGTTTGTGTGTGGAATATTTTGTGTGAATGTATTAAGGCGGTTCATAGTTTGGCGGTTTTTTATGAGTGTATATACAGACGAGGAAAATCATGAAAATGATTTTTCCTAATACCAATGGTGAATTAGTGATTATTAATTTTTCCTAATGCCTACGGCAATGCATGATTATTCTTTTTTTCAAATGCCGACGGCAAAACATGATTATTATTTTTTTCAAATGCCGACGGCAATGCATGATAATTTTTCCTAATGCCTACGGCAAAACATGATTATTATTTTCTAATGCTCCCAGTGTTGCCAGACTGTAGAAATTTGATATCGTAATACTACATCAGTAATATCAGAGAAAGAAGGTTTGATGACTACTAGGCGATTCTCATATGAATCGTGGGAATGTGCTTGTGTGATTTCCTCACGCTAATAAATTGTTATAAAATAAAACAATTAAATAAATGAATAAAATAATTAAATAAATGAATAAAATAATTAAATAAATTATTTTATTTATTTATAAAACGTTCTCATGTATGTGAACCCTCCTAATGCTTGTGTGTGGGGGGTCCAGCTTGTTTGTCGCGGGTAAGCTTATATTCTGTTTATTTGTTTAAGAAATATATTTGTATGTATGTATGTATGTATGTGCGATCGAAAGAACTTGTGCGTGGAATATTTTGTGGCTGTGTAGAATACATTTATATTTTGCAACGTAATCATTTTCTTTGGCTGCGATTATTTTAAAGCAGCAAGTTTCAACTAACTACAGTCATAAGCAGAGAAACAAAAAGTAAAAATTTGCAAGTTAGCAAAAATGCTAACTTCTCCTCCTCCTTCCCACTTCCTTCTCTTTCCGTTATGTAGTTTGTTTTTGAAATAAGAAAACACTTGTAGATTTTTTATTTTTCTATACATTTATTGTTTAAAATTTTATAATAATACATACATTAATATTTTAAAGAGTGAAAAAATTCATTTAAAGCAAGATATTTCTTTTGTTAGTAAAATAGCATTTTTTAATGCGCAAACACCAAGTTTATGATAATTACAATAAAAATATTCTGGATACTTAATCTCCATTTGTTTAAAGTTGATACAGCCTATATCCTCAACGTTAAAAATTTTTCGGCATAAAATTTTTTCCAACCATCGTCTTTTCTCTTCGTCTTTTACATAAATTTTAGAACATCTTGCGTTGGCTTTTAAAAAATTGCAAACGCTTTCAAAAGAAACTGATCCAGCAGTCCCGTTGAGGTGATGATAATTTTTCGTTAGCCACTTTGCTTCTCTTTGCCTTTTTATTAATAAGCATTTAAAATCAAATGGTGGTTTTATTATGAAATTGATATATTCATAATTGTTGAAAACAATCGCTACTTCTTTTGCGATGAAATCATTTGAATTACTTTTGAAACCTTGTACGTCTATAAAAATTGTGTTATTTTCCATATTACTCAATTTATAAGTCTTTTCGAACTTGTCCTTTGATGGGTATATATTCTATTATGCGATCATGAATAAGAATGCAGTAAGCTGATGTCTTTGCTGCAATATTAGTTGCTGTTTCAAATGCTATTTTTATATCAATCGGTCCATTATTGAGTGATTCATTCTGATGACTGACATCTACTACAATAATAGGAGCTTTTGTCTTAAACTCTGATGCAGATAGAAGCGGTTGAGATTCTTTCATATAGTAGCTTTGTTGGAATCTTAGATACATATATAGAATTGCATATCGTTAATTTTTGAACTTTATGTTAAGATCATCATATGGATATGAGACTGAATTTAAATGTACTTTTAAATTAGTCAAATCACAATGAACAAACTTATTTTCTTGTTGAAAAGCAATCAGTACAAAACGGGGGCGTTCTCTATTTGCAGCCAGTTTAACATTCCAGATATGGCTAGTACCTGTGTTTAATTGTGGATTAACATGACAATCCCAACTGCGAAATGCCATAGGTATAGAAGCACCATTGTTAATAATTTTTATCATATTCAATTTGCTAAAGTCGGATAATTGTACATGTAAGTTTAGCTTTTTCAGTAGAAACACTCGAGCGTACAAGATCTTCATCATTCTTATTGCGCAAGAGTATCAATTCATGTTTTCCATTTAGTATAACTTTGTTGTAGTCTTCGGCGAATCCTAGAAGCATTTTTAGAGGTACATAAAAATTGAAAAATCCATTTTCAAGAGTGACATCGTCAATTTTGTTCCATCCAGCATTTTGCATCACATTGCTTTCTGTTGGTGAAAGAGAAACCAAATTTTTTATAGTGCTTGTGGCTCCTAAATATCTTGTATGGTCAATTTCAATTCCATTGAGCTCATAGCGAATTTCATCAAATAGATATGCCACAAAGTTGTTTTTTAATAAAAAGTTCTCCGAAGAAGAAGAAGAAGATTTGGCCTTATTATCATCGGCAACAAACCCCTCAACATAAATGTAGCTCTCACTGAGGAGCACATACAAATCTTGATTTTGTATTGAAATTCTAATTTCATCATTATTGTTGTAAGATTGTAAGTATGGTACATATGTATGATAGTCCTTTTTGATTATATTCTCATCAGACAAGGGTTTATCTAAGACATCTATTATTGAACTCATTTTGTCTTCAATTTAAAATTCAAGGACTTCAGAAAATTTTTATTTGATGTTGTTAGAGCTCTTTGTTGAGCTGGTCGCTTTAATGTTGTTGTTGTTCTTGCTGCTATATTTTTCAATGTATTTGTGTTGTATATTAGCATTATTTAGTTGGCCTTAAATGTATTCGTATTGTAATTTCCTCTCCTCGGAAATTAATTAAATCACCGTGTTGATCCAGTACGCGCAGCGCTAGTGAACTTATCTCTCTGGTGTTTACAGGTAAATAGATAAGATTTCTTGGAACCTCATCTATTTTATAGCCTGGAGGCACATTAATCGGAAATTCATGAAGTGTATGCGATTTCGAGTTATTCATATATGTGTTTATAGCGATACTACTTTCAATTCGCAAGAGATTCACTTTAAAAATATTAACTGGAAGATCTGAATAATAAAATTTGTTTGGTGTTAGGATTTTGCTATTGAATCCTAAAAGTTTTCCAATTGTATTGTCTTTATTAAAATATACAGGATCCTTGGAACTATTAACTTTAACTTGCATTGTATTGTTATTGGCTTCAATAAAAATCTTATTTGCTGGGCAGAGTCGTTTGTATTCCTCTTCTATAAAATCAACTATATCATTTAATTCGTAAGATCCAATTGGTATTTCAATTATATGTTCCCCTATATGAAACATATTGTTGTAGGTGTCTACATTTGGAATACTGTTGTATGAATGAAAATCAGTTAGAGCACACTCATATGCACCATGTAATTCAATAGGAGGAAAGTAACTAGCAGATAGTTCTGATGAGTTAGAGCTCAGAGTAAGTGTTATTGACATTATAACAGTCTGATTACAATTAAATAATGTTTAGTACACAGTATGGTTTATAAGTATGATTTACATATTTATTTCATTTTCCTATTTTAAAATTAACATTAGGTTCTTAATATTAATGCTATTGTTGTTGTTGCTATTGATGTTGTTGTTGTTTCTAATTTAGTTTTTCTTCCAACTATAATATTTCATCTTTACTTATCCAAGAATTGTGTTGATTAGAAAATCCCAGCCATTTAACATATACCTCCTTCCCTTTAATTTTAAGAACCTTTTCAACTAGATATGTATTTGGAAATCTAGTTTTTGAAAGTTCCTCAGTATAGAAGCTACCTTTAATAGGATTGCCAAGATAATCTGCTAATATGTATGTTGCAGGATTTGTATTTTGAACTCTTGTAATTGTGAAAATTTCTGTAGTCCAATTTGGAGTATAACCTTTTTCAAATGAGTGCTTATATTTGCTTATGCGAACATGATCTCCCACATTAAATTTTGACATTTTATACATTTTCAAATGACTGTATACTGTATTTAGCAGCTTTTCCTCATTTGTTGAGTTGACTTCAATAGGAGACATTTTAATGGTACGATGAACTTTTCTATTGTATGCATTGAGTAAATCTTTGTATATATCAATCCACTTATATGAACCATTATAACTAAATTCTTTCCACATCATTCCTTTCAATGTTCTATTAAATCGTTCTACTATTGATGCTTTCATAATGCTATATGTTGAGTAGTGATTAATGTTGTATTTATGCATTAATTTTCCAAAGTGTTTGTTGAAAAATTCTTTTCCATCATCTGTTTGTAAGTTTTTTGGTACTCGTCCCAATTCAAAAATATCTTCCATTGCCTTGGTTGTTTCGAGTGCTGTTTTTGTTTTTAGCGGTACTGCCCATGGAAATTTTGAGAATGTGTCAATTACAGTCAACAAAAATCGATAATTTCTATTTTCTTTAGAATAGTTCCCCATTTCAACTAAATCAGCTTGCCAAAGATCATCTATTCCTTTCATTACAACTCTGCGACGCACAAATTGTTTTCGTGCTTGCTTATGGAGTTCATTTACTAAATTTCTTTTTGAAGACATTAAGTTGCTTTTAAAGATTTTTTGCAGAGTGTTGTGATCTGCTTGACGCACTTTCAGCTATTGATACAAACATATAATTTTCTAATCTATAAATTTTTTCATTAAGCTGTTCAATTTGTTCTTCAAAGGATGTTTTAATATGTAGAATATCTTTTTCAATTTTATAATTTTCTTCTATATATAATTTTATTTCGCGTTGTAGTTCCTCAATTTGCATTTGAATATCTTCTCGTATTATAGTATTATCCCCCTTAAAGTATGTTAATAATTTCTCTTCTAATTTTTCGATTTGAGTTTGCAAAAACAATTTATTGATAACATCGTTTTCCTCCAGAGCTTTTGCAACATTTTTGATCCTTTTGTTTTGGACATCAATGTTGTTGTTCGTATCCACAAAGAACCCCAGCAGTTTAGGTGCATTTTTCAAAGAAATTGTGCTGCTAGTATCGTTTAAATAGTGTCCAAATTTATCAACAGACATACTCTATTTAGTTTATTAAAGTTAGTGTATTATATTCGCTTCACGTAGTTCTTCAATAATTGATACAATTTCGTTATTGTGATTAGTATGACCTGCACCTTGTGATGCGAGCAGTAGTCGAAGTCTATCTACTAACTCATTTGGATCGTCCCAGTATATATAGTTGGGATTATTGATGTTAACTTGCATCATTCCCTCACCTAAATAGCTACCTTTGGGCTTAGACCCTGTTGATTCAGGTAAATTCTTCTGGTTTTTCTCATCAATAAATTTCTTAATAATATATTTATATTTATATCCTCTAGTACCCTTAATTTGACCATCAGGTTTAAAGTCTCTTCTATATGCATTAGTAGTAATTAAAATCTTTTTATAGATTTCAAGTTCAAATTTATCGTAATTTTTTGGTATTTTATGAAACATTAGAGAAAATAGTCCTGGTGTTAGAGTCCATATCTGACCACCAACTTGTATTTTATCTTCATTCAGTTTTAGGCTACTATCACCAAATTTCCATTCATTATTGTAATCTTTATGTGGGCCATAGTTTGTATCTAACTCATTTCTCCCTTCCAAAACTGATAAATCAGTATAAGTATATTCTGTATTGGAAGTCTGTGAGTAAAAATCATCTTCATCATCATCATCATCATTTTCAGTATTAACATCATTAAATAAGATGGTATTATCAAAAATTGTCCCTTCTACTAGTTTTTTTTGGTGTACTTGTCTCTATCTTGACTGATGGGTTTTCAGGCTTTAAACTTGTATTATTTTCAACTTCTGTCTTGATGTTACTTTCTTCTTTCATACGAATTCTTTTAAAATTTTTAGAACTATTTATGAATTCTTTAAGAGGTTCTGTTATAGGTTTGAATGTATCTCTTAATTGTTCACGTGTATCTATTTCACCAGTTTTTATACTACGAAGCTTTTTCTTCAACACATTCCTTGTCAACACCAACTGTTTTAAAATTTTCTCATCCATGTTTGCTAAGGGCAAATAACAGGTATCAGCAATGAGATCAGCTTTTCAGGACCTGGTCTGGTTTTCAGATCAGCTTTTCAGGACCTGGTCTGGTTTTCAGATCAGCTTTTCAGGACCTGGTCTGGTTTTCAGATCAGCTTATCAGGACCTGGTCTGGTTTTTAGATCAGCTTATCAGGACCTGGTCTGGTTTTCAGATCAGCTTTTCAGGACCTGGTCTGGTTTTCAGATCAGCTTATTAGGACCTGGTCTGGTTTTTAGATCAGCTTATCAGGACCTGGTCTGGTTTTCAGATCAGCTTTTCAGGACCTGGTCTGGTTTTCAGATCAGCTTATTAGGACCTGGTCTGGTTTTTAGATCAGCTTATCAGGAGCTGGTCTAGTTTTCAGATCAGCTTATCAGGACCTGGTCTGGTTTTCAGATCAGCTTTTCAGGACCTGGTCTGGTTTTCAGATCAGCTTTTCAGGAGCTGGTCTAGTTTTCAGATCAGCTTATCAGGACCTGGTCTGGTTTTCAGATCAGCTTTTCAGGACCTGGTCTGGTTTTCAGATCAGCTTTTCAGGACCTGGTCTGGTTTTCAGATCAGCTTTTCAGGACCTGGTCTGGTTTTCAGATCAGCTTTTCAGGACCTGGTCTGTTTTTCAGATCAGCTTATCAGGACCTGGTCTGGTTTTCAGATCAGCTTTTCAGGACCTGGTCTGGTTTTCAGATCAGCTTTTCAGGACCTGGTCTGGTTTTCAGGTAGCTGGTCTAGTTTTGAGATCAGCTTATCAGGTATCAGATGAGGTTATAGCAAATAGATGTATCAAGTTTAAAGTTAGATTAATAACTAAAGTCAATCTTTTATGAGAAGTAGTTTATATAGTTATGAAAAAGTCAAATTGCTTTCTGTAGCGACCATCATTTAATTCATTATCTTTGCTTATCACTAAAAAGCCATATTTATCCTTCCAACATTCTCTACAAATTTCTTGGAACTTTTCGTAACTCATATCGCTGCCAACATGATCCCTATAAACACGCTTCATATTTGTATCATCTTGCTTAAACATTATAATAACATTTGCATTGTCTCTTATTAAATGTTTGGGAATTCTAGTATAAGTTTGACACAAGTAGAATGAATCAACATCCCTATGCCGTCCCATACAAAAATATGAACCTATATTATTCTGCTTCTCACATGCAACATCATCAAATATCATAATTGAATTAGTTTTAGCTTGGTCAGGTGAAATAACTGATTCATTATCGGTGAATGTATAATATCCCATTCCTTTAATTGGTGAAACTAGTTTCTTCAAGTACTCATATTTGGGTTGATAAAGAGATTTTGAGTATAAATAGATGTTTCCAAACTTGAGTCCATTAGGACTTTCTAGTAAGCCGATCATAACATTAGTCTTTCCACAATTTGATGGTCCCACTATTAGAGCACGAATAGAATTTGGTAAGAGGGGGCTATGCTTTATTTTTGAAGTGATGTTCGATGATTCATCAATATTACGAACTAAAATATTTTTATGTTGTTTCACTAACTGCATTTTTGTAACTAAATACATTTCATAAATGTTACCTCTTTTTATAGAAAAAATCAGATAATATGGTTATGTTGAAGCTCATCTTCCTGGATATCAATACTGTGGACCTGGAACAAAACTACAAAAACGTTTAAATCGAGGTGATAAAGGAATTAATTTATTGGACTCTGATTGTAAAGATCACGATATAGCTTATTCGAAAAATAAGGATTTAAGCACTAGACATAAAGCTGATAAAATACTTGAAAATTCAGCTTGGAATCGAGTTTTATCAAAAGATAGTAGTATTGGTGAAAAATCATTTGCCTATATGGTTACTAACGCAATGAAAGCCAAAACAAAATTTGGTATGGGTGTGGAAAAAAAAGAAAAATGTTAAAAAGAACAAGCTAAATGATAAAAAACTGTTTAGAATATCAATTAGAGCTGCAACAAAAATACTAAAGAAGGAAAAACCATTAGATATTAACTCAGCAATTAAAATTGCCCGAAAAACTATCAACAAATCATTAAAAGGAAGAAAATCTCAAATTATAGTACCACGTGTAATACGTGTCCCAAAAATTGGTGGGTTTTTGCCTCTAATACCGATTTTAACTGCTCTGGGTGCAATTGGTAGTCTAACAACTGGAGGTGCTGCTATAGCAAAAGCTGTAAGTGCAACAAAGAATGCAAAAAAACAACTTGATGAAGCAACTAGACATAATAGAGTGATGGAATCTATAGCAGTTGGAAAGGGACTTTACTTAAAACCATATAAAAAGGGTTATGGTTTAGTTTACAAAGAAGAATCAAAAAACTCTTAGAGATGCCACCCAACAGACCACTATCTGATGTGGACATAAACCGTTTCTCTATAAATATTCCACATTTTAGAGGAGTTTTCATGTTGAATACTCTACCAAAACGAACAAAGAAAATAGAATGTGGAATAATCAATTTAGACGTATCAACAGGACCTGGTACACATTGGGTAGCATATTATAAAAACAACAATGAAAAAGAATATTTCGACAGCTTTAGAAACTTACAACCTCCTTCGGAAGTAGTCAAATATCTTGGTACAAATATAAAATACAACTATAATCAACATCAGAATTTCAATACATTTACCTGTGGTCATTTATGTCTTAAATTTCTTTATGAAATAACTGAAAATATTAAATAAAAAAGCACAAACATTTATATTTTACAAAACTCTTTCATGTATTTTTATTTATAATTTAAAATACAAAATTATTATATATTATTGCCAAATTGGAAATTGGGAATTTTGAATTAGAAATTCACTCAGCTCGCTTTCAACAATTAAGCTTTGTTCACCTTCTCTACTTAAGCAATATGATCCGCTCGAGAGTTCTTTAATTTCAGCATCGGTTAAAGCATTATATCGCTTTGGGAGGAACATTATGTGGTTTTCCATTTCAACTTTTAGTGTTGGCCCATATTTTGTTGTTACTCTTGACACTTTTCGAATGGTGTATTTAGTTGATGTCTCAAGCTCCTTTATGTGGATTAAGGTTTTATTTTTTAGTGAATTAAATTTTGATGTTAGATTTGTTGTAGACTCCATTTTTGTTTTATTTGTTTATTTTTTTATTTACTTCTCCGCACTTTGAATGTTTAACTGAAAATGATCTTAAAAGTAGCGATGAAGACTTCAAGAAGGCTAATCGAAAATATGGTGAAATAGTGAATAAGTGGAGGGGTAGTGATAGACAGAAAGAGACAGTTATAGAGAGAAAAGGGGTAGAGAGAGATAGAGTGCTAAAAAAGAAGTATGGAATATAGATGATGGTTTAGATATTTTAAATATCAAAAGATAGTACTTTAAAAATTTAAAGAGCAAATTAGTCTTAAAGAAACCTTCAAACAATCATCATTCATTAATTTATCGGCAAATACAATGAGCAAAATTAGACGTACTCTAAACCAATTTTTAAGAGATTTCGAAAGCTTCAGGCTTTTTGATCATTGGGAGATGATCAAATTTTTCGAAAATATGCTAGATGAGAACGAAGAATATGGTATCATGGAAGATGAAGACAACACAGAAGGACACTTCAAAAGCTGTCCTTGGTATGATCCTGAGTGTGAGGAAGGACCTGATACTTGCAGATGTACAATATATTTTTTGCGCAAAAGTATATTAGAAAATTTAATAATTAGATACTATGAAATGTTTCCATCATTATAATTAAAATAAATAAAATAAAATTAAATTAAAATGTATTATTAATATAAATAAAATTAAATTAAATTAAATAAAATTATTCCTTGTTTTGTATTATTTTTTAAAGGAAATTTAGGAATCATTTATTCGAATAGAAAATTACAGAAACTTGTACGTAGTGAAAAATATCAGGACTTATCCGATTATCTAAATTGTTTCTCTTTATGAAAATATGAAATTTAATGGAATTTCATAATATTGTGAAATTCAATTTGTTTTGTGCAGAACCTCTCAGGGAAAACAAGACTGTGCATGTTTAAGCGATATGAAAACAAGAATTTGCAAATAAGCAAATATGAAAGTTTTTTTTTGATTCAACGGAGTAAAGCCAATAAAGAAATAAACACCATTCACATATTTCATTCTCTTTTCAATATTTGATTTCATTTTTTTTTCTTAAAAATTTATTTACAAATGTATGTACAATTGTTGATTTTTGAAGACTGTAATTGACACATTCTCAAAGTTTATATAGTCGGTACAGCTGAAAATAAAAGCTGCACTCCAAAAACCAAGGCAATGGAAAATATTTTTGAAGTGGTACGGGTGCCAAAAAAACTTACAAACAGATGATGGCAAAGAATTTTTTAATAAACACTTTGGAAAATTAATGCATAAAATCAACATATGGCATTATGAAAGCATCAATAGTAGAACGATTTAATAGAACATTGAAAGGAATGATGTGGAAAGAATTTAGTTATAATGGTTCATATAAGTGGATTGATATATACAAAGATTTACTCAATGCATACAATAGAAAAGTTCATCGTACCATTAAAATGTCTCCTATTGAAGTCAACTCAACAAATGAGGAAAAGCTGCTAAATACAGTATGCAGTCATTGGAAAATGTATAAAATGTCAAAATTTAATGTGGGAGATCATGTTCGCATAAGCAAATATAAGCACACATTTGAAAAAGGTTATACTCCAAATTGGACTACAGAAATTTTCACAATTACAAGAGTTCAAAATACAAATCCTGCAACATACATATTAGAAGACTATCTTGGCAATCCTATTAAAGGTGGCTTCTATACTGAGGAACTTTCAAAAACTAGATTTCCAAATACATATCTAGTTCAAAAGGTTCTTAAAATTAAAGGGAAGGAGGTATATGTTAAATGGCTGGGATTTTCTAATCAACACAATTCTTGGATAAGTAAAGATGAAATATTATAGTTGGAAGAAAAACTAAATTAGAAACAACAACAACATCAATAGCAACAACAACAATAGCATTAATATTAAGAAACTAATGTTAATTTTAAAATAGGAAAATGAAATAAATATGTAAATCATACTTATAAACCATACTGTGTACTAAACATTATTTAATTGTAATCAGACTGTTATAATGTCAATAACACTTACTCTGAGCTCTAACTCATCAGAACTATCTGCTAGTTACTTTCCTCCTATTGAATTACATGGTGCATATGAGTGTGCTCTAACTGATTTTCATTCATACAACAGTATTCCAAATGTAGACACCTACAACAATATGTTTCATATAGGGGAACATATAATTGAAATACCAATTGGATCTTACGAATTAAATGATATAGTTGATTTTATAGAAGAGGAATACAAACGACTCTGCCCAGCAAATAAGATTTTTATTGAAGCCAATAACAATACAATGCAAGTTAAAGTTAATAGTTCCAAGGATCCTGTATATTTTAATAAAGACAATACAATTGGAAAACTTTTAGGATTCAATAGCAAAATCCTAACACCAAACAAATTTTATTATTCAGATCTTCCAGTTAATATTTTTAAAGTGAATCTCTTGCGAATTGAAAGTAGTATCGCTATAAACACATATATGAATAACTCGAAATCGCATACACTTCATGAATTTCCGATTAATGTGCCTCCAGGCTATAAAATAGATGAGGTTCCGAGAAATCTTATCTATTTACCTGTAAACACCAGAGAGATAAGTTCACTAGCGCTGCGCGTACTGGATCAACACGGTGATTTAATTAATTTCCGAGGAGAGGAAATTACAATACGAATACATTTAAGGCCAACTAAATAATGCTAATATACAACACAAATACATTGAAAAATATAGCAGCAAGAACAACAACAACATTAAAGCGACCAGCTCAACAAAGAGCTCTAACAACATCAAATAAAAATTTTCTGAAGTCCTTGAATTTTAAATTGAAGACAAAATGAGTTCAATAATAGATGTCTTAGATAAACCCTTGTCTGATGAGAATATAATCAAAAAGGACTATCATACATATGTACCATACTTACAATCTTACAACAATAATGATGAAATTAGAATTTCAATACAAAATCAAGATTTGTATGTGCTCCTCAGTGAGAGCTACATTTATGTTGAGGGGTTTGTTGCCGATGATAATAAGGCCAAATCTTCTTCTTCTTCTTCGGAGAACTTTTTATTAAAAAACAACTTTGTGGCATATCTATTTGATGAAATTCGCTATGAGCTCAATGGAATTGAAATTGACCATACAAGATATTTAGGAGCCACAAGCACTATAAAAAATTTGGTTTCTCTTTCACCAACAGAAAGCAATGTGATGCAAAATGCTGGATGGAACAAAATTGACGATGTCACTCTTGAAAATGGATTTTTCAATTTTTATGTACCTCTAAAAATGCTTCTAGGATTCGCCGAAGACTACAACAAAGTTATACTAAATGGAAAACATGAATTGATACTCTTGCGCAATAAGAATGATGAAGATCTTGTACGCTCGAGTGTTTCTACTGAAAAAGCTAAACTTACATGTACAATTATCCGACTTTAGCAAATTGAATATGATAAAAATTATTAACAATGGTGCTTCTATACCTATGGCATTTCGCAGTTGGGATTGTCATGTTAATCCACAATTAAACACAGGTACTAGCCATATCTGGAATGTTAAACTGGCTGCAAATAGAGAACGCCCCCGTTTTGTACTGATTGCTTTTCAACAAGAAAATAAGTTTGTTCATTGTGATTTGACTAATTTAAAAGTAAATTTAAATTCAGTCTCATATCCATATGATGATCTTAACATAAAGTTCAAAAATTAACGATATGCAATTCTATATATATGTATCTAAGATTCCAACAAAGCTACTATATGAAAGAATCTCAACCGCTTCTATCTGCATCAGAGTTTAAGACAACAGCTCCTATTATTGTAGTAGATGTCAGTCATCAGAATGAATCACTCAATAATGGACCGATTGATATAAAAATAGCATTTGAAACAGCAACTAATATTGCAGCAAAGACATCAGCTTACTGCATTCTTATTCATGATCGCATAATAGAATATATACCCATCAAAGGACAAGTTCGAAAAGACTTATAAATTGAGTAATATGGAAAATAACACAATTTTTATAGACGTACAAGGTTTCAAAAGTAATTCAAATGATTTCATCGCAAAAGAAGTAGCGATTGTTTTCAACAATTATGAATATATCAATTTCATAATAAAACCACCATTTGATTTTAAATGCTTATCAATAAAAAGGCAAAGAGAAGCAAAGTGGCTAACGAAAAACTATCATCACCTCAACTGGACTGCTGGATCAGTTTCTTTTGAAAGCGTTTGCAATTTTTTAAAAGCCAACGCAAGATGTTCTAAAATTTATGTAAAAGGCGAAGAGAAAAGACGATGGTTGGAAAAAATTTTATGCCGAAAAATTTTTAACGTTGAGGATATAGGCTGTATCAACTTTAAACAAATGGAGATTAAGTATCCAGAATATTTTTATTGTAATTATCATAAACTTGGTGTTTGCGCATTAAAAAATGCTATTTTACTAACAAAAGAAATATCTTGCTTTAAATGAATTTTTTCACTCTTTAAAATATTAATGTATGTATTATTATAAAATTTTAAACAATAAATGTATAGAAAAATAAAAAATCTACAAGTGTTTTCTTATTTCAAAAACAAACTACATAACGGAAAGAGAAGGAAGTGGGAAGGAGGAGGAGAAGTTAGCATTTTTGCTAACTTGCAAATTTTTACTTTTTGTTTCTCTGCTTATGACTGTAGTTAGTTGAAACTTGCTGCTTTAAAATAATCGCAGCCAAAGAAAATGATTACGTTGCAAAATATAAATGTATTCTACACAGCCACAAAATATTCCACGCACAAGTTCTTTCGATCGCACATACATACATACATACATACAAATATATTTCTTAAACAAATAAACAGAATATAAGCTTACCCGCGACAAACAAGCTGGACCCCCCACACACAAGCATTAGGAGGGTTCACATACATGAGAACGTTTTATAAATAAATAAAATAATTTATTTAATTATTTTATTCATTTATTTAATTATTTTATTCATTTATTTAATTGTTTTATTTTATAACAATTTATTAGCGTGAGGAAATCACACAAGCACATTCCCACGATTCATATGAGAATCGCCTAGTAGTCATCAAACCTTCTTTCTCTGATATTACTGATGTAGTATTACGATATCAAATTTCTACAGTCTGGCAACACTGGGAGCATTAGAAAATAATA
This sequence comes from Tachina grossa, assembly GCA_949987645.1. NCBI lineage: Eukaryota > Metazoa > Arthropoda > Insecta > Diptera > Tachinidae > Tachina > Tachina grossa. The sequence goes on along the minus strand of OX465274.1, from coordinate 120,497,942 downwards.
ATCATGTTTTGCCGTAGGCATTAGGAAAAATTATCATGCATTGCCGTCGGCATTTGAAAAAAATAATAATCATGTTTTGCCGTCGGCATTTGAAAAAAAGAATAATCATGCATTGCCGTAGGCATTAGGAAAAATTAATAATCACTAATTCACCATTGGTATTAGGAAAAATCATTTTCATGATTTTCCTCGTCTGTATATACACTCATAAAAAACCGCCAAACTATGAACCGCCTTAATACATTCACACAAAATATTCCACACACAAACATCCGCGGTCAGGCAGACCGACAGACGGACAGACAGACATACACTTAATGTAAACAAAAATTCCTAATGTAAACAAAAAACATCAAAGCGCCGCCGAAAACACAAATTTCCAAGAATTTAACAATTTTCAAATTTTAATTACCCAAATTTAACAATTTCAGCAACAATTTAACAATTTTAATTGGTCCAGAATGAACAGTTCCCTACTACTTATATTATATTATATTATATTATATTATATTATATTATATTATATTATATTATATTATATTATATTATATTATATTATATTATATTATATTATATTATATTATATTATATTATATTATATTATATTATATTATATTATATTATATTATATTATATCATATTATATTATATTATATTATATTATATTATATTATATTATATTATATTATATTATATTATATTATATTATATTATATTATATTATATTATATTATATTATATTATATTATATTATATTATATTATATTATATTATATTATATTATATTATATTATATTATATTATATTATATTATATTATATTATATTATATTATATTATATTATATTATATTATATTATATTATATTATATTATATTATATTATATTATATTATATTATATTATATTATATTATATTATATTATATTATATTATATTATATTATATTATATTATATTATATTATATTATATTATATTATATTATATTATATTATATTATATTATATTATATTATATTATATTATATTATATTATATTATATTATATTATATTATATTATATTATATTATATTATATTATGTTATATTATATTATATTATATTATATTATATTATATTATATTATATTATATTATATTATATTATATTATATTATATTATGTTATATTATATTATATTATATTATATTATATTATATTATATTATATTATATTATATTATATTATATTATATTATATTATATTATATTATATTATATTATATTATATCATATTATATCATATTATATTATATTATATTTTATGAAAATGACGCAAAAAATTTTGTTTGCTAATTTTGTTGTTTAAATCCTTACACATTATTTGTATGTAGTGGGCCATTGCTAGACGTGGGTCGAACTCGTTCACTAGTTCATTTTTGCCACAAACCAATGATCAAACCCATGTAATTTAAATGGGTTTGATCATTGGTTTGTGGCAAAAATGAACTAGTGAACGAGTTCGACCCAACTCTAGCCATTGCACAATAACTTTTGGTTTTTTATCACTTTGATTATCTAAATATCGATAGCAGCTTATTAGGTATTCTGAGATGTTTTCATTGATGCAAGACTTTAGAACTGCCCCAAACAGGGCATGGCTGATATCTGTACGCACTCTTTGGAAGAATGACCACTTGAATTTGTGTTCAATGCAATAAATTTTCAAGTTTTCAATAACTGCGCATATATCACTAAGACTATGGCGTGAAAGAATGGCAGTGACGATGGGAACAATCATTTTGTATTTTTTAACTCTTATTACAATTTTATAAATCAAAACGCGCTTCTCTGCGCAATCGATTTGACGAACACTTTGCCCAGATGCATCGAAATGTATTGTGTAACGAGTATCTTTTAAGATTTGAGAACAATATATTGTTAAAGGTGATGCAACATGTTGAATATAATTTTTGTACATTTTCTGCTGCATTAAGAAAACTTCAAAAAAAAAAGGATCCGAATGGAGCCATCTATTAGAATTTCCTTCGGACTTACACTTTCGCAAATTTGAAAGATTTTGAATATTTTGCAAATTTCCACACTTTGAAATATCATCTGATGCTTTAAGAATTTGATCTTTTCGATAAAGATAAGCGCTATTTCCAGCTAATGCTTTTTGTACTATTTTACGAGTAACGCCCCACATTTGGGCAACCTGCTTTTCTTCCTCCGCATGAACGATTTTCGCACTTCTGTGAACTTCTACCTTTCCATCGAAACCAATTTTAAATCTATATTTGAAGCAATCGTTAAATTTACATGATGCATATATCAGTAGACCAGATTTTGTTTCTCTGGTGCTGTAGGAATATAAAAGCCATGCATTGTTAATTTTTGAGTATGTTTGAAGAATAATGTCTAGTACAAATTTGTTTTTGGTTAACTTGAGATCTTTGTTATCTTTCGCGCTAAAAATTAAATTGGCATCAGCTTTAAACTCAGAATCAAAAAAATTATTTTTAAATATTCTGGATCGTCTTGTTTCTACGCCCTTTGACCTTATTACATCTCTATTAAGTTTTTCCTGCGGATTAGGAGTTTTTCTGTACTCTTCATACATTGTTAATTTTAAACTTTTATCTGACACTTCAAAGGGCCCTAGTGTTGCGTTACTGTTGTTTAAAATATTTACCGAACAATCACTTAAATTGGTCTGACTGCTTGAAAAACATAAAGTTTCACCCAAGGTTATAGTTTCTATTTTGGGAGAAGTACGAGTTACATTTTCCATTGAAACTATTGCTACGGCCCGGCTATCTTTATTGTTTTCATTTAAAACATGCACGAAATTTTCATTAGCAATTAAATAATTTTTTATTAAGGTATCATTATTGCATTCAATGTTTTTAGTATCTATATCTACAGACTTAGTATTATTTACTACATCAATTTTAATTTCATTTGTTAAATTAACAGGCTTAGTATTATTAACTAAATCACTTTTAATTTCATTTGTTGAATTAACAAGTTTAGTAATGTCAATATCATGTTTTATTTCATTTTCTAAGTTAATGCTTGTGAAATTACTGGAGTTAATAGAATTATTAACCGCATATTTTAGAAAAAGGTTTTCAAACATACCCTTTAATTCATGAATAAATTTTGTCATGAGATGTTCAATTTTCATAGTGCTAACTTCTTCCAAATTGCTACATAACGATTGAACTGCAAGGAGTATAAAAATAGTAATTTTAATTTGTTAAAAAGAGTCTAACAGCTAATTGTTGCAACTTTTTTATGTAAGCATTTATTAGCACAACATAATTTTTATAATTTCGATTTTTTTTCATCTGCATTTAGCGGTGCTATTTGTCTTCTTTCCTAATAAATAATAAAACTCTCAAAAATGGAATTTATTTATTATAACTAAAGTTTTCTTACTTTTGGCGCCTTAATGTTGAAATCATTGTTGTTACATAGGCTTATCAAAGCATCTAAGGCACATATCTCATCTGCAGTTAAAGTTAAGCCCATATTTTCCGAAGGCATATTTTCGATTTCATTAGCTTCACTACAATTTTTATTTTTTTTTTTCATTCAAACAGTTAGTCATCTCCAATTTTGGAACTGAAGTTATTTCATCATTCAAGGGAATAGAAAAAATTTCAGGATCATATATTTCCTCAAAATTCAAATTGGCATTGTCCTCCAAAATAACGCTTAGCAAATTGTCCAAAGCACTTTCTTCATTAGAACTAAGAGCTGTATGCTCATTTCCTGATAAGCAAATATTTTCTTCATGAAAACTAAGATCAACATGTCCTTTCCTGACAAGCAGTAATTTCTTTGATCTACAGAAGTTTTGGAATTAAAACATTGGTTATAACTTAAAATTTAAACTTATATTTTTCTAATTTTTCACCTGTAAAGTTTCATGTCCATTGTTTTCATTATGGCTGTTTTGCGAGCATCTTTTTATCTGAAATTGATCAATTAAATCTACATAATATTGTTTATATGCACATGTATGCGTGACAAACTCAAATTGCTCAAAATCATTTTTCTATTTTTGGACACATTTCGAATCCTTGAAGGTACCGGCATATCCGTATTATATATTTTTATAATATTTTCATATTCTTTTGCACTGACGTTATTCGGATCCAGGTCATTTCTAAGCTCATCTTCTATGATATGCTTTAGCTTATGTATATCTCTCATTTTTGCTAATATTTAGTAATCTAAAATTTTATTGGTATTTGCTATAATTTATAGTTATATATTTGTTAAATTTTTCTTCCTATTTTTCAATTTTCGATAAGATAAAGTATTTTTTTCTAATTTTAGGACACCAATTGGTCATATTCGTTGGTAAACACAGTATAATCACAATCACCATAATTCCAATTGTCGTCATCGATGTCACTTTAAGACAATACCAAAAAATTGGGGCTTGTTTACTCGCTTTTGAGAACAATTTTGCGTAACTGACAATCTATTTTCGTTCCCTAAGGTCTAGCAAATAGCATAAACCTGTCAACAGGAGTCAGTTGTTTTCGACAACGGATATACGAGCACCAATTTTTTGGTGTTATGTTAAAGTGACGTCGATGGCGACAACTGGAATAAGGGTGAATATTATACTATAATTTCAGAGGACCATAACTTGGAAACTAAGCATCGCCGCCAATTTTTTCACTTAATTTTTTCTTCTTATTTTTCAAATTTCTATAGGATATGATACTTTTTTAGAATTTCTGGGAGGTGCCCCTAAACTTGATTTGTTCCATCTAATGTCGAATAGTTTTTTTAGCGACTGTATGTACTTACCTTGTGTACTATTTTCACTTTTTTTTATCGCGTTTTCTCTAATATTATGTTAAAAACTTCTCTAATATTATTTTAAAAACACAATTTAACTTATACTTATGTATAAAAAGTTTATATTTATATATGTGTATATATATATGTACATATTTATATGTTTATATATATATTTAAATGTTAATGTTTATACAGGCACACAATTTTAAAGAGCACACAATTTAAATAATTTTAGCAAAATACACTTACTAAAATCAGTGTGACCAGATTTTAAGACAATAAACTAAAATTAAACTAAACAATTAAACTAAAACACGTTTAAAAAAGTTAAAAAACTAAACTAAATATAAAGATAAACATACATACATATGTATGTATTTATATATACACACAAAAGCAAATAAAATGTTGATAAAAACAGAAATTAGTTTGAAAAAAAGGTAAAAATGCTAATAGCTTAATGAAAATATTAAAGCTAAACCAAAAAAAAAATTACTTAAATTTAACTCAAAATAAGCTAACATGGTCAGACTGACTAAAATAAATCAACTATGTTTTCTTTTGCTTCTTCTTTCTTAGTATTTTATAGTTATAAATGCTGTTTCATTCCACTGTTCCCATTAGTGGTGAATAAATTTGCATACATTTCATTCGCAAAATGGAGCAAGACGCCGTGGTAAGCAGTGCATTTTTTTTAAGTTTTTCATTTTATTTATTATATATATGTATTTTATTTTATTCTAGGCAATTTTAAAAGCAATTTAAAAAAAACGTTACCATCGAGGTCGTGGAAGAGGCAGTGGAACAGGCAATTGAATAGGAAGGGTAAGTAATTTCATTCAATTTATCTATGTTGCACTAAATATTTGATTTTTTTCAGGGACAGCACGCAGGATATTGGGAACCAAACCCATATTGGGTACCTAATCCATATTGGCATCCACGAAGAGGGAACGGTGAGCGGTCCCAATACCGTGGTTATGAGCATTCACCGGGTGGTCCGCCTTTTGGCGGATATGGGTATTATCCATACTACCCTCCACCACCCGCCCCACATAGTTGGCCACCACAAAGCTCTGAAGCTCCACAGCAAACTCCCGGAGAAAAAGCTGTAGTTGAAGCTCCAGTTGTTGTTGAAGTTGAAGCTGTTGTTGAAGCTCCACAGCAAACTCCCGGAGAAAAAGTTGTTGAAGCTCCAGTTATTGTTGAAGTTGAAGATGTTGTTGAAGCTCCACAGCAAACTCCCGGAGAAAAAGTTGTTGAAGAAGCACCAACCACCAGTGCTCAAGCTGCAGCAACTTTAAACTAACAAAAAAAATTTTAAATGTTCAATGTCACATGTACAAAAAAGCACATTTCAAAATATAATTTTTAAATATTTTTACAGCAAACAAAGCATTTTCAAAATTATTTTAGAAACGTGACCAATTGGGTCACGTATAGGACCCCTAGGACTACCTAAATTATATAATGTCACAGGCGTGCTCCTCTATATTTCGCCAAAACAACCACTAATCTTCTCAAGAAATGTCACTAAAAAGCAAAATTCAAAAAATAATTTTTTTTGTATTTCCAAAATTATTTTAGAAACGTGACCAATTGGGTCACGTATAGGACCCCTAGGACTACCTAAATTATATAATGTCACACGTGTGCTCCTCTATATTTCGCCAAAATAACCACTAATCTTCTCAAGAAATGTCACTAAAAAGCAAAATTAAAAAAATATTTTTTTTTGCATTTCCAAAATTATTTTAGAAACGTGACCAATTGGGTCACGTATAGGACCCCTAGGACTACCTAAACTATATAATGTCACACGTGTGCTCCTCTATATTCCGCCAAAATAACCACTAATCTTCTCATGAAATGTCACTGAACGTAGATATTGGTTAGCTCTAACTAATTAGGCAAACGTAAATATTGGTTAGCTCTAACTATTAAGTCATGACATAAATAAAATTTGCATTTTAAATTAAAGTTTTTATTTAACATAAAACAATAAGTAATAAAGTTTTTAAAACTAATTTAAGCAACATGCCCTTCATCTTACTAGCCAAAGATGGATGCATGCTTTCGGTCATTGGGTGTAAACGTCCGCCCAGAATTTGCTCTTATGGTATTACATTTTTCAACAAAGAGCTTTATGAACTTCCGTCATGCGTCTTAGATGGATGCATACGTTCTATCATTTGGTATGAACGTTCGCCCAGCTTCTGATCTTGTGGTATTGCATTTACCAACAGCGAGACAAAATATTTTCAGATCCTTAAATAAATGGCGAGAATTAAACTTCTGAAACAAAATTATTTAAAAACCATATTACCGTTTTGATGCATTTGCGGAATAGTCAGAGTTGCTTGAATCTGTTGAGTGTTGTGGGCGCTTAGGACATAGAAACGTTGGCCGGGTCCCATGCTAGGTATAGAAACCACAAGCGGCATTAAGTGGAAACATTTGGCCAAGTTGTTACATGTACCATGCTGCAATGACGGAAATTGTTAAGAACATATATTATGAATCAAAATTGATTGTATTTAAAGCGCATTAAGGGTAAAAAATATTTAAAATTAATTTATTATGTCAATGAAAATTCTTGGAAATTATTCCACAAATATTTTATCACTTTCCCATTACTTAGGCTATATTTCACAGTCAGAATTTGATGAACACCACAGGCCTTTGATTAAGGAATTTAAAACACAAAAATTACAGACATATTCAACAATTATTTAAGTTTTATTCCAAATACATGTAAAATAAACTTTTTGAAAATTTTATTTTGTGGTTTTTTACAATCATGTGTTCACAAATGATATGTATAGCTAGTGTTTTTTATACATGCAAAAAGTATTAGCAAGAATTATTGCATGTACGCATATAAAATATATGTTAGAGTGAAACAACTGACTCAACGCGCTTTAAAATGTTGCCAGACGTGCATTAAGAACGAATGAAAATGAAATAATTTTTCACCACGCAGCTTTGTATTTGGTTAAAAATTTATTAGGTAGCACTGACGCCAAGTGAACTTTCTTTTTATATGTTTTACATTTTATAATTTTTTCTGGGCCTATAACTTTTTCTACAAAGTCTCCCGGGAAATGAGAGTTCCCATTATATATGCCTATTTATATCCTAAAGCGACAGAAGGTAAAGCTATGTGGGCACGAGGTTTCGTTTTTAAATTAGTAGCTAAATACTAAAGACACTTTTTGGTCTGTTTTTTATTAAAATTTTTTTTGTTAATCTGATAACTTTTTCCCTAAAGTCTCCTGGAAAATGATTAAACCCTTATTCGACGCATACTTTTGTGTGCTATCGATTGCAGGTAGCGTCATATGAGCACGCAATCTAATTTATGAGTTATGAGCAAAAAACTCAAAATGTATTTTTTCAAGTACAAAAAGAAGTTTGTTGTGCTATAACTTTTTTCAGAAAGTCTCCCGAGATATAAACCTTATAACAACCGACGCGTATTGTAATAAGCTATCTATTGAAGGTAGCGCCATGTGCGCACGAAGTCTAGCTTACGAGATATAAGCGAAAAAGTATTTGTAAAAGTGCCCAATTAACACATTGGATATATTCAAAATGACAAAAATTTCGACAATGACAGTCAAATAATCTGATATTTGAGGTCTTTCGCTAATTACTCCTTTTTTTAATTTTTAATTTAGTAAAAAATTACTTTAAAAATATTTTATTAAAAACCATCATTTTTTTCACTCTTTGTTTACATTTAGCACGTACCAAAAAGTTTGCCAAATGGAAAACACGTGCTTCGCTAAAAATTTGATCAGTGCTGCCCAGTTGTTCCACACTGTAAAATAATTTCTGATTTTTAATTTTTTATGTGGTTATAACTTTTTCCAGAAAGTCTCCCGGGAAAAGATAGAACCCATTATCGACGCGTATTTTTATCATTAATCGCTTAACAATAGGTATGAGGTACGACGTCGAGTTCATAAGTAATTAGTGAAAAAGTAAAGATGGGTTTTTAGCAAGTTTTTAATAAAAAAAATTTTGCTGATCCTATAACTTTTTTCAGAAAGTCTCCCGGAATAGGAACGAACCCATTATAGACGCGCATTTTTGTAATAAATTCATTGAAGGTAAAGCGATATGGGCAAAGATCTAGATTTTAAGATATGAGCAAAAATCTAAATGTTTTTTTGTTGCAAATTTTTCATTAAAAAAAATTTGCTAGGACAATAACTTTTTCCAGAAAGTCTCCCGGAATAAAGAAGAACACATCATAGATGCGTACTTTTTTTCCTTAATTTATTGAAGGTAGTGCGATATGCGCACGACATCTAGATTTTGAGCTATGAGCAAAAAACTGAAAGTATTTTTTGTTGCAAATTTTTTATTAAAAAAAATTTGCTAAGCCAATAACTTTTTTCAGAAAGTCATTAAACCTTTACTCGACGCGCATTTTAGTTTGCTATCGATTGCAGGTAGCGTCATATGCGCACGAACTCTAGTTTACGAGTTATGAGTGAAAAAGTGTTGCAAAAGTGTCTAATGAAAACATCAGATATATTCAATATCAGTAAAATTCAACAATGACAGTTAAATAATCTGATACTGGAGGCTTTTCGCTATTTATTCCTATATTTAGATATATAATTTATTAAAAAATTACTTAGAAAATAATGCAATTAAATTGGCAATATTTTTTCATTATTTGTTTACATTTTTCAACAATGTTGTCAAAACTGAAAAATGTTGCCGTTTTTTCCCAGTTTGTTTTCTTCAGTTGAGTAGAAACCGTGTATTTCAACTTAGCTATCAGTTGAAAAAGGCGAAGTTTAACGTATGACGGATTCATTGTGCCCCGGCCTTAAGAATTCGGTGCGTAAATTCGTCGTGTGAAGCTTAATAACGACGAATTTACTTAAAGAATTCAGCTCTTATTTATTGATAGAGTTGGTTATTGTCAGTGTCACCATATTAGCTAATTTTGGGCTAAATTTAGTTGATTTCTTCTGGATTTAGCTTTAAATTTTTCATTACGCTCTTAGCTTACTTTTTTTAAAACGGATTTAGCTTTTTTTAGACTTTTTTAATCCAAAATGCGTATTCTCTAAAAATATATATAAGAAATACGTGATTTAGCTTAATTTCATTGTAAAATCTGGTCAAGTCAAGTCAGTTGATAATTAAGTTGTGAGTTAATAATAGTCTGCCATATAGTGTTGAGTTGATAGTTAAGAGCAGTCCGTGCTTTACACGTGAAAAGGAGAAACTATAGGAAAGTCTATAGTGACAGCAAAGTCTGTCGTGGAATTGTGATTATTGTGGAGTCTATCGTGTTGACTGGAGTAAAGGGAACAGCGCAGCGAATAGACGTGTGTAAGGGTGTAAGTAAAGCCAGTGCGTCTGGATGGGTGTATCAACTGTGAGTGTCGGCAGAGTGAGTGCCGTGTGTGACGAGCAGCAGACAAAGATGTATTGGTGTATCAACTGTGAGTGACGGCAGAGTGAGTCTCGTAAGTGACGAGCAGCAGACAAAGAGGTGTCACGTGAATACTTGCGCACCCAGCTAAGAGACGTTCGTAAACTATAGTCAGGAAGGCGTATTGGTAACCAGTTGTGAATATTTGTGTGTAATTTAGTAGTTTAAATTGTATTAGTTTATATAAGCTCTTGATTAATTTAGTTTAAGTGAATTTTTAAATAAAACTTGTATCATTTTTAACCCTAATCACTACACTCGGGTCTTGTATTCATTTGCAAATCTTCGGGTCCACGGAAAAGCGTTTTTAAAGAGAGAAAAACGTAACAATATCCATCAGGACGTTTCTAAGGCGTAACTATTGGGGCCAACTATTGCCAACAGTTTCAAAACTGTTGAGCTCAACAGCCCAATTTTATTTTTTCTGCCACATATATTTTGTATTTGTGCTTACGGATTTTGCTAATTCCAAACCTTCAGGTATTTGAAGAAATCTTTGAAAATCTTTGCAAGATTTCTCTAAGATAGTTCGTATTAATATTTTCGCTTTAGTAAAATGGAAAGACATTTCTTTCTTTTTTTGCATAAATTGCTTAAGATACTAAAAACTCTTTCACTAAATGCTGCTAAATGCTAGCTGGTATTGAAGAGATAAAACATACAAGTTTTCGTAAATTTTCTAATTCATTGCTTTCAATTTTCATTAAAAAGTAGGACAATATTTTTTTCATTTTACAAATTTTTTGGTAATTGGTTATAAACTGCGCGAAGATAGCAATAGTCGATGTATAGTTTATCGTTAGAAATTTAAGGAAATAAATATTAAGAATATTTCTTGGAAAATTGTTTTAACTGGACAAATTTTATTTTAGCTTGAAACTGGACAGGTACTTAAAAAGCGGGACAATCCAGGAGAATTTTTTGTTAATGCGAAAATAAAAAATATTAATTCTCAATGGGTAAAACAGTTTAAGGACGACATGGAAAATGTGAGAGCAGAAAAGGTCGCAAGACACGGTCATACAAATGTGCACGTAACCAAAAATTTGCATGAATCCGTCTTTGAATTTATTAGAGATGATGTTATTCGACCACCTTTTCAACCTCCTTATAAAGGCTCTTTTCACGTAATATCAAAAAGTGCGAAGACGTTTGTTGTTACCCTGCAGTCAGGCTGGGGCCAAGTGTCTCTATGTCAACACTAAAACTCTAGTAGTAGTTACATTGTCTACAATTTCTCTTGTATTCGTCAGTATAAAAGAAATAGAGAAAACAGATGTGGTGTATTTCTGGTGGATTTTGCAACTTGTCAATAAACATAAATTTGTATGTACGTATGGTATAGAAATGTACCAGTAAATGTCTGGTTGGCATGTCTCCATGTTCCCATAAGTACTATGAATTCACTACCTAGTCAATTGTTTTAGTAGATTTTCAATGACAAGCACATGCTAAATGTCTATAGCATAAAGTATTGTATGGGGAATAGTTGTAAAGTAGTACTGGTGACAAAGTCAAAAGCGACTCAGTACATTTTCACTATTCGCACTTTCTGCAGGGTAATGTTAATGGTAAACCAAAAACAATATCCATAGATGGGCTGAAGCCTGCCCATTGTAAGAGAGTAATGAAATTTGGCAATCAGAAGAGTAAGTCATTATATGACGAGTAGTTCTGATGGTAATGTGTAATTTTTTGCTGGGATATGTTAAGCTATACGTAACCTACTGCAGCTCCCTAATGGTAGAATTAGTAGGTTCGTATTGTGAGTTTCCGAATCAGCTGACTAACTGCCAGTTTATAGAAGCTATGTAAAAATTCTCGGCTGTCTATTTATAATGAAAACAAAAACAAATTTTGAGTGCTTTGTTTTTGTTTTCAATATAAATAGGCAGACGAGAATTTTCACATGGCTTCTATGAACTGGCAGCAAATCTGTAACATAAATAAAACATAAGGATTCATTAGTTTTTACTTTCTGTTGATGTTCTGTGCTGTGCCGTTCTGTTTCTAAATTTTAATAGTTACTTTTTCTGTAATAAACTATCAGCTGTTTCTAACAAGTACGAACACAGTTTGTCATTAAAGTGATGAGTTTTGCAGCTGCTATTGTTATGTTTCAATATAGCTTTGTGTTTTTTTTTGGTAAAAATTAAATTGTTTGAATTCTTTAAGCACAATTCCAATTTATTTTGAAATGTTTTTATTTTATTTATGCTGCCACTTACAGTTTTTTATTTTAACAGGTTGAACCGAAACGGAGCAGAAAGTAAGAGATAAACTAACGGCTTATACCAGTACCCACACAAACCAAAGTTGGCATTTAGCTTAGTTAACAAATGAAAGTCAGCTGGATTAGTGGTGTCACGTTATAGATGCGCCTTGGTTGTTATTATGAAATTTCTTTCTCGTACATTTAAAAAAAGTCTAAAATTTATTCAGCTCTTAAAAGTATCGAAACCCGGTATTTGTAAATAAGAATCAGTGTATCGATATATCGGGTTTTGAAATATCGGCGATATAAAGGGTGTTTTTTATTGAGGTATAGAACTTTAAGTTGGCATCACTTTTTTAACTGGCGGCCATTTTGTCAGCTGTCAAGTGATTAGTATTTAGTTTGGTTTGCCATTTCATCATGAACAGGTTGACAAAAGAACAACGCTTGCAAATCGTGCAAATTTATTTCGAAAATAATGGTTCAGTTCGCGAAGTTTACCGCAAGCTCCGTCCATTTTATGGTCGACATAATCGTCCATCAGAGCAATTAATTCGGTTAACCATGGATCGTTTTCGCACTACGTTTACTCTATGTGATAATACGCATCCGCAGAGACGTCGAACAGTGCGCACCGAAGAAACAATTGCCGCTGTAGAGCAAAGTGTTGAAGAGGACCCGAATGAATCGATTCGCCACCGTGCACAGCAATTGGAGCTTTGTCCATCAACTTTATGGAAGATTTTGCGCAAAGATCTTGGCTTGCGACCTTACAAGATCCAGCTTGTGCAAGAATTAAAGCCGCGAGACCATGCAATGCGTCGTGATTTTGGTGTATGGGCCGAAAATGAGATTGATCTCGATGCTGATTTTCATCGCAAAATTTTGTTCAGTGATGAGGCTCATTTTTGGTTGAATGGCTACGTCAACAAGCAAAATTGCCGCATTTGGAGTGAAGAGAATCCACATGAGACCCTTGAGACGCCATTACATCCACAAAAACTGACTGTGTGGTGTGCTCTATGGGCTGGTGGAGTCATTGGGCCATACTTCTTCCGAAATAATGCTGGAGAGTCAGTTACCGTTAATGGAGACCGGTATAGAGCCATGATAACCGACTATTTTGTTCCCGAATTGGATGGCATGAATGTGGATGAGTTGTGGTTCCAACAAGACGGCGCTACATACCACACAGCGCACGTCACAATCGATTTATAGAAGGAAACATTCGATGAGCACATAATTTCGCGGAATGGACCTGTCAATTGGCCACCAAGATCGTGTGATTTGACACCATTGGATTATTTTCTTTGGGGATATGTGAAGTCGCTCGTCTACGCCAACAAACCAGAAACGTTAGGGGACTTGGAAGCCAACATTCGTGGCGTTATTGCCAACATACGGCCCCATATGCTCGAAAAAGTGGTTGAAAATTGGACCTGTAGAATTGGCTTTATTCGAGCCAGCTGCGGCGGCCACATGCCCGAAATCATATTTAAACATTAATGGCATAAAATTATCCTTCCAATAAAGCCAAATTGATGGACATTAAAATGATTTTCTTGTGTTTTATTTCAATTCGAAGTTATATACCTCTAAAAAAACACCCTTTATATCGATATTTATTTTCGCAAATATCGATATTTCGAAATTTTTGCCCATCTCTAGTATGAACACACATATGTATGTATAACAAGAATTATAAAATTCTAGTTAACTTGGTTTGCCCCACAGTTGTTAGAGAATTATACTAATTAATTATTATTAAGTTATTAATTAAATAAAAATCAAAATAACATTTATAATCGTTTCTATTTATTTTTGGATATGGGCGCATTCATAAGTCCTCTATTACAATTGCGAAATTGAAAGGCAGACAGACGAAGTTTGTTGGCGAGGGGTTGAAGAGGTAGAGTGTGTAGTACACGAACCTCTGTACCGGACATTTTTTGTTTCTCTTTTCTACTTTTCGTAATTTATTCTTGTTGCTTCACATACTTTTTCTACTTTCAGGGGTTGTATACAGCGATGCCAACTTGGTGCTTTTGGCACTATTTTTAGTGCTTTTTGAAGACTCAAAACGCCAAATTTCGAGCGTTAGTGCCAAAATAAGAAAAAGCACTAACTAGTGCTTTTAAGAAATTTGTGTATTTCTTAAAATTATTTTAATAATTACTCGGCGTATTTATTTTTTCAGTGTAAAGCATACATTTTTCGTCTGATATATTTCATTAAATGGAGAATAGCTAAGAAAATTTTAAACATTATTAAACTTCATATTAATTCACGTTATGGATTTTCAGTCGTTTTTCACGAAAGTGCTTTTTACGCTATTTAGATATCAAAATTACGCTTTTAAGTGCTTTTGTTAAATGTTGATGTGCCTTTAGAGCAAAAAAAGTTGGCATCACTGGTCGTATGCATACTTGATGTGTATCAAGGCATATGTTTACGCGTAGAAGTAAACAAACTATAAATTTTCTGTCTGTCTGTTAATTTCCCAATTGTAAAAGGTTTAGGTAAGTTCAAGAGAGAATGAAGAAAATGTCTGCCTTTCAATTTCCCAATTGTAAAAGCGGACTAAGACATAGCAGTTGAGCACAACAGTTGTGAAACTGTTGGCAAATTTTGGCCCCCAAAAATACGTCTTAGAAACGGCTTGATGGATATAATTTAATTTTATATCTTTATTTCATTACTTCATAGCATTTGTAATATAATATTTAACAAATACTTGCTCCTTCCACCTAACAAAGCATATAAAAGGCATAATTGTATTCGAGCAGCTGTTTAGGCTGAGCACAACACGTTGACTATAGGTAGCGAAAAAATTTCATGATGAAAAATTACTCAACTGTTGAGTGGAGCGGAATTACTCAACTATGCGTTTCTAAGACAAACACTCAACGGTTGCGCAACAGCTACGTCTTATGAATGCACCCAATGATCGGCAATGAATCGTTTTTTCGCTATTCATAATGACTCATGGAATTTTAAACATAAGTGAGTAGACATCATTTAAACTCAACTATTCTGATTTACGCATACTCTCGATGACATTGATTTATAAGTATAAGTCAGTATTTAAAAAACTGAAGTGATGTTCATTTCATTTCATTTTGCTTCTGCTTTCGATTTAGAAAAATGCAACAGTTTCAGTAGAAGTAAAATTACAAAACGATTTATGACCAATTGCGCAGTATTTTCAACAGTCGAAGATTTGAAAAGTTTGAATTTTATTTGCTTTTGCTTTTGCTTAGTATCGCAAGTAAAAGCAGAAGCAGTTTATATGTTGTTGGAAGTCACAAACAATTACAGTCGAAGAAGCAAAAATAATGTGCTTTTATAAGCTTTAAGCAATCGCAGTAAAGTGGTTTTTGTTCTTGCTTCTTGTCTGATGTGCAAAAACAACAACAAAAACATGACAAACACAACAAATTAGCTTCTAAAAGCAAAAGCTTTTGATTCTTCGACTGTGACTGTTTGGTATTTAGAAAAGCACACAGACTACTTATACTTTTACTAGCTAAACTAACCAAACGCAACAACAAATAAAATTCAAACTTTTAAAATCATCGACTGCTGAAAGTACTCCGCAATTGTTCATAATTCGTTTTCTGCTTCTGCTTCGACTGCGACTGTTGGTTATTTTCACAGACACAAACAAAAGCATTGGTTCATTTTAAACAGTTGGAAAAATCCAAAGCAACGAAAAGTAAAAATTTTAGGACTTTGCTAATTCAACTTAAGTTTTTTAAACACTGGTATAAGTTAAAATAAATATGAATGTGATGTCGACATCATACTCATACCACACTCACGCTCATAAATCACCTGAGTTTGATTTCTAATTTCAGGAAAATACTTAAGGCAGAATTACCCGACTGTAAATGTAGAACTGTAAATGTAAATGTGTCAGCTGATCGAATCTGTTGCATGAAAAGCTATGCAAACGCTTACCTGACTGAAATGGCACGTAAATGTAACGTCTGAACCTGCAGAAAATAGAATTTCATGACGACGTTACGTGACATTTGTAGACAGTGATGGGTTGTATGTATATTGAATAATTGTGTGGCACAATAGCCCTGATTTGGTACTTTTGTTTCTTTTAATAATTTAAACTTTTCAGTGGTTAATTTGTATACGTACATGGCATATTTAAGAAATTTAGTTTTCTAAAAAATTTTTTTTATAAAATCTAACCAGAGTTTGCCAATCGCATGTGTTTATTTTTTGTTAATATACATTCATACACATATGTATATGTACGTATGTATGAATTTGTAAAATATACATACATACATATGTGCGTAGAAACATACATTCAAGCGTACAAAAAAATTATTTTATTTAAAAACAATAACAATAAAAATAGAAATAGGTACGTATAATCATAATAATTATAATGATAATAAAAATATAAATATTTTTTATAATTATAATACGTTGTAATGTAAATATGTATATACGGGTATGAAGCTTAAATTGTAATTTCACTAAATGTCAAAGTCATTACAATGTTTGTAAGTAAAAAATAATGATTTTATACCATTTAAATAATTTTTGTACTTTTTCCATGCATTCAAAAATAATGTGAAGATGTTGAACTCTCCTCATCAATGTTTCGAACACCTGTTTTCCATTTTATTTGATTTTTTTATACTTATAAACACCCAGCAAACAAAAAGTCCTGTATATGTACATACATATTAGGGAAGTAACGAATACCAGTTTAGCGAATGCGAAAACAAATAATGCATTTGAAATTTAGCGAAAGCGAAAGCAAATACTTACAATACATTAAAAAAATCACATGAAACTAAATTTGTTTAAGAACAAGAAGTATAACATACATAGATGTACTACGTATAGCATTTCATTTAAATTGTGTCTTGAATTGAGAAAATATTTATTAATTTATTAAATTTTTAAAACAGAAAGATATACATATATATAAAATTAAATTAAAATAAGTATAGATAATAAAAAATAAATTTACAAACTGTTAGGCAATTAACCCATTCGTACTTTGGCGCGAAATTCTTTTACTTTGTTCAACATTTCATATGAAATGCTGCCAATATACATATTAAGAAAAATTGTCATGAAAAAAATTAGGAAAAGTAGTAGTCTGTTCATCTTGCGGAAAGCATATTAAAAATATATCTTCAACAATTTCATGCGAAATAATATGCGTGGCACTTGTTTCGCATAGAATTTACAACAAACAAGGGCTAGTTAAAATTGTTTGCATTTAAAATTTTCTATACGAAGTAATGAATGGTGCTCAACATTTTTCAAAAGTTTGAACAGACTAGTCTTGACTCAAGACTCATGAGTGTTTTTTCAAAAACTGATAAATATTTCCAAACACAGATAGATTTTGACTTAGTATTCGCTTGAAATATTCGCATAAATTTTAGCGAGTGAAAAAGCGAATACAAATAGCAAAAGTAAGCGAATTATTTGCGAATGCGAAAGCGAATGCGAACATTCGTTACTTCCCTAATACATATGTATGTCTTTTTGTTAAAAAAATATACATATGTATATTGTTTGAGAATAAAACTAAATTATTATGAGTAGGTAGGAACATTAATAAGAAAAGGATAAAACGAGAAAGTGAAGGTTTGATTGAGGTGCTACTGCAAGCATGTACATTCCTGGAAATTGAATAGCCAAATACTTCGTCTTTTTATATATTATTTACTTATAAGTTCTAATACATACATACATACTGGTATGCATGTCCGTATACATATGTATGTTCATTTCAATCAAAATGAATTTCATGAATTTAAATATTATACATAAGTATATGAACTTTCGCGTTTGACTTCAAATAACTCGCAATTTAAAATCAAAAATGCGTGTTTGCTGGGCACAATGCAATTAGTATGTATGTGTATGTGCACAAAGAAGTTTTTTTTGTGTCGAAAACACATGACATGTTTTTAAGTATTCTATAAGCGCTCAAACGTTTACATTTACTTTACATTTACATTTACCTTATATCTGCGATTTCTACAGTCGGGTAACGGAGCCTTTATACTATTCACACTTATTCAGCTCACTCAACTCCTGCATGTATGTTTATTTAAAGGTTTAGTCATTAAACAGTTTGCAAGTAGTATACCAAGGCGAATATACTTAACTCGCCAGCTGACATAAATTCAATGCTGTCAAATGAACCAAAACGTTAAGAAATATTCTGACAGCAGAAAATTTTACACTAACAAATATACAAGGCGAATACGCAGAGTTGCACATCAAGACCACCTTGTATCAATTCGCCTCGTAGTATACAACAGTAGTAAATACACTCAGGGAAAAGTTGCAACTTAAAAATAAGAACGCGTCACATTAATTCAAAAATTTTCAATATAATAGAAAATGTATGTTGAGATACTTAAAAATAACTAAAATTAATAAATTAATACTGTAGATTAATATTTTTCCATATTGAAATAAAAAATTTCAACATGACTAGACTTTCGTTAATGTTTCTTATTAATTCAATATGGTTTTTATAGATTTTAAGCGGTTTTTCTCTGGGTGTAGGGTAGAGCTGCAAAACTATCGATAGTGGCTCCATTCGATAGTTTCGATAGTATTTTTTAATGCCATCGATACTATCGATAGTTTTTGATTCTTAGAAGCACCCTTTTTGTACACGGAAAGTTTACTTTGCAAAGTCTCAATTCAGCTGTGTGAAAGACAGAGTGATGAATACTGTATCTTTCTGTCTTTCTCCCTGCTGAATTAAGGCTTTGCATAGTTCCAATGTTTTTAATACACATATTCAACAAACATATATATATACACAATTCCATAAAAAATATAAATGAAAAAGCAAACAGATAGATAGATGGATCAATAAAAAATAAATTTAAAAAAAATAAAATAAAAAAAAAATTTCATCATTACTTAAACTATTGCAGTTAGCTAAAAAGTATTCGTTTAACAGAAGGAGAAGCAAACTTTTATTTAAAAGTAAAGAGCGTACACAGTCCAGTAGTCGTCAAATTTAGCCGCCGTCAAGTTTCTTCATGTATCAAAGCCGTTGGTACATAATAATTGTATTTTTATGCAATTTGCATCTAAATAGTAGATAAAAACTGGCATCTTATGTTGAAACAAATCAAAACTAATTAATTAATTTTAATTATTATTCGAACTCCATTTGTTTCTATATTTGTGATTTGAACGGGCTAAGGTTCGTATTGCTTTTTAAGCCAAATTAAATGTGATAATTATTAATGAACAACTAACAACAAAGTCTGTTGTAAATATTCTGACTAACAACACATAGTTGAACGGAACAGCCAGCCGTTTTCGAAGGCCACTAAACCTTCATCATCAGCGTTCTTTTGTGTTTGGTCCATGTGGTCATTGGTCATTTGGTCTGTATGTGGTGTCAGTAGATGTAGATTTCTGCTTTATATACTTAGCATTATTGCAAATGGAATGTGTGAATTGTTTTGATTCATCTTGTATCATTTTTAACCCTAATCACTACACTCGGGTCTTGTATTCATTTGCAAATCTTCGGGTCCACGGAAAAGCGTTTTTAAAGAGAGAAAAACGTAACAATATCCATCAGGACGTTTCTAAGGCGTAACTATTGGGGCCAACTATTGCCAACAGTTTCAAAACTGTTGAGCTCAACAGCCCAATTTTATTTTTTCTGCCACATATATTTTGTATTTGTGCTTACGGATTTTGCTAATTCCAAACCTTCAGGTATTTGAAGAAATCTTTGAAAATCTTTGCAAGATTTCTCTAAGATAGTTCGTATTAATATTTTCGCTTTAGTAAAATGGAAAGACATTTCTTTCTTTTTTTGCATAAATTGCTTAAGATACTAAAAACTCTTTCACTAAATGCTGCTAAATGCTAGCTGGTATTGAAGAGATAAAACATACAAGTTTTCGTAAATTTTCTAATTCATTGCTTTCAATTTTCATTAAAAAGTAGGACAATATTTTTTTCATTTTACAAATTTTTTGGTAATTGGTTATAAACTGCGCGAAGATAGCAATAGTCGATGTATAGTTTATCGTTAGAAATTTAAGGAAATAAATATTAAGAATATTTTTTGGAAAATTGTTTTAACTGGACAAATTTTATTTTAGCTTGAAACTGGACAGGTACTTAAAAAGCGGGACAATCCAGGAGAATTTTTTGTTAATGCGAAAATAAAAAATATTAATTCTCAATGGGTAAAACAGTTTAAGGACGACATGGAAAATGTGAGAGCAGAAAAGGTCGCAAGACACGGTCATACAAATGTGCACGTAACCAAAAATTTGCATGAATCCGTCTTTGAATTTATTAGAGATGATGTTATTCGACCACCTTTTCAACCTCCTTATAAAGGCTCTTTTCACGTAATATCAAAAAGTGCGAAGACGTTTGTTGTTACCCTGCAGTCAGGCTGGGGCCAAGTGT
Source organism: Tachina grossa (assembly GCA_949987645.1). Lineage (NCBI taxonomy): Eukaryota > Metazoa > Arthropoda > Insecta > Diptera > Tachinidae > Tachina > Tachina grossa. Next base: position 120,477,010 of record OX465274.1, on the reverse strand, counting down.
CTCTATGTCAACACTAAAACTCTAGTAGTAGTTACATTGTCTACAATTTCTCTTGTATTCGTCAGTATAAAAGAAATAGAGAAAACAGATGTGGTGTATTTCTGGTGGATTTTGCAACTTGTCAATAAACATAAATTTGTATGTACGTATGGTATAGAAATGTACCAGTAAATGTCTGGTTGGCATGTCTCCATGTTCCCATAAGTACTATGAATTCACTACCTAGTCAATTGTTTTAGTAGATTTTCAATGACAAGCACATGCTAAATGTCTATAGCATAAAGTATTGTATGGGGAATAGTTGTAAAGTAGTACTGGTGACAAAGTCAAAAGCGACTCAGTACATTTTCACTATTCGCACTTTCTGCAGGGTAATGTTAATGGTAAACCAAAAACAATATCCATAGATGGGCTGAAGCCTGCCCATTGTAAGAGAGTAATGAAATTTGGCAATCAGAAGAGTAAGTCATTATATGACGAGTAGTTCTGATGGTAATGTGTAATTTTTTGCTGGGATATGTTAAGCTATACGTAACCTACTGCAGCTCCCTAATGGTAGAATTAGTAGGTTCGTATTGTGAGTTTCCGAATCAGCTGACTAACTGCCAGTTTATAGAAGCTATGTAAAAATTCTCGGCTGTCTATTTATAATGAAAACAAAAACAAATTTTGAGTGCTTTGTTTTTGTTTTCAATATAAATAGGCAGACGAGAATTTTCACATGGCTTCTATGAACTGGCAGCAAATCTGTAACATAAATAAAACATAAGGATTCATTAGTTTTTACTTTCTGTTGATGTTCTGTGCTGTGCCGTTCTGTTTCTAAATTTTAATAGTTACTTTTTCTGTAATAAACTATCAGCTGTTTCTAACAAGTACGAACACAGTTTGTCATTAAAGTGATGAGTTTTGCAGCTGCTATTGTTATGTTTCAATATAGCTTTGTGTTTTTTTTTTGGTAAAAATTAAATTGTTTGAATTCTTTAAGCACAATTCCAATTTATTTTGAAATGTTTTTATTTTATTTATGCTGCCACTTACAGTTTTTTATTTTAACAGGTTGAACCGAAACGGAGCAGAAAGTAAGAGATAAACTAACGGCTTATACCAGTACCCACACAAACCAAAGTTGGCATTTAGCTTAGTTAACAAATGAAAGTCAGCTGGATTAGTGGTGTCACGTTATAGATGCGCCTTGGTTGTTATTATGAAATTTCTTTCTCGTACATTTAAAAAAAGTCTAAAATTTATTCAGCTCTTAAAAGTATCGAAACCCGGTATTTGTAAATAAGAATCAGTGTATCGATATATCGGGTTTTGAAATATCGGCGATATAAAGGGTGTTTTTTATTGAGGTATAGAACTTTAAGTTGGCATCACTTTTTTAACTGGCGGCCATTTTGTCAGCTGTCAAGTGATTAGTATTTAGTTTGGTTTGCCATTTCATCATGAACAGGTTGACAAAAGAACAACGCTTGCAAATCGTGCAAATTTATTTCGAAAATAATGGTTCAGTTCGCGAAGTTTACCGCAAGCTCCGTCCATTTTATGGTCGACATAATCGTCCATCAGAGCAATTAATTCGGTTAACCATGGATCGTTTTCGCACTACGTTTACTCTATGTGATAATACGCATCCGCAGAGACGTCGAACAGTGCGCACCGAAGAAACAATTGCCGCTGTAGAGCAAAGTGTTGAAGAGGACCCGAATGAATCGATTCACCACCGTGCACAGCAATTGGAGCTTTGTCCATCAACTTTATGGAAGATTTTGCGCAAAGATCTTGGCTTGCGACCTTACAAGATCCAGCTTGTGCAAGAATTAAAGCCGCGAGACCATGCAATGCGTCGTGATTTTGGTGTATGGGCCGAAAATGAGATTGATCTCGATGCTGATTTTCATCGCAAAATTTTGTTCAGTGATGAGGCTCATTTTTGGTTGAATGGCTACGTCAACAAGCAAAATTGCCGCATTTGGAGTGAAGAGAATCCACATGAGACCCTTGAGACGCCATTACATCCACAAAAACTGACTGTGTGGTGTGCTCTATGGGCTGGTGGAGTCATTGGGCCATACTTCTTCCGAAATAATGCTGGAGAGTCAGTTACCGTTAATGGAGACCGGTATAGAGCCATGATAACCGACTATTTTGTTCCCGAATTGGATGGCATGAATGTGGATGAGTTGTGGTTCCAACAAGACGGCGCTACATACCACACAGCGCACGTCACAATCGATTTATAGAAGGAAACATTCGATGAGCACATAATTTCGCGGAATGGACCTGTCAATTGGCCACCAAGATCGTGTGATTTGACACCATTGGATTATTTTCTTTGGGGATATGTGAAGTCGCTCGTCTACGCCAACAAACCAGAAACGTTAGGGGACTTGGAAGCCAACATTCGTGGCGTTATTGCCAACATACGGCCCCATATGCTCGAAAAAGTGGTTGAAAATTGGACCTGTAGAATTGGCTTTATTCGAGCCAGCTGCGGCGGCCACATGCCCGAAATCATATTTAAACATTAATGGCATAAAATTATCCTTCCAATAAAGCCAAATTGATGGACATTAAAATGATTTTCTTGTGTTTTATTTCAATTCGAAGTTATATACCTCTAAAAAAACACCCTTTATATCGATATTTATTTTCGCAAATATCGATATTTCGAAATTTTTGCCCATCTCTAGTATGAACACACATATGTATGTATAACAAGAATTATAAAATTCTAGTTAACTTGGTTTGCCCCACAGTTGTTAGAGAATTATACTAATTAATTATTATTAAGTTATTAATTAAATAAAAATCAAAATAACATTTATAATCGTTTCTATTTATTTTTGGATATGGGCGCATTCATAAGTCCTCTATTACAATTGCGAAATTGAAAGGCAGACAGACGAAGTTTGTTGGCGAGGGGTTGAAGAGGTAGAGTGTGTAGTACACGAACCTCTGTACCGGACATTTTTTGTTTCTCTTTTCTACTTTTCGTAATTTATTCTTGTTGCTTCACATACTTTTTCTACTTTCAGGGGTTGTATACAGCGATGCCAACTTGGTGCTTTTGGCACTATTTTTAGTGCTTTTTGAAGACTCAAAACGCCAAATTTCGAGCGTTAGTGCCAAAATAAGAAAAAGCACTAACTAGTGCTTTTAAGAAATTTGTGTATTTCTTAAAATTATTTTAATAATTACTCGGCGTATTTATTTTTTCAGTGTAAAGCATACATTTTTCGTCTGATATATTTCATTAAATGGAGAATAGCTAAGAAAATTTTAAACATTATTAAACTTCATATTAATTCACGTTATGGATTTTCAGTCGTTTTTCACGAAAGTGCTTTTTACGCTATTTAGATATCAAAATTACGCTTTTAAGTGCTTTTGTTAAATGTTGATGTGCCTTTAGAGCAAAAAAAGTTGGCATCACTGGTCGTATGCATACTTGATGTGTATCAAGGCATATGTTTACGCGTAGAAGTAAACAAACTATAAATTTTCTGTCTGTCTGTTAATTTCCCAATTGTAAAAGGTTTAGGTAAGTTCAAGAGAGAATGAAGAAAATGTCTGCCTTTCAATTTCCCAATTGTAAAAGCGGACTAAGACATAGCAGTTGAGCACAACAGTTGTGAAACTGTTGGCAAATTTTGGCCCCCAAAAATACGTCTTAGAAACGGCTTGATGGATATAATTTAATTTTATATCTTTATTTCATTACTTCATAGCATTTGTAATATAATATTTAACAAATACTTGCTCCTTCCACCTAACAAAGCATATAAAAGGCATAATTGTATTCGAGCAGCTGTTTAGGCTGAGCACAACACGTTGACTATAGGTAGCGAAAAAATTTCATGATGAAAAATTACTCAACTGTTGAGTGGAGCGGAATTACTCAACTATGCGTTTCTAAGACAAACACTCAACGGTTGCGCAACAGCTACGTCTTATGAATGCACCCAATGATCGGCAATGAATCGTTTTTTCGCTATTCATAATGACTCATGGAATTTTAAACATAAGTGAGTAGACATCATTTAAACTCAACTATTCTGATTTACGCATACTCTCGATGACATTGATTTATAAGTATAAGTCAGTATTTAAAAAACTGAAGTGATGTTCATTTCATTTCATTTTGCTTCTGCTTTCGATTTAGAAAAATGCAACAGTTTCAGTAGAAGTAAAATTACAAAACGATTTATGACCAATTGCGCAGTATTTTCAACAGTCGAAGATTTGAAAAGTTTGAATTTTATTTGCTTTTGCTTTTGCTTAGTATCGCAAGTAAAAGCAGAAGCAGTTTATATGTTGTTGGAAGTCACAAACAATTACAGTCGAAGAAGCAAAAATAATGTGCTTTTATAAGCTTTAAGCAATCGCAGTAAAGTGGTTTTTGTTCTTGCTTCTTGTCTGATGTGCAAAAACAACAACAAAAACATGACAAACACAACAAATTAGCTTCTAAAAGCAAAAGCTTTTGATTCTTCGACTGTGACTGTTTGGTATTTAGAAAAGCACACAGACTACTTATACTTTTACTAGCTAAACTAACCAAACGCAACAACAAATAAAATTCAAACTTTTAAAATCATCGACTGCTGAAAGTACTCCGCAATTGTTCATAATTCGTTTTCTGCTTCTGCTTCGACTGCGACTGTTGGTTATTTTCACAGACACAAACAAAAGCATTGGTTCATTTTAAACAGTTGGAAAAATCCAAAGCAACGAAAAGTAAAAATTTTAGGACTTTGCTAATTCAACTTAAGTTTTTTAAACACTGGTATAAGTTAAAATAAATATGAATGTGATGTCGACATCATACTCATACCACACTCACGCTCATAAATCACCTGAGTTTGATTTCTAATTTCAGGAAAATACTTAAGGCAGAATTACCCGACTGTAAATGTAGAACTGTAAATGTAAATGTGTCAGCTGATCGAATCTGTTGCATGAAAAGCTATGCAAACGCTTACCTGACTGAAATGGCACGTAAATGTAACGTCTGAACCTGCAGAAAATAGAATTTCATGACGACGTTACGTGACATTTGTAGACAGTGATGGGTTGTATGTATATTGAATAATTGTGTGGCACAATAGCCCTGATTTGGTACTTTTGTTTCTTTTAATAATTTAAACTTTTCAGTGGTTAATTTGTATACGTACATGGCATATTTAAGAAATTTAGTTTTCTAAAAAATTTTTTTTATAAAATCTAACCAGAGTTTGCCAATCGCATGTGTTTATTTTTTGTTAATATACATTCATACACATATGTATATGTACGTATGTATGAATTTGTAAAATATACATACATACATATGTGCGTAGAAACATACATTCAAGCGTACAAAAAAATTATTTTATTTAAAAACAATAACAATAAAAATAGAAATAGGTACGTATAATCATAATAATTATAATGATAATAAAAATATAAATATTTTTTATAATTATAATACGTTGTAATGTAAATATGTATATACGGGTATGAAGCTTAAATTGTAATTTCACTAAATGTCAAAGTCATTACAATGTTTGTAAGTAAAAAATAATGATTTTATACCATTTAAATAATTTTTGTACTTTTTCCATGCATTCAAAAATAATGTGAAGATGTTGAACTCTCCTCATCAATGTTTCGAACACCTGTTTTCCATTTTATTTGATTTTTTTATACTTATAAACACCCAGCAAACAAAAAGTCCTGTATATGTACATACATATTAGGGAAGTAACGAATACCAGTTTAGCGAATGCGAAAACAAATAATGCATTTGAAATTTAGCGAAAGCGAAAGCAAATACTTACAATACATTAAAAAAATCACATGAAACTAAATTTGTTTAAGAACAAGAAGTATAACATACATAGATGTACTACGTATAGCATTTCATTTAAATTGTGTCTTGAATTGAGAAAATATTTATTAATTTATTAAATTTTTAAAACAGAAAGATATACATATATATAAAATTAAATTAAAATAAGTATAGATAATAAAAAATAAATTTACAAACTGTTAGGCAATTAACCCATTCGTACTTTGGCGCGAAATTCTTTTACTTTGTTCAACATTTCATATGAAATGCTGCCAATATACATATTAAGAAAAATTGTCATGAAAAAAATTAGGAAAAGTAGTAGTCTGTTCATCTTGCGGAAAGCATATTAAAAATATATCTTCAACAATTTCATGCGAAATAATATGCGTGGCACTTGTTTCGCATAGAATTTACAACAAACAAGGGCTAGTTAAAATTGTTTGCATTTAAAATTTTCTATACGAAGTAATGAATGGTGCTCAACATTTTTCAAAAGTTTGAACAGACTAGTCTTGACTCAAGACTCATGAGTGTTTTTTCAAAAACTGATAAATATTTCCAAACACAGATAGATTTTGACTTAGTATTCGCTTGAAATATTCGCATAAATTTTAGCGAGTGAAAAAGCGAATACAAATAGCAAAAGTAAGCGAATTATTTGCGAATGCGAAAGCGAATGCGAACATTCGTTACTTCCCTAATACATATGTATGTCTTTTTGTTAAAAAAATATACATATGTATATTGTTTGAGAATAAAACTAAATTATTATGAGTAGGTAGGAACATTAATAAGAAAAGGATAAAACGAGAAAGTGAAGGTTTGATTGAGGTGCTACTGCAAGCATGTACATTCCTGGAAATTGAATAGCCAAATACTTCGTCTTTTTATATATTATTTACTTATAAGTTCTAATACATACATACATACTGGTATGCATGTCCGTATACATATGTATGTTCATTTCAATCAAAATGAATTTCATGAATTTAAATATTATACATAAGTATATGAACTTTCGCGTTTGACTTCAAATAACTCGCAATTTAAAATCAAAAATGCGTGTTTGCTGGGCACAATGCAATTAGTATGTATGTGTATGTGCACAAAGAAGTTTTTTTTGTGTCGAAAACACATGACATGTTTTTAAGTATTCTATAAGCGCTCAAACGTTTACATTTACTTTACATTTACATTTACCTTATATCTGCGATTTCTACAGTCGGGTAACGGAGCCTTTATACTATTCACACTTATTCAGCTCACTCAACTCCTGCATGTATGTTTATTTAAAGGTTTAGTCATTAAACAGTTTGCAAGTAGTATACCAAGGCGAATATACTTAACTCGCCAGCTGACATAAATTCAATGCTGTCAAATGAACCAAAACGTTAAGAAATATTCTGACAGCAGAAAATTTTACACTAACAAATATACAAGGCGAATACGCAGAGTTGCACATCAAGACCACCTTGTATCAATTCGCCTCGTAGTATACAACAGTAGTAAATACACTCAGGGAAAAGTTGCAACTTAAAAATAAGAACGCGTCACATTAATTCAAAAATTTTCAATATAATAGAAAATGTATGTTGAGATACTTAAAAATAACTAAAATTAATAAATTAATACTGTAGATTAATATTTTTCCATATTGAAATAAAAAATTTCAACATGACTAGACTTTCGTTAATGTTTCTTATTAATTCAATATGGTTTTTATAGATTTTAAGCGGTTTTTCTCTGGGTGTAGGGTAGAGCTGCAAAACTATCGATAGTGGCTCCATTCGATAGTTTCGATAGTATTTTTTAATGCCATCGATACTATCGATAGTTTTTGATTCTTAGAAGCACCCTTTTTGTACACGGAAAGTTTACTTTGCAAAGTCTCAATTCAGCTGTGTGAAAGACAGAGTGATGAATACTGTATCTTTCTGTCTTTCTCCCTGCTGAATTAAGGCTTTGCATAGTTCCAATGTTTTTAATACACATATTCAACAAACATATATATATACACAATTCCATAAAAAATATAAATGAAAAAGCAAACAGATAGATAGATGGATCAATAAAAAATAAATTTAAAAAAAATAAAATAAAAAAAAAATTTCATCATTACTTAAACTATTGCAGTTAGCTAAAAAGTATTCGTTTAACAGAAGGAGAAGCAAACTTTTATTTAAAAGTAAAGAGCGTACACAGTCCAGTAGTCGTCAAATTTAGCCGCCGTCAAGTTTCTTCATGTATCAAAGCCGTTGGTACATAATAATTGTATTTTTATGCAATTTGCATCTAAATAGTAGATAAAAACTGGCATCTTATGTTGAAACAAATCAAAACTAATTAATTAATTTTAATTATTATTCGAACTCCATTTGTTTCTATATTTGTGATTTGAACGGGCTAAGGTTCGTATTGCTTTTTAAGCCAAATTAAATGTGATAATTATTAATGAACAACTAACAACAAAGTCTGTTGTAAATATTCTGACTAACAACACATAGTTGAACGGAACAGCCAGCCGTTTTCGAAGGCCACTAAACCTTCATCATCAGCGTTCTTTTGTGTTTGGTCCATGTGGTCATTGGTCATTTGGTCTGTATGTGGTGTCAGTAGATGTAGATTTCTGCTTTATATACTTAGCATTATTGCAAATGGAATGTGTGAATTGTTTTGATTCATCTTATTTCAATTTGCTGAAAGCTTTTTTGTAATGAAAGCTCAATTTTACCATCTGTATATTTACAACAGTCTTACCATTGTCGTTTGTTCTTTACTAATTATGCACATGTTAGTTAATTTGCTTATTTTTGTTCTACTTAAGACAAACTTTTTTGGTTTGTTACTATTAAGTATATTTTTTATTTTTAATTTTTGCCACAGGCCCATGGCTATTAATTTTAGTTAATTTGAATTATTATTCGAACTCCATTTGTTAATTAATTAATTAATTAATTTGTTTTCACATTTATATATGTAATGATAACCATTACCAAACCAGGCGGCGAAATTTGAATGTTGCATTTTTTCTTACACAGTCGCCATCATTCCGTTTTTATTGACTTTGATTTTTTTCTTTTTTAGTAGAGTGTTTTTGTCGATAGTATCGCTATAGAAAAAAAAATATCGATAGTCCACTTAAAATAAAACTATCGAGACTATCGATAGTACCATCGATAGTTTTGCAGCTCTAGTGTAGGATTGTTTTTCAATTCCTGCAAAAAAAAAAACAAACAAAAAAGCAACAGAGAAACACATAACCTCATAATGTGAACTTTAATCTTCATATTAGAGCTGCAAAACTATCGATGGTACTATCGATAGTATCGATAGTTTTGTTGTAAATGAAATATCGATAGTTTTTTCCACTATCGATACTATCGGCAAAAAAAACAAGTAATTAAAAGAGTAAAAATAATCGAAGTCAGTAAACAGTAGCCGGCAGCTTTGAAGCAAAGTATCCGTCGTTGATTTAAGCTTTTGTACAGCGATGCAAAAGTTGGTACAATTGTATAATTTTAGCGCTCTTTGAATGCCAAAAGTATTGTAGCACCGCAATGACCCATTTAGCACTACTGGAATCTCTTTATATTTATTACATGCCAAAAATAGCATTAAAATATATTAACCCCCTTATGCAAAAAGTAATGCGTGCTTGAAGTGTACATTAAAAAAACCGGTTTTAACGTTCACTTATTTTTTTGCACAAGGGGGTTAATCTTTAGCTCGAAGGTATTAGAAAATTATGTAAATCAAACGATGTTTTCCGGTACTTAAAGAATTGCTGGAGGAACGTTATTTATTCCAAATTCATCTGCAAATGTGGAAATTTTATTTTCCTACCAAGGAGAAAAGCCGACTATTTGCATCGACTGTGAACAATCGAATAAAAAAAGGTTATAAACGTAGTATATCGTAAATGTTACTTTTATATTCAGATCCCAGCAACTAATATTCTTTGTGCACCTTCTGGCGTTTTGTTAATGGATTTTTAGTTAAAAAGCACAAGTATTAAAAAAATATAAATAAAGAATTAGGTACAATCGTACTGAAAAAATTAAAATGTTTTTTGAAAGTTAGTACAATTTGTAAATATGACATCGCATCCCTGATTCTGTATACATAAGTACTTAAATACATACATATGTATGTATATGAATTTATTTATAAATCCAAGTGTTATTCGACAAATAGTAGTTACAAGTATCTTAATAAATTCAACATCGTCGACACAAAGATACATTTTGGTGGTACTGATATCGCGACGGCCGCCAATCGTCTCGGATTTATTTTGACATACCCTAGCGTGTTTCCCTACAAAATTTTTTTTAATTGTACCTACATACCTACATATACAGCCTAATCTTCGATGTAATCGTATGCGATAAAAATTAAATTTTTAGAAGAAGGTTAAAAGTTTCTTAAAAGTTATCAACAATTTTCGCGTTTTGATAATTCTAAACCATGGGTAGGCCCATAAAATTATAAGTTCAATAAAAAAGTATATTTTCGATAATGTGTCGTTTACGATAAAATCGAAAAAAAGGCTTGATATATTTTTATATACTAATGAAAATGTTGAGGACTATGGATTTTTTTTCGAGTCAAATGTAGTTTATGTGGCAACTTTTATAAAACTATTCGATACTATCGATAGTATCGATAGTTTTGCATAAAACTATCGAAACTATCGAGTGGAGCGACTATCGATAGTTTTGCAGCTCTACTTCATATGCGAAGTTTTCATTGTGAATCATACTTATTTTGCATCGTCCATAGGCATTGAGTTAAGGAGAGTTGCTAAATGTGAATCGATGAGCACTTCAAACTTTTGAGTGAATATAGACAACATTGCAATAAGCATGAGTGCGCATAAGTACAAGCAATTATAAGTCAAGATTCAACTCTACTCACTTTTTCACTACTCGTTGCTGTTCTCTGACATTTACGTAGAAACTTAAACTGGGGTCAGACGATTGGCACCATGTACCAATTTTCGTCGGCTCACTGAAATAGTTCATAAGTAGCAAAGTAAATTTGCCTTATTTCTCAACTAATTGAAATATAATTACATAATTGCACCACACTCCATTAGTAATAAAGTCATATAGACTTATTTAAGAATTAATTAAGTAATAATGTCATTTAGGCTTATTACTAATGACTAGGGAAGGGATTTTCATGCATTTAAAATAACGTTTTATGTACATAAAATATGCAGTAAAAATATAAAAATATGTATGTATTTAAAACTAATATAACAAAAATTAAAAATTTTAAAAACCCCCGAATATATCTAGAGAAGATGCAATATCTTCTAAACGGCTGGACCGATTTTCTTAAAACATCGCTAAGAACCCTCTCAAGTCACCTTTCAAACAGAAAAAACTAAATGAAAATCGATTCAGCCGTTTTGTCTGTACGTGGAAACGGAGAGACACACACTACAAACTTATAAGACCCATTTTTTTAGTCGGGGGTTAAAAATATGCATTTATCAACTTTTTTTCAACATTTAATAACATTAAAAACTTAAAAAATCACCTTCATTGCTTTCTTAACAAACATTTTGTCATTAAAAACTTCTTCAATGTCTTCTTAATAAATATTTTGTCAAATCATATGGAATACAAAATAAAGTTCAGTCGAATTTTTATTTACGTAGATGAATGAATAAATGTTTTTTTTAATTGTTAAATATACATCTTTGAAGATTTTTCCTGAAAAAATTTAAAAATTAATGTTGCACGTCAGCACGGTGCGTACTTAATACTGCTATTTCATTAGTGGAATATTCAGTTTTTAACTGCCTGTTCAAGGATATCACTCATTTTCGTTCGCAAGCATTTTAAACGACAAAAAGCTGTTTTGCGTTCCACTAAAAACTTTTAGCACGACAAGTGCAAGGTGTATTTAAATAGGTGGCAGCGCTAGTTTAGCTGATAATTTTTTGCTCTATGTGCTTTGTAGCTGAAGAATATCAAAAACTTCGATTTATTTTGGTTTTAATACAATTATTTTTGCGCTTTTGACATTCTTCGGTTCTTTACACAGCTACGGTTGCCGTATTTTTGTATAACAAATCCTTACGCAGTCACCTGTATAATTACACCATGGACAAGTCGAAAGAAAATGAAAACGAACTATAACGTAAGCATTTCAATACAAATATGAGCCCCAATAAAAAAATTTTCAGTCATTTGTACGAACTCAAATGCCAAAGGCAGGCACTTGTATTTTTATTGTCGACTGACACAAAATAAAACAAATTATATTTATTTACACAAATAAAATATTTTGCTTTGCCAATGAGCAAATATAATACCGGGTTCGCTGGCAATGGGTTTGCTGCGTAACCCATCGTTGGCGGTATCCTCACGCCTGAGCTTGTAAGTAAGCGGTTTTGCGTCCTTAGGCTGGTCTTTGTGATACTCTTCTCTAGGTATGTATGTGTGTTCGACAACAGCTTCGATGAGTAAAGATTTTCTGCCTACCACCACTTCCGCTAGTTATAATGAACGTTGGTTAGAAACTATCGGTCTTATGTATAAGAAAAAACGGTCAAGAAGGTAGATACATCACGCTGAGACTTAATAGTGGGCTAAAACTGCATTATGCGCCGATTTTTAATGTCTAAATGTATGGAGGAACTCCTTAGCACCTATTTAAATGTCGTCACTTTATGCCAGTTTTTTCTTGTACATAAGGATGTAATGGGTGTTTTTTATTGAGGTATAGAACTTTAAGTTAGCATCACTTTTTTAACTGGCGGCCATTTTGTCAGCTGTCAAGTGATTAATATTTAGTTTGGTTTGTCATTTTATCATGAACAGGTTGACAAAAGAACAACGCTTGCAAATTGTGCAAATTTATTTCGAAAATAATGGTTCAGTTCGCGAAGTTTACCGCAAGCTCCGTCCATTTTATGGTCGACATAATCGTCCATCAGAGCAATTAATTCGGTTAACCATGGATCGTTTTCGCACTACGTTTACTCTATGTGATAATACGCATCCGCAGAGACGTCGAACAGTGCGCACCGAAGAAACAATTGCCGCTGTAGAGCAAAGTGTTGACGAGGACCCGAATGAATCGATTCGCCACCGTGCACAGCAATTGGAGCTTTGTCCATCAACTTTATGGAAGATTTTGCGCAAAGATCTTGGCTTGCGACCTTACAAGATCCAGCTTGTGCAAGAATTAAAGCCGCGAGACCATGCAATGCGTCGTGATTTTGGTGTATGGGCCGAAAATGAGATTGATCTCGATGCTGATTTTCATCGCAAAATTTTGTTCAGTGATGAGGCTCATTTTTGGTTGAATGGCTACGTCAACAAGCAAAATTGCCGCATTTGGAGTGAACAGAATCCACATGAGACCCTTGAGACGCCATTACATCCACAAAAACTGACTGTGTGGTGTGCTCTATGGGCTGGTGGAGTCAATGGGCCATACTTCTTCCGAAATAATGCTGGAGAGTCAGTTACCGTTAATGGAGACCGGTATAGAGCCATGATAACCGACTATTTTGTTCCCGAATTGGATGGCATGAATGTGGATGAGTTGTGGTTCCAACAAGACGGCGCTACATACCACACAGCGCACGTCACAATCGATTTATAGAAGGAAACATTCGATGAGCACATAATTTCGCGGAATGGACCTGTCAATTGGCCACCAAGATCGTGTGATTTGACACCATTGGATTATTTTCTTTGGGGATATGTGAAGTCGCTCGTCTACGCCAACAAACCAGAAACGTTAGGGGACTTGGAAGCCAACATTCGTGGCGTTATTGCCAACATACGGCCCCATATGCTCGAAAAAGTGGTTGAAAATTGGACCTGTAGAATTGGCTTTATTCGAGCCAGCCGCGGCGGCCACATGCCCGAAATCATATTTAAGCAATAATGAAATAAAATTATCCTTCCAATAAAGCCAAATTGATGGACATTAAAACGATTTTCTTGTGTTTTATTTCAATTCAAAGTTCTATACCTCTAAAAAAAACACCCGTTATTTATTCATCTCAGTAGTTGTTCTACATCAGTGGTGTCAAAAATAAAACTTTGGTTGTACGTGTGAGAAAAATTGTCTTATTCGTCTCTGAAGTACATCGAAAAAAAAATAAATATTTGCAACAAATGCAGTTTAGTGAAGCAGGTCATAACATATAAAAAGGAGTCTATATGATAGAAAACTAAAAAATAAAGAATAAAAATTAAATAAAAAATTTTGGGCGGCCCATATTTTCTGAGATACGGGGCTGTGACCTTTTCATATGAAACTATGAAGAATTTTTAAAAATAAATTTTTAAATATCTTATCTGATAGAAACGTGAAAAATAAGATGAAAAAATTTAACAAAAAAATTGACTGCGACCAATATTTCCCGAGTTAATGGTCTTTTAAGTTTTGATTTAAAATGCAGTTTACTGAATCTGCTACAAAAAAAACCAAAGCGTCTTTTTAATAATTATTCATTTATTTCCTTAACAGTTTTGTAACATAAAATACATTGAATGTTGCAAAAAGCATTACTGATCATAAAATATTTTTCGCATACCACTTTTTTTCTTTCATTGTATCTATAAAGAATTTAATACACCCGCCGCTGCGCATGTGTTTTCGTCGCTGTTTCATTGACGACTAAAGGCCCAACTATAATATGAATAAGCTGGCTTAAGCTAATGTCAGAATTGAACGATAAGTCTGTCAAATGCTTAAACAATTCAGATGTGACTTTTAGGTGGCTATAATGTAATTACATACACTTAAGTATTCTTTAGCCACAGCTGCACATCTACGTATTGTCAATAATTTTGTAGTAATTTTGTTTCTTCTCATAACTCCTAAATGAATGCAATTCAATCAAACTAACTTGAAAGAATGTCCTAATCTATTAAAAATTCACATATAAATATATCCGTCACCTTATTACTTGTTTTATTTGTTTTGCCTACTAAAAAGTACAACAGTGTATATACATAAATAAATACATGAATATGTGTGTATATGTGTATTGTAAAACAAACAATGAAAATAAAAGTTTTGCTTTATTTCCCGAGTTTAAAATAAGAAACAATAAAAAAATATTTAAAATCAATGAATATTTTCTGCTGCTCCTTGTTTGAGGTTTAAAAGATGCACAAAGAGTTGTTTCCTTACGGAATGTGCGTTCAGTTTGGCACGTTACTTAATTAAATGACATTTGACGAAACTTGACGAAAAGTTTGTTAAGTAAATTATAGTTTGCCACATGCAATTTATATGTAACCGCACAATTGCTTAAGCTAGCTTATAATAATAAGCTGGCTTAAGCTAATGTCAGAATTGAACGATAAGTCTGTCAAATGCTTAAACAATTCAGATGTGACTTTTAGGTGGCCACAATGTACTTACATGCACTTAAGTATTCTTTAGCCACAGCTGCACATCTAGGTATTGTCAATAATTTTGAAGTAATTTGTTTTCTTCTCATAACTCCTAAATGAATGCAATTCAATCAAACTAACTTGAAAGAATGACCTAATCTATTAGAAATTCACATATAAATATATCCATCAACTTATTACTTGTTTTATTTGTTTTGCCTACTAAAAAGTACAACAGCGTATATACATAAGTAAATACATGAATATGTGTGTATATGTGTATTGTAAAACAAACAATGAAAATAAAAGTTTTGCTTTATTTTCTGAGTTTAAAATAAGAAACAATAAAAAAATATTTAAAATCAATGAATATTTTCTGCTGCTGCTTGTTTGAGTTTAAAAAAATGCACAAACAGTTGTTTCGTTACGGAATGTGCGTTCAGTTTGGCACTTTACTTAAGCAAATGACATTTGACGAAAAGTTTGTTAAGTACATTATAGTTTGCCACATGCGTTTTATATGTAACCGCACAGTTGCTTAAGCTAGCTTATTCATATTATAGTTTGGCCTTAAATGGAAGAGAATAAGAATGTGTGTGATTTTAGTTTGCACGATTGTGCCATGAAACTGACATCATTGTTCTACATGCACAGAGGCGAAAATCCTTAAGATATCCGGCTATACAGAAAACTCGTATACATACATAAATGCAATAATAATATACATATGTATATGTATGTATTTACATATACCCATACAGCGCTACCGTTGTGCGAATAAAGTCGAATTTTGCCCCTTTTTCAACTGCCTTGCCATTTTTTATGCCCCTTACTTTTAAATCACCTTTTAGTATCATTTGCATTATTTTGTGCCCATTTTGTCCCTTTTTGTTCAAAGTCAACTTTCGTTTTCGTACAGATTTTACCATATTCAAAAAGATTTTATTTCCTATGTGTCCAACCAACTTCATATAAAAACATACACCTTGGTATAAATATTTTCATTTGTGCCAGATTTTTAAATATAATTAAGTATGAATCATGCATAAAAAGAATACCATAAACCTCTTCAGAATCGAAGTTTAAAATATTTTATCACAACTTTAAATAGTTAAGTAAATTTTTTGAATTATACTGGTTTTTAAGTAAATAAGTGATATTCCCCAAAAAATGTACTTATGTATTTTTAAATTTTTTGTAAATCTTGTAGTTTAATAAAAGCAAAACATAAAAATCACACACACACAAAAAGTTTCTGCATTATGCGAAAAATATGCTGCAGAAATGTTAATGGTGGATTCGGGTTAGTAAAAAATAAGGGAAATTAAAATTTCATAAAAAAAAAAAATTTCAGGTGATTCTGAAGAAGACAATCACTCCTATTCCAGCTTGCCTCCGATTTTGCAACTTCTCGCGAATTTTTGCAAACTTCGCAATAAAAGCGACATTTCGCATGCTTTCAGCTTCCTAAAAGTTTTGTCGTTTTTTAAAATATATAAAACTGTTATCTCCTGCCGTTGACAAATTTGTGCAAATTTACGTACGATAGTTTTCGCGATTTTTGCCGAATTTTTTGAATTTCTTACAATTATTGCGATTTTTAGTCAATATTACGGCTGATTTAAAATTTTGCCAATTTCCGCGATTTTTTGAAAAGTTTGCAAAAAAGCGGCTTTTGAGAGTTTTTTTTAGCGTCCTAACAGTTTTGAAGAGTTTAAAATATTATTAGACTTTGTCATCCTGCTGTTATAGCTTTTTGCCAATTTCCGTCATTTCGAGAATTTCTTTTTATATGTATGTATATAACTGCACTAATTTTTATTAACTTAATAAAGAAAAATTAAGATAAATGTAATTAAAAAATATTAGCACTTTTATAAGTTTATGCATTCCTGATGCCACTCTACGATATTCAATAAGCATAGGGAAAAAATGTTGTAGGTGTCGTAGCAAACGTTTCTATGGAAATTATCAACAACATTTTTACAACTATTGTACAGCTTGACGACCTACCACACTTACAATAGGTTGTGAGTTGAACAATTCAATTTCATGAATTTATAAAATTTTTATTTTTTTGACAAACACAAAATTAAAGGTAAAATTAACAAAAATTCAAAAAGTAACATAACAATTAAGGTGTATCTAACTAGGTGGCAGCGCTACTTCAGCTGATAATTTTTTGCTCTATGTGCTTTGTAGCTGAAGAATGTCAAACACTTCGATTTTGTTTTGGTTTTAGTACAATTATTTTTGTGCTTTTGACATTCTTCGGTTCTTTACACAGCTATGGTTGCCGTATTTTTGTAGAACAAATCCTTACGCAGTCACCTGTATAATTACACCATGATAACAATGTAATCACATACGCTAATCTACATACTTTGTTTGTATGTATATCAGGCGGTCAACTCTGTAATTCGAAACGAAAGGAAATGATTTCGAATTTACATGTTATGAGCATACAAATTCGAAAGTATTTTCTTTCGTTTCGAATTACACACTAATGTATATGTATATGGGCAAACATATACATATTTATGTATGTATGTCGAATAATAGATTGAACAAATACGTTCAAAATAATTAATTAAACGTATGAAATGGTTTAATTTATTTGAATTTAGTCATAATTTCAATAAAGGTAGGTACATAACATAAACAATTTATGAATAAATGGCAATACATAATTATTACAATTAAATTTTTTAAGTTTAACATTTTATTGTTTTTTATCTAGCGCACGCTAAATTTTATTGTTAATTAGGTATTTCACACTTTAAAATTATAAAACCAAAATTTCTTTTTTAAAAAAACTTTCAAACAAATGAAAATCTCAGTAAAACGACGCACTGCTAAGAACAATAATATTAAAATCATACATGCATATGTATGTATGTATGTAGTATATATGTACATATGTATGTATGTATGTACATATGTACATAAATACAAAAAATAACAATAAACTAGTTATGCATGTTTTGAAAATTTTCTTCTTCTAAAATGTATGCAAGAATGAAATTTAGCCTTTCAAATATTTTTAATTAATCGATAAAATTCCAAAGGACTTGATTCAATCAAACAAGAGTTAAAACCAAAAATTAAACAAAATATTATGTGCATATATTGCTAAATATGAAATAAACAATTAACATACCGCATTCTTGTGGTATTTATTTGTGATTCAGGAAAAGTTCCAAATGACTTGATTTTAATAAAAGCAGGTAAAACCAAAAATCAAATAAAAAATGTATAACCTTGGCTTAAGGATTCCATAGAATTCAAATTATCCTTTTCAGCCGGTTTTGTGTGTAATAAAACCATCCTTAAAATACATACATATTATGTACATACATACGTACATGCAAACATACATGCTTGTGTACCTGCCTCTATGTGAATTCGCATTGAAATGCTTTGCTAAAAAAATTGGAAAAATTGCATTCCATAAAGTAAAATTATGTAAAAAATGCTCACTTGTATAAGGAAAACAGAATGAATATGACAATAACCTTTCCCACAGTTAATCTTTATAACTGTAATTATGAAAGTGGTCTTAGTCATTAATAAAGTCATCATACGTCCCTACATACATATGTATGTATGTATGTATATAAGTTAAGGAACAAAACATTTATTATTAAAAATTTACAATTTCCAGTTAACTTCAGTTGATATGGCATTATGTTGTTGACCTAATTATAGTTCAACTAATAATTGCTTAAATCAACAGAAGCGATTGCATTATTTTAACTTCCACATTTAAAGCACTTTTGTTAACAAAGAAACAAAACTAAAATAAGTAATATTGCGAAACAATCAAAGAAAATAATAAATTGCAATTTCACATTATGTATTGACCCAATTTAATGAATTGTTAAACTATGCAATTTACCTTTAAAACAATAAGAATAATAATTGTAATTAAATCTTAAAAATAATTCTAAGTTTAGTTTTTAACAAGAACTCATGTAAAAAAGACACATAGTGTCTAAATAAAAATTAATATTTAAACCAAAAAATTGTTTTTTTTATTAATTTAAACAACCATAAAATTAACTGGCGCCCGAGCAAAGTGTTAAAAAAGGACTCGTTCAAATTACAGTGAAAAGTAAAAAAAAACGTGCCCTAAGTAAAACCGATCAAAGTGCTAAAAAAGGACTCGTTCAAATTACAGTGAAAAGTAAAAAAAAACGTGCCCTAAGTAAAACCGAGCAAAAAGAACTCGTTAAAATTGCCGTGAAAAGTAAGAAAAAACGAGGCCTAACAAACCCTAAGTGAAGCTAAGTGGAAAGTGACCAAAAAGTTGTATGAAATCCAACCACCAAGTCTGCAGTGCCGTAGTAGCGGAAGCAAAAAGGACTTTGATGCACCACTTCACCGATGCTATACTTAATACTTCTCATTGCTGCGTCAGTGCAGGCTGACGTACAATTCTACAACTATACCTCATCGAGAATCGCAACGATAGACAATGGAATTGCTAAAATCCAAAACGGAATTTTCCGATTCATACACAAATTTGACACCAACAAATACGAACAATGCTTACAAGACATCCAAACTTTTATAAACTTCTTTGAATCATCCCGAAATCCTCTACTTCCCATCCTTAAAGAAGAATTAACCAAAACATTTCAGTTATTAGAAAGTATAAGCGTAACAGAAATTGTAAAGAATAAGAGATCAATAAATATTCTGGGTACAGCATGGAAATATTTAGCTGGTTCCCCAGATCATGATGACCTAGAGAAAATAATAAATAATTTAGATAAATTAAATACAAACAATAATGAGCAATTTATTATAAATGATTTATTTGAAACAAGATTAAATAATATAACTAGGATGACAAATTTTCTTACTAATAATATAAAAAAGAGTAGTATCCTAAGTGATGAACTTATTATAATTAATCAAAATAAATTACGACTTTTGAAAGAAGAAATATTAAATATAAAATATGCTATTCAATGGTCCAAGCTACATAGGTATGATAAATTCATTCCTTTTAAACGAATTAGAAATTAAATTAGCTATCGAAAAATTTGAAAATGAAAATATACCATTTACTAGTCCTGAAGAGGCACTAGAATTTACAAATATTAAAGTAAAACATAATTCAACGATGATGCTCTATGTAATAGAAATTCCGTTGACTTCAAATATTGTCTATAAGAAACTTTTAATAAAACCAATAAAAAATAATAACTTGATTGTAAAATTAAAATTTAATGAAATAGTAACATTTGAAACACAAATTTATGGAATAACAAGTAAGTGTAAAAGATTTTCGATTGGAAATTTGTAATAAAAATAACTTAATAGATCTGTCTACAGACTCTTGTCTACCAAAAATCCTAAACTCTCTTCCATCTTCATGTTATACAATAAATGGTCACCACATCCCTGAAGTTGAAGAAATCGCTACAGGAATATTATTGCTTAATGAATTCTCTGGAATTATCAAAGTGAACGAAGAGCCTAAAAACATAACTGGAAGTTTTATCGTATCCTACACTAACACTACAATCCGTATTGCAGATAACATTTACAGGAATATCGATGCGAATCCACTAAAAGTCATACCACCTGTAAATCAACTCACACCAACAGAAATCGAGCAGCTACAATTCTTATCACTAGAAAGCCTCCATGAACTGCATATAAACAACACCAAACGAATTTCTGAGTTTAGTAAATCAACAGAAATAAGAGAACTATCCCTGGCATTAGTAATTTTGGTAACAACAATTCCTCTCGTGACATTGATAATATTCCGAAAAAGTAAGCAAAAAACTATATATGTGAACGAGATACCAAAGCCCCCTAGAGTTGATAATTCTATTCTATAGGAACAAAACATTTATTATTACAAATTTACAATTTCGAGTTAACTTCAGTTGATATGGCATTATGTTGTTGACCTAATTATAGTTCAACTAATAATTGCTTAAATCAACAGAAGCGATTGCATTATTTTAACTTCCGCATTTAAAGCACTTTTGTTAACAAAGAAACAAAACTAAAATAAGTAATATTGCGAAACAATCAAAGAAAATAATAAATTGCAATTTCACATTATTTATTGACCCAATTTAATGAATTGTTAAACTATGCAATTTACCTTTAAAACAATAAGAATAATAATTGTAATTAAATCTTAAAAATAATTCTAAGTTTAGTTTTTAACAAGAACTCATGTAAAAAAGACACATAGTGTCTAAATAAAAATTAATATTTAAACCAAAAAATTGTTTTTTTATTAATTTAAACAACCATAAAAATAACTTATATGCGTATTTACGTTGATTTCTATATATGTGCATATGTACATACATACCTACTACCTATACTCATTTCTATGTACAATAACAAAATGCAGGCATTCATACATACATACATACATACATACATATCGCTCATTTACTTCAATAGTGGCACAACTCAAAAAAACCAGTTTTGCAGAAAACGCGTTTTAAGTTTTCAATTTGCATACAACTCTATGGAGAAATGAAAAAAATTATTCTCTCAGGAGGTGATGGTACAAGCTATTTATATGAAATTTTTACAAAAGATAAAATACGAAATGCCGCATTTTTCTGCATTATTAACTCAAAAAACTCATTTTTTGAGTTATGCCCCTATTGAAGTAAATGAGCGATATGTATGCATGTAGCACTTACATATACATATACATATGTATACACAGGAACACGTCACCTCATAAAAAAATGATTTGATTTGCACCCCTATTAACTTTTCATTTCATAAAAAATAAATTTGCAAACAAACAACAAAAATACAAACTTACACGCATGTATGTATGTAAGTAGTATGTGTATATTCCCACCCATAAATATTCACTTTCTTTCCTTTTTAATATTGCACACAATATTAATTTTTTGGTAATGCTTAAGCATCTTGAAGCAATGCTGAAGTCAGTAAAAACAGTAGTTTTTAAAATTTGCTATTACTGATGCTGACGAACCTTCACAGCAAAGCACCGAAGCATCAGCAAAAAAAACGAAGAAACAAAATTGCTGATGGTCAGCATCAGCACTTTTTCAAAAAAAAAAATACTCTTGCTTCTGTAAGCATCAGCAATTTCTTTCAGTAATTTCATTTTGCTGACTGATTGTGCTTCAAACATTTCACAGCATGGCATTTAGCAAATAGTTTTTTTATATTGAGTGCTGATGCTGATTGCTCCTGCTCATACAAAGTCGAGCAGAAGTCGAAGCATAGCAAAATTTGTGTGCTGATGCTATTTTGAAGTCAGCAAGTCAAACCCTGCATATACATATATGTATGTACATATGTATATAAATTCAACAAGAACTTAATCCCTGCCACGATTATGCCATTAAAATTAGATATGTACATGGAATAACAAAAAAAATTGCCTAAAAACAAACCAAAAAAACTTTACATATTTACGAACATACATATGTATGTATGTACATATGTATATAAGTATGTACATAAGTATGCATGAAAAAAAGGAAAGCAACTGTTTGCCTTGTTTGATCTTAACTTTTATTCATGTACATTCTTATTTAAATTACAAAAATTAATTGCAAAAACAATTACTATTTCTTTTATATTTATATACATATATATTTGTTTTTTAATAAATAAATCCGGCTCAAATATAAGCCAGATTGTATACTTCTATCATAAATATAAGCAGCGGCAGCGGCTCAAGCAATAATAAAAAATTGCATGCGGCTTAGCGCGGCATCGTTACTGCGAAACTTAAGCCCATGTCAGATAAAACTTTTGCTTCGCGTTGCGTTGAAGATTCGCTTTGACATCTAAGATGAAATGTACATGCTTATATGAAACATGTCACATAAAGAACTTTTAACGCAAAGCGAAGCGAAAAGTTACGCAACTCGCAACTTTTTGCTTGCTTTGACAATCAGTTGGTATACTTTATTTAATTTGTTTGAAAAAACTCGCATGTAAATATGAAATTTTTATTAATATGTCGGTAAATTTACATAAAAAACGAGTTCGTGGCATCAGAGTAATCGAATTGTGCTGTGGCTTATACATGGAATAGAATAGGGAAACAAACAGTGACTGTTGTCAAAGTTTTTATTGTGTCATGGACACTTTGCTCACGCTTTTTTCCCAAAGTTAAGGTACGGTCATACTTGCCAAACATTTGCCCAAAAAAGCGTAACCACTAAATGCTAATGCAAAATCTTTCAATTCAGAGAAAAGTTTGTCAAGTTAAAGAGTAGCCAATAGTTTTGGATTCTATGACATTATCTATTACTTGTGTTCGAAACTGTTTAATTTGATAAATACTCGTCTGGATCAAAACTTTTTTTCATTAGTGTTTGTTGGTTACGTTTTTTTGGGCAAATGTTTGACAAGTGTGACCGTAGCTTTAGAAACGTCACACAAAGCGTTGAAGTTGTATCTGACACCGCCTTTAGATCTCTGTATTTGACAATTAAAGTTAAATAACATGAATAGAAACTTTTCACAGCTACACTGGAATGAAACATTTTTTCATTACTTGAACCAGAATCGCAGTCTGTGAAACTGTGAAAAGACGGTGTGAAAAGTTGCTATGAAAACGAAAATGAAACGTTTTTTTTCACTTCACATTATCACAGAACCAGAATCGACCCCCTGTTCTGTATAATACAGAACGGATGGTCACCGTATATGTATATACCACAGACTGTAGTGTATTAAATATCCGTATTGGTCAGTTAATTGCATCCCTATTTGTTTTTCTCTTGTTTCGCCTATCACTTTTACACATACCGAAGCATGTACCCAGATATTTACATGCAAACCATTTTTATTGTCTTATTTTTGTTCATTTCAGTTCTATTTAAACATGCAGATGACGATTAGAACCGTCAACCAAAATCTCTACAGATAACAACAACACTCCATTGGCTTACACTTGGAAACCAAATGACAGAAACACAATTAACTAGAACTACAATAAGTCTGCGGTTTTCATGAATAACAACCTATGTTATATATTTCTCGTTTCGAATTTATGATGTTAAATTATTATATTTTCAATGCGTTTTAAAAAGGCCTGAGACATTTTTTAAAAATATGGACGTGCTTACATATGTACATAATTTTTTTTAAAACAATAACACAACTTCTTTATTTTTAAACAACTTTCTTTTTGGCTCTACTCAAAAATTCCGACTTTTGGACATGCGCTGTTATTCATTTACACCACAGAAATACTTACATACATACATACATATTTACATACATACATATGTATCTATGAAGTCAAATTGAAAAATGATAAGAACGCAAATAAGAAGCCGACGAAGAAGAATACTGCTGTTCTTCGGATCAGAATTAACGCTTGCTTACTAAAAATTTACTTGTTTATGTGCTACTTAATTCCGAGCAAATTATTTTATTTGTCAGTTAAAAAACTTAAACCGCTGCATCACATCATAGCCGCCAACTTCCATTACTTAATTTTTCAAAATAATAAACCATCTAAAGTATGTACACAAGAGATCATTATACATAACTACATTTGAAGTATAAAAAAACAAGAGAGATCATTATAAGTACACACATTTGAAGCATACAAAATTGTTGTCTTCGAAATAAAAGAACAGATTTTTATAATTTTTGAACTTGTGCTACATTATAAAAATTTTGTCTCTGAATTCCTAAGTATGTCAGATTTATGTGGAATAACAAATATTGATGACAACAGGTAAGATAATTTTTGCTTATCAATATATTGTAGTATCGTCCTTCTTTGTGTATACATATGTACATACGTAAGGGAATAGAAACTTGTCATGCATCAATTTCGGGTGTATGAATATACCCAGCTAAAAAAAATATATATACATAAGTATGTATATGTACCCTTAATTATGAAAGTGGTCTATATCACATGCATTTTTGCTTTGAAATATTAAATAAATATTGAAAAAATTTCAATAAATATTTAACAAATATTAATTAAATTTACGTTAATCGAGACCAGAACAACTCTGTATTAAAATTTTGTATAATATAACAATATTTTTTGATTTGTTCAAATGTAATCTACTAAATATTTCCACCAAATAAATATGTATATGATTTAGACCAGTTTCATAATTAAGGGGACATATGTACATTAGGGATATAACCAATTTTTTGGCATAGTACCATGAGGTCAACCATGTAGTAGTAACCACAAAATCATATTCATTTCTAATTTTTTTTTTCAAAAAAGTTCACGCGCCAATTGATTTCTCTAAACAGGTGTATACAAAATTTGAAACATTTAAAGAACGGACATGAACTAATAAAAATATTATTTTACATAATCTAACATTATTTCGAGGCCTTATTAATGCAATATTTAATATTCATAATTTTATACGGTGTTTTTTATTTATTTTTTGTTTTAAATAAACATATTATTAATTTTTCTTAACCAAAAAGAAAATTAAACATTTTCAAAACTCCATCTCTGTTGGTGCGTGAACTCTTTTGATCTTAGCGAAAAAATAAATATACATACGTTCCCTTATAGTTTTTTTTTTGCTCTATCGGACTATGCTATGCCAATTTTCATATTTTAAAGAATTGTTAAAAAGTTATATCCCTAATGTACATACCCTGCAGGAGCGCGAACTAGTGTCCAATATTTTTTCTAATATAAAGAAATTAACAAATATACACAGAGAAAAAAAAGAATTGTAAATACAACTAATTTATTTGTGAATACAAATAAAATATTATTTAAAAAGGCACATACAACGATATTTGTAAATACAAACACACATTTGTAACATAAGAAAACAAAATCAACTCAATTATTTCCAATTAAAATTATTGTATTATTCACAATTGAGTTGTTAACAAAAAATAAAAATTTTTAATGAATTTGTTTTTCAAATTCTAATGTGTTGTTTTTCGTTGTTTGTTTAATTTTTTACAAATTGGTTTTTTATTAAATTTTAATTTAAAGACGTTTGGGATGAGTCGGACCGGCAACCTGTTGACTAATAGGCTAACTTACTTACCACTCAGCTAAAGAGCAAATCGTTATTAGGTACGCAAATAATGAATACACGCAAAACATGATTTCTTATGTTTCTTCCAGGGACCGTAAATAACAGTTATCGATTTCAAAAAATTATTTTATAACAGTTATTTTGTGAATTAAAAAATTACACTTCACCTAAGACAGTTATTTTTCAACGTAAAAATAAAAGGTCGGATGAAACTCTTAAAATGAGAGTTTTATTTTTCCGTCATAAAATAAAACTCATTTCAGGAGTTTTATTTTTCCCGATTGAAAATAAAACTCAGTTTATGTAAATTGTCTCCCAATACAATCACCTTGCATTGCAATTGAATAAATCGTAATTAAAATAAAAACATATCGTGCTATAACCACCAAAAAAAAGCTTAAGCGACTTATTTTTTTTTATGTCATTTTTTGACCAAAATAGAAGCCGATTATCTAGAAATTATATTCACGGACTTTCCTTCCCGGGAAAGCGGAAACGACTTTTCATCACAATGTAAGACAATAAAAAATATTTATTTAATTTTATCTATTTAAACAAGAAACAAATTATAATTCATGAGATCGATTAAATAGTAACCAGGGCAAGCCAAAAAAAGCACAAAAAATTTAAAAAAGTAAGCTAAAAAGCCCAAAAAACCCTTGGAAATAGCTCAAAATAAGCAAAATATAGCAAGAAAAACCATTAACGAAAAACAGGAATTAAAATGTATTTTTATAGTTTTTATTCAAATAAATGTTTATTACATATTACAATCATGTGTTTTTTTAAATTTTCGAATAGGAATGATCTCCGATTGTCGGACAATACCGTATAATATATAGAAAATATACGTTCAACTTCAGTCGATGTTAACAATTCATATGGGGATAATGTGTCAATATATTCATCGTTTTCTTTTATATTGAAAAATATGTTATTTTTAATCTTAGCTAATGTTTTGAGTCCAACATTTTTATTGAAAACTTAAGAAAACTTTTCAAAAAACACCTTATTTTCTAAAGCCTCAATTTTTTGTTTTACATCTTCTATGACGGATAAACTTTCGTGCAAAGTTAGACGTCTGCTTTTAATATAACTATGCTTTTGCAAATACATTCAAAATTGTCTTTAATGTATGCTAAATGAGAATTTATAGTTGGGTTTTCAAATAATAATTTTGCATTGCAAATGGCCTCTGTCTCTTCATTAGAAAAGTCGTTTAAAACGTTCTTTATTTCCGTAAAATTATCGCAGTAATAAGCAGCAGCTTTTATCCAAGATCCCCATCTGGTCGTACAAGGCTTGGGGGTTTGCTTATTGTTGGATACATAGAGTGCAATAAACTGGTACGAGTGGGTGCCTGAAAATGTTAAAAAAAATTTTTTTTGATAACAAGTAAATCTGCTTTGAAATATATTACATGTTTACTTTAAGAAAAACGGCTTTGCAATTGCTAACAAGGGAGTTGACATTAACAAAATGTAAACGAACAAAGTCTGCTATTCTGTGCAACCCATGGGCTAGACATGTTACGTGCAACATTGTTATAGTGTCTCCCACTATTCCCTTAACACTAGAATTTTACCAATTATTTTTAATACTTTATTCGCTGCAAAGATTTTTATTAATTGTATTTTCCAAAGAATTTTAATAAGTTTATTGACTTGCAACAGTTAACAAAATGTACCATTAATTCCAAATAATTTTAATAACTTTAAATTGTCAAAGTACATTAATTCCAAAGAATTTTAATAAGTTTATTGACTGTGCATTTCCGCTAACGAAAATACAACTTTATTACATATTTATTAATTATATATTTTTTCCAAAGAATTGTTATACTTACTTTATTCAAGTGCAAAATGCACCAGGCAAATTTCTTAAGAATTATTATTCAAACATATATTTTAAGTTTATATTCCCAAAATGCAAAAGACAACAAAATAATAGTATTTAAGAAAGTAGAAAATAAAAAAGATAGATTATTATTGATTATACCTAAAACACGGTTGTTTTATTTATTTATTTTTTTTTTGTTGTTTCTCATTTCGGTGAAAAAAGTGGCGCAGTCGGTAGGATACCCGTGTAAATCATTTAAATTCGAGAATATTTGATATTTTAATATCTGTAACGGGTAAAGAGAAACAACGAACGCGAACCCTTTAAAGGACATACAAAAATTAAAGGACATACAAAATATTTTGTGAAAGTGACATTTGAACAAATCCTTTAAACATACAAATTTTTTCCTTTAAAAGATTAAGGGAAATACAACATTTTTGTGAAAGTGAATTTAAACGAATCCTTCTAACATGCAAAATTTTTTGTGAAGAAAAAAAAAGAAGAAAAAAACAACAACGAAAGGCGAAGAAAAGGATAAAAAGATTTACCTTATCAATAATACATCCAGACAATAGTCGAAATATAAATATACATCCTTATCAACTCTAAACTCAACATAGTGACAATTCTCTCTTCAATCTTGAAAAGCATCCTTATCAACTTTAAACTCAACAGTAGAAACACAAAGCCAAGCAGACAGCTATATAACTTCCAACAACAGCATCAAAAAGTAAGAATTTGATTAAATATATTGTATTTATTTATTAATATTATTAAATGCATGTAACTGAAAAAATAAGTATAGAGTCAGAAATTAAAAGAAAATTATTGTATTCTGCAGGAGAACAAGAAACCAAAAGGTTACCAGACTTCTTATATAAAATAACCTTGATAAAAACCAAAGCAAGAAAAAATTATTTAAAACATAAAAGTGAAAGAAACAAACGCATTCGTGTATAAGAGAGTATTCCCTTTTTTCCTTTTCCCAAATCTATTAAAACACAAAAAAAAACTGAAAATGGCAGTACAGGTTGAAAACACAATGAACAGATTAACTATAAACCCTTTGAAATATCTTAATAACTTACCTGAGTTCTGTGGCGACTCAAGAGACCTACAAACGTTCACCACACTTATTGACCGAATACACCCACACCTACAAACATATGACGAATTGTCTCAACTACTTTTTTCAGACATAATAAAATCAAAACTCAAAGGAAGGGCAAGACAGGCAATAGAAATAAATTGCCACGCTACTTCATGGACAGAGATTAAAAACATACTACAGAATAATTTTGGAGATAGACGTTCCTGCGAAGAACTTTTTGACGAATTACGAAGCGTGACCTTTAGAACAAATACCCTAGATTTCTACAACGACATGAAAAACAGGCTACACAGATTAAATAACAAATTAGTAGTTATTCTAGGAGAAACCGAAGCAACTAGACAGAGTGCTATGAACAACAAACGCACTGCCCTCAACATCTTTAAAAACAAGATCCCTGAACCGATGAAATCTATCCTATTCTGTAGGAACCCAGAGGACTTGGAACAGGCCATGGACATACTGTTCCAAGCCGGATACGCACATATAGGAAACAATAACGGGAACGGCCCAGAATTCAGAACTCATTCAAGTAATAGGAACAATAACTTTAGGAACAATACACAATACAATAAAAAGGATGGTAGGAATAGAACACAACAACCATTCAACAGAAAGAATTTCCAATCAATGCCCCAAAACAACAGAAGAGACTACCAACAACCCCAACCATACCAACAACCATTCCAACAAAACCCTAATCCTCAAAATCCATCATCCCAGAGACCAAATTTTAGAAACCAACCAGAACCAATGGACATAGGAAAAATTGAAGTGGCTGAAAATTTTCAGGAATCAGCCTCAAGAATAAATTACCATTTATAATAATAAAGACAAAGATAGGTTTTATAAAACTTATAATAGATACAGGCGCAACAACTTCCATTTTAAATCCTGGGATCTGCGACCCCAAAAGAATTCACCCAACTAGTCCACTTTTAATTAAAACTCTTCAATATCAAATTTACGTTGACAAAAAAGCCTAATACCTATATTCAATTTAGCGACATTGGAACAAATAGAACACTAGAATTTTACATAATAAGATTTCATAACTTCTTTGACGGTCTAATAGGTAACGATATACTGAGACCACTTAATGCCTGTATCGATTATAAAAAGAAAGAAATAACCATCGGTGACAAGACACTCCCTATACACTTTGAAAACGAAAACTTAAATAAAAAAAGAATAATAGTACCAGATGACTCTGACCTAGTATATTATAAGGAAGAAAACGGCGGAAATATTGTAAGAGACGGAATTTTAAATGTAGAAAATGGAGAAGTAGAGATAAACTTGCTATCCGAAACTAATCGCGTGACTACGCAAAAGGTAGATCACGAAAATTTTAACATAATCGAGAATAAAGAATTTAAACCATTGAATGACCAAAATAGAATAGGACACTTAAACCCCGAGGAAAGATCACAACTATTACAAATAATAAATAGATATCATAATATTTTTTACCAGGAAAGCAATACACTTTCATTTACCTCCGCAATAAAACATAAAATACGCACTATTAATA
Source organism: Tachina grossa (assembly GCA_949987645.1). NCBI lineage: Eukaryota > Metazoa > Arthropoda > Insecta > Diptera > Tachinidae > Tachina > Tachina grossa. The sequence continues at coordinate 120,446,280 of OX465274.1, read as the reverse complement.
ACGTTCCGATATTTTCCAAATCTTATCGTTATCCATACGTTCATAAGGAAGAGGTAAAAGAACAAATCCAGCAAATGCTTAAAGATAAAATAATCAGACCCAGTAATTCACCCTACTCCGCACCTATATGGATCGTGCCAAAGAAGGCCGATGCCAGCAACAAAACCAAATGGAGACTTGTCATCGATTACCGTAAACTAAATGAAGTAACGGTAGATGACAAGTATCCAATACCAAACATTGATGAAATATTAGACAAATTGGGAAGATGCCAATATTTCACCACCCTTGACTTAGCCAATGGATTTCATCAAATTGAAATCGCGGAAGAGGACATTCATAAGACCGCCTTCAGCGTAGAAAATGGTCACTATGAGTTTCTAAGAATGCCGTTTGGGCTCAAGACAGCCCCAGCGACATTTCAAAGACTGATGAACACAGTCTTAAGCGAATACATAAATAAGATATGTCTAGTCTACTTAGACATTATTATTTTTTCTACATCCTTGCAAGAGCATTTAAACTCAATTAATCTTATTTTTAATAAATTAAAAGAAGCTAATTTAAAGGTACAATTAGATAAATCAGAGTTTCTGAAGAAAGAAACTGAATTTTTAGGACACATTGTAACACAAGATGGAATTAAACCAAATCCCAAAAAAATTGAATGTGTAAAGAGCTTCCCTATCCCAAAGACACCAAAACAGATAAAACAATTCCTAGGACTCACCGGGTATTATAGGAAATTCATCAAAGATTATTAAATGATTGCAAAACCAATGACCAGATATCTAAAGAAGGATTCCAAAATAAAAATCTCTGACCCACAATATCAAAAAAGCTTCAATACACTCAAAACCTTGTTAATAAATGAACCAATTTTAACATACCCAGATTTCTCAAAAACATTCACGGTCACTACAGACGCGAGCAATTTCGCCTTAGGCGCTGTTTTATCACAAGAAAATCATCCAATTTGTTTTGCAAGTCGTACACTCAACGAGCATGAATGCAATTATAGTACGATTGAAAAAGAACTTCTAGCTATCATATGGGCCACTAAATATTTTAGGCCATATATTTTCGGGCGTAAATTCATCATAGAAACCGACCACAAGCCATTAACATGGCTCTTTTCTATAAAGGAACCTAATTCGAAACTTGTTAGGTGGAGATTAAGATTATCAGAATACGATTACGAAATTAGGTACAAGAAAGGAACAAGTAATAGTAATGCCGACGCTTTGTCGAGGATCGAAACTGAAGCCAGCATTAATACACTAGAGTGTGACAGTGTAACGATAAAAAGTACTACTTCACCAATTAACATGTTTAAGAACCAAGTAGTTATAACAAAAACAACCTCTGGATCATTAAGAATAAAGAATAAATCTGTTTTTAATAATAAAAGGAAAATTATTTCTATGAAGGAAATGGACAGGGAAACAGCAATTACAATACTAAAGAATCATTTTAATCCAACACAACTGAATGCTATATTTATCGAAGACGAATTTTATACAACGTTTAAAAATGTTTATGAAGAACTATTTTCAAATAACACAAATTTTAAAGTACTTAGATCTACACTCATGACAGAAGACATAGAAGATGAAAATCGGTTAACGGAAATCATTAAAAACGAATACCTTAGCAAAAACCATAGAGGAATTCAAGCAGTATATAAGGAATTAATTACGCAAATTTACAATCCTAAATTAAAAAAAAGGATAACTCAGTTCATAAATAATTGTGAAATCTGTAGCTTAGAAAAATATGACAGAAAACCCCCAAAGATCCCTTACAAAATTACGGAAACTCCATATAAACCTCGCGAAGTATTACACATAGACGTATTTTATACCTTGGATAAGAAACTCTTCATGACAACAATCGACAAATTCTCAAAATTCGCCTTAGCATTTCAAATAAACGGTAGAAGCTGGACGGAATTCAAAACAAAACTTTTGCTGATAATCAATACCTACGGGAAAATGGATAAAATCATCGTAGACAACGAATTAGGATTTAAGGCTATACCGATGCAGGAATTTTTAAAAGAAGAGAACATAGATATTCACTATACCTCAAATAGCAACCATACATCCAACGCCGACATCGAAAGACTACACAACACAATCAACGAACACATACTCTTACTAAGACACGACAAAGAACACAAAGACGAAAGTATGGAGGATAAAATGATAAGAATAATAGGTTTTTATAACAATACAATACATAGCACAACCGGCATCAAACCAATTGATTTTGTAAACGGCAAAATACGGAAATACGTGATCTCATGAGCGCAAAAAAAGAAAAATATATCCAGAAACTGAACGAAAACCGGAAAGATTTTGAATTAGAAGGAGGACTAAATTATATTAAAGAAATAAGAGGTGGGAAAAACCACAGAAAATATAGGAAAGTTAGTGCAGAAAAAATAGATGATGACCACATACAGACAATAGGAACTGGACATAAATATTACAAAACTCACGTTAGACCTACTAAGAAATATCAAGACAAAAATAACCCCAAAATCAAAGCAATAACTAAATAAATATATTCTTTTAGATGATTAAATGGATCATAATGATGATAACAATCGTCCCAACCATCAGGGCCCAAACCATCGACATACAGGACCTATCACACAATAACGGCTATATACCAATCAAAACAGGGGAGACCAAAATCGTTGAACACTACATCAAAATACTACACATAGTAAATACAACAGAATACGAACGAACATTGGACATAATCAAGAACAACATGGACATCCTTAAGACATCAAGTACCGAATCAAAAAGATTAATGGACACAGTAAACAAGAACTTTATGCTATTGAAGGCAAAAATAGAAAATCTTAACCCACATTTCCGAAGGAAACGAGCTCTACTAAATATTATAGGTAAAGGCCTAAAAGTAATTGCAGGTACAATGGACAGCGACGACGAAGAACAAATAAGTAAAACTCTTAAATTATTAAACACACATGACGAAAACTTAACAAACAAGATGAACAACTTAACTTTTATTAACAATGTCATGAACTCCCAGATTCAGAATATTACCATTCATATAAATTACCAGCAGAACAAAATTGGAAATTATTTAACTAAGTTCAAAAATATTATAGGAAATAAAATTTCAACCATAGAAGACGAGATAACATTTATAGAACACATATATCAGATTAACAACGACATCTCGCTCTTACGTCAACATGTAGATGACATCGGTCAAATTATTTTTTCCGGAAAACTGGGAATTATCCCCACAGATATTCTTACTCAAACCGAACTTAACCTAATCTCAGACTTTGACAGTTATATCAACATTAAGATATCCATAGCACTTCACGACGGTAACATGATTATTATTCTCTCTGTACCACAATTTTCACAAGACCCACTATCCATGGTGACATTCGTACCAATACCTGACAAAAATAATAAATCCATACAACTTAATCATTCCGATTCTCATAGATTCAGAAAACAATATTTATAGTACGTATATTAAGGAAAATTTAAAAAGAAATCTAATAAAAATCAACGACAATTTCTTGAATAATATATTAAATTTTGAAGAAGCTAACTGCAAAATGCAAACATTAAATAAACAAGAAATAGTTGAGATCATTCCAGGAATATTAGTTCTCAAACAATTCAATGGTAACATATCACACAATTGCAACAAAGCTAAATTAAAGATTTCAGGAAATCACTTAATCAAATTCGAAAATTGTGAAATAAATGCGTTAAATAAAACTTTTACAAATGTTAAAATAAAAATACAAGACAAATTTATCCTACCTAATCTCATTACAAAAATTAAAGACAATAGTAATACAACACTTGCAGACATAAAAATTGAATCTTTATATCTAAAACAAATAGAATATGAAGAAACACTGAAACAAGTACTATATACAGATAAGAACTCAAAAATACTTAGTTTTAGCATAGATATCTCAATTATTATATCAATATGTATCTTAATTATTTTTATATACTTCTTTAAAAATACAAAAACATATATTCCAAATGTACAATTAAAAAATGAAACTACTATAAACAACCCGGCAAAGATAATTTAATTTCGTCGGAGCCTCAAACTAACGGTGGGGGTGTTATAGTGTCTCCCACTATTCCCTTAACACTAGAATTTTACCAATTATTTTTAATACTTTATTCGCTGCAAAGATTTTTATTAATTGTATTTTCCAAAGAATTTTAATAAGTTTATTGACTTGCAACAGTTAACAAAATGTACCATTAATTCCAAATAATTTTAATAACTTTAAATTGTCAAAGTACATTAATTCCAAAGAATTTTAATAAGTTTATTGACTGTGCATTTCCGCTAACGAAAATACAACTTTATTACATATTTATTAATTATATATTTTTTCCAAAGAATTGTTATACTTACTTTATTCAAGTGCAAAATGCACCAGGCAAATTTCTTAAGAATTATTATTCAAACATGTATTTTAAGTTTATATTCCCAAAATGCAAAAGACAACAAAATAATAGTATTTAAGAAAGTAGAAAATAAAAAAGATAGATTATTATTGATTATACCTAAAACACGGTTGTTTTATTTATTTATTTTTTTTTGTTGTTTCTCATTTCGGTGAAAAAAGTGGCGCAGTCGGTAGGATACCCGTGTATCCTCGTGTAAATCATTTAAATTCGAGAATATTTGATATTTTAATATCTGTAACGGGTAAAGAGAAACAACGAACGCGAACCCTTTAAAGGACATACAAAAATTAAAGGACATACAAAATATTTTGTGAAAGTGACATTTGAACAAATCCTTTAAACATACAAATTTTTTCCTTTAAAAGATTAAGGGAAATACAACATTTTTGTGAAAGTGAATTTAAACGAATCCTTCTAACATGCAAAATTTTTTGTGAAGAAAAAAAAAAGAAGAAAAAAAACAACAACGAAAGGCGAAGAAAAGGATAAAAAGATTTACCTTTTCAATAATACATCCAGACAATAGTCGAAATATAAATATACATCCTTATCAACTCTAAACTCAACATAGTGACAATTCTCTCTTCAATCTTGAAAAGCATCCTTATCAACTTTAAACTCAACAGTAGAAACACAAAGCCAAGCAGACAGCTATATAACTTCCAACAACAGCATCAAAAAGCATCTTAATCAACTCTAAATTCAACATAGTGAAAAGCATCCTAATCAACTTTAAACTTAACAGTAGAAACACAAAGCCAAGCAGACAGCTATATAACTTCCAACAACAGCATCAAAAAGTAAGAATTTGATTAAATATATTGTATTTATTTATTAATATTATTAAATGCATGTAACTGAAAAAATAAGTATAGAGTCAGAAATTAAAAGAAAATTATTGTATTCTGCAGGAGAACAAGAAACCAAAAGGTTACCAGACTTCTTATATAAAATAACCTTGATAAAAACCAAAGCAAGAAAAAATTATTTAAAACATAAAAGTGAAAGAAACAAACGCATTCGTGTATAAGAGAGTATTCCCTTTTTTCCTTTTCCCAAATCTATTAAAACACAAAAAAAAACTGAAAATGGCAGTACAGGTTGAAAACACAATGAACAGATTAACTATAAACCCTTTGAAATATCTTAATAACTTACCTGAGTTCTGTGGCGACTCAAGAGACCTACAAACGTTCACCACACTTATTGACCGAATACACCCACACCTACAAACATATGACGAATTGTCTCAACTACTTTTTTCAGACATAATAAAATCAAAACTCAAAGGAAGGGCAAGACAGGCAATAGAAATAAATTGCCACGCTACTTCATGGACAGAGATTAAAAACATACTACAGAATAATTTTGGAGATAGACGTTCCTGCGAAGAACTTTTTGACGAATTACGAAGCGTGACCTTTAGAACAAATACCCTAGATTTCTACAACGACATGAAAAACAGGCTACACAGATTAAATAACAAATTAGTAGTTATTCTAGGAGAAACCGAAGCAACTAGACAGAGTGCTATGAACAACAAACGCACTGCCCTCAACATCTTTAAAAACAAGATCCCTGAACCGATGAAATCTATCCTATTCTGTAGGAACCCAGAGGACTTGGAACAGGCCATGGACATACTGTTCCAAGCCGGATACGCACATATAGGAAACAATAACGGGAACGGCCCAGAATTCAGAACTCATTCAAGTAATAGGAACAATAACTTTAGGAACAATACACAATACAATAAAAAGGATGGTAGGAATAGAACACAACAACCATTCAACAGAAAGAATTTCCAATCAATGCCCCAAAACAACAGAAGAGACTACCAACAACCCCAACCATACCAACAACCATTCCAACAAAACCCTAATCCTCAAAATCCATCATCCCAGAGACCAAATTTTAGAAACCAACCAGAACCAATGGACATAGGAAAAATTGAAGTGGCTGAAAATTTTCAGGAATCAGCCTCAAGAATAAATTACCATTTATAATAATAAAGACAAAGATAGGTTTTATAAAACTTATAATAGATACAGGCGCAACAACTTCCATTTTAAATCCTGGGATCTGCGACCCCAAAAGAATTCACCCAACTAGTCCACTTTTAATTAAAACTCTTCAATATCAAATTTACGTTGACAAAAAAGCCTAATACCTATATTCAATTTAGCGACATTGGAACAAATAGAACACTAGAATTTTACATAATAAGATTTCATAACTTCTTTGACGGTCTAATAGGTAACGATATACTGAGACCACTTAATGCCTGTATCGATTATAAAAAGAAAGAAATAACCATCGGTGACAAGACACTCCCTATACACTTTGAAAACGAAAACTTAAATAAAAAAAGAATAATAGTACCAGATGACTCTGACCTAGTATATTATAAGGAAGAAAACGGCGGAAATATTGTAAGAGACGGAATTTTAAATGTAGAAAATGGAGAAGTAGAGATAAACTTGCTATCCGAAACTAATCGCGTGACTACGCAAAAGGTAGATCACGAAAATTTTAACATAATCGAGAATAAAGAATTTAAACCATTGAATGACCAAAATAGAATAGGACACTTAAACCCCGAGGAAAGATCACAACTATTACAAATAATAAATAGATATCATAATATTTTTTACCAGGAAAGCAATACACTTTCATTTACCTCCGCAATAAAACATAAAATACGCACTATTAATAACGTTCCGATATTTTCCAAATCTTATCGTTATCCATACGTTCATAAGGAAGAGGTAAAAGAACAAATCCAGCAAATGCTTAAAGATAAAATAATCAGACCCAGTAATTCACCCTACTCCGCACCTATATGGATCGTGCCAAAGAAGGCCGATGCCAGCAACAAAACCAAATGGAGACTTGTCATCGATTACCGTAAACTAAATGAAGTAACGGTAGATGACAAGTATCCAATACCAAACATTGATGAAATATTAGACAAATTGGGAAGATGCCAATATTTCACCACCCTTGACTTAGCCAATGGATTTCATCAAATTGAAATCGCGGAAGAGGACATTCATAAGACCGCCTTCAGCGTAGAAAATGGTCACTATGAGTTTCTAAGAATGCCGTTTGGGCTCAAGACAGCCCCAGCGACATTTCAAAGACTGATGAACACAGTCTTAAGCGAATACATAAATAAGATATGTCTAGTCTACTTAGACGACATTATTATTTTTTCTACATCTTTGCAAGAGCATTTAAACTCAATTAATCTTATTTTTAATAAATTAAAAGAAGCTAATTTAAAGGTACAATTAGATAAATCAGAGTTTCTGAAGAAAGAAACTGAATTTTTAGGACACATTGTAACACAAGATGGAATTAAACCAAATCCCAAAAAAATTGAATGTGTAAAGAGCTTCCCTATCCCAAAGACACCAAAACAGATAAAACAATTCCTAGGACTCACCGGGTATTATAGGAAATTCATCAAAGATTATTAAATGATTGCAAAACCAATGACCAGATATCTAAAGAAGGATTCCAAAATAAAAATCTCTGACCCACAATATCAAAAAAGCTTCAATACACTCAAAACCTTGTTAATAAATGAACCAATTTTAACATACCCAGATTTCTCAAAAACATTCACGGTCACTACAGACGCGAGCAATTTCGCCTTAGGCGCTGTTTTATCACAAGAAAATCATCCAATTTGTTTTGCAAGTCGTACACTCAACGAGCATGAATGCAATTATAGTACGATTGAAAAAGAACTTCTAGCTATCATATGGGCCACTAAATATTTTAGGCCATATATTTTCGGGCGTAAATTCATCATAGAAACCGACCACAAGCCATTAACATGGCTCTTTTCTATAAAGGAACCTAATTCGAAACTTGTTAGGTGGAGATTAAGATTATCAGAATACGATTACGAAATTAGGTACAAGAAAGGAACAAGTAATAGTAATGCCGACGCTTTGTCGAGGATCGAAACTGAAGCCAGCATTAATACACTAGAGTGTGACAGTGTAACGATAAAAAGTACTACTTCACCAATTAACATGTTTAAGAACCAAGTAGTTATAACAAAAACAACCTCTGGATCATTAAGAATAAAGAATAAATCTGTTTTTAATAATAAAAGGAAAATTATTTCTATGAAGGAAATGGACAGGGAAACAGCAATTACAATACTAAAGAATCATTTTAATCCAACACAACTGAATGCTATATTTATCGAAGACGAATTTTATACAACGTTTAAAAATGTTTATGAAGAACTATTTTCAAATAACACAAATTTTAAAGTACTTAGATCTACACTCATGACAGAAGACATAGAAGATGAAAATCGGTTAACGGAAATCATTAAAAACGAATACCTTAGCAAAAACCATAGAGGAATTCAAGCAGTATATAAGGAATTAATTACGCAAATTTACAATCCTAAATTAAAAAAAAGGATAACTCAGTTCATAAATAATTGTGAAATCTGTAGCTTAGAAAAATATGACAGAAAACCCCCAAAGATCCCTTACAAAATTACGGAAACTCCATATAAACCTCGCGAAGTATTACACATAGACGTATTTTATACCTTGGATAAGAAACTCTTCATGACAACAATCGACAAATTCTCAAAATTCGCCTTAGCATTTCAAATAAACGGTAGAAGCTGGACGGAATTCAAAACAAAACTTTTGCTGATAATCAATACCTACGGGAAAATGGATAAAATCATCGTAGACAACGAATTAGGATTTAAGGCTATACCGATGCAGGAATTTTTAAAAGAAGAGAACATAGATATTCACTATACCTCAAATAGCAACCATACATCCAACGCCGACATCGAAAGACTACACAACACAATCAACGAACACATACTCTTACTAAGACACGACAAAGAACACAAAGACGAAAGTATGGAGGATAAAATGATAAGAATAATAGGTTTTTATAACAATACAATACATAGCACAACCGGCATCAAACCAATTGATTTTGTAAACGGCAAAATACGGAAATACGTGATCTCATGAGCGCAAAAAAAGAAAAATATATCCAGAAACTGAACGAAAACCGGAAAGATTTTGAATTAGAAGGAGGACTAAATTATATTAAAGAAATAAGAGGTGGGAAAAACCACAGAAAATATAGGAAAGTTAGTGCAGAAAAAATAGATGATGACCACATACAGACAATAGGAACTGGACATAAATATTACAAAACTCACGTTAGACCTACTAAGAAATATCAAGACAAAAATAACCCCAAAATCAAAGCAATAACTAAATAAATATATTCTTTTAGATGATTAAATGGATCATAATGATGATAACAATCGTCCCAACCATCAGGGCCCAAACCATCGACATACAGGACCTATCACACAATAACGGCTATATACCAATCAAAACAGGGGAGACCAAAATCGTTGAACACTACATCAAAATACTACACATAGTAAATACAACAGAATACGAACGAACATTGGACATAATCAAGAACAACATGGACATCCTTAAGACATCAAGTACCGAATCAAAAAGATTAATGGACACAGTAAACAAGAACTTTATGCTATTGAAGGCAAAAATAGAAAATCTTAACCCACATTTCCGAAGGAAACGAGCTCTACTAAATATTATAGGTAAAGGCCTAAAAGTAATTGCAGGTACAATGGACAGCGACGACGAAGAACAAATAAGTAAAACTCTTAAATTATTAAACACACATGACGAAAACTTAACAAACAAGATGAACAACTTAACTTTTATTAACAATGTCATGAACTCCCAGATTCAGAATATTACCATTCATATAAATTACCAGCAGAACAAAATTGGAAATTATTTAACTAAGTTCAAAAATATTATAGGAAATAAAATTTCAACCATAGAAGACGAGATAACATTTATAGAACACATATATCAGATTAACAACGACATCTCGCTCTTACGTCAACATGTAGATGACATCGGTCAAATTATTTTTTCCGGAAAACTGGGAATTATCCCCACAGATATTCTTACTCAAACCGAACTTAACCTAATCTCAGACTTTGACAGTTATATCAACATTAAGATATCCATAGCACTTCACGACGGTAACATGATTATTATTCTCTCTGTACCACAATTTTCACAAGACCCACTATCCATGGTGACATTCGTACCAATACCTGACAAGAATAATAAATCCATACAACTTAATCATTCCGATTCTCATAGATTCAGAAAACAATATTTATAGTACGTATATTAAGGAAAATTTAAAAAGAAATCTAATAAAAATCAACGACAATTGCTTGAATAATATATTAAATTTTGAAGAAGCTAACTGCAAAATGCAAACATTAAATAAACAAGAAATAGTTGAGATCATTCCAGGAATATTAGTTCTCAAACAATTCAATGGTAACATATCGCACAATTGCAACAAAGCTAAATTAAAGATTTCAGGAAATCACTTAATCAAATTCGAAAATTGTGAAATAAATGCGTTAAATAAAACTTTTACAAATGTTAAAATAAAAATACAAGACAAATTTATCCTACCTAATCTCACTACAAAAATTAAAGACAATAGTAATACAACACTTGCAGACATAAAAATTGAATCTTTATATCTAAAACAAATAGAATATGAAGAAACACTGAAACAAGTACTATATACAGATAAGAACTCAAAAATACTTAGTTTTAGCATAGATATCTCAATTATTATATCAATATGTATCTTAATTATTTTTATATACTTCTTTAAAAATACAAAAACATATATTCCAAATGTACAATTAAAAAATGAAACTACTATAAACAACCCGGCAAAGATAATTTAATTTCGTCGGAGCCTCAAACTAACGGTGGGGGTGTTATAGTATCTCCCACTATTCCCTTAACACTAGAATTTTACCAATTATTTTTAATACTTTATTCGCTGCAAAGATTTTTATTAATTGTATTTTCCAAAGAATTTTAATAAGTTTATTGACTTGCAACAGTTAACAAAATGTACCATTAATTCCAAATAATTTTAATAACTTTAAATTGTCAAAGTACATTAATTCCAAAGAATTTTAATAAGTTTATTGACTGTGCATTTCCGCTAACGAAAATACAACTTTATTACATATTTATTAATTATATATTTTTTCCAAAGAATTGTTATACTTACTTTATTCAAGTGCAAAATGCACCAGGCAAATTTCTTAAGAATTATTATTCAAACATGTATTTTAAGTTTATATTCCCAAAATGCAAAAGACAACAAAATAATAGTATTTAAGAAAGTAGAAAATAAAAAAGATAGATTATTATTGATTATACCTAAAACACGGTTGTTTTATTTATTTATTTTTTTTTTTGTTGTTTCTCATTTCGGTGAAAAAAGTCAACATCTTTGAATAAAGGATTTTTAATGACCGCATTGCAGATACCATATAAGGGGCTGCATCAGTAACCACAAGCATAACATTTCTGTATTCAATACTTACATCAGTTAAATGTATAGGGTGTTTTTTTAAGGGGTATAGAACTTTGAATTGAAATAAAACACAAGAAAATCGTTTTAATGTCCATCAATTTGGCTTTATTGGAAGGATAATTTTATGCCATTAATGTTTAAATATGATTTCGGGCATGTGGCCGCCGCGGCTGGCTCGAATAAAGCCAATTCTACAGGTCCAATTTTCAACCACTTTTTCGAGCATATGGGGCCGTATGTTGGCAATAACGCCACGAATGTTGGCTTCCAAGTCCCCTAACGTTTCTGGTTTGTTGGCGTAGACGAGCGACTTCACATATCCCCAAAGAAAATAATCCAATGGTGTCAAATCACACGATCTTGGTGGCCAATTGACAGGTCCATTCCGCGAAAATATGCGCTCATCGAATGTTTCCTTCAATAAATCGATTGAGACGTGCGCTGTGTGGCATGTAGCACCGTCTTGTTGGAACCACAACTCATCCACATTCATGCCATCCAATTCGGGAACAAAATAGTCGGTTAGTCGGCTCCAATTGCTGTGCACGGTGGCGAATCGATTCATTCGGGTCCTCTTCAACACTTTGCTCTACAGCGGCAATTGTTTCTTCGGTGCGCACTGTTCGACGTCTCTGCGGATGCGTATTATCACATAGAGTAAACGTAGTGCGAAAACGATCCATGGTTAACCGAATTAATTGCTCTGATGAACGATTATGTCGACCATAAAATGGACGGAGCTTGCGGTAAACTTCGCGAACTGAACCATTATTTTCGAAATAAATTTGCACGATTTGCAAGCGTTGTTCTTTTGTCAACCTGTTCATGATGAAATGGCAAACCAAACTAAATATTAATCACTTGACAGCTGACAAAATGGCCGCCAGTTAAAAAAGTGATGCCAACTTAAAGTTCTATACCTCAATAAAAAACACCCTTTATATGAATATATGTACATATGTATGTATACATTTAAATGTTAAATTTAAAAATGAAGCAATTTACATATATACATATTTACCTTTCGGCCATAATAACTGCAAACTATCGTTGAAAAATGCCGCCATTGAACTACCATTTGCTCGTTTCACATGTGCTAAGTTAAGTAAGTAGGACTTTTCTTTTTCCGTTTCATCCAATAAACCAAACACGAAATTTGCAATCAAGCGGCTCTCACAGTCAGTAGTTTCATCTAATGACACCCAAATTTTTTTGTTTGCTGCTTTATTTTGGAGCCTTTGATATATGTTTCATAAAGTGTAGTAATATATTTTATTCTTAACATAGTTTCAGAGGGTAAAGAATGATTTGTAAATTTTTCAAAAAACGATATAATGCCGCGATCATTGACTTTTATGCAAAGGTATATTTGCAGTCAAAAACATTTTGCATAACTCCATATGAAATGGGTTTATAGTTAGATCATCTGAGTAGCTAGTTAACAATGACTGAGTGCTATTAACATTTTTTTTATTTTCAGAAGCTGTTTTATGTTTTGATGTGCCAAAATGTTGTTAAACATTATACATTTTCATCCCACTTATATTACAATTACAAATTACACAAAACAAAACAGAATTGTCGGCCTTTAATAATCCCGGGTAATTTTGTGCCATACGGGTATTGAACTCTTTTTTGCTTCTTTTGGCATTCTATTACTAACTTTTAAACTTTAATTTTTTTACCGTTGTTTTACAAAAACAAATTCAATGAAAACTGATGAAGTTTTATTTGAATACTCAGGCTTAAGAAAATACATAAGTAAGAAAAGGTACAACATATTAACTTATTAACAGAATGACTAAAAACCTTTCTTCTTTAAAGAAAATGATTGCCAACTTGCATAATAAGCAAATATAAGAAAGGTGTATCACATAAAGCATTTCCCATAAAAAACTAAGGAAATAAAGCAAAGTGCTTTAAAAACTTGCCTTGATAATAACGTTTTATAACCACATTAGTCCAAAAAGTAATACCATTTCAGTTCTTTGTATAATAGTAATGCATAAATAGTAGTCTCCCGCACAAGACATCTTATAAGAACTTTCAAGACATGAGGAATTTTTCAAATGCTTTACTACAGCGAAATCTTATAAAACAAACGTTAACAACATTGTTTGCAAGAAATTTGTTTGAGTATTGTAGGTATAAGAGTAAAGAAGAAAACACTTCGTGACGGAAGAATTTGTGATACTTGCTTCTTTCTACGCATGAGCGCGTGTACAAACGTCATGCATGTATGTGTGTATGATCTTTTATTTTTCTGCGCACATGCAAAGGCACAGACATGCATTAACATTAGTTGTATGCGGTTAATCACATAATAGCTTACCATCTACATATTACACACACACTCAAACGTACAATATGAAAAATAACAAGCATACACTAATCAACAGTACTTCTTTTGAGTCTTGAGCTGTCTTGCGACATCGCTTGTTACAACTGATATACACATACACTAATACATCTATCGTGCTTCGCTTATAGTACGACAGCATTTATTATTGGTTTAGTATAATCAGGGATGATAAATGAGAAAACTAATTTCGTACCAATTAGCTTTTAAAATTGTACTTTTTCGACCCCAGTAGTACTAAACTCTTTTTTTTTTATTTAAGTTTTTTTATTATAATTTTATTTACTCAAATAATGTCATAACTAAAAAAACTAGTTTGCCAGAACACAAGTTTAAAGTTTTTAATTTACACACAACTTAATGAAATAAGAAAATGTATTTGTAAAAAAAAATAAAAGAACGATGTGAGGATAAATCTGCTTCATTAACTCAAAACTGAAAACTTATTAGAATCCGAGACAGTGGAAGAGGCAGTAAATACATATCGTTGGTATTAAATAGAAAAGCCCTAAGTCAAATAATTGTTATTTTACAAAAGAAGGTAAAAACACAATAGAAACTGTAATATTGTTAATGCAACATTTTTGTAAAACCGAATATAAAAGCGTTATTTTTTACACTATTAGAAAAAAATTTTGTGACGAGGTGTATCTTCATAAAAATACGAGTTATTGCTTTTCAAAAGTCTTTTGTTTGTATTAGACTTTCGCGTCTTCGTTTTGATTATAAAAATATTCCTTCCACATTCGCCGATGAGTGTGGAATTGACAATATTCTCCTGATAACTTTTGAAAGCTACGGAAACATTAGCTCATCCAATTAATTTTTCAGAGCTCGAAACTTGTTATTTATAGTATCATAATTTCCATTTTCTTTTGCGAATTTTTTTTTATAAAAAAAAGTACTATACTACTAACATTTTCGGGAATGAATTTTGTTAGCCAGTTTAAAATTTCGTCATGAAAAGTAACTTTATTTAGTTTCGCAAAAAGTTATATAGTGCTGTTCATTTCTTTCAAAATCCGTAACTATACAACTTTCAATTTTATGTATGTATGTATATAAAGTCTTCCATTTCAAAGTAAATTTTAGCTGTTTACCAATGAATGTATATAGCAATTTTTTTCTTATCAGCATTATTTATAAAAATTATTAAGGCTTTATAAAGGGTTCTTAAAACATATTTTCAAACAAAGTTTTTTTTACGAAGCCTTTATAAAGCCCTAATAATTTTTATAAATAAGCCAGTATAAATTTTAAATTAGTACAAAAGATAAAATAAATGAAGACACACTATCATATTGAAAACGAAACACCGGTAAAGTCAGATGAGTACTTTATAATAAATCAAACAAATGGAATGCATATCTAACAAAGTAGTCGCTCTCAACAACAAATCAAATTCGCCATTTTTCTGTCAAACTGGACATACTGTAAAATGATCGCTATTTATTTTTTGTATAAAGTAAAAAATAAGAGATAGTCTCGCAAATTTTTCAAATAGTAGCAAATGAGTCACGGGAGTACCAACGTACTTTTAAGGGTTGAATTGTACCAAAAAAAAGTACAATTGTACCAACTTTATCATCCCTGAGTATAATACATGCGACGTGAATACATTTAAAAATCATGACGTTTTTACATTTCAAGACTGTTTACGCAGCTCTCTAATAAATACCAATATTATAAGTAAATGTAAAAAAAAAAATTATATTATTACAAAAATATTTCTTTGAAAATAAGACTTTAGTACACAATAAATATTAACAAAATCGTCCTTTTTGCCAAAGAGAATCTGTAATTATTTTGTAATTTTTCTTTTATTTCCTTGCGCATTTCTGTTTTTACTTTTATGAATTGTTGAAGAATTAAATTTTTAACGTATGTTCCGCTTTTGGCAAATAAAGGCCTCTAAGTCTGAGAGCACATGTGTGCCAGATGTAAACTCGACCTAAGTTGTTGTATAGTATGAGCTATTTGCCTAGTGCAACCACCTTATTGTTCCACCATCGCATTCATAAAGTGAATAACGACACTCAACACGGAATGTGTACATACAACCATAATAATATATAAATAAAAATTCCCCGGAATTCCCGCACAAATTTCCCAGAAAAAGTGCGGTATCCCGCGAAATCCCGTATGAAAAACACTAAAGACAACATTACGGTTACAAATTTATATAATGCATAGCATATATCGTCGCAGTTTTAACTAACCGACCTAACTGACATTTTTTTGATAAATGAGTTAAGTCCTCTACCTCATAATACATATGGTCTATAATTTTCACGACTGTAAGTATTACTTGTGTGCCTATATAAGTAAAAAGATTTCTGACGCAGCCATAAACTTGAATCTATAAAACAACCACAAAAGCTGCTCTCGTGTTAAATTTTTAAAATGTTAGTTAGGTCAGTTAGTTAAAACAGCGACGATATCAGAGAAAGGTATTGTGGCAAACAAGAACTTGGTAAAAAAATTTATCTCACTACTTTTGATCGCCGAAATTTCGGAAAGAAACTTGGCGTTCTTTCACATTTATATTTTTTGTGAGGAGCTGACTACTTTTTGAAGTTGTTTCTTTAATAAAGATTTTTAAACTTGAAATTTTTAGTCTGCTGTATTTCTATTCATAATGACTGCGCCAGTTGAAAAGGGTAGAGTTACATAAAATAATGGGTCACTTTTGTGTCATTATAGGGGCCCAATAATGTACGAAATCTTTTAAGAGTCTTCTGAGTAGAAATATGTAAAATATATCATAAATTTTAGTGAAATTGGACGCGCCTATTTTTCTAAAGTCTGCTTAGCCGAAGTACCTTTGAAAACGCATAACAAAAGGCTAGCATAAGGGCAATGTGCACACAAAGTTTCATTAGAATAGCTTGTGTTAATTTTTTTAGTTGGTAACTTATCTAATCCTAATTGTTCGCAAAATTGCAGTTCTATACCGTATAATATTACGTTAATTTTTATGAACGTGGCCCTACCTCCCTAATTTAACAATCGGTGCTTTTGGATTTTTCCAGTCCGTAACTCACCCCTTAACTTAAATTTTTAATTTTCGAGTTGCAGGATTTTTGATGTTTCTCTGATTTAGATTTATTTGTGCATCTAATTTAAGGTATCTAGTGCAATTTCTAGCTTTATATGTTATGGGCGTTACCCCCACCCCATTCGTCACTTCTCTAAACTCAATTATCATCGTCCACTTTTTAAGGTCACAGTTTCAAGCCTTACATACGTGCATACAAGTTTCAATAAAATGGCTTCAGTTAAAATATGTATATTTAGTTTTGAATTCAGTGCAATTGTCCAGTGCTTATTCGTCTCAAGTTTCGTTGGAAACGGATAATAATATCTACATAAATATATTTAAATCAGCTGATCCGAAATACATAAAAGAAGATGCTTAAACTTTATGGGCGTATTAATGCCCACTTTTTTCCACGAAAATTTATAGCCTTGAATTATTACAACATGTATGACAAATTTATATAAAATTGCTTGAGTTAAACGCCTTAGATTTGTGTTTTTAATTCAGACATACTTGTTTATCAAATTTCAGCTCACTAGCGCAAATTTAAATTTTGTATTCTTATGAGCGGCATCCCGCCCAATGTTTACTTTCCTCTCAAGTTTCGTTGGAACGGATAATAATAAACACATAAATAGTATATTTAAAAGTGCTGACCTAAAGTACATGAAATAGGAGATTTAAATTTTATGGGCGTGTTAACGTCCATTTTTTTGAACGAAAATTTATAACCTCCCAGCTAAAAAAAATTATATATGGTCCATCAATCAGACGTGACATAACCATAGCCATAGAGAACAGCCGTTCGAACCAAACTCATGGGCAACACTGTATTTGATTATAGGTGACTCGTCATAACGCTATAACTCTCACCATAGAAACCAATTGAGTTTTCATTTTCTTATGGTTATGGCGTTATGGCTATGTCACGTCTAATTTAAGCTTTAATTAGACGTGACATAGCCATAATATATGGACCATATATAATTTTTTAGCTGGGCTGTGTACTAGCTACATATTTTATGTGCTTGTATCAATGTTTTGGATTGTGCTGCTACTACTGGGTGCAAATTACGACACTTGTTATTGAACGAAATTACGAAGTATTTCAATAGAGTTTATATGGAAATATTTCGTAATTTCGTTTGATAACGAGTGCCGTAATTTGCCCCCTGCTATTCTTATATTTTCTCCTAGTCCTTCTTGAAATATCTCTAGAGCTAGGTTCTCGTTCATCATTCTGATTGTTGAACGTGCTATTTCATTTGAACTGTCTTCTAAGTCAGTATATTGTACTAGAGTTAACTCAGAAATTAACTTGTCAATTTTTTCCTTAAACCCAGACACATTACCTTGTTTGGTATTTCTAATCTGTTAATTTGGCTGAAAGTTTGTTGATAATTGTGATTTTAATTCGTTAAATGTTGTAGGTAAGCCTTTCGTCATTAGGATGTTTCTAACCCTGATTTAATTTAATGACAGTCACATATTTTATTAAGTTCTTTTTTCCTTGTTCGTTAAGTTCGTCATGAACCATTTCCACCATTGATAAAAAATATATCCAGGTGTGCATATTTTCCGTCGAATATCGGAATTTTATCTGAAGCATTTTTACAATCGAAATTGGACATGATTACCTAACTTACTGTTTCTTTTGAATCTTCTGAATTATTGTGTTCCATCAATAGCTGGAATGCTGTCTTTTTTATATTTCTAAATTTTATTATCTTTTCATTCCTTAATGGATTTGCTAAATGTTCTACCAGTTTTTCAAATTTTCTATTGAGCTGTTCTATTAAGTTTAGTTTTATTTGTATAGCGTCTTTTGTATATTTTCTTGTTATAGATTTTTTATCATTTGTTATCAATTTCTCTAGGTCTGCTATAATTTGTTCCATGAAATTTATAAAAAACTTTTACAATATATGTATTATTCTAATTTTATTTTATTATTATTATTTTTTGTATTTCTTAATTTATAAACATACATATAAGTTGATCATTTCTCACTATTTCATACTATTTTTTTGTTTGTATTCAAATTCTTCTTTTCTAAACATTCTATATAAGCATGTATACATTATTTATTGAATTCTATCAGTTCTTATTTTTGTTGTCCTACACTTATAATAATTATTCTTTGAAAATCCCTACATTCATTCTAGAATTTCCTTTTTTTCTCCCTTTTCTTCGGAGTTGTTAGTTTTTTAATTGAATTATCAATTTAGGACCAGCATCCTTCGGCGTAGGGATATATTGTGGCAGTGGTTCGGTGGTACCGCTTATAGGTTCAGGTGTATATATTAGTAGCCTTTCCCACTTCTTAAAAATTTCATCCTCTTCTTCTTTGGATGGCATTAGGATGAATTTATTCTCGAACAAAGCTTTTGCAGTTAAAATTTATTTGGCAGGATCTTTTATAAATTTGGGCAGGATCTCTTATAAATTTAGACAGGATCTTTTATAAAATTGGGCAGGATCGCCATGTAGTGGGATCTAAGTATTTGTTGGGTTTGAGTATTATCTTAGCACTCCTGCCGTATTTCAACGAGCATCAATGATGGTCAAATTAATTCTGATTTTTATTAAATAAATTACCGGCTTATAAAGTAAAATCAATTCTAGTCAACATAAATTTGTAGTCAATAATTTCCCACGAATTATGCTGATGCTTACAAAAAAAATATATAAAATACAATAAAATATTAATTTGATTGTTTTTGCTTGTGCACTGACAGAGTAAAGTATATTAAATTTCAATACATTTAAGTGCAAAAGTTGTCATACACTACATAGTCCATAAACCCTCATTTTACGGATCCGAACCATATATGGGATAGCATATATGTTCCATACTAGTGATTTAACGAATGTCAATTTTTGATATTCGTGAATACGATATTGGCGAATAAGAATGCGAATATTATATGAAAGACTTATAGACATTAAATTGGAGTTCTATTTACGCATGCATTATGAAATATTAAAAAATTATTATGTTATTAATAGAAACTATTCAAAGTTTTAATGATCGTTATTAAATAATATATGAAAATGAAAAAAAGCACAAATTTCTATAAAAATTTTAATGGATTCGTATAAACTAAATATTTTTACCCATCTATTTAAATTTCATTTCGGATTTATGCATTTATTTATTTATTTAAAAATTTCAACAAATGTTCTTAAGTTTTCTCAAGTGCCAACTTTTAATTTATTTATATTGCATTATCCACCTTTCTATTTCAGCTCTTTATATGAAATCTTGAGAAATTGTGCCTCCTTTCAATCTTATGAAAGTCTGCCGCTGGAGGATTTCAACGACGTCTGCGTAACTGCAGATTATAACATCAGTGGTAGTATATACCTAGAAAATTGCGCAAAAATGATATCCGCTAATCAATATTCTATCAGTGGGAATATTTCTACAAGCAGTTATACCAGTGACGACTCATTAGGTGATAATATTTTGGAAGAGAATGGGAGAATATCATTGGCATATGAAAACCTGAGAACAATACCTAGAAGAATAGCGGAAAAATTTGCCATGCAAACTAAATTTCTAGACTTAAGTTACAATCATTTTCAAAATTTATCGTTTTTATCGTTCTTTGAGGACTTACACACCTTAATATTGGATCGCAATACAAATTTGGATGTAAACACTTTGCCGTTTTTGCAAAACTTAAAAATACTATGGTAAGTTTTCTACAAACTGTATTATACTGAAATTAACTTCTCATGTGTATAAAGGATTAACAACTGTGATATAAAAAATGTGATTGACTGGATTCACCGTATACGACTTCAATGTCCCAGTTTGGAGTATTTATCTATTATGGGTAATCCTGGTATTAAAGAACCATATGGTTATTGCACTTTAAATATGCTAAGTAATTCATCTAATATAGAATCCATGATAATGCCAAAAAATAGCCTAGCAGACTGCAGGGAATATATATTACAAATGCTACCTCATCTTCAATATTTAGATGGGATACCACGCTGCAGTTTACTGAAAGTATTCCAGCGCACAGCCAATGGTTTAACACCATCAACAACTTCCTCATCAATATATCAGTCTAATTCAATAGGAAATGGTTCTTCATCTCCGCGTCAGCACAGTAATGAGAATGATCGACGCAAAATTTCACCTTCTATCAGTTTTAAAGAATTATTTATGTTGAAACGACGCAAAAAATCATACCCCAGCTCATCCACAAATTAATCTTGAACAAGAATATCAACCTGCATTCATACATAAATGCAATGGAAATTTTTTCTAAAGATGAATGCCATAAACAGAATTTATTTCTTATCATTCCTGCAATCGCGGGCGGTGTTTTTACTCAATGTTGCAAAAATATCGCAGACGGTCGGCCGATCCCCATTCAAACCTACTGCTAGTACGAGTGTTAAGCACTACTGTTGTGTTATTTGTTTTATTTTCATCTTATTTTATTATTATCAGAAAATAAAAGAAAATATTGTGTTTATGTGTAAATAATTCAATTTTTAACCCATTCTTATCATTTGTATTGTAAATATTATAAATAGGTATAGGATTTTCATGTAAATACATGTTTTTTGTCGTTGGTTGTAGTTCAGCGTAAGTAAAATATCTTTGGGAATCAACAAATTAGTGATGGATGGCATGGATTTGTTAGTGCATATTTTAAAATATATACATACATATTATTGCATATTTCATTATAAATGTATATTTTTAATAATACTGTTAAGCAAATTTTGGCCTTTTTGATTAGTATTTTCGTTTTCCTCCTTTTTGTTCTTACAATTTCAACAGGGACGATTATTCAATTCATTTGAAAAATTCAATACCTTGGCTGAAGTCAAAAATACCAACACCATTGAAAAAGGCATTTGATAAACGTCCTTTTAAACCCAAAAATTTTTGTGTATTTTTTTTTAGGCGCACATTACTGGTTCCGTATTAATTTCTTGTGGATAGAAAGTA
Source organism: Tachina grossa (assembly GCA_949987645.1). Taxonomy (NCBI): domain Eukaryota; kingdom Metazoa; phylum Arthropoda; class Insecta; order Diptera; family Tachinidae; genus Tachina; species Tachina grossa. The sequence goes on along the minus strand of OX465274.1, from coordinate 120,423,928 downwards.
CTTTAAAAAACCCTTTTTCGTTTTGCAGCCTTCCTTTAAAGAAAAATATTCAGGGATACAACACAAAAAGTTTGTGTATATAAGAAGTTTGTGTATAAGAAAAATTTGGCATGAAGTAAGCATACATAAGTAAGTGACGACATTGAACTAGTTGCTAACCAGTTCCTCCATACAATTTGACATTAAAAATCGGCGCATAATGTAGTTTTAACCCACTATTAAATCCTATAGTTACTTTTAATGTAAAATTGTGTGGTAAAACTCGTTAAGATAATATTCAATTTTGCCACTTATGCTAATTTCTTGCTAGTTTTTGCTTATCAGAATTTAAATATTTTTTTAAGACATGTTTTTTTATTTATTGTATCTTCAAACCCAAACAATGTCGGAAATAAACTAAGTGATAGTTATTAATAATACATAAGTAGTGATAAGCACAAAAAAAAATATTTTCAAGCAGCTGCATCTAGAGTGTTGTTTATTAGAGGCTTTGTATCTCTCTTTTTTAAGCGGATGTGTCCAGAATTTAAATATGGCCACACAAAAACTTACTGCAAATTAGATACTGTTTGTGTTGTGTGCGGTGAATTACACGGTACTGCTTCTTGCAATAAGCTAAAAGATCAAAACGTAAAAATTGCAGTAATTGTGGAGGTAATCACACTGCTAACTACAGAGGATGTCCTGTGTACTCTTTCGTTAAGCACAGAATGAGGCAAAAGCCTAACGTAACTCCAGCTGAAACAAGAAATACGTACTCCGCTACTTCTCCTCAAATGACCCAACTACTTACTACACATGTATCGTATTCTGAGGCTGTGAAAATCAATTCTATTCCCATGCAAAAAGTGTAACCACCAAATAATTAAAAAAAAAAATACAAACTGAAGCTTTAATTTCAGTTGCCTTGAAACTACTATTGATAATCTAGTGCAAACTAAAAAACACCTTTACAATAAATGTGACTAGCATGATACAAGAAATGCTGCGAATGCTGAATACACTGACACAGAATACACAGAAGTGAAGAAAGTGACAGGTCAAAAAAGCTCCAATCAGGTTTTCGTTAAAATTCGTGGAAAAAAGAGAAAAGCATAGTGTATTTGATACTGTAGTGTATTACTACTTACCAATTAACACAGCTAATAAAAATTTATTGCACTAGAAAGACGTAGCAAAACAAAAACGACGACAAAATTTGAGGGAAAACGAGACAAACAGAAAAATATCCGTATCTTCCGTCTCGTGACACTTCTATATGTTTTGTGACACTGATTCAAGTATTAGCTAACAAGCCAAGAACACCTTGAAAATATGTTTCTGGAACGCAAACGGCATTCGCCAACATAAAAATGAACTTGATCACTTCCTCACGGAAAAAAATATTATATAATGTTGGCCTCTGAGGCTCATTTGACTGCGAGAAGCTTTTTAAAATTAATGGCTACACCTTATATGATTCAAAGGACACCTTATATGATTCACATTTGTGAAGAATATCTACAAGCAACAAATATTTGCATTAAAAATGTTTGTACAAATTTCGTGATATCATCAATTTACTCCCCTCCTAGATTTTCAATCACTGAGGATAAATACAAGGATTTCTACAAATCTCTTGGAACTTGCATATCAGCTGGTGACTACAATGCAAAAGATACGTTCTGGGGTTTTCGTCTTGTAACATCTAGAGGTCGAGCGTTGTTCAACAAACCTCAAAAATGGGCTCGGGCGTCATTTCTAGCGGGTATTCCACTTACTGGCCTACGGACATACACAAAACTTCGTATGTTATAGATTTTGGCGTCATGAAAAATATCTCTAGGGATTTCATTCATGTAGAAGCTTCTCTAGACCTCTCCTCCGATCACTCTTTCACAATCGTTTCAATATGTAGCCCACTAGGAAGTGTCTTATCTCACCCATATGTGAAGATGACCAATCGTGTTAATTAGCTGGGGTTCAAAAACTATATCAGTTGTCATTGTACGGAAAACATTAAGCTAAGAACATCCGATGATATTGAATTTAACATTGCCGATCTTAATCAAAATATTAAACAGCCTGCTGAACATGCCGTTACCTCCTATCTGCTGACTGGGTTTAATAGAATTTATTCTAGGGATATTGAACGTCTCGTATGTGGAAAAAGAAAAGCTAGAAGGGAATGGCAACAGCACAGATCACCCCAACATAAAATCAGATTTAAAGAGTGCACTAAACGACTAAAAGAGTTGCTTGCATCGGAAAAACTGCATCTTTTAAAAACTATCTGGAAGGTCTCGATATCACACCAGCATGTAATTATTCCTTAGGTGCGCTGCTTGAAAGTTTAAGACACATGTTGAGTTGAAACCACATCTGCGCACATCTACTGGAGTTTGGGCAAGAAGCGATACTGAAAAAGGTAACATATTTGCTGAACATTTAAAATCCGTATTTACCTCAAACACATGTACAGGTATTGATGATTTCCCGAGTGTAATTGCTCTCCCCCTGGGCCCAAGAACTTCAAGATGTGTGATGTACAGAAACTAATTTCTAAGCTCAACCCGAAGAAAGCTCCATGTATGGATGGAACTAGCAGCAAGTTGCTGATGAATTTACCTCGTATTGCAATTAGAATCCTGCTATTTATTTTTAATGCCATACTTTACCACTAGAGTACTATCCACACCACTGGAAGCTTGCCAAATTCAAAATGATTTCAAAGCCGGGCATAGATCTTACCAAGGCTGAGTCATACAGGCCAATAAGTCTACTATCAACAATGTCAAAACTTTTCAAAAAACTGCTCATGAAAAAATTGTGCCAAACTCTAACTGATAGTGGGTGCATCCCGGACCATCAATTTGGTTTTAGAAGTGAGCATAGCACCATTGAATAAACGCATAGATTGGTTCAAGTTATAAGAAGAACATTTGAAGAAGAGAAGTACTGTTCTACTCTCTTTATTGATGTTGAATTTTAAAATTGAAATCATGTCTACCAATAAATTTTCTAAAGCTATTGGAAAGTTACATTTTTGCCCGTAGGTTCACGGTTGTGGAAGGAGACTTTATGACTGTGCCCGAATCCATATGATCCGGTGGGCCACAGGGGAGTATACTGGGGCCAGTTTTGTATTTGATTTATACTTGTGATATGCCTTTGAGCAGTAACATCCACACATCTACATTTGCCTATGATACAGCCTGCCTTAGTTTGTACGAAAACACTCACGAGGCTTTCCGATATCTTCACGAACATGTAACCCATCTGGAACTATGGTTACAGTTATGGAGAATTAAAGTAAACGAACAAAAGTGTGTTCAGGTAACATTTACCCTACGAAGAGATTTGTTCCCCAATTCGAATCAACAATCAAGTTGGCTGACTTCATAAATTCAGTTTAACATCCAACACTGCAAAGAAATTCATTTACAAGGCAAAGCAATACTTTATGGCAACACTGCTTTGACAATTATTGAAGTGACAATTTAATCCATTTATGAACGTGCAAAATTTTTTTACTTGTGCCATTAAATATAACTTTTGTTAAATTAAATTATTTTTAAATGAATGTTCAGCAATCATATGCTATTCTTTTGAAAACCGCTTTCGAATTTGCTTATAATAAAAATTCAAACAGTGTTAATAAAAACTATACCAAGCACAAAAGAATCATAAATGAAAGCAATGCACAAATTTGACAGATGTTGCTCATTGAAAAGAATTGTCTTACAATAATGAACTTTCGGCATTGCCAAAAATAACTCTTCTGTATTTATGAACACTACGCATTACAGTGTTGCATTGCAAGCTGCATTTATGAAGTCAGCCGTTGTTCCAAAACATTTCCAAGTGAAATATTTTGGTATACACCAGTTTACGGCAATGAATCGTTTTTTGCTTTCAAACTGACACATGAAATTTTAAATATAAGTGAGTAGACATCATTTAACCTTAACTACTCTGGGGCCTAATTCCTGCACTCGTGATCGGAATTGCATTCGAAAAGATATTAATTTCGATTTCAAGAAATTTTCCGATAATGTCACTCGCTACCAAGCGAATCGAGTTTTTGTTTCAGTGTTCGAAAAAGGCAAATATATTTATATATAAATTCATTTCAACGCTGAATAAATTGTAAGCAAAAGCATATTGCACATTCAGTTCAATAGTGACATAACTCAAAAAATTCGTTTTTTGAGTTAATAATGCAGAATAATAATGCATTTCGTATTTTATCTTGCATACAAATTTCATATAAATAGCTTGTACTATCACCTCCTGAGAGAAGAATCCTCACAAAAACCATAAATGTGAAAAACGGCCAAGTTCCTATACAAAATTTCGGCCATTAAAAGTTGTGAGATATAAATTTTGGCCAAGTTCTTCTTTGCCACAATACCTAACACAAAAATATATTATATATGATATAAATTTGTAATCGTAAGGGTGCCATATAATTTCTAGCTCTCTAGCTATAGCGGAAGTGCTTCATCAACTTGATGAGTGTGTCAGTGGTCAGTGAGTATGTCTTAAAATATGCACTTTTTGCACCTCTATATCTCCGGAAGCTTTCATTGTAAAACTTTCAAACTTCGCATATGAGGTTATATGAATTTATTCTAATTATGATTTAAATTTCATAATTTTACGGTAGCGGGAAACAAAGTTATGAGGGGGGTAAAAACAGCTCGAATGGCTTCGTGTAAATATACACACTGCGTGCATTGGCCAGAACTTGGCCTGGCGCACTGCCGTGCGCCTAGATTAATAACTTAATAACAATAAATTAGTGTAAAGTTAGAGAATAGAGTCCTAGCCACATTTTCGATTTATTGGTTGACCAGAAGCAGTTAATTTGTTATTTAGATGCTCCCAGAGTTGATTGATTTTTTTTATTTTCTCCGACAACTCTTATGCAAAACATTATTTGCAAAGTCAGTGTGGTTTTTTATATTTAAAGTCCACTAGAAATTCTTTAATTTGTATTTTTTAACCACCGACTAAAAAAGGGGTGTTATAAGTTTGTAGTGTGTGTCTGTGTATCTGTGTGTCTGTCCGTGTCCAAGTACAGGCCAAACGGCTGGACCGATTTTCATTTAGTTTTTTCTGTTTGAAAGATGACTTGATCGAGAGGGTTCTTAGCTATGTTTGAAGAAAATCGGTCCAGCCGTTTAGAAGATATAACATCTTTTCTGAAAAAAGTCGGGGGTTCTTAAAATTTTTAATTTTTGTTATTTATACGTACATTTGTGCATTCAATTATTTATAAACAAATAAGTCAAATATTGAACATACATTTTCATTTTCTTCGCTTTTTCTATGTTAAACATGATTTCGAATGCCTTTTTGCTTGCGAGTAAAAACACGAACGGTTGCATTCGAATGTATGCACGTTATCTAATGCTGTTATTAGAAATTTCGATATGTGTTATTCGAAACCGAATGCGAAAATCCCAAAAGTTAAAAAACTCACAAATTCGAGTAACAACTCGCTCGCAATCGAATGCGGGAATTAGCCCCCTGGTTTACGCATACTCACGATGACATTGATTTATAAGTATAGGTTGAAATAAATATGAATGCGACGTCAACATCATAGTCATACCACACTCACACTCATAATTTGCATCAGTTTGATTTCTAATGCTAGGAACAGAATTGGGACGAACAACGAATTTCTTCCACGTCGACAAATTCGTCAGTAAGAATTTGCTGCGTAAATTCGTTGTGTGAAGCAGGGCTGTCAGATCTATTTTCACCTTTTTCGCCAAATCCAATGTTAAAAATCGCCAAAGACTCTTTTTTTAGTTTTTGACAATGAAATACATATATATTTTACAAAATATTAAAAATTTATTTTATAAATTATAAAAAATTAGTTAATTTTAATTATTATTCGAACTCCATTTGTTTCTATATTTGTGAATTGAACGGGCTAAAGTTCGTATCGCTTTTTAAGCCAAATTACATGTGATAATTATTAATGAACAAATAACACCAAAGTCTGTTGTAAATATTCTGACTAACAACACATAGTTGAACGGAACAGCCAGCCGTTTTCGAAGGCCACTAAACCTTCATCATCAGCGTTCTTTTGTGTTTGGTCCACTGTGTGTGGTGTCAGTTGATGTAGATTTCTGCTTTATATACTTAGCATTTTATTGCAAATGGAATATGTGAATTGTTTTGATTCATCGTATTTCAATTTGCTGAAAGCTTTTTTGTATTGTAAGCTCAATTTTACCATCACTATATTTACAACAGTTAATTAGTTTGTTCGGAATCGCTAAAATTCGCCAAAAATAGGAAAAAAATCGCCATTATGTATATTTTGTATATTTTTATTTAGAACGATTTAAAAATGATTATGAACATAAAAAGGTCCAATGTTTGATATAAAGAAAATTTTGAGGTTAGTTTTAAAAAAATATTGGATGTATGTATGTACATTTGTATGTATGGATGTATGTATGTATATACTTCATCGTCAAGACATTCCACATTCTCTTCTTCTTTTGAATACATCGTATGGAAATTGAAGAAGTGCAACATGTGCTATTTACATCCATATACATAACGTATAACTCGTAATAACGCTTTAAGAAGTTCATATTGCATGCTATTTCGGAAGCGCTTTTTAGTTGAGTTCATTATTGAAAATACCCTTTCAACGCAGGCACTACTAGTTGGAATAACCAGCCTTTAAAGTACAACCAAATCAAGTCCTTTAAATGGTACATACCTGCCGTATCCTTATAATCATAAAATTTTGGCCAAAAACTGTTTTAAGTTAGATGGAATATCACCATTAAAATAATCTTTTCAATCCACAAAATTACCTTTACCTTTGTCCATTGTGTTTCATAAGCATCTGGCGGTATGTTAGGATTCATAAAAATCTTTAAAATATCTTTAACAACAACAAATTTTGTTTGTGATAATGGATTGCAACATTTTATAATGAAAAACTGTTCTTAAACTTTATATATATTCATGTTTTCAGGAATTCTATTTATTAATTCTTTCACGAGCATCTTTAGATATGAAAAACAATTTTTTCGACGTATTTCAATATATTCATCAGCCATTTCAACATTGCTTCATTCAGTTTCAAATGCTGACCGAAAATCGATTGCATTTAGTGGGAGAAAAGTGTTTGGTATATCAATAGCTATAATAACATTGGTTATAAATTGTTCGCTATTATGAGTTTCATTCAAAATTGTTGACTTGAACATTTTTGAGGAAAATGTAAGAAAATGCCTGCGTGCATGTTATCTAATTGAATTTCAATATTTAAATGGTTCATTTCATTTACTATTGGATTTATAAATATCTAAAAATCTTTGTCTTTTCGTCACATAATTCTTTGTCTTATCATTTTCGGCTATTGAAATAAGTGAACAATGACGTTTAAGCTCCACCCATTGCTCCAAAATTGGGCTTATAGCCGCTCCATAAGACAACCAATGAGTTGCAGAAATTTGCACAAGTTTTCTAAAACGGTTGCTGTCAATACCAATATTAAATGTTCTTAGCACACCATCTACACGAGACAAATACCATAATAAAAACAATATTCAACGATTTTCAATCCTATTCACGGCTCATCAAAAATAGCCAAAAAAATTGCCAACTTTTTTATAAAACGCCAAAATATCGCCATGTCGCCAAATCGAAAATTAGGACGCCAAACTAGCTTTAAAGTCGCCACGTTTGGCGAGAAATCGCCACATCTGACAGCTCTGGTGTGAAGCACAATAACGACGAATTTACTCAGCGAATTCAGCTCTTACTCATGTTTTAGACTCGGCAGTCAGGGTGACCGATGACATTTTTCAAAAAGTGGCACCAAATAAGGGATTTATCAAAAAAAGGGGCAAAATTAAAAAAAAACGAGAAAACTGCACTAAACTTTTTATTTTTAATGGATTTTCATATAACTCAACCTAAATAAAGGGAGTCAAAAAGTGGCAAGGCAGTCGAAAAAGGGGAAACGCAGTCGAAAAAGTGGCAAATTGCCACTTTAGTCGGTCAAACGGTCACGCTGTCGGTAGTTTTTCTTGAAGCAAGTTTGAGTTTATGGGAGAGAGAGGAAAGAAGAGGGGCACTGACTTGCTTGTACAGAAAAGTTACATCAATTCTCTTTTGTTATTTCATTCGCTGCATTGAAACAATAGGAAAATTGAACAAGAACCCGTCTGTGTGTAAACAATCGAGCAGTTTTAAAAGAGAATTGAAGATAATTGCTTCAAGAAAAACTGCCAAGTCTAAAACTTGACTTATAATTGATAAAGTTGGTTATTGTCAGTGTGACCATATTAGCTAATTTTGGGCTAAATTTAACTTATTTCTTCCGGATTTAGCTTTAAAATTTTTATTAAGCTCTTAGCTTATTTTTTTAGCTTGTTTAAAAACGTATTTAGCTTTTTTACCCTTTTTTAATCCAAATTGCGTATTCTCTTAAAAAAATATTAAAGACATACGTGATTTAGCTTAATTTTATTTTAAATTCTGGTCACACTGGTTATTGTGTATGCATAGCACCTCATACACTATTCAATTCAATTTTCAATTGAGTCGGTTGTTGTTCAAATCAAAGCGTGTATGGCTTTGTCAATTGATTAGTTTGGCAGTAGTCGAGTTGGTTGAAGAAAAATATGAAAATCTTTCAATTCAGTTTATGAAGTGTGTGGCCAAGAACCAATTCAATTGAAAGACTCAATTCACAATTGAATTGAAACGTGTATGGGGTGCTTATAGAGAGAGGGAGAGAATATTGTTTTTTCGTCGTTCGTCGGCGTATAAAATAGAAATCAGCGTGACCATTTTAGCATTTTTGCAGCTAAATTTAGCATTTTTTGTGTTGATTTAGCTGCAAAATTTTCGATTTAGCAGTTAGCATTTTTCAATTATTTATTTAGCATTTTCTAGCATTTTTTCATAATATAATCAACGTAACTTGTAACAATTTCGGTTATACGTAAAAAAGGCTGAGCTCCAAAGCGTCAACTGCCTTGCCTTCCAACGGAGTGTAGTATTTCATAATACAGCAGAACAAAACATTGACAATCATACCCTTTCAAAAGTTCCTTGACAATTATTAAGAACACCGCAAACAATCAAGCAGCGCATCGGTTGCAAAGTTGGTGCTCATACTTACAATCTTATGCAACTTCTGATCTGTGCACGTAGTAAATACCGTATCCGAAGACTGTACAAACTTTTAACTTTTTACGTATTAGTGGAATAGACAAAAGATTTAGAGTATTTAAAAAAAACAGTTTTTAAACGTTGTTTATAAGTGAAACGTAAGTGGGAAAAGGCTTCTTCTAGAAGAACCGTGCGTGAATTAATGTTTTTAGTCTGCCTTAAATACTTTTTCGGCATTTTGTATAGTGAAAAACTGGTATGCAGTTATCATAACCCAGCAAAAATTAGTTCTTCCCAGAAGCGTATTTGTAAAGAGTAAAATGTTACAGAATTACTTTCTGTTGCGCATGAATAAGGCATTTTTTTTTTTTTTTTTTTTTTTTTTTGTTCGAGATGAGCCAGCTAGAATTTATACCTTTAGCTTCATAAAAGCCTTGAATTTTTTGCCGTACTAAAGGGCTTCATAGAAGTAATACTTAGATCCAAAAGTTGCTGGTTTGCAAAATTTTTTGTAATAATTTTCTATTTTGTTAGAGAGACTGCCTCACGTTAGTGCTTTTCAAAAGCATTTTTCGAAGCTTTTATTATCAAGTAAGGAATGCATAGCTTCCCTCAATTTTAAGTGCTTCAAATCACATTTTTTGATGGGAAGTCACGAATTTACTCGTATTTAAGTTTTAACGAGTTGCACCATACAATTTGTCATTAAAAATCGACGCATGTAGTTTTCACCGACTATTAAATCCTAGCGTGAAGTGTAATGTAATCAAACTATAGGCGAAAAATCCTTAAGCGTATGCTTCATTTTGCCACTCACATAATGCAGTTTATGTTCAAGAAAAAATTTGTAAATTATTTTTTAGCATATTTTAGCTTTATTTTGAAGTCAATTTAGCCGCAAAATTTTTTTGGATCTGGTCACACTGATAGAAATAAATCTATCTCACAATTCTTCGCGCACGCACTGTTGCCAGAATTGACGATTTCTCTGCATTTGGACGATTTTCACCTCTCAAAATACACTAGTGACGATTTTAGGTCCAGAAATGACGATTTTTCTAAATTTAACACATATGGTAACTTTTTTTAATATTGTATTTTTAAGGCCCAACTATAATATGAATAAGCTGGCTTAAGCGAATGTCAGAATTGAACGATAAGTCTGTCAAATGCTTAAACAATCCATATGTATGTGACTTTTAGGTGGCCACAATGTACTTACATGCACTTAAGTATTCTTTAGCCACAGCTGCACATCTAGGTATTGTCAATAATTCTGTTTCTTCTCATAACTCCTACATGAATGCTATTCAATCAAACTAACTTGAAAGAATGTCCTAATCTATTAAAATTCACATATAAATATATCCATCACCTTATTACTTGTTTTATTTGTTTTGCCTACTAAAAAGTGCCAAACTGAACGCACATTCCGTAAGGAAACAACTGTTTGTGCATCTTTTAAACTCAAACAAGCAGCAGCAGAAAATATTCATTGATTTTAAATATTTTTTTATTATTTCTCATTTTAAACTCGGAAAATAAAGCAAAACTTTTATTTTCATTGTTTGTTTTACAATACACATATCCACACATGCACATGTATTTACTTATGTATATTCACTGTTGAACTTTTTAGTAGGCAAAACAAATAAAACAAGTAATAAGGTGACGGATATATTTATATGTGAATTTTTAATAGATTAGGACATTCTTTCAAGTTAGTTTGATTGAATTGCATTCATTTATGAATTATGAGAAGAAACAAAAGTACTACACAATTATTGATAATACCTAGATGAGCAGCTGTGGCTAAAGAATACTTAAGTGCATGTAAGTACATTGTGGCCACCTAAAAGTCACATCTGAATTGTTTAAGCATTTGACAGACTTATCGTCCAATTCTGACATTAGCTTCAGCCAGCTTATTAATATTATAGTTGAGCCTTTAAGCAAATGACATTTGACGAAACTTGACGAAAAGTTTGTTAAGTACATTATAGTTTGCCACATGCGTTTTATATGTAACCGCACAGTTGCTTAAGCTAGCTTATTCATATTATAGTTGGACCTTTAGAGTTGGTTTTTTGTTATGTTATGATTTTTTTGTATTCAAAATGTTAAATTCTGATATTTATACATAAAAAGTTTCTATAACAAAAATGCTAAGTATTTTTTTATAAATTATCTGTTTTAAAAATAATGTATGTGAATTCTGATTTCATTTTAAGTTTTTTTAACTTTTATTTTCAATTTGAATGGTTTTCATATTTAGGTTATATACATATATTTAATGTATATGTGTATATTTGTTGAAAGCATAGTTAATAAGTTTGAACCATTGTAATATTTTTTGTAATAAAACAATTAAAATACAAAAAAGTTTAATATTTTTGATTTGACGTTTTTTTTGACGATTTTCTAAAATGACGACGATTTCGACGATTTTTTGCACAGAAATCTGTAGTTTTTGACGATTTCACCCCTAGAAGATCTGGCAACAGTGCACACACGACGAATTTCGTTCTACGGCGGTGTTGTGTTCATTTTCATATGAACAAATGTCTTTTATTTTTTATGACGAAAGTTCGCACCGAAAAATTTGTTGTTCGTCCCAGTTCTGTTACTAGCATAATTTCAGGAAAATACTTACACCTCTTTTCTACACGGAAAGTTTACTTTGCAATGTCTTAATTCAGCTGGGAGAAAGACAGAAAGAGACTGTACTACTACCTCTGTCCTTCACAAAGCTGAATTAAAACTTTGCAAAGTAAACTTTGCGTGTGGAAAAGGGGTATTATACTACTCACATTGATTCAGCTCACTCAACTCATGCATATACATATGTTTATTTAAAAGTTTAGTCATTAAACAGTTTGCAAGCGTGATGCCAAGAGTAGGGAATTTTCCCTTTTTGTAGGGATTTTTCTGTAAAATTTTGAGCGTAGGGAAAAGAGGACAGATTTTTTAATTTTAGGAAAATGTAGGTAATTTTTAAAAACTATCACATAAAATGCAAATATATTTCGAGGATTTTTATTTAAGAGCTGAAATTTTTCACACATCTTTAAATTTGTTTGCGGAAACCCTATATTGTGAATCGTAACAATCTGGAAATCACTTAAAATATCTATCGCAAAAATAAAGTATATATATGTATAAACTAGTGATGTAACGAATGTCAATTTTTGATATTTGCGAATACGAATACGAATATTTGAAGCTATATTCGCGAATGCGAATATATGTATAATGTGAAATTTATAGACATAAAATTTGGGTTCTATTTACGCCTGCAATATGAAATATTAAAAAATTGTTATGAAGAAGAACTTCATACTCCTGTTGGCGTACTTTAAAATTAATAAGAACTACCCAAAATTTTAATGATCGTCAGTAAATAATATTTGAAAATGATACAAAGCACAAATTTCTATAAAAAATTTAATGGATTCGTACAAACTAATATTTTTATCCATTTATTTAAATTTCGTTTAGGATTTATGCATTCATTTAATTAATTTTTTTGGAAAAATATTCGTATTCGCCTTCGCCTCAATTTGACGAATACGTCATGGAATACATGGAACACCATATTGACTCAAAGCTAACACAAATGAAACTCAAATTAACACAGATACATTGGCTGGTAGGTAGAAATTCAACCCTCAGTCTAGATCAGGGCTGCCAGAAGCTTTGCGAAGAAAATCATAATTTTTCAAAAAGAAAATCATATTTTGAAGAAATAAATCATCACAAGTCCAATTTTTTTCAAATATCAAAAGTAACAACAATTAACATATTTACAGCGGATAAAAAAACTATTCGAAATACAGCAACGTTATTTTGTTTTTATCTATTAAAAAGTATTTACTGTCTTATTTTACAAAAATAATTTAAAAAGCATTTTATTGAGGAACTTCAAATTGTATCCAATTAAAAAATTTTATGATAAAAGCAACTAATATAAATATTTTATTAAATAAAAAATTAGCTAAGAAATTAAAACGAAAAAGTATTCGACATTGCTAATATTCTTACCATATAAAGTATGTACAGTTGTGTATAAAAGGCAAATTGCTTTCCCATGGCAACGAATGACTTCTTTCAAACGATTTGGTTTAGATTTGTCCAAGATTTGAGCATATTCCTGACCGATTTTTTCTCACTGTGAGAAAAGTGAGAGAATTAGAATTACAATAAAACGAAAAAGTGGACACAAAGATTTTAATTAAAATTTAATCACAAAAATTTGTTTTGGTTGTAAAAAAGGCAAAAGAATATAGTTCAAACTGAATTTTTTATTTTCCGATTTGGTAAAATTAAAAACTTTTCAGCACATTTTAAATTTTACTTTTTAAAAAACAAATAGTTAATTCCTTAATAAAAACCCCATCGGTAAACGTCTACCTTACATAACAATATATTCCCATCACTGATACATATATATGTAATATAATAAAAGAGAGTAAAATGCATGCTTGCACGTGTAAAAAAGGGCATAACGAAGTGCCCACGGGCGGCATTTTTTATCTTTGACCTATATACTAATTTACTCATTAGTGCAGCCAAACTAATGCAATAATGTTGTTAAAACTTTTAAAACGAGTACAATTTAATAAACATTTTCAGATGACATTTAAGTCGTTTGAAAACGTTTGCAACTGTTTTATAAAATACATTAATTTTACGTAAGATAGAATTTTCGTTTTCAAATGTTTTACAAAATTAAAAATAAAACTAAAATTTCTGTTTGAAACGTTTCGTTCTGTTTTACAAAATTAGGCCATTAGCCAAGCCAAATGTCAAATTTGAATTGTGTCTGCATAATCCTAAAAATATGTTTTTATTTGGGTTATGTTCAGTTTTGCATGGTGTTTTACATTTCCTGCAATAAACATACATACACTTTGATAGTTTTACCCTGTATTGAAAAGTCTGATGGTAATTTATACCAACAAAATTCAAGAGGATTTTGCTGTTATAATTACAATGGTCTAAAAATTTGGGAAAAAAAAAATATATATATATATATATATTTTTTTTGGTTTTGCTGTCAGATACTTGAACAAACCGTGGACACCGACAATATTTTGCAATAGTTGCAGAACTGTTTTATACAAGTGGTCAAATGTCAAGATCTATTTCGATTTTTCAATTCCAATATTTTGGAGTAACCACCAAACCGATTGTTATTTCTGTTTAACAAAAGTTACTGTATTCAATATGATGATATGGGACTCAATGGGATCGAGTGGTGTATGAAATCCGGAACCTACAATAAATAAAATCCATTATTTAAAAATACTAAAAGATAATTTAATTTAATTTAAATTAAATATAACTGGAGACGATTGATTAGTACAGGTGCTAGACACATCAATATTCAACTTCAATATGTGTGATTGTGTGCGTTTTTTTATAAAAAATATTCACTATTTTTGGTAAGCAAACGCACACAACCACATATATTGAAGCTGAATATTGATGTGTCTGGCACTCGCTTAAGAGTTAAATACCCGGAACATTCGTCCCCAAGAACAAGAGAATGGAATCCATTCAATGTAAAAAATTGAAATTAATACAGTAGTTTTCGCTTATAGTCACTACCGCTTATTTTCACATTAATGATATAGTCCATATTAAATGTTTCTTGTGACTTTTGAACTTAATTTCATTCAAAAAGTTGACGATATAGTCCATTTACTATATAGTCATATTTGACATATATGCACCAACTTTGTGGTAGTCAAAATCCAAATTGTATGCAAACAATTCGCGTTATAGTTACAAAAATGTTCAACAGATTTTTTTTAGTTATTTATTTAAGTCATAAACCAAAAGTAAATATAAATTTCAACCTCCATCTACTGTTTAGTAGAAGAACATGTCTTTAGAACAAAACATTGTTGCATAAAAGACCACACAAATTTGCCTTTTAAATAAAACATTGTTTTGTAATTGACATAATTGGATTGTATGGAAATTCTTTCATATACCTCTGCGTGACATATAAAAAAATTAGGCTTATAGTAACATTAGCGATATAGTCCACAATTTCTGTGCAATTTTAAATGTGAGTATAAGCGAAAACTACTGTATGCCAAAAATGTTTAAAAGAAATTTCTTTTTACTAAATTATATACCACACTATTAAATCGATTCTTCGACTTTTTACTTCAGTTTTTAATAACTTGCTTATTAACAAAATATTTCATACTATTAAGGGCGACTTTTTGTGTTCGAAATTAAGATTAGTTTATTTCTCTAATTAGATAATCCAAAAATTTACTTAACCTCACATTAATTGAGTCTTGTTTTTGACAGGTAGTTTAAACTTCTTATTATGTGTAGTATTACCATACTGAGGAACAAAATAGTGGCAACATTTTCTGTGCAAAAGTCATAAATGTTATTGATATAATGTTGGTCTGTGAGACTCATTTGACTGCGAGAAGCATTTTTAAAATGAATGGCTACACCTTACATGATTCAAAGGACCCGAGAGGAAGAGCATGCGGTGGATCAGCAATTCTAATAAAATCAAGACTCAAGCACTATATTCTTGAAAACAATTGTGAAGAACATCTACAATCAACAAATATTTGCATTGCCGTCATTACGAGCGGGGAGCCCACTTATTGGCCTACGGACATACCAAAAATTCCGGATGTTATATATTTGGCGTCATTAAAAATATCTCTAGGGATTTAGTTCACGTTGAGGCTTTCCTAGATATCTGGTCGGAGCACTCTCCCACGATCGTTACTATCTGTAGCGCACTGACTAGTACTTTACTTCACCCATATGTGAAGATGATCAGTCGTGTGAATTGGCTGGGCTTCAAAAAATATATTAGTAGTCATTGCACGGAAAACATTACGGATTGGCGTAGCTAGACATGGGGGGGGGGGGGCAAACACAATTTTTTTATTAGTGTTTTTTTTATGGAAATTGTTAAAATTTAAGTTTAAAATTTTTTAAACGCACTAATAATCCCAAATTAATATTTTACTAATTAAGTAATACAGTAGTTTTTATTTAGCTGCCTTTTGTTTAAGTGCACTTTGGACTTAACTGCATAAACTGATAAATTTATGTCACTATTATTTAAAATCCCATACAAATTCGTTTTTTAAGTGCACTTTCTATATCTGCACATTTAAGATAAGTGCCCTAAAATTTTGGTAATTTAAAAATATTTTCATACAAAAAATCAATGTTAGCTGCACATTGACTTAACTGCACAAAATATATTTTTTCTGTAATTATTGCTCAAAATCCTTTTTTAAGTGCACTTTGTATGCCTGCGCATTTAACATATTTTTTGGCAGTTTAAAATTATTCTCATATAAAAATTTTAAGTTAGCTGCACACATTAACAAAATATTGCTACATAAGTATGCAACCATGTATGTGTATAAAATTGAAGTCAAAAATTGTATACCTGCACATTTAGGCAGGTAAGTGCGTTTAAGATAACAGCATTTTTGACTTATCTGCACAAAAAGTCGTTGCAAAGTTGATTGTGCAGCTAAGTCAAAATTACTGTATATATTTTTTAATTTCCAATTTCAATGTATTTTTAATAAAAAAAAATTATTTTACTTAATAAGTAAAATATTAATTTGGGATTAGTAGTGCGTTTAAAAAATTTTATAAATTTTTTTATTTAGGTTAAAACATAAATAACAAAAATTAAGTTATAATTAAAACTAAAAAAACAGAATATTCAAAACAAAAATAATATATCGACAAAAAGTAAAGTATGTATTAGAAAAAAACTAGATAATAATAATAATCTAATAAAAGTAAACTAAATAATAATAAAATTAATATTCGTTTCCAACAAATTTATATGTGGATATGGAAAAATTATTTATATACCATATTTGAATATTTTGAAAAGATACAAAAGAAATGATTTCACAAAAAGTTTAAAATTCTTGAGAAGTGTTAATATCAAAATCAATAATAATTAATTAAATAGTCTTTAATTTTTTAGGAATTTTTGCTAAAGCAACGCTTGGTTCATCAATGTCTATATTGTTACGTTTTTCTCTCTTTAAAACCGCTTTTCCGTGGACTCGAAGACTTGCAAATGAATACAAGACCCGAGTGTAGTAATTAGGGTTAAGAATGATACAAGTTTTATTTACAAATACACTTAAACTAAAGTAATCAAGAGCTTATATAAAGTAATACAACTTAAAATACTGAATTACACACAAATATTCACAACTGGTTAACACTACGCCTTCCTCGCTGTAGTTTACGCACGTTTCTTACCCTGCTTTTACGCATGCAAGTTCCTTGCATGCAAGCTCTGTGTACGTATTATCAACGAAAATTTCTCACAAATGCCCGACTGTCTTGCAACTTGCATGTTTACCTTTTAGTGCAGAGTTGTTCATAACATAAAAAAGTTTAATTCCAAGGGAACCAGATAGTGTTGAATTTTATTCGTGTTGTTTCAATGTTATTTATGTCTAAAAAATTAATAAACTGCTCGATTTATGAATATTTAAGAAAAAAAATTATTAAATTAGCTTTTAAATGTATTTAAAATGAGTAAAAACTCATATAACATTACACTGAAATCCAGTTAATTTGTGCTAAACTATTAATAGGGCAACACTGTTAGCTAACTTTCCATTTACTTGCTACAAGTTCAACAAGTCACAGTCTTGTAAAATTCCTTGGCAGTGGAGTTGGAAGTAGACTGCAAGTGCCGAAGGTGTAGATGTGTTAGTAAAAGAGTTTGAGTGTATTGAGTTTTTCGAACTTGCACGTGTAAGCCCTAGGTTAGCTGGCTGCGCAAGTATTCACGTGACACCTCTTTGTCTGCTGCTCGTCACTTACGAGACTCCTCTGCCGTCACTCACAGTTGATACACCAATACCTCTTTGTCTGCTGCTCGTCACACACGACACTCACAGTCGATATACCTTACACACGTCTATTCGCTGCGCTGTTCCCTTTACTCCAGTCGACACAAGTGTTGTAAAAGTATTGAGTATTTCAGTACTGAGTACTCAATACCAGGAATTTTTTCCGGTACTCAATACACAAAAGTAACTACTCAATACTTTCAGGGTTGCATTTTATAGCATTCAAGCGAAAGTCTTCCTTTAAAATGCATCAGCATTATACAACTCTGTGAGTTTGATACAAACAAGTATGACTCTGAACCTCATGGAGTTAAGCTATGTACAGACGGTTGCCAGATCTTACAATATTGACAATAAAATGTGCTAAAAATTTCTTACAACCGTGTGAACTGGCAATTTTTGTCAGACGACGTTGCCAGAAAAAGCATTGTCAGTCCATTGCAAGACTAGCCACTGACAACATATTGTCAGACATCTTACATAGCGTCTACAACTGCGATTAACTCTGACATAATATTTGAGAGAACGTCGGCAGAATAACAAAAAAAAAAAAATGCCGATATTTCTCTTCATCTCATACAACAGGAACACGTAATTTCAGTTTTCTTATAACATTTCATTTAATGCAAATTCTTATCGAGTTAACATGTTTTATTTTTGTATAATTAGCTATTTTATTTTCGCATTTTCACACAAAATTTAATTTATGAATCAATTAAGCACATTTAAACATATAAAATCCCAGAAATGTTGTCCAAATCATTGTTTTTCATTTATTTTAATAAACACTCACACATGCATACTAATTTACTTTCAAATACGTGTGTTTTTTGACACTTCATCTCATAGGATTGTTGTTATAGGATTTCTTATAACAACGCTCTTATAAAAAATCTTATAAGATTGAGATAACACTAATTTGAAGTCTACACGTAACATGATTCGCTCTGCGATTGAATTTGACGCTCTTATCTTACATATTATGTTAGGTGTAGACCTTATGTTACAATCGTGTGAACACATTGTAAAATTATTGCCAGATATTTGTCAGACATTTTAATATTGTCAGATGTGCGAAGTTCATGCATCTGACAATGGCGTCATTGTAAGATAATTCTTTCTATGGGCAACACTGCACACGCTTGATTTTAAAGAAAACGTTTATAATAAAATATATGCAGCCAAAATCATTGCAATTGCTTCTTTATGGTCCATAATAATTTATACTTTCACTTTTTACATTTAACACAAACACAAACGATAAATATTTGACAATGACCAACAAATGGTTTAAGTCTGGCAACGCATAACAACAGATCGAACAATTTGTGCAAATGACAACCGTGTGAACTGACAATTTTTCTACTGACGATTTTGTCAGATGAATTTATTGTCATACAACCATCCAGCAATATATTGTAAGATTTTCTGACATCCGTGTGAACTGAGAAGAAATATTGTGCTGGCAATTTTCGATTGCCAGTACATTGTCAGCACATTGCCAGATCTGACAATATTGTAAGATCTGACAATCGTCTGTACATAGCTATAGTGTAACAAATACCAATTCTGTTAAGCTATGTACAGACGATTGTCAGATCTTACAATATTGTCAGATCTGGCAATGTACTGGCAATCGAAAATTGCCAGCACAATATTTCTTGTCAGTTCACACAGATGTCAGAAACTCTTACAATTTATTGCTAGACGGTTGTATGACAATAAATTCATCTGACAAAATCGTCAGTAGAAAAATTGTCAGTTCACACGGTTGTCATATGCACAAATTGTTCGATCTGTTGTTATGTGTTGCCAGACTTAAACCATTTGTTGGAAATTGTTAAATATTTATCGTTTGTGCTTGTGTTAAATGTAAAAAGTGAAAGTATAAATTATTATGTACCATAAAGAAGCAATTGCAATGATTTTGTCTGCATATATTTTATTATAAACTTTTTTTTTTAAATCAAGCATGTGCAGTGTTGCCCATAGAAAGAATTATCTTACAATGACGCCATTGTCAGATGCATGAACTTCGCACATCTGACAATATTAAAATGTCTGACAAATATCTGGCAATAATTTTACAATGTGTTCACACGATTGTAAGATGTCTGACAATATGTTGTCAGTTGCTAGTCTTGCAATGGACTGACAATGCTTTTTCTGGCAACGTCGTCTGACAAAAATTGCCAGTTCACACGGTTGTAAGAAATTTTTAGCACATTTTACTGGCAATATTGTAAGATCTGACAACCGTTTGTACACAGCTTTAGGAATTATTTTGATACGAAAATAGCCACTAAAAAAGTACTACAGAATGCATTATTGAACTACTTCAGTCATTAACAAATATTATTGGACAGAAAAAGTGACCCTTTAGAATAGTGGAAGGAAGGCAAGTGATACAATATAACCAGCAAGGTCCTCACAAACAAAAAAAATATTTTAAATTCTTTCAATGTCGGTAAAATGTTATGTCTACATTTACACAATGACGAAGTAATAACATCAATTGTGAGAAAAAAATGTTTATTAAAAAATATTTAGAAGATAATTTAAGAGATTAATATACTAGAAGTGTAAGAGTACATTAAAAAATGTTTATGTACAAACAGTGTTGCCATATTTATTTTTCAAAAATCTTCAAGTCGAGCAAAAAAAATCTTTTTTTGTTACCAAAAATCTTTTTTGTTATTTTATTGAATGAAAATTAGTAAAAATTCATTTAGATTCTTGTGAACTATTAAAATTAAAGCCAAATAACACAAAATATTTACTGTATAGAATGTGTGTAAGATCATTATGAAGCAAATCAGAAATTTTGTAAGTAGTTTAGTCAAAAAATCCCTCAATAATATATTAAAAGTACCAAAAGTAAAATTTTTAAAAATCTTATTTTTAGATAAGAAATCTTTTTTGTCATTTTAACCTGTCTTAAAACTTCAAAAATAAGATAAATCTTCACATATGGTAACACTGTGTACAAAAACTAATCTTCGAACTTATTTATTTTCATTTGTTATAAATTAATTTAAATATACTTGTATTTAATCTTTGTTTTTCCATATTGCATTATCTATAAAATAATATAAATAATAATTTTTAACTTCCCATATATGTACATACATATATAAACCACAGAATATGAATATTAAGTAGTCTATGATATAAAGTATTGAGTAGTATCGAGTACCCAATTGAAAAAGTATCAAGTAGTACTGAGTATTCAAAAGTAGCCGCTTTTTACAACACTAGTCGACACGATAGACTCCACAATAATCTCAATTCCAATAATCTCAATTCCACGAGATTGTTGTCACTATAGTATAGTATAGACCAATGGTCACCAAGAAGAGAAAATTCCTAAAAGCAGAACAGAACTAATACATAGTGATGTTCCACTGAAATAAATCGCTCTTGTAAATGTTTAATTGGGTATATGAAAAATATTTTTATGGCTTAATTTTATATGAATTAACGTTTATATATAGTGGTGCCTAAGACCCCTGTCGGATTTTTATTAGCTAGCTCAAAATATATGTGACTTTTTGCTAACTCATTTACAACTAGCTTCTGAACTAACTTATAAATGATGCAGCTGTGATTCAGTAGCGTTTTGTAGAACTGTCTTCTTCCCGATAAGTATTGAACTAACTTTAAGCTAACTCAAAACTTATGCTGAGATTAGTGAGTTGTGTTTGTACAACTAACATCTCCTCGATAAGTTTTGAACTAACTTAAAGCTGATGCAGAGAGAAGTCAAAGTTTATCGAGAATATGTCAAAGTAAAATTCATGTTTATGTTAACTCTGTGCCATCTTTATTTTATATGGCGCAATAGCAAATTGTTAAGTATGATGGCTGACAACAAAGTGATCACGGTTCGATACCAATTCTCGTCTCTATTAGTAAGTTAAAAATAATGGTTAGCTAAAGAAAGACATTTTTAACCCCTGACTAAAAAAAGAGGGTGTTATAAGTTTGTAGTATGTGTCTGTGTGTCTGTCCGTGTCCACGTACAGCAGTGTCCCACAAAATAAAATATGTTTGTATTGGTGAGACAAATGAGAGTAAAATAAACTTGCACTTGAAGAAAAGTTTTGTAATATAAAATACATGATGTGGTTATTAGTTGTTTGAATTTTTTTTTAAATAAAATAAAAACTTAAATAAAAACTAAAAATTTAATAACCATTTAACAATTTAGTGTATAAATTCAAAATTAAATTTATTCACAGCTCTGTTGATACTATTAAAATGCCTTTTAAACTATTTTCCCTATTATTTTTAAATATTCTATAACATAAAATGCATCGCATATTGCCTAAAGCATTTTTGATCACGAAATATTTCCCAGCTTCCATAATTATATTATCAATTTTTTGTCTGTAGAAATTTATTAAATTTGAACTTTAATTTCGTTCCGTGTGCTCAAAAAAACTAAACAAAAAACCAGGAAAAAATTAATACATGCGTGCACAACTTGATTCGTCGCTGGTTCAGTGACGACTAAATGAAAGAACATAAGCATGTTTGTGATTTTCATCCGCACAATTGTGCTAGGCTTGCGGGTTACTGACGTACAGGCCAAACGGCTGGACCGATTTTCATTTATTTTTTTTTTCTGTTTGAAAGATGACTTGATCGAGAGGGTTCTTAGCTATGTTTCAAGAAAATCGGTCCAGCCGCTTAGAAGATATAACATCTTTTCTGAAAAAAGTCAGGGGGTTTTCAAAATTTTTAATTTTTGTCATTTCTTCTTTTTTGATGCGCCACAAACTAAGTCATAATGGGTCAACCATTAGTTAGTCAGTTCGCAGCTAATTAATAGTGCACTTGCATTTTATCAGCCAAAAACTCACTGGAAATAAGCTAACTTGTGGTTATTTGAAACTTATGCAGCGTGAGTGAGTACTGACTCGTTTTGAGGACATTACGTTGAAAAACTGAGTAGCGTTTAACATGTAAAATGAGTTAGCTTTTGAGTCAGTTGTCACTCGTCTCTGATTAACCACTAGTTACTTTTAAGTTACATAGCTCAAATCCCGACAGGGGCTGTATGTACTAGTTTTTTTCATTTCTCGACACTCAGCATCTACAAAATAATTTAAGCCAAATAAAAACTTATTTTTTAACTTTATATTCCACCATTTTTGTCCATTTTTTGTAGCAATAAAAAGTACTGTTATAAAAAGATTTAAATTACATAATTTATTTACATAAATAATATAGAAAAAAGAAATTAAATCATTTTGGTGGTATTTGAATATTCTCGGTGTATTTTTTTCATAAAAAATGCTACAGAAATCTGTTCTTTTTGTGTGTTTTATGCTCTTGCTTTAGGTTTTTATTAGTAGTTGTGCTGTGTTTGTATGCAAAGCAGAATGCTAGCAGAGCCCTCAGGGCAATGGGATGGTGGACTATGCTATAGACTGTCCTATAGTTTCTCCTTTTCCCAACTCACGCGTTGTAAAGCACAGACTGCTCTTAACTATCAACCAGGGAAGGAAAATGAGTTCTTGGATTTTATATCAACTATGAAAACAAAATGTACTTTTTAGACCATGACGGTACCATTTTTTTTAATATTTATTAATAAAAACACAAACGTAAAAAAATGTGTAATGTGTAAATGTAAATGTGTAACTGAAAATCGGTCCAGCCGTTTGGCCTGTACGTGGACACGGACAGACACACAGATACACAGACACACACTACAAACTTATAACACCCCTTTTTTTAGTCGGGGGTTAAAAAACAGAAACTTAACAAAAATGTGTAAAAAAGTTCAGTATACAATAAATAATAACGTAAAAAATATATAAATATTAAATTCATAAAGGTACATTCGTAGATTCGACTATTATATTAGAGATTAAAATTATAGCCTTTTCACACTTATCAACATCTAACATCTACCATCAATTTGCGATGATGTTGAAAATTTTCCATAAGAAATGTATAGGGCTAAAAAACAACATCTTGCAACATCTTTGTAAAATGTTCCTAACTCATTTTGTTCCACTCAACATCTTTTGATTTTTAGTGCCATCACTGATAAATGACAAACAATTGTAGTGGCATCACTGGAATTTTTGACATTTAATGACATAAAAAAATATTTACAAAGTTATTAAAAATGAGCGAAACATGTAAGTATTTTTATTTTTAAATATTTGTACATAATTATTCCTTGTATATACAAACATTTTGTTGTATGTACATTCTTACATATGTATCTATTTTTTGCAGTAAAAAAGAAAACGAGTCTGCGAATTTGTTGGACGGAAGAAATGGATGCTATCTTGCTGGATGAGATTGTCCAAAACTATGTCTTCATCATCTTCTTCCTCCAATAAGCTTTTTATGGATTCTACACACTGCATTAATAGAAGAGATTGCTCTTGCAAATTAACAACTAGTCATATTATTAATTTCTCTTCATTATCCATTTTTTTTTTAATTTTTATTATTTTTTTACACAAAACGTGGCCTTATTTATTTTGACAGCTAAATATGATGGTTGATGTTAGATGTTGTAATGTGAACGTATGTTTCACATTTTCAACATCTTCCACACATTCCACGAAAATGTTGGCAAGTGTGAAAATCCTATTAAACACACACAAAAAAATTAAAGAGAACATAGGCAAAATTAATGTTACCATATAGTGAAACATTAACTTAAATTGTACCAAATAACTCGCGGTAGTACCATGGTACCAACAACGTCAAAAATGTACCATAAAAAGTACAACTTAATTATCAACTGACTTGTTCACTCGCAACTGACTGACTTGTTCACAACTTGTTCGCAACTGACTCAGAACTGCAACTCATTCAAAACACAACTATAACTGACTTGCCATTGGATGCGTCACCCCTTTTTATACTTCGGACAAATACCACTAGAATTTTCAAGCAATGTCTAGACGATCATTATCATCTTATATGTTGTTTACAAATTGCCCAATTAAGTTCATGTGGTAACTATGTACTAGTGTTGTTAATTATTCGTCTTTTATATTTGTTTGAATAAAATTTCATAATTTTTTTCTTGTTCGAACAGACGAATAATTTTGAATCGCAAAAAAGAAGAGAGTAAATTAATATATAGAAAATTTTAGATAACTTTCAATCGACTAGACCGATTTTCTTCAAGTAGAAATTAGAAGATATACGATCATGTCACCTTTCAAACGAAAATAAAGCAAATTAAAATCGGTCAAGCCATTCGGGAGCTACGGCGTCAAATACACGCAGATCTAACATAATATATCTAAAAACGATGTGATACCTTCTAAGCGGCTGGACCGATTTTCTTCAAACATAGCTAAGAACACTTTCGATCAAGTCACCTTTCAAACAGAAACAACTCAATCAGATTCAGTCCAGCCGTTTGTCTATACGTGGACTCGTAAAACAAACAGATACACAGACACACATTACAAAATTATAAATTTTTTCTCTTTTTGTGACGTATTTTAAAAAGTTGGTATTTAATGTCGTTTTTACGTCGTTCAATAATTCGATTTTTAAGGCTTTTTATTAGAGAAAATCAGTTTTTTTCCAGGTTGGCAAACGGTATCGTAAAAATACCGGTACCGATTCAAATACCATTAAAATTAGGTACTGGTATCAATACCGATACCGAAACTCATTTCGGTTAGAAAATACCGGTATCGACAATATCGTTTATGTCTATACCGGTACGTACCGGTATACCGATTTCCGTAAAAAAAATTACAAAACTTAATTTCAATTAACTTTTTTTGAAATTAATTACAGAAACAAAATTTCCCTCTTTAAACGTTCTTATTTAGCTCTATTCTTCCTACTTTTTATCGACAACAAAGTGTAAGCACACCATTATACAATGAAACTTTGCATAATATGGTGTTGAAAAAACATGGGTGGAGTAACTAGACCATATGCCCAGGATGTTATTAACAGTATTTTAAAAAAGTTTTGTGACTGACTGTACCCGACGTATGGTTGTTAAGGAAATTCCACAAAAAACGCAAGATTATACGGACGAAAAACTCTCGAAGGCCAAAAAATACACACAAGCCTGACCGCACTTTAAAAAATATATTATTAAACAAACATTACAAAATATGTATATCTTTGAAAATAGGACTTTAGTGCAGAACAGTGATGTAACGAATGTCAATTTTTGATATTCGCGAATACGAATATTTGAAACGATATTCGCGAATAAGAATACGAATATTTAATGTAAAATTTATAGACATTAAATTAGGGTTCTATTTACGCCTGCAATATGAAATAATAAAAAAATTTTATGAAAAAGAACTTCATACTCCTCTTAGCGCACTTTAAAGTTAATAAAAACTACCCAAAAATGTAAATGATCGTCAGTAAATAATATTTCAAAATGAGCAAAAATTTCTATAAAAAATTTAATGGATTCGTACAAACTAATACTTTTATCCATTTATTTAAATTTGGTTTAGGTTTGATGCATTTATTTATTTAATATTTTGGACAAATATTCGTATTCGCCTGAATTTGACGAATATGAATACGAATATATAAAAATTGCCGAATATTCGGCAATTCGAATACGAATATTCGTGCAACACTAGTACAGAATAAGCATTAATAGAATCGTTCTTTTTACCAAAGAGAATCTGAAATTATTTTGTAATTTTTCTTTTATTTCCTTGCACATTTCTGTTTTTACTTTTATGTATTGTAGAATTAAATTTTGAACGTTGCGTTTGGCTTATGGCAAATAAAGGCCTATTAGTCTCAGACCACATGTGTGCCAGATGTAAACTTGGCCTTAATTGTTGTAAGGTCTTAGCTATTGTGCTAGTGCCATGTACTTATTATTGCGCCATCGCTTTCATAAAATGAATAACGACACTCATCAAGTTGCCATAATATCAAAAAAATTTGTAAAACTTAGTTTTTTATGTTACTGTTTAGTAAAGACTTTATGTAAAATTATGTACTTACTTTTAACTTAATAAAATGAGGTTTTTTTGCTATATACACTGTATGAATTAATAAACTTCACAGTAATAGCGGTATACCGGTATTTTAAACTCGATAGCGGTATGTACCGGTAATACCGATACCGAAATAAAAAAATACCGTTGCCGTTACCGATACCGAAATTTTTTAAATAATTGTACCGGTATCAATACCGATACCGTTATTTGTTTCGGTGTCCAACCTTGGTATTTTTCTAATCTCTTTATCAGAAACTATAAGACACCTTCTGATTCCATGAAAGAAGCATTGCCTTTTCCCAGAAAGAAAAAAGATGAGTTTAGCGAACATATGTATGTACACTCGTACATACATATGTACATACAAAGAAAGCTTACACAAGTATTTATAATTTGGAGTAATTTGATTACTTAATATCATATTGTTAACAAATTAAAAAGTAATGGAATGTAAAATACTTTTTATATAGAGTAGTTAAGGAAATTGTTTGAATATTCGACAAATATGATTCGAATAATTTTTTATTCTAAATTGAATGTTTTTGTTCGTTCGAACAAAAATGATAAAAAGTTGTTCGAATATTCGAACAATTTTTGTTCGAATGACAACACTACTATGTACATACCAGAGTACAGAATGAATATAGTCGCGTTTTTTGCATATTCATAAATTCATTGCTTTTGCATTGCCTTTAATCGACAACAACAAAAATGTGCATTGCTCTGTAAAATCATTCCTTTTATTGTTGATTGCCTTCTTTACATTCTCTTTTTGTGATGCCGTTATACATCAAGCAATGAAATAACATAATGTCGCATGCAAGCACATAAAATATTCGCACCATTCGTTCAGTATTCACTGCTATTTCTGTTCAAAGCGTGTATGCAACCAGTTTTGCTTAATATTTTATGTTGTATTGTTTCAATAAAGAAGTAATGAAGTGCGAAGAAATTTTAGAAAAAATTAATTGTGGCGTTTCTCGTACAATTAAAAAAACATCAAGAAGTAAAATTTGGCAAATTTATTCGATCATACAAAATTAAAACAAAGAAATTATTGATGGATATGTACATTGCGGAAGTTGTAATCACTTGTTTAAATATAACGGCAGACAAACCTCAAATTTAATTCGGCACAAGTGCTATGTAAAACATAACTCCAATATTGAATTGAAAAAAGTGAATAGTTTTGACAAAGAAGATTTTATTGATATATGCTCACAATGGATAGTAGAAGATTGTCGACCTTTTTTTATTGTTAATGGTAATGGATTTAAGTAATTGGCTCAAGCCCTAATAAATATTGGAGCAAAATATGGTAGCCATCTGGATGTAAAGGATCTAGTACCAGATCCAACCACAATATCAAATCGAATAGAAATTAAGGCAGAGGAAAAAAGAAAAAGTATAAAAAAAGAAATAAAAGATGCAGTAACCAATGAAATCGCATCAATAACAACAGACTTGTGGACAGACGACTATGTAAAAAGAAATTTTCTGTCTGTTACATTTCATTTTATTAAACAGTCGCGCTTAAAAAATATTGTGTTGGGTGTAAAATCAATGGATTTTGAAAGTTGCACAGGCGAAAAAGTTTTGGATAAATTGAAATGCGTTTTAAACGATTTTGAAGTAACCAAAATCGAGAATATTAAATTCGTCACAGACAGAGGCGCAAATACTGTGAAAGGTCTACAAAATTTCACACGCATAAATTGTTCTAATCACTTATTCAATAATGTATTGAATTCAGCATTTAATGATACTACAGAATTGCTTCCTATGCTAGAAGCTTGCAAAAAATTGGTAAAATATTTCAAAAAAGTAATTTGCAGCACATGTTGGCTACGTCATTAAAAAACTATTGCATAACTCGTTGGTATTCATATCTCAGTTTATTTAAATAAATCTTGAACAAATGGATTACTATTCAAGAGATTCTTGCAAAAAATGCTGAAATGTATAGAACAGATGAAATAAATTTTTCTATGCTTGTAGCGTTAGTAGAGCTTTTTCAACATTTCGACAAAATTAGCAGAAAATTACAAGGTGTGAATTATGTAACAAGTAATTATATTTGTTTGTCAATCAACAGCCTAAAAAATGTATGCGCGACTGTGAGCTCCGATCCTCTAATTATTGTAAAATTAAAGACTAATATTTTAATAGAGATTGATAGAAAATGGATACCTAATATTAGCATCTATCAATACGCTGATTGTTTCCTATATCCTCCAACAAACCGTTATTTACAGGGAGAAGAACTAAGCCTAGTAAAAAACTTTTGTGCTTCACAAATTTTGAGCAGTAGAATACATAGCCAGGATTCAGGTACAAACAAGGCAGCTCAAAGTGACTTCGAATATTTTTTTTTCACAATTCATAAATAGCCCAAACTTCACTGTAGAAGAAAGTTTTTCCGATAAAATTAATCGATACTCCTTTTGCCATGTGAATATTGATGTGAACTTTGATGTTTTGGAATGGTGGGATCATCACATTACAGAATACCCCAGATTGACCAAACTTGCAAAAAAATTTCAAGTATACCTGCCAGTAGTTCTGCGTCCGAGCGAGTTTTTCTATGGCAGGTAATGTCATAACTGAAAAGAGAAATCGATTGGGACCGAAATCAGTTAATAACATATTATTTTTGAATTCAATTTATAAATTAGAACAAACTTAGTGTGATGTACTAAAGTGGTTTCAACGAAATTCATTATTCTGTTTTTTCAATATCCTCTGTAGTTTTTTTTAAGACAAGATGCCTGATAAAAGGAGAGTTCTTAATTTTATATTGAGAGTTCGCGTATCGCAGGCATCTAATTTCATATAAATTACATGGAGTTTTTTATTGCTAATTATCGGCAAAAATAATCGGCGATGTGCGACTTCTCAGTATTAAAGTTAAGAGTTTTGCTTTTAAAAATCATCTTGTGTCCTTATTTTTACATTCCAAAATTTCAATGAATTAACATTTTGTTTTTCTGTTTGCTTTTAATTAATAAATATGTATGTAGATATTTAAGTTTCATACTTCTGTATACTAACATGAATTAAATAAACAAGTTAAATAAAAATATATCATATGTATCCGCATTTTAATGAACAGGTGTTTTAATGTTTTAAATGATTTTTCAAATATATGATTAAAATTATAACGTTGTTGTAGCGGTAATAGTTATATGTACATATTCTCTGAATATTTCATATCCGTGCTTCTTACGGTTCTCCAGAAAAGAGCATTATAGACAGACGGACGGCGAGGCGAAAACAATAGGGTTCCTTCACACTATCGATTTATGAAACTCTGAAAACGTACACTCTTCCTTGACTTTCCCCACTGTTTAAATGATTTAGATAAGATCCAGAAAATTTTGGACACAAAAAATGGCTAAAACAAATTTCAAAATCTTAATGTGTCTTTTGTTTTTTTCCGACATAGATATGGTTTAAAAAAATATGTATAATAACATAAACTCAGAGGAGCATAAAATTTTGTCGATCAGTATAATTTCTCAAAATATTTATAATTCTGTAATTGTCGTAAAAAATTATTATATTTTCATAAATACTCTTATAATTGTTTCCAAGCAAACGCCAAAACTAAGTTGGTAAATTTGTTCCCATACAAGCTATAAACAAGTACAGACATTTATTCAATCATCATTAAAGCGATTCATACCATTCGTTAAGTATTCGTTGCTTTTGGGAGTGTTACTTTACATTTGTATAAGACATGCAATGCATGCAACATATTTCGTTATACTTTGTTTTTTTTTTTTGAATAATATGATGCATTGCTATACTGAAGAGATTATTATTGTGAACACGAGGCTATAATTTTTTGATTGTATTCAAAGCAATAAAAAATACCAATCAAACCGTTCTCTGGTACATACATGTGTACATGCATACGTGTGTACTTCATTAACTAAGCAATGATTTGGTGGTTGTTTACCTTTTGCTTTTCGTTTGAATTGGCATGTATGTATGTATGTATGTACATTAGGGTGTTCTCTATTTGTATGGAATTTTTATTATATTCGAAAAAGGTAGGTCTTACCCCCAAAAAGTTGTCAAACGATCTCAGAAGTAAGCTGGAAAAATTTAACGCCCCTACGACGCCGCCTTCTTATGCCGCCGTTCGATTAAAAAAAATATTTATCACTCATACCCGTTGCTTTCTCAGTTTGAAAATTATTTTGATTTATAGTGCATAAACTGTGAAAATCAGTTCAAAGTTATTATACAATATGGAAAATGAATTATTTTTAACATCTATCATATTGTCATACGCAATATTAAATAAGTTTCATTTATATTATTCATATGCGAACATCACAATAACATTTTATAAAGCAATGTATAGCCATACAAGTGGCGACGGCGCGCCGCTTGATTTTCATCGGACGGCTTGGGGCTCTGACACTTTTAACAATTACTGGGTGCTTGACAACTACTAAAAACAACATTTTACAAATGGCCGTCTTGCAGCCACTTTCATACTTACACTATGATAGTTGCATTAAAGTTTATTTTATCGATCATAGTGACAATCAAGTGTGCGAAAATGTCGTTGCGAAATGAAAATATTATTTATTTAGTTGGTCCAATTAATTTTAGTATTACTGGTTCAAAATTGCCATCCAATAAACAAGTGTTACAGGTATTATTTTACAATACTACAAACGTTAAATTAAACCTTAAAGAAAGTGCAAGTTTGGTGATTCGTGAAGTGATGATTTCTGGGAAAAGGCGCGCCCACTAGGCAATTACAGCATTGTGTTACAAAAATTTTGAAATTGCATGAAGAGTGGCGAAACTTGCAAAAGAACGCGCACAGAGTTAAAATAAGTTTTAAGGAAAGAGAGAATTTGTTTGTCAATAATCTAGACAACCTCTTTGATATCGCACATGCAGAAGCAATGAGTAAACTGCGGATTGAAGAGGACAAACAATTTCTTCTTGCACAAAGACAGCCTGGTCGCGTAGGTTGTCTCGGAGCTGTCGACAAGATCTCTGCGACTGCTGAGGAGAAAAGGGAGAAACGTAATGAGATGAAAATACTCGGCTGGAACAACACATTGCGAGCAAAATAGCAAAAAATGCAATCGATGCATTGCCTCAAATGTTTTCTGAAGAGTCTGAAGATGAAGAAGAGCCTGAATGTGCCCAAATTGTTACAGTGTCCCAAGGAGTTTCTGGTGGCAGGAGAGCTCGCAAACATTTTATAACGCCAAAACTTGTTGCAGAGCTTGATAGATGTCAAGTTTCAGTGCGCTACGCTGTTTTCATCCTGAAAGCAACAGCAGAAGCACTGGGCCTCAGTTTGGATGAACTGATCATTACTACAACTTCAATTCACAAAGTTCGTTCACAGTTGCGAACCCAACGGGCTGCAGAAATAAAGAGCAATATTTTCAAATCATTAACTCAATTTGTGGTGGTTCATTGGGATGGAAAGTTATTGCCCGCATTGAGTAAGTGTAAACTTCATAATTATATTTAATCAGTTTAAACTAATAGTCGATTTTATAATTATGTGGGTATTCACGAGCAGAAAGTAGAACGTTTACCAATTGTTGTCAGTGGACTCGGAAGCGAGATGTTAATAGATGTTCCAAGACTGGATAGTTCATCTGGAGAAGAACAAGCAGCAGCAGTATATTAGGCATTGCATGATTGGCAACTTTGCGACAGAGTGCAAGCTTTGTGTTGTGATACGACAAGTTCCAATACTGGAAAGAAAAATGGTGCTTGTGTTTTGTTGGAGAAAAAATTGGCAAAAGACTTGCTGTATCTTTCATGCCGGCATCATATTTACGAACTCGTATTGAAAGCCATTTATGAGTCGATCATCAAGTCCAGACATTCCCCTTTTCAAAGACTTTAAAAAGTCGTGGCCATAACTTAAATCGAAAAAAATTGTGAATGGAATGAAGGATAGGAACTGCTATGGAAAACTTATTGATTTTATGGAAAATATTTCCCAGTTCGTCTCACAAGAGTTAATAAAGCGTCAAGTGCGAGAGGATTACCGTGGACTTTTTGAGCTGGCATTATTGTTCCTTAAAGCAGAAAGTGAAAGCGATTTCAAAATACGGCTACCAGGAGCAGTGCACCATGGATGTCGAAAGCAATTTACTGCTTGAAAATATTTCTTCTCCGTGAGGACTACCCATTGCCCAAAGAAGAATTGAATGCTTTGGGAGATGTCTGCTGCTTCATTGTCCGTTTTTATATTAAGGCTTGGTACAAATGCTCAAACGCAGCAACAGCATGCCAAACAGATATCAACCTCATTTGCCAAGTGGTGACATATCAAGATATTGACTAAATGACAGCAAGACCTGCATTGAAGAAACTTATGAGTAATTCTTGGTATTTACATCACAAAATATCTGCTCTCGCGTTTTTTGACGAAACTTTGGAACTCGACACTAAAAGAAAAATGGTACAAGCTTTGACAAGGGTTAGTGTAGAACAAGTGGACAAAAGGCTTCCTTTACATATTGAGGATATCAGGAACTGGGAAGGTAATAATGCGATTAAATAACTTTTAAATTTTAAACTAATAATTAAAAACGTGCTAACAGATAAGACGGTTGACGAATTTATAAATGAGAAAAGTGCGGAAATGTTTCGTCGATTTAAAACCGATGACAGTTTTCTCAGTCGTAACCCGGAAAATTGGAGTAGCCATGAAGCTTATATTGATGGGGGAAAATTGTAAAGTCATTGCGTGTTGTCAATGATACTGCTGAGAGAGCAGTTAAGCTGATGGAAGACTATCATGGCCATCTCACCAAAGACGAGAATCAAAAAGAATACATTATGCAGTGCGCTCAGGAGTACAGAAAAATTTACACAAATTGTTCGAAAACTGTTTTGAGTAAAAATTATTAATAAATACATATTGTATAATAACTTTGAACTGATTTTCACAGTTTATGCACTATAAAACAAAATAATTTTCAAAATGAGAAAGCAAGGGGTATGAGTGATAAATATTTTGTTTCATTCGAAAGGCGGCATGGAAAGGCGGGGTCGTAGGGGCGTTAAATTTTTCCTACTTACTTCTGAGATCATTTGACAACTTTTTGGGGGGGTGAGACCTACCTTTTTCATAAAAATTAGAATAGAGAACACCCTAATGTACATATGTGAATCTTCTTAATAAGCTGACGTTTTTTGTTGTTCTTTTTGCTTGTATGTGCTACGCATGTTTATTTAGTTGTTTGCTACTATTCTAGATTATTCTTTGCATTGACCCTGTAGGAATATTTTCGCATAACACTTACATTAACCCTGTTGGAATATTTTTGTGTAATGCTGCTCAACCTTATCGTCGGCCATCTTCGTAACACTGCCACCCACTTAAGCCTATTCGTCCAGAATAGGCACATCATCGCCTTTTCTTTCTTCGTTTTCTATACGCCTTGTAGTTACGCTGGAAACGACTACCTCTTCCATATTTGTAGGCTTTAGTTCTGGCTCTGCGTCGTCTTTCAACTGGGACTTGTCTTACTATCCGCTGGAGATAACTTCTTCGGTACTTGTGGCCCCTGGTAGTGCTGACTCTGCTTAGAATTTCCACTACAGCTTGCCTTGCCGTACGCTGGAGATGAAACCTTCTTTGACATTTGCAGTCCTTGGTACTGAATCTGCTTCGTATTTCCACTACAGCTTGAATTGCCTTAAGCTGGAGATGACAACTTCTTCCACTTCTGTGGCATTTGGCTCTGACTCTATTATGTCTCTCAACTAGAGCTTGCCTTGCCATACACTGGAGATGACTACTATTTTCACATTTATGGGCTTTGGATCTGAATCTACCTTGTCCCTTGACTAGAGCTTGCCTTACCATTCCAAATTTATGGCATTTGGCTCCGACTCTACCTTGTCCCTTGACTAGAGCTCGCCTTGCCATACACTGGATATGTCTATTCCTTCCACATTTATGGCCTTTGGATCTAACTTTACTTTGTCCCTCGACTAGAGTTTGCCTTACCACACACTTGAGGTTCATATAAGTTGTCTTTTTCTTCCTGACTGCTTTTCTGCTGCGCACTTCGTATTCTGGTGGTCACCTTAGCAGTTGCCTTGCCTAAAGCAAACGAGGCATTTTCATCCATAGCGAGATCCGCTTTACTATCAGTAAGTCAGCAACGTTCTTTGCTTTGCTGGAAACTTCTATGTCACGAGCTTCATTTAATTCGCTGGAAACTTCTGGCTCACGTCCATCTTGTTGACACTGACTACTGTTGATTTCATTATTCACTCTATCTAGTTTTCCGTCAACGTTTTGCTCTGCGCCAGAAATGTCATCATCACCCTGCTCCAAGCCAGTATTCTTTTCGTCTGACTTGCACTTCTACACCATCCGCCCGTCTGTCTGTGGCTTCAGGCATTTCTTGAATTTTCTCAATTCTGGCTCTAGGTGATTTTGGAACGTTAGGCACGGTTTTCGATTTCCATTTGTCAAAGACCTCATCCATCTGACATAAAAGTTTCTCGTTGTTAGCGTTAATTTTAGCTTTCATTTGGACTAGAAATTTCTGATTGTTTGCCTCCATTTTCTCATTGAAGTCTTTTATTTCCCTCATCATAGCAGCTAACATTGCGATGATGTCTGCACTGTTTGTCGCCGCACGAGAACATACCTCTTTCTCTTTGAACTCATAAGTTTCAATGTCGATATTGCGCCGCTCTAACTCTTGCAGTAATCTCTCCTGTAGTATTACCTTGTCACCAGTTGTCGTCAATTTCGTCTTACTCAACTCTTGCTTGAGTTGCTCCACGTTAAGCTCTTGAAATTTCATTTTCCTCAAAAACCAATTGGTACGTCTAGCCTTTTCAAACGTATGTGGTTTTATTCAAGTTTAAGCTTCTCAAACGTGTGAGGTTCTCCTTTTCGTATCACTCTTACTTTACGATTAACTCTTTTTAACCGTATCGCAAATTCCACTTCTGACACCAAATGTTACGTTTTTCTCTCTTTAAAAACGCTTTCCGTGGACCCGAAGACTTGCAAATTAATGCAAGACACGAGTGTAGTTTTATTTACAAATACACTTAAACTAAATTAATCAAGAGCTTAAATGCACTAATACAACTTAAACTACTGAATTACACACATATATTCACAACTGGTTACCACAACGCCTTCCTGACTGTAGTTTATGCACGTCTATTAGCTGGCTGCGCAAGTATTCACGTGACACCTCTTTGTCTCCTGCTCGTCACTTACGAGACTCACTCTGCCGTCACTCACAGTTGATACACCAATAACAACTCTCTGGCTGACACTCAGTTGATACACCAATAAAGACTCACTGGCTTTACTTACACCCTTACTCACGTCTATTCGCTGCGCTGTTACCTTTACTCCAGTCGACACGACAGACTCCACAATAATCTCAATTCCACGACAGACTTTGCTGTCAGTATAGACTGTCCTATAGTTTCT
The DNA here is from genome assembly GCA_949987645.1 of Tachina grossa. Lineage (NCBI taxonomy): Eukaryota > Metazoa > Arthropoda > Insecta > Diptera > Tachinidae > Tachina > Tachina grossa. The sequence continues at coordinate 120,387,434 of OX465274.1, read as the reverse complement.
CCTTTTCCCAACTCACGTGTTGCAAAGCACAGACTGCTCTTAACTATCAACTCACTTCTGTATCGCAGACTATTATTAACGCACAACTTAATTATCACCTGACTTGTTCACTCGCAACTGACTGACTGGTTCACAACTTGTTCGCAACTGACTCACAACTGCAACTCGTTCACAACACAACTATAACTGACTTGCCATTGGATGCGTCACCCAGCATTGCCAAATGTGCAGTTTTAACTGATTTTAGCAGTTTTTTAAAGCATAGAACAGTTTTGCAGTTTTTTGCTTTAAAAATAAGTTTTTCTATAAATTGTGCAGTTTTAAATTTTTAATTTATCTCAAGTTTTTTATTTTAGTTCCGATATCTGAAGCCATAGTTTTACCCATTTTCCTTAATATAATAATGAGGTTTATTAGTACTTTTTCAAACAGCAAGAGAGAAAGTTGTGTTTTTCTTTATGGAATTTGGTTTTCTTTTTTGCAAGTTGGGTGCATTAATATTAATACGCCTTGTCTTATTGAAAGAGAAAAACAATTTTCTTCATTGAAATAATTCGATTCCTTATAGAATGAGACAAAACACAACGAAATATATACCAAATTAGAGGATAGACCCTACAGAATTTGAAGCCATACACATTTTTTTCAGAACTGTCTTAGCAAATAACAATATTTTATTTTGGCTAAGCAAGTGTATTAAATAAATAAATCATTGTGCACTTCAAATAAAAAAAATCTTAAAAAACAAAAGCAAACATTTGAGTTACTATATTTATTGAATTTTGGATACACTTACTTCTTTAGGTTGGTTCGGAATTTTCCTGTGTAATTTAATGCGAAATATCCCATAGTGCAACTAAAACACTTCCATTTGAATTAATTACAAACTTTATAAATTTGTAGGGCCACATATTTTCTTAACTGATGCCGATGAGGCTTTCGAGGTGGTAAAACGTAACAACTTGACAAAAATTTTCATTAAATCATGATATAAAAATATATCAGGTATAGACGTATGGTTAACACCCCATTCCCCCAAAAATATACAAGAAATAAAATAAAAATGTTTTATGAGCAGCTTTTTCACATGAAAATCAGTTTTTTTATTCAAAATTTTCAGTTTTCCAAAAAAATATGGCAACGCTGGTGTCACCCCTTTTTATACTTCGCACAAATACCACTAGAATTTTCAAGCAATGTCTAGACGATCATTATCATCTCATATGTTGTTTACAAATTGCCCAATTAAGTTCATGTGGTAACTATGTAAAGGGTGTCCCAACAAGAACGCAAGATTTAAATTTGGCGCCATTCGATGTGTCATTGTTTGACATTTGAACAATTGTTATTGTTTGCTAGTAGAAGGTACGAGGTTAGTAAAAATGGTGTGCTACACGAATGAACAACGCATTCTCATTGTTAAATTGTTTTACCAAAACAGTGAAAGTTTTGCGGCTACAATTCGCAAATTTGCGATCATGTCGACGATCGAAAATGTCGCAGCTGTACGTGATGATGTCGCTCAAACTCCATCCACCTCAATTCGACACCGAGCTCAGCAAATTGGTGTCTCCAAATTCACTATGCAGAAGAAATGAATGTGGAGGGCATGTGGTTTCAACAAGACGGCGCCACATGTCATACATCCAGAGAAACAATTCAATTGCTGCATCAGTCATTTCCAGGTCGTGTTATTTCGCGTTTTTGAGACCAGAATTGGCCGTCTAGATCGTGCGATTTAACACCATTAGACTTGTTTCTTTGGGGTTTTTTGAAGTGGGTGATTTACGCGAATAAGCCGACGACGACTCAAGCCTTAAAAGAGGAAATTGGACGCTGCATTAATGAAATGCCGCAGCATTTATGCAAAACGGTCATTGAATATTTCATTAAAAGATCGCGTGTGTGCCAGCAAAGCCGCGGCACCATCTTTCCGATATGTTGTTCCACACATAACCTCATTCTGTCTACTTTACGATATAATAAAGTTTCACGATTTTTTTTAAATTATCTGTGTTTTATTTAAAATTTAAATCTTGCATTCTTGTTGGGACACCCTTTACATACATGTGTCTATGCATACGTGTGTACATCATTACCCAGTGGTATAACAAAGAACCATCGCAACTAGGGACTAGCGATATGGTTAGTATTTTCACTCTATAAACTAATGGCGCTAGCAATATTTATGTATATCTTTCTCCAGACACCTGTAGCTAAAACAATTACTACCGGCTAATCGATGGCGAATTCTCTAACCTTTAGTAGTGCATGATGCTTGTTTTTTTCTACCACAAATTCTTCATTCGTCACTTAGTCCTAATTTACACTATGCAAGTCTTGTTGCTAATCTGATTAGTTTGTAATGAAAGAGAGACGAGGGGAAAAGAAGTGTTTCTGTTCCCCTCGTCTCTCTCTCCTACAAACTAATCAGCTTAGCAATAAGACTTTCATAGTGTCAAATAGGAGTAAGGGCATCATTATGTACATAGCTAAATGAAGATCCCGTTATAAAACAACACAAACTAAATGATCACAGTTTGCTTGCTCTGCTATTTTTTTAAATGCAAACATACCTACGTACATAAGAATGTTAACACAAAACTTCAGTCTTATTTTAGATTTAAAAGTGTAAAGTTTAAAAAAGTGAAAAAATGTAATTAAAATGAGCAAAATAAATTTTAAAAGATTGGAAAAATTAGAAACTGAAAAGCTTTTAGCGGAATTCAATAAAATTTCACAAAGAAAAAAATCAGAAGTGTTAGAAGTAGCTGAATTGGAAAACAGTGAAGAAAAAGAATTTAATAATTTTTTGAATGCTTTTAACAATATTCAGGAAATTCAAGAGGAGGAGAATGCAATTGAAGATGACACTATAAAAGAAATAAATATGTACGTTTAATAATTGCACCAAAGAGGAAAATATTAATCTTAGTGATAAACTGAAGTCGTGGTATATAAAGCATAGGCCGAGCAGAAGATGTGCTGAAGATGTAATAAAAATTCTAAAAGAAGAGAATATAAATGTAAATCAATTTTATAAAAACAGTGATAACATAATAGGAACAATAAAGACTATGACTGGTGGTACATATTTACATTTAGGTGTAAGTGAGTTTTTAAAAAAATCAGTAAAATTTACCCAGTTCCAAATATTATACAAATCGATGTTAATATAGATGGGTTACCTCTAGTTCGAAGATTCAATTATGGCCTATTCTTCTAAGAATATTGATACAACACCAATATATCCTGCCGGAATATTTTTAGGCAAAAGTAAACCAACAAATTGTGAGGAGTTTCTAAGCGACTTTATATCCGAAGTATTATTTTACAAAATTAATGGTCTCAAAATAGAAAATAAAAATGTTTCCATAGAAATAAAGAGTATAATATGTGATGCTTCAGCAAAGGCATACATTTATAAGTGGTGTTCGTGAACACAGCTCGCGATATTGTTGTTCAAAATGTACACAAGTTGCCAAAAAAAATTGACGGAGCACTCACTTATGATACAGTTTCTGGTTCGTTAATAACTGATAAAGATTTTGAGTGCAGAAAATCCAGAATGCAGAAATCTCCCTTGGAGTCATTAGGCATTTCAATGGTAACGCAACTCACGCTTGATTGCATGCACCTGGTAGACTTAGGCGTAACACGAAAGTTTTTGTTAAAGATAATTTAAAAAAAGTATGTTTCGCAAGTTCTCCCGATTTTGAAAAAATACGTCAAAAAAATTACTTGATTTGAAACGGTTTATTCCTAAAGAGTTTGTTAGAAAGCCTAGGTCTTTAGATGAAATTTTACACTGGAAAGCCACGGAATTTCGTCAATTTCTGTTATATACTGGTATAATTGCATTGAAAAATTAAATAGATGAAAATGTCTACTACAAATTTCTGTTGCTTCATTGTGTATATAGACTAATTCGTTGCCCAAAGCAACGCATCAGTAATTTAGAAAGTTCACATTCGTTACTGAGTCTTTTCGTACAAAATGTTCCATTAGTATTCGGCAAAAACAGTGTTTCGTACAATGTTCACAGTTTGCTTCATTTAAAAAAAAACATACTTTATTCTGGGGATCCGACCATCAATTCAGCATACGGTTTTGAAAACCATCTACAAAAAATTAAAAAAGGAATTAAAAGTCCAGTTAATATTCTTCAACAGATACGTAGACAAGTATTGGAGGATGATTTTGCAAGCACTCAGAAATCTGAAGGGATTGTCAAAAAGGCAAATGGTGAAATTACCTATAATTTTCAGGGATGTTCTTTAAGTACAACCACACCTGACAACTATTGTTATATAAAAAATAGTGTACCAGTAGAAATTTTGTCCTTCACACAAGATGATAAAACTTGTATCTTTGGACGAAAGCTAAGAAACCTGAGGAATTTCTTTGAAGAGCCTTGCGCATCAATGGGTTTAGGTATTTTCGAAACAGACTTAGAACCTAGCAACGAAACTTTAACGTTTACATTCTCCGACCTATAGTGCAAAGCAATTTGCATTCCGTTCGACAATAAGTTGATCTTATTACCAATTCTACATAACTGTTGTTAATTTTCAATAAAATGTATAATATTTTTTATGAAATTTTATTAAAATTAGTTGAATGCGGTCCTACAAATAATTTTGTAAATTCTAATAAAAATTTTGTAAAAATTTTAATTAATCAGAGTTCGGCTGAGAGAAAATGTTATTTCAGTGTGTTGGTGTTTATCTTGCTTGTTGATAGGAACAACGTGCTGTTGTGCGGTTGTTGTTGTTTATTTTGATTGATCGTGTTGTATACATGTAAATGCCGAAAAGTAGCCGACAAACGTCGTGGACTGTTTCTTCTCTACACGGTTTTTTGGTACAAATTAATTTAATGGAACAGTACAGAATATTTACTGAAACTAAGTTTGATTTCAAACAAATATTTGTTTAAAAATTTTTTGGGTATAATTTTTTCTGTGTGCCAAACAACAAGTTATTTTAAAAAGTCTTTCCACAAAGCAAACCGATGTACAATTTTTAGCGAAGCAATTTCCAATAGAAAATGAGGAAAAACTTTTAGAAATAAATGCCAAAATAATGAGTGACAACAGAAATGAATATGTAAGTATCTATTGAATATTCTTATTGCACACACTTTTTCAAAATATTATTTGGAGATTCATACGGTAGCCATAAAGGTAATATTAATTAATTAATAATTAATATATTGCCTAATATCCCCAATTATTTATATAATGCATACAATATTTTACAGATTGAAGCCGTACAATCCATAATTTATTCTGGAGGGATAGTAAAAAACCTCAAACATATTTTATCGTATTCAATAACTCATGCACATAATATCGATGGAGTGAGTGCAAGGGAAAAAATCTCTTAAAGGATTAAGCAATTTTTACACAGTTATTTTAGGTAAATTACATGCATGTGCTACAATATTAGAAATTTTATATTTCATAAACAGCTAACTATAAAAAATCTATTTTTCCAGATTCTATCCCTGAAAATCCTGAAGAAAAACTAAGAAAGGCTATTCAGCTCCAGTTAGTTGAAACATAGACAATATGATACAAAACAAATGAGAAAAAATATTACAAAAATTAAATAATATTTGGTACGAATATGCAAAATTATGACAAAATTATTTAACGGCTACTATCTGTTTCCGAAAATTATTTGCGAATTTTTGCAATATGTAAAACAAAATTTTTTCGAGCATTTGACCTTTTAACATTTTAAGGCTTTGGAATTTATTTGCACATTTTCTTAAGTTTTGCGATGAGATAATTTTTGATAAAAACTTATTGCTCTTGTGTGTAATTTTAACAAATTAGTATTGAATCAAGCCACATCATTGTCTGATTGAAGTATTTTTGTTGTTGCAGTTTTTGCCTTTTTTACACATTTGGCGACTTTTATTTTATGTCACACTTGGCTATCATTTTGGTATTAGCAAGTTTTTTGCAAATTTTCATTTTAGCGAATTTTTCCGATTTTTTGGAATTTCTTATATCTTTAAGTATTTATGTGTTATTTTAGGGCTTGCCTTTTTACCATTTTAGCGATTTTTAATACATCTATCTATTTGTGAGAATTTTCATAATTTTGTCAATTTTCTGCGATTTTTGGAATTTCTTAGATCTTTAGGTATTTGTAAGTAATTTTGGAGCTTGTTTGCAATTTGTTGCAAATTATTGCAATAAAAGTGATTGTTCCCAATTCTTTGTTTTTTTAAACAGTTTTAAACTTTTTTTAATAAGTATCAGACTTTAATATATTTTTGATGTTACCAAGTTTTTGCGAATTTTCGTAATTGCGGATTTTTAAAAGTTTTTTGCATTCCTTACAATTTAAGCATTTTTTAAAATAAATTTTAGATTTTTTTCAATTAAAAAATTATTCGCGAATTTTCGGAAATTTTTTGCACGTGAGTTAATTTTTGATTCATAAAATCTACTGAGTTTGCTCGTTTACAGTTTTTGAGGCTTTGGAAATTTTTTGAAGATATTCGCATTTTTGCAAGTTTTCGCGATTTATATGCTGTAAGTCTATACTCGAGTTATTACTTTTTTGCAGTCTAAATAATCAGCTTTGGGAGATTGTATCCATTATTTTAATCCCTTGCGAATTTTTATATTTTTAGCAATATATAATGATTTGATTAGAAATTTGCTAAAGAAAAATTCCACGTATTTAAACGTAAATGGACATTTTGTCGAAAAAGAAGAGTGAAAGCTAAATAATTAGTTATGACAGTAACAAATACATAGATTGAAGAATTGTATTAATATAGTACTCCTTTTATATGAAAGAAAATAAAAATAATTTTAAACTGGTTTAAAATGTTAGGACTTTATGACACTTTTAGGACACCCTTGTGAATACCCCAATTGAATTTTTATGTTTTTTTGTTTATTAAAATAGAAAATAAAAATTTGTGTAAAAATTTTGTAAACAAAATAGTTAATTTATTTTCCTATATACGACAGTAAAAGGACAAGCTAACAGGTTCTAAGGAAATGACTGCCGAATGGGAGGTGGTGACTTTGTTAGCACTTTTCGTTCAGTTCTGGTGCTACCTCTTAGAGACTAGTTCTCGCTACAGCATTTTGGGAGTAGTACACTGTATAGTAATATGGCGTTAAAGCCTTATGTAGGTAAAGGTAATGCGGAAAGGGGTCAATCGCCACCTCCAATGACAAGTCCGTGTTAAATTCGCCACTCAAATGCATGTGAGGTAGATTGTAACGGGACTAGAGGTGGTGCAAAAGTAGCTAGCGATTCTAGACGTACGGAGCTAGTCCCTTATACCACTGGGTAACTAAGCAATGCGTGGTGGTTGTTTACCTTTTGCCTTTCGTTTGAATTGGCATGTATGTATGTATGTACATATGTGAATCTTCATATGGAATATGGAACTCGTCAGAAGACTTCATCCCAATAGTTTTTGAAAAACGCTAAAAAAAAACTTCATATGCTTATGGAGGCCTCAAGAATCATTATGTTTGTCAAGCAGGAAAGAAATGCATATAGATATTGCTTAACAAAAAAGCCCGAATTCCTTATTATTTACATGTTTTTTTTATAAAAATTTTCTATTTTTTTTAGCCCCCGACTAAAAAAAGGGTTGTTATAAGTTTGTAGTGTGTGTCTGTGTATCTGTCTGTGTCCACGTACAGGCTAAACGGCTGGACTGATTTTCATTTAGTTTTTTCTGTTTGAAAGATGACTTGATCGAGAGGGTTCTTAGCTATGGGTGAAGAAAATCGGTCCAGCCGCTTAAAAGATATAACATCTTTTCTGAAAAAAGTCGGGGGTTTTTAAAATTTTTAATTTTTATTATTTTTGGTTCAATTAAAAAAAATTTATGTGCATACCCTACAAGACACTACCAGTCAATTGACTGCTCATTTGATCGGAAGTCATGCAGGATATATTCATCAATGCGTAGAACAAAGTTTCTATCAGATTGTTAAAGGCAAAATGAAAAATGAGACGTCTGATGTTGCATCTCTATCTAACCAATAAATACAACATATAGTTGCACTGCTCACTCCAGTGCTTTTTACTAATCAATGATAGCATAAATATTACTCAAGTTTGACTGTTCATAATTGAATAATATATCCCCCACAATTGAGAAATCATACTTGATTGATATACTGACAGCAAATATACTTTTTATTTGCTTTTTTATTATAAAAAATAACTTTCAAATAAACATGTAAATAACACATTTAAAGCAAATAATACAAAAAAACGAAAACAAATAGTTAAACCGGTATCTAGCCCTCTTCACACCTTTTCATCTCCAACGCACCTTGCTCTTGACAAATATCTAAAATATTGAAAATAAATATAAATATTAAATTAATGTGAGTTCTTTTATTCGCTATTTTAATTATCTTTTTAACACTTTTGTAAACTTTTCACAGACAGAATGAATTGTATTACCGCCTTCTTCAACTCCCAACGCATCTTGATCTTTCCAAATATCTAAAAATTTAAAAAGAAACATATGTACATATGTATATTTTTAATTAAATTGTATAAAATTTCTTTTTCACAAACACCATAATTTTTTTACCACTTTTATATTTAAATTTTAATTTTGCAAACCGAACGAACTATAAATTATTTTCAGTAAAATTCAATATTTTAAAAATTTTGACATATATACATTAGATGTTCCACTCTAGCATATATGTATGTATGTTTCAATGATTTTTTGAAACACGATTTTTGGAGTTTTTAAGCGAAAAACTTTATAGAAAAGCAAAAGGGGGAAAAATCACATTTTCCGTTCTACGAGTTTTTTTTAAATTTTCTTTACAAATATATTAATTTTTTATGTTCCTTTATTTTATTTTTTCATTGAATGCGACAACAACTTTTTTTTAATACAAAACAGTGTTAGCTGTAGGTGTTTTTGTCACTAATATATGTATGAGTATAGGAAATATCGGAAAAATATTTTATTTTGAACAAAATTTATGTTTTTTTAATCAGAAATAATTTTTAATCAGGCTTGAGTTCAGTAATTTCAATTCTTTTTATTGAATGAAATATTTTTTATTAATTAATGTGAGTTTCTAAAGAAGAGAAGAAAAATTAAATTAGACTTTTTTTGCTGGGGGAAATACCGATATTTTTCTGTGCAGCAACGCACTTCATCAGCACCCTAGTCTATCTACTTGGGTAGAGATTGTTATTAACATCAGCTATTTAAAGTAAATTCTAATGAAACGGAATGTGAGAAATGATTGTTGTGTACAATTATTGATTTACCTTTGGTAAATACATATGTAAGTATCACTATTTATTTACCCTGTTTTTCCATTTTTTTAATTTTTCTATTTAGGTTAGCACGAAGTTATATTACTCTACCTACCTATGTTTAACTATTCTTGCTTCTCTGGAATGCTTTCTGGCGATAATTTTTTGTGTCAATTTGTAGGAAAATGTATTTATGCAGCAATTCTGTTTGATAATTAAGGCCTTAAATATTTTATTTTTTTTAAGACGTTTTTTTTAGTTATTGTATCTTCAATTATGAACTAACAATAAGTATTAAAATCTTAATCTAAAGTATAATTATTAGGCCCAACCAATGTCGGACATAAACTAAGTGATAGTTATTAATAATCATAAGTAGTGATAAGCACAAAAAAAATATTTTTAAGCAGCTGCATCTGGAGTGTTGTTTATTAGAGCCCTTGTATCTCTCTTTTTTAAGCGGATGTTTCCAGTAAAGTTCAATATATTACGAGCAAGCGGATTAGGATGTGACTCGAGTTTTATTAGATATTTGCCAGCGTATTTTGCAATTTCTTCAGTCACTAGTGGCACGATGTATATTTGAATTTTTGATGTACCATGGAGCCGATGTTATCAAACGTAAAATTTTGTTTTTCCTTCGTTGGATTCTCTCGACATTGGAAGCTGAAGCAGTGCCACATAGTTGAATTCCGTAGCAAAATATTTTCTTTAAAAGCGACTTGTATATTAAAAGTTTACAGTCAAGGCTAAGTGTTGAGTTTCTACCAATCAACCAATGTACCTGAGTTGATTTAAGTTTCATTTGTGATAGCTTAGAATCAATATGATGTTTCCATGTAAGTCGTCGATCAAGGTGTATACCAAGATATTTCACATGTGGATGTTGAGGAACAAGTTGATTGTTAATCCGAATGGGGGAACAAGTAGCTCTTCGTAAGGTAAATGTTACTTGAACACACTTTTGTTCATTTACCTTAATTCTCCATAAGTTTAACCATAGCTCCATCTGGATAATGTGTTCCTGGAGTTTACGGGATGCCTCATCAGGGTTTTCGTGCATACTAAGGCAGGCTGTATCGTCGGCAAATGTGGAAGTATGGATACTACTGCTCACAGGCATATCACAAGTATAAATCAAATATAAAACTGGTCCCAGTATATTCCCCTGTAGCACACCGGATGAAATAGCTTCAGGCCTACTCGTAAAGTCTCCTTCCACAACAGTGAACTTACGGGAAATAATGTAACTTTCCAAAAGATTTAAAATGTTTATTGGTAACTAAGTCTTCAATTTTAAAATCAGGCCTTCATGCCACACTTTATCAAATTATTGGGAAATGTCAATAAACAGCGCAGAACAATACTTTTTTTCTTCAAAAGTTCTTCTTATAAATTGAACCAATCTGTGAGTTTGTTCAATGGTGCTATGCTGACTTCTAAAACCAAATTGATGCTCTGGTATGCACCCACTACTAATTAGAATCGGGGACAATTTTGTTTTGAGCAGTTTTTCGAAAAGCTTTGACATTGTTGATAGTAGACTTATCGGCCTATATGACTCAGCCTTGGATAGATCTTTGCCCGGCTTTGGAATCATTTTAACCTTGGCAAGCTTCCAGCTGTGTGGATAATACTCCAGTCGTAAAATGGCATTAAAAAGTAATAACGGGATTCTCACTGCAATACGAGGCAAGTTCATCAGCATCTGGTTAATAATTCCATCAATACCCGGGGATTTCTTCGGGTTGAGTTCGGCAATTAATTTTTGTAAATCACGCGTCTTAAACTTAATGTGTTGAGGTGGTAGAGCGACTACACTCGGCAAATCAGCAACACCAGTACATATGTTTGGCATAAAAACGTATTTTAAGTGCTCAGCAAATATGTTACCTTTTTCAGTATCGCTTCTTGCCCAACTTCCGGTGGATGTGCGTAGAGGTGGCTTATACTCAACGGGTGTTTTAAGCTTTCTAGCAGCGGGCCACAAGGAGTAATTAGATGCTGGTGTGACATAAAGGCCTTCCAGATAATTTTTAAGAGATGCATTTTTTCAGATGCAAGCAACTCTTGGAGTCGTTTAGTGCACTCTTTAAATCTGATTTTGTTTTGAGGTGATCTGTGCTATTGACATTCCCTTATAGCTCTTCTTTTTTCACGTACGAGACGTTCAAAGCCTGAAGAATAAATTCTATTAAAACCAGTCTGCGGTTGGGAGGTAGTGGCATGTTCACCAGCCTGTTTAATATTTTTGTTAAGATTGGCAATGCTAGATTCAATATCATTGGGTGTTCTTAGCGTAATATTTTCCGTGCAATGACTACTGAGATATTTTTTGAACCCCAGCCAATTAACATGATTGATCATCTTCACATATGGGTCAGGTAAGTTACTTCTTAATGGGCTACAAATTGTAATGATCGTTGGCGAGTGATCGGACGAAAGATCAGGAGAAGCTTGAACCTGAATTAAATCTCTAGAGATATTTTTTATGACGCCAAAATTTTTAACATCCGGAATTTTTTGTATGTCAGTAGGCCAATAAGTGGGCTCCCCACTCGAAGTGACATCCAAGCCCATTTTTGAAATAGTGTTGAACAATGCTCGACCTCTGGGTGTAATAAGACGCGAACCCCAAAACGTATGTTTTGCATTGTAGTCGCCAGCTGCTACAAAACGATGTCCAAGAGATTTGTAGAAATTTGTAGCTTGTACAAAAACTTTCAATGCCAATATTTGTTGCTTGTAGGTGTTGTTCACAAATGTTGTCAAGAATAAAGTGCTTAAGTCTTGACTTTATTAGAATCGCTGATCCACCGCATGCTCTTCTTCTAGGATCCTTTGAATCATATAAGGTGTAGCCATAAATTTTAAAAATGCTTCTCGAAGTCAAATGAATCTCAGAGACTAGCATTACACCAATATTTTTTTCCGTGAGGAAGTGCTCAAGTTCATTTTAATGTTGGCGTATGCCGTTTGCGTTCCAGAAACACATTGCTAACGTGTTCATGGCTTGTTAATTAATGCTTGAAGCAGCGTATTCTGCATTCGAAGCATTTCCTGCATCATGCTAGTCATATTTGTTGTAAAATTGTTTATAGTTTGCACCAGATTATCAATAGTAGCTTCCAAGCGATTGAAATTAAAGCTTGAATTTGTATTTGTTGAATTATTTGCCGGTGAAACATTTTGTGTGGGAACAGAACTAGCCCTAGCAGCATCTGCACACGATACACGCGAAGTAACTGGTAGGCTCATTTGCGCAGAAGTGGCGGAGGCTGCGTTTGCTGTTTGAACTGGAACTAATTTAGGTTTTTGCACCATAGCCTGCTTGACGAAAGAGCACACAGGACAACCTCTATAGTTAGCGGTGTGGTTACCTCCACAATTACTGCATTTTTTTCTGCTTGATCTTTTGGTTTAGTACAACTAGCAGTATTGTGCAATTCACCGCAGATAACACAAACTGTAGGTAATTTGCAGTAAGTTTTTGTGTGACCATATTCTTGGCAATTATGGCACTGTACGGGACCTGATCGCTTATGTGGCTCTTCAACTGTGATTTTTCGATATAAGAGGTATTTTAGGTTATAAATTGGATGTGTCTCGTTTTTTTTTAACTTTATATCATTCGGCTCCAGTTCAACACGAAATAGAGGCTGGGGGATTTTCTCCCTATTGAATATATTAGTAACATTTTTTGCCTTAAATCCTTGTATGATGAGTGCATCTTTTAGTTCTTCGGGATTAACATAAGAATCAATGCCCTTCAACACGATTTGCATACCTTTAGCACTTCTAAGCTGGTACGTATAAAGACTTGTGTTATTTTTTTCGAATTCTGTTACTATTTTGCGAAATCTTTTTCTTCGTGTATTTGAATTTTAGTTTCGTCAATGCTACCACGTTTTATTGGAATAACGTGGAATGCGTTCTCACCAATTGCCGAGACTAATTTTTTAATAAGGGAGTTAGAATTTTTTTCTCTTAAATATATTGGTGGTGGCTTGGAGGTTTTTGTCGAAGATACAGCAGGTTGGTCATTATTAGCCTGCAATACTGAAAAACGATTACTACGATTAATTGATGCAGCGTCGTTATCCCTGGATATCTTGGGAAGCGATGAAATTTTTGAAGAATTTGGGCTTCGCCCACCCTTTACAACTGTAATATGTATATCTGTCCATTCTGACTTGAACTTTAGATTTTGGACTATTGTTATCCAAAGTGATAACTTGATTAAGTAATGAACACGATACAGAAGCGGATGATATCGCTGACTTAATTGAAGAAGTACCAGGCAACTCAAATGTTAACAAATTACTAGTTGGCATTGGGCAAAGCGAAGTTGAACGCTGACGAAAAATTGGATTTGCCGTTAGAAAAATACTATCACCAGATTTTTTATTTTTATTGTTTTCATTAAGAGCTCCAGAACTCACAGTACTACTATCATCAGATATTTTATTTTCATTGATTTCATTAAGAGTTTCAGAACTCACAGTAAAATAAGCATTTCTGCCGTTAGAACTCACTTCAATATTTTTTTTCTTTGAGGTACTCATACAGAGTATTATTCCTCAAGGGTACTTTGTTTCTGTTTTTTTGTTGTTCGCGGTTTTTTTGGTTTTTGTTATTTCTACTATGTAAAAATATTAGCAAAGCAATAAAGCTTATTTATTACAGTCAGTATGTGCCTATTACGTATAATATGTACTACGAATATTTTTTTTTTGTAAAATGTTTTGTTTGTTTAGTAAGTATTTAAGAAAAATTGCGCTAATCGACTATTCACTATGAAGGTACAGCGAGAACTGAGGCCTTAAATATGTTTAATTCAGGGTTTGAATTGCTGACTTCAAAATAGCATCAGCACACAAATTTTGCTATGCTTCGGCTTCTGCTAATCACATTGTATGAGCAGCAGCAATCAGTAGAGCTGCAAAACTATCGATAGTCGCTCCACTCGATAGTTTCGATAGTTTTATGTAAAACTATCGATACTATCGATAGTATCGAATAGTTTTATAAAAGTTGCCACATAAACTACATTTGACTCGAAAAAAAATCCAGAGTCCTCAACATTTTCATTAGTATATAAAAATATATCAAGCCTTTTTTTCGATTTTATCGTAAGCGGCACATTATCGAAAATATACTTTTTTATTGAAGTTATAATTTTATGGGCCTACCCATGGTTTAGAATTATCAAAATGCGAAAATTGTTGATAACTTTTAAGACACTAACTGTAAAGTTTTATCGAAGATTAGGCTGGATATGTAGGTATGTATGTACAATTAAAAAAAATTTTGTAGGGAAACACGCTAGGGTACGTCAAAATAAATCCGAGACGATTGGCGGCCGTCGCGATATCAGTACCACCAAAATTTATCTTTGTGTCGACGATGTTGAATTTATTAAGATACTTGAGGCTACTATTTGTCGAATAACACTTGGATTTATAAATAAATTCATATACATATATACACTCAGAAATGTGATCCACCATATTAAAAATCAGCGAAAACTCAGTATAAAATTAATGTGGTATCCCTATTAATTTTCAATGGGACATTTCACAGTATATTTTCTATAAGATATACAATTATTTTAATACGTTACACAAAAATCAATGTTAATCCCATTGATTTAATAGTTTAAACATATTGGCGCATAGTCATAGACAAAACAAAGTATACTTTATGAGTTTAAAACCGGTATTTTGTATGGCAATACTGGTTTTAAACTCTTAAAGTGTACTTTGTTTATGACTATGACTATGCGCCATTAAGTTTAAATATCAATGTGAAAAACTATTAAAATAATGTGACCACCGGTTAACGTTATGCGCCAGCCGTGTACAGATGCTTCTTAGCGTTTTTGCAAATGTCTGTCTTTGACTTTCTTTTTTATGGATTCTCATTTTCAACGCGAAGAGTAAAGTCGAATTTTGTGTTGCTCCAAAAACAAAGTGTTTATTTTATGTACTTTATGTTGTTCCAAAACCTAAGTTGTTTATTGTATGAATTTTGCTCCAAAAAATAACAACAATTGAGGTACAACCATCGTACGGCTTTCTGGAGTTCCCAGCAACCAGGACCACAACCATCACACGGCTTTCCGGCGTTGCCAGCAGCTAGCACAACAACCATCGCACGGCATTCCGGTGTTCCAGGTTTCCAGAACCACATCAGAGGTTAACAGTATGTTAAAAAAACTAATGAGTAGTATATTCCTATTAATTTAATATGGTATATTATTAAATCAATAGGATCACTATTAATTTTACCGCTAGTTTTTTTACTACTTTAGTGAGCATTACCAAGCATACATAGTACAGGGTGGGCCAAAAGAAACCAAGGGGTGTAAAAGTTTAATAACTTTTTTGTTTATTAATTTTTTTTTATTTTTTCTTTCAGATTATATAGACAACACTTGGAGAATTTATAATGGAGAGGTTCACAACTGAACAGAGAACCAGAACAATAGAATTTTATTATTTAAACCAGAGATGAAAATTTGATTATGAGTGATGAAGCTCATTTTCATTTGAATGGCTTTGTTAATAAGCAGAACTGTAGGTTCTGGGGTTCTCAAAATCCAAGAGCAGTATGGTGTGGGATCACATCTGAAAATGTCATTGGGCCCTACTTCTTCGAGAATGAAGATGGAAGTGCTGTAACCGTAAATAGAGAGCGGTATCGGTTTATGATAGAAAATTTTTTACGTCCTGCTCTTGAAAACAGACCTGGTATGTAGTTTCAGCAGGACGGAGCCACTGCCTATACTGCCCGAGACACAATGGCACTTTTAAATCAAATTTTTGGAGAGCGAATAATTTCTCGAAATTCGGAAATTATTTGGCCAGCGCGATCGCCAGATTTGACAGCACCCGACTATTTTCTTTGGGGTTTTTTGAAGGAGCGAGTGTATGTGAACAAGCCAGAGACAATCCTTGAACTCAAGGCAAACATTGTTGCAGAAATTCGAACGCTACAGCCACAAGTTTTGAAAGATGTTATGGAAAATGCTCTAAAAAGAGCCCATCAGTGCGAAGCTGAAAACGGTGGTCATTTAAGAGACATCATTTTTCATACTTAGTGTAAAAAAATTTCCATATTGTATGTTATATAATCTGAAAGAAAAAATAAAAAAAAGTTAATAAACAAAAAAGTTATTAAACTTTTACACCCCTTGGTTTCTTTTAGCCCACCCTGTACATACACTCATTAATACATTTACTTTACATGATGTCGAAGAATTTGACGGTCTTCCAACTTATTTACATCTTCTAAAAGATGGAAAAAGGCTAAAAAAATTATATATCAAATGTACTTTAATAAATATAATAATTTTGTTATTTAAAGAAATGTTTGTTTGATTCAATTATTAAAGTTTTTGAAAATTTCAGGGTCCAATTGAATAGTGCTCCATTTGAAGTAATATTTCAATCCTATTAAATATAATAGTACATCCTATTGAAGTTTAATACGGAGTACTATTTCTTTAACCAGGATATAATATAGAATAAATAATATACTACGTTTAATATAATATGACAATCCTATTAAAACAATAGTGGCTTCACTAGTATTTTGCTGAGTTTTAATATGATTTTCTTATTATTTTTAAAGGAGCTCCCATTAGTTTCTAATGATCTTAGCCGAATTAAATCAATACGGTTCACTTTAAATATAATAGTACATACTATTAAAAAATAATCCGGTGTGCTATTAATTCAAAACTATAATAGTATTAAAATAATAGTAGAAACCGACTACTGATTCAATAGTTTGAATATTATTAATTTAAAGTGATTTATCCCATTGACTGAAAACAATAGTAAAAAACTATTAAAATAATTATTATTCTTATTAATTTCATAGGATTTTTTTCTGAGTGTATGTATGTATTTAAGTACTTATGTATACAGAAGCAGGGATGCGATGTGATATTTACAAATTGTACTAACTTTCAAAAAAAATTTTAATTTTTTCAGTACGATTGTACCTAATTCATTATTTATATTTTTGTAATACTTGTACTTTTCAATTAACTAAAAATCAATCAACAAAACGCCAGAAGGTGCACAAAGAATATTAGTTGCTGGGATCTGAATATAAAAGTAACATTTACGATATACTACGTTTATAACCTTTTTTTTATTCGATTGTTCACAGTCGATGCAAATAGTCGGCTTCTCCCTTTGGTACGAAAATAAAATTTCCACATTTGCAGATGAATTTGGAATAAATAACATTCCTCCAGCAATTCTTTAAGTACCGGAAAACATCGTTTGATTTACATAATTTTCCAATACCTTCGAACTAAAGATTAACCCCCTTGTGGAAAAAAATAAGTGAATGTTAAAACCGGGTTTTCTATGGAAATTTTTTTAATGTTAATATATTTTAATGTTATTTTTGGCATGTAATAAATATAGAGATTCCAGTAGTGCTAAATGGGTCATTGCGGTGCTACGGTACTTTTGGCATTCAAATAGCGCCAAAATTATACAATTGTACCAAATTTTGCATCGCTGTACAAAAGCTTAAATCAACGACGGATAATTTGCTTCAAAGCTGCCGGCTACTGTTTACTGACTTCGATTATTTTTACTCTTTTAATTACTTGTTTTTTTACCGATAGTATCGATAGTGGAAAAAACTATCGATATTTCATTTACAACAAAACTATCGATACTATCGATAGTACTATTTATAGTTTTGCAGCTCTAGCAATCAGCATCAGCACTCTTTATAACAAAAATACTATTTGCTAAATGCCGTGCTGTGAAATGTTTGAAGCACAAGCAGTCAGCAAAATGAAATTACTATAAAAAATTGCTGATGCTTACAGAAGCAAGAGTATTTTTTTTGAGTAATTAGATGCTGGTGTGACATAAAGGCCTTCCAGATAATTTTTAAGAGATGCATTTTTTCAGATGCAAGCAACTCTTGGAGTCGTTTAGTGCACTCTTTAAATCTGATTTTGTTTTGAGGTGATCTGTGCTATTGACATTCCCTTATAGCTCTTCTTTTTTCACGTACGAGACGTTCAAAGCCTGAAGAATAAATTCTATTAAAACCAGTCTGCGGTTGGGAGGTAGTGGCATGTTCACCAGCCTGTTTAATATTTTTGTTAAGATTGGCAATGCTAGATTCAATATCATTGGGTGTTCTTAGCGTAATATTTTCCGTGCAATGACTACTGAGATATTTTTTGAACCCCAGCCAATTAACATGATTGATCATCTTCACATATGGGTCAGGTAAGTTACTTCTTAATGGGCTACAAATTGTAATGATCGTTGGCGAGTGATCGGACGAAAGATCAGGAGAAGCTTGAACCTGAATTAAATCTCTAGAGATATTTTTTATGACGCCAAAATTTTTAACATCCGGAATTTTTTGTATGTCAGTAGGCCAATAAGTGGGCTCCCCACTCGAAGTGACATCCAAGCCCATTTTTGAAATAGTGTTGAACAATGCTCGACCTCTGGGTGTAATAAGACGCGAACCCCAAAACGTATGTTTTGCATTGTAGTCGCCAGCTGCTACAAAACGATGTCCAAGAGATTTGTAGAAATTTGTAGCTTGTACAAAAACTTTCAATGCCAATATTTGTTGCTTGTAGGTGTTGTTCACAAATGTTGTCAAGAATAAAGTGCTTAAGTCTTGACTTTATTAGAATCGCTGATCCACCGCATGCTCTTCTTCTAGGATCCTTTGAATCATATAAGGTGTAGCCATAAATTTTAAAAATGCTTCTCGAAGTCAAATGAATCTCAGAGACTAGCATTACACCAATATTTTTTTCCGTGAGGAAGTGCTCAAGTTCATTTTAATGTTGGCGTATGCCGTTTGCGTTCCAGAAACACATTGCTAACGTGTTCATGGCTTGTTAATTAATGCTTGAAGCAGCGTATTCTGCATTCGAAGCATTTCCTGCATCATGCTAGTCATATTTGTTGTAAAATTGTTTATAGTTTGCACCAGATTATCAATAGTAGCTTCCAAGCGATTGAAATTAAAGCTTGAATTTGTATTTGTTGAATTATTTGCCGGTGAAACATTTTGTGTGGGAACAGAACTAGCCCTAGCAGCATCTGCACACGATACACGCGAAGTAACTGGTAGGCTCATTTGCGCAGAAGTGGCGGAGGCTGCGTTTGCTGTTTGAACTGGAACTAATTTAGGTTTTTGCACCATAGCCTGCTTGACGAAAGAGCACACAGGACAACCTCTATAGTTAGCGGTGTGGTTACCTCCACAATTACTGCATTTTTTTCTGCTTGATCTTTTGGTTTAGTACAACTAGCAGTATTGTGCAATTCACCGCAGATAACACAAACTGTAGGTAATTTGCAGTAAGTTTTTGTGTGACCATATTCTTGGCAATTATGGCACTGTACGGGACCTGATCGCTTATGTGGCTCTTCAACTGTGATTTTTCGATATAAGAGGTATTTTAGGTTATAAATTGGATGTGTCTCGTTTTTTTTTTAACTTTATATCATTCGGCTCCAGTTCAACACGAAATAGAGGCTGGGGGATTTTCTCCCTATTGAATATATTAGTAACATTTTTTGCCTTAAATCCTTGTATGATGAGTGCATCTTTTAGTTCTTCGGGATTAACATAAGAATCAATGCCCTTCAACACGATTTGCATACCTTTAGCACTTCTAAGCTGGTACGTATAAAGACTTGTGTTATTTTTTTCGAATTCTGTTACTATTTTGCGAAATCTTTTTCTTCGTGTATTTGAATTTTAGTTTCGTCAATGCTACCACGTTTTATTGGAATAACGTGGAATGCGTTCTCACCAATTGCCGAGACTAATTTTTTAATAAGGGAGTTAGAATTTTTTTCTCTTAAATATATTGGTGGTGGCTTGGAGGTTTTTGTCGAAGATACAGCAGGTTGGTCATTATTAGCCTGCAATACTGAAAAACGATTACTACGATTAATTGATGCAGCGTCGTTATCCCTGGATATCTTGGGAAGCGATGAAATTTTTGAAGAATTTGGGCTTCGCCCACCCTTTACAACTGTAATATGTATATCTGTCCATTCTGACTTGAACTTTAGATTTTGGACTATTGTTATCTAAAGTGATAACTTGATTAAGTAATGAACACGATACAGAAGCGGATGATATCGCTGACTTAATTGAAGAAGTACCAGGCAACTCAAATGTTAACAAATTACTAGTTGGCATTGGGCAAAGCGAAGTTGAACGCTGACGAAAAATTGGATTTGCCGTTAGAAAAATACTATCACCAGATTTTTTATTTTTATTGTTTTCATTAAGAGCTCCAGAACTCACAGTACTACTATCATCAGATATTTTATTTTCATTGATTTCATTAAGAGTTTCAGAACTCACAGTAAAATAAGCATTTCTGCCGTTAGAACTCACTTCAATATTTTTTTTCTTTGAGGTACTCATACAGAGTATTATTCCTCAAGGGTACTTTGTTTCTGTTTTTTTGTTGTTCGCGGTTTTTTTGGTTTTTGTTATTTCTACTATGTAAAAATATTAGCAAAGCAATAAAGCTTATTTATTACAGTCAGTATGTGCCTATTACGTATAATATGTACTACGAATATTTTTTTTTGTAAAATGTTTTGTTTGTTTAGTAAGTATTTAAGAAAAATTGCGCTAATCGACTATTCACTATGAAGGTACAGCGAGAACTGAGGCCTTAAATATGTTTAATTCAGGGTTTGAATTGCTGACTTCAAAATAGCATCAGCACACAAATTTTGCTATGCTTCGGCTTCTGCTAATCACATTGTATGAGCAGCAGCAATCAGTAGAGCTGCAAAACTATCGATAGTCGCTCCACTCGATAGTTTCGATAGTTTTATGTAAAACTATCGATACTATCGATAGTATCGAATAGTTTTATAAAAGTTGCCACATAAACTACATTTGACTCGAAAAAAAATCCAGAGTCCTCAACATTTTCATTAGTATATAAAAATATATCAAGCCTTTTTTTCGATTTTATCGTAAGCGGCACATTATCGAAAATATACTTTTTTATTGAAGTTATAATTTTATGGGCCTACCCATGGTTTAGAATTATCAAAATGCGAAAATTGTTGATAACTTTTAAGACACTAACTGTAAAGTTTTATCGAAGATTAGGCTGGATATGTAGGTATGTATGTACAATTAAAAAAAATTTTGTAGGGAAACACGCTAGGGTACGTCAAAATAAATCCGAGACGATTGGCGGCCGTCGCGATATCAGTACCACCAAAATTTATCTTTGTGTCGACGATGTTGAATTTATTAAGATACTTGAGGCTACTATTTGTCGAATAACACTTGGATTTATAAATAAATTCATATACATATATACACTCAGAAATGTGATCCACCATATTAAAAATCAGCGAAAACTCAGTATAAAATTAATGTGGTATCCCTATTAATTTTCAATGGGACATTTCACAGTATATTTTCTATAAGATATACAATTATTTTAATACGTTACACAAAAATCAATGTTAATCCCATTGATTTAATAGTTTAAACATATTGGCGCATAGTCATAGACAAAACAAAGTATACTTTATGAGTTTAAAACCGGTATTTTGTATGGCAATACTGGTTTTAAACTCTTAAAGTGTACTTTGTTTATGACTATGACTATGCGCCATTAAGTTTAAATATCAATGTGAAAAACTATTAAAATAATGTGACCACCGGTTAACGTTATGCGCCAGCCGTGTACAGATGCTTCTTAGCGTTTTTGCAAATGTCTGTCTTTGACTTTCTTTTTTATGGATTCTCATTTTCAACGCGAAGAGTAAAGTCGAATTTTGTGTTGCTCCAAAAACAAAGTGTTTATTTTATGTACTTTATGTTGTTCCAAAACCTAAGTTGTTTATTGTATGAATTTTGCTCCAAAAAATAACAACAATTGAGGTACAACCATCGTACGGCTTTCTGGAGTTCCCAGCAACCAGGACCACAACCATCACACGGCTTTCCGGCGTTGCCAGCAGCTAGCACAACAACCATCGCACGGCATTCCGGTGTTCCAGGTTTCCAGAACCACATCAGAGGTTAACAGTATGTTAAAAAAACTAATGAGTAGTATATTCCTATTAATTTAATATGGTATATTATTAAATCAATAGGATCACTATTAATTTTACCGCTAGTTTTTTTACTACTTTAGTGAGCATTACCAAGCATACATAGTACAGGGTGGGCCAAAAGAAACCAAGGGGTGTAAAAGTTTAATAACTTTTTTGTTTATTAATTTTTTTTTATTTTTTCTTTCAGATTATATAGACAACACTTGGAGAATTTATAATGGAGAGGTTCACAACTGAACAGAGAACCAGAACAATAGAATTTTATTATTTAAACCAGAGATGAAAATTTGATTATGAGTGATGAAGCTCATTTTCATTTGAATGGCTTTGTTAATAAGCAGAACTGTAGGTTCTGGGGTTCTCAAAATCCAAGAGCAGTATGGTGTGGGATCACATCTGAAAATGTCATTGGGCCCTACTTCTTCGAGAATGAAGATGGAAGTGCTGTAACCGTAAATAGAGAGCGGTATCGGTTTATGATAGAAAATTTTTTACGTCCTGCTCTTGAAAACAGACCTGGTATGTAGTTTCAGCAGGACGGAGCCACTGCCTATACTGCCCGAGACACAATGGCACTTTTAAATCAAATTTTTGGAGAGCGAATAATTTCTCGAAATTCGGAAATTATTTGGCCAGCGCGATCGCCAGATTTGACAGCACCCGACTATTTTCTTTGGGGTTTTTTGAAGGAGCGAGTGTATGTGAACAAGCCAGAGACAATCCTTGAACTCAAGGCAAACATTGTTGCAGAAATTCGAACGCTACAGCCACAAGTTTTGAAAGATGTTATGGAAAATGCTCTAAAAAGAGCCCATCAGTGCGAAGCTGAAAACGGTGGTCATTTAAGAGACATCATTTTTCATACTTAGTGTAAAAAAATTTCCATATTGTATGTTATATAATCTGAAAGAAAAAATAAAAAAAAGTTAATAAACAAAAAAGTTATTAAACTTTTACACCCCTTGGTTTCTTTTAGCCCACCCTGTACATACACTCATTAATACATTTACTTTACATGATGTCGAAGAATTTGACGGTCTTCCAACTTATTTACATCTTCTAAAAGATGGAAAAAGGCTAAAAAAATTATATATCAAATGTACTTTAATAAATATAATAATTTTGTTATTTAAAGAAATGTTTGTTTGATTCAATTATTAAAGTTTTTGAAAATTTCAGGGTCCAATTGAATAGTGCTCCATTTGAAGTAATATTTCAATCCTATTAAATATAATAGTACATCCTATTGAAGTTTAATACGGAGTACTATTTCTTTAACCAGGATATAATATAGAATAAATAATATACTACGTTTAATATAATATGACAATCCTATTAAAACAATAGTGGCTTCACTAGTATTTTGCTGAGTTTTAATATGATTTTCTTATTATTTTTAAAGGAGCTCCCATTAGTTTCTAATGATCTTAGCCGAATTAAATCAATACGGTTCACTTTAAATATAATAGTACATACTATTAAAAAATAATCCGGTGTGCTATTAATTCAAAACTATAATAGTATTAAAATAATAGTAGAAACCGACTACTGATTCAATAGTTTGAATATTATTAATTTAAAGTGATTTATCCCATTGACTGAAAACAATAGTAAAAAACTATTAAAATAATTATTATTCTTATTAATTTCATAGGATTTTTTTCTGAGTGTATGTATGTATTTAAGTACTTATGTATACAGAAGCAGGGATGCGATGTGATATTTACAAATTGTACTAACTTTCAAAAAAAATTTTAATTTTTTCAGTACGATTGTACCTAATTCATTATTTATATTTTTGTAATACTTGTACTTTTCAATTAACTAAAAATCAATCAACAAAACGCCAGAAGGTGCACAAAGAATATTAGTTGCTGGGATCTGAATATAAAAGTAACATTTACGATATACTACGTTTATAACCTTTTTTTTATTCGATTGTTCACAGTCGATGCAAATAGTCGGCTTCTCCCTTTGGTACGAAAATAAAATTTCCACATTTGCAGATGAATTTGGAATAAATAACATTCCTCCAGCAATTCTTTAAGTACCGGAAAACATCGTTTGATTTACATAATTTTCCAATACCTTCGAACTAAAGATTAACCCCCTTGTGGAAAAAAATAAGTGAATGTTAAAACCGGGTTTTCTATGGAAATTTTTTTAATGTTAATATATTTTAATGTTATTTTTGGCATGTAATAAATATAGAGATTCCAGTAGTGCTAAATGGGTCATTGCGGTGCTACGGTACTTTTGGCATTCAAATAGCGCCAAAATTATACAATTGTACCAAATTTTGCATCGCTGTACAAAAGCTTAAATCAACGACGGATAATTTGCTTCAAAGCTGCCGGCTACTGTTTACTGACTTCGATTATTTTTACTCTTTTAATTACTTGTTTTTTTACCGATAGTATCGATAGTGGAAAAAACTATCGATATTTCATTTACAACAAAACTATCGATACTATCGATAGTACTATTTATAGTTTTGCAGCTCTAGCAATCAGCATCAGCACTCTTTATAACAAAAATACTATTTGCTAAATGCCGTGCTGTGAAATGTTTGAAGCACAAGCAGTCAGCAAAATGAAATTACTATAAAAAATTGCTGATGCTTACAGAAGCAAGAGTATTTTTTTTGAAAAAGTGCTGATGCTGATCATCAGCAATTTTGTTTCTTCGTTTTTTTGCTGATGCTTCGGTGCTTTGCTGTGAAGGTTCGCCAGCATCAGTAATAGCAAATTTTAAAAACTACTGTTTTTGCTGACTTCAGCATTGCTTCAAGATGCTTAAGCATTATTAAAAAATTTCTATTGTGTGCAATATAAAAAAGGAAAGAAAGCGAGTATGTTTGGGTGGGAATATACACATACTTCTTACATACATGCGTGTATGTAAGTATACTTATATTTTTGTTGTTTGTTTGCAAATTTATTTTTTATGAAACGAAGAGTTAATAGGGATACAAATCAAATCGTTTTTTATGAGGTGTTGTGTACCTGTGTATACATATATGTATATGTACGTGCTACATTCACATAGAGGCAGGTACATATGCATGTATGTTTGTATGTACATAATATGTATGTATTTTAAGGATGGTTTTATTACACACAATGTGTGCATATTTTACAACAACAAACAAAACCCGCTGAAGAGGATAATTTGAATTCTATGGAATCTTTAAGCCAAGGTTATAATTTTTTTATTTGATTTTTGGTTTACCTGCTTTTATTGAAATCAAGTCATTTGGAAATTTTCCTGAATCATAAATAAATACCACAAGAATGCGGTATGTTAATTGTTGATTTCATATTTTTTTTTACTGACGAGTATGTAGTGCTTCAGGTAAAATTCTTTAAGAAGAGCTCTCTCTTCTCGTTTCGAGACTCGACTCGCTTCGTTTTTCTCAACCCAACTCAAGACTTTGCAAAAACAAGCTTTTATTCGCCTTCCTATCCTCCCTCTTACAGAGTCTTAGGTGTGGAAATGTCGCCTTTAACAAGTCTCGAGTCTCTAAACGAGAAGAGCTCTTTTTAAAGAATTTTACCTGAAGCACTACATACTCGTCAGTAAATGTGAACTCTGCATGTGTACATAATTGTCATAAATGAAGTCAGAATTCCGTTAAATCATTTTTGTGTGGTTCTTTGACAATAAAAGTTTGAAATTATGGCAGAGCGCGTTAATAAACGGAAACTTATTGAAACTTATTTCTTTATTAAAGATGTCGAAGCAACTTGTAAACCTTGCACAAATAAACTAAAAAGTAATCGTTCGTTTAATTTAAAAATGCATATAACAAAATTATATAAGATAAATGAAAATGAACTATATAGTAATGAGAGTAGTAGTGATTCCCTAACAAATTTATCAGAAAAAAAAAATCGAAAGCATGTTGTTGAAATTGATATGAGTAAAAAACAATTATATCGGTCTTATATTGGGTTAGTGACCGATGATAGCATGCCATTTAATATTTTAAATTCTGAACATTTTAAAAACCTAATAAATCCAATTTGTATCGGCATGAGTGAAAAATTTGGTAAAAGAATATGTCTTAATAGCAGCAACTGCAAGAAAGTTTTAAAACTAGTTTCTGATAATATCAGAAAGGAAATTAAATGTGATATAAACCAACGCCTTATATCCTTGAAAATAGATAGTGCAACGCGGTTATCTAGAAACATATTTGGCATTAGCGCCCAATTTATAAAAAAGAGTGAAATTAAATCATGCATACTTGGTATGGTAGAGCTTAAAGGTGCAGGTGCAAGCTCTTCGCGAAATTTGGCTACAGAAATATTAAACACGCTAACTAAGTACGACGTTAGTTTAAGCCAAATAGTGTCCATAACATCTGACAATGGGGCGAATATGATAAAAACTACAAAAATTTTATCACATTGCAGCATCTTTGACGACGATCACGAAGAACAAGATTTCGACGAAGGAAACGAAACGTATTTACAAAAAATTGAAATGTTTGAAGATGCGCCACCAATAAATTTAGGTGATATTCAAATATGTCGATGTGCCGCACATACAGCACAACTTTGTGCGTTAGATGTCAGCAAAAATACCGAAGTAAAGACAAATTTACTAAGCGCTAGAAATTTAGTCAAGTTCATCAAAAAACC
This sequence comes from Tachina grossa, assembly GCA_949987645.1. Lineage (NCBI taxonomy): Eukaryota > Metazoa > Arthropoda > Insecta > Diptera > Tachinidae > Tachina > Tachina grossa. The sequence goes on along the minus strand of OX465274.1, from coordinate 120,360,383 downwards.
ATCAAACGGCTATCGCGAAATTTTTGAACTAAAAAGTTTACCGTTGCCGCAGCTTGATTGCCCAACAAGATGGGGATCAACATATATAATGATGAAATCTATGAAAAACTCCAAAGATATATTGATTAATATTGAGCCGATTAAAAATAAGTCAATCGACGAAAATTTCGAGTTGAGCGCTTCTTTTTGGAACTTCGTTGAAGCATATTGCATAGCTTTGGAACCAATACAGAAGACAATTGTTAGATATCAAGATGAGCAACTTCATTATGGAAGTTTCTATGCTGAATGGCTTAAATGTAAATTAAGCATTGAAAAAATAATTGGAAAAGGAGAAAATGTGTATGTTGACAAAATCTCTCAAAGTCTTCTACAGAGCATGGAGAATAGGACAGCAAAGCTTTTAAACAATGAAATCTTGATTTCGTGCCTTTATCTAGACCCCCGTTTCCATCACACTTTGACATCCGCACAAAAAGATCGAGCAGTTGCCTATCTAAAGAAAATGCATGAAAGAATTAAAAATATAAGCCTTCAAAATCAGCCATTAAGGACAGAACTACCCACTTCATCGCAATGGCAAAATGTTCAATATCCAGAAAAAGAAGATGGATACCTTGAAGAATATCTTACACGTAACCTTGTGCCAAATGAAAATATGGAAGCTAATGTTTCTGCAAAAATAGAAAATTTACGTTTGCCGTATTTACGGGTAGACACCAACGTTCTTCACTTTTGGAGAGATAAACAGTTCAGCGATCCAGAGTTATATGCCTTAACAGACTATATTCATATCGCTCCTTTATTGCAACATATCCATAAATATAAAAAAATAGCTTTGCATATAATAAGTTTTAACTTAATGAAGATATAAGAAATATTTTCTTTTCTAAAGAGGTGAGTGTGCTAGCCTTTGTATTAAATTTTTACACAATATTCAAAGTGACTTGTAAGAAATGAAGGAGTGATATGTGAGCATACATATGTATGTTAATTATACATATTTTTACACATGTTGAATCTTCTGTTTAATAAAAGTTGTATGTATAATATATCTTATAAATGTCAAATTTTCATTATTTCAGGTTACAATTGAACGTGCTTTTTCATCATTGAAGCTTGTCCTTTCAGATTACCGCAACCGCATTAATCAAGATACCCTTGAAAATATATTACTAGTTAAGCTTAATATTAAACATTTAGATCGGGCGATTGAAGCTTTGCCCTTGTTTGAAGAAGATGAATAAAAATAAATAAAATTGTAATTTCAATATGTTGAGTTGTTACTCAAAAAAAAAAAAAATGCTTAACGCCTGTAAAAAGATTAGTTTTAATTTAAAAAACAAGGAGAGTATAATATTTAATAAAACAATAACTTGAAATTGATTATCCATTCTATTTAAAATCATCTTTGGAAATTTTTGATTACGCACTGTATGCTAAACAAACATGATCATACATACATATGTATATACACATATAATTATGTATGTAAATATTTACAGCCTTATTTATAAAAATTATGAAGGTTTTATAAAGGATTTTTAAGACAAATTTTTATACAAAATTTTTCTTATTTTCTTATTGCGTTATAACTTTCAGGAAACTAAAAATAAAAATATAAAAAAATTACAACTATTACCCTAATACACATACATACATATGTATATGGACATACATATACATATGTATGTATGTATAACGAATAATAAATTGAACAAATACGTTCAAAATAATTAATTAAATGTATGAAATGGTTTAATTTATTTGAATTTAGTAGGTACATAACATAAACAATTTATGAATAAAAAGGCAATACATAATTATTGCAATTAAATTTTTTAAGTTTAACATTTTATTGTTTTTCATCTAGCGCACGAAATTTTTTTTAAAACCAAAATTTCTTTTTTAAAAAAACTTCACAACAAATGAAAATCTCAGGAAAACGACGCACTGCTAAGAACAATAATATCAAAATCATACATATGTACATACATATGTAGTATATATGTACATATGTATGTATGTATGTATGTATGCATGTACATACATAAATACAAAAAACAACAACAAACTAGTTATGCATGTTCTGAAAATTGTGATGTTGCATAGGAAGGAAGGAAGGGCCCTTATCTTCTCAAAATCAAAATCCATTTTTTGCGTTTCCTAAAATTACACATTATTGTGAATAAAAAGACACCTCAATAACCCAAAAATTTAAAAAATTTCATTAGTTATAGCACTTTGTGATAATATGAAGTTTCTAGATTATGATAATGTCCATTTCTTGAAGTTGGCAGAGGTTGGGGAAAATGCCTTTTTTTTGGTAGTTCCGATACAATAATCGCCTTCAAATCGATTGTAAAATGTTCGGAACGAGTCTGGGCAGTGTTACCAACCAAAACCTTAAAACCGATAAAATTTACCTTTTTATTAGTTTTCCTGTAAAATTTGGTTTGGGAAGATAAGGGATCTTTTCCTATGCAACATCACAATTTTCTTCTTCTAAAATGCATGCAAGAATGAAATTTAGCCTTTCAAATATTTTTAATTAATCGAAAAAATTCCAATGGACTTGATTCAAACAAGAGTTAAAACCAAATATTAAACAAAATATTATTTGCATATATTGCTAAATATGAAATCAGCAATTAACATACCGCATTCTTGTGGTATTTATTTATGATTCAGGAAAACTGCCAAATGACTTGATTTCAATAAAAGCAGGTAACACCAAAAATCAAATAAAAAATGTATAACTTTGGCTTAAAGATTCCATAGAATTCAAATTATCCTTTTCAGCGGGTTTTGTTTGTTATTGTAAAAAATGTAATTGTGTGTAATAAAACCACCCTTAAAATACATAAATATTATGTACATCAAACATACAAACATACATGCATATGCACGTACCTGCCTCTATGTGAATTCGCATTGAAATGCTTTGCTAAAAAAATTGGAAAAATTACATTCCATAAAGCAAAATTATGTAGAAAATGCTCACTTGTGTAAGCGAAACAGAATGAATATGACAATGATCTTTCCCACAGTTAAGGTAGAATTAGTAAAATCGTATCATTCTACTTTACAGCTTGCCGTATCGTTCAACTTTGTGCACAAGTTATATAAAATGTAACAGTTTGCACAGCACATTTTTTTTTGTCTGGCATTAAATGCGGCGTTTTTGACATTCGCTACAGAAAATTCTGCAGATTCCTACGTCAGCAGTGCTACCACCACATATTTTATAACTAGTAACATGCATTGTATATGGTACGGTTTTTGTCAGCTGACACGCAACATCACGATACGATTTTACTAATTCTACCTTTAATCGTTATAACTGTAATTATGAAAGTGGTCCAAGTCATTAATAAAGTCATCATGCGTCCCTACATACAAATGTATATATGTATGTATATGCATATTTGCTTTGATATCTATATACATAAATTTTATTCCAAAAGAAAGAACTTTTTCTTTGGTGTTTTTAGTTGAAGTTTTATTTTCTAAAAGCTTAAAAATCTAATTGAACAGTATGTATTTATATCAATTTGAACAACCGTTAGTCGCAGCTACTGCGATCGGCGATCACGCCACTTCTTCAAAAAGTTTATTTGCCAATCAGAACTGAGTTCTTTGTTTCGAAGAAGTCAATTATGATTACGCTGCAAAAAATGGTCCAAACTTATAAACAAAAACACTTACATTTATCAAAGGCTTAAATTACAAGTAAACAAAGCAATTATTAACAAATTCATTACTTCAAATAGCTTAAACTCATAAACAAGAAATATTCATAAACAATCACAAAACAATTTATATTACTACGGGATACTTGTGCATAATGACGTCGTTGGGTAAAACTCCCCCGGACGAAGATTGGTTCCCAATTTCTGAAGGAATTTTGGGAAACGATACAATTGTTTTATTTATAATTTTTTTGAATTTGAACTTAACAATTAAGTACCCGACAATTATAACTATTCCGATCACTATGTAAATCAATATATTAGTAGATTTTTGATTGTATCTTAACTCATTTATATGTCTTATATTTTTAATATGTTGATACGTTAAATTCTCTAATGTTAGCTCTTCATCAACGTTTATTTGTATCTCTTTAAACAAACCAGGTATTATTACATCTTTGCCATAAATCTTTCTGTCATACCATTTTCCAAAAATTTGTAGTTTACATTGTTCTATTTTTATAAGAAAGTGGCCAGTTAAGGTCACAGGTATCTCATTACATGTTTGATTTATAGTTACATTGTTCATATTTAAAGCAAAAATCAAATTTGAGCTTACTTCTTTTACATTTGTAGACGGATTTTTCCGATATGTACATTGCATTTTTTTATAATTCAATAGGTTTTCAATACAATTATCTTTTAACATCGTTAAATTTTTCTTGTGGTCTGTTTCAAAATATATAACATTATCTTTTGAGATGTACTTGTGCACTTTTTCACTTAATTCTAATTTGTTGTTATTGGGAATAGGTTGGATATATAAGATGTTATAAAATTCAGATGTTAATTGAGGAATTTGGACAATAAAAAGGATATTTCTTTCACTTGTTGCCACAGTTACTCTAATATTTTTTAGTTTTTCAAAAGTTATGTCATGTTTCTTTATCTCTTCATCTGTTAGTATATTCTGACTCAAGAGCCCTAAGCTTGATGTCAAAAGTATTCCCTCGACTTTATCGATTATTTTCTCCAATTTTGATATTTGAAAAGAAATCTTTGTCTTTTGTATTTCTAGTTCGTCTCTTTCAGTCTGATTATTAATTGTCACATATTCTAAATACATTTTGTTTTCTTCCATTTCATATACCTTAGATAATTTGGCCAATTGTTCATCAAAATGGTGGTTTATATGGATTTGACTATTAGACTGTTCAATTACGTTATGTGTGTTAGTTTCTATGATTTTCAATCTGTTTTCTATTTCTTGTCGATCTTCATCATCCATTGTTCCGTACAAGTATTTTAGTCCTGTCCCCATAATATTTATAAGTCCTCTTTGTTGTCTGTGTGGAATAAGTGTTCTTAGTGACGTTTTTAAATGATGTAGTTCTTGGTTTATATAATCATCACTTATTGTATTATTTTCTAGTTTATTTATATACTCTTCATATCTGGTAACATTGAACATATGAACAACATTGTTATATTCCTTTATAAGGTGCTTTTTACCTATATTAACAATAGTAAAACCGTTTCCCACACTTAGGTCTGTATACTCAATTTTCTGAGCATAAGTTGTTTGAAACATCATTGTCATCACCAGTGTCAACCAGAGCATTTTCCATAGACATGACATCAACACATTCGTCGGTAGGATCAACCAACACATCCATTGAGCTGAAAGCATTTTTTGATCGAATTAGCTGATCTTTATAAACATTTTGGTTCTCATTCAAATATCTTTTGTTGCCAATTTTTTTCAATATAACTTTTTCATGTCTTGCATCCGTTTTATGCGCTCTAAAGTCCCTTTTGAAGTCTTTATTTACTCCTTGATCTCTTCGATTTCTATTAAGATATGCTAGATTTTTTATTTTCTTTGAATCAATTACTTCATGAATTCGCTCATTTTCTGTAGAATTATCTGGAAAATGAATTTCTATTGGTTTTTTTCGAGTTGTTAAGTGAAGAGTATTGTTATAAACAAAATTTGCTTGAATGGGTAAATCTATGGTATAAATTATATCAGATGTTTCTTCTCTCTTTCGCAGGATCCTTATATTTTCGTTAAGGCTACTATGAAATCTTTCAATATCTGAATTTCCTGTGTGACGATAAGGAGCAGTAAAATGATATTCTACGTTATTCTTTTCTAGAAAATCTCTAAAAAGACTTGAATTAAAACCAGGTTCATTGTCCATAATCAAACTTTTCTGGCGTTCTCATCAAATTGAACAGTATAGTAAAGTGTTTTATAAAATTTAATGGGGTTCTTTCTTCAATTTTTGTTACAAGGGCATACTTAGAGAATTTATCAATCATGGTTATGTATGCATTTTTTGTATCCAAAAACCATATATCAGTATGGTAAATTTTATATGGACCAGTAGGAGTTTCTGTTTTCTCAAAAGGAAGTTTAATGGGATTTCTTTCTATTTTATAATTACAAATCTCACAATTATTTATAACCCTTGCAATTTCTTTTCTTAAGTTTGGATAATAATATTTCCCTTTCAATTCCAAATATGTTTTGTCTATACCAGGATGGTTATTTTCAAATTTATGGTGCCTCATTATGACTTCCAACAATTTCTCCTTTTCCAGATTCTCCAGCAGTGTGTAAGTTCTATATATCTTAAATTTTTTTATATTTTTCAATTTAATCACATGATTCTGAATCATGGCATATAATTCTTCAATATCGCAATATATTACTAAATTTTCTTCTTCTTCAATTATCTTAAATATTTTCTCCAATATTGTTTTATAATCGCCTGATCCGACTCCAAATTTGAATAATTTTTTATTGAATTGTGTTTTCTCATCAAACGAATCTTTTTCTTGTTTTTCGATTAAAATTTGCTTTCTTGCAAACTGCAATGGACTTTCTGTTATCTGAATGTGATCCAGTTCATCATCCTGAGCGCTGTGTACAGTTGACACTATAGAATCTCGTTTCGTTCTTATTTTCTTTTTAGCAGTTCTAAGTTGAACATTTTTCCTTTCTACAATTTTAAAATTTAATTTTTCATTCCTATGTTTCCGCAAAGAATGTCTCTGTAGACACACCTTGCTTTCAAACACACCATTACAAAGCTGGCATTGAAAAACCGTATCACCATGCTTGTTTCTTACATGTTGATTCAAAACCTCTTTTCTTTTATAAGATTTTTGGCATTTATTGCATTCAAACAAATTCAATTCTGCACTCTTGTCTATTCTTGACAATGCATCTGCGACTTTATTTTCTTTACCCTGTATATGGTTTATATCAAACTCATATTCGTTGAGCTTAATTTTCCATCGTATCATCTTTGAATTTGGTTCCTTTAAACTGGATAACCAAATTAGAGGCTTATGATCCGTATGTAGCTTAAATTTTCTTCCATACAAATAATGTCTGAACTGGCCACAAGCCCAAACGACAGCAAGGAGTTCTTTTTCTATTACACTGTAATTGATTTCATGTTTATTAAGTGTTCTCGAAGCAAAAGCTATAGGGCCATTATCTTGAGACAGCACAGCACCCAATGCGAAGTTGCTGGCGTCTGTGGTAAGTATAAATGCTCTTTGGAAATCGGGATACCTCAATACCATATCTGAAGTCAGTATTTTACGTAACCTTTCAAAAGACTCTCTATAATCGGTGTCATTTTCGTTGATCTGCCCGTTTTTCTTGAGTCTCAAAGTGAGAGGTTTAGCTATTTTAGCATAATCGGGGATGAATTTTCGGTAATATCCACTTAATCCCAAAAATGCTTGAAGTTGTTTCAAAGTCCTCGGAATAGGAAAATTTCTTATACACTCTATTTTACTAGGGTCTGCCCTTATTCCTTCCGCTGTTACAATGTGTCCAAGAAAATTAGTCTCCGATTTCAAAAACTCACTTTTGTTTAGTGATACTTTTAAATTGGCACCCCTCAATGTCTGTAATATTTTTTTTTGAAATTACACATATGTTCTTGAAGGGAAGTACCAAAGATCAATATGTCATCCATATAGATAACACATATTTTATTAATATAACTTTTAAGTACATTATTCATCATTCTCTGAAACGTTGCTGGGGCATTTTTTAATCCAAATGGCATACGTTTGAATTCATAGTGCCCATCATTAGTAGAAAACGCAGTTTTTTCCTGATCATTTTCCTCAACTTCTATTTGGTAAAATCCTTTTGTCAAATCCAATGTAGAAAAATAGTTCGCCCGTCCTAGCTTATCTAGTACGTCGTCAATAATAGGTATAGGATATTTATCTTCCCTGGTTAAAGCATTCAATTTTCTAAAATCTATAACCATTCTCCATTCTTTATTTCCTAATTTGTCCATTTTCTTGGGAACCACCCATATTGGCGAATTATAGGGTGAGTCACTTGGAGTGATTATACCCTGCTCTAACATTTCAGTTGTTTGTTTTTTAACTTCTTCTCTATGAATCTGTGGATATCTATATGACTTTGTGTAAACTGGTCTGTCATTGTTAGTAGGAATTATGTGCTTAACTTCATTCGTAAAGGTCAAATCGTCACCTTTTTTATAAAATATATCTGAAAACTCTTTTAGCAGATTTTTAACTTCAATTCTTTCTTCTTTGTTTAAATGCTCTAATAGCAATTGTTCATTCATTCCCAATTCATCTATATGATGTAATTCGGGTAGATTTTGTATTAATTCTAAGTCATACTCTTGATCATCCTCCCCTTGTCCCTCAAGATACAAAGGAAGTTTTTGTTGATTTATTATAATGCTTTGCTCTTTATAATCTATTATGGCATTATTTTCTTTTAATAATGCAGATCCAAATATTCCATCAAACACTGGATGGAAATTACATATTTTAAACAACTCATCTTTTTTAAGATCTATCTGCAAACTATTCTTGGAAACCTTAGCTTCCTCCTTTATCACCAGAAATCCTGCTGCTGTTTTTATTTTCACTGGTTGTGTTAATTTAATTATTATATCCTTTGGACAATGATTTTTCCTAATAATATTCTCAGTAGAGCCTGTATCTATTAAAATTCTTGTTCTATTTTTTCCTCGTTTGAATAACACATAGGGCAATCCAAATTCGGTGGATCTCCCCTCGTGGAGGCTGCTTGTTGAAAATTTTCAGGTTTTTGCCTGTTATTTATATAATTATTTTGCCTACGTGTCTGTCCACTTATATCCATCGGTTCCGGTCTTATATGTTCGTTTTGTCCGAAAAAATTGTTTCCTCTGGGGTAAAAACCATTCGGTCGAATGAAATTATTATTTTTTTTCTGATAACTTGGATTAATTTTTGGAATTTGAGGATTGGAAGGCATTTGGAAATCTTTCCTATTATTATATGTTGGCACATTATTGAATTTTCCTTTAACATTTATTTTTTCAATTAAATTTGCCTGTCCCAGCTCGTGAAGCGCTACTTCAAGTGAAGCTGGTTTCAGGGCACAGAGCACTGTTCTTAAGTTTAAAGGTAGCTTATTTATAAATACTTTTAATGCTACTTTATTATTATGTTCGATTTCTGACGAGCTTCCGTCTAATTTATGTCTCTGATTAAGCAGGGACAACTTTGCTTGTATAAAATTATAAAATTGTAATACGTCACCCCGATATTGGGCGCTTCTTAGTTCCTCATACAAATTTTCAGCTGAGGATAAACCTCCAAAATTCAGTTCTAATAAATTTTTTATCTCCACCCATCTGGAGAGGTGTGGATGAATCTCTAAAACTACTTTGGCTTTACCTTTTATTTTTCCTTTTATAATAGCTAAGAACATCCGTTGTGAATTAGGACTATACTCATCCATTGAGGCCACGACATTGTCAATGCTTTCCAAGAACGGGTAGAGTTCCTCCTTCCTTCCATCGAAATCTTGAACTAGGCTCAGGAACTTCAGGGGATCAATATCTCTTCCCGCCATTTGATGCGGCTGTTGTTGTTGCTGTTGTTGCTGCTGAATTTGTGCTTCTTGTTGTAATTGCTGTAGCTGTTGTTGTTGCTGAATTTGTGCTTCTTGTTGTAACTGCTGTAGCTGTTGTTGTTCCATTGCCGATGACTTTTCCCTATTGCTGGAAAATATTTCTCTCCTTTTTAGAGATCTGAAATATTTCTTATCCACTTTGCTGTTTTGTTTTTAAAAAAATTCTGGGAATAGTCTTTATCCTTTTTCATAGGACGCTTATTTTTCTTTTTCGTAGATTACTTTTTTACCCTTTTTCGTAGGATAGGTTTGTAGGATACTTTTTCACTCTTTTTCATAGAATACAAAATATCACTTTTCATAGAATAATTTTTTACTCTTTTTCGTAGGATATTTTTTTTATTCTTTTATGTGTAGGACTCTGGAGGGACTCGTAAGTTTCTCAGAGCTATCCTTTTCGTAGGATCTTTTTATTCGGATAGATAATTTATTTATCTATCCTACCGACTGCGCCAATTTTATTCCAAAAGAAAGAACTTTTTCTTTGGTGTTTTTAGTTGAAGTTTTATTTTCTAAAAGCTTAAAAATCTAATTGAACAGTATGTATTTATATCAATTTGAACAACCGTTAGTCGCAGCTACTGCGATCGGCGATCACGCCACTTCTTCAAAAAGTTTATTTGCCAATCAGAACTGAGTTCTTTGTTTCGAAGAAGTCAATTATGATTACGCTGCAAAAAATGGTCCAAACTTATAAACAAAAACACTTACATTTATCAAAGGCTTAAATTACAAGTAAAAAAAGCAATTATTAACAAATTCATTACTTCAAATAGCTTAAACTCATAAACAAGAAATATTCATAAACAATCACAAAACAATTTATATTACTACGGGATACTTGTGCATAATGACGTCGTTGGGTAAAACTCATACATACCTACTACCTATACTACTTTCTACAATAAGAAAATGCATTAATTTCTACAATAACAAAAAGCATTCATTTCTACATACATACATACATATGTATGCATGTAGCACGTACATATACATATATGTATACACAGGTACACAACACCTCATAAAAAACGATTTGATTTGTATCCCTATTAACTCTTCGTTTCATAAAAAATAAATTTGCAAACAAACAACAAAAATATAAGTATACTTACATACACGCATGTATGTAAGAAGTATGTGTATATTCCCACCCAAACATACTCGCTTTCTTTCCTTTTTTATATTGCACACAATAGAAATTTTTTAATAATGCTTAAGTATCTTGAAGCAATGCTGAAGTCAGCAAAAACAGTAGTTTTTAAAATTTGCTATTACTGATGCTGGCGAACCTTCACAGCAAAGCACCGAAGCATCAGCAAAAAAACGAAGAAACAAAATTGCTGATGATCAGCATCAGCACTTTTTCAAAAAAAATACTCTTGCTTCTGTAAGCATCAGCAATTTTTTATAGTAATTTCATTTTGCTGACTGCTTGTGCTTCAAACATTTCAAAGCACGGCATTTAGCAAATAGTATTTTTGTTATAAAGAGTGCTGATGCTGATTGCTGCTGCTGACTCATTTGCGTTAGTTTTAGTTCAGCAATAACTAATTGCTTGAAAATAGTTAAGCAAATTCAAACCCTGGTTTAATTTATCTTTCTTTAAATTAAATTTCTAAAATTTGTAGATTTTCGTATGGGGTAAATTTGTTAATATGTAGGGAAAGGAAAAAACGTTTTTTTTTTAAATCTACTGGCAACACCGACACAATTTTTGGAAGAAAAGAAATAAAAACTAGAAACATGGAAAAAGTCAGCATATTTTTGGAAGCAACTTTTAAAGAGAATCAAAAATAAAACAAGATTTTTAAATCATCGTATGAATTAGGCCTTAGAGTAGAGCAACTACAATAACTGTTGAATTGAATGTAAAATTGTTGCAAATGTGTTAGTAAAAAAATGTTGTTTGGATTAGTTTCAGTCATTCATTTATTGTAGGGTATATATACATACATGCATACCCAATAAACAATTTTGCTTGAAATCAATTGTAAAACAAATGTTATTCAAGCCACACAACCCAATAAGCACTCAAAAAATTAAAATTCAAGCACTTGAAATTGAACTGGAAACAAAGTTGAATTCAAGCATTTTTTTTCAAGTAATTTTCAAGTTTGAAAATATTAAAAAAAAAATCAAACAACATACATATGTATATGCTCAAACCTTGTCAAATACGTAAGTAGTTGTGAACTCCCACTTCTGTGGCAATTAAAATTGTTAAATTGTTGCTGAAATTGTTAAATTTGGGTAATTAAAATTTGAAAATTTTAAAATTCTTGAAATTTGACACCTACGAGGGTGGTTCGATAAGTCCTTTAAATATTTTTCGAGGGTGGTTCAATAAGTCTGTCTTTTTCCTAATGCCTACGGCATGCATGATAATTTTTCCTAATGCCTACGGCAATGCATGATAATTTTTTCAAATGCCGACGGCAATACATGATTATTTTTTTTCCTAATGCCGACGGCAATACATACTTATTTTTCCTAATGCCTACGGCAATACATAATTATTTTCAAATGCCGACGGCAATACATGATAATTTTTCCTAATGCCTGCGTCAATGCATGATAATTTTTCCTAATGCCGACGGCAAAACATGATTATTATTTTTTTCAAATGCCGACGGCAATACATGATTATTTTTTTTCCTAATGCCGACGGCAATACATACTTATTTTTCCTAATGCCTACGGTAATACATAATTATTTTCAAATGCCGACGGCAATACATGATAATTTTTCCTAATGCCTACGTCAATGCATGATAATTTTTCCTAATGCTGACGGCAAAACATGATTATTATTTTTTTCAAATGCCGACGGCAAAACATGATTATTATTTTCAAATGCCGACGGCAAAACATGATTATTATTTTCTAATGCTCCCAGTGTTGCCAGACTGTAGAAATTTGATATCGTAATACTATATCAGTAATATCAGAGAAAGAAGGTTTGATGACTACTAGGTCATATGGTTTCATACGAATCATGGGAATGTGCTTGTGTGATTTCCTCACGCTAATAAATTCTTATAAAATAAAATAATTAAATAAATGAATAAAATAATTACATAAATTATTTTATTTATTTATAAAACGTTCTCATGTATGTGAACACTCCTAATGCTTGTGTGTGGGGGGTCCAGCTTGTTTGTCGCTGGTAAGCTTATATTCTGTTTATTTGTTTAAGAAATATATTTGTATGTATGTGTGTATGATGTATGTATGTATGTATGTGTGTATGATGTATGTATGTATGTATGTGTGTATGATGTAAATATGTATGTATGTATGTATGTACGATCGAAAGAACTTGTGCGTGGAATATTTTGTGGCTGTGTAGAATACATTTATATTTTGCAACATAATCATTTTCTTTGTCTACGATTATTTTAAAGCAGCAAAGTTTCAACTAACTACAGTCATAAGCAGAGAAACAAAAAGTAAAAATTTGCAAGTTAGCAAAAATGCTAACTTTTCCTCCTCCTTCCCACTTCCTTCTCTTTCCTTTATGTAGTTTGTATTTGAAATAAGAAAACACTTGTAGATTTTTTATTTTTCTATACATTTATTGCTTAAAATTTTTTAAAATTTTATAATAATACATACATTAATATTTTAAAGAGTGAAAAAATTCATTTAAAGCAAGATATTTCTTTTGTTAGTAAAATAGCATTTTTTAATGCGCAAACACCAAGTTTATGATAATTACAATAAAAATATTCTGGATACTTAATCTCCATTTGTTTAAAGTTGATACAGCCTATATCCTCAACGTTAAAAATTTTTCGGCATAAGATTTTTTCCAACCATCGTCTTTTCTCTTCACCTTTTACATAAATTTTAGAACATCTTGCGTTGGCTTTTAAAAAGTTGCAAACGCTTTCAAAAGAAACTGATCCAGCAGTCCAGCTGAGGTGATGATAGTTTTTCGTTAGCCACTTTGCTTCTCTTTGCCTTTTTATTGATAAGCATTTAAAATCAAATGGTGGTTTTATAATGAAATTGTTATATTCATAATTGTTGAAAACAATCGCTACTTCTTTTGCGATGAAATCATTTGAATTACTTTTGAAACCTTGTACGTCTATAAAAATTGTGTTATTTTCCATATTACTCAATTTATAAGACTTTTCGAACTTGTCCTTTGATGGGTATATATTCTATTATGCGATCATGAATAAGAATGCAGTAAGCTGATGTCTTTGCTGCAATATTAGTTGCTGTTTCAAATGCTATTTTTATATCAATCGGTCCATTATTGAGTGATTCATTCTGATGACTGACATCTACTACAATAATAGGAGCTTTTGTCTTAAACTCTGATGCAGATAGAAGCGGTTGAGATTCTTTCATATAGTAGCTTTGTTGGAATCTTAGATACATATATAGAATTGCATATCGTTAATTTTTGAACTTTATGTTAAGATCATCATATGGATATGAGACTGAATTTAAATGTACTTTTAAATTAGTCAAATCACAATGAACAAACTTATTTTCTTGTTGAAAAGCAATCAGTACAAAACGGGGGCGTTCTCTATTTGCAGCCAGTTTAACATTCCAGATATGGCTAGTACCTGTGTTTAATTGTGGATTAACATGACAATCCCAACTGCGAAATGCCATAGGTATAGAAGCACCATTGTTAATAATTTTTATCATATTCAATTTGCTAAAGTCGGATAATTGTACATGTGGGATTCTCCATGAGATGAGTGAAATTGTAAGTTTAGCTTTTTCAGTAGAAACACTCGAGCGTACAAGATCTTCATCATTCTTATTGCGCACGAGTATCAATTCATGTTTTCCATTTAGTATAACTTTGTTGTAGTCTTCGGCGAATCCTAGAAGCATTTTAAGAGGTACATAAAAATTGAAAAATCCATTTTCAAGAGTGACATCGTCAATTTTGTTCCATCCAGCATTTTGCATCACATTGCTTTCTGTTGGTGAAAGAGAAACCAAATTTTTTATAGTGCTTGTGGCTCCTAAATATCTTGTATGGTCAATTTCAATTCCATTGAGCTCATAGCGAATTTCATCAAATAGATATGCCACAAAGTTGTTTTTTAATAAAAAGTTCTCCGAAGAAGAAGAAGATTTGGGCTTATTATCATCGGTGACAAACCCCTCTACATAAATGTAGCTCTCACTGGGTAGCACATACAAATCTTGATTTTGTATTGAAATTCTAATTTCATCATTATTGTTGTACGATTGTAAGTATGGTACATATGTATGATAGTCCTTTTTGATTATATTCTCATCAGACAAGGGTTTATCTAAGACATCTATTATTGAACTCATTTTGTCTTCAATTTAAAATTTAAGGACTTTAGAAAATTTTTATTTGATGTTGTTAGAGCTTTTTGTTGAGCTGGTCGCTTTAATGTTGTTGTTGTTGTTCTTGCTGCTATATTTTTCAATGTATTTGTGTTGTATATTAGCATTATTTAGTTGGCCTTAAATGTATTCGTATTGTAATTTCCTCTCCTCGGAAATTAATTAAATCACCGTGTTGATCCAGTACGCGCAGCGCTAGTGAACTTATCTCTCTGGTGTTTACAGGTAAATAGATAAGATTTCTTGGAACCTCATCTATTTTATAGCCTGGAGGCACATTAATCGGAAATTCATGAAGTGTATGCGATTTCGAGTTATTCATATATGTGTTCATAGCGATACTACTTTCAATTCGCAAGAGATTCACTTTAAAAATATTAACTGGAAGATCTGAATAATAATATTTGTTTGGTGTTAGGATTTTGCTATTGAATCCTAAAAGTTTTCCAATTGTATTGTCTTTATTAAAATATACAAGATCCTTGGAACTATTAACTTTAACTTGCATTGTATTGTTATTGGCTTCAATAAAAATCTTATTTGCTGGGCAGAGTCGTTTGTATTCCTCTTCTATAAAATCAACTATATTATTTAATTCGTAAGATCCAATTGGTATTTCAATTATATGTTCCCCTATATGAAACATATTGTTGTAGGTGTCTACATTTGGAATACTGTTGTATGAATGAAAATCAGTTAGAGCACACTCATATGCACCATGTAATTCAATAGGAGGAAAGTAACTAGCAGATAGTTCTGATGAGTTAGAGCTCAGAGTAAGTGTTATTGACATTATAACAGTCTGATTACAATTAAATAATGTTTAGTACACAGTATGGTTTATAAGTATGATTTACATATTTTATTTAAAACTTTTTCTCATTTTAAAATTAACATTAATTTCTTAATATTAATGCTATTGTTGTTGTTGCAATTGATGTTGTTGTTGTTTCTAATTTAGTTTTTCTTCCAACTATAATATTTCATCTTTACTTATCCAAGAATTGTGTTGATTAGAAAATCCCAGCCATTTAACATATACCTCCTTCCCTTTAATTTTAAGAACCTTTTCAACTAGATATGTATTTGGAAATCTAGTTTTTGAAAGTTCCTCAGTATAGAAGCCACCTTTAATAGGATTGCCAAGATAGTCTTCTAATATGTATGTTGCAGGATTTGTATTTTGAACTCTTGTAATTGTGAAAATTTCTGTAGTCCAATTTGGAGTATAACCTTTTTCAAATGTGTGCTTATATTTGCTTATGCGAAGATGATCTCCCACATTAAATTTTGACATTTTATACATTTTCAAATGACTGTATACTGTATTTAGCAGCTTTTTCTCATTTGTTGAGTTGACTTTAATAGGAGCCATTTTAATGGTACGATGAACTTTTCTATTGTATGCATTGAGTAAATCCTTGTATATATCAATCCACTTATATGAACCATTATAACTAAATTCTTTCCACATCATTCCTTTCAATGTTCTATTAAATCGTTCTACTATTGATGCTTTCATAATGCTATATGTTGAGTAGTGATTAATGTTGTATTTATGCATTAATTTTCCAAAGTGTTTGTTGAAAAATTCTTTTCCATCATCTGTTTGTAAGTTTTTTGGTACTCGTCCCAATTCAAAAATATCTTCCATTGCCTTGGTTGTTTCGAGTGCTGTTTTTGTTTTTAGCGGTACTGCCCATGCAAATTTTGAGAATGTGTCAATTACAGTCAACAAAAATCGATAATTTCTATTTTCTTTAGAATAGTTCCCCATTTCAACTAAATCAGCTTGCCAAAGATCATCTATTCCTTTCATTACAACTCTGCGACGCACAAATTGTTTTCGTGCTTGCTTATGGAGTTCATTTACTAAATTTCTTTTTGAAGACATTAAGTTGCTTTTAAAGATTTTTTGCAGAGTGTTGTGATCTGCTTGACGCACTTTCAGCTATTGATACAAACATATAATTTTCTAATCTATAAATTTTTTCATTAAGCTGTTCAATTTGTTCTTCAAAGGATGTTTTAATATGTAGAATATCTTTTTCAATTTTATAATTTTCTTCTATATATAATTTTATTTCGCGTTGTAGTTCCTCAATTTGCATTTGAATATCTTCTCGTATTATAGTATTATCCCCCTTAAAGTATGTTAATAATTTCTCTTCTAATTTTTCGATTTGAGTTTGCAAAAACAATTTATTGATAACATCGTTTTCCTCCAGAGCTTTTGCAACATTTTTGATCCTTTTGTTTTGGACATCAATGTTGTTGTTCGTATCCACAAAGAACCCCAGCAGTTTAGGTGCATTTTTCAAAGAAATTGTGCTGCTAGTATCGTTTAAATAGTGTCCAAATTTATCAACAGACATACTCTATTTAGTTTATTAAAGTTAGTGTATTATATTCGCTTCACGTAGTTCTTCAATAATTGATACAATTTCGTTATTGTGATTAGTATGACCTGCACCTTGTGATGCGAGCAGTAGTCGAAGTCTATCTAAGTAGTAGGGAACTGGCGGTTCTGGATCAATTAAAATTGTTAAATTGTGGCTGAAATTGTTAAATTGTTGCTGAAATTGTTAAATTTGGGTAATTAAAATTTGAAAATTGTTAAATTCTTGGAAATTTGTGTTTTTTTGTTTACATAAGGAGTTTTTTGTTTATATAAGGAGTTTTTGTTTACATTATGAGTTTTTTGTTTACATTAGGAGGTTTTGTTTACATTAAGTGTATGTCTATCTGTCTGTCTGTCTGTCCGTCTGTCGGTCTGCCTGACCGTGGATGTTTGTGTGTGGAATATTTTGTGTGAATGTATTAAGGCGGATCATAGTTTGGCGGTTTTTATGTGTGTATATACAGACGAGGAAAATCATGAAAATGATTTTTCCTAATACCAATGGTGAAATAGTGATTATTAATTTTTTCAAATGCCGACGGGAAAATGATTTTTCCTAATGACGACGGGAAAACATGATTATTATTATTTTTTTCCTAATGCCTACGGCATGCATGATAATTTTTCCTAATGCCTACGGCAATGCATGATAATTTTTTCAAATGCCGACGGCAATACATGATTATTTTTTTTTTCCTAATGCCGACGGCAATACATAATTATTTTCAAATGCCGACGGCAATACATGATAATTTTTCCTAATGCCTACGTCAATGCATGATAATTTTTCCTAATGCCGAAGGCAAAACATGATAATTATTTTTTTCAAATGCCGACGGCAAAACATGATTATTATTTTTTTCCTAATGCCGACGGCAAAACGTGAAAGTTATTTTTTCTAATGCTAATGTAGGTGTTGCTAGACTGTGGGAATTTAAGGCTGACCGTGATTTGAGTGGGTGGCGTTGTTGCCGTAATATGTAACCATAGGAATTCGTGGGTGTGTCTGTCTGTCTGTGAGAATTTAGTTGAAGCTTCGATTGGAAGGGGGGGCGGGGTGTAGTAGAGCTATATCAATTGCATGTATATATATATATATGTGTGTGTGTGTGTGTGTGTGTGTGTGTGTGTGTATATGTGTGTGTGTGTGTACGTTTGTAGGAATTTCTATAGGAGCTTAAGGCTGATTGCGATTTATGAGGGGCGAGGTGTACTAGTAATATGTAACCGAGGGAGTCTGTCTGTTTGTATTTCTGTAGGAGTTTAAGGCTGACCATGATTTGGGTGGGCATGGTTGTTGACGTAATATGTAGCCATGGAGATTTGTGGGTGTGTCTGTCTGTAGGAGTTTAAGGCTGATCGTGATTTGAGGTGGGTGAGGATGTTATTGAGGTAAATTGGTTATGTGTATGTATGTATGTATGGCCAGGGGAATTTGTGTATGCATATCTGGGGGAGAATTTAAGGCTAGTCGTGATTTGTGAAAGGTGGGGTGTTGTTGAAATTTTCTTGGATATTTCTTATATGAATTCTGCTATGTGTGTGTATTTGAGCTGGTATTTATATGTAGGTAGAAATAAATTATTTTCAACATCGACATTTGGTACTATAAAATACTATCATATATCTGGACTTCCCTAATCCTAGTATGCTTTTGTACTTACGATTGCTTTATATTTTCTCATGCTTAAATTTGTCTCGCGTTGAAGTCGGTCTGTGTGAAATTTGTTTATATTACAGATTTTGTTTATTTAACTACATTCGTCTTCTTTGACTGAAAGAGTTATCTACACACAGAGAAAAACCAACTTGAAATCAGTAAGAACCATGCTGAATTAATAAGAACCATTAGCGAAGGTTTAGTCATATTGAAATTTCTTATTTCAATATGGACAAAATATTAATTTACAGTATTCATTTATTAAACTCATTAGTTTGTAGATATCTCAATATACATTTTCTATTATATTAAAAATTATTGAATTAATGTGATGAATTCTTATTTTTAAGCTGCAGATTTTCCCTGAGTGTATGGATTGTTTATATTTGCATTGTGCTTTAACTAAACGACGCTTCATATATTTTCATGATGTAGATCTAATAAATACTTAAGCATTGATAAGAAATTTGATATGTATACATACATATCTACAAATTGATTTTATGTATGTATGTATGTATGTATGTATGTACATATATATGTACATACAAATAAGTGTTCAACTCAATCTTTGAATACATTTTTTATTTTATTTTTTTTTTTCATGTGATGTCTGTTGTTGGTGAAATTAAAAACATTTTAATTTTTATCTGCGTTTACTTAAAAGTTTGTGAGGATTTTCTGTTGTAAGTAAAACTGAATTCTTGAAGATATGTACTTACATACTTTATAGTAATAGTAACTATAATAGAAATATTTCTTATACTTAATTTACAGTTTTTTAAAGTATAGGGTATAAAATTTTTTCTAGCTATAGCCTTCTACATTTATTTTGGAAAACTTGCTTTGCTTTTTAAAAATGTATAAACATTTTTAAATGAAACTGATCCGGCACTCCAGCTTAGGTACTGATAGTTTTTTTTGTTGTTAGTTAACTTACTTATTTTTTATTTTTTATTGATAAACATTGGAAATCAAAAGGGAGTTTTATATTGTAATTATTATTTTCATAATTGTTGAAAACAATCGCTGCTTTTTGTTTGTTTTTTGGGATGAAATCATTTGAATTACTTTTGCAACTTTACGCGTTTATAAAAATTATGTTATTTTCTATATTTCTTAATTTATAAGACTTTTAGACTTTGTCCTTTAGGGGTTATATATTCTATTATACGATTATGAATAAGAATGCAGTAAGCTGATGTATTTGCTTACTGCTTCAAATTAAAATTTTATTAAATTGAATAAAAGGAGTTTTTTTTTCTTAAACTCTGATGCAGTTAGAAGCGCTGGAGATTCTTTCATATAACAGCTTTTTTGAAATTTTTGATACATAGTATAATATAGAATTGGATAACATTTATTTTTAATTTTTATGTTAAGAAGTACGGGTATGAGACTGAATTTAAATGTACTTTTAAATTAGTTAAATCATAATGAACAAACATATTTTCTTCTTTAATAGCGATCAACAGAAAACGAACTCGTTTTCATATAATTTAGGTATACCCTATCGACGGCTCCTCTAAGATACAAGATGACTTTGTATGACGAAATTTCTGTTGCTTTATACTGATAATATGTTTACATTAATAAGATACATATACATATGTTTATTTTATGAACGGTGAGCACCTATGGCTTTTATTTAATGTTCTATATGACTTTTTTTTTTTTCATTTTATTAAAGTTCAGCATATTGTATATATATTTTTGAAATGTTTAAGTGTGTTTTGTGTGCCCATCGGGCAGAGTGTACGTATTAGTTGGTCAGTCAGTCTCTATTTTTATTTATTTTTTTTTCTTCTAATGTGCCACTCCTTTTTCAGATTTTACTACTTGGAATAGAGAATTTTTGTCTAATTTGTTGGTGGGTATATACATTAGGTATGTAGAAATTAGTTTAGATACAAAGAAATTCATGTTTAATATACAACTATTGTATCAAATCGATCTCAAATAACTCAGTTACCTCTACCAGCAATTCACCGTTGGTGTATTCAAAAAGTGTTAGAAACAATGAAATATCTATGTTTTGAGAGAATTTTTCCCCTCAAGTATTTCTACATGAGGTTTGAGGGGTCAATCACTGTCGCATTCATATGTAATGATTATTCACTTAAAAAACGTCATCATCACCATCAATCATCTCCGTATACAATACATTCATGAGTTGGGTTGATCCAGATACAATTGCTGTCTCATCACCTTCTAACAGCTTTATATATTTTGCTAGTATGCATGCCTTAGCATGCTTCTATCGATAGTGACGTAAGAGTCCGAGATGTAGTAGTGTTACAATTAAAAATCTTTACTATTAGAATTTACCAGTTCGCTCTTTTGAATTTTTGCAAAGTAGATACATATGTATGTATTTCATTGACCACAAAATCATAAAATTTCTTTGCTTACAAAATTGTATGACGTGAGGTTTTTTTTTTTTTTTTTTTTTTTTTTCTATAAATTTATGTAATACTCATACAGATACAGATATAAAGTAAGATCTGTTTACTGTACATTATAAAATTTATGCATGCTTCAGCATGATTCTAGTTGAAGCGTATATTCATTCACTAAGTTTGTTTGATACTTATTCATACACATGTACATTCTTAAAGATTGGATATCAAAGTCCAATTTCCGTAGTTTATCTATATTTTCTAAAGATCTGATAGCTAAAAAAATAAATAGAGTGAAGATCTTCTATAATAATCCCATTTTCATATTGTAAAATTTTGCGTGCTAGCGCTTTCGATGGGAAAATATACATACAACTTTATAAAAAGTGATAATATGATGTGCTGCTGAATATTGCACTATGTTATAGTTCATTTTAAACACTGAAGTTTTAGCAATATTTCATTCCGACCAGAATTCCACTACATTTAGTTAATTATCTTTCTTAAGACTCATCATTCCTAATCAATCCTGCAAAAACAACACAAACTAGATTTTTCGTTTTAATTTTATTTTTTTTAAATTCAACATTCATTCTTCAAATTACTTTATACTATATTAAGTAGCTTTTCCTCATTTGTTGAGTTGACTTTAATAGGAGACATTTTAATGGTACGATGAACTTTTCTATTGCATGCATTGAGTAAATCTTTATACATACCAATCCACTTATATGAACCATTAAAGCTAATTCTTTTCACATCATACCTTTCAATGATCTATTAAATCATTCTAATATTGATGCTTTCATATTAAGTAATGTTTAATCTTCTATTTATGTATGAGTTTTCCCAAGTATTTATTAAAAAATTCTTTAGAATCATCTGTTTGTAAGTTTTTTGGTACCCGTACCACTTCAAAAATATTTTCCATTGCCTTGGTTTTTAGAGTGCAGCTTTTATTTTCAGCTGTACTTTGAGAATGTGTCAATTACAGTCTTCAAAAATCAACAATTTCTATTTTCTGTAGAATAGTTCTACATTTCACCTAACTTAGCTCCATAAAACATCATATATTCCTGTCATTACATCTCTACAAGCACAAACAGTTGTTGAAATTTAATATGGACTTCGTTAACTAAATTCCTTTTTAAAGACATTGAATTGTTTCACAGATTTTTTCGAAAGTGTTGTGATCTACATCTTGCACTTTCAGCTATTTATACTAACATGTAGTTAATTTTCTAATCTATATATTTAACCGTAAACTCTTCAATTTGTTTTTAATTATTTACTTTTTAGAATTGCTTTTTCAATTTTATAACTGTCTTCTTTCTCTAATTTTATTTCACGTTGTAGTTCCTCAATTTGCATTTAAATATATTATTGAATATTAATGCTTTAAGCTATATTATTAATTTGTCTTGTATTTTATCTTCATTCAGTTTAATGTAACTATCAACAATAGTTTGTATCTAATTCATTTATGCCTTCCAATACTGATAAGTCAGTATAAATGTCTTCAGAATTGGAAGTCTATGAGTAAAATCATCGTCATCATCATTCTCAGTATTAGCATCATTAAATATGATGGTATTATCAAATATTGTTCCTTCTACTAGTTTCTTTTGGGGTACTTGTCTATATCTTGAGTGAAGGTTTCTCAGGCTTTAAACTTGTATATTTTCAACTTCTGTCTTGATTTTACTTTCTTCTTTCATAAGAATTCTTTTAATATTTTTAGAACTATTTACGAATTCTTCTGCTATAGGTTTAAATGTATCTTTTAGTTGTTCACTTGTATCTATTTCATCAGTTTTTATACTACGAAGCTTTTTCTTCAACACATTTCTTGTCAACACCAACTGTTTTAAAATTTTCTCATCCAGGGCAAATAACAGGTATCAGCAATCATATCAGCTTTTCAGGAGCTGGTCTGGTTTTCAGATCAGCTTTTCAGGACCTGGTCTGGTTTTCAGATCAGCTTATCAGGACCTGGTCTGGTTTTCAGATCAGCTTTTCAGGACCTGGTCTGGTTTTCAGATCAGCTTTTCAGGACCTGGTCTGGTTTTCAGATCAGCTTATCAGGACCTGGTCTGGTTTTCAGATCAGCTTATCAGGAGCTGGTCTGGTTATCAGATCAGCTTATCAGGAGCTGGTCTGGTTTTCAGATCAGCTTATCAGGAGCTGATCTGATTTTTAGATCAGCTTATCAGGTAACAGATCAGGCTATCAGGAGCTGTTCAGATTTTCATTTCAAGATATCTGAGTCAGATTTAGTTATCAGTGTACAAGTAGCTAGCCATTTATAACATTTATATACATGAAGTTTAAAGTCAGATGAAATACGAAAAAGTAAAGTTTTATCTAGTAAAATTATTTTCTATAACGATCATCGTTTAATTCACTATCTTTGCTTATAATCAAAAATCCATATTTATCCTTTCAACATGCTTTTTATTTTTCTCACCTAACTTAAACATTAAATATACATTATGATGATCTCTTATTAAATGTTTGGTGATTCTGGTGTAAGTTTTACATAAGTAGAATGAATCAACATTCTTATCTCTCCCCATACAAAAATATGCTTCCCATACGCATCATCGTTAAATATCATATGGGAATTTCTTTGGACTGAAATAACAGATTCACTATCGGTAAATTTTGTAATATATTATTATTTTAATTGATGTAATTAATTTCTTCAGATATTTATATCTGGGGTGATATAAAGATTTTGAGTATAAATAAATGTTCTCAAAATTTAAGTCCATTAGGACTTTCTAGCAAGCCAATCATAGCGTTTTTTTTTTTCGTAATTTGACAGGTCAACTATTGTTGCACGAATAGAATTTGATATAAGGGAACTATGATTTATTTTTGAACTATCGTTCGATGAATCATCAATATTTCGTACCAAGGTATTTTTAGGTTGTTTTTACTATGAGTATGCGCCAATATTTATGAAATGTATTTCATAAATATTATCTCTTATTATAGAAAAATTAAAAATGTAGCTATACGATATCAGAAAATATTTTCTGAAATCGTATAGCTATATTATTTTATTTGTCCTATAATAAGAGATAATGGCCCCTACTCATATTCAAAACAAAGAATATTTTAAGAGTTTCAAATCAGTATTATCATACAAAATACTGATTTTAAACTCTTACAGCATTATTTATAAAACTTATTAAGGCTTTGTAAAGGCTTTTTAAAACAAATTTTTTATAAAAATTTTTTCTTAAAAAGTCTTTATAAAGCCCTAATAAGTGTTATAAATAAGGCTGTTAAAATATACTTTGTTTTACTAACCACATTTTTGTAACTAAACGCATTTCATAAATATTGATCCATACTCATAGTCAAAACAAAGGATATTTTTATGCTGTTTTGATTATGAGTGTGGATCATTATCTCTTATTATAGAAAAAATAAACTAATGCAGCTATACGATTTCAGAAAATATTTTCTGATATGGTATAGCTGTATTAGTTTATTTTTTTATAATAAGAGATAATATTTATAAAATGTATTTAGCTACATAAATGCGGTTAGTAAAACAACCTAAAATACCTTGGTACGAAATATTGATGATTCATCGAACGATAGTTCAAAAATAAATCATAGTTCCTTTATATCAAATTCTATTCGTGCAACAATAGTTGACCTGTCAAATTACGAAAAAAAAAACGCTATGATTGGCTTGCTAGAAAGTCCTAATGGACTTAAATTTTGAGAACATTTACTTATACTCAAAATCTTTATATCACCCCAGATATAAATATCTGAAGAAATTAATTACATCAATTAAAATAATAATATATTACAAAATTTACCGATAGTGAATCTGTTATTTCAGTCCAAAGTAGTTCCAATATGATATTTAACGATGATGCGTGTGGGAAGCATATTTTTGTATGGGGAGAGATAAGAATGTTGATTCATTCTACTTATGTAAAACTTACACCAGAATCACCAAACATTTAATAAGAGATCATCATAATGTATATTTAATGTTTAAGTTAGGTGAGAAAAATAAAAAGCATGTTGAAAGGATAAATATGGATTTTTGATTATAAGCAAAGATAGTGAATTAAACGA
The DNA here is from genome assembly GCA_949987645.1 of Tachina grossa. Classification (NCBI taxonomy): domain Eukaryota; kingdom Metazoa; phylum Arthropoda; class Insecta; order Diptera; family Tachinidae; genus Tachina; species Tachina grossa. The sequence continues at coordinate 120,334,792 of OX465274.1, read as the reverse complement.
TGATCGTTATAGAAAATAATTTTACTAGATAAAACTTTACTTTTTCGTATTTCATCTGACTTTAAACTTCATGTATATAAATGTTATAAATGGCTAGCTACTTGTACACTGATAACTAAATCTAACTCAGATATCTTGAAATGAAAATCTGAATAGCTCCTGATAGCCTGATCTGTTACCTGATAAGCTGATCTAAAAATCAGATCAGCTCCTGATAAGCTGATCTGAAAACCAGACCAGCTCCTGATAAGCTGATCTGATAACCAGACCAGCTCCTGATAAGCTGATCTGAAAACCAGACCAGCTCCTGATAAGCTGATCTGAAAACCAGACCAGCTCCTGATAAGCTGATCTGAAAACCAGACCAGGTCCTGAAAAGCTGATCTGAAAACCAGACCAGGTCCTGAAAAGCTGATCTGAAAACCAGACCAGGTCCTGAAAAGCTGATCTGAAAACCAGACCAGGTCCTGATAAGCTGATCTGAAAACCAGACCAGGTCCTGAAAAGCTGATCTGAAAACCAGACCAGCTCCTGAAAAGCTGATATGATTGCTGATACCTGTTATTTGCCCTGGATGAGAAAATTTTAAAACAGTTGGTGTTGACAAGAAATGTGTTGAAGAAAAAGCTTCGTAGTATAAAAACTGGTGAAATAGATACAAGTGAACAACTAAAAGATACATTTAAACCTATAGCAGAAGAATTCATAAATAGTTCTAAAAATATTAAAAGAATTCTTATGAAAGAAGAAAGTAAAATCAAGACAGAAGTTGAAAATATACAAGTTTAAAGCCTGAGAAACCTTCACTCAAGATATAGACAAGTACCCCAAAAGAAACTAGTAGAAGGAACAATATTTGATAATACCATCATATTTAATGATGCTAATACTGAGAATGATGATGACGATGATTTTACTCATAGACTTCCAATTCTGAAGACATTTATACTGACTTATCAGTATTGGAAGGCATAAATGAATTAGATACAGACTATTGTTGATAGTTACATTAAACTGAATGAAGATAAAATACAAGACAAATTAATAATATAGCTTAAAGCATTAATATTCAAGAATATATTTAAATGCAAATTGAGGAACTACAACGTGAAATAAAATTAGAGAAAGAAGACAGTTATAAAATTGAAAAAGCAATTCTAAAAAGTAAATAATTAAAAACAAATTGAAGAGTTTACGGTTAAATATATAGATTAGAAAATTAACTACATGTTAGTATAAATAGCTGAAAGTGCAAGATGTAGATCACAACACTTTCGAAAAAATCTGTGAAACAATTCAATGTCTTTAAAAAGGAATTTAGTTAACGAAGTCCATATTAAATTTCAACAACAGTTTGTGCTTGTAGAGATGTAATGACAGGAATATATGATGTTTTATGGAGCTAAGTTAGGTGAAATGTAGAACTATTCTACAGAAAATAGAAATTTTTGATTTTTGAAGACTGTAATTGACACATTCTCAAAGTACAGCTGAAAATAAAAGCTGCACTCTAAAAACCAAGGCAATGGAAAATATTTTTGAAGTGGTACGGGTACCAAAAAACTTACAAACAGATGATTCTAAAGAATTTTTTAATAAATACTTGGGAAAACTCATACATAAATAGAAGATTAAACATTACTTAATATGAAAGCATCAATATTAGAATGATTTAATAGATCATTGAAAGGTATGATGTGAAAAGAATTAGCTTTAATGGTTCATATAAGTGGATTGGTATGTATAAAGATTTACTCAATGCATGCAATAGAAAAGTTCATCGTACCATTAAAATGTCTCCTATTAAAGTCAACTCAACAAATGAGGAAAAGCTACTTAATATAGTATAAAGTAATTTGAAGAATGAATGTTGAATTTAATAAAAATAAAATTAAAACGAAAAATCTAGTTTGTGTTGTTTTTTGTAGGATTGATTAGGAATGATGGGTCTTAAGAAAGATAATTAACTAAATGTAGTGGAATTCTCTAAACTTGTTGGTCTGAATGAAATATTGCTAAAACTTCAGTGTTTAAAATGAACTATAACATAGTGCAATATTCAGCAGCACATCATATTATCACTTTTTATAAAGTTGTATGTATATTTTCCCATCGAAAGCGCTAGCACACAAAATTTTACAATATGAAAATGGGATTATTATAGAAGATCTTCACTCTATTTATTTTTTTAGCTATCAGATCTTTAGAAAATATAGATAAACTACGGAAATTGGACTTTGATATCCAATCTTTAAGAATGTACATGTGTATGAATAAGTATCAAACAAACTTAGTGAATGAATATACGCTTCAACTAGAATCATGCTGAAGCATGCATAAATTTTATAATGTACAGTAAACAGATCTTACTTTATATCTGTATCTGTATGAGTATTACATAAATTTATAGAAAAAAAAAATGAAAGCATGCCGAAGCATGTATAATTTAAAAAAAAAAAAAAAAAAAAAAAAAATCCTCACGTCATACAATTTTGTAAGCAAAGAAATTTTATGATTTTGTGGTCAATGAAATACATACATATGTATCTACTTTGCAAAAATTCAAAAGAGCGAACTGGTAAATTCTAATAGTAAAGATTTTTAATTGTAACACTACTACATCTCGGACTCTTACGTCACTATCGATAGAAGCATGCTAAGGCATGCATACTAGCAAAATATATAAAGCTGTTAGAAGGTGATGAGACAGCAATTGTATCTGGATCAACCCAACTCATGCATGTATTGTATACGGAGATGATTGATGGTGATGATGACGTTTTTTAAGTGAATAATCATTACATATGAATGCGACAGTGATTGACCCCTCAAACCTCATGTAGAAATACTTGAGGGGAAAAATTCTCTCAAAACATAGATATTTCATTGTTTCTAACACTTTATGAATACACCAACGGTGAATTGCTGGTAGAGGTAACTGAGTTATTTGAGATCGATTTGATACAATAGTTGTATATTAAACATGAATTTCTTTGTATCTAAACTAATTTCTACATACCTAATGTATATACCCACCAACAAATTAGACAAAAATTCTCTATTCCAAGTAGTAAAATCTGAAAAAGGAGTGGCACATTAGAAGAAAAAAAAATAAATAAAAACAGAGACTGACTGACCAACTAATACGTACACTCTGCCCGATGGGCACACAAAACACACTTAAACATTTCAGAAATATATATACAATATGCTGAACTTTAATAAAATGAAAAAAAAAAGTCATATAGAACATTAAATAAAAGCCATAGGTGCTCACCGTTCATAAAATAAACATATGTATATGTATCTTATTAATGTAAACATATTATCAGTATAAAGCAACAGAAATTTCGTCATACAAAGTCATCTTGTATCTTAGAGGAGCCGTCGATAGGGTATACCTAAATTATATGAAAACGAGTTCGTTTTCTGTTGATCGCTATTAAAGAAGAAAATATGTTTGTTCATTATGATTTAACTAATTTAAAAGTACATTTAAATTCAGTCTCATACCCGTACTTCTTAACATAAAAATTAAAAATAAATGTTATCCAATTCTATATTATACTATGTATCAAAAATTTCAAAAAAGCTGTTATATGAAAGAATCTCCAGCGCTTCTAACTGCATCAGAGTTTAAGAAAAAAAAACTCCTTTTATTCAATTTAATAAAATTTTAATTTGAAGCAGTAAGCAAATACATCAGCTTACTGCATTCTTATTCATAATCGTATAATAGAATATATAACCCCTAAAGGACAAAGTCTAAAAGTCTTATAAATTAAGAAATATAGAAAATAACATAATTTTTATAAACGCGTAAAGTTGCAAAAGTAATTCAAATGATTTCATCGCAAAAAACAAACAAAAAGCAGCGATTGTTTTCAACAATTATGAAAATAATAATTACAATATAAAACTCCCTTTTGATTTCCAATGTTTATCAATAAAAAATAAAAAATAAGTAAGTTAACTAACAACAAAAAAAACTATCAGTACCTAAGCTGGAGTGCCGGATCAGTTTCATTTAAAAATGTTTATACATTTTTAAAAAGCAAAGCAAGTTTTCCAAAATAAATGTAGAAGGCTATAGCTAGAAAAAATTTTATACCCTATACTTTAAAAAACTGTAAATTAAGTATAAGAAATATTTCTGTTATAGTTACTATTACTATAAAGTATGTAAGTACATATCTTCAAGAATTCAGTTTTACTTACAACAGAAAATCCTCACAAACTTTTAAGTAAACGCAGATAAAAATTAAAATGTTTTTAATTTCACCAACAACAGACATCACATGAAAAAAAAAAAATAAAATAAAAAATGTATTCAAAGATTGAGTTGAACACTTATTTGTATGTACATATATATGTACATACATACATACATACATACATACATACATAAAATCAATTTGTAGATATGTATGTATACATATCAAATTTCTTATCAATGCTTAAGTATTTATTAGATCTACATCATGAAAATATATGAAGCGTCGTTTAGTTAAAGCACAATGCAAATATAAACAATCCATACACTCAGGGAAAATCTGCAGCTTAAAAATAAGAATTCATCACATTAATTCAATAATTTTTAATATAATAGAAAATGTATATTGAGATATCTACAAACTAATGAGTTTAATAAATGAATACTGTAAATTAATATTTTGTCCATATTGAAATAAGAAATTTCAATATGACTAAACCTTCGCTAATGGTTCTTATTAATTCAGCATGGTTCTTACTGATTTCAAGTTGGTTTTTCTCTGTGTGTAGATAACTCTTTCAGTCAAAGAACACGAATGTAGTTAAATAAACAAAATCTGTAATATAAACAAATTTCACACAGACCGACTTCAACGCGAGACAAATTTAAGCATGAGAAAATATAAAGCAATCGTAAGTACAAAAGCATACTAGGATTAGGGAAGTCCAGATATATGATAGTATTTTATAGTACCAAATGTCGATGTTGAAAATAATTTATTTCTACCTACATATAAATACCAGCTCAAATACACACACATAGCAGAATTCATATAAGAAATATCCAAGAAAATTTCAACAACACCCCACCTTTCACAAATCACGACTAGCCTTAAATTCTCCCCCAGATATGCATACACAAATTCCCCTGGCCATACATACATACATACACATAACCAATTTACCTCAATAACATCCTCACCCACCTCAAATCACGATCAGCCTTAAACTCCTACAGACAGACACACCCACAAATCTCCATGGCTACATATTACGTCAACAACCATGCCCACCCAAATCATGGTCAGCCTTAAACTCCTACAGAAATACAAACAGACAGACTCCCTCGGTTACATATTACTAGTACACCTCGCCCCTCATAAATCGCAATCAGCCTTAAGCTCCTATAGAAATTCCTACAAACGTACACACACACACACATATACACACACATATACACACACACACACACACACACACACATATATATATATATATATACATGCAATTTATATAGCTCTACTACACCCCGCCCCCCCTTCCAATCGAAGCTTCAACTAAATTCTCACAGACAGACAGACACACCCACGAATTCCTATGGTTACATATTACGGCAACAACGCCACCCACTCAAATCACGGTCAGCCTTAAATTCCCACAGTCTAGCAACACCTACATTAGCATTAGAAAAAATAACTTTCACGTTTTGCCGTCGGCATTAGGAAAAAAATAATAATCATGTTTTGCCGTCGGCATTTGAAAAAAATAATTATCATGTTTTGCCTTCGGCATTAGGAAAAATTATCATGCATTGACGTAGGCATTAGGAAAAATTATCATGTATTGCCGTCGGCATTTGAAAATAATTATGTATTGCCGTCGGCATTAGGAAAAAAAAATAATCATGTATTGCCGTCGGCATTTGAAAAAATTATCATGCATTGCCGTAGGCATTAGGAAAAATTATCATGCATGCCGTAGGCATTAGGAAAAAAATAATAATAATCATGTTTTCCCGTCGTCATTAGGAAAAATCATTTTCCCGTCGGCATTTGAAAAAATTAATAATCACTATTTCACCATTGGTATTAGGAAAAATCATTTTCATGATTTTCCTCGTCTGTATATACACACATAAAAACCGCCAAACTATGATCCGCCTTAATACATTCACACAAAATATTCCACACACAAACATCCACGGTCAGGCAGACCGACAGACGGACAGACAGACAGACAGATAGACATACACTTAATGTAAACAAAACCTCCTAATGTAAACAAAAAACTCATAATGTAAACAAAAACTCCTTATATAAACAAAAAACTCCTTATGTAAACAAAAAAACACAAATTTCCAAGAATTTAACAATTTTCAAATTTTAATTACCCAAATTTAACAATTTCAGCAACAATTTAACAATTTCAGCCACAATTTAACAATTTTAATTGATCCAGAACCGCCAGTTCCCTACTACTTATCTACTAACTCATTTGGATCGTCCCAGTATATATAGTTGGGATTATTGATGTTAACTTGCATCATTCCCTCACCTAAATAGCTACCTTTGGGCTTAGACCCTGTTGATTCAGGTAAATTCTTCTGGTTTTTCTCATCAATAAATTTCTTAATAATATATTTATATCCTCTAGTACCCTTAATTTGACCATCAGTTTTAAAGTCTCTTCTATATGCATTAGTATAATTAAAATCTTTTTATAGATTTCAAGTTCAAATTTATCGTAATTTTTTGGTATTTTATGAAACATTAGAGAAAATAGTCCTGGTGTTAGAGTCCATATCTGACCACCAACTTGTATTTTATCTTCATTCAGTTTTAGGGTACTATCACCAAATTTCCATTCATTCTTGTAATCTTTATGTGGGCCATAGTTTGTATCTAACTCATTTCTCCCTTCCAAAACTGATAAATCAGTATAAGTATATTCTGTATTGGAAGTCTGTGAGTAAAAATCATCTTCATCATCATCATCATCATTTTCAGTATTAACATCATTAAATAAGATGGTATTATCAAAAATTGTCCTTTCTACTAGTTTTTTTTTTGGTGTACTTGTCTCTATCTTGACTGATGGGTTTTCAGGCTTTAAACTTGTATTATTTTCAACTTCTGTCTTGATGTTACTTTCTTCTTTCATACGAATTCTTTTAAAAATTTTAGAACTATTTATGAATTCTTTAAGAGGTTCTGTTATAGGTTTGAATGTATCTCTTAATTGTTCACGTGTATCTATTTCACCAGTTTTTATACTACGAAGCTTTTTCTTCAACACATTCCTTGTCAACACCAACTGTTTTAAAATTTTCTCATCCATGTTTGCTAAGGGCAAATAACAGGTATCAGCAATGAGATCAGCTTTTCAGGACCTGGTCTGGTTTTCAGATCAGCTTTTCAGGACCTGGTCTGGTTTTCAGATCAGCTTTTCAGGACCTGGTCTGGTTTTCAGATCAGCTTATCAGGACCTGGTCTGGTTTTTAGATCAGCTTATCAGGACCTGGTCTGGTTTTCAGATCAGCTTTTCAGGACCTGGTCTGGTTTTCAGATCAGCTTATTAGGACCTGGTCTGGTTTTTAGATCAGCTTATCAGGACCTGGTCTGGTTTTCAGATCAGCTTTTCAGGACCTGGTCTGGTTTTCAGATCAGCTTATTAGGACCTGGTCTGGTTTTTAGATCAGCTTATCAGGAGCTGGTCTGGTTTTCAGGTAACTGGTATAGTTTGGAGATCAGCTTATCAGGTATCGGATGAGGTTATAGCAAATAGATGTATCAAGTTTAAAGTTAGATTAATAACTAAAGTCAATCTTTTATGAGAAGTAGTTTATATAGTTATGAAAAAGTCAAATTGCTTTCTGTAGCGACCATCATTTAATTCATTATCTTTGCTTATCACTAAAAAGCCATATTTATCCTTCCAACATTCTCTACAAATTTCTTGGAACTTTTCGTAACTCATATCGCTGCCAACATGATCCCTATAAACTTGCTTCATATTTGTATCATCTTGCTTAAACATTATAATAACATTTGCATTGTCTCTTATTAAATGCTTGGGAATTCTAGTATAAGTTTGACACAAGTAGAATGAATCAATATCCCTATGTCGCCCCATACAAAAATATGTACGTATATTATTCTGCTTTTCACATGCAACATCATCAAATATCATAATTGAATTAGTTTTAGCTTCGTCAGGTGGAATAACTGATTCATTATCGGTGAATGTATAATATCCCATTCTTTAATTGGTGAAAGTAGTTTCTTCAAGTACTCATATTTGGGTTGATAAAGAGATTTTGAGTATAAATAGATGTTTTCAAACTTGAGTCCATTAGGACTTTCTAGTAAGCCGATCATAACATTAGTCTTTCCACAATTTGATGGTCCCACTATTAGAGCACGAATAGAATTTGGTAAGAGGGGGCTATGCTTTATTTTCGAAATGATGTTCGATGATTCATCAATATTACGAACTAAAATATTTTTATGTTGTTTCACTAACTGCATTTTTGTAACTAAATACATTTCATAAATGTTACCTCTTATTTTAGAAAAAATCAGATAATATGGTTATACGATATCAGAAAACGTTTAGTCATAAAAACACCTTCGTTGGAGGAGGTATAGTAGATAAAATAATAAACTCTCTACCTGTTGAACTTCATCTTCCTGGATATCAGTACTGTGGACCTGGAACAAAACTACAAAAACGTTTAAATCGAGGTGATAAAGGAATTAATTTATTGGACTCTGCTTGTAAAGATCACGATATAGCTTATTCGAAAAATAAGGATTTAAGCACTAGACACAAGGCTGATAAAATACTTGAAAATTCAGCTTGGGATCGAGTTTTATCAAAAGATAGTAGTATTGCTGAAAAATCATTTGCCTATATGGTTACTAACGCAATGAAAGCCAAAACAAAATTTGGTATGGGTGTGGAGAAAAAGAAAAATGTTAAAAAGAACAAGCTAAATGATAAAAAACTGTTTAGAACATCAATTAGAGCTGCAACAAAAATACTAAAGAAGGAAAAACCATTAGATATTTACTCAGCAATTAAAATTGCCCGAAAAACTATCAACAAATCATTAAAAGGAAGAAAATCTCAAATTATAGTACCACGTGTAATACGTGTCCCAAAAATTGGTGGGTTTTTGCCTCTAATACCGATTTTAACTGCTCTGGGTGCAATTGGTAGTCTAGCAACTGGAGGTGCTGCTATAGCTAAAGCTGTAAATGCAACAAAGAATGCAAAAAATCAACTTGATGAAGCAACTAGACATAATAAAGCGATGGAATCTATTGCAGTTGGAAAGGGACTTTACTTAAAACCATATAAAAAGGGTTATGGTTTAGTTTTCAAAGAGGAATCAAAAAACTATTAGAGTTGCTACCCAACAGACCACTATCTGATGAGGACCTAAACCGTTTCTCTATAAATATTCCATATTTTAGAGGAGTTTTCATGTTGAATACTCTACCAAAACGAACAAAGAAAATAGAATGTGGAATAATCAATTTAGACATATCAACAGGACCTGGTACACATTGGGTAGCATATTATAAAAACAACAATGAAAAAGAATATTTCGACATTTGGAAACTTACAACCTCCTTCGGAAGTAGTCAAATATCTTGGTACAAATATAAAATACAACTATAATCAACAGAATTTCAATACATTTACCTGTGGTCATTTATGTCTTCAATTTCTGTATGAAATAACTGAAAATATTAAATAAAAAACACAAACATTTATATTTTACAAACTCTTTAATGTCTTTTTATTTATTATTTAAAATACATAATTAGTACATATCATTGGCAAATAGAAAATTGGGAATTTGGAATTAGAAATTCACTCAGCTCGCTCTCACCGATTAAGCTTTTTCGATTAGAAAATAAGAGAAACTTGTATGTAGTGGAAAATATAAGGACTTATCCGATTATCTTAATTGTTTCTCTTTATGAAAATATCTAATGAAATTTAATGGAATTTCATAATATTGTGAAATTCAATTTGTCTTGTGCAGATCCTCTTAAAGAAATCAAGACTGTGCATGTTTAAGCGATATGGAAGATATCATTTTTTTTTTTATCCAACGAAGTAAAGCCAATAAAGAAATAAAAGTCATTCACACATTTAATTCTTTTTTCAATATTTTATTTCAAATTTTTTCTTAAAAACTCATATACATATGTACAATAATTTTTCTTAATAAATAGGATTTTATTTACAATCATTTTTCTTAATAAATAGGATTTTATGTACAATAATTTTTCTAAATAAAAAGGATTTTATTTAAAATCATTTTAACAACAATAAATAGGATTTTATTTACAATAATGTTTCTTAATAACTAAGATTTTATATACAATTTAAAAATTAACTACTTAACTAAAAATTAACTAATTTTAGCTATTTTCTTGCATTCTAGCAATTTCATCTAGCAACATATCAAGTTCGTATTCAGGGTTAGTTTCCTTAATACGAAAATTATACCATGCATATGTGTTAATATTATTTGACCTAATTTTTCTCTTATCGTCTCCATAACTTAAGACTACCTTATTTAATTCACTAGTATATATCTGGTGAAGCTTAGATTTAAATGTTAACATATTATCGTATACATTAGTCTTATTGAATAAACAGTTTTTATAAGTAGCTAAACTATATTTATCTAATATGGATCTTTTTACCCCCTTCGATTTTTTAACGTCATTTTGATTTTGTACACTGAATGAGTACATTTTTGATCGCAGCCCAAAAAATTCTGTCATTATCTTACCGCAGTTTTCATCTTTCATCATGCCTAAAACTTTTTTATTTATTAATGGGAAATTATAAGTATTGTCCGTGGGATAGTCCGATGTATCAAAATGTTCTTCTATGTCATTTTTTATGTCAGCGTAAAAGTCATCCGTCTTTATTGAATATATAAAAGAGTCCGTGTCCATATAGTTCAATGAGAGTTTTGTCTTAAACTTAGGTTGCATGTACCCGTAATGAAAATTATACATTTTCCATTTGGACAACTCAAGAACACAAAATCCTAAGTAAATTGGTTTATTGTAGCAGGTTTTGACTCTAGTCATTTCGATTGCTACCAGATCTTCGGAAAATATAGATAAACTATGAAAATTTGGTTTTGATATCCAATCTTGAGCCCCCAAACGATTACAATTCGTTCTCTCCCAATTATTGACAATTTTAACATCTCTCCTCTTATCCACATTTCCCATGGTTTTACCATAGACTGCATTATTAAGTAGCTTGAAAAAGTTTTTTTCAAAAGCATTTTTAGCAGTGGCTCTATGTCTGGTATTTAGGTCAATATAGCCTTTTAACCATGGAGATTGTTTAAATGCTAGAATACGATGTGTTTTCTTTAAAACTAAGCCATTTTCTAAGCATTGTTTAAGAACTCTAAAGTGTATCACGTATGATTGCTTTGTAGAGAAATCGGTTATCAACTTGTTATACTTCGCTTGCAGTGGTTTTTTATTTTCAGCGCAAAAAGGTAGGTCATTATGCAAGTCATGTAAGTGAGAAGGATAATCTAAAGTGACCTCATAAACATAACCGTCTGATCCATTGTCAGCTATGCTGTTTGGATCCAGATTCAGCTCGTCTTGCGATAACCATCTGAACCCCCCATGAGGAAGATATTCCGACATTGCCCAACCGTAAAGGTTATTTGCGTCTAAATAGACAAGAAACTCCGAGGGCTTTTCTTTATCGAAATCTTCCAAATATTTGTTATTCGCTTTCGAATATCTTTGGCTACACTGTACGATTCCCCCACGTATACCTTTTTTCATAAAATTGTACATGTCTATGTCCGTCAATAATTCTAGTTCAATTTTTGTGTATTTTAACATTGCATCCCAGGAAAGTCCAGGTGCGGTATAGTATTGACATGGATCCAGCTCCTAAATATTTTTACAAACTTTTCTAAAGTTCTCGAAAATATCTGTCAGTAAGAGGACATCTGTTTTTAAGTAAAGTTCCATGTAATCTTTCATTGTTTTGCAACCAAAAGTATTCCATACCTCTACAGCATGTGAGTATTCCTCTAAAGAACACTCTTTATTGTTCAACTTATTAAAGAAATCACTGCGTGAAGGCAGCTGGCACTCGTCTAATTTTTGAAATGAATTTAGGTACTCATAGGGGAAAATGCCTTTCTTCTTAATAAGCTGAAATTCTTTTTCTGATTGAAACAAGGACCTTATAGTGTTAAAATCATTATCCGACAAATTGCAGGCTAATGATTCTAAGCTCTCAGCCATAAAGCGTAATGTATCAAGAAATCTTATTTCAAGATTATGACCATCGCTCATTTGTGTAAATTGCGAGAGTGATATATAAAGCTCCTTATTGAGAGGGAGTACTTTCAGTTGCATAGAAATTTCACCTAGTTCTTTAATAAAAAGATGTGAGTCATAATTTGAGTAATTGTGAAAGTAAACTGGTATAAACTTGGGAATTTGGTAATTCAAATTACAGTTATTGTGGGCTGCACCTCTATATTTACCGCTAATGTGACAATGATCTCTAACGCGATCTTTACCTAGAAATTTTTGACAAATATGACAATTCACCGCACTATAAAAATTATAAATATCAGAAGGGGATAAAGTATCCATTTGCCTATTATTTACTAAATGATTATTATAAATATCCTCACAATCTTTAATTAAAAACGAAACAAATTTTTGTGAAGCATCTTTCCCTGTATAAACCCTTAATTTATCTAACTTATTGTTATGGAGACACTTAATGTAGTAACTAAAAGCACAAGGAGTGTGCTTTTTGACAAGACTGGTTTTACTACTCACGTTATTACTAATGTCTTCCAGGATGCATTCGAAGTCTGTGTACACCACAAAGGGGACATCCATTTTCCTCTGATGCCCCTTAAAACTTAGAACTGCATCTGGACCTGACGGCATAGTTGTCACGATTTTGCCGCATTCCGCCTTATGATTACTCATGACGTTCTCCCTATGACTGTACTGTAGACAGCTATTACAAAAAAGTAATTTATGTCTATCGGTGGTTATTTGATTCGTCAAAAGTCTGTGAATGAGAAAAAATATATAAAAGTTTATTAGTAAAATGTCTCTATTATAAAATATATAAAACAAGTAAATGTATCATTAAAATTAAAGAGTATTAGTATAATTTTCTAACTTACTTTGATATGTTCTTTATCAATATGTAGTGATGAACTTCACCATTCTCCAAAAGCAACAAGTTGACATGCTTTACTTTCTCCTCCTTGGTCACATAATAGGGACCGATGATTTGATCTGCTCCCTCATCGTACCCAAACACATTAACACTTATTGCTGGATTATTTACTTCGAACTCCTTAATTTTGTTTAGTGCTAATGGGTAAGTTAAGTTTTTGAAATTTAATGCTACACCATTTCGCGTAGAAATAATGTCTGCAGAAATATCCTGAATATTATAAGTACTGCAGCGTCTGGCATCATAATAGTTGGTAGTATCGATGGCAGCGATTAAACACCACTTGAAGCAGTATTCATCACTATTTTCAATATTGATGCAAGCTTTCTTTCTTAATAGTTTTTCCGGAGTAGATATCCAACTTGATCCTTTGACTAGCGAAGATTTGTTGATGTTGATTTCTGCTGAACTATGCGTGACAAAGTCCAACCAGAATCTCGCTCTTCAAATTCGGACATTTTTGTTGAAATCTCCTCTATCTGTTTACGGAATAATTCTTCAATGTTATCTGCCTTCGTCAGCAAACTCATTTTGGCTACATGTGTTATAATACACAACTCCAATTCTTCTTCTACATTTTTGATGTACTCCGCCACAATACTCACATAAAATTTAATTATAATATGCTTAGACAAAGACATTTGAAGTCTCTCAATAAAAATATTCATGTTTTCTTTAATAAATTCTTCCAAGAGAAGTTGGTCTTTTTTATTAAGAATTACATATGTGGCGATATGGTTTTTGAAGGCTTTCGATATTTTGTAATATCTCACATTCTCTTCGACTTCTTCTTCTCTCCTAGCATGCGAAGTACTCATTGGAGTTGGTAGAGTTTCTTCTCTTTTTTCTTCTACTTCTCCATCACTTTCCGGTAAACTTATGTCCATAGCATCGTTGCATAAAGTCCCTCCAAGGATATCCATACCTTGTTGATGAGCTTGTTGTTGTAGCTCCTGCTCTTGTTGATGGTAATTAAGAGGTTGCCATTGCATCAAATTGGAATACTGCTCCATTTGATTAACTGGTGTGACGGGATTATAATTGTAACTTGGATACTCATATTGCATTGGTACTCCTGATGCGAAAAACTGATTACTCCATGACATTGGTGTAGGGTAACAGTTAGGCATACCGTATTGTTGATATTGAGGATACTGTAGAGAAGGGTACTGCTGGTGATGAAATGAATATATCTGCTGTTGAGGATTTTGAACAAATGTCTGCGGTTGCTCTTGATTTGTACCCCGACTTATGACCATTTGATCCTGCACGCTATGACTTTTCACATGATCCAAAAAGGACTTTTGGTATTTGTATACCTTATGGCATCTATTACACTGATAACCTGTATAACTCATTTTTAATTATTTTATTATTATTATAAAACTTTAACACAATTGCTGATGATACTACTTGTAAATACAATAAAGTACTGATGTGTTGGTTAGAAAAGTTGGCGTATTTATACGAAAATTAGTAGCAGTATCCTTGCAGCATTCACAGTTTTAACTTTTTGTTTCTCTGCTGATGACTGTACTTAGTTGAAACTTTGCTGCTTTAAAATAATCGTAGACAAAGAAAATTATTATGTTGCAAAATATAAATGTATTCTACACAGCCACAAAATATTCCACGCACAAGTTCTTTCGATCGTACATACATACATACATACATCATACACACATACATACATACATACATCATACACACATACATACATCATACACACATACATACAAATATATTTCTTAAACAAATAAACAGAATATAAGCTTACCAGCGACAAACAAGCTGGACCCCCCACACACAAGCATTAGGAGTGTTCACATACATGAGAACGTTTTATAAATAAATAAAATAATTTATGTAATTATTTTATTCATTTATTTAATTATTTTATTTTATAAGAATTTATTAGCGTGAGGAAATCACACAAGCACATTCCCATGATTCATATGAAACCATATGACCTAGTAGTCATCAAACCTTCTTTCTCTGATATTACTGATATAGTATTACGATATCAAATTTCTACAGTCTGGCAACACTGGGAGCATTAGAAAATAATAATCATGTTTTGCCGTCGGCATTTGAAAATAATAATCATGTTTTGCCGTCGGCATTTGAAAAAAATAATAATCATGTTTTGCCGTCAGCATTAGGAAAAATTATCATGCATTGACGTAGGCATTAGGAAAAATTATCATGTATTGCCGTCGGCATTTGAAAATAATTATGTATTACCGTAGGCATTAGGAAAAATAAGTATGTATTGCCGTCGGCATTAGGAAAAAAAAATAATCATGTATTGCCGTCGGCATTTGAAAAAAATAATAATCATGTTTTGCCGTCGGCATTAGGAAAAATTATCATGCATTGACGTAGGCATTAGGAAAAATTATCATGTATTGCCGTCGGCATTTGAAAATAATTATGTATTGCCGTAGGCATTAGGAAAAATAAGTATGTATTGCCGTCGGCATTAGGAAAAAAAATAATCATGTATTGCCGTCGGCATTTGAAAAAATTATCATGCATTGCCGTAGGCATTAGGAAAAATTATCATGCATGCCGTAGGCATTAGGAAAAAGACAGACTTATTGAACCACCCTCGAAAAATATTTAAAGGACTTATCGAACCACCCTCGTAGGTATCAAATTTCAAGAATTTTAAAATTTTCAAATTTTAATTACCCAAATTTAACAATTTCAGCAACAATTTAACAATTTCAATTGCCACAGAAGTGGGAGTTCACAACTACTTACGTAATTTATTTATTATTAAAACTGAAATTGTGGTGAATAGATCAAAACAAATAAATAAAAGTGAGTTTGAAAAACAAAGGTGAGTAAAACGTGAAAACAATAGCGAAGGCAGATGTGCTTTGAGCTTTGAGCATATACATATGTATGTTGTTTAATTTTTTATTTAAAAATATTTTCAAACTTGAAAGTTGCTTGAAAAAAATGCTTGAATTCAACTTTGTTTCCAGTTCAATTTCAAGTGCATGAATTTTAATTTTTTGAGTGCTTGTTGGGTACATATCGATAGTGATTTCAATAAATTTCATACTAATACACCTCATCACAAAAATTTATTGCAATAATGTAAAAAATAGCGCTTTTACAAGCAGTTGTACAAAAAAGTTACATTTTAAATATTACACTTTCTATTATGCTTTACCTTCTCCTGTAAAGTTTCAATTATTTGCGTCAGGGCCTTTCCATTTGAGACCAACGATATATTGACCTGTGTGAGTTGATATCCTATCAAAAATTTCGGTCATCAAAAGTACTGATACCAAAACTTGGACCTTCTAACTTAGGCATATTTTTCATAAGTTTTCCACTAAGCTAACAAAGTTATATACGAACAGGAATTGTTTTGTTTTGTTTTCTAATAAAATTTATAAAGTTAAACATATCGCACATTTACTTCAATAGTGGCATAACTCAAAAAATGAGTTTTTTGATTTAATAATGCAGAAAGATGCGGCATTTCGTATTTTATCTTGTGTAAAAATTTCATATACATAAATAGCTTGTACCATCAACTTCTGAGAGATTTTTTTTCATTTCTCCATTGAGTTGTATGCAAATTGAAAACTTAAAACGCGTTTTCTGCAAAACAGGTTTTTTTGAGTTATGCCACTATTGAAGTAAATGTGCGATACGTATACATGTTTAAAAAAGGAAATTTTGATTTGTCCGATTTTTCTGACGATTTTTCGAGTATGAAATGACGATTATTTTATATTTTATCGGGATTTCGACGATTTTTCCATCATTTTATCTGGCATCCCTGGACTGAACTATAAATATGCATACATACATACACACATTTGTGTGTACGAGTATATAGTATATGAACCCTGTAGGAAAAGTCACTAGTGAATCAGTACTGATTCACTATTGACTTTGTCGCCAGTACTCCTGACTAATTATACCCCACACAATGCTTTTTGCTGTAGACATTTAACATGTGCGTGTCATTGAAAAACAACTACTGACATTGGAACTACTGATTAGATAGTTTTTTAGGGACCATATGAAGACATTGGAAACAGATAGTCACTAGTACATTTTAGTAATTCTAGTATACTCTTTTGATAATGAAATTGAGTATTTTGTTCACATTTTGATGTTTTATTGAACAAATATTTAAAAAATGGAACTTAGGATTAAACAACAAACATACATACAATAACCGGAATTATTAATTAATTCATTCGTTCAGCATATCACCACCAGCAAGTAGGGATTTTGTTTGTCTTTGCTATTAAATACATACATATATTTACATATGTTAATCAAAAATTTTATGTTTCGCTGAATTAGTAAAGTCAAACACTTAGGAATGAATCTGCAAGTGTGTCAAATCTTTAACTGATGGCACAAAATCTTCAACAGGGTAAAAAAAATTCAAAAATTGGCACTTTCACTTACAATACGTTTCTAAACTAAAATGTGAACCCAGTATAATAATTTCTTGTGCTTCCGTCTTTGAAAATAATAAAATAGTGTCAATTAAAAATGAATCGTTCTTCGCTAAAGTTCATATGAACTAATTTGTAGTTTTTTCTACAGTTGCACCAAGCTACAAATAAAAAATAAACAAATATAAGAAATAGTAATAGGTACGAAAAGCTTCTGCATACACATGCCTCATGAGTTCTGATTGAATAATTATTATCATTTGCTCAACTCGCTGTAAGACCGGACTCAGAAATTTGTTATCGCTCTAGGTGACCAAGAACCCCTAGCTTCTTAATGACATAGTTTCCCTTAGAGCACTGATAGGGTTGCACTTTTGGAGCGATAACAATTATAAATGTAATCAACTTAGAAACGTGGGCTTTAGTTGAGAGCAAAATATACAATTATTTATTGATGACAAAGAGGCAGTATCTTGCAGGTAAAAAATCATTCAATTAACTGCTAAGAGAACCTAAGTAAATTTAAAAACTTGCATTTTCTTCTTCCTTAGAACAGAATTTTCGGACTCCTTTAGCATTCGTTCATTATCATTTTTTGCCAACACTGTTAGTAATACATGAAACAGACCCCACTCTTGGATTTCGTATCGAGCTTCGTGAAAAGCTTTTCAAATGGAATAAACTACAGGTAGTGTAACAAATATACACATTACTTAATATAACTATTTATATACTAAATTATGTATCTTTGCAGTTTGAAATTGAAGGGGAGATGATATCTGTACAATCAAAGGTCGATAGATGGTTAAAAGAAGTGGAGGATTTCCAAGCAAAACTGATTTTAAACTGGATATAACCTAAGCAATTTTCTAATTATTGACAAAATTTTAATATTGTAATTTTACATAAGTGTGAATACTTTTTTACATTTATACATACGTATAAATACATAAAAATTATAATAACTCTACCAATCATTTTAAATAATACTGATTTGTCTAACTCCAACTAACTTCTAAACTGTAACTTTTTGCATTAAAATTAATTATTATTACCAATAAAATAAAAAAAACATTTAAATGTACAATAAAAAGTTAATTAAAAATTAAATTAAATCTTTTTATTCAATAAATCAGGTTAGGATTTCTCAAAACAGCCATATTTTGAGATTGATACAATCTCAGTTTTTCTTGAAGCTATCTTATTTTTGGATTATTTTAAGTTGGATTCGGGTTTAAGTCAATTGCATTTTTATATTAATTTAATCTCAAAATTTCTTAAATCAAGTACATTTTTGTGATTAAATCAACTACGAAATAGTTGAATCAAGCGTATTTTGATATTAAATTCAATCTCAGGTTTCCTGAAATCAATCTCGTTTTGGATTTATTTCGAGTACGAAATCGGGATTAGATATGGATAAAATTAAGTCTTTAGCACTCGAATTATTCGTACTTGAATCAAGCCTTCTGGACTTGATTTAAGTAAATCCGTACTTACCGTACTTATGACACTGCTTTGGATTGATTTAAGTACGGATGGATTTGTTTTTATTTTGAGTGTAGGTTTGTAGTTTCTCCAAAAAAGGGTTGATTGTGAAATCTGTGGAAGAAAAATTGTAATGGTATGAGGGTAATAAAACCCTCTACCAAACAAATCTTGTAAGCATCTTATTCCAAAAAAATTATTTCTTGCACTTTTTTTTTGCAAAAATTAAGGAACAAATTTACCGTCGGAATTCAAAAAGTGATCTGTATGAGCTATTAGAGTGCCTAGACACGTTCAAATTGTATAAATATATTCGCAAAAGTTGTCCATTTTACCATAGCTGCAACTACAAATATTGTTGGCAAAAAAACCAGGAGTCCCTGGATGTTATTTTGGAAAAAGCGAAAAAAATGTTTCCTTTACTTTTGCAAAAAAAGTGCACAAAGCAATTATTTTTATTGGCATAAGATGTTAAGAATTTTTCAATAATCACGCTTTTTTCTCTTTAATTCTCACAACTAAAAAGTCAATTAATAGGAAAATTAATAAATTTTTATTTTGTTATGTGCTTTTCATTAGGTGACAAATTTATTATATTTTATTCATGACAATATTTTTCAGAATACCAAAAATATACAAATAGTCATTCACCTCAGTTTTGTTATAATTTTGTCATTGTCACAGAGGTTAGAATACGGGTATTAATTTACTTTTTAGTTGTGAGAATTAAAGAAAAAAAAGCGTGATTATTGAAAAATTGTTAACATCTTATGCAAATATAAATAAAAATAAAAGTAAAGGACAATTTTTTTTTCACTTTTTCAAAATAACTTCCAGGGACTCCTGATTTTTCGCCAACAATATTCGCAAGGTTGTATCTACGGTAAAATGGACAACTTTTTCGAATATATTACTACAATTTGGACGTGTTTAGGCACCCTAAGAGCTCATACAGATCACTTTTTACCTTGAAAGTTTAATATTTCTGAATATCCCGACGCTAATTTTATTTTTCAAAATCGTATAATCAAGTGCATGCATCTCTACTGAGCTTCAGTAACACTTTTTGCAAACATATTTTGTATTGTACATTTTTATACATATTTTGTATTGTATATATAACCAATATTTGGCAAAGCAACAAAAAACCTTTAAATAGTATATACAAAAATCTGCAAACAGGAAATGTAAAGATAACAAAAAAGGGAAACAATGTTATAAAAGTAAAAAACTAACTTTTTAAGGTACAAACTGATCTTAATGCGGTAAATAGGGCACCTAGATTGATATTGATATGTTCACAAAATTTGTCCAGCTTTACCGTAGATACAATTTTACCAAATATTGTTAGCAGTTATTCTAAAAAAAGTGAAAACAAATTTTTTCCTTAATATATAAAAAAAAGAGTAAAATGAAAATTTTTTTGGCATAAGATGCTAAAAAGATTTGTTTGGTAGAGGGTTTTACTACCCACATACCTTTATACTCGTACCATTACAATGATTCTTCCACAGATTTCACAATCAAGGAATGTGTAACCCTCTTTCTGGAGAAACTACGAACCTACATACATATACTGTCCAGTCCGTGTGTTTCTCAAAAAGTCTTAATTTCTTGCATGTAGATTGGTACATTGCTATGTGTGCGACCATCGTTTGCTATTTGCTCATGTAAATGCAAGATACTCCGGGTAATGTAATAAAAAAAATTACCTTTCTTTACGTTTTTTAATAAAAAATGCTTTTTGGGATTTTTCTTGTCATATGAGCAACATAATGCCCAATACTTCCAGGTAATATCAGGACTACAAAAACAACGAAAAAATGCAACAATGAAAAAACAACATGGTTTTTAGTTTATCCAAAATGTCAAAAATATAGAATTTGTTCAAAATAATAATAAAAGATTATTCACAAAAAGTTGAAAAAGTTTCTCCACGGCAGCTACCACTAAAAAATTTTTCAACGTTTAGCACTTTACAATTTTTTTTATAGTTTTTTCGTATTTTAAATTTGTTTTCAAAGAATTTTTTCAATAAAATATTTTTTAACATCTTTTTTTTAATTTTTCTTTCGTAAACACTTTTTGAAGTTTCGGATAAACTTTAATTTGCAAAAAATAGCTCAGCTGCATTTCCGCTACTACCTGCAGCCGTATTCTGTAATGCGCTAAAGCTTAATCTCTATCGCTAAAAATCTATTAAGTTGATTTAGCGATTTTTAGCTGCGATTGCAATTCTGTAACGTGCGTTGATAAATTTGGCAATGCCAAAATGTTTAAGTTTTGTATTCTCTAACGCCAAATAAGTAGTTGTTGGTCTCGAAAACACTAAATTTTTAGCAACGAAAATTTTAAGTTGCTAAAAAGTAAGTAAAATACAAATGTTTTTTAATTTGATGTTTTTTGTAAAAAAAAAATAATTTTAACATTACAATAAAAAAAATAACTAAAAAGGTGACAAAAGGGAAGAAACATATGCTCATTTAGTATTTGGAGGTAAAAATTATCTTCAACTTTGTCAAGTAAAATGTAAAAATTCACTTTTTTTAGATTTGTGAATTCCGCCGGAGCTTAAAGCCGTACTGAGCAAACGGACGCCTTAGCAGAGAAGCTGAACTCTATTATACGTCGCCGATAAAAGCCACTCATAATTTCTTCGATATTTTAAATAATAATAATTTTTTAAATAATATTTATTATTATTAATTATTTAATAAATTTTCCTAAACACTATTCGCTTGTGTACATAAAGTAAACAAC
Source organism: Tachina grossa (assembly GCA_949987645.1). Classification (NCBI taxonomy): domain Eukaryota; kingdom Metazoa; phylum Arthropoda; class Insecta; order Diptera; family Tachinidae; genus Tachina; species Tachina grossa. The sequence goes on along the minus strand of OX465274.1, from coordinate 120,312,833 downwards.
ACAGAATATGGTAACGGTGATGATGGCAAACAAAAGGCAATTGTTTTCTTTTGCAACTAACTTCATTGTGAAACGCGATGTCAAAATCGGATTTTCCAATAGCAAAGTGTTGCCGCCATGGGCATGAGAACTTTTGACAGCTAAAAAACGCTTGTCGCTTTTGGTTAGGGATGGCTGCTACAGAATACAGATTTAAGTGTCCAGGAGACGTACAAAGAAAGCCATCAATCCGTAAGAATGTGTTAGTGTCGTTTAATTGATGATTTTTCGGAGACGTACAAATAAAATCGTCAATCAGCATCTTATTTTTGTGTTCGATGTGTGCGATCGCATATATGTCTTCATCGGATGATGATTTTTTGTTATTAGCGGCATTAAAACTTTATGACATCTTTGTATAAAAAAACACATTAAACAAATATACAGAGCTAAATAATAATTTTTCTATCTTCCACTCTGATTTTTCATCTATTATTATTATTATTATTATTTATAATAATAATTCTAGTTCTTCAAACAATTTAAAAAAAACAAACATATTTTCCTTAAAAAAATTTCGAAACAAACGATTTTTAATATAAAAACAAGACATTGGGTAGTGTGAATAAAAAAAATATGTACATACTCGTATGTATTTGCTTTTTAGTTAAAAATTAGTTTTAAACACAAAATTCATATTAAATACACATGTATTTAGGGTTTTAAAAACAATTTTTAAGTAATTTTTTTTATTCACACTACCCATTAAGATTATAAAAATTAGAGAATATAATATTTATAATAATCATAAAACTGTTTGTAGACTTTTGATTGTTTGGTTTTTTACAAAGATCAATGGTACATTTTCATAAAGTGCAAATTAATTTTTTTCATCCGCGCACTTCTCCATGTCGTCACAGAACAAATAACACAAAGCAAATGACGTTTGCTCATCAGTGCCGACAACGTGTGCGTGTAGCGGAAAAAAAACGACTGCACGCACACAACTATGTGATTGATGGGTGTTTTTGTACGTCTCCTGGGCACTTTAGCGCCACCGCTAAAATATTTGCCCTAATTTTTTTAGCATTTTAGGGATGGAGAATAAGCTTTAGCTAAGCGAGTTACAGAATACGGCTACTAGTGAATGTGGCTTGACAATACTATGACAATTTCATTTAAAACAAACAATTTAATTTTAAAGAAACTTACCAAATTGTATGACAAAAAATTTGTCACAATTTATTAGAATACGGATATTATACCCGTATCTATCTAACCTCTGTGACAATGACAAAATTATAACAAAACTGAGGTGAATGACCATTTGTATGTTTTTGGTATTCTGAAAAATATTGTCATGAACCAAATATAACAAATTTGTCATCTTATAAAAATCACATAACAAAATAAAAACTTATTAGTTAATTTAATTGTTATTTTTCGAACTTCATTTGTTTCTATATTTATAATTTGAACAGGCTAAAGTTCGTATCGCTTTTTAAGCCAAATTACATGTGATAATTATTAATGAACAAATAACACCAAAGTTAGTTGTAAATATTCTGACAACACATAGTTGAACGGAACAGCCAGCCGTTTTCGAAGGCCACTAAACCTTCATCATCAGCGTTCTTTTGTGTTTGGTCCACTGTGTTTGGTGTCAGTAGATGTAGATTTCTGCTTTATATACTTAGCATTATTGCAAATAGAATGTGTGAATTGTTTTGATTCATCTTATTTCAATTTGCTGAAAGCTTTTTTGTAATGAAAGCTCAATTTTACCATCTCTATATTTACAACAGTCTTACCATTGGTGTTATTTGTTCATTAATAATTATCACATGTAATTTGGCTTAAAAAGCGATACGAACTTTAGCCTGTTCAAATTATACATAAATATAAAAACTTATTAATTTTCCTTGTTTTTATACTTTTTACGTGTGATAGTCAAAGAGAAAAAAGTGTTTATAGAAAGATATGGCGGATGAAATAATATTGTTAACATTGGATGAAGATCGTACAAAAAAATTGCAAAGTAGGCACACTATGAGAAGTCTTAGAGATCATTCTGATCCGTTTTCATTAAATGAAACAAAGTTTCGGAAAATATATCGCTTCCCAACGATATTGTGCTCAAAATATTTATTGATGAGTTACATCCATTTTATGAGTAAAAAACTGGCTTCCATTCTTTATAAGATTTTTGACTGCATTAAACTTCTCTCATGGCTCATACCAAAAGTGTGTTGGTTCTAATTACCAAACTGCCATGAGCCAACCATCCATTTCTAGATCAATCGCTTATATCAGCGGTTTAATAATAGAACAGAAAAAGCATGAAATTACATTTCCAAAACAGGTGAAGAAATATGTGAAACTAAATTAGGGTAATAAAATAAAAATATTTATTGTATAAATGGACATTATATATCTTTTAAGATTTTTCAGAGAATTTGGAATAAAAGCTACAATAGGAGCAATAGATTGCATACATGTTGCAATTGTGGCACCACATATACATATGTGTTCAAACACCCGCATCTATATATATGAATAGAAAGGGATGCTACAGTTTTAATGTTGAAGCTGTAATAATTCATCTTTTTATCCTTAATTATTATCTTTTAATTATTGATACATTTCCACGTGTGCGACCATCACGATTCCGGTATTTGGACCACTTCAGCAATACGCATACATTTAATGAACACTTTCAACGCTCAAACCAAATGGACACTGAGAGATTCTGTTTACTCTTTACAATCCTGGCTGTTGACTCCAATAGGTGAACCAGTTAATGATAAAGAGCGCAAGTTCAATAAGTTATATGCAAAATCCCTTACGTAATTGAGCGAGCATTTGGAGTTTTAAAATCTAGGTTCCGGTGTTTACCAAACACAGAATATGTAGATTGTGAAGTTGGTATTCCAAACAATGATAGTGAGTTCAGAGAGGCTCAACGTATAAGAAATAGATATGTTGAAACCTTACTATAACAATATTTTAATAATTATAATAATTTATTTAATTAAACGTTTTTTTATAAAATCCTTATTTGATGCTTTTATTTAGATAATATCTACATATATATAGAAAGGACCTAACTCATCGTAATTTTCATATATCCAAAAATGCAAGAAATCTCGATTTAAAAAAAATTAGTTGGGGCATTTCTATATTAAGGTAAAGATATATATTAGTGTCCTGCACAAGACATCTTATAAGAACTTTTAAAACATGAGGGATTTTTCAAATACTTTAACACAGCGAAATCATATAAAACAAACGTTAACAACACTGTTTGCAAGAAATTTGTTTCAGTATTGTGGGTATAGGAGTAAAGAAGAAAACACTTCGTGACGGAAGAATTTGTGATGCTTGCTTCTTTCTACGCATGAGCGCGTGTCCAAACGTCATGCATGTATTTGTCTATGATCTTTTATTTTTCTGCATACATGGAAACGTACACACATGCATTAACATTAGTTGTATGCGGTTAATAACATAATAGCAAACGTACAGTATGCAAAATAACAAGCATACACAAATCAACACTACTTCTTTTGAGTGTTTGTTACAAAGAAGCAGTCTTGGCGACATCGCTTGTTAACACTGATATACACGTACGCCAATACATCCACCGTGCTTCGCTTATAGTACGACAGCATTTATTATTGGTTTAGTATAGTACATGCGACGTGAATACATTTAAAAAACATGACGTATTTACATTTCAAGAATGTTTACGCAGGTCTCTAATATGTATTTATACTTCCTGTAAGAGGGGTACCTTCTGGCTACTTATGGTCAATTCCAATTGTAAATAAAACAAAATTATTTTATTTTATTTTCAAGCACCCAACGTTTCGTTTGCTTTATTCAAACTTCTTCAGGGGTAGTCTTTTAATTCATAAAATCTAGCAAAAAAACAATAGTTCAATCAGATTTGAATTCTACAATTATAGCAATTAATTTTTGACTTACAAATATTTGTTTTACATATTATCACTACTATCACTTATTGATTAAAAATAGAAAAACTGGACTTCACGACACAGAGTTTGTATAAATAAAAAATAAATAAATAAGTAAAAACAATACAACAGAAATTTATTCGTCAATCTTAACGCTAAAATCACAGAACTTCAATTAAATCAGATTATTGCAGCAGAATATTGTAGTTTGGTATTATCTTTATCTTCTTTTGAGTTCATTGTCCTTTGTATTTTTTGTTATATCCGTAAACTTTCAAGAGTGTAACGTTTGTTCTTTTCTTTGTCCAATATTTTTTTATATTTTCTAAGTCCGCTACATGACTGCACTCTTTTATATGTAGTGATAACGCCATTGCTTCCTTTCCCTTTCTTATGTATGCCTTGTGTTCATTAATTCTCGTCCCTAACATTCTTCTTGTTGTGCCTATATAAACTAAATCACAGATTTCTTCTCGTTTCCATTACATTTTATTTCGTAAACAACATTGTTTGTTTCTAATTTGTCAATTTTTGTTTTGTTGTTTGTGAACAAGTGTCGTAGGATTTTATTTGATCTATGTGCAATTATTATTGTTTTGTCTTCCATTATTTTATTTAAATATTTTGTTATATACATTCATATATTAAAAATATATGGACCATACAGTATTTATCGGATATAAGAACAAAATGCTTATAAGAAACATTTTCAAAAACACCATGTCTTTTTAGTGATTTTTCAAAAAAGGTTTCATATAAGAAAAACGCTTATAAGAAAACAACTGATAAAAGAACTGATAGGTTTTGCTACTTTACAGTTTTGAATTAAAAAAAAAATTAATTTGAAAGATTTACCTTTGCTTTTATTGAATTAAAATATATATTGTGAAAATATTTTTAGTCTAGATTTTTCATTCAAATAAATTTGTTCTCTTACTTTTATATAAAAGTTCTCATCTTTTATTTAAACATTTCAAGAACATTTTTCTTAAACACCAAAACCACAAAATATGCAGAAAAAGAATTTATATAAGAAACCTCCAACGGCAACACAAAATCTATATAGTTTGCATGGACAACTCTGTTTTTTGTAGAAGTTGTTTAGATTTTTATATTTATTTACTAAAAGGGTTAACCCTTAATAGCCTGATTTTTTTTTAGCTGGAAAAAATTAATGTTATAAAAATTGCAATTCTACACAACTTTTATTCTACAACTTTCTTCGTAAGTGGTATTTACCTGAAATATTTGAAAAATACCTGGTTGGTTCCTGGAGGAACCAGCAGGCACCCGGATTTCAAAATTTTAACACATATACTGCATATACATATATTGAAGCACACAATGTTTTTTAAACAAAAATAAACAAGTTTTATTCAAGCAAATAACAATATATTAAGAAAAATGCACTAATAATAATATAAAGCTGTCAGAAATAACATTTAGACTTGATGAAAGTTAGCAAAGCAATTTTTTCTGATGATAAACATAAATGTACATTACATTTTTGGCATCGAAATTTTGTTCGGGATGTACATTTCGGATTTTTGCATCGGGGTTTGCCTTCTTTTACAAATTCGGAGAAGTGGCCGACATTATCCAAACGTATATCACGCGGTGGTAGAGAAGCAGACATTGGACGCTGACGTTTTGCAACAATTTCAGTCTCAAAATTACTTGGTCGACCTTTTCCTACTCTCATTGCAGTACCAGTAGGCTATTAAAGGTTAATAAAATAAAAATTAACTACCAATCATGATTTGTTTTATTTTTCTATTTACAAACATACATCTAGGTATATGTATACATAAAAAGATAAAAAAGCTCGTATATTCATGTAAGAAACAAATGTCTTCCCAGCTAAAAAAAATATGTATGGAGCATATATGATATCCCATATATGGTTCGGATCAGAAAAATTATGGTATATGGCCATATATGATAATATATATTCATACATTTTCATAAATGAATGTGTATTCCCTATATAGTATGCAAAGTTCATATTGATTCAAAAAGCTGTGCAATAAATTAAATTATTAAAATAATTTTTTTGTAAGATTTGGTACAGAAAGGTTGTGTTTAGTGAAACATTTGTTCGAACAAAATAATTCAAAACGAACTAAAAGACATTTCATTCGACATTTTAAGAGAAAATGTGAATCGATTATTAAAAAACACAAGACACACATTTGTACACGACATATAATTTAAGAAATCAAATTAAAAACTAATGCTATATAAAAGAAAAATTAATCCGTTTTGATACTAACGCTAGTTTTGATTTTATTTTTTGGTAGTTATATGAATTTTGTTTCTTAAAAGTATCTGAGAATTCCGTTAATTTTTATAAAATTAATGACTGAATTATCTTTTTGATTATTTGATTTATTAAATAGGCCCACAATATATAAAATCCTACAAGAATGATTTTTTTTGCACGATTTTTAATTTTTTAAATCTTGAGGGTCTACGCATATAAAATTTGCATACCGTGTGTATTTTGTAATAAACTTCCAATTCACGAGTGATTAAAAAGAGAGAAAAAGATCGAATTAATAAATGCAAGCTTTTTGTTTGCAAAAATGATTTTATGTGAGATATCATATATGCATACATTTTTATATGGCTCCGTAGATTACATCTTATTTCTATGTATGGATCAACATACGAAGAACCTCATAATTAAATTTCCATATATGGCTCATGTATTATAATACGTTTCATATATTAGTCCATATATCAATTCATATATAATATTGTTGCAATGCATAATCCCACACATTTCCATACATGAATCCATACATATTCATATATAGTTATATACATTCATATATTGAAAATATATGGACCATATATAATTTTTTTAGCTGGGTTATGTCAATAGCTACTTATATAAGAAATAAGTTTCTTATAAAAAATAATTGTATATAAGAAATAAGTTTCTTATATAAAATAATTGTATATAAGAAAGAAACGCGTATAAGAAACTTTTTTCGTGGATTTTTTAAGTTTCTTATATCCGATAAAAACTGTATATAATTTTTTTAGCTGGGTATATATGAATATGTATGAATTCATGTATGGAAATGGGATTATACATGGCAAAACTATTATATATGAACTAATATATGGACTAATATATGAAATGTATTATAATATATGAGCTCATATATGCAAATTTCATTATGAAGCTCTTCATATGTATATGGATCCATATATAGAAATGATTTAATACATGGGACCATATAAGAATGTATGCATACATGATATCTCACATAAGATCGTTTTTGCAATCAAAAAAGCTTCCCAGCTAAAAAAATTATATATGGTCCATGTATTTTTAATATATGAATGTATATAAATATATATGAATATGTATGAATTCATGTATGGAAATATATCGGATTTTACATGGCAAAACTATTATAAAGGGTCCGCCAGATAACTTTTTTTTTTGAAAATGCTATAAAACAAACTAATGAATATTTTCTCAAATTTCTTTTTTTATTTGAAAGTACAATCTTTCCGGTTAATAATGAAAAATAATTTCATTCAAATGGCTGCCTCGGCTGGCCATGCAGTAGCCTACACGATCGGTCCAATTTTTAAGCACATTATCGATTGTGTGCAGCTGTATTTCACCAATGGCTTCACGAACATTGTCCTTTAAAGCGTCAATTGTATCTGGCTTGTCGATGTAACACTTATCTTTGACGGCACCCCACAAATAATAGTCCCACTGTGTCAAAGCGCAGCTCCGAGGTGGCCAAACGACATCACCTCTGCGGCTGATAATGCGATCTTCAAAAACAGGGCGCAAAACATAGAGTGTAGCTTCGGCTGTGTGGCACGTAGCGCCGTCCTGTTGAAACCAAATGTTGCCAATATCCTCCTCTTCAATTTTCGTGAACAAAAATTCGTTCAACATGGCCCGATAACGATCGCCATTGACTGTAACGGCCACTCCTTGCTCATTTTCGAAAAAAATGGCCCAATTATGCCTCTGGACCAAAATCCGCACCAAACAGGGACTCGTTTTGGGTGCGGGTTTTCTGTGCCCCAAATGCGACAATTTTACTTGTTTACATACCCTCCAAGATCAAAATGAGCTTCATCTGAAAATATGTTTTTTTTTTTGGCAAAATCGGCATCTTCTGCAAGTCGATCGCAGGCCCACTTAGCGAAGCGAAAACGCATTGGATGGCCAGTTGGCTCGTTCAGCGTAAGCATAAAACTAATTATCTGTCAAATCAGACATGAGCTAAGTGTTACCATTCACGAAATAAGCACTAGTTGAAAAAAAAGTTAGATGGCGGACCCTTTATATGAAATAATATATGGACTAATATATGAAATGTATTATAATATATGAGCTCATATATGGAAATTTAATTATAAAGCTCTTCATATTTAATCCATATATAAAAATAATATGTAATATATGGCGCCATATAAAAATGTATGCATGCACGATATCTCACATAAGATCGTATTTGCAATCAAAAAAAAAAACTTGAATTTTATTGACTCGATCTTTTTCTCTCATTTTTATCACTGGGGAATTGAAATTCTATTAGAACATACATGCGGTATGCAAAGTTTATATGAGTAGACTCTCAACGTTTAAAAATAAAAACTCGTGCAACAAAAAAAAATCGTGTAACAAAAAAATATTCTTGTAGGATTTTATATATTGTGGGCCTATTTAATAAACAAATAATCAAATGGATAATTCTGTCATTAATTTTATAAAAAAGAATGGAATACTATAGATATTTTTGAGAAACACAGTTCATATTACTGCAAAAAATTATATTATAAACTAGTGTTAGTATAAAAACGGATTATTTTTTTTTTGTTTATGTAGAATTAATTGCATTAGTTTTTAATCTCATTTCTTAAATTAAATTTTATGTAATAATATGAGTTTCGTGTTTTTTAAATAATTGATTCACATTTTCTCTTAAAATGACGTTCGTTTTTAATTATTTTTCAAACAAATGTTTCATTAAATACAACCTCCCTTACGAAAATCTTAAAAAAAAGTAATTTTAGTAATATCATTTATTGCACAGCAGTGCGCTTATTAGAATCAAGAACTTATGAGTGTGAACTGCGCATATTGTATGGGGAATATTTACACACACATGTATGAAAATGTATAAATATATATTACCATATATGTCCATATACCCTCATTTTTGGGATCCAAACGCTTATTTTTCTTTTGTGATTTTCAAAAATATTATTCACAGAAAAAATTATTCCCAAAAAATTTTTAAACAAATATTTGTTTGAAATCAAACTTAGTTTCAGTAAATATTCTGTACTGTTCCACTAAATTAATTTGTACGAAAAAACTGTGTAGAGAAGAAACAGGCCACGACGTTTGTCGGCTACATTCGGCATTTACATGTATACAACACGATCAATCAAAATAAGCAACAACAACTGCACAACAGCACGTTGTTCCTATCAACAAGCAAGATAAACACCAACAAACTGAAGTAACATTTTCTCTCAGCCGAACTATGATTCATTTAAATTTTTACAAAATTTTTATCACAATTTACAAAATTATTTGTAGGACCGCATTCAAATAAAATATTTACTGATTCAACGAATTTGGTTACTGAAAATTAAATTAAGTTTTTTCTGTGTTATTTGTGAATTCTCAAATAGTTCTTGAAAGTCTGTGCATAAGATAAGAGGTTTGTGACTATTCAAAATGTGTGGTTGAAGTCTACTGATGATTTGTTACAGCAACAATGAAATACATAGACAACGCTGAACCACCAGCAAATAAATTTCAAATTAAAATATATGATCTATACATATTTTTTTAGCTGGGTTAGTATATTATCACTGGTGAATTGGAAATCCATTAGAAAATACAAACGGTATGCAAAGTTTATAAAAAAGAATAACTTTTGTTCCAAAAAAAAGCACCCAGCTAAAAAAATTATATATGGTGCCATATATTTTTAATATATGAATGTATATAACTATATGTGAATATGTATGAATTCATGTATGGAAATGTACATATGTCATTAGTCTTGTGTAGTTCATGAACGAACTAGTTCAAATGAACGATTCAGTACTTTGAACTAAGTGAACTAGTTCAATTGTTTTACGCTCACTAGTTCAATTTTTGAACTAGTTCATTTTTTGAACTAAGACACAAAATGAACTAAATGTTTTCAACCTTTTGCTTTACTTCTTTCTGTTTGTGTGCTTTGCTTCTACACAAATGATGTCAGTTTCATCGCACAATTGTGCAAACTAAAATCACACACATTCTTATTCTGTTCCATTTAGTTGTCAATGAAACAGCGACGATAACGCATGCGCAGCGGGTGTATTAAATTCTTTATAGATACAGTGAAAGAAAAAAGGTGGTATGCGAAAAATATTCTATGATCAGTAATGCTTTTTGCGACATTCAATGTATTTTATGTTACGAAACTTTTAAGGAAAGAAATTAATAAATATTAAAAAGAATTTTTGGAGCAGCTTCACTAAATTGCATTTAATATCAAAACTTAAAAGACCAATAACTCGGAAAATATTGGTCGCAGCCAATTTTTTTGTTTAATTTTTTCTTCTTATTTTTCAAGTTTCTATCAGATAAGCTATTTAAAAATTAATTTTTGGAATTTCTTCACAGTTTCCTATGAAAAGTTTAAAGCGCTGTAACTCGGAAAATATGGGTCGTCCGCAACTTTTTTATTTAATTTTTATTCCTTATTTTTTAATTTTCTACCATATAGACTCCTTTTTATGTATTTTGAGCTGCTTCACTAAACTGCATTTGTTGCAAATATTTATTTTTTCGATGTACTTCAGAGACGAATGAGACAGACAGCTTTTCTCACACATACAACTATAGTTTTATTTTTGACACCACTGTTCTATACTCATCCATATGTATGTATGTATATTTTGTTCTTGTTCATCGCTGGCTACTACCACAAATGCAATAAACAAGCAAACACTTATACTAACCTATTCACAAAAATATTTTGTATTTATGAGATTTTTAAAAATGATTTTCACACTAAATTTGTTTTATAAACCCTTTTTAAAGCAAATTTATTTATTAATTAAATAATTAATATTAGCTTTCGTAAAGTTTTTTAATCACAGATCTGTGTTTTTAATACTGTCAAAAACCACAACATACATATGCATGCAGATGTAAAATCATTGAACTAAAAAGACCTAACTAGTTCATTGAACTAAAAAGAGCGATTGAACTAAATGAACGAACTAGTTCATTTATAAATAATGAACTAAAATGACCGGTCACTGAAATGAACTAAATGGCACAAGTCTATATGTCATTATACATGGCAAAAGTATTATATATGAATTCATATATGGACTAACATATGAAATGTATTATAATATATGAACTCGTATATGGAAAATTAATTATGAAGCTCTTCATATGTGGATCCATATATAGAAATAAGATGCAATATATGAAGCCATATAAAAATGTATGCATACATGATATCTCACATAACATTTTTGCAATAAAAAAACTTGCATTTTATTAGCTCGATATTTTTCTCTTTTTATTACTAGCGAATTGGAAATCTATTAAAAAATATAATATATAAGAATGTATGCATACATGATATCTCTCATAAGATCGTTTTTGCAATCAAAAAAGCTTGAAATTTTATCACTGGTGAATTGGAAATCCATTAGCAAATACATACGGTATGCAAAGTTTATTTGCGTACCCTCAGCGTTTAAAAAAGAAAAGCTTTTGTTAAAAAAAACCCATTCTTGTATGATGTTATGCATTGTGGCCCCATTTAATATATCAAATAATCAAAAGGATAATCCAGTCATTAATTTTATAGATAATAACAAAATTCTCTAGATAAAAAACAAAGTTCATATTACTGCATTGAAAACTATTGTTAGACGGATTATTTTTTTTTATAATTAATTGCATTAGTTTTTAACCTGATTTCTTAAACTAAATGTTATGTACTAATATGATTTTTGGGTTTTTTAAATAATTGATTCACCTTTTGATGAATGAAATGACTTTTAGTTCGTTTTAAATTATTAGTCCAAACAAATGTTTCAGTAAATACAACCTCTCTCAAGTCTAAAAAAAATTTAATTTTAGTAATTTAATTTATTGCACAGCAGTGCGCTTTTGTGAATCAAGAGTGTATGAATATGAACTTTGCATACTGTGGAGGGAATTTACAGATACATGTATGAAAATGTATGAATATATATTATCATATATGTCCATATACCCTCATTTTTCGGATCCGAACCATATATGGGATATCATATATGCTCCATACATATTTTTTTAGCTGGGATGTTTCTAGTTTTTACTTTTTTGTCTTCCAAAAATCTTCAGTGTTGCCAGTAGATTTAAGAAACCCCGTTATTTTATTTCCCTACATATTAAAAAATTTCCCCCATACGAAAATCTACAAATGTTAGTACCCAGCTAAAAAAATATGTATGGAGCATATATGATACCCTATATATGGTTCGGATCCGAAAAATGAGGGTATATGGCCATATATGATAATATATATTCATACATTTGCATACATGAATGTGTATTCCCTATATAGTATGCAAAGTTGATATTTATACTCCCTTGAATAAAAAAAGCGCACTACTGTGAAATAAATTCAATTATTTAAATTACTTTTTTTAAGATTTTAAATATTTAATGAAACATTTAATTGAACAAATAATTAAAAACGAATTAAAGGGCATTTCATAAGTCATTTAAAGAGCAAATGTGAATCAATTATTTAAAAAACACAAAACTCATATTCGTACATAAAATTTAATTTAAGAAATTCAGATTAAAAACTAATGCAATTAATTACAAACGAAAAAAAAATCCGTCTAACAATAGTTTTCAATATAATTTTTTGCAGTAATATGAACTTTGTTTCTTATCTAGAGAATTCTCTTATTTTCTATCAAATTAATGACTGGATTATGCTTTTGATTATTTGATATACTAAATGGGGCCACAATGTGTAAAATCATACAAGAATGTTTTTTTTTTTTGTTGTAACAAAAGTTTTTCTTTTTTAAACGTTGGGGGTACGCATATAAACTTTGCATACCGTATGTATTTTCTAATGGATTTCCAATTCACCAGTGATAAAATCCAAGCTTTTTTGATTGCAAAAACGATCTTATGTGAGATATCATGTATGCATACATTCTTATATGGCTCCATATATTAAATCTTAATTCTCTATATGTGACAGCGCATAGAGAAAGGACCTAAGGGTAAAAAGATCAATTTTCACTTTTTTTTTTGATGTGGACAACATCTGAGCATCGAATGAGATCGATCCCATGCCCCAAAAGTGTTCCCTCCGAGAGATATGCTCGTTTTATGATATGATGGTACACCAAAGATACACGTATTTAAATCTTTAAAATGGCTCTCCTGAACAAAACCGGTTTTTAATCTTAGGTCCCTTTCTATTTTGCGCGTCACATATGGATCCACATATGAAGAGCTTCATAATGAAATTTCCATATATGAGCTCATATATTACAATACATTTCATATATTAGTCCATATATAATATTTTTGCAATGTATAATCCCATATATTTCCATTCATGAATGCATACATATTCATATATAGTTATATACATACATTCATATATTAAAAATATATGGATCATATATAATTTTTTTAGCTGGGTAATTTAATTTAAAGAAAGATAAATTAAAAACATTTAAGGCCTTAATGATCAAACAGAATTACGGCATAAACACATTTTCCATACAAATTGACAAAAAAATTAGCGCCAGAAAGCAGTCGAGAGATCTATTTTATTTTGACAGCTTTTTTTCTTATCCTCTCACATAGAAATAAATATTCTCTCAGCAATGTTACCAAAGACAGGCACTGCGACACCAAAATAATTGGATGAAAGTCTATGTAATTTCGAGCAAAAACAAATTTTGAAACGGTTTATAAGCAAAAATATATTTTTGGTATAGTTATTTTTACATTTATGCACAAAAAATGCAATATGAGAATAAAAAAATACCTACATTTTGTTCAAAATAAAATATTTTTCCGACATTCCCTATACTCATCTATTAGTGACAAAAATACCTACAGGTAACACTGTTTTGTATTAAAAAAAAGCTGTTGTCGCATTCAATGAAAAAATAAAATAAAGCAACAAAAAAAAATAAATAAAAATATGTGTAAAGAAAATTTGAAAAAAAAATCGTAGAACGGAAAATGTGATTTTTTTCTTCCCCTTTTGCTTTTCTATAGCGTTCGCCTACAAACTCCAAAAATCGTGTTTCAAAAAATCATTGAAAAATCAACGTGTGAATTACGTGTAACATACAGCTGCAAAACTATCGATAGCACTATCGATAGTATCGATAGTTTTGTTGTAAATGAAATATCGATAGTTTTTTCCACTATCGATACTATCGGCAAAAAAAACAAGTAATTAAAAGAGTAAAAATAATCGAAGTCATTAAACAGTAGCCGCCAGCTTTGAAGCAAATTGTCTGTAGTTGATTTATGCTTTTGTACAGCGATGGAAAAGTTGGTACAATTGTATATTGTTAGCGCTATTTGAATGCCAAAAGTACCGTAGCAGCGCAATGACCCATTTAGCACTACTGGAATCTCTTTATATTATATTACATGCCAAAAATAGCATTAAAATATATTAACCCCTTTATGCAAAAAATAATGCGTGCTTGAAGTGTACACTAAAAAAAATTTCCATAGAAAAACTGGTTTTAACGTTCACTTATTTTTTTGCACAAGGGGGTTAATCTTTAGCTCGAAGGTATTAGAAAATTAAATAAATCAAACGATGTTTTCCGGTACTTAAAGAATTGCTGGAGGAATGTTATTTATTCCAAATTCATCTGCAAATGTGGAAATTTTATTTTCCTACCAAGGAGAGAAGCCGACTATTTGCATCGACTGTAAACAATCGAATAAAAAAAAGGTTATAAACGTAGTATATCGTAAATGTTACTTTTATATTCAGATCCCAGCAACTAATATTCTTTGAGCTAGTTTTTCACATAAAGATAAACTCTACTTGTCAATTAACTGCAGTTTAAACTTAAAACTTTGTTTTTCAGATAAAGATTATCTAGTTAAAAATCTAGGTTTAACCGGGCAACACTGCGCAGTTAAACTCAAATTAGAACTATCAAATGATAAATATACATACATACATATATAGACATGTATAAAATAAATACTACGCAATTGAAAAAAAAAACAGTTTTACTGAAAAGTTCAATAAATAAATAAAATGGATGCTTCTTATGATGGCGAAGATTTTAGCGATCAATAAACCTATAATAACTTGGATAGGACAATTGTGAGAAATATAAAGGAGATACGAACACGCCAAAATGATTTTTATGTGTGTAATGAATTGGAATTCTTTCAAATATTTCGTTGGATTTAAAATTTTATGTTCTTTTGTAGTTTATTTTTGGAGCGACACTATTTTTAAGTCCATATTATTTATTTTTAAACTCTTAAAAATTTCAAAAAACTTATAGAAGTTTTTTAATATAAATTTAAAGAATTGTCATATCGCTTTTTAAGTGTTGCCCTATTTATATAAAATATTTTCAAGAATGCCATATCTATATTGAAAGCAAAATATGGCATTTCTAGCTAAATTGACAAATTTAAACCTTCACTGAAAAACAGAATGGGCGGTTAAAACCCGTTTAACTTTGTTTCTTGGTTAACTCAAACGTATGTTAAACTAGGTTTAACTAATTAGTAAAAAACTGGCCCTTTGTGCTCCTTCTGGCGTTTTGTTAATTGATTTTTAGTTAATTAAACAGTACAAGTATTAAAAAAATATAAATAAAGAATTAGGTACAATCGTACTGAAAAAATTAAAATTTTTTTTGAAAGTTAGTACAATTTGTAAATATGACATCGCATCCCTGCTTCTGTATACATAAGTACTTAAATACATATGTATGTATATGAATTTATTTATAAATCCAAGTGTTATTCGACAAATAGTAGTCACAAGTATCTTAATAAATTCAACATCGTCGACACAAAGATAAATTTTGGTGGTACTGATGTCGCGACGGCCGCCAATCGTCTCTTACTATAAAACTTTACAGTTAGTGTCTTAAAAGCTATCAACAATTTTCGCATTTCGATAATTCTAAACCATGGGTAGGCCCATAAAATTTTAAGTTGAATAAAAAAATATATTTTCGATAATATGCCGCTTACGATAAAATCGAAAAAAAAGCTTTATATATATTTATATACTAATGAAAATGTTGAGGACTTTGGATTTTTTTCGAGTCAAATGTAGCTTATGTGGCAACTTTTATAAAACTATTCAATACTATCGATAGTATCGATAGTTTTACATAAAACTATCGAGTGGAGCGACTATCGATAGTTTTGCAGCTCTAGTGTAACATAGGTTAAAAATTTCATATAAAAGACGTTTTTTCAAGGTATGGTTTATTTCATTTAGTTCTATAATAATAATAATAAAAAAAATACTCTTCTCTTAAAAACAAAACAAAAACAACAATTCTTACAAATATTTAGGAACTTCTTTTTGGACCTTATCAAATATTTATCAAATAAGTTTTGGTTTGACTTTTAGCTAAATCGTACGGTTAAGTCTGTACATGTTCAGTTTTAAAAATTCAGGCTTAAAAATTACATTTTTCTTGGCAGTTTTCGCAGAGAGGATTGGAACACTGCAAGCAAATATGTTTTAAACAAGAACAGCAGTTGTAATTTGTTTTTCTTTGTAATTTAGATGGACATGCCTGTCTCAGGCTGAATTTTTGGAGGTGGAGGAGGAAAATATTTTCCCAGAACTCGACTGATGGTCATACGAGTTACAAAATTAAACAACTTCAGCTGTTTATGCTTATTTAAAAACTAAACTTTTATTTCAAAAATTTTCAAACTTAAAGATATTAATTGTCGCTATTCTTCAATTCAGTGTATCTTAAAGCTAAGCTTAAAATTAAGAGTCAGCAGTCTGGCAGTTATGGGATTGTGGTTGTACACAAAAACAAATCTATCAGATTGCAGTGCAGTACAAAATATGTTTATATCCCAGTTGGCCACGTCTTTAAGACATCTTTGACGACGGGTACAAGACAATGGTAAGTCGTAGAAGACATATAAAGACAACTCCATACAAATCGTTGACGAAATTTTCATACAAATGGCGGCGAGGTCACACAAGACCAGATGAGCGACATTGTCGCTCAGATTGTCATCAACAAGGCTTTATTGAAGACATAACGAGGGACATTGTCGCTCATATTGTCGTCAACAATGCTTTATTGAAGACAAAACGAGGGACATTGTCGCTCAGATTGTCCTCGACAAGGCTTTATTGAAGACAAAACGTATGACACTGTCGCTCAGATGGTCCCCAACAAAGTTTTATTGAAGAGAAAACGTGTGACATTGTCGTTCAGATAGTCATGAACGCCGATTTCTTTTAAATTGTCGATTAGAAAACTTAATCTACAGACGACATGTCGTATATGAATCGTCGAAGACAATGTCGTCTAGGACGATTTGGACAACTGGGTATGTTTTATATATGTATGTATGTATTCAAATAGTAGTTATATGTAACTTATGTATGTACATAACTTGCGTAATTCTCGTGGTAATCTTTCATTATATGCACGTGCTTTCATGTGATCTAGCGCCATTTCACGAGCCGTATTTAACAAAAATTGGCCTCTTCTCAATTTGGGGTCCATATTTTCACATGCTTGGTACGCAACGAAACAGTTGTTACCTATCATATCCAGTATTCTATAAAAAATTGCCATCGGCCTACGACTTTTGCGACTGCAGGAATATATCGAGCACTTTTTGTCGATCTCATCAACGCCTCCTTTTGTTTGATTGTAATCTACAATCATTAGTGGTTTGCCTGACGCAATGTCGCATTCCTGGTTGTGATGTGTGGATGGAACTAAAAGGACTGCTTTATTTGGAATAAAGGATAATAATGTAAAGTCCTTGTTGAATGCGTAAAGTGAACTCGAAACTTCTCTTTCTTTGTTTGGCAAAAAACATGCAGGGATCTCCCTCTTATTTTTTCAGTGATCCAAGATAGGTTAGTTTCTTTTTTAGCAAAGCTTCCATTAGCGAAATGGAACTAAACCAGTTGTCCGATGTAATGTTACGGTTTGAGCCTTCAATAGCTTTCACAAGACGTAAAACTGATTGCGATGGCACCGATAATTTCTTCTCTTCTTCATTTAGTCCTATTCCATCAGAATTTTTCCCATAGTAGATATAAGCATTGTAGGTTTAAAAAGTTCGTGCGTCACATAAAATCATAATCTTTAGCCCACATTTAGCAGGTTTTAGTGGCATGTAGATTACAAATTTGCAACGACCTCTAAATGGAACCAGCATCTCGTCAATGCACATATAGGCGCCAGGGGAGTACTGAGCTTGAGAATTTAAGATGAACTTGTTAAATAAATTTGATATAGGAGCCAGCGGATCCTCCTTTAAACGTTCTTGTCTGGTCATAAGATCATCAAACCTCAAACAGTTGACTAAACATGAAAATCTATACTTAGACATAACGCAGCGAAATATTTCACGGCCTGTGCAATCAGTAGCAAATACTGTATTGAGATCGGAGTCGTTGCATTTAAACACCGACGAATAATATAACAGCCCTATGAATGCTCTCATTTCAATCTCATTCGTGTCCATAAGTTCTGGCCGGCTGTTATTTTTGAACTGGCTCCTACACATATTAAGCTTTTGGTTTGTATTTACTATGAAGTTTGAAAGCATAGACATCAAAAAATTTTGTCCAAAGACCAACATAACTTTCAAATTTTGTGAAAGTCACAATGTTTGGTAGTCTTAGAATATTATGAGCTGGAACTCTAGAATGTCTTGGACCCTCCTGATCAGACCTGTTTGCCATTTTTACATCTGTAAAAATTCTCACTTATGGATTCCGTTTGAACTTCCGCAAAGCTATTACCTTCCTCTTGAAACCCCGCTTCAAGAGAAATTTCGTCGTCCTCAAATATATTTTGTTCTGCTTCAAAATCTGGATCATTTACAGCATCGTCGCAGCTGAAATCTTCGCCCTCTTCATCAATTTCTTCGAGCCACTCAGTTATTTGCTGTTCGCTGCTTTTAAAAGTTCCAGCTGATGTTCTTTTATGGGAAGTCATTTCCTCTGAGCTTACTGCCTGCAAAACTATAAGTGATAATAATAGTAAAAATTCAATTTTACTGTCGTGAGGTCTGAGAGAAAATATGTAGTTTTACGATATTACTGATGTGAGGTCTGCAAGACCATATTGGATTTCACAATAAGACTCACGTGGTGGTCTGCTGGCTACTTACACTAATGCTGATGTGCGGGTATAATAGACCATTTACTGCGCAGTTAAGATATCGCGTTGTCCAAGATTGCTCTTTTCCCACTGAGCGACGTAGAAGCATGAATAGAAAAGGTAACGAGAGCGTAGAGATCGTAACTTGGAATTTTACAAAGTAACGCACGATTGTTCTCTTTGCGGGGTCTGTCAGACCACACGCCAGTTGCAGAGGGTTAATAAAATTTCAAAATTACTTCTGTATGGACATGCATACATACATATGCAGATTACCAATGAATTTAAGGTTCCCAATTCAGCTAATCTCTCAACAGCAGTGGAACCAATCATTTTTATTGCTCGTTCCTCAAATGCATTTATATATTTACGTTGCTGGCTTCCTCCCGTTGCTAAAATTTCCGCTTTTGATTTTCGAGCTCTGCATCTCTCCTAATTTTTTCACATGCACAGGCTCTACAAAGAAATAAGTATTGTAATATGCATTGGGAATTTTAAGCATTTAACTACCTCTTTCTTTTTAGTTGGTTACGCTTTTTTGGCCAAATGGCACACAAGAAATGCCTTAGTAGTTAGTTAGTATTTTTTTAAATAAATAAATATAGTTTTCAATGTGACATATGTATGTTGAAAGCTTTTTAAGCTTTTTCTTGTCATATGAACAAGAATGCCAACACAATTTTATTTTAAAATATATAACAAGAAACTTGACAAAATTGTATGACAAAAAAAAAAAAAAAAAAAAAAATACACAATTTATTAGAATACGGGTATTAGTATATAATAATAATAAATTTATTTTTATATAACACTTTATTTAATATACATTTTTATAAAATGATCGTATGAAAATTTATCAGAAAATCGCCAAAAATGATTTCTTGTAAATTTTTCTCATACAAATTCAAAACGCATTAATGACTATAATTAATATGTATAAGAAAAATCATCAAAACCAAATTGTTTTAATTTCTTACAGATGAGTTTTGGTAGGATTTATTTTTGAAACTACTCCTTCAACAAACTAATTTTCCTGAATTTTAAAAATTTTGAAGTTCAATTTGGTTAAAAAATAGCCGTAATAATCGCGAAAAAATTGATTTATCGCCAGAAAAATCGCCATGTCGCCAAACCAAATATTTGAACGCCAAAAAAGTTGAAAAATCGCCACGTTTGACGAGGAATCGCCATATCTGACAGCCCTGATCTGGTTGGCTGTTGTGCTCTCATCGATGTGAAAGCAAAAAAGGCTCTTCATAGTAAGGAATAGAGAATTTAATAGAAAATAGAGAATTTGCCACGTTTTGTAAAATTTGTTGATTAATTAAACTGGGTCATTGGGTTGATTAATTTATTTAATAAGACATTATGCTTTTAATTAGTTAATAACTTAATTTTACCGATTTTACCTAAACGCATGCATACGTTTTTATGCATATTTTTATAAGTATATGTATGTATTTAGAAACAAGTCTTCGAAGACTCTAACGGTGCTATTCTCGAATTCATAACAGCTATAATAAAATTATTTCTAGTCACATATTTCTGGTCACAAGGTGTTTGAAATACCTATTCTAAAATTTTTGTTTTAATATTAAAGGTTTTTTGTTTAATAATTTATAGCATTATTGCCAAAACTACACGTTTGTTGAAAAAAAAATGTAAAATTTAAATTTGTTGATATTACAAGAGCATGGTGTAATTATACAGGTGACTGCGTAAGGATTTGTTATACAAAAATACGACAGCCATTGCTGTATAAAGAA
The DNA here is from genome assembly GCA_949987645.1 of Tachina grossa. NCBI lineage: Eukaryota > Metazoa > Arthropoda > Insecta > Diptera > Tachinidae > Tachina > Tachina grossa. The sequence continues at coordinate 120,291,688 of OX465274.1, read as the reverse complement.
CCGTCAAAAGCACAAAAATAATTGTACCAAAACCAAATCGAAGTTTTGACATTCTTTAGCTAGAAAGCACATAGACAGCGTGACCGTTTGACCGACTAAAGTGGCAATTTGCCACTTTTTCGACTGCGTTTCCCCTTTTTCGACTGCCTTGCCACTTTTTGAACCCTTTTATTTCAGATGAGTTATGTGAAAATACATTAAAAATAAAAAGTTTAGGGCAGTTTTCTCGTTTTTTTTTTTAATTTTGTACCTTTTTTTTTTGATAAATCCCCTATTTGGTGCCACTTTTTGAAAAATGTCACCGGTCACCCTGTACATAGAGCAAAAAATTATCAGCTGAAGTAGCGGTGCCAACTGGTGAGATACAACTTGGACAAGAGCTTATTAATGATCTGCACGAATGTGATTGAAACGCTGTTCAACACGTTCTTAAATTTTCAAACAGCCTTCCTATTCTCATTTGTAAAAGCGAAACGAGCAATGGAACTGAAAAAATGTGTGTTGCTGTTAGAGAATGGAAACATGAGAGAATGGAAACTTGAGATAATGGAGACATTAGAGTAATGAAACATGAGAGATCGAATTGAATATAACATCACACTACACAAACGACAATGTTTCGTTCAAAAAAAGCGAAACAAACGAAACATGCATGTCTTTGCGAGAATGACAAACGAAACACACATTTACTGCCTGTCCCACGATATCACTCGCAAACGTTCGAATGACATTTGTATTGCAAACAACAATAACATTAGAAAATTTGTTGTTGTTTTCAATATAAGTTGTCATTCGAACGTTTGCGAGTGAGATCGTGAGACAGGCAGTTACTCTCATCTTTCTAAATTATTATGGAAACATTCGAATGTTTTGGTTTGAAAAGGAAACAAAGGAAACATTCACGCATTCATCTGAATCAGTTGCTTGTGAGCAGTGTGACCAGATTGTAAAATAATATGAAGCTAAATCAGGTTTGAAATAGAGCTAAAGAAGGAATTTTAATTCCAAAAAATACAATTAAATTTTTTTATAGCTTTGCAATAAGCAACTTTTCATCATTTCTATATTTTTGTAGTTTAAATTGTGTTTATGTAGGTAAAAATAATATAAAAATATATTTATGGTTCATTTAATTAAAAACATTGAATCAAAAATAACATAAAATTATTTATTAACTTGAAAGGCAAAAATTGATCGTGTAACCCCCAAGTTAATAAATAATTTTATGTTGTTATTTCAATGTTTTTTATTTAAATGAACCAAAAATATATTTTTATTTTATTTATACCTTCATAAACACCATTTAAACTATAAAAATATAGAAATAATGCAGGGTAGGAAAAAATTCTGCTCGCAAATGCTATTTTATTTTTTTCGTTCGTTTTAAAATTTGTATTCGGAATTTTAAAAATAAAATTCGGAAAAGAATTCTATTTTAAATTCTTTGTTTTTTTCGTTCTCCTCGCAAACGAAAAAAATAAGCAAAAGTTGATTTAATTCGTTTGCGAGAAGAACGAAAAAAACTAAGAATTATTCGTATAAATATTTAAGCTAGGCGGCAAATTGAGTTCTTTTAGACATATCATCGCCAAGCCCAAACCACTATAGCTACACAGCTGATATTCGGTGCGTAGATTCCTGTTCCGATGTATAGAACCACTAAGGAATTTTTGGAAATTCGAACGCGAAAAGGGGTAAAAAGGGGCAAAAAAGGGTAAAATCGATATCACTATATCTCAGAAACTACCTTGGATAGACTACAAATTCTAAAAGCATGCGAATGCATATAAAAAATAAGCCGACACGAGTTTAGTACTTTTTCAATATGTGTACTGTTAGTGGTTAAAATGGGGTAAAACCTAAATGTTGGTACATTTTTTGCACACGAAATATCCTCTAAATTAAAGGATGTAGCAGAAAGCTTTTTGGGCGTTCTTTTCTCCTGTACAGAATCTCGAATGAGTTTTGAAACTCTCTGAACATTTGCGAGTATAAGGGGTAAAATTTTACCCGTTTACGGTACTTTTATGTTAATTATAATGTACAAATATACACACATGTAAAAATACTTTGCTTTTGCTAAAGTACTATTTTTTAAAAAGTACCTTCACCAGAAAGTACTTTCTTCAAAAGTACTATTTTTTAAAAAGTATCTTCACCAGAAAGTACTTTCTTTAAAAGTACCTTTTTCTAAAAAGTACTTTCTTCAAAAAGTACCTTTTTCTAAAAAGTACTTTCTTCAAAAAGTACTTTTTTCAAAAAAGTACCTTCTCCAGAAAGTATTTTCTTTAAAAAGTAGTATTTTCTAAAAAGTACTTTTTCCTAGAAGTACTTTTTTGCTAAAAAGGGATTTTTCAGAGAACTACCTTTTTCTAAAAAGTACCTTCTTTATAAAATACTCTCTTCAAAAAGTACATTTTTCTAAAAAGTACCTTTTTCAGAAAGTACTTTATTTAAAAAGTACATTTTTTAAAAAAGTACTTTTCCCTAAATGTACCTTTTTCAAAAAAGGACTTTTTAAGCCTTTAATGCCAATGATTCAAACACACTATATGATAATGAACTCAGATTTAAAATGTTTCAGTAATATGAATTACCCGGAATTTTAAATTTGTTAAGACCGTTTCCCGCATTTTACCTTTTTTGGACTCTTCGAAAAAACATTAATATTCTTACCTCAGCTTCTACTGAGCGGTTTGAAGCAAAAGCAAAGTATTTTTACATGTATGTATATTTGTACATTATAATTAACATAAAAGTACCGTAAACGGGTAAAATTTTACCCCTTATAGTCGCAAATGTTCAGAAAGTGTCAAAACTTATTCGATATTCTGTACAGAAGAAAATAACGCCCTAAAAGCTTTCAGCTACATCCACTAATTTAGAAGATATTTCGTGTGCAAAAAAAGTACCAAAATTCAGTTTTTATCCCCTTTCAACGCCTAAAAGTACAGATATTGAAAAAGTAGTTACTAGCACGTGTCGGTTATTTTTTATAATCATTCGTATGCTTTTAGAATTTTTAGGCTATCCACCGTAGTTTCTGAGATATGATGATACCGATGTTAAACTTTTTTTCCCCCTTTTTACCCCTTTTCGCGTTTGAATTACGAAAAATTCCTTCTTAGTGGATTTATGCATCGAAAGAGGAACCTACACACCCAATTTCAGTTTTCTAGCTATAGTCGTTAACAATAAAATCTCCTTAAAAAAATTTAGTCTTTACTTTGGACTATTTGTATTTTTAATTTAATCGCGAATTCTAATTTCTTTTCGTTAGGGAATTTTATTTTTAAATTTTCGAGAGGAATTTTATTTTGCATTCTTTGATTTTTTTTTATTTATAAAATTTGCGAATTAAAAAGAATAATTCTTTACAATATTGAAAATAAAATTCGTTCGAATTAAATTCGTTTGCGAAAGAAATCAATTCGAGCACTCTTCCTACCGTGAAATAATGAAAATTTGCTATTGTTATATTCAATTCGATCTCTCATGTTTCATTACTCTAATGTCTCCATTCTCTCATGTTTCCATGTGTGTTTCGTTTCGTTTCGATTGCTTGTCTCCCAGCGAATGGAGTAAATATTCGTTTCGTTCGTTAGATGTATTCTCAATTATAGTTCTGTTTTCGCTTCATTCTCAATAGACAGAAAATCAACACATTCATGCAGCTCTTTAGAGCTTATATTTGATAACATGCTTTTTAACTCCTTGTATCTCGATTTTACAGATACCTACTAGGGATGCCAAACGGGAAATCCCGAACCGGGTAATCCCGGGATTTTCGGGATTTGGCAAATCCCGAATCCCGGGATTTGGCAAATCCCGAATCCCGGGATTTGTAAAATTCAATCCCGGGATTTCATTTTCGGGATTTCTTAGCAATTTTTATATAAAAACTTTATAAATTCAAATTTTCGTTGATTTTAAGGTATTTTTTATAATATTTAAAAGTCGCATACAATTTTGTACGTAGTTTTAACAATTTAATGACTTTCTTACGATTATTTTCATCAAAGTTGCTACAATATATGTACATTTTAGAATTATTTTGAAAACAAAAGAAACATATTACCTTTGGAAGGGAAATAACATTTGAAAAATTCATAAGTTTGACAAATTTATTCCGTCTTATTTTACATTATGAGGGCAATTATAATTCAAATTCCACGAGAAAATTTTCCCGGGGAATAATTTCAAACAGTAGCAAATAATAGGGAAAACAAAAAAATCTAATTGGAAAAGGGAGAAATTTCTTGCGGAAATTTATTCATAATTGCAGTGTATAACTATCTGTATGTCGACTCCTCAACGCAAAAAAAAATTAGCACTTATCTACTTGTCGGTAACAACTGAGTACTATTGACACCTCCTTGAAATTGGAGTAGAATACAAGGCATGTGAAAACTTTTTTTGTCGGGTTGACGTAAAAGCGAGAAATATTTACAGAAAAATGCGGACTATTTTGTCTAAAAAACTGCTCGAGTGTGTATGTATGTTTTTTACATTGCAGTTCAAAATTATTTTGTTTTTTATTTAGACCGTTTAGGTCGTTTTGATACAAACCTAAGATCAAACCCATTTAAATTACATGGATTTGATAAATAGTTTTAGTCAAAAACGACCGACTTAATGAGTTCGACTCAATTATAGTTGTATTCGATTTGCAGAGTAGATGACCAGGACACTAATAAACCATACTCCTCTTAGCGAACGTATGAATACACACATACATATGTATCTGTTGAACTTGCAGAAAATAACTTATGTATGAATTTAAAATTTTTTAGTAGAGCAAAAATACTGTTCAAGTGCTCAGGCAAACTTTTAATGTATGTGCCTATAAAAATGTGATCTTTAGACGTAATTAATCGAATTTGATTAGAATAGTGTATACATTTCTTTTAATTTTTCGAGATGTTCAGCCTTATTATCGTTGTCATAGTCTTAACGAAATCGATAAAAAAAATTAGATAATGCTTGGTATACACACATATGTAACAACCATTACACTTGTTGTTGATCAATCGCAATTAAAAAAAACGTTAGTAGATATATTTTTAACTAAACAATATTGTTTTTCCAACTTATTTGTATGAAAGTGAATCTAAAAATTTTCGTAAGTCAACTTAAGCGGTAGTGCTAAAAGTCCACCGATATGTATATTCGCTTTGGTTTAGATAATAGAAAAACATTTATATTGAAAACAAAAACAAGTTTTCATATTTAGTTATTGTTTTCACTATAAATTCTCTAACATCAAATGTGATTAATCAACTTAAAAATAGATGAGAAAAATTCTTTTGATTTTTATTTCATACTCGTATTAGAAAATTGTTTACTTTAAAGACAATTGTGCAATGATAAATTATGAACATAAAACCTTTTAAAATGCATTAAATTGTTATTAAAGTAATATTTATTTAAAAAAATAATTTATTTTACGAAAAATATTTAGATCCCGAAATCTCGAAAATCCCGTGATCCCGGAATCCCGAAAATCCCGGGATCGGGATTACAAAATCCCGAATTCCGGGATTTCCAAAAATCGATCCCGATTGGCATACCTAATACCTACATATATTACAAGTTTTTTTATTTGTATGGAATCTTCAATAATTCTACGTAATTGGCATTACGGATTAAGTGAATAATATATTGGCCAAATTCATCATATTTTATAACCAAGAAAACAAAGTCATATCATTCGGCTTTTGGTAATTTTAGTGAACTACGGCATCTAAATACTAGTTTTAATCAAGTTTTTTACTGCGTCCCAGTATTGATTGGTCGTAAAGCTTTAAAATAGTTATTCTGAAACAGTCAACCCTGTTATGTAACCCATTTGTGGTCTCAAATAAGTATTTATAACACCCGGATCGCCCGGTGGTCTAAATTGGACCACTTGACACCTAGTATGTCTTTATTTATTATAAATACATACGAGTATGTACAAAACCAAAACAAAGAAGATAGTTGCTTTTTTTCAAGCAAACTCAAATCGATTTTTACTACTTTCGAACCAAGAAATTTGAAAAAAAAATAAAATAAAAACGTTAATGTTGAGCATATCTACACAAAAATAACTTTTAAACCACATATGTTTCACCAATATTGGTGGACGATAAGATACTTAAAAGTGTACGACAAAAAAATGTGTGCCGTATTTATATATAAGATGATATGATAATTTCAAACGTTTTGATGTAATTTGAAACTAACTTTTCCTTCTCCTGTCATTGGTTTCTGTTCAAGTGATATATTTTCTGTAATCGACTCAGTCGATGTTATATTTTTTACTATCGAAATTAGATACTTCAATTCAATATTTTGATCTAAGATGTATGCATTTCAGTTTTACATTACTCTTTATCACCAAGTAACTAAAAAATTTTAAGATCGTTGATCTTAAATAGAGTGCGCACAACAGTCAATTTAAGAAAATTTACTTTCATCCATATTTCAAAAAGGAACCATATTTTTTTAGCATATGTGGAGAAATATGTGGAGTTCTATGTTTAGAATCAAGGGAGTTCGCTCCAAATCGCTGATCATTGATGATTTAGTTTGATTAGTAACATGTTCTTTGCCTTTGTTAATATTTTCTAAAATATTGGCATGGAATATATTTTGAAATTTTTTGTGAACAAAAAAATATTCATAATCGCTAATTTCTTAAAAATTAAACGCCATGCATATATGAATGATTTCTATTGGACACTAAAAAATATGCATTCTGTTAATTTTTTACAATAAATTATTATTGGCATGTGCTGTTGTGTACATTACAACTGTCAATGTAAATTAATATAAAAGAGCTCAAGGCACTCACCAGGTAGTAGCGGAAATGCAGCTGAGCTATTTTTTTCAAATTAAAGTTCATCCGAAACTTCAAAAATTGCTTACGCTACAGTTACACGACCAAGATTTGCTTTCAAGATTTTTACACATACTGGTTGTCAAAAGTCGTTTAAATTGAAAGCTGTGACGTAGGTTGCATGCAATTTCCAAGCTAATTTATTTTCAATATGCCGTTGATAAAAAACAGCTTAAGACAACAAAACTTCATGACTTCTATATAGATCTATAAACCGCTGCACATCATTATACCTTTTATTTTTGTTCCTAAGCATATGTATTTATTTAAGTGTAATTTAAAAATTTCGGAGGAATATAACATTATTTGTAATAAAAGAACACAAAAATACTATGTCGGCAAAAAATTTGAAAAAAAAACCAAAAATGTGCTCATTGAAATTGCTGTCAGTTGTTTTTTGCCTATAACAGTGATATTACACGAGACATAAGTTTGGAAATTTTTCTGTTGGCAATTGTTAAAATCTGTTGCTAACACAAAAAATGACTGTGTAAACCGTAAATGTTAGTGTTCGAACACATTTTTGGAAACAATTGCTCAAACACAATTCTGAGCAATCATGTTAGGACACAAGCTGTCAAATTTACCTTTTTCGTAGAAAATAATGGCGGGAAACTAGAAATAATAAGAAGATTACAAAAAAATATCAATCAGAAGCACATAATATATGCTGTGTAGCAGAAGTATTAAAAAATCAAAACGTAAAACGCGCACTTTGTATGCATACGACAACCTAAATTTTGAGTTTTAACATTATACGTCTAGCCACCCCTTAAAATAAGTTTGAACACAAACTTTTTTGTGACGTCATTCTGCCGACGTTATTTCTTATGTTCAGGAATAAAAATTGCTCGTCTATTCGTACTGTAAATTGAACACACAGTTGGAAAGAAAATTTGAAGTCAAAGTTGAATCAAATTCTAATAGTATGAATGTATTAGTGAAAAATTGTGAATGTATTGAAATTTGAAAGGCAAAACTTGATCGTGTAACCCTCAAGTTACGAAAGAGAAAATAAAAAAAATTTTAAAAAATTTTCAATGTGAAAATTATTTTATTAAAAAAATTCTTTTGAAACAAATTTAAAAATATGAAAAAACTATTAAAAAATTGTGAAAAGTGATAAACGTTGCAAATTTTGTTAGTGGTAGCTGCCGGAAAATTTTTTCAACTTTATGTGAATAATTTTTATTATTATTGTGTTACAACAAATTCTATTTTTGATATTTCGGATAAACTAAAAACCATGTTTATGATTTGAATAGGCTAAAGTTCGTATCGCTTTTTAAGCCAAACTACATGTGATAATTATTAATGAACAAATAACACCAAAGTTAGTTGTAAATATTCTGACAACACATAGTTGAACGGAACAACTAGCCGTTTTCGAAGGCCAATAAACCTTCATCATCAGCGTTCTTCTGTGTTTGGTCCACTGTGTGTGGTGTCAGTTGATCTAGATTTCTGCTTTATATACGAAACTTTTTTGCAAATGGAATATGTGAATTGTTTTGATTCATTGTATTTCGTATAATTTGGCTTAAAAAGCGATACGAACTTTAGCCTATTCTAATCATAAATATAGAAACAAATGAAGTTCGAAAAATAATAATTAAATTAACTAAATTAATAGTCATTGGCTTGTGGCAAAAATTAAATAAATATACTTAATAGTAACAAACCAAAAAAGTTTGTCTTAAGTAGAACAAAAATAAGCAAATTAACTAACATGTGTATAATTAGTATAGAACAAACGACAATGGTAAGACTGTTGTAAATTTAGAGATGGTAAGGCGAGCTTTCATTACAAAACATCTTTCAGCAAGTTGAAATACGATGAATCAATACAATTCACATATTCCATTTGCAAAAAAAGTTTCATATATAAAGCAGAAATCTACATCAATTGACACCACACACAGTGGACCAAACACAAAAGAACGCTGATGATGAAGGTTTAGTGGCCTTCGAAAACGGCTGGCTGTTCCGTTCAACTATGTGTTGTCAAAATATTTACAACTAACTTTGGTGTTATTTGTTCATTAATAATTATCGCATGTAATTTGGCTTAAAAAGCTATACGAACTTTAGCCTGTTCAAATCATAAAAAATATAGAAACAAATGAAGTTCGAAAAATAATAATTAAATTAACTAAAAACCATGTTGTTTTTTCATTGTTGTAATTTTTTCTTTGGTTTTTAATCCCGATATTACCTGGAAATAAATGTTCCTTGAAAGAGCTTTTATTTGAAATCCAGACTAGGTTTCTGTTATTTTTGTCACAAATTTTTTTCACTATCACAAAATTTTTGTTATAACTGTTTCGAGAATAGCACTGTAAGACTACAGACACTTACAATTTAACATTATGACATTCATTGACATAAAAGGCTTTAAATGCTTTAATAGTGATTATCGTTGAGGTCAATTGGATTTTAATTCCAAATTGTTAAAAGCGCTCTCCAGAGACGAAATTAGTTTATCATTATTTTCAATCTTTGAAACACTCATTGTGCGCTTATTGGTCTGATCTAAGGCCCATTGGGCCATCTTGACAGCTTCTTTGCGTTTTGAGCCAACGATCCTGGAATTTGCTACACTGCTGCAACACTAATAAAATAAATAAAATGATAATAATTTAGCAATGTTTAACATACTTATGTACATGAATAAGGTATACATATGATGAAAATGGATTGATTTGAAAACAATTCGGTTTTGAAACGTACAATGGGTTTCGAAGGATCTCCAGAACCACTTCGAGGCAATACAAATTTATTAAGTCATGTTTTAGATACGGAATTTTTTCTTGAAGCAAGTCTGAGCTTAGGGAGAGAGAGGAAAGAAGAAAGAAGAGCGGGACATACTTCATTTTACAGAAAAGTTACATCAATTCTCTTTAGTTATTTCATAAACTGTTAATGCATAGGAAAATTGAAGAACAATATGTCGGTGTGTAAACAAATGAGCAGTTTTAAAAGAGAATTGATTCAAGAAAAACTGATGTGACTAAGTTTCATAAAGAAGACTGAAAGTTAATATACAACCAACATAGAAATGTATCCAAATTATTGAAAGGATTATAAAATGTATTCAAAGTAATATATAAACCGCTTCACTACCGTTTTATTTTTTAAATCGATTCGTTTTAAAAATCTATTTCCATCACATGCCTGAATGTAAAATAAACTCACCAGATATAAGCCGTAAAGTGCACGCAAATTGTTTGGATTAAGTTTAAAAGCTTGCGTATAGTATGAACGAGCCACCTCAATGTTTTCCATACCTCCCTAGAATAAAAAATTAAATATCAAATTATATATGAAATTTCGTTGTTGTTGATTTAGCAAGTCTAGATCCATTTCATTCAGTAGAATTCAACAAAATGTATCTAGACAAAAACAAATAAATAGTGCTTTTTTATAATTAGTGCTTTTTATGGGAATTGTTACAATTTAAGTTTAACATTTGTTAACGCACTAATAATCCCAAATTATTTTATTTATTTAGTAAAATGTTTATTTATTAAAAATACATTGAAATTGATTATTGATTGGTTAAGCTATTATTTGTTGAGATTTTAATTTGTTTAAATAAAAGTTTATAACATAATAACTTTAGTTGTTCTAAGAAACTTTTGGGTAAAGGTTCCCTGATGATCTGCATTAGCAACAGTGAAATGCGCATAGGGACCAGCTAAAGCCCTCAACAATTAATTTCAATGTATTATTAATAAAGAAATATTTTAGTAAATAAGTAAAATAATAATTGGGGATTATTAGTGCGTTAACAAATGTTAAACTTAAAAACAAATAAATTTTTTAAATTCGTATTAATTTTGACACGCGTTAAATAAAAATATATTTAAATTAAAATAAAATTATATACTCATGTGTATACATTAAAGTAGGTCAATTGTTTCGTCCAGCAAAAACAAAATCTACACGAAATTCTAAGAATATTACCCTAAGAAACTAGGGGTCTAAAATCCAAACCTAGCTCCCGCCGAGAGGTATCAAAATGTAAGCTTTTCGTTGGGCAAAAACATTTATAACCAAATAACAAAAGTAATGGTAAAAAACAAAAAAAGTTTGTCTTAAGTAGTAGTCTGCTGGACAAGATAACTTATAAGAACTTTTAAGACATGAGGGATTTTTCAAATGCTTTGCTACAGCGAAATCTTATAAAACAAACCTTAACAACACTGTTTGCAAGAAATTTGAATATTGTAGGTATAAGAGCAAAGAAGAAAACACTTCGTGACGGAAGAATTTGTGATACTAGCTTCTTTCTACGCATAAGCGCGTGTACAAACGTCATGCATGTATGTGTGTATGATCTTTTATTTTTCTGCGCACATGCAAAGGCACACACATGCATTAACATTAGTTGTATGCGGTTAATCACATAATAGCTTATCATCTACATATTACACACACACTCAAACGTACAATATGAAAAATAACAAGCATACACTAATCAACAGTACTTCTTTTGAGTGTTTGTTACAGACAAGCTGTCTTGACGTCATCGCTTGTTAACACTGGTATACACATACACCAATACATCCATCGTGCTTCGCTTATAGCACGACAGCATTTATTATTGGTTTAGTATAATACATGCGACGTGAATACATTTAAAAATCATGACGTTTTTACATTTCAAGACTGTTTACGCATGTCTCTATTAAGTAGAACAAAAAATAAGCAAATTAGTTCAATCAAAAAAGCTTGGATTTTATCACTGGCGAATTGGAAATCCATTAGAAAATACATACGGTATGCAAAGTTTACATGCTTAAAAAAGAAAAACTTTTGTAAAAAAACCATTCTGGTATGATTTTATACATAGTGGATCAAATAATCAAAAGGATAATCCAGTCATTAATTTTCTCGAAAATAAAAGACTTCTCTAGATAAGAAACAAAGTGCATATTACTGAAAAATTATATTGAAAACTATTGTTAGACGGATTAGTTGTTCTTTTATAATTAATTGTATTAGTTTTCAATCTGATTTCTTAAATTAAATTTTATGTACGAGTATAACTTTTGTGTTTTTTAAATAATTGATTCACCTTTTGACTTAAAATGATGAATGAAATGACTCTTAGTTCGTTTTTCATTATTTGTCCAAACAAATGTTTCATTAAATACAACCTACCTGTTCAAAATCTAAAAAAAAGTAATTTTAGTAATTTAATTTATTTCACAACAGTGCGATTTTGTGAACTTTGCATACTGTAGAGGGAATATTTACACATGCATGTATGAAAATGTATGAATATATACATATAATCATACATATATGCCCATATACCCTCATTTTTAGGATCCGAACCATATATGGGATATCATATATGCTCCATACATATTTTTTTTAGCTGCCCAGCTGGGTTTTGATTTTAGACCCCGAGTTTCTTAGGATGATTTTCTAAGAATTTTGCATAAATTGCGTTTTTTCTATACGCCTTTTGCTTTTTTTTTTCTCACACGAACAAATTGACCCAGCATAATGTAAATACATATGTATTTAGATCATATACGGGCATTTCTTTCTCATGTTTTAGACTGAGTTTATGGAGCAAGTCTGAGTTTATGGGAGAGAGAGGAAAGAAGAAAGAAGAGGGGTACTGACTTGCTTGTACAGAAAAGTTACTTGAATTATCTTTTGTTACTTCATTCGCAGCATTGAAACAATAGGAAAATTTAACAAGAAACCGTCTGAGTGTAAACAAACGAGCAGTTTTAAAAGAGAATTGAAGATAACTGCTTCAAGAAAAACTGCCAATTCTAAAACAAGACTTCACAATTGTGCTAAAAATATTCACACGTATTCTTATTGTCTTTCATTTAATCGTAGATGAGACAGCGACGAATGCGCATGAGGCGGATGCTTACATATTTTTTCAAGAATATTTATGCAGCAAACACACGTGTTGCGTTTCAAATTTATGATATGCGAAAAATAGTTTATTATAAATAACGCATTTGGTATCATAAAATGCCTTTTAAGTTATCAAAGATTTAAGGAAAAAAGTAAATATGTATGTCATTAAAATAACATTATGATGCTTTTCATAGTGATATTAATTAGTTTAGTGATAGGTAGACAAAGAGAACAATTTTAAATAAAAATATAAATATTTATTTAAAAAAAAAAAAAATTGTTGCTATTAGTGGACCATACCAAAATAAAATTTGAAAAGGTTTTTTATAATTGCCTGTTTGCTTAGAAAATGTTTTATTTACAATTAATATTTTAATTGTGTGGCTTTGTGTTTGGTAGGTAGCTCGCAACTTCATTACATTGACAGTCCACCAATACATTCACAGTGCCCACCAATGATTTAGATTCTGATAGTTTTCTTTTCTAAATTTATTTACAATCTAGCTATCGTATTAATATAAGGTGTGTTCGGGTACTTTTCCAGTAAAATCCAGTAACCGAGCAATTTAAAGAAATTACTCTCAATAAAAAAGTTTGCATATAAAAGTACATATAAAGTGCGTTCAAGAACTGAAAAGTGCTTAATTTTTTTACTGGATTACTTCCGCGTACCAGTGATGCCAACTTTTTTGGCTCTAAAAGCACATCAAAATTAAAAAAAACACTTAAAAGCGTAATTTTGATATCTAAAAAGCGTAAAAAGCACTAATGTGAAAAAGGAGTGAAGATTCAAACGAGTAAAGTTTAATAATGTTTAATATTTCCTAAGCAATTCTCTATTTTTGCAATAATATCATCTTTAATGAAATATATCAGACGAAAAATGTATGCTTTAGACTGAAAAAATAACTACACCAAGTTTTTATTAAAGTAATTTTAAGAAATATACAAATTTCTTAATAGCACTACTTAGTGCTTTTTCTTAGTTTGGCACTAACGCTCAAAACTTGGCGTTTTGAGTCTTCAAAAAGCACTAAAAATAGTGCCAAAAGCACCAAGTTGGCATCGCTGCCGCAAATTGAGAGAAACAAATGACAGTTCATTTACTGAGTAAATGCAAATTTTCGCCAATAAAATTAAACCATCGACCCTATTCTGTAAACCGATCGATTTGATACCGCACGATTTTAGAAAACTAACTCGGACTCATATCTGAAAGAAAATTATCGTGTATGATTTTAAACACGTCAGCAAGATCATTATTAATTTTTTGAAAACGAGAAATTTACTCGGATTCGGCTTAAAGAACAGGGCCGCATATGTTTGTAAATGTATACTTCTACCACAGGGTAAACAGTCTTGAAATGTAATAAGTCTTGTTTTTCAAATGTATTCTCGTGGCATGTATTATACTAAACCAATAAAAAATGCTATCGTATAATAAGCGAAACAAGATGAATGCATTAGTGTTCGTGTATATGACTGTTTTTAAATGATGGTGCGAACACTTCTTGTTCATAATAAACAATCAAAAGAAGTAGTGTTGTTGCTTGTATGCTTGTTATCCCACTTACCTGAGATTCGATAAAAACGAATGCTTACTAAAGCGAAGAAATTTGTAAAAAAAAATTCTTCGATATTTATTCGTTAATCTAAGAAAATTCGAATTTTCGCTAATAGTATTGTTAAGTTTTTCTCTCTTTAAAAACGCTTTTCGGTGGACCCGAAGATTTGCAAATTAATACAAGACCCGAGTGTAGTAATTAGGGTTAAGAATGATACAAGTTTTATTTACAAATACACTTAAACTAAATTAATCAAGATTTTAAATACACTAATACAACTTAAACTACTGAATTACACACAAATATTCACAACTGGTTACCACAACGCCATCCTGACCGTATTTTACGCACGTCTATTAGCTGGCTGCGCAAGTATTCACGTGACACCTCTTTGTCTCCTGCTCGTCACTCACGAGATTCACTCTGCCGTCACTCACAGTTGATACACCAATAACAACTCTCTGGCCGACACTCTCAGTTGATACACCAATAAAGACTCACTGGCTTTACTTACACCCTTACTCACGTCTATTCGCTGCGCTGTTCCCTTTACTCCAGTCGACACGATAGACTCCACAATAATCTCAATCATGATACAATAACATAGGTAACCGCGAAGCGCCAGCTGTTTTGCTTGTTTCGTGATGTGATCTACCAAATGGTGTTTATGTTTTACCAACACTCGCGCACAGTGCCTATTACAACTGTACTAATACAAACATGCTGTGCAAAGCCAAAAGAAAACGCAAGTACATGTATATTGTTCTCTCTTGGTTGTCTCTCTTGTCAATTAAAAAACAGCAACAAAAATCACTGTTGTTTTATTTGTTGTACATTTGTTGTAGATTCGCGGCTACCTGTATTATTGTATCATGATCGCAATCTCACGTGTTGTAAAGCACAGACTGCTCTTAACTATCAACTCACTACTGTATCGCAGACTCTTATTAACGCACAACTTAATTATCACCTGACTTGTTCACTCGCAACTGCCTGACTGGTTCACAACTTGTTCGCAACCGACTCACAACTGCAACTCGTTCGCAACACAACTATAACTGACTTGCTATTGGATGCGTCACCCCTTTTTATATTTCGCACAAATACCACTATGAATCTACTTGATTCGCTCTCATTTGTATGGCGAAGCAAGTTGATTCGGTCATGATTGGGGTGTGAAGCAATGTTGAATCTACTTGCGAAGCACGTAAAATTTTTATCTTTTCTAACCGTGTGTATGTGTAAGACGTTTGAGTTAGAAATCATTGCGTTTTTGTAATAGATAAAAGGAAACTTTTACAACTTTTATTTAATCTATTACAGAAACACCAAGATTTCAAACTCAAACGTCTTGCACAAACAGCAGGTAACTTTATCGCAGTTTATCGGCAGTTTAGCTGAAATATCTATCAAAACAAAATAGGTATATGTGTATGTGTGTGTTTGTGAACAAATAAAAACAAACCAAAAAACATGATGTGAGTTTAATATAAATAAATTTAATTAAGTTATGAATAGTAAAAAAAGGAAAAATAAGAAAAAAATATAGGGATGCTTCAAAAACAAGATTTTGAATGAGTCATAGCTCGCAATAATTGGTCTCTCTCGTGCTTGTTGTCAGAAAAAAACACTCGTCCACTGACACTATGCGACACTGTCGGGAAAAAAACCCTCAAAATTCGTTCTTCTTTGGCTTGCTCTTCGCTCAATCAATGACCGTTTTTGTTAGATCGCTCGGCTCATGTGTTCACTCAAGACCCTTTATTTCGTAAATTCTCGGCAAACGGTCTTTTGAGCATGTATGTGTGTTGCGAGTGTGGATAGGTAAACATTTACATACATACTAGTGTCCTGCACAAGACATCTTATAAGAACTTTCAAGACATGAGGGATTTTTCAAATGCTTTACTACAGCGAAATCTTATAAAACAAACGTTAACACTGTTTGCAAGAAATTTGTTTGAGTGTTGTAGGTATAAGAGTAAAGAGGAAAACACTTCGTGACGGAAGAATTTGTGATACTTGCTTCTTTCTACGCATGAGCGGGAGTACAAACGTCATGCATGTATGTGTGTATGATCTTTTATTTTTCTGCGCACATGCAAAGGCACACACATGCATTAACATTACTCCTATGCGGTAAATCACATAATAGCTTACCATCTACATACTACACACACTCAAACGTACAATATGAAAAATAACAAGCATACACCAATCAACAGTACTTCTTTTGAGTGTTTGTTAGAAACAAATTGTCTTGGCGACATCGCTTGTTAACACTGATATACACATACACCAATACATCCATCGTGCTTCGCTTATAGTACGACAGCATTTATTATTGGTTCAGTATAATACATGCGACGTGAATACATTTAAAAATCATGACGTATTTACATTTAAAGACTATTTACGCAGGCCTCTAATACATGGAGATTTGTTGTTTTTATTATTTCATTTTATAAATTAAAAAAAAAATATTTTATTTTATTTTATAATACATGAGGATTAATTCTGTTTTTGTCGTCTTTTATTTTACATTTACATTTCGTTGACATATAGTTTGATTTACAGACATTTTTATTGTTATTTATTATCCTCACAAAAACATCAATGTGAAAAAAGGCCAAGTTCCTATCAAAAATTTCGGCCATCAAAAGCAGTGAGATATAAATTTTAACCAAGTTCTTGTTTGTCACAACACCTTTCACTGACATATACTATGCGTTACATACATTTGTAATCGTAAGGGTGTCATATAATTTTTAGATAATCTGCTAACTTGGCAATATTTTTACCTTTCTAAAAAAGGAGAGAATAATGTATATTTGTTCATTTGTTTTTATCGGTATCAGCGTGAACTATACCTTATAATTTTATGAGTATTACCCCTACCACTATTTTAAACTCTCAATATTGTTGTGAGCAGCGCTTATAGTTCATGCTAATTATCTTCTAAAATATGCTAGACCGAAGTAGAATAAACACAAGGCTTAAATTTTATGGGAGTAATCACGCCCACTTTTTCAGGTGATAGTACGTGTAACGTATATGCAAGGTTTCACTAAAATGGCTTAAGTGAAAAGCTGTATATTAACAGCCTTATTTATATAACTTATTAATGCTTTATAAAGAGGTTTTATGACAAGTTTTCATAAAATTTTTTTCTTAAAAAGCCTTAATAAGTTTTATAAATAAGGCTGTAAGTTTTCAGGTTCAAACAATAGTAGCGTGGCCCCGCCCATTCTGGGAAAATTTTTTAGTTTTTCAGATTTTTCTAGTTGGTTTCTCACCTAGACCTACTTGTGTATCAAATTTCAGCTCACAAGCGCAACTTTTAAATTTTAATTTTTATGGGCGCAGCCCCGCACCTTTGACTAAAATTTCCGGGGTTTCAGGTTTTTCTTGTTGTTTTCTCATCTATACCTACTTGTGTATCAAATTTCAGCTTCTTAGCGCCTTTTAATTTTTAATATTTATGGGCGTAACCCTGCCCACATTTCCAAACTCAAGATTTTTTCGGCCAGTGCTTATTATTCGTGTCAAGTTTCGTTGCGAACGGATAATAATACATACAGAAATAGTATATCTAAATATGCTGAGCCGTAGTACACGAAAATGACGTTTAAATTGCATGGGCGTGTTAATGCCAACTTTTTTAGTAAAAATTTATAGCTTTACATCATCGCAGTATATATGCCAAATTTCAATAAAATAGCTTCCATTAAGCGCCTTATATTAGCTTTTTAAATTCTGACTTTTATGGGCGTAGCCCCGCCCTCCTGGCCAAAATTTCCGGGTTTTCAGATTCTTTTATTTTATTGCTCACCTAGACCTAGCTTTGTATCGATTTTCAGCTCACTAGCACAAATTTTAATGATTGTGGGCGTAACCCCGCCCCCTAGTTATAAATTCCGTGTTTTGAGATTTTCTAGTTCATTGCTCATCTAGATCTACTCGTGTACTAAATTTTAGCTCTTTAGCGATAGCGGAAGTGCTTCATCAATTTGATGAGTGTGTCAGTGGTCAGTGATCAGTGAGTATGTCTTAAAATATGCACTTTTTGCACCTCCATATCTCCGGAACCTTTCATTGCAAAACTTTCAAACTTCGCATATGAGGTTACATCAATTTACTCTAATTATGATTTCAATTTTACGGTCGCGGGGAACAAAGTTATTAGGGTGGTAAAAACAGCTCGAATGGTTTCCTGCAAATGTACACACTGCGTGCATTGGCCGGAACTTGGCCTGGCGCACTACCGTGCGCCTAGATTATCTTCTCCCTTCCTCTTTAATGCTTTGCCTGTGACGAAGTATCTAAGCAACAACATAAAGCAAACGCAACAACAAAAATAAAGACCTTTTCTGCGAACACTTTGCTTGTTTTGCTCACTTATTGACCCTCAGTAGCTGAGCAACGAACGATTCTGTTCGTATCATGCGGTCAGTAAGAGACCGATTCGTGTGTTACGCTCAACCCATAACCCGGGAGCGAGAACACGATTGATGATAGGAACACAATTGGGACGAACCGCGAATTTTTCGGTGCGAACTTTCGCCATAAAAAATAAAACACATTTGTTCATATGAAAATGAGCACATCACCGCCGTAGAACGAAATTCGTCGTGCGTGACGAACTCTGAAATAGGTTTATTTCTATTTTGTACCAGTGATGGGAATTGGACATCTTGATTTCGTGCCAAATCTGCTTTTAAATAGTGCCAAAATCACTTGAATAGTGCCAAAGCTCTTTTTATGTAATTTTAATGCTGGGACTTGATGTTCATTTAAATTATGGTTCTTGAATGATAATTTATTGTGTTTATAACTAGAAAAAATTTACGAATATCACAAAAAACACGGTCTAAAATTAGTTGTATATACACATTAATACATTTCGAGCCCTATTTTCGATATAATCGTGAGAGACATGTAGTAAAAAATTAACTTTTTTATTATCAAAATTGCAAAATTATTGATAACTTTTAAAACACAGGCTGTAAAATTTGTCGTGAGTGACAATTTACGTATGTACTCACCCAGTTGTCGACATCGACATCACTTTAATACAATATCAAAAAATTGGGATTTATTTACTCGCTCTCGAGAACAATTCTGTGCTACTGACAATCTATTCTGTTAGCTTAGGTCTAGAAAATAGCATAAACCTACCAACAGGAGTAAGTTATTTTCGACAAGGGGTACACAAGCCCAAATTTTTTGGTATTGTGTTAAAGTGACGTCGATATCGCCAACTGGGATAGGGGTGAATGCTCGATATGTATGCATCATATATCATATATCTTGTATAATCATTTTTACTTATTTACAAGAAATACAAATATGTATAAAAACATTTTTTACGTTATAGTATGATTCTAAAGGACATACCTAACTAAAGCCTATAATAAACCTAAACTAATTTAAATGATAATATATATATATATATATATATATATATATATATATATATATATATATGTGTGTGTGTATATGTATTAGAGAGCTGCGTAAACAGTCTTGAAATGTAAAAACGTCATGATATTTAAATGTATTCATGTATACTAAACCAATAATAAATGCTGTCGTACTGTAAGCGAAGCACGATGGATGTATTGGTGTACGTGTATATCAGTGTTAACAAGCGAAAACGCCAAGCAGAAAAAAAACAAACACTCAAAAGAAGTACTGTGTATGCTTGTTATTTTTCATATTGTACGTTTGAGTGTGTGTGTAATATGTAGATGGCAAGCTATTATGTGATTAACCGCATACAACTAATGTTAATGCATGTGTGTGCCTTTGCATGTGCGCAGAAAAATAAAAGATCATACACACATACATGCATAGGGGTGCCAGACAGCCTAGAATGGCCTGGATTTTCCAGTTTTTTAGAGCCTCATCCAGTTACCAGCGAACATAGAATTTATCCAGTTAAAAATTATTTCTTAAATTTTGAAAAATAATTTCTTTATCAATTATATTTTTTAATTAATTACACAGCGGAACAGTGGTTTTATTGCTTCATTTAAAATAGCCGATCCTTATGTATTTTTATCTGCTGATTACGATGGCATCATTAGTTTTTCCCCAGCAGCTCTAGTTTTAAAGATATAGTGACAATTAGCATATGCTTAATTTATGCCACTTTTTTATAATTCACTTAGTATATCACGAATGGTCCCCCAAAATTAAAAATAATTTCTGGATTGTTAAATTTCATTAAATTCTATTTGAGTGGATGAACATTGAGTATATCATGATATCGTACTCTTATTACATGGATGTTAAAAATCGTGCCTTTGGTTTAGTTCTTAAATTTTTTTATTTAAATTTTTGAAATTAAATTAACTGGTTCTTATGTATTTTTGTCCGCTGATTACGAATATAGTTTTATTATTTATCTATCACCTCTAGTCTCACAATAAAAAAGAATAAAATTTTTGCTCTCTCATGAATTCCAAAATTTGGTTTTTGTATCACATATCTGATCAATGCAATTATTACATATAATAAATGCTGTATTGACCAGTCCAGAAAATTTTTGTTTTATTTGTGGTTATTATATCGAAATTTGCAGCTTTTACCAGAAAAAAAAAACAATTTTAAGGAAAAATTTTAATTTTTAATGCAAAATTATTGGGCCTAATCACGAGTGTGGTATTTCGACTTCTACTACGACTATTTTGTAGAAGACTAAAGACAAACTCTTTGTATTCGAAATACGACACTCGTAATTAGGCTCACTAAAATAATCAGGACTTATCAAAAAATAGAGGCTACATTCAAAATAAGCGACGTCATATTATTAGAAATAATATTTTTTGATGCCGTAAGAAAAGAAAAATTCGAGATATTTTTTTTTTAATATAATTCACAAATCTCGGAAACTAGAGGGTATAAGAATATAAGAAATCTTTTTTTCGTAATTAGCGGACAAAAATTCATTACGACTAGTTATTTAAGTAAAAAATATAATAAGAAAGTTTTATGGACTAAACTATTCTCCTCAATGTAAAGCTATCGAAATAAAGGAAATTGTTTTACAGATTAAAACTAATGCGGAATCGTAATCAGGAGATAAAAATACATAAGGATCAGCTTTTCTTATTAAAACAAGGCAAACATTTCTGTTTTCTGGTTGTGTTTTTATACCTTCTAAGGAAAAATTTTTAATACTAAATAAAAAGAAACAATAGTGCTTGCAAATGTACAACCAGTTGTAATTTTCCCTAACACTGATTAGTTCCTCTATTTTGTACATCACTGACAATTTACAACCAAAACAATATTTTCAAAAAGAATCAACACTGCTTTTAAGCTTATTTTTAAATTGTCCAGTTATTTTTTCAAAATCCTGTTGAATTTTTTCCATTGTCCAGGTATTTGACTTTTGGTATCTGGCAACACTATACATGCATGACGTTCGTACATTAGCGTAGAAAGAAGCTAATATCACAAATTCTTCCGTCACGAAGTGTTTTCTTCTTTACTCTTATACCTACAATACTCAAATAAATTTCTTGCAAACAGTGTTGTTAACGTTTGTTTTATAAGATTTCGCTGTAGTAAAGCATTTGAAAAATCC
This sequence comes from Tachina grossa, assembly GCA_949987645.1. Classification (NCBI taxonomy): domain Eukaryota; kingdom Metazoa; phylum Arthropoda; class Insecta; order Diptera; family Tachinidae; genus Tachina; species Tachina grossa. The sequence continues at coordinate 120,269,757 of OX465274.1, read as the reverse complement.
CTCATGTCTTGAAAGTTCTTATAAGAAGTCTTATGCAGGAGACTAATATGTATATACTTAGTGGCAATTATAGTTTGTAGTTTTTTATGGTTAATATACTGTCGAGTTGTACAAATTCGTGCACGTTAAAAATATTTATAGTTGTTAGCTATTTATTTTAATCAAACAAAGATTCTGTCGGTGTATTAGAATTCGTATTGCTTTATTGGTTCATAATTTTATATGTATTACGATTATAACAAGATCTATTTTGTCAGGCTTCAAAAATTTTTACCATGTATTAAAGATGCTAAAGTCTATTTTTACTTTTGAGCAAATTCCGAGCTAAAAATATACTTTCCACGGTTGATGAAGAGTAGAAAATAAAAAGAATACCTTGAACGATTCGATAAAAATTACTTAAAAATTTTTCATTGAAACTATTGTTTACGTCTCCATGTCTTTCAAAACTCACTCACATTTAAACTCTTTTAAATCTTCAAAGGCTAATATAGATCTGTATTCACTTTTAATTTTTTTCACGTATTTTATTTCGTTTAGCAGCATTTTTTTTATCAAAAGGAACAGTATTATTTGTGTCTCCACTTAGAACATATTCTGGCGCACACTTTGGAAAGCAATTCAAATAATAGTCCTTGAAGTTATATTTATGGCCTGTTTCACAATAACGAAAGAAACTGAAACGAAACTTTCGAGTGAAAATTTATATTGAAAGCAACAATAAAATATGAACATTTTCTTTTGTTTTCAATATAAATTGTAAGACGAAAGTTTTGCTTCGTTATTGTGAAACAGGCCATTAGTTTTCAAATATGACACAAAAACATATAAGAAGACTTTAATCCTATTTTTGAATTCTACACTCAGGGAAAAGCTGCAACTTAAAAATAAGAACGCGTCACATTAATTCAATAATTTTCAATATAACAGAGATTATACTTTGAGATACTTAGAAATAAACAAAATTAATAAATTAATACTGTAAATTAAAATTTTTCCATATTGAAATAAAAAATTTCAACATGATTACACTTTTGTTAATGTTTTTTATTAATTCAATATGGTTTTTATTGATTTTAAGCTGTTTTTTCCCTGGGTGCTGGGAAAATTAGTTTTTGATTATTAATAGTTCAATTTCAGTGCCGCAATAATTTTATTCAGTTGGAAGATGGTGAGAATTTTTATTTGTCAACAGGAAGATCATCAATATACATATTTGTTCAAAAAAATTAGATATAAATGACGAAATAAAAAAGCCTTTTTAAAATTAAATGTAGTCTCACATTTTTTGATTGCATTTCGATAATTTACTATTTCAAGGACATAAGACAAAAATATAAATACATTCAAAGACTATATCTGCATCAACTTTACGAGACAACCAACGGTTTGGGGAATACTTAAGAATTTCATAAATTTCAAAGTTGAAATATTTCTAAAAATTTATAAATTTACAAACAAATTTATATATTCATTTTAATAGATCGTCAATGTCTCTGGGCAAACCGTTAATTTAAACTATCAGAACTGAACATTTGTCAGCCTCAAATCCCCAGTTAGCCGACGGTAATGTAATGTAACTACAACGATAGGAAACAGCTGATCGATATTGTTATGTGAAATGTAATGAAAACGGTTATATAGATGTAATGTAACGTAGCCTACTTTTTATATAAAAATATCAATCAGCTGGTTCCTACTGTTGCAGTGACATTACATTACAGTCGGCTAACTGAGCCTTAAATTTTCATTACATAAAAACGTAAAAAGTACAAAAAGAGTACTTATTATTGCAATAAGAAAAGTTTCCATATTTAATGGAAGTGCCAGAAAAGGAGCGAGAGTGCCACAGTGCCAGGAAACATCCAATAGTACCAAAAATGGCATAATTGTGCCACATTTCCCATCACTGTTTTGTACGCCGACGAACGACGAAAAAACAATTTTCTCCCTCACTCTCTTTACATACACAATAACCAGTGTGACCAGATTTTAAAATAAAATTAAGCTAAATCACGTATGTCTTTAATATATTTTTAGAGAATTCGCAATTTAGATTAAAAAAGGCTAAAAAAGCTAAATCAGTTTAAAAAAAGCCAAGAGCTCAATGAAAACGTTAAATCTAAATCCAGAAGAAATGAGCTAAATTTAGCCCAAATAAGCCAATATGGTCACACTGACAATAACCAACCTTATCAACTTCACACGACGAATTTACGCAGCGAATTCATATCGACGAATTCGTAGACGTTGGCGAAATTCGTCGTTCGTCCAAGTTGTGTTCCCAGCATGAAACGAAAAAGAGGGTTGCTATTCAGACACTGACAGCCATCCCTAAACAAAAGCGGCAAGCGTTTTTGGAAAATCCGATTTGACATCGCGTTTCACAATGAAGTTAGTTGCAAAAGAAAACAATTGCCTTCTGTTTGCCATCATCAGCGTTACCATATGTGAAGATTTAATTTATATTCGAAGTTTTTCAGGATGTTAAAAATACCAAAAAATATCTTTGTTAAAAATAAGATTTTTAAGAATATGATATTTAATACTTCTAATATATCATTTAATGTCCTTTTGACTAAAGTATTGAAATATTTTCTTCTTTCCTTCATTAAAAGTATGAATTATGTGCATACATATATTTATCTCATAACATGTTCTATTCCGAAAATATTTTGTGTTATTTACCTTTACGTTTGTTCCCTACAAGAAATAAATGACTGAAACTAACACAAACAGAATTTGTTCAGTAGCACATTTGCAGCAATTTTACACTGAATTCAATAGTGACAGTCAATTGACTGGTCATTTGATCGGAAGTGATGATAGATTTATATATTAGTTATAGTTGCTCCACTCTAGCATATATGTATGTATTAGAGACCTGCGTAAACAGTCTTTAAATGTAAATACGTCATGATTTTTAAATGTATTCACGTCGCATGTATTATACTAAACCAATAATAAATGCTGTCGTACTATAAGCGAAGCACGATGGATGTATTGGTGTATGTGTATACCAGTGTTAACAAGCGATGACGTCAAGACAGCTTGTCTGTAACAAACACTCAAAAGAAGTACTGTTGATTAGTGTATGCTTGTTATTTTTCATATTGTACGTTTGAGTGTGTGTGTAATATGTAGATGGTAAGCTATTATGTGATTAACCGCATACGACTAATGTTAGTGCATGTGTGTGCCTTTGCATTTGCGCAGAAAAATAAAAGATCATACACACATCCATGCATGACGTTTGTACACGCGCTCATGCGTAGAAAGAAGCAAGTATCACAAATTCTTCCGTCACGAAGTGTTTTCTTCTTTACTCATATACCTACAATACTGAAACAAATTTCTTGCAAACAGTGTTGTTAACGTTTGTTTTAGAAGATTTCGCTATAGTAAAACATTTGAAAAATCCCTCATGTCTTAAAAGTTCTTATAAGATATCTTGTGCAGGACACTAGTATGAATGTTAGAGTGGGACATCTAATATAAATATGACAAATCTTTTCAAAATCGAGTTTTATTACAAAAAATACAAATCATTCTGTCTGTGAAAATTAAAATTTATAAGTGTTAAAAAAGATAAATAAGAACAATAGTGAATAAAAGAAATTTACAAAATTTAATTTAATATAGGTATACATATTTATTTTCAAAGTTGTAGATATTTGTAAGAAGAAAGATGCGTTGGCGGTGAAAAGGTGTATATTTGTATATTTGGAATTGACTTTTTAAAATAAAAAATCATGTATGATAGCTCAATTGTGGGGGATTTATTAGTCAATAATGATCAGTCAAACTTGGTTAATATTTATGCTATCATTGATTAGTAAAAAGCAATCGAGTGAGCAGTTCGATTAAATGTTATATTCATTAGTTAAAGAGAGATGCAACATCACACGTACACAAGACTATAGCAACTTTGTTCTGCGCAATGATGAATATATCCTGCATGACTTCAGATCAATTGACTAGGGTGTTTTTTTAAGAGGTATAGAGCTTTGAATTGAAATAAAACACAAGAAAATCGTTTAAATGTGCATCAATTTGGCTTTATTGGAAGGATAATTTTATGCCATTAATGTTTAAATATGATTTCGGGCATGTGAACGCCGCGGCTGGCTCGAATAAAGCCAATTCTACAGGTCCAATTTTCAACCACTTTTTCGAGCATATGGGGCCGTATGTTGGCAATAACGCCACGAATGTTGGCTTCCAAGTCCCCTAACGTTTCTGGTTTGTTGGCGTAGACGAGCGACTTCACATATCCCCAAAGAAAATAATCCAATGGTGTCAAATTACACGATCTTGGTGGCCAATTGACAGGTCCATTCCGCGAAATTATGCGCTCATCGAATGTTTCCTTCAATAAATCGATTGTGACGTGCGCTGTGTGGCATGTAGCGCCGTCCTGTTGGAACCACAACTCATCCACATTCATGCCATCCAATTCGGGAACAAAATAGTCGGTTAGTCGGCTCCAATTGCTGTGCACGGTGGCGAATCGATTCATTCGGGTCCTCTTCAACACTTTGCTCTACAGCGGCAATTTTTTCTTCGGTGCGCACTGTTCGACGTCTCTGCGGATGCGTATCATCACATAGAGTAAACGTGGTGCGAAAACGATCCATAGTTAACCGAATTAATTGCTCTGATGGACGATTATGTCGACCATAAAATGGACGGAGCTTGCGGTAAACTTCGCGAACTGAACCATTATTTTCGAAATAAATTTGCACGATTTGCAAGCGTTGTTCTTTTTTCAACCTGTTCATGATGAAATGGCAAACCAAACTAAATATTAATCACTTGACAGCTGACAAAATGGCCGCCAGTTAAAAAAGTGATGCCAACTTAAAGTTCTATACCTCAATAAAAAACACCCTTACTGATACTATTCATGTAGTTATTTACATAAATTAAAGAACAATCTGTATGAGATCACGTCAAAAGACTGTTCACTTAGCTATTACCAATTTTCACAGGACAATGCATCTAATTCCATATCCCATATTGCGAAAATTTTGTCTTTTTCAAGACACTGCATAACAAATAAGAACTCCTCAAAGTCCACATTTCATTCAAAACGACCACTTGAGCTTGTTAAACAAACAAAAAAAAAAATGGGAAGCGCGTAATCGGAAGCAAATCTTTAGTAAAACCGATTTTCTTGGATATGTATATCGATGGCTTAATATGAAAAGGTCGTATCTCAACTTTTAGCTACTTTACAGGACAAGGAAAAATCTGAATAAAATCGGAACGATTTGGGAATATGTTTGTTTTTGAACGCAGTTTTTTAGTAAAACAAGCAGGAAATGCAATGACTACTTTTATTTTCAATTTTTTTTAATATTACTGAAGATATGTAAGATAGGGCTTTTAGTTAATCATATTCTTGAAAGAAAATTCAAGTTAGGGCTTTTTTACACTAAGGTGAAAATTAGATATTTGAATAAAAGAAAATAAATAAATAATTCATGTTATAAATAATGAAAAAACTCAACAAAAAAATTCAGGTGAGAAACATATAATAGGTCACTTTTAACCAAAATTAGTGTCTAAACGGTAATTTATCATAGAAATAATGGCAATCTGATGGAAGGAATCTTTTTAAATCCTGCAAGTGGTCCCACTTTTTCTTCGTTAGTGGAATTTTTTCTTTGTGAAGACTTTTGGGGGGAATTTCTTCAATAATTCTTCTAACTGATCTCTGCGGAAGCAAGTCATAGTCGTCGGTTATTCTAGTCTTAAAATAAATTACTCCGGATGGTTCATATGCAAGAGCTCGTATCATGCTTACTGTCGGTTCACCAACGACTCTGCCTAAAATTTAAGACAATATGTGAGTATACATATGTACCTATAGAATTAAGTTAGAGCGCAATATTATTTACCTGGACGTATAGATGAGTACACTTGTGAACTTTTTTCATAATTCAAAAAATACTCATAATGCAAATGATGTACTTGTAGAGGTGTAGGAACTTTACACGCTTCCTTTATAAGTTGAACGAATTGAGATGGCAAATTTATTTGCTTTTTAGACATTTTTCTTTCAATAAGCGAATGAGTGGCATCGCATTCCATTTCGGTATGGCCACTTATTAAATATTTTTGTTCAACCGTTATATTCGTTTCCTTACAAAATGCAAGCAAAGCATTAGACAAAACAACATTACGATTTTGGTAAAAACATCCGTCCGAGTAAATTATTATGTGATGTATATTTGGAGAACGAGCAGTGAAATTTCGCAAGTGCTTAATAAGGCATGTTGCAAAAACGGAGGAGACTAGATTGCCATCTGTTTCATCCCAAAAATAATTGTCTGAATCGTGTGTGACAATATCGTAGATGGTGAAGTTATGCAGTTGCAATTTCATTTTATAATAAGCAGCACTGGCATTGATTTGAGGCAGCAACTTCACTGCTTGCACATCCATACAAAAAACTGCACATAATCCGTCTTCGGCATTTTTAATATCGTTGTATTTTTCTTCACGCATTTTTTCAATGTCGTCTCTATGTTTTTGATAATCTTCGTCCGATACATTATTTGCTTTGTGAGATACGCAAAAGTCGCACTGGTCCTTTCTGGGCTTAAAAATGGAATAGTTCGATTTCTTCATTATTTCATCAAAAATAGGATATGACATTTTCATGCTCTCATTTTCCTTTTTGGATTCACACTCGTGGACGTAGATCCGGTAAATTTCTAGATATGAAGAAAAATCCGTCTGAAAATATAATTTCTTGAAATCTTTCCGACAATAATGAGACTCCATTTTTGGTAACTCATGCAGCCATGTTTGTAAGAAAGAACGTCGTTTTTGATTGTGCTTACCTGCTACTGTTGATAGATCAGCAGACTTGCGCACACTTAATGATTTGTCGGGGCTATTTTGCGAACCGTGTTTACCGGCAGAGTCGATCCAATTTCGAACCATCTTTTCCTTTAGTCCTAGTGTTGAATGAAACATGTGGCGGCATACTTGAATCTATTGTAATCCTGTTTGAGGAAGTATGTTATTGTATATGCTCGTCTCGAATTTTCAGAACTATTACTTTTTTTCTCCGAAATTTTAATAAGACCAGTAACATACATCCGCTTTTGTTCCCAGGACATTTCCCAAAACAATTTAAATATTTCCTTTCGAGTGGCCTCGGAAAACACTGAACAGTTTCTCAATGCACTTTTCACACAATACTGCGATGAACACGACTCACCGAGTTGTCGAGGAGGTTTTTGGGAAAGTTCTTTGTTAGATATGCCCACATATTGCTCACCTTCCATTCTTTTCTTTTTGTTGACGTTTTCTTTCCATTTTGATTTATTCGCGACGCTATTCCTTTTGCGAATATCATCTGAATTTACAGCACCGGAGGCAATATTTTTTGTTGCGCAATTCATATTATAACTTAATTTACTTTTGACACTTCAATTTATTTTTCACGCTTCAATTATTTAAAGTGTCAGTTCTCCACACTATTATATTACAATGATGCAAATTTCATACAATTTCACAATTTCGGGGAAAACCCATTCTTTTTTATTTCACCCAGTGGCATAGTAACTATGTTACTGATTGCGACTCTATACTATACTATTGATTGCTACCCTGTTATTTTTGTGACTGTTACAATAAAAGCGACGCTGCTTTAAAAACTAATCCATCAACCACATCAACAAAGTGCATTATATTAAAATGAGTTAGGGCTTTTTTCTTCGAAGAATTTTCTCAAATGAGATAGGCCTTTTTTTAAATGTTTATAATTTTTTTATTTGTTAACATAAAAAAAAAATTGTAAGAAACGTGTATTTGAGGGTCCTTCGCCAGAATATGCAAAAAACGCGATTTTGTGAAAAAACTAGATACGACCTTTTCATATTAAGCCATCGATATGGAATTAAAATTAGGGCGCAAGCGACAAACAATACTGAATGAGTGACTAAATGAGTGCTTTACACAATCAAATACCACCACCCAAGTATTTAAAAAGTAATATTTTGCATAAATTTTGTAATTTGTTGAAGTAAATTCCGATAATATATAAGGTGTGCCCTTACTTTTGCGGCTCGAGCTTACGATGTTTCTCTAATATTTTTTTTATTTTTTTACATTTACGAAATTAAGGTCATAATTTTTCGAGTTAGTTTATTAATTATGATTTGCTCTGGCATGTTAAGTCGTTTTTTGTTGCTTACTTTTTGAAATAAAAAGAAAAATCGAAGAAACTTTAATTATATGGTGGTGTGTCCTCAGTTTTGCGGTCTACTGTATTCGTTTTTCTAAAGCAAATAAGATACATAAAACTGCTTTTACAGTAAGTACATTATGATGTGTTGAGAAAAAATATACAGGGCTATCATGAATAAAATTCCACGTGAAATTTCTCCCTTTTCCAATTACAATTTTTTGTTTTCCCTATTACTTGCTATTAGTTGGAATTATTCCCCGTGAAAAATTTCACGCGGAATTTTATTCATGATAGCGCTGATACATGGCTGATGAATGAATGCATAAAAGCACAATTTCACAAAAATATGTAAGTAAATGCTAACACAAAAAAATTAAGGCCCAACTATAATATGAATAAGCTGGCTTAAGCTAATGTCAGAATTGAACGATAAGTCTGTCAAATGCTTAAACAATTCAGATGTGACTTTTAGGTGGCTACAATGTACTTACATGCACTTAAGTATTCTTTAGCCACAGCTGCACATCTAGGTATTGTCAATAATTTTGTATTTATTTTGTTTCTTCTCACAACTCCTAAATGAATGCAATTCAATCAAACTAACTTGAAAGAATGTCCTAATCTATTAAAAATTCACATATAAATATATCCGTCACCTTATTACTTGTTTTGCCTACTAAAAAGTACAACAGTGAATATACATAAGTAAATACATGTGTATGTGTGTATATGTGTATTGTAAAACAAACAATGAAAATAAAAGTTTTGCTGTATTTTGCGAGTTTAAAATAAGAAACAATAAAAAAATATTTAAAATCAATGAATATTTTCTGCTGCTGCTTGTTTGAGTTTAAAAAATGCACAAACAGTTGTTTCCTTACGGAATGTGCGTTCAGTTTGGCACTTTACTTAAGCAAATGACATTTGACGAAACTTGACGAAAAGTTTGTTAAGTACATTATAGTTTGCCACATACGTTTTATATGTAACCGCACAGTTGCTTAAGCTAGCTTATTCATATTAAAGTTGGGCCTTTACACACGATATGTATGTGTAATTACTCTCAGAGAAAATTGTGTCTCTCTCTATACTTGGCTGCGCCCAGGGTTACCGTTAGGAATTTTTGAAAAGTCGCACAAAAGGTCGTTTTATAAAAATAAAGTAGCACAAAAAAGTCGTTTGAGAAAATAAAAAAGTTGTACATCTTTTTTACCGTCTTTTTATTAATAAAAAGCATAACACAACATTTCTTAAATACATTGTACACGTGAAAAAGTTGCAATAAATAACAATAATCTGTGAATTGCTTTTAAATTTTGATTTTTTTTTTTTTTTTTTTTTTTTTTTTTTTTTTTGATAAAAATAATAAGGAAATTTTTAATTTACTGCAATTTAATAGTGTTTTCACACTGACATGGTTTTAATAAAAGTTGGTTTTAACGTTAAAACCAACTGTTAAAAGCTGGTTTTACCATACAATTTGTTGTTGTTAAAACCAAATTATAACCATTTTTGAATTGGTTTTAAGTTGGTTTTATGAAATGCAACCTTGTTTTCGCTGTGATAAATTCAGTGCTGCCAAGTTGAAATGACCGACAGCAGCTGGTAATGGTATGCCAGTGAATAACAATAGATGGCGCCTGAAAAATTTTCAACTTAAAAATTAATGCAGCAGCAACAACAATCAAAAAATTATAAAAAAAAGAGTTTTTGGAAGGAAAACAATGAAAATATTTTAAATTGAACTGTGGAAAGTGAAAATAGACAATATGACTGACATTCATCTGCCTATAAAAAAGGTTTATCTTATAATGTAGTTGTGCATTTTTATATTATTAAGAATATTTCCAAGCACTTCTTCATTCTGTATAAGTTCCATAATTTAAAAAAAATTTTATTTACAAAATATAAAATAATTTCCATTTTAGAGCGCAATGTGAAATATCTCAGTTTTTCATACAAACAAAACCAGTTGAACAGTATGTCCAACAAGTGTTATTAAAAAACAGAAAAAATGCAACAACAAATACACACATTTCGGCAGGAGATTTATTTTATTTTGAGCAAACTTATTACACAGCCTGTGAGTTAAAACCTGAATTTAACAAACTTGCAGTGTGAAAGCAAAATCAGCTCTTTTTATGGTTTTAACGTTAAAACCAGGTTTTAACTTTCAGTGTGAAAACACTATAAATGTTTTCTGTGAGAATCTTTATAAAAAAAAGGTAAAAAGTTCCAACAAAATTAAAAAAGTTACAAAAGTCGGTGACAAAAAAAGTCGCACACCTCTAAAAAAAGGTCAAATTGCGACTTTAGTCGGATCAGCGGTAACCCTGGCTGCGCCACAAAAAAACATAACCAACATCTGCTCATCATGTATTTGTTTCAACAGTGGTTTTTTTCATATGTTTGTATTACAATATGTATTTTTGAGCAGTAGCTCAGCAGCAATACAATAAGCACTTGTTATCAGTTTTAAATTGTATTGTAATTTGTAAAAGCATACACACACAATAAAGGCCCAACTATAATATGAATAAGCTAGCTTAAGCAACTGTGCGGTTACATATAAAACGTATGTGGCAAACTATAATGTACTTAACAAACTTTTCGTCAAGTTTCGTCAAATGTCATTTGCTTAAGTAAAGTGCCAAACTGAACGCACATGCCGTAAGGAAACAACTGTTTGTGCATTTTTTAAACTCAAACAAGCAGCAGCAGAAAATATTCATTGATTTTAAATATTTTTTTATTGTTTCTTATTTTAAACTCGGAAAATAAAGCAAAACTTTTATTTTCATTGTTTGTTTTACAATACACATATACACACATACACATGTATTTACTTATGTATATTCACTGTTGTACTTTTTAGTAGGCAAAACAAATAAAACAAGTAATAAGGTGATGGATATATTTATATGTGAATTTTTAATAGATTAGGACATTCTTTCAAGTTAGTTTGATTGAATTGCATTCATTTATGAGTTATGAAGAAGAAACAAAATTAATACAAAATTATTGACAATACCTAGATGTGCAGCTGTGGCTAAGGGATATGATACACTATCATACAAAGTCGTGCGATCTACGAAAATATACAACCCTGGTGTGATGAATTGTTATTGTCTTTTGAAAATTTTCATAAACTCCATCATACCAGCGATGTACTTTGTGTATCACGGCCTTAAAGAATACTTAAGAGCATGTAAGTTCATTGTGGCCACCTAAAAGTCACATTTGAATTGTTTAAGCATTTGACAGAGTTATCGTTCAATTCTGACATTAGCTTAAGCCAGCTTATTCATATTATAGTTGGACCTTAACTCTTATACTAGTTCTGTCGCTCACACTACAATTATATGGTACATATATACTAGTGTCCTGCACAAGAGTATTTATAAGACTTTTCAAGACATTAGATTTTTTCCAATGCTTTACTACAGCGAATTGTCTAAAAGAATCGCTAAACAACACTGTTGGCAAGACAAACCACCGAAAAAAATTACTTGCCAACAGTGTTGCTTAGCGATTCTTTTAGAATATTTCGCTGTAGTAAAGCATTTGAAAAAATCTCTCATGTCTTGAAAGGTCTTATAAATAGTCTTGTGCAGGACACTAGTACATACCATGGTATATTTGTTTTGGCTATACAAACAAGTATACAAATGCAACCCTTTAGTATGTATGTACATAAATGCGTACGCATGATACGTACATATGTATGTGTGAATATACATAAAAAGATGCCACACGAACAGCGATGCCAACTTTTTCAGAACAAAAAGCACTGTGCCTTTATAAAAAAGCACTAAATGCAATAAGTATATTTGAATGTACATACATAGGTATACATATATTTATTATTTTTTATTTGTTTATTTATTTCCAATACAGAGAAAGCCCACATGGCCAATTATATACATTATAGCATTGCACAGATACATCTGTTTGCACTAGTTTTGCGTGTTTTTTGGTTCTGGTATGAACAAATACATATGTTATTTATCGTTTTCTGTTACTAGTTGTAAATGTTGATTTTTTAAGCAATTATTGTATGGTTGGGCAATGAGCAAATGAAAACAACACATTTATTTTTTTTTCTTTCTAAGGCAAATAAGATACATAAAACTGCTTTTACCATAAGTGCCTTATGATGTGTTGAGAAAAAATGTAATTGGCTGATGAATGAAAGCAAAATTGCACATAAATATGTAAGTGAATGATACATGTACATGAAACACATGCATTTGTAATTACTCTCAAAGCAAAATTGTATCTTTCTCTCTATACTTTGCCTGCGCCACAAAATAACATAACGAACGTCCGCACATACATCTGCACATCATGTATTTGTTTCAATAGTGGTTTTTTTATATATTTGTATTACAATATGTATTTTTTGAGCAAAAACAGATCAAACAGTTGCTCAGCAGTAATACAATAAGCAATTGTTATTTGTTTTCAATTGTATTTTAATTTGGAAAAGCACGCACACACAATAACTCTTATACTAGTTCTGTCACTCAAACGAGTATACAAATGCAACCCTTTAATATACATATGTATGTATTGAATAAGTAAAAATTAGAAACTTAACTACAATTTTAAATTTACTACATTTTATAGGTTTTTGTAAAAATTAAACTTTAGGTGGAATTTTTTTCCCGTGTTTGTTGTAAAAAAATTCCATTTTTTCATTTTTCCAACAAGAAAAAAACTGAACCATTAATAATTTTAATTTCATTTACCGAGCCAAACTTTGATTTTGCTTATAAGTAGAATATGAGTAGGAAAATAATTTATGTCCAAGATAACAACAAATTAAACAATTGTAATGGGCTATTTGATTTAATAATATTGGAAAAATAAAGTAGAACTGGCAATCTTATATAATCCTTAAAACTTAATTTCAGAAACAAAGTAATTTTATTTGCAGGATAAAGATTTCAATTCAAATTTTATTTATACTCTTTTATATAACTGCCTAAACTAAATCATTCCGTATAGACGAAATATCAAAACACTTGATTAAAATTTATGTGGAAATGTTTTAGGATTTTTGACGATATCGAGTACCTCAATTTGTTACCGGGATTATATTGTAACTCGAATCGAAATAAAATGAATTCTGTGTGTAATTAGCATACAAGGCGACAGAATTTTCTTTTTTTTCAAATTGCAGAGTTCACAGTACACTTAATTATATATGTATGTACATGTATTTATGTATATGTATATACGTATAAATATGTATGTATATGTCAATTAATTAACATAAACCATTCATGTATTGATGTACATATATACTTAAATACTTTAACAGAAAGTCATATGTACATATTTATATTAATATAATATAACTATATTCCTCGTTTAAGGAAAAGTCGTTTCATCTTTTTTCTCTGGCAATAAAACTGTTTTAATAAAACAATTTGATTTTTTAGGCGTTTCATCTGAATTAATTTTTACATGATGTATGTTACATTCTGAATAAAATAAGTCTTTTCTTTTTAGACCGCATTTTATATAATGAAATAATTTGATGTATTAAAAATGAATATTCTATTGCTAACTTACTTTTAAAATACTTATTAGCGCTTAAAGTTCTTTCCACCTCAGCATTTGAACATGGCAATGTTAATAGTCCTAGAGCAAGTATTGACAATTTCAGAAATGGATTATCAATATAATTTCAAAAATTTCTATAATTAAAAAATTCAATCCAAAATTGAAATTGAGCAAATTTTTCCATTTATGTAGCCTTACAGGTCTGATACTTCGTTCTATTTCTTTAATTTCACCATCCCAGCAAAAATTACCGCTTTGGAGAAGAGTGTTTGTTAGCCAGCTAGAAGCACTTCATTCAGCTTCCAAAAAACCACGAATTTTTTGCCTTACGAAATCGTTTCACAGAAGTAATAATGTGTAGATTTTGTGTACTCAGATGCAAAAGTTACTGGTTTACAATTTTTTTTACTTTTTTTCCTCTTTTTTAGAGAGCCCGCTTTACGTTACTGCTTTTCAGAAGCATTTTTCGAAGCTTTCGTTATAAAGAAAGCAATAATTTGCTTCCCTCAGTTGTTAGTTCCTCCAAATCAGAATTCTTTTTTGCTGGGATTATTGTAATTAAATTATTTTATAACGCGTATGGATTCCCTGTAATTTCTAGAAATATATTCTTAACGCTGAATAAACAAAGTTTATTTTAATTTTAAAATTATTTGGCAATTTGGCTCTAATTTTATACGTATATAAGGTTCCTTGTACAATCAATAGTTTTTTCGTAATAGCAATTTTTTCTCACTGTGAAAAAGAAAGTTGTTCTTCCTCTGTATTTCACCCAGCTATATTAACATTCTGCAAAGGAAACTGCGTATCTAAAGGGGTGCAATCAGACAGAAAAGTGGAAAATGCTTATTTGGTGTTTTGTATAAAGCCACCAGACTATCACAAGTTATTATTTAGTGGATTTGTATAACGCGCTAAATTCACTAAAATCAAAGTTAAAAAGCACCAATTTAGTGCCTTTTTAAAAAAAGCACCAAGTTTAAAAATTCCAGACTGTTATGAATTAAAAAGCACTAAATCTAGTGCGAAAAGCACTAAATTGGCACGTTCCACATGAAGCACGAAGGCTTCGTGTAAATGACAATATTCATAAACATGATTCAGAGAGCGAAGCATGTGATTCAACTCGTCGTCTAAACATAGTATAAAACTTCGAGCTTCGAACAGAGAAACAAGTCGACCGGCTCGAAGCCGACGGCGCGCTGCCGCCGGTTATTTTTCAGTATATCAAGCCGCCGCCGATTGTATCGGCTCGCATCGGCTCAAAACCAGCCGAAATTTTGTCTGCTCAAAAAGAAAAATTTTCGAAATAAAATTTTGAAAATCAATTTTCAGTTTCAATTTTTATTTTCTCTTTAAATTTTCATATAGTTATTTGCGCCGCCGAAAATTCACTCGGCGCGCCGCCGCCGGTCACAAAACTACTGCGCCGCCGCCGCCGATAATTTTGCCTCGACTTGTTTCTCTGGCTTCGAACTTCTCTCGATAGTTTTTCGAATTTCTGACGGTAGCCGAGTGGATGTGTGTCAGCCTGTTAAGCAGCGTTGTCAACTTGGTGCGTTTCTCACCATTTTGGGTGCTTTTTGAAATTTTTTGTGCGAAAAATTCCTTAGTTGGTGCGTGGTGCGCTTTTTTTTTAAATTTTGGTGCTTTTTTTTAATTCTTGGTGGCACCAACGCAAATTTAACACAACAATATGTTAAAACTGGAAAATTTTTGTTGTGAAACTTACTAACTTCCTGATAGTGTTAATTACCATATTAATAGTAAGGAAGTTTACA
The DNA here is from genome assembly GCA_949987645.1 of Tachina grossa. Taxonomy (NCBI): domain Eukaryota; kingdom Metazoa; phylum Arthropoda; class Insecta; order Diptera; family Tachinidae; genus Tachina; species Tachina grossa. The sequence continues at coordinate 120,254,199 of OX465274.1, read as the reverse complement.
AAATATCACAATTTGAAATGAAATCTGTTGTATGATAACAACAATAATGAAAATATTAGCTTTTTTAGATTTAGTTGAAGTGCAGTGAATTTTAATCAGAAATAATTTCTTATTCAGGCTGAAGTCTACTGATGATTTGTTACAACAACAATGAAATGCATATAGACAAAGCTGAACCAACAGCAAATAAAGTTCAAATTAATAAATATACTATGACAATATGTCGAATAATGAATTTTTTAAATTTTTTTGGTTAAGTTTTTTTTTTAATTATGTGCATACATTGTAAAAGGCTGTTTGTTTTTATTGTTATATTTTTAACCCCCACCAAAAAAGGGGTGTTATAAGTTTGTAATGTGTGTCTCTGTACGAGTCCTGCTACAGGCCAAACGGCTGGACCGATTTTGATTTAGTTTTTTCTGTTTCAAAGGTGTCTTGATCGATAAGGTTGTTAGCAATGTTTTAATAAAATCGGTCCAGCCGCTTAGAAGATATCACATGTTTTCTAGAAATATTCGGGGATTTTTAAAATTTTTAATTTTTGCTATTAATATGGATATATTAAGCTTCTGATAAAAAAATTTTAAAAATATTTGAATAGAATGATAAATAATGAACTTTTATTAGTTCTGAATCCTTTCTATTAATCGTTTATCTCTTTAAAAAGTTTTGTAGAGAATTTATGAAATTAAAAAAAGAATATCTATGTAGTACAAATGAATTTATAGTAAAAAAATTTGCCAAGCCTTTTTAGGTTTTATTTTTTAACCCTGAACTGTAAAAACCTGTTTTAGTGTTAAATTTTTAACACAAAAAAAATTTACTTTTATGCAAAACTAATATAATAAACATTTTAAACTAAAAAAAGAAATTCTAAGCTTGGTGCGTTTTTTTTGCAAATGGCGCGTTTTTTCTCCATTTTGGTGCGTTTTGAAATTTCAAAGTTGACAACGCTGCTGTTAAGGCTCAGTTAGCCGACTGTAATGTAATGTAACTGCAACAGTAAGAAACAGCTAATCTATTTTCTTATGTGAAAAACTGAGCCTTTAGCCAACTGTAATGTAATGTAACTGTAACGTAGAAAACAGTTGAACGATATTTTTATATGAAAAGTTGGTTACGTTACATTACATCTTTATAATCATTTTCATTACTTTTCACCAGGGTAGGAAGAGACCTCGAATTGATTTCTTTCGCAAACGAATTTAATTCGAACTAATTTTATTTTCAATATTGTAAAGAATTATTCTTTTTAATTCGCAAATTTTATTTATAAAATTTAAGAACGAAAAAAAATCCAAGAATACAAAATAAAATTCCTCTCGCAAATTTGAAAATAAAATTCGCAAACGAAAATACAAATAGTCCAAAGTAAAGACTTAAATTTTTTTTAAGGAGATTTTATTGTTAACGACTATAGCTAGAAAGCTGAAATTGGGTGTGTAGATTCCTCTTTAGATGTAAAATCTACTAAGAAGGAATTTTTGGAAATTCGAACGCGAAAAGGGGCAAAAAAGGTAAAAAAAGTACCTTTTCCAGAAAGTATTTTCTTCAAAAAGTACTTTTTTCAAAACAGTACCTTTTCTAGAAAGTACTTTATTTCAAAAGTACCTTTTTCTTAAAAGTACTTTTCCCAAGAAGTGCCTTTTTTAAAAGTGCTTTTCCGCAAAAGAACATTTTTCTAAAAAGTAACTTTTCTAAAAAGCGCTTTTCCCAAAAAGTACATTTTTATAAAAAGTACTTTTTCCTAGAAGTACCTTTTTGCTAACAAGGGATTTTCCCAAAAAGTGCCTTTTTCTAAAAAGTACTTTCTCCAGAAAGTATTCTCTTCAAAAAGTACTTTTCTCTAAAAAAGTATCTTCTCCAGAAAGTACATTATTCAAAAAGTACATTTTTCTAAAAAATACTTTCCCAAATGTACTTTTTTCAAAATGATTAGCAACACACTATATGATAATGAACTCAGATTTAAAATGTTGCAATTATATGAATTATTCGGAATTTAAAATTTTTTAAGACCGTTTCCCGCATTTACCCTTTTTAGCACCTTTTTTGGGCCCTTCGAAAAAACATTAATATTCTTACCTCAGCTTCTACTGAGCGGTTGGAAGCAAAAGCAAACTATTTTTACATGTAGGTATATGTGTACATTATAATTAACACAAAAGTACCGAAAACGGGTAAAATTTTAACCCTTATAGCCGCAAATTTTCGGAAAGTGTTAAAACTTATTCTAGATTCTGTACAGAGGAAAAGAACGCACCAAAAAGATTTCTGCTACATTCACTAATTTAGAAGATATTTCGTGTGCAAAAAAGGTATCAAAATTCAGTTTTTACCCCCTGCTAACACCTTAAAGTACACATATTAAACAAGGACCAAACACATGTGAGTTTCTTTTTTACCAAAAGTCACAGTTAATTAGTTTTACATGTATGTATGTCATATGTATGTATGTCACTGTCCAAAGAAAAGAACGCGCCAAAAAGCTTTCTGCTACGTTCAATGATTTAAAGATATGTCGAGTGCAAAAAAGGTACCAAAATTAAGTTTTTATCCCCTTTTAATCAGTAACGATACACATATTGAAAAAGTACTAAGCTCGTGTCGGCTTATTTTTTATAGGCATTTGTATGCTTGTAGAATTTTTAGTCTATCCAACATAGTTTCTGAGATAGAGTGAAACCGATTTTACCCTTTTTGCTCCTTTTTACCCCTTTTCGCGTACGAATTTCCAAAAATTCCTTCTAAGTGGTTCTATACATTCGCAAACGAATTAAATCAACTTTTGTTTATTTTTTTAGTTTGCGAGAAGATCGAAAAAAATAAAGAATTTAAAATAGAATTCTTTTCCGAATTTTATTTTTAAAATTCCGAAAACAAATTTAAAAACGAACGAAAAAAATAAAATAGCATTTGCGAGCAGAATTTTTTCCTACCCTGCTTTTCACATAACAAAATCGATCAGCTGTTTCTTACTGTTGCAGTTACATTACATTACAGTCGGCTAACTGAGCCTTTAGTCTAGAGGTACCAAGTTGGATGCTTGACAGCACTGTAAGCACTGTTGCCAGATTTGCAGATTTCTCCGCATTTTGCTGATTTTTCATTGCGAAAATTATGAAGTGAGATTTGCAGATTTTTACTGCCAAATCGCAGATTTTCTAAAATGCTTGTATAGCCTCAATATTTCTTGTTTTTCTTTACTCCGTAAAAAAAATAACCATGATGTTACTGTCAGAAACATACACATAAGAAACACTAACAAATAAAGGTACCAAAAGACGACATGTTTTTCACATTGTATGTGCCAAAATTTACATATGTCAACGGAACAATGTTAAACATACAGCTCCAAATGTCTATGTCATGCGAACAAATTCGTCGGCGGTTGATTATGTGCACTATCTTTAGCCGTCTGAATGAAGTATTTTGCAAGACAAATTAATTATATATTTTTTTTAATTTAACGTTGTCGTTTTATTAAAATAAGTCCAAAAATGTATAGATTTTTAGATACAACCTCAACGTCTTGTTTAAAAAAGAAAAAATAATAAATTAAAAAAACAAATTTGCGTCGCCAGTACTACAGCGACGGAACCAAATATATTTCGACGGCTGCAAGCCATTTATAAAACAAACTACGTGGATATTTATGTACTGAAAAAGAAGAAGTGATACTACATGTACGTTTGTGACCAAAAATTATAAACCCTATGTAAATTAACCAATATTGACAAGCATAAAGAAAAACATAAGAGTCGAAAACTTAAAAAACACATGTAAAAAACATGTCGTCTGTTGGTATCTTAAGTAGTTTTTGACATTTAATTTTGCAGTAACCATACCACCAATATAACAATGTTAAAAAGAAACTAACAACTCTGTGCAAGGATATACATATCGCACACTAAATCATAAACAGTCACAACTAAAAATTATGAAAATGGACCGCAAAAATTTCTTTGCAGCCAAAGTGTTCTTGAACATTTTTTTGCCACTCCTGAACATCTGGGATTTTTGGAGTTGAATTAGTAAGTCGCAATAAAAACAATAAAGGTGGAAGTACATACCACGCGTTACGCGGCAACGCTTTTCTGGCTTTTTAAACGTTTAACGCTATACAAATGGAAAGTTACACAACACGCTTTTGAGGTTTTTTTAGTTGTAAAATTTAAAGCCTATGCCGGTTATTTTTTCGTCTTGCATTTACGTTTTATATTTCTTTAAATATTTAATGCATTTTTTATCCATTGTTTAATAAAAAAATTAATTTCTAATCATATTTGTGTATGTTAGCTTGTGAATCTGGCAACACTAGCTGTAATTTTGTATACAACGCGTGAAAGTTGAAGAATTTTCAACTTTTTGCGAGGTACGCGCGTCGCAAACTTCACTGTGTAACTTACCTTATGAAAACACACCATTTCAACTTTTTTGACAGACGCGTGTATCGCATTACCGCATTGAACGCGAGTTATGTACTTCCACCTTAATATGGCAACAATTTACAGTTTTATTTGCAAATAAGCCCTGCGTGTAAGCGTAGTAATATATAATAAACAGGTTTTTTATTATATTAAAATTAAATTTAAAAAAAATATAAGCCATCATCAGATCAGCTGTACATACGTCATAATAATAGTGCACTGGCATCCGATTTATAAAAGCATGCAAAAATTCAGCTCAATCGGTAACCGGGAAGTGGATCAAATTTAACTTGCAAAATTTATTACAGACAGACAACGGGGCAGGTGAAACTATATAAAAGCTTGTAAAAATTTTTTTCTGAGAATTACTAAAATTTCGCTAAGAGTTCTAAAAAAAGTTGTTTGGCTCCAAATTCTATGGGGTCTACCCTTTTATTTTGTATATATTTCGTCGAATTTTATCTCATATTCATTCTACAAGAGATCGAATTGTGTCAATGAAAAATATGTGAAACTTATATTTCTTTTTTAATAAACCAAAGTAAATTGATATTAATACAGGACGTAGTACGTCATGTTTTTACATATGAACTAAACTTGCAAACAATGGGTAAAGTGAATAAAAAAAGTATTTGCTTTTTACTTAAAAATTTGTTGTAAAACCTAAAATACGTATACGTGTTTATGTGTTATGTGTTTTTTGTTTTTTTAACAAATTTTGTAAGTTAAAAGCAAATGCTTCTCTTTATTCACTTTACCTAATAAGACCAAATTCCAAGGCAAATTCACCAGGTAGTAGCGGAAACGCAGCTGAGCTATTTTTTCAAATTAAAGTTCATCCGAAGCATCCGAATACATTTTAATGGGAGTAAAGCCTACAGTACACGGCATGTAAAAAGCTACATGCGCATGTGGTTCTGACGTAATTTTGACGTCATCACGATGCTACATTTGCTACATGCCGTGTACTAGCAACATATGTACATGCAGATATTAACATGCTTACAGATGAGCTGCCCCAGAAAATGTCTTCTATTCGGCTACATGTACCACATATGTATTTTGGAACAAAAAAACTATAAAAATGTTACGGCATGTAGCCATTACTAGTATTTTTAAAAAATGCAACGAACATGCTGAAAATTCTCGTGACGTCATCGCCACATACGCATGTGGCTTTTTACATGCCGTGTACTGTAGGCTTAACAATTCTGTATTATAATATTTCACGCGGTTCTACTTAACTGATTCTTACGAAACTTACCACACATCTTGAGCTCTAAAATATACACAATCCTCCATTTAAAAAAATGGGCGGAGTCATGCCCATTAAAATTTAATATTTTATTTTATTTGCCGATTTTTACAAGACTTAACACGCACCCTAAGCTCTGAAAAACAGACAATCTTGCATTTAAAAAATGGGCGGAGGTACGCTCATTAAAATTTAATTTTATATTTCATGTACTTCTTATTATCTTCTTCTATCAGATATTTGCATTGAAGTCGTTTTTTTTTGGCAGAAATTATTATTTAATTAATTTTTCAACTTTCAAATTGTGTGATTACAAGAACCTAAGGTGTTTGATAGGTTTCGCAGCAATAAAATAAGTAGAATATAAGCAACAAAGCTTAGAAAAACTGAAAAATACAGGGCAAACTGCACATTTGGCAAGGCTGACTGTACATAATAGGTCTGTTCCAGATGCATAACAAAACTGTACGAACTTGTGCAAAGTTATACAAAAGCGTTCCAGATCAGTGATGGGAAATGTTGCACAATTGTGCCATTTTGTGCCTGGCACTTTGGCACTCTCGCTCCTTTTCTGGCACTTTTTGTCCATTAAATATGGAAACTTTTCTTATTGTAATAATTAGTACTCTTCTCGTACTTTTTACGTTTTTAAGCAATTAAAATTTGGTAGGATTTGAGGCTGACAACTGTTCGGTTCTGATAGTTAAAAGTAACAGTTTGCACACAGACATTGACGATCTTTTAAACTGAGTATATAAATTTGTTTGTAACAGCTCATGTCGTACAAACGATTTTCTAAATTTTTAGAAGTATTTCAACTCTGAAATTTATGAAATTCTCAAGTATTCCCCAAACCATTGGTTGTCTCGGCAAGATTGTTGCAGATAGAGTCTTTGAACACTGCGAGCCTTGAAATATTTCTTCACATTATAAAATTTTCAGTCATAATGTAATGATAAAACTATTCATATTAAATAGTTTAACGGATTATATAACCAATATGCATTTTTATTTTTATCTTATGTCCTTGAAATAGTAAATTGTCGAAACGCAACCTAAAAATGTGAGACTACATTTAATTTAAAATTGGCTTTGTTATTTCGTCATTTACCTCAAAACTTTTTGAACAAAAAATATATTGATGATCTTCATGTTACAATATAGATCGAAATTGGTGAGAATTGCGGTCCAATGGAAGAAAGTTATTGCGGCACTGAAATTGAACTATTAATAATCAAAAACTAATTTTCCCACGATAAAGCTGTAGAGTTCAAAAATACAATTAAAGTCTTATTGTATTTCTTTTGTGTCATATACGAAAACTAAATATAACTTCAAGGACTATTATTTCAATTGCTTGCCAGAGTGTGCGCCAGAATACATATGTTCTAAATGTAGACACAAATAATACTATTCCTTTTGATAAAAAAATGCTTTTAATCCTTTTACTCTTTATCAAGCGTGTAAAGTATATTTTTAGTTCGAAATTTGATCAAAAGTGAAATTATAAACTTTAGCATAAAAAAGCACAAACTATAATTATATAATTGTCACTAAGTATATATGTACATCAAACAAGAAAAAGTTATTTTATCATTTAAATTAGTTTAGGCTTATTATAATCTTAAAGTATGTCCTTTAGAATCATTACTATTGCACAAATAAAGTTTTTATATTTGTATTTCTTGTACGATAGATTTTACAGCCTGTATTTTAAAAGTTATCAACAATTTTGCAATTTTAATAATAAAAAAAATTAATAAAATAATTGAAATTTATTTGCTGGTAGTTTAGCATGTCTATATACGTATTTCATTGAGGTAGTTTAGACGAGAACAATTTTTAAGCCGCACAATTTTTGTTCTTTTCCAAATTACACGAGACTAATTCATCTGGCACAAAATGTATACGTATACACAGCTTTGTGTGTGTTAGTGTTTTTCGTATTCATTTAAGACTTGCTGTTTTTTAATTTGTGTGTGTATTGGTTTTATGCTGCTAATGCGGGGTTGTAGCTGGTTGAAAAGTTATGCCAACCGCAAAACCACTCTCTTTGCCTCTCTCACCGACAAACTGGCATGTTATGCCAGCACAATTATGCCCGTGTAAATCAGCGCATTGCCGCCAATGAAATACGTATATAGACATGCTAAACTACCAGCAAATAAATTTCAATTATTTTATGTACACTTCTGACAATATGTCAAATAATAAATTTTCTTTAAAAAACATTAATTTTTTACTACGTGTCATTCACGATTAAATCGAAAATAGAGCGAGAAATGTATTAATGTCTATATACAACTAATTTTGGACAGTGTTTTTGTGATATTCGTAAATTTTTCTAGTCATGAACACAATAAATTATCATTCAAGAACCATAGTTTAAATGAACATCAAGTGCCAACATTAAAATTATATAAAAAAAAGTGGTTTGGCGCTATTCAAGTGATTTTGACACTATTTAAAAGCAGATTTGGCACGAAATCTAGATTTCCAATTCCCATCACTGTTCCAGATAGCAATTTTTGTGCAATTTTGAGAGCGAATGAGAGAGTATTTTTTTCATTTCCTGTACAAACTTGTGCGAACTTTTTAGAGTTGGGCAAATGAAAGCAATGCATCGATTATATTGTATCGATTGTATTGATATTTTTGAACAGCATCGATATAAATTTTTTGAAAACATCGATATTTCGATACATCGGTATTTTTTCCCTAAAATGTTGCCAAAATTCCATATATAAAATAAATACACATACTAAAATATCGTGCCATAACCGCAAAAAAAGTTTAAGCGACATAAATTTTGAACAATTGTTGAGACTCTCTCTAATGGCTAATAAATCCAAAAATAGTTTAAGTTAATTCTCGTAAGAGAATTTAAATTTATTTAAATACACTTTTATCTTTTCAGTAGCTAATTAAAATTATTATAAAATTATGTTGGCAGTATGGTAGCAGTACAATATTTCCAAATATTATGGAAAGCTTTCCAAAGAATAGCTGTTCAATATAAATAAGAAAGTTGATTTATCAATTTGCAGAAAAATTAATGTCAAAAAACACATTTTGTGATACAAAAAAGCGTCAGAATGCATTTTTCTATTTATATATTTTATACAGCAGTGTCACAGATTCCGTTCGGAATGGTTTTCATTCCGTATTAACCATTCCGTTCGATGTTCATTTTGGTGCTTCAGATTCCCATCGTTTTCAACAAATCCGAAAAAAATGCTTAATCTTACAAGTGTGGCAACATAATTTTGTAGTAAATGATAATGTGGCATATGTTTAGGCGTTTTAAATTTTTTTTTGTATGCATATTTTAATTCTGCCTTGTATTTTTTTGTTTTGTGTGCTGCCAATATGAAGATTTTGATAAAGTACATACAAAAATGGTATGGCAATACCAAAGAATCCAATTCCGTACATTTTGTTCTGTTGATTTTATTTTTGTAATGACTTGAGAAATTTGCATAATAAATAAATAAAAACTAAATAATTGTAATCCAGCTTTGAATCAATAAATGAAAAATAGTATTAATTGAAAAAAATTTTTTTAAATGTTTTTTTTTACTTTAACATGCAGAAAATGTTAATTCCGTCCATGAAATTAAAAGTGATTTCATACCGAAATTTTTTTTCGTTTTCTAAAGCACCAAAATACGGATTGAATTCCGTTTCCGAATAGAATTGAGCTCTGTGACATGGCTGATAGTATGAATATATGTATGTGTTACATGTGTTGTATATTTGCTAAAATTAAAGCCAATTCTTTTTAATACGACCACATGATGCTCACGTACATGACTTCAAAAAACACACACATGCACAAAACAGAGTGTAAACCAGCTTACTCAATTCAACCAAATTTTACAGGAGACAAAATACTGTTAACATTTTCTATACATAGCTTAAGAAATTAGCCTAAAACATCAAGTTTTTTTTGGCATGTAGAGTTTCAAATTAAAATAAATATTTCAGACAATCGATTCGGTATCTTTTTGTCTATCGAACGGTGTTAAATTGTCATCTTATAAAAAGTGGATGTAGGTTTACACTCTAAGTCGACGATATGGTATGTTTGCACAGTGGCGTGAAATAAAAAAAGTGGTAAGAAGTCCGCAACTTTTGAACTAGTGAATCCTATGCGCATAGGATCCTAGCTGGATCCTATGCGCATTTCACTGTTGCTAATGAAGATCATCAGGGAACCTTTACCCAAAGTTTCTTAGAACAACTAGAGTTATTATGTTATAAACTTTCATTAAAAAAATGAGAAGCTCAACAACAAACAATAAAGTTGAAACAAGAACTCAATAATCAACATGTTTTTTTATATTCTTACTTTACCATTAATATATTGGCTGACTTTTTTCAGCTTCAAATTGTATTTGTAAGAGTATGTAAAAAGAAAATAAATGTAAATAACAACAACAGCTATTTAAGTATAGAGTGTTGCCACACAAGTATTTTTTTTTTTTTGACCAGGTGTAGCCAATTTAATAATTAGTTGTTTTTTTATGGGAATTGTTAAACTAAAGCTAAAAGCTAAACCCCTCAATAATCAATTTCAATGTATTTTTAATAAAAAATATTTTACTTAATAAGTAAAATATTAATTTGGGATTATTAGTGCGTTCAAAAATTTTAAACTGAAATTAAGAATAATTTTTCACAAGATATACAAAATTTTCTTATACTTTTCAAAAATCCAAATTGCAAAATTATTCCTGCTACATTTTTGAGATATCAAAAAAAAATTTCCATATGAATCGTAATGAAGTTTTCTTTTAAAAACAACAAAACCAACTGATTTTTGCAAAGTAATAAAGAAGTTATTTACTAACGATTAAATAAAGTCATGGCCAAAAATTAAAAAAAAAAAAATTCAAGTCAAATAACTTGGAAACTGTAAGAGATAAAATGGTGTGTCCAAACACGGTTTGAACATTAACGTTTATTTATAAAATTTTATTATTTTTATATTTTGAATTAATTATATATATTATTATATTATATATGTATGTAATGTATAAATCTTGATATATGAATTGAGTGAGCCCTTTGAATTGTATTATAAAAAATGTAAATTAAATTTAACGCACAAAGTGAAGTTCGAAATTAGTGCTTACAAATTCACAAATGTCAGTACATATAAACAATCTCTTACTACAAATCTACAAAAAATGTCATTTTTAAAAGTAGCTTTAGTTCATTTTTGAATAACTCTACTCACTCTAATCATCACAATCACAATTTGAATTAATCAGCCATGTTACAGAGCTCAATTCCATTCGGAAACGGAATTCAATCCGTATTTTGGAGCTTTAGAAAACGAAAAACGAAAAAAAATTTCGGAATGAAATCATTTAATTTCAGGGATGGAATTAACATTTTCTGCATGTTAAAGTAAAAAAAATACTTTAAAAAATGTTTTTCAATAAAGAATACTATTTGTCATATATTTATTCAAAGCTGGATTACAATTATTTAGTTTTCATATATTATGTAAATTTCTCAAGTCATTACAAAAATAAAATCAACAGAACAAAATGTAAGGAATTGGTTTCTTTGGTATTGCCATACCATTTTTGTATGTAATTTATCAAAATCTTCATATTGGCAGCACACAAAACAAAAAAATACAAGGCAGAATTAAAATATGCATACAAAAAAAATTTAAAACGCCTAAACATATGCCACATTATCATTTACTACAAAATTATATTGCCACACTTGTAAGATTTTGCATTTTCTTCGGATTGATGAAAACGCTCGGAATCTGAAGCACCAAAATGAAATTTGAACGGAATGGTTAATACGGAATCAAAACCATTCCGAACGGAGTCTGTGTCACGGCTGAATAAAACACTTGGATTCATTAATTCCTACCCTTTTAATTTTTGTTTTTTAATTCAATAAATAAACAATTAAAATTTCAACTCAACGTCTACGAGGATTATTTGTGTCGCTCATTATTTATGCATAAAGTTGAGTGTAAATAAATCAACTTTATTCATGGTGCTTTAAGCACGTTTGATTTTTGTTTCTTAACGTTGATTGTCCCGCTGAAAAAATTATTAAGATCGGTCGATATTTACAAAAGTTACAAGCTCCGAAAGAATTTCGACAACCGCAGTTTCCCACTTTGAGGCTCTTTGGAGCTACCCGGTCTTACAACAGGGTTCCTCCAAATATACTTTCTCAAAAGTTAACAACAACAGCTATTTAAGAATAGATTGTTGCCACACAAGTATTTTTTTTTTTTTGACCGGGTGCAGTCAAGTTAATAATCAGTGTTTTTTAAGGGAATTGTTACAATTTAAGTTTAAAATTTTTAAACGCACTAATCAATTGTAATCAATGTATTTTTAATAAAAAATATTTTACTTAATAAGTAAAATATTAATTTGGGATTATTAGTGCGTTTAAAAATTTTAAACTTAAATTGTAACAATTCCCATAAAAAAACACTAATTATTAACTTGACTGTACCCGGTCAAAAAAAATACTTGTGTGGCAACACTCTATTCTTAAATAGCTGTTGTTGTTATTTACATTTATTTTCTTTTACATACTCTTACAAATACAATTTGAAGCTGAAAAAAGTCAGCCAATATATTAATGGTAAAGTAAGAATATAAAAAAACATGTTGATTATTGAGTTCTTGTTTCAACTTTATTGTTTGTTGTTGAGCTTCTCATTTTTTTAATGAAAGTTTATAACATAATAACTCTAGTTGTTCCAAGAAACTTTGGGTAAAGGTTCCCTGATGATCTTCATTAGCAACAGTGAAATGCGCATAGGATCCAGCTAAACCCCTCAATAATCAATTTCAATGTATTTTTAATAAAAAATATTTTACTTAATAAACAAAATATTAATTTGGGATTATTAGTGTGTTCAAAAATTTTAAACTTAAATTTTCTACATTTTTTATTTTTGCTTAAATTGTTGATCTCATTTTCTTTACTTTCTTAATTTTTTCTATGTAATCAAAATAGAAGACGTAATTGTCTATTAAACGGTATATAATATGTATACCTTTGCCATTATATCAGTCTTAAAATTTATACAAAGGTGAAAATTTACGTGTTTTTTCTGCTATTCAAACAAACCCAAATTTTTATGACCTCTTGAAGGTGTATTAAATATTTTTTTGTAATTAATTACTTTTATTTGGCAGACAGTATATATACCCACTAGGGCAAAGCCACCTGTGCGCACACCCTATTATGGGTATGTTTTTACCTAATATGCGTTGCTTGTAAAATACATACCTATACGTTTAAGTTGTGATGGGTTCAATATTATTATTTCAGTCATTGCTATCATGGAGATAACAATTAAAAATAAATCGTTCTGCAGATTGATATGGGAAAACGTCACTTGTGGGACTACTCGGTCGGACAAGGTTGACCAAATGTTGTACATAATAACTATTACATATGATTTATCTGCAAACACCGATTGATGTAAATTCGAAAGCATTTTCTTTAGTTTCGAATTACAGAGTAGACCCCAGAAAATTTGCAATTAAAGCAAAAAAGTTTTTACATACAAATTTATTAAAAAGCATAAGGGAATGTTTTTAAGATAAAGCTGAAGTTGTAAGTTCATTTGTGCATATTTCTCAATTTCTTTAATATAAAAAAATGCTTTTTATGATTTTTTAAATAATTCTCGTAGCTTCTACTTTTTTTGAGATTTTTTCATTTACTTTTTACAGCTGTTGCCAATGATGCAAAATTTTTCTTTTTATTAGTCTTATTGCGAATGGCGTAGTCGACATCACATCAAGACGACAGTAAAAATTGTCACTTGTCTACTCGTTGTCGACAACAATTGACTACTATTAACATACTATATTAATTTACAAAGCCTTAGAGTTTAGTAAGAGATTGTCAATTGTTGCCGATAAAGAGTGGACAAGTGACAGTATTTACTCGAAGAAGCCATTCGCAATATGGGGGAATGTTATGAGTAGGGAAAGGATTTTCATGTAAATACATGTTTTTTGTCGTTGGTCGTAGTTCATAAATAAAATATCTCTGCGAATCAACAAATTTTGCGACAAAATGGCATCGATTTGTTAGTGCATATTTTCGCATATTTTAAAATAAATACATATTTTTGCATATTTTATTATAAATGTATATTTTTAATACATTTTTTTCACGCTATAAAAGAAATTTTGGTGGTTTTTCATCAGTTTCAAGGTAAAAAAGCTACAGTTTTTACGACTGTGTAAGAACAAAAAAGAGGAAAACGAAAACAATTTCAACAGGGATAAAAATTTAATACCTTGGCTTAAGTCAAAATATCAACACCGTTGAAAAAAGCATGGAATAAAAGCCGTTTAAACTCAAAAATATTTGTGTAATTTTTTCTTAGGCGCTCTTTATTGGTTCCGTATTCCCCACACCCTATATTAATTAGATGGGGAGCGTGGTTGAAGGCTGTCGAATACTATATTTCTATTAACAAAGTTAAGGAAATTTTAAAGTAAAAAAAAACTTAAGCATTTAATTGATATCTGTACACACATGTATGGCTTTCTTGGAGATGCGGTAAGAAAAGTGTGCTCTGAAAGGCAGAATAGACGAAAAAATTAAAAATAAATTAGATCAAGTTATACAAAAATATTATTAAATGTTATTAAATGTAACAAATCGCATCAATATTTTATAGTACAAACAGCGAAAATTTAGAACCTGAATATTTCACAAAATAACTAGCAGCATTTAAACATGCACCAATAACTGACGCGGAAAGTTAATACCATATTATATAAAAGCTCTACTTTAAATTATTTAGTATTCCATATGATTTGGAAAAATGTTTGCTAAGAAATTAAGCTAATTTTTTTTAAGTTTTAATGTTGAGAAAAGAGTTAATAAATGCGTATTTTATTAGTTTTAAGTGCATATTTTTTTTATTTTTAATGTATATTTTATGCGCATAAAACGCGATTTTAAATGCATGAAAATCATTTATTTATTTATGAGTTTTAAGCGACTAAAATCACTAAAATTAAATGTTCCAACCATGTCAAAATTATATCAGGCACATGCACATGCCCAGCCATTCTAAAATTATACCAAATGATTATAATTTTGTTTCTGGGGGTCACGGGGTGGGGGTCGATTCTCGTTCTGTGAAACTATGAAATGAAAAGTGTTTCACGATTTAAATACATTTTCATATGAAAAAAAAGAGAACTGAACAAAACTTTTCAGTTATGCTAGGAACACAACTGGAACGAACGACGAATTTTTCGGTGCGAACATTCGTTATATAAAATAAAACACATTTGTGCAAAGTAAATTTATATAAAGTATATGTAAGTCATCAGGTGATTCATTTTTTTCTTGTTTAGTGTTAATGCGTGACTGCCAAAAGTTGTTTACAATTTTCATACGCCATTTTGTATTGTTTTGGTTTGTTATACACAATTGTGTGTAGTGAAAAATATGTGAACAAGTTTGGTTTTGTCTATCCATACACTTCCTTTTTGTTGTATGAGGATATTGGGACTATTGCATTGACCATGCGCCCACACTAAACCAAATCAATGCAAATGCAAATTTATTGCGTTGGCATTATTTGTTATGTTTTTATTGCAAAATTTTTTGCACTAAAATCTCCTCAAAGTAATGCATTAATATTACATTATGATGAATACTCCCCGGGGGAAAAAGTAGGTATTATGAACGCAGTTGAACTTGCTTTTTTCACTTAAAATCTTTGCCTTGGAAAACAGAAGGGAGTTTACATAAAAACATAGTTAATACTCCATTAAAACAACATTAAACATTATTTTATAGTTCTTGTATTTGGGAAAACTTAAATAATGCCCAAATAAATCATTTATCAACTTTTTTTTACATATTTTTGGTGAATTGTAATAATTTTGTTTACGCTCTCACTCAAAAAAAAAAAAAGAGAAACAAAATGTCAACAAACAAGCAAACAAGGCACATCAATCAGGTACCCGCGATTCTACAACAAATATTACAACAGCAACAACCACATGTACTTTGTTGGTATAAATGACCTTCTTACTTTTCAAAACAGGGTAGTATCGTTAGATTGCGTGTTTCTTATAGGAAATGTCAAACACCATACAAAACTGAATATTCGAAAGGTGTTTATGGATACCCAAATAAAAGCATGCTTTTAGGCTTATTTATACCTACACAATCCAAATTTGACATTTATATTGGTATAATGACATTAGTCACCTGGTGTAGTGCTGCCACCTAATAAATGCGACTTGCACGCAAACAACGAGATTCGTATTGCGGTGATGCCACGTATTACTCTTTTTTGTTCCCAAGGAATTTATGATTGGAGGAATGTTTTCTCGAGAAAAATGTTTGCCGTGAGAAATAAATTCCGAGGGAATATTCATGATTGGGCTAATAGTGCGCAATAGAATTAGATAAAACGTGAACGTGTACATTAGGGTGGCCGTTAATTTTTTCTTGATTTCTTCCACTCTCACTTTGAGGGCCGGACGAACCCCCCAAAACGCAACTTTCGGTATGAAATTTTTTTTGTATTTTTTTTACATAAAACTGAACTGATTTGGGGGTGAGAGTAGAAGAAATCAAGAAAAAAAGTCTCCATACAATTAACGGCCACTCTAGTGTACATACATATGTACATAAAAACATACGTACATACATACATGTGTACCATAGCTGTAATAAGTGAATGGAATGAAAAATAAAAATATTTTTATTTCAGTTATAGTTTTTATTTTAAATTAGAAATAATAAGAATTCAAACAATTATTTGTTATGTGAAAATTCAATACAATTTATTTATTTTAAAACGATTGAAATTTTTTAAATTTATACATTGCTCAAATCCATTTTTTAACCCCCGACTAAAAAAAGGGGGTGTTATAAGTTTGTAGTGTGTGTCTGTGTGTCTGTGTATCTGTGTGTCCGTCCGTGTCCACGCACAGCCCAAACGGCTGGACCGATTTTCATTTTGTTTTTTCTGTTTGAAAGATGACTTGATCGAGAGGGTTCTTAGCTATGTTTGAAGAAAATCGGTCTAGCCGTTTAGAAGATATAACATCTTTTCTGAAAAAAGTCGGGGGTTTTCAAAATTTTTAATTTTTGTTATTAGAGCATTAAATCAATTTACAATATTCGAAATACAATTTTGTTGGTATTTTTAAAACAAAAGAAAAATTCATTGAATTTAAATTTTCAAAATTTGAATAAAATTCATTTCAATATCATTTGACTACGAAAAAATAAAATAGTTTTTCTCAGAATTTAATTTGAAAAAAAAAAACGATAAATTAATTAAATCAGGCTATTATTTCTTGAATAAAAACAATTTCTGAAAAATAAAAAGAAATATTTATTAGACTTAAAAATATATAACAACCATTTGTGATATATTTAGTTCAGAGAGTTCTATAGTTGAACTTTTTTTAAAACGGTATCATGGTATCAGCAATGAAAAAGAGCACTTTTTGAGCGAACGCGTTTTTCTTATCTCTTTTCTTACTACTGAGCCTCTGGTATTCATTATATTTTTCACTATGAAATTTCCTTAGGTGTAGAATAAAATTTGAATTTCATTTAGAGCTAGCACATAATGATTTCGCGCAATTTTTGCAAAAACCCAATGAATACCTTGTTGTTTTTATTGAGCTAAATATTTTGTTATATGAAAATAACGTTAAAAGTAGAAAAAATAAGGATATGGCGCTAACTGTATTTCTCAATTATCCAAGGTGATAGATAATTGAGGCAATAGGTGGATTCCTCTAGGGGTCGTCGCAGGAAAAATCTTCATTACTAGAAATCATCTTACAAGGAGTATTTTCAATAATAAAAGAAAATTTTTTTATTTGTATATTTTTTTACAATTTAAAACTATTTGAAACTATTTTTTATGAATTTGAAATAATCAATAAAGTTTTTGTTGAATAATATAAATTTGACTTATTAACAAAAAATTATTTGAATTTCAAAAACTCAAATGAAATAAAATAAAATTTCATTCAAATTATAGAAATATAATTTAAAAAAATTTCATTCGCTGAATTCAAATAAAGCATTAATTTTTTATTTGAATTTCTGAAGGCGTGATTTTTTTAAATTTTCTGACAAAAAAAAATAATTTACATTTGAAAAATTTTATTTCAAATCAATCACCCTTATCGGCAATAAAAGGCGAACAGTTTGTTCACGTGAAATATTTCCCGTGAACAAAAATATGGTGAACAAAATTAGAAAATAGTATACTAACACAACAACAACGCAAACATTGGCGATCACAATTTTAGGGAAAGGGAACACTTTTCACGTGAACTTTTATTCCCAATAAGGGTGAATAACCACAAATTTTAATTCATTTCATGAGAAATGTCAATGATTTCAAGGAAATTCTATTTCTTAAACAGAAATAAAATTTAAAATTAATTTAATTTTATGAAAAAAATTCAAATAAAAGAAATCACACTGAACAGCTATGATGTGTACATACATATCGAGCTATAACCGCACAAAAAGCTTAAGTAGCAAAAACAAAATTTTACAGGAGAAGGTTTTTTTAATTATCTTCGATCTTATTTAAGTTAATTCATTGAATTTTAGTATTTAGGTGTTATTGTGCTAAATATAAGTAACGCATCAAATTTTAACGAAATATTACCATAATAACGGTATTTTTTGTGCCTTAAGCTTTTTTTGCTGTCTCCCTGATAACCTCCTGTGTATATTTTTGTGTTGGTTAAGCTCAAGGTGTATATAACTAGGTGGCAGCGCTACTTCAGCTGATAATTTTTTGCTCTGTGTGCTTTGTAGCTGAAGAATGTCAAAAACTTCGATTTTGTTTTGGTTTTAGTACAATTATTTTAGTGCTTTTGACATTCTTCGGTTCTTTATACAGCTATGGTTACCGTATTTTTGTATAACAAATCCTTACGCAGTCACCTGTGTAATTACACCATGTTAACTATGGTTACATGGCTAAAAAAAATTTTAAGAAAAAGTAAATATCAGTTTTTTTACCTAAACTTGTCTCCAAATTGCTAATTGTTGTCTTCTTGATCGGCGCCATGTAGTGAATCTTCTACAGACTTATTACTTTTCGAATTAAAAAGTTCGCTATTAAATTTGTTGTGTATAGTTTTACCGATGGAAAGTATTTCCAAGTCCGTATAATTTTGTGAAGAAATTTTTAATAAATTGCTACGTACCGGAACTGAACTGGCGACTATCTCAGTTTTTCGCCAGGACTGCGTAATCAAATTTAAATCACAATAAATTGTTGCAGAATTATCCAAATAACCATATTTAAGACTTATAGGTGATTTTTTTTTCAAGTTGGAGAACATAGCCTTTAAAATAATGGTAACTCACTTCAATACAATCATATTTCTTTGATTAGGCGTAGAATTGAATGGGCCTTATCGTGATTCGCTTGTTTTGACTTCGACTACAAAAAGTTGGTTCTAGATCAAAAATACTGTATTTATTTATTTTTATTTATTTTTTTTTTAAGTACGCAGATTTTTTATGCGAAAATATGTTTTCCTCTATCGTCTAAATTTGTGTGTAGTTTTGTTGAGATATACTCAATGGGTCACGAGCTGTAGGATAACTTCCAAATACATAACAAAGCTTATAATAAACTGGTATGTGATGTTTCATTCTTATATTATTAGATGATACATATTTGGTCCAAATGTAATGAGGCTATATAGTATACAGATCTTACCTTATAAAATTATAAAAACGAATTATAATTATCACTACCCATTTTTCAGCGCAAGTCGTTGAAAAAAGTATTTCCAAAAAAAAAAATTAGTGTCATAACATAGTTTCATCCCATTAAAGTGCCATGATAGGTCATTTTTGTGGGAAAATTATGTAGAGGAAAGATGTTGTGGTATTTATTCTAAACAAAAATGGATACAAAAGTTTTTCCGAAAAACGCCGCATTTAAAAGTTATGATGCCAAAAGTGTTTATTTCCAAGATATGTTATTTTTTAGGTGAAAAATGCAATGCGCATGATCGGTATGCACGCTATTAATGCAATTTTTACACATATGTGATTTTTGTGGCCGGTCTATCAGAAACTGCTGGTGAAGCGAATAAAATAAATACTTTCCGCAATTTGTATGGTCTAATAATGTGCATTCAAGTTTTTTATATGTGGGTGAATAAATTGCTATCAGAAAAGGCTGATCTAGTTAATTATTTTAAATAATAATAATAATAAATTAATACACACAATGTATGTAATATTGTGTGTATGCATATACTTCATACGAAGTCGATGGAGGTTATATAGGGTGTTTTTTTTAGAGGTATAGAACTTCGAATTGAAATAAAACACAAGAAAATCGTTTTAATGTCCATCAATTTGGCTTTATTGGAAGGCCAATTTTATGCCATTAATGTTTTAATATGATTTTGGGCATGTGGCCTCCGCGGCTGGCTCGAATAAAGCCAATTCTACAGGTCCAATTTTCAACCACTTTTTCGAGCATATGGGGCCGTATGTTGGCAATAACGCCACGAATGTTGGCTTCCAAGTCCCCTAACGTTTCTGGTTTGTTGGCGTAGACGAGCGACTTTACACATCCCCAAAGAAAATAATCCAATGGTGTCAAATCACACGATCTTGGTGGCCAATTGACAGGTCCATTCCGCGAAATTATGCGCTCATCGAATGTTTCCTTCAATAAATCGATTGTGACGTGCGCTGTGTGGCATGTAGCGCCGTCTTGTTGGAACCACAACTCATCCACATTCATGCCATCCAATTCGGGAACAAAATAGTCGGTTAGTCGGCTCCAATTGCTGTGCACGGTGGCGAATCGATTCATTCGGGTCCTCTTCAACACTTTGCTCTACAGCGGCAATTGTTTCTTCGGTGCGCACTGTTCGACGTCTCTGCGGATGCGTATTATCACATAGAGTAAACGTAGTGCGAAAACGATCCATGGTTAACCGAATTAATTGCTCTGATGGACGATTATGTCGACCATAAAATGGACGGAGCTTGCGGTAAACTTCGCGAACTGAACCATTATTTTCGAAATAAATTTGCACGATTTGCAAGCGTTGTTCTTTTGTCAACCTGTTCATGATGAAATGGCAAACCAAACTAAATATTAATCAGTTGACAGCTGAAAAAATGGCCGCCAGTTAAAAAAGTGATGCCAACTTAAAGTTCTATACCTCAATAAAAAACACCCTTTATTATATACGGCTAATCCGAATATTATATCATACTTGCTTTATTCTCAAAAGGAAATTTTAGTTTAAGTAACATGTTGCTGTTACAAAAACTGTAAACAAAAAATAATTTGTACTTAAGCTTAAATTGTTTTTGCTATAAAATTGAAACGGTATATCATATGGTTATAAAATTTTAACAGATAATGCCAATGATAACAAGTTAATGATTTTTATAAAAAAACGCATTTCGAAAATCATGCTGGTTAGTTAAGCTTCTTTGGCGGTAATGGCTCGATATTTACCCATGACAATATCGTCACCTACAACGAAAAAATCGTATAACGTTTTTTAGAATTTTCAAGAGAAAGAAAAGAATTTAATGAAATTGTTCCAAGCAGTAGTATTTTTCGTTTATAAAATCACAATTTTTCAAGATATAACTTTGCAATAAATAAAACAAAAAACCGAAGTTCTAAATTTTTGTCAATTGCACAGTTTTTCATATAAGCTCGAGATACAACATACTTAAAGTATGAAGCTTTTTCATTTTTTGCAATTTGTTTTGAAATGTAGTATGTAAATTAGGGATATAACTTTTTAATAATTTTTTAAAATATCAAAATTGGCATAGCATAGAGCATAAAAAACTAAAGTTGAATTTTTAAATTCAACTTTTGGTGAATTTTTTTTCCTGTGTTTGTTGTAAAAAAATTACATTTTTCCATTTTTCCAACAAGAAAAAAACTGATATGAATACCTTTAATATGTTTATTAAAAACAAACAATAAATAAAACACACAGTATAAAGTTATGAATATTTAATATTGCATTAAGAATGCCTCGAAATAATTTTAGATTATGTAAAATAATATTTTTGTTAGTTCAAGTCCGTGCTTTAAGTGTTTAGAAAAACCAATTGGCGCGAGAAAAATTACAAAAGATTATGATTTTTGTGGTTACTAGAACATGGTTGACCTCATGATACTATGCCAAAAAATTGGTTATACCCCTAATGTACATATTACATATCGCACATTTACTTCAATAGTGGCATAACTCAAAAAATGAGTTTTTTGAGTTAATAATGCAGAAAGATGAGGAATTTCGTATTTTATCTTGTGTAAAAATTTCATATAAATAGCTTGTACCATCACCTCCTGAGAGAAGACCTTTTTCTCATTTCTCCATTGAGTTGTATGCAAATTGAAAACTTAAAACGCGTTTTCTGCAAAACTGGTTGTTTTGAGTTATGCCACTATTGAAGTAAATGTGCGATATGTACTTATATTTACAATTTTTCTTTTCTTTTATTGCTCAGTTCAAAAAAATATATATGTATTTTATGGTATATAATATGTACTACATATCAATGGATATATGCATGTATGTATGTATGCACTTACTTATCAAACTAAATGCTCCGAATTTGTAACGACTAGTCGACAAAATCTTAAGATTTTGAAACCGAACTACTTATTACCGAAATCGTAACGATTTTTGTATGAAATGGTTGACACGATTTTGCAACAAAATGTTGCTACGAAATCGTAACGATATGTCGCGTCCCAACGAATACCTTGAATTGCCTCTCGGCGGGTACTAGGATGGATTTTAGACCCCTAGTTTCTCAGGGTAATATTCTTAAAATTTTGTGTAGACGCTAGACGCCAGTTGACAAAAAAAATTACCTACTATAATGTACATATTTAAAAGAAAACGTATAAATCAAAGTTTTAATGATTTTAAAATTTGTAGAAAAACTCGAATCATTTGGTCTTGGGGGGGGGGGGGGGGATGGTATATGGTGCCCTCAATGTGAACTTTAGTGTATATTTTAATTATTTATTTGTGCTAACTGATATAATAATGGTTATGTTTTATCTAATTTTACTGTATCCAAATACTGCAATATTTAATGCATTACTTTTAAGAAATTTTATTTTTATGCAAAAAATTGTGCACTACATTCATTAAATTTAAATTTGTACACGCATTTTTGTTTTTCATTTAAAAGTAACGCAAGTTACCCAGGCCTGGTTGTATTCATCTGTTTTTGACATTCATCCATTATTTTTACACAAACAAAACGGCTGTTGTTTTTGTATTTTCTTAGTTGTTGTAAACCTGCAAATACTTTACATAAATATGCTTTGCACAAATGCATATGAAAATGAACACAACACCGCCGTTGAACGAAATTCGTCGCGCGTGACGAACTCTGAGACAGGGCTGCCGGAAGCTTTGGGAAGAAAATCATCATTTGTCGGAAATTTTTTTTTTTTTTTTTTTTTTTTTAAATGCATGTTTATTATTTATTGTATCTTCAAATATGAACTAACAATAAGTATTCAAATCTTAAATCTATAAAAAAAAATTATTAGGCCCGACCAATGTCGGACATAAGCTTAGTGATAGTTATTAATAATACATAAGTAGTGATAAGCAACAAAAAGAAAAAGGTGTTTTCAAGCAGCTTCATCATCTAGAGTGTTGAATATTAGAGCCCGTGTATCTCTCTTTTTTAAGCGGATGTGTCCAGTAAAGTTCAAAATATTACGAGCAAGCGGATTAGGATGTCACTCGAGTTTTGTTAGGTATTTGCCTGCGTATTTTGCAATTTCTTCAGTCACTAGTGGCATATTCAAATCGCGATGTATATTTGAATTTTTGATGTACCATGGAGCCGATGTTATCATGCGTAAAATTTTATTTTGCCTTCGTTGAATTTTCTCTACATTTGAAGCTGAAGCAGTGCCCCATAGTTGAATTCCGTAACACCATATTGGCTTTAAAAGCGACTTGTATATTAAAAGTTTGCAGTCTAGGCTAAGTGTTGAATTTCTACCAATCAGCCAATGTACCTGAGTTAATTTAAGTTTCATTTGAGTTAACTTAGAGTCAATGTGGTGTTTCCATGTAAGTCGTCGATCAAGGTGTATGCCAAGATATTTCACATGTGAATGTTGAGGAACAACTTGATTGTTAATCCGAATGGTGGAGCAAGTATCTCTTCTTAGGGTGAACGTTATATGGACACACTTTTGTTCATTGACTTTAATTCTCCATAAGTTTAACCAAAGCTCCATCTGGCTAATGTGTTCCTGGAGTTTGCGGGATGCCTCATCAGGGTTTTCGTGCATACTAAGGCAGGCTGTATCGTCGGCAAATGTGGAAGTATGGATACTACTGCTCACAGGCATATCACAAGTATAAATCAAATATAAAACTGGTCCCAGTATGCTCCCCTGTGGCACACCGGATGAAATAGTTTCAGGCCTACTCGTAAAGTCTCCTTCCACAACAGTGAACTTACGGGAAATAATGTAACTTTCCAAAAGATTTAAAATGTTTATTGGTAAGTAAGTCTTCAATTTTAAAATTAGGCCTTCATGCCACACTTTATCAAATGCCTGGGAAACGTCAATAAAGAGCGCAGAACAATACTTTTTTTCCTCAAAAGTTCTTCTTATAAATTGAACCAGTCTGTGAGTTTGTTCAATGGTGCTATGCTGACTTCTAAAACCAAATTGATGGTCTGGTATGCACCCACTACTAATTAGAATTTGGGACAATTTTGTTTTGAGCAGTTTTTCGAAAAGCTTTGACATAGTTGATAGTAGACTTATTGGCCTATATGACTCAGCCTTGGTTAGATCTTTGCCCGGCTTTGGAATCATTTTAACCTTGGCAAGCTTCCAGCTGTGTGGATAATACTCCAGTCGTAAAATGGCATTAAATATGAATAATAGGATTCTCATTGCAATACGAGGCAAGTTCATAAGCATCTGGTTACTAATTCCATCAATACCCGGAGCTTTCTTCGGGTTGAGTTCGGCAATTAATTTTTGTAAATCACGCGTCTTAAACTTTATGTGTTGAGGGGGTAGAGCGACTACATTCGGCAAATCAGCAACACCAGTACATATGTTTGGCGTAAAAACGGATTTTAAGTGCTCAGCAAATATTTTACCTTTTTCAGTATCGCTTCTTGCCCAACTTCCGGTAGATGTGCGTAGAGGTGGCTTATACTCAACGGGTGTTTTAAGCTTTCTAGCAGCGCGCCACAAAGAGTAATTAGACGCTGGTGTGACATCAAGACCTTCCAGATAATTTTTAAGAGATGCAGTTTTTTCAGATGCAAGCAACTCTTGGAGTCGTTTAGTGCGCTCTTTAAATCTGATTTTATTTTGTGGTGATCTGTGCTGTTGCCATTCCCTTCTAGCTCTTCTTTTTTCACGTACGAGACGTTCAATGTCTGTAGAATAAATTTTATTAAACCCAGTCTGCGGATGGGAGTTAGTGGCATGTTCAGCAGCCTGTTTAATATTCTCGCTGAGATTGGCAATGTTAGATTCAATATCATCGGATGTTCTAAGCGTAATGTTTTCCGTACAATGACTACTGAGATATTTTTTGAACCCCAGCCAATTAACACGATTGATCATCTTCACATATGGGTCAGGTAAGTTACTTCTTAATGGACTACAAATTGTAATGATCGTCGGAGAGTGATCGGACGAAAGATCAATAGAAGCTTGAACTTGAATTAAATCCCTAGAGATATTTTTTATGACGCCAAAATCTATAACATCCGGAATTTTTTGTATGTCAGTAGGCCAGTAAGTGGGCTCCCCACTCGAAATGACATCCAAGCCCATTTTTGAAATAGTGTTGAACAATGCTCGACCTCTGGGGGTAATAAGACGCGAACCCCAGAACGTATGCTTAGCATTGTAGTCGCCAGCTGCTACAAAACAAGGTCCAAGAGATTTGTAGAAATCCTCATATTAATTCTCAGTGATTGAAAATCTGGGAGGGGAGTAAATTGATGATATAACAAAATTTGTACAAAAACTTTCAATGCCAATATTTGTTGCTTGTAGGTGTTCTTCACAAATGTTATCAAGAACATAGTGCTTGAGTCTTGACTTTATTATAATTGCTGATCCACCGCAAGCCCTTCCTCTAGGGTCCTTTGTATCATATATAGTGTAGCCATAAATTTTAAAAAGACTTCTCGAAGTCAAATGAGTCTCAGATACTAACATTACATCAATATTTTTTTCCATGAGGAAGTGCTCAAGTTCATTTTTATGTTGGCGAATGCCGTTTGCGTTCCAGAAACATATTGTTAACGTGTTCATGGCTTATTAATTAATGCTTGAAGCAGAGTATTCTGCATTCGCAGCATTTCTTGCATCATGCTAGTCATATTTGTTGTAAAATTGTTTATAGTTTGCACCAGATTTTCAATAGTAGCTTCAATTCGATTAAAATTAAAGCTTGCGTCAGTATTTTTTGAATTATTTGGCGAGGAAACATTTTGTGTGGGAATTGAATTTGTCTTAGCAGCATCTGCATACGATACACGGGAAGTAACTGGTTGGCTCATTTGCGCAAAAGTGGCAGAGTAAGCGTTTGCTGATTGAGCTGGAGCTAATTTAGGTTTTTGCACCATAGTCTTCTTTACGAAAGAGTACACAGGACAACCTCTGTAGTTAGCGGTGTGATTACCTCCACAATTACTGCATTTTTTATCACTTTGATCTTTTGGCTTATTGCAACTAGCAGTGCCGTGTAATTCGCCGCACACAACACAAACAGAGGGTAAATTGCAGTATGTTTTTGTATGGCCATATTCTTGGCAATTATGGCACTGTACAGGACCTGAACGCTTATGTGGCTCTTCAACTGTGATTTTTCGGTACAAGAGGTATTTCAAATTATAAATTGGATGCGTTTCATTTTTTTTCAATTTTATATCATTAGGCTCAAGTTCAACACGAAATAGGGGTTGAGGAATCTTCTCTCTATTTATTATATTGGACACATTTTTTACCTTAAACCCCTGGAGGACGAGTGCATCTTTTATTTCTTCGGGAACAACATAAGAATCTATGCCCTTCAATACGATCTGCATGCCTTTAGCGCTCTTAAGCTGGTATGTGTAGAAGCTTGTTTTATTTTTTTCAAATTCAGCAACCATTTTGCGGAAATCTTTTTCGTCATAAATTTGGACTTTAGTTTCATCGATGTTGCCACGTTTTATTGGAACAACGTGAAATTTATTCTCACCAATGACCGAAATTAATTTTTTAATAAGGGCATTTGAATTTTTTTGTCTCAAATATATTGGTGGCGGCTTGGATATTTTATTCGAGGCTACCTCGGGTTTGTCGTTGTCATCTTGCAAAATTTCGAAGCGGTTTTGGCGATTAGTTGAGGCTGCGCTGTTATCCCTAGACATTTTTGGAGCAGATGAAATTTTTGAAGAATTCGGGCTTCGCCCACGCTTTACCACGGTTATATATCTGTCCATTCCGACTTGTACCTTGAGTTTCGAGCCGCTGTTATCTGTAGTGATAACTTTGTTAAGTGATGAACACGAGCCTGAAGGGGATGATATTACTGGCTTATATGAAGAAGTACTGGGCAACTGTAATGTTAATGCATCATTACTATTTGGCATTGGACAAAGCGAAGTTGATCGCTGACGAAAAATTGGCTTTGACGTTAAAAAAAGACTTTCATCAGATTTATTATTTATATTTTTTCCATTAAGAGTTTCAGAACTCACAGTAAAATAAGCATTTCTGCCGTTAGAACTCACTTCAATTTTTTTTGTATTTGAGGCACTCATACAAAGAATTCCTCAAGGGATATTCGTTTGTGTTTTTTTTTTGTTTGCGGTCTTTTTTTGTTTTTGTTATTTATGATTGTTTATTTGTTTAGAGGTACACATATATAGCATTCCTCAATATCACTTTGTTTAATTTTTTTTTTGTTTGCGGTTTTTTTTTGTTTTTGTTATTTTTACTATGTAAAAATATTAGCAAAGCATAAAGCTTATTTATTAAAGACAGTATGTACCTATTACGAATAATATGTACTACGAATATTTTTTGTTTGTTTAATTTTTTGTAAGAAAAATTCCGCTAATCGACTGTTCGCTATGAAGGTACCACGAGAACTGGACAAAATCTGATTACTTATTGAACTGATTTGTCGGAAATAAAATTATATTTTGAAGAAAAAAATCATCACAACTCCAATTTCTTTTTTCAAATAAAAAAAAGTAACAACAATTGGCATCCTTATTAATATTATAAATGTGAAAGTGAGGTTGTATGTTTGTTTGCTACGCTCATGTAAATTTCCAAAAGTTTTAAAAATAAGTAATTAACACATAGGGGTTCAATAGCAATAGAGATTGAGTTAGAGAGTGGTAAATCCGACCACCTCGAGATGGAAGAGGCTTTCAGTCATGCGTAAAATATTTTTAATATTGTTTTAAGTTTTTTTTTTTTGTAATTTTTCCAATTGTTATATCTACCCAGCAAAAAATTTGGAATTAAGGATTTTTGGTGGAAGCTTTTCCCTACTGGATTACCAACTTAACAATTTTCACAGGGCGTGAGACTAAAATAATCGATTCTTGAGAAGTACTAGCTTTTTTTTTGGCAACATGTTCACGTAATCTCAAGGCGAATTCACATAAGGTGATCTTAATTCGCCAGCTGACATAAATTCCCTGCTGTCAAATGAACCAAAACGTTAAGAATTTTTTTGACAGCAGGAAATTTTACACTAAAAAATATACAAAGCGAATACGCAGAGTTGCAAATTAAGGCTACCTTGTATCAATTTGCCTTGCGTAATCTATTAAACCTAAAAAAAAATCATTCTCCTCATTTATCGACTTAAACAGCCTTTTCTTATATTTTATATAATGTGATTTGTACGCGAGTAATGAAATTTGGCCATCAGAAAATTAAGCCATTATATGGAAAGTAGTTATGATGGTAATGCATTTTTGCTGAGTAGTATTGTGTAAAAGATCTCACGAATTGATTAAAAATAAATATATTTAAAAAAATCATGTTTCTTTCGACCAAATATGCTAACTCTAAGATATTTGTTTTTTGATCGACTAAAATATGAATAAATTTTGCAGACCTATAAATTAGTAAGCATATTTAAATCATATTATAGAAGGCACATCATTTATTTTTACAATAATGAGCGAATTAACCACTCTACTGAAAGGTTAGTTTTTTTTTAATTGGGGTGTATTGAATATAGATTATCGATATAACACGCTGATACAAAACTGTTTTCTTTATATATAGCTACTGATTAACATTGTAGAGCAACAAAAAAATTGTACATTCATACATACATATGTATCGAAAGTAAAAATCATAATTTGCAAGATTAAAGATCATCATTCGAGAAAAAAATTATGGAATCATATTTTGGTCCAAAAATTATCAAAAATATGTTAAAATCATCATTCTGGCAGCATTGCTCTGCTGTGCCAAATGATATCTTTTTTGACAATGTAAAATTTTGACAAATTCGCTTTAGCATAGAAAGAAGCTGATGAAACAATTGCTGCGGCGGCGGTTTTGCTTCGCCTGACTACAAGCCGTAGGCTACCAACAAATTTTTAAGAGGACATTTTTATATAAAACAATATTCTTGTAGCAATAAATTATATAATATTATATATATGATGCAACATTTTTCGCAAACTAAAATAAACAATGATTTTTTTCACAGTTAATTAAACTTAAAAGACGTAAAAATCATGGCGACGGCTCGAAGCGACGGCGGTGGATTTAAATTTTATGATACCATGCTTTTTATTGCAGCTTGTCAAAAATTTACCTGTTGTGTCAAAATTTCTACTAGCCCCCAGCACTAGTGAAATTTTATTCACCTCAGAAGTGTCAAAAATTTACTTACACTAGTACTTTGCTACCGTTTGGCACAGGCCCAAAATATAAGAGGAATTCGCTGAGTAAATTCGTCGTTGTTGTGTTTCACACGACGAATTTATGCAGGAAATTCTTATCGACGAATTCGTCGACGTGGACGAAATTCGTCGTTCGTCCCAGTTGTGTTCCTAGCATTACATAACTCTGTCGATTCTCGTTTAGTGTAACTGTAAAAAAAAATTATAAAACTTTTCATATGATAAATTATTTTACACAAAAAATATTTATGTGAAAAACAGTAGAGAAGCTAGAAAAAACACGCGTAACAGCGACAATCAAATTTTTTTTATTGTAAATTATTTAGAGGATGTTGAAATTGTTAACAAGTCTGAAATTTAAGTACATAATCAAAAATAATACCTTATGAATTATTTAGGTCTGGATGTCGAAATTGCAAGCGACAATTCCGAAATTCAGTTAATAAAAAAAGTAACAGACTGTCTGTAGACAGTGAGAGCCAGGTTCAGAGAAGAAAAGTGTAGAGAGGTACATATAGGTCATGCTAAAATTTAAGATGATAGAATGTGGAAAGTAAATTGGGGTGGTTTGAGATGTGCGCGGTAGCATTTAAAAAAAGAAATAATAATGTCCATGATGCCACGATGGACATCATTTGCCTTTTGCAAAAACAACATTTTACGAGCATATCAAACAGTAGCTTGAATAAGTTTTTAGCCTACAAAGCTGTCGGCCGCACTAAAGGGGTTTCTCCCCTAAAGCTCGATTCACCCATTATTTCCGAACAAAATTTTTGTCCAGACAAAAATTTTTTTACTGAGAAATTTCTGCAGCACGATTCATCCATTTCAAACATTTTGTCTGGAAAATCAAAGCTGCCATATGAAATATGTACGTGTGTGAACGATGTGTGCTAATTTCACAGCGGCAAATGATTACAATTCGCTGTGTATTTTGAATTGTTTAATGCAATTCTTTCGTTCAGCTCCACATGTATATGTTTTATTTTCAAATTTTCTTTTTTTTCTATTGTAATTATTTTCTATTGTAATTAATACAAGTATACTCTGTGTTTTTATTATTCATATAACATGATGTGGCACCTCAGTTCAACTTTGGCTTCGGTTCGAGTTTTGTTACGTTTTGTTATGGTGGGGGGAGGGGGTCTTTGAAAATGTTACGTAACAGAAAAAATTACTAATTTTGTACAAAAATACGTATGTTTTTTTTTCATTTCTTTATTTAATTGATCATACGTGTTGCCTACATATATTATGTACGAGTGTGTATGTATACTACATACATCTGCCGAATGTCAAATTTTGATATTCGAGAATTTGAATTCGAATTTTTAAAACGATATCCGCGAATACGAATATTTAAAACGATATTCGCGAATACGAATATCTACTGTATGTGAAATTTATGGACATTTAATTGGAGGTCTATTTTATTCTGCAAAATTAAATTAAAAAAATGTGTAGGTGTGTAAGTTTAGGAAAGGGTTTCTTGCAATTCTCATAGACAAAAAAAAAACCCAGCAAAAAAGTTTGCCTACTAGAATGCAAAAAAGTGTATGTACTCTCCAGTCGTGAGTACTTACAATTTGACTGAATAAGCCATTATTTTTGTATGAGAAGTTCAAAAAGTATGCGGTACCCTATACTTTTTGCCTACAAATATCCAAAATTTAATAGATTACTGATTGCCTAAAAGTATTCAAAATATAATGGGTTATTTTATGCTCATAAAAATGCAAAATTTAATAAAATAGCCAAAAATTATAAACAAATAGAATTTTGTAACATAATTATAAAATTTGAACCTTTTTTGGGATTGTTAAAAATCATAATTTTACAAAGCAAATATATGAATACGTATATTGAAGAATATGCGAAAATATTTAGATTTTGTAACTAATATTGTGTAAACCAAAGTTATTTTAATGTTTTCGAAGCTGACTTTCACGATCAATAAATATTTTTTAGATAGATTTCAGGATTAACCAGGAAGTACTACAATAAGTACCTTCATGTAATGATATAAATAAGTTGTTATTTTATTCATTACAAGACAGTCATTATTATACACATAAAATAATTAAATAAATAAGTACCACTCATTACTTTGTAAGCCATTAAAAGAGTACTACCCATTACAAAATCTTCAAATTTTTTTTGCTGGGAAGTGTCCTTCCAAAAAATATATTCTTCTATATATGTACATGACGATATCAAATTATTAAGTTTTAAATTTATTAAATAAATAAAAGTCTATTTTAAAATTTCATAAGAATTAAGAAAAGCATGTGTGCAAAGCACGGTATGTAATTCTTTTTTCAAAGGCCAGTTCTATTGCTTTGCAAATCGGACCAAATGTCAGTTTTGAAAGTAATATTTTCCATTGTGTGTAATTTAGTTTTCAATGTTCCTGACAAAACTTCATATTTTTTATCAACCCAACGAGTCACAGTAGCTCTACTTGGAACTTTACAATGCGGTGATATAACTTTCACTGGGTGTCTAAAACCTTCTGTAACAGTAATTTTAAGCCATATATATTATTGATTTTTACATCAAATATGGAAAAAGAACTTACATTGCTGATTATTACCAATACCAAGAAAATTTTGACAAATTTTTCACAATAAAAAACGTTTTAAAAGTCATTCTAGGAGGGGTTTTTTTATCACTACATTAAATGAGTTGCAAGTATCAATATATACAAAAAGTCGTATTTTCGATACATCGAATAAAAACATCGATGTATCGATTAACATCGTATGATACGATACATCGGCATTTATTCGATGTATCAAAACCACAACATCGAT
This sequence comes from Tachina grossa, assembly GCA_949987645.1. NCBI lineage: Eukaryota > Metazoa > Arthropoda > Insecta > Diptera > Tachinidae > Tachina > Tachina grossa. The sequence goes on along the minus strand of OX465274.1, from coordinate 120,221,713 downwards.
GTTTATGATGCATCGATTAACATCGAGCAGCTCTAGTGTTAATGGAAACTTGCATAAATAGACGTATTTTCATAATTTTATTTTAATTGTTATTTTAATTTTTTATGCAACAGAACCTAAAAAAATATTATGAAAACAACAGTGAAATGTGTTTAGGAACTAGATTGTGTGCCCCTCTTATTTTAAGGAAAATATATATTGAAAATGTAATGTTGTAGAAGGGACAAAAATTAAGAAAATGAAAATTGCATATCTTTCGTAATTGACATCATTTTGACTCATTTGATATCCCAACAATCTGTATGTTTAAAGCGGGTTAAAAATGTTCTCTTTTAGAAAATGAAATATAATTCACCATGGCAACCTTTACTGATCCAAGATATAATTTTTTTGTTTCACGCACATTTTAGATTGATTTGAAGATGGCCAAACGGAGTCATCTTTAAGCTCTCTTTCGTCTTTATGTTTGAAATACTGCTCAGTCATCAATACGGAAAACTATAGCAATTATTTGGCAAAAACGCATAGCAAAAAATAATAAAAAACAATTTTTTTTTAATTATTACAAACTAATATTTATGTGCCATTCATTTAAATTTCGTTTTGGATTCATGAATTTCTTTATATGTATATATTTTTTAACGAATAAGAATATCTAGAAACGGCCGAATGTTTTGGAATTCCAATACACATCACTAATACATACATACAGTTTAGGAATAAGCTCTCTATAAAACCATAATTTTTGGAGTTTTTGGACACTTGGGAGCAAATTTAAAAAATAATTTCGCTAATATATGGAGTACGTTCATATGTAAGCTTATTTAATTTTTGTCTACGCACTGTGCTAGTCTAACAAATGAATTTACAACAATGAATTAAATTTAATTTTTTTTAATAAAAACTTTAAACTGTTTAATTTATTTTTTATCTCATTGTTACGTTATTCCTGGGGGGGGAGGGGGGGTTCACAGTTTTGTTACGATCTGTTACTAGGGGGAGGGGAGGGGGTAAAAAATCGGGGAAAACAGCGTTACGTAATATATGGACAGCCCCTTAGCGATTCTTTTAGAATATTTCGCTGTAGTAAAGCATTTGAAAAAATCTCTCATGTCTTGAAAGGTCTTATAAATAGTCTTGTGCAGGACACTAGTTTTAGTACAATTATTTTTGTGCTTTTGACATTCTTCGGTTCTTTACACAGCTATGGTTGCCGTATTTTTGTATTACAAATCCTAATGCAGTCACCTGTATAATTACACCATGGTCCGGACAAAATATAAAATTAAACCAAACTGAGAGTTGTTCGTAAAAAATATTTTCTCTCTCTCAAGAAAAGAGAAGTCAAACTACATATAAAAAAAATTTTGTCCGGACAAAAATTTTGTTCGGAAACAATGGGTGAATCCAGCTTAAGTATGTGGAATAGACTTTGCTTATTGATTGATTGATTTTGCGTATTGAGCCTTCTGCAGAACTTAATGTCTGACAATGATTTTCTTCATTAAAGGCTACAGGAAAGATAATATTCGATATTTAAGCTCAATAGAAGACGTGCGCGGCATAACACATTGCCCTATTCCTACAGAAGAAGCGAATAACTCCTAGGGGTTGAAGTAAAGTTTGTCCTAAATTCTGCTTATGACGATTCGGAACAAACAACGAACCTTGCAATTGGAAGCGTAAATTTTACCCAAAATTTAATAAAGAGAAAAATATTAAGTTTAATTATGGAGCGATAAGCTTTTACACGCTTTTACCTATGCTCATACCGTTTTCCTTGCAATATGTACATAAAAATAATTAATATTATTTATTTACATGACATATTTCAATAGTATAAAAACAAAAGTATCATAGGCAGAACGGAATAAAACAATGTTTTCATGTAACTGTGAAAAGTATTATGAAACATTAAAATGAATATGAAACGTTTTTATTTTCATTTCACATTATCACAGAACCAGAATCGACACCCTGATCTAAAATACAATGATTTTTTTTAACATTTAATTTTTTTAATTCAAAATTCGGGGTCGCGAGCTGGGGCCCGTTCTCAAAGCTACAAATTACAAGTCTACAAGTAAAATACACACGAAACAACAACACTTTTACAAATTGTATTGTTGCTTTGTGTGTATTTTATATATAGATTTGAAATTTGTAGTTTTGAAAAGCGGGCCTCTGATCTAAATAAAATGCTATGTGAAGGCATAGGTCGTGTATAGTCAGTCACAAAAACTTTTTAAAATTCTGTTAATAACATCTTGGGCATATGGTCTAGTTACTCCGTCCATACTTGTGCAACCATATTCTACTAAATTTACTTTGTAGAATATGTAATAAATAAATAAATAAATTTTTTTGTTTTTAATTAAAACAAAAAATTTAAAATAAATAAAAAAAACAAAATTTTTAATCAAATGTGCAAAACGTGGTTGCCATTGTGACACGCAAGCAATCAAATCATTTTTTAAATTTATTTTATTCTTTTTGTTTGTGTTTTAATGTTCACCATTTGTGAAAGTCATTTCGCACAGATAAGATGTTTAAAATTAAACTAATATTTTAAGCGCTCTTTTTAGCTAGCTTAGGGTATTCTGCTTTTTTGTTTAGCCAAAACGTAGAATTTGAGCATACTGTCCGCTGACAGCTCACATAAAAAAACACGATACTAATTCATCCGGCATAAAATGTACACATACACTCATTCAATTGTTTTTGAGAAGGGTGCATGTACTAGTTTTGTGCTGCTAAGCGGGGTTGAAGCTGCATGAAATAGTATGCCAACCAAAAAACTCTTCCCCCCCTCTTGTCCATAAGCTAGCATTTTATGCCAGCACAACTGTTCTCGTGTGATCAAATCCATTGAATTTTTTTTTTTAATAATATTTTCAAACTTTGAGAGCAAAAACGTTAATGGGTCGCCAGATTTTTTGAAAATCATTTTGGGGTCGCGGCTTCGAAAATGTTTAAAACCACTGGTTTATACCAACAAAATGCATGTGTTTTTTGGTGTTGTAATTTTGTTGTAGTCGTGCATGTACCTAGTATAATTTTAAAATGATTCCAACAATTTTGGATAACTTATTGCATATTCAGGGAGTAATTTTCTTTTTACTCTCATTAGTCCGAACTTGTACGAAATCTTGTGGAACACACCTAACTTAACAGTAATACCGTTATATTTTAAACTCGGTAACAGTATGCCCCGGTAATACAGATACCGATACAGTAAATACTGGTGTCAGTCGTTAAGCAGCTCTGGGTTGAAGAACAGCTTCTCGCGTCGTCGTAATTATTTCTTAAGTACGGTCAGGCTTGTGTGTGTTATTTGGCACTGGTTGACTGATCTGACACGGATAACCGCATAATCTTGCGGTTTTTTGTGGAATTTCTTTAACAACCAAGTTGCTACTTTCTATGTGAAGGCATATGTCGTGTACAGTCAGTTACAAAACCATTTAAAACACTGTTAATAACATCTTGGGCATATGGTCGTTACTCCGCCCATATTTGTGCAACATCATATTATGCAAATTTACTTTTTATAATATGTATCAAGAACTAAATACCGGTGTCAATACTGATACCGTTATTCGTTTTGGTTTCCAACCTTGATTTCAACTTATTTTATTTACAAGTTAATAATTTGTAATAAAAAACGAATTTTTTTAACTTACCATAGTATACTTTATTTCAGCTAACCTTTGATGAATTAAATGACTATGAGGATTGTGCAGGAGAACTTCTTCCATACAAAATGCAGCTTTCACATAGTCACCCTCTGCCAGATATAAACTGCACAATTCCTGCCAAGCTTCTTGGTCCGACATAAATCTGCCAACAGCCATTAAAAAAATATTTAATATGTACTTAAAGTAATATGCATCTACATACAATGTATATACATATGTATATCATTTCACAACTTACTTCTTTAAATATTCATTTAATTCTTTTATACAATCTACTCGTCGGCCCCGCGCCTTAAGTATAGCAATTTTACGTTTTCTAGGAGCTGCATTCGTTTCATCTTTGGCTATAATGGCATCTAAGACTTCAATGGCTTCAGTATAACGTTCCATTGCCTCGAGGCGCATGGCTTTGAATTTCATCACACGCATACTCCCTGGAAATTCCGTACTCAAATCTTTAATACATTTGCTTGCAATATCGAAACGTGCTGTATCTAAAGCTGCCACTATAACTTGTTCTATAATGAGATGTCGCTCATTGCCTGTCTTTGTTACTTTGTCATCTAGTATTGCCTCCCACAGCTGAATAACATCATCACTGCGACGTTCATTATCTTCTCTCCATTTCCGAAAATGTTCACGCACATCTATAAATGATAATATATGTACGTATGTGTGTAGAATTTATCATTACTTGAGAATCTGGTTAACAATTGGAATCAATTAATTCACACAAATATATATTTGTCATTGACCCGCATTAGAACATGCAGCTGAACATAGGTTTTCTTACCCCTCCAGCTCATTTCTTCGTAATTAAAGGCCATGTTGCTACTTCTGATTTATTAACAACTGAATTATTTTAATTTTCTTAGCTCTGACACTAAGATTCCTAATATTTGAACAATAATTAATAGAAAAAAAGACACTATAAGAACACAGCAGAAAATAATGTTTCTTCGCAGATGGCTGTCAAATCTGTGAAATAGTGTCCAGCGTTACCGTTGAAAATCTCAAAAAGGGGATTTCTAAGAAAAAAAGGGGCAACTTTACAGTGAGATTACACGAGACCATGATACAATAATAGGTGCGTTTCAGTACTTTTCTAGTAAAATCCAGTAACTGAGTAAATACTGAGTAATTTAAAGAAATTTCTCTCAATAAAAAAGTTTGCATCTAAAAGTACGCGAACGGAAAAATTGTAAAATCCAGTAAAATATATACAACAGCTGATTACCAATTTTGGCGCTAAGAAAATTATGCATATAAAATACAAGATAGAATATTTTGTTTAATAATAAAAGTAATAGATATGGACATATGTGTTTATTTAAACTTATTTGGCTGCTCCACGATATCGACAAGAAACTTTCTATAGCTTACTTATATTGAAAACAAAAATAAACTTTATTTTGTTTTAAATATAAGTAAGCGATAGAAACTTTCTTGTCGACATCGCGGGCCAGGCCGTTAAAGTTTCTAAGCTTTTTACCATGAACATGAGAAGTTATTAGGATGATATATTCAAGACAACGAAAAACTGGGAAAGAATTAAAAAAAATACACAAAGTAAATTTTTTTAAATGTTCCATACGTCAAACCAGGAACCGTCGACCCGACGATATGTATAAACAAAAATTTCAATACAATAATCTATTAACTTTATTCACGTTTATAATCAATCGGTTATGTTCTGAATTCCATGTGAAATTAAATCGTTCAGAAATGCAATAGCATAGTTATTTAAATACATATGTACATACATACATACATATGTGCATACATACATATTTCCAAACATTCTTTGGAAATTCCGCACGTTTTAATTTCACGTGGAATACATAACATATCCGAATATTTTTCTAGCATCGAACTTAAATAAATGTTATAATGCTTATTTATAACTTAATACATTTGTTTTTTGTGATTTTCAAAATTTCATCAAAAATGTAAACTTTTTGTTTCCCTTTGCTTTTGTTTGTTTATATTTAAAAACATATGGTTTCGTTTTACTGGATTTTACTGGCAAAAATTTGTCCAGTAAAAACTTGCATTTACTCAGTAAATGAACTGTCATTTTTCTCTCTCAATTCGCACTCTCATTTACTGGATTTTGTGTACGCGAACGCAATTCAGTAAAAAAATAGTACAAATTTGTACAAATTTTTGAGTTCTCGAACGCACTTAATATAAAGGTAAAACCGTTCTCTCTTTTCGTCGCCATATTAACCTTCTGACGTTTGTCCCGATTATTTTTTACTCTCAAAATTAATGCCACCTTATTAATTTATGAAATCAGAGTTTTTTTATTAATTTTTTGACGTTCTTAAAAATAATGGAAAATATTTTAATTATTTCATAAATTTATAAAAAATAAACAGCAAATAAGTTACAGGAGCACCAACAAGTGCAGCAAGCAAGATACAAAAAGAAGGAAATTTCCAAATGAATCAAGGCGGAACTTTGTCTTTATACTCTATGGTGTATTGCCTTACATCAAAGTGCAAAGTTTTACCTTTTATGTTTTCACACTGACGAGGGCACAACATCCAAGCAAGGGGCAAATCGCGGCAATCGTTATCGATAGAATTTATATGGAAATATTTCGTAATTCGATAACAAGTGCCGCGATCTGCCTCGAGATCTCGGCGACATCTTTGGTCTTTGCAAACGAACAATAACAAAGCTGTTTATCTGAAATACATATGTATATTAGAGTATGTGTGTTTGGACGTAGCTGTCTTACATTATTCGGATGAAATAGTTAACGGGATGTAGCATTCTTAAGGACACTATTAGACCACGTGGTCCATTTTAAGTAGAAATGTGATAATTACATGTTCCTAGTCCAATCATAGGTCATGTCCTTAGCAAACAAAAAAGAAGAACAGTGTTTGTTGTATACATATATCAACAAAGCATTAACTCTTATTCAGCTACGTCCAAGCCATATGCACCATGTGCAAACTTTTATAAAGAGCTTTTTGTACTTTCACACCGACGAGAGCACAACAGCCAACCAGATATCGGCGACAACAATGATTGCTGTTACTTTGTAAAGGGCTTTGGACACGATCAAAATGCTTGCTGTCAAGTTCGTGTACGTGTGCTTGTCGGCTTGATGTTACCATGCTTGATGACCCATCAAGCATTCATTTTTATTTTGATTTTGTGCTGTTCGTTTGGTTGAAAAAAATATATAAAAATTTTTAAATAAAGAAATTCAATAGCAATAATGGCAGCACTGTTTACAAAAAAAAAAAGAGAAAAGATAAATAAGAAAGTTCTTTTAATTCCTATGTTTTGGGCAACCCTCACAATGAAAATATAACTATAATGAAAATTTGTTCGTGCTTGACGGGTTAACAAATACACATATATAACAATTGACAGCAAGCATGCCAAAAATCAAAATTTTTTGATTTTCCATCAAGCATTGTTGGTGTCACATATACTAACAAATTTTCACTCATACTATAACCAATCTCAGCAAGCATTTTGACCGTGTCTAAACCCCTTAAAGAAACAAGAACAAATTTAAGAGCTTTGAAAGGTGTTTACCTCAAATGCAAATGTCGCAGTATGTGTATTGTGCTTGATGTAAACCAGCAATAAATTTGCACACGAAGTATATGCGAATGTGTATTATATATATGAAACAACCGTGAATTCCGCTAATAAAACATCGATGTATCGCTTCTATTTACGGCGTTTCTTTATATCGATGTTTTTAATCACGAAGTTTCATCCCAATCCGTGAGGCTTTTTTTGTTGTCTATTGAATTAAATAATTAAACAAATGTAGGTCTTATTACACACAGATTTCGTTATTCTCATGTTCAATTAACATTAAAAAAATGTGTGTTTAACTACAATTTCTGAACTCAAATTACACATTTCAAAAAGCATTCCTAATATAAAAGTTGCCATTATATGTGTGTGGCAACGCCTTCCTCTCTGTTTACAAAAAAACAGTAATCAAATAATTGGGACAAAAGTCAGAATAAATTTTATACGTCAAATGTGGTTGTACCTTTATATTATTGTATCATGCACGAGACATAACATGATACAATAGTACAGGTAGCCGCGAATCTACAACAAATGTACAACAAATAAAACAACAGTGATTTTTATTTTGCTGTTTTATGATTGACAAGAGAGACAACCAAGTGAAAACAATATACATACATGTATTTGCGTTTACTCTTGGCTTTGCAACGCATGTTTGTATTAGTACAGTTTTAATAGGCACTGTGCGCGTGTGTTGGTAAAACATAAACACCATTTGGCAGATCAAATCACGAAACAAGCAAAACAGCTGGCGCTTCGCGGTTACCTGTATAATTGTAAAGGGTGTTTTTTATTGAGATATAGAACTTTAAGTTGGCATCACTTTTTTAACTGGCGGCCATTTTGTCAGCTGTCAAGTGATTAATATTTAGTTTGGTTTGCCATTTTATCATGAACAGGTTGACAAAAGAACAACGCTTGCAAATCGTGCAAATTTATTTCCAAAGTAATGGTTCAGTTCGCGAAGTTTACCGCAAGCTCCGTCCATTTTATGGTCGACATAATCGTCCATCAGAGCAATTAATTCGGTTAACCATGGATCGTTTTCGCACTACGTTTACTCTATGTGATAATACGCATCCGCAGAGACGTCGAACAGTGCGCACCCAAGAAACAATTGCCGCTGTAGAGCAAACTGTTGAAGAGGACCCGAATGAATCGATTCGCCACCGTGCACAGCAATTGAAGCCGACTAACCGACTATTTTGTTCCCGAATTGGATGGCATGAATGTGGATGAGTTGTGGTTCCAACAAGACGGCGCTACATGCCACACAGCGCACGTCACAATCGATTTATTGAAGGAAACATTCGATGAGCGCATAATTTCGCGGAATGGACCTGTCAATTGGCCACCAAGATCGTGTGATTTGACACCATTGGATTATTTTCTTTGGGGATATGTGAAGTCGCTCGTCTACGCCAACAAACCAGAAACGTTAGGGGACTTGGAAGCCAACATTCGTGGCGTTATTGCCAACATACGGCCCCATATGCTCGAAAAAGTGGTTGAAAATTGGACCTGTAGAATTGGCTTTATTCGAGCCAGCCGCGGCGGCCACATGCCCGAAATCATATTTAAACAATAATGGCATAAAATTATCCTTCCAATAAAGCCAAATTGATGGACATTAAAACGATTTTATTGTGTTTTATTTCAATTCAAAGTTTTATACCTCTGAAAAAACACCCTATATCATAAAAGTTTGGAAAGTTTTGTGTTGGCAATTGTCAAAATAAAAATTGCCGTATTGCTCAGAAACAGGTGATAATTTATTAAAGCAAAAGTGAATATTAAGATTAAGAAACAGAACGGCACAGCACAGAATATAAACAGATAGTAAATAATAATGAAGCCTTTAAAAACCCTGTGTTTACACATGAAGTACTTTGCATTCAAGCTATGTGTACGTATTATCAACGAATATTTCATACAAATGCCCGACTGTCTGGCAACTTCCAATTTTGCCTTTTAGTGCAGAGTTGTCCATAACTCGTGGTCTCCACCTGACATAAAATTACTAACTTTAACATTAACTTCAAGTTAATGTTTAGTGTATACTGCTCAATTTAATGCTTTTTTCAAGTTATAACATTATTGTTAGTGCATTTGTTTTAACAACTCAGTTATAACTTCAAGTTACAGCAAAAGTTCATGTCAGGTGGAGAAAAAAGTTTAATTTTAAGGAAACCAAATAGTATTGAACTTTATTCGTATTGTTTCAATGTTATTTATGTCTAAAAAAAATCATAAACTGCTTGATTTCTGAATATTTAAGAAAAAATATTAAATTGGCTTTTGTGTGTATATAAAATTATAAAAAGGTCATATAACGTTACAATGAAAACCAGTTATTTTGTACTAAAGTATTAATAGGGCAACACTGTTAGCTAACTTTTCATTTACTTGCTGCAAGTTAAGGCGGATTCAATATCAGGTGACCTTATCAGTACAACAATTTTACAACACAAAGACAACATGCAATTTGCTATGCTACAAAACCAATCTGTCAAAAGATTTCTGAGCAACTTTTGAAATTTTGGTTCAAATTGCTCAATTTTGCATCATCAGCTGATAATCAGCCGGGCTGATACGGTCACCTGATACTGAACTCGCCTTGCTGCAAGTGAAACAAGTCACTGTCTTGTAAAATTCCTTGGTAGTTGAGTTGGAAGTAGACTGCAAGTGCCGAAAGTGTAGTTGTGTTAGTAAAAGCGTTTGAGTGTTTTGAGTTTTTCAAACTTGTACAAGATGTATGTATGTATACCATGGGTGAACATTATGTAGCAAATTTTTGCAAATCGAATTCACACGTATTCTTATTCTCTTTCATTTATCTGAGACAAATTTTTGCTTATCTTTTAAGTAATATTTCTCAAACGCACTGCTAGAAATTTGTTATGTATGCTGTTTATGTTAAAAAATGCTTTTGCCAACATGAAAATTAAAAGTTATTTTCTCTTACAAATTGGTTTTTAGTAGTTTTAAGCTCAGAATTAAAGTGAATAATAATGTTTATTTATTACTTTTTGTTATAACGGTTTTATAAAAAAAAAATCATTTATAAAAAAATTATATTAGAATTACTTTTATTAATTGTTTCTGCCTGTGTGTTTATCTTTTTCGCTCACCTACATTGTGTCCACACCTGATGAATTTATATCAGGATGAATGTCAAATTGATATCATGATGAAAATTCATCACGGTTAGACTCAATTTATTAGTATTATAGTGTTTCACACTGACATGGTTTTAATAAAAGTTGATTTTAACGTTAAAACCAACTGTTAAAACCTGGTTTTACCATACAAATTGTGTTTGTTAAAACCAAATTAAAACCATTTTTGAATTGGTTTTAAGTTGGTTTTATGAAATGCAACCTTGTTTTCGCTGTGATAAATTCAGTGCTGCCAAGTTGAAATGACCGACAGCAGCTGGTAATGGTATGCCAGTGAATAAAAATAGATGGCGCCTGAAAAATTTTCAGCTTAAAAATTAATGCAGCAGCAACAATAATCAAAATATTATGGAAAAAAAGAGTTTTTGGAAGGAAAACAACGAAAATATTTTAAATTGAACTGTGGAAAGTGAAAATAGACAATATGACTGACATTCATCTGCCTATAAAAAGGTTTATCTGTGATTTGAACGGGCTAAAGTTCGTATCGATTTTTAAGCCAAATTACATGTGATAATTATTAATGAACAAATAACACCAAAGTCTGTTGTAAATATTCTGACTAACAACACATAGTTGAACGGAACAGCCAGCCGTTTTCGAAGGCCACTAAACCTTCATCATCATAATTAAAATTAACTAAAAATTAATAGCCATGGGCCTGTGGCAAAAATTAAATAAAAATATACTTAATAGTAACAAACCAAAAAAGTTTGTCTTAAGTAGAACAAAAAATAAACAAATTAAGTAACATGTGTATAATTAGTAAAAAGAACAAAACAACAATGGTAAGACTGTTGTAAATATAGTGATGGTAAAATTGAGCTTACAATACAAAAAAGCTTCCAGCAAATTGAAATACGATGAATCAAAACAATTCACATATTCCATTTGCAATAAAATGCTAAGTATATAAAGCAGAAATCTACATCAACTGACACCACACACAGTGGACCAAACACAAAAGAACGCTGATGATGAAGGTTTAGTGGCCTTCGAAAAAGGCTGGCTGTTCCGTTCAACTATGTGTTGTTAGTCAGAATATTTACAACAGACTTTGGTGTTATTTGTTCATTAATAATTATCACATGTAATTTGGCTTAAAAAGCGATACGAACTTTAGCCCGTTCAAATCACAAATATAGAAACAAATGGAGATCGAATAATAATTAAAAATTAACTAAAAATTAATAGCCATGGGCCTGTGGCAAAAATTAAATAAAAATATACTTAATAGTAACAAACCAAAAAAGTTTGTCTTAAGTAGAACAAAAAATTAGCAAATTAAGTAACATGTGTATAATTAGTAAAAAGAACTAAACGACAATGGTAAGACTGTTGTAAATATGGTGATGGTAAAATTGAGCTTACAATACAAAAAAGCTTTCAGCAAATTGATATACGATGAATCAAAACAATTCACATATTCCATTTGCAATAAAATGCTAAGTATATAAAGCAGAAATCTACATCAACTGACACCACACACAGTGGACCAAACACAAAAAAACGCTGATGATGAAGGTTTAGTGGCCTTCGAAAACGGCTGGCTGTTCCGTTCAACTATGTGTTGTTAGTCAGAATATTTACAACAGACTTTATTGTTATTTGTTCGTTAATAATTATCACATGTAATTTGGCTTAAAAAGCGATACGAACTTTAGCCCGTTCAAATCACAAATATAGAAACAAAAGGAGTTCGAATAATAATTAAAATTAACTAAAAGGTTTATCTTATAATGTATTTGTGCATTTTTATATTATTAAGAATATTTCCAAGCACTTCTTCATTCTGTATAGGTTCCATAATTTAAAAAAATTTTATTTATAAAATATAAAATAATTTCCATTTTAGAGCGCATTGTGAAATATCTCAGTTTTTCATACAAACAAAAACAGTTGAACAGTATGTCCAACAAGTGTTATTAAAAAGCAGAAAAAATGCAACAACAAATACAAGCATTTCGGCAGGAGATTTATTTTATTTTGAGCAAAGTCATTAGACAGCCTGTGAGTTAAAAACTGAATTTAACAAACTTGCAGTGTGAAAGCAAAATCAGCTGTTTATGGTTTTAACGTTAAAACCAGGTTTTAACTTTCAGTGTGAAAACAACTGTTATGGTAGCGTTATGATGTAATCAAGGCAAATTCATAACAGGTAAAGTTGAAAACAAAGCTGATCTATTTTTTTTTTGCCAAATTCAAGGCGAATTCATATAACTGTTGGCTCGTATGTCAAAAGTTGTTTATAAATATCGCAGAATATTATTATTATTATGATATATATAGACCTGCGCCGGACAATTTTTTTTTGGCGGCGCCAACTCTTGGAAAAATTTTCTGCGGAAGCTGATAATCAAATAACATGAAATACATAATTTAAGATAAAAAAGAATTAAAAAATAAATAATGGAGATATTTACGTGCTGGTGGTTAAGCATTATCTATATATTTCATTGGTGCTTTGCCAAATCATCAGTATACTTCTACCATATATTTTGAACAGTCACAAACCTCTTATCTTATGCACAGACTTTAAAAAATTCCTGTGTCAAAAACTATTTGAGTATTCACAAATAATAATATTTTTGAAAATTACAAAAGAAAAAAGATCTCTGCTTGAGTAACTTCAATCAGCTGCTTATGACATACGAGCCTCCAAGGCAACAACAAAATATCATATTGTTTTTATTGTTTGTATTTTGTTGTAGCATTAACTTTACCTGTCATGAATTTGCCTTGGATATAATCATCAGAGCTCACGTCCTGATGAATTCATCTTCATATCAAATGTCATTTTATGTGTTATTGTGCATTTAACGTTTATTTATTAAACAATTTTCGTTTAAAAAATGCGGCACAACAATTATTTGTGACCAAAAAATTAAACCACACGCAAATTATTGATTTTTGGCAAGTATTTTCAAATATTTGTTTGATTCATCATAATATCACATCATCAACGTCTACTCGTTTGTGTTGATATTAATGAAAAAATGACATACATCATCATCATTCTGTATACATCATGGGTGACCATGTGTTGTTTAATTTTTTGGTCACAAATAATTGGTGTGCCGCATTTTTTAAACGAAAATTGTTTAATAAAAATTTTAATTTTTTTTGAAACACTTAATTGAGAAGTCGATTATTGGGCCTAAGTGTAAGGATTACTTCAGTCGCGAAGGAAAAGAAAGGAAAGATTCCCAAACGCCGATAAGACTGAATTAATAAAAATTCTCAATTCGCTGCGCACCAATTTCCGAAAAGAATTAAAAAAAATAAATGATTTAGGAAAAAGCGGTGCAGGTGCTGACGATATTACCGAGCCGACACTATTGTATTTTGACCATATGAAGTTTCTCCCAAATACATCGGAAAATCCTCAGGTTCACATATTCGCAACTCCTTCAACAAATTTTCGTAGGAGAATTTTTCCCGCTTTTTGTACAAGTCTTTCATCCATCCACGTCTTTTACTTTTTTCTTCATCCATCGACTAAGTGCCCAGAGCCAGAGCCGCGCAAGCCTCTTCTTCATCACTCATGTCGCTAAACATTTTTATTTATAATTAATTAGTAATAAATATATTTATTTTAAATTGAGCCAAAGCGGCCAAAACTTTTAATAAATGCAACTTCGGATATATGTATATGTATATGTATATGTATATGTATATGTATATGTATATGTATATGTATATGTATATGTATATGTATATGTATATGTATATGTATATGTATATGTATATGTATATGTATATGTATATGTATATGTATATGTATATGTATATGTATATGTATATGTATATGTATATGTATATGTATATGTATATGTATATGTATATGTATATGTATATGTATATGTATATGTATATGTATATGTATATGTATATGTATAGTTATATGTATATGTATATGTATATGTATATGTATATGTATATGTATATGTATATGTATATGTATATGTATATGTATATGTATATGTATATGTATATGTATATGTATATGTATATGTATATGTATATGTATATGTATATGTATATGTATATGTATATGTATATGTATATGTATATGTATATGTATATGTATATGTATATGTATATGTATATGTATATGTATATGTATATGTATATGTATATGTATATGTATATGTATATGTATATGTATATGTATATGTATATGTATATGTATATGTATATGTATATGTATATGTATATGTATATGTATATGTATATGTATATGTATATGTATATGTATATGTATATGTATATGTATATGTATATGTATATGTATATGTATATGTATATGTATATGTATATGTATATGTATATGTATATGTATATGTATATGTATATGTATATGTATATGTATATGTATATGTATATGTATATGTATATGTATATGTATATGTATATGTATATGTATATGTATATGTATATGTATATGTATATGTATATGTATATGTATATGTATATGTATATGTATATGTATATGTATATGTATATGTATATGTATATGTATATGTATATGTATATGTATATGTATATGTATATGTATATGTATATGTATATGTATATGTATATGTATATGTATATGTATATGTATATGTATATGTATATGTATATGTATATGTATATGTATATGTATATGTATATGTATATGTATATGTATATGTATATGTATATGTATATGTATATGTATATGTATATGTATATGTATATGTATATGTATATGTATATGTATATGTATATGTATATGTATATGTATATGTATATGTATATGTATATGTATATGTATATGTATATGTATATGTATATGTATATGTATATGTATATGTATATGTATATGTATATGTATATGTATATGTATATGTATATGTATATGTATATGTATATGTATATGTATATGTATATGTATATGTATATGTATATGTATATGTATATGTATATGTATATGTATATGTATATGTATATGTATATGTATATGTATATGTATATGTATATGTATATATATATTCCTTGTGCGAGTTTTAGGGACGCGAAAAATATGTATTTTTTATTAGTTATATAGCATCTTGATTCCTTTATATTGCTATATAACCCGATATTTGCTCAAAATTTTTTATTTAAACGCTAAAAAACTAATTTCAACAATTGTGTGATATTTTCAAGGACATTAATATACTTTGTGCGTTAATTAGGTATATGTCCCCAAAACTATCTTTACGTATTTGATAATTTTTGTTGCCAGATTTTCGTAATATTTGGGCTCGAATTTGCTGACTGCGTTAAAACTTTCTGTCTAACTTTGTGATCTTGCTGTCAATTCCGTCAATGGCGCCAAAAGCAATGTATAGTACTTTATATGGCAGGGTTGTATGAGGACTAATGTAGAGGTTTGGAAAATGTATTCATTTAGTATAGAAAAATGCAAAACTCTCGATTTAAAAACATTATGAATTAGGGCCTTTCTATATTAAGGTAACGATATGTAGCAGTACTCTTATTTGGAAAGATAGACAATTTATTAAAATTTTCCTTAGTTGAAAGATATGCACATGTGTTCAAGTCAATATTTAACTGAAAACGAATAACATGGTAACATGAAATTGTGTAAGTGATGGCAATAACATATTTCTAGGTTAATTTATAATAATAAATAAAATAAAATAATAAATAGAACTTAGAAAGTTTTCTTCTACATTCATAGGCACTTACGTCAGGCGATGAGAGCTCTCATCACCATTGTGTACAATAATCAATCACCCTTATTCTAATTGTCGGCATCGACGTCACTTTAACACAACACCAAAGAATTGGGGCTTGTGTACCCGTTGTCGAAAACAACTGACTCCTATTGGCAAGTTTATGCTATTTTGTAGACCTTAGGGAACGCAAATAAATTGTCATTGGGACAAAATTGTTCTTGAGAGCGAGTACACAAGCCTCAATTTTTTGGTATTGTGTTAATGTGACGTGTACTACAAGAAATAAATTGTGAGAAACGACCTTCCAAAAAAATACTTAAACATAAAGCCTTGGTTTTTACTCTTTATATACTCTTTTCCAAAAAGTGTCAAAATGTATTTCTACAATGTTTAAACTGTGGAAAATTGAGCATATAAAGGTTCAAAAAGAAGGGTTTTTCTTTTTAGTTATTTGTTTGGAAGTTCGTTTTTAGCAATTTATTTCTTAAGAAAAAAAATTTTTGGAAAGAGAATCTAGTGTATGTATATAAATACCCAGCAAAAAATTAGACATTACTATCTGAACTACTTACCATATAATGACTTACTTTTTTGATTACCAAATTTAAATACTCGCTTACAAATCACACTACGCAAATTTTAAAAAGTAGGAAGCTGAAGTTGAATACATTCTTTGGGTTTTAAAGGATGACATGAAAATATTGCCAAAATATGTAGTTATTTTGAATAAATTATATTTCTAAATTGTTTACTTGTTTTAAGCGAAAAAGTTAGTGCTTATGTTTTGGGAAATTATTATTTATATATACATAATTAGTTTCAAATATTTTTTTATTTTCGGTTTTAATAAAAGTTCAACAATCAAAACAATTGAAATTTTTCTAAATATAGTATTTATAAGTAATACAGGCACGGATGCGAATAAAATATAACCCACCCACATTCATCGAAGTCACTTTAACACAATACCAAAAATCTCGGGCTTGTGTACTCGTTGTCGAAACAACTGGCTTCTTTTGGCAGGTTTATGCTATTTTCTAGATCTTGGGGAATGGAATTAAATTGTCAGTTGCACAAAATTGGTCGACAGCAAGTAAACAATCCCCAACTTTTTGGTATTGTGTTAAAGTGAAGTCGATTTCGACATATGGAATAAGGATGATTATTTATTTAATCAAACTGAGTTTTTAATCAAGATCTCCCCCATTTACTCAAACAACGGCATAAAAAAAGAGGAATTTTTTCGACTAAAAAAGTAGTAGTAGATAATTTTAAAAACTTGCAACAAAAATTGCAAGTCTGGACGAGGACATATGTATGTACATACCATCGGTACAACTAAGAAAACCTTCTTGGTGCACCTTTTAAAAGCCTGGTTAAATATTTTTTGATTCAATTGCTATTATCCAACTGCTAAAGAATGCCACATAAAATGCCTTAACTTTTTCACATAAGATACAATACACATTCCAGTCACTTCTATGAAAAAGGGAGAGGAGAAACAATTTTTTTTTTTTTTGCAAAAGCAAAATCCATTATCTTGAAGGATTTTCAAAATCTCTGACGAAAGAAGCAAGATCAGAGGCCTGCCCCGCAAATATAATGGAGCGAGCAGGCCTTATACATCCAAAAGAATGCGCAGAGGCATTCTAGAAGGCTTCTTTACTCCTTGTTCCCGCTGGCTACATATGTATGTAGTATGTATATGATTAATAGTGCAATCAATGCTGCGTGCATTAGAAAAACAAAAACATTTTTTTATATTCACTATCACTTTTACTTATTTGTACTTAGCTCATTTTTAATAGGATTGTAAAAAATATTTAACTATTAGGTGATTTTGAATTAAGATAAATATAATTATTCACATGAGTAGTATTTACGATACCATTCTGAATGTTTTCAGCAATGATGGACATGTCCTTGAACTGATTAATCTGTTGACCTGAGGTAGCCTTTCGCAAATTAGATCTACAATTATCGTTGAGCTGAAAACCCCAAGCCTTTGCCATGTTTAGTTCTTAACAGATCGACTGGAACGCGACAAGACTGCTATCATAAAATATATACATCGAATGCTGCATCAGCCAATCGGTTAAAATGTTGTTGATGCGCAATATTCCTTCCATATTTTATTAAAAGTGATTCGACAGTTTGTCGAAATGAGTCTATATATTCTGCTGCGGCTTTACCATGACATTGGACATCTGGAACTACATGTGATAAATCTGTGCCTCCGATGCCAACGGTGCTAGCAGCGCGACGTGAAGCTTCTTTAAATATTAAACCCAAATTATCGGCAAGATTTCTTAATGTCTTTTGCAATTCCTTCACATGAGACGCAGCCTACTGCATACATACCATTTAGAGCAACAAATATTTTTACAGATTCATTGCATACATGACAGGCAGCCTCAGAATATGCAGAATGTGCAATATCTGAAAAGCCATTGATTGTGACATATTGAGGACAATTATGAATAAAATTCCGCGAAAAATTTTTCCCGGGAAACAATTCAAACTAATAGCAAAAGGGAAAACAAAAAATTTTAATTGGAAAAGGAAGACATTTCTCGCTGAATTTTATTTATAATTGCCTGAATTGTATCATACTCATTTCGACAAACTTTTCCGGGTCACCAGAATATTCTTTTTACTAAACCATGTGCGGCTGTTAATATGATCGACAGCCTTTTCAATCCAATGTTTCATAGCACCAATATTTGCAATACTGCCATTAGAAATCCAAATTTTGGAATCATTGAGTACATAGCGTTTACCACCGGCAGTTTTTAAGCCCCGTATTTAATGGAACCAGCATCGGATCCAGCACTAGGCTGTTACAGCATATACTTCCGGTAAATACTTAAGCGGATATTTGTCTTTCTATGTGCCATACAAGATACCCTTGAATACAATGCTTTTATTAGTTCCAAGTGTAATGACCACACCCAAATCGTTTGCACAAAGAATTTGGCAAAGCCTTCTGCACTGTGTTGTTCAATCTCAAGCCTCAAAATTCGCTTAGAACTTGAATGGAAAAACTCTCTATTCCCATAATTAATCATCGATTTGTAAGTTTTTATCGCTGTTGGCAGTGGCAGGGTAGGTTTCAATTAGATCAATCAATAGCGTCACCGGCGCTCAATGTATATCAAATTAATTTAATGTGCCTAGCCGGCGCATGGTAAAATTATATAAGGTGCATGCACGACGACAAAAAATTGCAACACCAAAAAACACATGCATATTGTTGGTATTAACAAACGTACAATTGTCAGAAACATGATACAATTATAACAGGAACACAATTATAACACATATAGTTGTCAAACTTTGTTTACAAGCTACGAAAAAGATGGTGTATGTGTTTTACATAAAATGATTACAGTGCTGCCAATGAAATTAAAAATGGCTGTGTTTCCAATTACATATTGAAGAAAATTACATTACACGTTTTTATGGGTCAAAATGAAAACAAAAATAAATAAAAATGTAACATAAACATAGATTATACATGAATGTAATTATATAGCCTACATATGAGAGTAATTGCACACTCTGTGTAATTACACACCTATTGACAGCACTGAATGTAATTTTTATTTCTAAGAAGAAAAGGCATCTTTTTCTTTTTTCTATTATACCACAAAACATTCTGTGATTATACGTTCGTTTATGCCAACAAAATGCATGTGTATTTTGAAGTTGTAATTTTGTTGTTGTCGTGCATGTACCTAGTATAATTTTACCATGGTCAGAAACAGATACATATCTTTCGAAAGAAAGAAGAAGAAAAATGATCGTTTTTAAAAATTACAATTACAGGCAAGGCATATCAAACTAATGAACTATTGCAGACGCGGCATTCAAGAATAATGAACATAGCGTCTATACCTGATATTAACTCTGATATAATATGAGAGAGAACTTCGGCAGAATTAGAAGAGAAATATATTTATATTAATATCTATGTGGGGGAAAACGTACACTTTTAAATATCACAATATTTCATAATTATCAGGCAGCCGTGCAGTGAACATCTTTGTTTATTTGAATAGTAATGTGTATTTCATAAAAATTTTGCGATTTTCCTAATACATCGTGTATAATTAAGCATTTCATCACTTTTTTGTCAAAAAATATTCATTTTCATTTTAATTCATAAAATTTTCTTCTATATATCTATGCATTTGTGCGTTTTTTTACACTTGATATCATAATATTGTTTTCTAAATATATATTACGGAAACAATATTATAATATCTGATATAATATTAATATAATACTAATATTGCAGTCCACATGTAATATAATTCGCTCTGCTATGAAATTTGACGTTTGCTGATAGAAATATATTTGATATTATATCAGGTATAGACGCTATGTTAAGTGCGGTCAGACTTGTACGTGTTGTTTGGCCTTCGAGAGTTTCTCGTCTCGCTCGCACTGGTTGACTCATCTGCCACGGATAACCGTATAATCTTGCGATTTTTTCTGGAATTTCTTTAACAACCACGTTGCCACTTCCTATGTGAAGGCATAGGTCGGACAGTCAGTCACAAAAACTTTAAAAATACTGTTAATACCATCTTGGGCATATAGTCTAGTTACTCCGCCCATACTTGTGCAACACCATATTATACAAATTTACTTTGTATTATATGTACTAAATAAATAAATAAATATTTAAAAAACAATATTATGATATCAAGTGTCAAAAAACGCACACATATATAAAAACGTGAAGAGAATTTTGTGTATTAAAGTGAAAATTAATATTTTTTGATAAAAAATGCGGAAATGTTTTAATTATGCACAATATATTAAGGAAATACCAACATTTGTATGAAACACAAATTACTATTACAATAAACGAAGATGTTTACTAGAAGGCTGCCTGGGGCCCGTTTCTCAAAAATACAAATTACAAATCTACAAATAAAATACACACAAAACAACAATAAAATTTTTTAAAAGTGTTGTTGTCTCGTGTGTATTTTAAGTGTAAAATTGTAATTTGTATTTTTGATAAACGTGCCAATGATATTTATGAAATATTATGATATTTCCAAGTGAACATTTTTGATATTAATATCAATATTAACATACTTTTCTTCTTATTCTGCTGACGTTCTCTCTCATACTATATCAGAGTTAATATCAGGTACAGACACTATGTATCTGCATGTCTCCACGCGCAATATTTATTATTGAACATAAAGGCCATGGCAGATAAAACTTTTGCTTCGCGCTTCGTTGAAGATTCGCTTTAATATCTAAGATGAAATGCATATCCTTATATGAAACATGTTACATAAAGTACTTTTAACGCAAACCGAAGTGAAAAGTTAGGCAACTCTCAATTTTTTGCGTGCTTTGACAATCAGTTGGTATACTTTTCTTAATTTGTACAAGTTTATGTTCACTGTGGTATTGGACATAAATTGAAAAAATTCACGGTGCATAGATCGATGTTAACACGATAAGAAGTTGCATATACGGTACGCCCGAAATTATCTTATGTCGACAACAGTGTGAACACTTAATTTTTTTAAATTCGGTAGAATCTACAAAAAAAATCGGTAGATTAGAATGAAATTCGGAAGAAAACTTTTTTATTCAGAGAAACATAAAAAATAACATATATGTACTTATATATAAAGGGTAAGTGCAAGGAGTATCAAACTAAACAGCTTCCAAAAGCGCATTCAAAACTTCACATGTGATTGGAAATTAAACTGCCATAAACAATGAAGCATTTAAAATAAAAAATAGTGTCATCCCCAGTTATTTGCCCTTAACCATGAATATATAAAATAATATACATAAATAATAGGAATTCTGTTTTTGTACATAGGTTTTATAAAGCTACTAAAATAAATTTTATTTGACAAACATTTGCAACTACACAGATTATGTGTAAGATCCATTTATGAATTTAAGCTTTTGTGCAAAAATTATTAAATCATTGGTAGGAATAAATATTTCATCCCCAAGGCACAATTCTTTGGCAAATATTACGTTACTTATAGTTTCAGTTTTTAACCTTTGTTCTGTTGTAATGATTTTCATGACAGAAAATTACCGGTCTGCGGCCGCACTGCTATGTGCAAAATAGGCAAGTTACACATATATCCACTTAAATTACTAAATAACAATATTCGGTAGATTTCAGGCCTTGTTCGGTAGAATTGGTAGATTATTAAATTCACAAACATATTCGGTAGAATCTACCGAATATCGGTAGAAGGGTGCACACTGGTCGCCAATCGAATTCGTCAATTGCTACGTCATTATTTGCCAAGATTATTGGCCTGTGGCTAGCCGTCCACTGGAGGTCTTCACTCGCATTAAATAATAATGTTCTCCTCCGTCAAATTCTATTTCTTACACCATACTTACACGTGTGGACCACAAAAATATTTATTTGCAAATAAATTGTGAAATAATTGTTCAAACTTATTTCGAAGAAATAATGTTGAACATAAGCTGTCAAATTTATTTATAAATTAAATTAAATTATAATATCTGATATAAATTAAATTATAATATCTGATATAAATTAAATTATAATATCTGATATAAATTAAATTATAATAATAATATATATAAATATAACACGTAATAAAGTTCGCTCTGCTATGAAATTTGACGTTTGCTGATAGAAATATATTTGATATTATATCAGGTATAGGTCGGAATTTACACTATGCAAGTCTTATTGCTAAGCTGATTAGTTTGTTAGGAGAGAGAGACGGGGGGAAAAGAAACATTGCTGTTCCCCTCGTCTCTCTCACCCTGAAACTAATCAGCTTAGCAATAAGACTTGCATAGTGTGATTTGCGACTAGACGCTATGTAAACTGTCTAGTTATATCATATTTACTTTAAATTTTGTTATAACAGAAAACAGTTTTATCAGAATCGATGTTAGGTGTAAATGTGGTATTAAAAAAGTATGGTTGCACCTAAAAACCAGCACGTATGGCAACATTCACAAAGTAAATTGAATAAAAACAGGATTATCACGTTAACACAGCTAAATTTCTTGCAAATGTCAAAATCTATATAACATCAGCGTAGTTAGATGAATTTTGACATCACGTTTTAACTATAGTTAAGCAATTAAATGAAATGTTACCAAAGCCATTTTATAACGGAATATAAAACGGTTTTTTCGTGGAAGCTTATTTTATTTCTAAAGGCGTCCTTAATTCTCTGTCGTCATATTGAATTAAGCAGCCGTAAAGTTCGTACAGTGTGTTGTGTTAAATTTTAATAAGTGTTTTTCAATTAAATACATTTCAAATTAAAAAGTTTTTCAATTATACTACAACATATACAATGTATATTATACATATACTTAAATTCTAAATCCATTTCGCTGCAAAATATATTTGCAGCATATACATGTGTAATATCAAGCGGGAATTAAAAAGGTAAGTCATTATCCCATTAATTTCGATGGTCCAAGTAGAAAGGCTCTATCTGATATTTTGATGAAATTGAGTTTTTCGGTGATTCCAATATATTTCACAGAAATACACCTCGCCACAAAAACTTATTGCGATAGTGTAAAAATTGCTGTTTTTATTATATTTTTACCTGCTCCTGTAAAGTTGCAATTATTGAGTTAGGGCCTTTCTACTTCTGACCAACGATAAAGTACATGACATGTACATATAAAGCCAATTACGTACGTGGATATTCAGGGCTATCATGAATAAAACTCCACGTGAAATTTCTCCCTTTTCCAAACAGAATTTTTTGTTTTCCATATTACTTCCTATTGTTTGAAATTGTTCCCCGGGAAAAATTTCTTCGGAATATTATTCATAATTGCCCTCAGTAGTTTTGTCCTAAAATCCAATTGTGGCGCATGTAGCTGAAGCGGCCATATTTGAAGAAGAAACACATGTGCAAATATTTGAATGTTTGCATGCACACATGTTACCAGTACACTGCATGTAGCAAATGCACAATGTACAAAAGCTACATTTCCTACATGCCGTGCATTAATATCATTCCTAGATGTAGACATTCAAATGTTTACACATGTGCTTCAGATATGTCCGCTGCAGCTACTTCTGACACATTTGGATTAAAGGATAAAAATGCTATCAAAGTTTTACACCAGAGACACATGCGCATGTGGTTTTTTTTTTACATGACGTGCTCTGCATGTTTTACATACACCCTTATTCCACTTGACGACATCGACGTCACTTTAACACAATACCGAAAAATTGAAATTTGTTTACTCGCTCCCAAGAACAATTTTGTGCAACCGGCAATTTATTTCCGTTCTATAAGGTCTAGAAAATAGCATAAATCTGCCAAAAGTAGTCAGTTGTTTTCGACAACGGGAACACAAGCCTCGATTTTTTAGTATTGTGTTAAAGTGACGTCGATACCGACAACTGGAATAAGGGTGATTAATTACAGTTTCAGATTGTGAATAAGTGTATTTCTCCGGGGATTCTATTTAACATAGTCGATTAGCATATATATAAAAACGCACTTTTACAAGGCTGAGTTAAAAAAAGGTAAATAATTTTAAAATAAATTTTGGTCTTAAATCTAGTTCAGTGAAGCACCTTAAAAAACCTTGTAGGTATTAGGAAAGTTTCAATTGTAAACCAATTCTGTATTGACTTTGTCACTAGTACTACTGCTTCACTAAGCTATATTTGTTCCAAAATTTTAATTTGTGGTGTGAGTTAAAATTCTGAAATCCGTGTTAATAAAATTTACTTTGCAGATGTTTTCGTTAATAAAGTTTCACAACGATAAATATTACGTTGTGCCATTTAAACATGTGCAAGAGGTTGTGGGCAATACGTGCACAGTAAAATTCAAAGGGGGAAAATATTCGGCATTCCTTATTAAAAAAAATGGTAAGTGTAACCTAAAAAATTATTGATAAATTTTTATTTTATTTTACGGCCTGGCCCACGATATTGACAAGAAATTTAATAACACTTATGTATGTTGTATATCGAGAACAAAAATAATTTTTTTTGTTTTATTGTTTTCAATACAATTTGTCGATGGAAATTTTCTTTTCTCGAAATCGTGGGCCAGGAAAGTTAATCTGTAAAAATATACGTATTTATATGTGTATATCGCTCCTTTATTGCAACAGAGTCAGAAATCATAAGGCTAGTTTCACTATACATATAATTTAATCAACATTTTGATGACTTGAAGTGGCTTGATTGAATGAGTGACTGAATGAGTGCTTTAAAAAATCAAATACCACCAGCCAAGTATTTAAAAAGTTGTATTTTGTAGGAGAATAAAAGAAACTGAAAAAACAAGCATTAACATGCAGAAGTAATTTTTTAAGTGGCTTGATTTTAAATTGTATCGTACTAAAATCTTCAAGCAGGATGCAAGTATAAGTTGTCTCCCAGAAAAAGTTAAAAACGTGATTAAAAAAAAAAATTAAGATGGACCCTTTTTATATTAAGCCATCGATATGTATTTTCTACAGTAGACCGGAAAACTGACGTCACACCACCATATAATTAAAGTTTTTTAGATTTTTGATTTTATTTCAAAAACTAAGAAAGAAAAACGACTTAAAAACAACAGCAAAGCATAATTAATAAATTAACTCGAAAAATTATGACCTTAATTTTGTAAATGTATATTTATTAAAGAATATTAAAGCGTAATCGGAAGCAAATCTTAAGTAAAACCGATTTTCTTGGATATATGGGATTAAGATTACAGATCGAACGACAAAAAACATTGAATGAGTGCTTTACACAATCAAATACCACCAGCCAAGTATTTAAAAAGAAATATTTTGCATAATTTTTCAAGTTAATTTATTAATTATGCTTGTCACTACTTTTGCGGCTGAAGTTTACGATGTTTTTCTAATCTTTTTTTTATATTTCTACTTTTATGAAATTAAGGTCATAATATTTCGAGTTAATGTATTAATTATGCTTTGCTCTTGTTTTTAAGTCGTTTTTTCTTTATTAGTTTTTGAAATAAAATCAAAAATCTAAGAAACTTTAATTATATGGTGGTGAGTCCTCAGTTTTGCGGTTTACTGTATGTAAAAAAATTTTATTCTCTCAAGAATTGCATGTACAAGCTGTTTATATGAAATTTTTATACAAGATTAAATATAAAACAGTAGTTTTGATTTAGCTGCCTTTTGTTTAAGTGCACTTTGGACTTAAATGCCTAAAATGATAAATTTCTGTCACTATTCTTTGAAATCCCATACAAATTTGTTTTGTAAGTGCACTTTCTATACCTGCACATTTAAGATAGTGCACTAAAATTTTGGTAATTTTAAAATATTTTCATACAAAAAATCAATGTTAGCTGCACATTGACTTAACTGCACAAAATATATTTTTTCTGTAATTATTGTTCAAAGTGCACTTTGTATACCTGCGCACTTAACATATTTTTTTGGCAGTTTTAAAATATTCTTATTTAAAAATTTAAATTAACTGCACACATTAAAAAAATGTGGCTACATAAATATGCACCCATGTAAATTAAAGTTTTTACTTTTTGGTTAATTAAAAAAATAAATTTTTTAGACGTCTATGCGTCTTTTTTATTTTATTTATTTTTTTTCTTAACTCTAGTGAGTTAATCTTAATACATATGTTAATACTTAACTGAGCTTATAATTCTGAAATATGTTGCTTAAATACTAGAAAATACATACTATCTTATCAACTAAATAATTGTAGGCAGTTACCTACATTTTAACATGATAAACCTTCTTTCTTCGTTTTCTTAAACAAGATTGATCATGTTTTATTCTGAGGGTGTTTACAAAAGAACATTTAGATAATGTGTTTACAATTTACAAGTACATTTAGGTAAAGTGTCTTTGTTTCTTATGATTGAACATGGTTTATTATCTTACAATTTAGAGAAAGTGTTTGTGTTATGAATCGTTGCTTATACCTACATAGTTATCGTTTGTCTGTGAGGGTATTCTACCTATCGTTCTTAACTCTCCCCTTACTTAAAATGAATCGTCCCGATTTATATTTATTTAATGTTTATTTCTTGTCTGATTTTTTCTAGTTCTCTATTATATAAAGCCTGAAGATTTTTTTGTGTCTTAATTTGCCTGAGGGTTATATAATACTTTGTTACCTTCAGTATAATATGTATAGATATTAATATGGTGATAATTATTAATGTTATATATAAGAAATATTTGATAGGGTGTCTTTCTATTGGGATTAAAAATTTCTTTAATGAATCAATGTTACTGAATGCGAATTCTGAAGAGGATGTCATTATTTTGATAATCTCTAAGTCATCGTTATGTTTGTCGTGTACAGCTTCTATTATGCTTTTATGAATGTTTATGTAAGTTATATTATTAATTATCACTTTGTCCGTATATTTTACTAATATAGTTCCTTTTACGAGTTTGTTGTTTACGGTATTTGTATCGTCCAAAAGAATGAATCCCTCGTCTATTTCTAGTAACGGATAATTATATTCTTGTATTATTATGCATTTAGCTTTCCTATTTTCTATTAATGGTTTAATACAGTCATCATTTATTTTGTTGATTTTGCAAATATTTTTGCTCAAGTAATTTTTACAGTTATTTACTCTCGTATAAATATTATTGCAGAGAGCAATTTCTTTGTCGGTGGATACTTTCCCATGTTTAATACTTATTGGTGTAAATTTAAACAATTGGCAGTAGTTATTTATAAGTGGATACTTATAGATATTGATGAAGGTGTCATTACTTCTTGCAATATAAATGTCAGAATATTCCAATATATTTATAATTGGTATGAACGATAATTTCTGTTCTGATACTTCCTTTACATCGTCCAAGCTTAGTGATTCTGCTAGATATTCGTTACTCTTAGCAGCGTTTATAGTTCTTACTAATGTTAATAGTTGTTCATGAATTTGTTCGAGCAGGATGTGGCTTTCTGTCATTTGGCCTTGCATGGAATCCAGTAACTTTTCAAATCTGGAGTTAATGAATTTTTGTTTTTCATTATTTTCAATTAAGGCATTTATTTTCGTTTCTATTTGAATTACGTCATCATGGTCTGGTATACCAGTGATAAACTTCAGTGTGGATCCTAAGAAATTTAGTCCTCGTTTCTCAATTCTATGTTGATTAAGTTGGTCAATTAATATATCTATTTTTTTTATCCAGATGTGTTCTTCTATGGTAAAGTAAGAATATTTGTTACGTATTGCTTCATATGTCGTATAGATTCTTGTTAAGTTGGTTACATGGAATAAATACGCGAACTTGTCAAATAGGAATACGTCATCTGTTCTTGTTAAAATAAACTTTTTATTTGTTACGTCTTCGATTTCAGTTATTGCTTCTGGTGTCTGGAATAATATTGCCAGTGCGACTAATATCAGGTATACTTGGTTCATTTTTGTTAATTGTCGTATTTTTTATATTATTTTTATGTATAATTTTTCCTCCTTGAGTTAAAATCGTGTCCCCACGGTCTTCCTTAACAATTTCTTTTTTGTATCTGGGCAAATTCTTGTTTCTGATTCCTGTGATTTTTACCAGGATTTGTGTACCTTCTTCAAATATTCGGTGTTTTGCTTTCTTATTCAGTCTTTCTAATACTTTATTTGATGCTTGTCGTAATTTTCTTATGATTTCTTCCTTGTTAAATTTTATTGTTCCAAAATATACTTCCCTAGGCCTATATCCTGTTACGGAGTGTATTGAATTGTTAAGCTCCTTGATGGCTTTGAATATTTCGTCTTTTGTTGTAGATGAATTCTTTATTTTGAAAATACGCGTTAGCTCACTTATAGAGTTATGAGCTCTTTCTACTTGTCCGTTTGCTGATGAGCGATGAACTGGTGTCTCTATTTTTCGCACATTATGCTTTATACACATCTGTTTGAATGCTGGCGTGATAAAACTTGCTTCGTTATCGGTCATGAGTCGTTTGCATTCAGGAAAGTTATTAGTAATTATTTCTTCCATCTTATTCTCTATATTAGCTTTAGTGCTAAGTTCGTGAGCGACTATATATTTGGAAAACTTATCTATGGTTACTAAATAAGTGACTTTATCATTGTAGTAAATATCTGCATGTATGTATTCCCTAGGTTGTGTTGGTATGTCTGAATCGCGAAGTGGTTCTTTAGTTGGATTTCTTTCATAACGTCCAAATAAACAAGCGGAACAATGGTTATTAAATTGCTTGGCATCTTTCTTTATGCTTGGCCAATAATATTTTTCAAGTATTTCTTTTGTTATATTATTAAAGCTCCTATGGGCTCTATTGTGGGTTTCTTCTATTATATGAAGTTGTTCATTTCTGTCTATTATATCTTTCAGTTTCTTTGGCGTATGTATGAAATGATTACCGACAAATGTTTGTTTTATTATTTCTGCGCATTTGTATAAGTCTTCTGTATTCATATGTATAGCTATGACTCTGTTGGGCTGCAGTATTTTCTTTAATTCGATTATAAGATCGTCGTTATTCATAAAATTGATAGTATGACGTATTTTATTAGAAAAAATAGTTCGTGTTCTTGTTTCAGTAAGGTTTGGTGTTGGTACGAGTTCTAGTTGTATGCCGTATGTATTAAAGGGTTGTGAAACAGTTTTTATTATCTCACTAGCGGAACTTTCGGCGGAATGTGTAGTGTCGATGGATGAAGTATTGATTATTTGTCGAGACAAGGCGTCAGCTACAACATTTTGTGTTCCTGGCTTATATTTGATTTTCGCGCCATAGTCTTCTATGATAGACTTCCAGCGTTTTAGTTTGTGATTTGGATTTTTTTCGGAGATTGCGTAGGTGAGTGACTGGTGGTCAGTAAAAATAGTTAAATCGGCTATGCCATAAATGTAATTTCTTAATTTCTGTAATGACCATATAATTGCCAATAATTCTTTCTCATTAGTACTATAGTTTTGTTCTGTACTACTCAATGTGCGAGATAAAAAATATATTGGGTTCTTATTTTGGCTTAATACTGCTCCAATAGCTATGTTGGATGCATCTGTAGTAAGCTCAAAAGGTTTTTCGTAATCAGGTTGAAATAATTCGACCTGTTCTTTCAGTTTTGATTTTAACGTATCTACAGCATCAATGGCTGCTTGATCTAAGTAAATTTTTGTGTTATTACTTTTATTCTTGCCTATATGGGCATTTTCTCCTTTTAAATGAACCGTTAATGGTTTCGTAATTTGTGCATAATTTTGTACAAATCTCCTATAATATCCAGTTAATCCTAGAAAACCTCGTAAATCCTTAAGTGTAGTGGGAATGGGAAATTTCTCAATAGCTTTTATTTTCTCTGGGTCTGTTGTTATTTTATTATGTTTAATAATATGACCTAGATATTCTACTTCAGTCATAAAAAATTTAGATTTTTCGTCCGAAATTTTAAGAGTGGCTTGATTTAAGGCATTAAACACCATGTGTATGTTTCATATGTTCTTCTAAAGAAGATGAAAAAATTAAAACATCGTCGATGTAGACGTACACGAATTTCCCTATGAATTCTCTAAGTATGTCATCTACACAACGTTGGAAAATAGATGGAGCGTTTTTTAAACCGAAAGGCATACGTACAAATTCGTATTTACCTCCATTAACGCAAAAAGCTGTTTTTTCTCTATCCTCCTTTTTTATTTTTATCTGGTGAAAACCAGATTCTAAATCTAGCGTGGTGAAGTATTTGGCATTTCCTAAGTTTTGTAATGTAACATTGACATCAGGTATGATGTATCTATCTGTTACAGTATGTTCATTAAGTTTTCTAAAATCTATGACCATTCGTCGTTTTGGTTTCCCGTTTTTGTCTAATCCTTTCTTGTGTACGGTCAACATTGGTGAATTATAAGGGCTATAGCTTTTTTGTATAATCCCTTGCTCTAGTAGGTTCTTTATTTCTTCATTCACGAATTCGGTATCATTTAAATTGCCTGGATATTGTTTAGTCCAGATTGGTTCTTTAGTTGTTGTTCTAATGCTAGCTTCTATGGCTGTTGTGAATGGTAAAGGTCCTATTTTATTATTTTGTTTCATAAGTTCGTTAATCTCTAATTCGTATTTTTTATCTCCTATGGAGTAGTTTATTTTTTGTATTTTTTCGGGGACTATAAACAATTTTTTTCCAATGTCTATGACTGCTTCTAATTGTGTTATGCCCTCAACTCCTAACATTAAGTCGTAGTCGTCATTAGTTTGTAATTCAAAAAATTCTAATTCCTTCTTTAATACACTTATTTTTTGTTTGTAATTTAATATCGATTCACCGTGCATGGTAATCATTCTAAATGGTTTAGTCTTAATTCTATTACCTAAAACTAAATTTTTATTAATATAGTTATGGGTTGCACCGCAATCAATGAAAATTTTATATTCTTTGTTACCCTCATCTTTCAAAAAAATATAGTACAACCCGTCTATTAGTTTTAAATTCTTATATATATTGTTATTAGAAAATGAATTGCTACCTTTTTGTGCTGTAGTGCTGGTATTATCGTCTTCTTGATGATTTGTTTGTATTCGGTTGTTCCTCTGTATTTTATATTGTTGTTGAAAATTACCGCTTTGGTCTCTCATTCTTTTCCAGGGTTGACTATGGAAACCTTGTTGTGGTAGTTGTTTGGTGTTGCCCGAAGATGTATCCATTGGCTCTGGTCTAGGTACATTCTGATGTTGCCAATTCGGTCGTTGTAAGTTGAATGGTTTGTACGACGGACGTCTAAAGTTGTTATTTTGCTTGTTGAACTGTAGTTGGTCTTTCTGGTGATGTTTTGGAGGTTGTAATCTGCTTACATTAGATGTCTTTCCTAGTTGAAAGTCCCTATGGGTGTTGTCATGCTCAATTGTCTGTGCTATGGCATAGGCGTGCTCCAAATCTCTAATGGGATTTCCATATAGTGTTGATCGTATGAATTCATTATGAATTCCATTCTTAAATGTCCTTACTGCGTCTTCCATAGCGTGTGCAGTCATGCATTTTATGGATTCAGGTGGGTCTCCAGACATGGATATTTTTGCTGTGACGACAGTTAGGGCTTTACTTACGTCGTCGTGAAATTCGGATAAGGTTTTTCTCCCTTGAGTTAGTTTAGTTAACTCATCTTTGAGTACATACAGTGGACGTTGGTCACAATATGTGTAGTCCAATCTGTTTATTATGGCCTCAAAATTAAAAATGGTGTTGTGGTTCAATAAAATGTCGGCAGCAGGGCCGGTTATTTTCGATTTAATTATTGAAAGGGCCTCTACGTATCGATTTGAATGACAGTGTTGGCTGATGCTATCCATTAGTCTCATTGCGTCTTCTCGCCATAGACGGTACTTGTTTTGCGTGCCGTCAAATGTGGATAGGGCTTTAAAGATTTCCAAATTTATTTCGTTTGGATTATTGTAGATGGCAGTCCTTGGTTCTAATGCTTCGGCTTGGGGATAATTTACTGCCGGATTCGTTGGTATTTGGTCGAGTCTACTTCTTAGTGCCGCGTTTTCTTCCATTACTTTTTCTAGTGTTGCTTGCAAATTAGCCATTTGCTGGATGATTTGACTCAAATCTGTTTGTGCCATCTTTTCCAAATCTCTATTGCTGTCGAATATATTTTGTCTGAATCTTTTCATTAAAAGTATTGTTTTAAAGATTTTCTTCACTATGTAACTGCTTTTCACTTAATCCTTTTTATGAGGATTTAAAATTTTTTTTTTTTTTTTTTTTTTGTTTTCACTATGTGATTTAATCCTTTTTTTGACAAGGAGGTTTGGTCCGCTCTCTTAGAGTAACAAAGTATATGCTACTCCTGGCAGGATCGCCAATTAAAGTTTTTACTTTTTGGTTAATTAAAAAAATAAATTTTTTAGACGTCTATGCGTCTTTTTTATTTTATTTATTTTTTTTCTTAACTCTAGTGAGTTAATCTTAATACATATGTTAATACTTAACTGAGCTTATAATTCTGAAATATGTTGCTTAAATACTAGAAAATACATACTATCTTATCAACTAAATAATTGTAGGCAGTTACCTACATTTTAACATGATAAACCTTCTTTCTTTGTTTTCTTAAACAAGATTGATCATGTTTTATTCTGAGGGTGTTTACAAAAGAACATTTAGATAATGTGTTTACAATTTACAAGTACATTTAGGTAAAGTGTCTTTGTTTCTTATGATTGAACATGGTTTATTATCTTACAATTTAGAGAAAGTGTTTGTGTTATGAATCGTTGCTTATACCTACATAGTTATCGTTTGTCTGTGAGGGTATTCTACCTATCGTTCTTAACTTGTATGTATATAAACCTAAAATCAAAAATTGTATACTTGCACATTTAGGCAGGTAAGTGCATTTAAGATAACACAATTTTTGACTTACCTGTACAAAAAGTCGCGCAAAGTTAATTGTGCAGCTAAGTCAAAATTACTATATGCAGGCAAATCACTACTGATTTTAAAAGTAAAAATGGTCATGCAGATATTTGTACGGTCTTTTTTTAATTTTTCTATTGTATAGAGCATCAAATATCATTTATGAAAGAAATTTATCGTATATGATTTTAAAAATGTCTACAGGACCATTATTACTTTTTTAAACCAATAGTGATTTGAAAAATTTGATTTTCAGAGCATGCCTGATAAAGATTTTTTCTGCAAAACGTATTTTCTTATATATGACTATGTTGCCGTAAAGGAGCAATATGTATATATGTATTATCGATGCACAAATATTCGTATTCGTATCCGATTTCCTGAATATTCGATAATATTTAGATGCTCTTATTCGTATTTTTCAAAAAAAAGTAAATAAGTAAAATAAGTAAATAAATGCAAAATCCTAAACTAAATTAGAATAAAAGGCTAAAAATATTAGTTTGTGATAGTTTTAAAAATTAGTTTACATCTGGCATTTCTTGTGTGCTATGTGCCAAAGAAAGCGTAACAAACAATTAATAAGGAAAAACTGTTTGATTCAGAAATGTGTTCATTGATTTAAACTGTTTCCAATTATGTCGTATTTTATAAAATTGTTTATTAGTTATATACGAAACTGTTTAACTTAATAAATACGTGTCTGAATCAAAAAGTTTTTCATTAGTATTTAGTGGTTAAGCTTTTTTATGCTTGTGTGGCACATGGCACACAGATGTAAACCCAGCCTCAGTTTGGTTTTGAAACCACCGTGATTTTCAGAACAGACCCGATGTATTAAATTTAAGCACGTTATAAAATAAATTTAATTTGGAAGAAATAAAAGCCAGTTTTTTGCTTCAAATTAAGTGAATTTGTTCTTTGAAAAAATACTACAGTTTAACGTTGCATATGTACGTTTATGCTTTTGAGCCACTGTACATACATATGTACGTTTGTACATACAGTCAGCAAAGAAAAAACTTGTACAGCAAATGCTCCGCTCTTCCAATCAAAATATCTCTATTGCTTTGTAAGACTTTAAGTTAAAACCAAAAGCGATTTCTAAAATGGAATGATTGAAGACGAGTGTGAGCATTTGACTATGTGTGTATGTTGTATATTTATGTGTGTACGTATGTAAATTAATTTACGCAAAGTTCATTATCATTATTATTATTATTATTATTAATAGTAATAATAATAATAATAATAAAAATAATAATAATAATAATAGTAATAATAATCATAATTTTAATTATTGCTTTTTTAAATATATTTTACTTAGAATGTGTAAGTAAATAAAATGTTCACTAAGGCATTTCCTTCTAGGATGAAAATAGTCAAATAAAAACAAAAACAATTCATATTAGATATTACTTAAAAATACGTTAATTTAACTTACCAGGTAGGACACACTTGCCCTTAAGTTATCGCTCACTTAAGGTTAAACTAAAGTTGTAATAATGAAAAAAAAACTTTTTATAAGTCCGATAAAATTATAATTTCAAATAATTATTAAGCTGTTCCCAAATCAAATGTCAATGCAGAATTATCACAATTATATTTTTGTAGGTTTTTCTTCTAGCGCATTGTAGATGTTGGTGTTTTATTATTTTACTATTTAAATTTATAAAACCAAACTTCCGACAGACAAAATTGATGAAAATGTAATTTGTGAACTCATTTTTTATATTTTTTCACGCAAAAAGAGATGCACCAAAAATATAAACAAAATACATAGATCACTTTGAAAAATATTACAGGTAGCAATTAACATACCACATTTTTTCTGCATTTATTTTTTATTCATAAAAGAAAATTCCAAATGGCCTGACTGCTAACGATTTCTTGAAATTTAATTGTGCCCTTTGAGCGCGTTTCGTTTGTTGTTGTTGGAATTAGCGCGCCAAATTATAGGTAAGTAATAAAACCATCCCTTAAAAACATATGTATGAATATGAATGCGCATCGATGTGAATTCGCACTGATTTTTTTGTTATTTGTATTGTGTTGCTTTTATCAGAGCGTCCATTGAATTTTTATTTGTTGCACGTTTTGTAAAAAAAATATAGAAAATGAGTTCACAAATACACACAAAAAATTAATATAAATGATTTTGTATCACTAATTAAAATATTTATAATATCAATTAAAAAATTAAGCAATTTGATAAAATTAATAAAGTTATTCCAATCAAATTAAAACAAGTAAATTTTTAATTGAATGAATTAAATTTTTAATTAATAATATTTACTGGTGAATACTTTTTTCTGTGTAACATTTTTATCAATTTTATCTGTCGAGAATTTGCTTGTATAAATTTAAAAAGTAAATAGAAGAAAGCCCTACAAAAATATAATTGTGATAATTCTGCATTGACATTTGATTTGGGAACAGCTTAATAATAATTTAAAATTATGATTTTATCGGACGTATAAAAAGTTTTTTTCATTATTATAACTTCAGTTCAACCTTAAGTGAGCGATAACTATATTGCAAGTTTGTCCTACATGGTAAGTTAAATTAACGTATTTTTTTAGTAATATCTAATATGAATTGTTTTTGTTTGACTATTTTGTTCATCCTAGAAGGAAATGTTTCCTTAGTGAACATTTTATTTACTCACACATTCTAAGTAAAATATGTTTAAAAAAGCAATAATTAAAATTATTATTATTAATAATAATGATAATAAACTTTGCGTAAATTAATTTGCATACGTACACACATAAATATACAACATACACACATAGTCAAATACTCGCACTCATCTTCAATCATTCCATTTTACCCATCATAATGAGACAGAAATATTTTTTTGCCATAAATATGCATAATTTTTTATTGATGAAATTTGACTTAAACTTTCGTACTATCAGAATCAAAAAACTAATAAAAAAAATTGTTTTTGATACCGACATTCAAATCTCATTTCCCATTACTCTTTTCCAAGGCATACGTGAGCATATGCTCCCCAATATTACCAAAAACCCAGTTAATTCTATGAGAATATAGTATTAAATGCTAGACGTGGCCACATTTAGAACTAATTTTTAATATATTACTTACCTATTTCATGTTTTGATTAGAAGATGCTTTGATTAAAAGAGTGGGACGTTTGTTGCACAAGTTTTTTCTTGCTTACTGTATGGAGTTTTTCTGTACTTTTGAAACAATTAAGAACTTGCGAATTTTCTGTCACATTTCGGTACTCTTACACTATTACTAGGTGAAAAACAAAAGCTGCTCGAATTAAAACGGAAAAGGGAAGAACAATTATCCAATTTGACAAAAAATGAAAATGATTCGAAGCAAAACAAACGATATATACAAAACTCAACTTCAGCCGGTCACTTATCCTCATATAATAATGATACAATAAACTCTCATATAAATATTAATAACCCTCCGAGCAATTCTTCATCGTCTATGCAACAAATTCCATCGTCCTTCTCAAACGACACTGCAAAGGCAACCGAGAAAAGTAACATTTCCAAAACACATGATATGATTTTATCAGCTATCTCTCCTTCAAATAATACCAGGGAAAAAACGGTAAACTATTCTCTAAATAAAAAAAAGCACTCGAGCAAATCTTCGCCAACTATTGGAAAAATAGCAAAAGAATTGCCGCAATCATCTACCTTCTTCAAAACCACTTCAAAAGCATACCTTAACAGTACCACATTGTCAGAAATTAGCTTTATACCACAAACGTTAACTAATATATTTTCAGAACATGTACAATATCCTTTAGAGAGTTCTATAGAAACAAATTTCGGTATCGATTCTGTACATGTGCCGCACTATACAGAAGAAGTCGTTGTTCCATATTCTAGGTCTTCAGATCAAATTGAAATAGAATTGCCAGAAACGTCAGCCTATTCAAATAGTACTGAAACTCTACAAAAAAATAACATTTCCAATATACTTGATGCGGTTTCACCAGCAATGTTTTCCTCAAATAATACACGAGACGAAACGATAAGCTCATCTGTAAATAACAATAAACAACCGATCAATTCTTCCTCGACTATTGAGCTAATAGAAAAAAAATTGCCACAAGCGCCTGTGTTTTCCAATAACACTTCAACAATACACCACAACAGTACCACATTGTCAGAAGTTAGTGTAAGCCTACAAACGTTCACTGACATAGGTTCAGAATATGTACCAGACGCACCGGCTTTAGAAACCTCTAAAGAAAAAAATTGCAGCATCGATGCCGTAGATGTGCCCATTAATGTTAAAAAAGTTGTGGTTCCTTATTCTAAATCATAAAAAAAACATTTTTGCATATTTTGCAAAACACTTCAGTGCAAAATCGCCAGGCATTTATTTACTAAACATATGAATGAAAACGACGTTAGAAGGGCTTCAGGTTTGCCTAAAAAAGACAAAGAACGATTAAAAATTATTAACAATCTAAGAAAAAAAGGAGATTTTTTACACAACACATCAGCGAACTACAATAGTGGAGTGCTAATTGTAAGCCGACAGCAGCAAAGTAGATGCAAAAACAATGTTGATGATTACGTATGTTGCAAGCATTGTAAAGGATTTTTTTCTAAGCGAGCCAGTCGATACCACATTTCCTTGTGTGGTAAGTCTAAGGGAAAACGAAGCAATTTTATAGAAAGTCGTCAATTGACGCAATATATACATTCGGCTGCTAATCACATTCTGAAAACTAAAATTTTCCCAATTCTACGCAATGATGAAGCGGTGCAATCAATAAGGTACGATGAACTCGCTATAAAATTTGGAAACAGAGAAGCTGAAAAATATACACAACATCAACATGACATGATAAGGGCCCATTTAAGATTGCTTGGTCGCAATACAAATGAAAAAAAGTGATCCAAGTGTTCATGAATTGAAAGACATTTTCAAACCACATATGTTCGATAAATGCATCAGTGCTTTAAGAATTGTTGCGAATTGGGACGAAACTTCTGTTCTTTTTAAAACTCCTGCGGTAGCACAAAACCTGACATGCTTGATAAAGAAATGCGGGAAAATGCAAGCAGCTGAATGTATTAAAACAGGACAGGCAGATCTCAAAACAGAGGTAGACAACTTTTTGTTGCTATGGGATAATGAGATTCCTACCTTAATAAACAAAAAAGCTGTAGAAGACCTTTCCAATAACAAAAGAATAAAAAAAGTTGTTTTACCTTCCATAGAAGATATAAAAAAGCTAAATTTTTATTTAAAAGACAAAATAATTAATTGCTTAGAAAATCTTTCTAATACATTTTGTATCACCACTTGGACAGAATTAACTCAGGCAACGCTAATATTTGTCCAAATATTTAACCGTAGAAGAGCTGGTGAGATAGAAAGACTCACTATAGAAAACTTTGAAACAAAGGAGATTATTACAGATAATATTGACAAAAACATATTAAAGAATATTTCGAAAGATACAATTAAGTTCGCAAAGCAATATACGAGAATAACATTGCGTGGAAAGTTGGGTCGAACGGTAAGCGTTCTGCTTTGTCCATTATGCTCAAAAGCGATTGAAACTATTTTAAAATACAGGCGTAAAGCAGGGATAACAAGTGAAAACCGTTATATCTTCAGCAAACAAACTTCTTCTTCATTATCCAAGCAATACCATCGGGCATGTGTTTTAATAAAAATGTTTTCCCAGGAGTGTGGTGCGAAAATTCCACAAAGCCTTCGGGGCACAACATTAAGGAAGCACATCGCAACATACGCATCTTTACAAAACATTGAAGAGGCATCTGTAGACAAACTTGCCAACTTTATGGGCCACCATAAGGATATCCATAAAAGTATCTACAGAATGTCTGTACCGGTTGCAGAAATTACGTGTGTTTCTAAATTATTAAAAGCTGCTGCCGGAGATGAAATAGAGGATGAAGTAGAAGATGATAGTGATGAGGATGAAGGTAAAGACGGCGATGAAGAAGGTATCATAGATGAAAGCATAAACTCTAAATCATCTTCCGGTAAAAAAAGAAGAAGTAGTAAGCTTATACAGTAAAATATATGGAATGTTTCTTTATAATTTGGTTTAAAACCAATCTTACATATTACATATGTTTACAGTACATCGCGTTTCATATAAAGTTTAACAGTCGCCAACTTCGTATATTATGCAAATTTTAGGTTAATATATACACTTTTTTATCAGCTCTAGTTCTCGAGATATATTGTTATGTCAAAAATTAAGGCACTTACACGACATATATTATCACAGCTTGAGAAGGCCATCCTCTATTCAGTAAATTAAAACTTCAAAATTCTTTAGCCCTTTCAAATATTATATCTAAATCTGCACAGCGCCTTTGGCGCTATCGTAAAAAGTTGAGCAAAAAAATATTTTTTACGAAATCTTTTTAACATTTCAATTTTTCACCATGCCAGTTTTTTGTTGAGTAGTACTTAGCATATATATACACAAAAGATTGATCCATTTTCCCATGAAACTCAAGATTTTATTCACAATTTAGAAATGTTAGAAATTTAAATTTCCGTGCAACAGTACCACACACAAACGCAAATTCAAAACTTTTACAGATATCTGTTGCTTTAAATCTTGTTTTTTATGAATATATGTTTTTCAGTTCTCTTCCTAAATTTTAAAAGTTGTACAACCATTTCAATGAAAAAGGGCTCCATTCCTTTAGAAAGATTTAGCTTCAAATTACATCAAAAATAATCTTGTTGTATTTTAATTTTTATATATTTTTAAAACACAAAAATTAAAATGTTTTCGAAAATATATTTTTTTGGGTTAAACTTTTATTATTTCTTGAAAACTAGAGCTGATAGAAGAAACTAGAGTGCAGATTCGCGTTCAGCTTTTCAAACAACTAAAAAAACAACTTTCATTTCTAGCGAACGAAAAAGATTTTCGAAATTTGTAAACATGTGTTATAATATCGTGCCAGAACTTCAATTTTTGACCAAAGTGCGATCGTAAATAGTCGATTTTCGTCAAAAACGAAGGTCAAAAATGTGTCGCTTAAACTAATTAAGCGGCCATGGCTTGATATGTTCGCAGTGCGTATTTACGTATATTATTAATGGCCCTTTTTACAATGTACAATTAAAAGCTAACAAGGACTTTAATGACAAGTTTTGTATGAGGCACTTGCAGTTAATGTTCATGTTTACTCTTAATCAGACATTGTGAAAAGGGCCGCAAAGTATATAAATATTTACGATAAACTACATTTCTAACTATTA
The DNA here is from genome assembly GCA_949987645.1 of Tachina grossa. Classification (NCBI taxonomy): domain Eukaryota; kingdom Metazoa; phylum Arthropoda; class Insecta; order Diptera; family Tachinidae; genus Tachina; species Tachina grossa. The sequence continues at coordinate 120,180,914 of OX465274.1, read as the reverse complement.
ATAATACTATCAGTAATAACACAGAAAAACGCCGAGATACAATAACTTAATTTTGTGCCGAAAATATACATTTCTATTGTCTTCCGAGCTGCTATTATAAAATATATGGAAAAAGCTTGAAATAAGATTATTTATTTGTCGATTCTTAACTCTAACAATATTAGCGGCCTATTTTCAGGTGGATAGTCATTTTTTAAAAGAAATTTTGATGTATTTTTCTTAAAACAACAAAAAGACCACAAAATTAAAAATGCAATATCTGTTGACTTCGACTTTAATAATGGAGTATCCACTGTGTTCTGCGGCCAAAATTTTTGTTGGGGTGTCTCGGTGTTTTTCTGTATCAATTCGAAATTTAGAATTTTACTTATGCCGAGTTTGTATTTTGCCATGTTACCAGAAAAGGGTAACCACTAATTACTAATTATAAACTGTTTGATTCGGACATTTATTTAATGATTTAAACCGTTTCCAATCATGTTGAATTCTACAAAATTGTCTATTAGTTATGTATGAAACTGTGTAAATTAATGAATACGTGTCTAAATCAAACAGTTTTTCATTAGTAATTAGTGGTTCTGCTTTTTTGGGCACATGTCATAAGTTCAAAATTTTTCTTTTAAAAAATTAAAAATGTTTAATGGTATGATTTTCTACTAAGATAACAATATGTGACCGTCTCTGAGAAAAGGGACCTAGTGTGTCAAAAAAAAAAAAACGTGTTTGGACAGAGTGGATTCTGGTACCTAAAAGAGTGTAGAATAAGATGAAATTAATGAATGAGTGAATCATAACTAATCACATCAAATCGCATCTCCCAACTGAAGGTGTGTTCAAAGTGATAATGTGTTATAAAACTTTAAATGCGTATTTCTCAAAACTTCATTTTCACACACTAGGTCCATTTTCTCGGAGAAGGTCACATATATGTATCTATTATATTCTATAAAAAATTATTTGATTCTAAATTTTTCGTTGAATTAGCATCGCCCTATGGCAAAACAAAACGTACCAGGTGGTCCATAGACGAAAAACAAGCTATAAATTTGGCTTTTGGAGATCTTGTAATATTAAATAAGCCTCCGTCTCTAATGGAGTGCAGTAGAGCTATAATTCAATCGCCTGCACTGAAAAATAGGACACCACAACAAATTAAAAGCTGGATCCATAACCAGCAGCGGTGTAAATTGGACTATAAAAAGTAATTGTAAAAAATAGGCTTTCCACAAAATATATCAATAAATAAGGTAATGAAAACATTTGCATGTATGTAAGTATGTGTATAATATTTATTTTTGATATCTCATTTCAGATACTGGCTGCTATTTCCATACTTTTTAACGCATTGCATTTTCATAATTTTAATTAATTGATTTTTAACTTTTTAAGATAAAGGGTTGTTAAAATCCAAAGATTTCGAAAATTAGTTTCATCAGTTTCATCAGTTTCTGGCCAACACCTCATTTAGACTTAAGCTACGGTCACACTTGTCAAACATTTGCCCAAAAAAGCGTAACCACTAAATGCTAATGGAAAATCTTTCAATTCAGATAAAAGTTTGTTAAGTTAAAGAGTAGCCAATAATGTTGGATTCTATGACATTATCTATTAGTTGTGTTCGAAACTGTTTAATTTGATAAACAAGTGTCTGGATCAAAATTTTTTTCGTTAGTGTTTGTTGTTACGCTTTTTTCAGCAAATGTTTGGCAAGTGTGACCGTACCTTAAGTGGTAGTGGTTTACTATATAGGACAATAACGTAGCTGAGAGCCCACAAATTAAATCTTAACATTTCAAACGAAAAATATAATTACTTCATGCTTTTTTTTGTGCAGAATTAAAGGAAAAACTATTTTCCCCTTTTTTATAATAACTAATTTTTATTCTAAAATTGTTTGGCAAAGTTGTAAATATGGTAAAGCGGGAAAACTTTTGTAAACATATGAATACAATATGTTTAAGCACTCCATAGCTCATACACACTCTTTATACTTCAAAAATGGTCGTTTTTTACAATTTTTCCATGTTAATTTTTTTTTTTTTGGAAAATCGTTTAATCAAATGCACACCTTTATGTTGTTTCAGTAACTCCTTAAGCAACAAAATTAATTTTTCGAGCAATTTTGTGAAAAAAATAGAGTAAAAAATATTTTCTTTTTACTTTTTTCAGTATAAATTTCAAGAGCTACAACAAACCCTTTAAATATGAAGTACCAAAATTTTCAAAACAAGAAATGCAACAATAACAAAGTAAAAAGAAATATATATATGTATACCCTTTACCATTTTTGGGTATAAAAATGCACTAAAAGTATAGTCTAACTACTAAAACACGAAAATTTTTGAGGTAAAAACTGGTCTTAGGGAGGTATTTAGAGTGCCTAGATACGTTGATATTATATTGATATGATTACAAAATATGTTCAACTTTATGGTACCTACCAAATATTTTTAGCAAAAAGTTAGAGTCCATGTGGGTTATTTTGAAAAAAAAACAAAAATTTTTTTTCTTTAATTTTCGCTAAAAAAAAGTGAACGAATATATTATTTTTTTTGGCATAAGTTTTTTAACAAGATTTGTTGGTTAGGCTCCTAACTACATTATTGCCATAGAGCTATCACAAAGTCTGAAATAGTTGTTGGCCAAAAACTGATGCCACCATATTTTGACGGCTCACTGATTTTCGAAATTTTTGGAGACCTATAAAAAATTTGGTCACCAAAATCACCCTACTGAATAATAGGGTTTTACTAGCCTTTGGTAGTAATATCGAACATATATAGATATGTCCAGTCCGTGTGTATGGAATAAAAATTTTACACCTCCATATTTATGGTAGGTCAGTACATATATCCTTGTATTTTGACTAAGGATCTTGAAAAAATAATAGATGTAAAAAGTATGTATGTACATACATATGTATGTTTGTAAAATTAAATATTTTTTTCCAACAAATGTTAAATATTGAATTGAAGAAATGTACAAAAAAATCAATTTGTTATATCGCACACTAAATCATAAAGAGACAACTCAAAAAATTTCAGATGCTGAGTAGTGGCAAACAACTGTTGATACTGTACAAATGTCGCAAGCATGTAACATAAAACAAGCATAACGATTGTTTATATATTGCAAGAGGACTGTATTGCAAAAGAAATTGTCGCGATCGTTCAATTAACTGGTTTATAAAAAAAAACAAAACCACTTCGATGATTTTGAGTTGTGACTGTTTATGATTTAGTGTGCGATATGTATGCATTGAAAAACACTATACATATTTATTGCTCTTACTTATGAACTAAACTGTTTATTTTTTAAACCATTTTTATACTCCATTCGTGTGGTGAGTCAATATACATATCCTTATATTTTGGCTAAAGATCGTGAACAAATGTTTAGATGTACTCATCGCTCATTTACTCAGAACGTCATGACTCCAAAACTTAAATTTTTATGTTAGTAATGCAGAATTAATCTTCATACCATCATTCTTCATATCGTGTAAAAATTTCATAGAAATATTTTGATTACTCAACTCTTGAGAGCAAAATAAAGTTTTCTTTTTCCACTACGTTGTGTGTAAATTGAAAACTTCAAACTCGTTTTCTGACGTTGAGTAAATGAGCCATGCATATACATACATATGTATATAAAATTAATTTTGTTTGCAACAAACATACTGCCTTATTCATTAAAAATATTTCAGGTTTATTAAGAGCTTATTTGACATATTTCTATGGGAAATTTGTCAAATAAACCTGTAATAAAACTAAAATATTTTTTATGAATTAGACCGATAAAATATTGAAGATAGGTACTAAAAAAATCAATTTATTACATGAGTATGCATTGAACAAACATAATAGATACATATGTACATATTTATTGCTCGTTTTAAATATTCTCTATGCACTAATATGTTTATTGTTTAAAACCATTTTTCCTGTAAAATTTAAAAAAATACAGTATGCATCTTTATATCTTCAATGATATAAAAAGTAAATAAAAGAAACAAATATCAAAAAAATAGTTTGGTGTATAATTGTTTAATATATTAAATAAAGCAATAACCGCTAAAAGTAGTCAAGGAAATTGCTAAAAACTAGCTATCTGAGTATTAAAGTAAGTATGTACAGTATAAAAAAATTCATATTCGTACACCCTCAACTTTTAAAATAGAAAAACTCTTGTAATTAAATAAATAACTACATATATTTTTATGTACGAATTTATAAAAAGAGATTGTTTAACAAATCAAATAATCAAAATGACATTTCGATCAATAATTTTATAGAAAATAGTGGAATTCACTACATACATATATGAAACAAATTTACATTCGTACACATAAATAATAAAAAACTGGTTTTAATATAAAAAAATGGCGTAGTTTTTTTCTTTGAAGTTGCATCAATTTCTAATCTGAAATTCTGCTTTTCATTTATTAAATTTTAATAAAATATATTTTAAATAAAACCCTTGTAAACAAAATCTTGCAAGAAATAAGTAATTCAAAATATTACAAGATAGTGGTTTTTTTTACTTTGCATACTGTGTGTAGATAATTCATATTTTGATTTTTGCAGCAAATCGTGAAGATTTTTTTAAAAGAAATAAAAATAATTAATTAAAGAAATAAATCAAACAAAAACTGAACATAAAACTACATAAATGTATACATACATACACTAGGGCTATAACTTTTCCTGGACGTAATTCTCCCAAGGTTACGGGCAATGTTGTTTTTATAATAAAAAAAAATTTAATTCGATTTGGTAACAAAACTTCACGCACCAAAAACGATTCTTAAAATGCATTTAGTATTTTATTTTAATTTTTTTATACATTTGTTTTAAATATGGAAAATATACATATGTACGTATGTATGCATGAACTACATATCTGTGGTCACAAGTAGAAAGGCCCTTACTTGTATTTTTTTACGAAATGTAGTCTTTAAGTGATTCCAATACATCACACAAATACACCTCGTCTCCAAAATTTATTGCAATTTTAAAAAATAACGCTTTCTCATGCTTTAGACTCGGCAGTTTTTCTTGAAGCAAGTCTGAGTTTATGGCAGAGAGAGAGGAAAAAAGAAAGAAGAGGGGTAGTGACTTGCTTGTAAAGAAAAGTTACTTCAATTCTCTTTTGTTATTTCATTCGCAATCAATAAGGTACGATGAACTCGCTATAAAATTTGGAAACAGAGAAGCTGAAAAATATACACAACATCAACATGACATGATAAGGGCCCATTTAAGATTGCTTGGTCGCAATACAAATGAAAAAAAGTGATCCAAGTGTTCATGAATTGAAAGACATTTTCAAACCACATATGTTCGATAAATGCATCAGTGCTTTAAGAATTGTTGCGAATTGGGACGAAACTTCTGTTCTTTTTAAAACTCCTGCGGTAGCACAAAACCTGACATGCTTGATAAAGAAATGCGGGAAAATGCAAGCAGCTGAATGTATTAAAACAGGACAGGCAGATCTCAAAACAGAGGTAGACAACTTTTTGTTGCTATGGGATAATGAGATTCCTACCTTAATAAACAAAAAAGCTGTAGAAGACCTTTCCAATAACAAAAGAATAAAAAAAGTTGTTTTACCTTCCATAGAAGATATAAAAAAGCTAAATTTTTATTTAAAAGACAAAATAATTAATTGCTTAGAAAATCTTTCTAATACATTTTGTATCACCACTTGGACAGAATTAACTCAGGCAACGCTAATATTTGTCCAAATATTTAACCGTAGAAGAGCTGGTGAGATAGAAAGACTCACTATAGAAAACTTTGAAACAAAGGAGATTATTACAGATAATATTGACAAAAACATATTAAAGAATATTTCGAAAGATACAATTAAGTTCGCAAAGCAATATACGAGAATAACATTGCGTGGAAAGTTGGGTCGAACGGTAAGCGTTCTGCTTTGTCCATTATGCTCAAAAGCGATTGAAACTATTTTAAAATACAGGCGTAAAGCAGGGATAACAAGTGAAAACCGTTATATCTTCAGCAAACAAACTTCTTCTTCATTATCCAAGCAATACCATCGGGCATGTGTTTTAATAAAAATGTTTTCCCAGGAGTGTGGTGCGAAAATTCCACAAAGCCTTCGGGGCACAACATTAAGGAAGCACATCGCAACATACGCATCTTTACAAAACATTGAAGAGGCATCTGTAGACAAACTTGCCAACTTTATGGGCCACCATAAGGATATCCATAAAAGTATCTACAGAATGTCTGTACCGGTTGCAGAAATTACGTGTGTTTCTAAATTATTAAAAGCTGCTGCCGGAGATGAAATAGAGGATGAAGTAGAAGATGATAGTGATGAGGATGAAGGTAAAGACGGCGATGAAGAAGGTATCATAGATGAAAGCATAAACTCTAAATCATCTTCCGGTAAAAAAAGAAGAAGTAGTAAGCTTATACAGTAAAATATATGGAATGTTTCTTTATAATTTGGTTTAAAACCAATCTTACATATTACATATGTTTACAGTACATCGCGTTTCATATAAAGTTTAACAGTCGCCAACTTCGTATATTATGCAAATTTTAGGTTAATATATACACTTTTTTATCAGCTCTAGTTCTCGAGATATATTGTTATGTCAAAAATTAAGGCACTTACACGACATATATTATCACAGCTTGAGAAGGCCATCCTCTATTCAGTAAATTAAAACTTCAAAATTCTTTAGCCCTTTCAAATATTATATCTAAATCTGCACAGCGCCTTTGGCGCTATCGTAAAAAGTTGAGCAAAAAAATATTTTTTACGAAATCTTTTTAACATTTCAATTTTTCACCATGCCAGTTTTTTGTTGAGTAGTACTTAGCATATATATACACAAAAGATTGATCCATTTTCCCATGAAACTCAAGATTTTATTCACAATTTAGAAATGTTAGAAATTTAAATTTCCGTGCAACAGTACCACACACAAACGCAAATTCAAAACTTTTACAGATATCTGTTGCTTTAAATCTTGTTTTTTATGAATATATGTTTTTCAGTTCTCTTCCTAAATTTTAAAAGTTGTACAACCATTTCAATGAAAAAGGGCTCCATTCCTTTAGAAAGATTTAGCTTCAAATTACATCAAAAATAATCTTGTTGTATTTTAATTTTTATATATTTTTAAAACACAAAAATTAAAATGTTTTCGAAAATATATTTTTTTGGGTTAAACTTTTATTATTTCTTGAAAACTAGAGCTGATAGAAGAAACTAGAGTGCAGATTCGCGTTCAGCTTTTCAAACAACTAAAAAAACAACTTTCATTTCTAGCGAACGAAAAAGATTTTCGAAATTTGTAAACATGTGTTATAATATCGTGCCAGAACTTCAATTTTTGACCAAAGTGCGATCGTAAATAGTCGATTTTCGTCAAAAACGAAGGTCAAAAATGTGTCGCTTAAACTAATTAAGCGGCCATGGCTTGATATGTTCGCAGTGCGTATTTACGTATATTATTAATGGCCCTTTTTACAATGTACAATTAAAAGCTAACAAGGACTTTAATGACAAGTTTTGTATGAGGCACTTGCAGTTAATGTTCATGTTTACTCTTAATCAGACATTGTGAAAAGGGCCGCAAAGTATATAAATATTTACGATAAACTACATTTCTAACTATTAATAATACTATCAGTAATAACACAGAAAAACGCCGAGATACAATAACTTAATTTTGTGCCGAAAATATACATTTCTATTGTCTTCCGAGCTGCTATTATAAAATATATGGAAAAAGCTTGAAATAAGATTATTTATTTGTCGATTCTTAACTCTAACAATATTAGCGGCCTATTTTCAGGTGGATAGTCATTTTTTAAAAGAAATTTTGATGTATTTTTCTTAAAACAACAAAAAGACCACAAAATTAAAAATGCAATATCTGTTGACTTCGACTTTAATAATGGAGTATCCACTGTGTTCTGCGGCCAAAATTTTTGTTGGGGTGTCTCGGTGTTTTTCTGTATCAATTCGAAATTTAGAATTTTACTTATGCCGAGTTTGTATTTTGCCATGTTACCAGAAAAGGGTAACCACTAATTACTAATTATAAACTGTTTGATTCGGACATTTATTTAATGATTTAAACCGTTTCCAATCATGTTGAATTCTACAAAATTGTCTATTAGTTATGTATGAAACTGTGTAAATTAATGAATACGTGTCTAAATCAAACAGTTTTTCATTAGTAATTAGTGGTTCTGCTTTTTTGGGCACATGTCATAAGTTCAAAATTTTTCTTTTAAAAAATTAAAAATGTTTAATGGTATGATTTTCTACTAAGATAACAATATGTGACCGTCTCTGAGAAAAGGGACCTAGTGTGTCAAAAAAAAAAAAACGTGTTTGGACAGAGTGGATTCTGGTACCTAAAAGAGTGTAGAATAAGATGAAATTAATGAATGAGTGAATCATAACTAATCACATCAAATCGCATCTCCCAACTGAAGGTGTGTTCAAAGTGATAATGTGTTATAAAACTTTAAATGCGTATTTCTCAAAACTTCATTTTCACACACTAGGTCCATTTTCTCGGAGAAGGTCACATATATGTATCTATTATATTCTATAAAAAATTATTTGATTCTAAATTTTTCGTTGAATTAGCATCGCCCTATGGCAAAACAAAACGTACCAGGTGGTCCATAGACGAAAAACAAGCTATAAATTTGGCTTTTGGAGATCTTGTAATATTAAATAAGCCTCCGTCTCTAATGGAGTGCAGTAGAGCTATAATTCAATCGCCTGCACTGAAAAATAGGACACCACAACAAATTAAAAGCTGGATCCATAACCAGCAGCGGTGTAAATTGGACTATAAAAAGTAATTGTAAAAAATAGGCTTTCCACAAAATATATCAATAAATAAGGTAATGAAAACATTTGCATGTATGTAAGTATGTGTATAATATTTATTTTTGATATCTCATTTCAGATACTGGCTGCTATTTCCATACTTTTTAACGCATTGCATTTTCATAATTTTAATTAATTGATTTTTAACTTTTTAAGATAAAGGGTTGTTAAAATCCAAAGATTTCGAAAATTAGTTTCATCAGTTTCATCAGTTTCTGGCCAACACCTCATTTAGACTTAAGCTACGGTCACACTTGTCAAACATTTGCCCAAAAAAGCGTAACCACTAAATGCTAATGGAAAATCTTTCAATTCAGATAAAAGTTTGTTAAGTTAAAGAGTAGCCAATAATGTTGGATTCTATGACATTATCTATTAGTTGTGTTCGAAACTGTTTAATTTGATAAACAAGTGTCTGGATCAAAATTTTTTTCGTTAGTGTTTGTTGTTACGCTTTTTTCAGCAAATGTTTGGCAAGTGTGACCGTACCTTAAGTGGTAGTGGTTTACTATATAGGACAATAACGTAGCTGAGAGCCCACAAATTAAATCTTAACATTTCAAACGAAAAATATAATTACTTCATGCTTTTTTTTGTGCAGAATTAAAGGAAAAACTATTTTCCCCTTTTTTATAATAACTAATTTTTATTCTAAAATTGTTTGGCAAAGTTGTAAATATGGTAAAGCGGGAAAACTTTTGTAAACATATGAATACAATATGTTTAAGCACTCCATAGCTCATACACACTCTTTATACTTCAAAAATGGTCGTTTTTTACAATTTTTCCATGTTAATTTTTTTTTTTTTGGAAAATCGTTTAATCAAATGCACACCTTTATGTTGTTTCAGTAACTCCTTAAGCAACAAAATTAATTTTTCGAGCAATTTTGTGAAAAAAATAGAGTAAAAAATATTTTCTTTTTACTTTTTTCAGTATAAATTTCAAGAGCTACAACAAACCCTTTAAATATGAAGTACCAAAATTTTCAAAACAAGAAATGCAACAATAACAAAGTAAAAAGAAATATATATATGTATACCCTTTACCATTTTTGGGTATAAAAATGCACTAAAAGTATAGTCTAACTACTAAAACACGAAAATTTTTGAGGTAAAAACTGGTCTTAGGGAGGTATTTAGAGTGCCTAGATACGTTGATATTATATTGATATGATTACAAAATATGTTCAACTTTATGGTACCTACCAAATATTTTTAGCAAAAAGTTAGAGTCCATGTGGGTTATTTTGAAAAAAAAAACAAAAATTTTTTTTCTTTAATTTTCGCTAAAAAAAAGTGAACGAATATATTATTTTTTTTGGCATAAGTTTTTTAACAAGATTTGTTGGTTAGGCTCCTAACTACATTATTGCCATAGAGCTATCACAAAGTCTGAAATAGTTGTTGGCCAAAAACTGATGCCACCATATTTTGACGGCTCACTGATTTTCGAAATTTTTGGAGACCTATAAAAAATTTGGTCACCAAAATCACCCTACTGAATAATAGGGTTTTACTAGCCTTTGGTAGTAATATCGAACATATATAGATATGTCCAGTCCGTGTGTATGGAATAAAAATTTTACACCTCCATATTTATGGTAGGTCAGTACATATATCCTTGTATTTTGACTAAGGATCTTGAAAAAATAATAGATGTAAAAAGTATGTATGTACATACATATGTATGTTTGTAAAATTAAATATTTTTTTCCAACAAATGTTAAATATTGAATTGAAGAAATGTACAAAAAAATCAATTTGTTATATCGCACACTAAATCATAAAGAGACAACTCAAAAAATTTCAGATGCTGAGTAGTGGCAAACAACTGTTGATACTGTACAAATGTCGCAAGCATGTAACATAAAACAAGCATAACGATTGTTTATATATTGCAAGAGGACTGTATTGCAAAAGAAATTGTCGCGATCGTTCAATTAACTGGTTTATAAAAAAAAACAAAACCACTTCGATGATTTTGAGTTGTGACTGTTTATGATTTAGTGTGCGATATGTATGCATTGAAAAACACTATACATATTTATTGCTCTTACTTATGAACTAAACTGTTTATTTTTTAAACCATTTTTATACTCCATTCGTGTGGTGAGTCAATATACATATCCTTATATTTTGGCTAAAGATCGTGAACAAATGTTTAGATGTACTCATCGCTCATTTACTCAGAACGTCATGACTCCAAAACTTAAATTTTTATGTTAGTAATGCAGAATTAATCTTCATACCATCATTCTTCATATCGTGTAAAAATTTCATAGAAATATTTTGATTACTCAACTCTTGAGAGCAAAATAAAGTTTTCTTTTTCCACTACGTTGTGTGTAAATTGAAAACTTCAAACTCGTTTTCTGACGTTGAGTAAATGAGCCATGCATATACATACATATGTATATAAAATTAATTTTGTTTGCAACAAACATACTGCCTTATTCATTAAAAATATTTCAGGTTTATTAAGAGCTTATTTGACATATTTCTATGGGAAATTTGTCAAATAAACCTGTAATAAAACTAAAATATTTTTTATGAATTAGACCGATAAAATATTGAAGATAGGTACTAAAAAAATCAATTTATTACATGAGTATGCATTGAACAAACATAATAGATACATATGTACATATTTATTGCTCGTTTTAAATATTCTCTATGCACTAATATGTTTATTGTTTAAAACCATTTTTCCTGTAAAATTTAAAAAAATACAGTATGCATCTTTATATCTTCAATGATATAAAAAGTAAATAAAAGAAACAAATATCAAAAAAATAGTTTGGTGTATAATTGTTTAATATATTAAATAAAGCAATAACCGCTAAAAGTAGTCAAGGAAATTGCTAAAAACTAGCTATCTGAGTATTAAAGTAAGTATGTACAGTATAAAAAAATTCATATTCGTACACCCTCAACTTTTAAAATAGAAAAACTCTTGTAATTAAATAAATAACTACATATATTTTTATGTACGAATTTATAAAAAGAGATTGTTTAACAAATCAAATAATCAAAATGACATTTCGATCAATAATTTTATAGAAAATAGTGGAATTCACTACATACATATATGAAACAAATTTACATTCGTACACATAAATAATAAAAAACTGGTTTTAATATAAAAAAATGGCGTAGTTTTTTTCTTTGAAGTTGCATCAATTTCTAATCTGAAATTCTGCTTTTCATTTATTAAATTTTAATAAAATATATTTTAAATAAAACCCTTGTAAACAAAATCTTGCAAGAAATAAGTAATTCAAAATATTACAAGATAGTGGTTTTTTTTACTTTGCATACTGTGTGTAGATAATTCATATTTTGATTTTTGCAGCAAATCGTGAAGATTTTTTTAAAAGAAATAAAAATAATTAATTAAAGAAATAAATCAAACAAAAACTGAACATAAAACTACATAAATGTATACATACATACACTAGGGCTATAACTTTTCCTGGACGTAATTCTCCCAAGGTTACGGGCAATGTTGTTTTTATAATAAAAAAAAATTTAATTCGATTTGGTAACAAAACTTCACGCACCAAAAACGATTCTTAAAATGCATTTAGTATTTTATTTTAATTTTTTTATACATTTGTTTTAAATATGGAAAATATACATATGTACGTATGTATGCATGAACTACATATCTGTGGTCACAAGTAGAAAGGCCCTTACTTGTATTTTTTTACGAAATGTAGTCTTTAAGTGATTCCAATACATCACACAAATACACCTCGTCTCCAAAATTTATTGCAATTTTAAAAAATAACGCTTTCTCATGCTTTAGACTCGGCAGTTTTTCTTGAAGCAAGTCTGAGTTTATGGCAGAGAGAGAGGAAAAAAGAAAGAAGAGGGGTAGTGACTTGCTTGTAAAGAAAAGTTACTTCAATTCTCTTTTGTTATTTCATTCGCAGCATTAAAACAATAGGAAAATTTAACAAGAAACCGTCTGAGTGTAAACAAACGAGCAGTTTTAAAAGAGAATTGAAGATAACTGCTTCAAGAAAAACTGCCAAGTCGAAAACAAGACTTTTACAAGCAGTTGTACAAATTAGTTCTACTGTTTCTATTATGTTTTTACCTTTAAAGTAATAATTATTTGAGTAAGGGCCTTTCTACTTGTGACCAACGATATGTATGTATAAGTAAAAATATATCCTGCAAAACTAATAAAAAAGTATTTGGACATATATATTATATAATTTTATTAATTTTTATTAAAAACTTTTAAAGATCGCGAATATCTAAAAATTCAGTTTTTAGTATATTTCCATGGAGGTATGATTATTGCAACAAAATTCAAAAAGTTGTAAAAAAAGTTACTATATACATACATATCGCTCGTTTACTACAACAACGTCATAACTCAAAAAAACTAGTTTGATGCTAGACGTGACTATATTTAGTGCTACAGTTTAGTATATTAAGGAAGAGTTAATATACGTCTTTTTTGCTCTTAAATAAAGTATTATTTCATGTTATTTTTTAACATTAAAATAAATTTGATAATATGAACGACTTTAATACAAAGCTGATTAATTTGGTTTAAATTGCTTTTGGTGTTAGCTGAAAATCTTAAAGGGCAACAGAGATAATTTGATTAGAAGAGCGGACCGTTTGTTGTGCAAGTTTTCATTATACGGCAATGTCATTTGCTTTATCAGAAGATTTGGTTTTTTATAAAAACGGATGCTGTTCTAACTTTCATTAAATAAAAGAAATTTTATGGAAACACATTCAAGTTAATTTTTATTTACAAAAAAGTTTTTTTTAAATAAATTGTTAAAAATAAACTTAAAAAATTACTATAAACAAAAATCCTTCGATTTTGCTCCTATGTAATTCATTTTCCACAGTGTCGAAATTGCAGGAATACATTTTGACACTTTGGAAAAGGGGCGTTATAAGTTTGGTAGGAACAGCTTTTGACCACTTTTTATTGACAACTGATATTTTTACCCTCTCGTTTGTACTCTTGATAGATTTTCCAAAAAGTGTAAAAATTGCAGGAATACAATTTTATGCTTTTTGGAAAAGGTTATATAAGGAGTAGAAACAAAGACTCTTTTTTTTAAGTAATTTTTGGAAGTCTGTTTTTCACAATTTTTTCTTTTTGTACATGTTTTTATATATATGCTATTTGCGCTATCTGAAGACATTTTATTATGCTGCGATATTTTTGGGAACATTCATTGTTTAGAGGATCGACATCATCACTTTCAAGTTTAGCTTGTCATTTGTTAGCCACCGACCAAAAGAGAGGGATGTTATAAATTTGGTAGGAACCACTTTCCATTACTTTGTTTTCGATACAACTGATCTTTCTACATTAAGTTTTAAATAGATCACACCTAATTTTTTATCAAATACATGACCTGTTTCATTTTTGGCACGAGTTCCCTGAAAAACACCTTCACTTTATACACCTTTAATGCTTTGAACACCGATCAATCATATCGTTTGATTTGAACAATTTTCAGAGCATATAAAAATATGTTTTTGCACAATTTGCAAAATTCTTATTTTCATTATAAAATTTTGACATACACCTTTTCGAAAAAAAAAATATATAAACATCGAAGTCTTCCATTTTAGTACTTTTTACCGGCGTCAAATCATGATGGAAGAAATTCAATGCAATAAAAATTAAATAATTACGATGAAAGTCTGGCAATATTTTTTTCCAAAACTCAATTTTTTTTGCTAAAATTAATACTTCTAAAGTGCATATATATCGATATTGATTTATTGCAAACAATTTATTCATGTTGCGCAATCGTTGCATTGCAAAATTAAATTTTTTTTAAAAATATACTAAAATATTGATTGTTCCCAAAGAAGGCACGAGATAAATGATATATTTGAGACCGGTCCTTAAAACAATCAAATGTTCCCGAAAATATCAAAGGACAAATAAAATGTTCCCAGATATCGCACGTGGCATATATATATGTATATGTATATGTATATGTATATGTATATGTATATGTATATGTATATGTATATGTATATGTATATGTATATGTATATGTATATGTATATGTATATGTATATGTATATGTATATGTATATGTATATGTATATGTATATGTATATGTATATGTATATGTATATGTATATGTATATGTATATGTATATGTATATGTATATGTATATGTATATGTATATGTATATGTATATGTATATGTATATGTAAATGTATATGTATATGTATATGTATATGTATATGTATATGTATATGTATATGTATATGTATATGTATATGTATATGTATATGTATATGTATATGTATATGTATATGTATATGTATATGTATATGTATATGTATATGTATATGTATATGTATATGTATATGTATATGTATATGTATATGTATATGTATATGTATATGTATATGTATATGTATATGTATATGTATATGTATATGTATATGTATATGTATATGTATATGTATATGTATATGTATATGTATATGTAAATGTATATGTATATGTATATGTATATGTATATGTATATGTATATGTATATGTATATGTATATGTATATGTATATGTATATGTATATGTATATGTATATGTATATGTATATGTATATGTATATGTATGTGTATATGTATATGTATATGTATATGTATATGTATATGTATATGTATATGTATATGTATATGTATATGTATATGTATATGTATATGTATATGTATATGTATATGTATATGTATATGTATATGTATATGTATATGTATATGTATATGTATATGTATATGTATATGTATATGTATATGTATATGTATATGTATATGCATATGTATATGTATATGCATATGTATATGTATATGTATATGTATATGTATATGTATATGTATATGTATATGTATATGTATATGTATATGTATATGTATATGTATATGTATATGTATATGTATATGTATATGTATATGTATATGTATATGTATATGTATATGTATATGTATATGTATATGTATATGTATATGTATATGTATATGTATATGTATATGTATATGTATATGTATATGTATATGTATATGTATATGTATATGTATATGTATATGTATATGTATATGTATATGTATATGTATATGTATATGTATATGTATATGTATATGTATATGTATATGTATATGTATATGTATATGTATATGTATATGTATATGTATATGTATATGTATATGTATATGTATATGTATATGTATATGTATATGTATATGTATATGTATATGTATATGTATATGTATATGTATATGTATATGTATATGTATATGTATATGTATATGTATATGTATATGTATATGTATATGTATATGTATATGTATATGTATATGTATATGTATATGTATATGTATATGTATATGTATATGTATATGTATATGTATATGTATATGTATATGTATATGTATATGTATATGTATATGTATATGTATATGTATATGTATATGTATATGTATATGTATATGTATATGTATATGTATATGTATATGTATATGTATATGTATATGTATATGTATATGTATATGTATATGTATATGTATATGTATATGTATATGTATATGTATATGTATATGTATATGTATATGTATATGTATATGTATATGTATATGTATATGTATATGTATATGTATATGTATATGTATATGTATATGTATATGTATATGTATATGTATATGTATATGTATATGTATATGTATATGTATATGTATATGTATATGTATATGTATATGTATATGTATATGTATATGTATATGTATATGTATATGTATATGTATATGTATATGTATATGTATATGTATATGTATATGTATATGTATATGTATATGTATATGTATATGTATATGTATATGTATATGTATATGTATATGTATATGTATATGTATATGTATATGTATATGTATATGTATATGTATATGTATATGTATATGTATATGTATATGTATATGTATATGTATATGTATATGTATATGTATATGTATATGTATATGTATATGTATATGTATATGTATATGTATATGTATATGTATATGTATATGTATATGTATATGTATATGTATATGTATATGTATATGTATATGTATATGTATATGTATATGTATATGTATATGTATATGTATATGTATATGTATATGTATATGTATATGTATATGTATATGTATATGTATATGTATATGTATATGTATATGTATATGTATATGTATATGTAAATGTATATGTATATGTATATGTATATGTATATGTATATGTATATGTATATGTATATGTATATGTATATGTATATGTATATGTATATGTATATGTATATGTATATGTATATGTATATGTATATGTATATGTATATGTATATGTATATGTATATGTATATGTATATGTATATGTATATGTATATGTATATGTATATGTATATGTATATGTATATGTATATGTATATGTATATGTATATGTATATGTATATGTATGTTTTTGGTTGTGTTCACTTTTTATTGTAAGAAAATTGAGCCATTTTTTATTTGAAAAATTGTGCCACTTATTGCATAATATAGGGCAAAATGGAAATAATATCACGATTAATATATACAATTATATGGTATAATGGATGGGCCGCTTTACTTTCAGTAAGTGCCCGTCAACGCAAAGTACAAAATTTGGTCAACTTTTAACCTTTTTGCATACGTTTTAGTAGTTTAGTAGTTTTACAGATATTGTACGTTTTTCTCTCTATAAAAACGCTTTTCCGTAGATCCGAAGATTTGCAAATGAATACAAGAGGCGAGTGTAGTAATTAGGGTTAAGAATGATACAAGTTTTATTTACAAATACACTTATACTAAATTACTCAAGAGCTTATATAAACTAACACAACTTAAACTAATAAAATTACACACAAATATTCACAACTAGTTACCACTGCGCCTTCCTCGCTGTAGTTTACGCACGTTTCTTAGCTGGCTGCACAAGTAATCACGTGACACCTCTTTGTCTGCTACTCGTCACTTACAAGACTCACTCTGCCGTCACTCACAGTTGATACACCAATACCTCTTTGTCTGCTGCTTGTCACACACGGCACTCACTCTGCCGATACTCACAGTTGATACACCAATAAAGACTCACTGGCTTTACTTACACCCTTATACACGTCTATTCGCTGCGCTGTTCCCTTTACTCCAGTCGACACGATAGACTCCACAATAATCTCAATCCCACGACAGACTATTATTAATTCACAACTAAATTATCAACTGTCTAACGAGTTCTTAACTTCACTAGTTTCTGATTAGCACTAACTATAACTGTTCGCGACTGACTTACGACTGCAACTCACTCACCATTGGATGCGTCACCTCTATTTATATTTCACAGAAATTCCACTAGAAGTTTCAAGCAATGTCTAGACGATCATTATCGTCTTATATGCTGCCTAATTAAGTTCATGTGGTAACTATGTACATACATGTGTATATGCATACGTGTGTACATCATTAACTAAGCAACACACGGTGGTTGTTTATCTTTTGCTTTTCGTTTGAATTGGCATGTATGTATGTGTACAAATATGTGAATCTTCTTAATAAGCAGACGCTTTTTGTTGTTACTTTTGCTTGTTTACGTTTAATCAAGCTAGGCATGCTTATTTAGTTGTTGGCTACTATTCTAGACTATTCTTTACTTTGACCCTGTATGAATATTTTCGCGTAGCATTTACATTAACCCTGTTGGAATATTTTTGTGTAATGTTGCTTAACATTGTTGACGGCTATTTTCGTAACACTGCCGCCCACTTAAGCCTATTCGTCCCGAATAGGCACATCATCGCCTTTCTTTTTCTGCGTTTTCTAAACGCCTTGTAGTTACGCTGGAGACGACTACCTCTTCCACATTTGTCGGCTTTAGTTCTGGCTCTGTCTCGTTTCTCAACTGGAACTTGTATTGCCATACGCTTGAGGTGACTACTTCGATATTCGTGGCCCCTGGTAGTACTGACTCTGCTTAGTATTTCCGCTACAGCTTGCCTTGCCGTTCGTTGGAGATGAAACCATCTTTGACATTTACAGCCCTTGGTACTTAATCTGCCTGGTATTTCTACTACAGCTTGCCTTGCCGTACGCTGTAGATGACAACTACTTCCACATTTATGGCCTTTGGCTCTGACTCTACCTTGTCCCTTGACTAGAGCTTGCCTTACCATTCTACATTTATGGCCCTTGGCTCTGACTCTACCTTGTCCCTTAACTAGAGCTTGCCTTACCATTCCACATTTATGGCCTTTGGCTCCGACTCTTCCTTGTACCTTGACTAGAGCTTGCCTTACCACACGCTTTAGGCTCCGTATAGAAGTTGTCTTTTTCTTCCTGACTGCTTTTATGCTATGCGCTTTGTATGCTGTAGCAGTTTCTTTACCCTGAGCAAGCGAGACCATTTCACCCATAGCTTGTTCCGCTGTTTCACAGACCACCACATCTTCTACGTCACTAGCTTCATTTTCTTCGCTGGAAACTTCTGGCTCACGCCCAACTTGTTGACACTGACCACTGTTGATTTCGTCTTCTACTTTCAGTTTTTCCTCAGTGTCTTCCTCTGTGGCAGAAATGTCGTCGTAGACGCTGTTCACCAAGTCAGAAATCTCTTCGTCTGATTTACTGACTTGCATAACTAATTTCGTCATGTCACAAACCGCTTGACTATCATCTAGGTCACGAGCTTCATTTACTTCGCTGGAAACTTCTGGCAAACTTTGCTCATGTTCAACTTTTTGACATTGACCGCTGTTGATTTCATTTTCTGCCTTCAGTTTTTCGTCAGCGTCTTCCTCTGTGGCGGAAATGTCTTCGTAGACGCTGTTCACCAAGTCAGAAATCTCTTCGTCTGATTTACTGACTTGCATAGCTAATTCCGCCGTGTCACAAACTGCTTGACTATCATATAGGTCACGAGCTTCAGTTACTTTGCTGGAAACTTCTGGAAAACTTCGCTCACGTTCAGCTTGTTGACACTGACAACTGTTGATTTCATCTTCTGCCTTTAGTTTTTCGTCAGCGTCTTGCTCTGTGGCAGAAATGTTTTCGTAGACGCTGTTTCCCAAGTCAGAAATCTCTTCGTCTGATTTACTGACTTGCATTTCTACACCATCTGCCCGTCTGTTTGCGTCTTCAGCAATTTCCTGACGTTTTTCATTGCTGGCTCCAGATGATTCTTGAACGTTTGTCATAGTCTTCGCTTTCCATTTGTCAAGTGTGTAATTTGTGGCCCTAGATGTTTTTCGTACTCGTGCTCGTACTCGCACTCTCTCGGTTTTGGCTCTTGAAGTTTCTCTTGACATTTCCAGAAATTTCTTGTTGTCAGATTCGATTTGAGTTCTCAATTCTCTTACTGTTCTCATAAAATCATCTAACTTTACCCTCATTTCCAAACGCTCTTTCTCCTCGAACTCATATGTCTCGATTTCGATGTTGCGCCGCTGGAACTCCTGTAGTAGTCTCTCCTGTAGTTGTACTTTATTACCAGTTGTCGACAGTTTCCGCTTATTCAACTCTTCCTTGAGCTGCTTCACATTAAGCTCTTGAAATTTCATTTTCCTCAAAAACCAATTACTACGTTTAACCTTTTCAAACGTATGTGGTTTTGTTCACGTTTAAGCTTTTCAAACGTGTGAGGTTCTCCTTTTCTTATTACTCTTGCTTTTCGCTTAACCCTTTTTAAACGTGTCGCTTGTATTTGCAAATCCCACTTCTGACACCAAATGTTACGTTTTTCTCTCTATAAAAACGCTTTTCCGTAGATCCGAAGATTTGCAAATGAATACAAGAGGCGGGTGTAGTAATTAGGGTTAAGAATGATACAAGTTTTATTTACAAATACACTTATACTAAATTACTCAAGAGCTTATATAAACTAACACAACTTAAACTAATAAAATTACACACAAATATTCACAACTGGTTACCACTGCGCCTTCCTCGCTGTAGTTTACGCACGTTTCTTAGCTGGCTGCACAAGTAATCACGTGACACCTCTTTGTCTGCTACTCGTCACTTACGAGACTCACTCTGCCGTCACTCACAGTTGATACACCAATACCTCTTTGTCTGCTGCTTGTCACACACGGCACTCACTCTGCCGATACTCACAGTTGATACACCAATAAAGACTCACTGGCTTTACTTACACCCTTATACACGTCTATTCGCTGCGCTGTTCCCTTTACTCCAGTCGACACGATAGACTCCACAATAATCTCAATCCCACGACAGACTATTATTAATTCACAACTAAATTATCAACTGTCTAACGAGTTCTTAACTTCACTAGTTTCTGATTAGCACTAAATATAACTGTTCGCGACTGACTTACGACTGCAACTCACTCACCATTGGATGCGTCACCTCTATTTATATTTCACAGAAATTCCACTAGAAGTTTCAAGCAATGTCTAGACGATCATTATCATCTTATATGCTGCCTAATTAAGTTCATGTGGTAACTATGTACATACATGTGTATATGCATACGTGTGTACATCATTAACTAAGCAACACACGGTGGTTGTTTATCTTTTGCTTTTCGTTTGAATTGGCATGTATGTATGTGTACAAATATGTGAATCTTCTTAATAAGCAGACGCTTTTTGTTGTTACTTTTGCTTGTTTACGTTTAATCAAGCTAGGCATGCTTATTTAGTTGTTGGCTACTATTCTAGACTATTCTTTACTTTGACCCTGTAGGAATATTTTCGCGTAGCATTTACATTAACCCTGTTGGAATATTTTTGTGTAATGTTGCTTAACATTGTTGACGGCTATTTTCGTAACAATATTGTTTGGTTTTTTTTGTATGATCTGATTTAGATTTTTGTGTTTTGTGGCAGCAAAAATAAAATTAAACAAAGGAAATAAATACAAAAAGTTGAATTTAGTAAATAAAATGGAGAATCGACTTATTGAAGCTGTTCAAATGCTTCCGTGATTAAAGTACTCATTGTGCCAACTTTCTCCGTCGTTGCGTTAATGTCAGTTGAAAAAGGCGAAGTTTAACGTATATACATTTTCGGGTTTAGAGAGAGTAAAGCTTATAATTTTGGAATTTAAAGAAAAAAAACTAATAATCAAAATAAAAGGACAATTCAAGACAATTGATTAAAAAAATTACACTTTTTTTGAAAATAGTTTAAAGGGAAATAGTGTTAAGAAAGGACTGTCCTCTTAAAAAAGGACGAATGGTCACCGGAGTGATAGGAGAAAAAAGACACAAAAAACTCACAGTAAAAGGATTTTGGAAAAATGCATTAGGACCAATAAATCCGTTAAACCTAATCCTTGTCGGGAACGAAGATGCGGCAATGTTTGTGGTGACTACTCAGTAGTAGGGAACTCCCACTTCTGGACCAATTAAAATTGTTAAATTGTTGCTGAAATTGTTAAATTGTGGGCTGAAATTGTTAAATTGTTGCTGAAATTGTTATATTTGGGTAATTAAAATTTGAAAATTGTTAAATTCTTGGAAATTTGTGTTTTTTTGTTTACATAAGGAGTTTTTTGTTTACATTAAGAGTTTTTTGTTTACATTAGGAGTTTTTGTTTACATTAAGTGTATGTCTGTCTGTCGGTCTGTCTGTCTGCCTGCCTGACCGTGGGAAGTTTGTGTGTGGAATATTTTGTGTGAATGTATTAAGGCGGTTCATAGTTTGGCGGTTTTTATGTGTGTATGTGACGACGGGGAAAATCATGAAAATGGTTTTTCCTAATGCTGACGGAAAATCATCTAATGATTTTTCGTAATACCGAAGGCAAAACATTATAATTTTTCCTAATGCCTACTGCAATGCATGATAATTTTTCCTAATGCCTACTGCAATACATGATAATTTTTCCTAATGCCTACTGCAATACATGATTATTATTTTTTTCAAATGCCGACGGCAAAAAATGAATATAATTTTTTCAAATGCCGACGGGAAAATGATTTTTCCTAATGACGACGGGAAAACGTGAAAGTTATTTTTTCTAATGCTAATGTAGGTGTTGCTAGACTGTGGGAATTTAAGGCTGACCGTGATTTGAGTGGGCGGCGTTGTTGCCGTAATATGTAACCATAGGAATTTGTGGATGTGTCTGTCTGTCTGTGAGAATTTAGGTGAAGGTTTGATTGGCAGGGGGCGGGGTGTAGTTGAGGTAGATCGATTGCGTGTGTAGTTGTGTGTGAATGTATGTGCATGTGTGTGTGTGTGTGTGTGTGTGTGTATGTGTATGTTTGTAGGAATTTCAATGTGTTTATTTCTGTAGGAGCTTAAGGCTGATTGTGATTTATGAGGGGTGAGGTGTTCTAGTAATATGCAACCGGGGGAATCTGTGTGTTTGTATGTCTGTAGGAGTTTAAGGCTGACCATGATTTGGGTGGGCAGGGTTGTTGACGTAATATGTATCCATGGGGATTTGTGGATGTGTCTGTCTATAGTAGTTTAAGGCTGATCGTGATTTGAGGTGGGTGAGGATGTTGTTGAGGTAAATTGGTTATGTGTATGTATGTATATATGTATTTTTGTAAGAATTTAAGATGATTGTGATTTATTAGGGCCGAGGTGTTCTTGTAATATGTAGCCGTGAGAATCTATGTGTATAGACGTCTGTAGAAGTTTAAGACTATCTGTAATTTCAGGTAGGTGAGAGTGTTGTGTTGTTGAGATTAATCTTATATATTGTATATGTATGTATGATCATGGGAATTTGTGTATGTATATCTGAGGGAGAATTTAAGGCTCGTCATGATTTGCAAAAGGTGGGGTGTTGTTGAAATTTTCTTGGATATTTCTTATATGAATTCTGCTATGTGTGTGTATTTGAGCTGGTATTTATGTGTAGGTAGAAATAAATTGTTTTCAATATCGACATATGATACTATAAAATACTATCATATATCTGGACTTCCCTAATCCTAGTATGCTTTTATACTTACGATTGCTTTATATTTTCTCATGCTTAAATTTGTCTCGCGTTGAAGTCAGTCTGTGTGAAATTTGTTTATATTACAGATTTTGTTTATTTAACTACATTCGTCTTCTTTGACTGAAAGAGTTATCTACACACAGAGAAAAACCAACTTGAAATCAGTAAGAACCATGCTGAATTAATAAGAACCATTAGCGAAGGTTTAGTCATATTGAAATTTCTTATTTCAATATGGACAAAATATTAATTTACAGTATTCATTTATTAAACTCATTAGTTTGTAGATATCTCAATATACATTTTCTATTATATTAAAAATTATTGAATTAATGTGATGAATTCTTATTTTTAAGCTGCAGATTTTCCCTGAGTGTATGGATTGTTTATATTTGCATTGTGCTTTAACTAAACGACGCTTCATATATTTTCATGATGTAGATCTAATAAATACTTAAGCATTGATAAGAAATTTGATATGTATACATACATATCTACAAATTGATTTTATGTATGTATGTATGTATGTATGTATGTACATATATATGTACATACAAATAAGTGTTCAATTCAATCTTTGAATACATTTTTTATTTTATTTTTTGTCATGTGATGTCTGTTGTTGGTGAAATTAAAAACATTTTAATTTTTATCTGCGTTTACTTAAAAGTTTGTGAGGATTTTCTGTTGTAAGTAAAACTGAATTCTTGAAGATATGTGCTTACATACTCTATAGTAATAGTAACTATAATAGAAATATTTCTTATACTTAATTTACAGTTTTTTAAAGTATAGGGTATAAAATTTTTTCTAGCTATAGCCTTCTACATTTATTTTGGAAAGCTTGCTTTGCTTTTTGAAAATGTATAAACATTTTTAAATGAAACTGATCCGGCACTCCAACTTAGGTACTGATAGTTTTTTTTGTTGTTAGTTAACTTACTTATTTTTTATTTTTTATTGATAAACATTGGAAATCAAAAGGGAGTTTTATATTGCAATTATTATTTTCATAATTGTTGAAAACAATCGCTGCTTTTTGTTTGTTTTTTGCGATGAAATCATTTGAATTACTTTTGCAACTTTACGCGTTTTTAAAAATTATGTTATTTTCTATATTTCTTAATTTATAAGACTTTTAGACTTTGTCCTTTAGGGGTTATATATTCTATTATACGATTATGAATAAGAATGCAGTAAGCTGATGTATTTGCTTACTGCTTCAAATTAAAATTTTATTAAATTGAATAAAAGGAGTTTTTTTTTTCTTAAACTCTGATGCAGTTAGAAGCGCTGGAGATTCTTTCATATAACAGCTTTTTTGAAATTTTTGATACATAGTATAATATAGAATTGGATAACATTTATTTTTAATTTTTATGTTAAGAAGTACGGGTATGAGACTGAATTTAAATGTACTTTTAAATTAGTTAAATCATAATGAACAAACATATTTTCTTCTTTAATAGCGATCAACAGAAAACGAACTCGTTTTCATATAATTTAGGTATACCCTATCGACGGCTCCTCTAGGATACAAGATGACTTTGTATGACGAAATTTCTGTTGCTTTATACTGATAATATGTTTACATTAATAAGATACATATACATATGTTTATTTTATGAACGGTGAGCACCTATGGCTTTTATTTAATGTTCTATATGACTTTTTTTTTTCATTTTCTTTAATAATTTTCTCCCCATAATAGCATTCTAAATATTTCAAGGGCTCAAATGCTGTGTAGTCTTCTTCTGCAAACTTAACTAAACGTCTAACTTCTTCCAATGCTTCTTTATAAGAAGATATTTTGTTATGGTCTTCTTCTACGATACGTGCCCATCGGGCAGAGTGTACGTATTAGTTGGTCAGTCAGTCTCTATTTTTATTTATTTTTTTTTCTTCTAATGTGCCACTCATTTTTTTAGATTTTACTACTTGGAATAGAGAATTTTTGTCTAATTTTTTGGTGGGTATATACATTAGGTATGTAGAAATTAGTTTAGATACAAAGAAATGCATGTTTAATATACAACTATTGTATCAAATCGATCTCAAATAACTCAGTTACCTCTACCAGCAATTCACCGTTGGTGTATTCATAAAGTGTTAGAAACAATGAAATATCTATGTTTTGAGAGAATTTTTCCCCTCAAGTATTTCTACATGAGGTTTGAGGGGTCAATCACTGTCGCATTCATATGTAATGATTATTCACTTAAAAAACGTCATCATCACCATCAATCATCTCCGTATACAATACATTCATGAGTTGGGTTGATCCAGATACAATTGCTGTCTCATCACCTTCTAACAGCTTTATATATTTTGCTAGTATGCATGCCTTAGCATGCTTCTATCGATAGTGACGTAAGAGTCCGAGATGTAGAGTGTTACAATTAAAAATCTTTACTATTAGAATATACCAGTTCGCTCTTTTGAATTTTTACAAAGTAGATACATATGTATGTATTTCATTGACCACAAAATCATAAAATTTCTTTGCTTACAAAATTGTATGACGTGAGGATTTTTTTTTTTTTTTTTTTTTTTTTTAAATTATACATGCTTCGGCATGCTTTCATTTTTTTTTCTATAAATTTATGTAATACTCATACAGATACAGATATAAAGTGAGATCTGTTTACTGTACATTTTAAAATTTATGCATGCTTCAGCATGATTCTAGTTGAAGCGTATATTCATTCACTAAGTTTGTTTGATACTTATTCATACACATGTACATTCTTAAAGATTGGATATCAAAGTCCAATTTCCGTAGTTTATCTATATTTTCTAAAGATCTGATAGCTAAAGAAATAAATAGAGTGAAGATCTTCTATAATAATCCCATTTTCATATTGTAAAATTTTGCGTGCTAGCGCTTTCGATGGGAAGATATACATACAACTTTATAAAAAGTGATAATATGATGTGCTGCTGAATATTGCACTATGTTATAGTTCATTTTAAACACTGAAGTTTTAGCAATATTTCATTCCGACCAGAATTCCACTACATTTAGTTAATTATCTTTCTTAAGACTCATCATTCCTAATCAATCCTGCAAAAACAACACAAACTAGATTTTTCGTTTTAATTTTATTTTTTTTAAATTCAACATTCATTCTTCAAATTACTTTATACTATATTAAGTAGCTTTTCCTCATTTGTTGAGTTGACTTTAATAGGAGACATTTTAATGGTACGATGAACTTTTCTATTGCATGCATTGAGTAAATCTTTATACATACCAATCCACTTATATGAACCATTAAAGCTAATTCTTTTCACATCATACCTTTCAATGATCTATTAAATCATTCTAATATTGATGCTTTCATATTAAGTAATTTTTAATCTTCTATTTATGTATGAGTTTTCCCAAGTATTTATTAAAAAATTCTTTAGAATCATCTGTTTGTAAGTTTTTTGGTACCCGCACCACTTCAAAAATATTTTCCATTGCCTTGGTTTTTAGAGTGCAGCTTTTAT
Organism: Tachina grossa; assembly: GCA_949987645.1. Classification (NCBI taxonomy): domain Eukaryota; kingdom Metazoa; phylum Arthropoda; class Insecta; order Diptera; family Tachinidae; genus Tachina; species Tachina grossa. The sequence goes on along the minus strand of OX465274.1, from coordinate 120,153,557 downwards.
TTTCAGCTGTACTTTGAGAATGTGTCAATTACAGTCTTCAAAAATCAACAATTTCTATTTTCTGTAGAATAGTTCTACATTTCACCTAACTTAGCTCCATAAAACATCATATATTCCTGTCATTACATCTCTACAAGCACAAACAGTTGTTGAAATTTAATATGGACTTCGTTAACTAAATTCCTTTTTAAAGACATTGAATTGTTTCACAGATTTTTTCGAAAGTGTTGTGATCTACATCTTGCACTTTCAGCTATTTATACTAACATGTAGTTAATTTTCTAATCTATATATTTAACCGTAAACTCTTCAATTTGTTTTTAATTATTTACTTTTTAGAATTGCTTTTTCAATTTTATAACTGTCTTCTTTCTCTAATTTTATTTCACGTTGTAGTTCCTCAATTTGCATTTAAATATATTCTTGAATATTAATGCTTTAAGCTATATTATTAATTTGTCTTGTATTTTATCTTCATTCAGTTTAATGTAACTATCAACAATAGTCTGTATCTAATTCATTTATGCCTTCCAATACTGATAAGTCAGTATAAATGTCTTCAGAATTGGAAGTCTATGAGTAAAATCATCGTCATCATCATTCTCAGTATTAGCATCATTAAATATGATGGTATTATCAAATATTGTTCCTTCTACTAGTTTCTTTTGGGGTACTTGTCTATATCTTGAGTGAAGGTTTCTCAGGCTTTAAACTTGTATATTTTCAACTTCTGTCTTGATTTTACTTTCTTCTTTCATAAGAATTCTTTTAATATTTTTAGAACTATTTATGAATTCTTCTGCTATAGGTTTAAATGTATCTTTTAGTTGTTCACTTGTATCTATTTCACCAGTTTTTATACTACGAAGCTTTTTCTTCAACACATTTCTTGTCAACACCAACTGTTTTAAAATTTTCTCATCCAGGGCAAATAACAGGTATCAGCAATCATATCAGCTTTTCAGGAGCTGGTCTGGTTTTCAGATCAGCTTTTCAGGACCTGGTCTGGTTTTCAGATCAGCTTATCAGGACCTGGTCTGGTTTTCAGATCAGCTTTTCAGGACCTGGTCTGGTTTTCAGATCAGCTTTTCAGGACCTGGTCTGGTTTTCAGATCAGCTTTTCAGGACCTGGTCTGGTTTTCAGATCAGCTTATCAGGACCTGGTCTGGTTTTCAGATCAGCTTATCAGGAGCTGGTCTGGTTTTCAGATCAGCTTATCAGGAGCTGGTCTGGTTATCAGATCAGCTTATCAGGAGCTGGTCTGGTTTTCAGATCAGCTTATCAGGAGCTGATCTGATTTTTAGATCAGCTTATCAGGTAACAGATCAGGCTATCAGGAGCTATTCAGATTTTCATTTCAAGATATCTGAGTTAGATTTAGTTATCAGTGTACAAGTAGCTAGCCATTTATAACATTTATATACATGAAGTTTAAAGTCAGATGAAATACGAAAAAGTAAAGTTTTATCTAGTAAAATTATTTTCTATAACGATCATCGTTTAATTCACTATCTTTGCTTATAATCAAAAATCCATATTTATCCTTTCAACATGCTTTTTATTTTTCTCACCTAACTTAAACATTAAATATACATTATGATGATCTCTTATTAAATGTTTGGTAATTCTGGTGTAAGTTTTACATAAGTAGAATGAATCAACATTCTTATCTCTCCCCATACAAAAATATGCTTCCCACACGCATCATCGTTAAATATCATATTGGAACTACTTTGGACTGAAATAACAGATTCACTATCGGTAAATTTTGTAATATATTATTATTTTAATTGATGTAATTAATTTCTTCAGATATTTATATCTGGGGTGATATAAAGATTTTGAGTATAAATAAATGTTCTCAAAATTTAAGTCCATTAGGACTTTCTAGCAAGCCAATCATAGCGTTTTTTTTTCGTAATTTGACAGGTCAACTATTGTTGCACGAATAGAATTTGATATAAAGGAACTATGATTTATTTTTGAACTATCGTTCGATGAATCATCAATATTTCGTACCAAGGTATTTTAGGTTGTTTTACTAACCGCATTTATGTAGCTAAATACATTTTATAAATATTATCTCTTATTATAAAAAAATAAACTAATACAGCTATACCATATCAGAAAATATTTTCTGAAATCGTATAGCTGCATTAGTTTATTTTTTCTATAATAAGAGATAATGATCCACACTCATAATCAAAACAGCATAAAAATATCCTTTTTTTGACTATGAGTATGCATCAATATTTATGAAATGCGTTTAGTTACAAAAATGTGGTTAGTAAAACAAAGTATATTTTAACAGCCTTATTTATAACACTTATTAGGGCTTTATAAAGACTTTTTAAGAAAAAATTTTTATAAAAAATTTGTTTTAAAAAGCCTTTCCAAAGCCTTAATAAGTATTATAAATAAGGCTGTAAGAGTTTAAAATCAGTATTTTTTATGATAATACTGATTTGAAACTCTTAAAATATTCTTTGTTTTGACTATGAGTAGGGGCCATTATCTCTTATTATAGGACAAATAAAATAATATAGCTATACGATTTCAGAAAATATTTTCTGATATCGTATAGCTACATTTTTAATTTTTCTATAATAAGAGATAATATTTATGAAATACATTTCATAAATATTGGCGCATACTCATAGTAAAAACAACCTAAAAATACCTTGGTACGAAATATTGATGAATCATCAAAATTTCATACCATCCTATATTTATGTTGTTTTACTAATCGCATTTTGTAAATAAATGCATTTCATAAATATTATCTATTATTATAGAAAGAATCAAATAGTATGGTTATATGATATTAGAAAACATGATTTCTGATATCATATAATCATACTATTTTATTTTTCTATAATAAGAGATAATGACTCATACTCATAGTCAAAACAAAGGATATTTATATGCTGTTTTGATTATGAGTATGCGTCAATATTTATGAAATGCATTTAGTTATAAAATGCGGTTAGTAAAACAAAGTATATTTTAAGTGTTTAAGACCACCATTTTATGGTAATACCGGTTTTAAACACTTAAAGCATACTTTGTTTTGACTATGAGCATGAGCTGATATTTATGAAATGGATTTTATAAATATTGACTCATACCCTTAGTCAAAACAACATAAATAAATCTTGGTACGAAATATTGATGAATCATCGAACGATAGTTCAAAAATAAATCATAGTTCCTTTATATCAAATTCTATTCGTGCAACAATAGTTGACCTGTCAAATTACGAAAAAAAAAACGCTATGATTGGCTTGCTAGAAAGTCCTAATGGACTTAAATTTTGAGAACATTTATTTATACTCAAAATCTTTATATCACCCCAGATATAAATATCTGAAGAAATTAATTACATCAATTAAAATAATAATATATTACAAAATTTACCGATAGTGAATCTGTTATTTCAGTCCAAAGTAGTTCCAATATGATATTTAACGATGATGCGTGTGGGAAGCATATTTTTGTATGGGGAGAGATAAGAATGTTGATTCATTCTACTTATGTAAAACTTACACCAGAATCACCAAACATTTAATAAGAGATCATCATAATGTATATTTAATGTTTAAGTTAGGTGAGAAAAATAAAAAGCATGTTGAAAGGATAAATATGGATTTTTGATTATAAGCAAAGATAGTGAATTAAACGATGATCGTTATAGAAAATAATTTTACTAGATAAAACTTTACTTTTTCGTATTTCATCTGACTTTAAACTTCATGTATATAAATGTTATAAATGGCTAGCTACTTGTACACTGATAACTAAATCTAACTCAGATATCTTGAAATGAAAATCTGAATAGCTCCTGATAGCCTGATCTGTTACCTGATAAGCTGATCTAAAAATCAGATCAGCTCCTGATAAGCTGATCTGAAAACCAGACCAGCTCCTGATAAGCTGATCTGATAACCAGACCAGCTCCTGATAAGCTGATCTGAAAACCAGACCAGCTCCTGATAAGCTGATCTGAAAACCAGACCAGGTCCTGATAAGCTGATCTGAAAACCAGACCAGGTCCTGAAAAGCTGATCTGAAAACCAGACCAGGTCCTGAAAAGCTGATCTGAAAACCAGACCAGGTCCTGAAAAGCTGATCTGAAAACCAGACCAGGTCCTGATAAGCTGATCTGAAAACCAGACCAGGTCCTGAAAAGCTGATCTGAAAACCAGACCAGCTCCTGAAAAGCTGATCTGAAAACCAGACCAGCTCCTGAAAAGCTGATATGATTGCTGATACCTGTTATTTGCCCTGGATGAGAAAATTTTAAAACAGTTGGTGTTGACAAGAAATGTGTTGAAGAAAAAGCTTCGTAGTATAAAAACTGGTGAAATAGATACAAGTGAACAACTAAAAGATACATTTAAACCTATAGCAGAAGAATTCATAAATAGTTCTAAAAATATTAAAAGAATTCTTATGAAAGAAGAAAGTAAAATCAAGACAGAAGTTGAAAATATACAAGTTTAAAGCCTGAGAAACCTTCACTCAAGATATAGACAAGTACCCCAAAAGAAACTAGTAGAAGGAACAATATTTGATAATACCATCATATTTAATGATACTAATACTGAGAATGATGATGACGATGATTTTACTCATAGACTTCCAATTCTGAAGACATTTATACTGACTTATCAGTATTGGAAGGCATAAATGAATTAGATACAGACTATTGTTGATAGTTACATTAAACTGAATGAAGATAAAATACAAGACAAATTAATAATATAGCTTAAAGCATTAATATTCAAGAATATATTTAAATGCAAATTGAGGAACTACAACGTGAAATAAAATTAGAGAAAGAAGACAGTTATAAAATTGAAAAAGCAATTCTAAAAAGTAAATAATTAAAAACAAATTGAAGAGTTTACGGTTAAATATATAGATTAGAAAATTAACTACATGTTAGTATAAATAGCTGAAAGTGCAAGATGTAGATCACAACACTTTCGAAAAAATCTGTGAAACAATTCAATGTCTTTAAAAAGGAATTTAGTTAACGAAGTCCATATTAAATTTCAACAACTGTTTGTGCTTGTAGAGATGTAATGACAGGAATATATGATGTTTTATGGAGCTAAGTTAGGTGAAATGTAGAACTATTCTACAGAAAATAGAAATTGTTGATTTTTGAAGACTGTAATTGACACATTCTCAAAGTACAGCTGAAAATAAAAGCTGCACTCTAAAAACCAAGGCAATGGAAAATATTTTTGAAGTGGTACGGGTACCAAAAAACTTACAAACAGATGATTCTAAAGAATTTTTTAATAAATACTTGGGAAAACTCATACATAAATAGAAGATTAAAAATTACTTAATATGAAAGCATCAATATTAGAATGATTTAATAGATCATTGAAAGGTATGATGTGAAAAGAATTAGCTTTAATGGTTCATATAAGTGGATTGGTATGTATAAAGATTTACTCAATGCATGCAATAGAAAAGTTCATCGTACCATTAAAATGTCTCCTATTAAAGTCAACTCAACAAATGAGGAAAAGCTACTTAATATAGTATAAAGTAATTTGAAGAATGAATGTTGAATTTAAAAAAAATAAAATTAAAACGAAAAATCTAGTTTGTGTTGTTTTTGCAGGATTGATTAGGAATGATGAGTCTTAAGAAAGATAATTAACTAAATGTAGTGGAATTCTGGTCGGAATGAAATATTGCTAAAACTTCAGTGTTTAAAATGAACTATAACATAGTGCAATATTCAGCAGCACATCATATTATCACTTTTTATAAAGTTGTATGTATATCTTCCCATCGAAAGCGCTAGCACGCAAAATTTTACAATATGAAAATGGGATTATTATAGAAGATCTTCACTCTATTTATTTCTTTAGCTATCAGATCTTTAGAAAATATAGATAAACTACGGAAATTGGACTTTGATATCCAATCTTTAAGAATGTACATGTGTATGAATAAGTATCAAACAAACTTAGTGAATGAATATACGCTTCAACTAGAATCATGCTGAAGCATGCATAAATTTTAAAATGTACAGTAAACAGATCTCACTTTATATCTGTATCTGTATGAGTATTACATAAATTTATAGAAAAAAAAATGAAAGCATGCCGAAGCATGTATAATTTAAAAAAAAAAAAAAAAAAAAAAAAAAATCCTCACGTCATACAATTTTGTAAGCAAAGAAATTTTATGATTTTGTGGTCAATGAAATACATACATATGTATCTACTTTGTAAAAATTCAAAAGAGCGAACTGGTATATTCTAATAGTAAAGATTTTTAATTGTAACACTCTACATCTCGGACTCTTACGTCACTATCGATAGAAGCATGCTAAGGCATGCATACTAGCAAAATATATAAAGCTGTTAGAAGGTGATGAGACAGCAATTGTATCTGGATCAACCCAACTCATGAATGTATTGTATACGGAGATGATTGATGGTGATGATGACGTTTTTTAAGTGAATAATCATTACATATGAATGCGACAGTGATTGACCCCTCAAACCTCATGTAGAAATACTTGAGGGGAAAAATTCTCTCAAAACATAGATATTTCATTGTTTCTAACACTTTATGAATACACCAACGGTGAATTGCTGGTAGAGGTAACTGAGTTATTTGAGATCGATTTGATACAATAGTTGTATATTAAACATGCATTTCTTTGTATCTAAACTAATTTCTACATACCTAATGTATATACCCACCAAAAAATTAGACAAAAATTCTCTATTCCAAGTAGTAAAATCTAAAAAAATGAGTGGCACATTAGAAGAAAAAAAAATAAATAAAAATAGAGACTGACTGACCAACTAATACGTACACTCTGCCCGATGGGCACGTATCGTAGAAGAAGACCATAACAAAATATCTTCTTATAAAGAAGCATTGGAAGAAGTTAGACGTTTAGTTAAGTTTGCAGAAGAAGACTACACAGCATTTGAGCCCTTGAAATATTTAGAATGCTATTATGGGGAGAAAATTATTAAAGAAAATGAAAAAAAAAGTCATATAGAACATTAAATAAAAGCCATAGGTGCTCACCGTTCATAAAATAAACATATGTATATGTATCTTATTAATGTAAACATATTATCAGTATAAAGCAACAGAAATTTCGTCATACAAAGTCATCTTGTATCCTAGAGGAGCCGTCGATAGGGTATACCTAAATTATATGAAAACGAGTTCGTTTTCTGTTGATCGCTATTAAAGAAGAAAATATGTTTGTTCATTATGATTTAACTAATTTAAAAGTACATTTAAATTCAGTCTCATACCCGTACTTCTTAACATAAAAATTAAAAATAAATGTTATCCAATTCTATATTATACTATGTATCAAAAATTTCAAAAAAGCTGTTATATGAAAGAATCTCCAGCGCTTCTAACTGCATCAGAGTTTAAGAAAAAAAAAACTCCTTTTATTCAATTTAATAAAATTTTAATTTGAAGCAGTAAGCAAATACATCAGCTTACTGCATTCTTATTCATAATCGTATAATAGAATATATAACCCCTAAAGGACAAAGTCTAAAAGTCTTATAAATTAAGAAATATAGAAAATAACATAATTTTTAAAAACGCGTAAAGTTGCAAAAGTAATTCAAATGATTTCATCGCAAAAAACAAACAAAAAGCAGCGATTGTTTTCAACAATTATGAAAATAATAATTGCAATATAAAACTCCCTTTTGATTTCCAATGTTTATCAATAAAAAATAAAAAATAAGTAAGTTAACTAACAACAAAAAAAACTATCAGTACCTAAGCTGGAGTGCCGGATCAGTTTCATTTAAAAATGTTTATACATTTTCAAAAAGCAAAGCAAGCTTTCCAAAATAAATGTAGAAGGCTATAGCTAGAAAAAATTTTATACCCTATACTTTAAAAAACTGTAAATTAAGTATAAGAAATATTTCTATTATAGTTACTATTACTATAGAGTATGTAAGCACATATCTTCAAGAATTCAGTTTTACTTACAACAGAAAATCCTCACAAACTTTTAAGTAAACGCAGATAAAAATTAAAATGTTTTTAATTTCACCAACAACAGACATCACATGACAAAAAATAAAATAAAAAATGTATTCAAAGATTGAATTGAACACTTATTTGTATGTACATATATATGTACATACATACATACATACATACATAAAATCAATTTGTAGATATGTATGTATACATATCAAATTTCTTATCAATGCTTAAGTATTTATTAGAAGTAGTAGGGAACTGTTCATCCTGGACCAATTAAAATTGTGAAATTGTTGCTGAAATTGTTAAATTTGGGTAATTAAAATTTGAAAATTGTTAAATTCTTGGAAATTTGTGTTTTTTTGTTTACATAAGGAGTTTTTTGTTTACATTAGGAGTTTTTTGTTTACATTAGGAGTTTTTGTTTACATTAAGTGTAGGTCTGTCTGTCGGTCTGTCTGTCTGCCTGCCTGACCGTGGGAAGTTTGTGTGTGGAATATTTTGTGTGAATGTATTAAGGCGGTTCATAGTTTGGCGGTTTTTATGTGTGTATGTGACGACGGGGAAAATCATGAAAATGGTTTTTCCTAATGCTGACGGAAAATCATCTAATGATTTTTCGTAATTCCGAAGGCAAAACATGATAATTTTTCGTAATACCGAAGGCAAAACATGATAATTTTTCCCAATGCCTACTGCAATACATGATAATTTTTCCTAATGCCTGCTGCAATACATGATTATTATTTTTTTCAAATGCCGACGGCAAAAAATGAATATAATTTTTTCAAATGCCGACGGGAAAATGATTTTTCCTAATGACGACGGGAAAACGTGAAAGTTATTTTTTCTAATGCTAATGTAGGTGTTGCTAGACTGTGGGAATTTAAGGCTGACCGTGATTTGAGTGGGCGGCGTTGTTGCCGTAATATGTAACCATAGGAATTTGTGGATGTGTCTGTCTGTCTGTGAGAATTTAGGTGAAGGTTTGATTGGCAGGGGGCGGGGTGTAGTTGAGGTAGATCGATTGCGTGTGTAGTTGTGTGTGAATGTATGTGTATGTATGTGTGTGTGTGTGTGTGTATGTTTGTAGGAATTTCAATGTGTGTATTTCTGTAGGAGCTTAAGGCTGATTGTGATTTATGAGGGGTGAGGTGTTCTAGTAATATGCAACCGGGGGAATCTGTGTGTTTGTATGTCTGTAGGAGTTTAAGGCTGACCATGATTTGGGTGGGCAGGGTTGTTGACGTAATATGTAGCCATGGGGATTTGTGAATGTGTCTCTCTATAGTAGTTTAAGGTTGATCGTGATTTGAGGTGGGTGAGGATGTTGTTGAGGTAAATTGGTTATGCGTATGTATGTATGTATGTATTTTTGTAAGAATTTAAGATGATTGTGATTTATTAGGGGCGAGGTGTTCTTGTAATATGTAGCCGTGAGAATCTATGTGTATAGACGTCTGTAGAAGTTTAAGACTATCTGTAATTTCAGGTATGTGAGAGTGTTGTGTTGTTGAGATTAATCTTATATATTGTATATGTATGTATGATCATGGGAATTTGTGTATGTATATCTGAGGGAGAATTTAAGGCTCGTCATGATTTGCAAAAGGTGGGGTGTTGTTGAAATTTTCTTGGATATTTCTTATATGAATTCTGCTATGTGTGTGTATTTGAGCTGGTATTTATATGTAGGTAGAAATAAATTGTTTTCAACATCGACATTTGGTACTATAAAATACTATCATATATCTGGACTTCCCTAATCCTAGTATGCTTTTATACTTACGATTGCTTTATATTTTCTCATGCTTAAATTTGTCTCGCGTTGAAGTCGGTCTGTGTGAAATTTGTTTATATTACAGATTTTGTTTATTTAACTACATTCGTCTTCTTTGACTGAAAGAGTTACCTACACACAGAGAAAAACCAACTTGAAATCAGTAAGAACCATGCTGAATTAATAAGAACCATTAGCGAAGGTTTAGTCATATTGAAATTTCTTATTTCAATATGGACAAAATATTAATTTACAGTATTCATTCATTCATTTAACTCATTAGTTTGTAGATATCTCAATATACATTTTCTATTATATTAAAAATTATTGAATTAATGTGATGAATTCTTATTTTTAAGCTGCAGATTTTCCCTGAGTGTATGGATTGTTTATATATATTTGCATTGTGCTTTAACTAAACGACGCTTCATATATTTTCATGATGTAGATCTAATAAATACTTAAGCATTGATAAGAAATTTGATATGTATACATACAAATTGATTTTATGTATGTATGTATGTATGTACATATATATGTACATACAAATAAGTGTTCTACTCAATCTTTGAATACATTTTTTATTTTATTTTTTGTCATGTGATGTCTGTTGTTGGTGAAATTAAAAACATTTTAATTTTTATCTGCGTTTACTTAAAAGTTTGTGAGGATTTTCTGTTGTAAGTAAAACTGAATTCTTGAAGATATGTACTTACATACTCTATAGTAATAGTAACTATAATAGAAATATTTCTTATACCTAATTTACAGTTTTTTAAAGTATAGGGTATAAAATTTTTTCTAGCTATAGCCTTCTACATTTATTTTGGAAAACTTGCTTTGCTTTTTAAAAATGTATAAACATTTTTAAATGAAACTGATCCGGCACTCCAGCTTAGGTACTGATAGTTTTTTTTTTTTTTTTTTTTTTGTTGTTAGTTAACTTACTTATTTTTTATTTTTTATTGATAAACATTGGAAATCAAAAGGGAGTTTTATATTGTAATTATTATTTTCATAATTGTTGAAAACAATCGCTGCTTTTTGTTTGTTTTTTGCGATGAAATCATTTGAATTACTTTTGCAACTTTACGCGTTTATAAAAATTATGTTATTTTCTATATTTCTTAATTTATAAGACTTTTAGACTTTGTCCTTTAGGGGTTATATATTCTATTATACGATTATGAATAAGAATGCAGTAAGCTGATGTATTTGCTTACTGCTTCAAATTAAAATTTTATTAAATTGAATAAAAGGAGTTTTTTTTTCTTAAACTCTGATGCAGTTAGAAGCGCTGGAGATTCTTTCATATAACAGCTTTTTTGAAATTTTTGATACATAGTATAATATAGAATTGGATAACATTTATTTTTAATTTTTATGTTAAGAAGTACGGGTATGAGACTGAATTTAAATGTACTTTTAAATTAGTTAAATCATAATGAACAAACATATTTTCTTCTTTAATAGCGATCAACAGAAAACGAACTCGTTTTCATATAATTTAGGTATACCCTATGGACGGCTCCTCTAGGATACAAGATGACTTTGTATGACGAAATTTCTGTTGCTTTATACTGATAATATGTTTACATTAATAAGATACATATACATATGTTTATTTTATGAACGGTGAGCACCTATGGCTTTTATTTAATGTTTTATATGACTTTTTTTTCATTTTATTAAAGTTCAGCGTATTGTATATATATTTCTGAAATGTTTAAGTGTGTTTTGTGTGCCCATCGGGCAGAGTGTACGTATTAGTTGGTCAGTCAGTCTCTATTTTTATTTTTTTTTCTTCTAATGTGCCACTCCTTTTTCAGATTTTACTACTTGGAATAGAGAATTTTTGTCTAATTTTTTGGTGGGTATATACATTAGGTATGTAGAAATGCATGTTTAATATACAACTATTGTATCAAATCGATCTCAAATAACTCAGTTACCTCTACCAGCAATTCACCGTTGGTGTATTCATAAAGTGTTAGAAACAATGAAATATCTATGTTTTGAGAGAATTTTTCCCCTCAAGTATTTCTACATGAGGTTTGAGGGGTCAATCACTGTCGCATTCATATGTAATGATTATTCACTTAAAAAACGTCATCATCACCATCAATCATCTCCGTATACAATACATTCATGAGTTGGGTTGATCCAGATACAATTGCTGTCTCATCACCTTCTAACAGCTTTATATATTTTGCTAGTATGCATGCCTTAGCATGCTTCTATCGATAGTGACGTTAGAGTCCGAGATGTAGTAGTGTTACAATTAAAAATCTTTACTATTAGAATTTACCAGTTCGCTCTTTTGAATTTTTGCAAAGTAGATACATATGTATGTATTTCATTGACCACAAAATCATAAAATTTCTTTGCTTACAAAATTGTATGACGTGAGGATTTTTTTTTTGAAATTATACATGCTTCGGCATGCTTTCATTTTTTTTCTATAAATTTATGTAATACTCATACAGATACAGATATAAAGTAAGATCTGTTTACTGTACATTTTAAAATTTATGCATGCTTCAGCATGATTCTAGTTGAAGCGTATATTCATTCACTAAGTTTGTTTGATACTTATTCATACACATGTACATTCTTAAAGATTGGATATCAAAGTCCAATTTCCGTAGTTTATCTATATTTTCTAAAGATCTGATAGCTAAGGAAATAAATAGAGTGAAGATCTTCTATAATAATCCCATTGTCATATTGTAAAATTTTGCGTGCTAGCGCTTTCGATGGGAAAATATACATACAACTTTATAAAAAGTGATAATATGATGTGCTGCTGAATATTGCACTATGTTATAGTTCATTTTAAACGCTGAAGTTTTAGCAATATTTCATTCAGACCAACAAGTTTAGAGAATTCCACTACATTTAGTTAATTATCTTTCTTAAGACCCATCATTCCTAATCAATCCTACAAAAAACAACACAAACTAGATTTTTCGTTTTAATTTTATTTTTATTAAATTCAACATACATTCTTCAAATTAGTTTATACTATATTAAGTAGCTTTTCCTCATTTGTTGAGTTGACTTTAATAGGAGACATTTTAATGGTACGATGAACTTTTCTATTGCATGCATTGAGTAAATCTTTATACATACCAATCCACTTATATGAACCATTAAAGCTTATTCTTTTCACATCATACCTTTCAATGATCTATTAAATCATTCTAATATTGATGCTTTCATATTAAGTAATGTTTAATCTTCTATTTATGTATGAGTTTTCCCAAGTATTTATTAAAAAATTCTTTAGAATCATCTGTTTGTAAGTTTTTTGGTACCCGCACCACTTCAAAAATATTTTCCATTGCCTTGGTTTTTAGAGTGCAGCTTTTATTTTCAGCTGTACTTTGAGAATGTGTCAATTACAGTCTTCAAAAATCAACAATTTCTATTTTCTGTAGAATAGTTCTACATTTCACCTAACTTAGCTCCATAAAACATCATATATTCCTGTCATTACATCTCTACAAGCACAAACAGTTGTTGAAATTTAATATGGACTTCGTTAACTAAATTCCTTTTTAAAGACATTGAATTGTTTCACAGATTTTTTCGAAAGTGTTGTGATCTACATCTTGCACTTTCAGCTATTTATACTAACATGTAGTTAATTTTCTAATCTATATATTTAACCGTAAGCTCTTCAATTTGTTTTTAATTATTTACTTTTTAGAATTGCTTTTTCAATTTTATAACTGTCTTCTTTCTCTAATTTTATTTCACGTTGTAGTTCCTCAATTTGCATTTAAATATATTCTTGAATATTAATGCTTTAAGCTATATTATTAATTTGTCTTGTATTTTATCTTCATTCAGTTTAATGTAACTATCAACAATAGTTTGTATCTAATTCATTTATGCCTTCCAATACTGATAAGTCAGTATAAATGTCTTCAGAATTGGAAGTCTATGAGTAAAATCATCGTCATCATCATTCTCAGTATTAGCATCATTAAATATGATGCTTTTATCAAATATTGTTCCTTCTACCAGTTTCTTTTGGGGTACTTGTCTATATCTTGAGTGAAGGTTTCTCAGGCTTTAAACTTGTATATTTTCAACTTCTGTCTTGATTTTACTTTCTTCTTTCATAAGAATTCTTTTAATATTTTTAGAACTATTTATGAATTCTTCTGCTATAGGTTTAAATGTATCTTTTAGTTGTTCACTTGTATCTATTTCACCAGTTTTTATACTACGAAGCTTTTTCTTCAACACATTTCTTGTCAACACCAACTGTTTTAAAATTTTCTCATCCAGGGCAAATAACAGGTATCAGCAATCATATCAGCTTTCCAGGAGCTGGTCTGGTTTTCAGATCAGCTTTTCAGGACCTGGTCTGGTTTTCAGATCAGCTTTTCAGGACCTGGTCTGGTTTTCAGATCAGCTTATCAGGACCTGGTCTGGTTTTCAGATCAGCTTATCAGGAGCTGGTCTGGTTTTCAGATCAGCTTATCAGGAGCTGGTCTGGTTTTCAGATCAGCTTATCAGGAGCTGGTCTGGTTATCAGATCAGCTTATCAGGAGCTGGTCTGGTTTTCAGATCAGCTTATCAGGAGCTGATCTGATTTTTAGATCAGCTTATCAGGTAACAGATCAGGCTATCAGGAGCTGTTCAGATTTTCATTTCAAGATATCTGAGTCAGATTTAGTTATCAGTGTACAAGTAGCTAGCCATTTATAACACTTATATACATGAAGTTTAAAGTCAGATGAAATACGAAAAAGTAAAGTTTTATCTAGTAAAATTATTTTCTATAACGATCATCGTTTAATTCACTATCTTTGCTTATAATCAAAAATCCATATTTATCCTTTCAACATGCTTTTTATTTTTCTCACCTAACTTAAACATTAAATATACATTATGATGATCTCTTATTAAATGTTTGGTGATTCTGGTGTAAGTTTTACATAAGTAGAATGAATCAACATTCTTATCTCTCCCCATACAAAAATATGCTTCCCATACGCATCATCGTTAAATATCATATTGGAATTACTTTGGACTGAAATAACAGATTCACTATCTATAAATTTTGTAATATCTTATTGTTTTAATTGATGAAATTAATTTATTCAGGTATTCATATTTGGATGGATAAAAAGATTTTGAGTATAAATAAATGTTCTCAACTTTAAGTCCATTAGGACTTTCTAGCAAGCCAATCATAGCTTTTTTTTTCGCAATTTGACAAGTCAACTATTGTTGCACGAATAGAATTTCGTATAAGGGAACTATGATTTATTTTTGAACTATCGTTCGATGATTCATCAAAATTTCGTACCAAAGAATTATTTATGTTGTTTTGACTAAGGGTATGAGTCAATATTTATAAAATTCATTTTATAAATATCAGCTCATGCTCATAGTCAAAACAAAGTATGCTTTAAGTGTTTAAAACCAGTATTACCATAAAAATGGTAGTTTTAAACACTTAAAATATACTTTGTTTTACTAACCGCATTTTATAACTAAATGCATTTCATAAATATTGACGCATACTCATAATCAAAACAGCATATAAATATCCTTTGTTTTGACTATGAGTATGAGTCATTATCTCTTATTATAGAAAAATAAAATAGTATGATTATATGATATCAGAAATCATGTTTTCTAACATCATATAACCATACTATTTTATTCTTTCTATAATAATAGATAATATTTATGAAATGCATTTATTTACAAAATGCGATTAGTAAAACAACATAAATATAGGATGGTATGAAATTTTGATGATTCATCAATATTTCGTACCAAGGTATTTTTAGGTTGTTTTTACTATGAGTATGCGCCAATATTTATGAAATGTATTTCATAAATATTATCTCTTATTATAGAAAAATTAAAAATGTAGCTATACGATATCAGAAAATATTTTCTGAAATCGTATAGCTATATTATTTTATTTGTCCTATAATAAGAGATAATGGCCCCTACTCATAGTCAAAACAAAGAATATTTTAAGAGTTTCAAATCAGTATTATCATACAAAATACTGATTTTAAACTCTTACAGCATTATTTATAAAACTTATTAAGGCTTTGTAAAGGCTTTTTAAAACAAATTTTTTATAAAAATTTTTTCTTAAAAAGTCTTTATAAAGCCCTAATAAGTGTTATAAATAAGGCTGTTAAAATATACTTTGTTTTACTAACCACATTTTTGTAACTAAACGCATTTCATAAATATTTATCCATACTCATAGTCAAAACAAAGGATATTTTTATGCTGTTTTGATTATGAGTGTGGATCATTATCTCTTATTATAGAAAAAATAAACTAATGCAGCTATACGATTTCAGAAAATATTTTCTGATATGGTATAGCTGTATTAGTTTATTTTTTTATAATAAGAGATAATATTTATAAAATGCATTTAGCTACATAAATGCGGTTAGTAAAACAACCTAAAATACCTTGGTACGAAATATTGATGATTCATCGAACGATAGTTCAAAAATAAATCATAGTTCCCTTATATCAAATTCTATTAGTGCAACAATAGTTGACCTGTCAAATTACGAAAAAAAAACGCTATGATTGGCTTGCTAGAAAGTCCTAATGGACTTAAATTTTGAGAACATTTATTTATACTCAAAATCTTTATATCACCCCAGATATAAATATCTGAAGAAATTAATTACATCAATTAAAATAATAATATATTACAAAATTTACCGATAGTGAATCTGTTATTTCAGTCCAAAGTAATTCCAATATGATATTTAACGATGATGCGTATGGGAAGCATATTTTTGTATGGGGAGAGATAAGAATGTTGATTCATTCTACTTATGTAAAACTTACACCAGAATCACCAAACATTTAATAAGAGATCATCATAATGTATATTTAATGTTTAAGTTAGGTGAGAAAAATAAAAAGCATGTTGAAAGGATAAATATGGATTTTTGATTATAAGCAAAGATAGTGAATTAAACGATGATCGTTATAGAAAATAATTTTACTAGATAAAACTTTACTTTTTCGTATTTCATCTGACTTTAAACTTCATGTATATAAATGTTATAAATGGCTAGCTACTTGTACACTGATAACTAAATCTGACTCAGATATCTTGAAATGAAAATCTGAACAGCTCCTGATAGCCTGATCTGTTACCTGATAAGCTGATCTAAAAATCAGATCAGCTCCTGATAAGCTGATCTGAAAACCAGACCAGCTCCTGATAAGCTGATCTGATAACCAGACCAGCTCCTGATAAGCTGATCTGAAAACCAGACCAGCTCCTGATAAGCTGATCTGAAAACCAGACCAGCTCCTGATAAGCTGATCTGAAAACCAGACCAGGTCCTGATAAGCTGATCTGAAAACCAGACCAGGTCCTGAAAAGCTGATCTGAAAACCAGACCAGGTCCTGAAAAGCTGATCTGAAAACCAGACCAGGTCCTGAAAGCTGATCTGAAAACCAGACCAGGTCCTGATAAGCTGATCTGAAAACCAGACCAGGTCCTGAAAAGCTGATCTGAAAACCAGACCAGCTCCTGAAAAGCTGATATGATTGCTGATACCTGTTATTTGCCTTGGATGAGAAAATTTTAAAACAGTTGGTGTTGACAAGAAATGTGTTGAAGAAAAAGCTTCGTAGTATAAAAACTGGTGAAATAGATACAAGTGAACAACTAAAAGATACATTTAAACCTATAGCAGAAGAATTCATAAATAGTTCTAAAAATATTAAAAGAATTCTTATGAAAGAAGAAAGTAAAATCAAGACAGAAGTTGAAAATATACAAGTTTAAAGCCTGAGAAACCTTCACTCAAGATATAGACAAGTACCCCAAAAGAAACTGGTAGAAGGAACAATATTTGATAATACCATCATATTTAATGATGCTAATACTGAGAATGATGATGACGATGATTTTACTCATAGACTTCCAATTCTGAAGACATTTATACTGACTTATCAGTATTGGAAGGCATAAATGAATTAGATACAAACTATTGTTGATAGTTACATTAAACTGAATGAAGATAAAATACAAGACAAATTAATAATATAGCTTAAAGCATTAATATTCAAGAATATATATAAATGCAAATTGAGGAACTACAACGTGAAATAAAATTAGAGAAAGAAGACAGTTATAAAATTGAAAAAGCAATTCTAAAAAGTAAATAATTAAAAACAAATTGAAGAGTTTACGGTTAAATATATAGATTAGAAAATTAACTACATGTTAGTATAAATAGCTGAAAGTGCAAGATGTAGATCACAACACTTTCGAAAAAATCTGTGAAACAATTCAATGTCTTTAAAAAGGAATTTAGTTAACGAAGTCCATATTAAATTTCAACAACTGTTTGTGCTTGTAGAGATGTAATGACAGGAATATATGATGTTTTATGGAGCTAAGTTAGGTGAAATGTAGAACTATTCTACAGAAAATAGAAATTGTTGATTTTTGAAGACTGTAATTGACACATTCTCAAAGTACAGCTGAAAATAAAAGCTGCACTCTAAAAACCAAGGCAATGGAAAATATTTTTGAAGTGGTGCGGGTACCAAAAAACTTACAAACAGATGATTCTAAAGAATTTTTTAATAAATACTTGGGAAAACTCATACATAAATAGAAGATTAAACATTACTTAATATGAAAGCATCAATATTAGAATGATTTAATAGATCATTGAAAGGTATGATGTGAAAAGAATAAGCTTTAATGGTTCATATAAGTGGATTGGTATGTATAAAGATTTACTCAATGCATGCAATAGAAAAGTTCATCGTACCATTAAAATGTCTCCTATTAAAGTCAACTCAACAAATGAGGAAAAGCTACTTAATATAGTATAAACTAATTTGAAGAATGTATGTTGAATTTAATAAAAATAAAATTAAAACGAAAAATCTAGTTTGTGTTGTTTTTTGTAGGATTGATTAGGAATGATGGGTCTTAAGAAAGATAATTAACTAAATGTAGTGGAATTCTCTAAACTTGTTGGTCTGAATGAAATATTGCTAAAACTTCAGCGTTTAAAATGAACTATAACATAGTGCAATATTCAGCAGCACATCATATTATCACTTTTTATAAAGTTGTATGTATATTTTCCCATCGAAAGCGCTAGCACGCAAAATTTTACAATATGACAATGGGATTATTATAGAAGATCTTCACTCTATTTATTTCCTTAGCTATCAGATCTTTAGAAAATATAGATAAACTACGGAAATTGGACTTTGATATCCAATCTTTAAGAATGTACATGTGTATGAATAAGTATCAAACAAACTTATTGAATGAATATACGCTTCAACTAGAATCATGCTGAAGCATGCATAAATTTTAAAATGTACAGTAAACAGATCTTACTTTATATCTGTATCTGTATGAGTATTACATAAATTTATAGAAAAAAAATGAAAGCATGCCGAAGCATGTATAATTTCAAAAAAAAAATCCTCACGTCATACAATTTTGTAAGCAAAGAAATTTTATGATTTTGTGGTCAATGAAATACATACATATGTATCTACTTTGCAAAAATTCAAAAGAGCGAACTGGTAAATTCTAATAGTAAAGATTTTTAATTGTAACACTACTACATCTCGGACTCTAACGTCACTATCGATAGAAGCATGCTAAGGCATGCATACTAGCAAAATATATAAAGCTGTTAGAAGGTGATGAGACAGCAATTGTATCTGGATCAACCCAACTCATGAATGTATTGTATACGGAGATGATTGATGGTGATGATGACGTTTTTTAAGTGAATAATCATTACATATGAATGCGACAGTGATTGACCCCTCAAACCTCATGTAGAAATACTTGAGGGGAAAAATTCTCTCAAAACATAGATATTTCATTGTTTCTAACACTTTATGAATACACCAACGGTGAATTGCTGGTAGAGGTAACTGAGTTATTTGAGATCGATTTGATACAATAGTTGTATATTAAACATGCATTTCTTTGTATCTAAACTAATTTCTACATACCTAATGTATATACCCACCAAAAAATTAGACAAAAATTCTCTATTCCAAGTAGTAAAATCTGAAAAAGGAGTGGCACATTAGAAGAAAAAAAAATAAAAATAGAGACTGACTGACCAACTAATACGTACACTCTGCCCGATGGGCACACAAAACACACTTAAACATTTCAGAAATATATATACAATACGCTGAACTTTAATAAAATGAAAAAAAAGTCATATAAAACATTAAATAAAAGCCATAGGTGCTCACCGTTCATAAAATAAACATATGTATATGTATCTTATTAATGTAAACATATTATCAGTATAAAGCAACAGAAATTTCGTCATACAAAGTCATCTTGTATCCTAGAGGAGCCGTCCATAGGGTATACCTAAATTATATGAAAACGAGTTCGTTTTCTGTTGATCGCTATTAAAGAAGAAAATATGTTTGTTCATTATGATTTAACTAATTTAAAAGTACATTTAAATTCAGTCTCATACCCGTACTTCTTAACATAAAAATTAAAAATAAATGTTATCCAATTCTATATTATACTATGTATCAAAAATTTCAAAAAAGCTGTTATATGAAAGAATCTCCAGCGCTTCTAACTGCATCAGAGTTTAAGAAAAAAAAACTCCTTTTATTCAATTTAATAAAATTTTAATTTGAAGCAGTAAGCAAATACATCAGCTTACTGCATTCTTATTCATAATCGTATAATAGAATATATAACCCCTAAAGGACAAAGTCTAAAAGTCTTATAAATTAAGAAATATAGAAAATAACATAATTTTTATAAACGCGTAAAGTTGCAAAAGTAATTCAAATGATTTCATCGCAAAAAACAAACAAAAAGCAGCGATTGTTTTCAACAATTATGAAAATAATAATTACAATATAAAACTCCCTTTTGATTTCCAATGTTTATCAATAAAAAATAAAAAATAAGTAAGTTAACTAACAACAAAAAAAAAAAAAAAAAAAAAAAAAACTATCAGTACCTAAGCTGGAGTGCCGGATCAGTTTCATTTAAAAATGTTTATACATTTTTAAAAAGCAAAGCAAGTTTTCCAAAATAAATGTAGAAGGCTATAGCTAGAAAAAATTTTATACCCTATACTTTAAAAAACTGTAAATTAGGTATAAGAAATATTTCTATTATAGTTACTATTACTATAGAGTATGTAAGTACATATCTTCAAGAATTCAGTTTTACTTACAACAGAAAATCCTCACAAACTTTTAAGTAAACGCAGATAAAAATTAAAATGTTTTTAATTTCACCAACAACAGACATCACATGACAAAAAATAAAATAAAAAATGTATTCAAAGATTGAGTAGAACACTTATTTGTATGTACATATATATGTACATACATACATACATACATAAAATCAATTTGTATGTATACATATCAAATTTCTTATCAATGCTTAAGTATTTATTAGATCTACATCATGAAAATATATGAAGCGTCGTTTAGTTAAAGCACAATGCAAATATAAACAATCCATACACTCAGGGAAAATCTGCAGCTTAAAAATAAGAATTCATCACATTAATTCAATAATTTTTAATATAATAGAAAATGTATATTGAGATATCTACAAACTAATGAGTTAAATGAATGAATGAATACTGTAAATTAATATTTTGTCCATATTGAAATAAGAAATTTCAATATGACTAAACCTTCGCTAATGGTTCTTATTAATTCAGCATGGTTCTTACTGATTTCAAGTTGGTTTTTCTCTGTGTGTAGGTAACTCTTTCAGTCAAAGAAGACGAATGTAGTTAAATAAACAAAATCTGTAATATAAACAAATTTCACACAGACCGACTTCAACGCGAGACAAATTTAAGCATGAGAAAATATAAAGCAATCGTAAGTATAAAAGCATACTAGGATTAGGGATGTCCAGATATATGATAGTATTTTATAGTACCAAATGTCGATGTTGAAAACAATTTATTTCTACCTACATATAAATACCAGCTCAAATACACACACATAGCAGAATTCATATAAGAAATATCCAAGAAAATTTCAACAACACCCCACCTTTTGCAAATCATGACGAGCCTTAAATTCTCCCTCAGATATACATACACAAATTCCCATGATCATACATACATATACAATATATAAGATTAATCTCAACAACACAACACTCTCACATACCTGAAATTACAGATAGTCTTAAACTTCTACAGACGTCTATACACATAGATTCTCACGGCTACATATTACAAGAACACCTCGCCCCTAATAAATCACAATCATCTTAAATTCTTACAAAAATACATACATACATACATACGCATAACCAATTTACCTCAACAACATCCTCACCCACCTCAAATCACGATCAACCTTAAACTACTATAGAGAGACACATTCAAAAATCCCCATGGCTACATATTACGTCAACAACCCTGCCCACCCAAATCATGGTCAGCCTTAAACTCCTACAGACATACAAACACACAGATTCCCCCGGTTGCATATTACTAGAACACCTCACCCCTCATAAATCACAATCAGCCTTAAGCTCCTACAGAAATACACACATTGAAATTCCTACAAACATACACACACACACACACACACACACACACACATACATACACATACATTCACACACAACTACACACGCAATCGATCTACCTCAACTACACCCCGCCCCCTGCCAATCAAACCTTCACCTAAATTCTCACAGACAGACAGACACATCCACAAATTCCTATGGTTACATATTACGGCAACAACGCCGCCCACTCAAATCACGGTCAGCCTTAAATTCCCACAGTCTAGCAACACCTACATTAGCATTAGAAAAAATAACTTTCACGTTTTCCCGTCGTCATTAGGAAAAATCATTTTCCCGTCGGCATTTGAAAAAATTATATTCATTTTTTGCCGTCGGCATTTGAAAAAAATAATAATCATGTATTGCAGCAGGCATTAGGAAAAATTATCATGTATTGCAGTAGGCATTGGGAAAAATTATCATGTTTTGCCTTCGGTATTACGAAAAATTATCATGTTTTGCCTTCGGAATTACGAAAAATCATTAGATGATTTTCCGTCAGCATTAGGAAAAACCATTTTCATGATTTTCCCCGTCGTCACATACACACATAAAAACCGCCAAACTATGAACCGCCTTAATACATTCACACAAAATATTCCACACACAAACTTCCCACGGTCAGGCAGGCAGACAGACAGACCGACAGACAGACCTACACTTAATGTAAACAAAAACTCCTAATGTAAACAAAAAACTCCTAATGTAAACAAAAAACTCCTTATGTAAACAAAAAAACACAAATTTCCAAGAATTTAACAATTTTCAAATTTTAATTACCCAAATTTAACAATTTCAGCAACAATTTCACAATTTTAATTGGTCCAGGATGAACAGTTCCCTACTACTATTAGACCTACATCATGAAAATATATGAAGCGTCGTTTAGTTAAAGCACAATGCAAATATAAACAATCCATACACTCAGGGAAAATCTGCAGCTTAAAAATAAGAATTCATCACATTAATTCAATAATTTTTAATATAATAGAAAATGTATATTGAGATATCTACAAACTAATGAGTTTAATAAATGAATACTGTAAATTAATATTTTGTCCATATTGAAATAAGAAATTTCAATATGACTAAACCTTCGCTAATGGTTCTTATTAATTCAGCATGGTTCTTACTGATTTCAAGTTGGTTTTTCTCTGTGTGTAGATAACTCTTTCAGTCAAAGAAGACGAATGTAGTTAAATAAACAAAATCTGTAATATAAACAAATTTCACACAGACTGACTTCAACGCGAGACAAATTTAAGCATGAGAAAATATAAAGCAATCGTAAGTATAAAAGCATACTAGGATTAGGGAAGTCCAGATATATGATAGTATTTTATAGTATCATATGTCGATATTGAAAACAATTTATTTCTACCTACACATAAATACCAGCTCAAATACACACACATAGCAGAATTCATATAAGAAATATCCAAGAAAATTTCAACAACACCCCACCTTTTGCAAATCATGACGAGCCTTAAATTCTCCCTCAGATATACATACACAAATTCCCATGATCATACATACATATACAATATATAAGATTAATCTCAACAACACAACACTCTCACCTACCTGAAATTACAGATAGTCTTAAACTTCTACAGACGTCTATACACATAGATTCTCACGGCTACATATTACAAGAACACCTCGGCCCTAATAAATCACAATCATCTTAAATTCTTACAAAAATACATATATACATACATACACATAACCAATTTACCTCAACAACATCCTCACCCACCTCAAATCACGATCAGCCTTAAACTACTATAGACAGACACATCCACAAATCCCCATGGATACATATTACGTCAACAACCCTGCCCACCCAAATCATGGTCAGCCTTAAACTCCTACAGACATACAAACACACAGATTCCCCCGGTTGCATATTACTAGAACACCTCACCCCTCATAAATCACAATCAGCCTTAAGCTCCTACAGAAATAAACACATTGAAATTCCTACAAACATACACATACACACACACACACACACACACACATGCACATACATTCACACACAACTACACACGCAATCGATCTACCTCAACTACACCCCGCCCCCTGCCAATCAAACCTTCACCTAAATTCTCACAGACAGACAGACACATCCACAAATTCCTATGGTTACATATTACGGCAACAACGCCGCCCACTCAAATCACGGTCAGCCTTAAATTCCCACAGTCTAGCAACACCTACATTAGCATTAGAAAAAATAACTTTCACGTTTTCCCGTCGTCATTAGGAAAAATCATTTTCCCGTCGGCATTTGAAAAAATTATATTCATTTTTTGCCGTCGGGATTTGAAAAAAATAATAATCATGTATTGCAGTAGGCATTAGGAAAAATTATCATGTATTGCAGTAGGCATTAGGAAAAATTATCATGTATTGCAGTAGGCATTAGGAAAAATTATAATGTTTTGCCTTCGGTATTACGAAAAATCATTAGATGATTTTCCGTCAGCATTAGGAAAAACCATTTTCATGATTTTCCCCGTCGTCACATACACACATAAAAACCGCCAAACTATGAACCGCCTTAATACATTCACACAAAATATTCCACACACAAACTTCCCACGGTCAGGCAGGCAGACAGACAGACCGACAGACAGACATACACTTAATGTAAACAAAAACTCCTAATGTAAACAAAAAACTCTTAATGTAAACAAAAAACTCCTTATGTAAACAAAAAAACACAAATTTCCAAGAATTTAACAATTTTCAAATTTTAATTACCCAAATTTAACAATTTCAGCAACAATTTAACAATTTCAGCCCACAATTTAACAATTTCAGCAACAATTTAACAATTTTAATTGGTCCAGAAGTGGGAGTTCCCTACTACTCTACTCAGAGGAGGAACGTCTTCTTATTTTTGACTATTATTAGGGGCTAGTAAGTGGCACAAAGCAAAAAAGTTTGCTTCTGTCATGTATTGAATCACAGATATTAAGAGAAAAGGAGTCTTAAGTCTGAGGCGAAAACAAGCTTATAATTATTTTATTAAGTTTCAGAGGAAAAAAGTTAGAGTATTTTAACAATTTTTGCTAAAAGCATTAGATCTTTCGCAAATGATTTTGCTACATCTACTTAGAATACATTTCCCAAATACAAAGAAAAACTACTCGCCATATAACAAAACTAGTCAAGAAAAAATCAATATACCACACAGGTTTGTTGACAACTTACCAGTTGTACCATCACACTACTGCCACAATAAAAGCAATAAGATTTACCTGGCACAAGAGTTTCGTGACTACCGTATATAAATTTTATAAGGAGCACTTGTATAGTAATGATTAACAAACAGAGTAAATAAGCTTGGGAGTATTCAGAAAAGTTTTTAAAACTGATTTCCATTTAGGGCTTTACCTCCCGAAAAATGACATATGCAGTTTATGCGAAAATTTTAAACATATGAGCAAGAACGAGCAATCTGAGATAAAGAAAACAGAATCATACAAAAATCAAGTCTTAAACAACGAAAAATGCAAAAAAAAAATTCTGAATGACCAAGTAAAAAGTAAAGAAATGAATACAAAATTGTTATGCGAAAGTTTTGATTTGCATTAAGTAGTAGTGTACTTGCACGGTAGTAGTATAAATCTATATTACTCTACAAAATATCATTATTTCAATGAAAGTATATATGAGAGTGGCACAAGAAATGCATACTGTTTCTTATGGGGTGAATCAGATGGTAAAAGAGGCTGTAATGAGATATATTCCATGATTTACCTTTATTTAACAGAATTGGACAAAAAGAGAATAAGAAATATAAATAAATATAAATAAAATCATTAACATATATTGCAACAAATGTCAAATTATTTATATTGCCAATGGAGACAGCTCATTGCCAGTACTTGCAATAATTGTAGCAATAATTGTCAACAGTTTTTCGTTGACAATTATTGCGAACGTAAAACGTCAAACTCGGTGTTAATTTATATTCGACTTTTCTGTATTACGTTTGGCATTTCGATAATATTATTGAAATTCATAAAATATACATATGTATGTATATTAAAATAGGAAAATAGTCTCTTAAAAGCGTTTGTAGTGAAATAATTGGTGTTATTATAAGTTTTTAAAAATAAAAATTTTTCGATTAACCAGATATTTACAAGTGAATTATATTTTTATTCTGCATCTTCCCTGTTGAGTTTTTCCATATTGTGGCTACGATTTCCCATAGCCTTAACATAAGTAAAGCAATAAGCGATATTGTTCCGCTATTCTGCTGGCGTTATTGCTGTATTGCCAACATATTTAGTGCCAGTCTAGACGGCGGGATACAACGCATATGCATACAACGGACGGTATGGACCTTGAAGGTGGAAGTACATAACACGCGTTCAATGCGCTTATGCTATACACGCGGCTGTCAAACAAGTTGAAATTGTGTGTTTTCATAAGGCAAGTTACATAGAGAAGCTCGCGACGCGCGTACCTCGCAAAAAGTTGAACATTCTTCAACTTTCATACTTGTATACAAAATGTCAGCTAGTGTTACCATATTCATAAGCTAAAATACACAAAAATGATTAGAAATTAAGTTTTTTATTAAACAATGGATAAAAAATGCATTAAATGTTTAAAGAAAAATACGTCGTAAATTCAAGACCACAAAAATAGCCGTCAAAGGCTTTAAATTTTACAACTAAAAAAACCTCAAAAGCGTGTTGTGTAACTTTCCATTTGTATAGCGTTAAACGTTTAACAAGCCAGAAAAGCGTTGCCGCTTCTTCCACCTTCAGTTTTCAACCCAGAGCTACATAACGACTGACAACATTTTTTATTTATTACTTTACTACATTGGCTGACTTTTTTCAGCTAAAATTGTAGTTGTAAAAAGTATGTAAAGAAAATAAATGTAAATAGGAACAATAGCTACTAAAGAATAGAGTGTTGGCATCCAATTCTTTTTGATCAGGTGCAATCAAGTTAATAATTAGTGTTTTTTATGGAAATTGTTTCAATTTAAGATTAAAATTTATTAACGCACTAATAATCCCAAACTATTATTTTACTTATTAAGTCCGCTTTTACAATTAGGAAATTGAAAGGCAGACATTTTTCTCATTCTCTTTTAAACTTACCTTAATTTTTATAATTGGGAAATTAACAGACAGGCAGAAAATTTATATTTTTTTTGCTTCTTCGCGTTTGCTACTCACATACACTTACACATAAATACATACATATCCCTTGATACACATCAAGTATGTATACAGTCCCTGAAGGGAGAAAAAGGATGTGACGCAACAATAATAAATTACGAAAAGTGGAAAAGAGAAACAAAAAATGTCCGATACAGGATCTCGTGCACAACACACTCTACCTCTTCAACCCCTCGCCAACAAACTTCTTCTGTCAATCTTTCAATTTCTCAATTTTAAAATGGGACTAAGTAAAATATTTGTATAGTTATGCTATTTATTGCACGATACAGGATATATATATATATATATATATATATATATATATATATATATATATATATATATATATATATATATACTATCAGCCGTATTCATAAAAAAAAGTTGATTGAGGTTTAAAATTCATATTAGTTAAAAAACGTTTTAAGGCTAAATAACGTTTTTTAAATATTGGTATTCATAATCAGTTTTTTAACTAAAAATCAATTAACTAAATTTTTTTAAAATATCGTGGCAACACTGTATTCTTTATTTGTCACTTGCATATTAGTTCTGCAAAACAACGATTGTTAACTCACAAAGTACTCGTGGCTATTTTGTTTATTTGTCGGTTTTCAGAGAAATATTGTTTCTATAAAATAAAAGATATGTTGCAACTTGTATTTAATAAAATAATAAAAAAAAGTTCACAACAAATCTTTGTTAAAAGTGCTTTTTATATTATTTATTTTATTGCAGATAAAGAAGCACTAGAATAACGAGCTTTATTTTGTTTGTTTTGAGTGTTTATACATCACTATTTAATTTTCTACAATTATACTATTTTTGTTAACACATAAAATGAGAAAACAATGACTGGGAATGGAAACTGGATCGCTCCTTTTCTTTTAAATATTCTTTGGAGTATATTTGTTATTTCGGCAATAGTTTCTATAAAAAAAAATTACATTGTTTTCTTCTAAATAACACTGACATATGCATACATACATGCATACATAAGTACATACATATATACACACATATGTACATACAGGTAAAGTTCAAAATGTAAACAAAAACGAAGCAAAATTACAACAACGTCACCTTAAAATTGGTTTAAACATGAGGGCAGTCAATTTTAAAATTTGCTGATTTACGCAAGGTTTAAAAACCGTTTTTTAAGCTAAAATTCTATTATGAATACAATTTTAGCGAATTTTGCTTAAACAATATTTGAAACGCGGTTTAAAATTTTTATGAATACGGCTGTATATATATATATATATATATATATATATATATATATATATATATATATATAACCTTACAATAAAATAAACGAAAACCCTAATACCCCTTTTAGACACGCAAAGTTTACTTTGCAAAGTTATAATTCAGCTGTGTGAAAGACAGAGGCATGAATACTCTCTCTTTCTGTCTTTCTCCCAGCTGAATTAAGACTGGAAAGTAAACTTTCCGTGTGTAAAAGGGGTATAAGTATTGATATTTTGTCAATTGCACGGGTTTTCATATAAAGTGTGTTTGTTTACTTTTGCAGCAAAATGCAGTAAATGAGTACATAGTTACTGCGAAAATTTTAAAATTTACTCTGAATAACAAAAATTAAAAATTTTAAAAACCCCCGACTTTTTTCAGAAAAGATGTTATATCTTCTAAACGGCTAAACCGATTTTCTTCAAACATAGCTAGGAACCCTCTCGATCAATTCATCTTTCAAGCAGAATTAAATGAAAATAGGTTCAGCCGTTTGGCCTGTACGTGGACACGGACAGACACACAGATACACTGACACACAGACACACACTACAAACTTATAACACCCCTTTTTTTAGTCGGGAGTTAAAAAGAGCTGTTGCCGAAAAAAGTACGCGAACGGAAAAATAGTAAAAATTAGTAAGATTAAAGAAACAGCTGACTCTAACTCCACATAGTGTTGAAAAATATATAACCTTTTGACTATGCAACTCTTTCAATTATTGGTAATCGATACAATATTATTATAACACGGACAATCTAAGAATAAATTCTGTAATTAATTTCATGTAATATTTGTAATTTCTTTTTGATTTCCTTGTTTTGTTGTTGGCTAAATTAATAAAAATTACATGACTATTTGTTAATGTTCACATTAACATTTAGGGAAAAGTACTTTTTAGAAGTACTTTTTGAAGAAAGTAGGCACTTTCAGGTGAAGGTACTTTTTAGAAAACAGTACTTTTTGCAGAAAGTACTTTATGGAGAAGGTACTTCTTAGAAAATAGTACTTGATAAAAAAAGCTGTGTTTCGAAAAGGTCCTTTTTGGAAAAAAGCGCTTTTTAGAAAAAGGTACTTTTGGGGAAAAGCACAAAAAAATACTTCTTGGGAAAAGTACTTTTAAGAAAAAGGTACTTCTTAAATCAAGTAATTTCTAGAGAAAGTACTTTTTAGAAAAAAGTACTATTTGAAGAAAGTACTTTCTGGGGAAAGTACTTTTTAGAAAAAGCTACTTTGTTAAGAAAGCATTTTTTTTAGCAAAAAGGTACATCTAGGAAATAGTACTTTTAGAAAATAGTACTTTTTGAAGAAAGTAGCCTATGGAGAAGGTACTTGTTGAAGAAATCACTTTCTGGAGAAGGCACTTTTTAGAAAATAGTACTTTATGGGAAAAGCGCTATTTGGAAAAAGGTACTTTTTAAAGAAAAAAGTACTTTTCCTAAAATGTGCCTCTTCGAAAAAGTTATTTTCCTAAAAAACTACATTTTTAAATAAAGTACCTTCTCCAAAAAGTGCTTTCTTCAAAAAGTACTATTTACTAAAAAGTACTTTTTCATAAAAGTACCTTTTTGCTAAAAAGTGCTTTTCTCAGAAAGTACCTTCTCCAGAAAGTAGTTTTTTCAAAAAATACTTTTTTCAAAACAGTACCTTCTCCATAAAGTTCTTTTTTCAAAGAGTACCATTTTTAAAAATTGCTTTTTAATAGAAATACTTTTTTGCTAAAAAGTGCTTTTCGAAAAAAATACATTTTTTTAACAAGTACTTTTCCCAAAAAGTACCTTTTTGCTCAAAAGTGCTTGTCCAAAAAACACCTTTTCCTAAAAACTACCTTTTCAAAAAGAGCTTTTCCCAAAAAGTACCTTTATCAAAAAAGTACCTTCTCCAGAAAGTGCTTTCTTCAACAAGTGCCTTTTCCAGAAAGTACTTTCTTCAAAAAGTACTATTTTTTATAAATAACCTTTTTTGTTAAAGAGATTTCTTAAAAAAGTAATTTTTTTACAAGTAACTTTTCTAGAAAGTACTTTCTCCAGAAAAGTACTTTTTTCTAAAAAGTATTTTTTGTAGAAAGTACTTAATTTAAAAAGTATCTTTTACTTAAAAGTACTTTTCCTAAGACGTACCTTGTTTTAGAAAGTGCTTCTTCTTTTTCTAAGAAGTACCTTTCTAAAGAGCTTTTTTCTAAAAAGTACCTTTTTTAAATAGCGCTTTTTCCAGAAAGAACTGTCTTCTAAAAAGTACCTTCACCAGAAAGTACTTTCTTCAAAAAGTACTTTTTTCAAAATAGCACCTTTTCCAGAAAGTACTTTCTGCAAAAAGTACTATTTTTTAAAAAGTTCATTCACCAGAAAGAACTTTCTTCAAAAGTAACTTTTTCTAAAAATTACTTTCTTCAAAAAGTACTTTTTTCCAAAAAGTTCCTTCTCCAGAAAGTATTTTCTTTAACAAGTAGTATTTTCTAAAAAGTACTTTTTCCTAGCAGTACTTTTTTTTTACTAAAAAGGGGTTTCCCAAGGAAGTACATTTTTCTAAAAAGTACCCTCTTAAGAAAGTATTCTCTTCAAAAAGTACATTTTTCTAAAAAGTACCTTTTTCAGAAAGTACTTTATTCAAAAAGTACATTTTTCAAAAAAGTACTTTTCCCAAAATGTACCTTTTTCAAAAAAGGACTTTTTAAGCCTTTAATGCCAATGATTAGCAACACACTATATCGTCACCTAAAATCCAAAGGACCGTAACAACCAAAAAATTCAAAATAGAGTTTTTGATTGATTATGATGTGATTAACCAAAATACATATTTTTCTAAAATTTTACTCACATATGTTCAAAAATACCGATTTTAATCATTATTCAATTTGGCACCTAACGTATAAATAGTATTAAATTTATGAAGCTTTTTGCTTCTGCTGTAAAATAGCAAAAAGTGTACTTACGGCCTTTTGGATTTTAGGTGACGATATGATAATGAACTCAGATTTAAAATTTTTCAATTATATGAATTGCCCGGAATTTTAAATTTGTTAAGACCGTTTCCCGCATTTATCCTTTTTAATACTTTTTTTGTGCCCTTCGAAAAAACATTAATATTCTTACCTCAGCTTCTACTGAGCGGTTTGAAGCAAAAGCAAAGTATTTTTACATGTATGTATATTTGTAAATTATAATTAACATAAAAGTACCGAAAACGGGTAAAATTTTACCCCTTATAGCCGCAAATGTTCAGAAAGTGTCAAAACTTATTCGAGATTCTGAACAGAAGAAAAGAAGGCCCAAAAAGCTTTCTGCTAAATTCACTAATTTAGAAGATATTTCGTGTGCAAAAAAGGTACCAAAATTCAGTTTTTATCCCCTTTAAACGCCTAAAAGTACACATATTGAAAAAGTACTAGCACGTGTCGGCTTATTTTTTATAAGCATTCATATGCTCTTAGAAGTTTTAGTCTATCCACCGTAGTTTCTGAGATATGATAATACCGATTTTCCCCTTTTTCCCCTTTTTACCCCTTTTCGCGTTCGAATTTCGGAAAATTCCTTCTTAGTGCATCTATGCATCGAAAGAGGAACCTACACACCCAATTTCAGTTTTCTAGCTATAGTCGTTAACAATAAAATCCCCTTAAAAAAATTTAGTCTTTACTTTGGACTATTTGTATTTTTAATTTAATCGCGAATTCAATTTTCTTTTCATTTGCGAATTTTATTTTTAAATTTGCGAGAGGAATTTTATTTTGCATTCTTTGATTTTTTTCGTTACCAAATTTTATAAATAAAATTTGCAAATTAAAAAGAATAATTCTTTACTATATTGAAAATAAAATTCGTTCGAATTAAATTCGTTTGCGAAAGAAATCAATTCGAGCACTCTTCCTACCCTGCTTAAAAGCAAGTACCCAGATACTTTACAGTTTTACAACTCTGAGTAATTAAAATAAAAACAAAAGGATTAATAAAATATGTTACAAAATATGTATACTAACAGCTATTATTATTATGATTTATAAATGAATTATTTTTAACCCCCGACTAAAAAAAGGGGTGTTATAAGTTTGTAGTGTGTGTCTGTGTATCGGTGTATCTGTGTGTCTGTCCGTGTCCACGTACAGGCCAAACGGCTGGACCGATTTTCATTTATGTTCTGTTTGAAAGATGACTTGATCGAGAGGGTTCTTAGCTATGTTAGAAGAAAATCGGTCCAGCCGTTTAGAAGATAAAACATCTTTTCTGAAAAAAGTCGGGGGGTTTTTAAAATTTTTAATTTTTAAAGAAAATTTATTATTTGACATATTGTCAGAAGTGTACATAAAATAATTGAAATTTATTTGCTGGTAGTTTAGCATGTCTATATACGTATTTCATTGGCGCTTGAACCAAATCATCAGTAGACTTTAACCACAAATTTTAAACAGTCACAAACCTCTTACTTTATGCATAGACTTTCAAAAACTATATGAGAATCCATAAAATAATAATACTTTTGAAATATTTACATATATATTTTTATATTTTTTTTATAAGTTCCTTAAGATCTTTTTTCTTATTCTCCGACAAGTGTAGCATTTTCAAATGAATAGAGGATAAACTTAATTAATAATAAGTTTATGAAATGTTTATTTATTGGTTATAGCAGAAAACCATAAAGAAATTATGAATTAAAAACTTACTTAAGATTTTTCCAAAGGTTTGATGCATTTGAATTTGTTTTTCTGGACAGTTACTTTTGAAAACTCTTTGGGCCTAATTGTGTAAAACGCAACGCCAAGCGTTGTCAAATTTTATATGGAAAAAATTTAAATTACAAAAACAAAATACATACAAAATTTATCAACGCCAAGCGTTGCGTTTTACAAAATTAGGCCCTTTATCTTTATCATGAAAAGAGTCACAACTCAAAAAAAATGTGAGCAATTTTATCATAAAAAGAGTCATATTTCGAATTAAAATCATAAAATAAAACAAATTTTATCAACAAAACAGTATCAACTCAAAATACAACAAAATTTAAATAAAACAAGTAAGAGTGCTATATTCGGCTGTGCCGAATCTTAAATACCCTTTACCAAAGTGTTTTTGTGTAGTATAGAGATACATACATAAGCATATACATAAAGTATAAACAAAAAGAAAAAAATAATTTGACCTAGTTACTTTTATGTACAAAGAAAAAAATAATAATTTTCAAACCCTAGAATCATAATTTTAAATTTTTCTGATTACTTATACCAATCTAGTAGTTCTTTAAAAAAGTATAGAAAGTGTGTTAAGTGAAAAAAAGGAAATTAAAAAAAATGTTTTATTGAGTTACTTTAATGTTCAGAAATAATATCATAGTTTTTAGCTCTGGAGTGTGGTTTCTATTTTTATAATTTTCTATACAAAACTTTTCTTTCCAAAACGTAAAATACATATAACTTATAAAGGAAAAGATAAAAATTAATTAGACTTAGTTACTTTTATATATCAAAAAAGTGTAAGTGTCCCAACCGTGAACTCTTCCTTTTTGAATTTCTGATTTCTTACACCAATCTCTTTCTTTTAAGAATTTAAGAAATGTTTAATTTATAAAAAAAGGAAAAATTTGTTTTAGTAACTTACTTTGGTACAAAAAAAGTTAAAGTTTTCCAACCCTGGAATCGTTTTTTTAATTTTTTTAATTTTTAATTTTTTTTTATTTATTTGAAATACCAATTTTATTCGTGTTCAAGCATAAAATAAGTTTATTTAATAAAAATAGATAAAAATTAGTTTTTGGTAGGTAATTTTTTATATCACAAAGAGTGTAAGTTTCCCAACCCTGGAATCCTCCTTTTTGATATTTTATGATTTCTTACACCATCTTTTTTTCAAAAATATAAGATATGTTTAATTTATAGTAAAAAGAAAAAATTTGTTTTAGTAAGTTACTTTGTTTAAAAAATAAGGTTTCCAACCCTGGAAACGTCGTTTTAATTTTTTTAATTTTTTTTATTTTGAAATACCAAATTCATTCGTACCGAAGTATAAAAATAAGTTTATTTTATAAAAAAAATAAAAATTAGTTTTCGGTAGCTAATATTTTATATCACAAAAAGTGTGGGTTTTCCAACCCTGAAATCAATCTTTTTGATTTTTATGATTTCTTATACTAATCTCTTTCTTTTAAGAATATAAGATATCTTTAATTTATAGAGAAAAAACGAAAATTTGCTTTAGTAAGTTGTTTTTCTATAAAAAAAAGGTAAGGCATTCCAACCCTGGAAGCGTGTTTTAAACTTTTTTAAATTAAAATACCAATTTTATTCGTACTGAAGTATAAAATAATTTTATTTATTTAAAAATAAATAAAATTAGTTTTCGGTAGTTAATTTTTTAATCACAAAAAGAGTAAGTTTCCCAACCCTGGAATCATCCTTTTTAATTTTTCTGATTTCTTACATCAATCTACTTTTTTTAAGAATATAAGATATCTTTAATTTATAGAGAAAAAGGAAAAATTTGCTTTAGTAAGTTACTTTTGTATAAAAAAAGTTAAAGTTTTCCAACCCTGGAAACATCTTTTTAATTTTAGAAGATTAATTTTTAGTTTTAAATACCAATTTTATTCGTACTAAAGTATAAAATAAGTTCATTTAATAAAAAAAAATAATAATTTTCGGTAGTTAATTTTTTATATCACAAAAAGTTTCAGTTTCCCAACTCTGGAATCATCCTTTTTGATTTTTCTGATTTCTTACACCAATCTTTTTCTTTTAAGAATATAAGATATGTTTAATTTATAAAGAAAAGGAAATATTTCATTTAGTAAGTTACTTTTGTATAAGAAAAAAAGTTAGTTCTCCAACCCTGGAAACGTCTTTTTATATTTTTTAATTTTTTTTATTTGAAATACAAATTTTATTCGTGGTGAAGTATAAAATAAGTTTATTTAATAAAAATAAATAAAAAATTAGTTTACGGTAGTTAATTTTATATATCACAAAAATCGTAGGTTTTCCAACCCTGGAATCATCCGTTTTGTTTTTCTGATTTCTAACATCAATTTCTTTCTTTTAAGGACATTAGATATGTTTAATTTAAAAAAAAGCAATGTGAGTCCGATCACAGAGGAGATGTGTAAACATCTAGTAATGAAATTTTTTTTAAGTTGGAAGTACTTATGCTTTTAGTATCTTTTTTTAAATTAATTAATTAAAAGTATCAAAACTTTCAATATTGTAAATACATATGAATTTGTTGGTTTTTGTTTGTTTTATTAAACTTATTTGGTTAGTAAATGGGCACACTGCAGTATATGTATATGTACTGCATTCAAAATTGCAGTAAGCAGTAAATTTACTGATTACTAAAAAAATTCAGTAAATTTTTACTGCTAATGAAATTTAATTTGCATTACCAGTAAAATCGTAGGGCCGTAATCATAATAAAATTGTAGCAAGTGGCAAAGTTTTTTCATTCAAATTTTGAAACTTTTGCATGAAAAACATTTAGCCACTTAGTAGAATTTCATTATGAATTACTTATTATTGAAAATTCAATGCACCTCATCATATAACAAATCATTTACGAAATTTATAAAAATTGTAGAAACAAAATTTTAGTAATCAGTAAAAATTTACTTGTTAAACATTTTTTATTGTTTTTACTGAAACTTTAGTGCAGTGCTCATCTATGGTAAATGCCTTTACTTTTACTTTTTAATTCCTGTTGTTCATCGTTTAGTAGTTGCTGTTCTTGTTGTTGTGTACGCATTGCAATTAAAATAAATTCAGTAAAGTGCGACTTTGACTCGCGCACATTCGGTTTTGATTTTTTATTTAGCTATCTTCCTTTTTTAAGTTTAAACGATTTTTTTGAGTTTTATCGCTTTTTTCTCGTTTTGGCGTTTTTTTCTCTTCTTGTGTTTTTTTAGTTTTCGCAGTTTTTTTTTATTTTGGCGATTTTTTCATTTTGGCGATTTTTTTCATTTTGGCGATTTTTTAATTTTGGCGATTTTTTCATATTGGCGATTTTTTTTTGAAGGATTTTTTTCATTTTGGCGATTTTTCCGGTTTTTCGCGATTTATTTTAGTCCTAGAGTTTTTTTAATTTGGTGCCTTTTTCGATTTGGCGATTTTTTTTTTGTTTTTGGCGATTTTTTTATATTTGGCGATTTTATATTTTTTTGATTTTTTAGTTTTACCGTTTATGAAAATTTCAAGACTTTTGCTCTTACGGTCTCCAAGATACAGCAAGTTGTCAAAATTACAAAGTAAAAATTGCATTAACTAATGGAACACCCTTTAATTTAAACTTTTTCAGCCGTATTCATAAAAATTTTAAACCGCGTTTCAAATATTGTTTAAGCAAAATTCGCTAAAATTGTATTCATAATAGAATTTTAGCTTAAAAAACGGTTTTTAAACCTTGCGTAAATCAGCAAATTTTAAAATTGACTGCCCCCATGTGTAAACCAATTTTAAGGTGACGTTGTTGTAATTTTGCTTCGTTTTTGTTTACATTTTGAACTTACCTGTATGTACATATGTGTGTATGTATGTGTGTACGTATGTATGCATATGCCAGTGTTATTTAGAAGAAAACAATGTAATTTTTTTATAGAAACTATTGCCGAAATAACAAATATACTCCAAAGAATATTTAAAAGAAAAGGAGCGATCCAGTTTCCATTCCCAGTCATTGTTTTCTCATTTAGGGCCATTATTACAACTTCAAGTTAGTTAAAAGTAGGATTTTATCGGACGTATAAAAAGCTTTCCGTTATTGCAAATGGAATTTAACTTACCAGATATGATAAACTTGCCTGTAATGTATCGCTCACTTTAGGTTAAAGTAAAATTTTGCAAATGATAAAGTTTTTATACGTCCGATAAAATCCTACTTTTAACTAACTTTAAGTTGTAATAATGGCCCTTAATGTGTTAACAAAGATGGTATAATTATAGAAAATTAACTAGGGATGTATAAACACTCAAAACAAACAAAATAAAGCTCGTTATTCTAGTGCTTCTTTATCTGCAATAAAATAAATAATATAAAAAGCACTTTTAACAAAGATTTGTTGTGAGCTTTTTTTAAAATTTTATTAAATACAAGTTGGGACATATCTTTTATTTTATAGAAACAATATTTCTCTGAAAACCGACAAATAAACAAAATAGACACGAGTACTTTGTGAGTTAACAATCGTTGTTTTGCAGAACTAAT
The DNA here is from genome assembly GCA_949987645.1 of Tachina grossa. Lineage (NCBI taxonomy): Eukaryota > Metazoa > Arthropoda > Insecta > Diptera > Tachinidae > Tachina > Tachina grossa. The sequence continues at coordinate 120,115,524 of OX465274.1, read as the reverse complement.
ATGCAAGTGACAAATAAAGAATACAGTGTTGCCACGATATTTAAAAAAATTTAGTTAATTGATTTTTAGTTAAAAAACTGATTATGAATACCAATATTTAAAAAACGTTATTTAGCCTTAAAACGTTTTTTAACTAATATGAATTTTAAACCTCAATCAACTTTTTTTATGAATACGGCTGTATGAATTTTAAACCTCAATTAACTTTTTTTATGAATACGCCTGTAAGTTTTTAATTCCAAACAATATTAGCGTGGTCCTGCCTATTCTGCTAAAATTGTTTGGGTTTTCAAATTTTTCTAGTTAGTTTCTCACCTAGACCTACTTGTGTATCAAATTTCAGCTCATATGCGCAACTTTTAATTTTATATTGGCGTAACTCTGCCCACTTTTCCAAACTCATGATTTTTTTCGACCAGTGCTTATTATTCATGTCAAGTTTCGTTGCAAACGGATAATAATGCATACATAAATACGGGCGTTTCAACGCCCACTTTTTTAATTACTAATTTATAGCCTTGCAATATCATAGTACATATGCCAAATTTCAATAAAAGAACTTCCGTTAAGCGCTTTAGATTTCCGTTTTTAATTCTCACCTTTATGGGCGTAGCCGGCGGGGCTACGATTTCTGGCTATGATTTCTGGGTTTCCAGATTTTTTTAGTTTATGGCTTACCTAGACCTAATTCTGTATCAAATTTTAGCTCACTAGCACGAATTTTAATTTTTAAAGTCGTAGCCCCGCTCCCTGGTTAAAACTTTCAGTTTTTAAGATTTTTTTTAGTTCATTGCTCACCTGGGTCTACTTTTGTACCAAATTTCAGATCTCTAGCTATAGCGGAAGTGCTTCATTAATTTGATGAGTGTCAGTGGCCAGTGCTCATTGAGTATGTCTTAAAATATGCACTTTTTGCACAACTTTTTCTCCAGAAGCTTTCATTGTAAAACTTTCAAACTTTCGCATGTGAGTGTACATGAATTTATTCTAATTATGGTTTAAATCAATGAATTCGCCTTGGTTTAAATTTTATAATTTTACGATTGCAGGGAACAAAGTTATGAGGGGGTAAAACAGCTCGAATGGCTTTCTGTAAATGTACACACTGCGTACATTGGCCGGAACTTGGCCTGGGGCACTACCGTGCGCCTAGATAAGATGAATCAAAACAATTCACATATTCCATTTGCAATAATGGCTACGTATATAAAGCAGAAATCTACCTCAACTGACACCACACACAGCGGACCAAACGCTGATGATGAAGGTTTAGTGGCCTTCGAAAACGGCTAGCTGTGCCGTTCAACTATGTGTTTTCAGAATAGTTACAACGAACTTTCGTGTTATTTGTTCATTAATAAGTATCACATGTAATTTGGCTTACAAACCGATACGAACTTTAGTTGTCCAAATCATACACATAAAATGTTTCGTTTCACTCTCTGACATAGCGTCTACAACTGCGATTAACTCCGACATAATATTTGAGAGAACGTCATCAGAATAACAAAAATAAAATGCCGATATTTCTCTTCATCTCATACAACAGGAACACGTAATTTTAGTTTTCTTATAACATTTCATTTAATGCAAATTCTCATCGAGTTAACATGTTTTATTTTTGTATGATTAGCTATTTTATTTTCACTTTTTCACACAAAATTTAATTTATGAATCAATTAAACACATTTAAACATATAAAATCCCAGAAATGTTGTCCAAAACATTGTTTTTCATTTATTTTAATAAACACTCACACATGCATACTAATTTACTTTCAAATAGGTGTCTTCTTTGACACTTCATCTCATAGGATTGTTGTTATAGGATTTCTTATAACAACGCTCTCATAAAAAATCTTATAAGATTGAGATAACACTAATTTGAAGTCTACACGTAACATTATTCGCTCTGCGATTAAATTTGACTCTCTTATCTTACATATTATGTTAGGTGTAGACCTTATGTGAAGTGAGTGAAACAATAACAAGACAAAAACTATGCAAGGTTCATTCACCAGGTAGTAGCAAAGACGAAAAAAAAATAGATCAGTTTTTTTCCAAATTAAAGTTCATCGCAAACCTCAAAATCTGTATACGAAAAAGAAATTTAAAAAAATTTCAACGTAAAAATTATTTCATTCAAAAAATTCTTTGTATACACATTTAACCCTACGTCACAGAGGATACTTTGTGCCTACGTCTCGACTAGCAATAAATGTGTTGACATGCATATGTATATTGCAGCAGTTATAAAAATTTTGTTATTGCCAGTTGAGGCAGCTCATTCCAGGTACCTGCAATATATGTTGCAACAATTGTCAACGCGTTTTCCTTAACAATTATTGCGAACATGAAACGTCAAACTTGGTTTTAATTTATGTTCGACTTTTCTGTATTGCATTTGACATGTACATAATATTAGTTAAATTGGAAAAATAAGTTGGAAAAAAGGAAAATACTTTCTTAAGAACGTCAATTTGTTCTATTAACCAGATATTTACAAGTGAATTATATTTTTTCTATGCACCTTTCCTGTTGACTTTTCCCATATTGTGAGCTACGATTTCCCATAAGTGGGGTACATACAATCGAACATGAGTGACAGTTTTGCTCAAATTTAAGATCGATAGTGTGAACTAGACTTGTGTCCAACATTTCTTTTTGAACTAGTTTGAGAGCGTTTAAATCAATAGTTGTTTTAAACCCATTTAATTTACATTGATGTTTTTGACCTGACTTGTGTCCATCTGAACGAAATAGTTCAAAATAACTGTTTGACACGATGTTTGCGTACGATGATTAGTTTGAGAGATGTTGGTGAGTTTTTTTTTTTTGGTATGTTCTGATTTAGATTTTTATGTTTTGTGGCAGCAAAAATTTTGTGTTTTGTGGCAAAAAATTAAACAAAAGAAATTAACGAAACAAATAAAAAATTAAATTTAATAAATAAAATGGAGAATCAACATATTTAAGCTATTGAAATGTTTCCGTCAATAAAGTACTCATTGTGCCAACCTTCTCCGTCGTTGCGTTAATGTCAGTTTAAAAATGGGAAGTTTATTGAAACATATTTCACTAAGTAAATTTGCATAATATGGTGTTGCACAAATATTTACGGAGTAACTAGACTATATGCGCAAGATGTTTTTAACAGTATATAAAAAAAGTTTTGTGACTGACTGTACACGTCCTATGCCTTCACATTGGAAGTAGCAACGTGGTTGTTAAAGAAATTCCACAAAAAAATTCCGCAAGATTATACGGGTATTCGTGGCAGTGGTAGCATGTAACGACTGAAATTTTTTTATGATTTTTTTTAGCAGCAATAACTAATAAGGCTGTTAATAATACAGGGAAACTGTTCAACATGTAGCATTTTCTTTTGTTTTTAGAGTAACATCATAGAAATAGAATGCGTTACACTTTTTAAATAACACATACTTTTCAGAAAAGAACACAAGGAAATGTAAGAAGTGGAATAAATGCATAAAGGCCCAACTATAATATGAAAAAGCTGGCTTAAGCTAATGTCAGAATTGAACGATAAGTCTGTCAAATGCTTAACCCGCAAATGGTGACGCGAATTTGACTTTGATCAATGGTGACGCCGGTCTCACACACCGGAATTTTCTACTGAAGATTTTTCCAAATTTGTTATTAATATTTCCTGTTTTTTTTTTAAATTTATGCTCTTTGAGAATAAAACAAAGATATTTAATCAATTTAAGCTCTTTTATTTCAATATTAACATTAAAAAATTGTTTTATTAGAGCATTAAGAACAACAGCGATTTTAGTAATACATTTTTCAAAATTAAGAAAAAAATAAAAAATCACATATTTATAAAGGAAAATAATGTTTTTTAATCTTTCGACATTAGGAACTTTTACAAAATAAATTTAAAAATAAATATTAAAAAAAATAATGAAAAATGTATACTTGTTTATTTTATTCACATACACGGTGACACATGGTCTCATGTATATGGTTAGTAAAAAAATACACAAAGTGTGCTCACGAAGCAGTTTCGTCATTAACTAATAGTAGGGGATGTGCAATGAGGCAGCTACTCGAAATTGCAACCAAAAATAATAACAGGGAATATTGTTTTTCGAATTTTTTAACACACCCGGTCTCACAGACAAATAGGACACCAATGGCGGGTTAAACAATTCAGATGTGACTTTTAGGTGGCCGTAATGTACTTACATGCACTTAAGTATTCTTTAGCCACAGCTGCACATCTAGGTATTGTCAATAATTTTGTACTAATTTTGTTTCTTCTCATAACTCCTAAATGAATGCAATTCAATCAAACTAACTTGAAAGAATGTCCTAATCTATTAAAAATTCACATATAAATATTATATTATTTGTTTTGCCTACTAAAAAGTACAACAGAGAATATACAGGGTGGGCCAAAAGAAACCAAGGGTGTAAAAGTTTAATAACTTTTTTGTTTATTAATTTTTTTTTATTTTTTCTTTCAGATTATATAGACAACACTTGGAGAATTTATAATGGAGAGGTTCACAACTGAACAGAGAACCAGAACAATAGAATTTTATTATTTAAAGTGTGATGAAGAGTGATGAAGCTCATTTTCATTTGAATGGCTTTGTTAATAAGCAGAACTGTAGGTTCTGGGGTTCTCAAAATCCAAGAGCCATTCATCAACGCCAATTGCACCCCATCAGGTGTACAGTATGGTGTGGGATCACATCTGAAAATGTCATTGGGCCCTACTTCTTCGAGAATGAAGATGGAAGTGCTGTAACCGTAAATGGAGAGCGGTATCGGTTTATGATAGAAAATTTTTTACGTCCTGCTCTTGAAAACAGACCTGGTATGTGGTTTCAGCAGGACGGAGCCACTGCCCATACTGCCCGAGACACAATGGCACTTTTAAGTCAAATTTTTGGAGAGCGAATAATTTCTCGAAATTCGGAAATTATTTGGACAGCACCCGACTATTTTCTTTGGGGTTTTTTGAAGGACCGAGTGTATGTGAACAAGCCAGAGACAACCCTTGAACTCAAGGCAAACATTGTTGCAGAAATTCGAACGCTACAGCCACAAGTCTTGAAAGATGTTATGGAAAATGCTCTAAAAAGAGCCCATCAGTGCGAAGCTGAAAACGGTGGTCATTTAAGAGACATCATTTTTCATACTTAGTGTAAAAAAATTTCCATTTTGTATATTATATAATCTGAAAGAAAAAATAAAAAAAGTTAATAAACAAAAAAGTTATTAAACTTTTACACCCCTTGGTTTCTTTTGGCCCACCCTGTACATAAGTAAATACATGTGCATGTGTGTATATATATATATAAAACAAACAATTGCTTAATTCACAACAATCTTTATCGTGTATTTGTGTATCAAATACACTTTTTGTTTTTTAATTGTGAACACCCTTTGTGTAGTGTATTAATGTATTTTGTATTTTTAATGAAAAAAGAAGAACAAGCTACATTCAAATTCTCTCAGAGAGCCTCTCTCTGAATACAACATTTTGAAAACATATGAAATAAAATTGTAGTAGTGTATTTCATTTTTATATGAAAATTTCAAACAACAAATGTTACACTCTTGTATTTAATATGATAATACAATCGATACAGAGATACAAGAGATTTTGTGAATTAAGCAAATGAAAATAAAAGTTACAACCGTAGTGACCAATGAGGTTTCCAGCTAGCTCTGGGCGGTGCATTTTACCTCAGCGGGTTCCAACCCTCTCATTGAGTACGTTGCACATAAAAATTTTAATGAACTCAAATCAAAAATAACGAAAAAGATTTTACAATACAAAAAAAAAAACAAAACTACACATTAAACGCGCCATATTACAAATATTATTTAGTGTAATGGAAAGATGTTTTGTTCCATTAAATGCCCTCCCAACAATGTCACGACTTGTCCTCTTCAACTTTTCTTTCGTGAACCCATAATCCACCCGACTTTTCCTACCTTAACTCACCTTCATACCATTACCTTTATTTATTCTCTACTCATGAGCCATTTTAATCTTTCTTTCTTTTCAAAACATTAATACATATATTTTTTTATTTACACAATTCCCTTAAACTATTTTATATACTATACTTTTCCCTATACAAAATTTTAGATTAACAATTTATTTTGATTTACATATATATATTTTTTAGTTAATTTTTAATTATTATTCGAACTCCATTTGTTTCTATATTTGTGATTTGAACGGGCTAAAGTTCGTATCGCCTTTTAAGCCAAATTACATGTGATAATTATTAATGAACAAATAACACCAAAGTCTGTTGTAAATATTCTGACTAACAACACATAGTTGAACGGAACAGCCAGCCGTTTTCGAAGGCCACTAAACCTTCATCATCAGCGTTCTTTTGTGTTTTGTCCACTGTGTGTGGTGTCAGTTGATGTAGATTTCTGCTTTATATACTTAGCATTTTATTGCAAATGGAATATGTGAATTGTTTTGATTCATCGTATATCAATTTGCTGAAAGCTTTTTTGTATTGTAAGCTCAATTTTACCATCACCATATTTACAACAGTCCAAACAGTACAACAAACCAAAAAAGTTTGTCTTAAGTAGAACAAAAAATTAGCAAATTAAGTAACATGTGTATAATTAGTAAAAAGAACAAAACGACAATGGTAAGACTGTTGTAAATATGGTGATGGTAAAATTGAGCTTATAATACAAAAAAGCTTTCAGCAAATTGATATACGATGAATCAAAACAATTCACATATTCCATTTGCAATAAAATGCTAAGTATATAAAGCAGAAATCTAATCAACTGACACCACACGCAGTGGACCAAACACAAAAGAACGCTGATGATGAAGGTTTAGTGGCCTTCGAAAACGGCTGGCTGTTCCGTTCAACTATGTGTTGTTAGTCAGAATGTTTACAACAGACTTTGGTGATATTTGTATATATATTTTTGTTTTTTTTTTAACAATTATTTTTCCTAACAATTTTACAATTATATATTCTTTATTTTCTTTTCTATAAATTTTCCTAATTAATACTAATATATTTTTCGTTTACGTTAATTGGGTTTTGTTTTCTTATTATATCTATATAATTTTTTTAGTGCCGAATTTCTATTAATTTAACTATTTTCCGTTTTTTATCACGATTTTATGACCTATCCTAAAGAGCTCTCTAAGACTGATTTTATAAAATTGTGTAAAAAAATATTCTTTTAATTTTCAAATCTCCCTCGTATATTTTGCTGATAAAAAACCAATTAATGCACAACAAAAATATAGCCTATCTCTAGGTTTACCTGAGACAAAAGTACTGTATAAACTTAAATCTACAAACAATTGCTCTACAGGACTACTCAGATAACTTAAAATTTTTATTTCTTTTATAAATCATATAAGTGTATTTGTTTTTGCTTATGGCGTTTTAATGTCTTTACGCCTTGCTCCTTATTCTTCCTTTTTATGGCTCAAATATCACGGAATAATAAATGTTAAAATTGTTACCTCGCTGTACACGCTACCGTCTAGCGGAATAGGACTCCGAATTTACCCACTTGTTTTTCTTTGGGCCTACCTTCTCACTTTCGGACGTTACTTTTATACTCCTTTTTCTTTTATTAAGTCTACAGCCAGCTAGATGAGGAAACACATACACATATAATTTATTTCATTTTGAAATATTTTCTTTTCGCTTACGTTTTGTATTTTTTTTTTTAGTAGATTAGTAATGGGGACGGACGACATGTTTTGGGAATTCAAAACCGGGAAAAAATAAAAACGATGGCAACCCTGTTACAAATGGGGGGATTTTGGGGATTTTCCTGCTGATATGGTGTGTGTGTGTGTGAGTTTGATTCTTTGGCCATGTGTATGTATGTATACTTGTGTGCACAGCTTTTGTTGTTATTGTAGAGAAACGTTGTGCTTACAGTGCATGAATGTATGTACGTGTGGGATGTGTATGTGTATGTGTGTGTGAGTCTAATTCTTTGGTTGTGTGTGCATGTATATGTGGTTGCTGTTTTGAGTTATAGTTGGTATGCTTATGTAGGGTTATTGTATGTATGCATTTATGTTTGTGATCTCTGGGGGTGGAATAATCTAATAGCTGCAGAGAGTGGCAACCCTGTCGCGAATGGAAGTGGTTAGGGAATGTATTTGGTAATGTATGTATATGTTGTTGGATTAATGTATGTGATCTTATCTATTTTTGCTTTGAAGAATGTCATTGCTTGTGTGAGTTACATCAACACTTTTTCATACATATTTACAAATGCATGTATATATGTTTTTAAGGCTATTGACGTTGCTATTATGGAGATAGGAAATATTGTGTCGGCATAGGTTTCATATATGTTCAAGTGAATTTCAGATGTTAAATGTTTTGAATCCGATCAGGCTGATAAGAAGAGCTTTTCAATAGGGGTAGTGATATCTTTATTTCGGTATATTTTACTTTAATGTAACAATTATAAGAAATAGCTTTTGGAGAAATACAGCAAAAACTTATAGAAGCACCTACTTTCACGTGTCCCGATTTTTCTAGTACCTTTATATTGCAAACTGATGCTAGCGATTTTGTTCTGGGTGTTGCTGTGTATATGAATTTCATCATATATCGTAATACCAACAGAGAATTGTGGAAATGTGTGTGTGTGTGTGTATGTCTGTGTGTGTGTATGTTTGTAGGAATTTCAATGTGTCTATTTCTGTAGGAGCTTAGGGCTGATTGTGATTTATGAGGGGTGAGGTGTTCTAGTAATATGTAACCGGGGGAATCTGTGTGTTTGTATGTCTGTAGGAGTTTAAGGCTAACCATGATTTGGGTGGGCAGGGTTGTTGACGTAATATGTATCCATGGGGATTTGTGGATGTGTCTGTCTATAGTAGTTTAAGGCTGATCGTGATTTGAGATAGGTGAGGATGTTGTTGAGGTAAATTGGTTATGTGTATGTATGTATGTATGTATTTTTGTAAGAATTTAAGATGATTGTGATTTATTAGGGGCGAGGTGTTCTTGTAATATGTAGCCGTGAGAATCTATGTGTATAGACGTCTGTAGAAGTTTAAGACTATCTGTAATTTCAGGTGGGTGAGAGTGTTGTGTTGTTGAGATTAATCTTATATATTGTATATGTATATATGTATGATCATGGTACTTTTTATATGTATATCTGGGGGAGAATTGTAGGCTGGTCGTGATTTGTGAAAGGTGGGGTGTTGTTGAAATTTTCTTGGATATTTCTTATATGAATTCTGCTATGTGTGTGTGTATTTGCGCTAATATTTATATGTAGATAGAAATAAATTGTTTTCAGTATCGACATTTGGTACTATAAAATACTATCATATGTCTGGACTTCCCTAATCTTATTATGTTTTTATACTTACGCTTGTTTTATATTTTCTCATACTTAAATTTGTCTCGCGTTAAAGTCTGCCTATATGAAATTTGTCTATATTACAGATTTTGTTTATTTCAATCTATGAATACATTTTTTTTGTCATTGATGTCTTTTGTTCTTCTTGTTGTTGGTGTTGTTGTTGTTGTAAATATTCGTCTGTGTGTAGATGCGATATATTCAGTTTTTTTTTTATTTGAAAATAAAAACGTTTTAATTTTTATCTGCGTTTACTTAAAAGTTTGTGAGGATTTTCTGTTTTTAAGTAAAACTGAATTCCTGAAGATACATAATCTATTAATAGCAACTATAATAGAAATATTTCTTATACTTAATTTAAATTTTTTTAAAGTTGATGCAACGTTAGTAAGTTAACGTTAGAAATTTTTGGGGTACATAATTTTTTCTAACTATAGACTTTTTTCTTCACTTTCTACATTTGTTTTAGAAATCTTGCTTTGCTTTATGAAAATGTATAAACATTTTTAAATGAAACTGATCCGGCACTCCAGCTTATATACTGATAGTTTTTTTTTCTTTGGTAGTCAACTTACTTCTTTTTTTATTTTTATTGATAAACATTTAAAATCAAAAGGGAGCATTATATTGAAATTATTATTTTTCATAATTGTTGAAAACAATCACTAGTTTTTTTTGTGATGAAATCATTTGAAGTTGAAGCTTATATATTTGCTTACTGTTTTAAATTGAAATTTTATTCAATAGAATAAAAGGAGCTTTTTTCTTAAATTCTGATGCAGTTAAGATCGGATATGAGACTGAATTTAAATATACTTTTAAATTAGTCACAATGAACAAACTTATTTTCTTGTTGAAAAGCGATCATCAGAAAACGGAGTGGTTTTCAGAGACTTTAGGTATACCCTTTCGACGGTTCCTCTAGGATACAAGATGACTTTGTTTGACGAAAGTTCTGTTGCTTTATACTGATAATATGTTTACTTTAATAAGGTACATATGTATATGTTTATTTTATGAAGGGCAATTACCTATTTCATTTGACGTTCTATATGATTTTTTTTTCTCATTTTATTAAAGTTCAACGTGTTGTGTATATATTTCTGAAATGTTTAAGTGTGCTTTGTGTGTCCATCGGACAGGTTGTACGTTTTAGTTGGTCAGTCAGTCTATATATTTATTTTTTTTTTCTTCTAATGTACCACACCTTTTTTTCACATTTTACTACTTGAAATAGAGAATTTTTGTCTAATTTTTTCTGGGTATCTACATACATTAGTTAAATATGTGTATGAATTTTTAAGAAAAAATTTTAAATAAAATATTGGAAAAAGAATTAATTATGCGAATGGTTTTTATTTCTTTATTAGCTTTACTTCGCTAGATCAAAAAAAATTTTGTTTTTGCTTATTTGCAAATTCTTGTTTTCATGTCGCTTAAACATGTACAGTCTTGTTTTCATATCGCTTAGACATGCACAGTCTTGTTTTCATGACGCTTAAACATGCACAGTCTTGTTTCCATATCGTTTAAGCATTCACAGTCTTGTTTTCATGTCGCTTAAACATGTACAGTCTTGTTTTCTTTGAAAAGTTATGCACATGACAAATTGAATTTCACAATGTTATGAAATTCCATTAAATTTTATTAGATTTTTGCATAAAGAGAAACAATTTAGACAATCGGATAAGTCCTTATATTTTTCACTACATACAAGTTTCTGTTATTTTATATTCGAATAGATGAATCCTAAATTTCCTTTAAAAAATAACACACAACAAGGAATAATTTAATTTAATTTTATTTATATTAATAATACATTTTAATTTAATTTTATTTATTTTTATTATAATGATGGAAACATTTCATAATATCCAATTATTAAATTTTCTAATATACTTTTACGCAAAAAATATATTGTACATCTGCAAGTATCTGGTCCTTCCTCACACTCAGGATTATACCAAGGACAGCTTTTGAAGTGTCCTTCTGTGTTGTCTTCATCTTCCATGATACAATATTCTTCGTTCTCATCCAGCATATTTTGAAAAAATTTGATCATCTCCCAATGATCAAAAAGCCTGAAGCTTTCAAAATCTCTTATAAATTGGTTTAGAGTACGTCTAATTTGAATCATTATATTTGCCGATAAATTAATGAATGATGATTGTTTGAAGGTTTCTTTAAGACTAATTTGCTCTTTAAATTTTTAAAGTACTATCTTTTGATATTTAAAATATCTATACCATCATCTATATTCCATACTTCTTTTTTTTACAGCACATACTTTTAGTTTTAAGGTTGTAGTGCTTTTTTTTCGTTTTGCCAATTTTTTCGATTAGCCTTCTTGAAGTCGTCATCGCTACTTCTAAGATCATTTTCAGTTAAACATTCAAAGTGCGGAGAAGTAAATAAAAAAAATAAATAAATAAAACAAAAATGGAGTCTACAACAAATCTAACATCAAAATTTAATTCACTAAAAAATAAAACCTTAATCCACATAAAGGAGCTTGAGACATCAACTAAATACACCATTCGAAAAGTGTCAAGAGTAACAACAAAATATGGGCCAACACTAAAAGTTGAAATGGAAAACCACATAATGTTCCTCCCAAAGCGATGTAATGCTTTAACCGATGCTGAAATTAAAGAACTTTCGAGCGGATCCTATTGCTTAAGTAGAGAAGGTGAACAAAGCTTAATTGTTGAAAGCGAACTGAGTGAATTTCTAATTCAAAATTCCCAATTTCCAATTTGGCAAAAATATATAATAATTTTGTATTTTAAATTATAAATAAAAATACATGAAAGAGTTTTGTAAAATATAAATGTTTGTGCTTTTTTATTTAATATTTTCAGTTATTTCATAAAGAAATTTAAGACATAAATGACCACAGGTAAATGTATTGAAATTCTGATGTTGATTATAGTTGTATTTTATATTTCTACCAAGATATTTGACTACTTCCGAAGGAGGTTGTAAGTTTCCAAAGCTGTCGAAATATTCTTTTTCATTGTTGTTTTTATAATATGCTACCCAGGTCCTGTTGATACGTCTAAATTGATTATTCCACATTCTATTTTCTTTGTTCGTTTTGGTAGAGTATTCAACATGAAAAATCCTCTAAAATATGGAATATTTATAGAGAAACGGTTTATGTCCACATCAGATAGTGGTCTGTTCGTAGCATCTCTAAGAGTTTTTTGATTCCTCTTTGTAAACTAAACCATAACCCTTTTTATATGGTTTTAAGTAAAGTCCCTTTCCAACTGCTATAGATCCCATCGCTCTATTATGTCTAATTGCTTCATCAAGTTGATTTTTTGCATTCTTTGTTGCATTAACAGCTTTAGCTATAGCAGCACCTCCAGTTGTTAGACTACCAATTGCACCCAGAGTAGTTAAAATCGGTATTAGAGGCAAAAACCCACCAATTTTTGGTACACGTATTACATGTGGTACTATAATTTGAGATTTTCTTCCTTTTAATGATTTGTTGATAGTTTTTCGGGCAATTTTAATTGCTGAGTTAATATCTAATGGTTTTTCCTTCTTTAGTATTTTTGTTGCAGCTCTAATTGATGTTCTAAACAGTTTTTTTATCATTTATCTTGTTATTTTTAACATTTTTCTTTTTCTCCACACCCATACCAAATTTTGTTTTGGCTTTCATTGCGTTAGTAACCATATAGGCATATCAGCAATACTACTATCTTTTGATAAAACTCGATCCCAAGCTGAGTTTTCAAGTATTTTATCATCTTTATGTCTAATGCTTAAATCCTTATTTTTTGAATAAGCTATATCGTGATCTTTACAAGCAGAGTCCAATAAATTAATTCCTTTGTCACCTCAATTTAAACGTTTTTGTAGTTTTGTTTCAGGTCCACAATACTAATATCCAGGAAGATAAAGTTCACCAGTTAGAGAGTTTATTTTTTTTATCTACTATACCTCCTCCAACGAAGGTGTTTTTATGACTAAATGTTTTCTGATATTGTATAACTATATCATCTAATTTTGTCGATAATAACAGGTAACATTTATAAAATCTATTTAGTTCGTAATATTGTTTCTTCTATTAATTTTTTTTTGTTTACTTGCCTCTATCTTGACTGATGGTTTCTCAGTCCTTAAACTTGTATATTCTCAACTTCTGTCTTGATGTTACTTTCTTCTTTCATGCGAATTCTTGTTTTTTCTTTTCATATCGCTTAAACATGCACAGTCTTGTTATCTTTGAAAGGTTATGCACAAAACAAATCGAATTTCACAATATTATGAAATTCCATTATATTTCATTAGGTATTTTCTTATCGACACCAACTGCTTTAACACCATCTCATTTACGTTTGCTAACAGCAAATAGTACAATAGGTGTCAGCTATTAGATCAGCTTATCAGCTATTAGATCAGCTTATTAGCACCTGGTCGGTTTTTCAGATCAGCTTTTCAGGAGCTGGTCTGGTTTTCAGATCAGCTTATCAGGACCTGGTCTGGTTATCAGATCAGCTTATCAGGACCTGGTCTGGTTTTCAGATCAGCTTATCAGGACCTGGTCTGATTATCAGATCAGCTTATCAGAACCTGGTCTGGTTTTCAGATCAGCTTATCAGGACCTGGTCTGGTTTTCAGATCAGCTTTTCAGGACCTGGTCTAGTTTTCAGATCAGCTTTTCAGGACCTGGTCTGGTTTTCAGATCAGCTTTTCAGTACCTGGTCTGGTTTTCAGATCAGGCTATCAGGACCTGGTCTGGTTTTCAGATCAGCTTATCAGGAGCTGGTCTGATTTTCAGGTCAGCTTATTAGGAGCTGGTCTGATTTTCTGGTCAGCTTATTAGGAGCTGGTCTGGTTTTCAGGTCAGATGAAATAACTAAAGTCTATCTTTTATTAGCAGTATTTTTTTTTCTATAAAGAAAATCGTTTAATTCAATATATTTGCTTATAATCAAAAATCCATATTTATCCTTCCAACACTCTACAAATTTTTTAAAACTTGTCAAAATTCATATTACTGCCAACATGAACCTTGTAAACATGCTTCATATTTTTCTCGTCTTACTTAACCATTATAATTACATTTGCATTGTATCTTATTAAATGCTTATAGCCATATTCATAAAAATTTTAAACAGCATTTCAAATGTTGTTTGAGCAAAATTCGCTAAAATTGTATTCATAATAGAATATTAGCTTAAAAACGTTTTTTAACTTGCGTAAATCAACAAATCTTATAAATTAAATGCACCCATACTTAAAATAATTTTGAGCTGACGTCGTTCTAGTTTTGCTTCTTGTTTATTTATATTTTTAACTTTGTCTGTATGTATGTATTTATGCATGTATTAAGAATTATGCTATAAGTTTGGCACAAGTAGAAAGAGTCATCATTCTTCTGTCGCCGATACAAAAATATACACGTACATATGTATGTATATTATTCTGCTTTCCACATGCAACATCAGCAAATATCATAATTGAAATGTTTTAAGCTTCATTACCAGAAAAAAAAATAAATGTATAATAACCCATTCTTTTAATTAAGAAATTATGTAATTTCTTTAAGTATTCATATTTGTAGTAGTATATAGATAATTTTAGTATAAATATATGTTTTTAAACGTGATATAGTAGTAGGGAATTGGGCATCTGGCTTAGATTAAAGTTTTATTACCCATAACTCCGACAAAGGACACCCAGAAATTATTACACAACCCAAATCACTGACAGACTCAAATTTCCACGGTCAGGCAGACAGACAGACATAGACTTAATGTAAACAAAAACTTCTTATGTTACAAAAATAAGAGTGACTTATTGAACCACCCTCGAAAAAAATTAAAGGACTTATTGAACCACCCTCGTAGGTATCAAATTTCGAGAATTTTAAAATTTTCAAATTTTAATTACCCAAATTTAACAATTTCAGCAACAATTTAACAATTTTAATTGTCCCAGGAACCCCAGTTCACAACTACTATATCACGTTTAAAAACATATATTTATACTAAAATTATCTATATACTACTACAAATATGAATACTTAAAGAAATTACATAATTTCATAATTAAAAGAATGGGTTATTATACATTTTTTTTTCTGGTAATGAAGCTTAAAACATTTCAATTATGATATTTGCTGATGTTGCATGTGGAAAGCAGAATAATATACATACATATGTACGTGTATATTTTTGTATGGGCGACAGAAGAATGATGACTCTTTCTACTTGTGCCAAACTTATAGCATAATTCTTAATATATGCATAAATACATACATACAGACAAAGTTAAAAATATAAATAAACAAGAAGCAAAACGAGAACGACGTCAGCTCAAAATTATTTTAAGTATGGGTGCATTTAATTTATAAGATTTGTTGATTTACGCAAGTTAAAAAACGTTTTTAAGCTAATATTCTATTATGAATACAATTTTAGCGAATTTTGCTCAAACAACATTTGAAATGCTGTTTTAAATTTTTATGAATATGGCTATAAGCATTTAATAAGATACAATGCAAATGTAATTATAATGGTTAAGTAAGACGAGAAAAATATGAAGCATGTTTACAAGGTTCATGTTGGCAGTAATATGAATTTTGACAAGTTTTAAAAAATTTGTAGAGTGTTGGAAGGATAAATATGGATTTTTGATTATAAGCAAATATATTGAATTAAACGATTTTCTTTATAGAAAAAAAATACTGCTAATAAAAGATAGACTTTAGTTATTTCATCTGACCTGAAAACCAGACCAGCTCCTAATAAGCTGACCAGAAAATCAGACCAGCTCCTAATAAGCTGACCTGAAAATCAGACCAGCTCCTGATAAGCTGATCTGAAAACCAGACCAGGTCCTGATAGCCTGATCTGAAAACCAGACCAGGTACTGAAAAGCTGATCTGAAAACCAGACCAGGTCCTGAAAAGCTGATCTGAAAACCAGACCAGGTCCTGAAAAGCTGATCTGAAAACCAGACCAGGTCCTGATAAGCTGATCTGAAAACCAGACCAGGTTCTGATAAGCTGATCTGATAATCAGACCAGGTCCTGATAAGCTGATCTGAAAACCAGACCAGGTCCTGATAAGCTGATCTGATAACCAGACCAGGTCCTGATAAGCTGATCTGAAAACCAGACCAGCTCCTGAAAAGCTGATCTGAAAAACCGACCAGGTGCTAATAAGCTGATCTAATAGCTGATAAGCTGATCTAATAGCTGACACCTATTGTACTATTTGCTGTTAGCAAACGTAAATGAGATGGTGTTAAAGCAGTTGGTGTCGATAAGAAAATACCTAATGAAATATAATGGAATTTCATAATATTGTGAAATTCGATTTGTTTTGTGCATAACCTTTCAAAGATAACAAGACTGTGCATGTTTAAGCGATATGAAAAGAAAAAACAAGAATTCGCATGAAAGAAGAAAGTAACATCAAGACAGAAGTTGAGAATATACAAGTTTAAGGACTGAGAAACCATCAGTCAAGATAGAGGCAAGTAAACAAAAAAAAATTAATAGAAGAAACAATATTACGAACTAAATAGATTTTATAAATGTTACCTGTTATTATCGACAAAATTAGATGATATAGTTATACAATATCAGAAAACATTTAGTCATAAAAACACCTTCGTTGGAGGAGGTATAGTAGATAAAAAAAATAAACTCTCTAACTGGTGAACTTTATCTTCCTGGATATTAGTATTGTGGACCTGAAACAAAACTACAAAAACGTTTAAATTGAGGTGACAAAGGAATTAATTTATTGGACTCTGCTTGTAAAGATCACGATATAGCTTATTCAAAAAATAAGGATTTAAGCATTAGACATAAAGATGATAAAATACTTGAAAACTCAGCTTGGGATCGAGTTTTATCAAAAGATAGTAGTATTGCTGATATGCCTATATGGTTACTAACGCAATGAAAGCCAAAACAAAATTTGGTATGGGTGTGGAGAAAAAGAAAAATGTTAAAAATAACAAGATAAATGATAAAAAAACTGTTTAGAACATCAATTAGAGCTGCAACAAAAATACTAAAGAAGGAAAAACCATTAGATATTAACTCAGCAATTAAAATTGCCCGAAAAACTATCAACAAATCATTAAAAGGAAGAAAATCTCAAATTATAGTACCACATGTAATACGTGTACCAAAAATTGGTGGGTTTTTGCCTCTAATACCGATTTTAACTACTCTGGGTGCAATTGGTAGTCTAACAACTGGAGGTGCTGCTATAGCTAAAGCTGTTAATGCAACAAAGAATGCAAAAAATCAACTTGATGAAGCAATTAGACATAATAGAGCGATGGGATCTATAGCAGTTGGAAAGGGACTTTACTTAAAACCATATAAAAAGGGTTATGGTTTAGTTTACAAAGAGGAATCAAAAAACTCTTAGAGATGCTACGAACAGACCACTATCTGATGTGGACATAAACCGTTTCTCTATAAATATTCCATATTTTAGAGGATTTTTCATGTTGAATACTCTACCAAAACGAACAAAGAAAATAGAATGTGGAATAATCAATTTAGACGTATCAACAGGACCTGGGTAGCATATTATAAAAACAACAATGAAAAAGAATATTTCGACAGCTTTGGAAACTTACAACCTCCTTCGGAAGTAGTCAAATATCTTGGTAGAAATATAAAATACAACTATAATCAACATCAGAATTTCAATACATTTACCTGTGGTCATTTATGTCTTAAATTTCTTTATGAAATAACTGAAAATATTAAATAAAAAAGCACAAACATTTATATTTTACAAAACTCTTTCATGTATTTTTATTTATAATTTAAAATACAAAATTATTATATATTTTTGCCAAATTGGAAATTGGGAATTTTGAATTAGAAATTCACTCAGTTCGCTTTCAACAATTAAGCTTTGTTCACCTTCTCTACTTAAGCAATAGGATCCGCTCGAAAGTTCTTTAATTTCAGCATCGGTTAAAGCATTACATCGCTTTGGGAGGAACATTATGTGGTTTTCCATTTCAACTTTTAGTGTTGGCCCATATTTTGTTGTTACTCTTGACACTTTTCGAATGGTGTATTTAGTTGATGTCTCAAGCTCCTTTATGTGGATTAAGGTTTTATTTTTTAGTGAATTAAATTTTGATGTTAGATTTGTTGTAGACTCCATTTTTGTTTTATTTATTTATTTTTTTTATTTACTTCTCCGCACTTTGAATGTTTAACTGAAAATGATCTTAGAAGTAGCGATGACGACTTCAAGAAGGCTAATCGAAAAAATTGGCAAAACGAAAAAAAAGCACTACAACCTTAAAACTAAAAGTATGTGCTGTAAAAAAAAGAAGTATGGAATATAGATGATGGTATAGATATTTTAAATATCAAAAGATAGTACTTTAAAAATTTAAAGAGCAAATTAGTCTTAAAGAAACCTTCAAACAATCATCATTCATTAATTTATCGGCAAATATAATGATTCAAATTAGACGTACTCTAAACCAATTTATAAGAGATTTTGAAAGCTTCAGGCTTTTTGATCATTGGGAGATGATCAAATTTTTTCAAAATATGCTGGATGAGAACGAAGAATATTGTATCATGGAAGATGAAGACAACACAGAAGGACACTTCAAAAGCTGTCCTTGGTATAATCCTGAGTGTGAGGAAGGACCAGATACTTGCAGATGTACAATATATTTTTTGCGTAAAAGTATATTAGAAAATTTAATAATTGGATATTATGAAATGTTTCCATCATTATAATAAAAATAAATAAAATTAAATTAAAATGTATTATTAATATAAATAAAATTAAATTAAATTATTCCTTGTTGTGTGTTATTTTTTAAAGGAAATTTAGGATTCATCTATTCGAATATAAAATAACAGAAACTTGTATGTAGTGAAAAATATAAGGACTTATCCGATTGTCTAAATTGTTTCTCTTTATGCAAAAATCTAATAAAATTTAATGGAATTTCATAACATTGTGAAATTCAATTTGTCATGTGCATAACTTTTCAAAGAAAACAAGACTGTACATGTTTAAGCGACATGAAAACAAGACTGTGAATGCTTAAACGATATGGAAACAAGACTGTGCATGTTTAAGCGTCATGAAAACAAGACTGTGCATGTCTAAGCGATATGAAAACAAGACTGTACATGTTTAAGCGACATGAAAACAAGAATTTGCAAATAAGCAAAAACAAAATTTTTTTTGATCTAGCGAAGTAAAGCTAATAAAGAAATAAAAACCATTCGCATAATTAATTCTTTTTCCAATATTTTATTTAAAATTTTTTCTTAAAAATTCATACACATATTTAACTAATGTATGTAGATACCCAGAAAAAATTAGACAAAAATTCTCTATTTCAAGTAGTAAAATGTGAAAAAAAGGTGTGGTACATTAGAAGAAAAAAAAATAAATATATAGACTGACTGACCAACTAAAACGTACAACCTGTCCGATGGACACACAAAGCACACTTAAACATTTCAGAAATATATACACAACACGTTGAACTTTAATAAAATGAGAAAAAAAAATCATATAGAACGTCAAATGAAATAGGTAATTGCCCTTCATAAAATAAACATATACATATGTACCTTATTAAAGTAAACATATTATCAGTATAAAGCAACAGAACTTTCGTCAAACAAAGTCATCTTGTATCCTAGAGGAACCGTCGAAAGGGTATACCTAAAGTCTCTGAAAACCACTCCGTTTTCTGATGATCGCTTTTCAACAAGAAAAAAAGTTTGTTCATTGTGACTAATTTAAAAGTATATTTAAATTCAGTCTCATATCCGATCTTAACTGCATCAGAATTTAAGAAAAAAGCTCCTTTTATTCTATTGAATAAAATTTCAATTTAAAACAGTAAGCAAATATATAAGCTTCAACTTCAAATGATTTCATCACAAAAAAAACTAGTGATTGTTTTCAACAATTATGAAAAATAATAATTTCAATATAATGCTCCCTTTTGATTTTAAATGTTTATCAATAAAAATAAAAAAAGAAGTAAGTTGACTACCAAAGAAAAAAAAACTATCAGTATATAAGCTGGAGTGCCGGATCAGTTTCATTTAAAAATGTTTATACATTTTCATAAAGCAAAGCAAGATTTCGAAAACAAATGTAGAAAGTGAAGAAAAAAGTCTATAGTTAGAAAAAATTATGTACCCCAAAAATTTCTAACGTTAACTTACTAACGTTGCATCAACTTTAAAAAAATTTAAATTAAGTATAAGAAATATTTCTATTATAGTTGCTATTACTATAGAGTATGTATCTTCAGGAATTCAGTTTTACTTAAAAACAGAAAATCCTCACAAACTTTTAAGTGAACGCAGATAAAAATTAAAATGTTTTTATTTTCAAATAAAAAAAAACTGAATATATCGCATCTACACACAGACGAATATTTACATCAACAACAACACCAACAACAAGAAGAACAAAAGACATCAATGACAAAAAAAAATGTATTCATAGATTGAAATAAACAAAATCTGTAATATAGACAAATTTCATATAGGCAGACTTTAACGCGAGACAAATTTAAGTATGAGAAAATATAAAACAAGCGTAAGTATAAAAACATAATAAGATTAGGGAAGTCCAGACATATGATAGTATTTTATAGTACCAAATGTCGATACTGAAAACAATTTATTTCTATCTACATATAAATATTAGCGCAAATACACACACACATAGCAGAATTCATATAAGAAATATCCAAGAAAATTTCAACAACACCCCACCTTTCACAAATCACGACCAGCCTACAATTCTCCCCCAGATATACATATAAAAAGTACCATGATCATACATATATACATATACAATATATAAGATTAATCTCAACAACACAACACTCTATCCCCACCTGAAATTACAGATAGTCTTAAACTTCTACAGACGTCTATACACATAGATTCTCGCGGCTACATATTACAAGAACACCTCGCCCCTAATAAATCACAATCATCTTAAATTCTTACAAAAATACATACATACATACATACACATAACCAATTTATCTCAACAACATCCTCACCTATCTCAAATCACGATCAGCCTTAAACTACTATAGACAGACACATCCACAAATCCCCATGGATACATATTACGTCAACAACCCTGCCCACCCAAATCATGGTTAGCCTTAAACTCCTACAGATATACAAACACACAGATTCCCCCGGTTACATATTACTAGAAAACCTCACCCCTCATAAATCACAATCAGCCCTAAGCTCCTACAGAAATAGACACATTGAAATTCCTACAAACATACACACACACACACATACACACACACACACATTTCCACAATTCTCTGTTGGTATTACGATATATGATGAAATTCATATACACAGCAACACCCAGAACAAAATCGCTAGCATCAGTTTGCAATATAAAGGTACTAGAAAAATCGGGACACGTGAAAGTAGGTGCTTCTATAAGTTTTTGCTGTATTTCTCCAAAAGCTATTTCTTATAATTGTTACATTAAAGTAAAATATACCGAAATAAAGATATCACTACCCCTATTGAAAAGCTCTTCTTATCAGCCTGATCGGATTCAAAACATTTAACATCTGAAATTCACTTGAACATATATGAAACCTATGCCGACACAATATTTTCTATCTCCATAATAGCAACGTCAATAGCCTTAAAAACATATATACATGCATTTGTAAATATGTATGAAAAAGTGTTGATGTAACTCACACAAGCAATGACATTCTTCAAAGCAAAAATAGATAAGATCACATACATTAATCCAACAACATATACATACATTACCAAATACATTCCCTAACCACTTCCATTCGCAACAGGGTTGCCACTCTCTGCAGCTATTAGATTATTCCATCCCCAGAGATCACAAACATAAATGCATACATACAATAACCCTACATAAGCATACCAACTATAACTCAAAACAGCAACCACATATACATGCACACACAACCAAAGAATTAGACTCACACACACATACACATCCCACACGTACATACATTCATGCACTGTAAGCACAACGTTTCTCTACAATAACAACAAAAGCTGTGCACACAAGTATACATACATACACATGGCCAAAGAATCAAACTCACACACACACACACACCATATCAGCATGAAAATCCCCAAAATCCCCCCATTTGTAACAGGGTTGCCATCGTTTTTATTTTTTCCCGGTTTTGAATTCCCAAAACATGTCGTCCGTCCCCATTACTAATCTACTTTTTTTTTCTTTAAAAAGTTAATTTATAATGTAGTTTTTAGGTTTAATTAAACCTTCACACAGTATTCAGTTTTTTTTCACAATATACTAGGTCGAATATGTGTACACTTATTTCCTTTCTTTCTTTTTGGTAGCGATCACTTTGAAGGTTTTTCAACGATTAACTCAGCCAATCATTCGTTGGTCGCTTCATAGAAACTTCTATGTACAATTTTTTTTCTTTTACAACTATACCAGTCCCTACGTATATATGTGCATATAATTCGTGTAAATTAAAGAATTTAATTTTTTTATATGAATTCTTTTGATGCCCTTTTTTTATTTATGACGAATTATTCAAACATGAATATGCATATATCCTCCATTTTCCCTATTTTTCCTACATTATAACCTAGCTGGAATTTTCTTTGTACTGGGATCTCAGCCGTCCTTTCTTATTTTTAGGCAGTTGATATTTTTCATTCGCATTCTAATTTTTTTTCTTATGTTCTGTTCAAATTTTTTTTCTTAAACGTTTATGAATGAAAATTACCACTGTATTTTACCTACATTTTCATTCCACATTTTCTGTACTGTATAAAACAGCAACAAAACACAGTGCTGACAACTGTAGTATGACTACTACACAGCTGACAGATGACAAGAAAATAAAAACGACAAATAAAAGAAACAAACAAAAAATACACAATCTGTGCTAACAGAAAAAAACAAATATTTAACATATTAAAAAATATTTAAAGGACAAAACCAGCACAAAAATACAAAACATCTCTGGGCTCATCAATGTGAGAAGAAATTTTATATTCCCCGCAACAAAGTTTTGCTTTATTTTCCGAGTTTAAAATAAGAAACAATAAAAAAATATTTAAAATCAATGAATATTTTCTGCTGCTGCTTGTTCGAGTTTAAAGATGCACAAACAGTTGTTTCCTTACGGAACGTGCGTTCAGTTTGGCACTTTACTTAAGCAAATGACATTTGACGAAACTTGACGAAAAGTTTGTTAAGTACATTATAGTTTGCCACATGCGTTTCATATGTAACCGCACAGTTGCTTAAGCTAGCTTATTCATATTATAGTTGGGCCTTAATATAGCTCAGAAAAGAAAAGAAAAACGAGGATATTGTACAATTTTTTCTCGTGTGGACGCGTGGTTATGTTCCAGCTATCGATAACACTTTTAATATAATAAAAAGCAAAGTATATTTATATAACAACTAAGAAAATACAAAAACAACAACGTTTTGTTTGTGTAAAAATAATGGATGAATGTCATGCACAAGCACTAAATGAAAAAAAATTTTTGTGCAAATTTTAATTTGATGAATTAGTACACTATTTTTTGCACAAAAATTAAATCTCTCAAAAAGTAATGCATTAATATTGCATTAGCAGCTAATCGAATGGCCAAAAAAAATATTTGGCATTATCGCATATTGCAGTACAATTAGATAAAATATAACCATTTTTTTATCAGTTAGCATAGTAAATAATTAAATATAAACTAAAGTTCACCTTGGGGGCACCTACTTATATACCTCCAAGACCAAATGTATTGAGATTTTCTAAAAAATTTAAAATCATTTCAATCATCTTGAAAAATTGTGATTTTATAAGCGACTGCACATGGTCAAGAAAATACTTGTGTGGCAAAACTCTATACTTAAATAGTGTTACGATTTTCCAACATAATATTAAAAATTTTCATATTTATATATTTGTAACTTTAGGTTCATACAATAAATGCCTGTTAGCTATATGTCCCCAACTTATTGCATGCGATACAAGTTTTTTTTTACTGCTGCAGTTAATTGTATATGTTTTTTTTGCATGTATTAACTTTTTTTGAATGCGGTTAAATATGTGTCTTTTTCTCACTTACATACCGTAAAAGTATTTCGGTGAGATGATTCCACTTAACAAAAAAAAAAAAAGAACGAACATATTTTATAACGCATTAACAAACTCATTTGCAGAAAATGAAAGTTTGAATGACAAGAAGGGCAATTGAAAATTAAACGTGGTGTGATCAAGTCAAGCCTCGGAAAGAACATTTTACAAGACTCGAAAAAAATTTAAGTTATGTAATAAACACGTTTTTATAAGTTCCTATTAAAAAACTGAAAACTTAGTGGAACAATAAGTGCGCTCGTCGCCTCACCATATCACAAATCCCCGGAAACATACACGCGAGAGAATCTAAGCATCAGTTAAGGCTTATTTGTGACTCCTTGAGATTAAGGGCTAATCCAGCATATATGTACCTGGTTGCAGTTGCGACGCTCCCACTAAGTCCACATGGTTTTACATAATTTGTGATGATGTCATCAAGTTCAAATCCTTTCCGTAACACCAAGCTGCTAAGTGATACGTATGTACGGTGGCTGTATACCTAATTGGTTATTAGAACAGTCAACAAAAAAAATATATATATATATACATATTTAAAAAAAAAAAAAAAAAGTTGATGAGTTGGTTAAATTTGGCAGTAAAATTTGTTAAAATTTTTCTTTACATTAAAACTAATAATTTTTTCCTGGTGTACAAAGTTAAGTTAAATACTCTAGAATAAGTCCTTTTTTTTATCACAATCTTCTTTACCAATAGTGATATCATAATGATACAGTACGACATTACTATTTCTTTTACTAAAATTTTTCCCATAGTTGTTAATATAATTTATTTCTTTTCCCATTAAGTTTAGCTCAATTAAAATGTATCTAATCTACAAAATCAAAACAACACATTAACAAAGCACCATTGTTTGAATGCTGGGCCCAACAGTCATCCATATGGAATTCTACAAGCAAGAGTTGTTATTGTAATTGTAAGTGTAATCATATATATTTTCTCTCATTATACTTTAAATTTCATCATTATTATCTTAAGAATTATTTTTTCCTTTTTTTACAAGAGTAGTCAGTTCGTTTCCAAAATATACCCATAGTATTTTAAATTATTTCATTCATTATTTTCCTCATTCTGCTCATTCATAAATGATCAGTTTTTTTTCTTTTATTTTACTAATTTTTTTTACTTCTGCGTTTTCGTTTAATAAATCTTCTTGAATATTGTAATGAACTAAGAAAGAAAAGAAACAAATGCAGTCGTAAGCTTTAATTTTATGGGAAGGATAGCCAACGCAGGGAAAGAAATATTCTAAGTATGTAAGTATAAATCGTGTCATTTTTAGGGACAGATGCAAAAAAATAAAAATAGGGTAAATAATCTGTCATGGCGTTTGATAATTGGTCACCGAGGGTGGGAATTTTTTTTATACCCTATGCGGCACAACAATTTGTCGTCATACGGCTTGTCCGTACTGAGTTTTCTATATTTAATTATTCTTTTTTCTTTGCACAATTTATGGTATTTCAGGCATGTAGATTGTGTTATATGTTTATGCGTGTAAAAGTACGGGTTAAGAACCACATAAACCATATGTAGAGCTGGCTGGGAAACCTTTTCATGCCTTTAACCGCTGTTTATTTTTATACGGTCTTATTGAAGATGACTAAGAAATTGCCTTCTAACAATTTTTTTTATAACTTTGGAAGTAACCAACGCATAACATATATGGCGCCCAACGAAAAGGCCACGTTATGGTCAATTCAAGATATATGAATAAGAAAACTCCTTTTAATACTAACATATTGAGGCAGTATATACATATGTATGTATACATTTTAACTATGTAAGTCATAGCAAAAAAAAAAAGAGAAAAAAAATCTAACTTAAATTTTTAAGGCTATTAGCGACAGAGTTATAATACATACGTATGTATTATTTAATTTTAACCAACATATTCTATTCAAATTTTAAATAGTCCAAGCCTCGTATTAAAATGACAAGGTTTAGGTGCATTTGGAACTGAATAACAATTTTGACTCAAGCCCATATAGAACTTTCAAATAAAAGTCCTGTATGTTGTAGTTTCACAAGGTTGCTTCACAAACCTCATGGATATACGTATTAATTTATTTATAAAGTTGATCCGATTTATTTGCAAAACAAATAAAACGCTGCACTTTATACATTGACACAGATTACGCATACTGATTTGCATTTCCCTTTTGCGGCTTATCTTTCCCATAAGCATATACTAAAGACATATAAATACAAAAACTTTTTTTTCTAATATTATACACTGTTGGTATACATATATAAACTATTCAATGCATTTATTACTTACTATTTGTACGTAAATATTAGCGTAATTTTGTTACTGCTAAATTTAAAACATAAATTGTGACTTGTAAAACAAGAAAAGACAATTGTTAACAAATTTTTCATAATGGCTAGTAGAAATACTTCCAGTGGCCAAAAAGGCAACTCATTTAACAAAGGGCATCCTAGAAGTTTGTCAGCTTTACGTAATAATATTTCCATAGAGTTACAAGACAATAGCACCGGTGCCAAACCGAAAATTGTAGACCCGAGTGCACAAAAAAATAGTTCACATAATAAAATGCAAGGTGATAGAAGTTCATCAACGTCATTTAGTAATATTCCTATTGAATTTCAAGATGCTAGTAGTGGTACTAAACCAAAAGTCGTACACTCCCCAGCTGTTAAAACAGCTGAACAAGTGCATGGAAACACAAATTCAAACAAATTTCGTCCGCAGTCTCTCTTCCAGGACATTCAAATTTTAGAAAATCAACTCATATCATCCCAACCACAAACTTTTGCTCCAGCTACTGACGGAATGTCAGCTTATGACTTCAATCCAAATATGAATCCTTCGGTAGAATTATCTGCTGGCCAATCCGACCATGGTGTGATAAATCCCGATCTTAATACTGGCTCTGCTTTTGATTCACTTTTTGCTCTAATGACACAAACAATGACAGATACAAGAGAAGAGTTTCGTAGAGAACTTAGCTCTCTTAAAGATAGTATCTCACAAATGGGTATCGCGAATTTGCCTACTTCTAGCAGACAACCTGAGTTTTTGTCTTTTATTCCTAATTTAAATATACCAAGTAGAAATAATAACCCCACATGGAACAGTCAACATGGCACCTACGCAAATAGCGAAAACAACGTAAAATTAGAAAAATGGAAGATCTCATTTGACGGAACAACATCTGTTTCAGATTTTCTTTTTAAAGTTGAAACACTTTCGTCCAGATCTAGGTGTTCTAGCGGACACTTACTCTCCAACTTCCACGTCCTTCTAGAGGGGAAGGCCGAACAATGGTATTGGCTCTTCACCAAGCAAAATAGGACTGTAACTTATCCTCTTCTTCGCCATACGCTAACAAAAGAGTTTGGCCAGGTAGAATCCGATCACGAGTTGATTCTAAAAATATCCATGCGAAAACAACTGTTTAAAGAATGCTATGATGATTTCCATACGTCAATAGTTACTATGAACCTTATAACACATTGATAGACATAATTAAGAGAAACCTAAATTCGAATTTGCGTTTTATTCTATTTAATACAGTATCTCGAGACTTAAATGAATTCCGGGACGAGGCCCGAAAGGCAGAAAAATTTCTTCGAGATACTAAATTTCAGAATACGAATACTAGTCAGCCTCGCAACGTAAATGAAATTGAAGTTTCCTCGCAGGAGTCAGATGATACTGATACCGTAGATCCCCAAATAGAAGCATTGAAATTTTCGAAAAAACCCACTAAATATGATTTCTCTAATATCCAATGCTGGAACTGTTTACTATATGGTCATTCTTATATTTATTGCACCAAGGCTATCGAAATGCCATTTTGTTTCAAATGTGGACACAAGGGAGTCTTAACCTCCAACTGCCCTAACAAGCATATTTTCCAGGGAAACCAAAAATCGGGCGAAGTGTCGATCGGGGACAATCGTCCATCCCTACAAAACCCGAATACCAATTAGTTTCTTTAAAGAAAGATCGTACTTTACTCCCCCGCGAAAAAAAATTTTCGGACAATAATTTAACTAAAACTAAAGCTACAAATACTTCTAAACAAACAAGTGAATTGTTTTCTTCTCGATTAAGTCCTATTTATACACACGAGCCCTTAAGGAAAAACTCTAATAAAATCGTTAAATGTCGATTGCGCTACAAAGAGCGGAAACATTTTAAAAAAAATCTGGAGACCACTGTTCTTTCTTGTAACGATGACAGACCGTTTGCGAAGGTAACGGTTAATGGAGAAACATTAGTCGGCTTACTTGACTCCGGTGCAAATGTCTCTGTACTAGGACATGATTGCTTGGCATTTTTAAAGAAAATCAATATAGCGTATAATAGTATTTGTTCTTCAGTTTCAACGGCTTCTGGTGCAAAACAAAATGTTATTGGTTTCTGTTGGTTGCCCGTGCAATTCAAGGGTGTAGTCAAAGATATACAATTTTATATAGTACCCTCATTGAATCAACAAGCCTACTTTGGTATCGACTTTTGGCGAGAATTTGCTATTGCCCCTGAGTTGTTTCCTACAAGTATTAACAAAATATCTGAACTATCTCGAGACTACGACACGAACCAAAAATTCCACCTCTTGTCATCAGACCAAAAGCTTGTCCTAGAGCAAACAATTCTTAAATTTCCATCTTTCGAAAGATTAGAGCTAGGATGTACCAATTTATTGGAACACCATATCGACACCGGAGATGCTATCCCTATAAAATGCAAACATTATCCTCTTTCTCCTCCACTCCAAGAAGAGGCATATAAAGAAATTTCTCGCTTGTTGAGCATGGGAGTTATAGAGGAGTCCAACTCACCCTGGTGCTCTACTGCTATATTGGTTAAAAAGCCAGGAAAGGTACATCTATGCATTGACTGTAGGAAATAAATTAAATTCCGTAACCAAAAAAGATTCCTACCCGTTGCCGCACATAAGTGGTCTTCTGAGCAGATTGAAAGATACATACTATATTAGTGGTATCGATTTAAAGGATGCATTTCTACAAATCCGGCTTTCAGAATCGTCCAAGGAAAAGACAGCTTTTGCTATACCGGGAAAGCCACTTTACCACTACAAATATATGCCTTTCGGACTTTGTAATGGTCCTCAGACTATGAGTCGTCTGATGGACAAAGTAATACCATCGCGCTTCAGGGAAAATGTCTTCATATACTTAGACGACCTATTGATATGTAGTGCAGATTTCGCATCACACATGAAGCTTTTGTCTGAAGTCGCTGAATGTTTAAAAATGGCAAAGTTGACCATTAACGTAGGTAAAAGCAAGTTTTGCCAAAAGGAAGTCAGATATCTTGGTTACATTATAGGCAATAGGTGTCTGAAAGTGGACCCAGAAAAAGTACGATCGATCAATGAATTTCCTTTACCAAAAACTCCTAGACAAGTCCGGCGATTTATAGGAATGTCCAATTGGTATAGATCATTCATTAATAATTTTGCTGATCTTTCAGGACCCCTAACTGATTGTCTGAGGAAATCTCAAAAACCCTTTTTCTTAACAGATGCTGCAAAAGACTCTTTCGAAAGACTTAAAACGGCACTTTCAACTGCTCCAGTCTTATCACAGCCAGACTTTCATAAAGAGTTTATTATTCAATGTGATGCTTCAAAAGTGGGCGTAGGGGGGGTCTTATTCCAATACGACGACCAGGGCAAAGAGCACCCAATTGCTTACGTGTCGCAAAAGGTAAATAAGGCACAACAGAAATATACTGTGACAGAACTAGAATGCATGGCTGCGGTTGTTTGCGTAAATAAGTTCCGACCATACATTGATGGCTTACCGTTTAGAGTAATCACGGATCACGCATCATTAAAATGGTTAATGTCTCAAAAGGACTTAAGTGGTCGTTTAGCACGATGGAGCCTTAAACAACAGAGATACGACTTTAAAATCGAACACCGAAAAGGTTCCCTCAACGTTGTTCCTGATTGTTTATCGAGATTAGACATAGATGAAGTGACTTCTAATAAAAATGTTGAAATTGACCTATCCGCGCAATTCGATGATCAGGAATATGAGAACCTGAAAAAGAATATAGAGACAAAAAAGGAAATTTTACCAGATTTACATATTTCAGGGAACTTCGTATTAAAACGTGTGATATTTAGAAAAGGTATTGAAAGTGAAGAAAATCAGCTATGGCGAATCTGGCTTCCAAGGCCATTGATTCCTATTGTCTTAAAATCTGCTCATGACTCGGATGACTCCTGTCATGGTGGATTTTCGAAAACCCTATATAGAGTTCGGCAAAAATATTTTTGGCCCAGTATGGTGAAAGACAACAAGACGTACGTTGAAAATTGTGATGTTTGCAAATGCATGAAGCCTACGAATCAAGTTTCAAAACCAACTATGGGAAACCAATTTGTGACCACTAGACCTTTTGAGCGCTTCTATTGCGATTTTTTAGGCCCATATCCATTTACTAGAGCCATGAATTCTAGCATATTCATATGTTTAGACCATCTTACAAAATTTATTTTTCTTAAACCACTCAGAGCCGCAAATTCAGCAAATATTATATCATTCTTTCAGAATGAAATTTTCACAACCTTCGGGGTGCCACGGGTTATCCACAGTGATAATGGTAAGCAATTTGTTTCGAAGGAAATGAGCGAGTTCCTAAAAAGTTATGAAATTACACACATCACGACAGGTTTTTATGCTCCACATTCCAATGCTTCCGAGCGTGTGAACCGGGAGATAGTCAGAAAAATTAGATGTTTCCTTAAAGATCATAAAGAGCATAGGGATTGGGACAAGTACATCCCACAGATTTTGGCAATACTTAGAAGTGATTACCACTCCTCCATTCAGTGCTCTCCATATTTTGCAACGTTTGGCCAAAATATGATACAACATGCCTCAGCGTACACAATTTTGGATCAACTAGGATGTACTTCAGGGGAGGATGTTTGTATAGAAAGTAATGTAGAAAAACTTAAAATAATTCGCGAACAAATTCAGAAAAATTTAACTATAGCTCACGAAAAGTCATCACGAGCCTACAATCTCCGAAGTAGGCCCATACATTTTTCAAAAGGACAAATAGTGTTCAGAAAGAATCATATTTTGAGTGACATGTCTAAGCACATAAATAAAAAGTTTATGCCAAAATATATTAAGTGTAGAGTAAAATCTAGAATTGGGAACAACTTATACGAACTCGAAAACCTTAACGGCAAGTATGTGGGCAAATACCATGATTCAGATCTGAAAGCATGAAAATTTTCCCGGCTGTACGTGGGTCGTGCCACAGTTTGATTTTTTTATTGCGAGTAATAAAAAATTGTTAGTATTTAAAAAAATAAAATAAAAAAAAATGAAAAATCAGTTTCCTGTTCGTCTTTCGATAAGTTAAATCTCAGCACGAAACAGTTTTGTTACGATTTTCCAACATAATATTAAAAATGTTCATATTTATATATTTGTAACTTTAGGTTCATACAATAAATGCCTGTTAGCTATATGTCCCCAATTTATTGCATGCGATACAAGTTTTTTTTACTGCTGCAGTTAATTGTATATGTTTTTTTTGCATGTATTAACTTTTTTTGAATGCGGTTAAATGTGTGTCTTTTTTTCACTTACATACCGTAAAAGTATTTCGGTGAGATGATTCCACTTAACAAAAGAAAAAGAAAAAAAAAAGAACGAACATATTTTATAACGCATTAACAAACTCATTTGCAGAAAATGAAAGTTTGAATGACAAGAAGGGCAATTGAAAATTAAACGTGGTGTGATCAAGTCAAGCCTCGGAAAGAACATTTTACAAGACTCGAAAAAAATTTAAGTTATGTAATAAACACGTTTTTATAAGTTCCTATTAAAAAACTGAAAACTTAGTGGAACAATAAGTGCGCTCGTCGCCTCACCATATCACAAATCCCCGGAAACATACACGCGAGAGAATCTAAGCATCAGTTAAGGCTTATTTGTGACTCCTTGAGATTAAGGGCTAATCCAGCATATATGTACCTGGTTGCAGTTGCGACGCTCCCACTAAGTCCACATGGTTTTACATAATTTGTGATGATGTCATCAAGTTCAAATCCTTTCCGTAACACCAAGCTGCTAAGTGATACGTATGTACGGTGGCTGTATACCTAATTGGTTATTAGAACAGTCAACAAAAAAAAAAAATATATATATATATACATATTTAAAAAAAAAAAAAAAAGTTGATGAGTTGGTTAAATTTGGCAGTAAAATTTGTTAAAATTTTTCTTTACATTAAAACTAATAATTTTTTCCTGGTGTACAAAGTTAAGTTAAATACTCTAGAATAAGTCCTTTTTTTTATCACAATCTTCTTTACCAATAGTGATATCATAATGATACAGTACGACATTACTATTTCTTTTACTAAAATTTTTCCCATAGTTGTTAATATAATTTATTTCTTTTCCCATTAAGTTTAGCTCAATTAAAATGTATCTAATCTACAAAATCAAAACAACACATTAACAAAGCACCATTGTTTGAATGCTGGGCCCAACAGTCATCCATATGGAATTCTACAAGCAAGAGTTGTTATTGTAATTGTAAGTGTAATCATATATATTTTCTCTTATTATACTTTAAATTTCATCATTATTATCTTAAGAATTATTTTTTTCCTTTTTTTACAAGAGTAGTCAGTTCGTTTCCAAAATATACCCATAGTATTTTAAATTATTTCATTCATTATTTTCCTCATTCTGCTCATTCATAAATGATCAGTTTTTTTCTTCTTTTATTTTACTAATTTTTTTTTACTTCTGCGTTTTCGTTTAATAAATCTTCTTGAATATTGTAATGAACTAAGAAAGAAAAGAAAAAAATGCAGTCGTAAGCTTTAATTTTATGGGAAGGATAGCCAACGCAGGGAAAGAAATATTCTAAGTATGTAAGTATAAATCGTGTCACTTTTAGGGACAGATGCAAAAAAATAAAAATAGGGTAAATAATCTGTCATGGCGTTTGATAATTGGTCACCGAGGGTGGGAATTTTTTTATACCCTATGCGGCACAACATCTTGTTGTCATACGGCTTGTCCGTACTGAGTTTTCTATATTTAATTATTCTTTTCTCTTTGCACAATTTATGGTATTTCAGGCATGTAAATTGTGTTATATGTTTATGCGTGTAAAAGTACGGGTTAAGAACCACATATACTACATGTAGAGCTGGCTGGGAAACCTTTTCATGCCTTTAACCGCTGTTTATTTTTATACGGTCTTATTGAAGATGACTAAGAAATTGCCTTCTAACAATTTTTTTTATAACTTTGGAAGTAACCAACGCATAACAATAGCTGTTGTTATTTACATTTATTTTCTTTTTATATACTCTTACAAATACAATTTGAAGCTGAAAAAAAGTCAGCCAATTTATTAATGGTAAAGTAAGAAAATAAAAAAACATGTTGATTATTGAGTTTTTGTTTCAACTTTGTTTTTTGTTGTTGAGCTTCTCATTTGTTTAAATGAAAGTTTATAACTAGGGACAAGGACTTCGTGCATTTAAAAAAGGTATTTAGGCGCTTAAAATATGACATCAAAAACTTAAATATACACTAAAAACAATAAAATATGCACATATCTTTAAAAAAAATTATTCAAAAGTAAAGTTTTCAATCTATATCACTAAATAAAGGTATAAGAATATTTTCTTTTCTCAAGAGGTGCGTGTACAAGCCTTTTATATTGAATCTTTACACAAGATTAAATATGGTATAATGATTTTTTCTGCATTATTAACTCCAAACTCGCATTTTCGAGATATATATGTTTATATTACAGTAAAGAGGCGATACGTAAATAGAAAAAGAAAAGTGTTGTTATTTATTTTCATTAAATTTTTTTTTTATTATTCATACATATCGTCACCTAAAATCCAAAAAGCCGTAAGTACACTTTTTACTTTTATACAAAAGAAGCAAAAAACAAAATAAATTTTAGACTATTTATTTGTTAGGTGCCAAATTGAATAATGAATAAAATCGGTATTTTTGAACATATATCGGTAAAATTTTAGGAAAAGTTGTATTTTGGTTTCTCACATCATAATCAATCAAAAAGTGTATTTTGAGTTTTTTGGTTGTTACGGCTTTTTGGATTTTAGGTGACGATATGTATTATCGAATGTGAAGTCCAATCAATTTGTTCTTAGAAAGCTTTGTGCATTGAAAAAGGCCTTGTAACGTCTGTGGATGTAATCGGCTCGAATTTAAATGACTATTTTTATATAATGTTGTATATTTTTTTAACTCAACCATTACAATGAATTGAATACTAACTATTAGATTTGATAATTTTTAAAAACAATATCAAATTTCAGCATAATTGTTTCAATACTTTCGGCTTTAATAGCAGACAATTTGAAATTATCAAAATTAAGCTATGTACAGACGATTTTCAGATCTTA
The DNA here is from genome assembly GCA_949987645.1 of Tachina grossa. NCBI lineage: Eukaryota > Metazoa > Arthropoda > Insecta > Diptera > Tachinidae > Tachina > Tachina grossa. The sequence continues at coordinate 120,080,523 of OX465274.1, read as the reverse complement.
CAATATTGTCAGATCTGGCAATGTGCTGACAATGTAATGGCAATCGAAAATTGCCAGCACAATATTTCTTGTCAGTTCACACGGTTGTCAGAAAATCTTACAATTTATTGCCAGACGGTTGTATGACAATAAATTCATCTGACAAAATCGTCAGTAAAAAAATTGTCAGTTCACACGGTTGTTATATGCAAAAATGTTTAGATCTGTTGTTATGCGTTGCCAGACTTAAAGCATTTGTTAGAAATTCTAAAATATTTATCGTTTGTGTTTGTTTTAAATGTAAAAAGTGAAAGTATAAATTATTATGGACCATAAAGAAGCAATTGCAATGATTTTTTCTGCATATATTTTATCATCAATTTTTTCTTTAAAATCAAGCATGTGCAGTGTTGCCCATAAAAAGAATTCTCTTACAATGACGCCATTTTCAGATGCATAAACTTCGCACATCTGACAATATTAAAATGTCTGACAAATATCTGGCAATAATTTTACAATGTGCTCACACGATTGTAAGATGTCTGACAATTTGTTGTCAGGTGCTAGTCTTGCAAGGGACTGACAATGCTTTTTCTAGCAGCGACGTCTGACAAAAATTGTCAGTTCACACGGTTGTAAGAAATTTTGAGCACATTTTACTGGCAATATTGTAAGATCTGACAACCGTCTGTACATAGCTTTACAATTTCCATTAAATTTGTTATGCCTGTACAATCGTTCCACAATTCTAAACAATGCAAGCGAATACAGTTGCCAAAAACAGTTTTGCAATATTTTTTGAAATTTGAATTTTTGAGAATATTTATATGACACAAAGTCAGCATTTTTATCAAAATATGAGGCAAAAATATGCAATTATGACTAAATTATGCAAAAATATGAATTTTCAGCAAAATATGTAAAAATATGCACTAACAAATCGAAGCCATTTTTAGGCAAATTCATTGTTTCGTAAAGATATTTCGTTATAGCCATTATCAGAGTTAAGGAAAAAAACATGCATTTGCATGAAACCTCTGTCCCTGTTTATAGCATAATAACTCTAGTTGTTCTAAGAAACTTTGTGTAAAGGTTCCCTGATGATCTGCATTAGCAACAGTGAAATGCGCATAGGATCCAGCTAAACCCCTCAATAATCAATTTCAATGTATTTTTAATAAAAAATATTTTGCTTAATAAGTAAAATATTAATTTGGGATTATTGGTGCGTTTAAAAATTTTAAACTTAAAAAATACTACTGCTTGGAACAATTTCAACGAATTCTTTTCTTTCTCTTAAAAATTCTAAAAACGTTGTACGAGTTTTCGCCTTAGGTGTTTTTATGTATGTATGTACATGTTCACGTTCTACCCGATTCTATTGCGCACTTTCAATTAAAATGCAATAATATTCATCATAATGCATTACTTTGAGGAGATTTTGCTTTAGTGCAAAAAATATTGCAATAAAAACATAAGGGATAGTGCCAACGCTATTTGCATTTGAATTGGTTTGGCTTAGTGTTGCGAAAATCACAGAATATGAATATTAAGTAGTCTATGTCGAAAATGTTCAATGTATTTATTTGCATATTTAATGCCATAGTCCCAGATCTGCATGCAACAAAAAGGAAATATATGGATAGAGAAATCCAATTTAATTTATTATTTGATAAACCTTTAATACGTTAAATAAGTATAATAAAATATACATATATATTTTAATTATTATTTTTAAATGTCTTGCACACCTTTTTTAAGGAAAAATTTATTTAAACTTTTTCACATTTTTTTCTCTACACACAATTGTGTATAACAAACCAAAACAAAATGGCGTATGAAAATTGTAAACAACTTTTAGTAGTCACGCATTTCCACTAAACGAGAAAAAAATTAATCACCTGATGACTTGCATATACTTTACATATATTTACTTTGAATAAAAAGTATCTCTGGAAATCCAACTGCTTCCAACATCAATATATTTGATTTCCCCATCAGAGACCTGCGTCGAGACGGCTTAACCGGCGAGTTAGTTAGTTAGCGAGTTGTTCGATTTTATAGGAAGGATACTAACCAATTCATCAGTTTTCGATTGAAACCCATATTCAGTAGTATCTGTTCCAGTGTCTTTACATTCACATTATCGTAGACCTTTTCAATGTCAATACACGTAGCTAGCACTTTTTTCCCCTTCATTTTTAAGTCTTGTATTGTGTTTATCAGGTCATTGATGCATATAGACGTGCTCATGTTTTTCCTGAAAGCAGACGATCTTTCCGGTAAGATTTTGCGTTTTTCCATGAATTCTTCCATTGCGGGTTTGACCATACCCTCGATGCATTTGAGAAAAGTTGGGAGCAGGCAAATAGGTCTGAAGTCAGCAATGTTTGTAGAATCTTCCTTCTTCAGGATGGGGTCTATCTTTATTTTCCTCCAAATTTCTGGAAATATGCCAGTGGTATATACTCTGTTCAAAGCCCGGAAAAGGTCCATTCTTGCATTGTCATTTAGTTTGAGTATCATGCCATATGTTATACCATCAGCGCCACCGGCTGATCGTGGATTGCGTGAATTCATAAAGGCGGAGAAGTATTCCTACGTCAGTTTTATATCATCCATATATTCTATATTTACCGTAGGGGTGTTTGTGTTGCCCATCGTGGTACCGGTGGGGTTAATCATGCCCAGAAATTTCTTTTTCTGGTCAGCTGTCCAGCAATTGTTTGTTTTCTTTATTCTGTCATACTTTTTAAGTCGGCTCATCTGTGTCCACATGTCGCTAGCTGTTGTCGGATTGGAAAGCTCCGCCTGTAATACCGCAAAATTCTCCCTTTTTCTCTTCTTCACATGCTCCTGCCATTCTTTTTCCGTTTTCATCGCTCTAACACTATTCTTCCACGATCTGTTTTTATAGAGTTGTAATCTAGACGCATTCTTTATTCTAAAGCGTCGTTCAGACTCAGTGTCCCAGCAGCCTTTGGGTATATACTGCCTTCCCTTTCCTGTCTTTACCGTGCTTTCTTAATTGCCTCTGTAAACTTTCCACTGGTTTCCTCTATAGAGTCCCCGATACTTATACCTGATAAGTGTCTATTCAGTTTGTTGTGTATTATGAGACTTTTCCTTGTGTTATCATTAATCGAATCCCATTCGAAGATAACCGGTTTGTGGTTGCTGCCTGTTAGTTTTAGGTCCTGCGTTTTCCATTTTATAATTTTCCTGTTATTTTTGACCATTGTGACATCAATTGCCAATTCACTGGTACTACTGCTGAAAGTCTTGGAGCCGTCATTGCACATTATATAGCCATAATCCAGCATAAGATTTTCCAGAGCCAAGCCCCTCCTATCAGTGTCTATATTGCCCCATGTTGTAGACTTTGCGTTTAAGTCTCCACCAATTATCGTACATTCATTCGAGTTTTCAAGGAAATCCATTATTCTTTCCACTATGACCACAAATTTATTTAAGTCAAATTTAATGTGGTAATGGCAACGACCTCGCCATCTGTATTTATATTCCTAATGTTATATCTGATGTTCTTCCTTATGTATATACCGACGCCTCCATAGCCGTCCCCAAGATATTTCCCTACGAAATTGTAGTTCAATAGGCTAGTACTCCTATTGTCCTCCAACCACGTTTCGTAAAATAATGCACAATAAATTTTATTCCTTTCCAAAAGTATCTCAATTATCTACTTACTTCACCTTTTTGCTAAACTGTGTATATTAAACTGTAAGACCTTCGTAGTGGACTACTCGCAGCCTCCCACCGCACCCTCCGAAGATGCGGCGATTTCATTTCTGTCTTTATTAATTAGAGCCCTGTCTATATACATGGCAATGTTGCCTAAAAATTTTCTGTCACTATCGGTGAGTGATTTGTCACCCCATTTTCCGAAGAAAGAGTTTGCGATCGTCTTCAGCTGCGTAGCCATTTTTTCCACGTCTGATACAATGTTTCTCTTCCCATTTGACACATTTTCCTTTTCAAAAACCATTTGTTTCCACTGCTCCATGTTTTTCTTGGCATTCTCCTCTTCTCTTATTCTGTTCGCGTTCGATTTTATAACCTTAGCGTACGAAAATTGTTTGTGTAACTGTTTAGCTGATTCTCTGTTATTGTCTATGAATCTCTCCGGTCTTTTACATAAACGTGGAAACGAGTCCTCTATACCATCCTCTCCCAGTATTTCAAACCTATTGCCCCCAATTATACCCGCATATTTCGTTCTCGCCTCCCTTAAACTCAGGTTTCCCAAAATCATAATCCGCTTCAGACCCAGGGCCTTTTCCCTAGCCGGGCAGTTTCGGTCCGTTGGAGGGTGTGCTTCCTTGCAGTTTGTGCACGTGACTGCAGTGTCATTGCATTCAGTTTCCGTCCCATGTCTTGTGAAACACCTACTACGTCTTTTCCTTTTGCTTACAATTACTCGCCATGTGATTAAACCTGTAACAATTGAAGCATTGCCCAAAAGGTATAAATGGCTTTGTTACAATCTTTGCATATGCGAAGTTCATTTCTCTTGGTAGTATTAACCCCTTAAAAACTACTTTTACTTTCATAGTTGGAACGCGTTCGTTCCCATTTTTCTTTGTCATCCTAATCAGTCTAACTATCGGTACGGGTGACGTTAGCATTTCCGAGAGTTCCTGCATTGACATTTCAGGTATATTGAAAATTATGCCAGTCTTTGTCAAAAGACTGGGGCCAAATTACGGCACTCGTTTTCGAATGAAATTACGAAATATTTCAATAGAGTTTATATGGCAATATTTTTAAATTTCTAATCGTATCGAATGCCGTAATTTGCCCCCTGTTTGTTATTCACGAAATCATTTGTCGTCATTTTGTTTTTGAATGCTATTTTGCATCTGCTGTACCCTATTTTTACAACACTTTCGATACCATTTATTTTCAGATCGTATAATTTTTTCGTCAATCTAAACTGGTTTATAGGCATTCTGGGTTCCGACAATTTCGTATCCACATATAACGTGAAAGGGCCTTTGTGGTCTTCTTCATACAACATCGGCATATTCAGTACATTATAAATATTAATATCATACCTGTTTTCCGTGTCATCGGTATTAACCTCACTTGGGACACTCTCACTTTTTCTTTTTCTGTTCGATAGGTGTTCTTCAGCAAACCTTTCAAAGCCATCCTTTTCCGCTTGTATCTTCATTTTGGGTTGCTTTACCTCCATGCCATCTTCCAATAGTCTTTTTCTAGGTGGTGGCCAAGCCCCCTCCGGCTCCAAAAACAACTACCAGCAGCAGAACAATACACACTCCGGCACAAAAACAAAAGAATTATTGTTTAAAATCCAGGAAAAAACAGAACAATTTGTTCTACAAAAGAAATCCGTATTTGTGCAAAAAAAAATTTTTCTCTATACAGCCAAATTAACCAAGCGCAGAGAAAAGGCACGAGTTACGCGTCAGGCGTCTTTACACAGAATGCAATATTTTTTTACTTTAACTTCCACTTCCACTATGTCGAAAGAAAACCTCTGCGAAAGAAAACAAGTCGCTCGAACCTTAATAAATTTTCATTCCACTATGTCGTCAGCTTTCTTTCGCTTATTATATCGTATGTCTATTTTTCGTTTTACGTGTTTTGTAAATCCAAGTAGTACCAATTTGTAATTTTCAAGTACTTCTAGCGATTTTTGTAAATTTACTAACATATACATGGAAATAAATACAACCATATTGAGCAATGAAAAATAATTCAACAAAACAGTTGCAAAGCAAAAGCATGTTATTATTATTATTATTGAAACTACATACATTCGTTGTTAGAAATGTGCGAGCACTTTGTACAATGAATATAATCCAATAATCAAAACAAAAATGCCCAATAACATTTTGATGAATATTTTATGTATTTTTCCTACAAACAAAAAATAAATTCAAGTAATTTGAATAAAAAAAGTATTAAAGTGATAACATATTAATTTCATAAATTTTATCTGATATATCCCGTTTATACGCACTTCTTATTTGCAATTAAAACTGGAAAGCGTTGCCGTATAACTTTTTTATTGTAAGTTAATAACTCACGAAAACTATTTGCAAATAACGCACTATTTGCAAATAAGGTGTAAAATGTTGCCAATTGTTTTTATTTTGTAGAAAATGTAATACAAATTTAACAATGTGTGGCAATATCATTCACAGATAGCAATGTATTCTATCTACGTATAAACGGTGAGTTCAGTATTTGCAAATAAGATTTGCGTATAAACGAGGTAATAGTTTGCAAGTAAATGTTGATAGTCAAAAGCAAAATAGCAAGTGCTTGATTTTGACATGGTGTTCTCTTTGTTGACAATTCATTCGAATTAGTGGCATCAAAATTTGTATGAAAACACTTACGTCTTCTTGCGATCTGTGGTCCGAGTCAAATTTTGTACAGAGGTAAGATAAAGAAATGAAAATCAGTTTTCTTTCGCTTAGAATGCGCATGAAGACCTTCTTTCGAAATAGTGGAAGAGGTAGTAATAAATTTTTATATGAAAGATAAAAGAAAATCAAAAATCTTATGGTCATACCTAAATAAGAGCGGAAAACGTTGCGCTTGCAGCAGCGTACGTATTTTCAGTACATTAAAAAAAATATTTTTACATTTAAATGTATTAAAAATGCGTACCCTGCTGCTAACGCAACGCTTGCCGCTCTTATTTAGGTATAAAGGCCCAACTATAATATGAATAAGCTGGCTTGAGCTAATGTCAGAATTGTACGATAAGTCTGTCAAATGCTTAAACAATTCAGATGTGACTTTTAGGTGGCCACAATGTACTTACATGCACTTAAGTATTCTTTAGCCACAGCTGCACATCTAGGTATTGTCAATAATTTTGTATTAATTTTGTTTCTTCTCATAACTCCTAAATGAATGCAATTCAATCAAACTAACTTGAAAGAATGTCCTAATCTATTAGAAATTCACATATAAATATATCCATCACCTTATTACTTGTTTTATTTGTTTTGCCTACTAAAAAGTACAACAGTGAATATACATAAGTAAATACATGTGTATGTGTGTATATGTGTATTGTAAAACAAACAATGAAAATAAAAGTTTTGCTTTATTTTCTGAGTTTAAAATACGAAACAATAAAAAATATTTAAAATCAATGAATATTTTCTGCTGCTGCTTGTTTGAGTTTAAAAAATGCACAAACAGTTGTTTCCTTACGGAATGTGCGTTCAGTTTGGCACTTTACTTAAGCAAATGACATTTGACGAAACTTGACGAAAAGTTTGTTAAGTACATTATAGTTTGCCACATACGTTTTATATGTAACCGCACAATTGCTTAAGCTTGCTTATTCATATTATAGTTGGGCCTTAAGGGTTAGAAAATTATATACAATTAAGTTCGGGTTTAACAAACATCGGTATTATGAATGATCATCTACAACGAATAATTGAAAAACCGCATGGAAATATATTCGCTTAAATATATGCAGTTAGGTTCGGTTATAACGAGCCAGTTATAACCAAGGCATATCAAATATGTACACGTATCAGGCATATTGCTCATCCGCTGATATTTTGTTTACAAGTTTATAACGAAGAATTCAGGCTCCGTTACCCGACTGTAGAAATCGCAGATGTAAGGTAAATGTAAATGTAATGTAAATGTAAACGTTTGAGCGCTTATAGAATACTTAAAAACGTGTCATGTATTTTCGACACAAAAAAAACTTCTTTGTGAACACACACATACATACTAATTGCATTTTGCCCAGCAAACACGCATTTTTTATTTTAAATTGCGAGTTGTTTGAAGTCAAACGCGAAAGTTCATATACTTATGTATAATATTTAAATTCATGAAATTCATTTTGATTGAAATTTACATACATATGTATACGGACATACACACGAGTATGTATGTATTAGAACTTATAAGTAAATAATATATATAGTAATATATATATAGTAATGTTTTAATTAATCCAAGATTTTTTAATAATTTCGCTGTAAAATTTTAATTTACTTTCTTTTGATGGCAAGATATAGCCTGTTGGAAAAACTAATTGAGTTTTTGAAATAACACCTTTTAGAACGAAAATGCGCCTAGAGGTTTTGAGAATTATTATTATTAGTTTATTTAAATGAACTCAATTATAATAATTTTAATAGCAGCTGTAACGCTTAACCGTGATATTTGTCATTGTACATTACCAGAACAGATTTTGAGCAACTTCATCGGAAAGACGAAGTATTTAGCTCTTTAATTTCCAAGAATGTGTATGCTTGCAGTAGCACCTCAATAAAATCTTTACTTTCTCGTTTTAACCTTTTCTTATTAATGTTCGTACGTACTCATAATAATTTAGTTTTATTTACAAACAATATACGTATGTATATATTTTAACAAAAATACATACCCATGTAGATATACAGGACTTTTTGTTTGCTGGGTGCTTATCAGTATAAAAAAATCATATAAAATGGGAAACAGCTGTTCGAAACATTGATGAGAGTTCAACATCTTCACATTATTTTTGATTGCATAGAAAAAGTACCAAAATTATTTAAATGGTATCAAATCATTATTTTATACTTACAAACATTGTAATGACTTTGACATTTATTGAAATTACAATTTAAGCTTCATACCCGTAAATACATATTTACATTACAACGTATTATAATTTTAAAAAATATTTATATTTTTATTATCATTATAATTATTTTGATTATACGTACCTATTTTTATTTTTATTGTTATTATTTTTAAATAAAAAGTTTTTTGTACGCTTGAATGTATGTTCCCTGCAGTCAGATTGGGGCCAAGTGTCACTATGTCAACACTAAAATTCTAGTAGTAGTTACATTGTCTACAATTTCTCTTCTATTCGTCAGTATAAAAGAAATAGAGAAAACAGATGTGTATTTCTGGTGGATTTTGCAACAACTTGTCAATATACATAAATTTGTATGTACATAAGGTATAGAAATGTACCAGTAAATGTCTGGTTGGTATGTCTCCATGTTGTCATAAGAACTATGAAATCACTACCTAGGCGGGTACCTGATTGATGTGCTTTGGTTTCAGTCATTCATTTCTTGTAGGGTACTTTCAAGGCATATCAATCAGGTACCCGCAATTCTACAACAAATATTACAACAGAAACAACCACATGTACTTTGTTGGTATAAATTACCTTCTTACTTTTCAAAACAGGGTAGCATCGTAACATTGCATGTTTCTTACAGGAAATGTCAAACACCATTCAAAACTGAATATTCGGAAGGTATTTATGCATACCCAAACAAAAGCATGCTTTTAGGCTTATACCTACACAATCCAAATTTGACATTTAGATTGGTATAATGACATTAGTCACCTGGTGTAGTGCTGCCACCTAATAAATGCGCCTTGGGTACTAGTCTCCTGCACAAGATATCTTATAAGAACTTTTAAGACATGAGGGATTTTTCAAATGCTTTGCTACAGCGAAATCTTATAAAACAAACGTTAACAACACTGTTTGCAAGAAATTTATTTGAGTATTGTAGGTATAAGAGTAAAGAAGAAAACACTTCGTGACGGAAGAATTTGTGATACTTGCTTCTTTCTACCAATGAGCGCGTGTACAAACGTCATGCATGTATGTGTGTATGATTTTTATTTTTCTGCGCACATACAAGGGCACACACATGCATTAACATTAGTTATATGCGGTTAATCACATAATAGCTTACCATCTACATATTACACACACTCTAACGTACAATATGAAAAATAACAAGCATACACAAATCAACAGTACTTCTTTTGAGTGTTTGTTACAAACAAGCTGTCTTGCGACATCGCTTGTTACAACTGATATAAACATACACCAATGTATCCATCGTACTTCGCTTCTAATACGACAGCATTTATTATTGGTTTAGTATAATACATGCGACGTGGATACATTTACAAATCATGACGTTTTTACATTTCAAGACTGTTTAGGCAGCTCTCTATTGGGTACTTTTTAAAACTATGTGAAAATCACAGAGTTGCACAGGGTTTGTTCCTAATGCATGTACCGGTTAGAGTCGGGCGAAATCGTTCCTTTTTGGGAATCGTTCAGAACGATCCGTAATATTAAAGGAACTAGGTCGTTCATTTCGTTCATCGTTCCTTTTTACTTTGAACAGTGAATGAACGACGAACGAGAGAACTTCTCTGTCGCTCCTAAAAAATGTCAACAAATGTATATTTTGACGTTTGCTTATACATATGTATGTATATTTTCGTGTTGAGAAAATCATTGTTTTGATGATAATAAAGAAAACCAATTATTCCTATATTAGCGAGTACAAATTTATTAAAAAATATAATTCAACTGAATTTTATAGTTTTATGGCAACAAAAATCATAACGTGGCAAACATTCGCAAGTATAAGGTAATTAAAAAGTTGTGGTAAACATACTAGTTTACCTAGGTATATAATGCAATAAATTCATGGATACATTTAATTTAGATTTTACATTTTAGAAACCAGCAAATATCATTCCACAACTTTTATCGCCTCCTGGTAATAAAGAATTGTCTTCCCAACAAAAATTCAGAGAAGCCATAGCACAATTGTGCGGATGAAAATCACACACATGCTTATTTATGCTCTTTAATTGAGTCGTCACTAAACACACAAAACATACAGAAGTGTCACGAGACGGAAGATATGGGTATTTTTCTGTTTGTCTCGTTTTCCCTCAAATTTTGTCGTCGTTTTTGTTTTGCTACGTCTTTCTAGTGCAATAAATTTTTATTAGCTGTGTTAATTGGTAAGTAGTAATACACTACAGTATCAAATACACTATGCTTTTCTATTTTTTCCACGAATTTTAATAAAAACCTGATTGGAGCTTTTTTGACCTGTCACTTTCTTCACTTCTGTGTACTCTGTGCTGAGCAAGCGACGAATTAAGTTGTGCACGCATGTATTAATTTTTTCCTGGTTTTTTGTTTAGTTTTTTTGAGCACACGGAACGAAATTAAAGTTCAAATTTAATAAATTTCTACAGACAAAAAATTGATAATATAATTATGGAAGCTGGGAAATATTTCGTGATTAAAAATGCTTTTGTGCATTGTGCTTTTGTGTGTTATGAAACTTTAAAAAACAATAGGGAAAATATATTAAAAAGGCATTTTAATAGTATCCACAGATCTGTGAATAAATTTAATTTTGAATTTATACGCTAAATTGTTGAATGGTTATTAAATTTTTACTTTTTATTTAAGTTTTTATTAAATTGCTTGCTTACAAACAAAAAATGTCAAACAGCTAATAACCACATCATGTATTTTATATAACAAAAGTTTTCTTCAAGTGCAAGTTTATTTTACTCTCATTTTTCTCACCAATAAAAACATATTTTATTTTGCACAGATTTAAGTACATATGTATCTATGTCTTGAATATAATAGTAGAGCATGGTTGGGTGCCCGTGAGAGCGTAACAAGTAATTGAATCACTGCTACATGAAGACTGACAGCCGTCCCTAAACAAGGACGGAAAGCGGAACGTTTTTTTTCCGCCGAGCTTTAACGCTGAAATGCCATACCTAAACAAAAGCGGCAACGTTATGTCAAAACGATAAAAACAGGGTTATGAAACAAATAAATAAAACAGCCCTGATTATTTTAACAGCCGGACGGACGACATTGTTGTTTGTGATTTTGTTATTAATATTTTGTTACATAAATTTTGTTATTTAAATTAAAATGAAGTAATAAATAATTTTGAAAGAATTAGTTATTTAGAAGATTTGGAAAATTTGCTTATGTTAAGGATGGTGGTCAGCGTTACCATATTTTTGTTTTCTCAAAAACCTTCAAGTCGGACAAAAAATCTCTTTTTCTCATTAAAAAATATTTTTTTTTTTGTGATTTTACTCAAAATATTTTAATATGCATTGATTTTACTGAATTCAAATTCAGGAAAAATTTATTTTGTTTCAAATTAAAATTTTTCTTCTCTTCTTTAGAAACTCACATTAATTAATAAAAATATTTCATTCAATAAAAGAATTGAAATTACTGAACTTAAGCCTGACTAAAAATTATTTCTGATTAAAAATTCACTATAGTTCAATTAAAATCTAAAAATGTCTTACTAAATATCTACAACTTTGAAAAGAAATATGTATGTATATATTAAATTAAATTTTGTGAATTTCTTTTATTCACTCTTGTTTTTACTTATCTTTTTCAACACTTATAAATTTTAATTTTCACAGACAGAATGAATTGTATTTTTTTTAATAAAACTCGAGTTTTAAAAGTTTTGGCATATGTATATACATTAGATGTCCCAATCTAACATATATGCTAGAGTAGAGCAACTATAAATAATAAATAAATCTATCATCACTTCCGATCAAATGTCTAGTGAATGTAAAATTGCTGCAAATGTGTTAGTGAAAAAGTTTTGTTTGGCTTAGTTTCAGTCATTCCCCTGCAGTCAGACTGGGGTCAAGTGTCTCTATATCAACACTAAAACGCTAGTAGTAGTTACAATGTCTTCAATATCTCTTCTATTCGTCAGAGAAAGCAGATGTGGTGTATTTCTGGTGGATTTTGCAACAACTTTTCAACATACATAAATTTGAATGTACGTAAGGTATAGAAATGTACCAGTAAAAATGTCTGTTTGTTATGTCTGCATGTTCCCATAAGAACTATGAATTCACTACCTAGTCAATTGTTTTAGTGTTACTAGTAGATTTTCAATGACAAGCACATGCTAAATGTCTATAGTACAAATTATTGTATGGGGAATAATTGTAGAGTAGTACTGGTGACAAAGTCAAATTTGACTCAGTACATTTTCACCATAGACATTTCCTTCAGGGTCATTTCTTGTAGGGAACAAACGTAAAGGTAAATAACACAAACTATTTACTGAATAGAACATGTATAAGATAATTATATGTATGCACATAATTCATACTTTTGATGATGGAAAGAAGAAATATGGCTGTACTTTAGTCAAAAGGACATTAAATAATATACTAAGAGTTCCAAATATCATATTTATAAAAATCTTATTTTTAACAAAGAAATCTTTTAGTCTTTTTAACATCCCGAAAAACTTCGAAAATAAGATAAATCTTCACATATGGTAACGCTGATGATGGCAAACAAAAGGCAATTGTTTTCTTTTGCAACTAACTTCATTGTAAAACGCGATGCCAAAATCGGATTTTCCAATAGCAAAGCGTTGCCGTAGCGTTGCCGCCGCGTTATTTCGGAATGCTCCATACAATATGTATGAACATGAGAACTTTAGACAGCTAAAAAACACTTGATGCCCTTGTTTAGGGATGGCTGTACCACGAATTGTCAACTCGCCTAGTAGAAGAGATTCTTAAATGCAATATTAAAAGGTAAACTCTTACAACAATTAAATATAATACATAAATATTTATAGTAATCATGCAAATTTTAAAACAGCGATCATGAAAATGATGGGTGTATATGCCATTTAATCTTCGGACATTGAAAGGACCGCAGAGGCTCTGTTGGCAGATTTTGTACTGGATATTATACACAATGCTCAAATTATTTATGAATGAAGAATAAAGAGAACAAATCTCAAATCTGTATTCACAAAAAAATTTAGTTTATTAAATAAATTGTGTTCAGGCATATTTAAATAATCGTAATTTTCTAATGAATACAGCACAAACACTTGTATTATACTCTAATATGCAATAATTTGAGACATGTGGAAGGAAGGTTTGTTTTTGTTTGCATGTACATTATGTTTTTTTTGGCAATCTTTATTTTACTTAACGTTTTGAAATACGAATACGAAAATATTTTCCACTTACGTTATTTTCCTGTTTAAGTCATTATGTAAAGCATTTATATTTTTGTAATTTTTTCAATATATGTATAAGGTTTATTATTATTAAATAGGAAAACAATTACATACTTCTTTTAAACTAAAATATAAAGCACAAAATTTAATTCAGTCTTTTAAATAATAGGCAGTCTAAGTTTTCTATTTTAAAAATAAAGAAATTTCTTTCGTTTCTGTTTATGTAACTCATCAGTAGACTTCAACCACAATTTAAAAGATGTTACAAAACATCAATACTTAAAGACAAAATCCCAAAAAATTATTGAGAATTACGAGATTACAAACAGTAATTTATTAGGATTGTCTCTAAGCATTGATGTTTGTAACATTTTTTGAATTGTGATTGATGTCTACTGATGATTTACATAAACAGAAGCGAAATGCATCTATTTATACATATGTACGTACTTAACTAATAACAAAGACACCTTTTAAATTTCGTATCATTTTGACACGCATTAAACAAAAATAAGAAATTAAAATAAAAAAAATCATAAAATACTTCACAAATAAGGACCATTTTATCAAAACATGCAATTGTTGTGATACAAGTAAAATACATAGTTCTAAAAATTTAATTTTTTAATTGTATTACAACACTCATAATACTTGTCTTATAACATTTGAAAGGTGTGAGAAACAGGTCCCTATCCTGTTCTGTATTTTAAAAAAATGTTAACTGCCCTATTTATAAAAAATAGTTTTGGTTTACTCAACAACTTTGGTATGGGCATTTGTTTATTAAGTGTTAACCAAAATTATTTTCTATAAATAAGGCAGTTAAACCTAAAACTACAATGCCATGAGAATGGCAATATTTTTATTTCGAATGAAATAAGAAACAGATGTCAATAGAAAAAAACAAAATAAAAATAATATAGTTCAATAAATTTACGTTCATACTTGTGCAAAAATTTGAACAAAAAGCGTTACCACTAAATACTAATGAAAAACCTTTTGATTCGGATACTTGTTTATTCACTTAAACAGTTTCAAACATAACTAATAGACAATGCCATAGAACTCAACATTATTGCAAACGGTTTAACTTAATAAGCACGTATCTGGGGGGTTATTATGTAATTCGATTCGAAACGGAAACTGTTCGAATTTGTATGTTATTAACATTACATTCGAACACATTTCCGTTTAGAATCGAATTACATAATAACCCCCCTGAACCAAAAGATTTGTCATTGGTATTTAGTAGTTACGCTCGTGAATGACATGAAAAATTAAGATTGTCTACTCTCTATTTTGAAAAAAAATTAAGTAAAAAGCAAATGTTTTTTTATGCACTTTGCTCATTAATATTACAATTCGAAAGCATATGCTTTCTTTTCGAAATACAGAGTTACCCCCAGATTACTATAATTTAGAATACGATACAAAACACTTAATAATATATGAAATAACATTCATAAACAAAAAAGAAATTAATAGTGTTGGTTGCAAAAAATAAAACTATTTCCTTACATATTGTGATGTAAGAATACCAGACTGGAAACTTTCTTCGATTTCATTTATTATTTGCCCGGTGGCGGAATCAATGCGTTCACAAGGAACGCATATCTCCCTAATGCCATTATTGTCTGACCTTACAGTGTTAGCGAAGTCCTTGTCGTAAGTATTCCAAATACTTCTTCTAGGAGCAGCAGGTATTGTGGGTGTAGAGGTAGCTGCAACGTTGTCACTTTCAGCGTTCGGTAATTTTATATTGCTGATACGCATCCTTAGCGTTTGAAGTGCACGATTATAGGAAGCATCATTTTTGAACCCTTTCCTTTTAAAACGTGGGTCCAACAACGTACTTTCCGCATATAGATTATTACGCTCAAAATTTGAAAAACGGGAAAAGATCTCGGTTTGTAGCGTTTTTAAAAAGTTTTTTACTTTTTCATTTTGGGAGCTGCTGCTTGATATATATCCCTCCAAGAGGTTACGCAGCAGAGGTTATCACTTTTGAAAGCGTAACGTTTCTTTCTGCTGAAATTTCGTTAGTAATTTTGTAAAAGGGGTCAAGTATTGGTATAACTTCTTCTATTATATCCCATTCTTCTAGAGAAATACTCAAGTCAGGACGGGTAAGCGAAAGTGTAGATATTACAGCATCTTTTGTTTCAGTTATCCGACTTAGCATCTCATAGGTGGAGTTCCAGCGAGTGACTACATCTTGCTTCAACTTTAAATTTGGAAGACTCATTTGCTTTTGCGTTTCCTGCAGTCGATTCAAGCTGTGTGGACTCTTACGAAAATATTTCACAACCCGTTTCACTTTAAAAACAACCTCACCAATTTCACCTATAGCTGCTTGGACCACCAAATTTAGCGAATGTGCGAAACAAGAAATTCCACGCCAACCACCTTGACGAATAGCTGCGGTTATATTAGCGGCATTGTCGCTCACTATGGCAGTTATTTTGTTGCTGATATCAAAATCTGCTGTGACCTTTTTAATAAATTGTGTCAAATTCTCACTAGTGTGTCTTTCACTAAATTCTTCACAAGACAACAAATACGACCGTAGGACTGTTTTCTCGTCACTGAAATGTGCAGTTACTGCCAAACAACTTATATTCGCTCTTGATGTCCAGCCATCTGTCGTAAGGCAAACTGCAGATGATGCCAGTACTTCTCTTTTCACCTTTTCAAATATGTCTGCATATACGCTTGGCAATAAATTATTCGACAACGCTTTCCTGGAGGGTAGAGTATAGCCTGCACAATGCGAAACTGCTTCCACAAACTCTTTTAAACTCCGTTCTTCTACCAATCGCAATGCATGGTGACCTTTTGAGACCTTTTCAAGAGCACGCTCGTCACATTATTCCACTTTGCGTACAAGTGGTGGCCTGCGAAAGAACTGGTTGATACTAGGCTGTTGATGGGTTTGGTGAATATTAGCACTAGTCGATGGCTGATCGCAAGTCAGAGACAAATCAGTGACTTCGGTCACTGTTGTTGGCGCTTGTCTTTCCAAAACCATGGCAGTTCCAGGGTGATTTCGCTTTAGGTGCCGCTTTAAATTACTATGCGAGCCACCAGCAATGCTCAGAGACACCTTGCAATACTTGCATTTTGCTCGCATTTCACCTTCATCATCGAAATGGAACCATATTTCACTGTTTTTTATTTTTTCCCGACATTTTAAACAAATTTAACCAACTTTCGACACAACTGACGAGAAAATTAACGGAAAGCTTGTTTCAAAACAAAGTATGCGTTGAAACACAGTGTTGCCACTCAAAACATATTTCAAATAAGTAAAATTGTATATTTAGAGCTGAATGACAATATAATATATAATATACATATATATATATATATATATATATATATATATATATATATATATATATATATATGTAAGAGAATTAAATAAATATTTTTCAAAGCACATGGATATATTTGAAGATCTAACTACAGTGCATATTACAATTATATAAAATATATCTTACAAAACAAAATGGTAAAAAATTAGCTCTGGCACCACAAAAAAGCAATGCATATTAAATACACGTACTCGCATTACATGCAACTCTGAACATTTTACAAAGTAATTGTTAAAAAATTGGGAGCAAGGCAGAATTAATTGTCAATTAATTGTTCTTTATAAGCGCGTAAGTAATACATCAGCTGATAGGTTATCTCACTAATTCGTATACCTCTTTTGTTTTCCTTGTCACCAGCAAAACCTGCTAACAAAACAGTCTGGACTAGGGATGAAAATCGGGATCGATTTTTGGAAATCCCGGGATTCGGGATTTTGTAATTCCGGGATTTTCGGGATCCCGGGATTTTTCGGGCCACAGGATTTTCGAGATTTCGGGATCTAAATATTTTTCGTAAAATAAATTATTTTTTTAAATAAATATTACTTTAATAACAATTTAATGCAGTTTAAAAGGTTTTATGTTCATAATTTATCATTGCACTATTGTCTTTAAAGTGAAAAACTTTCTAATACGAGTATGAAATAAAAATTAAAAGAATTTTTCGCATCTATTTTTAAGTTGATTAATCACATCTGATGTTAGAGAATTTATAGTGAAAACAATAACTAAATATGAAAACTTGTTTTTGTTTTCAATATAAATGTTTTTCTATTATCTAAGCCAAAACGAATATACATACTTACATATCGGTGGACTTTTAGCACTACCGCTTAAATTGACTTACGAAAATTTTTAGATTCACTTTCATACAAATAAGTTGCAAAAACAATATTGTTTTGTTAAAAATATATCTACTAACGTTTTTTTAATTGCGATTGATCAACAACAAGTATAACGGTTGTTACATATACATACATACATATACCAAGCATTATCTAATTTTTTATCGATTTCGTTACGGCTAATAAGGCTGAACATGTCGAAAATTTAAAAGAAATGTATACTCTATTCTAATCAAATTCTATTAATTACGTCTAAAGATCACATTTTTATAGGCACATACATTAAAAGTTTGCCTGAGCACTTGAACAATATTTTTGCTCTACTGAAAAATTTTAAATTCATACATAAGTTATTTTCTGCAAGTTCAACAGATACATACATACATATGTATGTATTCATACGTTCGCTAAGAGGAGTATGGTTTATTAGTGTACTGGCCTTCTACTGTGCAACTCGAATACAACTATAATTGAGTCGATCTCATTCATTCGGTAATTTTTGACTAAAACTATTTATCAAATCCATGTAATTTAAATGGGTTTGATCTTAGGTTTGCATCAAAAACGACCTAATCGGTCTAAATAAAAAACAAAATAATTTTGAACTGCAACGTAAAAAACATACATACACACTCGAGCAGTTTCTTAGACAAAATATTCCGCATTATTTTTTAAATATTTCTCTATTTTACGTCAACCCGACAACAAAAAGTTTTCACTTACCTTGTATTGTATTCTACTCCAATTGTAAGGAGTACAATAGTGTGTCCATAGTAGTTACCGATAAGTAGATAAGTGCTAATTTTTTTAGCGTTGAGGAGTCGACATGCAGATAGTTATACACTGCAATTATGAATAAATTTCCGCAAGAAATTTCTTCCTTTCCCAATTAGATTTTTTTGTTTTCCCTATTATTTGCTACTGTTTGAAATTATTCCCCGGAAAAAATTTATCGTGGAATTTGAACTATAATTGCCCTCATAATATAGAATAAGACGGAATAAATTTGTCAAACTTAAGAATTTTTCAAATGTTATTTCCCTTCCAAAGGTAATATGTTTCTTCTGTTTTCAAAACAATCCTAAAATGTACATATATTGTAGCACCTTTGATAAAAATAACCGTAAGAAAGTAGTTTATTTATTTTGCTCTTGTTAATATATAAGAAATATGTCACGAATAGTCATTAAATTGTTGAAACTGTACGTATAAAATTGTATGGGATTTTTAAATATTATAAAAAATACCTCAAAATCAACGAAAATTTGAATTTATAAAGTTTATATACAAAAATTGCTAAGAAATCCCGAAAATGAAATCCCGGAATTGAATTGTGCAAATCCCGGGATTTCCGGAATCGGGATTTCCCGTTTGGCATCCCTAGTCTGGACTCAGTTGATCATTATTTAATTAGTTGGCAATCTTTACACAAAAATATCAACCTTGTATCAGAAATAAGTGAACGATTGATAAAAACACCACCTTGTTAAACAAATTTACTCGGAACGATGAACTAAATATAAGAAATGAAACTGTGTAAAAGTCCGAACCGTTCCTTTTAGTGAATCGTTCAATGGAACTATGTCGTTCCGGAACGACACAACTCTAGTACCGGTATTAAATGTGCCTTGGTTATAACATTCAAGTTTATTTCCAGTTATTTTTCAATTACACATCACTAATTTATTTCAATAGCGTCACAACTAAAAAAAAACAGTTTTGCACAAAACGCGTTTTAAATTTTCAATTTGCATACAACTCAATGAAGACATGAAAAAATATTCTTCTCGCAGGGGGTGATGGTACAAGCAATTTATATGAAATTTTTACAAAAGATAAAATACGAAATGCCGCGTTATTGTGCATTATTAACTCAAAAAAACTAATTTTTTGAGTTATGACACTATTGATGTAAATGAGCGATATGTAATTGAATTATAATTTCATTGGGTCATTTGACCAAATAAATTATTTTTTAAGTTTTATGTCTTTGTGAAGAACTGACTCCTTTTAAAAAATTGTTTTTGTAAACTTTTTAGACTAAAAATTTCTAGTCCTTTATATCTCATGATATGTACCAGTTGAAAAGGGCAGAGTTACATTAAGTAATGAAATCGACAGTACACTATTGTGTCACAAACAGGTATCGCAAATAACGTTTATTTTCCAAATTTAAACTGAAAAAATCACACTAATAGAGAAGTCGTACGTACACAAGGAATATGCTAAGGTTACATGGACTACCTATAGATGCAATGATTTTTATTTTTTTTATTCCTCACAAAATAACAGTTATTCTTGATTTTTATTTATTCCTCATAAAATAAGACTTATTTGTGACTTTTATTTATTCCTCAAAAAATAACATTTACTTTCTGATTTTTATGTTTTTGCTAAAAAAAATTTTAATTTTTAAAATTAATAAGCTGTTACTGCCTTATTCATAAAAAATATTTCAGGTTTATTATATTGAGTTTAATTATTTATTTGAACTAACTTAAAAACTATTTGATTATACAAAAACAAATTAAATGACATAAATTACATTTCAATAATTTCCCTAATTTTTATTTAATTAATATTCAAACAGTTACGTAAAAACTGTAGTCGAGGTTTAGCTAAGATTTTTGTCATGATATCTGCAGCTTGATATTCAGTGGATACTTGAGATACTTTTAATTGACCCTCAGCAACCTTCTCTCTGATAAAAAAAAAGTGTTTTAATAGAATATGTTTGGTCCGCTTATGAAATTCGGGATTTTGCGCTAAACGTATTGCTGCAGTATTATCAATTTGAATAATAGACACTTCGTTAAAGTTGTTAAGATCCTTAAATAGTCTCTTTAGCCAAATTACTTCTTTTGCAACTTCGCTTGCAGCTATAATTTCTGCCTTTGTAGTTGAAGTTGACACCATAGCTTGTCCGTTTTCGAAGGCCACTAAACCTTCATCATCAGCATTCTTTTGTGTTTGGTCCACTGTGTGTGGTGTCAGTTGATGTAGATTTCTGCTTTATATACTTAGCATTTTATTGCAAATGCTTCAGCAAATTGAAATACGATGAATCAAAACAATTCACATATTCCATTTGCAATAAAATGCTAAGTATATAAAGCAGAAATCTACATCAACTGACACCACACACAGTGGACCAAACACAAAAGAACGCTGATGATGAAGGTTTAGTGGCCTTCGAAAACGGCTGGCTGTTCCGTTCAACTATGTGTTGCTAGTCAGAATATTTACAACAGACTTTGGTGTTATTTGTTCATTAATAATTATCACATGTAATTTGGCTTAAAAAGCGATACGAACTTTAGCCCGTTCAAATCACAAATAATTTTAAATTCCATTTTCAATTCTTTTAAAAATTCATTTATATCTCTAACATCAGAAGCTGCAACTAAGCCATCGTCCACGTAGAGAGCTAGAATCAACTTCTTTCCATTCTTTTCCCTTAGATAAGGACAACTTGGCTTTAATCCAAGATTTTCCATGAAGGTGTCCATACGAGTATGTCAACATCTGGTTGCTTGCTTTAAACCGTATAAACTTTTATTGGGGCGGCAAACTCTTTTCGTACCATCACTAAATCCTTCTGGTTGATTCATAAAAATTTTTTCTTGTAGTTCACCATACAAAAAAGCTGTTGACACATCAAATTGTGCTAGACGTAAACCTTCAGTTGCAACTACACTCAGAAGTGATCTAATTGTTGACATTCTGGCAACAGGACTAAAAGTTTGTTCATAGTCTATGCCATATTTTTGTTTATAACCTTTAATTACAAGTCTTGCTTTGTAATTTTCAATGGATCCATCTGTGTTAGTTTTTATTTTATAAACCCACTTGTGTGGAAGGGCTTTTTTTTCTTTTGGCAATTCTGTAAGTAACCAGGTGTTATTTTTCTTTAATGTACCTATTTCCACCTGCATAGCTTTCTTCCACTCATGATTACTTTCAATAGCTTCTTCATAAGTTGTTGGAATAGAAATTTGATTAACAAAATCTTGCGATGACATCAGAAAATCTCTGTGAGATGTATTTGTAATCAAAATTTTTCGATTCCTTAAACGTTTCACTTTTGGGACATTTTGGATAACCATATCATCGGCTTCTTGTCTTTCACGCTTGTTAGTATGTTGCAATTTGGCATCTTTAGTCGCATTGTCTTCACCATTATTTGGATTGTTAACTTCATCTTCAATTCATTTTTCTACTTCTCCGAATCCTTCGAAGTCTTCAGTATCACTTTCGCTATAATCTTCAAAATTTGATTCTTCCACTTCATCGCGTTTTAATTTTATGGTTACTTTTCTTTGTTTTTACTTTATGTTTGAGTTGGTATTTCTTGAGTTAAAGAAACCATAACGCATGCTTCCACCTTGCTGACAAACTTTTTCATTAAAACTAACTTTTCTTGAAATTTCAACTTTGTTTTCTTCTTCAATATATTGTTACGAAAATAGCCGTCGACAGGTTTAAGCAGCATTACACAAAAATATTCCAACAGGGTTAATGTAAATGCTACGCGAAAATATTCCAACAGGGTTAATGTAAGTGCTACGCGAAAATATTCCTACAGGGTCAAAGCAAAGAATAGTCTAGAATAGTAGCCAACAACTAAATAAGCATGCCTAGCTTGATTAAACGTAAACAAGCAACAACAACAAAAAGCGTCTGCTTATTAAGAAGATTCACATATTTACACACATACACATACATACATGCTAATTCAAACGAAAAGCAAAAGATAAACAACCACCGTGTATTGCTTAGTTAATGATGTACACACGTATGCATATACACATGTATGTACATAGTTACCACATGAACTTAATTAGGCAGCATATAAGATGATAATGATCGTCTAGACATTGCTTGAAACTTCTAGTGGAATTTGTGTGAAATATAAAAAGAGACAACGCATCCAATGAGTTAGTTAGTTGCAGTTGTAAGTCAGTCGCGAACAGTTACAGTTAGTGCTAATCAGAAAGTAGTGAAGTTAAGAACTCGTTAGTCAGTTGATAATTAAGTTGTGAATTAATAATAATCTGCGATACAATGGTACACAAGAGTTGGAGTAAAAGAGAAACTATAGGACAGTCTATAGTGACAGCAAAGTCTGTCGTGGAATTGAGATTATTGTGGAGGCTATCGTGTCGACTGGAGTAAAGGGAACAGCGCAGCGAATAGACATGTGTAAAGCACCACATACACGTTTCAATTCAATTGCCAATTGAGTCTTTCAACTGAATTGATTCTTGGCCACACACTTCATAAACTGAATTGAAAGATTTTCATTCAACTGTCAAATTTATATATTTTTCACAATTACAAATTTAAAACTTCTATTGCATTCATTCATTAATTTTTATATTTTTTATTTAAAATTCAATGAAATAAAATACAATTTTAAAAATACTTAACTATTTCTGTACAAAATAAAGCTACAAATATAAATTTTGACAGCTAATCAAGAGACTTGAACACACACAGCACAATCGAATTGAAAGATTTACTAGTCAACATGAAAAATCAAAATCTTTTGATTTTTCTTCAACCAACTCGACAACTGCCAAACTAATCAATTGACAGAGCCATACACGCTTTGATTTGGACAACAACCGACTCAATTGAAAATTGAATTGAATCGTGTATGGGGTGCTTAAGGGTGTAAGTAAAGCCAGTGCGTCTTTATTGGTGTATCAACTGTTAGTGTCGGCAGAGTGAGGGCCGTGTGTGACGAGCAGCAGACAAAGAGGTATTGGTGTATCAACTGTGAGTGACGGCAGAGTGAGTCTCGTAAGTGACGAGCAGCAGACAAAGAGGTGTCACGTGATTACTTGCGCAGCCAGCTAAGAGACGTGCGTAAGCTACAGCGAGGAAGGCGTAGTGGTAACCAGTTGTGAATATCTGTGTGTAATTTATTAGTTTAAGTTGTTTTTGGCTTGGAACATGGACATAGCAAGTAGAACCAATTATACACAAATGATGAATTCTTGGATTTTTATTAAGCCACAGTTCATAAGGATCTGCAACTGATGATTTACCAGTTCTGTTCAAAATATAAATTGCGGACTTCACAAATTCAGCCCACAATTTATCAGAAAATGCAACTTCAGGATTTGAATACTTGAAAGTCCTAGCCATTTCAACAATTGTTCTATTTTCCCTTTCGGCTCCACCATTTTTCTGGGGAGTGTATGGAGCAGTCAACTTTTGAACATTTCCGTTACTTGATAATATTTTCTTTATTTGAGCATTTACAAATTCTCCTCCATTATCACTTAGCAATGATTTTATAGTATGACCTTGATTTTTAGATTTTGGTATTACTTCTAATAAAGTGTCCTTGACATCAGATTTATGCTTTATTATGAAACCGTACCTATACTTACTGTAATCGGCTTTATACAGAACAAAATATTTGAAACCTTTAAACGAATCAGGAAAAGGTCCACAAACATCAGCGGATATAACTTCACCTGGATTAGTTGCTGTTTCTCTTCTTTCAAATGGTAATCTACACGCTTTACCATATATACATGACTCACAAATATCATTAGTGTACTTTAATACCCATTTCTTTTTCTAATTTATTTTTGATATGATTTCTGTCTTGATGTCCCCATCTCTCATGATATAACTGCAAAGTTGAACTATCAATTGCTGCATACGTATTAATTTTAGGAAAAATAGGCTGAGTGTTGGCTAGAAATGGTGTTCCACTAACTTGACGACTGCCAGATAATACAACTTCACCATCAACTTTCATAATACAATCTGTTGCGGTAGATTTAAACTCACTTGAGGGGTTTCTATCGTGAGCAGCTAATGCCAAAAAGAGATTTCTATTGACATTTGGAACGAACCACACATCTTTCAATTGAATTGTTTTAATTTTGTTAATAAATTTTGATGAGAATTCCACAGTACCTTTACCAAGAGCTTCTAATACTTCTTTACCAGCAGATTGAATGCTATGAGCTTTATCAAATTTTGTATAATGGGCCTGTGCCAAACGGTAGCAAAGTACTAGTGTAAGTAAATTTTTGACACTTTCTGAGGTGAATAAAATTTCACTAGCCCTGGAGGCTGGTAGAATTTTTGACACAACAGATACATTTTTGGCAAGCAGCAAATAAGAATCATGGTATCATAAAAGGAAAATCCACCGCCGTCGCTTCGAGCCGTCGCCTTTTACATACATTCTTACGTCTCTTAAAAGTAGTTAGACTGTGAAAAATGCATTGTTTATTTTAATTTGTGAAAAATTTTGCATCATTTATATAATATTATATAATATTTTGCTACTAGAATATTATTTTATAAAAAAATTTTCTTTTAAAAAAATTAAGGGTAGTCGGCGGCTTGTAGTCAAATTTTTTGTTTCGCCGCCGCAGCAATTTTTTCATCAGCTTCTTTCTATGCTAAAGCGAATTTGTCAAAATTTTATATTGTCAAAAGACATATCATTTGGCACAGCAGAAAAATGAAATTTTTTCCCCACAGCAAATATTTTTTTTACCATAGTACTTTTCTACTGTTTGGCACACGCCCAATTTATGAAATATTCACAAGAATTTGTCACGTCTCGTGGCTGCATCATCAACCCACCAGTCTTTATTAGACTCAGCTATATTTATTTCATTGGATACTATATTCAATGCTACATTGGGATGTATAATTCTTTTGGGTTTTGAATTGTTTGGATTACCATCTGCGATCCACTTTAGACATTCTTTTAGTCAATGTTGTTTCGTTTTGCAATAGCGGCAAATATCTTGTTGCTTATTTTTAAATTTGTTTATTTGCTTACCTTTTATTCCTTTCTTTTGATTTAGGATCAGAGCTTCTTGATTATGTATACCAGCATCACCATTGTTTCCTTTAATAAAATTTCTTTCATAGAAACATAACTACATAATTAGTTCTTCAAGAGATTTGTTATTTTCCCGTGTCAACATCATCCAGCTTTTTTTGAACATCTCATAACATATCGTCTATACCTGATATAAGGTCTGTCTGGGTACTTTTCCAGTAGCAATTACTCAGTTAATTTTTTTGGGAGAGTAAGACCAATTTTACTCTGTCGGCTGAAAATATCTCAAAAAGTACGCAGACAGTATCCAGTGAAATCTTGCAAGAAAACAGCTGATCGGTGTGTAAACAATTGAAATAACAAAGCAAAAGAATTTCAGCATATGTGTACGCATATGTAGCATATGTGTACGCCATTTTCAATCCAATTACGCCACGGTCGTACTGTATATTTGGACGTTTCTAGCATGAAATAAAAGGTTTTTTTATTATAATTTATTATAAACGTTAAAAATCAACGCAATTCTAATTACTTACCTCTGCCATTGTTAAATTTCAATTTTTATTTTCATTTCACAAAAATTATTTCATTTAAATAGTAAATGAAAACAATTGCTCAAAGTAGTTGCAAAATCTTGCAAGCGGAAATTTCTCCAGCAACATTTTGCAAGTTCTCTAACTTCCAATTGTCAAAAAATTCTCTTTTTGGCTCTCTCGCTGCAAGAGATTTGGAGTATGCAGACAACATTTTGCAACATTTCGCACAAAACGATGCAAAATATGTGTACGCAGACAGATCTATAATACATATATATTTCTATCAGCAAACGTCAAATTTTATAGCAGAGCGAATTATATTACGTGTGGACTGCAATATTAGTATTATATTAATATTATATCAGATATTATAATATTGTTTTCATAATATATATTTAGAAAACAATATTATGATATCAAGTCTCAAAAACCTCACACATACATAGACACGTGAAGAGAATCTTGTGTATTAAAGTGAAAATTAACATTTTTTGATAAAAAAAATGAGGAAATGTTTTAATTGTGTACGATATATTAAGGAAATACCAAAATTTTTATGAAACACACACATTACTATTAAAATAAACGAAGATGTTTACTGCATGGCTGTTTTCCCCTACATAGATATTAATATCATTATTAATATATTTTTTTTCTAATTCTGCCGACCTTCTCTCTCATATTATATTATAGTTAATAACAGGTATAGACGCTATGAAAGAACTTGGTAATATGTTTAAAATTTTGCATATTAATAACAAATCTGGCAATGATTTTTCTCGTTTTATTCGTAATCCATTGTTAATTTCCGACCATATATTTTTTAATTTGGAAACATGAGTTGAAACATCATCAATGTCGCTCCATTCAAATGAAAATAAATCGTTGCACATCGCATACAACTGATCCTGGAGTGTTCCCTCGAATTGTTGATGTAACGCCTCCCACATCTCATAAGCAGAATCTTCATCCATTATCAAGGCATATCAAACAGGTACACGTATCAGGCATATTGCTCATCCGCTAATTTTTTGTTTACAAGTTTATAACGAAGAATTCGTTTGACAATTACTTTTGTGCCTTGTTTGATGCAAACAAATTTTTGACAATTACTTTGTAAAGCTATGTGAGAAGCACAGAGTTGCCACAGAGTTTTTCCTAATGCATGTACCTGTAGTAAATGTGCCTTGATCCATTATATTCAAATAGATTTCATCTGTTATAGTACAGGGGACTAATTACCGCACTCGTTATCGAACGAAATTACGAAATACTTCCATATAAACTCTATTGAAATATTTCGTAATTTCGTTCGATAACGAGTGCCGTAATTTGCCGCCTGGTTATAAGACTTTTTGTACAGCTAAAGGCTCAGTTAGAAGACTGTAATGTAAAGTAACTGCAACAGTAGGAAACAGCTGATCGATATTGTTATGTGAAAAGTAATGAAAATGGTTATAGAGATGTAATGTAACGTAACCTACTTTTCATATAAAATTCTCGAACAGTTGTTTCCTACGTTACAGTTGCTTTACATTACAGTCGGCTAACTGAGCCTTAAGCCGTGCAAAAATCTGCTAGCCGATGTAATAATTGTCGGCTGACAGCCGCCGCCGCCGATGAAAACCCTTCGGCCCAGGTCTCTGTTCCCCGCCAATTATTTGTTGTGTACATTGTGTGAATTGTGTTGAGAACTTTGTTAGATATCTTGGTAATAAACGTTTTAAAATGCTTGATTCGAGTTTGTTAATATTTTGAACTTTATTTATTTATTTATTATTATTTTGAACTTTTTTATTTTCATGTTTTTAAATACAATAAGTGATACCTGTTATTAAATGGCCGATGAAGAACAATACATTAACGACATACAACGTGAGTACGTTGATTTCTTGGATGATGAAGAAGATCAGGGCGTATATTCAGAACACGTCAAAGATATGATAGCTGAGAAAAGCAGGCGTCTAATAGTAAATATTAATGATTTAAAACGTAAAAATCCTCAGCGTGCCTTGGGCTTACTTCGAAACGCTTCGGATGAACTGTTGGCGTTCGGTAGAGCTCTTAAAGAATTTGTTTCTACAGTTGATCCGTCGTATGCCAAGCTGCATGAAGATTTTTTCGTTGGATTTGAAGGTTGTTTTGGTAACCGTCATGTGACGCCGCGTTCACTCACTTCCATGTAAGTGATGCATAAATTGTATTATATCTTATAACCTATTTTTTGTATTATATATTTAGTTATCTGGGTAATATGGTTTGCGTTGAAGGAATCGTTACCAAGGTATCACTTATACATCCCAAAATTGTCCGCTCTGTACATTTTTGTCCGGTTACACGTAAAGTTATGGAACGGAAATATACTGATTTAACATCATTTGAAGCAATCCCTTCGAGTGCCGCATACCCAACTAAGGACGACGATGGAAATTTACTAGAAACTGAGTTTGGCTTATCTGTATACAAAGATCACCAGTCCTTGACCATACAAGAAATGCCAGAAAAGGCTCCGGCGGGCCAATTGCCTCGTTCGGTTGATATTGTGTGCGATGATGATTTAGTTGATAGTTGTAAGCCCGGCGACCGTGTGCAAGTTGTGGGAAATTACCGTTGCTTGCCGGGCAAGCAAGGTGGATATACATCCGGTACATTTCGTACAATACTATTGGCAAACAACGTATCACTTTTGAATAAGGAAAGCAGTATGGATATTAGTCGCGAAGATATCATCTTGTGTAAAAAGTTGGCCAAGAACAATGACATATTCGAATTGCTTTCAAAGAGTCTTGCCCCCTCCATACATGGGCACGCTTTTGTCAAACGTGCTATTCTATGTCTTCTTTTAGGAGGAGTTGAGAAACTTCTTCCAAATGGAACACGTTTGCGTGGAGATATTAATATTTTGCTTATAGGTGACCCTAGTGTTGCAAAATCTCAACTGTTACGTTACGTTCTTAATACAGCACCACGCGCTATAGCCACAACCGGCCGCGGTTCAAGTGGTGTTGGTTTAACAGCAGCCGTGACTACCGACCAAGAAACTGGAGAACGTCGTTTGGAGGCTGGAGCTATGGTTTTAGCTGACCGCGGAGTAGTTTGTATAGATGAGTTTGACAAAATGAGTGACATTGACAGAACGGCAATCCATGAAGTTATGGAGCAGGGTCGTGTCACTATTTCCAAAGCTGGCATACATGCTTCTTTGAACGCTCGATGTTCAGTACTAGCGGCAGCGAATCCGGTCTATGGCCGTTATGATCAATACAAAACTCCTATGGAGAATATTGGTCTTCAGGATTCATTGCTGTCACGTTTTGATTTGTTATTCGTCATGTTAGATGTCATTGATAGTGATATAGATCAAATGATATCTGATCATGTCGTTCGCATGCATCGTTATAGACACCCCAAGGAAGCTGATGGCGAACCCCTATCCATGGGAAGCTCTTATGCAGATTCTCTTTCTTTCTATTCGAATACAGATGAGAAGAAATCAATTGAAGTTTATGAAAAATATGACGCTTTGCTGCATGGTAAAACACGCAAAAGACACGAAAAAATCCTTTCTGTTGATTTTATGAGAAAGTACATTCATATTGCGAAGTGTATGAAACCAAAATTAAGTGAACAAGCTTGCGAAGCAATATCGAATGAGTATTCCCGTCTACGGTCACAAGAAGGTGTACAAAACGATGTTGCTCGAACTCAGCCTGTTACAGCTCGTACTTTGGAGACTCTGATTCGTCTGGCTACAGCACATGCAAGGGCTCGCATGTCCATGAATGTCACTGTTGATGACGCTCAGGCTGCAATTGAACTGGTACAATTTGCTTATTTTAAAAAAGTATTAGAAAAGGAAAAAGGACAAAAGCGCAGAAGAGATGGAGGTTCTTCGGATGAAGAAGATGGTGATGATGTATCGCAAGGATCCCCATCAAGGCGAAGCAAACGTACTCGTACAGTCCCTACACAAGATTCGACTAATGTGGGAGCGGACAGTGATGAGGATGTTGAGACTCCACAGCCTGATGCTGGGGATTTGACGCGTCGTGATACGCGACGATCGTTACCGATTAGTAAACTATCGACTAGCAATGGTATCTCTCAACCAGATTCACAAGGATCCGTAGAAACCGTAGCGGCAGCTAGCATTTCGACGCCTGCCTCTATATCTGATGCTCGATTGAGCGTGTTCAAAAATAATCTTCAACGCATGTTCCGAGAAGCTAGAGAACAGAGTTTGTCCTTGGCGCGCATCACAACTTCAATAAATGAAAATAATGAAGAGCAATTTACAGATGGAGAAGTTGAAGCAGCAGTTAATCGTATGACCGATGATAACCAAATAATGGTAGCAGATGGTATTGTTTTCTTAATTTGAAACACAATCTAGCAATTATGTTATAATTCAAGTTCAAAATTAAATACTATTATACATGTGTTTACAAAATATACCTAGTTGTTAAACTATTGAAAATGCATGCATTTTTTCATTATTTAAGCTGAAAACACACATTTGGCAATTTTGTTGTTGTCATTTTCAAAATGTGTACAACGCCGTTCAGATTGTTTTTAGTTTTGCTGCTCAGCGAAAAATATCGGTAATGACACACTATTACGAGACCAAAAAATACCGTATACCATATACTAGTTATTTTTCGATTTTTATTTTTTCGAGCAGAAATAATTGTTATTTATTTTTTTGAGCAGAAATAAAAATCAATTTCTGATTTTTATTTTTTTGAGCAGAAATAAAAACCATTTTCTGATTTTTATTTTCTTAAGCAGAAATAAAAGTCAATTTCTAATTTTTATTTTTTTTAACAGAAATAAAAATCATTTTCTGATTTTTATTTTCTTAAGCAGAAATAAAAATCAATTTCTGATTTTTATTTTTTTGAGCAGAAATAAAAATCATTTTCTGATTTTTATTTTTTGAGCAGAAATAAAAATCATTTTCTGATTTTTATTATCTCAAGCAGAAATAAAAATCAATTTCTGATTTTTATTTTTTTGAGCAGAAATAAAAATCATTTTCTGATTTTTATTTTCTTAAGCAGAAATAAAAATCAATTTCTGATTTTTATTTTTTTTAACAGAAGTAAAAATCAATTTCTTATTTTTACATTAAACGTAGCAAATAATTTGTATATGCACATGTTGTACATTGTACATACACAAATGTCCACTTTTTGGCGCCTCCGCCACTTTTGATTGCATTTTTGGTCATCTCGAAAATCCCTTTCATTTGATACCCATATCATGAAAGTGATAAAAAGAGTAATACGACCCTTTTTGGTATCCACCATATTTTTATCGTTGGCGGAATGTCCACAGGTTGATCTCATCGTAGTAGCTATATATTTACGTACATACATATGTATGTACAATGTACAACATTTACATATACAAATTATTTGTTACGTTTAATGTAAAAATAAGAAATTGATTTTTATTTCTGCTCAAAAAAATAAAAATCATGAAATAACAGTTATTTCTGCTCAGAAAAATAAAAATCAGAAATTGATTTTTATTTCTGCTTAAAAAAATAAAAATCAGAAAATAATTTTTATTTCTGCTCAAAAAAATAAAAATCAGAAATTGATTTTTATTTCTGCCCAAAAAAATAAAAATCATAAAATAACAATTATTTCTGCCCGAAAAAATAAAAATCAAAAATTTTTAAATTATTTCGAGTTTTTAAAAATCTAATTGAAAAATTCAAAATGATATGATTGCCTAGGCTCTACGACATTTCCTTGTACTTGATTTTTTTCTTTAAAAATTCAAGAATAACAATTATTTTCGGTCCCTGGTATTCAGCATTAAAATTAAACACGATAATTTTTTTTTTTTTTTTTTTTTTTTAAATGCATGTTTATTATTTATTGTATCTTCAAATATGAACTAACAATAAGTATTCAAATCTTAAATCTATAAAAAAAAATTATTAGGCCCGACCAATGTCGGACATAAGCTTAGTGATAGTTATTAATAATACATAAGTAGTGATAAGCAACAAAAAGAAAAAGGTGTTTTCAAGCAGCTTCATCATCTAGAGTGTTGAATATTAGAGCCCGTGTATCTCTCTTTTTTAAGCGGATGTGTCCAGTAAAGTTCAAAATATTACGAGCAAGCGGATTAGGATGTGACTCGAGTTTTGTTAGGTATTTGCCTGCGTATTTTGCAATTTCTTCAGTCACTAGTGGCATATTCAAATCGCGATGTATATTTGAATTTTTGATGTACCATGGAGCCGATGTTATCATGCGTAAAATTTTATTTTGCCTTCGTTGAATTTTCTCTACATTTGAAGCTGAAGCAGTGCCCCATAGTTGAATTCCGTAACACCATATTGGCTTTAAAAGCGACTTGTATATTAAAAGTTTGCAGTCTAGGCTAAGTGTTGAATTTCTACCAATCAGCCAATGTACCTCAGTTAATTTAAGTTTCATTTGAGTTAACTTAGAGTCAATGTGTTGTTTCCATGTAAGTCGTCGATCAAGGTGTATGCCAAGATATTTCACATGTGAATGTTGAGGAACAACTTGATTGTTAATCCGAATGGTGGAGCAAGTATCTCTTCTTAGGGTGAACGTTATATGGACACACTTTTGTTCATTGACTTTAATTCTCCATAAGTTAAACCAAAGCTCCATCTGGCTAATGTGTTCCTGGAGTTTGCGGGATGCCTCATCAGGGTTTTCGTGCATACTAAGGCAGGCTGTATCGTCGGCAAATGTGGAAGTATGGATACTACTGCTCACAGGCATATCACAAGTATAAATCAAATATAAAACTGGTCCCAGTATGCTCCCCTGTGGCACACCGGATGAAATAGTTTCAGGCCTACTCGTAAAGTCTCCTTCCACAACAGTGAACTTACGGGAAATAATGTAACTTTCCAAAAGATTTAAAATGTTTATTGGTAAGTAAGTCTTCAATTTTAAAATTAGGCCTTCATGCCACACTTTATCAAATGCCTGGGAAACGTCAATAAAGAGCGCAGAGCAATACTTTTTTTCCTCAAAAGTTCTTCTTATAAATTGAACCAGTCTGTGAGTTTGTTCAATGGTGCTATGCTGACTTCTAAAACCAAATTGATGGTCTGGTATGCACCCACTACTAATTAGAATTTGGGACAATTTTGTTTTGAGCAGTTTTTCGAAAAGCTTTGACATAGTTGATAGTAGACTTATTGGCCTATATGACTCAGCCTTGGTTAGATCTTTGCCCGGCTTTGGAATCATTTTAACCTTGGCAAGCTTCCAGCTGTGTGGATAATACTCCAGTCGTAAAATGGCATTAAATATGAATAATAGGATTCTCATTGCAATACGAGGCAAGTTCATAAGCATCTGGTTACTAATTCCATCAATACCCGGAGCTTTCTTCGGGTTGAGTTCTGCAATTAATTTTTGTAAATCACGCGTCTTAAACTTTATGTGTTGAGGGGGTAGAGCGACTACATTCGGCAAATCAGCAACACCAGTACATATGTTTGGCGTAAAAACGGATTTTAAGTGCTCAGCAAATATTTTACCTTTTTCAGTATCGCTTCTTGCCCAACTTCCGGTAGATGTGCGTAGAGGTGGCTTATACTCAACGGGTGTTTTAAGCTTTCTAGCAGCGCGCCACAAAGAGTAATTAGACGCTGGTGTGACATCAAGACCTTCCAGATAATTTTTAAGAGATGCAGTTTTTTCAGATGCAAGCAACTCTTGGAGTCGTTTAGTGCACTCTTTAAATCTGATTTTATTTTGTGGTGATCTGTGCTGTTGCCATTCCCTTCTAGCTCTTCTTTTTTCACGTACGAGACGTTCAATGTCTGTAGAATAAATTTTATTAAACCCAGTCTGCGGATGGGAGTTAGTGGCATGTTCAGCAGCCTGTTTAATATTCTCGCTGAGATTGGCAATGTTAGATTCAATATCATCGGATGTTCTAAGCGTAATGTTTTCCGTACAATGACTACTGAGATATTTTTTGAACCCCAGCCAATTAACACGATTGATCATCTTCACATATGGGTCAGGTAAGTTACTTCTTAATGGACTACAAATTGTAATGATCGTCGGAGAGTGATCGGACGAAAGATCAATAGAAGCTTGAACTTGAATTAAATCCCTAGAGATATTTTTTATGACGCCAAAATCTATAACATCCGGAATTTTTTGTATGTCAGTAGGCCAATAAGTGGGCTCCCCACTCGAAATGACATCCAAGCCCATTTTTGAAATAGTGTTGAACAATGCTCGACCTCTGGGGGTAATAAGACGCGAACCCCAGAACGTATGCTTAGCATTGTAGTCGCCAGCTGCTACAAAACAAGGTCCAAGAGATTTGTAGAAATCCTCATATTGATTCTCAGTGATTGAAAATCTGGGAGGGGAGTAAATTGATGATATAACAAAATTTGTACAAAAACTTTCAATGCCAATATTTGTTGCTTGTAGGTGTTCTTCACAAATGTTATCAAGAACATGGTGCTTGAGTCTTGACTTTATTAGAATTGCTGATCCACCGCAAGCCCTTCCTCTAGGGTCCTTTGTATCATATATAGTGTAGCCATAAATTTTAAAAAGACTTCTCGAAGTCAAATGAGTCTCAGATACTAACATTACATCAATATTTTTTTCCATGAGGAAGTGCTCAAGTTCATATTTATGTTGGCGAATGCCGTTTGCGTTCCAGAAACATATTGTTAACGTGTTCATGGCTTATTAATTAATGCTTGAAGCAGAGTATTCTGCATTCGCAGCATTTCTTGCATCATGCTAGTCATATTTGTTGTAAAATTGTTTATAGTTTGCACCAGATTTTCAATAGTAGCTTCAAGGCGATTAAAATTAAAGCTTGCGTCAGTATTTTTTGAATTATTTGGCGAGGAAACATTTTGTGTGGGAATTGAATTTGTCTTAGCAGCATCTGCATACGATACACGGGAAGTAACTGGTTGGCTCATTTGCGCAAAAGTGGCAGAGTAAGCGTTTGCTGATTGAGCTGGAGCTAATTTAGGTTTTTGCACTATAGTCTTCTTTACGAAAGAGTACACAGGACAACCTCTGTAGTTAGCGGTGTGATTACCTCCACAATTACTGCATTTTTTATCACTTTGATCTTTTGGCTTATTGCAACTAGCAGTGCCGTGTAATTCGCCGCACACAACACAAACAGAGGGTAAATTGCAGTATGTTTTTGTATGGCCATATTCTTGGCAATTATGGCACTGTACAGGACCTGAACGCTTATGTGGCTCTTCAACTGTGATTTTTCGGTACAAGAGGTATTTCAAATTATAAATTGGATGCGTTTCATTTTTTTTCAATTTTATATCATTAGGCTCAAGTTCAACACGAAATAGGGGTTGAGGAATCTTCTCTCTATTTATTATATTGGACACATTTTTTACCTTAAACCCCTGGAGGACGAGTGCATCTTTTATTTCTTCGGGAACAACATAAGAATCTATGCCCTTCAATACGATCTGCATGCCTTTAGCGCTCTTAAGCTGGTATGTGTAGAAGCTTGTTTTATTTTTTTCAAATTCAGCAACCATTTTGCGGAAATCTTTTTCGTCATAAATTTGGACTTTAGTTTCATCGATGTTGCCACGTTTTATTGGAACAACGTGAAATTTATTCTCACCAATGACCGAAATTAATTTTTTAATAAGGGCATTTGAATTTTTTTGTCTCAAATATATTGGTGGCGGCTTGGATATTTTATTCGAGGCTACCTCGGGTTTGTCGTTGTCATCTTGCAAAATTTCGAAGCGGTTTTGGCGATTAGTTGAGGCTGCGCTGTTATCCCTAGACATTTTTGGAGCAGATGAAATTTTTGAAGAATTCGGGCTTCGCCCACGCTTTACCACGGTTATATATCTGTCCATTCCGACTTGTACCTTGAGTTTCGAGCCGCTGTTATCTGTAGTGATAACTTTGTTAAGTGATGAACACGAGCCTGAAGGGGATGATATTACTGGCTTATATGAAGAAGTACTAGGCAACTGTAATGTTAATGCATCATTACTATTTGGCATTGGACAAAGCGAAGTTGATCGCTGACGAAAAATTGGCTTTGCCGGTAAAAAAAGGTTTTCATCAGATTTATTATTTATATTTTTTTCATTAAGAGTTTCAGAACTCACAGTAAAATAAGCATTTCTGCCGTTAGAACTCACTTCAAATTTTTTTGTATTTGAGGCACTCATACAAAGAATTCCTCAAGGGATATTCGTTTGTGTTTTTTTTTATGTTTGCGGTCTTTTTTTGTTTTTGTTATTTATGATTGTTTATTTGTTTAGAGGTACACATATATATAGTATTCCTCAATATGAATTTGTTTAATTTTTTTTGCTTGCGGTTTTTTTTTGTTTTTGTTATTTTTACTATGTAAAAATATCAGCAAAGCATAAAGCTTATTTACGATAAATAAAAACATTTTTTGAGTTTTTACACTACCTTTATTTATTAACTCGGGTTTGAAAACTCTTAGATTCTAAATTTCAACTTTTGCAAAATATATTTTGTAAATAAGCATGATACGAAAATTCAACAATTTACTTATTGGGTTTTTTGAGTTTTCAAACAGAAAAGGATCACCGGCAGTGTTCCGGCCAATCCACGCAGTGTGTATATTTACAGGAAGCCATTCGAGCTGTTTTTACCCCCCTCATAACTTTGTTCCCCGCAATCGTAAAATTATAATTAGAATAATTCATGTAACCTCATATGCAAAATTTGAAAGTTTTACAATGAAAGGTTCTGGAGATATAGAGGTGCAAAAAGTGCATAGTTTAAGACATACTCACTGACCTACTGACTCACTCATCAATATTATGAAGCACTTCCGCTATAGGTAGAGATATGAAATTTGGTACAAAAGTAGATCTAGATGAGCAATGAACTAGAAAAATTCGAAAATTTTAACCAAGGGGGCGGGGCTACGCCCATAAAAATTAAAATTTATGCTAGTTAGCTGAAATTCAATGCAGAGCTAGGTACAGGTGGACCATCAACTAAAAAAATCTGAAAACCCGAAAATTTTGCCCAGGAGGGCGGGGCTACGCCCATAAAGGTCAGAGTTAAAAAATCTAATCTAAGGCGCTTAATGGAAGCTATTTTATTGAAACTTGGCATATATACTGCGATTATGCAAGGCTATAAATTTTTTAGTATTTTTTTAGGCTCAGCGTACTTATGGCTCGATTATGGATGGCAACCGAACTTGGGTTTCGTTGCTAGTTGCCGAAATGGTATTATGGATGGCAACTGGCAACTAACAGCTGGTAATTTAAGTTGCCATATTGGCAACCACAAATTTGGTGTTGCTGCATAGTTTAAAAGCAAAAAATTTAAAAATTAAACAGTAATTGCAATATTATTTTTATTTTTGAATTTCTTCTATGGATATGTAAAGAAAATATGCTTTACAGCTAAAACGGAGATTGTTCAAACTTATTTTATGCAACAACATTTACTCACAGTAGATGCGGTAATTCTAAAGAGTCGTCTAATAGATTCAACTTTTGTACTTCCTTCTCTTTACCAACAATAAACTTAATAATTAATTCCACTTAACTAATTATTTTTATGATCAGTAATGTTTTTAAGCACTTTTACTCAATAATTTTCTTTTTAGCACTTGTATTTCTTATATTTTAAATATTTTTTCAGTTGCCAATCTGTCATAATCGTATTTTCGATAACTTTTTGGCAACTGGAGGAAGTTGCCATACATAATACAAATTTTAAGTTCAGTTGCGTTGCTAGTTAACTCGGCAACTGAAGTTCGGTTGCCATCCATAATCGAGCCATTAGATATACTATTTCTGAGTGTATTATTATCCGTTTGCAACGAAACTTGACACGAATAATAACCACAGGTCGAAAAAATTTTTGAGTTTAGAAAAATGGGCAGGGTTACGCCCACAAAAATTAAAAGTTGTGCTAAGAAGCTGAAATTTTATATAAAAGTAGGTCTAGGTGAGAAACCAACTAGAAACACCTGAAAACACGGAAATTTTAGTCAGAGGGGCGGGCTGCGCCCATAAAAATTAAAAACTATAAGTTGCGCAAGTAGGTTTAGGTGAGAAACCAACTAGAAAAATCTGAAAAGCTAAAAATTTTTACCAGAATGGGCGGGGCACCGCCAATATTGTTAACGACTAAAAACTTGATATACACCTTTTAACTCAAGCCATTTTAGTTAAAATTTTGCATACACATTGCACGTGTACAAGACTTTAAACTAACACATTAATAAGTGGGCGTGATAGCTCCCATAAAATGTTAGCCTTGTGTTTAATCTGCTTCGGTCTAACATATTTTAGAAGACAATCAGCATGAATTATAAGCCCTGCTCAAAATAAAATTATGAGTTTAAAATAGTGGCAGGGGTAATGCTAAAAAAATTTAAAGGTATAATTCGCGCTAGAGAGCTAGAATTTTATACACACCTAAATGTATGAGTAAGCCAATGGGAGAATCTTAAAATCAACAAGTTTTATCCGTTAAAACTTCAGTTCGTACTAGAGAACTGAAATTTGATACATAAATAAATCTAGATCAGAGATAACTAAGAAAAATCTAAAAAAAAAACTAGAAGCTTCAATCAGATAAATTTTATTGAAAATTTTCATACACATTGCACGTATCCTAAGCAAAAATGTCCTCTTTTAAAACGTGGCCCTGACTACACCTATAAATCTTGGATTTTTCTTTCATATACTTCGGCTTATCAGTTTTTAGTCTATTACTCATGTATTTCTCAACAGCTTTTTCTTACGAAACTTTACATGAACCATAATCACTAGCAGATATAAAAGTCGACGGGCCCATAAAAATTTTACGTAATATTATGCTGTAGAGAGCTGACAATTTGTAGACAAATAGTCCTAATTGATTTACTCAATAGGAAAATCCAAAAATTAAAGCACCAGCTATCCTATTGAAACTTTGCATGCACATTGGGCATATCCTTTTGATTTATGTACTTCGGCTAAGCAGAAATATACTGAGAAAATAGGCGGGGCCACTCCCACTAAAATTTACGCTGTATTTTACATATTTCTTAACAAATTGCGAATACACTGGCGATCCGTTGTAATAACACAATAGTTAATTTTTAAGGTGTACAATCAAACACCCATCACGCTCTAACCCATTATTTTATGTAACTATGCCATTTTTAACTGGCAAAGTGATCATGAATAGAAATAAAACATACTAGAAATTTTAAGTGTAAAAAATGTTATCATATAAAATTTTTTAAAAAGTAGTCGGATCCTCACAAAAACATAAATGTGAAAAATGGCCAAGTTCCTATCAAAAAATTCGGCCATTAAAAGTAGTGAGATATAAATTTTGACCAAGGTCTTGTTTGGCGCAATACCTAACACTGAAATATGTCATGCATTATAATTACAAATTTTTAATCGTAAGGGTGTCATATAATTTCCAGATAATCTGTTTACTTGGCAATATTTTTACCTTTCTAGAAAAGGAGAGAATAATGTATATTTGTTCATTTCTTTATATCGGTAAGAATATTGTCAAGTTAACAGATTATCTAGAAATTATATGACAACCTTACGATTACAAATTTATATAATACATAATATATTTCTGTGTTAGGTATTGTGGCAACCAAGACCTTGGTCAAAATTTATATCTCACTACTTTTTATGGCCGAATTTTTGATAGGAACTTGGCCATTTTTCACATTTATGTTTTTGTGAGGATTTAGATTTATTTATACCCTTTACCAAAAAATCGTAAAAGGGTATATATAGTTTTGACATTCCGTTTGTAATTTCCACAATATTAATAAGCGACCCATTAAGTATATACATATATTCTGGATCCTTATGCATAGGGAAGACGAACAAGCGATGTCCGTCTGTCTGTACGTGAAATCGGTTTTCCGAAGCTCCCACAGAATATGAACCAGAATTCTCACTTCTGAGTTAAGCGAAAATGCGATAACAGCTGGTTGGTGTTGAATTCGCTGTTTTACCACGATTATTTAAATGAGAGAAAAAATTCTTTTCTACATGTATAAAAAGCAATAGCTATATACTGCATTTGCAAACATATGTTCATAAAAAACTGGAAAATAAAAAGTGAAAAATTTTAATTAAAAATTTATAAAAAATAGATGTGTTTTTAACATATTAAAGTGTGTAATTGAAAGCCAGTGGTATTCCTCAGCTACTGACTGTAAATTGTTGCCCAAATAATGTGAGATATTTAAGCAATTACAAAGTGTTTGCAAAAAAATTTAAGGCCATTGTGATACCTTCCCGGCATTTGGAACATTTGGACATATGCAGCTACAAAGTTACTACCGATGATGAAGACTCATCTAAACGAAACGTGTTTGTGCACTTCGGAAGATGTAGCAAATAAAATAATTGCTAAAGTTGTGCATGTTGTTTAAGCTTGTTGGAACGCCACAAGAAAGTCGGCATTAGCTCAACGAAAATAGTTTCGTAAAGCTCATCTGGACTCACGATATGTGCAGCACATGGGCGTTATACGACGCATGCAACAATTTGGTCAAGTATGTTAACATAATGCTGCTGGAGTCTTCTTTGTGCCTAACATAGTGTCCGGCCAACTTGTTTTGAGCCGCAAGTGCCTACACAAGTGCGTATAACACCACGCTGGGC
Source organism: Tachina grossa (assembly GCA_949987645.1). Lineage (NCBI taxonomy): Eukaryota > Metazoa > Arthropoda > Insecta > Diptera > Tachinidae > Tachina > Tachina grossa. Next base: position 120,039,431 of record OX465274.1, on the reverse strand, counting down.
TGCACATGTGTGCTTGAGCTAGAACTGGGCAGCAAATTGTTCCAGCACCGTATATTGCTTTGGCCGGGCCGTCTTAAAAACTGCTTTTGTTTAAGAGCGTGCTACCAAATAAAAATGTACGCGTACTATCATGCCTAAAATTTGACCCGGCCAACGTTTTTTGGATCCGTAAGTTCATACAAAAATGCTTAATACTCTACGTTGTGTTGCACCTTATATTGCTTTGGCCGAGCCACGAAAACAGTTCAGAAGGTTCCAGCAAGTTAGCTTGGTTCGTAAATGCATAAAAACGGTAAGTTTTATTTCAAAAATATTTTGGTATTTTAAAATATTAATTGTTCTCACCGTTTATTTATTCCAGAAAATATTTTGGCCTCTTTGTTGGTAAATGCAATAAGATCAGAAAGAAATACTGGTCGAATTTTTATACACAATGATCAAACATATGCATCCATCTGTGGCTAGTAAAATCAATGATATGTTGCTTGAAATATTAGCTGATCACGAAACTATTCCAGAAATCAATGTTTCTTTGGCTGGCCCACCTTTACCAGATGGTAAAACAGCTTGGAAAGAAATGATTCAAAAGGTACTATCGGTACTATAAACAACAAAAAGGTACAATAAACGAGAAAAAGCCAAATCAAACATTCGTTTGCAAGCGAACATCATTAAACTATTGCTTACAGAGAATATAAAGCTGCCTACCTGGATCAGCCTCGGACGAAATGCAAAATTTGATAACACTTTTTCGATGTCAAGGTATTTTTTTTAATATGTATGAATGCACAAATATTAATTAACTATTTTTTTTCTTTCAGTTGCACGCATCATTTACGAAAGATACATCTCAAACGTGAATTTGATTTCTTTATTTGTTTTATCTTTAAAAATTGTTTAAAACAAAACAAGTTATACAGTGGACATATAAAGTTTCAGTAAATCTTAAAATTTTTCAATAATGCTATTAACTATCATAATTACCGTAATCGAGCCAGATCTTTTTGGGTCAGTAGTTTTAGAAATAAAAGATATATTCAAAAAAATTTAATATAATCATAAATAATGCCAAAAGGTTTACGTACATCACCACTTGTTTATGGTTATGACTGGACTATTTTTAAATATCTCTTTTCTTTTTAAAAACTACTTACCCAAAAAGATCTGATTCGATTAAGCTAATTATGCTAAATGCTAGCATTATTGAAAAATTGGAACGTGTACTGAAACTTTATAGGTCCACTGTAGATCCATTTTTAGAATGGTTTTTGCATTAAATTAAATTTATATTGAAAAAGTAATAACTTTTTATGAAAATAAATGATTTTCCTTAAAACTTTTGTATTAACTTGGAACAGAAATAAGTTATTTTAATAATAGGGGATCCAAATCAATTGCAGGCAATTCTTATTCCTTTCTTGAGCGTATACTCACCCCAATTTGAAATAATAAAATCTTCAAAAAATAAGGAATTGTTTCTAATTTTTGTTTTTCATTTATTTAATAAATAAATATAGAATTTTTTATTATTTTATTAAATGATTACAAAAATAACTCTGCACTACACACATGCGTAAACAAAAAAAAAATTGGATTATGTTCTGATTTAATTAATCAATTTTTTTTAATAATTTGAAACAAAAATACATTTACTTATGCCACCAAAGTCTAAAGGTGCTTCGTCCTTCTTAAATGGTTTTGTTTGCGGGTGTATTATTTTTTCCAGTTCAGTTTTTAGGGGTCGAATAGTTTTTGTAGCAGCTACATTTTATTTAGCTTCTTCCAGGTTTCCTTGTTGACGTTCACATCTGTAAGTAAAATTTAAATTTAAAAATAGCATTAATAAAATAGTATTAAAAATTATCTCTTTTGGAAAACATGCAGTAAAATGTTTTATGTCTATAAAATGTTTTATATCTATAAAACAAAAGTTGAATCTATTTTATAAAGTGTTCTAGATAGCGTAAAAGGACTTTTTATTTAATGAAAAGTGCTTTGGTTTTGTACTTCTAAAGTAGGACACAAAATGAACACATTAGCGTTCCAATTGATTCGAAAACTTCTCGCGACTTACACACTTGCGTTATTGTACATTGGACAAGACCATCATCGTTCATTCCAATGTACAAAATTCCACATTGTCAATTCACTTTATAGGAACACGTTAGTCTTATTTCTGCCAACTACTTGTGAAAAAGAACACAAAGCGAACACATTTGGATTCCAATTGATCCGAACACTTCATTTTTTTGTGGTTTGTTAACTAGTGTCATTGTACATTGGACAAGAACATGATTGTCCTTTCCAATGTACATGATTCCACATTGTCAATTCACTTTATAGGCACACATTAGTCTTATTTCTGCCAATAATAGTAAAAAAGAACACAATTCGAACACATTTGGATTCCAATTGATCCAAACACTTCACTTTTTTGCGGTTTGTTAGCCAGTGTCATTGTAGATTGGACAAGAACATGATTGTCCTTTCCAATGTACATGATTCCACAGAAACACTTCACTTGTATGTACACATTAGTCAGAAAAACTAGTCATTTGTTTCAAGCACTTGCAAAAAAACTAACACAAAGCGAACAAATTTGAAATCCAATTGTTCCAAGCACTTAATTTCACCGCGAAATGTTAACCAAAGAATGTGTACATTGCACAGGAACATCATTGTCAATTCCAATGTACAAAATTCCACACTTTCAATTCACTTTACATGTACACATTCTCGTGCAGTTTATATTACTTTGCTCCTTCTAAAAATAACAAAAAGCGAGCGTATTTTTGATATTATTGATAGGAACACATATTTTCTGCACTACATGTTAACCGAGCACTTGTACATTGGATAAAAACACATTTGTCCCTTCCAATGTACAAAATTCCACACCACAATTCACTAAAAAAATTCACTTTGCACAGAAGTTTTCATCTAAATTACTTACTTAGTTGGCTCCATCGGGAACAAATCCACATTCTATCCTGCAGGACAGCCAATAGTACATCTGTGCCTCCTGAAAAATAAGAATAAATTACTAAAATTTATTATAAATAACTAAAATAAAAAATAAATATATACTTACATTTCCACTTTTGCTGTGTGATGCTCCTTGTAATCCATGTTTTTTTCACCATCAGTTTTGTTTTGTGCACTATTCTCACTCTTGGTAATATGTGGACAAAATAATCTACTAAATTTTGTCCACAAATTACCAACTTTGGCAAGGATTTTGGCGCAAATTCATTTTTTATCCAATTTCCGCCAATTCCTGCCAAGAAAATTTTTATTTGGTAAATAACTAAATGTCATTTTACCACGATAATATGACAGAGAAAGGCATAGAAAATAGTCATATTTGCTATCTCTATCAAATAATCGTGGTAAAGCGAATTTCTTCAATTCGCCGGTGTCGTGTCTAATTAAGTAGTCTATGGAAGCTCCCAAAAAAGCTAGACAGTGTGCACACTTAATTTTTTTTAAATTCGGTAGAATCGATAAAAAAAATCGGTAGATTTGAATGAAATTCGGTAGAAAATTTTTTTATTCAGAGAAACATAAAAAATAACAATTCAAAGAAACATTAAAAATAAAATATATGTACTTATATATAAAGGGTAAGTGAAAGGAGTATCAAACTAAAGGCTCAATCAGATGTGACATAACCATAGCCATAGAGAGCAGCCGTTCGAACCAAACTAATGAGCAACACTGTATTCGATTATACGTGACTCGCCATAACGCCATAACTCTCACCATAGAAACCAATTGAATTTTGGTTTGGTTATGGCGTTATGGCTATGTCACGTCTAATTTAAGCTCAAACAGGTTCCAAAGGCGCATTTAAAACTTTACATGTGATTGGAAATTAAACTGCCATAAACAATGAAGCATTTCCAATAAAAAAAAGTGTCATCCCCAGTTATTTGCACTTACCCTTTATATAGATATGCTACGCATATATAAAATAATATACATAAATAACAGGAATTCAGTTTTTGTACATATGTAGGTTTTATAAAGCTACTAAAATAACTTTTATTTGACAAACATTTGTAACTACAAAGATTATATGTAAGATCCATTTATGAATTTAGACTTTTGTGCAAAAATTATTAAATCTTGGAAGGAACAAATATTTCATCCCCAAGGCATAATTCTTTGGCAAATATTAGGTTACTTATAGTTTCAGTTATTAACCGATTTCTTTGTTCTGTTTTAATAATTTTCATGACAGAAAGTGACCGCTCTGCGGCCGCACTGCTATGTGGCAAAATAGGCAATTTACACATACTTATATCGACTTAAATTACTAAATAACAATATTCGGTAGATTTCAGGCCTTGTTCGGTAGAATTGGTAGATTGTTAAATTCACAAACATATTCGGTAGAATCTACCGAATATCGGTAGAAGTGTGCACACTGGTCTTAAATAGTGTTGTTAATTATTCGTCTTTTATATTTGTTCGAATAAAATTTCATGATTTTTTTCTTGTTCGAACAGACGAATAATTTTGTACTTTTGTTCGAATATTCGAACGAACAAAGAAAAAAATATATATTCGAATAATCTTAAAAAAGTTTGCAAAAAACGACACATATGTGTATTAGTTTAATTTTTTTTATTAACAAACGAAAAATTATTCATTACACACGAAAAACAATTGATTTAAATAACAGATTTAGAAATATTAATATCAAAACTTAAAAATTTTAATAACCTTTGCCGCATTTGACGCTGTAGTATAAGTTAAGAACTCTATGTTCCACTAATACCATTGAAGTAGCAGAATCGCAAAAAAGAAGAGAGTAAATTAATATATAGAAAATTTAAGATAACTTTCAATCGACTAGACCGATTTTCTTCAAGTATAAATTAGAAGATATACGATCATGTCACCTTTCAAACGAAAACAAAGCAAATTAAAATCGGTGAAGCCGTTCGGGAGCCACGGCGTCAAAGACACACAGATCTAACAGAATATATCTAAAAACGATGTGATACCTTCTAAGCGGCTGGACCGATTTTCTTCAAACATGCTAAGAACACTTTCGATCAAGTCACCTATCGAACAGAAAAAACTAAATCAAAATCGGTGCAGCCGTTTGGTCTGTACGTGGACTCGTAAAAACAAACAGATACACAGACACACACTACAACCTTATACGACTAGGTTCTACATTCGTAAAATTAAATGAAAGTGAAATTTTCTCTTGGTTTGTGTTCTCAATTTCGTAAAAGTGATTTAAAAAGTAAAATTTCATTTTCAGTTTGTTTCAAATGAAATTGAAGTGTTCTGTAATCCAATTTCACTACAAAACAAGTAATTTGAATTCGGCAGCAAACAACATTGTGAAAGATAACAAAAACTAAAAATTTTAAAAACCCCCGAATATATCTAGAGAAGATGCGATATCTTCTATACGGCTGGACCGATTTTCTTAAAACATGGCTAAGAACCCTCTCGATCAAGTCACCTTTCAAACAGAAAAAACTAAATCAAAATCGGTTCAGCGGTTTGGTCTGTATGTGGACACGGACAGACACACAGATATACAGACACACAGACACACACTACAAAATTATAACACCCCTTTTTTAGTCGGGGGTTAAAAATACTTTTTAGTAAAAATTAAATATTTGTAACTATTTATTGCTAAAATGTAAGCACATAAATAACATTTTTTTTCTCTTTTTGGTATTTTACGTCGTTCAATAATTCGATTTTTAACGCTTTTGAATAGAGAAAATCAATTTTTTTTCTAATCTCTTTATCATAAATTGTAAAGGCTCAGTTAGCCGACTGTAATGTAAAGTAAATGCAACAATAAGAAACAGCTGATCGATATTGTTATGTGAAAAGTAATGAAAATTGTTATAGAGATGTAATGTAACGTAACCTACTTTTCATATAAAAATCTCGATCAGCTATTTCCTACGTTGTAGTTACTTTACATTACAGTCGGGTAAAGGCTCAAGGCTCAGTTAGCCGACTGTAATGTTATGTAACTGAGCCTTCAGTTAGCCGACTGTAATGTAATGTAACTGTAACGTAGAAAACAGCTGATCGATATTTTTATATGAAAAGTAGGTACGTTACATTACATCTCTATAATCATTTTCATTACTTTTCACATACCAATATCGACCAGCTGTTTACTACTGTTGCAGTTACTTTACATTACAGTCGGCTAACTGAGCCTTGAGCCTTAAGACACCTTTTAATTCCATGAAAGAAGCATTACGTTTTCCCAAAAACAAAAAGATGAGTTTAGCGAACATATGTATGTATACATACATATGAACATACTGTTACGTTTTTCTCTCTATAAAAACGCTTTTCCGTAGATTTGCAAATGAATACAAGAGCCGAGTGTAGTAATTAGGGTTAAGAATGATACAAGTTTTATTTACAAATACACTTATACTAAATTACTCAAGAGCTTAAATACAATAATACAACTTAAACTAATAAATTACACACAGATATTCACAACTGGTTAACACTACGCCTTCCTCGCTGTAGTTTACACACGTCTCTTATCTGGCTGTGCAAGTATTCACGTGACACCTCTCTGTCTGCTGCCGTCACTTACGAGACTCTCTGCCGTCACTCACAGTTGATACACCAATACCTCTTTGTCTGCTGCTTGTCACACACGGCACTCACTCTGCCGACACTCACAGTTGATATATCAATAAGGACTCACTGGCTTTACTTACACCCTTATACACGTCTATTCGCTGCGCTATTCCCTTTACTCCAGTCGACACGATAGACTCCACAATAATCTCAATTCCACGACAGACTATTATTAATTCACAACTTAATTATCAACTGACTTGTTTACTTGAAAATGACTGACTTGTTCGCGACTGACTTGTTCATAACTGACTCACAACTGCAACTAACTAACTCATTGGCTGCGTCACCGCTTTTTATACTCCACACAAATACCACTAGAAGTTTCAAGCAATGTCTAGACGATCATTATCATCTTATATGCTGCCTAATTAAGTTCATGTGGTAACTATGTACATACATGTGTATATGCGTACGTATGTACATCATTAACTAAGCAACACACGGTGGTTGTTTATCTTTTACTTTTTCATTTGAATTAGCATGTATGTATGTGTGTAAATATGTGAATCTTCTTAATAAGCAGACGCTTTTTGTTGTTGTTGCTTTTGCTTGTTTACGTGTTACGTACGCTTATTTAGTTGTTTGCTACTATTCTAGATTATTCGTTACATTGACCCTGTAGGAATATTTTCGCGTAACACTTACATTAACCCTGTTGGAATATTTTTGTGTAATGCTGCTTAATCTTGTCGACGGCCATTTTCGTAACAATACAAACAAAGCTTAAGGTACGGTCACACTTGGCAAACATTTGCCCAAAAAAGCGTAACCACTCAAAGTTTGTGAAAAACCAATTGATTCAGAAAAGTGTTTCTTAAGTTAAACAGTTTCATAAACAACTAATAGACAACGTCATTGATTGCAACATTATTGGAAACTATTTAACTTTAACAAACACGTATCTGAATTGAAAGCTTTTTCATTAATATTTTGTGGTCACGTTTTTTGAGTAAATATTTGCCTAAGTGTGACCATCCCCTTACACAAGCATTTATAATTTGGAGTAATTTGATTACTTAATATCATATTCGCCCAGGTTCTATATTCCACTTCAAAATGAAATTGAAAACGTTTTTAATTCCGCAAAGACGATATCACTGTGTTCTAGAAAAGTAATGAAACTTTTTTCCATGACGATTTCATTCCCAGTTTAATTCAAGCAACTATTTCAAGCAACATGAAAAAAAACATTTATGCTATAAACACAATTGGGACGAACGCCGAACTGGGCATAGTTCCATGAAATTGCCTTCTAAAATTCGTCGCTTAAATTAGTCTTTTGAAAGAATTAAATTTGACTACCTAGCTTGCTATGGATATTTTTGTAGCCAATGGATGCCAAAATATGCAAATATTCACTGCCGAAAGAATCAATTGAATATAAGTATGTATATTCACAAAAAAAATAATGGTTATGTACTTGTAATAAAAATAAATGCTAAAATCTATATCAAATCTTGATAAAAAATATAATAAATCATGTATCGCGAAAATTTGCAATATTGGAAACAAAAATTAATTAAACTCGCTAAAACTGTAAGGGAAGTCATTAACTCGGGAGAAAGCGCAAAACATTATGAAAATTCGCCAAAGCTTGCAAAAAATTTAAATTTTAAGTCTCTAAGTCCCTATTTACACTATGCAAGTCTTATTGCTAAGCTGATTAGTTTATTGGGTGAGAGAGAGACGGGGGGGGGGGGGGGAAAGAAACGTTGCTGTTCCCCTCGTCTCTCTCTCCCTGAAACTAATCAGCTTAGCAATAAGACTTGCACAGTGTGATTTGGGACTAAATAAAAGTAAATAAATAAATAAACAGTGATGGTATTTTGGTGCGTTTCGGGTATTTTTGGTGCTTTTTGCTTCGTCATAAACGCGAAATTTTGGCTTATACCCTTTTTTAAAAAACGGGTATTTAGTCCCTATTTACACTATGCAAGTCTTATTGCTAAGCTGATTAGTTTATTGGGAGAGAGAGAGAGACGGGGGGAAAAGAAACGTTGCTGTTCCCCTCGTCTCTCTCTCCCTGAAACTAATCAGATTAGCAATAAGACTTGCACAGTGTAATTTGGGACTAAATAAAAATAAATAAATAAATAAGCAGTGATGGTATTTTGGTGCGTTTCGGGTATTTTTGGTGCTTTTTGCTTCGTCATAAACGCGAAATTTTGGCTTATACCCTTTTTTAAAAAGCGGGTATTTAGTCCCTATTTACACTATGCAAGTCTTATTGCTAAGCTGATTAGTTTATTAGGAGAGAGAGACGGGGGGAAAAGAAACGTTGCTGTTCCCATCGTCGTTCTCTCCCTGAAACTAATCAGCTTAGCAATAAGACTTGCACAGTGTGATTTGGGACTTACAGTTCTTTTAACAATTTCTTACAGTGCTTTTGGTGCTTTTTTGTCAAATAAAAATATTTTTAATTTACGAAACTAAAATACTTTTAAGCGCTAATAGCAGCATCTTTTAACTGACGCTTCTTAAATTGTTTTTAATGACAATAACGGAAACTATGTTAAAAACAATCTAGAAAAATTTTCATAATTGGGATTAAAAAATTTAATTTTTTTTTGCAAAATAAAAAACCACATAATTCTCTGCATAATAATTGATTGAAAGTAGTATGCAACAAGCATTTGTTAAAGCTTACACAAATATTTAATCATACTATAGGGTGGTTCAATTTTAAGGGTCAATTTCGCAATTTTCATAAGGCTGTTAATTTGTAAGTACAAAGTAAATCAAAATGTTCACGTCTACAACAAAATGTAGGTAAATTTGTATTCAACGCGCAAGAGTGGTTAAATTTTAAGAGCCGATTTCGATTGAAAGCATGAGGTTATCAATAGCAGTCAGTAGTTTTAGACAAGGAGTAGCCAATCCCCAATTTTTCATATCGTATTGCCGTGCTGTCAATGTTGACAACTGGAAAAAAGGTGAATATCGCAAAAACAAAACCTTTTAAGTTAAGAGTACTTAAGAAAAGAGTGACGCTTTTAATGCATTCTTTATCTGTAAATAATTTTTCAGTAACATACCTACTATTGTATTTATGTACGTATGTATGTGTGTATATGTTACTACCCTGTAGTAAATAAAATAATCAGTTGACAAAAAACACTAGTTTATAAATTAATTATTTACCAAGTGACTACAAATTGGTTTAAATCTCATGCAGATATCAACCAAACATATTGAATAAAAGCACACGTAAGAAATAAATAAAAGCAAAATAAGTAAATGCAAAGGAAATAAAAAAACAAGAGAAGCATGCCATGAAATCAAATGTTGAAAAAAACTAATATTTTTCAATACTTAATATGTATAATATTTTCTATGAGCGGTTCGTATGTATGGATGTATGTATGTATGTACATATGTATTTATTTTTTATTTTTAGTGAATATAATAAAAATAAATATTTATATATATGTACTAGTGATGTAACGAATGTCAATTTTTGATATTCGCGAATACGAATACGAATATTTGAAACGATATTCGCGAATACGAATACGAATATTTCATGTGAAATTTATAGACATTAAATTAGGGCTCTATTTACGCCTGCAATATGAAATATTAAAAGATTGTTATGAAAGAGGACTTAACACTCTTGTTGGCGTACTTTAAAGTTAATAAAAAACTACCCAAAATTTTAATGATCGTTAGTAAATAATATTTGAAAATGATACAAAGCACAAATTTCTATAAAAAATTTAATGGATTCGTACAAACTAATATTTTTATCCATTTATTTAAATTTAGTTTAGGATTTATGCATTTATTTATTTAATTTTTTTGGAAAAATATTCGTATTCGCATTCGACTGAATTTGACGAATACGAATGCTTCGTATTCGCATTAAAAATGGCCGAATATTCGGCAATTGGAATACGAATATTCGTGCATCACTAATATGTACATTGTACATACATATATTTATATTGTTACGTTTTTCTCTCTATAAAAACGCTTTTCCGTGGACCCCAAGACTTGCAAATGAATACAAGAGCCGAGTGTAGTAATTAGGGTTAAGAATGATACAAGTTTTATTTACAAATACACTGAAACTAAATTAATCAAGAGCTTAAATACACTAATACAACTTAAACTAATAAATTACACACAAATATTCACAACTGGTTACCACTACGCCTTCCTCGCTGTAGTGTACGCACGTCTCTTAGCTGGCTGCGCAAGTATTCACGTGACACCTCTTTGTCTGCTGCTCGTCACTTACGAGACTCGCTCTGCCGACACTCACAGTTGATACACCAATAAAGACTCACTGGCTTTACTTACAGCCTTACACACGTCTATTCGCTGCGCTGTTCCCTTTACTCCAGTCGACACGATATACTCCACGATAATCTCAATTCCTCGACAGACTTTGCTGTCACTATAGACTGTCCTATAGTTTCTCCTTTTTCCAACTCACGGGTAAAGCACAGACTGCTCTTAACTATCAACTCACCACTGTATCGCAGACTATTATTAATTCACAACTTAATTATCAACTGACTTGTTCACTAGCAACTGATTGACTTGTTCGCAACTGGAACTCGTTCACAACACAACAATAACTGACTCGCAACTAACTAACTCATTGGATGCGTCATCTCTTTTTATATTTCACACAAATTCCACTAGAAGTTTCAAGCAAGGTCTAGACGATCATTATCATCTTATATGCTGCCTAAATAAGTTCATGTGGTAACTATGTATTTGCATGTGTATATGCATACGTGTGTACATCATTAACTAAGCAATACAGGGTTGTTGTTTATCTTTTGCTTTTCGTTTGAATTAGCATGTATGTATGTGTGTAAATATGTGAATCTTCTTAATAAGCAGACGCTTTTTGTTGTTGCTTTTGCTTGTTTACGTTTAATGCTGTGCATGCTTATTTAGTTGTTGGCTACTATTCTAGACTATTCTTTGCTTTGACCCTGTAGGAATATTTTCGCGTAACACTTATATTAACCCTGTTGGAATATTTTTGTGTAATGTTGCTTAACCTTGTCGACGGCCATTTTCGTAACAATATAGATATATATGAATATATACATACATATATCTGTATAGTATATAATATATGTATGCATATCATATAAATATACATATGTATATATTTTTTTTGCTATAATATTAATTAACTACAAATTGGTTGGAAAATAAGTAGTTAGTAGTCAATTAAAAAGTCATGCAGAGATGGACAATTGACTACCGCCTATGACATGCCTATGTTAAAATAGTGAGTCGGTTACAAGGAAAAAAGTCAATGAATCAACCAGATGTGGTTATTAAAAAACCAGTTTGAAGTTACTTACAAATGAGTTTGAGTTCCTATAGGGTATATTATTTGACTCCTGGTTTTTTTATTTTTGGTCTTACATACTTATTTTTATTAAATTAATCAAGATTTTGTTTTAATTAATATGTTAATAAATTCTGTTATTACATCTCAAAAACTTTGTTTATTTTGAAGCAAACGTTTGAAATTATATTTTGAGCTTTTACACTCTAAACTTTCTTTTTTAAATGGGTTTTTTAATGTATTACAATAAAAAAATATTTTCGTGCTTTTTTACCCTCTTTTTCGTAGTTTATTGCGCTTTTTACCCTTTTTGCAACAGCTTAATGTGCTTTTGCACTTCGTAGAGATACCAACACTATAAATAAAGCCAAAAACGTCGCAAAAATCTTATCTTTCGCAAAAAAAAATAGAAATTTTGCGAAAAATTGCAAAATTTTAAAGAAGCCATAATTTTTTTATTAAAAATCGCCAAACTCTAAGAATGCAAAAAATTAGGTAAAAATCGCAAAATGGCGAAAATTTGCAAAAATTTAATAGCAAAGTCTAATATTATTTAAAATTTGTAAAAAATGTTAAGAAGGAGAATTTTTGCAAAAATTCGCTTTCATTGCGAACAATGCAAAAATTCGCGAGAAGTTGTAATATCGGAAGCAATCCTTAAAATTCATTAAAAATTGCCAAAACTGTTATAAATAAAATAAATTCGGGAAAAAACGCAAAAAACGCAAGTTCGCTAAAAGTTTCTGAACGCCTTGAATAAATCATTTACAGAACCCATGTTTTTGTACTTATCCCTTTAAAACACAAATAAAATCGTTTGAAAAAATTATTTATATACAAATGTTATTTATGTGCGTACATTTTTGAATTTTTGCAATACAAAGTTACAAAAATTTTATTTTTACTAAAACGTATTTTCTTTCACAATGTTGTTTGCTGCCGAATTCAAATTACTTTTTTTTGTAGTGAAATTGGATTCCAGAACACTTCAATTTCGTTTGAAACAAACTGAAAATGAAATTTTACTTTTTAAATCGCTTTTACGAAATTAAGAACACAAACCAAGAGAAAATTTCACTTTCATTTCATTTTACGAATGTAGATGTAAAATACTTTTTAAATAAAGTAATTAAGGAAATTGTTCGAATATTCGACAAAAATAATTCGAATAATTTTTTATTCTAAATGGAATATTTTTGTTCGTTCGAACAAAAAATGATAAAAAGTTGTTCGAATATTCGAACAATTTTTGTTCGAATGACAACACTAGCACAGAATACTTTGTGACACTAGTAAACTGGTGTGTCAGAAATGGTCCGAAAAAGATTGGTATTGAAAATCAGCAAAATCGAGCAGACGTTTTCAGAGCTGGAAAACTCAAACTTTATTTTTCCATACAAAAGTAATTACAGAAAACTAATTTTTATTATTTTTTTATTAAATAAACTTATATTATCAGCCATGTCACAGAGCTCAATTCCATTTGGAAACGGAATTCAATCCGTATTTTGGTGCTTTAGAAAACGAAAAACGAAAAAAAATTTCGGAATGAAATCACTTTTAATATCATGGACGGAATTAACATTTTCTGCATGTTAAAGTAAAAAAAAACATTTTAAACAATTTTTTTTTTCAATTAAGAATACTATTTTTCATTTATTTATTCAAAGCTGAATTACAATTATTTAGTTTTTATTTATTTATTATGCAAATTTCTCAAGTCATTACAAAAATAAAATCAACAGAACAAAATGTACAGAATTGGTTCCTTTGGTATTGCCATACCATTTTTGTATGTACTTTCAGGGCTGTCAGATGTGACGATTTCTCGCCAAACGTGGCGACTTTAAAGCTAGTTTGGCGTCCTAATTTTCGATTTGGCGACATGGCGATATTTTGGCGTTTTATAAAAAAGTTGGCGATTTTGTTGGCTACTTTTGATGAGCCATGAATTGGCTTGAAAATCGTTAAATATTAATTTTATTCTGGTATTTGACTCGTGTAGATGGTGTGCTAAGAACATTTTTATTAGCGTCTTCTCTCATATAAATATTGTAATCTGGCAGCCTTTTTTTGTTATCATATTAAAGTGAATGCAAAGTACATGTCAAATTTTTTTGCCTGTTTAAAAAAACTAACGGTGAACAGAAGACATTTTATTAATATTGTGTGTAAAGTTTATATAAAAGAAAAGTTTATAATGGCATCCTCAACGAAAAGTGCAAGAATAGATCGTCGACATAAAAAGGAATGGGAAAATCAAAACTGGGTAAATATAATACTTTAAGTTTTTAAGGTTTATTAAAGTTTTATACAATTTCCAGGTTGGCTGAAACCAATATCAGAAGCTCCATTGAGTTATCAGACCACAAGCAGTCCAATGAATACATCATGGTGCTTTGCATGCAAAATCGTATTAAGATCACATAAAATTGATCTACAAAAACATGCTGACTCAACCAAACATAAAAATAGCATGCCCGTATTTTTCAAACAAAACAGAATTGATCAAGTTGGTAAGTAGGGGATTTCATTTCAAATACATAAGTACATATGTTTGTATGTCCTATATTAATACCTATTTCTTTTGCTTTTAGTAAATATCTCCCAATCTAAAGAATCTAAAATCATTGATATACAATTAGCTGTTTTCATAGCAAAACAAAGCTCGATTGCATCTGTAGATCATTTAAGTACATTACTGCGGAATAGTTCAACAGATACTACATTTGAAGAGCTCAAATTGCACAAAACTAAGTGTACTGCAATTATAAAAAGGGTTGTTTCACCCGCACTATTGGAAAGTCTTGTAAAGAAAATTGGTAATACAAAGTATAGCCTCATTGTCGACGAATCTGCAGATGTTTCTCAAACAAAGTGGATGAGTGTATGTGTCAGATTCTTCGCCACAGATACACTCATAGTAACAACACAATTTTTGGGACTTTTTTTTGTGGAAGAAGCCACAGCAGAGCATCTTTTCAATAGTTTATCATTGTTTTTAAAAAAATTGGCATGCAAATTTCGAATATGATCGCGGATGGTGCTAGTAATTTATGTGGTAAAAATAAGTCATTGTTTACTCTTTTGAAAAAGGAAAACCCACAAATCATGCTCGTAAAATTCACTTGCCACTCTTTATCTCTATGCTGTTCCAAAGCTTCAAAAACGATTCCAAGAAATGCTGACTTTTTGATAAAAGAAGTTTATAACTATTTTAGCCACAGCCCACTACGTACGCTTCTGTATAAGCGTGCTTTCGATTTAATTAATACTGGTATTGACAGCAACCGTTTTAGAAAACTTGTGCAAATTTCTGTAACTCGTTGATTGTCTTATGGAGCGGCTATAAGACGAATTTTGGAGCAATGGTTGGAGCTGAAACATAATTTTTCACTTATTTCAACAGCTGAAAATGATAAGACTGCCCAAAATATATACAAAGAATTATGTGACGAAAATACAAGACTTTTTTTGATATTTATAAATCCAATAGTGAATGAAATGAACCATTTAAATCTTGAATTTCAGTCGGATAATATGGACGCAGGCAGTATGCATCAAAAATTTTCAAGCCAACAATTTTGAATGAAACTCATAATAGCGAAAAACTTATAACCAATGTTATTATAGCTATTGATATACCAAACACTTTTCCCCACTAAATGCAATCGATTTTGGGCCAGCATTTAAACTGAATTAAGCAATGTTGAAATGGCTGATGAAGATATTGAAAAACTTCGAGAAACTTGTTTTTCATATTTAAAGATGCTCGTGAAAGAATTAACAAATAGAATTCCTGAAAACATGAATATATTTAAAGTTTACGAACATTTTTCCATTTTAAAATGTTGTAATCCATTATCACAAACAAAATTCGTTGTTGTAAAAGATATTTTAAAGATTTTTATGAATCCCAACATACCGCTAGATGTTTATGAAACACAATGGACAAAATTACCGTTTGTGAATTGGAAAGATTATTTTAATGGTGATATTCCATCTAATTTAAATCAGTTTTGGCCAAAAGTGTATGATTGTAAGGATACGGTAGGTACGTACCATTTTAAAGAACTTGCTTTGGCTGTACTTTACATGCTGGTAATTCCAACTAATAATGCCTGCGTTGAAAGGGTATTTTCAATAATGAACTCAACTAAAACGCGCTTCCGAAATAGCATGCAATATGAACTTCTAGACGCGTTATTACGAGTTATAAATTGTATGAAGGTTAATAGCACATGTTGCACTTCTTTTATACCTTCGCAAGATATGTTGAAAAAGTTCAATTCCCATACGATGTATTCAAAAGAAGAAGACAATGTGGAATGTCTTGACGATGAAGTATATAGCGTTTTAGATATGTAATAGAACTGCAACTACATACAAATGTATATACATACATATATCCAATATTTCATTAATACTAACCGCAAAAGCTTATTTACGTAGACTATTATAAACTATTTTATATCAAACATTGTACCTTTTTATGTTCATAATAATTTTTACATTGTTCTAAATAAAAATAAAACAAAATATATATAATGGCGATTTTTTTTAGTTTTGTGGCGAATTTTAGCGATTCGGAACAAATTAATTTTTTATAATTTATAAAATATATTTTTAATTATTTATCAAATATATATATATTTCATTGTCAAAAACTAAAAAAAGAGGCTTTGGCGATTTTGGCGATTTTTGACATTGGATTTGGCGAAAAAGGTGAAAATAAATCTGACAGCCCTGTATACTTTATCAAAATCTTCATATTAGCAGCACACAAAACAAAAAAATACTAGGCAGAATTAAAATAGGCATACAAAAAAAATTTAAAACGCCTAAACATATGCCACATTATTATTTACTACAAAATTATGTTGCCACACTTGTAAGATTAAGCATTTTTTTCGGATTGATGAAAACGATGGTAATCTGAATTACCAAAATGAAATTTGAACGGAATGGTTAATACGGAATCAAAACTATTCCGAACGGAATCTGTGACACGGCTGATAATATTAATTTTAGAACAGAAACATTGAATAAGTTAATAATAGTAGATAGAAATAGAATTTTTATTTATATGTATATGTTTGAATACTTTAAAATTTGTTACTGTATATTTCTGTTTAAATGTATTTGTAATTTTTGTATTTTGTTGACAAATTATTATTTTTTTTCCGTTATATTGTTGTTTCATAATTTTTATAAAAACAGTCAAACAAAACAATTTCCTGAAGAAGCCACACAAGGGAGTGGCGAAATATCGAAACACAAATATTAAAATAAAGTCAAGAGACCTTAAGCTTAATAAAATTAGAAAACTATAAAACTTTTTTTAAATTATTTTTTTCTTTGTTCACTTAACATACTTTATATATATTTTTCAAAAACTACTAGATTGGTATAAGGAATCAGAAAAATCTAAAAGGTTGTCTGGGGTTGGAAACTAATTTTTTTTTATCTATAAAAGTAGCTACGTTAAATTATTTTTTCTTTTTGTTTATAAATTATTTATACTTTATGTTTTAGAGAGAAATAGTTTGGCATAAAAATTGAAAAAAATATAGCTTCAGACCTGGATAACTAAAACTTTTTCTGGTATATAAAACTAATAATTTCTTTGGTAATTAAATATATGTATTGCATTGCATTAGAAAGAAATAAATAATTATTAAAAACTAGCTGACCCGCCAGACTTCATACTGCCTCAGTTGATAAATAAAAGACCTAAGCTTTTGTATAAAATAATCTTAACACAAATAAACCTATATATACCCTTTTACGATTTTTGTGGTAAAGGGTATAACAAAACCAATCCGTATTTAATAAAAAAGCATTTTTTGAATGAATCATGAACTTTTATTATTATTTTCGACACATGATATTGCTTACTTACAAAACAGAGTTTTACTGAAATACTAGCTATTATAAGGTTTAAATTTGATATTGACAGGCACACTGTTATGATACAGTCTGTTTATCAATTTAAAGCTTTCTCATAAGCTATATTTTTTGTTTTGTGGTTCGTAAATAAACAAAGAAGACGAATTTTCGCCGCGCGAACACGAGTTAAGGATCTTTAATAATATTCAATACTATTAGTATAACTTGTTAATATTTTGTACATAGTTATACTATTTTTTATTATTTAATAATATTAATGATATAATTTTAATTTTTCATTGAAATATTATTCATTCAAAAAATTTTAGTTTTCAGTTTGAAATATATATTTGTTAAATAAACACTTATTTATATTATTTAAAAACATATTTTAAATAGTGTATTTTATTGAAATTACATAATTGGCGCAGTCGGTTATTGAACCAATTCAAAACTTAAGTTTAAAAAAAAATCACTAAAAAATTAATTGTTTTAAAGAAAACAATTAAAAAATTTTTTGAGATAATTGGAACACCCAATCAATGTCCACAATGAAGGCATGAAATCAATGACCCAATATTTGATGTGAAACTTTATATCTGCAAAATAAAAGAATAACAAAATACTAAAATTTAATTTGATTTAAACAAAATGCAACCAATTTCGTTATCATTAAACGATGTATTGAAGGATGCTCATAGAAATAATATATTTCGAGGGAATGATTCATTTGCTTTAAGTTCGTTTTTACGACAAGTTGAAAGCGTTATTGCTATCGTAGAGTCACAACCGGATGTCAAACAATATATATACAAGAGGATAGTATTGAATAAGCTACAAGGTGAGGCGCTTCATGTTCTGAGAGCGTTGGGGCCTAATGCAAGTTGGAAAGAAACAAAAGACGCTTTAATTAACAACTTTGGCGTAAAAAATCTTACCATCAGCTTTACCAGGAGGCATTTTCAGCAACAAATTATGGTATTGCAAATTACTTTAATTGCTTGAAAACCATTTTATGTAAGTTAAACGAAAAATATGAACACGACAAGGAAAAACCTGAAGAAACGTAGAGAAAATTATTTTGATAACTTTTTTAAATAGCATAGACATTAATTTAGCTTCAGTTGTAATTAATAGATAGGTTAATTCAATAAGAGACGCTTTTAACTTGTTAGATAGAGAATGTTTAATAAGAAATGAAATAACTAAAACTAAAAATATAAAAACCGAATATAATCAAAGCCATCGTACTTTTGTAAATAATGATACAATCAGAGGGTATACAAATAATAACAGTATAAACGAAAATAATTTAAACCGCTCTAGTCGTAACAATTTCTTTAGGCTAAACAACAATACAAATTAAAGAAACAATAATTCAAATGGAGGTCATGAAAGTTCTAATTCTAGAACTTTTCTTAATCAGGCTAAGAGATTAAGTACTACAAATTCACAAAATAATCAAAGATATAACTATTCTCAAAATAAAAGCAGTAATTTCAGGCAAAATGATAATTTTCAAATGGAAATAGATCATATTCAAGAAGTGGATGACAGTTTTGAACAACAAGTAAATTTTCATATTGTTTCGGCAGTTATCGTGGTACCTTCATAGCGAACAGTCGATTAGCGGAATTTTGCTTACATAGTGCCTGTGCCAAACGGTAGCAAAGTACTAGTGTAAGTAAATTTTTGACACTTCTGAGGTGAATAAAATTTCACTAGCCCTAGGGGCTAGTAGAAATTTTGACACAGCAGATAAATTTTTGACAAGCTGCAATAAAAAGCATGGTATCATAAAATTTAAATCCACCGCCGTCGCTTCGAGCCGTCGCCTAATACAAATATTTTTACATCCTTTAAGTTTAATTAGACTGTGAAAAAATCATTGTTTATTTTATGTTATATACATATATAATGTTATATAATTTATTGCTACAAGAATATTGTTTTATATTAAATGTCCTCTTAAAAATTTGTTGGTAGCCGGCGGCTTGTAGTCAGGCGAAGCAAAACCGCCGCCGCAGCAATTGTTTCATCAGCTTCTTTCTATGGCTCAAGCGAATTTGTCAAAATTTTACATTGTCAAAAAAGATATCATTTGGCACAGCAGAAAAATGAAATTTTTTCCCCACAGGCAAATATTTTTTTATCATAGTACTTTTCTACCGTTTGGCACACGCCCATACTTAAAAAACAAACAAAAAAATTATACAAAAAAATATTCGTAGTACATATTATTCGTAATAGGTACATTAGGGTGCGCCTTACAAGTATGGGCCAAAAAATTTTGCAAGTTTTCGGTTGTAACTGCGTCTCAAAATGTTCTTCACATCGAAAAAATAAGCTTCAGAAAAAAATTTTTGGATCGCATAATGAAAAGGCGTGGCTCATTCGCCCTTAAATTACTGATGTATGCTCTATATTAACAAAATCAACACAAATGTTATTTATGTGCAAAACCTTCCAAACAAGTATGTGTATTTTTAAGTGGAGTATAGTTACCCAATAGATTTTAAACCAAAATCCTTAAAAACTTATCACAATACAAATTTGTTCTAAAAAATTCTGCAAAATTACCATAAATCCCTGAAGTTGGCACATTTTTATAAAAAATTAATATGTAAAATTTTAAACACACAAATAAAAGATTTTTATTATTTGAATCCAATCTTTATTACAAATTTTAATAAATACTAGGATCGCATATACATATAAAACAAAAACAAAACATAAATCTGTTTTCTTTCTAAGCAAATTTAAACCGCTTTTTTTTATCAATTTAATGCTAAAAATTTTTTTAAACTATTTATATTTTGCATATCTACACAAAAATATCTTTTAAACCATATATGTATATTTCCCCAATATTGGTGGACGATAAGATACTTAGAAGTGTACGACAAAACAATGTGTGCCGTATTTATATATAAAGATATCAAATACATAAAAAATTTATTTTTTATTTGTTTTCAAAAATAAGTTTGAAAAAATATATTATAAATTTTTTTACAATTAATTTTAATTATTGTTTTATATTTATTTTTATGTACATTTACCATATTAATTAGGGTAGATTTGGTAGAATGAGGGTATTTTTTTCTATAATCTGCAACTGTTAGCATTATTATTTGCTTTTCCTCTTCGTCACGTGACAAAACCTGATTAAATTCTTCCATCAACTTAACCGCCCGTTCTGCAGTGTCATTAACTACTTTTAGGTTACTTACAATATCTAAGCCTGCATTGTAACCACTATCGGTATGCCATTCTTCTGGATCTTTGTTTAAAAAATCCGTTGAAATAGAAAATCTTTTGAAGAAATTTAAAGTCTTTTCTGTAACAAAATCCTCAATATTTTTACACATGAATTGACTGAGGTTAGAATGGGGAATGTTCAAATTTTTGATGTCAGTTTTATACAGCCTGCCTTAGTATGCACGAAAACCCTCATGAGGCATCCCGACATCTTCAGGAATATATAACACAGCTTGAGCTATGGTTAAACTTATGGAGAATAAAAGTAAAAGAACAGAAGTGCATACATATAACCTTTACCCTACGAAAAGATACTTGTCCCCCCATTAGAATCAACAGTCAAGTTGTTCCTCAACATTCACATGTGAAATACCTTGGTATACACCTCGATCGTCGGCTTACATGAAAACACCATATTGACTCAAACCTAACACAAATGAAACTTAAAATAACTCAGATACATTGGCTGATTGGTAGAAATTCAACACTCAGTCTAGATTGTAAACTTTTAATATACAAGTCGATTTTGAAACCAATATGGTGTTACGGAATTCAACTATGGGGCACTGCTTCAGCTTCCAATATCGAGAAAATACAACGAAAGCAAAACAAAATTTTACGGTTAATAACATCGGCTCCATGGTACATCCAAAATTCTATTATATATACATCGTGATTTAAATATGCCACTAGTGACTGAAGAAATTGCAAAATACGCAGGCAAATATTTAACAAAACTCGAGTCACATCCTAGTCCGCTGGCTCGTAATATTTTGAACTTTACTGGACACATCCGCCTTAAAAAGAGGGACACAAGGGCTCTTATACTTAACACTCCACATGGGACTGCTTGATAATATATTTATTTTTCCTTTTTGATTATCACTACTTATGTATTATTTATAACTATCACTAAGTTTATGTCCGACTCTGGTCGGGCCTAATAATTTTTTTTTATAGATTTAAGATTTGAATACTTATTGTTAGTTCACATATGAAGATACAATAAATAAATACATGTATTAAAAAAAAAAAAAATATTGTTACGAAAATGGCCGTCGACAAGGTTAAGCAGCATTACACAAAACTATTCCAACAGGATTAATGTAAGTGTTGCGCGAAAATATTCCTACAGGGTCCATGTAAAGAATAATCTAGAATAGTAGCAAACAAGTAAATAAGCATGCGCAGCATATACTGTGAGAGTCCAAAGAAACTGTACACCTGGTTCTCTTATATCAAAAGTTTTATTTCGGTATTAAAAGATAAAAGTTTTTGAAACTTTTTAGTCATTTACAGAACATTATATAATGCTCTTAAAATAAATGAATAAAAATTCAAAATTCCTTAACACCAACAACAACAATTGAAACAAAATCAAAAACACTGCAATTTTAATGCATCAAAAGAAATTGTACAGTCTTACAATATGCAAAAACTAATAATGGCTACTACTTTGTTTGATTTCCATTTGCTTTTAGAAGGGCTTGTAGCTTTCTAGGCATCAATTCCATACATTTACTTATTACATCCATTGACATTTTGGCCAGTCTCCCCGCTAAATTTCCTTCAGAAGGTTTTTGATGGTTATGTTTCTTTTTCTGGAGTGTCTGCCGAAATTTTTTCAGAAATGTTCAACTATGTTGAAGTACGGAAATTGTGGGTGATAGTCCATTTATTTTGGTGTGTGATACAAGAACTATTCTTTAACTATTTTGGCGGTGTGAAGAGGATTTTTGTCCTGTTGGAAGATTCATTCTCGATCTAAGTTCAATTTTCCTAATATATGCGCCCAATTATCTTTAAAATATTTGAGTAGTCGGTTTTGTTCATTAAACTGTCAATAAATGCTAAGCTTCCCACTCCGCTGCCCGCTTTACACCCCCACACCATCACCGAAATCCCACCATACTTCATGGCAGATATAATATTGTTTTGGTTTAATTCCTAAATTATGATTCTCGAAATTTTAGAACTTTTTTCTTCCCAAAGACCTCAAACTTGCTATTTTGTGTGAAAATTACGAACGATTTTCATGGTTTTTAATTTTTTTTTTAATTCTAGTCGTCGCCTGTTATTTTAGTTAGAGCTTTGTAGTTTTCTTCTTAGAACTTGTGTACATAAACTACTTGAATGTAGCGCTCGGTGGACCGTTTTGACATCAACTTTCAATCCAGATGATTCTGTACACTTCTGCTGATATTTGCGCTGCACTTCTAGCTGAAATTTATCTTAAATCGAACATGAATCTTCCAACAGGACAAAAATCCTATCCACACCACCAAAATAATTAAAGAATGGTTCTTGTATCACACACCAAAATAACTGGACTATCATCCACAATTTCCGGACCTCAGCATAATTGAACATTTCTGAAAGAATTTCGGCAGACACTCCAGAAAAAGAAACAAAGCCATCAAAAACCTTAATTAAGGAAATTTTGCGAGGAGAGTGGCCAAAAATGTCAATGGAAGTAATAAATAAATGTATGGAATTGATGCCTATGAAGCTAAAAGCAGTTCTAAAAGCAAGTAAGAGTAATATGAAAAGGTTAAGCGTGAGTAGATTAGTAATGGGGACGGACGACATGTTTTGGGAATTCAAAACCGGGAAAAAACAAAAACGATGGCAACCCTGTTACAAATGGGGGGATTTTGGGGATTTTCATGCTGATATGGTGTGTGTGTGTGTGAGTTTGATTCTTTGGCCATGTGTATGTATGTATACTTGTGTGCACAGCTTTTGTTGTTATTGTAGAGAAACGTTGTGCTTACAGTGCATGGATGTATGTACGTGTGCGATGTGTATGTGTGTGTGTGTGAGTCTAATTCTTTGGTTGTGTGTGCATGTATATGTGGGTGTTTGTATGTATGTATGGGTATGTGCGTGTGTGTTTGATTGTTATTTGATAGTTTATGGTTTGCTGTTGCTGTTTTGAGTTATAGTTGGTATGCTTATGTAGGGTTATTGTATGTATGCATTTATGTTTGTGATCTCTGGCGGGGGAAATAATCTAATAGCTGCAGAGAGTGGCAACCCTGTTGCGAATGGAAGTCGTTAGGGAATGTATTTGGTAATGTATGTATATGTTGTTGGATTAATGTGTGTGATCTTATCTATTTTTGCTTTGAAGAATGTCATTGTTTGTGTGAGTTACATCAACACTTTTTCATACATATTTACAAATGCATGTATATATGTTTTTAAGGCTATTGACGTTGCTATTATGGAGATAGAAAATATTGTGTCGGCATAGGTTTCATATATGTTCAAGTGAATTTCAGATGTTAAATGTTTTGAATCCGATCAGGTTGATAAAAAGAGCTTTTCAATAGGGGTAGTGATATCTTTATTTCGGTATATTTTACTTTAATGTAACAATTATAAGAAATAGCTTTTGGAGAAATACAGCAAAAACTTATAGAAGCACCTACTTTCACGTGTCCCGATTTTTCTAGTACCTTTATATTGCAAACTGATGCTAGCGATTTTGTTCTGGGTGTTGCTGTGTATATGAATTTCATCATATATCGTAATACCAACAGAGAATTGTGGAAATGTGTGTATGTGTGTGTGTGTGTGTGTATGTTTGTAGGAATTTCAATGTGTGTATTTCTGTAGGAGCTTAGGGCTGATTGTGATTTATGAGGGGTGAGGTGTTCTAGTAATATGTAACCGGGGGAATCTGTGTGTTTGTATGTCTGTAGGAGTTTAAGGCTGACCATGATTTGGGTGGGCAGGGTTGTTGACGTAATATGTATCCATGGGGATTGTGGATGTGTCTGTCTATAGTAGTTTAAGGCTGATCGTGATTTGAGGTAGGTGAGGATGTTGTTGAGGTAAATTGGTTATTTGTATGTATGTATGTATGTATTTTTGTAAGAATTTAAGATGATTGTGATTTATTAGGGGCGAGGTGTTCTTGTAATATGTAGCCGTGAGAATCTATGTGTATAGACGTCTGTAGAAGTTTAAGACTATCTGTAATTTCAGGTAGGTGAGAATGTTGTGTTGTTGAGATTAATCTTATATATTGTATATGTATGTATGTATGATCATGGGAATTTGTGTATGTATATCTGAGGGAGAATTTAAGGCTCGTCATGATTTGCAAAAGGTGGGGTGTTGTTGAAATTTTCTTGGATATTTCTTATATGAATTCTGCTATGTGTGTGTGTATTTGCGCTAATATTTATATGTAGATAGAAATAAATTGTTTTCAGTATCGACATTTGGTACTATAAAATACTATCATATGTCTGGACTTCCCTAATCTTATTATGTTCTTATACTTACGCTTGTTTTATATTTTCTCATACTTAAATTTGTCTCGCGTTGAAGTCTGCCTATATGAAATTTGTTTATATTACAGATTTTGTTTATTTCAATCTTTGAATAATTTTTTTTTTTTTTTTTTTTTGTCATTGATGTCTTTTGTTCTTCTTGTTGTTGGTGTTGTTGTTGTAAATATTCGTCTGTGTATAGATGCGATATGTTCAGTTTTTTTTTTTTTTATTTGAAAATAAAAACGTTTTAATTTTTATCTGCGTTTACTTAAAAGTTTGTGAGGATTTTCTGTTTTTAAGTAAAACTGAATTCCTGAAGATACATACTCTATAGTAATAGCAACTATAATAGAAATATTCCTTATACTCAATTTACATTTTTTAAAGTTGATGCAACGTTAGTAAGTTAACGTTAGAAATTTTTGGGGTACATAATTTTTCTCTTCACTTTCTACATTTGTTTTCGAAATCTTGCTTTGCTTTATGAAAATGTATAAACATTTTTAAATGAAACTGATCCAGCACTCCAGCTTATATACTGATAGTTTTTTTTTTCTTTGGTAGTCAACTTACTTCTTTTTTTATTTTTATTGATAAACATTTAAAATCAAAAGGGAGCTTTATATTGAAATTATTATTTTCATAATTGTTGAAAACAATCACTAGTTTTTTTTTTGTGTGATGAAATCATTTGAAGTTGAAGCTGATATCTTTGCTTACTGTTTTAAATTAAAATTTTATTCAATAGAATAAAAGGAGCTTTTTTCTTAAATTCTGATGCAGTTAAGATCGGATATGAGACTGAATTTAAATGTACTTTTAAATTAGTCATAATGAACAAACATATTTTCTTCTTGGATAGCGATCAACAGAAAACGAACTCGTTTCATATAATTTAGGTATACCCTTTCGACGGTTCCTCTAGGATACAAGATGACTTTGTTTGACGAATTTCTGTTGCTTTATACTGATAATATTTTTACATTAATAAGGTACATATATGTTTTTTTTTTATGAAGGGTGAGCACCTTTCACTTTTATTTGTTGTCATATATGAAGTTCAGCGTATTGTGTATATATTTCTGAAATGTTTAAGTATGTTTTGTGTTCCCATCGGACAGAGTGTACGTATTAGTTGGTCAGTCAGTCTATATATTTATTTATTTTTTTTTCTAATGTGCCACTCCTTTTTTCAGATTTTACTACTTGGAATAGAGTATTTTTGTCTAATTTTTTTCTGGATATCTACATACATTAGTTAAATATGTCTATGAATTTTTAAGAAAAAATTTTAAATAAAATATTGGAAAAAGAATTAATTATGTGAATGGTTTTTATTTCTTTATTAGCTTTACTTCGCTAGATCAAAAAAATTTTTGTTTTTGCTTATTTGCAAATTCTTGTTTTCATGTCGCTTAAACATGTACAGTCTTGTTTTCATATCGCTTAGACATGCACAGTCTTGTTTTCATGATGCTTAGACATGCATAGTCTTGTTTTCATGATGCTTAAACATGTACAGTCTTGTTTTCTTTGAGAGGTTATGCACAAGACAAATTGAATTTCATAATATTATGAAATTCCATTAAAAGAGAAACAGTTTAGACAATCGGATAAGTCCTTATATTTTTCACTACATACAAGTTTCTGTTATTTTATATTCGAATAGATGAATCCTAACTTTCCTTTAAAAAATAACACAAAACAACGATAAATTTAGTTTAATTTTATTTATATTAATAATACATTTTAATTTAATTTTATTTATTTTTATTATAATGATGGAAACATTTCATAATATCCAATTATTAAATTTTCTAATATACTTTTACGCAAAAAATATATTGTACATCTGCAAGTATCTGGTCCTTCCTCACACTCGGGATTATACCAAGGACAGCTTCTGAAGTGGCCTTCTGTGTTGTCTT
The DNA here is from genome assembly GCA_949987645.1 of Tachina grossa. Lineage (NCBI taxonomy): Eukaryota > Metazoa > Arthropoda > Insecta > Diptera > Tachinidae > Tachina > Tachina grossa. The sequence continues at coordinate 120,012,099 of OX465274.1, read as the reverse complement.
CATCTTCCATGATACCATATTCTTCGTTCTCATCCAGCATATTTTGAAAAAATTTGATCATCTCCCAATGATCGAAAAGCCTGAAGCTTTCAAAATCTCTTATAAATTGGTTTAGAGTACGTCTGATTTGACTCATTTTATTTGCTTATAAGTTAATGAATGATGATTGTTTGAAGGTTCCTTTAAGACTAATTTCCTCTTTTAAATTTTTAAAGTAGTATCTCTTGATCTTTAAAATATCTATACCATCATCTATATTCCATACCTCTTTTTTAGCACTCTATCTCTCTACCCCTTTTCTCTCTATAACTGTCTCTTTCTGTCTATCACTACCCCTCCACTTATTCACTATTTCACCATATTTTCGATTAGCCTTCTTGAAGTCGTCATCGCTACTTTCAAGATCATTTTCAGTTAAACATTCAAAATGCGGAGAAGTAAATGAAAAAAAAAAATAAATAAATAAAACAAAAATGGAGTCTACAACAAATCTAACATCAAAATTTAATTCACTAAAAAATAAAACCTTAATCCACATAAAGGAGCTTGAGACATCAACTAAATACACCATTCGAAAAGTGTCAAGAGTAACAACAAAATATGGGCCAACACTAAAAGTTGAAATGGAAAACCACATAATGTTCCTGCCAAAGCGATATAATGCTTTAACCGATGCTGAAATTAAAGAACTCTCGAGCGGATCATATTGCTTAAGTAGAGAAGGTGAACAAAGCTTAATTGTTGAAAGCGAGCTGAGTGAATTTCTAATTCAAAATTCCCAATTTCCAATTTGGCAATAATATATAATAATTTTGTATTTTAAATTATAAATAAAAATACATGAAAGAGTTTTGTAAAATATAAATGTTTGTGCTTTTTTATTTAATATTTTCAGTTATTTCATAAAGAAATTTAAGACATAAATGACCACAGGTAAATGTATTGAAATTCTGATGTTGATTATAGTTGTATTTTATATTTCTACCAAGATATTTGACTACTTCCGAAGGAGGTTGTAAGTTTCCAAAGCTGTCGAAATATTCTTTTTCATTGTTGTTTTTATAATATGCTACCCAATGTGTACCAGGTCCTGTTGATACGTCTAAATTGATTATTCCACATTCTATTTTCTTTGTTCGTTTTGGTAGAGTATTCAACATGAAAACTCCTCTAAAATATGGAATATTTATAGAGAAACGGTTTATGTCCACATCAGATAGTGGTCTGTTCGTAGCATCTCTAAGAGTTTTTTGATTCCTCTTTGTAAACTAAACCATAACCCTTTTTATATGGTTTTAAGTAAAGTCCCTTTCCAACTGCTATAGATTCCATCGCTCTATTATGTCTAATTGCTTCATCAAGTTGATTTTTTGCATTCTTTGTTGCATTAACAGCTTTAGCTATAGCAGCACCTCCAGTTGTTAGACTACCAATTGCACCCAGAGCAGTTAAAATCGGTATTAGAGGCAAAAACCCACCAATTTTTGGTACACGTATTACATGTGGTACTATAATTTGAGATTTTCTTCCTTTTAATGATTTGTTGATAGTTTTTCGGGCAATTTTAATTGCTGAGTTAATATTTAATGGTTTTTCCTTCTTTAGTATTTTTGTTGCAGCTCTAATTGATGTTCTAAACAGTTTTTTATCATTTATCTTGTTCTTTTTAACATTTTTCTTTTTCTCCACACCCATACCAAATTTTGTTTTGGCTTTCATTGCGTTAGTAACCATATAGGCAAATGATTTTTCAGCAATACTACTATCTTTTGATAAAACTCGATCCCAAGCTGAATTTTCAAGTATTTTATCAGCTTTATGTCTAATGCTTAAATCCTTACAAGCAGAGTCCAATAAATTAATTCCTTTGTCACCTCAATTTAAACGTTTTTGTAGTTTTGTTTCAGGTCCACAATACTAATATCCGGGAAGATAAAGTTCACCAGTTAGAGAGTTTATTCTTTTTATCTACTATACCTCCTCCAACGAAGGTGTTTTTATGACTAAACGTTTTCTGATATTGTATAACTATATCATCTAATTTTGTCGATAATAACAGGTAACATTTATAAAATCTATTTAGTTCGTAATATTGTTCCTTCTACTATTTTTTTTTTTTTTTTTTTTTTTGTTTACTTGCCTCTATCTTGACTGATCGTTTCTCAGTCCTTAAACTTGTATATTCTGAACTTCTGTCTTGATATTACTTTCTTCTTTCATGCGAATTCTTGTTTTTTCTTTTCATATCACTTAAACATGCACAGTCTTGTTATCGTTGAAAGGTTCTGTACAAAACAAATCGAATTTCACAATATTATGAAATTCCATTATATTTCATTAGGTATTTTCTTATCGACACCAACTGCTTTAACACCATCTCATTTACGTTTGCTAACAGCAAATAGTACAATAGGTGTCAGCTATTAGATCAGCTTATCAGCTATTAGATCAGCTTATTAGCACCTGGTCTGTTTTTCAGATCAGCTTTTCAGGAGCTGGTCTGGTTTTCAGATCAGCTTATCAGGACCTGGTCTGGTTTTCAGATCAGCTTTTCAGGACCTGGTCTGGTTTTCAGATCAGCTTTTCAGGACCTGGTCTGGTTTTCAGATCAGCTTATCAGGACCTGGTCTGGTTTTCAGATCAGGCTATCAGGACCTGGTCTGGTTTTCAGATCAGGCTATCAGGACCTGGTCTGGTTTTCAGATCAGCTTATCAGGAGCTGGTCTGATTTTCAGGTCAGCTTATTAGGAGCTGGTCTGATTTTCAGGTCAGCTTATTAGGAGCTGGTCTGGTTTTCAGATCAGGCTATCAGGACCTGGTCTGGTTTTCAGATCAGCTTATCAGGAGCTGGTCTGATTTTCAGGTCAGCTTATTAGGAGCTGGTCTGGTTTTCAGGTCAGATGAAATAACTAAAGTCTATCTTTTATTAGCAGTATTTTTTTTTCTATAACGAAAATCGTTTAATTCAATATATTTGCTTATAATCAAAAATCCATATTTATCCTTCCAACACTCTACAAATTTTTTAAAACTTGTCAAAATTCATATTACTGCCAACATGAACCTTGTAAACATGCTTCATATTTTCCTCATCTTACTTAAACATTATAATTACATTTGCATTGTCTCTTATTAAATGCTTATAGCCATATTCATAAAAATTTTAAACAGCATTTCAAATGTTGTTTGAGCAAAATTCGCTAAAATTGTATTCATAATAGAATATTAGCGTAAAAACGTTTTTTAACTTGCGTAAATCACCAAATCTTAAAAATTAAATGCACCCATATTTAAAATAATTTTGAATTGACGTCGTTGTAGTTTTGCTTCTTGCTTATTTATATTTTTAACTTTGTCTGTATGTATGTATGTATGCATGTATTAAGAATTATGCTTATGTTTGGCACAAGTAGAATGAGTCATCATTATTCTGTCGCCCCATACAAAAATATGTACGTATATTATTCTGTTTTTCACATGCAACATCATCAAATATCATAATTGAATTAGTTTTAGCTTCGTCAGGTGGAATAACTGATTCATTATCGGTGAATGTATAATATCCCATTCCTTTAATTGGTGAAATTATGTAATTTCTTTAACTATTCATATTTGTAGTAGTATATAGATAATTTTAGTATAAATATATGTTTTTAAACCTCAGATAGTAGTAGTGAAATCCCACTCCGGGGACAATTAAAATTGTGAAATTGTTGCTGAAATTGTTAAATTTGGGTAATTAAAATTTGAAAATTGTTAAATTCTTGGAAATTTGTGTTTTCGGCGGCGCTTTGATGTTTTTTGTTTACATTAGGAGTTTTTGTTTACATTAAGTGTATGTCTGTCTGTCTGTCCGTCTGTCGGTCTGTCTGCCTGACCGTGGATGTTTGTGTCTTTCAGTGATTTGGGTTGTGTAATAATTTCTGGGTGTCCTTTGTCGGGGTTATGGGTAATTAAACTTAAAAATTTTAATCTACGCCGGATGCCCAGTTCACTACTACTATCTGAGGTTTAAAAACATATATTTATACTAAAATTATCTATATACTACTACAAATATGAATAGTTAAAGAAATTACATAATTTCACCAATTAAAGGAATGGGATATTATACATTCACCGATAATGAATCAGTTATTCCACCTGACGAAGCTAAAACTAATTCAATTATGATATTTGATGATGTTGCATGTGAAAAGCAGAATAATATACGTACATATTTTTGTATGGGGCGACAGAATAATGATGACTCATTCTACTTGTGCCAAACATAAGCATAATTCTTAATACATGCATACATACATACATACAGACAAAGTTAAAAATATAAATAAGCAAGAAGCAAAACTACAACGACGTCAATTCAAAATTATTTTAAATATGGGTGCATTTAATTTTTAAGATTTGGTGATTTACGCAAGTTAAAAAACGTTTTTACGCTAATATTCTATTATGAATACAATTTTAGCGAATTTTGCTCAAACAACATTTGAAATGCTGTTTAAAATTTTTATGAATATGGCTATAAGCATTTAATAAGAGACAATGCAAATGTAATTATAATGTTTAAGTAAGATGAGGAAAATATGAAGCATGTTTACAAGGTTCATGTTGGCAGTAATATGAATTTTGACAAGTTTTAAAAAATTTGTAGAGTGTTGGAAGGATAAATATGGATTTTTGATTATAAGCGAATATATTGAATTAAACGATTTTCGTTATGGAAAAAAAAATACTGCTAATAAAAGATAGACTTTAGTTATTTCATCTGACCTGAAAACCAGACCAGCTCCTAATAAGCTGACCTGAAAATCAGACCAGCTCCTAATAAGCTGACCTGAAAATCAGACCAGCTCCTGATAAGCTGATCTGAAAACCAGACCAGGTCCTGATAGCCTGATCTGAAAACCAGACCAGGTCCTGAAAAGCTGATCTGAAAACCAGACCAGGTCCTGATAGCCTGATCTGAAAACCAGACCAGGTCCTGATAAGCTGATCTGAAAACCAGACCAGGTCCTGAAAAGCTGATCTGAAAACCAGACCAGGTTCTGAAAAGCTGATCTGAAAACCAGACCAGGTCCTGATAAGCTGATCTGAAAACCAGACCAGCTCCTGAAAAGCTGATCTGAAAAACAGACCAGGTGCTAATAAGCTGATCTAATAGCTGATAAGCTGATCTAATAGCTGACACCTATTGTACTATTTGCTGTTAGCAAACGTAAATGAGATGGTGTTAAAGCAGTTGGTGTCGATAAGAAAATACCTAATGAAATATAATGGAATTTCATAATATTGTGAAATTCGATTTGTTTTGTACAGAACCTTTCAACGATAACAAGACTGTGCATGTTTAAGTGATATGAAAAGAAAAAACAAGAATTCGCATGAAAGAAGAAAGTAATATCAAGACAGAAGTTCAGAATATACAAGTTTAAGGACTGAGAAACGATCAGTCAAGATAGAGGCAAGTAAACAAAAAAAAAAAAAAAAAAAAAAATAGTAGAAGGAACAATATTACGAACTAAATAGATTTTATAAATGTTACCTGTTATTATCGACAAAATTAGATGATATAGTTATACAATATCAGAAAACGTTTAGTCATAAAAACACCTTCGTTGGAGGAGGTATAGTAGATAAAAAGAATAAACTCTCTAACTGGTGAACTTTATCTTCCCGGATATTAGTATTGTGGACCTGAAACAAAACTACAAAAACGTTTAAATTGAGGTGACAAAGGAATTAATTTATTGGACTCTGCTTGTAAGGATTTAAGCATTAGACATAAAGCTGATAAAATACTTGAAAATTCAGCTTGGGATCGAGTTTTATCAAAAGATAGTAGTATTGCTGAAAAATCATTTGCCTATATGGTTACTAACGCAATGAAAGCCAAAACAAAATTTGGTATGGGTGTGGAGAAAAAGAAAAATGTTAAAAAGAACAAGATAAATGATAAAAAACTGTTTAGAACATCAATTAGAGCTGCAACAAAAATACTAAAGAAGGAAAAACCATTAAATATTAACTCAGCAATTAAAATTGCCCGAAAAACTATCAACAAATCATTAAAAGGAAGAAAATCTCAAATTATAGTACCACATGTAATACGTGTACCAAAAATTGGTGGGTTTTTGCCTCTAATACCGATTTTAACTGCTCTGGGTGCAATTGGTAGTCTAACAACTGGAGGTGCTGCTATAGCTAAAGCTGTTAATGCAACAAAGAATGCAAAAAATCAACTTGATGAAGCAATTAGACATAATAGAGCGATGGAATCTATAGCAGTTGGAAAGGGACTTTACTTAAAACCATATAAAAAGGGTTATGGTTTAGTTTACAAAGAGGAATCAAAAAACTCTTAGAGATGCTACGAACAGACCACTATCTGATGTGGACATAAACCGTTTCTCTATAAATATTCCATATTTTAGAGGAGTTTTCATGTTGAATACTCTACCAAAACGAACAAAGAAAATAGAATGTGGAATAATCAATTTAGACGTATCAACAGGACCTGGTACACATTGGGTAGCATATTATAAAAACAACAATGAAAAAGAATATTTCGACAGCTTTGGAAACTTACAACCTCCTTCGGAAGTAGTCAAATATCTTGGTAGAAATATAAAATACAACTATAATCAACATCAGAATTTCAATACATTTACCTGTGGTCATTTATGTCTTAAATTTCTTTATGAAATAACTGAAAATATTAAATAAAAAAGCACAAACATTTATATTTTACAAAACTCTTTCATGTATTTTTATTTATAATTTAAAATACAAAATTATTATATATTATTGCCAAATTGGAAATTGGGAATTTTGAATTAGAAATTCACTCAGCTCGCTTTCAACAATTAAGCTTTGTTCACCTTCTCTACTTAAGCAATATGATCCGCTCGAGAGTTCTTTAATTTCAGCATCGGTTAAAGCATTATATCGCTTTGGCAGGAACATTATGTGGTTTTCCATTTCAACTTTTAGTGTTGGCCCATATTTTGTTGTTACTCTTGACACTTTTCGAATGGTGTATTTAGTTGATGTCTCAAGCTCCTTTATGTGGATTAAGGTTTTATTTTTTAGTGAATTAAATTTTGATGTTAGATTTGTTGTAGACTCCATTTTTGTTTTATTTATTTATTTTTTTTTTTCATTTACTTCTCCGCATTTTGAATGTTTAACTGAAAATGATCTTGAAAGTAGCGATGACGACTTCAAGAAGGCTAATCGAAAATATGGTGAAATAGTGAATAAGTGGAGGGGTAGTGATAGACAGAAAGAGACAGTTATAGAGAGAAAAGGGGTAGAGAGAGATAGAGTGCTAAAAAAGAGGTATGGAATATAGATGATGGTATAGATATTTTAAAGATCAAGAGATACTACTTTAAAAATTTAAAAGAGGAAATTAGTCTTAAAGGAACCTTCAAACAATCATCATTCATTAACTTATAAGCAAATAAAATGAGTCAAATCAGACGTACTCTAAACCAATTTATAAGAGATTTTGAAAGCTTCAGGCTTTTCGATCATTGGGAGATGATCAAATTTTTTCAAAATATGCTGGATGAGAACGAAGAATATGGTATCATGGAAGATGAAGACAACACAGAAGGCCACTTCAGAAGCTGTCCTTGGTATAATCCCGAGTGTGAGGAAGGACCAGATACTTGCAGATGTACAATATATTTTTTGCGTAAAAGTATATTAGAAAATTTAATAATTGGATATTATGAAATGTTTCCATCATTATAATAAAAATAAATAAAATTAAATTAAAATGTATTATTAATATAAATAAAATTAAACTAAATTTATCGTTGTTTTGTGTTATTTTTTAAAGGAAAGTTAGGATTCATCTATTCGAATATAAAATAACAGAAACTTGTATGTAGTGAAAAATATAAGGACTTATCCGATTGTCTAAACTGTTTCTCTTTTAATGGAATTTCATAATATTATGAAATTCAATTTGTCTTGTGCATAACCTCTCAAAGAAAACAAGACTGTACATGTTTAAGCATCATGAAAACAAGACTATGCATGTCTAAGCATCATGAAAACAAGACTGTGCATGTCTAAGCGATATGAAAACAAGACTGTACATGTTTAAGCGACATGAAAACAAGAATTTGCAAATAAGCAAAAACAAAAATTTTTTTGATCTAGCGAAGTAAAGCTAATAAAGAAATAAAAACCATTCACATAATTAATTCTTTTTCCAATATTTTATTTAAAATTTTTTCTTAAAAATTCATAGACATATTTAACTAATGTATGTAGATATCCAGAAAAAAATTAGACAAAAATACTCTATTCCAAGTAGTAAAATCTGAAAAAAGGAGTGGCACATTAGAAGAAAAAAATAAATAAATATATAGACTGACTGACCAACTAATACGTACACTCTGTCCGATGGGAACACAAAACATACTTAAACATTTCAGAAATATATACACAATACACTGAACTTCATATATGACAACAAATAAAAGTGAAAGGTGCTCACCCTTCATAAAAAAAAAACATATATGTACCTTATTAATGTAAAAATATTATCAGTATAAAGCAACAGAAATCGTCAAACAAAGTCATCTTGTATCCTAGAGGAACCGTCGAAAGGGTATACCTAAATTATATGAAACGAGTTCGTTTTCTGTTGATCGCTATCCAAGAAGAAAATATGTTTGTTCATTATGACTAATTTAAAAGTACATTTAAATTCAGTCTCATATCCGATCTTAACTGCATCAGAATTTAAGAAAAAAGCTCCTTTTATTCTATTGAATAAAATTTTAATTTAAAACAGTAAGCAAAGATATCAGCTTCAACTTCAAATGATTTCATCACACAAAAAAAAAACTAGTGATTGTTTTCAACAATTATGAAAATAATAATTTCAATATAAAGCTCCCTTTTGATTTTAAATGTTTATCAATAAAAATAAAAAAAGAAGTAAGTTGACTACCAAAGAAAAAAAAAAAAAAAACTATCAGTATATAAGCTGGAGTGCTGGATCAGTTTCATTTAAAAATGTTTATACATTTTCATAAAGCAAAGCAAGATTTCGAAAACAAATGTAGAAAGTGAAGAGAAAAATTATGTACCCAAAAATTTCTAACGTTAACTTACTAACGTTGCATCAACTTTAAAAAATGTAAATTGAGTATAAGGAATATTTCTATTATAGTTGCTATTACTATAGAGTATGTATCTTCAGGAATTCAGTTTTACTTAAAAACAGAAAATCCTCACAAACTTTTAAGTAAACGCAGATAAAAATTAAAACGTTTTTATTTTCAAATAAAAAAAAAAAACTGAACATATCGCATCTATACACAGACGAATATTTACAACAACAACACCAACAACAAGAAGAACAAAAGACATCAATGACAAAAAAAAAAAAAAAAAAAAAAAAATTTATTCAAAGATTGAAATAAACAAAATCTGTAATATAAACAAATTTCATATAGGCAGACTTCAACGCGAGACAAATTTAAGTATGAGAAAATATAAAACAAGCGTAAGTATAAGAACATAATAAGATTAGGGAAGTCCAGACATATGATAGTATTTTATAGTACCAAATGTCGATACTGAAAACAATTTATTTCTATCTACATATAAATATTAGCGCAAATACACACACACACACATAGCAGAATTCATATAAGAAATATCCAAGAAAATTTCAACAACACCCCACCTTTTGCAAATCATGACGAGCCTTAAATTCTCCCTCAGATATACATACACAAATTCCCATGATCATACATACATACATATACAATATATAAGATTAATCTCAACAACACAACATTCTCACCTACCTGAAATTACAGATAGTCTTAAACTTCTACAGACGTCTATACACATAGATTCTCACGGCTACATATTACAAGAACACCTCGCCCCTAATAAATCACAATCATCTTAAATTCTTACAAAAATACATACATACATACATACAAATAACCAATTTACCTCAACAACATCCTCACCTACCTCAAATCACGATCAGCCTTAAACTACTATAGACAGACACATCCACAATCCCCATGGATACATATTACGTCAACAACCCTGCCCACCCAAATCATGGTCAGCCTTAAACTCCTACAGACATACAAACACACAGATTCCCCCGGTTACATATTACTAGAACACCTCACCCCTCATAAATCACAATCAGCCCTAAGCTCCTACAGAAATACACACATTGAAATTCCTACAAACATACACACACACACACATACACATACACACATTTCCACAATTCTCTGTTGGTATTACGATATATGATGAAATTCATATACACAGCAACACCCAGAACAAAATCGCTAGCATCAGTTTGCAATATAAAGGTACTAGAAAAATCGGGACACGTGAAAGTAGGTGCTTCTATAAGTTTTTGCTGTATTTCTCCAAAAGCTATTTCTTATAATTGTTACATTAAAGTAAAATATACCGAAATAAAGATATCACTACCCCTATTGAAAAGCTCTTTTTATCAACCTGATCGGATTCAAAACATTTAACATCTGAAATTCACTTGAACATATATGAAACCTATGCCGACACAATATTTTCTATCTCCATAATAGCAACGTCAATAGCCTTAAAAACATATATACATGCATTTGTAAATATGTATGAAAAAGTGTTGATGTAACTCACACAAACAATGACATTCTTCAAAGCAAAAATAGATAAGATCACACACATTAATCCAACAACATATACATACATTACCAAATACATTCCCTAACAACTTCCATTCGCAACAGGGTTGCCACTCTCTGCAGCTATTAGATTATTTCCCCCGCCAGAGATCACAAACATAAATGCATACATACAATAACCCTACATAAGCATACCAACTATAACTCAAAACAGCAACAGCAAACCATAAACTATCAAATAACAATCACACACACACGCACATACCCATACATACATACAAACACCCACATATACATGCACACACAACCAAAGAATTAGACTCACACACACACACATACACATCGCACACGTACATACATCCATGCACTGTAAGCACAACGTTTCTCTACAATAACAACAAAAGCTGTGCACACAAGTATACATACATACACATGGCCAAAGAATCAAACTCACACACACACACACCATATCAGCATGAAAATCCCCAAAATCCCCCCATTTGTAACAGGGTTGCCATCGTTTTTGTTTTTTCCCGGTTTTGAATTCCCAAAACATGTCGTCCGTCCCCATTACTAATCTACTAGCGTGACCAAAACCACATACGTTTGAAAAGGTTAAACGTAGTAATTGGTTTTTGAGGAGAGATGAAATATCAAGAGATTAACGTGGAGCAACTCAAGCAAGAGTTGAGTTGAGGAAATTGACGACAACTGGTGACAAGGTAATACTACAGGAAAGATTACTGCAAGAGTTAGAGCGGCGCAATATTGACATTGAGACATGCGTTCGAAGAGAAAGAGGTATGTTATCGTGCGGCGACAAACATTGCAGACATCAGCACAATGTTAGCTGCTATGATCAAGGATTTCCATGAAATATTAAGAGCTCGAAACGAGAAAATTCTAACTCTAATTAACGGACACAACGACAAACTTCTAGGCCAAATGGATGAGAGACTTCAGGAGTCTTCTAGAGCTATGAAAGCTGATTTGCAAGAAATTTTTAGAGAAAACAACGAGAAAATTCTAACTGAAGTTAGGGCCACAAACGACATACTTGACAAATGGAAAGCGAAAATTGTGATTAACGTTCAAGAGCTAACTAGAGCCAGAAATGAGAAAGTTCAAGAAATTGCTGAACCCGTAAACAGACAAGCAGATGGTGAAGAAATGCAAGTCAGGAATTCAGACGAAGAGATACACGAAGAGATTTCTGAATTGGGGAACAGTGTCAACAAAGACGTATCTGGCACAGAGGAAAGGTTAGGTTAGGTTAGCAGGCTGCTGATAAGGAAGGGGAAATTTAGAGTCCAGCTCACTTGGGTCCAATAAAATCATCCCTTTGTGATACCTCTGTGTTGAAGATAAGTTAGTGAGAAAGGATGATAGGGAAAGGATAGTGATAATGAAGTATTAAGATGAAGGAAGAGAGAGAGGAAAGCTTCATTCTTTTACAACTCTGCTTTTTTGCACGCTTTTTTTTTAATAATGCAGTATTGAAGCGCCTTCTGGTGTCAAATGAGGCGTATTAAATTTTGAAGCTGTGTTTAGTAGCCATTGGTTATTTTACTTCGCCGATGATTCTGCTACACAACGAAGGAGGGCGCTCTGATGTTACATTAGGATTAGCATCTGCTGAAGCCGGTGTAGTTTTAGTGACCCAGTGCCTAATGCCTGCATCACTTAAACTTTTCCCACAACAACTGATACAAAGGACGCTAATGCATATCAGAAAAATGCGTGGTGTTGTTATTTTAATGACTGTCGGACACCGGGCTCGAACCCAGGACCTTAGGTTTTGTAGTCAACGTGCTAACTACTTTAGCCAACGCCACCCCCGGCACAGAGGAAAACGCGGACGAAAAACTGAAGGCAGAAGACGAAACCAGCAGTGCTCAGTGTCAACAAGTTGGACGTGAGCCAGAAGTTTCCAACAAAGAAAATGAAGCTAGTGACATAGAAGTTTTCAGCAAAGCAAAGAACGTTGATGAACTAGAAGATAGTCAAGCGGTTTGTGACACAGTGGAGCTAGCTATGGGTGAAATGGTCTCGTTTGTTCAGGGTAAAGAAACTGTTCCAGTATACGAAGCACGCAGCAGAAAAGCAGTCGGGAAGAAAAAGACAACTTCTATGCAGAGCCTAAAGCGTGTGGTAAGGCAAGCTCTGGTCAAGGTACAAGGAAAATTCGGAGCCAAAGGCCATAAGTGCGGAATGGTAAGCCAAGCTCTAGTAAAAGGGCAAGGTAGAGCCAGAGCCAAAGGCCACAAATGTGAAAGGAGTAGTCATATCCAGAGTATAGCAAGGCAAGATCATGTTGATAGACAAAATAGAGTCGGAGCCAAATGCCACAAATGTGGAAGAAGTTGTCATCTCCAGCGTAAAACAAGACGAAATACCAAACAGATTCAGTACCAAGGGCTGCAAATGTCAAAGATGGTTTCATCTCCAGCGTAAAACAAGGCAATCTGTAGCGGAAATACTAAGCAGAGTCAGTACTACCAGGGGCCACAAATATCGAAGTAGTCGCCTCCAGCGTATGGCAATACAAGTTCCAGTTGAGAAACGAGACAGAGCCAGAACTAAAGCCCACAAATATGGAAAAGGTAGTCATCTACAGCGTAACTACAAGGCGTATAGAAAACGAAGAAAGAGGAAAGGCGATGATGTGCCTATTCGGGACGAATAGGCTTAAGTGGGCGGCAGTGTTACGAAAATGGCCGTCGACAAGGTTAAGCAGCATTACACAAAAATATTCCAACAGGGTTAATGTAAGTGTTACGCGAAAATATTCCTACAGGGTCCATGTAAAGAATAATCTAGAATAGTAGCAAACAACTAAATTAGCATGCGCAGCATATATGTGTGTACAAGCTTGATTAAACGTAAACAAGCAAAAGCAACAACAAAAAGCATCTGCTTATTAAGAATATTCACATATTTACACACATACATACATGGTAATTCAAACGAAAAGCAAAAGATAAACAACCACCGTGCATTGCTTAGTTAATGATGTACACACGCAACTTTTGTTTTCGGTTGCTTTTATTTAATAAAAAAAACAACTTTTATTTTTTAATTAATTGAACGATTTATTTTATTAAAAGAAACTTTATTGTTTGAGGATGGAACTAAAACTAAACTTACAATATTTTTATTTCTTAACGTTTACCTTATTCTTAGCAACCACCTAATTTCTGATTGACCAAACTTATAATTGCGAAATGGCTAAGTCTGCATTAATAATATTTTTATGTATATTGTATTACTTTTAATTTTAATAAATTTCAGATATTGTGTTACATTTAATTTTAATAACTTGCAATGTTGCAGTTTATATAAAAAACAATTTTTCGTGTGAACGGAAATGCATTTAAATTTACAAAGTTCTTTGACTTAGTGTTTATCAAAATTTGTTTATTCAACACTTTTAGACTTTAATAATTTCTTCAATAAATTTATCAATGCTATCAGGGTTTATATACGTAACTACTCTCCCCTTTTGATTAGAATTCTCCTGAATTCTATTGTTTAGTTTTATTTTTATATATTTATGTTTAATACAAAAAATGCAACATAAAATTACTATCAAAATAATTATTAACAAATTGCATCCGTAAGTGAATTTACTGTGGTATTTTAAATTAAAAATATTTTCACTATTTACTTTATTATTTTCTATAATTTCCTCAAAAGTTATCTTTTTTGTAAAATTCTGAATGTTATCATATTCTATTTTTAAGATGTTAATATTTTCTTCTGCAATTTCAATAAGATTTGAAAAATAGTAATCTTTAATTTTAATAGAACAATTACTGTATTGGATTAGGTAGTTTCCATTAACAATCGTCTCATTTTTAGTGCAAGTTTGATTAATTTGTAAGTTAATAGCATTCTTAATAATAATAGTTTTTACATTAATTGGAATTATTTCAAACTCTGTATTTTTTATAAGTTTACAATTTGATTTTATAACGCAATGGTTAGTGGTTTTTAATTCTCTTAAATGTTTATTTTCTTTATATTCATATGTTTTTGTTTTCATAGTTAAATATTTTAAATATTTTTTCTTCTATTTCGTTATTTTCTTTATTTGGTATAGGTATGAGAAATCTAATATTTACGTATATAAATGTTTTTGGTACCTTTATACCAAATATTAAGTATGTATCATTAAAAACTGCTGTTCCTAATTGTAAATATTTCAGTTTGTTATAATCTATCTCATATTTTATTATTTCTTTACTTGTTAAAATATTAGGATGAATTATTATATATTTTGCTGACACTATATTATCTTGAATATGTTCAATTTTATCTCTTAACATTTGTATTTTTGATAACTGTTCTAAATATGTATTTTGTTCTCTTTCTTTTTCATTAAATTTATAAATGCTATTTATTGCATTCTCTATATTTTTCTATCACTTTTGACAATATCTTGAAGTTGTTCTAATGCTGTATTAAAATAATCATTTACTTGAATTTGCTGACTAATATTTCCGTCCGTTTTAAGTAGATGATTCTGTATGTCCTGTCTGTCAGTATCGTCCATCGTACCAAATAACCAGTTTGACATACTACCTATTGCATTTATCAGTCCGCGTTTGTGTCTGTTTTTTCTTGGTATTAGTGTTAATAGCTTATTTCTTACGTCTAGTAGTTCCCTCTGAAGAATGTCTTTATTCTTTATTTTCATTAAAATAATATTATCGGTCATGTCATTTATAATTTCTTCAATTTGTTCAATATTGATCATATGTATAACTATGTCTGTGTCTTTTACTATTTCCTGATGTCTTGTTTGAAAGTCCACAAAACCCATTTGATCCTTTATTTCCGTCATATTGAAATATGCGTTGTTAAGCGGTGTCCACATCATTATTGACAGAACGATCCACAATGTCTGAAAATTTTTGAGGTCGCTTAATATTACATGGATGTATATTGTCTAGATTTAGTTTCCTGAATTTTGGTAGTTCTTTATGTCTAGTCGCTTTATAGTTTCTAACAAACCCTTCTTTTCTATTTTCGCTGTAATCTTCTCTATTTATGTTTAGTTTGTCTATAATTTTCTTCTTTTTTTCTTCAATATTTTGCTTAATTTGCACTATATCTGTCTTACCGTTTTGAACATCTAAAGGAGTACTTTTGATTGTAGAATGATACCTGCTATTGTAATTGCGTATTGCTTTCTGTATAATTTGTTTTATTGGTAAACTTTTTTCTAATTTATATATTATCCTAAACTTTTCTGTAAGTGTGTTGTGCATCCTTTCTATGTCTGCGTTACCCGTATGACTATTGGGTTTTGTTAAATGCAGTTGAATTCCTTCTTGGCTCAGGAACTCCTGAATTCGTGCTGCCTTAAATTCATTATCAGCTATAATTTTAATTGGTTTCCCAATTTTTGCAAAATGATCTTCTAATTGCTCAATTATTGTAATAGGATTTCTATCGTTTAGTGAGTAAGCCGCTCCAAATTTTGAGAATTTGTCTATTATCGTTAAAAAGCGAAAGTTTTTTATAACAAAAGTATCTATATGAATTATTTGATTTTTATCTGTCGGTGTTTCTGTCAGTTCGTGTTTTTTTCTAATTGGGTTTCTGTCATATTTAATTTCTTTACATACATCGCATTGGTTAATTACCAAATGAACAAGTTCCATCAATTTTGGAAAATAAATTTTATCTTTTATTTGATTATAGGTTTCTTGTATACCTGAGTGCATACTTTCTTTTACATGGTAAAGCGATATCTGTTTTACTGCTTCGACTTCGGTTTCAATATCCTGTGCTCTTTTGGTACATTTTATAAATTTTATATTTCTGTCATTGGAAAACATCTGAATCAATTTTTGTTGTACTATATTATACTTATGCATTGACAATTCGGAATATATGCCTACCAATCCTTTCGTTAAATATTTTCTAAATATCTCCCCCATATTATCAAAGTCCATTTCTGCTATAAATATTATTCTTTTATTGTGTAACTTCTTCACTTCTTCAACTTTATTATTTGTTAATATTATTTGCGTTTTATGTTTGTTTACTATCTCATCCTTAATATAAAACTGGTCATTTAAATTTTCTTCGGCAGAATGAATTGTGGCGTTACAATTGCTTTCTTCTTCAATATTACCTATTATGTTTAGATCGGAGGTGTTATCCTTCATAACTTTTGAAAACGTATCTTCATCCGTATTCTCGATATTTTCATTACTTTCCAACCTACTGAGAAAATCAGCAACTTTGTTTTCTTTTCCTTTTAAATACTCAATTTCATAATCATATTCGCCTAATTTTAATAACCACCTTTGGTGTCTGGGTGATAAATCCTTTCCTTTATATTTAGCCTGTAAATATTTTATTGGTTGATGGTCCGTTCGAATTTTGAATTTTCTTCCATACAAGTATAGCCTGAAATAATTAACGCTCCATATTATAGCTAGAAATTCCTTATCTGTAGCCGAATAGTTCTTCTCATGGTTGTTCAATGTCCTTGAGGCAAAACATACTGGGTGCCCCTCTTGAGACAAAACTGCTCCCAGTGCATAATTCGATGCATCAGTCGTCAAGGTAAATTGTTTTTCGAAGTTTGGAAACCGTAATATTGGATGTGTACTAATTAGATTTTTTAACTTTTCGAAAGCTTCAATATAAGTAGGATCTCTAATATTAATTCTTACTCCCTTTTTTAAATATTTCGTAATTGGTTGTGCTACTTTTGAGTAATCTTTTATAAATTTCCGGTAGTATCCGGTTATTCCCAAAAAACTTTTAATTTGCCTTTCTGTTCTCGGCAATTCTAATTTTTCTATAATTTTAATCTTATCCGGATTTGGTTTCATTCCCTTGTCAGTTAATACGTGTCCTAAAAATTCTGTCTCTTTCTTTAGAAAATTACATTTATCTACCTGAATTTTCAAGTTGTTTCTTTCTAATACGTCAAAAATTTCCTTTAATGCTTTCATATGTTCCTGTAGTGAAGTACTGAAAATTAATATGTCATCTAAATAAACAACACATGTCTTGTTTATGTAATCCCGCAATATTTCATTCATAAACCTCTGGAAAGTTGCCGGTGCATTTTTTAACCCAAACGGCATTCTTACGAACTCATATAAACCGTGTGGCGTAACAAACGCCGTTTTCTCTCTATCCTCTTCCTTGACTAATATCTGATGGTACC
Organism: Tachina grossa; assembly: GCA_949987645.1. Lineage (NCBI taxonomy): Eukaryota > Metazoa > Arthropoda > Insecta > Diptera > Tachinidae > Tachina > Tachina grossa. The sequence goes on along the minus strand of OX465274.1, from coordinate 119,994,213 downwards.
CTTTCGCAAGGTCTAACGTAGTAAAGTATTGGGCTCTTCCCAATTTGTCCAATATGGAATCAATATTTGGTAACGGGAATTTGTCATCTATTGTGACTTCATTTAACTTCCGGTAATCTATTACAATTCTATATTTTTTCTCTCCAGAATTATCTATTTTCTTTGGAATAACAATTAACGGGCTTGAATATTTTGATCTACTTTTTCGAATAATACCCTGTTCTTCCATTTCCCTTACTTGTTTTCTAACCTCTTCCTCGTGTTGAGGAGGATATCTATAAAGTTTTGAGTTGATCTGTTGATCAGTAATGGTTCTTATTTCATGTTGTACTTCTGTGGCATTTGTCAACTGATCCCCTTCTTTAAATAATAAGTTTTCATATCTTTTTAAGATTTTCATCACTTCTTTGTATTCTTCTATATTCAAATGATTTAGTTGAATTCCATTTATTTTATTACCAATTGCTTCTAATGTGTAGATTTCATTAAATTTATATGGATTATTCAAGAATGGATTCTCTTTTTTATTTAGACTTATTTTTCTTTCTTCAATATTTATAACTGCGTTTAGATAATTTAAAATATCGATACCAATAATAAAATCATATGTTCTTTTTGTTAATTGTGTAACTTTCCATCTTATTCTTGCGTTACTCGGCAAGTTGAATTCTTCCGGTGCGACTGTATGTACTTCATATGTGATTGTGTCTTTGTTAGTCAATGTTCTAAATATTAAAGGTCTATTCAATTTGTGTTTTGCAAAATCATTTATTTTATTATTTATAAGACTGAACGACGCTCCTGTATCTATAAGTGCTACATATTTTTTCTTATTTATTGTAATATTTATTCTGGGTAATCCCTCTGAGGCTGTTTCATAAAAAAAACTGTATTATTTATTTCTTCCAAATCTTCATTTAGCTCTCCCTGGCCTTGCCTAATCTGATTCCAGCTATCTTGGCTGTGGTGTCGATTAGGGTTTCCTGCTCGTTGAGACCTATTATAATCTACTTCAATATTGTCCACTTCCATGGGTTCCTCCTGATTTCTTCTAAATTGTCCTGACCTGTTGTTTTGATAACCTTTATTAAAATATTGTTGATTTCGTCTTATCTGATTAGAATAATTTTCCCTATTTTGATTCTGATATTGTATATTACGTGTATTAAAATTTTGTTGATTTCGTCTAAATTGGCTCGAAAATTTTTCTTTATCTTGATTCTGGTAATGCGTATTGTTATAATTTGGTTGATTTACCTTAAATTGTCCGGAATAATTTCCTCTATATTCATTATTTTGATTGTAGTTTCGGTCCGGTAAATTATTGTCATAAAATCTATTCTTATTTTGGTATCTATTTGGTGGTTTAAATACGTTTGGTGAGACTGGTCTATTCTTTTTAAATTCATGTCTGATACAACTATCTTCATACCTTCTGCGTGTCATAATATTTATTATTGTGTCTAGATTATGTTCTTCATAAATTTTATCTAATAAGACACCTTGTGTAATTTCTTTTATTGTATTTGTCAATAGACTATTTATATTTGTTAAATCAATACCTATATCTTCTCTATAGTATACCATTAACTCATCTGCTTTATGTTTAATTTTTTGAATTTGTAATGCTAAATCACTTACAGTATTTGCCCTTAGGTTGTTGATTCTTCTGTATAGTTGGTGTGGCTCCACATCTGGCTTATACCTCAGCTTCAAGGCCTGTTTAATTTGTTCCCAATTGTCTGGTTGTGGTAAGTTAATAATTGTGTCCTTAGCTTCTCCCTGTATGGTACGGTAATAAATTGCCCTTGTAACCTCTTTTCGCTGGTCGTCATTCTCCAATGTTGAAAGCAAATATTCCGTGCTGCTTAAAAACGAATTTATCGTAATGTCGCCATGCCCAGTGAATATTGGAAGATGGCTCACGCTGCTTATGATTCTTTCCATATTTTGGTTGTTTACTTGAATTTGCCTCTGCTGCAATTCTATATATGCTCCTCTCAACTGTTCCAGCTGCTGTTCTCGTCTTGCTAGTTGCTCTAATACTGACGTATCTACTCCTTGAGCTTGTTCCATCCTTCTCTTGTCAAACTCTTTGTTTCTTCTGGATTTAATTTTGATGGTTTGAATTTTCTATTATTTTTGATCAATCCTTGGGTGGTGTCTGCAAAGGATCTTTGAGTCCACTACACTGCCAAATTAATTTTGATCGATTTTTGTGGGTGATTTTAAATAAAAAACTTTTATTTTATTGATTTTATTTTTTATTTTCACTACCACTGTTTTTTATTATTGTTTCTTTTATTGTCCTGGATTCGCAGGATTTTTAAACGTATCACTATCCTCTCTTTTATAAGGAAGGACTACCGACTGCGCCACTTTTGTTTTCGGTTGCTTTTATTTAATAAAAAAAACAACTTTTATTTTTTAATTAATTGAACGATTTATTTTATTAAAAGAAACTTTATTGTTTGAGGATGGAACTAAAACTAAACTTACAATATTTTTATTTCTTAACGTTTACCTTATTCTTAGCAACCACCTAATTTCTGATTGGCCAAACTTATAATTGCGAAATGGCTAAGTCTGCATTAATAATATTTTTATGTATATTGTATTACTTTTAATTTTAATAAATTTCAGATATTAGTAGTAGGGAACTATCGCTTCTGGGACAATTAAAATTGTTAAATTGTTGCTGAAATTGTTAAATTGTGGGCTGAAATTGTTAAATTGTTGCTGAAATTGTTAAATTTGGGTAATTAAAATTTGAAAATTGTTAAATTCTTGGAAATTTGTGTTTTTTTTGTTTACATAAGGAGTTTTTTGTTTATATAAGGAGTTTTTTTGTTTACATTAGGAGTTTTTTGTTTACATTAGGAGTTTTTGTTTACATTAAGTGTATGTCTGTCTGTCGGTCTGTCTGTCTGCCTGTCTGACCGTGGGAAGTTTGTGTGTGGAATATTTTGTGTGAATGTATTAAGGCGGTTCATAGTTTGGCGGTTTTTATGTGTGTATGTGACGACGGGGAAAATCATGAAAATGGTTTTTCCTAATGCTGACGGAAAATCATCTAATGATTTTTCGTAATACCGAAGGCAAAACATTATAATTTTTCCTAATGCCTACTGCAATACATGATAATTTTTCCTAATGCCTACTGCAATACATGATAATTTTTCCTAATGCCTACTGCAATACATGATTATTATTTTTTTCAAATGCCGACGGCAAAAAATGAATATAATTTTTTCAAATGCCGACGGGAAAATGATTTTTCCTAATGACGACGGGAAAACGTGAGTTATTTTTTCTAATGCTAATGTAGGTGTTGCTAGACTGTGGGAATTTAAGGCTGACCGTGATTTGAGTGGGCGGCGTTGTTGCCGTAATATGTAACCATAGGAATTTGAGGATGTGTCTGTCTGTCTGTGAGAATTTAGGTGAAGGTTTGATTGGCAGGGGGGCGGGGTGTAGTTGAGGTAGATCGATTGCGTGTGTAGTTGTGTGTGAATGTATGTGTATGTGTGTGTGTGTGTGTGTGTGTGTGTGTGTATGTGTATGTTTGTAGGAATTTCAATGTGTGTATTTCTGTAGGAGCTTAAGGCTGATTGTGATTTATGAGGGGTGAGGTGTTCTAGTAATATGCAACCGGGGGAATCTGTGTGTTTGTATGTCTGTAGGAGTTTAAGGCTGACCATGATTTGGGTGGGCAGGGTTGTTGACGTAATATGTATCCATGGGGATTTGTGGATGTGTCTGTCTATAGTAGTTTAAGGCTGATCGTGATTTGAGGTGGGTGAGGATGTTGTTGAGGTAAATTGGTTATGTGTATGTATGTATATATGTATTTTTGTAAGAATTTAAGATGATTGTGATTTATTAGGGCCGAGGTGTTCTTGTAATATGTAGCCGTGAGAATCTATGTGTATAGACGTCTGTAGAAGTTTAAGACTATCTGTAATTTCAGGTAGGTGAGAGTGTTGTGTTGTTGAGATTAATCTTATATATTGTATATGTATGTATGATCATGGGAATTTGTGTATGTATATCTGAGGGAGAATTTAAGGCTCGTCATGATTTGCAAAAGGTGGGGTGTTGTTGAAATTTTCTTGGATATTTCTTATATGAATTCTGCTATGTGTGTGTATTTGAGCTGGTATTTATGTGTAGGTAGAAATAAATTGTTTTCAATATCGACATATGGTACTATAAAATACTATCATATATCTGGACTTCCCTAATCCTAGTATGCTTTTATACTTACGATTGCTTTATATTTTCTCATGCTTAAATTTGTCTCGCGTTGAAGTCAGTCTGTGTGAAATTTGTTTATATTACAGATTTTGTTTATTTAACTACATTCGTCTTCTTTGACTGAAAGAGTTATCTACACACAGAGAAAAACCAACTTGAAATCAGTAAGAACCATGCTGAATTAATAAGAACCATTAGCGAAGGTTTAGTCATATTGAAATTTCTTATTTCAATATGGACAAAATATTAATTTACAGTATTCATTTATTAAACTCATTAGTTTGTAGATATCTCAATATACATTTTCTATTATATTAAAAATTATTGAATTAATGTGATGAATTCTTATTTTTAAGCTGCAGATTTTCCCTGAGTATATTGATTGTTTATATTTGCATTGTGCTTTAACTAAACGACGCTTCATATATTTTCATGATGTAGGTCTAATAAATACTTAAGCATTGATAAGAAATTTGATATGTATACATACATATCTACAAATTGATTTTATGTATGTATGTATGTATGTATGTATGTACATATATATGTACATACAAATAAGTGTTCAATTCAATCTTTGAATACATTTTTTATTTTATTTTTTGTCATGTGATGTCTGTTGTTGGTGAAATTAAAAACATTTTAATTTTTATCTGCGTTTACTTAAAAGTTTGTGAGGATTTTCTGTTGTAAGTAAAACTGAATTCTTGAAGATATGTGCTTACATACTCTATAGTAATAGTAACTATAATAGAAATATTTCTTATACTTAATTTACAGTTTTTTAAAGTATAGGGTATAAAATTTTTTCTAGCTATAGCCTTCTACATTTATTTTGGAAAGCTTGCTTTGCTTTTTGAAAATGTATAAACATTTTTAAATGAAACTGATCCGGCACTCCAGCTTAGGTACTGATAGTTTTTTTTGTTGTTAGTTAACTTACTTATTTTTTATTTTTTATTGATAAACATTGGAAATCAAAAGGGAGTTTTATATTGTAATTATTATTTTCATAATTGTTGAAAACAATCGCTGCTTTTTGTTTGTTTTTTGCGATGAAATCATTTGAATTACTTTTGCAACTTTACGCGTTTATAAAAATTATGTTATTTTCTATATTTCTTAATTTATAAGACTTTTAGACTTTATCCTTTAGGGGTTATATATTCTATTATACGATTATGAATAAGAATGCAGTAAGCTGATGTATTTGCTTACTGCTTCAAATTAAAATTTTATTAAATTGAATAAAAGGAGTTTTTTTTCTTAAACTCTGATGAAGTTAGAAGCGCTGGAGATTCTTTCATATAACAGCTTTTTTGAAATTTTTGATACATAGTATAATATAGAATTGGATAACATTTATTTTTAATTTTTATGTTAAGAAGTACGGGTATGAGACTGAATTTAAATGTACTTTTAAATTAGTTAAATCATAATGAACAAACATATTTTCTTCTTTAATAGCGATCAACAGAAAACGAACTCGTTTTCATATAATTTAGGTATACCCTATCGACGGCTCCTCTAGGATACAAGATGACTTTGTATGACGAAATTTCTGTTGCTTTATACTGATAATATGTTTACATTAATAAGATACATATACATATGTTTATTTTATGAACGGTGAGCACCTATGGCTTTTATTTAATGTTCTATATGACTTTTTTTTTCATTTTCTTTAATAATTTTCTCCCCATAATAGCATTCTAAATATTTCAAGGGCTCAAATGCTGTGTAGTCTTCTTCTGCAAACTTAACTAAACGTCTAACTTCTTCCAATGCTTCTTTATAAGAAGATATTTTGTTATGGTCTTCTTCTACGATACGTGCCCATCGGGCAGAGTGTACGTATTAGTTGGTCAGTCAGTCTCTATTTTTATTTATTTTTTTTTCTTCTAATGTGCCACTCCTTTTTTTAGATTTTACTACTTGGAATAGAGAATTTTTGTCTAATTTTTTGGTGGGTATATACATTAGGTATGTAGAAATTAGTTTAGATACAAAGAAATGCATGTTTAATATACAACTATTGTATCAAATCGATCTCAAATAACTCAGTTACCTCTACCAGCAATTCACCGTTGGTGTATTCATAAAGTGTTAGAAACAATGAAATATCTATGTTTTGAGAGAATTTTTCCCCTCAAGTATTTCTACATGAGGTTTGAGGGGTCAATCACTGTCGCATTCATATGTAATGATTATTCACTTAAAAAACGTCATCATCACCATCAATCATCTCCGTATACAATACATTCATGAGTTGGGTTGATCCAGATACAATTGCTGTCTCATCACCTTCTAACAGCTTTATATATTTTGCTAGTATGCATGCCTTAGCATGCTTCTATCGATAGTGACGTAAGAGTCCGAGATGTAGAGTGTTACAATTAAAAATCTTTACTATTAGAATATACCAGTTCGCTCTTTTGAATTTTTACAAAGTAGATACATATGTATGTATTTCATTGACCACAAAATCATAAAATTTCTTTGCTTACAAAATTGTATTTTTTTTAAATTATACATGCTTCGGCATGCTTTCATTTTTTTTTTCTATAAATTTATGTAATACTCATACAGATACAGATATAAAGTAAGATCTGTTTACTGTACATTTTAAAATTTATGCATGCTTCAGCATGATTCTAGTTGAAGCGTATATTCATTCACTAAGTTTGTTTGATACTTATTCATACACATGTACATTCTTAAAGATTGGATATCAAAGTCCAATTTCCGTAGTTTATCTATATTTTCTAAAGATCTGATAGCTAAAGAAATAAATAGAGTGAAGATCTTCTATAATAATCCCATTTTCATATTGTAAAATTTTGCGTGCTAGCGCTTTCGATGGGAAAATATACATACAACTTTATAAAAAGTGATAATATGATGTGCTGCTGAATATTGCACTATGTTATAGTTCATTTTAAACACTGAAGTTTTAGCAATATTTCATTCCGACCAGAATTCCACTACATTTAGTTAATTATCTTTCTTAAGACTCATCATTCCTAATCAATCCTGCAAAAACAACACAAACTAGATTTTTCGTTTTAATTTTATTTTTTTTAAATTCAACATTCATTCTTCAAATTACTTTATACTATATTAAGTAGCTTTTCCTCATTTGTTGAGTTGACTTTAATAGGAGACATTTTAATGGTACGATGAACTTTTCTATTGCATGCATTGAGTAAATCTTTATACATACCAATCCACTTATATGAACCATTAAAGCTAATTCTTTTCACATCATACCTTTCAATGATCTATTAAATCATTCTAATATTGATGCTTTCATATTAAGTAATCTTTAATCTTCTATTTATGTATGAGTTTTCCCAAGTATTTATTAAAAAATTCTTTAGAATCATCTGTTTGTAAGTTTTTTGGTACCCGTACCACTTCAAAAATATTTTCCATTGCCTTGGTTTTTAGAGTGCAGCTTTTATTTTCAGCTGTACTTTGAGAATGTGTCAATTACAGTCTTCAAAAATCAACAATTTCTATTTTCTGTAGAATAGTTCTACATTTCACCTAACTTAGCTCCATAAAACATCATATATTCCTGTCATTACATCTCTACAAGCACAAACAGTTGTTGAAATTTAATATGGACTTCGTTAACTAAATTCCTTTTTAAAGACATTGAATTGTTTCACAGATTTTTTCGAAAGTGTTGTGATCTACATCTTGCACTTTTAGCTATTTATACTAACATGTAGTTAATTTTCTAATCTATATATTTAACCGTAAACTCTTCAATTTGTTTTTAATTATTTACTTTTTAGAATTGCTTTTTCAATTTTATAACTGTCTTCTTTCTCTAATTTTATTTCACGTTGTAGTTCCTCAATTTGCATTTAAATATATTCTTGAATATTAATGCTTTAAGCTATATTATTAATTTGTCTTGTATTTTATCTTCATTCAGTTTAATGTAACTATCAACAATAGTCTGTATCTAATTCATTTATGCCTTCCAATACTGATAAGTCAGTATAAATGTCTTCAGAATTGGAAGTCTATGAGTAAAATCATCGTCATCATCATTCTCAGTATTAGCATCATTAAATATGATGGTATTATCAAATATTGTTCCTTCTACTAGTTTCTTTTGGGGTACTTGTCTATATCTTGAGTGAAGGTTTCTCAGGCTTTAAACTTGTATATTTTCAACTTCTGTCTTGATTTTACTTTCTTCTTTCATAAGAATTCTTTTAATATTTTTAGAACTATTTATGAATTCTTCTGCTATAGGTTTAAATGTATCTTTTAGTTGTTCACTTGTATCTATTTCACCAGTTTTTATACTACGAAGCTTTTTCTTCAACACATTTCTTGTCAACACCAACTGTTTTAAAATTTTCTCATCCAGGGCAAATAACAGGTATCAGCAATCATATCAGCTTTTCAGGAGCTGGTCTGGTTTTCAGATCAGCTTTTCAGGACCTGGTCTGGTTTTCAGATCAGCTTATCAGGACCTGGTCTGGTTTTCAGATCAGCTTTTCAGGACCTGGTCTGGTTTTCAGATCAGCTTTTCAGGACCTGGTCTGGTTTTCAGATCAGCTTTTCAGGACCTGGTCTGGTTTTCAGATCAGCTTATCAGGACCTGGTCTGGTTTTCAGATCAGCTTATCAGGAGCTAGTCTGGTTTTCAGATCAGCTTATCAGGAGCTGGTCTGGTTATCAGATCAGCTTATCAGGAGCTGGTCTGGTTTTCAGATCAGCTTATCAGGAGCTGATCTGATTTTTAGATCAGCTTATCAGGTAACAGATCAGGCTATCAGGAGCTATTCAGATTTTCATTTCAAGATATCTGAGTTAGATTTAGTTATCAGTGTACAAGTAGCTAGCCATTTATAACATTTATATACATGAAGTTTAAAGTCAGATGAAATACGAAAAAGTAAAGTTTTATCTAGTAAAATTATTTTCTATAACGATCATCGTTTAATTCACTATCTTTGCTTATAATCAAAAATCCATATTTATCCTTTCAACATGCTTTTTATTTTTCTCACCTAACTTAAACATTAAATATACATTATGATGATCTCTTATTAAATGTTTGGTGATTCTGGTGTAAGTTTTACATAAGTAGAATGAATCAACATTCTTATCTCTCCCCATACAAAAATATGCTTCCCACACGCATCATCGTTAAATATCATATTGGAATTACTTTGGACTGAAATAACAGATTCACTATCGGTAAATTTTGTAATATATTATTATTTTAATTGATGTAATTAATTTCTTCAGATATTTATATCTGGGGTGATATAAAGATTTTGAGTATAAATAAATGTTCTCAAAATTCAAGTCCATTAGGACTTTCTAGCAAGCCAATCATAGCGTTTTTTTTTCGTAATTTGACAGGTCAACTATTGTTGCACGAATAGAATTTGATATAAAGGAACTATGATTTATTTTTGAACTATCGTTCGATGAATCATCAATATTTCGTACCAAGAATTATTTATGTTGTTTTGACTAAGGGTATGAGTCAATATTTATAAAATCCATTTCATAAATATCAGCTCATGCTCATAGTCAAAACAAAGTATGCTTTAAGTGTTTAAAACCGGTATTACCATAAAATGGTGGTCTTAAACACTTAAAATATACTTTGTTTTACTAACCGCATTTTATAACTAAATGCATTTCATAAATATTGACGCATACTCATAATCAAAACAGCATATAAATATCCTTTGTTTTGACTATGAGTATGAGTCATTATCTCTTATTATAGAAAAATAAAATAGTATGATTATATGATATCAGAAATCATGTTTTCTAATATCATATAACCATACTATTTGATTCTTTCTATAATAATAGATAATATTTATGAAATGCATTTATTTACAAAATGCGATTAGTAAAACAACATAAATATAGGATGGTATGAAATTTTGATGATTCATCAATATTTCGTACCAAGGTATTTTTAGGTTGTTTTTACTATGAGTATGCGCCAATATTTATGAAATGTATTTCATAAATATTATCTCTTATTATAGAAAAATTAAAAATGTAGCTATACGATATCAGAAAATATTTTCTGCAATCGTATAGCTATATTATTTTATTTGTCCTATAATAAGAGATAATGGCCCCTACTCATAGTCAAAACAAAGAATATTTTAAGAGTTTCAAATCAGTATTATCATAAAAAATACTGATTTTAAACTCTTACAGCCTTATTTATAATACTTATTAAGGCTTTGGAAAGGCTTTTTAAAACAAATTTTTTATAAAAATTTTTTCTTAAAAAGTCTTTATAAAGCCCTAATAAGTGTTATAAATAAGGCTGTTAAAATATACTTTGTTTTACTAACCACATTTTTGTAACTAAACGCATTTCATAAATATTGATGCATACTCATAGTCAAAAAAAGGATATTTTTATGCTGTTTTGATTATGAGTGTGGATCATTATCTCTTATTATAGAAAAAATAAACTAATGCAGCTATACGATTTCAGAAAATATTTTCTGATATGGTATAGCTGTATTAGTTTATTTTTTTATAATAAGAGATAATATTTATAAAATGTATTTAGCTACATAAATGCGGTTAGTAAAACAACCTAAAATACCTTGGTACGAAATATTGATGATTCATCGAACGATAGTTCAAAAATAAATCATAGTTCCTTTATATCAAATTCTATTCGTGCAACAATAGTTGACCTGTCAAATTACGAAAAAAAAAACGCTATGATTGGCTTGCTAGAAAGTCCTAATGGACTTAAATTTTGAGAACATTTATTTATACTCAAAATCTTTATATCACCCCAGATATAAATATCTGAAGAAATTAATTACATCAATTAAAATAATAATATATTACAAAATTTACCGATAGTGAATCTGTTATTTCAGTCCAAAGTAATTCCAATATGATATTTAACGATGATGCGTGTGGGAAGCATATTTTTGTATGGGGAGAGATAAGAATGTTGATTCATTCTACTTATGTAAAACTTACACCAGAATCACCAAACATTTAATAAGAGATCATCATAATGTATATTTAATGTTTAAGTTAGGTGAGAAAAATAAAAAGCATGTTGAAAGGATAAATATGGATTTTTGATTATAAGCAAAGATAGTGAATTAAACGATGATCGTTATAGAAAATAATTTTACTAGATAAAACTTTACTTTTTCGTATTTCATCTGACTTTAAACTTCATGTATATAAATGTTATAAATGGCTAGCTACTTGTACACTGATAACTAAATCTAACTCAGATATCTTGAAATGAAAATCTGAATAGCTCCTGATAGCCTGATCTGTTACCTGATAAGCTGATCTAAAAATCAGATCAGCTCCTGATAAGCTGATCTGAAAACCAGACCAGCTCCTGATAAGCTGATCTGATAACCAGACCAGCTCCTGATAAGCTGATCTGAAAACCAGACTAGCTCCTGATAAGCTGATCTGAAAACCAGACCAGGTCCTGATAAGCTGATCTGAAAACCAGACCAGGTCCTGAAAAGCTGATCTGAAAACCAGACCAGGTCCTGAAAAGCTGATCTGAAAACCAGACCAGGTCCTGAAAAGCTGATCTGAAAACCAGACCAGGTCCTGATAAGCTGATCTGAAAACCAGACCAGGTCCTGAAAAGCTGATCTGAAAACCAGACCAGCTCCTGAAAAGCTGATATGATTGCTGATACCTGTTATTTGCCCTGGATGAGAAAATTTTAAAACAGTTGGTGTTGACAAGAAATGTGTTGAAGAAAAAGCTTCGTAGTATAAAAACTGGTGAAATAGATACAAGTGAACAACTAAAAGATACATTTAAACCTATAGCAGAAGAATTCATAAATAGTTCTAAAAATATTAAAAGAATTCTTATGAAAGAAGAAAGTAAAATCAAGACAGAAGTTGAAAATATACAAGTTTAAAGCCTGAGAAACCTTCACTCAAGATATAGACAAGTACCCCAAAAGAAACTAGTAGAAGGAACAATATTTGATAATACCATCATATTTAATGATGCTAATACTGAGAATGATGATGACGATGATTTTACTCATAGACTTCCAATTCTGAAGACATTTATACTGACTTATCAGTATTGGAAGGCATAAATGAATTAGATACAGACTATTGTTGATAGTTACATTAAACTGAATGAAGATAAAATACAAGACAAATTAATAATATAGCTTAAAGCATTAATATTCAAGAATATATTTAAATGCAAATTGAGGAACTACAACGTGAAATAAAATTAGAGAAAGAAGACAGTTATAAAATTGAAAAAGCAATTCTAAAAAGTAAATAATTAAAAACAAATTGAAGAGTTTACGGTTAAATATATAGATTAGAAAATTAACTACATGTTAGTATAAATAGCTGAAAGTGCAAGATGTAGATCACAACACTTTCGAAAAAATCTGTGAAACAATTCAATGTCTTTAAAAAGGAATTTAGTTAACGAAGTCCATATTAAATTTCAACAACTGTTTGTGCTTGTAGAGATGTAATGACAGGAATATATGATGTTTTATGGAGCTAAGTTAGGTGAAATGTAGAACTATTCTACAGAAAATAGAAATTGTTGATTTTTGAAGACTGTAATTGACACATTCTCAAAGTACAGCTGAAAATAAAAGCTGCACTCTAAAAACCAAGGCAATGGAAAATATTTTTGAAGTGGTACGGGTACCAAAAAACTTACAAACAGATGATTCTAAAGAATTTTTTAATAAATACTTGGGAAAACTCATACATAAATAGAAGATTAAAGATTACTTAATATGAAAGCATCAATATTAGAATGATTTAATAGATCATTGAAAGGTATGATGTGAAAAGAATTAGCTTTAATGGTTCATATAAGTGGATTGGTATGTATAAAGATTTACTCAATGCATGCAATAGAAAAGTTCATCGTACCATTAAAATGTCTCCTATTAAAGTCAACTCAACAAATGAGGAAAAGCTACTTAATATAGTATAAAGTAATTTGAAGAATGAATGTTGAATTTAAAAAAAATAAAATTAAAACGAAAAATCTAGTTTGTGTTGTTTTTGCAGGATTGATTAGGAATGATGAGTCTTAAGAAAGATAATTAACTAAATGTAGTGGAATTCTGGTCGGAATGAAATATTGCTAAAACTTCAGTGTTTAAAATGAACTATAACATAGTGCAATATTCAGCAGCACATCATATTATCACTTTTTATAAAGTTGTATGTATATTTTCCCATCGAAAGCGCTAGCACGCAAAATTTTACAATATGAAAATGGGATTATTATAGAAGATCTTCACTCTATTTATTTCTTTAGCTATCAGATCTTTAGAAAATATAGATAAACTACGGAAATTGGACTTTGATATCCAATCTTTAAGAATGTACATGTGTATGAATAAGTATCAAACAAACTTAGTGAATGAATATACGCTTCAACTAGAATCATGCTGAAGCATGCATAAATTTTAAAATGTACAGTAAACAGATCTTACTTTATATCTGTATCTGTATGAGTATTACATAAATTTATAGAAAAAAAAAAAATGAAAGCATGCCGAAGCATGTATAATTAAAAAAAAAAAAAAAAATCCTCACGTCATACAATTTTGTAAGCAAAGAAATTTTATGATTTTGTGGTCAATGAAATACATACATATGTATCTACTTTGTAAAAATTCAAAAGAGCGAACTGGTATATTCTAATAGTAAAGATTTTTAATTGTAACACTCTACATCTCGGACTCTTACGTCACTATCGATAGAAGCATGCTAAGGCATGCATACTAGCAAAATATATAAAGCTGTTAGAAGGTGATGAGACAGCAATTGTATCTGGATCAACCCAACTCATGAATGTATTGTATACGGAGATGATTGATGGTGATGATGACGTTTTTTAAGTGAATAATCATTACATATGAATGCGACAGTGCTTGACCCCTCAAACCTCATGTAGAAATACTTGAGGGGAAAAATTCTCTCAAAACATAGATATTTCATTGTTTCTAACACTTTATGAATACACCAACGGTGAATTGCTGGTAGAGGTAACTGAGTTATTTGAGATCGATTTGATACAATAGTTGTATATTAAACATGCATTTCTTTGTATCTAAACTAATTTCTACATACCTAATGTATATACCCACCAAAAAATTAGACAAAAATTCTCTATTCCAAGTAGTAAAATCTAAAAAAAGGAGTGGCACATTAGAAGAAAAAAAAAATAAATAAAAATAGAGACTGACTGACCAACTAATACGTACACTCTGCCCGATGGGCACGTATCGTAGAAGAAGACCATAACAAAATATCTTCTTATAAAGAAGCATTGGAAGAAGTTAGACGTTTAGTTAAGTTTGCAGAAGAAGACTACACAGCATTTGAGCCCTTGAAATATTTAGAATGCTATTATGGGGAGAAAATTATTAAAGAAAATGAAAAAAAAAGTCATATAGAACATTAAATAAAAGCCATAGGTGCTCACCGTTCATAAAATAAACATATGTATATGTATCTTATTAATGTAAACATATTATCAGTATAAAGCAACAGAAATTTCGTCATACAAAGTCATCTTGTATCCTAGAGGAGCCGTCGATAGGGTATACCTAAATTATATGAAAACGAGTTCGTTTTCTGTTGATCGCTATTAAAGAAGAAAATATGTTTGTTCATTATGATTTAACTAATTTAAAAGTACATTTAAATTCAGTCTCATACCCGTACTTCTTAACATAAAAATTAAAAATAAATGTTATCCAATTCTATATTATACTATGTATCAAAAATTTCAAAAAAGCTGTTATATGAAAGAATCTCCAGCGCTTCTAACTTCATCAGAGTTTAAGAAAAAAAACTCCTTTTATTCAATTTAATAAAATTTTAATTTGAAGCAGTAAGCAAATACATCAGCTTACTGCATTCTTATTCATAATCGTATAATAGAATATATAACCCCTAAAGGATAAAGTCTAAAAGTCTTATAAATTAAGAAATATAGAAAATAACATAATTTTTATAAACGCGTAAAGTTGCAAAAGTAATTCAAATGATTTCATCGCAAAAAAACAAACAAAAAGCAGCGATTGTTTTCAACAATTATGAAAATAATAATTACAATATAAAACTCCCTTTTGATTTCCAATGTTTATCAATAAAAAATAAAAAATAAGTAAGTTAACTAACAACAAAAAAAACTATCAGTACCTAAGCTGGAGTGCCGGATCAGTTTCATTTAAAAATGTTTATACATTTTCAAAAAGCAAAGCAAGCTTTCCAAAATAAATGTAGAAGGCTATAGCTAGAAAAAATTTTATACCCTATACTTTAAAAAACTGTAAATTAAGTATAAGAAATATTTCTATTATAGTTACTATTACTATAGAGTATGTAAGCACATATCTTCAAGAATTCAGTTTTACTTACAACAGAAAATCCTCACAAACTTTTAAGTAAACGCAGATAAAAATTAAAATGTTTTTAATTTCACCAACAACAGACATCACATGACAAAAAATAAAATAAAAAATGTATTCAAAGATTGAATTGAACACTTATTTGTATGTACATATATATGTACATACATACATACATACATACATACATAAAATCAATTTGTAGATATGTATGTATACATATCAAATTTCTTATCAATGCTTAAGTATTTATTAGACCTACATCATGAAAATATATGAAGCGTCGTTTAGTTAAAGCACAATGCAGATATAAACAATCAATACACTCAGGGAAAATCTGCAGCTTAAAAATAAGAATTCATCACATTAATTCAATAATTTTTAATATAATAGAAAATGTATATTGAGATATCTACAAACTAATGAGTTTAATAAATGAATACTGTAAATTAATATTTTGTCCATATTGAAATAAGAAATTTCAATATGACTAAACCTTCGCTAATGGTTCTTATTAATTCAGCATGGTTCTTACTGATTTCAAGTTGGTTTTTCTCTGTGTGTAGATAACTCTTTCAGTCAAAGAAGACGAATGTAGTTAAATAAACAAAATCTGTAATATAAACAAATTTCACACAGACTGACTTCAACGCGAGACAAATTTAAGCATGAGAAAATATAAAGCAATCGTAAGTATAAAAGCATACTAGGATTAGGGAAGTCCAGATATATGATAGTATTTTATAGTACCATATGTCGATATTGAAAACAATTTATTTCTACCTACACATAAATACCAGCTCAAATACACACACATAGCAGAATTCATATAAGAAATATCCAAGAAAATTTCAACAACACCCCACCTTTTGCAAATCATGACGAGCCTTAAATTCTCCCTCAGATATACATACACAAATTCCCATGATCATACATACATATACAATATATAAGATTAATCTCAACAACACAACACTCTCACCTACCTGAAATTACAGATAGTCTTAAACTTCTACAGACGTCTATACACATAGATTCTCACGGCTACATATTACAAGAACACCTCGGCCCTAATAAATCACAATCATCTTAAATTCTTACAAAAATACATATATACATACATACACATAACCAATTTACCTCAACAACATCCTCACCCACCTCAAATCACGATCAGCCTTAAACTACTATAGACAGACACATCCACAAATCCCCATGGATACATATTACGTCAACAACCCTGCCCACCCAAATCATGGTCAGCCTTAAACTCCTACAGACATACAAACACACAGATTCCCCCGGTTGCATATTACTAGAACACCTCACCCCTCATAAATCACAATCAGCCTTAAGCTCCTACAGAAATACACACATTGAAATTCCTACAAACATACACATACACACACACACACACACACACACACACACATACACATACATTCACACACAACTACACACGCAATCGATCTACCTCAACTACACCCCGCCCCCCTGCCAATCAAACCTTCACCTAAATTCTCACAGACAGACAGACACATCCTCAAATTCCTATGGTTACATATTACGGCAACAACGCCGCCCACTCAAATCACGGTCAGCCTTAAATTCCCACAGTCTAGCAACACCTACATTAGCATTAGAAAAAATAACTTTCACGTTTTCCCGTCGTCATTAGGAAAAATCATTTTCCCGTCGGCATTTGAAAAAATTATATTCATTTTTTGCCGTCGGCATTTGAAAAAAATAATAATCATGTATTGCAGTAGGCATTAGGAAAAATTATCATGTATTGCAGTAGGCATTAGGAAAAATTATCATGTATTGCAGTAGGCATTAGGAAAAATTATAATGTTTTGCCTTCGGTATTACGAAAAATCATTAGATGATTTTCCGTCAGCATTAGGAAAAACCATTTTCATGATTTTCCCCGTCGTCACATACACACATAAAAACCGCCAAACTATGAACCGCCTTAATACATTCACACAAAATATTCCACACACAAACTTCCCACGGTCAGACAGGCAGACAGACAGACCGACAGACAGACATACACTTAATGTAAACAAAAAACTCCTTATGTAAACAAAAAAAACACAAATTTCCAAGAATTTAACAATTTTCAAATTTTAATTACCCAAATTTAACAATTTCAGCAACAATTTAACAATTTCAGCCCACAATTTAACAATTTCAGCAACAATTTAACAATTTTAATTGTCCCAGAAGCGATAGTTCCCTACTACTGATATTGTGTTACATTTAATTTTAATAACTTGCAATGTTGCAGTTTATATAAAAAACAATTTTTCGTGTGAACGGAAATGCATTTAAATTTACAAAGTTCTTTGACTTAGTGTTTATCAAAATTTGTTTATTCAACACTTTTAGACTTTAATAATTTCTTCAATAAATTTATCAATGCTATCAGGGTTTATATACGTAACTCGCATGCATATACACATGTCTGTACATAGTTACCACATGAACTTAATTAGGCACTTTGTAAACAGCATATAAGATGATAATAATCGTCTAGACATTGCTTGAAACTTCTAGTGTATTTGCGTGGAATATAAAAAGAGGTGACGCAGCCACTGAGTTAGTTAGTTGCAGTTGTGAGTCAGTTGCGAACAAGTTAGTCAGTTGCGTGTGAACAAGTCAGTTGATAATAAAGTTGTGAATTAATAATAGTCTGCGATACAGTGGTGAGTTGATAGTTAAGAGCAGTCTGTACTCTACATGTGAGTTGGAGAAAAGGAGAAACTATAGGACAGTCTATAGTGACAGCAAAGTCTGTCGTGGAATTGAGATTATTGTGGAGTCTATCGTGTCAACTGGAGTAAAGGGAACAGCGCAGCGAATAGATGTGTGTAAGGGTGTAAGTAAAGCCAGTGAGTCTTTATTGGTGTATCAACTGTGAGTGTCAGCAGAGTGAGTGCCGTGTGTGACAAGCAGCAGACAAAGAGGTATTGGTGTACCAACTGTGAGCGACGGCAGAGTGAGTCTCGTAAGTGACGAGCAGCAGACAAACAGGTGTCACGTGAATACTTGCGCAGCCAGCTAAGAGACGTGTGTAAACTACAGTCAGGAAGGCGTAGTGGTAACCAGTTGTGAATATTTGTGTGTAATTTAGTAGTTTAGGCTGTATTAGTGTATTTATGCTCTTGATTAATTTAGTATAAGTGTATTTGTAAATAAAACTTGTATCATTCTTAACCCTAATTACTACACTCGGCTCTTGTATTCATTTGCTAATTTTCGGGTCCACGGAAAAGCGTTTTTACAGAGAGAAAAACGTAACAATAAACGGTAGAAAAGTACTATGGTAAAAAAATATTTGCCTGTGGGGAAAAATTTCATTTTTCTGCTGTGCCAAATGATATCTTTTTTGACAATGTAAATATTTGACAAATTCGCTTTAGCATAGCAAGAAGCTGATGAAAAAAAATGAATTTGACTACAAGCCGCCGAATACCATAAATTTTTCTAAAAGAAAATTTTTTTAGAAAACAATATTCTCGTAGCAAAAAATTATTTAATATTATATAAATGATGCAAAATTTTTCACAAATTAAAATAAACAATGCTTTTTTCAGTCTTAAGAGACGTAAGATTGTATGTAAAAGTCGACGGCACGAAGCGACGGCGGTGGTTTTGCCTTTTATGATACCATGCTTCTTATTTGCTGCTTGTCAAAAATTTATCTGTTGTGTCAAAAATTCTACTAGCCCCTAGGGTATGATACAATTATAACAGGTACATGCACAAGTCCAGCTTGTTAATGTATGCAATCCATACAGTTGTCAAACATTGTTTACAAGCTGCAAAAATGTTAGTGTATATGTTTATATAACATGATTGCAGTGTTGCCAATGAAATTACACATGGCTGTGTTTCCAATAGCATATGGAAGAAAATTAGACTACAAATGTTTTTTGTAAGTTAAAATGGAAACAAAAATAAATAAAAACAGAACATAAAGCAGAATTACAAACAGATCGTACATGAATGTAATTACATGGCCTACATACGAGAGTAATTGCACAATCTGTGTGATTACACACCTATTGGCAACACTGAATGACTATAATCATTCATCAATGTCGCGTCTGCAATTGTACTTTAGTTACCCTGTAATTGTTATTTTTAAAAACAAACGGCATCTGTTTCTGACAATTATACGTGGGTTTATACCAACAAAATGAATTTGTTTTTTGGTGTTGTAATTTTCTTGTAGTCGTGCATGAACCTAGTATAATTGTACCATGCCCTAGGGCTAGTGAAATTTTATTCACCTCAGAAGTGTCAAAAATTTACTTACACTAGTACTTTGCTACCGTTTGGAACAGGCCCTATGCATGTATATATCGCTTCAAATTTATAATTATAAAAATGTATGCATCAATTACCAAAAATATGTATTTGATGGGTTTCAAAAACAACAAAAACATACAACAATATTATCAGCTGTTTTAATTAATCTGCAAATTTATGCAATTTTTCAGTTCGCGTACTTTTTTGTGCAAGAGGCATTCTTGAGAGTAAAATTTTCAGATTACCCAAAATTTACTCAACTACTGGATTTTACTGGAAAGTAAACAAACGGACCTAATATCGCAATACGTTTTTCCGTGTTCTGAAGTGCGACAGAATGGATTGACATATTAGTTGGTTGCGAAATCTAATGTTAACTATTATGGTTGCGTTCAAAAATTTAATTTGTGACAAAACTTAATATTTATCAATCTATATAAAACAAAATAATTTGATAGATTAACAACTTAAGTTAACTAAAATTATGTTTGAATAGCAATAAAGTTCAAATTGACTCTAGTAGATATGTAATGGCGGAGATAGTCCTGTTTTGGGAATTCAAAACCAGGAAAAAACAAAAATGATGGCAGCCCTGTTACAAATGGGGGATTTTGGGGATTTTCATGCTGATATTGTGTGTGTGTGTGTGTGTGTGAGTTTGATTCTTTGTTCATGTGTATGTATGTTTACTTGTATGCACAGCTTTTGTTGTTATTGTAGAGAAACGTTGCGCTTACAGTGCATGGATGTATATACGTGAGGGATGTGTGTGTGTGTGTGTGTGTGTGAGTCTGATTCTTTGGTTATGTGTATGCATGTGTATGTGGGTGTTTGTATGTGTGTATGGGAGTGTGTGTGTGTGTGTGTGTTTTTGTACTTACTCGTATGTTTGATGGTGTCCGATACTTTTGTTGTAGTGGCAGACAATCATTATATCCAGTAGGAAATGTCGATGGTGAAAATGTACTGAGTCGCTTCTGACTTGTCGCTTGTGCGATGTACATACAAATGTATGTATATTGACAACTTATTGACAATTCCACCATAAATACACCACATCTGTTTTCTTTAATTCTTTTATTCTGACGGATAGAAGAAAACTTATTATACCAAAATTTTTACTAGAATTTTAGTGTTGACACAAAGACACTTGCTCCCAGTCTGACTGCACGGTAGTTACAAGGGATCTGTGTATTTATGTGCATGTAGTGATTATTATTTGATAGACTTTAGGTTGCTGTTTTGAGTTATCGTTGGTATGCTTATGTAGGGTTATTGTATGTATGCATTTATGTTTGCGATCTCTGGGGAAATAATCTAATAGCTGCAGAGAGTGGCAACCCTGTTGCGAATAGAAGTGGATAGAGAATGTATGTATATGTTGTTGGATTCATGTATGTGATCTTATCTATTTTTTGCTTTAAAGAATATCACTGGTTGTGTGAATTATCATCACTTTTTCATACATATTTACAAATGAATGTATATATGTTTTTAAAGCTATTGACGTTGCTATTCTTATGGGGATAGAAAATATTTTGTCGACATAGGTTTTATGTATGTACAAGTGAATTTCAGATGTTAAATGTTTTTAATCCAATCAGGTTGATAAGAAGAGCTTTTGAATAGGGGTAGTGATATTTTTATTTCAGTATATTTTACTTTAATGTAACAATTATAAGAAATATCTTTTGGAGAAATACAGCAAAAACTTATAGAAGCAGCTACCCAATTTTTCTCGTACCTTCATATTGCAAACTGATGGTAGCGATTTTGTAATGTGCTGTGTATATGAATTTCATCATATATCGTTATACCAACAGAGAATTGTGGAAATCTGTATGGGTGTGTGAGTATATATATATACATATATATATATATATATATATATATATATATCTAAGAAATTTATTATTCGACATATTGTCAGAAGTTTATTTTAATTTGAAATTTATTTGCTGGTGGTTCAGCGTTGTCTATATATTTCATTGTTGCTGTAACAAATCATCAGTAGACTTCAACCACACATTTTGAATTGTCACAAACCTCTTATCTTATGCACAGACTTTCAAGAACTATTTGAGAATTCACAAATAATAATATTTTTGCAAATCACAAAAGAATATATATATATATATATATATATATATATATATATATATATATATATATATATATATATATATATATATATATATATATATATATATATATATATGTGTGTGTGTGTGTGTGTATGAATTTCATCATATGTCGTAATAAATTAGATTTGATGGCTACTACGCGATTCTCATATAAAGTATATAAGTAGAAGAAATAATGTAGTTTGTCATCAGTCTGCTCTGATATCTCAACAAGTGACAACCTATTTTCCCAACCAAAATCTCTAAAGTGCTTAAAATCCACAAACTATAAAAGTGCTATAACTAATTACTGTTTGTTGAATAAGTTTATAGTGTATAAAAAATAATTAAATAAACTGTTTATAACTAAAATAAATTGTTTATAAATAAAATAATTAAATAAATTGTTTATAAATAAAATAATTAAAAAAATTGTTTATAATAAAATAATTAAAATAATTAATAAACAAATAATTAAATAAAATGAATACTACAAGTTGTACCATCTGCAATAAAGTCTTTCTGACTCAAACAAAACTAAATCATCATATTGAAACGCACTCATATGCTAGCCAATCGAAGGATATGCTTGGAACTAGTAAACTTAATCTTCAAAACAAATATAGTGAGGATTGTAATGAGATGATCCCATCAAATGATTATATGGCTCATGTCAGAAGCACAAAACACAAAAACAGTTGTCACCAAGAACGGATTGGAGATTTTCTCACTAAAAGAGCAAACAACTTCAATGGTAGGATCAAGACATATATCCTCCTCAACCAAAATGTGGGCGTCTTGTTTCCGGAGGAGTTTTTGAAATCTGCTAAGAGCTCCATAGTACAACAACTAAATGGATGTAGTAGGATACATACTACATTTAAATTTAATATGGAGCTCACATGTGATTATATGAAGATGGTGAATGATGAGATGAATGTTTCCCAACTTGTTCATATTTCGAAAATGATGTTGGTGACTTTGTCTGATGACATAGAGGATATGTACAAGAAACAAACCGAGGAGCTAAGAGCCAAAATGGAAGAATTTCTAGAGAGGGATAGCGGATTCACCTTGATTTCAATAAATTCCCTTGAAGTTAATATAAATAAGGCATTCATAATAAGAGGTTCGAGCTTTATCCCTATCCCAAAAAATATTGCAATGAAACGTGCATGCATAAATGTCGAGAACTCTGATGTTTATTGCTTTAAATGGTGTCTCATTGCGGCTTTGAATGTAAACAGTGGTCTGAGTCCTAAACAATGAAAAAACTGTAGAAATTGCAATATTGAAAACATTTCTGATGAGAATATTAATATAGGGGAAATTGTACTAAATTTTAAAGACCTAGAGTTTCCACTCCCATTGAAGCAGATAAAAAAATTTTAAATTCAAAATTATGTGAGCATCAATGTATTTGGTCACAATGGAACATCGCTTATAGGACCATACTACATAACAAAAGGAGAAAAACATGTTCATATTAATCTCTTATTGCTCCAGTCTAATGAAAACTTCCACTATGTACTCATTAAGGATATATCAAAGTAAGTTTCATTTGTGCATTTATGCAAAATGTGTTTTCATCTCTATTTAAACAGTTACTTCTTATTGTTATATTTATTTATTTCGTATTGGTATTTTCTATATTTTCTTCAGACTCCTTCGTTCCAGCATAACATCGCACGTTCATAAGATCCTAATATGCAACACCTGCCTATATCATACATATGATGATTATATGTATAATCATCATAAAAACGTTTGCGGGCAAAAAATCATCATAGTGCCAGAAGATGGATATATTATCAAGTTCAAGAAGTATTTCAAACAGTTAGATGTACCATTTGTAATATACGCAGACTTTGAGTCTATTTTGGAAAAAGTCGATGATCCTGTAAGTAAAAGCACTACAAATGTACAGAAACACCATGCGTGTACATTCGGGTATTTTATTAATTGTAGTTTTAAGAGAGAAAATAATTTATATAGGAATTATTTTGGTGAAGACTCGGCAAATGTATTTATCAAAAAAATAGTTGAAGATTGTACAGATATTTATCTAAATTATTTACTTAAAGTTAAGAAAATGTTCATAACCCCAATAGAAATAGCTCAATATAATAATGCAAAAAATTGTCATATATGTAAGAAAATATTAAATAACGATAAAGTTAGAGATCATTGTCATCTTACGGGTAATTATCGTGGGGCAGCTCATAGCGAATGTAATTTGAATTATAAAACACCTCTGTTTATACCTGTTATCTTTCATAATCTTTCAGCATATGATATGCACCTATTTTTCAAAATATTCCACAATAAAACTGATTCCCAGAATACAGAGCGTTATATTTCTCTTTAAATTTTCATCAGATTAGATGAATTTATTTTATGATTTTATGAGATTTATAGCTTCGAGCTTAGATATGTTAGTGAAAAATCTTGATAGCAATGATTTTAATACTATTCGATCATGTAACGTTGATGAAGCTCATTTCAACCTGATTAGAAGAAAGGGTGTATTTCCGTACTCTTACATGGATTCCATGAGTAAGTTTAAGGAAACTAAGCTCCCTAGTAGAGACGAGTTCTTCAATATTCTAACGAATGAAGAATGTGATGTAGTCGAGTATGAATATGCTCAAAAAATATGGAGAGAGCTTAACTGTAAAACCCTCCTTGACTACATTAAACTCTACTTAAAGACAGATGTTCTTCTTCTAATTGACGTGTTTGAAAATTTTAGGAAAATTTGTAGCTATATTTGGACCCCTGCCAATATTATACAGCACCAGTCTTATCCTGGGATGCAATGTTGAAAACCACAGAAGTTTCACTGGAACAGTTCACTGATTCCGAAATGTATATGTTTATGCAAAACGGAATTAGAGGTGGGCTAGTTCAATGCTCGCAAACATATTCGAAAGCAAATAACAAATATTTGGAAGATTTTGATGCATCAAACCATCAGAATTTCTTGTATATTTAGACGCTAACAATTTGCATGGTTGGGTGATGTCGGAATATGTTCCTTGCGGTGAATTTGAGTGGGTATGTGATACTGATTTTGATGTTAAAAAAATTTCTGATACTGCAGAGTATGGGTACATTTTGGAAGTGGATATAGATTATCCCGATTCAGTGCATGATCTTCATAATGATTTGCGATTTTGTCCCCAAAATAAGACCGTGGGGGATCCAAAACATAAAAATTAGTTGCAGACTTACACTCAAAAAGAAATTACACCATGTACTATAGAGTTTTAAAACAAGCCATTTCAAATGGCCTCATCTTAAAAGAAATCCATAGAATACTCAGATTTAAGCAATCCCCTTGGCTTAAAAAATATATTGACTTAAACACATTTCATAGGACAAACGCTAAAAATAATTTTGAAAAAGATTTCTTCAAACTTTTAAGCAATGCTGTTTACGGGAAGACAATGGAAAACATTGAAAAACGTAGGGACATTAGAATTACCTCATCTTGGGAAACAACAAACAGGAATCATTTAGGTCTCAGAGCATTAATTGCGAAACCTAATTTTAAGCAGTTGACAAAATTTTCTGATGATATGTATGCGGTAGAGTTAGAAAAAATGGAACCACTATATGATAAACCCATATATGTTGGTTTCAAAGTACTGGAGTTATCCAAGTGGAGAATGTATGACTTCCATTATGGCTTCATGAAGCCTAAATTTGGAGACAACATTTCTCTCAACTATATGGATACTAACTCATTTATTTATTCAATTAAAACTGATGATTTTTACGATGACATCCGTAATGGCATTAGTTTGAATTTTGATACGTCAGAATATCTTATAGATAATCAATTTCGTTTGCCGCTACTCAATAAGCAGGTTTTGGGAATGATGAAAGATGAAAACAATGGGGATATATAGTTTGTTGGCTTAAGAGCAAAAATGTATTCTCTGTCGACTCTTCGCTCGGAAGCTGTTAAAAAATCAAAAGGGGTCAAAAAGTCTGTAATTAAAAAGTTGTCCATTAATGATTACAAAAGTTGCTTATTCGAATCCAAATTAATCTCGGATGAAATGTTTTTGTTTAGATCTAAAACACATCAACTATATACCCAAAAACTACATAAAATAGCGCTTAGCTTTTCTGATGATAAAAGAAATATAATGAAAGATAAAATAAACACGCACGCTTGGGGACATTACATAGACCGAAATAATGAAACAATGGATGTAGAATAGAATGATTCCAACTAAATTGCATGTAAGAGTCAACAAAAATTAAATTTTGTACTAATTGTATTTATTTATTAATGTATTTCTTTAATTATTTATTAATTTATTTATTATTTTCTTATTTGTTTATTAATTAATTTATGTTTTTATTATTTATTTGTTTATTAATTTATTAATTAATTTATTCCTTTATTTCTTTATTAATTTATTTATATATCTGTTTATGAATTTATTTATTAATTTTAGTATTTTATTCATTTTATTTTTATCTGTAAATAAAAATCAAATATTAGATTAATGATCTTTTTTCTTTTTCTATCTGTATATTTTTATTTATACATAGAGTTAAATTTGTATTGGTACTAAGATTTTTAAGAAAAAATGTTAAATAAAATATTGAAAAAATAATAATATATATAAATGGTTTTTATTTCAACTTAAATTTACTAAATAGAAATTTTCATTGCAAATGTCCACATTTTTATATTTTGTTTCTTTATTTTGGCTTTACTTCGCTAGATCAAAAAATTTTTTTTTTGCTTATTTGCAAATTCTTGTTTTTCCTTTTCATATCGCTTAAACATGCACAGTCTTGTTATCTTTGAAAGGTTACACACAAGAGGAATTGAGTTTCACAATATTATGAAATTCCATTATATTTCATTAGATATTTTCTTATCGACACCAACTGCTTTAACACCATCTCATCTCATCATCTTATCACATCATCTTATCAGATCAGTTTATCAAAAGCTTGTCTGGTTTTCAGATCAGCTCATCAGGACCTGGTCTGGTTTTCAGATCAGCTTATCAAGACCTGGTCTGGTTTTCAGATCAGCTTATCAGGACCTGGTCTGGTTTTCAGATCAGCTTATCCGGAGCTAGTCTGGTTTTCAGATCAGCTTATCAGGACCTGGTCTGGTTTTCAGATCAGCTTATCAGGAGCTGGTCTGGTTTTCAGGTAGCTGATCTGGTTTTCAGATCAGGTTATCAGTATACAAGTAGCTGGCCATTTATATAATTTATAGGAATAAAGTTTCAGGTCAGATGAAATAACTAAAGTCAATCTTTTATGAGCAGTATTTTTTTTCTATAACGAAAATCGTTTAATTCAATATCTTTGCTTATAACTAAAATCTATATTTATCCTTCCAACACTCTACAAAATTCTTAAAACTTTTCAAAATTCATATTACTGCCAACATAAACCTTATAAACATGCCTCATATTTTTCTCATCTTACTTAAACATTATAATAACATTTGCATTGTCTCTTATTAAATGCTTACATCCGTATTCATAAAAATTTTAAACAGCATTTCAAATGTTGTTTGAGAAAAAATTCGCTAAAATTGTATTCATAATAGAATATTAGCTTAAAAAACGTTTTTTAAGCCTTGCGTAAATCACCAAATCTTAATAAATTCAGTAAAGGGCGACTCTGACTCGCGCACGAAGGGTTCCGTACGAACACTAGATATGTAATTTAATACAAACTTCATCCTATATAATATATAGTTTTGGCATTTTTTCGTTTTTGGGGTCTTTTCGGTTTTTTTTGTTTTGGCGTTTTTTGCGTTTTTTCGGTTTTGGCAATTTTTTTAAGTTTTGGCTCTTTTTTTAGTTTTGACACTTTATTTTCTTGTTTTGGCGATTTTTTTTGGTTTTTGGCGTTTTTTCATTTTGGCGATTTTTTTTAATTTTTGGCGATTTTTTTCATTTTTGCGATTTTTTTTTATTTAAAATTTTTTTTTAGTTTTGGCGACATCCTTGCGTTATGGCGATTTTTTTTCGGTTTTTGGCATTTTTTTAATTTTAGCGATTTATTTTAGTGTTAGAAATTTTTTTTTAGTTTTGGCGATTTTTTTTCGTTTTGACGATTTTTTTTAAATCTTGGCGATTTCTTTTTGTTTGGCGATTTTATAATTTTCGGTTTTTTTAGTTTTACCGTTTTTGAAAATTTCAAGTGTTTGCCTCTTACGGTTTCCAAGATATAGCAAATTGTCAAAATTACATAGTCAAAATTGCATTAACTGATGGACCGCCCTTTAATTTATTTTTTTTAAATTTTAGTGTTAATTGTTGTAGTCTGTATAAAAATACACTAATTTTACAAATTTCAAGTTTCAATATACATATGTTCATACAATTGTATGTATATTACATGGGATTTTAACATTTTTCGTTGCTCGTTTTGGAACACACTTTGATTTTTAATTCTCATGTATTTTTTGTTGTAGCGGCCAAGGTTCTACATACTCTGCCCAAATTTCAGGTCCGTAGCTCTTACGGTTCCTGAGAAAATACCGTGTGACGGACAGATGGACAGCGTAGCGAAAACAATAGGGTTCCTTTTCACCTTTGGTGTACGGAACCCTAAAAATGGAACCACTATATGATAAACCCATATATGTTGGTTTCACAGTACTGGAGTTATCCAAGTGGAGAATGTATGACTTCCATTATGGCTTCATGAAGCCTAAATTTGGAGACAAAATTTCTCTCAACTATATGGATACTAACTCATTTATTTATTCAATTAAAACTGATGATTTTTACGAGACATCCGTAATGGCATTAGTTTGAATTTGATACGTCAGAATATCTTATAGATAATCAATTTCGTTTGCCGCTACTCAATAAGCAGGTTTTGGGAATGATGAAAGATGAAAACAATGGGGATATAATGACAGAGTTTGTTGGTTTAAGAGCAAAAATGTATTCTCTGTCGACTCTTCGCTCGGAAGCTGTTAAGAAATCAAAAGGGGTCAAAAAGTCTGTAATTAAAAAGTTGTCCATTAATGATTACAAAAGTTGCTTATTCGAATCCAAAATTATCTCGGATGAAATGTTTTTGTTTAGATCTAAAACACATCAACTATATACCCAAAAACTACATAAAATAGCGCTTAGCTTTTCTGATGATAAAAGAAATATAATGAAAGATAAAATAAACACGCGCGCTTGGGGACATTACATAGACCGAAATAATGAAACAATGGATGTAGAATAGAATGATTCCTACTAAATTGCATGTAAGAGTCAACAAAAATTAAATTTTGTACTAATTGTATTTATTTATTAATGTATTTCTTTAATTATTTATTAATTTATTTATTATTTACTTATTTGTTTATTAATTAATTTATGTATTTATTATTTATTTGTTTATTAATTAATTTATTCCTTTATTTCTTTATTAATTTATTTGTATAACTGTTTATGAATTTATCTATTAATTTTAGTATTTTATTCACACAAAAGTATGTAAAAATTTAATGCTTTAAAGCTTTTATCTTTTTATTTTTATCTGTAAATAAAAATCAAATATTAGATTAATGATCGTTTTTCTTTTTCTATCTGTATATTTTTATTTATACATAGAGTTAAATTTGTATTGGTACTAAGATTTTTAAGGAAAAATGTTAAATAAAATATTGAAAAAATAATAATATATATAAATGGTTTTTATTTCAACTTAAATTTACTAAATAGAAATTTTCACTACAAATGTCCACATTTTTATATTTTGTTTCTTTATTGGCTTTAATTCGCTAGACCAAAAAATTTTTCTTTTTGCTTATTTGCAAATAGTAGTAGTGGACTGGGCATCCGGCGTAGATTAAAATTTTAAAGTTTAATTACCCATTACTCCGACAAAGGACACCCACAAATTATTACACACCTCAAATCACTGACAGACTCAAATTTCCACAAACAGACAGACAGCCAACAAAACATTTTTCGTAGGCTTTAGAAACAATTAATTTTCACGTTTTACCCGTCGGTATTACAAAAATATTTAACGGACTTATTGAACCACCCTCGAAAAATATTTAAAGGACTCATTGAACCACCCTCCTAGGTATCAAATTTCACAAATATCCACAGGGGTGCCCCTGTGGCTGAGTGGTAGCGATGCTAGCCGCTCAGTCAAGA
This sequence comes from Tachina grossa, assembly GCA_949987645.1. Classification (NCBI taxonomy): domain Eukaryota; kingdom Metazoa; phylum Arthropoda; class Insecta; order Diptera; family Tachinidae; genus Tachina; species Tachina grossa. The sequence continues at coordinate 119,963,918 of OX465274.1, read as the reverse complement.
GGTCGTGGGTTCCATTCCCACCATAGACCCTGGGTGTTTTTCGCAGTCAAGCTAATCGCTTTGCAAGTTGTGTTTGTGTTAAAAAAAAAAAAAAAAAAAGAATTTAACAATTTTCAAATTTTAATTACCCAAATTTAACAATTTCAGCAACAATTTAACAATTTTAATTGGTCCAGAATATGTAATACATGTATATTACATGGGATTTTAACATTTTTCGTTGCTCGTTTTGGAACACCCTTTGATTTTTAATTCTCATGTATTTGTTGTTGTAGCGGCAAAGGTTCTACATACTCTGTCCAAATTTCAGGTCCGTAGCTCTTACGGTTCCTGAGAAAATACCGTGTGACGGACAGACGAACAGACGGACAGCGTAGCGAAAACAATAGGGTTCATTTTCACCTTTGGTGTACGGAACCCTAAAATTAAATGCATCCATATTTAAAATAATTTTGAGTTGACGTCATTGTAATTTTGCTTCATGTTTATTTGTATATTTAACTTTGTCTGTATGTATGTATGTATGTATTAGGAATTATGCTATAAGTTTGTCACAAGTAGAATGAGTCATCATTCTTCTGTCGTCCCATACAAAAATATACACGTACATATGTATGTATATTATTCTGCTTTCCACATGCAACATCAGCAAATATCATATTTGAAATTTTTTAAGCTTCATGACGAGAAAAAAAATGTATAATAACCCATTCTTTAATTTATGAAATTATGTAATTTCTTTAAGTATTCATATTTGTTTTGATATAGATAATTTTAGTATAAATGTATGTTTTTAAACTTGAGATAGTATTAGTGAATTGGGCATTCTGGACCAATTAAAATTGTTAAATTGTTGCTGAAATTGTTAAATTTGGGTAACTAAAATTTTAAAATTGTTAATAAACTCGCAAAGCGATTAGCTTGACTGCGAAAAACACCCAGGGTCTATTTTGGGAATAGAACCCACGACCTCTTGACTGAGCGGCTAGCATTGCTACCACTCAGCCACAGGGACACCCCTGTGGATATTTGTGAAATTTGATACCTACGAGGGTGGTTCAATGAGTCCTTTAAATATTTTTCGAGGGTGGTTCAATAAGTCCGTTAAATATTTTTGTAATACCGACGGGAAAAACGTGAAAATTAATTGTTTCTAAAGCCTACGAAAAATGTTTTGTTGGCTGTCTGTCTGTTTGTGGGAATTTGAGTCTGTCAGTGATTTGAGGTGTGTAATAATTTGTGGGTGTCCTTTGTCGGAGTAATGTTTAATTAAACTTTAAAATTTTAATCTACGCCGGATGCCCAGTCCACTACTACTATTTGCAAATAAGCAAAAAGAAAAATTTTTTGATCTAGCGAAGTAAAGCCAATAAAGAAACAAAATATAAAAATGTGGACATTTGTAGTGAAAATTTGTATTTAGTAAATTTAAGTTGAAATAAAAACCATTTATATATATTATTATTTTTTCAATATTTTATTTAACATTTTTTTTAAAAATCTTAGTACCAATACAAATTTAACTCTATGTATAAATAAAAATATACAGATAGAAAAAGAAAAAGGATCATTAATCTAATATTTGATTTTTATTTACAGATAAAAATAAAAAGATAAAAGCTTTAAAGCATTAAATTTTTACATACTTTTGTGTGAATAAAATACTAAAATTAACAGATAAATTCATAAACAGTTATTCAAATAAATTAATAAAGAAATAAAGGAATAAATTAATTAATAAACAAATAAATAATAAATACATAAATTAATTAATAAACAAATAAGTAAATAATAAATAAAGTAATAAATAATTAAAGAAATACATTAATAAATAAATACAATTAGTACAAAATTTAATTTTCGTTGACTATTACATGCAATTTAGTAGGAATCATTCTGTTCTACATCCATTGTTTCATTATTTCGGTCTATGTAATGTCCCGAAGCGCGCGTTTTTATTTTATCTTTCATTATATTTCTTTTATCATCAGAAAAGCTAAGCGCTATCTTATGTAGTTTTTGGGTATATAGTTGATGTGTTTTAGATCTAAACAAAAACATTTCATCCGAGATAATTTTGGATTCGAATAAGCAACTTTTGTAATCATTAATGGACAACTTTTTAATTATAGACTTTTTGACCCGTTTTGATTTTTTAACAGCTTCCGAGCGAAGAGTCGACAGAGAATGCATTTTTGCTCTTAAACCAACAAACTCTGTCATTATATCCCCATTGTTTTCATCTTTCATCATTCCCAAAACCTGCTTATTGAGTAGCGCCAAACGAAATTGATTATCTATAAGATATTCTGACGTATCAAAATTCAAACTAATGCCATTACGGATGTCATCGTAAAAATCATCAGTTTTAATTGAATAAATAAATGAGTTAGTATCCATATAGTTGAGAGAAATGTTGTCTCCAAATTTAGGCTTCATGAAGCCATAATGGAAGTCATACATTCTCCACTTGGATAACTCCAGTACTGTGAAACCAACATATATGGGTTTATCATATAGTGGTTCCATTTTTTCTAACTCTACCGCATACATATCATCAGAAAATTTTGTCAACTGCTTAAAATTAGGTTTCGCAATTAATGCTCTGAGACCTAAATGATTCCTGTTTGTTGTTTCCCAGAATGAGGTAGTTCTAATGTCCCTACGTTTTTCAATGTTTTCCATTGTCTTCCCGTAAACAGCATTGTTTAAAAGTTTGAAGAAATCTTTTTCAAAATTATTTTTAGCGTTTGTCCTATGAAATGTGTTTAAGTCAATATATTTTTTAAGCCAAGGGGATTGCTTAAATCTGAGTATTCTATGGATTTCTTTTAAGATGAGGCCATTTGAAATGGCTTGTTTTAAAACTCTATAGTACATGGTGTAATTTCTTTTTGAGTGTAAGTCTGCAACTAATTTTTATGTTTTGGATCCCCCACGGTCTTATTTTGGGGACAAAATCGCAAATCATTATGAAGATCATGCACTGAATCGGGATAATCTATATCCACTTCCAAAATGTACCCATACTCTGCAGTATCAGAAATTTTTTTAACATCAAAATCAGTATCACATACCCACTCAAATTCACCGCAAGGAACATATTCCGACATCACCCAACCATGCAAATTGTTAGCGTCTAAATATACAAGAAATTCTGATGGTTTGATGCATCAAAATCTTCCAAATATTTGTTATTTGCTTTCGAATATGTTTGCGAGCATTGAACTAGCCCACCTCTAATTCCGTTTTGCATAAACATATACATTTCGGAATCAGTGAACTGTTCCAGTGAAACTTCTGTGGTTTTCAACATTGCATCCCAGGATAAGACTGGTGCTGTATAATATTGGCAGGGGTCCAAATCGTATATAGCTACAAATTTTCCTAAAATTTTCAAACACGTCAATTAGAAGAAGAACATCTGTCTTTAAGTAGAGTTTAATGTAGTCAAGGAGGGTTTTACAGTTAAGCTCTCTCCATATTTTTTGAGCATATTCATACTCGACTACATCACATTCTTCATTCGTTAGAATATTGAAGAACTCGTCTCTACTAGGGAGCTTAGTTTCCTTAAACTTACTCATGGAATCCATGTAAGAGTACGGAAATACACCCTTTCTTCTAATCAGGTTGAAATGAGCTTCATCAACGTTACATGATCGAATAGTATTAAAATCATTGCTATCAAGATTTTTCACTAACATATCTAAGCTCGAAGCTATAAATCTCATAAAATCATAAAATAAATTCATCTAATCTGATGAAAATTTAAAGAGAAATATAACGCTCTGTATTCTGGGAATCAGTTTTATTGTGGAATATTTTGAAAAATAGGTGCATATCATATGCTGAAAGATTATGAAAGATAACAGATATAAACAGAGGTGTTTTATAATTCAAATTACATTCGCTATGAGCTGCCCCACGATAATTACCCGTAAGATGACAATGATCTCTAACTTTATCGTTATTTAATATTTTCTTACATATATGACAATTTTTTGCATTATTATATTGAGCTATTTCTATTGGGGTTATGAACATTTTCTTAACTTTAAGTAAATAATTTAGATAAATATCTGTACAATCTTCAACTATTTTTTTGATAAATACATTTGCCGAGTCTTCACCAAAATAATTCCTATATAAATTATTTTCTCTCTTAAAACTACAATTAATAAAATACCCGAATGTACACGCATGGTGTTTCTGTACATTTGTAGTGCTTTTACTTACAGGATCATCGACTTTTTCCAAAATAGACTCAAAGTCTGCGTATATTACAAATGGTACATCTAACTGTTTGAAATACTTCTTGAACTTGATAATATATCCATCTTCTGGCACTATGATGATTTTTTGCCCGCAAACGTTTTTATGATGATTATACATATAATCATCATATGTATGATATAGGCAGGTGTTGCATATTAGGATCTTATGAACGTGCGATGTTATGCTGGAACGAAGGAGTCTGAAGAAAATATAGAAAATACCAATACGAAATAAATAAATATAACAATAAGAAGTAACTGTTTAAATAGAGATGAAAACACATTTTGCATAAATGCACAAATGAAACTTACTTTGATATATCCTTAATGAGTACATAGTGGAAGTTTTCATTAGACTGGAGCAATAAGAGATTAATATGAACATGTTTTTCTCCTTTTGTTATGTAGTATGGTCCTATAAGCGATGTTCCATTGTGACCAAATACATTGATGCTCACATAATTTTGAATTTCAAATTTTTTTATCTGCTTCAATGGGAGTGGAAACTCTAGGTCTTTAAAATTTAGTACAATTTCCCCTATATTAATATTCTCATCAGAAATGTTTTCAATATTGCAATTTCTACAGTTTTTTCATTGTTTAGGACTCAGACCACTGTTTACATTCAAAGCCGCAATGAGACACCATTTAAAGCAATAAACATCAGAGTTCTCGACATTTATGCATGCACGTTTCATTGCAATATTTTTTGGGATAGGGATAAAGCTCGAACCTCTTATTATGAATGCCTTATTTATATTAACTTCAAGGGAATTTATTGAAATCAAGGTGAATCCGCTATCCCTCTCTAGAAATTCTTCCATTTTGGCTCTTAGCTCCTCGGTTTGTTTCTTGTACATATCCTCTATGTCATCAGACAAAGTCACCAACATCATTTTCGAAATATGAACAAGTTGGGAAACATTCATCTCATCATTCACCATCTTCATATAATCACATGTGAGCTCCATATTAAATTTAAATGTAGTATGTATCCTACTACATCCATTTAGTTGTTGTACTATGGAGCTCTTAGCAGATTTCAAAAATTCCTCCGGAAACAAGACGCCCACATTTTGGTTGAGGCGGATATATGTCTTGATCCTACCATTGAAGTTGTTTGCTCTTTTAGTGAGAAAATCTCCAATCCGTTCTTGGTGACAACTGTTTTTGTGTTTTGTGGTTCTGACATGAGCCATATAATCATTTGATGGGATCATCTCATTACAATCCTCACTATATTTGTTTTGAAGATTAAGTTTACTAGTTCCAAGCATATCCTTCGATTGGCTAGCATATGAGTGCGTTTCAATATGATGGTTTAGTTTTGTTTGAGTTAGAAAGACTTTATTGCAGATGGTACAACTTGTAGTATTCATTTTATTTAATTATTTGTTTATTAATTATTTTATTTATAAACAATTTATTTAATTATTTTATTTATAAATAATTTATTTAATTATTTTATTTATAAACAATTTATTTAATTATTTTATTTATAAACAATTTATTTAATTATTTTATTTATAAACAATTTATTTTAGTTATAAACAGTTTATTTAATTATTTTTTATACACTATAAACTTATTCAACAAACAGTAATTAGTTATAGCACTTTTATAGTTTTTGGATTTTAAACACTTTAGAGATTTTGGTTGGGAAAATAGGTTGTCACTTGTTGAGATATCAGAGCAGACTGATGACAGTCTACATCTTCTTCTTCTTCTTCTTCTTCTTCTTTTTCTTCTTTATTTCCCATTCATTTTACATTTTCTTAAAAGTTCTTAAGAACTAACAATCGATATTATTTTCCTTACATACTATTTGTATTTTTCAAAGGCTTTTTCTCTCTTAATTAGATATAGCTTAGCTACATCGTCTTAGATATGTTTATTACTTAAAATAAAATCCCCAAAAAAGGGAGTAAAAGGGGAGACATTCGAAATTCTTACATACTAAACAAAAATACTTAAAAATAAAAACAAAAATAAAACATAAAACAGAATTCATATTAAAACACAAAACAAACAAAGCTTACTGGCTAAACATAGAAAATTATTTACAAAGGTAGAAAAATATATACAAAAGACACCAGACATTATTGGGCGGTAATATACACCGTATTATTGATGTCCAGTGTATTGAGCCTCCGATGGTAAAATAGGATATCTGCACCTTGATAGAGAAGACCAGCCTCATCAAGACCTAACAAATCTACAGGAGAAAAGTATCTAGTGTCCCCAAGGTTTACCAGATTGTCCGTCCTATCGAAACATTGCCTAATCAAACTGTTCTCTGAGGCACGGGCACTAACAAGAAACTTAATGGCGTTCCCTACCATAAAAATATCTATCCTCCCGAAGTCAATTGACTCATAAATATACCGACACGATGGCCTACGCAAAACCCCGTCATGTCCCAACTGGGGTCTCAAGCCCAAGCAAGCTACCAGGACATTCCTTTCCCAACTCCTAAGCCTATCCATCTGGGATGATGAAATCCTAAACCAGATTGGAAAGGCGTATGAGATGATGGGTCGAATTACCTGTCGATACAAGAGTAGGCGAACCCTTTGGTCAAGGCCACCATTCCGTCTCAATATTCCCTGATACGCCGAATAGATTGTCTTACTACGTTCGAGAATGCCATCAATGTGCCGATGATATTCAAAGTTCTCATGAAATATCACCCCTAGGTATTTCATTCGGTCCGAATTTCTGATGACTCCTTCACCCATCCTAACAGTTGGCACATACTTTCTGCAATTACCGAATAGATATCTTCGCCTACCCTTAAACATCACGGCTACCGTCTTCTGCAAATTCAGATTAAGTCTCCATGTCGAAAAATATTGCCCAAGTACTGTCAAGTAGTTGTTCAGTCGTTCATTTGTCGTACTGGCCCTGGGACCCGTCGACGCTATGAGAATATCGTCAGCGTATAGAAGAAGCAGATCCCCCGTCCGAGGTTGCGGTATGTCAGAGACAAAAACATTATAAAGTACAGGAGCCAGTAAAGAGCCCTGTGGTACTCCTGCAGTGATCGGTCGCATGCTTGAAACCGTATTTCCAACACGCACCTTAAATGTGCGTTCCCTTAGTAAACTGGAAACTATCCGACTTATGGTCGTTCCAAATCCCATCTCCATAAGCTTATAGACAAGCCCATCATGCCAAACAGTATCGAAAGCCTTTGCAAAGTCAAGACTTACAGCCATCGTCGGGTATCTATTATTAAGCCCCCTTGCTACATGATCCGTGAAAGCCATCAGGGCATGGGATGTGGAAAGACCCCTCCGGAACCCAAATTGGAAATCCCTGAGAACATTGTTGAATTCAATAACATCGTTAATCTTCACCAGAACAATGCACTCAAATAATTTACCAAATGAAGACAGAAGAGAAATTGTCCTATAGTTCTCAGCCACCTCCGGGTCAGTACCCGGCTTCAAAATTGGGACCACTAATGCCGTCCTCCATGCCTTTGGAAAATACCTGATATTGAGGTAATGGTTGAATATTATTGTAATAAACTTCCAAGCCACAATATCAGTTTTCTTCAGTACAAAGTCTGGCACTTGGTCCACGCCACTAGATCTCTTATTAGGTCCCCTTCTCAAAACCTCACCAATAGCAGCAGGGCGAACAAAGCCAAGTCTGCCAAAGCTTCCATCGGTCAAAGTTATCCCATCTGCCGTAAAGGTCCGTCCAAATGTTGTCAGAGGTATTGTCCTATCTAGGTTAGAGACAATTTGTCTCACAGTACCCCCAAAGTCATCTAGTTGATCTTGTTGCACCTGAAAGAACGAACTTGCCAGGATATTCGCCTTTCCTGGTTCGTCAGAGACAATCGTTCCAACAGTATTCCTCAAATTTCGAACAGTTGGGCGGGAATTTATCCCCGCTGCCACTTTAAGCTTCCTAAAAGTCCTGTTATCTACTCGTATACGTTTCAAATACTCTATCCAATGCTCGCGCTCGTATTTAGCAATCGCCCCTTGAATTATCCTATCAAGGTTCCTAACTTCAGCCCTAAGAATATTACACCTTCCTGGATCACCACATCTGTGCAATAACCTCCTAGTCCTTTTCTTCTGTCGAATGAAATTGAGGATGAATTCTGGGAGTTTTAATAGCCCCCTTTGTCGTTCTGCCATTCTTGGTATTGAATATTCCATGGCATTCTGGAAAGCACCTTCCATAGACTCAATACATCCATCAATTTCAACATCGGTCACATTTCTGTCAATTGGTAGTCCAATCCCATCGAGGTTGCTCGAAAGTCTGTTCCGAAAGTTTCGTATGTTCATTCGGTCAAAGTCAAATACAGTTGGGCGCTTACTAGGCACAAAATCAGTGGAGAGGAAAGTGAACTCTACCGCTCTATGGTCTGATTCATAGTCCAATGTCCGTAAAGGTCCCCCCCGACGCTGGTACAATGTCAACTGTCGTTATAAATATGTCAATGTAGGAAGACATGATCCTGTTAATATGAGTAGGACCCTCTGTCCGTAGAGAGTCTAGGTCTGGGTTTGTCAATAAGAAGTCATAAAGGTTACGGCCGTTCATATTGATAAATGAATCACCCCAATATGGATGTCTCGCGTTGAGGTCAGCACCTATAACCACGCTTGAGCCTAAAGAAAGCTCCCGAAGTGCTTCGAGGTATTCCGTTTCAACTCTGGAACTCGGTTGACAGTACATTGAGATCACAACAACATCGTTATTGTTTAATCTTCGTATCTTCACTGCAGTATTTTGAATAGGACCCAAATCGAGGGTCACTTCCACACAGCTGAGGCCCTCACGGACGAGAACAGCAGTACCACCTCCACGTCTACCGACCCTGTCACGCCTAAATACATGATACCCCTCAATATTAAATCTGTGCCGTTGGTTAAGGCAATGTTCAGCCAACAGCAGTATGTCAGGTCTGTGTCTAGTCACAAATAAGTCCAAATAATGTCGTCTATGTCTGGAGACAATCGAATTAGTGTTTATAAAAATGCACTTAAATTGATTAGCCATGATGTTTCAACGTAATTAGCATTCCAAGGAGAGCCCGCGATCTTTCCTCATCATTCCCTAGTTGTCTATACTTTTCTGCAAAGCTACCAATCCTATTAAGGCACTGTAAGAGACCGCCCCCAAAGAACCGTTCACAGTCGCGATCCAGAAGGTCAAATTGGCCCATTGCCGTGCCCATCGTGACCCCACGTCCACCAATATCCCCCACATTAGGGTTAGCCCTGCCAAGAGATGCAGATCTTGCTGCAGCAGCATACGAAACCCTCCTCACAGTCCCTGACATGGACGGAGGTGTCCTTGTAATTACAGTATTGCTTGCTCTCTTCGAAGCTAGTTTGTTCACCAACTGTATCCGTTTTGGACACTCTTTGGAACTAGCAACATGCTGGTCACTTCCGCAGTTCACACACTTGATCGGAATGCCTACTCGCTTCACGGCCTGTCCCGTAACAGGATCCGTCAAAACCACCTCTGCATCATTTTCCCCTTTTGGAGGAACAGGACATTTGGCCGGCCCATGTGAGCCTCCACACTTCACACACCTAAAAGGCATATTGCAATTTTTCGCAATGTGCCCAAAGCGTTGACAGTTGTAGCACTGTACCACATCACGGCGAACATGTTTCGCCATCTCTACTCTACAGTGTAGTATATACCGCATACTACGGAATTTCTTCATATCCGACCCTCTTGCCAGCTGAAAGAGCCACCTATCCCCTCCCAGTCCGTGTAGACCTACAATTCTACAATCAATCTGGTGGCCTTCCATATATTCCAAAACCTCGTCACTATCGAAAGAGTCCGAAAGACCCTTTATGACCACCGAAATTGGTCTTAATGCTTTTGGGGTGTGAGTATAATAACTTACACCCTCCTCCGCAAGCATAATCTTCAATTTTTCGAAGTCTTCCAAGGTGCAGACCCCTATGTTTACTACATCTTTACCGAGAATCTTGATATTGTATTCCCGGTGACCCAATATTTTATTCAGTTTCATACTTACATCCTTAATGTTGATGTTGTAAGTGGTGACAACTGGAACACTCTTGCTTCTAACTCCCTTTACCTCTTCTGGTACCTTTGTTGATTTTACATCCTCTTTCTGGGCGTTTTTGCTGCAACACGGCACATCATCGTCCATGGATATAACTTCTTCCTTATTACTTGTACTGGAAGTATTTTCCTTGCTAACCTCCACATCAGCAACATCAAGATCCATAATACCAGCATCAACTTTTTTCTGGCTTACATATAAACGGCACTCAGCTTCTGTAAGCACACGTACCTTCCTTCGCTGCTTTTGCTTCTTCACTTCAACGGCATTAGAAGTGGCTCCCGTCAAACGCTCCAATTCTTCGATTCTCTTGAGTGAAGCTTCAAGCTTGTCACTTAATTCTGCTATTGTCCTTCTAGCAAGCTTTAATTCAGCGGCTTCGTCGTCTGATGAGTTATCACACACAACCCGCGGCCTTTTTTGTGCGAATTTGTTTTCGTCATCCGCCATTTCTTCGTTCTGAGCACATGTATATATTCTGGTTTTTGTTTTTCTTTTTTCAATCGTTTCTTCTTTTCATCAATGAATCACTGAATCACTTTTGTTTAAAACACACAACTTTTTTTTTTTCTTTTTCTTTCTTTTTTCATGACAATCTACATTATTTCTTCTACTTATATACTTTATATGAGAATCGCGTAGTAGTCATCAAATCTAATTTATTACGACATATGATGAAATTTATACACACACACACACACACACACACATATATATATATATATATATATATATATATATATATATATATATATATATATATATATATATATATACATATACATACTTACACACCCATACAGATTTCCACAATTCTCTGTTCGTATTACGATATATGATGAAATTCATATACACAGCACATTACAAAATCGCTACCATCAGTTTGCAATATGAAGGTACGAGAAAAATTGGGTGGCTGCTTCTATAAGTTTTTGCTGTATTTCTCCAAAAGATATTTCTTATAATTGTTACATTAAAGTAAAATATACTGAAATAAAAATATCACTACCCCTATTCAAAAGCTCTTCTTATCAACCTGATTGGATTAAAAACATTTAACATCTGGAATTCACTTGTACATACATAAAACCTATGTCGACACAATATTTTCTATCCCCATAAGAATAGCAACGTCAATAGCTTTAAAAACATATATACATTCATTTGTAAATATGTATGAAAAAGTGATGATAATTCACACAACCAATGATATTCTTTAAAGCAAAAAATAGATAAGATCACATACATGAATCCAACAACATATACATACATTCTCTATCCACTTCTATTCGCAACAGGGTTGCCACTCTCTGCAGCTATTAGATTATTTCCCCAGAGATCGCAAACATAAATGCATACATACAATGACCCTACATAAGCATACCAACGATAACTCAAAACAGCAACCTTAAGTCTATCAAATAACAATCAATACATGTACATAAATACACAGATCCCTTGTAACTACCGTGCAGTCAGACTGGGAGCAAGTGTCTTTGTTTCAACACTAAAATTCTAGTAAAAATTTTGGTATAATAAGTTTTCTTCTATCCGTCAGAATAAAAGAAGGAAAGAAAACAGATGTGGTGTATTTATGGCGGAATTGTCAATAAGTTGTCAATATACATACATTTGTATATACATCGCACAAGCGACTCAGTATATTCTCACCATCGACATTTCCTACTGGGTATAATGATTGTCTGCCACTACAACAAAAGTATCGGACACCATGAAATATACGAGTAAGTACAAAAAAACACACACACACTCCCATACACACATACAAACACCCACATACACATGCATACACATAACCAAAGAATCAGACTCACACACACACATCCCACACGTATATACATACAAAAGCTGTGCACACAAGTATACATACATACACATGAACAAAGAGTCAAACTCACACACACACACACATATCAGCATGAAAATCCCCAAAATCCTTCCATTTGTAACAGGGTTGCCATTTTTTCCCCGGTTTTGAATTCCCAAAACAGGACTATCTCCGCCATTACATATTTACTGACTCTACATTTTATTTAAAAAACGTTTATATGGGAAAAAGAAAAGGTCTGTTTTAAGGGGTTTCCCGGCAATTATTAAAATTTTTCTCACCTTTTAAACATTTCCTAGACCTTTACAAACATTTCAAGACGAACATGAGATAAATCCGTTCAGCTGTTCTCGAGTTTTAGTCAGACTAATGAATAGCAATTGATTTTTATATATGTACATATATAGATTTTATTATAATTATTTCACGTATTAAAGGTTTATCAATTAATAAATTTATTTCTTTTTTCTTATCCATGCTTTTCCTTTTTGTTGTATGCAGATCTGGGAATATTACATTAATATGCAAATGCATTGACCATTTTCTCACACTAAACCAAGTCAATGCAAATGCAAATTTATTGCATTGGGACTATCCTTGATGTTTTTAGTGCACTATTTGTTGCACTAAAGTAAAATCTCCTCAAAGTAATGTATGAATATTGCATTGACACTAAATCTTATACTTTTTGCAGTGAACTAATATATCCTCAAAGTAATGCATTAATATTGCATTATGCTGAATATTATTGCATTATCACTGAAGCATATAGTGTACAACATAATTAGATAAAACGTGAATGTGTACATATGTACATAAGCATACGTACATACATATGTACAAACATATGTACATACATATTTGCCTATGTCAATATCGTCATCTAAAGCCAGTGCCAGACACATCAATATTCAGCTTTAATTTATGTGGTTGTATGCGTTTGTTTACCAAAAATAGTCACACATATACTTTTAGTGTGAATTTTTTTTTATAAAAAACGAACACAACCACACATATTGAAGCTGAATATTGATGTGACTAGCACCAGCTTAAGACAAAAAATCTTATAACGTTTTTTAGAATTTTCAAGGGAAAGAAAATTTTTTTACGAAATTGTTCTTTCTAAGCAGTAGTATTTTTCGTTTATAAACTCACAATTTTTATGATATAACCTTACAATAAAATAAACGAAAACCCTAATACCCCTTTTAGACACGCAAAGTTTACTTTGCAAAGTTATAATTCAGCTATGTGAAAGACAGAGGCATGAATACTCTCTCTTTCTGTCTTTCTCCCAGCTGAATTAAGACTTTGGAAAGTAAACTTTCCGTGTGTAAAAGGGGTATAAGTATTGATCTTTCGTCAATTGCACGGGTTTTCATATAAAGTGTGTTTGTTTACTTTTGCAGTAAAATGCAGTAAATGAGTACATAGTTACTGCGAAAATTTTAAAATTTACTCTCAATAACAAAAATTAAAAATTTTAAGAACCCCCGACTTTTTTCAGAAAAGATGTTATATCTTCTAAACGGCTGGACCGATTTTCTTCAAACAAAGCCAAGAACCCTCTCGATCAATTCATCTTTCAAACAGAAAAATCTAAATGAAAATCGGTTTAGCCGTTTGGCCTGTACGTGGACACGGACAGACACACAGATACACTGACACACAAACACACAGACACACACTACAAACTTATAACACCCCTTTTTTAGTCGGGGGTTAAAAAGAGCTGTTGCCGAAAAAAGTACGAGTAGATTAGTAATGGGGACGGACGACATGTTTTGGGAATTCAAAACCGGGAAAAAACAAAAACGATGGCAACCCTGTTACAAATGGGGGGATTTTGGGGATTTTCATGCTGATATGGTGTGTGTGTGTGAGTTTGATTCTTTGGCCATGTGTATGTATGTATACTTGTGTGCACAGCTTTTGTTGTTATTGTAGAGAAACGTTGTGCTTACAGTGCATAGATGTATGTACGTGTGGGATGTGTATGTGTGTGTGTGTGAGTCTAATTCCTTGGTTGTGTGTGCATGTATATGTGGGTGTTTGTATGTATGTATGGGTGTGTGCGTGTGTGTGTGATTGTTATTTGATAGTTTATGGTTTGCTGTTGCTGTTTTGAGTTATAGTTGGTATGCTTATGTAGGGTTATTGTATGTATGCATTTATGTTTGTGATCTCTGGCGGGGGAAATAATCTAATAGCTGCAGAGAGTGGCAACCCTGTTGCGAATGGAAGTCGTTAGGGAATGTATTTGGTAATGTATGTATATGTTGTTGGATTAATGTGTGTGATCTTATCTATTTTTGCTTTGAAGAATGTCATTGTTTGTGTGAGTTACATCAACACTTTTTCATACATATTTACAAATGCATGTATATATATTTTTAAGGCTATTGACGTTGCTATTATGGAGATAGAAAATATTGTGTCGGCATAGGTTTCATATATGTTCAAGTGAATTTCAGATGTTAAATGTTTTGAATCCGATCAGGTTGATAAAAAGAGCTTTTCAATAGGGGTAGTGATATCTTTATTTCGGTATATTTTACTTTAATGTAACAATTATAAGAAATAGCTTTTGGAGAAATACAGCAAAAACTTATAGAAGCACCTACTTTCACGTGTCCCGATTTTTCTAGTACCTTTATATTGCAAACTGATGCTAGCGATTTTGTTCTGGGTGTTGCTGTGTATATGAATTTCATCATATATCGTAATACCAACAGAGAATTGTGGAAATGTGTGTGTGTGTGTGTGTGTGTGTGTATGAATTTCATCATATGTCGTAATAAATTAGGCTTGATGACTACTATGCGATTCTCATATAAAGTATATAAGTAGAAGAAATAATGTAGATTGTCATCAGTCTGCTCTGATATCTCAACAAGTCACAACCTATTTTCCCATCCAAAATCTCTAAAGTGTTTGAAATCCAAAAACTATAAAAGTGTTAGAACTAATTACTCTTTGTTAAAAAAGATAATAGTGCATAAAAAATAATTAAATAAATTGTTTATAACTGAAATAAATTGTTTATAAATAAAATAATTAAATTAATTAATAAACAAATAAATAATTAAATAATATGAATACTACAAGTTGTACTATCTGCAATAAAGTCTTTATGACTCAAACAAATCTAAACCAGCATATTGAAACGCACTCCTATGCTGACCAATCGAAGGCTATGCTTGGAACTAGTAAGCTAAATCTTCAAAACAAATATTGTGAGGATTGTGATGAGATGATCCCATCAAATGGTTATAGGGCTCATGTCAGAACCACAAAACACAAAAACAGTTGTCAGCAAGAACGGATTGGAGATTTTCTCACTAAGAGAGCAAGCAACTTCAATGGGAGGATCGAGACATACATCCTCCTCAACAAAAATGTGGGTGTCTTGTTTCCGGAGGAGTTTCTGAAATCTGCCAAGAGCTCCATAGTACAACAACTAAATGAAAGTAGTAAGATACATACTACATTTAAATTTAATATGGAGCTCACGTGTGATTATATGAAGATGGTGAATGATGAGATGAATGTTTCCCAACTTGTACATATTTCGAAAATGATGTTGGTGACTTTGTCTGATGATATAGAGGACATGTACAAGAAACAAGCCGAGGAGCTAAGAACCAAAATGGAAGAATTTCAAGAGAGGGATAGCGGATGGACCTTGATTTCAATAAATTCCCTTGAAGTTAATATAAACAAGACGTCCATAATAAGAGGATCAAGCTTTATCCCTCTCCCGAAAAATATTGCAGTGAAATGTGCATGCATAAATGTCGACAACAATGATATTTATTGCTTTAAATGGTGTCTCATTGCGGCTTTGTACACAAATAGTACTTTAGATCGAAGACAACGGAAAAACTGTAGAAATTTCAATATTGCAAACATTTCTGATGAGAATATTAATATAGGGGAAGTTGTATTAAATTTTAAAGACCTAGAGTTTCCACTCCCATTGAAGCAGATACAAAAATTTGAAAGTCAAAATTATGTGAGCATCAATGTATTTGGTCACAATGGAACATCGCTTATAGGACCATACTACATAACAAAAGGAGAAAAACATGTTCATATTAATCTCTTATTGCTCCAGTCTAATGAAAACTTCCACTATGTACTCATCAATGATATATCAAAGTAAGTTTCATTTGTGCATTTAAGCGAAATATGTTTTCATATCTATTTAAACAGTTACTTATTATTGTTATGTTAATTTACATACTATTTTATTTTCTATATTTTCTTCAGACTTCTTCGTTCCAACATGACGTCACACAGAAGTAAGATTCTGATATGCAACACCTGCCTATATTATACACATGATGATTATGTGTATAATCATCACAAAAACGTTTGCGGCAAAAAAGTCATCAGAATGCCAGAAGATGGATCTATTATCAAGTTTACGAAGCACTACAAACAGTTAAATGTACCATTTGTAATATACGCAGACTTTGAGTCCATTTTAGAAAAAGTCAATGATCCTGTAAGTAAAAGCACTACAAATGTACAGAAACACCATGCGTGTGCATTCGGGTATTTTATTAATTGTAGTTTTAAGAGAGAAAATAATTTATATAGGAATTATTTTGGTGAAGATTCGGCAAATGTATTTATTAAAAAAATAGTTGAAGATTGTACCGATATTTATCTAAATTATTTAATTAAAGTTAAGAAAATGTTCATAACCCCAATTGAAATAGCTCAATATAATAATGCAAAAAATTGTTATATATGTAAGAAAATATTAAATAACGATAAAGTTAGAGATCATTGTAATCTTACGGGCAATTATCGTGGGGCAGCTCATAGCGAATGTAATTTGAATTATAAAACACCTCAGTTTATACCGGTTATCCTGCATAATCTTTCTGCATATGATTTACACCTATTTTTCAAAGAACTTTCTACTATAAAATACTCCACAATAAAAGTGATTCCCCAGAAAACAGAGCGTTATATTTCTCTTTCAATTTTCATCAGATTAGATGAAAAATATGGATTCGAAATAAGATTTATAGACTCGTTTAGATTTATGGCTTCGAGCTTAGATACGTTAGCGAAAAATCTTGATAGCAATGATTTCAATACTATTCGATCATGTTTCGTTGATGAAGCTCAGTTCAACCTCATTAGAAGAAAGGGTGTATTTCCGTACTCTTACATGGATTCCATGACTAAGTTTAAGAAAACTAAGCTCCCTAGTAGAAACGAATTCTTCAATATTCTAACGAATGAAGAATGTGATGTATTCGAATATGAACATGCTCAAAAAATATGGAGGGTGTTTAATTGTAAAACCCTCCTTGACTATACTGAGCTCTACTTAAAGACAGATGTTCTTCTTCTAGCCGATGTGTTTGAAAATTTTAGGAAAATTTGTAGAGATATATACGATTTGGACCCCTGCCACTATTATACAGCACCAGGCTTATCCTGGGATGCAATATTGAAAACCACGGAAGTTTCACTGGAACAGTTCACTGATTCCGAAATGTATATGTTTATGCAAAACGGAATTAGAGGTGGACTAGTTCAATGCTCGCAAAGATATTCGAAAGCGAATAACAAATATTTGGAAGATTTTGATCCATCAAAGCCATCAGAATTTCTTGTATATTTAGACGCTAACAATTTGTATGGTTGGGCGATGTCGGAATATCTTCCTTGCGGTGAATTTGAGTGGGTATGTGATACTGATTTTGATGTTAAAAAAATTTCTGATACTGCAGAGTATGGGTACATTTTGGAAGTGGATATAGATTATCCGGATTCAGTGCATGATCTTCATAATGATTTGCCATTTTTTCCCCAAAATAAGACCGTGGGAGGATCCAAAATCAAAAAATTAGTTGCAGACTTACACGCAAAAACAAATTACACCATACACTATAGAGTTTTAAAACAAGCCATTTCAAATGGCCTCATTTTAAAACAAATCCATAGAATACTCAGATTTAAGCAATCCCCATGGCTTAAAAAATATATTGACTTAAACACATTTCATATGACAAATGCTAAAAATAATTTTGAAAAAGATTTCTTCAAACTTTTAAACAATGCTGTTTACGGGAAGACAATGGAAAACATTGAAAAACGTAGGGACATTAGAATTACTTCATCTTGGGAAACAACAAATAGGAATCATTTAGGTCTCAGAGCATTAATTGCGAAACCAAATTTTAAGCAGTTGACAAAATTTTCTGATGATATGTATGCGGTAGAGTTAGAAAAAATGGAACCACTATATGATAAACCCATATATGTTGGTTTTACAGTACTGGAGTTATCCAAGTGGAGAATGTATGACTTCCATTATGGCTTCATGAAGCCTAAATTTGGAGACAACATTTCTCTCAACTATATGGATACTGACTCATTTATTTATTCAATTAAAACTGATGATTTTTACGATGACATCCGTAATGACATTAGTTTGAATTTTGATACGTCAGAATATCCTATAGATAATCAATTTCGTTTGCCGCTACTAAATAAGAAGGTTTTAGGAATGATGAAAGATGAAAACCATGGGGATATAATGACAGAGTTTGTTGGTTTAAGAGCAAAAATGTATTCTCTGTCGACTCTTCGCTCGGAAGCTGTTAAAAATCAAAAGGGATCAAAAAGTCTGTAATTAAAAAGTTGTCCTTTAATGATTACAAAAGTTGCTTATTCGAATCCAAAATCATCTCGGATGAAATGTTTTTGTTTAGATCTAAAACACATCAACTATATACACAAAAACTGCATAAAATAGCACTTAGCTTTTCTGATGATAAAAGAAATATAATGAAAGATAAAATAAAAACGCGTGCTTGGGGACATTACATAGACCGAAATAATGATGCAATGGATGTAGAATAGAATGATTCCTACTAAATTGCATGTAAGATGTCAATGAAAATTTAATTTTGTATTAATTGTATTTATTTATTAATGTATTTCTTTAATTATTTATTAATTTATTTATTATTCACTTATTTGTTTATTAATAAATTTATGTATTTATTATTTATTTGTTTATTAATTTATTAATTAGTTTATTCCTTTATTTCTTTATTAATTTACTTATCTATTAATTTATTTATTGTTTATATATTTGTTTATGAATTTATCTATTAATTTTAGTATTTTATTCACACAAAAGTATGTAAAAATTTAATGCTTTAAAGCTTTTATCTTTTTACCTATACCTAAGTTACCTTTAAATAAAAATTAAATATTAGATTAATGATCTTTTTTCTTTTTATATCTGTATATTTTTATTTATAAATAGAGTTAAATTTGTATTGGTACTAAGATTTTTAAGAAAAAATGTTAAATAAAATATTGAAAAAATAATAATATATATAAATGGTTTTTATTTCAACTTAAATTTACTTAATAGAAATTTTAACTACAAATGTCCACATTTTTATATTTTGTTTCTTTATGGGCTTTACTTCGCTAGATCAAAAAATTTTTCTTTTTGCTTATTTACAAATTCTTGTTTTTTTTTTTCATATCACTTAAACAGGAACAGTCTTGTTATCTTTGAAAGGTTCTACACAAGAGGAATTGAGTTTCACAATATTATGAAATTCCATTATATTTCATTAGGTATTTTCTTATCGACACCAACTGCTTTAACACCATCTCATTTACGTTTGCTAACAGCAAATAGTACAATAGGTGTCAGCTATTAGATCAGCTTATCAGCTATTAGATCAGCTTATTAGCACCTGGTCTGTTTTTCAGATCAGCTTTTCAGGAGCTGGTCTGGTTTTCAGATCAGCTTATCAGGACCTGGTCTGGTTTTCAGATCAGCTTATCAGGACCTGGTCTGGTTTTCAGATCAGCTTTTCAGGACCTGGTCTGGTTTTCAGATCAGGCTATCAGGACCTGGTCTGGTTTTCAGATCAGGCTATCAGGACCTGGTCTGGTTTTCAGATCAGCTTATCAGGAGCTGGTCTGATTTTCAGGTCAGCTTATTAGGAGCTGATCTGATTTTCAACTCAGCTTATTAGGAGCTGGTCTGGTTTTCAGGTCAGATGAAATAACTAAAGTCTATCTTTTATTAGCAGTTTTTTTTTTTTTTTCTATAACGAAAATCTTTTAATTCAATATATTTGCTTATAATCAAAAATCCATATTTATCCTTCCAACACTCTACAAATTTTTTAAAACTTGTCAAATTTCATATTACTGCCAACATGAACCTTGTAAACATGCTTCATATTTTTCTCATCTTACTTAAACATTATAATTACATTTGCATTGTCTCTTATTAAATGCTTATAGCCATATTCATAAAAATTTTAAACAGCATTTCAAATGTTGTTTGAGCAAAATTCGCTAAAATTGTATTCATAATAGAATATTAGCTTAAAAAACGTTTTTTAACTTGCGTAAATCACCAAATCTTATAAATTAAATGCACCCATATCTAAAATAATTTTGAGTTGACGTCGTTGTAGTTTTGCTTCATGTTTATTTGTATTTTTAACTTTGCCTGTATGTATGTATGTATGTATGTATGCATGTATTAAAAATTATGCTATAAGTTTGGCACACGTAGAATGACTCATCATTCTTCTGTCGCCCCATACAAAAATATACACGTACACGTACATATGTATGTATATTATTCTGCTTTCCACATGCAACACCAGCAAATATCATAATTGAAATGTTTTAAGCTTCATTACCAGAAAAAAAAAATAAATGTATAATAACCCATTCTTTTAATTATGAAATTATGTAATTTCTTTAAGTATTCATATTTGTAGTAGTATATAGATAATTTTAGTATAAATATATGTTTTTAAACCTCAGATAGTAGTTGTGAACTATCGCTCCTGTGGCAATTAAAATTGTTAAATTGTTGCTGAAATTGTTAAATTTGGGTAATTAAAATTTGAAAATTTTAAAATTCTTGAAATTTGATACCTACGAGGGTGGTTCAATAAGTCCTTTAAATATTTTTCGAGGGTGGTTCAATAAGTCACTCTTATTTTTTTAACATAAGGAGTTTTTGTTTACATTAAGTGTATGTCTGTCTCTCTCTCTGTCTGTCTGCATGACCGTGGAAATTTGAGTCTGTCAGTGATTTGGGTTGTGTAAGAATTTCTGGGTGTCCTTTGTCGGGGTTATGGGTAATTAAACTTAAAAATTTTCATCTACGCCGGATGCCCAGTTCACAACTACTATCTGAGGTTTAAAAACATATATTTATACTAAAATTATCTATATACTACTACAAATATGAATACTTAAAGAAATTACATAATTTCATAATTAAAAGAATGGGTTATTATACATTTATTTTTTTTTTCTGGTAATGAAGCTTAAAACATTTCAATTATGATATTTGCTGGTGTTGCATGTGGAAAGCAGAATAATATACATACATATGTACGTGTACGTGTATATTTTTGTATGGGGCGACAGAAGAATGATGAGTCATTCTACGTGTGCCAAACTTATAGCATAATTTTTAATACATGCATACATACATACATACATACATACAGGCAAAGTTAAAAATACAAATAAACATGAAGCAAAACTACAACGACGTCAACTCAAAATTATTTTAGATATGGGTGCATTTAATTTATAAGATTTGGTGATTTACGCAAGTTAAAAAACGTTTTTTAAGCTAATATTCTATTATGAATACAATTTTAGCGAATTTTGCTCAAACAACATTTGAAATGCTGTTTAAAATTTTTATGAATATGGCTATAAGCATTTAATAAGAGACAATG
This sequence comes from Tachina grossa, assembly GCA_949987645.1. Taxonomy (NCBI): domain Eukaryota; kingdom Metazoa; phylum Arthropoda; class Insecta; order Diptera; family Tachinidae; genus Tachina; species Tachina grossa. Next base: position 119,941,934 of record OX465274.1, on the reverse strand, counting down.
CAAATGTAATTATAATGTTTAAGTAAGATGAGAAAAATATGAAGCATGTTTACAAGGTTCATGTTGGCAGTAATATGAAATTTGACAAGTTTTAAAAAATTTGTAGAGTGTTGGAAGGATAAATATGGATTTTTGATTATAAGCAAATATATTGAATTAAACGATTTTCGTTATAGAAAAAAAAAAAAACTGCTAATAAAAGATAGACTTTAGTTATTTCATCTGACCTGAAAACCAGACCAGCTCCTAATAAGCTGAGTTGAAAATCAGATCAGCTCCTAATAAGCTGACCTGAAAATCAGACCAGCTCCTGATAAGCTGATCTGAAAACCAGACCAGGTCCTGATAGCCTGATCTGAAAACCAGACCAGGTCCTGATAGCCTGATCTGAAAACCAGACCAGGTCCTGAAAAGCTGATCTGAAAACCAGACCAGGTCCTGATAAGCTGATCTGAAAACCAGACCAGGTCCTGATAAGCTGATCTGAAAACCAGACCAGGTCCTGAAAAGCTGATCTGAAAACCAGACCAGCTCCTGAAAAGCTGATCTGAAAAACAGACCAGGTGCTAATAAGCTGATCTAATAGCTGATAAGCTGATCTAATAGCTGACACCTATTGTACTATTTGCTGTTAGCAAACGTAAATGAGATGGTGTTAAAGCAGTTGGTGTCGATAAGAAAATACCTAATGAAATATAATGGAATTTCATAATATTGTGAAACTCAATTCCTCTTGTGTAGAACCTTTCAAAGATAACAAGACTGTTCCTGTTTAAGTGATATGAAAAGAAAAAACAAGAATTTGTAAATAAGCAAAAAGAAAAATTTTTTGATCTAGCGAAGTAAAGCCCATAAAGAAACAAAATATAAAAATGTGGACATTTGTAGTTAAAATTTCTATTAAGTAAATTTAAGTTGAAATAAAAACCATTTATATATATTATTATTTTTTCAATATTTTATTTAACATTTTTTCTTAAAAATCTTAGTACCAATACAAATTTAACTCTATTTATAAATAAAAATATACAGATATAAAAAGAAAAAAGATCATTAATCTAATATTTAATTTTTATTTAAAGGTAACTTAGGTATAGGTAAAAAGATAAAAGCTTTAAAGCATTAAATTTTTACATACTTTTGTGTGAATAAAATACTAAAATTAATAGATAAATTCATAAACAAATATATAAACAATAAATAAATTAATAGATAAGTAAATTAATAAAGAAATAAAGGAATAAACTAATTAATAAATTAATAAACAAATAAATAATAAATACATAAATTTATTAATAAACAAATAAGTGAATAATAAATAAATTAATAAATAATTAAAGAAATACATTAATAAATAAATACAATTAATACAAAATTAAATTTTCATTGACATCTTACATGCAATTTAATAGGAATCATTCTATTCTACATCCATTGCATCATTATTTCGGTCTATGTAATGTCCCCAAGCACGCGTTTTTATTTTATCTTTCATTATATTTCTTTTATCATCAGAAAAGCTAAGTGCTATTTTATGCAGTTTTTGTGTATATAGTTGATGTGTTTTAGATCTAAACAAAAACATTTCATCCGAGATGATTTTGGATTCGAATAAGCAACTTTTGTAATCATTAATGGACAACTTTTTAATTACAGACTTTTTGATCCCTTTTGATTTTTAACAGCTTCCGAGCGAAGAGTCGACAGAGAATACATTTTTGCTCTTAAACCAACAAACTCTGTCATTATATCCCCATGGTTTTCATCTTTCATCATTCCTAAAACCTTCTTATTTAGTAGCGGCAAACGAAATTGATTATCTATAGGATATTCTGACGTATCAAAATTCAAACTAATGTCATTACGGATGTCATCGTAAAAATCATCAGTTTTAATTGAATAAATAAATGAGTCAGTATCCATATAGTTGAGAGAAATGTTGTCTCCAAATTTAGGCTTCATGAAGCCATAATGGAAGTCATACATTCTCCACTTGGATAACTCCAGTACTGTAAAACCAACATATATGGGTTTATCATATAGTGGTTCCATTTTTTCTAACTCTACCGCATACATATCATCAGAAAATTTTGTCAACTGCTTAAAATTTGGTTTCGCAATTAATGCTCTGAGACCTAAATGATTCCTATTTGTTGTTTCCCAAGATGAAGTAATTCTAATGTCCCTACGTTTTTCAATGTTTTCCATTGTCTTCCCGTAAACAGCATTGTTTAAAAGTTTGAAGAAATCTTTTTCAAAATTATTTTTAGCATTTGTCATATGAAATGTGTTTAAGTCAATATATTTTTTAAGCCATGGGGATTGCTTAAATCTGAGTATTCTATGGATTTGTTTTAAAATGAGGCCATTTGAAATGGCTTGTTTTAAAACTCTATAGTGTATGGTGTAATTTGTTTTTGCGTGTAAGTCTGCAACTAATTTTTTGATTTTGGATCCTCCCACGGTCTTATTTTGGGGAAAAAATGGCAAATCATTATGAAGATCATGCACTGAATCCGGATAATCTATATCCACTTCCAAAATGTACCCATACTCTGCAGTATCAGAAATTTTTTTAACATCAAAATCAGTATCACATACCCACTCAAATTCACCGCAAGGAAGATATTCCGACATCGCCCAACCATACAAATTGTTAGCGTCTAAATATACAAGAAATTCTGATGGCTTTGATGGATCAAAATCTTCCAAATATTTGTTATTTGCTTTGGAATATCTTTGCGAGCATTGAACTAGTCCACCTCTAATTCCGTTTTGCATAAACATATACATTTCGGAATCAGTGAACTGTTCCAGTGAAACTTCTGTGGTTTTCAACATTGCATCCCAGGATAAGCCTGGTGCTGTATAATAGTGGCAGGGGTCCAAATCGTATATATCTCTACAAATTTTCCTAAAATTTTCAAACACATCGGCTAGAAGTAGAACATCTGTCTTTAAGTAGAGCTCAGTATAGTCAAGGAGGGTTTTACAGTTAAACACCCTCCATATTTTTTGAGCATGTTCATACTCGAATACATCACATTCTTCATTCGTTAGAATATTGAAGAACTCGTCTCTACTAGGGAGCTTAGTTTCCTTAAACTTAGTCATGGAATCCATGTAAGAGTACGGAAATACACCCTTTCTTCTAATCAGGTTGAAATGATCTTCATCAACGAAACATGATCGAATAGTATTGAAATCATTGCTATCAAGATTTTTCGCTAACGTATCTAAGCTCGAAGCCATAAATCTAAACGAGTCTATAAATCTTATTTCGAATCCATATTTTTCATCTAATCTGATGAAAATTGAAAGAGAAATATAACGCTCTGTGTTCTGGGGAATCACTTTTATTGTGGAGTATTTTATAGTAGAAAGTTCTTTGAAAAATAGGTGTATATCATATGCAGAAAGATTATGCAGGATAACCGGTATAAACTGAGGTGTTTTATAATTCAAATTACATTCGCTATGAGCTGCCCCACGATAATTGCCCGTAAGATTACAATGATCTCTAACTTTATCGTTATTTAATATTTTCTTACATATATAACAATTTTTTGCATTATTATATTGAGCTATTTCAATTGGGGTTATGAACATTTTCTTAACTTTAATTAAATAATTTAGATAAATATCGGTACAATCTTCAACTATTTTTTTAATAAATACATTTGCCGAATCTTCACCAAAATAATTCCTATATAAATTATTTTCTCTCTTAAAACTACAATTAATAAAATACCCGAATGCACACGCATGGTGTTTCTGTACATTTGTAGTGCTTTTACTTACAGGATCATTGACTTTTTCTAAAATGGACTCAAAGTCTGCGTATATTACAAATGGTACATTTAACTGTTTGTAGTGCTTCGTAAACTTGATAATAGATCCATCTTCTGGCATTCTGATGACTTTTTTGCCGCAAACGTTTTTGTGATGATTATACACATAATCATCATGTGTATAATATAGGCAGGTGTTGCATATCAGAATCTTACTTCTGTGTGACGTCATGTTGGAACGAAGAAGTCTGAAGAAAATATAGAAAATAAAATAGTATGTAAATTAACATAACAATAATAAGTAACTGTTTAAATAGATATGAAAACATATTTCGCTTAAATGCACAAATGAAACTTACTTTGATATATCATTGATGAGTACATAGTGGAAGTTTTCATTGGACTGGAGCAATAAGAGATTAATATGAACATGTTTTTCTCCTTTTGTTATGTAGTATGGTCCTATAAGCGATGTTCCATTGTGACCAAATACATTGATGCTCACATAATTTTGACTTTCAAATTTTTGTATCTGCTTCAATGGGAGTGGAAACTCTAGGTCTTTAAAATTTAATACAACTTCCCCTATATTAATATTCTCATCAGAAATGTTTGCAATATTGAAATTTCTACAGTTTTTCCGTTGTCTTCGATCTAAAGTACTATTTGTGTACAAAGCCGCAATGAGACACCATTTAAAGCAATAAATATCATTGTTGTCGACATTTATGCATGCACATTTCACTGCAATATTTTTCGGGAGAGGGATAAAGCTTGATCCTCTTATTATGGACGTCTTGTTTATATTAACTTCAAGGGAATTTATTGAAATCAAGGTCCATCCGCTATCCCTCTCTTGAAATTCTTCCATTTTGGTTCTTAGCTCCTCGGCTTGTTTCTTGTACATGTCCTCTATGTCATCAGACAAAGTCACCAACATCATTTTCGTAATATGTACGAGTTGGCAAACATTCATCTCATCATTCACCATCTTCATATAATCACATGTGAGCTCCATATTAAATTTGAATGTAGTATGTATCTTACTACGTTCATTTAATTGTTGCACTATGGAGCTCTTGGCCGATTTCAGAAACTCCTCCGGAAACAAAACAACCACATTTTTGTTGAGGAGGATGTATGTCTCGATCCTCCTATTGAAGTTGCTTGCTCTCTTAGTGAGAAAATCTCCAATCCGTTCTTGCTGACAACTGTTTTTGTGTTTTGTGGTTCTGACATGAGCCATATAACCATTTGATGGGATCATCTCATCACAATCCTCACAATATTTGTTTTGAAGATTTAGCTTACTAGTTCCAAGCATAGCCTTCGATTGGTCAGCATAGGAGTGCGTTTCAATATGCTGGTTTAGATTTGTTTGAGTCATAAAGACTTTATTGCAGATAGTACAACTTGTAGTATTCATATTATTTAATTATTTATTTGTTTATTAATTAATTTAATTATTTTATTTATAAACAATTTATTTCAGTTATAAACAATTTATTTAATTATTTTTTATGCACTATTATCTTTTTTAACAAAGAGTAATTAGTTCTAACACTTTTATAGTTTTTGGATTTCAAACACTTTAGAGATTTTGGATGGGAATATAGGTTGTGACTTGTTGAGATATCAGAGCAGACTGATGACAATCTACATTATTTCTTCTACTTATATACTTTATATGAGAATCGCATAGTAGTCATCAAGCCTAATTTATTACGACATATGATGAAATTCATACACACACACACACACACACACACACACACACATTTCCACAATTCTCTGTTGGTATTACGATATATGATGAAATTCATATACACAGCAACACCCAGAACAAAATCGCTAGCATCAGTTTGCAATATAAAGGTACTAGAAAAATCGGGACACGTGAAAGTAGGTGCTTCTATAAGTTTTTGCTGTATTTCTCCAAAAGCTATTTCTTATAATTGTTACATTAAAGTAAAATATACCGAAATAAAGATATCACTACCCCTATTGAAAAGCTCTTTTTATCAACCTGATCGGATTCAAAACATTTAACATCTGAAATTCACTTGAACATATATGAAACCTATGCCGACACAATATTTTATATCTCCATAATAGCAACGTCAATAGCCTTAAAAATATATATACATGCATTTGTAAATATGTATGAAAAAGTGTTGATGTAACTCACACAAACAATGACATTCTTCAAAGCAAAAATAGATAAGATCACACACATTAATCCAACAACATATACATACATTACCAAATACATTCCCTAACGACTTCCATTCGCAACAGGGTTGCCACTCTCTGCAGCTATTAGATTATTTCCCCCGCCAGAGATCACAAACATAAATGCATACATACAATAACCCTACATAAGCATACCAACTATAACTCAAAACAGCAACAGCAAACCATAAACTATCAAATAACAATCACACACACACGCACACACCCATACATACATACAAACACCCACATATACATGCACACACAACCAAGGAATTAGACTCACACACACACACATACACATCCCACACGTACATACATCTATGCACTGTAAGCACAACGTTTCTCTACAATAACAACAAAAGCTGTGCACACAAGTATACATACATACACATGGCCAAAGAATCAAACTCACACACACACACCATATCAGCATGAAAATCCCCAAAATCCCCCCATTTGTAACAGGGTTGCCATCGTTTTTGTTTTTTCCCGGTTTTGAATTCCCAAAACATGTCGTCCGTCCCCATTACTAATCTACTAGTACGCGAACGGAAAAATAGTAAAAATTAGTAAGATTAAAGAAACAGCTGTTGAAAAATATATAACCTTTTGACTACGCAACTCTTTCAATTATTGGTAATCGATACAATATTATTATAACACGGACAATCTAAGAATAAATTCTGTAATTTATTTCATGTAATATTTGTAATTTCTTTTTGATTTCCTTGTTTTGTTGTTGGCTAAATTAATAAAAATTACATGACTATTTGTTAATGTTCACATTAACATTTAGGGAAAAGTACTTTTTAGAAGTACTTTTTGAAGAAAGTAGGCACTTTCAGGTGAAGGTACTTTTTAGAAAACAGTACTTTTTACAGAAAGTACTTTTTGGAGAAGGTACTTTTTAGAAAATAGTACTTGATAAAAAAGCTGTGTTTCGAAAAGGTCCTTTTTGGAAAAAAAGCGCTTTTTAGAAAAAGGTACTTTTGGGGAAAAGCACAAAAAATACTTCTTGGGAAAAGTACTTTTAAAAAAAAGGTACTTATAAATCAAGTAATTTCTAGAGAAGGTACTTTTTAGAAAAAAGTACTATTTGAAGAAAGTACTTTCTGGAGAAAGTACTTTTTAGAAAAACTACTTTCTGGAGAAAGTACTTTTTAGAAAAAGCTACTTTGTTAAGAAAGCATTTTTTTAGCAAAAAGGTACATCTAGGAAATAGTACTTTTAGAAAATAGTACTTTTTGAAGAAAGTAGCCTCTGGAAAAGGTACTTGTTGAAGAAATCACTTTCTGGAGAAGGCACTTTTTAGAAAATGGTACTTTATGGGAAAAGCGCTATTTGGAAAAAGGTACTTTTTAAAGAAAAAAGTACTTTTCCTAAAATGTGCCTTTTCGAAAAAGTTATTTTCCTAAAAAACTACATTTTTAAATAAAGTACCTTCTCCAAAAAGTGCTTTCTTCAAAAAGTACTATTTACTAAAAAGTACTTTTTCATAAAAGTACCTTTTTGCTAAAAAGGGCTTTTCCCAGAAAGTACCTTCTCCAGAAAGCACTTTTTTCAAAAAGTACTTTTTTCAAAACACTACCTTCTCCATAAAGTTCTTTTTTCAAAGAGTACCATTTTTAAAAATTGCTTTTTAATAGAAATACTTTTTTGCTAAAAAGTCCTTTTCGAAAAAAATTACCTTTTTTTAACAAGTACTTTTCCCAAAAAGTACCTTTTTGCTCAAAAGTGCTTGTCCAAAAAACAAATTTTTCTAAAAACTACCTTTTCAAAAAGAGCTTTTCCCAAAAAGTACCTTTATCAAAAAAGTACCTTCTCCAGAAAGTGCTTTCTTCAACAAGTGCCTTTTCCAGAAAGTACTTTCTTCAAAAAGTACTATTTTTTTATAAATAACCTTTTTTGTTAGAGATTTCTTAAAAAAGTAATTTTTTTAAAAGTAACTTTTCTAGAAAGTACTTTCTCCAGAAAAGTACTTTCTTCAAAAAGTACTTTTTTCTAAAAAGTATTTTTTGTAGAGAGTACTTAATCTAAAAAGTATCTTTTACTTAAAAGTACTTTTCCTAAGACGTACCTTGTTTTAAAAAGTGCTTCTTCTTTTTCTAAGAAGTACCCTTCTAAAGAGCTTTTTTCTAAAAAGTACCTTTTTTAAATAGCGCTTTTTCCAGAAGGAACTGTCTTCTAAAAAGTACCTTCACCAGAAAGTACTTTCTTCAAAAAGTACTTTTTTCAAAATAGCACCTTTTCCAGAAAGTACTTTCTGCAAAAAGTACTATTTTTGAAAAAGTTCATTCAACAGAAAGAACTTTCTTCAAAAGTAACTTTTTCTAAAAATTACTTTCTTCAAAAAGTACTTTTTTCCAAAAAGTTCCTTCTCCAGAAAGTATTTTCTTTAACAAGTAGTATTTTCTAAAAAGTACTTTTTCCTAGCAGTACTTTTTTTTACTAAAAAGGGGTTTCCCAAGGAAGTACATTTTTCTAAAAAGTACCCTCTTAAGAAAGTATTCTCTTCAAAAAGTAAATTTTTCTAAAAAGTACCTTTTTCAGAAAGTACTTTATTCAAAAAGTACATTTTTCAAAAAAGTACTTTTCCCAAAATGTACCTTTTTCAAAAAAGGACTTTTTAAGCCTTTAATGCCAATGATTAGCAACACACTATATCGTCACCTAAAATCCAAAGGACCGTAACAACCAAAAAATTCAAAATAGAGTTTTTGATTGATTATGATGTGATTAACCAAAATACATATTTTACTCACATATGTTCAAAAATACCGATTTTAATCATTATTCATTTTGGCACCTAACGTATAAATAGTATTAAATTTATGAAGCTTTTTGCTTTTCCTGTAAAATAGCAAAAAGTGTACTTACGGCCTTTTGGATTTTAGGTGACGATATGATAATGGACTCAGATTTAAAATTTTTCAATTATATGAATTGCCCGGAATTTTAAATTTGTTATGACCGTTTCCCGCATTTATCCTTTTTAGTACTTTTTTTGTGCCCTTCGAAAAAACATTAATATTCTTACCTCAGCTTCTACTGAGCGATTTCAAACAAAAGCAAAGTATTTTTACATGTATGTATATTTGTAAATTATAATTAACATAAAAGTACCGAAAACGGGTAAAATTTTACCCCTTATAGCCGTAAATGTTCAGAAAGTGTCAAAACTTATTCGAGATTCTGAACAGAAGAAAAGAAGGCCCAAAAAGCTTTCTGCTACATTCACTAATTTAGAAGATATTTCGTGTGCAAAAAAGGTACCAAAATTCAGTTTTTATCCCCTTTCAACGCCTAAAAGTACACATATTGAAAAAGTACTAGCACATGTCGCTTATTTTTTATAAGCATTCATATGCTCTTATAAGTTTTAGTCTATCCACCGTAGTTTCTGAGATATGATGATACCGATTTTACCCTTTTTTCCCCTTTTTACCCCTTTTCGCGTTCGAATTTCGGAAAATTCCTTCTTAGTGCATCTATGCATCGAAAGAGGAACCTACACACCCAATTTCAGTTTTCTAGCTATAGTCGTTAACAATAAAATCCCCTTAAAAAAATTTAGTCTTTACTTTGGACTATTTGTATTTTTAATTTAATCGCGAATTCAATTTTCTTTTCGTTTGCGAATTTTATTTTTAAATTTGCGAGAGGAATTTTATTTTGCATTCTTTGATTTTTTTCGTTACCAAATTTTATAAATAAAATTTGCAAATTAAAAAGAATAATTCTTTACTATATTGAAAATAAAATTCGTTCGAATTAAATTCGTTTGCGAAAGAAATCAATTCGAGCACTCTTCCTACCCTGCTTAAAAGCAAGTACCCAGATACTTTACAGTTTTACAACTCTGAGTAATTAAAATAAAAACAAAAGGATTAATAAAATATGTTACAAAATATGTATACTAACAGCTATTATTATTATGATTTATAAATGAATTATTTTTAACCCCCGACTAAAAAAAGGGGTGTTATAAGTTTGTAGTGTGTGTCTGTGTATCGGTGTATCTGTGTGTCTGTCCGTGTCCACGTACAGGCCAAACGGCTGGACCGATTTTCATTTATGTTCTGTTTGAAAGATGACTTGATCGAGAGGGTTCTTAGCTATGTTAGAAGAAAATCGGTCCAGCCGTTTAGAAGATAAAACATCTTTTCTGAAAAAAGTCGGGGGGTTTTTAAAATTTTTAATTTTTAAAGAAAATTTATTATTTGACATATTGTCAGAAGTGTACATAAAATAATTGAAATTTATTTGCTGGTAGTTTAGCATGTCTATATACGTATTTCATTGGCGCTTGAACCAAATCATCAGTAGACTTTAACCACAAATTTTAAACAGTCACAAACCTCTTACTTTATGCATAGACTTTCAAAAACTATATGAGAATCCATAAAATAATAATACTTTTGAAAATCACAAAATAAAATGGGTTCACCTGGATATAAATTATTTGCTGGGTTTTGTATCAGTTTCAAAGCCTACTAAGCTTATTTTTTCTTTTGTGATTTTCAAAAGTATTATTATTTTATGGATTCTCATATAGTTTTTGAAAGTCTATGCATAAAGTAAGAGGTTTGTGACTGTTTAAAATTTGTGGTTAAAGTATACTGATGATTTGGTTCAAGCGCCAATGAAATACGTATATAGACATGCTAAACTACCAGCAAATAAATTTCAATTATTTTATTTTTAATTTTTGTTATTCATTTATTTCGTTTACATACATATCGCACCTTATCAACAAGAGGGTATTAACTCAAAATTTTAAAATGTTCAGTAGAGACGAAAATCTGTTTGTGCTTAGATTATAAGAGAATTTGAAAATCCGAATCCGTAGTAGTAATCAAATTCCATTTGAAAATATATTTGCATTGTTTTTATTTTAAAATATTGGAATTCTTGGCAAAAAATATGTGTTTTGAGTTAATACCATTTTTCTGAATCTTCTCGATATATTTTTTGTATTATTTATAGTTAGTTGAAATTTAAATAAAGTTTCAAAATATATTTTTCAACAAAAGGGTATTAACGCGAACATTTTTAATACTACTACGTGTACTCTTTATTAAACAAGAATATCACACATATTATGTACAAAGTTATGTACTATATATATACATATACATACATATTATATATTTACATATATATTTTTATATTTTTTTTATAAGTTCCTTAAGATCTTTTTTCTTATTCTCCGACAAGTGTAGCATTTTCAAATGAATAGAGGATAAACTTAATTAATAATAAGTTTATGAAATGTTTATTTATTGGTTATAGCAGAAAACCATAAAGAAATTATGAATTAAAAACTTACTTAAGATTTTTCCAAAGGTTTGATGCATTTGAATTTGTTTTTCTGGACAGTTACTTTTGAAAACTCTTTGGGCCTAATTGTGTAAAACGCAACGCCAAGCGTTGTCAAATTTTATATGGAAAAAATTTAAATTACAAAAACAAAATACATACAAAATTTATCAACGCCAAGCGTTGCGTTTTACAAAATTAGGCCCTTTATCTTTATCATGAAAAGAGTCACAACTCAAAAAAAAATGTGAGCAATTTTATCATAAAAAGAGTCATATTTCGAATTAAAACCATAAAATAAAACAAATTTTATCAACAAAACAGTATCAACTCAAAATACAACAAAATTTAAATAAAACAAGTAAGAGTGCTATATTCGGCTGTGCCGAATCTTAAATACCCTTTACTAAAGTGTTTTTGTGTAGTATAGAGATACATACATAAGCATATACATAAAGTATAAACAAAAAGAAAAAAATAATTTGACCTAGTTACTTTTATGTAAAAAAAAAAAATTAATTTTCAAACCCTAAAATCATCATTTTAGATTTTTCTGATTACTCATACCAATCTAGTAGTTCTTAAAAAAATATAGAAAGTGTGTTAAGTGAAGAAAGAAAATTCAAAAAAATGTTTTATTTATTTACTTTAATATCCAGAAAAAAAGGTCAAAGTTTCCAGCTCTGGAGCTGTGGTTTTTATTTTTATAGTTTTCTACAAAAAACTTTTATTTCCAAAAAATATATGTATATAACTTATAAAGACAAAGATAAAAATTAAAAAAACTGTAACTTTTCCAACCCTGAAATCATCCTTTTTGTTTTTTTTCTGATTTCTTGCACCAATATTTTTCTTTTAAGAATATAAGATATGTTTAATTTATAGAGAAAGGAAAAAATTTGTATTAGTAAGTTACTTTGGTCCAAAAAAAGTTAAAGTTTTCCAACCCTGGAATCGTGTTTTTAATTTTTTAATTGTTTTTTTTTTATTTGAAATACTAATTTTATTCGTACTCAATCATAAAATAATTTTATTTAATAAAAAAAAATAAAAATTAGTTTTCGGTAGTTAATTTTTTATATCATAAAAAGTGTAAGTTTCCCCACCCTGGAATCCTTCTTTGTGATTTTTCTGATTACTTATACAAATCTTTTTTTAAGAATGTAAGATGTGTTTAATTTATAGTAAAAAAGGAAAAATTTGTTTTAGTAAGTTACTTTTGTATAAAAAATAAGGGTTTCCAACCCTGGAAACGTGGTTTTAATTTTTTAATTTTTGTTTTAATTTGAAATACCAAACTCATTCGTACTGAAGTATAAAATAAGTTTATTTTATAAAAAAAATAAAAATTAGTTTTCGGTAGGTAATTTTTTATATCACAAAAAGTGTGGGTTTTCCAACCCTGAAATCATACTTTTTGATTTTTATGATTTCTTATACTAATCTCTTTCTTTTAATAATATAAGATATCTTTAATTTATAGAGAAAAAATTTGCTTTAGTAAGTTACTTTTGTAAAAAAAAAGTAAAGTTTTCCAACCCTGGAAACGTGTTTTAAATTTTTTTAAATTGAAATACCAATTTTATTCGTACTATAGCATATAAGTTTATTTATTTAAAAAAAATTAAAATTAGTTTTCGGTAGTTAATTTTTTATATCACAAAAAGAGTAAGTTTCCCAACCTTGGAATCATCCTTTTTGATTTTTCTGAATTTTTACACCGATCTCTTTCTTTTAAGAATATAAGTATGTTTAATTTATAGAAAAAAAGTAAAATTTGTTTAAGTAAGTTACTTATGTATAAGAAAAAAAGTTAAAGTTTTCCAACCCTGGAAACGTGTTTTTAAATTTTTTAATTTTTTTATTTATTTGAAATACAAATTTAATTCGTGGTGAAGTATAAAATAAGTTTATTTAATAAAAAATTAGTTTACGGTAGTTAATTTTATATATCACAAAAATCGTAGGTTTTCCAACCCTGGAATCATCCTTTTTGTTTTTCTGATTTTTAACATCAATTTCTTTCTTTTAAGAACATTAGATATGTTTAATTTATAGAAAAAAAGGAAAAATTTGTTTTAGTAAGTTGCTTTTGTATAAGAAAAAAACTTGAAGTTTTCCAAACCTGGAAACATCTTATTAATTTTTTGAAGTTTAATTTTTTATTTGAAATACCAATTTTATTAGTGGTGAAGTATAAAATAAGTTTATTTAATAAAAATAATTAAAAAATTAGTTTACGGTAGTTAATTGTATATATCACAAAAATCGTAGGTTTTCCAACCCTGGAATGATCCTTTTTGTTTTTCTGATTTCTTACATCAATTTCCTTCTTTTAAGAACATTACATATGTTTAGTTTATAGAAAAAAAGGAAAAATTTGTTTTAGTAAGTTACTTTTGCATAACAAAAAAGTTAAGGTTTTCCATCCCTGGAAACGTCTTTTTAATTTTTTTAATTCTTTTTTATTTTTTTTTAGTTAAAAATACCAATTTTATTCATACTAAAGTATAAAATAAGTTTATTTAATAAAAAATTATTAAAAACTAGTTTTCGGTAGTTATTTTGTATGGCAAAATGAAGATTAAGTCTCCCAGTTCTGAAACCTTCTGCTCGATTTTGCTGAGTTTCAATACCAATCTTATTTCGACCATTTCTGACCCACCAGTCCAAGAACGAAGTCTCTAGCTTTTCTGGGAGCTTCGGAAAACCGATTTCACGTACAGACAGACGGGCAGACGGACAGACAGATATCGCTTATTCGTCTTCCCTATGCATAAGGATCCAGAATATATATACTTTATGGCTCGCTTATTAATATTCTGGAAATTACAAACGGAATGACAAACCTATATATACCCTTTTACCATTTTTTGGTAAAGGGTATAAAAATTGGATGATTTTTAACGTGAATAAAGGTTCAATTCAAAATAATACCTTTTTTATGAAAATATATGATACATTTCTGTGTTCAGTTTTGTATTAACTCAAAATAATACCTTTTTGGTGACATAAAGGTACTCACTGCACTATCACAAAAATGGTCTCAAATGTGGTTTTCGAGATGAAAGAGCAATCGGAATGCGTTGAAATTATTACAGTACATAGCTATTGATGTTGTTAGTTGATTTCTTTCAAAAAGTGAAATTTCAAAAATTTTGAGTTAATACCCTCTTGTTGATAAGGTGCGATATGTACATATTTAATAAAAAAGTTATAAATCAAATGTTTTATAATGCTTTCAAAATTTTGTTGGGTATATATCGATGGCTTCATTCCGATAAGTTTAGAAAATGAATTTTACAGGAGAAGCGTTCAAAGTTTATTTGGAATTTCTCAAAGGCCGTATACGTAGTTGTGAACTGCCACTCCTGGTGCCGATTAAAATTGTTAAATTGTGGCTGAAATTGTTAAATTGTGGCTGAAATTGTTAAATTTGGGTAATTAAAATTTGAAAATTTTAAAATTCTTGGAAATTTGTGAAATTTGATACCCACGAGGGTGGTTCAATAAGTCCTTTAAATATTTTTCGAGGGTGGTTCAATAAGTCCCTCTTCTTTTTGTTTACATAAGGAGTTTTTGTTTAAGTGTATGTCTGTCTGTCTGTCTGCCTGACCGTGGAAATTTGAGTCTGTCAGTGATTTGGGGTGTGTAATAATTTGTGGGTGTCCTTTGTCGGAGTTATGGAATGCCCAGTTCACAACTACTATCTCAAGTCTAAAAACATACATTTATACCAAAAGATGAACATATACTACTACAAATATGAATACTTAAAGAAATTACATAATTTCATAATTAAAAGAATGGGTTATTATACATTTATTTTTTTTCTCGTAATGAAGCTTAAAACATTTCAATTATGATATTTGCTGATGTTGCACGAGGAAAGCAGAATAATATGCATACAAATGTACGTGTATATTTTTGCATGGGGCGACAGAAGAATGATGACTCATTCTACTTGTGCCAAACTTATCCCTGCATAAAGTGCGAATAGTGAAATTGTGGTGATTTACCAGTGACGTTGTCAGTAGCTCTACTGACCAGGTGTACCCCAGCCAATGGTATCATCTGTTGACATTTAACATTAGCTTGTCATTGAAAAACCACCACTAGACTATAGCACTACTGACTTAGTAGTTCTTTCGGGACCACATGGAGACATTGGCACCAAAGATTCACTAGTAAATTTTAGGGGCTCTAGTCTACAATATCGATATATCCTTTCTCGTTATCAATAGTAAACTTATAGTGATTTTCTAGTGACATTGTCAATAGTGCTACTGACTAGGTATACCCCAGCCAATGTAAATGCCTATTGACACATAACATAGGGCTGTCATTCAAAATCTACCGGTATACTTTAGCACTATTGAGAAGGTAGTTCTTTTACGACCATATGGAGATATTTGAACCGAAGATTCACTCGTAGAGTTTAGTGACCCTCGTCTACATATATTTATTTAATATTATTGCAAAGCATAGTAAAATAGAAAAACTATTGACGCGTTCATTGATAATATCAATAGAAATACATTATTTACAACTGTTGTCTCTAACGTATCTCTACTCGCGCATAAAAGGAAAGTTGTCGACATTTTAACTAGTGCAATTGTCGCTGGAGAATGAGTATTGACATAGAGAAATATGGTTCTAGGCTGACTAGAGGGTATAGCATAATTCCTAATACATACATACTTTGAAATAAGAAAACACTTGTAGATTTTTTTATTTTTCTATACATTTATTGTTGAAAATTTTTTAAAATTTTATAATTTTTTTTAAATAGGACTAGCACTCAGGGGATAACCCCTACTCAAGCAATGCATTGATTCCACATACGAACAGTGCGATTAAAAAAGGAATTTTCTCTGTAATGCGTAGTGCGATGCTTTGGCCAATCGACCACAAAGGGATGTGCTCTGAATGAGGCACGTGTTGTACGTATAAATGTGCGGGTTGCAGGAACAAGTTCCCTAATTTCATTGAAATATAAGTGGTATAAATAGTACGGAGATCAGATGGGGTGAAATATCGTTTGCACCGTTTCAAAAAGCCGAGGCACTTGAAATCTTCTTTTGCAATTTGAAAACTGTGTTCACTCCAACGAACATCACACTGTATTTTCATGCCAAGAACATCAAGAGCATCTGATTCCTTAATATTTATACCCCCCATAGTTACAGAGGCAGCAGCATTTTCGGTCATGCGTCTATGTGTAACCATGCAACATTGGGTCTTACGGGCGTTAAAGTCGACCCTGTTCACATGACCCCATTCAGAAATTTTTTCTAAATCATAGTTTAAAGTCTCATTCATTGTTTGTCGCATGGCCTCAACCTGAGGCAAACTAGGTCTATTGCTGAATGAGAAAGAATGGCAAATGCTGCTGTCGTCCGCGAAAGAGTAGATAGGGTTGAAAGTTTTACATAGAAGGTCGTTTATAAAGATAAGAAATAGAGTTGGCGAAAGAACGGAACCTTGCGGTACCCCTGAATTCAACTTGAACTCATTTGATGAGATCCCATCTACAACAACTCTTATAGTGCGATCCCTGAGGAAACTCGATAAGAATCGAGAGAAATTATCACCGACACCAATGGCAATAAATTTTGACAAAAGTGCACCACGACACACTCTATCAAACTCCTTGGAGATATCTAGAGCCACCATCTTACTTTCGCCAAAATGGTGGACTGAATTTCACCATTTCTCCGAGAGGAGGGCTAGTAGGTCTCCCGTAGAGCGGCCTCTACGAAATCCATATTGCCAGTCGTTGAGTAAGCTGTTGGACTCCAAATACCTTACAAGATGGAAATTTACCATACTTTCCATCACTTTGGAAAGTGCAGAGCATATTGCGATTGGTCGATAATTTTCAGGGATAGTAGCTTCTCCTTTTTTAGGGATTGGCGTAACATTAGCAATTTTCCAACACACTGGGAACTCACCAACATGGTACAACGTGCTGAAGAGGTTAGCTAATGGACGTGCTAGCTTCGAGGAGCACTGTTTCAAGACCAGTGCTGGAATGTCATCCGACCCGGGGGAATTGTTTATGTTGAGTTCCGACAAAACCCTTTTTACTGCCCGAGCTCGAAAGAATATCTTAGGCATAGTAGTGGATACTCTCTCTAGTATAGGCAGAGGCTGATTGCTTTCCGGCAAGTAGGAATTACTTGCAAATATTTCAGCTAGTAGGTTAGCTTTATCAGCCGGGTCAGTGAATATTAAGTCATCCTTTAAAAGAGTCGGACTTGAAGAACTAGCATTTCTTTACTACCCCGAGGAGCAGCAAGAACTTTACCACGGAGAAGATTTTCGTAAAGAGCTTTTTTAAGCCTCAGTACTTTGGCACACGAAGATCTCACCCTTTCGAGTAGCAAATCAATATCGGCATTTTGATTACTTCGCCAAATACTGAATGCTTCCTCTCTAGATCTGACTGCGTTTTTGCATGTCTGATTAAACCAGAGTTTCTCTCTGGGCTTAATCGGAATTTTTTGATGGTATGAAAGCTTTCATGCCCATCAAAATTATACTTTCGACCATTTTGGCCATGGCATTGGCATCATTGTCTAGGAAACATAGCTTCCAATTAAAATGCCGAAAAAATTCGTTGATGTATTTTAGTCGTTTCGTAGCTGTAGGTGAAACACTATGAAGTGCTGAGAACGAAAAGGAGGCCGAAATGGTACAGTGATCTGAATTACCGAGAGGAACACTAACACTTACTTCATACTTATAAGGGTGTGAAGTGAGAAAGAGGTCGAGTGCATTTTGTTGGTGCCCTTCAACATACGGAATGTGTGTTGGTTTATTCACAAGTTGCACTAGGTGGTTATGCGCTGCGAATAACTCAACATATTGGCCTTCCGTAGTTGTACGGCTCGAATGGCGAAGCCAAGTTGAATTGTGAACATTGAAATCACCAGCAATAACGATTTCACTGTTCGGAAAACTCTCTAGGATCTTCGATATAGAGTCAGAAAGGGCATCGAAGCCGGAAATGGTAGTATCCATTTCTGCGTTTGGACTTCTGTAGACAAATCCGAAATGCAAACAGTGTGCCCTGATTTGAAATTTAACCCAGAGACAGCTAAATTCAGCATCAGATATGCCTAGTGATTGCTGGCATTGGTACACAACTGTATTGCAAATGTACATTGCAAGTCCCCGATGAAAGTTAAAAAGCGATAGAAGTTGATAACCAGGTATCTGAAAATCCTGTGGATCAGCATTCTCAGACAAGTGGGTCTCACATAAGGCGAAAGCATCCGGTCGATGGAGACAAATGTCTGCATATACAGAGAAAAAATTCGATCTTAGGCCCCGTATGTGGCAGAAGTCAATTTTGAATTTGTCAGACATAGCAACGTGAGAAAATTCAAATCAAATGTTTTATCTGCGGTATTGAATCCAGTCACGTTAACCACTGTTTTATTGATGACTGCTTAGTGATCAGTGTTATACCTTCATCACTAAACAGTCCACCATCAGCTAACGGAAAGGCGCCAGTAACCCAGAATTAGATTGAGTTAGGGTATGAGGGAGAATGGGAGAGGAAAACACAATGACATAAATAGGTTGTAAAAGCCCTGATCTGGTCATCCCAGCGGGAACGGCAACACTGTGACAGCACTGATACATAGTGCCAACACTGGTATTTTTTTATATTTTATTGTTTTGCATAAATGCATGCAAGCAGTGATTGTAGGTATATATGTTATTGTTTTATTGTTATTGTTTTTTTTTGGTTTCTTTTATTTCCAATTATTTAAATTTAAATTGCTTTTATTTACATAAATTTTAGTTTCTGGATTGAATGTTTTGTTTTTGTTAACAACGGTTATATTATTGGTTTTTTTCATATAATAATACATAATAATACACACATTAATATTTTAAAAAGTGAAAAAGTTCATTTAAGGCAAGATATTTCTTTTGTTAGTAAAATAGCATTTCTTAAAGCGCAAACACTAAGTTTATGATAATTACAATAAAAATATTCTGGATACTTAATCTCCATTTGTTTAAAGTTGATACAGCCTATATCCTCAACGTTAAAAATTTTTCGGCATAAATTTTTTTCCATCCATCTTCTTTTCTCTTACCTCACCTTTTACATAAATTTTAGAACATCTTGCATTGGCTTTAAAAAAATTACAAACGCTTTGAAAAGGAACTGATCCAGCAGTCCAGCTTAGGTGATGATAGTTTTTCGTTAGCCACTTTGCTTCTCTTTGCTTTTTTATTGATAAGCATTTAAAATCAAATGGTGCTTTTATAATGAAATTGTTATATTCATAATTGTTGAAAACAATCGCTACTTCTTTTGCGATGAAATCATTTGAATTACTTTTGAAACCTTGTACATCTAAATATAAAACTTATGTTGTTTTCCATATTACTCAATTTATAAGACTTTTCGAACTTGTCCCCTGATGGCTATATATTCTATTATACGATCATGAATAAGAATGCATTAAGCTGATGTCTTTGCTGCAATATTAGTTGCTGTTTCAAATGCTAATTTTATATCAATCGGTCCATTATTAAGTGATTCATTCTGATGACTGACATCTACTACAATAATAGGAGCTTTTGTTTTAAACTCTGATGCAGTTAGAAGCGGTTGAGATTCTTTCATATAGTAGCTTTGTTGGAATCTTAGATACATATCATATAAAATTGCATATCGTTCATTTTTGAACTTTATGTTAAGATCATCATATGGATATGAGACTGAATTTAAATGTACTTTTAAATTAGTCAAATCACAATGAACAAACTTATTTTCTTGTTGAAAAGCAATCAATACAAAACGGGGGCGTTCTCTATTTGCAGCCAGTTTAACATTCCAAATATGGCTAGTACCTGTGTTTAATTGTGGATTAACATGACAATCTCAACTGCGAAATGCCATAGGTATAGAAGCACCATTGTTAATAATTTTTATCATATTCAATTTGCTAAAGTCGGATAATTGTACATGTGAGATGAGTGAAATTGTAAGTTTAGCTTTTTCAGTAGAATCAATCGAGCGTACAAGATCTTCATCATTCTTATTGCGCAAGAGTATCAATTCATGTTTTCCATTTAGTATAACTTTGTTGTAGTCTTCAGCGAATCCTAGAAGCATTTTTAGAGGTACATTAAAATTGAAAAATCCATTTTCAAGAGTGACATCGTCAATTTTGTTCCATCCAGCATTTTGCATCACATTTCTTACTGTTGGTGACAGAGAAACCAAATTTTTTATGGTTTTTGTGGCTCCTAAATATCTTGTATGGTCAATTTCAATTCCATTGGGCTCATAGCGAATTTCATCAAATAGACATGCTACAAAGTTGTTTTTTAATAAAAAGTTCTCCGAAGAAGAAGAAGATTTGGGCTTATTATCATCGGTGACAAACCCCTCTACATAAATGTAGCTCTCACTGGGTAGCACATACAAATCTTGATTTTGTATTGAAATTCTAATTTCATCATTATTGTTGTACGATTGTAAGTATGGTACATATGTATGATAGTCCTTTTTGATTATATTCTCATCAGACAAGGGTTTATCTAAGACATCTATTATTGAACTCATTTTGTCTTCAATTTAAAATTCAAGGACTTTAGAAAATATTTATTTGATGTTGTTAGAGCTTTTTGTTGAGCTGGTCGCTTTAATGTTGTTGTTGTTTTTGCTGCTAAATTTTTCAATGTATTTGTGTTGTATATTAGCATTATTTAGTTGGACTTAAATGTATTCGTATTGTAATTTCCTCTCCTCGGAAATTAATTAAATCACCGTGTTGATCAAGTACGCGCAGCGCTAGTGAACTTATCTCTCTGGTGTTTACAGGTAAATAGATGATATTAGTAGTAGGGGAATGTTCATTCGGGCGCCGATTAAAATTGTGAAATTGTGGCTGAAATTGTTAAATTGTGGGCTGAAATTGTTAAATTGTTGCTGAAATTGTTAAATTTAGGTAATTAAAATTTGAAAATTGTTAAATTCTTGGAAATTTGTTTTTTTTTGTTTACATTAGGAGTTTTTTGTTTACATTAGGAGTTTTTGTTTACATTAAGTGTATGTCTGTCTGTCTGTCTGTCGGTCTGTCTCTCTGTCTGTCTGCCTGATCGTAGATGTTTGTGTGTGGAATATTTTGTGTGAATGTATTAAGGCGGTTCATAGTTTGGCGGTTTTTATGTGTGTATGTGACGACGGGGAAAATCATGAAAATGGTTTTTCCTAATGCTGACGGAAAATCATCTAATGATTCTTCGTAATTCCGAAGGCAAAACATGATAATTTTTCGTAATACCGAAGGCAAAACATGATAATTTTTCCTAATGCCTACTGCAATACATGATAATTTTTCCAAATGCCTACCGCAATACATGATTATTATTTTTTCAAATGCCGACGGCAAAAAATGAATATAATTTTTCCTAATGCCTACCGCAATACATGATTATTATTTTTTTCAAATGCCGACGGCAAAAAATGAATATAATTTTTTCAAATGCAGACGGGAAAATGATTTTTCCTAATGACGACGGGAAAACGTGAAAGTTATTTTTTCTAATGCTAATGTAGGTGTTGCTAGACTGTGGGAATTTAAGGCTGATCGTGATTTGAGTGGGTGGCGTTGTTGCCGTAATATGTAACCATAGGAATTTGCGGATGTGTCTGTCTGTCGGTGAGAATTTAGGTGAGGGTTTGATTGGAAGGGACGGGGTGTAGTTGAGGTAGATCGATTGCGTGTGTATGTGTGTGTGTGTGTGTATGTGTATGTTTGTAGGAATTTCAATGTGTGTATTTCTGTAGGAGCTTAGGGCTGATTGTGATTTATGAGGGGTGAGGTGTTCTAGTAATATGTAACCGGGGGGAATCTGTGTGTTTGTATGTCTGTAGGAGTTTAAGGCTGACCATGATTTGGGTGGGCAGGGTTGTTGACGAAATATGTATCCATGGGGATTTGTGGATGTGTCTGTCTATAGTAGTTTAAGGCTGATCGTGATTTGAGGTAGGTGAGGATGTTGTTGAGGTAATTTGGTTATTTGTATGTATGTATGTATGTATATATTTTTGTAAGAATTTAAGCTGATTGTGATTTATTAGGGGCGAGGTGTTCTTGTAATATGTAGCCGTGAGAATCTATGTGTATAGACGTCTGTAGAAGTTTAAGACTATCTGTAATTTCAGGTAGGTGAGAGTGTTGTGTTGTTGAGATTAATCTTATATATTGTATATGTATGTATGTATGATCATGGGAATTTGTGTATGTATATCTGAGGGAGAATTTAAGGCTCGTCATGATTTGCAAAAGGTGGGGTGTTGTTGAAATTTTCTTGGATATTTCTTATATGAATTCTGCTATGTGTGTGTATTTGCGCTAATATTTATATGTAGATAGAAATAAATTGTTTTCAGTATCGACATTTGGTACTATAAAATACTATCATATGTCTGGACTTCCCTAATCTTATTATGTTTTTATACTTACGCTTGTTTTATATTTTCTCATACTTAAATTTGTCTCGCGTTAAAGTCTGCCTATATGAAATTTGTCTATATTACAGATTTTGTTTATTTCAATCTTTGAATACATTTTTTTTTTGTCATTGATGTCTTTTGTTCTTCTTGTTGTTGGTGTTGTTGTTGTAAATATTCGTCTGTGTATAGATGCGATATGTTCAGTTTTTTTTTATTTGAAAATAAAAACGTTTTAATTTTTATCTGCGTTTACTTAAAAGTTTGTGAGGATTTTCTGTTTTTAAGTAAAACTGAATTCCTGAAGATACATACTCTATAGTAATAGCAACTATAATAGAAATATTCCTTATACTCAATTTACATTTTTTAAAGTTGATGCAACGTTTGTAAGTTAACGTTAGAAATTTTTGGGATACATAATTTTTTCTAACTATAGACTTTTTTCTTCACTTTCTACATTTGTTTTCGAAATCTTGCTTTGCTTTATGAAAATGTATAAACATTTTTAAATGAAACTGATCCGGCACTCCAGCTTATATACTGATAGTTTTTTTTTTTTTTCTTTGGTAGTCAACTTACTTCTTTTTTTATTTTTATTGATAAACATTTAAAATCAAAAGGGAGCTTTATATTGAAATTATTATTTTCATAATTGTTGAAAACAATCACTAGTTTTTTTGTGATGAAATCATTTGAAGTTGAAGCTGATATCTTTGCTTACTGTTTTAAATTAAAATTTTATTCAATAGAATAAAAGGAGCTTTTTTCTTAAATTCTGATGCAGTTAAGATCGGATATGAGACTGAATTTAAATGTACTTTTAAATTAGTCATAATGAACAAACTTATTTTCTTGTTGAAAAGCGATCATCAGAAAACGAAGTGGTTTTCAGAGACTTTAGGTATACCCTTTCGACGGTTCCTCTAGGATACAAGATGACTTTGTTTGACGAAATTTCTGTTGCTTTATACTGATAATATTTTTACATTAATAAGGTACATATATGTTTGTTTTATGAAGGGTGAGCACCTTTCACTTTTATTTGTTGTCATATATGATTTTTTTTTAATTTTATTAAAGCTCAGCGTATTGTGTATATATTTCTGAAATGTTTAAGTGTGTTTTGTGTTCCCATCGGACAGAGTGTACGTATTAGTTGGTCAGTCAGTCTATATTTTTATTTATTTTTTTCTTCTAATGTGCCACTCCTTTTTTCAGATTTTACTACTTGGAATAGAGTATTTTTGTCCAATTTTTTGCTGGGTATATACATTAGGTATGTAGAAATTAGTTTACTTACAAAGAAATGTATGTTTAATAAACAACTATTGTAGCAAATCGATCTCAAATAACTCAGTTACCTCTACCAGCAATTCACCATCGGTGTTTTCATAAAGTGTTAGAAACAATGAAATATCTATGTTTGGGAGAATTTTTTTGCCTCAAGTAGGTATTTCTACATGAGGTTTGCTGGTTGACTCCTATCGCATTCATATGTAATGATTATCCACTTAAAAAAGGTCATCATCACCATCAATCACTCCCGTATACAATACATTCATGAGTTGGGTTGATCCAGATACAATTGCTGTCTCATCACCTTCTAACAGCTTTATATATTTTGCTAGTATGCATGCCTTAGCATGCTTCTATCGATAGTGACGTAAGAGTCCGAGATGTAGTAGTGTTACAATTAAAAATCTTTACTATTAGAATTTACCAGTGCGCTCTTTTGAATTTTTGCAAAGTAGATACATATGTATGTTTGTATTTAAGTGACCACAAAATCATAAAATTTCTTTGCTTAAAAAATTGTATGACGTGAGGATTTTTTTTTTTGAAATTATTCATGCTTCGGCATGCTTTCATTTTTTTTTTGTACATTTATTTAATACTCATACAGATACAGATATAAAGTAAGATCTGTTTGCAGTATGCATGCTTCAGCATGATTCTAGTTGAAGCGTATATTCATTCACTAAGTTTGCTTGATACTTATTCATAGACATGTACATTCTTAAAGATTGGATATCAAAGTCCAAATTCCGTAGTTTATCTATATTTTCTAAGGATCTGATAGCTAAAGAAATAAATAGAGCGAAGATCTTCTATAATAATCCCATTTTCATATTGTAAAATTTTGCGTTCTAACGCTTTCGATGGGAAAATGTACATACAACTTTATAAAAAGTGATAATATGATGCGCTGCTGAATATTGCACTATGTTATAGTTTATTTTAAACACTGAAGCTTTAGCAAATTTCATTTAGACCAACAAGTTTAGAGAATTCCACTACATTTAGCTAATTATCTAATTCCACTACATTTAGTTAATTACCTTTCTTAAGACCCATCATTCCTAATCAATTCTACAAAAAACTAGATTTTTCGTTTTAATTTAATTTTTATTTTTATTAAATTCAACATTCATTCTTCAAATTACTTTATACTGTATTAAGCAGCTTTTTCTCATTTGTTGAGTTAACTTTAATCGTAAACATTTTAATGTTGAGATAATTTTTTCTATTTTATGCACTAAGTAATTCTTTATATATGTATACCAATCCTTTTATATGAACCATTAAAGCTAATTCTTTTCACATCATTCCTTTTAATGCTCAATTAAATCATTGTACTATTGATGCTTTCATATTAAGTAATGTTTAATCTTCTATTTATGTATGAGTTTTCCAAAGTATTTATTAAAAAATTCCTTAGAATCATCTGTTTGTAAGTTTTTTGTTTTTTTTTGGTACCCGTACCACTTCAAAAATATTTTCCATTCCTTAGTTTTTTGAGTGCAGCCTTTATTTTCAGCTGTACTACAATTTGAGAATATGTCAATTACAGTCTTCAAAAATCAACAATTTCTATTTTCTGTAGAATAGTTCTCCATTTCACCTAACTTAGCTCCATAAAACTTCATATATTCCTGTCATTGCATCTCTATAAGCACAAACAATTTTCGAGTTTTAAAATGGAGTTCGTTTACTAAATTTCTTTTTAAAGACATTGAGTTGTTTTACAGATTTTTTCGATAGTGTGGTGATCTACATGTTGCACTTTCAGCTATTTATACTAACATGTAGTTAATTTTCTAATCTATATATTTAATCGTACAACTCTTCAATTTATTTTTAATTATTTAATTTTTAGAATTCCTTTTCAATTTTATAACTCTCTTCCTTCTCTAATTTTATTTCACGTTGTAGTCCACCAATATGCATTTGAATATATTCTTGAATTATATCAATGCCTTAAGCTATATTATTAATTTGTTCTTTAGTTTGTCGATTTCAGTTTCCAGAAAAATTAACTTATATCATCGTTCTCCGTCAGAGATTCTGTATGCATACATTAGTAGTAATTAAAATCTTTTTATAGATTTCGAGTTCAAATTTATCATAATTTTTTGGTATTTTATCAAACATTAGAGAAAATAGTCCTAGTGTTAGAGCCCATATTTGACCACCAACTTGTATTTTATCTTCATTCAGTTTGAGGTTACTATCACCATTAATTTGTATCTAATTCATTTCTTCCTTCCAATACTGATAAGTCTTCGGAATTAGAAGTCTTTGAGTACAAATCATCGTCATCATCATTCTCAGTATTAGCATCATTAAATAAGATGGTATTATCAAATATTCTTCCTTCTGCTAGTTTCTTTGGTGTACTTGTCTCTATCTTGACTGATGGTTTCTCATGCTTTAAACTTGTATATTTTCAACTTCTGTCTTGATTTTACTTTTTTCTTTCATAAGAATTCTTTTAATATTTTTAGAACTATTTATGAATTCTTCTGTTATAGGTTTAAATGCATCTCTTAGTTGTTCATTTGTATCTATTTCACTAGTTTTTATACTACGAAGCTTTTTCTTAATCACATTTGTTCTCAACACCAAATGCTTTAAAACTTTCTCATAAATGTTTGCTAACAGCAAATTCAGGTATCGGCTACTAGATCAGCTTATCAGGAGCTGATCTGGTTTTCAGATCAGCTTATCAGGAGCTGGTCTAGTTATCAGATCAGCTTATCAGGAGCTGGTCTGGTTATCAGATCAGCTTATCAGGAGCTGGTCTGGTTATCAGATCAGCTTATCAAGAGCTGGTCTGGTTATCAGATCAGCTTATCAGGAGCTGGTCTGGTTATCAGATCAGCTTATCAGGACCTGATCTGGTTTTCAGATCAGCTTATCAGGAGCTGGTCTGGTTATCAGATCAGCTTATCAGGACCTGGTCTGGTTATCAGATCAGCTTATCAGGAGCTGGTCTGGTTTTCAGATCAGCTTATCAGGAGCTGGTCTGGTTATCAGATCAGCTTATCAGGACCTGATCTGGTTATCAGATCAGCTTATCAGGAGCTGGTCTGGTTTTCAGATCAGCTTATCAGGACCTGATCTGATTTTCATATCAGCTTATCAGGAGCTAGTCTGGTTTTCAGATCAGCTTATCAGGAGCTGGTCTGGTTTTCAGATCAGCTTATCAGGTAACAGATCAGGCTATCAGGAGCTGTTCAGATTTTCATTTCAAGATATCTGAGTCAGATTTAGTTATCAGTGTACAAGTAGCTAGCCATTTATAACAGTAGTAGGGAACTATCGCTTCTGGGACAATTAAAATTGTTAAATTGTTGCTGAAATTGTTAAATTTGGGTAATTAAAATTTGAAAATTTTAAAATTCTTGAAATTTGATACCTACGAGGGTGGTTCGATAAGTCCTTTAAATATTTTTCGAGGGTGGTTCAATAAGTCTGTCTTTTTCCTAATGCCTACGGCATGCATGATAATTTTTTCCTAATGCCGACGGCAATACATAATTATTTTCAAATGCCGACGGGAAAATCATGAAAATGATTTTTTCTAATACCAATGGTGAAATAGTGATTATTAATTTTTCCTAATGCCTACGGCAATACATAATTATTTTCAAATGCCGACGGCAATACATGATAATTTTTCCTAATGCCTACGTCAATGCATGATTATTTTTTTTCCTAATGCCGACGGCAATACATACTTATGTTTCCTAATGCCTACGGCAATACATACTTATTTTTCCTAATGCCTACGGCAATACATAATTATTTTCAAATGCCGACGGCAAAACATGATTATTATTTTTTTCAAATGCCGACGGCAAAACATGATTATTATTTTCTAATGCTCCCAGTGTTGCCATACTGCAGAAATTTGTTATCGTAATACTACATCAGTAATATCAGAGAAAGAAGGTTTGATGACTACTAGGTCATATGGTTTCATATGAATCATGGGAATGTGCTTGTGTGATTTCCTCACGCTAATAAATTCTTATAAAATAAAATAATTAAATAAATGAATAAAATAATTACATAAATTATTTTATTTATTTATAAAACGTTCTCATGTATGTGAACACCCCTAATGCTTGTGTGTGGGGGGTCCAGCTTGTTTGTCGCTGGTAAGCTTATATTCTGTTTATTTGTTTAAGAAATATATTTGTATGTAGGTATGTATGATGTATGTATGTGTGTATGATGCATGCATGCATGTATGTATGTATGTATGTGTGTATGATGTATGTATGTATGTATGTATGTACGTGCGATCGAAAGAACTTGTGCGTGGAATATTTTGTGGCTGTGTAGAATAC
This sequence comes from Tachina grossa, assembly GCA_949987645.1. Classification (NCBI taxonomy): domain Eukaryota; kingdom Metazoa; phylum Arthropoda; class Insecta; order Diptera; family Tachinidae; genus Tachina; species Tachina grossa. Next base: position 119,913,459 of record OX465274.1, on the reverse strand, counting down.
ATTTATATTTTGCAACGTAATCATTTTCTTTGGCTGCGATTATTTTAAAGCAGCAAGTTTCAACTAACTCAAGTCATAAGCAGAGAAACAAAAAGTAAAAATTTGCAAGTTAGCAAAAATGCTAACTTCTCCTCCTCCTTCCCACTTCCTTCTCTTTCCTTTATGTAGTTTGTTTTTGAAATAAGAAAACACTTGTAGATTTTTAATTTTTCTATACATTTATTGTTTAAAGTTTTTTAAAATTTTATAATAATACATACATTAATATTTTAAAGAGTGTAAAAATTCATTTAAAGCAAGATATTTCTTTTGTTAGTAAAATAGCATTTTTTTAATGCGCAAACACCAAGTTTATGATAATTACAATAAAAATATTCTGGATACTTAATCTCCATTTGTTTAAAGTTGATACAGCCTATATCCTCAACGTTAAAAATTTTTCGGCATACAATTTTTTCCAACCATCGTCTTTTCTCTTCACCTTTTACATAAATTTTAGAACATCTTGCGTTGGCTTTTAAAAAATTGCAAACGCTTTCAAAAGAAACTGATCCAGCAGTCCAGCTGAGGTGATGATAGTTTTTCGTTAGCCACTTTGCTTCTCTTTGCTTTTTTATTGATAAGCATTTAAAATCAAATGGTGGTTTTATAATGAAATTGTTATATTCATAATTGTTGAAAACAATCGCTACTTCTTTTGCGATGAAATCATTTGAATTACTTTTGAAACCTTGTACGTCTATAAAAATTGTGTTATTTTCCATATTACTCAATTTATAAGACTTTTCGAACTTGTCCTTTGATGGGTATATATTCTATTATGCGATCATGAATAAGAATGCAGTAAGCTGATGTCTTTGCTGCAATATTAGTTGCTGTTTCAAATGCTATTTTTATATCAATCGGTCCATTATTGAGTGATTCATTCTGATGACTGACATCTACTACAATAATAGGAGCTTTTGTCTTAAACTCTGATGCAGATAGAAGCGGTTGAGATTCCCTCATATAGTAACTTTGTTGGAATCTTAGATACATATCATATAGAATTGCATATCGTTCATTTTTGAACTTTATGTTAAGATCATCATATGGATATGAGACTGAATTTAAATGTACTTTTAAATTAGTCAAATCACAATGAACAAACTTATTTCCTTGTTGAAAAGCAATCAATACAAAACGGGGGCGTTCTCTATTTGCAGCCAGTTTAACATTCCAAATATGGCTAGTACCTGTGTTTAATTGTGGATTAACATGACAATCCCAACTGCGAAATGCCATAGGTATAGAAGCACCATTGTTAATAATTTTTATCATATTCAATTTGCTAAAGTCGGATAATTGTACATGTGGGATTCTCCATGAGATGAGTGAAATTGTAAGTTTAGCTTTTTCAGTAGAAACACTCGAGCGTACAAGATCTTCATCATTCTTATTGCGCAAGAGTATCAATTCATGTTTTCCATTTAGTATAACTTTGTTGTAGTCTTCGGCGAATCCTAGAAGCATTTTTAGAGGTACATAAAAATTGAAAAATCCATTTTCAAGAGTGACATCGTCAATTTTGTTCCATCCAGCATTTTGCATCACATTGCTTTCTGTTGGTGACAGAGAAACCAAATTTTTTATAGTGCTTGTGGCTCCTAAATATCTTGTATGGTCAATTTCAATTCCACTGAGCTCATAGCGAATTTCATCAAATAGATATGCCACAAAGTTGTTTTTTAATAAAAAGTTCTCCGAAGAAGAAGAAGAAGATTTGGCCTTATTATCATCGACAACAAATCCCTCTACATAAATGTAGCTCTCACTGGGTAGCACATACAAATCTTGATTTTGTATTGAAATTCTAATTTCATCATTATTGTTGTAAGATTGTAAGTATGGTACATATGTATGATAGTCCTTTTTGATTATATTCTCATCAGACAAGGGTTTATCTAAGATATCTATTATTGAACTCATTTTGTCTTCAATTTAAAATTCAAGGACTTTAGAAAATTTTTATTTGATGTTGTTAGAGCTTTTTGTTGAGCTGGTCGCTTTAATGTTGTTGTTGTTGTTCTTGATGCTATATTTTTCAATGTATTTGTGTTGTATATTAGCATTATTTAGTTGGCCTTAAATGTATTCGTATTGTAATTTCCTCTCCTCGGAAATTAATTAAATCACCGTGTTGATCCAGTACGCGCAGCGCTAGTGAACTTATCTCTCTGGTGTTTACAGGTAAATAGATAAGATTTCTTGGAACCTCATCTATTTTATAGCCTGGAGGCACATTAATCGGAAATTCATGAAGTGTATGCGATTTCGAGTTATTCATATATGTGTTCATAGCGATACTACTTTCAATTCGCAAGAGATTCACTTTAAAAATATTAACTGGAAGATCTGAATAATAATATTTGTTTGGTGTTAGGATTTTGCTATTAAATCCTAAAAGTTTTCCAATTGTATTGTCTTTATTAAAATATACAAGATCCTTGGAACTATTAACTTTAACTTGCATTGTATTGTTATTGGCTTCAATAAAAATCTTATTTGCTGGGCAGAGTCGTTTGTATTCCTCTTCTATAAAATCAACTATATTATTTAATTCGTAAGATCCAATTGGTATTTCAATTATATGTTCCCCTATATGAAACATATTGTTGTAGGTGTCTACATTTGGAATACTGTTGTATGAATGAAAATCAGTTAGAGCACACTCATATGCACCATGTAATTCAATAGGAGGAAAGTAACTAGCAGATAGTTCTGATGAGTTAGAGCTCAGAGTAAGTGTTATTGACATTATAACAGTCTGATTACAATTAAATGTTTAGTACACAGTATGGTTTATAAGTATGATTTACATATTTTATTTAAAACTTTTTCTCGTTTTAAAATTAACATTAGTTTCTTAATATTAATGCTATTGTTGTTGTTGCAATTGATGTTGTTGTTGTTTCTAATTTAGTTTTTCTTCCAACTATAATATTTCATCTTTACTTATCCAAGAATTGTGTTGATTAGAAAATCCCAGCCATTTAACATATACCTCCTTCCCTTTAATTTTAAGAACCTTTTCAACTAGATATGTATTTGGAAATCTAGTTTTTGAAAGTTCCTCAGTATAGAAGCCACCTTTAATAGGATTGCCAAGATAGTCTTCTAATATGTATGTTGCAGGATTTGTATTTTGAACTCTTGTAATTGTGAAAATTTCTGTAGTCCAATTTGGAGTATAACCTTTTTCAAATGTGTGCTTATATTTGCTTATGCGAAGATGATCTCCCACATTAAATTTTGACATTTTATACATTTTCAAATGACTGTATACTGTATTTAGCAGCTTTTCCTCATTTGTTGAGTTGACTTTAATAGGAGCCATTTTAATGGTACGATGAACTTTTCTATTGTATGCATTGAGTAAATCTTTGTATATATCAATCCACTTATATGAACCATTATAACTAAATTCTTTCCACATCATTCCTTTCAATGTTCTATTAAATCGTTCTACTATTGATGCTTTCATAATGCTATATGTTGAGTAGTGATTAATGTTGTATTTATGCATTAATTTTCCAAAGTGTTTGTTGAAAAATTCTTTTCCATCATCTGTTTGTAAGTTTTTTGGTACTCGTCCCAATTCAAAAATATCTTCCATTGCCTTGGTTGTTTCGAGTGCTGTTTTTGTTTTTAGCGGTACTGCCCATGCAAATTTTGAGAATGTGTCAATTACAGTCAACAAAAATCGATAATTTCTATTTTCTTTAGAATAGTTCCCCATTTCAACTAAATCAGCTTGCCAAAGATCATCTATTCCTTTCATTACAACTCTGCGACGCACAAATTGTTTTCGTGCTTGCTTATGGAGTTCATTTACTAAATTTCTTTTTGAAGACATTAAGTTGTTTTTAAAGATTTTTTGCAGAGTGTTGTGATCTGCTTGACGCACTTTCAGCTATTGATACAAACATATAATTTTCTAATCTATAAATTTTCTCATTAAGCTGTTCAATTTGTTCTTCAAAGGATGTTTTAATATGTAGAATATCTTTTTCAATTTTATAATTTTCTTCTATATATAATTTTATTTCGCGTTGTAGTTCCTCAATTTGCATTTGAATATCTTCTCGTATTATAGTATTATCCCCCTTAAAGTATGTTAATAATTTCTCTTCTAATTTTTCGATTTGAGTTTGCAAAAACAATTTATTGATAACATCGTTTTCCTCCAGAGCTTTTGCAACATTTTTGATCCTTTTGTTTTGGACATCAATGTTGTTGTTCGTATCCACAAAGAACCCCAGCAGTTTAGGTGCATTTTTCAAAGAAATTGTGCTGCTAGTATCGTTTAAATAGTGTCCAAATTTATCAACAGACATACTCTATTTAGTTTATTAAAGTTAGTGTATTATATTCGCTTCACGTAGTTCTTCAATAATTGATACAATTTCGTTATTGTGATTAGTATGACCTGCACCTTGTGATGCGAGCAGTAGTCGAAGTCTATCTACTAACTCATTTGGATCGTCCCAGTATATATAGTTGAGATTATTGATGTTAACTTGCATCATTCCCTCACCTAAATAGCTACCTTTGGGCTTAGACCCTGTTGATTCAGGTAAATTCTTCTGGTTTTTCTCATCAATAAATTTCTTAATAATATATTTATATTTATATCCTCTAGTACCCTTAATTTGACCATCAGGTTTAAAGTCTCTTCTATATGCATTAGTAGTAATTAAAATCTTTTTATAGATTTCAAGTTCAAATTTATCGTAATTTTTTGGTATTTTATGAAACATTAGAGAAAATAGTCCTGGTGTTAGAGCCCATATTTGACCACCAACTTGTATTTTATCTTCATTCAGTTTTAGGCTACTATCACCAAATTTCCATTCATTATTGTAATCTTTATGTGGGCCATAGTTTGTATCTAACTGATTTCTTCCTTCCAAAACTGATAAATCAGTATAAGTATATTCTGTATTGGAAGTCTGTGAGTAAAAATCATCTTCATCATCATCATCATCATCATCATCATTTTCAGTATTAACATCATTAAATAAGATGGTATTATCAAAAATTGTCCCTTCTACTAGTTTTTTTGGTGTACTTGTCTCTATCTTGACTGATGGGTTTTCAGGCTTTAAACTTGTATTATTTTCAACTTCTGTCTTGATGTTACTTTCTTCTTTTATACGAATTCTTTTAAAATTTTTAGAACTATTTATGAATTCTTTAAGAGGTTCTGTTATAGGTTTGAATGTATCTCTTAATTGTTCACGTGTATCTATTTCACCAGTTTTTATACTACGAAGCTTTTTCTTCAACACATTCCTTGTCAACACCAACTGTTTTAAAATTTTCTCATCCATGTTTGCTAAGGGCAAATAACAGGTATCAGCAATGAGATCAGCTTTTCAGGACCTGGTCTGGTTTTCAGATCAGCTTATCAGGACCTGGTCTGGTTTTCAGATCAGCTTTTCAGGACCTGGTCTGGTTTTCAGATCAGCTTATCAGGACCTGGTCTGGTTTTCAGATCAGCTTTTCAGGACCTGGTCTGGTTTTCAGATCAGCTTATCAGGACCTGGTCTGGTTTTTAGATCAGCTTATCAGAACCTGGTCTGGTTTTCAGATCAGCTTTTCAGGACCTGGTCTGGTTTTTAGATCAGCTTATCAGGACCTGGTCTGGTTTTCAGATCAGCTTTTCAGGACCTGGTCTGGTTTTCAGATCAGCTTATCAGGACCTGGTCTGGTTTTTAGATCAGGTTATCAGGAGCTGGTCTGGTTTTCAGGTAGCTGGTATAGTTTGGAGATCAGCTTATCAGGTATCGGATGAGGTTATAGCAAATAGATGTATCAAGTTTAAAGTTAGATTAATAACTAAAGTCAATCTTTTATGAGAAGTAGTTTATATAGTTATGAAAAAGTCAAATTGCTTTCTGTAGCGACCATCATTTAATTCATTATCTTTGCTTATCACTAAAAAGCCATATTTATCCTTCCAACATTCTCTACAAATTTCTTGGAACTTTTCGTAACTCATATCGCTGCCAACATGATCCCTATAAACATGCTTCATATTTGTATCATCTTGCTTAAACATTATAATAACATTTGCATTGTCTCTTATTAAATGCTTGGGAATTCTAGTATAAGTTTGACACAAGTAGAATGAATCAATATCCCTATGTCGCCCCATACAAAAATATGTACGTATATTATTCTGCTTTTCACATGCAACATCATCAAATATCATAATTGAATTAGTTTTAGCTTCGTCAGGTGGAATAACTGATTCATTATCGGTGAATGTATAATATCCCATTCCTTTAATTGGTGAAATTAGTTTCTTCAAGTACTCATATTTGGGTTGATAAAGAGATTTTGAGTATAAATAGATGTTTTCAAATTTGAGTCCATTAGGACTTTCTAGTAAGCCGATCATAACATTAGTCTTTCCACAATTTGATGGCACCACTATTAGAGCACAAATAGAATTTGGTAAGAGGGCACTATGCTTTATTTTTGAAGTGATGTTCGATGATTAATCAATATTATGAACTAAACTATTCTTATGTTGTTGTAACTAAATACATTTCATAAATGTTAACTCTTATTATAGAAAAAATCAGATAATATGGTTATACGATATCAGAAAACGTTTAGTCATAAAAACACCTTCGTTGGAGGAGGTATAGTAGATAAAATAATAAACTCTCTACCTGTTGAACTTCATCTTCCTGGATATCAGTACTGTGGACCTGGAACAAAACTACAAAAACGTTTAAATCGAGGTGATAAAGGAATTAATTTATTGGACTCTGCTTGTAAAGATCACGATATAGCTTATTCGAAAAATAAGGATTTAAGCACTAGACACAAGGCTGATAAAATACTTGAAAATTCAGCTTGGGATCGAGTTTTATCAAAAGATAGTAGTATTGCTGAAAAATCATTTGCCTATATGGTTACTAACGCAATGAAAGCCAAAACAAAATTTGGTATGGGTGTGGAGAAAAAGAAAAATGTTAAAAAGAACAAGCTAAATGATAAAAAACTGTTTAGAACATCAATTAGAGCTGCAACAAAAATACTAAAGAAGGAAAAACCATTAGATATTAACTCAGCAATTAAAATTGCCCGAAAAACTATCAACAAATCATTAAAAGGAAGAAAATCTCAAATTATAGTACCACGTGTAATACGTGTCCCAAAAATTGGTGGGTTTTTGCCTCTAATACCGATTTTAGCTGCTCTGGGTGCAATTGGTAGTCTAACAACTGGAGGTGCTGCTATAGCTAAAGCTGTAAATGCAACAAAGAATGCAAAAAATCAACTTGATGAAGCAACTAGACATAATAAAGCGATGGAATCTATTGCAGTTGGAAAGGGACTTTACTTAAAACCATATAAAAAGGGTTATGGTTTAGTTTTCAAAGAGGAATCAAAAAACTATTAGAGATGCTACCCAACAGACCACTATCTGATGAGGACCTAAACCGTTTCTCTATAAATATTCCATATTTTAGAGGAGTTTTCATGTTGAATACTCTACCAAAACGAACAAAGAAAATAGAATGTGGAATAATCAATTTAGACGTATCAACAGGACCTGGTACACATTGGGTAGCATATTATAAAAACAACAATGAAAAAGAATATTTCGACAGCCTTGGAAACTTACAACCTCCTTCGGAAGTAGTCAAATATCTTGGTACAAATATAAAATACAACTATAATCAACATCAGAATTTCAATACATTTACCTGTGGTCATTTATGTCTTAAATTTCTTTATGAAATAACTGAAAATATTAAATAAAAAGCACAAACATTTATTTTTTACAAAACTGTTTCATGTATTTTTATTTATAATTTAAAATACAAAATTATTATATATTATTGCCAAATTGGAAATTGGGAATTTTGAATTAGAAATTCACTCTGCTCGCTTTCAACAATTAAGCTTTGTTCACCTTCTCTACTTAAGCAATATAGTCCGCTCGAGAGTTCTTTAATTTCATCATCGGTTAAAGCATTATATCGCTTTGGGAGGAACATTATGTGGTTTTCCATTTCAACTTTTAGTGTTGGCCCATATTTTGTTGTTACTCTTGTCACTTTTCGAATTGTGTATTTAATTGATGTCTCAAGCTCCTTTATGTGGATTAAGGTTTTATTTTTTAGTGAATTAAATTTTGATGTTAGATTTGTTGTAGACTCCATTTTTTATTTACTTCTACTCACTTTAAATGTTTAACTGAAAATGATCTTAAAAGTAGCGATGATGACTTCTAGAAGGCTAATCGAAAATATTTATGGTGAAATAGTGAATAAGTGGGGGATAGTGATAGACAGAAAGAGATGGTTATAGAGAGAAAAGGGATAGAGAGAGATAGAGTGCTAAAAAAGAAGTATGGAACATAGATGATGATATAGATATTTTAAATATCAAAAGATAGTACTTTTAAAATTTAAAGAGCAAATTAGTCTTAAAGAAACCTTCAAACAATCATCATTCATTAATTTATCGGCAAATACAATGAGCCAAATTAGACGTACTCTAAACCAATTTTTAAGAGATTTCGAAAGCTTCAGGCTTTTTGATCATTGGGAGATGATCAAATTTTTCGAAAATATGCTAGATGAGAACGAAGAATATGGTATCATGGAAGATGAAGACAATACAGAAGGCCACTTCAAAAGCTGTCCTTGGTATGATCCTGAGTGTGAGGAAGGACCTGATACTTGCAGATGTACAATATATTTTTTGCGCAAAAGTATATTAGAAAATTTAATAATTAGATACTATGAAATGTTTCCATCATTATAATAAAAATAAATAAAATTAAATTAAATTATTCCTTGTTTTGTATTATTTTTTAAAGGATATTTAGGAATCATTTATTCGAATAGAAAATTACAGAAACTTGTATGTAGTGAAAAATATAAGGACTTATCCGATTATCTAAATTGTTTCTCTTTATGAAAATATGAAATTTAATGGAATTTCATAATATTGTGAAATTCAATTTGTTTTGTGCAGAACCTCTCAGGGAAAACAAGACTGTGCATGTTTAAGCGATATGAAAACAAGAATTTGCAAATAAGCAAAAACGAAAGTATTTTTTGATTCAACGGAGTAAAGCCAATAAAGAAATAAACACTTTGGAAAATTAATGCATAAATACAACATTAATCACTACTCAACATATAGCATTATGAAAGCATCAATAGTAGAACGATTTAATAGAACATTGAAAGGAATGATGTGGAAAGAATTTAGTTATAATGGTTCATATAAGTGGATTGATATATACAAAGATTTACTCAATGCATACAATAGAAAAGTTCATCGTACCATTAAAATGGCTCCTATTAAAGTCAACTCAACAAATGAGGAAAAGCTGCTAAATACAGTATACAGTCATTTGAAAATGTATAAAATGTCAAAATTTAATGTGGGAGATCATGTTCGCATAAGCAAATATAAGCACACATTTGAAAAAGGTTATACTCCAAATTGGACTACAGAAATTTTCACAATTACAAGAGTTCAAAATACAAATCCTGCAACATACATATTAGAAGACTATCTAGGCAATCCTATTAAAGGTGGCTTCTATACTGAGGAACTTTCAAAAACTAGATTTTCAAATACATATCTAGTTGAAAAGGTTCTTAAAATTAAAGGGAAGGAGGTATATGTTAAATGGCTGGGATTTTCTAATCAACACAATTCTTGGATAAGTAAAGATGAAATATTATAGTTGGAAGAAAAACTAAATTAGAAACAACAACAACATCAATTGCAACAACAACAATAGCATTAATATTAAGAAACTAATGTTAATTTTAAAATGAGAAAAAGTTTTAAATAAAATATGTAAATCATACTTATAAACCATACTGTGTACTAAACATTTAATTGTAATCAGACTGTTATAATGTCAATAACACTTACTCTGAGCTCTAACTCATCAGAACTATCTGCTAGTTACTTTCCTCCTATTGAATTACATGGTGCATATGAGTGTGCTCTAACTGATTTTCATTCATACAACAGTATTCCAAATGTAGACACCTACAACAATATGTTTCATATAGGGGAACATATAATTGAAATACCAATTGGATCTTACGAATTAAATAATATAGTTGATTTTATAGAAGAGGAATACAAACGACTCTGCCCAGCAAATAAGATTTTTATTGAAGCCAATAACAATACAATGCAAGTTAAAGTTAATAGTTCCAAGGATCTTGTATATTTTAATAAAGACAATACAATTGGAAAACTTTTAGGATTCAATAGCAAAATCCTAACACCAAACAAATATTATTATTCAGATCTTCCAGTTAATATTTTTAAAGTGAATCTCTTGCGAATTGAAAGTAGTATCGCTATGAACACATATATGAATAACTCGAAATCGCATACACTTCATGAATTTCCGATTAATGTGCCTCCAGGCTATAAAATAGATGAGGTTCCAAGAAATCTTATCTATTTACCTGTAAACACCAGAGAGATAAGTTCACTAGCGCTGCGCGTACTGGATCAACACGGTGATTTAATTAATTTCCGAGGAGAGGAAATTACAATACGAATACATTTAAGGCCAACTAAATAATGCTAATATACAACACAAATACATTGAAAAATATAGCATCAAGAACAACAACAACAACATTAAAGCGACCAGCTCAACAAAAAGCTCTAACAACATCAAATAAAAATTTTCTAAAGTCCTTGAATTTTAAATTGAAGACAAAATGAGTTCAATAATAGATGTCTTAGATAAACCCTTGTCTGATGAGAATATAATCAAAAAGGACTATCATACATATGTACCATACTTACAATCTTACAACAATAATGATGAAATTAGAATTTCAATACAAAATCAAGATTTGTATGTGCTACCCAGTGAGAGCTACATTTATGTAGAGGGATTTGTTGTCGATGATAATAAGGCCAAATCTTCTTCTTCTTCTTCGGAGAACTTTTTATTAAAAAACAACTTTGTGGCATATCTATTTGATGAAATTCGCTATGAGCTCAGTGGAATTGAAATTGACCATACAAGATATTTAGGAGCCACAAGCACTATAAAAAATTTGGTTTCTCTGTCACCAACAGAAAGCAATGTGATGCAAAATGCTGGATGGAACAAAATTGACGATGTCACTCTTGAAAATGGATTTTTCAATTTTTATGTACCTCTAAAAATGCTTCTAGGATTCGCCGAAGACTACAACAAAGTTATACTAAATGGAAAACATGAATTGATACTCTTGCGCAATAAGAATGATGAAGATCTTGTACGCTCGAGTGTTTCTACTGAAAAAGCTAAACTTACAATTTCACTCATCTCATGGAGAATCCCACATGTACAATTATCCGACTTTAGCAAATTGAATATGATAAAAATTATTAACAATGGTGCTTCTATACCTATGGCATTTCGCAGTTGGGATTGTCATGTTAATCCACAATTAAACACAGGTACTAGCCATATTTGGAATGTTAAACTGGCTGCAAATAGAGAACGCCCCCGTTTTGTATTGATTGCTTTTCAACAAGAAAATAAGTTTGTTCATTGTGATTTGACTAATTTAAAAGTACATTTAAATTCAGTCTCATATCCATATGATGATCTTAACATAAAGTTCAAAAATGAACGATATGCAATTCTATATGATATGTATCTAAGATTCCAACAAAGTTACTATATGAGGGAATCTCAACCGCTTCTATCTGCATCAGAGTTTAAGACAAAAGCTCCTATTATTGTAGTAGATGTCAGTCATCAGAATGAATCACTCAATAATGGACCGATTGATATAAAAATAGCATTTGAAACAGCAACTAATATTGCAGCAAAGACATCAGCTTACTGCATTCTTATTCATGATCGCATAATAGAATATATACCCATCAAAGGACAAGTTCGAAAAGTCTTATAAATTGAGTAATATGGAAAATAACACAATTTTTATAGACGTACAAGGTTTCAAAAGTAATTCAAATGATTTCATCGCAAAAGAAGTAGCGATTGTTTTCAACAATTATGAATATAACAATTTCATTATAAAACCACCATTTGATTTTAAATGCTTATCAATAAAAAAGCAAAGAGAAGCAAAGTGGCTAACGAAAAACTATCATCACCTCAGCTGGACTGCTGGATCAGTTTCTTTTGAAAGCGTTTGCAATTTTTTAAAAGCCAACGCAAGATGTTCTAAAATTTATGTAAAAGGTGAAGAGAAAAGACGATGGTTGGAAAAAATTGTATGCCGAAAAATTTTTAACGTTGAGGATATAGGCTGTATCAACTTTAAACAAATGGAGATTAAGTATCCAGAATATTTTTATTGTAATTATCATAAACTTGGTGTTTGCGCATTAAAAAAATGCTATTTTACTAACAAAAGAAATATCTTGCTTTAAATGAATTTTTACACTCTTTAAAATATTAATGTATGTATTATTATAAAATTTTAAAAAACTTTAAACAATAAATGTATAGAAAAATAAAAAATCTACAAGTGTTTTCTTATTTCAAAAACAAACTACATAAAGGAAAGAGAAGGAAGTGGGAAGGAGGAGGAGAAGTTAGCATTTTTGCTAACTTGCAAATTTTTACTTTTTGTTTCTCTGCTTATGACTGTAGTTAGTTGAAACTTGCTGCTTTAAAATAATCGCAGCCAAAGAAAATGATTACGTTGCAAAATATAAATGTATTCTACACAGCCACAAAATATTCCACGCACAAGTTCTTTCGATCGCACATACATACATACATACATACATACATCATACACACATACATACATACATACATACATACATGCATGCATGCATCATACACACATACATACATACATACATCATACATACCTACATACAAATATATTTCTTAAACAAATAAACAGAATATAAGCTTACCAGCGACAAACAAGCTGGACCCCCCACACACAAGCATTAGGGGGTTCACATACATGAGAACGTTTTATAAATAAATAAAATAATTTATGTAATTATTTTATTCATTTATTTAATTATTTTATTTTATAAGAATTTATTAGCGTGAGGAAATCACACAAGCACATTCCCATGATTCATATGAAACCATATGACCTAGTAGTCATCAAACCTTCTTTCTCTGATATTACTGATGTAGTATTACGATAACAAATTTCTGCAGTATGGCAACACTGGGAGCATTAGAAAATAATAATCATGTTTTGCCGTCGGCATTTGAAAAAAATAATAATCATGTTTTGCCGTCGGCATTTGAAAATAATTATGTATTGCCGTAGGCATTAGGAAAAATAAGTATGTATTGCCGTAGGCATTAGGAAACATAAGTATGTATTGCCGTCGGCATTAGGAAAAAAAATAATCATGCATTGACGTAGGCATTAGGAAAAATTATCATGTATTGCCGTCGGCATTTGAAAATAATTATGTATTGCCGTAGGCATTAGGAAAAATTAATAATCACTATTTCACCATTGGTATTAGAAAAAATCATTTTCATGATTTTCCCGTCGGCATTTGAAAATAATTATGTATTGCCGTCGGCATTAGGAAAAAATTATCATGCATGCCGTAGGCATTAGGAAAAAGACAGACTTATTGAACCACCCTCGAAAAATATTTAAAGGACTTATCGAACCACCCTCGTAGGTATCAAATTTCAAGAATTTTAAAATTTTCAAATTTTAATTACCCAAATTTAACAATTTCAGCAACAATTTAACAATTTTAATTGTCCCAGACATGAAGTTTAAAGTCAGATGAAATACGAAAAAGTAAAGTTTTATCTAGTAAAATTATTTTCTATAACGATCATCGTTTAATTCACTATCTTTGCTTATAATCAAAAATTCATATTTAGCCTTTCAACATGCTTTATATTTTTCTCACCTTACTTAAACATTAAAATTACATTATGATGATCTCTTATTAAATGTTTGGTGATTCTGGTGTAAGTTTTACATAAGTAGAATGGATCAACATTCTTATCTCTCCCCATAAAAAAGTATTCTTCCCATACGCATCATCGTTAAATATCATATTGAAATTACTTTGGACTGAAATAACAGATTCACTATCGGTAAATTTTGTAATATATTATTGTTTTAATTGATGAAATTAATTTCTTTATATCTAGGTTGATATAAAGATTTTGAGTATAAATAAATGTTCTCAAATTTAAGTCCATTAGGACTTTCTAGCAAGCCAATCATAGCGTTTTTTTTTCGCAATTTGACAGGTCAACTATTGTTGCACGAATGGAATTTGATATAAAGGAACTATGATTTATTTTTGAACTATCGTTCGATGATTCATCATTATTTCGTACCAAGAATTATTTATGTTGTTTTGACTAAGGGTATGAGTCAATATTTATAAAATCCATTTTATATATATCAGCTCATACTCATAGTCAAAACAAAGTATGCTTTAAGTGTTTAAAACCGGTATTACCATAAAATGGTGGTCTTAAACACTTAAAATATACTTTGTTTTACTAACCGCATTTTATAACTAAATGCATTTCATAAATATTGACGCATACTCATAATCAAAACAGCATATAAATATCCTTTGTTTTGACTATGAGTATGAGTCACTATCTCTTATTATAAAAAAATAAAATAGTATGATTATATGATATCAGAAATCATGTTTTCTAATATCATATAACCATACTATTTGATTCTTTCTATAATAATAGATAATATTTATGAAATGCATTTATTTACAAAATGCGATTAGTAAAACCACATAAATATAGGATGGTATGAAATTTTGTTGATTCATCAATATTTCGTACCAAGGTATTTTTAGGTTGTTTTTACTATGAGTATGCGCCAATATTTATGATATGTATTTCATAAATATTATCTCTTATTATAGAAAAATTAAAAATGTAGCTATACGATATCATAAATATTTTCTGAAATCGTATAGCTATATTATTTTATTTGTCCTATAATAAGAAGTAGATTGTTAATGGCGGTCTGAGACATGTTTTGGGAATTCAAAACCGGGAAAAAATAAAAACGATGGCAACCCTGTTACAAATGGGGGGATTTTGGGGATTTTCATGCTCATATATTTTTGTCTACGTGTGTGTGTGTGTGAGAGTTTGATTCTTTCTGTTTGTATATGTGTATGTACGTGTGAGCGTGCATATGTGTGTGTTTTTGTATTACTTATTCGTTTGCCGGTGTCCAATACTTTTCAGACAAGAAATTGGTGTCTATGTAGGGATCGCTATTTCATATGTATATTGTGGTCTGCTGCTGTGAGTTGACATTGCTATGCTTATGTAGGTTTATTATACGTATGCATTTATATTTGTGATCTCTGAGGAAATAATCTAATAGCTGCAGGTAGTGACAACCCTGATAGGTGTTTGGAATGGAGGTGGATAGGGAATATATTTGGAAATGTATATATTTATAATATAATATATAATATAATATATAATATATGTTGTTGTAGTAATGTATGTGATCGTATCTATTTTGCTTGGAAGAATATCATTGCTTGTGTGAATTACATCTATACTTCTTCATACATATTTACATATGCCTGTATACATACATATATGTTTTCTAGGCTATTGGCGTTCATATTCTTATGGAGATAGAAAATGTCGTGTTAGAATAGGTTTTAATATAAACAAGTGTATTTCAGAATTTAAATGTTTTAAATCCCAGCAGTTTGATAAGCAGAGTTTTGTGAATAGGGGTAATGATATTTTTATTTTAATATATTTTATTTTTGGTATAACAATTGTAGAAAATAGCTTTTAGAGAAATGCATCAAGAACTTATAGAAGCACCTACTTTCACGTGTCCCGATTTTTCTCGTACCTTTATATTGCAAACTGATGTTAGCGATTTTGTTCTGGGTGTTGCTATGTATATGAATTTCATCATATATCGTAATACCAACAGATAATTGTGGAAATGTGTATGTGTGTGTGTGTGTGTGTGTATGAATTTCACCACATGTCGTAATACAATCAGATAAACTAGATTTGATGACTACTACGCGATTCTCACATAAAGTATATAAGTAGAAGAAATAATGTAGATTGTCATCAGTCTGCTCTGATATCTCAACAAGTCACAACCTATTTTCCCATCCAAAATTTCTTAAGTGTTTGAAATCCAAAAACTAAAAAAGTGTTAGAACTAATTACTCTTTGTTAAAAAAGATATTAGTGCATAAAAAATAATTAAATAAATTGTTTATAACTGAAATAAATTGTTTATAAATAAAATAATTAAATTAATTAATAAACAAACAAATAATTAAATAATATGAATACTACAAGTTGAACTATCTGCAATAAAGTCTTTATGACTCAAACAAAACTAAACCAGCATATTGAAACGCACTCCTATGCTAGCCAATCGAAGGCTATGCTTGGAACTAGTAAGCTAAATCTTCAAAACAAATATTGTAAGGATTGTGATGAGATGATCCCATCAAATGGTTATATGGCTCATGTCAGAACCACAAAACACAAAAACAGTTGTCAGCAAGAACGGATTGGAGATTTTCTCACTAAGAGAGCAAGCAACTTCAATAGGAGGATCGAGACATACATCCTCCTCAACAAAAATGTGGTTGTTTGGTTTCCGGAGGAGTTTCTAAAATCGGCCAAGAGCTCCATAGTGCAACAATTAAATGAACGTAGTAAGATACATACTACATTCAAATTTAATATGGAGCTCACATGTGATTATATGAAGATGGTGAATGATGAGATGAATGTTTGCCAACTCGTACATATTACGAAAATGATGTTGGTGACTTTGTCTGATGACATAGAGGATATGTACAAGAAACAAGCCGAGGAGCTAAGAACCAAAATGGAAGAATTTCAAGAGAGGGATAGCGGATGGACCTTGATTTCAATAAATTCCCTTGAAGTTAATATAAACAAGGGGTCCATAATAAGAGGTTCGAGCTTTATCCCTCTCCCAAAAAATATTGCAGCAAAACATGCATGCATAAATGTCGAGAACTCTGATGTTTATTGCTTTAAATGGTGTCTCATTACGGCTTTGGACACAAATAGTACTTTAGATCGAAGACAACGGAAAAACCATAGAAATTACAATATTACAAACATTTGTGATGAGAATATTAATATAGGGGAAATTGTACTAAATTTTAAAGACCTAGAGTTTCCACTCCCATTGAAGCAGATAAAAAAATTTGAAAGTCAAAATTATGTGAGCATCAATGTATTTGGGCACAATGGAACATCGCTTAAAGGACCATACTACATAACAAAAGGAGAAAAACATATTCATATTAATCTCTTATTGCTCCAGTCTAATGAAAACTTCCACTATGTACTCATTAAGGATATATCAAAGTAAGTTTCATTTGTGCATTTAAGCGAAATATGTTTTCATAACTATTTAAACAGTTACTTATTATTGTTATATTAATTTACATACTATTTTATTTTCTATATTTTCTTCAGACTCCTTCGTTCCAGCATAACATCACATGATCACAAGATCCTAATATGCAACACCTGCCTATATCATACACATGATGATTATGCGTATAATCATCACAGAAACGTTTACGACAAAAAAGTCATCAGAATGCCAGAAGACGGATCTATTATCAAGTTTACGAAGCACTACAAACAGTTAGATGTACCATTTGTAATCTACGCAGACTTTGAGTCCATTTTAGAAAAAGTCAATGATCCTGTAAGTAAAAGCAGTACAAATGTACAGAAACACCATGCGTGTGCATTCGGTTATTTTATTAATTGTAGTTTTAAGAGAGAAAATAATATATATAGGAATTATTTTGGTGAAGATTCGGCAAATGTATTTATTAAAAAAATAGTTGAAGATTGTACAGATATTTATCTAAATTATTTAATTAAAGTTAAGAAAATGTTCATAACCCCAATAGAAATAGCTCAATATAATAATGCAAAAAATTGTTATATATGTAAGAAAATATTAAATAACGATAAAGTTAGAGATCATTGTCATCTTACGGGCAATTATCGTGGGGCAGCTCATAGCGAATGTAATTTGAATTATAAAACACCTCAGTTTATACCGGTTATCCTGCATAATCTTTCTGCATATGATTTACACCTATTTTTCAAAGAACTTTCTACTATAAAATACTCCACAATAAAAGTGATTCCCCAGAACACAGAGCGTTATATTTCTCTTTCAATTTTCATCAGATTAGATGAAAAATATGGATTCGAAATAAGATTTATAGACTCGTTTAGATTTATGGCTTCGAGCTTAGATACGTTAGCGAAAAATCTTGATAGCAATGATTTCAATACTATTCGATCATGTTTCGTTGATGAAGCTCAGTTCAACCTCATTAGAAGAAAGGGTGTATTTCCGTACTCTTACATGGATTCCATGACTAAGTTTAAGAAAACTAAGCTCCCTAGTAGAAACGAATTCTTCAATATTCTAACGAATGAAGAATGTGATGTATTCGAATATGAACATGCTCAAAAAATATGGAGGGTGTTTAATTGTAAAACCCTCCTTGACTATACTGAGCTCTACTTAAAGACAGATGTTCTTCTTCTAGCCGATGTGTTTGAAAATTTTAGGAAAATTTGTAGAGATATATACGATTTGGACCCCTGCCACTATTATACAGCACCAGGCTTATCCTGGGATGCAATGTTGAAAACCACAGAAGTTTCACTGGAACAGTTCACTGATTCCGAAATGTATATGTTTATGCAAAACGGAATTAGAGGTGGACTAGTTCAATGCTCGCAAAGATATTCGAAAGCGAATAACAAATATTTGGAAGATTTTGATCCATCAAAGCCATCAGAATTTCTTGTATATTTAGACGCTAACAATTTGTATGGTTGGGCAATGTCGGAATATCTTCCTTGCGGTGAATTTGAGTGGGTATGTGATACTGATTTTGATGTTAAAAAAATTTCTGATACTGCAGAGTATGGGTACATTTTGGAAGTGGATATAGATTATCCGGATTCAGTGCATGATCTTCATAATGATTTGCCATTTTGTCCCCAAAATAAGACCGTGGGGGGATCCAAAATCAAAAAATTAGTTGCAGACTTACACTCAAAAACAAATTACACCATACACTATAGAGTTTTAAAACAAGCCATTTCAAATGGCCTCATTTTAAAACAAATCTATAGAATACTCAGATTTAAGCAATCCCCTTGGCTTAAAAAATATATTGACTTAAACACATTTCATAGGACAAATGCTAAAAATAATTTTGAAAAAGATTTCTTCAAACTTTTAAACAATGCTGTTTACGGGAAGACAATGGAAAACATTGAAAAACGTAGGGACATTAGAATTACTTCATCTTGGGAAACAACAAACAGGAATCATTTAGGACTCAGAGCATTAATTGCGAAACCTAATTTTAAGCAGTTGACAAAATTTTCTGATGATATGTATGCGGTTGAGTTAGAAAAAATGGAACCACTATATGATAAACCCATATATGTTGGTTTCACAGTACTAGAGCTATCCAAGTGGAGAATGTATGACTTCCATTGTGGCTTCATGAAGCCTAAATTTGGAGACAGCATTTCTCTCAACTATATGGATACTGACTCATTTATTTATTCAATTAAAACTAATGATTTTTACGATGACATCCGTAATGACATTAGTTTGAACTTTGATACGTCGGAATATCCTATAGATAATCAATTTCGTTTGCCGCTACTCAATTAGAAGGTTTTGGGAATGATGAAAGATGAAAACAATCGGGATATAATGACAGAGTTTGTTAGCTTAAGAGCAAAAATGTATTCTTTGTCGACTCTTCGCTCGGAAGCTGTTAAGAAATCAAAAGGGGTCAAAAAGTCTATAATTAAAAAGTTGTCCATTAATGATTACAAAAGTTGCTTATTCGAATCCAAAATTATCTCGGATGATGTGTTTTTGTTTAGATCTAAAACACATCAACTATATACCCAAAAACTACATAAAATAGCACTTAGCTTTTTTGATGATAAAAGAAATATAATGAAAGATAATATAAAAACGCGCGCTTGGGGGCATTACATAGACCGAAATAATGAAACAATGGATGTAGAATAGAATGATTCCTACTAAATTGCATGTAAGATGTCAACGAAAATTTAAATTTGTACTAATTGTATTTATTTATTAATATATTTCTTTAATTATTTATTAATTTATTTATTATTTACTTATTTGTGTATTAGTTAATTTATGTTTTTATTATTTATTTGTTTATTAATTTATTAATTAATTTATTCCTTTATTTATTTATTAGTTTATTTCTTTATTTATTTATTGCTTATATATTTGTTTATGAATTTATCTATTAATTTTAGTATTTTATTCACACAAAAGTATATAAAAATTTAATGCTTTAAAGCTTTGTTCTTTTTACCTATACCTAAATTATCTGTAAATAAAAATCAAATATTAGATTAATGTTTTTTTTTTCTTTTTATATCTGTATATTTTTATTTATACATAGAGTTAAGTTTGTATTGGTACTAAGATTTTTAAGAAAAAATGTTAAATAAAATATTGAAAAAATAATAATATATATATATATATATATATATATGTAAATGGTTTTTATTTCGACTTAAATTTACTGAATAGAAATTTTAACTACAAATGTCTACATTTTTATATTTTGTCTCTTTATTGGCTTTACTTCGCTAGATCAAAAAATTTTTCTTTTTGCTTATTTGCAAATTATTGTTTTTTTTTTCTTTTCATTTCGCTTAAACATGCACAGTCTTGTTATCTTTGAAAACTTCCGCACAAAACAAATCGAATTTCACAATATTATGAAATTTCATAATACTTCATTAGATATTTTCTTATCGACACCAACTGCTTTAACACCATCTCATCTACGTTTGATAACAGCAAATAGTACAATAGGTATCAGCTATTAGATCAGCTTATCAGGAACTGGTCTTATTTTCAGATCAGCTTTTCAGGAGCAGGTCTGGTTATCAGATCAGCTTATCAGAACCTGGTCTGGTTTTCAGATCAGGTTATCAGGAGCTGGTCTGGTTTTAAGATCAGCTTATCAGGACCTGGTCTGGTTATCAGATCAGCTTATCAGGACCTGGTCTGGTTTTCAGATCAGCTTATCAGGACCTGGTCTGGTTATCAGATCAGCTTATCAGAACCTGGTCTGGTTTTCAGATTAGCTTATCAGGACCTGGTCTGGTTTTCAGATCAGCTTTTCAGGACCTGGTCTGGTTTTCAGATCAGCTTTTCAGGAACTGGTCTGGTTTTCAGATCAGCTTATCAGGACCTGGTCTGGTTTTCAGATTAGGCTATCAGGACCTGGTCTGGTTTTCAGATCAGCTTATCAGGAGCTGGTCTGATTTTCAGGTCAGCTTATTAGGAGCTGTTCTGATTTTCAGGTCAGCTTATTAGGAGCTGGTCTGGTTTTCAGGTCAGATGAAATAGCTAAAGTCTATCTTTTATTAGCAGTATTTTTTTTTCTTTAACGAAAATCGTTTAATTCAATATATTTGCTTATAATCAAAAATCCATATTTATCCTTCCAACACTCTACAAATTTTTTAAAACTTGTCAAAATTCATATTACTGCCAACATGAACCTTGTAAACATGCTTCATATTTTTCTCATCTTACTTAAACATTATGATTACATTTGCATTGCCTCTTATTAAATGCTTATAGCCATATTCATAAAAATTTTAAACAGCATTTCAAATGTTGTTTGAGCAAAATTCGCTAAAATTGTATTCATAATAGAATATTAGCTTAAAAACGTTTTTTAACTTGCGTAAATCAACAAATCTTATAAATTAAATGCACCCATACTTAAAATAATTTTGAGCTGACGTCGTTCTAGTTTTGCTTCTTGTTTATTTATATTTTTAACTTTGCCTGTATGTATGTATGTATGCATGTATTAAGAATTATGCTTATGTTTGGCACAAGTAGAATGAGTCATCATTCTTCTGTCGCCCCATACAAAAATATACACGTACATATGTATGTATGTATATTATTCTGCTTTCCACATGCAACATCAGCAACTATCATAATTGAAACGTTTTAAGCTTCATTACGAGAAAAAAAATAAATTTATAATAACCCATTCTTTTAATTATGAAATTATGTAATTTCTTTAAGTATTCATATTTGTAGTAGTATATAGATAATTTTAGTATAAATATATGTTTTTAAACCTCAGATAGTAGTAGGGAACTGTTCATCCGGCATAGATTAAAATTTTAAAGTTTCATTAGTCATAACTCCGACAAAGGACACCAACAAATTATTACACAACCCAAATCACTGAAAGACTCAAACTTCCACGGTCATGCAGATAGACAGAGAGAGAGACAGACATACACTTAATGTAAACAAAAACTCCTTATGTTAAAAAAAAATAAGAGTGAGTATATACTTTTGTGTGAATAAAATACTAAAATTAATAGATAAATTCATAAACAAATATATAAGCAATAAATAAATAAAGAAATAAACTAATAAATAAATAAAGGAATAAATTAATTAATAAATTAATAAACAAATAAATAATAAAAACATAAATTAACTAATACACAAATAAGTAAATAATAAATAAATTAATAAATAATTAAAGAAATATATTAATAAATAAATACAATTAGTACAAATTTAAATTTTCGTTGACATCTTACATGCAATTTAGTAGGAATCATTCTATTCTACATCCATTGTTTCATTATTTCGGTCTATGTAATGTCCCCAAGCACGCGTTTTTATTTTATCTTTCATTATATTTCTTTTATCATCAAAAAAGCTAAGTGCTATTTTATGTAGTTTTTGGGTATATAGTTGATGTGTTTTAGATCTAAACAAAAACACATCATCCGAGATAATTTTGGATTCGAATAAGCAACTTTTGTAATCATTAATGGACAACTTTTTAATTATAGACTTTTTGACCCCTTTTGATTTTTTAACAGCTTCCGAGCGAAGAGTCGACAAAGAATACATTTTTGCTCTTAAGCCAACAAACTCTGTCATTATATCCCCATTGTTTTCATCTTTCATCATTCCCAAAACCTTCTTATTGAGTAGCGGCAAACGAAATTGATTATATATATGTAGGATATTCCGACGTATCAAAGTTCAAACTAATGTCATTACGGATGTCATCGTAAAAATCATTAGTTTTAATTGAATAAATAAATGAGTCAGTATCCATATAGTTGAGAGAAATGCTGTCTCCAAATTTAGGCTTCATGAAGCCATAATGGAAGTCATACATTCTCCACTTGGATAACTCTAGTACTGTGAAACCAACATATATGGGCTTATCATATAGTGGTTCCATTTTTTCTAACTCAACCGCATACATATCATCAGAAAATTTTGTCAACTGCTTAAAATTAGGTTTCGCAATTAATGCTCTGAGTCCTAAATGATTCCTGTTTGTTGTTTCCCAAGATGAAGTAATTCTAATGTCCCTACGTTTTTCAATGTTTTCCATTGTCTTCCCGTAAACAGCATTGTTTAAAAGTTTGAAGAAATCTTTTTCAAAATTATTTTTAGCATTTGTCCTATGAAATGTGTTTAAGTCAATATATTTTTTAAGCCAAGGGGATTGCTTAAATCTGAGTATTCTATGGATTTGTTTTAAAATGAGGCCATTTGAAATGGCTTGTTTTAAAACTCTATAGTTTATGGTGTAATTTGTTTTTGAGTGTAAGTCTGCAACTAATTTTTTGATTTTGGATCCCCCCACGGTCTTATTTTGGGGACAAAATGGCAAATCATTATGAAGATCATGCACTGAATCCGGATAATCTATATCCACTTCCAAAATGTACCCATACTCTGCAGTATCAGAAATTTTTTTAACATCAAAATCAGTATCACATACCCACTCAAATTCACCGCAAGGAAGATATTCCGACATTGCCCAACCATACAAATTGTTAGCGTCTAAATATACAAGAAATTCTGATGGCTTTGATGGATCAAAATCTTCCAAATATTTGTTATTCGCTTTCGAATATCTTTGCGAGCATTGAACTAGTCCACCTCTAATTCCGTTTTGCATAAACATATACATTTCGGAATCAGTGAACTGTTCCAGTGAAACTTCCGTGGTTTTCAACATTGCATCCCAGGATAAGCCTGGTGCTGTATAATAGTGGCAGGGGTCCAAATCGTATATATCTCTACAAATTTTCCTAAAATTTTCAAACACATCGGCTAGAAGAAGAACATCTGTCTTTAAGTAGAGCTCAGTATAGTCAAGGAGGGTTTTACAATTAAACACCCTCCATATTTTTTGAGCATGTTCATATTCGAATACATCACATTCTTCATTCGTTAGAATATTGAAGAATTCGTTTCTACTAGGGAGCTTAGTTTTCTTAAACTTAGTCATGGAATCCATGTAAGAGTACGGAAATACACCCTTTCTTCTAATGAGGTTGAACTGAGCTTCATCAACGAAACATGATCGAATAGTATTGAAATCATTGCTATCAAGATTTTTCGCTAACGTATCTAAGCTCGAAGCCATAAATCTAAACGAGTCTATAAATCTTATTTCGAATCCATATTTTTCATCTAATCTGATGAAAATTGAAAGAGAAATATAACGCTCTGTGTTCTGGGGAATCACTTTTATTGTGGAGTATTTTATAGTAGAAAGTTCTTTGAAAAATAGGTGTAAATCATATGCAGAAAGATTATGCAGGATAACCGGTATAAACTGAGGTGTTTTATAATTCAAATTACATTCGCTATGAGCTGCCCCACGATAATTGCCCGTAAGATGACAATGATCTCTAACTTTATCGTTATTTAATATTTTCTTACATATATAACAATTTTTTGCATTATTATATTGAGCTATTTCTATTGGGGTTATGAACATTTTCTTAACTTTAATTAAATAATTTAGATAAATATCTGTACAATCTTCAACTATTTTTTTAATAAATACATTTGCCGAATCTTCACCAAAATAATTCCTATATATATTATTTTCTCTCTTAAAACTACAATTAATAAAATAACCGAATGCACACGCATGGTGTTTCTGTACATTTGTACTGCTTTTACTTACAGGATCATTGACTTTTTCTAAAATGGACTCAAAGTCTGCGTAGATTACAAATGGTACATCTAACTGTTTGTAGTGCTTCGTAAACTTGATAATAGATCCGTCTTCTGGCATTCTGATGACTTTTTTGTCGTAAACGTTTCTGTGATGATTATACGCATAATCATCATGTGTATGATATAGGCAGGTGTTGCATATTAGGATCTTGTGATCATGTGATGTTATGCTGGAACGAAGGAGTCTGAAGAAAATATAGAAAATAAAATAGTATGTAAATTAATATAACAATAATAAGTAACTGTTTAAATAGTTATGAAAACATATTTCGCTTAAATGCACAAATGAAACTTACTTTGATATATCCTTAATGAGTACATAGTGGAAGTTTTCATTAGACTGGAGCAATAAGAGATTAATATGAATATGTTTTTCTCCTTTTGTTATGTAGTATGGTCCTTTAAGCGATGTTCCATTGTGCCCAAATACATTGATGCTCACATAATTTTGACTTTCAAATTTTTTTATCTGCTTCAATGGGAGTGGAAACTCTAGGTCTTTAAAATTTAGTACAATTTCCCCTATATTAATATTCTCATCACAAATGTTTGTAATATTGTAATTTCTATGGTTTTTCCGTTGTCTTCGATCTAAAGTACTATTTGTGTCCAAAGCCGTAATGAGACACCATTTAAAGCAATAAACATCAGAGTTCTCGACATTTATGCATGCATGTTTTGCTGCAATATTTTTTGGGAGAGGGATAAAGCTCGAACCTCTTATTATGGACCCCTTGTTTATATTAACTTCAAGGGAATTTATTGAAATCAAGGTCCATCCGCTATCCCTCTCTTGAAATTCTTCCATTTTGGTTCTTAGCTCCTCGGCTTGTTTCTTGTACATATCCTCTATGTCATCAGACAAAGTCACCAACATCATTTTCGTAATATGTACGAGTTGGCAAACATTCATCTCATCATTCACCATCTTCATATAATCACATGTGAGCTCCATATTAAATTTGAATGTAGTATGTATCTTACTACGTTCATTTAATTGTTGCACTATGGAGCTCTTGGCCGATTTTAGAAACTCCTCCGGAAACCAAACAACCACATTTTTGTTGAGGAGGATGTATGTCTCGATCCTCCTATTGAAGTTGCTTGCTCTCTTAGTGAGAAAATCTCCAATCCGTTCTTGCTGACAACTGTTTTTGTGTTTTGTGGTTCTGACATGAGCCATATAACCATTTGATGGGATCATCTCATCACAATCCTTACAATATTTGTTTTGAAGATTTAGCTTACTAGTTCCAAGCATAGCCTTCGATTGGCTAGCATAGGAGTGCGTTTCAATATGCTGGTTTAGTTTTGTTTGAGTCATAAAGACTTTATTGCAGATAGTAAAGTAGTATTCATATTATTTAATTATTTATTTGTTTATTAATTAATTTAATTATTTTATTTATAAACAATTTATTTCAGTTATAAACAATTTATTTAATTATTTTTTATGCACTAATATCTTTTTTAACAAAGAGTAATTAGTTCTAACACTTTTATAGTTTTTGGATTTCAAACACTTAAGAAATTTTGGATGGGAAAATAGGTTGTGACTTGTTGAGATATCAGAGCAGACTTATGTGAGAATCGCGTAGTAGTCATCAAATCTAGTTTATCTGATGGTATTACGACATGTGGTGAAATTCATTCATACACACACACACACACATACACATTTCCACAATTATCTGTTGGTATTACGTTATATGATGAAATTCATATACATAGCAACACCCAGAACAAAATCGCTAACATCAGTTTGCAATATAAAGGTACGAGAAAAATCGGGACACGTGAAAGTAGGTGCTTCTATAAGTTCTTGATGCATTTCTCTAAAAGCTATTTTCTACAATTGTTACACCAAAAATAAAATATATTAAAATAAAAATATCATTACCCCTATTCACAAAACTCTGCTTATCAAACTGCTGGGATTTAAAACATTTAAATTCTGAAATACACTTGTTTATATTAAAACCTATTCCAACACGACATTTTCTATCTCCATAAGAATATGAACGCCAATAGCCTAGAAAACATATATGTATGTATACAGGCATATGTAAATATGTATGAAGAAGTATAGATGTAATTCACACAAGCAATGATATTCTTCCAAGCAAAATAGATACGATCACATACATTACTACAACAACATATATTATATATTATATTATATATTATATTATAAATATATACATTTCCAAATATATTCCCTATCCACCTCCATTCCAAACACCTATCAGGGTTGTCATTACCTGCAGCTATTAGATTATTTCCTCAGAGATCACAAATATAAATGCATACGTATAATAAACCTACATAAGCATAGCAATGTCGACTCACAGCAGCAGACCACAATATACATATGAAATAGCGATCCCTACATAGACACCAATTTCTTGTCTGAAAAGTATTGGACACCGGCAAACGAATAAGTAATACAAAAACACACACATATGCACGCTCACACGTACATACACATATACAAACAGAAAGAATCAAACTCTCACACACACACACACGTAGACAAAAATATATCAGCATGAAAATCCCCAAAATCCCCCCATTTGTAACAGGGTTGCCATCGTTTTTATTTTTTCCCGGTTTTGAATTCCCAAAACATGTCTCAGACCGCCATTAACAATCTACTATAAGAGATAATGGGCCCTACTCATAGTCAAAACAAAGAATATTTTAAGAGTTTAAAATCAGTATTATCATATAAAATACTGATTTTAAACTCTTACAGCCTTATTTATAAAACTTATTAAGGCTTTGTAAAGGCTTTTTAAAACAAATTTTTTAAAAAATTTTTTCTTAAAAAGTCTTTATAAAGCCCTAATAAGTGTTATAAATAAGGCTGTTAAAATATACTTTGTTTTACTAACCACATTTTTGTAACTAAACGCATTTCATAAATATTGATGCATACTCATAGTCAAAACAAAGGATATTTTTATGCTGTTTTGATTATGAGTGTGGATCATTATCTCTTATTATAGAAAAAATAAACTAATGCAGCTATACGATTTCAAAAAATATTTTCTGATATGGTATAGCTGTATTAGTTTATTTTTTTATAATAAGAGATAATATTTATAAAATGTATTTAGCTACATAAATGCGGTTAGTAAAATAACCTAAAAAACCTTGGTACGAAATATTGATGAATCATCGAACGATAGTTCAAAAATAAATCATAGTTCCTTTATATCAAATTCTATTCGTGCAACAATAGTTGACCTGTCAAATTGCGAAAAAAAACGCTATGATTGGCTTGCTAGAAAGTCCTAATGGACTTAAATTTGAGAACATTTATTTATACTCAAAATCTTTATATCAACCTAGATATAAAGAAATTAATTTCATCAATTAAAACAATAATATATTACAAAATTTACCGATAGTGAATCTGTTATTTCAGTCCAAAGTAATTTCAATATGATATTTAACGATGATGCGTATGGGAAGAATACTTTTTTATGAGGAGAGATAAGAATGTTGATTCATTCTACTTATGTAAAACTTACACCAGAATCACCAAACATTTAATAAGAGATCATCATAATGTAATTTTAATGTTTAAGTACGGTGAGAAAAATATAAAGCATGTTGAAAGGCTAAATATGAATTTTTGATTATAAGCAAAGATAGTGAATTAATCGATGATCGTTATAGAAAATAATTTTACTAGATAAAACTTTACTTTTTCGTATTTCATCTGACTTTAAACTTCATGTATATAAATGTTATAAATGGCTAGCTACTTGTACACTGATAACTAAATCTGACTCAGATATCTTGAAATGAAAATCTGAACAGCTCCTGATAGCCTGATCTGTTACCTGATAAGCTGATCTGAAAACCAGACCAGCTCCTGATAAGCTGATCTGAAAACCAGACCAGCTCCTGATAAGCTGATATGAAAATCAGATCAGGTCCTGATAAGCTGATCTGAAAACCAGACCAGCTCCTGATAAGCTGATCTGATAACCAGATCAGGTCCTGATAAGCTGATCTGATAACCAGACCAGCTCCTGATAAGCTGATCTGAAAACCAGACCAGCTCCTGATAAGCTGATCTGATAACCAGACCAGGTCCTGATAAGCTGATCTGATAACCAGACCAGCTCCTGATAAGCTGATCTGAAAACCAGATCAGGTCCTGATAAGCTGATCTGATAACCAGACCAGCTCCTGATAAGCTGATCTGATAACCAGACCAGCTCTTGATAAGCTGATCTGATAACCAGACCAGCTCCTGATAAGCTGATCTGATAACCAGACCAGCTCCTGATAATCTGATCTGATAACTAGACCAGCTCCTGATAAGCTGATCTGAAAACCAGATCAGCTCCTGATAAGCTGATCTAGTAGCCGATACCTGAATTTGCTGTTAGCAAACATTTATGAGAAAGTTTTAAAGCATTTGGTGTTGAGAACAAATGTGATTAAGAAAAAGCTTCGTAGTATAAAAACTAGTGAAATAGATACAAATGAACAACTAAGAGATGCATTTAAACCTATAACAGAAGAATTCATAAATAGTTCTAAAAATATTAAAAGAATTCTTATGAAAGAAAAAAGTAAAATCAAGACAGAAGTTGAAAATATACAAGTTTAAAGCATGAGAAACCATCAGTCAAGATAGAGACAAGTACACCAAAGAAACTAGCAGAAGGAAGAATATTTGATAATACCATCTTATTTAATGATGCTAATACTGAGAATGATGATGACGATGATTTGTACTCAAAGACTTCTAATTCCGAAGACTTATCAGTATTGGAAGGAAGAAATGAATTAGATACAAATTAATGGTGATAGTAACCTCAAACTGAATGAAGATAAAATACAAGTTGGTGGTCAAATATGGGCTCTAACACTAGGACTATTTTCTCTAATGTTTGATAAAATACCAAAAAATTATGATAAATTTGAACTCGAAATCTATAAAAAGATTTTAATTACTACTAATGTATGCATACAGAATCATCATCGGTCTCCGTCAGAGAACGATGATATAAGTTAATTTTTCTGGAAACTGAAATCGACAAACTAAAGAACAAATTAATAATATAGCTTAAGGCATTGATATAATTCAAGAATATATTCAAATGCATATTGGTGGACTACAACGTGAAATAAAATTAGAGAAGGAAAAGAGTTATAAAATTGAAAAGGAATTCTAAAAATTAAATAATTAAAAATAAATTGAAGAGTTGTACGATTAAATATATAGATTAGAAAATTAACTACATGTTAGTATAAATAGCTGAAAGTGCAACATGTAGATCACCACACTATCGAAAAAATCTGTAAAACAACTCAATGTCTTTAAAAAGAAATTTAGTAAACGAACTCCATTTTAAAACTCGAAAATTGTTTGTGCTTATAGAGATGCAATGACAGGAATATATGAAGTTTTATGGAGCTAAGTTAGGTGAAATGGAGAACTATTCTACAGAAAATAGAAATTGTTGATTTTTGAAGACTGTAATTGACATATTCTCAAATTGTAGTACAGCTGAAAATAAAGGCTGCACTCAAAAAACTAAGGAATGGAAAATATTTTTGAAGTGGTACGGGTACCAAAAAAAAACAAAAAACTTACAAACAGATGATTCTAAGGAATTTTTTAATAAATACTTTGGAAAACTCATACATAAATAGAAGATTAAACATTACTTAATATGAAAGCATCAATAGTACAATGATTTAATTGAGCATTAAAAGGAATGATGTGAAAAGAATTAGCTTTAATGGTTCATATAAAAGGATTGGTATACATATATAAAGAATTACTTAGTGCATAAAATAGAAAAAATTATCTCAACATTAAAATGTTTACGATTAAAGTTAACTCAACAAATGAGAAAAAGCTGCTTAATACAGTATAAAGTAATTTGAAGAATGAATGTTGAATTTAATAAAAATAAAAATTAAATTAAAACGAAAAATCTAGTTTTTTGTAGAATTGATTAGGAATGATGGGTCTTAAGAAAGGTAATTAACTAAATGTAGTGGAATTAGATAATTAGCTAAATGTAGTGGAATTCTCTAAACTTGTTGGTCTAAATGAAATTTGCTAAAGCTTCAGTGTTTAAAATAAACTATAACATAGTGCAATATTCAGCAGCGCATCATATTATCACTTTTTATAAAGTTGTATGTACATTTTCCCATCGAAAGCGTTAGAACGCAAAATTTTACAATATGAAAATGGGATTATTATAGAAGATCTTCGCTCTATTTATTTCCTTAGCTATCAGATCCTTAGAAAATATAGATAAACTACGGAATTTGGACTTTGATATCCAATCTTTAAGAATGTACATGTCTATGAATAAGTATCAAGCAAACTTAGTGAATGAATATACGCTTCAACTAGAATCATGCTGAAGCATGCATACTGCAAACAGATCTTACTTTATATCTGTATCTGTATGAGTATTAAATAAATGTACAAAAAAAAATGAAAGCATGCCGAAGCATGAATAATTTCAAAAAAAAAATCCTCACGTCATACAATTTTGTAAGCAAAGAAATTTTATGATTTTGTGGTCACTTAAATACAAACATACATATGTATCTACTTTGCAAAAATTCAAAAGAGCGCACTGGTAAATTCTAATAGTAAAGATTTTTAATTGTAACACTACTACATCTCGGACTCTTACGTCACTATCGATAGAAGCATGCTAAGGCATGCATACTAGCAAAATATATAAAGCTGTTAGAAGGTGATGAGACAGCAATTGTATCTGGATCAACCCAACTCATGAATGTATTGTATACGGGAGTGATTGATGGTGATGATGACCTTTTTTAAGTGGATAATCATTACATATGAATGCGATAGGAGTCAACCAGCAAACCTCATGTAGAAATACCTACTTGAGGCAAAAAAATTCTCCCAAACATAGATATTTCATTGTTTCTAACACTTTATGAAAACACCGATGGTGAATTGCTGGTAGAGGTAACTGAGTTATTTGAGATCGATTTGCTACAATAGTTGTTTATTAAACATACATTTCTTTGTAAGTAAACTAATTTCTACATACCTAATGTATATACCCAGCAAAAAATTAGACAAAAATACTCTATTCCAAGTAGTAAAATCTGAAAAAAGGAGTGGCACATTAGAAGAAAAAAATAAATAAAAATATAGACTGACTGACCAACTAATACGTACACTCTGTCCGATGGGAACACAAAACACACTTAAACATTTCAGAAATATATACACAATACGCTGAGCTTTAATAAAATTAAAAAAAATCATATATCACAACAAATAAAAGTGAAAGGTGCTCACCCTTCATAAAACAAACATATATGTACCTTATTAATGTAAAAATATTATCAGTATAAAGCAACAGAAATTTCGTCAAACAAAGTCATCTTGTATCCTAGAGGAACCGTCGAAAGGGTATACCTAAAGTCTCTGAAAACCACTTCGTTTTCTGATGATCGCTTTTCAACAAGAAAATAAGTTTGTTCATTATGACTAATTTAAAAGTACATTTAAATTCAGTCTCATATCCGATCTTAACTGCATCAGAATTTAAGAAAAAAGCTCCTTTTATTCTATTGAATAAAATTTTAATTTAAAACAGTAAGCAAAGATATCAGCTTCAACTTCAAATGATTTCATCACAAAAAAACTAGTGATTGTTTTCAACAATTATGAAAATAATAATTTCAATATAAAGCTCCCTTTTGATTTTAAATGTTTATCAATAAAAATAAAAAAAGAAGTAAGTTGACTACCAAAGAAAAAAAAAAAAACTATCAGTATATAAGCTGGAGTGCCGGATCAGTTTCATTTAAAAATGTTTATACATTTTCATAAAGCAAAGCAAGATTTCGAAAACAAATGTAGAAAGTGAAGAAAAAAGTCTATAGTTAGAAAAAATTATGTATCCCAAAATTTCTAACGTTAACTTACAAACGTTGCATCAACTTTAAAAAATGTAAATTGAGTATAAGGAATATTTCTATTATAGTTGCTATTACTATAACGGGTGTTTTTTTAGAGGTATAGAGCTTCGAATTGAAATAAAACACAAGAAAATCGTTTTAATGTCCATCAATTTGGCTTTATTGGAAGGATAATTTTATGCCATTAATGTTTAAATATGATTTCGGGCATGTGGCCGCCGCGGCTGGCTCGAATAAAGCCAATTCTACAGGTCCAATTTTCAACCACTTTTTCGAGCATATGGGGCCGTATGTTGGCAATAACGCCACGAATGTTGGCTTCCAAGTCCCCTAACGTTTCTGGTTTGTTGGCGTAGACGAGCGACTTCACATATCCCCAAAGAAAATAATCCAATGGTGTCAAATCACACGATCTTGGTGGCCAATTGACAGGTCCATTCCGCGAAATTATGCGCTCATCGAATGTTTCCTTCAATAAATCGATTGTGACGTGCGCTGTGTGGCATGTAGCGCCGTCTTGTTGGAACCACAACTCATCCACATTCATGCCATCCAATTCGGGAACAAAATAGTCGGTTATCATGGCTCTATACCGGTCTCCATTAACGGTAACTGACTCTTCAGCATTATTTCGGAAGAAGTATGGCCCAATGACTCCACCAGCCCATAGAGCACACCAAACAGTCAGTTTTTGTGGATGTAATGGCGTCTCAAGGGTCTCATGTGGATTCTCTTCACTCCAAATGCGGCAATTTTGCTTGTTGACGTAGCCATTCAACCAAAAATGAGCCTCATCACTGAACAAAATTTTGCGATGCAAATCAGCATCGAGATCAATCTCATTTTCGGCCCATACACCAAAATCACGACGCATTGCATGGTCTCGCGGCTTTAATTCTTGCACAAGCTGGATCTTGTAAGGTCGCAAGCCAAGATCTTTGCGCAAAATCTTCCATAAAGTTGATGGACAAAGCTCCAATTGCTGTGCACGGTGGCGAATCGATTCATTCGGGTCCTCTTCAACACTTTGCTCTACAGCGGCAATTGTTTCTTCGGTGCGCACTGTTCGACGTCTCTGCGGATGCGTATTATCACATAGAGTAAACGTAGTGCGAAAACGATCCATGGTTAACCGAATTAATTGCTCTGATGGACGATTATGTCGACCATAAAATGGACGGAGCTTGCGGTAAACTTCGCGAACTGAACCATTATTTTCGAAATAAATTTGCAGATTTGCAAGCGTTGTTCTTTTGTCAACCTGTTCATGATGAAATGGCAAACCAAACTAAATATTAATCACTTGACAGCTGACAAAATGGCCGCCAGTTAAAAAAGTGATGTAAACTTAAAGTTCTATACCTCAATAAAAAACACCCTTTAGAGTATGTATCTTCAGGAATTCAGTTTTACTTAAAAACAGAAAATCCTCACAAACTTTTAAGTAAACGCAGATAAAAATTAAAACGTTTTTATTTTCAAATAAAAAAAAACTGAACATATCGCATCTATACACAGACGAATATTTACAACAACAACACCAACAACAAGAAGAACAAAAGACATCAATGACAAAAAAAAAATGTATTCAAAGATTGAAATAAACAAAATCTGTAATATAAACAAATTTCATATAGGCAGACTTTAACGCGAGACAAATTTAAGTATGAGAAAATATAAAACAAGCGTAAGTATAAAAACATAATACGATTAGGGAAGTCCAGACATATGATAGTATTTTATAGTACCAAATGTCGATACTGAAAACAATTTATTTCTATCTACATATAAATATTAGCGCAAATACACACACACACACATAGCAGAATTCATATAAGAAATATCCAAGAAAATTTCAACAACACCCCACCTTTTGCAAATCATGACGAGCCTTAAATTCTCCCTCAGATATACATACACAAATTCCCATGATCATACATACATACATATACAATATATAAGATTAATCTCAACAACACAACACTCTCACCTACCTGAAATTACAGATAGTCTTAAACTTCTACAGACGTCTATACACATAGATTCTCACGGCAAGAACACCTCGCCCCTAATAAATCACAATCAGCTTAAATTCTTACAAAAATATATACATACATACATACATACAAATAACCAAATTACCTCAACAACATCCTCACCTACCTCAAATCACGATCAGCCTTAAACTACTATAGACAGACACATCCACAAATCCCCATGGATACATATTTCGTCAACAACCCTGCCCACCCAAATCATGGTCAGCCTTAAACTCCTACAGACATACAAACACACAGATTCCCACACAATCAGCCCTAAGCTCCTACAGAAATACACACATTGAAATTCCTACAAACATACACACACACACACACACACACACACACACACATACACACGCAATCGATCTACCTCAACTACAGCCCGCCCCTTCCAATCAAACCCTCACCTAAATTCTCACAGACAGACAGACACATCCGCAAATTCCTATGGTTACATATTACGGCAACAACGCCACCCACTCAAATCACGGTCAGCCTTAAATTCCCACAGTCTAGCAACACCTACATTAGCATTAGAAAAAATAACTTTCACGTTTTCCCGTCGTCATTAGGAAAAATCATTTTCCCGTCTGCATTTGAAAAAATTATATTCATTTTTTGCCGTCGGCATTTGAAAAAAATAATAATCATGTATTGCGGTAGGCATTAGGAAAAATTATCATGTATTGCAGTAGGCATTAGGAAAAATTATCATGTTCTGCCGTCGGTATTACGAAAAATTATCATGTTTTGCCTTCGGAATTACGAAAAATCATTAGATGATTTTCCGTCAGCATTAGGAAAAACCATTTTCATGATTTTCCCCGTCGTCACATACACACATAAAAACCGCCAAACTATGAACCGCCTTAATACATTCACACAAAATATTCCACACACAAACATCTACGATCAGGCAGACAGACAGAGAGACAGACCGACAGACAGACAGACAGACATACACTTAATGTAAACAAAAACTCCTAATGTAAACAAAAAACTCCTAATGTAAACAAAAAACTCCTAATGTAAACAAAAAAAAAACAAATTTCCAAGAATTTAACAATTTTCAAATTTTAATTACCCAAATTTAACAATTTCAGCAACAATTTAACAATTTCAGCCCACAATTTAACAATTTCAGCCACAATTTCACAATTTTAATCGGCGTCCGAATGAACATT
Organism: Tachina grossa; assembly: GCA_949987645.1. NCBI lineage: Eukaryota > Metazoa > Arthropoda > Insecta > Diptera > Tachinidae > Tachina > Tachina grossa. The sequence continues at coordinate 119,877,075 of OX465274.1, read as the reverse complement.
CCCCTACTACTGATATTTCTTGGAACCTCATCTATTTTATAGCCTGGAGGCACATTAATCGGAAATTCATGGAGTGTATGCGATTTGGAGTTATTCATATATGTGTTAATAGCGATACTACTTTCAATTCGCAAGAGATTCACTTTAAAAATATTAACTGGCAGATCGGAATAATAATATTTGTTTGGTGTTAGGATTTTGCTATTGAATCCTAAAAGTTTTCCAATTGTATTGGAACTATTAACTTTAACTTGCATTGTATTGTTATTGGCTTCAATAAAAATCTTATTTGCTGGGCAGAGTTGTTTGTATTGCTCTTCTATAAAATCCACTATATCATTTAATTCGTAAGATCCAATTGGTATTTCAATTATATGTTCCCCTATATGAAACATATTTTTGTAGGTGTCTACATTTGGAATACTGTTGTATGAATGAAAATCTGTTAGACGCAATTTATACTGTGCCTTTTCTGCTTGCTTGTGCAGGCAGGTTTTTTTTAGTTTACTGTTGAGAGGGGGTGAGAAGCTTACGAGGTAGAACAAAAGGCACAAAATGAAAATTCGAGGGGATTTATGACATTTCTCTTTGCTTTTTTCGTACTCTCAGCATTAAACGTGTATGTAAATGCCAAAAAGTCATGAATAAAAAAGGCTTAATGTAAATGTGTGTGACTTTTCGTAGGGGGTTTAAAAGAAAATTGTCAATAGAAGGCAGGCTAAAAAGGCATAGTGTGAAATGGCTCTTAGAGCACACTCATATGCACCATGTAATTCAATAGGAGGAAAGTAACTAGCAGATAATTCTGATGAGTTAGAGCTCAGAGTAAGTGTTATTGACATTATAACAGACTGATTACAATTAAATAATGTTTAGTACACAGTATGGTTTATAAGCATGATTTACATATTTATTTAATTTTCTTATTTTAAAATTAACATTAGTTTCTTAATGTTAATGCTATTGTTGTTATTGATATTGATGTTGTTGTTGCTAATTTAGTTTTTCTTCCAACTATAATATTTCATCTTTACTTATCCAAGAATTGTGTTGATTAGAAAATCCGAGCCATTTAACATATACCTCCTTCCCTTTAATTTTAAGAACCTTTTCAACTAGATATTTATTTGGAAATCTAGTTTTTGAAAGTTCTTCAGTATAGAAACCATCTTTAATAGGATTGCCAAGATAATCTTCTGATATGTATGTTGCAGGATTTGTATTTTGAACTCTTGTAATTGTGAAAATTTCTGTAGTCTAATTTGGAGTATAACCTTTTTTAAATGTGTGCTTATATTTGCTTATGCGAACATGATCTCCTACATTAAATTTCGACATTTTATACATTTTCAAATGACTGTATACTGTATTTAGCAGCTTTTCCTCATTTGTTGAGTTGACTTTAATAGGAGACATTTTAATGATACGATGAATTTTTCTATTGTATGCATTGAGTAAATCTTTGTATATATCAATCCAGTTATACACAGAAAGAAAAGAGCCGTACTAAATTCAAGTTTTTTCTACTTACTTTTAGTACGAATCGTACTTAAAACTTTGAGTACGAATAGCACTAACATTTACTTAAAACAAACCAAAAACGGGATTACTTTGGAAAACCAATCCTGGAGTTTCTTAAATTGAGTATGAAGTGCTTAAATTATGTAAAAAAATATGAATCAAGTAAAAAGTTCTTAAATTGAGTAAAAAAAACTTATTTAAAGTACGGCTATGTACTTACTTTATACACATATGAAAAAAAAAAATAAAAATACCTTTGAACAAAAACAATTTCAAGCTCATTAGTGTGCTTGTGATTGAAATTCATAATAATAAGAAAATCAATACATTAAAATAAAAATTATTATCGTGTGAAAAAGTTTGTTTTTAATAATATAAAAGTGAAAAAAATAAAACTATATATAATAAATAAATAAATAAAATAAAAAGTGAAAGCATAGGAAAACTACTAAAGGTTCTGAGGGGCTTAGATTGCGGAGCTGTTTCTCAATATTTAAGGCGTAACTAAAAATTTGAGTTTTTTTTATCGATTATGCGTGTTGTATTTAACAAGTGCCGTTGCACACACTGCAATTTTAGTTAAGCAACTTTTTAGTTCATCGGCGAGAGAGGAAAATATGATACTTCCCATCTTCATTATCTTCTCTTTCATCTTCCATAATCGCAAAATTTGCTCAACTGAAATTGTCGTCTGTGAACCCAATATATAATTGCTATCGCTTCAGTCTTTGCAAATAATAATAAAAAAAAATACACACTCTGCTAATATTATGAAAATGTCCGTAAAAGATATATATATATATATATATATATATATATATGTATATATATATATATATATACAGGGTGGGCCAAAAGAAACCAAGGGGTGTAAAAGTTTAATAACTTTTTTGTTTATTAATTTTTTTTTTATTTTTTCTTTCAGATTATATAGACAACACTTGGAGAATTTATAATGGAGAGGTTCACAACTGAACAGAGAACCAGAACAATAGAATTTTATTATTTAAACCAGAGATCAATTATTTTAACGCAAAGAGCATATCGTCGACATTTTGACGTCAGAATTTCGCCCTCTGAAGCGATGATTCGTTGCTTAGTTAATCGTCATCACCAACATGGCAGCGTAAGAGAATTGCCTCGAACGGGTAGACCACGTTTAAGTCGCACTGCGGAAAATATTGAACGAGTACAGCAAAGTGTTAACGAAGCACCAGAAACATCTGGCAGAAGGCGTTCTGCTCAGCTAGAAATGTCTCGTACGCCACTACGGCGCATTTTAAAAAAAGATTTACAGTTATACCCATATAAGGTGCAATTGGTCCAAGAATTAAAACCCGCAGATCATCGGCAACGTCTTAATCTTGCAGTTAAATTTCAAGAGTTGGCCAGAAATGAAATCAACTTTATTGAAAATTTGATTATGAGTGATGAAGGTCATTTTCATTTGAATGGCTTTGTTAATAAGCAGAACTGTAGGTTCTGGGGTTCTCAAAATCCAAGAGCCATTCATCAACGCCAATTGCACCCCATCAGGTGTACAGTATGGTGTGGGATCACATCTGAAAATGTCATTGGGCCCTACTTCTTCGAGAATGAAGATGGAAGTGCTGTAACCGTAAATGGAGAGCGGTATCGGTTTATGATAGAAAATTTTTTACGTCCTGCTCTTGAAAACAGACCTGGTATGTGGTTTCAGCAGGACGGAGCCACTGCCCATACTGCCCGAGACACAATGGCACTTTTAAGTCAAATTTTTGGATAGCGAATAATTTCTCGAAATTCGGAAATTATTTGGCCAGCGCGATCGCCAGATTTGCCAGCACCGACTATTTTCTTTGGGGTTTTTTGAAGGAGCGAGTGTATGTGAACAAGCCAGAGACAATCCTTGAAGTCAAGACAAGTTTTGAAAGATGTTATGGAAAATGCTCTAAAAAGAGCCCATCAGTGCGAAGCTGAAAACGGTGGTCATTTAAGAGACATCATTTTTCATACTTAGTGTAAAAAAATTTCCATTTTGTATATTATATAATCTGAAAGAAAAAATAAAAAAAAGTTAATAAACAAAAAAGTTATTAAACTTTTACACCCCTTGGTTTCTTTTGGCCCACCCTGTACATACATATGACTTGAGGTACGTCCAATCATGTGCCCAAAAAAAAAGCGTAACCACTAAATGCTAATGAAAAATCTTTCAATTCAGACAAAAGTTTGTCAGGTTAAAGAGTATTCAATAATGTTGATTTCTATGACATTGTCTATTAGTTGTGTTCGAAACTTTTTAATTTGATAAACAAGTGTCTGGATCAAAAACTTTTTCATTGGTGTTTGTTGGTTACGCTTTTTTGGGCAAATGATTGACAAGTGTGACCGTACCTTTACACCACTTCCATAATTAAGGGCACATACATATATGAAGTGGGAAAACTACAATTTGGTTAAGCATACTTTCTTACTGTTATTTGTATTTAATTTTTATGCAACGGGAATCTTAAGTTTATGTGTCGATTTTTAAATTAATTAGGACATATATTATTCACATTATTCTCGATTTCTGGTGTATACATCGTTTGTTGTATTTGCAAAGATTTAGAGCTTGCAGGAGTATCACTGCCGCCGCACCAAACATGCTCGTGTAAGTTGTGTGTTAGCAGCATTTGTTTTTAGCGTTTATTTTCGATAGTTTTAAGTAAAGATTTGGCTTCCGATTTACGCTAGAGTAGAAAGTTTTAATTATAGTATTTTGTTTATAAAGTCAGTGTGATTGAACTTACATTATCCGAACTCTAAGCACTTGTATGCATAATGTGGTGCCCGATCACATTCTTCTTTGCCTTCATAATAACTCACGAGGATACATGAAGCCATGATATAAACTTTGTTTATCAGCCGCTGCTCTTTCATCGCTGCAATACATAATGTAGCACTTAACAGCCAGCTCTAAGGCTCCAAATTTTTCATGCAGATTGGCCATTTTATACATAGAAACACCTTCGACATCACCCACACCACATGCTTTACTGTAACATTTTATGGCATTTTAAAATCTATATAGTTTTTCATAGGTCTCTCCTAAAATAAAAATAATTTAAGAAAGCATGTATAAAAAATTATATGTGTATCTAATATGAATTGAATCAACATTTAAAACTTACCTACAGCTTTTCTATACCTTTGTATCGCAGCATTCGTGTTTTCACCTATATAAATTCATGACGCATTAAAGTCCTAGCCGCCAGATATTTGGGATTTAGTTTTAACGCTCTTTGAAAGTATGTAATGGCCATAAAATGATCACATCCACATAAGAACCCCAAACATATGTAGGTGCTGAACGTTTCGATTGTACCAGTACCTCCTGAGCTGCTTGATTAAAATCAATTGAAAGTGATGGTCATATTCAGTGAAAAACACCATATAATCAAAATATTGTACTAGAATTTCAGAGGCCCATAACTCGGAAACTATGCCTCGCCGCCAATATTTTTATTTAATTTTTTTTCTTATTTTTCAATTTACTATAGGATGGGATACTTTTTTTTAATTTTGGGGAGGTGCCCCTAAACTAGATTTGTTCCGCTTTTTTATTACACAAAATTGATAAGTTTAACAAGCGACCATCTACTAACAAATAAAATTTTTTATGAAAACAACCAATTCCAGAGCGATGCTTTGGAATTTAGAACACGTAATACGAATATGTTTATTACCGATTTCATCAACATTTATTGTATTTAAAGCGCATTAAGCGAAAAAAATATGTTTAAATTAAATTTATTTTGTGGCAATGAAAATTCATGGAATTGTTTTTGCAAATATTTCAACATTTCCACATTATTTAGGTCGCAATTTACAATCAATAGTTGAGGAGTACCACTAGCCTTTAATTAAACAATTTAAACACAAAAATAAACCCTCTTTTATGCAAATATTTATATTTTATTAAAAACACGTGTAAAATAATTCACTTTTGGATTTTTTAATTTTGTACTTTTTCACAATCATATGTTCACAAATGCTATGTATACCCATTGCTTTTTATACATGCAAAAAGCATATCTTTTCTCTCCCTTCAAATATTTATACATCAGCTGATACGACGATTTCGCCTCACTCAGAAGTGAGGATTCTGGTTAATATTCTGTGGATTTGTTGATGTTAATTTCTGCTCGGACTATGCATGACAAAGTCCAACCAGAATCTCGCTTTTCAAATTCGGACATTTTGGTTGAAATCTCCTCAACCTGTTTACGGAATAATTCTTCTATATTGTCTGTCTTCGTCAGCAAACTCATTTTGGCTACATGTGTTATAACATACAACTCCAATTCTTCTTCAACAATTTTGATGTACTCCGCCACAATACTCACATCAAATTGAATTATTGTATGCTTAGTTAAATTCATTTTAAGCCTCTCAATAAAAATATTTTTGTTTTCCTTAATAAACTCTTAAAAGAGAAGTTGGTCTTTTTTATTTAGAATTGCATATGTGGCGATATGATTTTTGAAGGCTTTCGATATTTGTAATATCTCACATTCTCTTCGACTTCTTCTCTCCTAGCATGCGAAGTACTCATTGGAGTTGGCAGAGCTTCTTCTCGTTTTTCTTCTACTTCTACTTCTCTATTACTTTCCGGTAAACTTATGTCCATAGCATCGTTGTATAAAGTCCCTCCAAGGATATCCACACCTTGTCGATGAGCTTGTTTTTGTTGCTGCTGCTGCTCTTGTTGATGATAAGTAAGAGGTTGCCATTGCATCAAATTGGAATACTGATGCATTTGATTAACTGGTGTGACGGGATTATAATTGTAATTTGAATACTCATATTGCATTGGTACTCCTGATCCCAAAAACTGATTACTCCACAGTGATGCCAGAATTCCTTCACCAAAAATGGCTAAATGTAGAGAAAAAATGGCTAAAAACTAGCTAAAACATGGCTAAGCGAAATCGAACGCAAAAAGTCATGAACTTTAGCAAAAACAAGAAGGTATTTCATATATAATTTTTTTAAAGCAAATTGGCAACTTTTTTAAAGTAAATACTCGTAAAAACAATAAATTGAAGTAATAAATACAATAATTTTTCTGCAGGTAATCAAGAAACTGCGCATATAGTGCAAACTTGCAATACTTGCAGTACGCCTTCTATTCATTTGTAAATTCTGCTTTAGTCCTTAATTTTTGGGTTACTAATCCATTCTTTGCGAAATTTTTGTTTATACTTTTTATTCACTTTCTATTTTTTAAACTTTCATTTAAACTTTAATTTATTTTTTATTTTCACTCCTGTAAAACAAAAATGACCCTTGTTTGATTGATATCATAAACCACCAATTAGACCCGACCATTTATAACAACATTGCAACGACTATAAGAATGCAGTAGCAAATCTTATTGTTACCAATTGAACCATCTCTTTCATATAAGCGCTTTTAGACTGCTGCAACAAAAATGGCAAGTTTGAACCGGAAGTTATAGATATTAATGCGAAAACAATAACATATTACTCTTTTGTGTTTTTTTGGTAGTTAATTAATGTTCCTTTGTTGCGATTTTAAATTTTTTTATGAAAAATTACAAATAAATTTCATGTTTGGAAAAATAGCTAAAAAATAGCTAGATTAAAATAAAAATGAAAAATGGCTAAATTTAGCCAAAAAATGGCTAAATTGGCATCACTGTTACTCCATGACATTGGTGCATGCATTGATCCTGCATGCTATGACTTTTCACGTGATCCAAAAAGTACTTTTGGTATTTGTATACCTTATGACATCTATTACACTGATAACCTGTACAACTCATTTTTAATTATATTATTATTTCAGTTTAACGCAATTGCTGATGATACTACTTGTAAATACAACAAAGTACTGATGTGTTGGTTAGAAAAGTTGGCGTATTTATACGAAAATTAGTAGCAGTATCCTTACAGCATTCACAGTTTTTACTTTTTGTTTCTCTGCTGATGACTGTACTTAGTTGAAACTTTGCTGCTTTAAAATAATCGCAGCTAAAGTAATACCTACGCTGCAAAATATACATAAATATATTTTACACAGCCGCAAAATATTCCACGCACAAGTTCCTACGATCGCACATTCATACATATATACATACATACACATACATGCATCATACATACATACACATATATGCATCATACATACATATATACATACATACACATACATGAATCATACGTACATACATACATACATATTTCTTAAACAAATAAACAAAATATAAGCTTACCAGCGACAAACAAGCTGGACCACTCACACACAAGCATTAGGGTGTTCACACACATGAGAACATTTTATGCATAAATAATATAATTAAATAAATTGTTTATTAATTTATTTAATTATTTTATTTATAAACAATTTATTAGCGCGAGGAAATCATAGACACACATTCCCACGATTCATATGAGAATCGCGTATAGTCGTCAAATCTAATTTCTCTGATATTACTGATATAGTATTATGAAAACAAATTTCTACAGTCTGGCAACACTGGCAATCTTCCCTTTGGCATTAGAAAAAAAATAATAATCATGTTTTGCCGTCGGCATTTGAAAAAAATAATAATCATGCATTGCCGTCGGCATTAGGAAAAATTATCATGTTTTGCCGTCAACATTAGGAAAAATTATCATGCATTGCCGTAGGCATTAGGAAAAAGACGGACTTATTGAACCACCCTCGAAAAATATTTAAAGGACTTATTGAACCACCTCGTAGGTATCAAATTTCCAAGAATTTTCAAATTTTAATTACCCAAATTTAACAATTTCAGCCACAATTTAACAATTTTAATTGAGCTAGAATGAACAATCCCCTAATACTAGTATAAGATAGAAATTCCCTTTTTTCGGTGTTAAAATCATATTTATTGTAGAATTTTTTTAGTGTGTACGAATTATAAATAGTGGTAGAAGAACATGGTTAAAAATGATTTAGACCACTTTAGAATGTACAAAACTTTTTGCGTTGTTTATCCAAGTGAGTCCACTTGGAATAAGGAAGTTTTGGAAGTTTTTTCTAGCAACTGTTGTCTAAGTACACATAGCATATTTTGGTTTGGAGAATGAAAATGTAACACCTTACTTATGTAGGTGCCCACAATGTGAACTTTACTATATTTTTAAATTATTTATTTGCGCTAACTGATAAAAAATGGTTATGTTTTATTTAATTTTAGTGTGTCCAATATGTGATAAAATATTTTTCGCCATTTGATTAGCTGCTAATGCAATATTAATGCATTACTTTTAAGAGATTTTATTTTAGTGCAAAAATAGTACACTACATGTATCAAATTTAAATTTTCACAAAATGTTTGTTTCTCATTTAGTGCTTGTGCAAATGTAGTGCAAGTTACCCAGGTCTAGTTGTATTCATCTGTTTTGACATTCATCCAGTATCTTTACACAAACAAAACTCCTGTTGTTTTTGTATTTTCTTAGTTGTTGTAGACCTGCGTGTACTTTATATAAATATGCTTTGATAGAGTCCTTTATGAAGCAGTGATTGTTGCATTGCAGTAGTTGTTGTTCGTGGAAGCCTGAAGTTGTTTGCATTTCTTACATGCCGACCACACGAGCAATAATCTTAGCAAATTCGATTGCCGACAAAAGATATTAGCGTGTGGACCGTATGAATATGTGTTCAAATATATATTCAGCAACAAATGTTAAAATACATTGATGAGCAACAATCTCTTAACATATGCTGTCAAATACAAATTATATTAAGTTATTTTCAACACAAAAGTAAAAAAGAAAAGTTTTAACTACATAAAACCAATAAAAGTTAAATTTAAAATTAGAAACGGATAAAATTATTGATAATTTAAGTATTTATGTGAATAAAAAGCAAATATATTTGCATATACGTATTCACCACCTCCAGATACATTGTTGAACACAAGCAATTTGACGTCATCATTCTGCCGGCGTTATTGCTTGTATTAAGACACATCAAATTGCTCGTGTGGTCGTAGTGTTAAGTGATATGGCTGTTCTTGCCCAACATAATTTAGCTGATTTGAAAGATATTCTGGCGCATTGCCAGTTTTCATTTTTTTAAATAAATATGAGAGTGTTCATTTCTAGCCTTTGTTTTATGTTTAATCATTTTAATGAATTAACCCTTAATAGCCTACTGGTTCCTCCAGGAACCAAGAAAAAAAAATCACAACTTTGTTCAACAGTTCTTTGTTTTACTTAACGCTGTGACTTTTAAATTGTTTTTCCTTCAACCGTTATCATTTACGCTCATCGCCACTTGAATTTACGCTCAATTAGTGGGTGGATGTTCAGTAGTGCGTGACAACAGCGACGAGAAGGTATTTGTGCGAAATTGTGTTTATTGCAAAAAAAAAAGTTTTTGTGCTAAATTCTCCGAAATCGTTACGGAAAAAAATATTTTTGTAATCTTTGTATTGTTTAAAAAAGGCTGTAATTATTTGGAGTAAAGGTAATGTTTTTTTTAGTGTTTGTCTTCGAATTCATTGGTTGGTTCTTTGAAGAACCAGCAGGCTCCGGGAGTTCAAAATTAACAATTTATATGTGTGTTTGTATGGTGTCAATTTTTTGTGTTCTTTTAGTTAATTTTTTTTGGATATGGGGCGTAGACTTCGTGATTTTCGAACACACGAGGAACTTTCTGAGTATGTTAACTCAATTGCGTGGTCAGATAGCGAAGATGATGTGGATTTTTCCAGTGATGATTCGGAACTCGACCCAGATTTCGACTTTGAAGCTGCTTTTAGAAATGAAAGGCGGACTGAAGATGAAGAGGGAGATGAAGTAATTGAAGCAGCAGATGCTGAGAACATTGAAAATGATGCAGCAGATGATGTGGCTGATGTAGAAATAGGTAATAATGTTGCAAGCAGTCCACATATTGGGTTAAACGTAGAACCAAATGCAATCAAGAAAATGGACAAATCGTTTATTTTACCACATGTGTGATATGGCCATAATAAACGCATGGATTTTGTAAAAGCGACATCATGCAGCGTCTAATCCAACAGATCCAAAGATGACATTGCATGAATTTGTATCGGGAGTTGCTCATTGCTTGACAAAATCTGGTACTGCAATGAGAGTAGGGAAAGGTCGACCAAGTAATCTTGAGACTGAAATTGTTGCAAAACGTCAGCGTCCAATGTCTGCTTCTCTACCACCGCGTGATACACGTTTGGATAATGTCGGCCACTTCTCCGAATTTGTAAAAGAAGGCAAACCCCGATGCAAAAATCCAAAATGTACATCCCGAACAAAATTTCGATGCCAAAAATGTAATGTACATTTATGTTTATCATCAGAAAAAATTGCTTTGCTAACTTTCATCAAGTCTAAATGTTATTTCTGACAGCTTTATATTATTATTAGTGCATTTTTCTTAATATATTGTTATTTGCTTGAATAAAACTTGTTTATTTTTGTTTAAAAAACATTGTGTGCTTCAATATATGTATATGCACTATATGTGTTGAAATTTTTAAATACGGGTGCCTGCTGGTTCCTCCAGGAACCAACCAGGTATTTTTCAAATATTTCAGATAAATACCACTTACGAAGAAAGTTGTAGAATAAAAGTTGTGTAGAATTGCAATTTTTATAACATTAATTTTTTCCAGATAAAAAAAAATCAGGCTATTAAGGGTATAAGCCAGTAACCCGCAAGCCATAGCACAATTGTGCAGATGAAAATCACATACATGCTTATGCTCTTTCATTTAGTCGTCACTGAGCAAGCGACGAATTAAGTTGTGCCCGCATGTATTAATTTTTTCCCGGTTTTTTGTCTAATTTTTTTGAGCACACGGAACGAAATTAAAGTTCAAATTTAATAAATTTGTACAGCAAGAAAAAATTTAAATAATTATGGAAGCTAAGAAATATTTCGTGATTTTGCAATATGCCATGCATTTTATGTTATGAAACAGTTAAAAATAAGACATTTTAATAGTATCCACAAAGCTGTGAATAAATTTAATTTGGAATTTATATACTTATTGTTGTCCTTCTGTAAAAATCAGTGTATCATCTGCATATAATATTGTTACTTTTTTCACTTCGGGTCACTTTTCCGTGGACCCGAAGATTTGCAAATGAATACAAGACCCAAATGTAGTAATTAGGGTTAAGAATGATACAAGTTTTATTTACAAATACACTTAAATTAAATTAATCAAGAGCTTAAATATACTCGCCCAATTCACAATCTTGTGCAAATGGCCTTGCATCGTTGCATATACTATACCACTTTGCACATGCAACGATGCAAGACCATTTGCTCAAGATTGTGAATTGGGCTACTAATACAAGGTAGCCCAAATGAGACTTAGTGATGTTAAACACGTGTAACTCTTGTAATAACGGTTTTTTTTTAAAATGTTAAATACATTTTATGGAAATTTAACGTGGCTATGTGTGAAATATGAGATCAAAAAAATTACCACCATTTTGCTCGACACAGGCATTGGCTCTTTTAGTGCATTTTGCATTACACAGCGTAATGTTTCTGGTTGCAGGCGCCGTATTTCATCTCGCATATTCTGCTTGAGCTATCAAAGTGTCTGTGGTTTGTTAACATACACTTTATCTTTTAAATATCCCCATAAGTTCACAAAAAATTTCACGCAGCATGTCCATAGTTTGCCTAGCAGTATGCGCAGTGGCTCCATCTTGTTAAAACCACAAATTAGGATGTTGCTCTACCATTGTCCACAAAAATTTGTCGATCATTGTTCTGTAAGATGCCCCGGAGACTGTTTCTGGCTTTTCATCCTCATTCTCAAAGAAATATGGGCCGATGATTTTTGTGGCCATAACACCGCACCAAACAGTGCATCTGATTGGGTGTAACTGATGCTGATGTATTGCCCTTGGATTTTCGGAGCCCCACAACCCACAGTTTTGTTTATTCACATAACCACTTAAATGGAAATGCGCTTCATCCGTCATCAAAAGATCATTTAAAAAATCATTTGGTGTGGCTAATTGTGTAAAGCGAATAGCGTATTGTAGTCGTTGTTGGGGGTCTTGCGGTAGAAGCTTTTGCACAATTTGAACTTTGTATGGATACATCTTAAGATCCAACTTTAAAGTTCTCTCTGTCCAATTGGCCGGAACGGCGACGAGTTGAGACATATGGATCATTTGCAACACTCTGCTGTACAGCTTCCACGTTGTCTACAGTATGAATATTTCGATGCGCACCTCTTCCTCAAAACGGCGAACTAAACTTGTAATCATGGAAGAAGTGGGCGCTAATCTTACGTTAAAAAAACGGTGACAATTTCGCTGCGTCAGAGCAATTGATCGTTGAGAAGAATAATAAAAGTCGATAATGTTAATGCGTTGTTGTGGACTGTTCGCATTCATTTTAAATTTCCAAGAGTTCAGTTATAATCTGCAAAAAGAAAAAATAAATTATGTTAAAAAATAAAAAAGTTATTTGTGTTTCACATCAGCTGGTCTTATTTGGGCCACCCTTCACAACTGGTTAGCAGTACGCCTTCCTGACTGTATTTTACGCACGTCTCTTAGCTGGCTGCGCAAGTATTCACGTGACACCTCATTGTCTGCTGCTCGTCACTTACGAGACTCACTCTGCCGTCACTCACAGTTGATACACCAATACCTCTTTGTCTGCTGCTCGTCACACGCGGCACTCACTCTGCCGACACTTACAGTTGATACACCAGTAAGGAATAAAAAAGAAAGGACGAAAAAATCATAATGGAAGCCTTTAACAATTATCACAACAAAATAAAATTTACAATTGAAAAGGAAATAAACAATTCGCTGCCTTACCTTGACATGAGAATAATTAGACACAAGAACAGAATTATAACAGATTGGTACATGAAACAAATATCGTCAGGCAGAATAATAAATTATAATTCAACACAGCCAATTAAACACAAGATAAATACAATTTAAAACTTTATTAATAAAGTGTTACATATAAGTCATAACAAATTCAAAGATAAAAATATTAAAATAATCATAGAAATACTTAGAAACAATAATTATCCGACATACTTGATCAATAGCCTTGTAGAAAAATCAATATATAACGAAACAAAAAATAATAACACGAAAACAACATCTGGCAACACTAAATATGTAAGCTTATCGTATATTCCAAAGCTCACTGAGAATAATAAAATAAAAGAGATAATTAATGAAGAAGGAATTATATTTGCACACAAACCAAACAAAACAACAAAAGCACTGTTCACAAATCTAAAAACAAAAATAAATAAATAAGATCAAAGCAATGTAGTATATGAAATCAAATGTAATGGCAACGTACATGAAAGCTGTGGACAAGTTTACATCGGGACAATAAAAAGGAACTTGGGCATAAGAGTAGCTGAACATGAAACTGATATTAAAAACGGACGAGAATCTACTGCATTAGCTCAACATTGTTTGGATTATTCTCACACAGCTGATCTGGAAAATGTGAAAATACTGCACAAAGAGAGGAAATATAACAAAAGATACACTTTGGAAACCTTAAGTATTCAACAAAAAATGGACATAGCAATGAACAACAAGACTGACAAAGACAAAACTAATGCTACTTATAGCATCGTATTAATTTAAGTTTTAGTGTAATTCCAACTGTGATATTAGAACGTTAAGAAAAGCTTTACACTGTGATATTTACAATTTTTTGATTATTTTTGCAATTATTTTTAAATTATGTGTTTTATATTGTATGTTGTCACGTCGCGTAAAATGACATTTTTAAAAACTTAAATGCAAATTTTATTAGAAGATAGTATATGTAAGTTAAAGCAAAACATTAATTGTTTTATTATTATTGTTGTTATTGCATTAAATTTGTTCTTTTATTTATTAATGTTACCAGATTTCAATAAAAATAGTATCCCTGAAGATGTTGGAAAATCCCAACGAAACGTCGGATATAAAAAATGAAATGAAATTGTCTTTTATTTGCATTTGAATCAATTTGAATGACCTTGGAAGCCTGAATAGAATAATTCTATAAAAAACGCATTATAATTTAAACAAAAAGGTCGAACAATTATTTATATATATATAAACATTAAATTAATTTTGCCTATAAGACTTTTAAAGCTTTCCTTTGAGTTGAGTTGAACTTGTATTCAGCGGCATGAATTTACTTAAAACAAAAAATTAGAAATAGATTTTATGTTAATAAGACTGCACAGAAAAATTTATTCCAAAATATTTTCAAACAAACGTGTGTTTTGAAATATAATTTAGTTTTAGTAAATACTTTTTACTGTTCCAGTAAATTATTTGTTCCAATTTTATTTTATGTAAAAAAACTGTATAGAATGAAAGTTATCTAAATAAAGTAAAATTTGTAATAAAATTTTTTAGATTTATTTTTTTATATTTAAATTTGTTATACCCCTTTTAGACAGGGAAAGTTTACTTTGCAAAGTCTTAATTCAGCTGGGAGAAAGACAGAAAGAGGTAGTGTTCCTCTCTCTGTATTTCACACAGCTGAATTAAGACTTATAAAAGTAAACTTTGCCTGTCTAAAAGGGGTATTATTTTCAGTTAAATTTATTTTTATATACTGTAAAAAAATTTGTCTGTTTAGTTTTTTCTACAAATTATTTTATGTATATAAAAAACATTTTATTGTTTTTAAAGATTTTTGTTTGCGGTTTTCAAACTTATTATGTTTGTATATTGTGATTCTCAATATAGGTTAAAGAGTCTTACTATAAACATACGGAGTTTGTTAGCTAAATTCAAAAATTTTTTGGGTTGAAGTCTACTGACGAGTTCCAAAAGCGGGAACGAAATGCTTAACCATAATAACAAGCCAATTTTCAAAAGTAAAAAAAAATATTTGAACCTTTTATTTGATTCAGTTATTTTTTTCAAATAAAACTTTTAATAATTTTTTTTAGAAAAATTGGTAAGAATTGTTATTGATTCAGTTAATTTATTTTCTGATAATACGAAAATTGTAAATTATAAAAAAAATTGCTGAATAATACAAAAAAAAAACTGCAAAAATGTTTTTCTGCTCCTATTAATACATTTGACTGAAAATATTTTGAGTTTCAGTTAACTTTTTTCTCTAATACCATAATAAGTTAACTAAAAATAAAATTTTTTTTCCAGTTAAATTTTTACAAAATTGTTATCAGAATCTACAAATTTCTTTGTAGCTCCGCATTCATACAAAATATTTACTGATTCAATGAATTTGGTTACTGAAAACGAAATTTAGTTTTTTTCTGTGTAATTAATTAAAAAAAGGTTTCGTATTTTATTATAAATGTTTTTACATTTTTGGGAAGTTTTCGTTTTATTTTTCTTTAAAACTCACATGAATAAAGAATTTAATTAGAAATTATTCAATATTTTTTATTTCAAATAACAGAAAAATGTGTTTGTGTATGTATATATTTAACTTTATTTTAGCAATAAGAAACTATTGCAACGTGGAAGAAGTCAAAAAAAGTTAAGCTTTATTTTATGGCTTAAAATTTAAATTTTTAGCTTATTTTAGCTCTTTTCGAAACGTGATTTAGCTTAACTTTATTTTAAAATCTGGTCACACTGCTCGCAACTGACTGACTTGTTCGCAACTGACTCACAACTGCAACTCACTCACAATACAACTGACTCGCTATTGGATGCGTCACCCCTTTTTATACTTCGCTCAGATACCACTAGAAGTTTCAAGCACCCAGTCGGATTTTTATTAGCTAGATCAAAATATGGGTGACTTTGCACACGACTACTTATAAGACCTTTCAAGACATGAGAGATTTTTTCAAATGCTTTACTACAGCGAAATATTCTAAAAGAATCGCTAAACAACGCTGTTGGCAAGACAAGCAACTGAAAAAAATGTCTTGCCAACAGTGTTGCTTAGCGATTCTTTTAGAATATTTCGCTGTAGTAAAGCATTTGAAAAAATCTCTCATGTCTTGAAAGGTCTTATAAATAATCTTGTGCAGGACACTAGTATGTACATATGTGAATCTTCTTAATAAGCAGACGCTCTTTGTTGCTGTTTTTGCTTGTTTACGTTTAATCAAGCTTGTATGTGCTACGCATGTTTATTTAGTTGTTTGCTACTATTCTAGATTATTCTTTGCATTGACCCTGTAGGAATATTTTCGCGTAACACTTACATTAACCGTTTTGGAATATTTTTGTGTAACGCTGCTTAACCTTGTCGACGGCCATTTTCGTAACAATATCATTTCGCATTTTTGTATGTCGGCATGTTGGCATACTACGTACGGAAAAAAATAATTCAGTCTCTCATAAGCATTCGTACTAACATGCATTTTACCTCATCTCTCATATTATACACTAATATATAAATAATATAAAGATGTATGTGTGTTTGCCTGACTTTGATATGCACAATATGTGTATTTATATCAATGCACAATATGTGTATTTATATCAATGATTCATGCCAACTTTTTTAAAGCAAAAAGCACTGCTCGGTCATGAAAAAAGAACTAAAAAGCACCAAATGCAATAAATATGTTTGCATGTACATACATATGTGCAGGATAAAGATTTGAATTAAAATTTTATTTTTACTCTTTCATATATTAAATTAAATCACCCACTATAGTCGAAATATCAAAGCACTTGAATAAAATTTAAGTGGAAATGTTTTGAAATTTTGGTCCTTATCGATTGCCCTAATTATACTTTTAAAATAATTCATAGCGATAAAACTAATTTTCCATTTTTGTAGTCTTAAATTTTTAATGCTTCGTTCTTCTGTATTTCTTCAACTTCACCGCATTTGTTATTATATTCTTCTATAACTTCTATGTGTCCTCTGTAATTTCTATAAATATGTGCTTAACGATACATAAAGTTTTTTTTTTACAATTTGGAAATTATGTAGCGATTTAGCTCTAAAATTAATTACTTTTTTCATGATAGCCATTTCTGCACACTGTGAATGAGAAAGTATTGAATAAATACTGCAAAGAAAACATTCCGCATCAAAAAAGGGTCTAATCCATGGGTGAACATCATGCAGCAATTTTTTGCAAATCGAATTCAGACGTATTTTTATTCTCTTTCATTTAGTCTTATCTGCGACAAATTTTTGCTTATCTTTTAACTAATTTCTCTCAAACGCACTGCGAGAAATTTATTAAGTATGCTGTTTATGTTAAAAAAATGCTTTTGACTACATGAAAATTAAAAATTATTTTCTCTTACAAATTGGTTTTTAGTAGTTTTAAGCTCAGAATTAAAGTGAATAGTAATGTTTATTTATTACTTTTATTTGAAACGATTTTCTAGAAAAAAAATTATTTCATAAAAAAATCATATGAGAACTACTTTTGTTAATTGATTCTACCTGTGTGTTTATCTTTTTCGTTCACTTACACAACCTTAAATTTATCTTGGTCACCCATGGTCTAATCAGATATTTTTGACATAAAAAATGTATGTTATTGTATCATGCATACAACCAAGACGTTACGTCCAATTCTCAAACTTTATATTCTTATTAAGTTTTTTCAGTATTTTTATAGGAAATTTAATAATTAGGAAGGAACCTTGTTAGTCACCTTGTTAGATTGAGTATGTGTGTATGTGTTTAAATTTAGAGTTTCAAAAAAGTGAAAAAAGTCGCTTTTTTATGAAGCTACTAGACTATCACAAATTTATATTTAGTCCAATTGTAAAACGCACTAAAAGCACTAAATTCAAAGTTAAAAAAGCACCAATTTAGTGCCTTTTTAAAAAGCACAAACTTAAAAAAATGCGCACTGTTTTGACTTAAAAAGCACTAAATCTAGTGCTAAAGGCACTAAATTGGCATCACTGATTTATATCGTTGCTTGCTCACAATGAAAAAATTAAGATGGCGCAATATTCCCACATTAAAATTTTAATACCTATACTCATTGTGAATTCCCTAAATGTAATGTAATATTGTAAAAATAAATATTACTATATAATATAGTTATTTCTTATGTTGTTATTTTTCAACTGCTCTATAAGCATTTTTATTTATCAAATTTATTATAAAATGTATTAAATTTTGCCGCACAATGTTGTTGTTTGCCAAATTTTCTACCATATAGTTTATACCCAACTTTTTTGGAAAATAACTGGTTATTTACCCATTTTTACTCAATTTACCAGGTATTTACCAATTGGGTATTTACCCTTTTCCCATCTCTAACTATTTGTTATAACAAAGTCTATCAAGGTTTTTCTGTTCTCTGCCACCCTCGTATATTCAGTTAATAATTGTTTAAGACCATTATCACATATACATAGTTGATTGTATCCTATTTTTATATGTTTCACTTTTTGTCCAATCTATATTGAAATCGCCTACTATGATTATTTCATGGTTAGTTTCACATATTCGTTCACTCATTTCATCAAACGCATCACAAAAATCAGCTTCTCTGCAACTTGGTGATCTATATACCGCCATCATTAAAATAGTTATTTTCCTTTTTGCCATGTATGCACAAATCCAATATTTTGATTCAGCTATTTTTTCACTAAATTTTCTTATTTGCCATTCCTTTTTAAAATATATAATGACTCCACCAGTTCGTGTTGAATTTGATAAAGTTGCATAATGATCGTATTGATGCAATTGATACTCTTGTTCCTATATATCATTTGTTAAATGTGTTTCAGATAAAATAAAGAACTCGGGATTTTTTAATGCTGCGATTATTTCGATTTGACTAAAATTGTTCAACAAACCTTGTGCATTTGTATATATACCTCTTATACTCTTTGATTGTTATATATTGAAACCACTCCTCCTCATCTTTACTTTTAATTTGTTGTGGTATACTGGACATTCCTTACTTACAGTGCTATGATTTTCATCTAAACCTAGATTACATTTTTGATTCGATCTTATACAATAAACACACTTTACTATAACTTCCTCATTACAATCTTTTGGATTATGATTTCCATGGCATTTATAACATACATTTTGATTCCTGCATTCTCTAGCTTTATGGTTGAAGCCTTTGCATTTAATACACATTAATACATCTGTTCCATCAAATATTCTACATTTTTCCCATCCAATATTTATCTTTTGGGCTTCCAGCATCTTTGTGTATGATTCACCATCTATTATAACCTTTGCATTATATGTTAATTTGTTATTTCTCTTAGCTTCATAAGATTTAACGAATTTTATGCTGCTGTCTTTTAAAAATTCATTTTGTTTCCTAATTTTTGTAATTAGTTCATCACCTGAATATTTAAACGACATGTCCGTTATAGTGGCACTCATTTCAACATTATTTGGAACTCTTATTTCGTATTCTTCACCATTTCATTTTGTATAGCAGCTTTAATTTTATCTCGCTCTTCATTATTTTCACTATGTATAACTAAAGTACCATTACTTATATTTTCTACATTCATTATTTTTAGGTCATTTGGGTTTACCTTATTGTTTAAGTCTTCTTTTGTTTTTTCTACTTTTTATTTTTCTTTTGATTTTATTATTAGTGGCACTTGTTTCTTTAATTCTGGCAATGCCGAACCCTTTTTATCGCATCTGCAAATGATAGTTTGTTTTGTTTATCACCTGTTTCTTTTATTACTTTTTTTATATCATTCTGCAGTTTTGCATTGCTTTCTTGTATAACGTTACACCAGGATTCAAAAATTAGTTTTTAAAGATTTTTAGTTTAAATATGACTATTATGAAAATATGACTTGTTTGAATTTTTGACAAAGTGCATAATAAAATATTCAAGTGCATTTGCATACTACATATAATAAATATATATATATATATATATATATATATATATATATATATATATATATATATATATATATATATAAATAAATATTTTATACCCTCACACTATTTAATATTTTCCATAGCAAACAGAACAGAAATATTTTTGCAGTAATATTTTTCTATGCACACAAACTGAAAATATATCCACAATAATATTTTACGCAGTACACAGATTTCAATTTTTGCATATTAGCTTGTGTTATACTTTTGTGACTGCAAAATATTATAGCACACAAATATTATAAATAACAACTACCGAAAAATATGCATAGAAAAATATTTCAACTCTAAAAATATTTCGCCATTCAACTACTCTGAAAAATATGCTAAATGAAATATGAGAAAATTGAAATATTTGAGAATAAATATGTAAATATGCAAACAAGATATATTGGCATTTTGAAAATACTTTCAAGAAATATGCATATTTATGGCAAAAAATATTTCTGTCTCATTATGATGCGTAAAATGGATTTTGCAACAACTTGTCAATATACATAAATTTGTATGTACGTAAGGTATAGAAATGTACCAGTAAATGTATTGTTGGTATGTCTCCATGTTCCCATAAGAACTATGAATTCACTACCTAGTCAATTGTTTTAGTGTTACTAGTAGATTTACAATGACAAGCACATGCTAAATGTCTATAGCTTAAAGTATTGTATGAGGAATAATTGTAGAGTAGTACTGGTGACAAAGTCAAAAGCGACTCAGTACATTTTCACTATTCGCACTTTCTGCAGGGTTATTATCATTATTATTATTAATTGAGTCATTTTTATAATTGAACTATAGTGAAGTTTTAATCAGAAGTAATTTTTAGTCAGGCTTAAGTTCAGTAATTTCAATTCTTTCTTATTGAATGAAATATTTTTATTAATTAATGTGAGTTTCTAAAGAAGAGAAGAAAAATTAAATTAGACTTTTAAGCTGGGGGGAAATACCGATAGTTTTCTGTGCAGCAACGCACTTCATCAGCACCCTAGTCTATCTACTTGGGTAGAGATTGTTGTTAACATCAGCTATTTAACGTAAATTCTAATGAAACGGAATGTGAGAAATGATTGTTGTGTACAATTAATGATTGACCTTTGGTAAATACATACATATGTAAGTATCACTATTTATTTCCCCTGTTTTTCCATATTTTCATTTTTCTATTTAGGTTGCTTTTTTAGGGTTCCGTACACCAAAGGTAAAAATGAACCCTATTGTTTTCGCTACGCTGTCCGTCTGCCCGTCTGTCCGTCACACGGTATTTTCTCAGGAACCGTAAGAGCTACGGACCTGAAATTTAGAAGGAGTATGCACAACCTTGGCCGCTACAACAACAAATACATGAGAATTAAAAATTAAAGGGTGTTCCAAAACGAGCAACGAAAAATGTTAAAATTCCATGTAATATACATACAATTGTATGAACATACGTATGTATATTGAAACTTGAAATTTCTAAAATTAGTGTATTTTTATACAGACTACAACAATTAACACTAAAATTTAAAAAAATTTAAATTAAAGGGTGGTCCATCAGTTAATGCAATTTTGACTATGTAATTTTGACAATTTGCTATATCTTGGAAACCGTAGGAGGCAAACACTTGAAATTTTCAAAAACGGTAAAACTAAAAAAACCGAAAATTATAAAATCGCCAAACAAAAAAAAAAAATCGCCAAAAATTAAACAAAATCGCCAAAATTAAAAAAAATTTCTAACACTAAAATAAATCGCCAAATTCGAAAAAATCGCCAAAATTAAAAAAAATCGCCAAAAATTAAAAAACGCCAAAAACCGGAAAGACCCCAAAAACGAAAAAATACCAAAACTATATATTATATAGGATGAAGTTTGTATTAAATTACATATCTAGTGTTCGTACGGAACCCTTCGTGCGCGAGTCAGAGTCGCACTTTACTGAATTTATTTTAAATATATTTTACTTAGAATGTGTAAGTAAATAAAATGTTCACTAAGGAAACATTTCCTTCTAGGATGAACAAAATAAAATAGTAAAACTACAATTCATATTAGATATTACTAAAAAATACGTTAGATAGGACAAACTTGCCCTTAAGTTATCGCTCACTATAGGTTAAATTAAGTTGTAATAATGAAAAAAACTTTTTATGCGTCCGATAAAATCATAATTTTAAATAATTAATAAGCTCTTCCCAAATCAAATGTCAATGCAGAATTATCACAATTATATCTTTGTAAGTTTTTCTTCTAGCGCATTGTAGATGTTGGTGTTTTATTGTTTTACTATTTAAATTTATAAAACAAAATTCTCGACAGACAAAATTGATGAAAATGTTATTTGGGAACTCATTTTTTATTTTTACAAAACGTGCAACGAATTAAAATTAAATGGACGCGCTGATGAAAGCAATTATATTAAAATCATGCACATATACTAAAAACAATAATCAAACAGTTAAGTTTTGACTTATATAAAGTTTATAGTACACGGCATGTAAAAAACTACATGCGCATGTGGTTCTGACGTAATTTTGTCGTCATCACAAAGCTACATTTGCTACATGCCGTATACTAGTAACATACATATGTAGTGTACCTCACTTACTGTAATACACTGTATCATAATATAATTGCATTGCAACACAGTTCATTGTAATAATTAACAAAACGCTTACTGTATTAAATTTAAATGACACACTTTTGTGTTCATTACAAAATTATTCTATTATAGATGGTCAGCAAAAGTAAAGACATAAAGAAACACAAAAATAATAAAATGTAAAATAGTATATAAGTAGAGTAAAACATTGAATAAATCAGATTTTAATGAATGAACATAAGCCGGCAATAACTTGCCTTGTTTAATTATTGAATTCTCAATTTTTCTGGCAGTTCCTTTGAACGCCTAGTTATAAGCTGGACCCCCTGTACAGCTGGATAAAAATAATAATTGGGCTATAGAACTTCTCAACACACTACATACTAGTTACACATCCATATTAACACACAACCATTACATGGCGATCCTGCAAACACGAATCTGTGACTGAGATCCTTAGACCACTGCAACCAAGATCGTGCGGACAAAAAAATAACCATCCGATAACAAATTAAAAACTGCAGCTGAGCAAAAATTTTGATAAACAATGAATTAATATCCTGCAATCAACAACATGTCAAATATAACATACCTTCAAAAGCTTTGCAATATCTTTGCAACACAAAGCAACAAGTTGCCTTCAGTAAATGCAGAATTTCGCATTCGAAATAAGTTTTTGAAGCTACCAACAAAATCACACTTTCTAAAAAGTACTTCAGTAAAGTCAGCACACCAATTAAAATACAACACGTTTATGTAAATGACAAAAAAAAATTTTAGCATTTATTATTAAATTTTATACATACTTAACTTTTCTTAATATTAGAATAAATTGTTATTTTTTTAACAAAAAATTTTAACTTTTATAAAAATATAATTATGATTCATTTACTAAAAACATCAAAAAAAAAATTATACACATGTTTATCTACAAATTTTAAACACAAAAAATATTCACTTTCACACTGACATAATTAAAAACCGTGAGATATTAAATTACAAAACATTAACAATGACGAAAGTAAGAAACAAAAAAAAAAACTACAAAAAAAACTTGCTAATTATCACAAAAATATTAGTGACGACTATGCAAAAATAGAATTGACAAACCAAGTGCATTCACTCATATATTATAGGAAAAGAACAATGAAAAAAACTCTATATTCCAAAACCATGACTTTAGACAACACTACATACAGTCTACATAAAAAACTACACACACGTACAGAAATTATTAATAAATATTGACGACATAATAGAACTATCAATTAGGAATCTTAATGACAGAATTTTAAACGGCAAATTTTTAATAATCAGATTTAAAATTTTCAACTGTCCTAGAGAAATTAAAGAAAATTATTAGTAACTACAAGGGCAATTAAAAATAAAACTAATGAGGCAAATATAAAAGAAAATAATGAGGCAAACAACAATAATATTTATATATGAAAATAATGCGCGCGCAAGAGAAAGAAATATGGAAAAATATGATTCTCAGAAGTCTGATCAACTTCAAATATGGGAATGCATATCCATCAATGACATCAAAAATATGAAGAAATTGAAATTTAACAAGCTTGAAAATATAAATAAATAATATTGTGCACATAGGACGTAATGATAATTCATCGAAACCAGATTCGAATATGAAGAAATTGCGTACCAAAAATATGAATATAGGATGTAATGATAATTCATCGAAACCAGATTCGATAAGAAGAAGTTACATACCTAAAATATGAATAAAAAAATATGAATAATGAAATTAATAAGCTAGCAAGATTCAGCAATAACTCATCGAAACTAGATTCGATTCTGAGGAAACTGATATCTAAAATTAACGAAGAAAATATAAGAGAATTAGCGCAATCTAATAAGGATGAAATATTTAAAATATATAAAAAAGAAGCATATGCCAAAATAAATATAAATAGTAAATGTTCTCAATTAAAAATACTAACATACAATGCCCCAACAAAGATAACTGATGACATATTTCAATACAAACTAATTGACGAAAGCCACATGTAGACACAGGCCATTTGCCATATGAGTTGTTATATGAAAAATTGCCATCCAACATTTTAGACAATAACACGAAATTTAATAATTATCATGAGTACGTACAAGAACCATGACTCACGTTACAATTTACATTAAACATAGATAATGAACTAATAAAATCAAAAGAATATTAAACAATAATTAATTAAATATTACTTCTATATCAAGACTTAGTATTTTAGTTAAGGTAAAAAAAACCAAGTCCATATACATAAATAAAATATAAAATAATAAAAATTAACAATAAAAGAAGTTCATAATAACAATTTAAAACCACATAAACCTTTTGTAAAGCTAGAAATTAAAAAAAAAATCATTAACAATATATGAATAAATTTAAATTTAAGAAAATTTTAACATAAAAATGTATTAATATTTCATGATTAATTTTTAAATTACAATGATAATTATTAAAACAAAAAATTATTTACATAATTTTTCTCTTAAGGGTGAGGGTGTAGTGTACCTCACTTACTGTAATACACTGTATCATAATATAATTGCATTGCAACACAGTTCATTGTAATAATTAACAAAACGCTTACTGTATTAAATTTAAATGACACACTTTTGTTTTCATTACAAAATTATTCTATTATAGATGGTCAGCAAAAGTAAAGACATAAAGAAACACAAAAATAATAAAATGTAAAATAGTATATAAGTAGAGTAAAACATTGAATAAATCAGATTTTAATGAATGAACATAAACCGGCAATAACTTGCCTTGTTTAATTATTGAATTCTCAATTTTTCTGGCAGTTCCTTTGAACGCCTAGTTATAAGCTGGACCCCCTGTACAGCTGGATAAAAATAATAATTGGGCTATAGAACTTCTCAACACACTGCATACTAGTTACACATCCATATTAACACACAACCATTACACATACATACTTATGTACATGCAAATATTCACATGCTTACAGATTTGCTGCCTCAGAAAATGTTTTCAATTCGGCTAAATATGTCACATTTATATTTTCGAACAAAATTTTGTATCAAAATTTTACGGCATGTAGCCACTACTAGTAATTTTAAAAAATGTAGCCAACGTGCTGAAAATGTCCGTGACGTCATCGCCACATATGCATGTGGATTTTTACATGCCTATAGTAGCTTAAGGGCTAATCAATCAGTGCGAGTTGATCTCGCTATTTCGTTCAAGTTATGTTTAAACTAACAAAACAATAAAGCAGGGAGCAATTAAACTACGATTAAACGGGCAAGATTGGACGTTTAAACTACGTTTGTAGACCACATGATATTACAACTGAATACATTGACACATCTGTGTTGTGTTTAATGTGTTTTTATTTACATATAAACCATATGATTTCATAACAGCGTGCTTTACTATTCTAAATTTTGTTTAAAAGTAATAAATTTCAGTTTAAAAAATAGTTAAAAAATGAATTTTTCATCAGATGAAGACATGGGTGTCACCATTTCTCGAAAATCTCATACGATAAGGTTTAGACCAAATGACTTCGTATTATATACAGAAAGAGAGTTCTTTCAGAGATTCCGGCTAACTAAGGTCTCTGCCTATAGTATCCTAGAGTTAATTGCTGCACATATTAAACATAAAACAAACTGGTAAGTAAAGTGCAAAATTATAACACGACACAAATAATATTTGTTTAGGAATAACGCTATCAGCGAGGAGCAAATGTTCCTGATAACTCTACGAACATATGCTACTGGTGGTATTCTTAGGACAAATGCCGATTTATATGGAGTGTCTACAACTACGGTTTCTAAAGTGGTAACTGTTGTAACACATAATATTGCACTTTTGAGACGACAATTTATAATATTTCCACAAACCGAAGAAGATAAAGCCAAGATAAAAATGGAATTCTATAAAATTGCAAAATTTCCTAAGGTAGTAGCAGCACTCGACTGTACACATGTGAAAATAATATCTCCAGGTTTGTTTTAATTTAAATAGTCCAAAAGTCAACATTTGCCTTTTTAATGCTTTTATACCTTCATATACATAGTATATAGGTGGTGATAATGCTGAACTTTACCGCAACAGAAAAGGATTTTTTTCTATAAATGTTCAAACGATGTGCGATCCTAATTTAAAAATGTTGAACATTGTTGCTCGATGGCCAGGGTCTGCACATGATAGCAACATACCTACTTAAAAATTCAAAAATATTTTCAAAGTTTGAACGTGGAGATTTCCCAGACAGTTTTATAGTTGCCGACAGTGGCTACCCTGAAAAAGATTTTATAATGACTCCGTTATTGGATCCTTAATCTCCTGAGGAAGCTCTTTATAATGAGTCCCAAATTAGAACCCGTAACTGCGTTCAGAGAAGTTACGGCGTATGGAAAAGAATATTTCCAATCCTATCTCTTGGAATAAGGCTAAGGTTTGAAAAAGTTCAGCCAATTATTATTGCAACAGCAGTTTTGCATAACGTTTGTTGCATTAACAATGACGGAATACCTCCGAGTCTACCTAATGACGTCGAAGAAGCTGTTAACAATACAAACACAGTTCCTTATAATAGACCAAGGGGTATACGGTCAAACAATACGGAGAGACTAAATTTAATAAATGGATATTTTAAAAACCTACTATAATAACAAAATGAAAATGTTATATATTACTATTTTATGCCCTAAATTTTAGCTTAGGAATTGCATGTCGCATAGAATACGATGATAGCCAAAACGGTGATACCTTACAGAAAAGATAAAATGTACTGGACTGTAAATTTCTCATTTAAATTTGGAAAATTAAAAAAATTGTCCTTTCTCCTCTCCATTTCTATGAATTTATTATTTAGTTATTACCCTGTTTGTAACAACAGAAAAGTTCAATCATTTTAAAACTTTATGTATCACATAAAACATAAACGTTTTATTTAACATTAATTCATGGTGTGCAATTTATCTGCACTCAAAATATTTCATAGGTAAAATAAACGAAAAATGTGGTTCATTTTACGAAAATATTCGTTGTTTTTACGGTACATACATACATACATATTTTGCACTGAAACGCACGAATCAAACTGAGAACACAATTGGGAGCAACAACGAATTTTTCGTTGCGAACTTTCAATAAAACACATTTGTTTATATGAAAATTAACACCACACCGCTGTAGAACGAAATTTCTCGAGCGTGACGAATTCTGCGATAGATTTATTGCTATTTCTTAAGCCGACGAACTACGAAAAAACAATTTTCTGTCTCTTTGCCCATTCCATAACCAATTATTCAATTATCAATTATAAGATCTATTACGTATTCTTCGTCGGTGTGCCGTGGAGGAGATTTGTCGTTCGTCCCAAAACCAAACCAAAAACAATAATTATAATAATGTTTTATTTTATTTGGAATTATGAAAGTATGTATTTTTGAATAGTTTGTACTATACAGGCATTTTGCCCATGTTTCCGTTTACAAAACATTTAACTTCTTCTGCATTATCTCAATTTCCATTTTCGTTTTCTCGATATCTAGATTAAGTTTTGTTTCTGTAAGCTCACACATCTCTGTCTGTTTTCGTAAATAGTCCATTTCCATGTCTATTTTCTTCAGCTTAGCCTCCCCAGCTTTTGCCCAAACATCTTTAGTTTTTTCCTTCTTATTACTAAGTGCAGTATGTACAGGAGTCTTCAAAGACGTTGGCGTGTATTTTGACCATGGACTATTTTCAACTGTAAAGAAAATTATCCATAAATAAGTAAATGCTTAACTTGCAGCATATAAAAAATATTATTTATATGCATATTTACCTCTTTCAATTTTGATACAACTGGCGTTATCATCATTTTGGTGGTTTTGACTTCCTATTTCATCATTTTCAACTGTAAAGAATTTCAAAAGCAGTCAGATAAAATCATTTGATACCGTTTTATTAAATAAAAAGTGTACAAAAACACCGTATAGATTTTATGCGGTATGTTCATATGTACTTACGAAATTCTATAACATCATCATCATAGATGGCATCTGTGCCAAACATTTGCTCCGGCTTGCAAATTTGGCCTATTTTGCAATCTACATCGGTTGCTTAGCTGCTGGCAATGGACCACCACCCGTCCGATACTGCTCACTTTTATCCGCGGCAAAACGTATTTTTGCAGTTTTTTTTAGATTTTCATATTTTGTTTTCAGGACTGCATGGCTCCGGAAAGTTTGTCCGTACTTTGCGTTGAAGGTGCCTTCTATTTTTCGCCAGATTTCCGCTTTTTCCTCCGCTCTGATTCGGTCCGTTTTCTTGCATTCTAGTATATTTTAAAATTTTTCAACTTCGCAGATCAGAAAATTGATTTCTGCTGTTGAAAAATTGGCTGCTCTTTTATTATTTTTATTATTATTGTTATTGTTTTGAGACATTTCACCGATTTTTTAACACAATTTATTGTTGACTGACGCTCTTTTTGTTATTAGAATTGATTAGTCATTGATGTAAACAGAAATGATATCTTGTTATTTTTTACATTTATCATAGTGCTGCCACACTATTAGTTCTTAAACTTCAAATAACATACAGGGTAGTGATTTACTGCTGTTGAGTTTAAACCACACATAAATTTTATTTTAGTTTAACTGAACTTGAGTTTAAACATTGACTGATTTATTAGCCCTAAGTCATGCGAATAAAATTTAGCTTTTCAAATATTTTTCATTCCAAATGATATTTTACATTCCAAATGATTTGATTCCAGAAAGAAGAAGTACAACCAATAATAAAATAAGAAACATCACCTTGAAAAATATTACAGGTAACAATTAACATTCCGCATTCTTGCGGGATTTATTTCTTTATTCATAAATGAAAATTTCAAATGACTTGATTCACGCAAAAAGAGGTGCACCAAAAATATAAACAAAATAGATCACATTGAAAAATAGTACAGGTAGCAATTAACATACCGCATTCTTGTGGCGTTTATTTTTTATTCATAAATGAAAATTCCAAATGACCTGACTGCTAACGATTTCTTGGAATGAAATTGATCCTTTTGAGCGCGTTTCGTTTGTTGTTGTAGAATTAGCACACAAAATTCTAGGTAAGTAATTAAACCAACCCTTAAAAACATGTGTATGTATATGTATGCACCTCGATGTGAATTCGCACTGATATTTTTGTTACAGTAAACCCTGGTTAATTACCTCACTCAAAATCTCAAGCTTTTTGGATAATTATCCGGGCGAGGCATTTAAATAAAACACGCCTAATTGCCTTATATATGGGTAATTAAACGAGACACTCCTAATTGCCTTATTTGGGTAAGTAAACGACAGACGCTTCAAATAGAAACAAGTTTACAAATGAGGCTTTTAAAACTAAAAAATTTTTTATTAAAAAATAATTTAAGTCACACAATAAATAAAGAAAACAAAAATTCAATTCAACAAATAAACAATAAAGGAACATGGAACATTTGGCTTATTAAATAATCGTTAATTTTAGTTTGGCTCATATGTATTTAAAACTTCGGTTTTCAATATTTTTGACTCCAAATAATTCCGTTATCGGTTAGCATACCATAACACTGGATGTTTTTTTTATCGCAGTTGATGTATTCACCGAAATTATACGGTGCAGGACACCATCTAAAAAATGTTCTTCAATGTCATCGATTTCTTCCAATTCACTGATCAATGAAAAACCACACTGAAAATATATACAAAAGTATACATTATTCAGATACATATAACATTTATATGAAAAACACTGATAAATGTACAAAACTTACGAATGCAATTAACAACAATTTTTTCTTTAACAAGCCACCAACCTCCTTTAAAGAAGTACAATGCATCTAAAATGTTTATCGATTTTATAAATTCTTGCAATCCTTTTCCAAAGCGACCAATTGCTTTCTCATGATAATCTGGCGATAATGTGACTTGAACGAATGTATTATGCCTTGGTCTGAGGGCTGAATCAGTGCCGTTGTATTTGGTGGAAGAAATTGAACATTTATATTCTGCAAATCAACTGTAATTTGATGGCATGATGCATTGTCTATGAATAATACAATCTTCCGGTTCTGTTTGCACATTTCGGCATCGATTTGTTGTAAGATGGAAATCCATAAAGAATTGGTCATCCAAGCATTTTTATTTGAAGTATTGGACAGGAAGATCTTTATTCTTTAAAGCAACGAGGATTCCGAAATTTTCCAATTGCAAATACTTTTTTGTACGTTCTCAAAGAATTCCACAAAAATAACAGGGTAATGCGTTGTTTCTGCAATTTACCACTTTTGAGTTCATCCCATTCCATTTGGCAAGACTTTATAAAAAAGGAAAATCTCATCAGCATTAAATATATTTTCCGGAGGGTAATTTTGCAGAATTTCCGAAAAAGTACTGCTTTCCAAATAGTTCTGAGCACCTTCTTTGTCATTTTCATTGCTTTCTCCATGAATGTTTTTGAACTTAATATTTTCTCTTCTCTTTTTCTTTAAATATTTCATTGCAAACTCCTCTGCTTTATTAAGTACCATTTGACTAGAAATAACCGCATTCCGTATACGCATTTGGTCAAACCATATCTCCAGGGCCTTTTCAATATTAGTGTGATTGGATTTTCGACAACGCTTTATTTCCATGTTCTTGTTCGACTCGGTAATGGCACAAATCTTGTGCTCATTTCTAATAATTCGATTAACCGTAGAAATGTCACATTTGAATTCTTTCGCCAATTGCTGCTTCGATTTTTCCTTCTTTTTTGATCGTCATATAAGCTGTAGCTTTTGTTTAATTGACAAAGCTGTGTTCTTTGGTGTCATTTCGCCAAAACGTTAAACTATTGCAATGCAATATTAAACACAACAAAGATTTATCTTTCTAGGAACTCTGATTTTGACAAGTGTCAATTGGAATTGATTGCAGTTGCCAGATTTGTAAAAATTAGTTTCGGGTAAATATGAGGGGAAATTTTAAAGACAATTTTATTTTGGGAATAAAATACATCGGGTAAATAAACAAAATGGGTAATTAGCGAAATAGAGGGTGGGCCAAAAGAAACCAAGGGGTGTAAAAGTTTAATAACTTTTTTGTTTATTAACTTTTTTTATTTTTTCTTTCAGATTAAATAATATACAAAATGGAAATTTTTTTACACTAAGTATGAAAAATGATATCTCTTAAATGACCACCGTTTTCAGCTTCGCACTGATGGGCTCTTTTTAGAGCATTTTCCATAACATCTTTCAAAACTTGTGGCTGTAGCGTTCGAATTTCTGCAACAATGTTTGCCTTGAGTTCAAGGATTGTCTCTGGCTTGTTCACGTACACTCGCTCCTTCAAAAAACCCCAAAAAAAATAGTCGGGTGCTGTCAAATCTGGCGATCGCGCTGGCCAAATAATTTCCGAATTTCGAGAAATTATTCGCTATCCAAAAATTTGACTTAAAAGTGCCATTGTGTCTCGGGCAGTATGGGCAGTGGCTCCGTCCTGCTGAAACCACATACCAGGTCTGTTTTCAAGAGCAGGACGTAAAAAATTTTCTATTATAAACCGATACCGCTCTCCATTTACGGTTACAGCACTTCCATCTTCATTCTCGAAGAAGTAGGGCCCAATGACATTTTCAGATGTGATCCCACACCATACTGTACACCTGATGGGGTGCAATTGGCGTTGATGAATGGCTCTTGGATTTTGAGAACCCCAGAACCTACAGTTCTGCTTATTAACAAAGCCATTCAAATGAAAATGAGCTTCATCACTCATAATCAAATTTTCAATAAAGTTGATTTCATTTATTCATTTCTTATTTTCTGATTTTCATTTATTATTTTCATTCATTATAAATTCTCCAAGTGTTGTCTATATAATCTGAAAGAAAAAATAAAAAAAATTAATAAACAAAAAAGTTATTAAACTTTTACACCCCTTGGTTTCTTTTGGCCCACCCTGTACAAATAACCGTGGAATTTTATTTTGAAAAGTGTGCATAGTAACTGGGGATTCAGAAATTGAGGTATATAAACGTATATAAAAATCGTGTGGGCAATTAAGCGGGGTGCACTGTATTTGTATTGCATTCCAGTAACAAATAAATAAAAAATGGAAACTTGTGGGAGATTAACAAAAAAAAAAAAATGCTTTTAAGCCTAAAAACCCAAAAAAAAAATATGAAATCAAATGTGCCTTTAATTAAGTCTAAGTCATATATTTCCTTGGTGGAGATAATTAGTAGTTTACCATTGAACAAATCAAAAATTTTTTTTATGTTATGCAACATTTTAATTCAGTGTTCTACTAGTCTCCAGTAATTTAATTAATATTTTGAAGTAAAAATGCATGCGACTAAAGCCTGCAGTATAGGGCATGTAAAAAGCCACATATCGCACATCCAGTTCAAAAGTGTCATAACTCAAAAAAACTAGTTTTGCAGAAAACACGTTTAAAGTTTTCAATTTACATACAACTCAATGAATGCATGAACAAATATTCTTCTCTCAGGAGG
The DNA here is from genome assembly GCA_949987645.1 of Tachina grossa. NCBI lineage: Eukaryota > Metazoa > Arthropoda > Insecta > Diptera > Tachinidae > Tachina > Tachina grossa. Next base: position 119,843,604 of record OX465274.1, on the reverse strand, counting down.
TGATGTAAACGCTATTTATATGAAATTTGTATGCAAGATAAAATATAACTTTATTCTGCATTATTAACTCAAAATACGAACTTTTTGAGTTATGTCACTATTGAACTGAATGTGCGATATGCATGTGGCACTGACGTAATTTTGACGTCGTCACGAAGCTACATTTGCTACACGCCATGTACTAGTAATATAAGTATATACATTTAGATATAACCACTACTAGTAATTTTAAAAATGCAACCAACATGCTGAAAATACCCGTGAAGTCATAGCCACATACGCATGTGGCTTTTCACATGCGCATATGGTTCTGACGTAATTTTGACGTTATCACAAAGCTACATTTGCTACATGCCGTGTACTAGTAACATACATATGTACATGCAAATATTCACATGCTTACAAATTTGCTGCCTCAGAAAATGTATTCAACTCGGCTAAATATGTCACATTTGTATTTTCGAACAAAATTTTGTATCAAAATTTTACGGCATGTAGCCACTGACTTTAACACTACCATTTGAATACCCCAATTAAGTTTGTCAATTATTTATAAGAAATTTCATGTTAGTAGAACACATACCACTAATGTAACACATAAGATTTTTAATTTCTATCTTAATAATTAGTTATTTTTTAAAGATTTATCTCCTCTATTGCCTCGGCAAGAAGGTCTGGATTTAATTTGACCAGCAGTATATTTTCGAGCGTTTTGGAACTTAATCTATTTCTAGATTCACTCAAGATAATTGTTAAGGCTGAGAAAGATCTTTCTATTGTAACCTGCAAGATATATGTACATCATGTATGTTGTATAAAAACGATATATATATATATATGGGGAATTCACATGGGTGTCCTGTCATAAAGCCATAAAGTCCTAACATTTTAAACCAGTTTAATTTTTTTATATTTTCTTTCATATAAAAGGAGTACTATATTAATACAATTCTTCACTCTATTGGGGTATTCAAACGGTAGTGTTAAAGTCATAACGTCATAATGTTCTAAACTTTTAAATTAATTTAAAATACGACTGCTGTGAGCAACCCCTCATATTTTAGTGTGTTAGTTGAAACATAAACAATATGATATAAAACAAATGAGAAAAAAATATTACAAAAATTAAATAATATTTGGTACGAATATGCAAAATTATGAGAAAATTATTTAACGGCTTCTATCTGTTTCCGAAAATTATTTGCGAATTTTTGCAATATGTAAACACAAAAAAAATCTTTTGGACCTTTTAAAAGTTTAAGGCTTTGGAATTTATTTTCAAATTTTCTTAAGTTTTGCGATCAGGTAATTTTTGATAAAACTTATTGCTCTTGTGTGTAATTTTAACAAATTAGGATTGAATCAAACCACATCATTGTCTGATTGAAGTATTTTTGTTGTTGCAGTTTTTGCCTTTTTACACATTTGGCGACTTTTATTTTATATCACACTTTGCTTTCATTTTGGTATTAGCAAGTTTTTGCAAATGTTCATTTTCGCGAATTTTTCCGATTTTTTTTTGAATTTCTTATATCTTTAGGTATTTGTGTGCTATTTTAGGGCTTGCCTTTTTACCATTTTACCAATTTTTAATACATCTATCTATTTGTGCGAATTTTCATAATTTTGTAAATTTTCTGCGATTTTTGGAATTTCTTAGATCTTTAGGTATTTTAAAGTAATTTTGGAGCTTGTTTGCAATTTTGCAATTTGTTGCAAATTTTTGCAACAAAAGTGATTGTTCCCAATTCTTTGTTTTTTTTAACAGTTTTAAACTTTTTTTTATCAGTATCAGAGTTTCAGACTTTAATATATTTTTGATGTTTTTTGTGATTTTTAAAAGTTTTTTGCATTCCTTACAATTAAAACATTTTTTAAAATTAATTTTAGATTTTTTTTCAATTAAAAAATTGTTGGCGAATTTTCGCAAATTTTTTGCACGTGAGATGGTTTTGGTTCATTAAATCAACTGAGTTTGCTCGTTTACAGGTTTTGAGGCTTTGGAAATTTTTTGAAGATATTCGCATTTTTGCAAGTTTTCGCGATTTATATGCTGTAAGTCTATACTCGAGTTATTACTTTTTTTGCGGTCTATATAATCAGCTTTGGGAGATTGTTTCCATTAATTTAATCCCTTGCGAATTTTTATATTTTTTGCAATATATAATGATTTGAGTAGAAATTTGCTAAAGAAAAATGCTAAAAAAAGTAAAAAGCAAAATAATTAGTTATGACAGTAAAAAAAATAAAAAATAACTTAAGCCTGACTGAAAGCCTCTTCCAACTCGAGGTGGCCAGCTTTAGCACTCTATAACTCACCCTCTTATGTAACAGGGTCACTCCAAATTACCAATTTTGAAAGCTTATGTTATTGACTATAATCGGTCCATACATAATTGGGGTATTCACAAGGGTGTCCTAAGTGTCATAAAGTCGTAAAGTCCTAACATTTTAAACCAGTTTAAAATTATTTTTATTTTCTTTCATATAAAAGGAGTACTATATTTATACAATTCTTCACTCTATTGGGGTATTCACAAGGGTGTCCTAAGTGTCATAAAGTCATAAAGTCCTAACATTTTAAGCCAGTTTAAAATTAACTTTTTTTTCTTTCATATGAAAGGAGTACTATATTAATACAATTCTTCACTCTATGTATTTGTTACTGTCATAACTAATAATTTTGTTTTTTTACTTTTCTTTTTCGACAAAATGTCCATTTACGTTTAAATACGTGGCATTTACTATTCATTTACTATTCATTACCTTTTCCCGCTGGGTATATATATATACGTGCGTATGATACATATGCATGTGTGAATATTCATAAAAAGATGCCACACGAACAGTGATGCCAACTTTTTCAGAGCAAAAACATCCAATGCAATAAGTATATTTTTATGTGATAGGTATATTTTTATTATGGCCAATTATATATGTATTGAATAAGTAAAAATTAGTAACTTAAATTAACTACTTTTTAAATTTACTAGATTTTATAGGTTTTTGTAATAATTTAAATTTCATATATCGAGCCATATTTTAATTTTGCTTATAAGTAGAATATGAGTAGGAAAATAATTTAAGTGCAAGACAACAACAAATTAAACAATTGTAATGGGTTATTTGATATAATAATTTTGGAAAAATAAAGTAGAACTCGTAAGTTTATATACTCCTTAAAACTAAATTTTAGAAACAAAGTAATTTTATTTATAGGATAAAAATTTGAATTTAAATTTTATTTTTACTCTTTTGATTAAAATTTATGTGGAAATGTCGATTTGGTCGATATCGAATCCCTCAATTTGTTACTGGGGTTACATTGTAACTCGAATCGAAATAAAATGAATTCTGCGTGTAATTAGCATAAAAGGCGAAAGAATTTTCTTTTGTTTCAAATTGCATAGTTCAGTGTACACTTAATTTCACATATACATGTATATATATATTTATGTATATGTACATGCGTATAAATATGTATATATGTGTCAATTAATTAGCAAAAACTGTTTATGTATGTATGTCATATATACATAAATACTTTAACAGAAAGACATCTTTTTCCTTTGGCCATAAAACTGTTTTAATAAAACTATTTGATTTTTTAGACGTTACATCTGAATTAATTTATGTATGATGTATATTACATTCTGAATCAAATAAGTATTTTAATTTAAACCGAATTTTATATGAATTAATTCCATTTGAACATGGAAATGTTAATAGTCCTAGAGCAAATATTGACAATTTCAGAAATGGATTATCATTAGTTGAACTTTTATAATTATAAGCTTCAATCCAAAATTGATCAGTTCTGAACAAATTTTTCCATTTATGTAGCCTTAAATTTCTGATACTTCTTTCTATTTCTTCAATTTCACCATCCCAGCAAAAATTACCGCTTTTCAGAAAAGGGTTTGTAAGCCAGCTAGAAGCAATACATTCAGCTTCCAATAAGCTATGGATTTTTTGCATTATTAAATCGCTTCACAGAAGTACTAATATGTAGATTTTGTGTATTCAGATGCCAAAGATACTGGTTTACATTTTTTTTTACTTTTTTCCACTTTTTTAGAGAGCCCGCTTTACATTAGTGCTTTTCAGAATAAATTGCTTCCCTCAGTTGTAAGCTCTTCCAAATCAGAATTCTTTTTTGCTGGGATTATTGTAATTAAATTATTTTATAACGAGTATGGATTCTCTGTAATTTCTAAAAATATGTTCTTAACGCTGAATAAACAAAGTTTATTTTAATTTTAAAATTGTGTGACAATTTGGCTCCAATTTCATACATATATATAGGGTTCCTTTTTCTAATATTTAGTGGATTTGTAAAAAGCACTAAAGGCACTAAAATCAAATGCGAAAAAGCACTAATTTTGTGCATTTTTAAAAAAGCACCTTGTTGAAAAATTCCGGACTGTTATGAATTAAAAAGTATTAAATCTAGTGCAAGAAGCACTAAATCTAGTACGAAAAGCAGTAAATGTAGTGCGAAAAGCACTAAATTGGCATGCTTCCCACGAAGCACGAAGGCGTAGTGTAAACGGGATGATTCATAAACAATAGAGATCGAAGCTTTTGATTCAACTCGTCGTCTAAAGCGCAGTATTAACGATCAAAATGCATGACACAAGCATCGTATACGTGTGCATGAAGAACTCAGCATACATGCACGATAAATTAATAGCATCTTGTTACAAGCTAATTGTAAGGCAATTGTCAAATTACATACAAAATCTTTTTACGTATAGAATTTGACAGTTCTTTGTATAACACAATGCTTTGAGTAGTTTATCTTGTTATGTTTGTGTTGCATACATGCATGTGCAAAAATCAAAAAATTTAGATTTTACTTCAAGCATCGTCGGTGTGACTCATACAAACAAAATTTCACTAATATTATTATAATGCAGGTCATGCATTTTGACCGTGAATAATGTGCTTAAACTTATAGCATGTTCAAACGGACAGCAAATATCGAGGTTCACTCTCTCATTCGAGGTTCGCGGTCGAATCTTGATTGAATCAAGATGGTTCGCCATACAAATTTTTGAGAGCGAACCAATTTGGTTCATTTTGAACCTAGTTGCGAACAGTGATGCCAACTTTTTTAGCTCTAAGAGCACATTAAAATTTAAAAAAAGCACAAAAAGCGTAATTTTGAAATCCAAAAAGCGTAAAAAGCACTAACGCCAAAAGGGAGTGAAGATCCAAACGAGTGAATTTTAATAATGTTTAATATTTTCGAAGCTATTCTTTGTTGAATGAAATATATCAGACGAAAAAGATTTCTTTACACTGCAAAAATAAATACACCAAGTTTTAATTAAAGTAATTTTAAGAAATACACATATTTCTCAAAAGCACTACTTGGTGCTTTTTCTTAATTTGGCACTAGCGCTCAAAATTTGGCGTTTTTAGTCTTCAAAAAGCACTAAAAATAGTGCCAAAAGCACCAAGTTGGCATCGCTGGTTGCGAACCATGAAGAATTTGCTATCATCGCTAGTTTTGATAACACATTATCGCTAATTTATCTGAACTAGCTATCAAAACAAAATAAGTACACACATGAGTAAACAAAAAACAAACCAAAAATATGGATGCGTGTATGACTTAAAAAAATAGAACACGTTTTATTCATTATTTTTTTTGCTGAATTTGTTTATCTACTGTAAAAAAGCAAATAACACAGAAAATAAAACTCCTGCCAACTATTCACGTATGTGTGCATGTATGTATATATATATATATATATATATATATATATATATATATATATATATATATATATATATATATATATGTATATAAATGAGAACAGTGATGCCAACTCTTGATACTCAAAAAGCGTAAAAAAATTTGAAAGAGGGTTAAATTGAAAAAATATACGTTTAGCGCTAAATAAAGTAAATTTTTTCGAATAATCGCGAAAAGGGGCTAGTATTAAAATGTTTCTGTTGTAAATCAAAACATCAAAAACATTTTTGTAAAGTAATTTATTAGAAAATCATGAGATCAACACATACATAGCTTGAGATATTACATATCATATTACATTTCAATAAGGAACCTACAAACAGTGTAAATTAGTCTCCTGCACAAGACATCTTATAAGAATTTTCAAGACGAGGGATTCTTCAAATGCTTTACTACAGCGAAATCTTATAAAACAAACGTTAACAACATTGTTTGCAAGAAATTTGTTTGAGTATTGTAGGTATAAGAGTGAAGAAGAAAACACTTCGTGACGGAAGAATTTGTGATACTTGCTTCTTTCTACGCATGAGCGCGTGTACAAACGTCATGCATGTATGTGTGTATGATTTTTTATTTTTCTGCGCACATGCAAAGGCACACACATGCATTAAGATTAGTTGTATGCGGTTAACCATCTACATATTACACACACACTCAAACGTACAATATGAAAAATAACAAGCATATACTAATCAACAGTACTTCTTTTGAGTGTTTGTTACAAACAAGCTGTCTTGCGACATCGCTTGTTACAACTGATATACACATACACCAATACATCCATCGTGCTTCGCTTATAGTACGACAGCATTTATTATTGGTTTAGTATAATACATGCGACGTGAATACATGTAAAAATCATGAAGTTTTTACATTTCAAGACTGTTTACGCAGCTCTCTAGTGTACATACATATATAGCATGTATTAGTGTCGCACGAATTTTCGTATTCGTATTCGAATTGTCGAGTATTCGGCCATTTTCAGGCGAATACGAATATTTCCAAAGAAATTAAATAAATAAATGCATAAATCCTAAACGAAATTTAAATAAATGACTAAAAATTTTAGATTGTACAAATACATTAATTTTTTATAGAAATTTTTGCTTTGTATCATTTTCAAATATTATTTAATGACGATCATTAAAATTTTGGGTACTTTTTATTAACTTTAAAGTACGCCTAGGTTGGCATCACTGCATCAAAAAGATTTGTCAAAACGAACCACGAATGTGTCGTTTGAACGGCATGGTTCGCAATCGTGGTTCAGAGACCGAACCAAGTGGTTCATGTTGCCGTCTGAACATGGCATTAGTATTAATTGGTACGTAGTATTTAGAGATGGGCAAACGCAAAAAAATGTATCGATATATACCGTATCGATACTTTTGCACAGCATCGATATATATTTTTTTAAACATCGATATTTGGATTTTTTGCCTACAAATGTTGTTTAATAAATGCCAAATGTTGAACACTTCAGGGCATCTATCCATTAAACAATGATTTATAGCCCTATGTATAAGAAAAAATTGGCATGAAGTCAGCATGAAGCTGAAGGTCCATACCTTCCGTTCTATCCATATCCGTTGTATGCGTTGCTGTACGTTCTCTCCGATTCGAAGTCAAGTTACATGCAATATGTCTTATGCGCCAAGTAGTTTTGTTGTTTAAAGAAATAATAAACACAACAGAGGTGACACTCAGTACATAAAATTAATAGATAACTAAAATGTAAATTTTGTTCGTGAAATAACTATGTTAAAAACTGATTTTAATGTATTTTATTCTTGCAAATAGTTGTAAGCATTACAAAAGCTTTTTCTTTTATCAAAAACTTTTTTTTATGGAAAAAATTAAAATTGAAATCCACCACACGAACATTTTTATCGATATCATTGAAAATACATATAATATAATTTGCCATCTTTGGCTATCAAATACAGCTGACCTTTTTCATGATGCATTCGACGGATACAAAAGTTGAAAGTAAAGGCCGGGGCACAATGAATCCGTCATGCGTTATACTTCGCCTTTTTCAGCTGACATTAACGTAACGACGGAGAAGGTTGTCACAATGAGTACTTTATTGACGGAAGCATTTGAACAGCTTCAATAGGTGGATTCTCCATTTTATTTATTAAATTCAATTTTTTTTATTTATTTCCTTTATTTCTTTTGTTTAACACAAAAACCTAATTCAGAACATACAAAAAAAAACAAGCCCATATCTGTCAAACTACTCCACGTACGTAAAAAGTTAATTGTTGACCAGTTTTTGTACTTTGCGTTGAAGGGCACGTACTGAAAGTAACAGCACTCATAAAAAACCATGTATTTCAACTTAGCTGTCAGTTGAAAAAGGCGAAGTTTAACGTATGACGGATTCATTGTGCCCCGGCCTTAAACCTACTTTATCCGTCATATACGTCTATACGTTTTTTGCGTTTTGCTCTGTAAAGGCCGGGGCACAATGAATCCGTCATACGTTATACTTCGCTTTTTTCAACCGACATTATCGCAACGACGGAGAAGGTTGGCTCAATGAGTACTTCATTGACGGAAGCATTTGAACAGCTTCAATAGGCTGATTCTCCATTTTATTTATTTAATTCAAATTTTTTTATTTATTTCGTTTATTTCTTTTGTTTAATTTTATTTTGCTGCCACAAAACACAAAAATCTAATTCAGAACATACCAAAAAAACCAACCAATATCTGTCAAACTACTCAACGTACGCAAAAAGTTAAAAGTTGACCAGTTTTTGTACTTTGCGTTGACGGACACGTACTGATTGTAACAGCCCTCATGAGAAACTATGTATTTTAACTTAGTTGTCAGTTGAAAAAGGCGAAGTTTAACGTCTGACGGATTCATTGTGCCCCGGCCTTAACTTGCTACATACAATTACCCTAATTCTATTTTTTTGACACATTCATAAAACGCAACTACGCATTGAACGCATAAATCAAAGAATACAAGATTACGCATTGCGCATGTTTGTTAACCTGAGTGTGCTGCTATTTGGCTGGTGTGACGTCAAAATGACGTAGAAATTTAAATGTAAACGAAATTGCCCTATACCAAATACACGCGTTTCTGTGATTGCGTTTATGTTTATCGGCTAATGTGACGTACATGCGCAGAAAAAGGATTTTTTCAAAAGCTGAATGCGTAATCTTGTATTCTTTGATTCATGCATTGAACGGATGGCATGGACCTTCAGCTTGAGTAACGAAATTTAATTAGGTGTTAACAGTTCGTCCATACAATATGATATTAAAAATGGCTGTGTGAAGTATACTGTGAAGTCTTATGGCAAAACTCTTTAATATCATGTTCACTTTTGCCACTTATGCTAACTTCATGTCAATTTTTTCTTATACATAATGCCGTTAATATTTAAAGAAATTGCTAACAACTAGCGTAAATCTTAATGAATTCCGTGACTGGAGAAAACCAAAATTAGTAATGATATCGAAAAAGTTAATAAATTCATCCATATATCTGTGTGTTTAATATGTTAAGTAGATCTTTAAGATTAATAAAATCTTTACTATCTGTTGCTGTTCTGTGCTATGCAGTTCCATTCCTAAATTTTAAAGTTACCCAGTTGACCACGGCTTTCGTTAATGATATCGATTTCGGATACACCTCGAACATTTATCGTGTAAAACTATCGAGAGTGACACTCAAAAATGTATCGAAAAATGTTCACCCGTCGCTCAGTTTTGTCCCAAAAAACCTTCGATCTTGGATTTCGTTAGCAATATCAAAAGTGAGAGATTATCGAATTAATTTCGATACCGCAAAAATGCAGCAGAAAAAGTAAAAAGTATTTTTTTTTATTTATTTATTTTAACTTACTTATTTTATTAATTTATTTATTTGTTTAATTCCGTAACTTACGCTGCAGGCTTTGAAGAACATGGTACCTCCATTTTAACAGGCTAACACACATCCACTGGGCTATCGTGGCAAATTTTTTTTCATTCAATTATTGCACATATGTAAATGTGTGTTCTTATCTTTTTTTTAACTTACAGTGCTGTCATGCATTGAACTTGGTATCTTTAGACTAACAAGCTGATACACTTCCATGCAGCTACCGTCACACATTCGAAAAACTATCGAGAGAAGTGCGAAGTTCGGAGCTTTAGTGAACATTCGAACTTTTTTTAGATTTGCGAACAAATATCGAAGAATTTTGTTTCGAAAATTCTTCGCTTAGTAAACATTCTTTTTTTATCGAACCTCAGGTCAAGTGCGTACTTTTTCTCTAATAAATTAACCAGCTATTTCTGAGCAGAACCGTCACAGCCCTACAAGAAATTAATGACCGAAACTAACACAAAAGTAATTTTTTCACTAACACAATTACAATAATTTTATTTTTGAAATCAACGTACACCCAAAAAAAAAGTTTTAAAATCAAGAAAAAACAATTTGATTTTAAAAGCGTAACCTTTATGAAATAGAACTAAGTTTGTATTCTGTTATTTTAAAAATTTTTACTCTTGTTTTAAAAATGAAAAATATTTTGAAATCAAAAAAGAATATTTTTTGTTTGAAAAAGACATCAACCTTGATATAAAGTTAAACATACTCAAATTAAAGGATTATGTTTTTGAGTTAAGAATGAAATATTCTTGAAGTAATAATGAAGCATTTTTATTTTAAAACTTATTATTTTTATATTAAAACTGAAGCGTTTGAATTAATAATGGAGAATTATAAAGTTAAGAATGAAAGGTCTTAAATTAATAGTGAAGCATTTTTGAATTGAGAATGAAACGTCCTAAATTAATAATGGAGAGTTTTAAATTAGGAACGAAACGTTTTAAATTAATAATATAGAATTTTCGTTTTAAAATTAAAAATATTAATTATTTTTTTGGAATCAAAATGCCCTCATTATGAACAATTTTAGATCTTCAAATGTAGTCCAAATCGCTAATGGAACGAATTTTCATTTGGGTTATAACGATTTTTTTTTTGTCCTCCAGGATAATGGACATTAATATACACTTGGTCATAATAATAAATTAATTCTTTTTTTTAACACGACGCAAATATAAAATGTTACTCGCTGAAAAATAAAATTTCCTTTATTTTTAAAACTTCAAGTTCTTGATATAATAATAAAATATTTTTGTTTTTAAAATGGTTAAAAATACATTTTCTTTTTCATTATCGCCTAGGTTCTACATTCGTAAAATGAAATGAAAGTGAAATTTTCTCTTGGTTTGTGTTCTCAGTTTCGTAAAAGCGATTTAAAAAGTAAAATTTAATTTTCAGTTTATTTCAAACGAAATTGAAGTGTTCTGGAATCCAATTTCACTACATAAAAAGTAATTTGAATTCGGCAGCAAACAACATTGTGAAAGAAAATACGTTTTAGTAAAAATAAAATTTTTGTAACTTTTTATTGCAAAAATACAAAAATGTAGACTCATAAATAACATTTGTATATAAATTATTTTTTCAAACGATTTGTTTTAAAGGGATAAGTACAAAAACATAGAATAAGAGGCGTTGCTAAAATATATGGGAAACAAATCCGGCATTAGCAGAACCCTTTAGTAAATGATTTATTCAAGGCGTCCAGAAATTTTTGGCGAACTTGCGATTTTTTCGCGAACTTACGTTTCTCGTTTTTTCCTGAATTTATTTTATTTATAACAATTTTGGCAATTTCTGATGAATTTTAAGGATTGCTTCCGATATTGCAACTTCTCGCGAATTTTGGCATTGTTCGCAATGAAATAGAATTTTTGCAAAAAATCTCCTTTGCATTTTTTGCGAATTTATAATAATAATATTAGACTTTGCTATTAAGTTTTTGCGAATTTTCGCCATTTTCGCGATTTTTTACCTAATTTTTTGCATTCTTAGAGTTTGGCGATTTTTAATAAAAAATTATGGATTCTTTAAAATTTTGCAATTTTTCGCAAAATTTCTATTTTTTCGTCATGGAAAAAAAGTTTCATTACTTTTCTAGAACACAGTGATATCGTCTTTGCGGAATTAAAAACGTTTTCAATTTCATTTTGTAGTGGAATGTAGAACCTGGGGGTATGACTTCCAAAATTACAATTTTTATTTTAATAAGAAAACATTATTGGTTTTGAAATTTTTAAAATGATAGCGCTTATTTTTATTTTAAAATTGCTTCGTTATAAAAATGAGAATGTTATATATTAATGTTATATGAAAGATTCTTATTTTAACAATTATTTTTAAAAATGCTAAATTTTTAAAACGAAAACGCAAAATTCTTGTTTTAAGAATGCTTTTTTTGGTTCAGTGTATGTAAGAGTGGAACATCTAATGTACATCACTGTTGGGATTTGTAGTACAATTGTACCAAATTTGGTACAATTACATTTGAATTGGTACACTGGTACACTTTATACTTCAGTGGTAGAATTTGCAAAAATGTTTGCTTTGCAGAACAGTAATAAGAATTTCTCCTGACATAGTTGCCTAACACTGAAATTTGCAACATTGGTAGTTTATGCTCATATTTTTCATTTCTTTTGGTAGAGCTTGTCCCAGTTCTTTATGGTAGGTACAGACTTAGCAACGTGTTGATGCAACCAGTTGTCGACATCGAAGTAACACAACAACAAAAACTTTGGGCTTGTGTACCCGTTGTCGATAACAACTGAGTCCTATTGGCAGGTTTATGCTATTTTGTAGCCCTTAGGGAACGTAAATAGGTGGTCAAGAGCACAAAATTGTTTTCGAGAGCTGTTTACTCGCTCTCGCCACAATTTTTTGTTATTGTGTTAAAGTGACGTCGATGTCGACAACTAGAATTAATGTGAATGATTTTATGTTTATAGGTTGCCTGTTAGTTGCAAAGTATGCAGCATGTAATATAAACGTGTTGCGGTACCACTTTGTAAAGTGTTTCACTATTAGACTTTGTGTGTATGTATACTTACATATGTATATGAAAAACTGTTTTGTTCGATAGTATTAGTTAATTTCTTTGTTTTTGTTTTCAATAAATGAAAGAAAATTTGTTATGGCTACATTTTGGTACAATTGATGTTAATTTGGTACAATTTTACCATTTTCATGGTACAATTTAAGAATAGCCATATCCCAACACTGATGTACATATGCCAAAACCTGAAAAATCGCATTTTATTGTAAAATATACAATTCGCTTGGTCTATGAAACTAAAGTTAATATAAGTGTTCAAAAAGTTATGGAAAAATCAATAGTGTATATTATACTTATTATATTTATTATATTATATGTACACTGTATAAAAGAAATTTCAAAAGTTTAATTAAATATATATATATATATATATATATATATATATATATATATATATATATATATATATATATATGTACAGATGTATTTATTTTTCAAATTTTAGATACGTATTTATAAAAATCAAAGTGCCACCTACATTATTTTGTGCTTTTATTTATTTTTAAATATTTTAACTATATATATATTTATATTGCTATAATAAAAAATAAAACAATATGAAAATCATGTTTATAAATGTAACTATCTGACCCACCAGACTTCGTACTGCCTCAGTTGATAAATAAAAGACCTAAACTTGTTTTAGGTTAGCTAAAATTAAGTTTGAATAGCAATAAAGTTCAAATTGACTCTACATTTTATTTAGAAAACGTTTATATGGAAAAAAGAAAAGGACTGTTTTTATGGGTTTCCCGGCAATTATTCCAAATTTTCTCACCTTTTGCACCTTCCCTAGACCTTCACGAGCATTTCAAGACCAAGATAAGGAAAATCCGTTCAGCCGTTCTCGAGTTTTAGTCAGACTAACGAACAGCAATGGATTTTTATATATACATATATATATATATTACTAGCTGACCCACCAGACTTCGTACTGCCTCACTTGATAAATAAAAGACCTAAACTTTTGTATAAAATAATCTTAAAACAAACAAACCTATATATACCCTTTTACCATTTTTTTGGTATCCGTATTTAATAAAAAAGCATTTTTTGAATGAAGCATGAAGTTTTATTATTATTTTCGAAGCATCATGTTGCTTACTTAAAAAACTGAGTTTTCCTGAAATACTGGCTATTTATAAGATTTTAATTTCATATTGACAGACACACACTGTTATTTTTGTTTTGTGGTTCGTAAATAAACAAAGAACACGCGACGTATAATTGTCCATGCGCGAAACAGGGAAACTCCAAGTTGATTTCGCAAACTTCTAACGACTGTCCTTGCGATTTATTCATGGTCATCGCAAAGGCCAGACGTACTGAAAATTGTAAGCATTTAAAATCGAATGGTAAATCCGTTGGAATCATTGGTATCCGCGGGATAAAGACATCCTCTCCTTTGTACTTTCCCTCTATGATTGTTGCCTCAATGACGTTATTCATCAGCTTTTTCACAGCCAGTCTTGTTCCATTGCACAGTCGAAGTTGATTAATGTTGCGCAGCATGATGACAACTGATCCAACTTTTAACTGAAAATTGTGAGGTGGTAATCCAGTCAATTCCAGTGAATTTAAATACTGCGTGGGATAGTTGACTACGTCATCCTGGTTCATAATGGTGTCGACTGATTTGAAGGAAACCAACTTTCCTGGAAGAAAATTCTGAATAGTCACATTGAAATCCTCGACATCTTTATTTTTGGCCGCCAATATTGCTCGTTCACCCATCCAATTATGGTAATTTAACTTTTGCGCTATATCTGGGAAAACACGCTGAATAAGTTCCTCTTTTGAGTCTGTGATGTGACAGAAATCTGTTGGCAATGTGATGAATCCGGTCGAGGTGTCTACTGCAACTTTGTTATTTCCAATGTCTAACAACTGCTTCGCAAACACATTTCCAGTTACATCTTGTTGCAATAATACTCGCATGTTAGTTGTTAATTGGAGTGTCTTTACATACTGCCACAAATTCGATGATTTTAGGCATGCATTTAGTTCATCAGCAGCAGTTGATGAAACAAATACCAAAAAAAAGAGCACATTACTTGGAATGTCGCTTACACAAAGGATCACCAAAGTAAAGAAAGTTCTCGCGCACTCATAGATATTGTAACACAATATCGCAATACTTTTTTCCGTGTTCTGAAGTGCGACAGAATGGATTGACATATTAGTTGGTTGCCAAATCTAATGTCAACTATTATGGTTGCGTTTAAAAATTTAATTTGTGACAAAACTTAATATTTATCAATCTATATAAAACAATTTTTTGGTGAAATTTCTTGAGAACACATGGGTCACATTTAGGACCCTCCAGGGTACCACACCTATATGGTGTAGTACGTGTGCTCTTCCATATTTTATCCAAATCACCACTGATTTTCTCAAGAAATTTCACCAAAAAAAGCATATTTTTCAAAATCGATTATTTCAATTCCCAAAATTATTTGAGAAACGTGAACACTCGGATCGCATTTAGTACCCTTTAGAGTACCACACCTATATGGTGTAGTACGTGTGCTCTTCCATATTTTACCAAAATGACCACTTCTTTAAAAAAAATTTACTAAAAAAGCATATTTTTCAAAATCGATTATTTCAATTCCCAAAATTATTTGAGAAACGTGACCGATTGAAACATATTTAGGAATCTTCAGAGCACCACACCTATATAGTGCAGTACGTGTGCTCTTCCATATTATACCTTGATCTTCTCAAGAAATTTTACTAAAAAAGCATTTTTTTCAAAATCGATTATTTCAATTCCCAACATTATTTGATAAACGTGAACACATGGGTCACATTTTGGACCCTCCAGGGTACCACACCTATGTGGTGTAGTACGTGTGCCTTTCCATATTTTATCCAAAGGAGCACTTATCTTCTCAAGAAAATAGTGTTTTCTTAAATCTAATTTATTGGCTCTACCAGACATATTTTCACCAAAATACTTTTATATTTAATTTCATAAACTAGATTTTGGAGCAATTTTTCCAATCAAAAAATTTTATCTATCTCGATCCAGTTCCAAGGATTTGGAATAATAATCCATTTAGCGACTACTCTTAAACAGCTAACAGTGCTCTGTTATGTGCTTAACATGCTATGTTAGAAATGTTAGTTCCTGTCTCTGCTAGTTAAATTCGAATTTATCTTCACACACATAAAGTCCACAGATATGTACATTCGTTTTGGTTTATATTATAGAAAAATATTTATATTGAAAACAAAAACAATCGACTTAAAAATAGATGAGAAAAATTCCTTTGATTTTTATTTCATACTCGTATTACAAAATTGTTAACTTTGAAGCAGCTACGTCCACGCCATATGCACAATGTGCAAACTTTTATAAAGAGTGTTTTGTGCTTTCACACTGACGAGAGTACAACATCCACAACAACAACACAACAGACACCACCCTGTTGGATTTTTTGCTAACTCATTTACAACTATGTAACTTCTGAACTAACTTATAAATAATGCAGATGTGATTCAGTAGCTTTTTGTAGAACTGTCTTCTTCCCGATAAGTATTGAACTAACTTCGACCGGTGATTGGGCAAGAAGCGATACTGAAAAAGGTAAAATATTTGCTGAGCATTTAAAATCCGTATTTACCCCAAATACATATACTGGTGTTGCTGATTTGCCGAGTGTAGTTGCTCTTCCCCCTCGACCCTTAAAGTTTAAGATGCGTGATGTACATAAACTAATTGCTGAGCTCAACCCGAAGAAAGCTCCAGGTATTGATGGTATTAGTAACAAGATGCTGATGAATCTGCCTCGCACTGCAACTAGAATCTTACTATTTATTTTTAATGCCATATTACGACTAGAGTATTATCCACACAGCTGGAAGCTTGCCAAGGTCAAAATGATTCCAAAGCCGGGCAAAGATCTTACTAAAGCTGAGTCTTACAGGCCGATAAGTTTACTATCAACAATATCAAAGCTTTTCGAAAAGCTGCTCATGACAAAATTATCCCCAATTCTAACTGATAGTGGGTGCATACCGGACCATCAATTTGGTTTTAGAAGTCAGCATAGTACCATTGAACAAACGCATAGATTGGTTCAAGTTATAAGAAGAACATTTGAAGAAAAGAAGTATTGTTCTACTCTCTTTATTGATCTTTCTCAGGCATTTGATAAAGTATGGCATGAAGGCCTAATTTTAAAATTACGAACATATGCTACTGGTGGTATTCTTAGGACAAATGCCGATTTATATGGAGTGTCTACAACTACGGTTTCTAAAGTGGTAACTGTTGTAACACATAATATTGCACTTTTGAGACGACAATTTATAATATTTCCACAAACCGAAGAAGATAAAGCCAAGATAAAAATGGAATTCTATAAAATTGCAAAATTTCCTAAGGTAGTAGCAGCACTCGACTGTACACATGTGAAAATAATATCTCCAGGTTTGTTTTAATTTAAATAGTCCAAAAGTCAACATTTGCCTTTTTAATGCTTTTATACCTTCATATACATAGTATATAGGTGGTGATAATGCTGAACTTTACCGCAACAGAAAAGGATTTTTTTCTATAAATGTTCAAACGATGTGCGATCCTAATTTAAAAATGTTGAACATTGTTGCTCGATGGCCAGGGTCTGCACATGATAGCAACATACCTACTTAAAAATTCAAAAATATTTTCAAAGTTTGAACGTGGAGATTTCCCAGACAGTTTTATAGTTGCCGACAGTGGCTACCCTGAAAAAGATTTTATAATGACTCCGTTATTGGATCCTTAATCTCCTGAGGAAGCTCTTTATAATGAGTCCCAAATTAGAACCCGTAACTGCGTTCAGAGAAGTTACGGCGTATGGAAAAGAATATTTCCAATCCTATCTCTTGGAATAAGGCTAAGGTTTGAAAAAGTTCAGCCAATTATTATTGCAACAGCAGTTTTGCATAACGTTTGTTGCATTAACAATGACGGAATACCTCCGAGTCTACCTAATGACGTCGAAGAAGCTGTTAACAATACAAACACAGTTCCTTATAATAGACCAAGGGGTATACGGTCAAACAATACGGAGAGACTAAATTTAATAAATGGATATTTTAAAAACCTACTATAATAACAAAATGAAAATGTTATATATTACTATTTTATGCCCTAAATTTTAGCTTAGGAATTGCATGTCGCATAGAATACGATGATAGCCAAAACGGTGATACCTTACAGAAAAGATAAAATGTACTGGACTGTAAATTTCTCATTTAAATTTGGAAAATTAAAAAAATTGTCCTTTCTCCTCTCCATTTCTATGAATTTATTATTTAGTTATTACCCTGTTTGTAACAACAGAAAAGTTCAATCATTTTAAAACTTTATGTATCACATAAAACATAAACGTTTTATTTAACATTAATTCATGGTGTGCAATTTATCTGCACTCAAAATATTTCATAGGTAAAATAAACGAAAAATGTGGTTCATTTTACGAAAATATTCGTTGTTTTTACGGTACATACATACATACATATTTTGCACTGAAACGCACGAATCAAACTGAGAACACAATTGGGAGCAACAACGAATTTTTCGTTGCGAACTTTCAATAAAACACATTTGTTTATATGAAAATTAACACCACACCGCTGTAGAACGAAATTTCTCGAGCGTGACGAATTCTGCGATAGATTTATTGCTATTTCTTAAGCCGACGAACTACGAAAAAACAATTTTCTGTCTCTTTGCCCATTCCATAACCAATTATTCAATTATCAATTATAAGATCTATTACGTATTCTTCGTCGGTGTGCCGTGGAGGAGATTTGTCGTTCGTCCCAAAACCAAACCAAAAACAATAATTATAATAATGTTTTATTTTATTTGGAATTATGAAAGTATGTATTTTTGAATAGTTTGTACTATACAAGCATTTTGCTCATGTTTCCGTTTACAAAACATTTAACTTCTTCTGCATTATCTCAATTTCCATTTTCGTTTTCTCGATATCTAGATTAAGTTTTGTTTCTGTAAGCTCACACATCTCTGTCTGTTTTCGTAAATAGTCCATTTCCATGTCTATTTTCTTCAGCTTAGCCTCCCCAACTTTTGCCCAAACATCTTTAGTTTTTTCCTTCTTATTACTAAGTGCAGTATGTACAGGAGTCTTCAAAGACGTTGGCGTGTATTTTGACCATGGACTATTTTCAACTGTAAAGAAAATTATCCATAAATAAGTAAATGCTTAACTTGCAGCATATAAAAAATATTATTTATATGCATATTTACCTCTTTCAATTTTGATACAACTGGCGTTATCATCATTTTGGTGGTTTTGACTTCCTATTTCATCATTTTCAACTGTAAAGAATTTCAAAAGCAGTCAGATAAAATCATTTGATACCGTTTTATTAAATAAAAAGTGTACAAAAACACCGTATAGATTTTATGCGGTATGTTCATATGTACTTACGAAATTCTATAACATCATCATCATAGATGGCATCTGTGCCAAACATTTGCTCCGGCTTGCAAATTTGGCCTATTTTGCAATCTACATCGGTTGCTTAGCTGCTGGCAATGGACCACCACCCGTCCGATACTGCTCACTTTTATCCGCGGCAAAACGTATTTTTGCAGTTTTTTTTAGATTTTCATATTTTGTTTTCAGGACTGCATGGCTCCGGAAAGTTTGTCCGTACTTTGCGTTGAAGGTGCCTTCTATTTTTCGCCAGATTTCCGCTTTTTCCTCCGCTCTGATTCGGTCCGTTTTCTTGCATTCTAGTATATTTTAAAATTTTTCAACTTCGCAGATCAGAAAATTGATTTCTGCTGTTGAAAAATTGGCTGCTCTTTTATTATTTTTATTATTATTGTTATTGTTTTGAGACATTTCACCGATTTTTTAACACAATTTATTGTTGACTGACGCTCTTTTTGTTATTAGAATTGATTAGTCATTGATGTAAACAGAAATGATATCTTGTTATTTTTTACATTTATCATAGTGCTGCCACACTATTAGTTCTTAAACTTCAAATAACATACAGGGTAGTGATTTACTGCTGTTGAGTTTAAACCACACATAAATTTTATTTTAGTTTAACTGAACTTGAGTTTAAACATTGACTGATTTATTAGCCCTAAGTCATGCGAATAAAATTTAGCTTTTCAAATATTTTTCATTCCAAATGATATTTTACATTCCAAATGATTTGATTCCAGAAAGAAGAAGTACAACCAATAATAAAATAAGAAACATCACCTTGAAAAATATTACAGGTAACAATTAACATTCCGCATTCTTGCGGGATTTATTTCTTTATTCATAAATGAAAATTTCAAATGACTTGATTCACGCAAAAAGAGGTGCACCAAAAATATAAACAAAATAGATCACATTGAAAAATAGTACAGGTAGCAATTAACATACCGCATTCTTGTGGCGTTTATTTTTTATTCATAAATGAAAATTCCAAATGACCTGACTGCTAACGATTTCTTGGAATGAAATTGATCCTTTTGAGCGCGTTTCGTTTGTTGTTGTAGAATTAGCACACAAAATTCTAGGTAAGTAATTAAACCAACCCTTAAAAACATGTGTATGTATATGTATGCACCTCGATGTGAATTCGCACTGATATTTTTGTTACAGTAAACCCTGGTTAATTACCTCACTCAAAATCTCAAGCTTTTTGGATAATTATCCGGGCGAGGCATTTAAATAAAACACGCCTAATTGCCTTATATATGGGTAATTAAACGAGACACTCCTAATTGCCTTATTTGGGTAAGTAAACGACAGACGCTTCAAATAGAAACAAGTTTACAAATGAGGCTTTTAAAACTAAAAAATTTTTTATTAAAAAATAATTTAAGTCACACAATAAATAAAGAAAACAAAAATTCAATTCAACAAATAAACAATAAAGGAACATGGAACATTTGGCTTATTAAATAATCGTTAATTTTAGTTTGGCTCATATGTATTTAAAACTTCGGTTTTCAATATTTTTGACTCCAAATAATTCCGTTATCGGTTAGCATACCATAACACTGGATGTTTTTTTTTATCGCAGTTGATGTATTCACCGAAATTATACGGTGCAGGACACCATCTAAAAAATGTTCTTCAATGTCATCGATTTCTTCCAATTCACTGATCAATGAAAAACCACACTGAAAATATATACAAAAGTATACATTATTCAGATACATATAACATTTATATGAAAAACACTGATAAATGTACAAAACTTACGAATGCAATTAACAACAATTTTTTCTTTAACAAGCCACCAACCTCCTTTAAAGAAGTACAATGCATCTAAAATGTTTATCGATTTTATAAATTCTTGCAATCCTTTTCCAAAGCGACCAATTGCTTTCTCATGATAATCTGGCGATAATGTGACTTGAACGAATGTATTATGCCTTGGTCTGAGGGCTGAATCAGTGCCGTTGTATTTGGTGGAAGAAATTGAACATTTATATTCTGCAAATCAACTGTAATTTGATGGCATGATGCATTGTCTATGAATAATACAATCTTCCGGTTCTGTTTGCACATTTCGGCATCGATTTGTTGTAAGATGGAAATCCATAAAGAATTGGTCATCCAAGCATTTTTATTTGAAGTATTGGACAGGAAGATCTTTATTCTTTAAAGCAACGAGGATTCCGAAATTTTCCAATTGCAAATACTTTTTTGTACGTTCTCAAAGAATTCCACAAAAATAACAGGGTAATGCGTTGTTTCTGCAATTTACCACTTTTGAGTTCATCCCATTCCATTTGGCAAGACTTTATAAAAAAGGAAAATCTCATCAGCATTAAATATATTTTCCGGAGGGTAATTTTGCAGAATTTCCGAAAAAGTACTGCTTTCCAAATAGTTCTGAGCACCTTCTTTGTCATTTTCATTGCTTTCTCCATGAATGTTTTTGAACTTAATATTTTCTCTTCTCTTTTTCTTTAAATATTTCATTGCAAACTCCTCTGCTTTATTAAGTACCATTTGACTAGAAATAACCGCATTCCGTATACGCATTTGGTCAAACCATATCTCCAGGGCCTTTTCAATATTAGTGTGATTGGATTTTCGACAACGCTTTATTTCCATGTTCTTGTTCGACTCGGTAATGGCACAAATCTTGTGCTCATTTCTAATAATTCGATTAACCGTAGAAATGTCACATTTGAATTCTTTCGCCAATTGCTGCTTCGATTTTTCCTTCTTTTTTGATCGTCATATAAGCTGTAGCTTTTGTTTAATTGACAAAGCTGTGTTCTTTGGTGTCATTTCGCCAAAACGTTAAACTATTGCAATGAAATATTAAACACAACAAAGATTTATCTTTCTAGGAACTCTGATTTTGACAAGTGTCAATTGGAATTGATTGCAGTTGCCAGATTTGTAAAAATTAGTTTCGGGTAAATATGAGGGGAAATTTTAAAGACAATTTTATTTTGGGAATAAAATACATCGGGTAAATAAACAAAATGGGTAATTAGCGAAATAGAGGGTGGGCCAAAAGAAACCAAGGGGTGTAAAAGTTTAATAACTTTTTTGTTTATTAACTTTTTTTATTTTTTCTTTCAGATTAAATAATATACAAAATGGAAATTTTTTTACACTAAGTATGAAAAATGATATCTCTTAAATGACCACCGTTTTCAGCTTCGCACTGATGAGCTCTTTTTAGAGCATTTTCCATAACATCTTTCAAAACTTGTGGCTGTAGCGTTCGAATTTCTGCAACAATGTTTGCCTTGAGTTCAAGGATTGTCTCTGGCTTGTTCACGTACACTCGCTCCTTCAAAAAACCCCAAAAAAAATAGTCGGGTGCTGTCAAATCTGGCGATCGCGCTGGCCAAATAATTTCCGAATTTCGAGAAATTATTCGCTATCCAAAAATTTGACTTAAAAGTGCCATTGTGTCTCGGGCAGTATGGGCAGTGGCTCCGTCCTGCTGAAACCACATACCAGGTCTGTTTTCAAGAGCAGGACGTAAAAAATTTTCTATTATAAACCGATACCGCTCTCCATTTACGGTTACAGCACTTCCATCTTCATTCTCGAAGAAGTAGGGCCCAATGACATTTTCAGATGTGATCCCACACCATACTGTACACCTGATGGGGTGCAATTGGCGTTGATGAATGGCTCTTGGATTTTGAGAACCCCAGAACCTACAGTTCTGCTTATTAACAAAGCCATTCAAATGAAAATGAGCTTCATCACTCATAATCAAATTTTCAATAAAGTTGATTTCATTTATTCATTTCTTATTTTCTGATTTTCATTTATTATTTTCATTCATTATAAATTCTCCAAGTGTTGTCTATATAATCTGAAAGAAAAAATAAAAAAAATTGATAAACAAAAAAGTTATTAAACTTTTACACCCCTTGGTTTCTTTTGGCCCACCCTGTACAAATAACCGTGGAATTTTATTTTGAAAAGTGTGCATAGTAACTGGGGATTCAGAAATTGAGGTATATAAACGTATATAAAAATCGTGTGGGCAATTAAGCGGGGTGCACTGTATTTGTATTGCATTCCAGTAACAAATAAATAAAAAATGGAAACTTGTGGGAGATTAACAAAAAAAAAAAATGCTTTTAAGCCTAAAAACCCAAAAAAAAAAAAATATGAAATCAAATGTGCCTTTAATTAAGTCTAAGTCATATATTTCCTTGGTGGAGATAATTAGTAGTTTACCATTGAACAAATCAAAAATTTTTTTTATGTTATGCAACATTTTAATTCAGTGTTCTACTAGTCTCCAGTAATTTAATTAATATTTTGAAGTAAAAATGCATGCGACTAAAGCCTGCAGTATAGGGCATGTAAAAAGCCACATATCGCACATCCAGTTCAAAAGTGTCATAACTCAAAAAAACTAGTTTTGCAGAAAACACGTTTAAAGTTTTCAATTTACATACAACTCAATGAATGCATGAACAAATATTCTTCTCTCAGGAGGTGATGTAAACGCTATTTATATGAAATTTGTATGCAAGATAAAATATAACTTTATTCTGCATTATTAACTCAAAATACGAACTTTTTGAGTTATGTCACTATTGAACTGAATGTGCGATATGCATGTGGCACTGACGTAATTTTGACGTCGTCACGAAGCTACATTTGCTACACGCCATGTACTAGTAATATAAGTATATACATTTAGATATAACCACTACTAGTAATTTTAAAAATGCAACCAACATGCTGAAAATACCCGTGAAGTCATAGCCACATACGCATGTGGCTTTTCACATGCGCATATGGTTCTGACGTAATTTTGACGTTATCACAAAGCTACATTTGCTACATGCCGTGTACTAGTAACATACATATGTACATGCAAATATTCACATGCTTACAAATTTGCTGCCTCAGAAAATGTATTCAACTCGGCTAAATATGTCACATTTGTATTTTCGAACAAAATTTTGTATCAAAATTTTACGGCATGTAGCCACTGACTTTAACACTACCATTTGAATACCCCAATTAAGTTTGTCAATTATTTATAAGAAATTTCATGTTAGTAGAACACATACCACTAATGTAACACATAAGATTTTTAATTTCTATCTTAATAATTAGTTATTTTTTAAAGATTTATCTCCTCTATTGCCTCGGCAAGAAGGTCTGGATTTAATTTGACCAGCAGTATATTTTCGAGCGTTTTGGAACTTAATCTATTTCTAGATTCACTCAAGATAATTGTTAAGGCTGAGAAAGATCTTTCTATTGTAACCTGCAAGATATATGTACATCATGTATGTTGTATGAAAACGATATATATATATATGGGGAATTCACATGGGTGTCCTGTCATAAAGCCATAAAGTCCTAACATTTTAAACCAGTTTAATTTTTTTATATTTTCTTTCATATAAAAGGAGTACTATATTAATACAATTCTTCACTCTATTGGGGTATTCAAACGGTAGTGTTAAAGTCATAACGTCATAATGTTCTAAACTTTTAAATTAATTTAAAATACGACTGCTGTGAGCAACCCCTCATATTTTAGTGTGTTAGTTGAAACATAAACAATATGATATAAAACAAATGAGAAAAAAATATTACAAAAATTAAATAATATTTGGTACGAATATGCAAAATTATGAGAAAATTATTTAACGGCTTCTATCTGTTTCCGAAAATTATTTGCGAATTTTTGCAATATGTAAACACAAAAAAAATCTTTTGGACCTTTTAAAAGTTTAAGGCTTTGGAATTTATTTTCAAATTTTCTTAAGTTTTGCGATCAGGTAATTTTTGATAAAACTTATTGCTCTTGTGTGTAATTTTAACAAATTAGGATTGAATCAAACCACATCATTGTCTGATTGAAGTATTTTTGTTGTTGCAGTTTTTGCCTTTTTACACATTTGGCGACTTTTATTTTATATCACACTTTGCTTTCATTTTGGTATTAGCAAGTTTTTGCAAATGTTCCTTTTCGCGAATTTTTCCGATTTTTTTTTGAATTTCTTATATCTTTAGGTATTTGTGTGCTATTTTAGGGCTTGCCTTTTTACCATTTTACCAATTTTTAATACATCTATCTATTTGTGCGAATTTTCATAATTTTGTAAATTTTCTGCGATTTTTGGAATTTCTTAGATCTTTAGGTATTTTAAAGTAATTTTGGAGCTTGTTTGCAATTTTGCAATTTGTTGCAAATTTTTGCAACAAAAGTGATTGTTCCCAATTCTTTGTTTTTTTTAACAGTTTTAAACTTTTTTTTATCAGTATCAGAGTTTCAGACTTTAATATATTTTTGATGTTTTTTGTGATTTTTAAAAGTTTTTTGCATTCCTTACAATTAAAACATTTTTTAAAATTAATTTTAGATTTTTTTTCAATTAAAAAATTGTTGGCGAATTTTCGCAAATTTTTTGCACGTGAGATGGTTTTGGTTCATTAAATCAACTGAGTTTGCTCGTTTACAGGTTTTGAGGCTTTGGAAATTTTTTGAAGATATTCGCATTTTTGCAAGTTTTCGCGATTTATATGCTGTAAGTCTATACTCGAGTTATTACTTTTTTTGCGGTCTATATAATCAGCTTTGGGAGATTGTTTCCATTAATTTAATCCCTTGCGAATTTTTATATTTTTTGCAATATATAATGATTTGAGTAGAAATTTGCTAAAGAAAAATGCTAAAAAAAGTAAAAAGCAAAATAATTAGTTATGACAGTAAAAAAAATAAAAAATAACTTAAGCCTGACTGAAAGCCTCTTCCAACTCGAGGTGGCCAGCTTTAGCACTCTATAACTCACCCTCTTATGTAACAGGGTCACTCCAAATTACCAATTTTGAAAGCTTATGTTATTGACTATAATCGGTCCATACATAATTGGGGTATTCACAAGGGTGTCCTAAGTGTCATAAAGTCGTAAAGTCCTAACATTTTAAACCAGTTTAAAATTATTTTTATTTTCTTTCATATAAAAGGAGTACTATATTTATACAATTCTTCACTCTATTGGGGGT
This sequence comes from Tachina grossa, assembly GCA_949987645.1. Lineage (NCBI taxonomy): Eukaryota > Metazoa > Arthropoda > Insecta > Diptera > Tachinidae > Tachina > Tachina grossa. The sequence continues at coordinate 119,817,385 of OX465274.1, read as the reverse complement.
ATTCACAAGGGTGTCCTAAGTGTCATAAAGTCATAAAGTCCTAACATTTTAAGCCAGTTTAAAATTAACTTTTTTTTCTTTCATATGAAAGGAGTACTATATTAATACAATTCTTCACTCTATGTATTTGTTACTGTCATAACTAATAATTTTGTTTTTTTACTTTTCTTTTTCGACAAAATGTCCATTTACGTTTAAATACGTGGCATTTACTATTCATTTACTATTCATTACCTTTTCCCGCTGGGTATATATATATACGTGCGTATGATACATATGCATGTGTGAATATTCATAAAAAGATGCCACACGAACAGTGATGCCAACTTTTTCAGAGCAAAAACATCCAATGCAATAAGTATATTTTTATGTGATAGGTATATTTTTATTATGGCCAATTATATATGTATTGAATAAGTAAAAATTAGTAACTTAAATTAACTACTTTTTAAATTTACTAGATTTTATAGGTTTTTGTAATAATTTAAATTTCATATATCGAGCCATATTTTAATTTTGCTTATAAGTAGAATATGAGTAGGAAAATAATTTAAGTGCAAGACAACAACAAATTAAACAATTGTAATGGGTTATTTGATATAATAATTTTGGAAAAATAAAGTAGAACTCGTAAGTTTATATACTCCTTAAAACTAAATTTTAGAAACAAAGTAATTTTATTTATAGGATAAAAATTTGAATTTAAATTTTATTTTTACTCTTTTGATTAAAATTTATGTGGAAATGTCGATTTGGTCGATATCGAATCCCTCAATTTGTTACTGGGGTTACATTGTAACTCGAATCGAAATAAAATGAATTCTGCGTGTAATTAGCATAAAAGGCGAAAGAATTTTCTTTTGTTTCAAATTGCATAGTTCAGTGTACACTTAATTTCACATATACATGTATATATATATTTATGTATATGTACATGCGTATAAATATGTATATATGTGTCAATTAATTAGCAAAAACTGTTTATGTATGTATGTCATATATACATAAATACTTTAACAGAAAGACATCTTTTTCCTTTGGCCATAAAACTGTTTTAATAAAACTATTTGATTTTTTAGACGTTACATCTGAATTAATTTATGTATGATGTATATTACATTCTGAATCAAATAAGTATTTTAATTTAAACCGAATTTTATATGAATTAATTCCATTTGAACATGGAAATGTTAATAGTCCTAGAGCAAATATTGACAATTTCAGAAATGGATTATCATTAGTTGAACTTTTATAATTATAAGCTTCAATCCAAAATTGATCAGTTCTGAACAAATTTTTCCATTTATGTAGCCTTAAATTTCTGATACTTCTTTCTATTTCTTCAATTTCACCATCCCAGCAAAAACTACCGCTTTTCAGAAAAGGGTTTGTAAGCCAGCTAGAAGCAATACATTCAGCTTCCAATAAGCTATGGATTTTTTGCATTATTAAATCGCTTCACAGAAGTACTAATATGTAGATTTTGTGTATTCAGATGCCAAAGATACTGGTTTACATTTTTTTTTACTTTTTTCCACTTTTTTTAGAGAGCCCGCTTTACATTAGTGCTTTTCAGAATAAATTGCTTCCCTCAGTTGTAAGCTCTTCCAAATCAGAATTCTTTTTTGCTGGGATTATTGTAATTAAATTATTTTATAACGAGTATGGATTCTCTGTAATTTCTAAAAATATGTTCTTAACGCTGAATAAACAAAGTTTATTTTAATTTTAAAATTGTGTGACAATTTGGCTCCAATTTCATACATATATATAGGGTTCCTTTTTCTAATATTTAGTGGATTTGTAAAACGCACTAAAGGCACTAAAATCAAATGCGAAAAAGCACTAATTTTGTGCATTTTTAAAAAAGCACCTTGTTGAAAAATTCCGGACTGTTATGAATTAAAAAGTATTAAATCTAGTGCAAGAAGCACTAAATCTAGTACGAAAAGCAGTAAATGTAGTGCGAAAAGCACTAAATTGGCATGCTTCCCACGAAGCACGAAGGCGTAGTGTAAACGGGATGATTCATAAACAATAGAGATCGAAGCTTTTGATTCAACTCGTCGTCTAAAGCGCAGTATTAACGATCAAAATGCATGACACAAGCATCGTATACGTGTGCATGAAGAACTCAGCATACATGCACGATAAATTAATAGCATCTTGTTACAAGCTAATTGTAAGGCAATTGTCAAATTACATACAAAATCTTTTTACGTATAGAATTTGACAGTTCTTTGTATAACACAATGCTTTGAGTAGTTTATCTTGTTATGTTTGTGTTGCATACATGCATGTGCAAAAATCAAAAAATTTAGATTTTACTTCAAGCATCGTCGGTGTGACTCATACAAACAAAATTTCACTAATATTATTATAATGCAGGTCATGCATTTTGACCGTGAATAATGTGCTTAAACTTATAGCATGTTCAAACGGACAGCAAATATCGAGGTTCACTATCTCATTCGAGGTTCGCGGTCGAATCTTGATTGAATCAAGATGGTTCGCCATACAAATTTTTGAGAGCGAACCAATTTGGTTCATTTTGAACCTAGTTGCGAACAGTGATGCCAACTTTTTTAGCTCTAAAAGCACATTAAAATTTAAAAAAAGCACAAAAAGCGTAAAAAGCACTAACGCCAAAAGGGAGTGAAGATCCAAACGAGTGAATTTTAATAATGTTTAATATTTTCGAAGCTATTCTTTGTTGAATGAAATATATCAGACGAAAAAGATTTCTTTACACTGCAAAAATAAATACACCAAGTTTTAATTAAAGTAATTTTAAGAAATACACATATTTCTCAAAAGCACTACTTGGTGCTTTTTCTTAATTTGGCACTAGCGCTCAAAATTTGGCGTTTTTAGTCTTCAAAAAGCACTAAAAATAGTGCCAAAAGCACCAAGTTGGCATCGCTGGTTGCGAACCATGAAGAATTTGCTATCATCGCTAGTTTTGATAACACATTATCGCTAATTTATCTGAACTAGCTATCAAAACAAAATAAGTACACACATACACATGAGTAAACAAAAAACAAACCAAAAATATGGATGCGTGTATGACTTAAAAAAATAGAACACGTTTTATTCATTATTTTTTTTGCTGAATTTGTTTATCTACTGTAAAAAAGCAAATAACACAGAAAATAAAACTCCTGCCAACTATTCACGTATGTGTGCATGTATGTATATATATATATATATATATATGTATATAAATGAGAACAGTGATGCCAACTCTTGATACTCAAAAAGCGTAAAAAAAATTGAAAGAGGGTTAAATTGAAAAAATATACGTTTAGCGCTAAATAAAGTAAATTTTTTCGAATAATCGCGAAAAGGGGCTAGTATTAAAATGTTTCTGTTGTAAATCAAAACATCAAAAACATTTTTGTAAAGTAATTTATTAGAAAATCATGAGATCAACACATACATAGCTTGAGATATTACATATCATATTACATTTCAATAAGGAACCTACAAACAGTGTAAATTAGTCTCCTGCACAAGACATCTTATAAGAATTTTCAAGACGAGGGATTCTTCAAATGCTTTACTACAGCGAAATCTTATAAAACAAACGTTAACAACATTGTTTGCAAGAAATTTGTTTGAGTATTGTAGGTATAAGAGTGAAGAAGAAAACACTTCGTGACGGAAGAATTTGTGATACTTGCTTCTTTCTACGCATGAGCGCGTGTACAAACGTCATGCATGTATGTGTGTATGATTTTTTATTTTTCTGCGCACATGCAAAGGCACACACATGCATTAAGATTAGTTGTATGCGGTTAACCATCTACATATTACACACACACTCAAACGTACAATATGAAAAATAACAAGCATATACTAATCAACAGTACTTCTTTTGAGTGTTTGTTACAAACAAGCTGTCTTGCGACATCGCTTGTTACAACTGATATACACATACACCAATACATCCATCGTGCTTCGCTTATAGTACGACAGCATTTATTATTGGTTTAGTATAATACATGCGACGTGAATACATGTAAAAATCATGAAGTTTTTACATTTCAAGACTGTTTACGCAGCTCTCTAGTGTACATACATATATAGCATGTATTAGTGACGCACGAATTTTCGTATTCGTATTCGAATTGTCGAGTATTCGGCCATTTTCAGGCGAATACGAATATTTTTCCAAAGAAATTAAATAAATAAATGCATAAATCCTAAACGAAATTTAAATAAATGACTAAAAATTTTAGATTGTACAAATACATTAATTTTTTATAGAAATTTTTGCTTTGTATCATTTTCAAATATTATTTAATGACGATCATTAAAATTTTGGGTACTTTTTATTAACTTTAAAGTACGCCTAGGTTGGCATCACTGCATCAAAAAGATTTGTCAAAACGAACCACGAATGTGTCGTTTGAACGGCATGGTTCGCAATCGTGGTTCAGAGACCGAACCAAGTGGTTCATGTTGCCGTCTGAACATGGCATTAGTATTAATTGGTACGTAGTATTTAGAGATGGGCAAACGCAAAAAAATGTATCGATATATACCGTATCGATACTTTTGCATAGCATCGATATATATTTTTTTAAACATCGATATTTGGATTTTTTGCCTACAAATGTTGTTTAATAAATGCCAAATGTTGAACACTTCAGGGCATCTATCCATTAAACAATGATTTATAGCCCTATGTATAAGAAAAAATTGGCATGAAGTCAGCATGAAGCTGAAGGTCCATACCTTCCGTTCTATCCATATCCGTTGTATGCGTTGCTGTACGTTCTCTCCGATTCGAAGTCAAGTTACATGCAATATGTCTTATGCGCCAAGTAGTTTTGTTGTTTAAAGAAATAATAAACACAACAGAGGTGACACTCAGTACATAAAATTAATAGATAACTAAAATGTAAATTTTGTTCGTGAAATAACTATGTTAAAAACTGATTTTAATGTATTTTATTCTTGCAAATAGTTGTAAGCATTACAAAAGCTTTTTCTTTTATCAAAAACTTTTTTTTATGGAAAAAATTAAAATTGAAATCCACCACACGAACATTTTTATCGATATCATTGAAAATACATATAATATAATTTGCCATCTTTGGCTATCAAATACAGCTGACCTTTTTCATGATGCATTCGACGGATACAAAGGTTGAAAGTAAAGGCCGGGGCACAATGAATCCGTCATGCGTTATACTTCGCCTTTTTCAGCTGACATTAACGTAACGACGGAGAAGGTTGTCACAATGAGTACTTTATTGACGGAAGCATTTGAACAGCTTCAATAGGTGGATTCTCCATTTTATTTATTAAATTCAATTTTTTTTATTTATTTCCTTTATTTCTTTTGTTTAACACAAAAACCTAATTCAGAACATACAAAAAAAAAACAAGCCCATATCTGTCAAACTACTCCACGTACGTAAAAAGTTAATTGTTGACCAGTTTTTGTACTTTGCGTTGAAGGGCACGTACTGAAAGTAACAGCACTCATAAAAAACCATGTATTTCAACTTAGCTGTCAGTTGAAAAAGGCGAAGTTTAACGTATGACGGATTCATTGTGCCCCGGCCTTAAACCTACTTTATCCGTCATATACGTCTATACGTTTTTTGCGTTTTGCTCTGTAAAGGCCGGGGCACAATGAATCCGTCATACGTTATACTTCGCTTTTTTCAACCGACATTATCGCAACGACGGAGAAGGTTGGCTCAATGAGTACTTCATTGACGGAAGCATTTGAACAGCTTCAATAGGCTGATTCTCCATTTTATTTATTTAATTCAAATTTTTTTATTTATTTCGTTTATTTCTTTTGTTTAATTTTATTTTGCTGCCACAAAACACAAAAATCTAATTCAGAACATACCAAAAAAACCAACCAATATCTGTCAAACTACTCAACGTACGCAAAAAGTTAAAAGTTGACCAGTTTTTGTACTTTGCGTTGACGGACACGTACTGATTGTAACAGCCCTCATGAGAAACTATGTATTTTAACTTAGTTGTCAGTTGAAAAAGGCGAAGTTTAACGTCTGACGGATTCATTGTGCCCCGGCCTTAACTTGCTACATACAATTACCCTAATTCTATTTTTTTGACACATTCATAAAACGCAACTACGCATTGAACGCATAAATCAAAGAATACAAGATTACGCATTGCGCATGTTTGTTAACCTGAGTGTGCTGCTATTTGGCTGGTGTGACGTCAAAATGACGTAGAAATTTAAATGTAAACGAAATTGCCCTATACCAAATACACGCGTTTCTGTGATTGCGTTTATGTTTATCGGCTAATGTGACGTACATGCGCAGAAAAAGGATTTTTTCAAAAGCTGAATGCGTAATCTTGTATTCTTTGATTCATGCATTGAACGGATGGCATGGACCTTCAGCTTGAGTAACGAAATTTAATTAGGTGTTAACAGTTCGTCCATACAATATGATATTAAAAATGGCTGTGTGAAGTATACTGTGAAGTCTTATGGCAAAACTCTTTAATATCATGTTCACTTTTGCCACTTATGCTAACTTCATGTCAATTTTTTCTTATACATAATGCCGTTAATATTTAAAGAAATTGCTAACAACTAGCGTAAATCTTAATGAATTCCGTGACTGGAGAAAACCAAAATTAGTAATGATATCGAAAAAGTTAATAAATTCATCCATATATCTGTGTGTTTAATATGTTAAGTAGATCTTTAAGATTAATAAAATCTTTACTATCTGTTGCTGTTCTGTGCTATGCAGTTCCATTCCTAAATTTTAAAGTTACCCAGTTGACCACGGCTTTCGTTAATGATATCGATTTCGGATACACCTCGAACATTTATCGTGTAAAACTATCGAGAGTGACACTCAAAAATGTATCGAAAAATGTTCACCCGTCGCTCAGTTTTGTCCCAAAAAACCTTCGATCTTGGATTTCGTTAGCAATATCAAAAGTGAGAGATTATCGAATTAATTTCGATACCGCAAAAATGCAGCAGAAAAAGTAAAAAGTATTTTTTTTTATTTATTTATTTTAACTTACTTATTTTATTAATTTATTTATTTGTTTAATTCCGTAACTTACGCTGCAGGCTTTGAAGAACATGGTACCTCCATTTTAACAGGCTAACACACATCCACTGGGCTATCGTGGCAAATTTTTTTTCATTCAATTATTGCACATATGTAAATGTGTGTTCTTATCTTTTTTTTAACTTACAGTGCTGTCATGCATTGAACTTGGTATCTTTAGACTAACAAGCTGATACACTTCCATGCAGCTACCGTCACACATTCGAAAAACTATCGAGAGAAGTGCGAAGTTCGGAGCTTTAGTGAACATTCGAATTTTTTTTAGATTTGCGAACAAATATCGAAGAATTTTGTTTCGAAAATTCTTCGCTTAGTAAACATTCTTTTTTTATCGAACCTCAGGTCAAGTGCGTACTTTTTCTCTAATAAATTAACCAGCTATTTCTGAGCAGAACCGTCACAGCCCTACAAGAAATTAATGACCGAAACTAACACAAAAGTAATTTTTTCACTAACACAATTACAATAATTTTATTTTTGAAATCAACGTACACCCAAAAAAAAAGTTTTAAAATCAAGAAAAAACAATTTGATTTTAAAAGCGTAACCTTTATGAAATAGAACTAAGTTTGTATTCTGTTATTTTAAAAATTTTTACTCTTGTTTTAAAAATGAAAAATATTTTGAAATCAAAAAAGAATATTTTTTGTTTGAAAAAGACATCAACCTTGATATAAAGTTAAACATACTCAAATTAAAGGATTATGTTTTTGAGTTAAGAATGAAATATTCTTGAAGTAATAATGAAGCATTTTTATTTTAAAACTTATTATTTTTATATTAAAACTGAAGCGTTTGAATTAATAATGGAGAATTATAAAGTTAAGAATGAAAGGTCTTAAATTAATAGTGAAGCATTTTTGAATTGAGAATGAAACGTCCTAAATTAATAATGGAGAGTTTTTAAATTAGGAACGAAACGTTTTAAATTAATAATATAGAATTTTCGTTTTAAAATTAAAAATATTAATTATTTTTTTGGAATCAAAATGCCCTCATTATGAACAATTTTAGATCTTCAAATGTAGTCCAAATCGCTAATGGAACGAATTTTCATTTGGGTTATAACGATTTTTTTTTGTCCTCCAGGATAATGGACATTAATATACACTTGGTCATAATAATAAATTAATTCTTTTTTTTAACATGACGCAAATATAAAATGTTACTCGCTGAAAAATAAAATTTCCTTTATTTTTAAAACTTCAAGTTCTTGATATAATAATAAAATATTTTTGTTTTTAAAATGGTTAAAAATACATTTTCTTTTTCATTATCGCCTAGGTTCTACATTCGTAAAATGAAATGAAAGTGAAATTTTCTCTTGGTTTGTGTTCTCAGTTTCGTAAAAGCGATTTAAAAAGTAAAATTTAATTTTCAGTTTATTTCAAACGAAATTGAAGTGTTCTGGAATCCAATTTCACTACATAAAAAGTAATTTGAATTCGGCAGCAAACAACATTGTGAAAGAAAATACGTTTTAGTAAAAATAAAATTTTTGTAACTTTTTATTGCAAAAATACAAAAATGTAGACTCATAAATAACATTTGTATATAAATTATTTTTTCAAACGATTTGTTTTAAAGGGATAAGTACAAAAACATAGAATAAGAGGCGTTGCTAAAATATATGGGAAACAAATCCGGCATTAGCAGAACCCTTTAGTAAATGATTTATTCAAGGCGTCCAGAAATTTTTGGCGAACTTGCGATTTTTTCGCGAACTTACGTTTCTCGTTTTTTCCTGAATTTATTTTATTTATAACAATTTTGGCAATTTCTGATGAATTTTAAGGATTGCTTCCGATATTGCAACTTCTCGCGAATTTTGGCATTGTTCGCAATGAAATAGAATTTTTGCAAAAAATCTCCTTTGCATTTTTTGCGAATTTATAATAATAATATTAGACTTTGCTATTAAGTTTTTGCGAATTTTCGCCATTTTCGCGATTTTTTACCTAATTTTTTGCATTCTTAGAGTTTGGCGATTTTTAATAAAAAATTATGGATTCTTTAAAATTTTGCAATTTTTCGCAAAATTTCTATTTTTTCGTCATGGAAAAAAAGTTTCATTACTTTTCTAGAACACAGTGATATCGTCTTTGCGGAATTAAAAACGTTTTCAATTTCATTTTGTAGTGGAATGTAGAACCTGGGGGTATGACTTCCAAAATTACAATTTTTATTTTAATAAGAAAACATTATTGGTTTTGAAATTTTTAAAATGATAGCGCTTATTTTTATTTTAAAATTGCTTCGTTATAAAAATGAGAATGTTATATATTAATGTTATATGAAAGATTCTTATTTTAACAATTATTTTTAAAAATGCTAAATTTTTAAAACGAAAACGCAAAATTCTTGTTTTAAGAATGCTTTTTTTGGTTCAGTGTATGTAAGAGTGGAACATCTAATGTACATCACTGTTGGGATTTGTAGTACAATTGTACCAAATTTGGTACAATTACATTTGAATTGGTACACTGGTACACTTTATACTTCAGTGGTAGAATTTGCAAAAATGTTTGCTTTGCAGAACAGTAATAAGAATTTCTCCTGACATAGTTGCCTAACACTGAAATTTGCAACATTGGTAGTTTATGCTCATATTTTTCATTTCTTTTGGTAGAGCTTGTCCCAGTTCTTTATGGTAGGTACAGACTTAGCAACGTGTTGATGCAACCAGTTGTCGACATCGAAGTAACACAACAACAAAAACTTTGGGCTTGTGTACCCGTTGTCGATAACAACTGAGTCCTATTGGCAGGTTTATGCTATTTTGTAGCCCTTAGGGAACGTAAATAGGTGGTCAAGAGCACAAAATTGTTTTCGAGAGCTGTTTACTCGCTCTCGCCACAATTTTTTGTTATTGTGTTAAAGTGACGTCGATGTCGACAACTAGAATTAATGTGAATGATTTTATGTTTATAGGTTGCCTGTTAGTTGCAAAGTATGCAGCATGTAATATAAACGTGTTGCGGTACCACTTTGTAAAGTGTTTCACTATTAGACTTTGTGTGTATGTATACTTACATATGTATATGAAAAACTGTTTTGTTCGATAGTATTAGTTAATTTCTTTGTTTTTGTTTTCAATAAATGAAAGAAAATTTGTTATGGCTACATTTTGGTACAATTGATGTTAATTTGGTACAATTTTACCATTTTCATGGTACAATTTAAGAATAGCCATATCCCAACACTGATGTACATATGCCAAAACCTGAAAAATCGCATTTTATTGTAAAATATACAATTCGCTTGGTCTATGAAACTAAAGTTAATATAAGTGTTCAAAAAGTTATGGAAAAATCAATAGTGTATATTATACTTATTATATTTATTATATTATATGTACACTGTATAAAAGAAATTTCAAAAGTTTAATTAAATATATATATATATATATATGTACAGATGTATTTATTTTTCAAATTTTAGATACGTATTTATAAAAATCAAAGTGCCACCTACATTATTTTGTGCTTTTATTTATTTTTAAATATTTTAACTATATATATATTTATATTGCTATAATAAAAAATAAAACAATATGAAAATCATGTTTATAAATGTAACTATCTGACCCACCAGACTTCGTACTGCCTCAGTTGATAAATAAAAGACCTAAACTTGTTTTAGGTTAGCTAAAATTAAGTTTGAATAGCAATAAAGTTCAAATTGACTCTACATTTTATTTAGAAAACGTTTATATGGAAAAAAGAAAAGGACTGTTTTTATGGGTTTCCCGGCAATTATTCCAAATTTTCTCACCTTTTGCACCTTCCCTAGACCTTCACGAGCATTTCAAGACCAAGATAAGGAAAATCCGTTCAGCCGTTCTCGAGTTTTAGTCAGACTAACGAACAGCAATGGATTTTTATATATACATATATATATATATATTACTAGCTGACCCACCAGACTTCGTACTGCCTCACTTGATAAATAAAAGACCTAAACTTTTGTATAAAATAATCTTAAAGCAAACAAACCTATATATACCCTTTTACCATTTTTTTGGTATCCGTATTTAATAAAAAAGCATTTTTTGAATGAAGCATGAAGTTTTATTATTATTTTCGAAGCATCATGTTGCTTACTTAAAAAACTGAGTTTTCCTGAAATACTGGCTATTTATAAGATTTTAATTTCATATTGACAGACACACACTGTTATTTTTGTTTTGTGGTTCGTAAATAAACAAAGAACACGCGACGTATAATTGTCCATGCGCGAAACAGGGAAACTCCAAGTTGATTTCGCAAACTTCTAACGACTGTCCTTGCGATTTATTCATGGTCATCGCAAAGGCCAGACGTACTGAAAATTGTAAGCATTTAAAATCGAATGGTAAATCCGTTGGAATCATTGGTATCCGCGGGATAAAGACATCCTCTCCTTTGTACTTTCCCTTTATGATTGTTGCCTCAATGACGTTATTCATCAGCTTTTTCACAGCCAGTCTTGTTCCATTGCACAGTCGAAGTTGATTAATGTTGCGCAGCATGATGACAACTGATCCAACTTTTAACTGAAAATTGTGAGGTGGTAATCCAGTCAATTCCAGTGAATTTAAATACTGCGTGGGATAGTTGACTACGTCATCCTGGTTCATAATGGTGTCGACTGATTTGAAGGAAACCAACTTTCCTGGAAGAAAATTCTGAATAGTCACATTGAAATCCTCGACATCTTTATTTTTGGCCGCCAATATTGCTCGTTCACCCAGCCAATTATGGTAATTTAACTTTTGCGCTATATCTGGGAAAACACGCTGAATAAGTTCCTCTTTTGAGTCTGTGATGTGACAGAAATCTGTTGGCAATGTGATGAATCCGGTCGAGGTGTCTACTGCAACTTTGTTATTTCCAATGTCTAACAACTGCTTCGCAAACACATTTCCAGTTACATCTTGTTGCAATAATACTCGCATGTTAGTTGTTAATTGGAGTGTCTTTACATACTGCCACAAATTCGATGATTTTAGGCATGCATTTAGTTCATCAGCAGCAGTTGATGAAACAAATACCAAAAAAAAGAGCACATTACTTGGAATGTCGCTTACACAAAGGATCACCAAAGTAAAGAAAGTTCTCGCGCACTCATAGATATTGTAACACAATATCGCAATACTTTTTTCCGTGTTCTGAAGTGCGACAGAATGGATTGACATATTAGTTGGTTGCCAAATCTAATGTCAACTATTATGGTTGCGTTTAAAAATTTAATTTGTGACAAAACTTAATATTTATCAATCTATATAAAACAATTTTTTGGTGAAATTTCTTGAGAACACATGGGTCACATTTAGGACCCTCCAGGGTACCACACCTATATGGTGTAGTACGTGTGCTCTTCCATATTTTATCCAAATGACCACTGATTTTCTCAAGAAATTTCACCAAAAAAAGCATATTTTTCAAAATCGATTATTTCAATTCCCAAAATTATTTGAGAAACGTGAACACTCGGATCGCATTTAGTACCCTTTAGAGTACCACACCTATATGGTGTAGTACGTGTGCTCTTCCATATTTTACCAAAATGACCACTTCTTTAAAAAAAATTTACTAAAAAAGCATATTTTTCAAAATCGATTATTTCAATTCCCAAAATTATTTGAGAAACGTGACCGATTGAAACATATTTAGGAATCTTCAGAGCACCACACCTATATAGTGCAGTACGTGTGCTCTTCCATATTATACCTTGATCTTCTCAAGAAATTTTACTAAAAAAGCAATTTTTTCAAAATCGATTATTTCAATTCCCAACATTATTTGATAAACGTGAACACATGGGTCACATTTTGGACCCTCCAGGGTACCACACCTATGTGGTGTAGTACGTGTGCCTTTCCATATTTTATCCAAAGGAGCACTTATCTTCTCAAGAAAATAGTGTTTTCTTAAATCTAATTTATTGGCTCTACCAGACATATTTTCACCAAAATACTTTTATATTTAATTTCATAAACTAGATTTTGGAGCAATTTTTCCAATCAAAAAATTTTATCTATCTCGATCCAGTTCCAAGGATTTGGAATAATAATCCATTTAGCGACTACTCTTAAACAGCTAACAGTGCTCTGTTATGTGCTTAACATGCTATGTTAGAAATGTTAGTTCCTGTCTCTGCTAGTTAAATTCGAATTTATCTTCACACACATAAAGTCCACAGATATGTACATTCGTTTTGGTTTATATTATAGAAAAATATTTATATTGAAAACAAAAACAATCGACTTAAAAATAGATGAGAAAAATTCCTTTGATTTTTATTTCATACTCGTATTACAAAATTGTTAACTTTGAAGCAGCTACGTCCACGCCATATGCACAATGTGCAAACTTTTATAAAGAGTGTTTTGTGCTTTCACACTGACGAGAGTACAACATCCACAACAACAACACAACAGACACCACCCTGTTGGATTTTTTGCTAACTCATTTACAACTATGTAACTTCTGAACTAACTTATAAATAATGCAGATGTGATTCAGTAGCTTTTTGTAGAACTGTCTTCTTCCCGATAAGTATTGAACTAACTTCGACCGGTGATTGGGCAAGAAGCGATACTGAAAAAGGTAAAATATTTGCTGAGCATTTAAAATCCGTATTTACCCCAAATACATATACTGGTGTTGCTGATTTGCCGAGTGTAGTTGCTCTTCCCCCTCGACCCTTAAGGTTTAAGATGCGTGATGTACATAAACTAATTGCTGAGCTCAACCCGAAGAAAGCTCCAGGTATTGATGGTATTGGTAACAAGATGCTGATGAATCTGCCTCGCACTGCAACTAGAATCTTACTATTTATTTTTAATGCCATATTACGACTAGAGTATTATCCACACAGCTGGAAGCTTGCCAAGGTCAAAATGATTCCAAAGCCGGGCAAAGATCTTACTAAAGCTGAGTCTTACAGGCCGATAAGTTTACTATCAACAATATCAAAGCTTTTCGAAAAGCTGCTCATGACAAAATTATCCCCAATTCTAACTGATAGTGGGTGCATACCGGACCATCAATTTGGTTTTAGAAGTCAGCATAGTACCATTGAACAAACGCATAGATTGGTTCAAGTTATAAGAAGAACATTTGAAGAAAAGAAGTATTGTTCTACTCTCTTTATTGATCTTTCTCAGGCATTTGATAAAGTATGGCATGAAGGCCTAATTTTAAAATTGAAGACATATCTACCAATAAATTTTCTAAAGCTATTGGAAAGTTATATTTTATTCAGTTTTGTATTTGATTTATACTTGTGATATGCCTGTTAGCACTAAAATCCATACATCTACTTTTGCCGATGATACAGCCTTATTTAGCATGCACGAAAACCCTCACAAGGCATCCCGATATCTTCAGGAACATATTACCCAACTGGAACTATGGTTAAAGCTTTGGCGAATTAAAGTAAATGAGCAGAAGTGTGCGCAGGTAACATTTACTCTACGAAAAGATACTTGTTCCCCCATTAGAATCAATAATCAAATTGTTCCTCAACATTCACATGTAAAATACCTTGGTATACACCTTGATCGACGGCTTACATGGAAACAACACATTGATTCTAAGCTAACACAAATGAAACTAAAATTAGCTCAGGTACATTAGCTGATTGGTAGAAATTCAACTCTCAGTCTAGATTGCAAACTTTTGATATACAAGTCACTTTTGAAACCTATATGGTGCTACGGAATTCAACTATGGGGCACTGCTTCAGCTTCCAATGTCGAGAGAATCCAACGAAGGCAAAACAAAATTTTACGTGTGATAACTTCGGCTCCATGGTACATCAAAAATTCAAATATACATCGTGATTTGAATATGCCACTAGTGATTGAAGAAATTGCAAAATACGCAGGCAAATGTTTAACAAAACTCGAATCACATCCTCATCCGCTTGCTCGTAATATTTTGAACTTTACTGGACACATCCGCCTAAAAAAGAGGGACACAAGGGCTCTTATACTCAACACTCCAGATGGGACTACTTGAAAATACTTTTTTTTTCCTTTTTGATTATCACTACTTATGTATTATTTATAACTATCACTAAGTTTATGTCCGACAGTGGTCGGTCCTTGTTACGGATTTTTATCCACCCATTCGTTTTCCTAACATCTTTCCTAACATGAATGGTAGGAATTGACTTTCGCGACTATTTACCCCAATAAAATCTGGCAACCCTGCGAATGACATCCCTGTACGGACGAATGAAGGAACAAGCAACCACGTTACATTTTTGACATTTTGTTTTCGCACATAATTCTACTGCATTGACCGTTATGTTAGCCAGCGAATCAAAAACTTACGCGTGTAAGATCTAGAATTTGCAATGAAAGAAAAGAAAAACATTGTCAGAAAAAAGGAAAAGAGGACATTCAAGTACCGGCAAGCGAAGCAAACAGACAATAATCGGGAAAAAAGAACATTAGTGACGAGCAAGAAATTTCAAAGTAAAGAAAAAAAGGACAAGTTCTAGAAAAAATAAGAATTTAGTGAAAAAAAATAATTCGTGGCATAACGCAGTAAACAATCCAAATAAAATAAAAAGTGGTAAAGTGTCTAACTGGAATTAAATAAAATTCCACCACAATCGTTCGTAAATGCTTCTCTTGGAGTTAATACACGTACGTATGTATAAGTGTATTCCGTAGTCGTGGGTTTTTGTTACACGCGGAGGAAATATAAGCTTCGCCTCCTTATTGAAAGGGACACTTGGACACGCTCCATACATTTTCAGTGCTTTAATAAGTGTCACGGCGTATATAAAAAAAGCAAAAAGTAAAGGGCGCATATGCTCGCACACATATTGCACATGCACGTTAAGAAAAATGGTTTAAGGTAACATTACACAGTGAACATTAAAAATATCTATTTAAAGGGAAAATCCCAAATCGTAAATATACCAGAAAGTGACTTTAATGACCGTATAAGTGGCAATTGGAGTTTGCGTATTTTCGTATTACAAACATACCTATGTATGAGTATGTACGTATGTACAGAGCTGGCAAATACGTGCCTCAGTGAATTGTATAAATGTATAAATACATGGCTATTAAAAGAAAACAAAAAAAAGGGGAAAAACGTAAAATACTCCTTAGTTGTTTATATAACGAAGATTTCAAATAAATGAAACGTGAATTTAAAATCAGAAAAAAAAAATTTTGTAAAATCTTTCTACATGAAAAATTAAACCGAAAACCCTTTATAACGTAAATTAAATGCAACAATAAAAAAAATTTATATAAAGCAAAGTTGAAAACGCAAGACAATAATGCTTATCAAACTTGCTCAATAACACCAAAAAAAAATCCAAAAGAAAAAACCATAAAGTCTTAACAAAACTTAACAAACAGAAGTGTCGCTATGCAAATGCGCACGCCCAACGTACAAATTCTATCATCATCACATCGATCAGCAGCGTAACAACCACAGATGCCAGCATACCGTCCAGAATCATCAGATCCCGAGCAAGAACACCAGCAGTTTCAGATTAAGTATTATATTATTAACACCATATTGGTTTTTTTTGTTATGTACTTACCTATATATATATACATATACATATCTACATGCATACCCATGGGTACCATATATGGAACTACAGAATGTAACTGCTTAGGTTCTAATTATGCATCCTAAGCATTTACACACTGTACCCTCCATAATTATTAAGCTTTTACATTATAAAAGTAAACGATTTTGAAAGTAACTATTGTGCGATTAATTATTACACAAATACTTAGTTTACAACTACCCATACTATACCCATTAATTTACCTATTGTACACCCACATATGTTATATATGTATATATATATATATATATATATATATATATATATATATATATATATATATATATATATATATATATATATATATATATATATATATATATATATATATATATATATATATATATATATATATATATATATATATATATATATATATATATATATATAATTTCATTTTTATACACAGTTTAGCTACTCATGAATTGTTAAAATAAAAGCCATGAATTTGAAAACCAACCTCAAATCAAATCTCATTTCAAAGGCATGCTAGGGACACAAGCGGCTGAAGGTAAGTTCTTGTAGCCGGTTATGTCAAGGGACAGGTGCGTAACAACGGGTAGGTGGCCTGTCAGGGTGCTTGGCCTAGGCCGACCAAGGAGGGAAATTATACCCAAGTGGCCTAACATTCAGCCACCTTCAAAATCTCTTATTTTCGTACATTAATTCTGGAAAACCTCTTGAACTCTCGAAATTCTTGCTCAATTCTTATACTTATTTTGTCTATTAGTGCACTCAACGTAACAACTGTTCAGCCCATCGTTGTAACAATGGGCTAATGATTTCTTCTCGATTTTTTTTTGTATATATATAAGTGGTGTTTATTTTGGCAAGGTATATATACTATATGTTATGCGTCGGACCAGCGGGTTAAGAACCATTTGCCACTGGCTAGCCGGACAACTTATATCTTGCCACTTGACTGCAGCTCACTCCGTTAATCTGATAGGGAAAAAACTCAGAAATTCCATTTTTTTTGCTAGATCACATGCCACGCGTAACATATATGGCGCCCAACGAGAAGCTAACATTAGAGGTTTCAAGAGTTTTCTTGATGATAGGATTGCTCAATGTGTTGGTACTGGCATTAGTCTTGAGCATGGGCAATAGCCTGTATTTCAAAAGCAATGAAAGGGCCAGCGCATGGGTCTTTCCGATGATAAGCACGAAAATTTTAACATCAATACACATTTGTATTTGACTGGAGTCAACCACAAGTCCGGAACCGATATACGAGTAGGTCACTTTATCATAGTAAATGACAAAGATGATGCGAGACGTTAAGTTCTAGTCAGTTATTTTACTGTTTTGAAAATAAGAGATTTTACACGTATACGCTTGAGGCATCATTTCAGATTTGTTATATGGAATGATATGCCAAGTGATGAATACTAAGGAAAGTCGGAGTATTATTATACTCATTGCGTTCTTAATATTGAATATAAAAATAACCAATTTGTACCTTAGTTGCGTCTGCCTAGCATGCCTAAATGCTGGCAAACTACTGTATCACAAATTCAAATCACGCAAGATAAATATTAGTTCACAGAAAAGTGGAAACTTTGTAATATTAATTAATAATTTAATTGAATAACCACCCGTATCTAGTTTAACAACCCATTCAGCTTATATTTTTTAATTATCAAAACATTTTTATTTTAATTAATTCAATTAACTTCTAATTGAAAATATTGACTGATGAATACCTTTCTGGCTATTCATCAGTAACCAGATAAGAATTGTTGCTTTGCGTAGAAAAAAAACAATGTACAAACCATTTCTTTTAGTAACGAGTATTGGACTTTTTTTCAATTTTTTTTGCGTTATTTAGCTAACTTTTTTTTTACCTACCGCCGCACATACACATTTACATGCATGCATATATATATAGGTATACATGAATTTTGATAATACAAATTTTTGTTGAATGCACACGTCACACGGGATTTTTTTTCAGAAGGCACTGATTTCAATTTGACTCGACTAAGGCTCACAACCTTTTACTGTTTTCTGGGGGTTTGGCACGTTATGCACAAATATACGCGAGCAGGTTCGGACCAAAAGAAGACAGCTATACGTGACAAGAACACAGGTCAAGGATTATTTGATCGCAGGGGTAAGCCTGCTACTGTTAAACACGATTTAAATTCGTCCGTCACGAAAGAAAGGGGCGTGGTAGTACACAGACACCTCGTAGGTCAAGTAGTCTTGCTGATTCGCAATCAAGCACAAGCCTCAGAGCAGTAAGAAATTCACCCGCAACGCTTTCTCCTGATCCGTATGATCAAGGATCTGAAGCTCTGATAAGTGAAAACCGTTAGATAACTGTAAAAGCATTACCTGATATTGAGACAGACACTGCAGGTGACTTGGACCCCCCATTGGAGTATATAGGTGTTCAGGTGAAAACAGAAATGGCAACTGGAGGACCATCCGATACCTCACCACCTCAGGAGTCGCATCCTGGGCTTGGTGCCGACACTATAGATTCACTCATAGCTTATGTAAGGGAATCGATGAGGAGTACTCAGGAGGAGTTTAGAAGGGAGACTTCTGATATTAGGAGGGACCTACGCCGAACTACGACAGGCAGAGCGACAGACGTTTCTCAGAATTCAAACGGTAACTCAAATGCTACTTCACCGAACATTTCCATCAAGTTAAAAGATTGGAACGTATCGTTCAGCGGTGACGAAGACCTACAGGACTTTTTGTTCAAAATAGACACACTCACTGAAAGGAGCCAATACTCAACGGATTATTTGATGGCAAATTTCCACATATTCCTTAAGGGTAAAGCGGAGTCCTGGTTTTGGCTTTACATCAAGCAAAACCCTAGGGTAACGTATTCAACGTTCAAGAGAGCTATTACCAAACAATTTGGCACACTTGAGAGTGATTTGGACGTTTTAATGAAGATCTCGTCTAGGAAACAGTACCCAAAAGAGACATATGATGATTTTCACTCGTCCTTAGTTAAAATGAATCTAAAACTTGAATCCCCATTGGATGATAGTGCTATGATCAAGATTATCAGGAGGAATGTACGCCCGGAACTCCTAAACATGACCTTTGTCTCTAGACCAGATGATCTAGAGTCATACCGTGAATTACTTAGGGAGGCCGAGAAATCTTTAAGGGCTCACGGCGGCCCCAAGAATCCACCAAATAGGCAACGTCAAGTGGATGAAGTTTCCATAGAGACTTTGTCTGATCAAACAGCCAACGATGAATCGGACACAGAATGCGATCCGCAAGTAGAAGCCTTACGGGCCGACAAACAGTTCATTAATGGGGACTACTCCAGAATCAAGTGCTGGAATTGCCTTAAGTCTGGGCACAGTTATATATACTGTCCCGAAAATACCCGATCGCTATTTTGTTTTAAATGCGGGCAGAAGGGGGTCACTACTCTCGAGTGCAGTAATCCTCATTCGACAAACAGGCGACGGAGCGAGAGGGAGACCGGGGACGCTCGTTCCAAGGACAGAATCCCGAGTTCAATTCGAGCGATGAGAGTAAACCCGCACAGTGGGATTTACTCTCCGATACTCAAACCAACCCTGACATACAACCTCATTTACATATTCCTTACTATAACAATAACTTATACTCGATAGGTACGACTTCACGTCAAATACTAAAATGTAGAACATGCTATGCATTGAGAAAGAAATTCCGGAAAAAACTTGAGACGACTCTTGTGTCAAACGGCGACGACGGGAGGCCATATGCCAAAATTAGAATTTTCGACCAGGAAATATCGTGTCTCTTAGACTCAGGGGCGAACGTGTCAGTTTTGGGAAAGGGAAGTGAGGACTTCATAAATAGACACAGAATTCAGCTTAAAAGATTCAGATCATATATTTCGACAGCAAACGGTTCTAAGAATCACGTCCTAGGATACTGTTCTCTTCCCGTATCTTTTAAGGGAGTCACTAAGGATATAATTTTTTATATCGTTCCAAACTTGGAGCAGCACTGATATCTGGGCGTAGATTTCTGGCGAGCTTATGTTTTAGCACCACAAGTAATTCCATCAATCGACTGCTTACAACTGACCGAAAAAACTGACGCTCCCTATCACGATCTCAGCCCAGAACAGAGACTTCGCTTGGAGTCTGTTATATTGGATTTTCCCTCTTATGAAAGACTCGGACTGGGACGCACGTCTTTACTGGAACACCACATCGACACAGGTGACGCGATCCCAGTAAAAGCTAAGCACTACCAACTTTCCCCTCCAAGAAAGGCTGAAGTATACGGAGAACTGGACCGATTGTTGGCCCTGGGAGTAATAGAGGAGTCAAACTCCCCATGGTGCAGTCCCGTTGTTGCCGTTCGAAAACCGGGTAAGATAAGACTCTACCTAGACTGTAGGAAGCTAAATTCGCTGACCAAAAAGGACTCATACTCACTGCCTCACATTAACGGGTTACTTAGCAGACTGAGCGACACACATTACATCAGTGGAATTGATCTGAAAGACGCTTTCTTCCAAATTAGACTAACCGATAGCTCTAGGGAAAAGACGGCCTTCGCGGTACCCGGCAGAGGTCTTTATCAGTATAAGGTCATGCCTTTTGGCGTATGTAACGGTCCCCAGACTATGAGTCGCCTGATGGATAAAACCATCCCGGCCAAACTGAGGAAAAATGTATTCGTCTATTTGGACGACCTCCTTGTCTGTAGCCAGGATTTTGACAGCCATGTCCGATTACTCGCCGAAGTCGCAAAATGCTTAAGTTCAGCTGGCCTTACGATCAACGTGGGCAAGAGCAAATTTTGTCAGCGGGAGATTAAGTACTTAGGATACAGAATAGGGGGAGGAACTTTGAAGGTCGACCCAGACAAGGTAGCAGCAATTATACAATTTCCCACACCCAAAACACCTCGTCAGGTAAGACGGTTCATTGGAATGGCCCACTGGTACCGCTCGTTTATCCGAAACTTTTCTGATATAGTAGGTCCCCTCACAGATAGCCTACGTAAGTCTGCAAAGCCTTTCAGTCTAAGCCAAGAGGGCAAGGAGTCATGCGAAAAATTGAAAATTGCTCTAGCCAGTGCTCCTGTTTTGGCTCAGCCAAACTTCTCGGCTGAATTCGTCATTCAGTGCGACGCGTCCCGCGTAGGTATATGCAGTGTTTTAGTGCAACAGGACAACAACGGCAGAGAGCATCCGATTGCATTCGTATCGCAAAAATTAAATAAAGTTCAGCGCAACTATTCCGTAACGGAGCTGGAGTGCCTAGCAGCTGTTACTTGCGTAAAAAGGTTCACGCCATACATAGAGGGGTTAAACTTTAAAATCATTACCGACCACTCGAGCTTGCAGTGGCTGATGGGCCAAAAAGACCTACACGGTAGGTTAGCTCGGTGGAGCCTGCAACTCCAGAACTACACGTTTACGATAGAACACAGAAAAGGCTCACTAAACGTGGTGCCAGACTCCTTATCGCGACTGGACATAGACGAGCTTCAGATAAACATACACCATAATGAGATAGACTTAGATTCACCCGAGTTCAACAGCCTTGAATATAACAGACTTAAGGGGGAAATTCGTTAGAATAGTGAACTTTTACCGGACTTGCGTGTGTCTGGTGAGCACATTCACAAACGCGTGAGATTTCGAGACGGAGTTGACTCTGAAGAAAGCCTTTGGAGACTGTGGTTGCCCAAAGCTTTGACAGCGGACGTGGTTAAGTCTTCCCACGCCGAAGGGTGCCACGGTGGTTACCACAAAACACTTTGCAGAATCCGGCAGAAATATTTCTGGCCCCAGATGGCTCGTGACGGTAGGGATTATGTTAGGAATTGCGACGATTGTAAGGCTATCAAACCGACAAATCAAACACTACGCCCGCCCATGGGAAACCAGATCCTGACAACTCGTCCTTTCCAACGGATCTATTGCGACTTTTTGGGTCCTTATCCTCGCACCATGGCTAAAAACAGTCAAGTGTTTATTTTGATCGACCATTTGACCAAGTTCTTGTTTTTAAAGCCTTTGAAAGCGGCAACCTCTAGCAATATTATAGAATACTTCCAAGACGATTTTTTTTGCACATACGGAGTGCCACAATACATTCACAGTGATAACGCAAAACAGTTCACTTCCAAAGAGATTAATGAGTTTTTCTCTGCATATGGCATCACCCACCATAACGACAGCGTTCTACTCTCCACAGGCAAACGCCTCTGAAAGAGCAAACCGAGAAGTTATCTCAAAGATTCGTTATTTGCTCCGAAATGATTCTGACCACACAAACTGGGACCGAGGGCTACCCAATATATTACAAGTTTTACGCAGTGACGTCCACTCGGCAACACAATGCATGCCTTACTTTGTCACCTTCGGCCAAAATATGATCCTACACGGATCCGCATACCGACTCTTAGAAAATCTCAATATGACCGCCGATGATAGCATTATTCAACACTCCGACCGACTGCAACATGTACGGGAAAAGATAAGACACAATCTTAATATCGCCCATGAGAGAGCCGCTAAAACATACAATACGAGGACAAGGTCAGTTAACTTTGCGCAGGGACAAGAAAATTTTCGTCGGAATCACATCCAAAGCGATTTCAAAAGAGGCATAAATGCTAAATTCAATCCGAAATTCGTTAAATGCAGAGTAAGAAATAAAATTGGGAGTGCCCACTACGAAATCGAGGATTTACAGGGGAATTATGTAGGTAAATACCACGCATCCGACCTCCGCCAGTAATCACGTACCCTATCTGTTATTTGCCCGGTTTCGTGGGTCGAGCCACACGTGGTCGCATAATCGTACTCCCAACAACTCTGCTTACGCCACTAGTCATGAGAAAATCCTTCCTGTTCGATCTTAACGTATATCGAAGATACGAAGCAGGTTTGTTACGGATTTTTATCCACCCATTCGTTTTCTTAACATCTGTCCTAACATGAATGCTAGGAATTGACTTTCGCGACTATTTACCCCAATAAAATCTGGCAACCCTGCGAATGACATCCCTGTACGGACGAATGAAGGAACAAGCAACCACGTTACATTTTTGACATTTTGTTTTCGCACATAATTCTACTGCATTGACCGTTATGTTAGCCAGCGAATCAAAAACTTACGCGTGTAAGATCTAGAATTTGCAATGAAAGAAAAGAAAAACATTGTCAGAAAAAAGGAAAAGAGGACATTCAAGTACCGGCAAGCGAAGCAAACAGACAATAATCGGGAAAAAAGAACATTAGTGACGAGCAAGAAATTTCAAAGTAAAGAAAAAAAGGACAAGTTCTAGAAAAAATAAGAATTTAGTGAAAAAAAATAATTCGTGGCATAACGCAGTAAACAATCCAAATAAAATAAAAAGTGGTAAAGTGTCTAACTGGAATTAAATAAAATTCCACCACAATCGTTCGTAAATGCTTCTCTTGGAGTTAATACACGTACGTATGTATAAGTGTATTCCGTAGTCGTGGGTTTTTGTTACACGCGGAGGAAATATAAGCTTCGCCTCCTTATTGAAAGGGACACTTGGACACGCTCCATACATTTTCAGTGCTTTAATAAGTGTCACGGCGTATATAAAAAAAGCAAAAAGTAAAGGGCGCATATGCTCGCACACATATTGCACATGCACGTTAAGAAAAATGGTTTAAGGTAACATTACACAGTGAACATTAAAAATATCTATTTAAAGGGAAAATCCCAAATCGTAAATATACCAGAAAGTGACTTTAATGACCGTATAAGTGGCAATTGGAGTTTGCGTATTTTCGTATTACAAACATACCTATGTATGAGTATGTACGTATGTACGTATGTACGTATGTACGTATGTACAGAGCTGGCAAATACGTGCCTCAGTGAATTGTATAAATGTATAAATACATGGCTATTAAAAGAAAACAAAAAAAAGGGGAAAAACGTAAAATACTCCTTAGTTGTTTATATAACGAAGATTTCAAATAAATGAAACGTGAATTTAAAATCAGAAAAAAAAAATTTTGTAAAATCTTTCTACATGAAAAATTAAACCGAAAACCCTTTATAACGTAAATTAAATGCAACAATAAAAAAAAATTTATATAAAGCAAAGTTGAAAACGCAAGACAATAATGCTTATCAAACTTGCTCAATAACACCAAAAAAAAAAACCCAAAAGAAAAAACCATAAAGTCTTAACAAAACTTAACAAACAGAAGTGTCGCTATGCAAATGCGCACGCCCAACGTACAAATTCTACCATCATCACATCGATCAGAAGCGTAACAACCACAGATGCCAGCATACCGTCCAGAATCATCAGATCCCGAGCAAGAACACCAGCAGTTTCAGATTAAGTATTATATTATTAACACCATATTGATTTTTTTTGTTATGTACTTACCTATATATATATATACATATACATATCTACATGCATACCCATGGGTACCATATATGGAACTACAGAATGTAACTGCTTAGGTTCTAATTATGCATCCTAAGCATTTACACACTGTACCCTCCATAATTATTAAGCTTTTACATTATAAAAGTAAACGATTTTGAAAGTAACTATTGTGCGATTAATTATTACACAAATACTTAGTTTACAACTACCCATACTATACCCATTAATTTACCTATTGTACACCCACATATGTTATATATGTATATATATATATATATATATATATATATATATATATCGTTGTAACAATGGGCTAATGATTTCTTCTCGATTTTTTTTGTATATATATAAGTGGTGTTTATTTTGGCAAGGTATATATACTATATGTTATGCGTCGGACAAGCGGGTTAAGAACCATTTGCCACTGGCTAGCCGGACAACTTATATCTTTCCACTTGACCGCAGCTCACTCCGTTAATCTGATAAGGAAAAAACTCAGAAATTCCATTTTTTTTGCTAGATCACATGCCACGCGTAACAGCCTAATAATTATATTCTAGATTTAAGATTTGAATACTTATTGTTAGTTCATATTTGAAGATACAATATATAAATACATGCAATAAAAAAAAAAAAAAAAACTTTAAGCTAACTCAAAACTGATGCTGAGATTAGTGAGTTGTGTTTGTACAACTAACATCTCGATAATTTTTGAACTAACTTTAAGCTAACTCAAAGATGATGCAGAGATGAGTCAAAGTTTATCGAGAATATTTGAGCGTAAAATTCATGTTTATGTTAACTCTGTGCCATCTTTATTTTATATGGCGCAATAGCAAAGTGTTAAGTATGATGGCTGACAAACAAAGTGATCACAGTTCGATACCAATTCTCGTCTCTAAAAATATTTAGAATTGTTTCAAATTTAAGTTGACCAAAATGTTAATCATTAGTAATTTAAAAATAATGGTTAGCTAAAGAAATACATTTTTTCTTCTTTTTTGATGAACCACAAACTAAGTCATAATGGACTAAGCATTAGTTGGTGAGTTCGCAACTAACTAATAGTGCACTTACATTTTATCAACCAAAAACTCGCTCGAAATGAGCTAACTTGTGGTTATTTGAAACTTATGCAGCGTGAGTGAGTACTGACTCGTTGTGAAGACATTACGTTGTAAAACTGAATAGCGTTTAACATGTAAAATGAGTTAGCTTTTTAGTCAGTTGTCACTCGCCTCTGATTAACCATTAGTTACTTTTAAGTTAGCTCAAATCCCGACAGGGCAATGCTTGCTCTTACTTTACAAAGAAGCAAGAAAAAATTTAAGAGCTTTCAAAGCTGTTTACCTCAAATGCAAATATCAGTGTATGTGTGTTTGGACGTACCCTGTCGGCATTTGAGCTAACTTAAAAGTAACTAATGGTTAATCAGAGACGAGTGGCAACTGACTCAAAAGCTAACTCATTTTACATGTTAAACGCTATTCAGTTTTTTAACGTAATGTCCTCAGAACAAGTCAGTACTCACTCACCCTGCATTAGTTTCAAATAACCACAAGTTAGCTCATTTCGAGTGAGTTATTAGTTAGCTACGAACTGACTAACTAATGGTTGGCCCATTATTACTTAGTTTGTGGCGCATCAAAAAAGAAGAAAAAAAAATGCCCTTCCTTAGCTAACCACTATTTTTAACTTACTAATGATTAACATTTTCAGTCAACTTAAATTATAAACAATTTCAAATTTTTTTAGAGACGAGAATGGGCATCGAACCGTGATCACTTTGTTTGTTAGCTATCATACTTAACACTTTGCTATTGCGCCATATAAAATAAAGACGGCACAGAGTTGACATAAACATGAATCTTATCTTACAGAAACAACTCACTAATCTCAGCATCAGTTTTGAGTTAGCTTAAAGTTAGTTCGATACTTATTGGGAAGAAGACAGTTACACAAAAAGCAACTGACTCACAGCTAGTTGCAAATGAGTTAGCAAAAAGTCACTTATATTTTGAGCTACCTAATAAAAATCCGACAGGGTAGCTGCTTTAAAGACAATTGTGTATTGATATATTATCAATACAAAACCATAAATAAAATAAAATTTGTTGTTAAAGTAATATTTATTAAAAAAAATTTATTTAACAAAAAAATGTTAGATCTCGAAAATCGCGGAATCCCGAAAATACCGGGATTTCAGGAACGGGATTTAAAAAATCCCGTATTCCGGGATTTCCAAAAATCGATCCCGATTGGCATTCCTAATATGCACATAGATATTCTTCCCCAATAATTGCAAGGTCTTAAAATAAAAACAATGTAAATACTAGAGATGTGCACGTGAGCGTTTTTTGACTCACGACACGCACGTTCAAGCAGAAAAATATTTTACTCACGCACTTTCACGCACGAATGATATTGAAAATTTTCACGATCACGCACGCTCACGAAAAAGTATGTAATCAAATTTTTATTTTTTTTGTTGAAAAATAGATTTTTACACATACATATGTACATAATACATATGTACATTTGTATGCACGTGTATATGTAAAATTTACATTGCACAGTGGGGACTTTTACAAAGTAAATGGCAATAAATCTGGAACTACTGATTGGATTTATATGAAACTCCTACATCCGTAGAGGAGGAATTAGGCCTTACAACACATGTCATGACAGCCTCCTTGCTCGAGCTGGAAAGGAGTTACAGTGAGCCAAAGTTGACTATCTGGGACTCAAAAAAACTTCTGAGGCTTGTAACTTTTTTAAAAATTATCTGTTTTTTACCGGTTAAAGCATTTTGAGCTAAGCTTGAAATTCTTAAGAAATAATTTCACAAAATGTGTTTCCGTATATCTCATAAGATATTTTACTCAAGATAAAATTTTTTTTTCTTATTTTTTTAGTATTTCGCGGATTACTTTTTAGTTTACTGTTGGATTTTAAATTAAATTAATAAATTAATGAATACCGTCATTAAATTTTTGACAGAATTTTAAATAAAAATAGGAAAAAATTTATTATCTCCATGAAATCCGGAAAAGGCTAAAAAAATTAAAATTTTAAAATTTGCCTGAAAAAGACATGTGTTTTTTTAGTACGAGTATCTACATTATTTTCACTTCATTCACTTTTTAATTTCATAGCGCTAAAGGCAATGCATTAAGAATGTGGTTAGAGCCAATTATTTTGTATTTTGGGCATGTACCCTACATTCAGTAATGTCCTAAAATAGTAAATTTTAAAAATATTTTTTGTGTTTAAGTTAAGCGCTTATAAAAAGTTGTGACGGTAGATCTTGAAAGTTTCAACTGTAACATTTTATTATGTAGATAGTTTTAAATATTTTTAACTAAAAGTTTAAGAGTGCGCTTTCATAAGTACGGATATACGCGCTGATTTTCTCAAAAAAGTCGAAATTTAGGGAAAATATAGTGTACCATGAAAAAATATATTAAAATAATTTAATTTTTCTATATTGGTATTTTTGAATTTCATATGAGCCAGTTTACTACGCCTGAAAAAATTATAACAATAGCCCAATTCACAATCTTGTGCAAATGGTCTTGCATCGTAGCATATGCAAAATGGTATAGTATATTGATACTCACCTATGCAGGAATGATAACTCGTGAGAGCGTGAGAATAGCTCACGCACGATCACGCACGAGAATTTTTTTTAAAGTCACGCTCACGCACTCACGCGTGATCAATTATAAATTTGAGCACGATCATGCATGAATCACACGTGATTCACGCGTGACACGATCAAATCACGACATTTGCACATCTCTAGTAAATACATAGGTATATTTTCAAATGGAATTTGCTTACTATTATATATTCGGATTTTCAAATTCTCCTAAAATATAACCACAAACAGTTTTTCGTCTCTAATGAAAATTTTAAAATTTCGAGTTAATACCCTCTTGTTGATTAAGTATTTTTTTATTATTTATTTTTAATACTTTTTGCTACATTAGTAAGGCCGGGTTTCCATCTGTGTGCCATGTGCCACACAAGCGTAAAAAAGCGTAACCACTAATTACTAATGAAAAACTTTTAAATTAAGACATGTATTTATGAAGCTAAATAGTTTCATACATATGTAACTAATAGACAATTTTATAAATAAATAAATACATGTCTGGCTCAAACAGTTTTTCATTAGTAATTAGTTGGTTACGCTTTTTTGGGCAAATGACACACAAGAAATGCCCAATGTAAACTCGGCATAAGCTTATTATTTTTTTCAAGCCATTTTGTATACTTTGATATGTAGTATAAACTGTAAATGGCTTAGGAAGTAAAATAAAGTTGTAAAGCAAACTGTAAACTATCCATTCATATTTTGCTATTGAATGGTCGGAATATTTTGTTTTTATATATCGCATTTATAAAAACGTGGCTTATTAATATTTTTGTTTTATTTGAATAATCAATTTTCTTACAAATTTTAACCGTTTAGAAAAAGTCTGCTTAAAAAATGTGAGTCATTAATTTCAATTATCCCAATATGCCACATAATAATTAAAATTCAATACAACTTGAGAATGAGCTTATAATAATAGTGAATTTTAAACTTTTCTTAATTTCGTTTATCAAAATGTTTATAAAATGTGAATTCACAAACAATTTTTAACAATGCCTATAATTTTTAAATATGCATATAAACGACATACCTATATAGTATGTACATATGTTTACTGACGATTGAGAAAGACTTACATAGCATATTTATTAATGGCCTGACCCACGATAGCGATAACGTTCGACTTGTCGCACACTTAGTCCCAAATCACACTGTGCAAGTCTTATTGCTAAGCTGATTAGTTTCAGGGAGAGAGATACGAGGGGAACAGCAACATTTCTTTTCCCCCCGTCTCTCTCTCCTAATAAACTAATCAGCTTAGCAATAAGACTTGCATAGTGTAAATAGGGACTTACATTTGAAACAACAACAAAATCTTAAAATTTGTTTTTGTTTCAGATGTAAGTGTGCGACAAGTCGATCGTTGTCGACATCGTGGGTTTGGCCTTAACATAGGGTCTCCACCTAACATAATATGTAAGATAAGAGCGTCAAATTCAATCGCAGAGAGAATTATTTTACGTCTAGACTTCAAATTAGTGTTATGTCAATATTATAAGATTTATTATAAGAGCGTTGTTATAAGAAATCCTATAACAACAATCTTATGATATGAACTGTCAAAAAACTACACGTACATGAAAATAAATTAGTGTGCATGTGTGAGTGTTTATTAAAATAAATGAAAAACAATGCTTTGGACAAAATTTCTGTGATTTTATATGTTTAATTTTATATATTTAATTGAATTTATATGTTTAATTGAAAAAAGTAAAACCAAAATAAATAGTTATATAAAATTAATACATGTTAACTCGATGAGAATTTGTATAAAATGAAATGTTATAAGAAAAGTAAAATTACGTTGTCCTGTTGCATGACATGAAGAGAAATATCGGCATTTTATTTTTGTTATTCTGCCGACGTTCTCTCACATATTATGTCAGCGTTACATAAGGTCTACACCTAACATAATATGTAAGATAAGAGCGTCAAATTCAATCGCAGAGCGAATCATGTTACGTGTAGACTTCAAATTAGTGTTATCTCAATCTTATAAGATTTTTTATAAGAGCGTTGTTATAAGAAATCCTATAACAACAATCCTATGAGATGAAGTGTCAAAAAACACACGTATTTGAAAGTAAATTAGTATGCATGTGTAAGTGTTTATTAAAATATATGAAAAACAATGATTTGGACAACATTTCTGGGATTTTATATGTTTAAATGTGCTTAATTGATTCATAAATTAAATTTTGTGTGAAAATGCGAAAATAAAATAACTAATTATACAAAAATAAAACATGTTAACTCGATGAGAATTTGCATTAAATGAAATGTTATAAGAAAACTGAAATTACGTGTTCCTGTTGTATGAGATGAAGAGAAATATCGGCATTTTATTTTTGTTATTCTGCCGACGTTCTCTCAAATATTATGTCAGAGTTAATCGCAGTTGTAGACGCTATGTAAATATTTTCCGTATATAATTGGGCTGATTTACACGGGCATAATTATGCTGGCATAACAATTTAGTCTGTTCAAATCATAAGAAATATAGAAACAAATGAAGTTCGAAAAATAATAATTAAATTAACTAAAATTAATAGTAATGGGCTTGTGGCAAAAATTAATATAAAAAAATATACTTAATAGTAATAAACCAAAAAAGTTTGTCTTAAGTAGAACGAAAAATAAGCAAATTAACTAGCATGTGCATAATTAGTAAAGAACAAACGACAATGGTAAAACTGTTGTAAATTTATAGATGGTAAAGTGAGCTTTCATTACAAAAAATCTTTCAGCAAGATGAAATACGATGAATCAAAACAATTCACATATTCCATTTGGAAGAAAGTTGCGTATATAAAGCAGAAATCTACATCAACTGACACCACACACAGTGGACCAAACACAGAAAAACGCTGATGATAAGAGCTGTGTAGCTCATGAACGAACGGCTTAAATTGAACGAATCACTTAATTGAACGAACTGATCCGGTAATTTTACCGAACACTTTTGGATCAGTAGTGTACTGCTCGATGTTTTCCTTCATTCAGTTTTTGTTTCAAGTCTTTTATGTATGTCGAATTTGCTTTCGTTCATGTTTGCTATTTATGTTATGTCTTTTTGTTTGAGTTGAGTTTTTGTGTTTTAAAAGCTTCAGGTACGTGTATACTAAATTCTATTTAACATCGCTGCGGCACTGTCATCATTCTTTTTATAATTTGATTTAACAGTATTTTCACAAGAAGTATCTTTACTAGTGTTTTTTATAAAGTGTTTTTACAAAGTATATACATAGTTACTTTTCTTAATCTTAATATTAAACTAAATATTAATCCAAAATAAAATGTACAATATTCTAGTCGAAAGAACAAGAAATTATTTATAAAATGAATTTAAATATAGCGCCTAATATTGAAAAACGCAACGCTTGGCGTTGATAAATTTTGTATGTATTTTGTTTTTGTAATTTAAATTTTTTCATTATAAAATTTGACAACGCTTGGCGTTGCGTTTTAATCAATTAGGCCCATAATTTTTTAAATAAATAATTCAACTTTTTTTTAATAAATTCTTCAATTTATTCATTCGCATTATTTAAATATTCGTATATACAACCGATTTCAATATTCTTACAAAATAGCATTGTTTCATACTGTCGTTCAAAAGCGAAAGATTGAACGAACGGGTCAATTTTTTGCTAATTGAACGAAAATTACCGGTCACTGAAAAGAACGATTTGGCACAGCTCTACTGATGATGAAGGTTTAGTGGCCTTTGAAAATGGCTAGCTGTTCCGTTCAACTATGTGTTGTCAGAATATTTACAACTAACTTTGATGTTATTTGTTCATTAATAATTATCACATGTAGTTTGGCTTACAAAGCGATACGAACCTTAGCCTGTTCAAATCATAAAAAATATAGAAACAAATGAAGTTCGAAAAATAATAATTAAATTAACAAAAAAAAAAATTAATTTTTTCACAAAAGTAAATATTTAAATCAAACAAACTCAATTTGGGGATTTTCGGGGATGACAAATCTAAAATTGGGGATAAGCTCTGAAAAAACTGGCAGCACTCAATCGCGTTAAAATGCGAAAAACAAAAAAAAAACAAATATTAAAAATAAACATGAATTATGACATAAAAAAAAAATTGTTAAAAATAAAATTTAATGAAATTGAAGGAAATAATTAAAATTTTTATTTTTCAAAAGCAAAAAAAGTATTGAAAAAATGAGCTTATTTAACAATTGCAAGGATAAGGTTATAGTAATAATACACATATAATACCATACCGAGGGTTCCGTCTTGATTTTTCTACAATTGTTACAAAAAAATTTTTCAATATACATATTTGTAATACTTTTTCAAGCTTGAGGCTTACGTTAGTAAGCTTATTATACTTTTCTCAAGCCATTTGGTATACTGGGATATTGTAGGAATACATACATATATATATATATATATGTACACACATATATACATACATACATATGTATGTATGTACTCAGATATTGTAATTCAACATACTAGTGATGTGCCGAATCTCAATTTTTGATATTCGCGAATACGAATTCGAATATCTAAAGCAATACTTATTTCTAGAGATGTGCAAATGTCGTGATTTTATCGTGTTACGCGTGACTCACGCATGATCGTGATCAAATTTATAATTAATCACGAGTGCGTGAGCGCGACTTAAAAATAAATTACTCGTGCGTGAGCTATTTTTAATAATCACGCACGAATTCTCACGCTCTCACGACATACATATATTATTCCTGAATAGGTGATGCAAGACGATGCAAGACCATTTGCACAATATTGTGAGTTGGGCTTTTGTTATAATTTTTTCAGGCGTAGTAAACTGGCTCATATGAAAATGAAATGTACCAATGTAGAAAAATAAAATTATTTTAATATATTTTTTATGGTACACAACTATATTTACCCTAAATTTTAACTTTTTTCAGAAAAAATACGCGTATATCCGCATTTATGAAAAGGCACTCTTAAATGTTAGTTAAAAGTGTTTAAAACTATTTACATAATAAAAGCTTCACAAATCGTCACAACTTTTTATAAAAAAATATTTTTAAAATTTACTATTTTAGGACATGTATTAATGTATTAAACAAAGTTTTTTACAAAACTGAAAATAATGAAGATACATAAAAAACACATGCCTTTTTCAGGGAAATTTTAAAATTTTAATTTTTTGCCTTTTCCCGATTTCACGAATGTTAATAAATTTTTTTTCCTATTTTAATTTAAAATTTTGTTAAAAATTTAATGCCGTCTTTTAACTTAAAATCTAACAATGAACTAAAAAGTAATAGGCGAAATACTAAAAAAGGTCAAGCCAAAAAAAAATTTTTGTCTTAAGTAAAATATCTCATGAGAGATACGGAAACACATCTTGGGAAATTATTTCTTAACAATTTCAAGATTATGTCAAAGTGCTTTATCCTATAAAAATCGGATAGTTTTTAAAAAAGTTACAAGCTTCAGAATTTTTCTTGATTGCCAGGTAGTCAACTTTGGCCCACTGTAACTCATGTCCAGCTCAACCCAGAAGGCTGTCATAACATGTGTTATAAAGCCGAAGTCCCCCTATGGGTGCTATGAGTTTCATATAAATCCAATCGGTAGTTTAGAATTTCCAGATTTATTGCCATTTACTTTGTAAAAGTCCGCACCGTGCAATGTAAATTTTGCATATACACGTGCATACATACATACATATGTATGTGTAAAACCTATTTTTCAACCAAAAAAAAGATACAAATTGGATTAGATACTTTTTCGTGAGCGTGCGTGATCGTGATAAGTTGTAAACCACTTGTGCCTGATTAAGAATATTTTGTTCGCGAGCGTGCGTGATCGTGAAAGTTTTCAAAATCATTCGTGCGTGAAAGTGCGTGAGTAAAATATTTATCTGCGAGAGCGTGCGTGTCGTGAGTCAAAAAACACTCACGTGCACATATCTACTTATTTCTAACCTTGCAGCTACACGTTCAATAAATTGCTTTATATTTTTTCGCACATATGGTTTGTCAAAATTTGCTAAAATTTGAATTCTGGCGTAGGCTGCAAGCAATTTGATTTACAATTTTATGTTAAAAATTCCGTCGTCGAAAAAAAAAATTTCGCCTCACATATTTTATTTCAGCAAAGAAAATTACTTCTGTTTTAAATTTTTTACAAACACAAAAATTATTTTAATACAGCTGTTAAATTGAAAGAAATATTTAATGAAGCGTTGGCAGAAAAATTGAAGTCCACCTGGTATTCAATTCCCAAATGCATGTGTGGTAGTAAAAAAGTGTGAATGTATTGAACTTTGAAACAAAAATTTAAGCAAAAATTGAGCGTGTAGCCTCCAAGTAAATCACATAATTTTTTACTTTTTTTCAGAAAAGCCACTTTTTATCAAACAATCTAGAGTAAAATGTAGATAAACTGTTTACATGATTTTTTTCTATTTTTTTTCATTTTACATTTTTAAATATTCGTAATTACATTAGTCTTATTTTCATATAAAATGAAAATATTTCTACTAATTCTCATTTGCATTTCACAGAGACTAATTTTTATGCCGCACAATTTTTATCTCTTTAGAACACACGAGACAAATTCATCTGGCACAAAAATGTATACGTGTACACCCAGACTGCCCAAAGTAGCGGAGTGCCGAACATCAATGGGCTTTTTATACAAATGAATACATTTCTCTCGGTCGGCAGCTCTGGTGTACACAGATTAGAGTGTATTAGTTTTTTTTTGTATTCATTTAACATTTCGTCGGTTGGTTATTGGTTTGCTACAGACAATGTGTTTTGAATATACTGTGCCGCAAACCAATAACCAACAGACGATTTACTGTTTTTTAAGTTGTGTGTGCATTTGTTTTGTGCTGCTGATGTGATGTGCCTTGTTGAAAAGTTATGCCAACCACAAATCCACTCTCTTTGCCTCTCTCACCAACAAACTGTCATATTATGCCAGCTTATTAGTATTTTTCGATTGATCTCCAATTTGCTATGCTATGTACATAGATTAACGAAAAATGCAAAATTTTTCTTTAATCTAGTACACATAAAATTTCAAAGCTGAAAAAATCTATAGCCACAATAAGGCAAAGTACGTTTTAGTGATAATAGAATAATATTGCATTACTTCAATATTTGTTTAGTGGTAATGTAAATATAATGCATTAAAAATATAAAATTTAATGCCAATGCAATATTAATGCATTACTTTGACAAAATTTTAATTCAATGCAAAAACTATTGCATTAAAAATATGAAATTTAATGCCAATGTAATATAAGTGCATTACTTTGAAGAGATTTTAATTCAATGTAAAAAATAGTGCATTAAAAACTTCAAATTTAATGTCAATGCAATATTAATGCATTAATTTGAAATGATTTTAGTTAAATTCAAAATATAGTGCACTAAAAGCATAAGATTTAGTGCTAATGCAATTAATTTGTATTTGCATTGATTTGGTTTAGTGAAGGATAATGCTCAATGCATTACCTTATTTAATGAAATTATCCCAGGTCTGTTCTCACCAACAAACTGGCATGTTATGCAAGCATAATTATGCCAGTGTAAATCAGCGCAATCACTATTTATGGATGAACCAGGGACGGAGTTTGTAATTTTGGAAGCAACACAGGGTTGCATGTATAAATTGAGTTCAAAAATAGTATTTTCGACATTATTTAAAATAAATCAACTACTTTGAAGTGATTTATCTACATGCAAAATGTATGGTAAATCATGTATAAATTAACATGATTTGCATAATTCATCATGATTTGTTTAAATCATGCCGGTGGAAACATACTATAAGCATGGATATGACAATATCGTGCTAGGCGCACTTGAGGCTGCAACATACACACACATAAGCTTTGTTTTAATGAAAACTTTAACACGCAAAGTAGTCACGAGACGGAAGATAATTTGTGTTTTGGACGTCTCGTTCATTCAGTCACTGCGTCTTTAAAGTTTTTTTCGTTGTAGCATTTTTAGTGAAAATTAATATTTTTTAATGAAATTAAATCAAGTGACTTCTGCAATCATTTTAAAATAATTTTTGATCACCTCTTGAATAGTAATAAAAATGTAAAATTTGTAAAATTGTTTACTTGCTCAAATCTATTTTCATTTTATACTTTGTGGTTTCATTCGCTGTGTGATTCTTTTTCACATTCTGTTTTTCTAATTAAATGCAACAAATTCTTTCATTTAATTTTGTACATATGTATGTTCATTTCACCAAATGCACATTTTCTCTTGTTTGTTTTTATTATTTTGTTAACATCTTAAAAACAAATATACTACTGTTGGCCCTTTCTCGCAGAACCTACATCACAAATGATTTTATTTTTTTTCATAAGTCACTCTTCAACTCTGGTTACTTTGTGCTTTCTATGTATGACGTATTTCCAAAAGGATGTTATTGTAATTTTGTATATAAGTGAACCCAAGAAAATATTTTTTCAAAGCAACAGTGAAATGCGCAAAGGAACTAGATCGTGTACCCCTCCAATTTTAAGATATTTTTAAGGATATTTAATTATATTTAAGTATAGAAAAAATATTCTTTTCCGGAAGTTTACTGAAGAAGACTTCATGAGTGTGCCCGAATCTATCTTTTCCGGTGTGCCAGAGAAGAGTATACTGAACCAATTTTGTATTTGATTTATACTTGTGATATGCTTTTAAGCGGTAATATATATACATCTACATTTGCCGATAGTACTGCTTTAAGATGCACGAAACCCCTTATGAGGTATCTCGTTACCTGCAGGAACATATTATCAACCTGGAACTATAGGCTCAATCAGACGTGACATAGCCATAGGGAGCAGCCATTCGAACCAAACTAATGGGCAACACTGTATTCGATTATACGTGACTCGCCCTAACGCCATAACTCTCACCATAGAAACCAATTGAATTTTGGTTTGGTTATGGTTATGGCGTTATGGCTATGTTACGTCTAATTTAAGCTTATGGCTGAAGTTATTGAGAATAAAAGTAAAAGAACAAAGATGTATTCTCGTAATATTTACCCTACGAAGAGATAATTGTGTGTAGTTTCCACAATGTAAGCAAGCGAATTGTATAGAAAATTTGTATAGGAAT
Source organism: Tachina grossa (assembly GCA_949987645.1). Lineage (NCBI taxonomy): Eukaryota > Metazoa > Arthropoda > Insecta > Diptera > Tachinidae > Tachina > Tachina grossa. The sequence continues at coordinate 119,779,534 of OX465274.1, read as the reverse complement.
CACTCAAAAATTTAATTTTTTTTTGTCAAATAATATACATATATAGACAAGTCGCTTGATTGAATGTGGAAACTATACTTTAATGTCTTATGTTTTTATCCGAATGCGAAGAAGGGTTATATTTTTCGCGCGTTTCTTGTATATATGTTTGTAAATTTCTTTATTACCAGTTATCTCAAATAGCTTCATGGACTTCGACAATTAAGGTAAACGGAAAAATTAATAACGCAATTAAAAGAAAACCCGTTTATATAAGCACAGATCAATAGTCAGAAACATGTTACGCTTCGATGACGATGTATATATATATATATATATATATACGCATGAGCATATGCAATGAAAAAAGTAAATAAAAGTACATATAAGATTTTAAGAGCTGGCACATCTTTTTATGTAGTTTTACCAACACCGATTTGCGAAAATTTTCAAGTAACCGGTACTTTTGTTTGCGATTTTGGAAAAAGGATTTTATTTAAAAGTAAATTAAAAGGGCAACGCAATTAAACGGAACGCATTTAATCTGGTGTTTTCCATGTGTATTACATGTTTTTTTTTAACGCAATTAGACGGGTAAGTCAATTATGCGAGCAGCAATTAAGCGGAAACTACTGTATTCGTCTTAAGCACCCAAGTAGAGGTGAAAAACTATCGATAGTGCCACTATCGAAAGTTTTCGATAGTTTAAAAATCTCTATCGATATATCGATGCAAGACTATCGAAAGTTAAAAAAACTATCGATATATCGACGATACTATCGTGATAGTATCGAATTTGTAAGGTTCTCGTAAATTGTACATATTTATTTAAAATAAAAATTCCAAACAAAATATTTTTAAACAAAACAACACAAAATAAAATAGAATTTTATTTTTCAGTTTAATAATTAACAAAACTAACATAATTGTATGAAAAATAAATAAGACCAGCGGAAGAAATTTTCCAGTCATTCAGTTATTTTTGTTTATGAAAGGCAATATATTCACATATTTTGGTTTAGTGGTGTATCATATAATATCGATAGTGACTAAAAAATATCGATTGTATTCAAGTTTTAATCGTTGGCAGAATTAATTGGACTACAACGACAAAATCAGCATAGACAACAACCTGCCGCCATGTTGCCTTGCTGTCTTCAAAAGAATTATTCCCATATAAACATGTGTATTCTATCCTTGACATTTGGTAGTCGGTAGCTACCTGTGGTGAATGTGTTTATTGCTTAAGAGTTACCGAGACACTAAAAAGTTTGAAATTACAACCCTACAAGAAATGAATTCATTTCTCATTAATGACTGAAACTAACACAAATAAAATTTTTTAGTAACAGATTTGAAACAATTTTAAATTCAATTCAACAGTTATTATAGTTGCTCTACTCTAACATATATGCTAGAGTGGAATGTCTAATGCTCATATGTCAAAATTTTTAAAATATTGAATTTTACTGAAAATAATTAATAGTTAGTTCCAAGGCACATTCACCAGGTAGTAGCGGAAATGCAGCTGAGCTATTTTTTTCCAAATTAAAGTTCATCCAAAACTTCAAAAATTGTTTACGAAAGAGAAATTAAAAAAATGTTAAAAAATTTTCAATGTGAAAAATATTTTATTAAAAAAATTCTTTTGAAACAAAATTAAAAATATGAAAAAACTATTAAAAAATTGTGAAAAGTGATAAACGTTCGAAATTTTGTTAGTGATATCTGCCGTGGATATTATTCACTTTATGTGAATAATTTTTATTATTATTGTGTTACAACAAATTCTATTTTTGATATTTCGGATAAGCTAAAAACCAACGAAAACGGCTGGCTGTTCCGTTCAACTATGTGTTGTTAGTCAGAATATTTACAACAGACTTTGGTGTTATTTGTTCATTAATAATTATCACATGTAATTTGGCTTAAAAAGCGATACGAACCTTAGCCCGTTCAAATCACAAATATAGAAACAAATAGAGTTCGAATAATAATTAAAATTAACTAAAAATTAATAGCCATGGGCCTGTCGCAAAAATTAAATAAAAATATACTTAATAGTAACAAACCAAAAAAGTTTGTCTTAAGTAGAGCAAAAAATAAGCAAATTAAGTAACATGTGTATAATTAGTAAAAAGAACAAAACGACAATGGTAAGACTGTTGTAAATATAGTGATGGTAAATTTGAGCTTACAATACAAAAAAGCTTTCAGCAAATTGAAATACGATGAATCAAAACAATTCACATATTCCATTTGCAATAAAATGCTAAGTATATAAAGCAGAAATCTACATCAACTGACACCACACACAGTGGACCAAACACAAAAGAAAAGAACGCTGATGATGAAGGTTTAGTGGCCTTCGAAAACGGCTGGCTGTTCCGTTCAACTATGTGTTGTTAGTCAGAATATTTACAACAGACTTTGGTGTTATTTGTTCATTAATAATTATCACATGTAATTTGGCTTAAAAAGCGATACGAACTTTAGCCCGTTCAAATCACAAATATAGAAACAAATAGAGTTCGAATAATAATTAAAATTAACTAAAAACCATGTTGTTTTTTTCATTTTTGTATTTTTTCATTGTTTTTGTAATCCCGATATTACCTGGAAATAAATGTGCCTTGGTTAGTTAGGTTTGTAAAATTAAAATGTATAAGTGACAAAAAAAAAATTATGGTGTTTCTGAAAAAGTAAGATAAAAACAATAATAAACAAAAGAAATTTTATAGTTTAATTAAAAATATACATACCTATGTATGTATGTATTCGTTTCTTTTTAAATTTTTAGATATTTGGAATGATCAAGATGCGTTGGGGTTGAAGAAGGCGGTAATACAATTCATTCTGTCTGTGAAAAGTGTTAACAAAATTAAGTAAAATAGTGAATAAAAGAAATTCGAAAAGTTTAATTTAATATTTATATTTATTTTCAAAATTTTAGCCATTTGTAAAGAGGTGATGAAAAGGTGTGAAGAGGTATAGATACTTCTGAACTTATTTGGTGTTCTTGTTTATTTGTATTTTTTGTTTGAAATATTTTAGTGACGTGTGTAGTTTAAAGTTATTTTTTATAATAAAAAAGCAAATAAAACAAATTAAAAAGTATATTTGCTGATTTATGGTATCATTGATTAGTAAAAAGCACTGGAGTGATCAGTTCAACTATATGTTATATTCATTGGTTAGAGAGAGATGCAACATCACACGTACACAAAAGTTTCCATCACATTTTTTATTTTGCCTTTAACAAAGTGATAGAAACTTTTTTCTACGCATTGATGAATATATCCTGCATGACTTCCGATGAAATGAGCACTCAATTGACTGGTAGTGTTCTTGTAGGGAAATAAATTTTAAAAATTAAAAAAAGTCACTATGTTCCGAACTACTGGACTTGTTTTTTTCCTTTCCAGTTGTTTTTAGGCAGTCGGGTTTTTTGATTTTTCAAATTTATTTGTTATTAATTGTTGTGTGTTTGTTGGCTTTCTAACTTTAATTCATAACATCCTATAAAGTAAATATTTTTCATGATGTTATAATCAAGTCAAACTTTTTGCAAACAATAACAATTTTAAGTTTTGATTTTATATTTATTACCCCTATTCTGAACATTTTTTCCTTCAAAATAATTATCCTCAGCTTTATATCTCCTGATATATTCAAGATATCGGAAAACTGATAAAGAATTAGGAAATAGGACACATTATTCATACATCATCAATCATAACTCAATAACTAAATTTTTTTTTAATGTTCCATACATCAAACCAGAAACCAACCGCCGATATATACATATTTGCCTATGTCAATATCGTCACCTAAAACGAAAAATCTAATAACGTTTTTTAGAATTTTCAAGGGAAAGAAAAAAATTTTATGAAATTGTTCCAATCAGTAGTATATTTCGTTTATAAAATCACAATTTTTAAGATATAACTTTATAATAAAATAAACGAAAAACCTTAGTTCTGATCTTTTGTCAATTGCACGGTTTTGTAATTGGTTTTAAAATGTAGTGTGTACTTATATTGAAAATTTTTCTTTTTTGATCAGTTAAAAAAAATTATATTTTATGGCACATATGAATGGATATATGTATGTACGTATATACTTACCCACCAAACTAAGTGGTTCGAATTCGTAACTCTACGTCTCCACCTGACATGAAATGTTGCTGTTATTTGAAGTTATAACTGAATTGTTAAAACAAATGCACTGACAATAATGTTATAACTTGAAAAAAGCATTAACTTGAGCAGTCTACACTTAACATTAACTTGAAGTTAATGTTAAAGTTAGTCATTTTATGTCAGGTGGAGACTGCAAATAAGGAATTCGTAACGACTAGTCGACAAAATCATCCCGATTTCAAAACCGAAATATTACTGAAATCGTAACGATTTTTGTATGAAATTGTTGACATGACTTTGCAACAAAATGTTGCTAAGAAATCGTAACGATATGTCGGAAGGAATCGCAACAACATGCAGGTACGGTTTTTACACAGCGGAGTACACCGCTTCACCTATTGCTGTTTTTATCGAAATAATTTGCACATACATATTTATTATATACTAGAATTTCCCGCGACTTCGTTCGCATCAAGAAAGAATTTATTTCAATCTTACCAAAAACAGAAAAATACCAACAGCACAATTTTTTTTGTTTTACCCTGTTCTGCGTAAATTTCTTAATTTTTTCTTTCATATTATTCTTCTTAAGATAATAACAAACAAACTTAAAAAGGAATGTGGGGTATTGGTCCAGCCAATATATCATACATATGTAGATATTTAAAAGCATGATGTATATATACATATTTATATCATGGTTTTCCCCATTTATTTTCCTGTCATTCCATACAAAATTATTCAACAATTTTCTATTAAAATAAAAAAGTATAATAAAAAAATAGTTTACGGCTTAAGGCTTCATTAATCTTTACTTTCTGTTGCTGTTCTGCGCTGTTCCGTTCTGCTTTTAAATTTGAGTACTTACTTTTTCTGTAGTAACTAATCAGCTGTTTCTACCCAGAAGGGTCGCAGTTTTCCACTAAAGCGATGCGTTTTGCATCGTCCACTGTTAAGTTTCAATATAGTTTAATTTTTTTCTTTTAAAAATTATTATTTTTAATTCTAAAAGTACAATCACAATTTATTTCAAAATATTTTTATTCAATTTATGCTGTCACTTACAATTATTTAAACATTTTTTGATTTTCACAGGTTGAACCGTAACAGAACAGAACGAAACAGAAAAACTAACGACTTGTACTAGATTTCTATGAACAAAAACTAGTCAGCTGATTCGTAACAGAACAGAAAGTAAAAACTAGTTCTGCCTTTATGCTAGGAAAACAACTGGAACGAACGACAAATCTCGTCCACGGCACACCAACGACGAATAAGTAGCGGATACTAGAATTGAAGATTTGGTTGTCGTTTGTGCAAATAGAGAGATAAAATTGTTTTTGTCGATTATAGGCGTAAGAAATACTCGTAGAAATAAATACATATATCGCAGATTTCGTCTTGCACGACGGATTGTTGTGTTCATATAAACAAATGCGTTTTATTTTCTATGACGAAAGTTCGCACAAAAAATCGTTGTTCGTCCCAGTTGTGTTCCCAGTTTGATTCGTGACCCAGCCAACCAAACTTACAGATTTTGTCTGATATAAGACAATTCTGTACATATTCGTAAGTCTTTCGACATATCGTATAGAGTTAAAAATTGTTAACGGAATTTCGAGGAATTTTATATTTTGCTTATGCAGAAATGTCTGCAGGATTTCGTTCATTCTGCAGATAGAAACCTCGGAGGAATTTTTCATATTCATTTGTTAAGAAATATCTGCACGAAAGTTTGCAGACTGCTGATAGATTTTACAATGGTTTCTATGTTTTGCTTGTGCAGAAATATCTGCAAGATTTCTTAAATAACTCGGATCACGAAAGCTTGCAGACTGCTGATAGATTTTTCAATGGTTTTTATGTTTTGCTTGTGCAGAAAAATCTGTAAGATTTCGTACAGAACTCGGATCAAAAGTTCGAAGTTTTTTTCAATTCTTTGTTTGATCATTGTTTACAGCAATAGTTTAATGTGTCTAATGGGATTATCCAATTTGAAGAAAAGAAAACATGTTAATAATCGTCGTTCACAGCAGTGTATCAAGTGAATTTGGAAAGAGAAGACGTGCTAAAAACATAAAGTGTTTAGTAATAAATAATTTTTATAAATAGAAATATCGGTCGAGTTTTTCTATTCAGGCAATTAAACACGTTTCAATTCATATAAAAATTGTTTTCGTATAGACAAAAATCTGATTTATTCAATCTGAAAATGTTAAAGATTTAATGTTAGATTTCTGTCAGACTTTTCTACGATAAATCGTCAAAAGTTTCAGAGTTTTCAACGATTTTTGTCTAGATTTCTTCCACAAATCTGCACGATTTGTCGGCAATCATTTCAGAAATAAAAACTATTTATTGTCAGATTTTTGGCATATATCTGTACAAACTGTTCCAAAAACTATGCGAACTTTAAACGACTAGAAGTACGATTTCTGTCAGACATAGATTGGAAATATCGAAAGGAAATCCAGAATTTCCATAGGAAATAACATCAGACATCGTTCAGATATCAGACAGATCTATATGTGTAGTTAAGGGAATTTCCCCCGACAATTCTTACAGAACTCGTGTCAACCACTTCATATATTTTTCGTGTTGACTACGAGACGAAACCAATCCCGAAATCGGCAACTTGTGCAGAAAGTCGTTGTGAACTCTGAACGATTTCGTTGCAGTTGGTTTGCTGGGGAGTTTCAGTGCAAAATATGTATGGATGTGTGTACATATGCACGAGTATGTGATGTATGAGGAATACAGATGCTGTAACAATTCCCCTTAAATTACTTTTTTTTTGTAATCCCTTTTATGGCGGTACTACTGCACCGATTTTCCGCAAAATTTAATATGTTTGCATTGGTTAGAAAAATGAGATTAAAATAAAGTTACACTTGAAGAAAAGTTTGTGGTTATTTATTCCCAGCTAAAAAAATATGTATGGAGCAGATATGATATCCCATATATGGTTCGGATCCGCAAAATGAGGGTATATGGGCATATATGATTATATATATTCAAACATTTTCATACATGTATGTGTAAATATTCCCTCTGAAGTATGCAAAATTCATATTCATACTCTCTTGATTCACAAAATCGCACTGTTGTGCAATTAATTAAATTACTTAAATTACTTTTTTTGATTTTGAACAGGTAGGTTGTATTTAATGAAACATTCGTTTGGACAAATAATGAAAAACGAACTAAAAGTCATTTAATTCATCATTTTAAGTCAAAAAGTATATCAATTATTTAAAAAACACAAAAATCATATTCGTACATAAAATTTAATTTCAGAAATCAGATTAAAAACTAATGCAATTAATTATAAAAGAAAAAATAATCCATCTAACAATAGTTTTCAATATATTTTTTTGCAATAATATGAATTTTGTTTCTTATTTAGAGAATTCTGTTATTTTCTATAAAATTAATGATTGGATTATCCTTTTGAGTATTTGATCGGCAATGTATAAAATCATACAAGAATAGTTTCTTTGTAACAAAAGCTTTTCTCAACGTTTAAAGTTGAGGGTATGCATATAAACTTTGCATACCGTATATATTTTGTAATGGATTTCCAATTCACCAGTGATAAAATTCACGATTGTTTGATTGAAAAAAAGATCTTATGTGAGATATGATGTATGCATACATTCTTAGGCCGGGTTTCCATCTGTGTGCCATGTGCCACACAAGCGTAAAAAAACGTAACCACTAATTACTAATGAAAAGCAGTTTGATTCAGACACATATTTATTAAGTTAAACAGTTTCATACATAACTAATAGACAATTTTATAGAATCCAACATGATTGGAAACTGTTTAAATCAATAAATATATGTCTGAATAAAACAGTTTTTCATTACTAATTAGTTGATTACGCTTTTTTGGGCAAATGATTATTTCTATATATGGATCCACATATAAAGAGCTTCATAATTAAATTTCCATATATGAGCTCATATATTATAATACATTTCATATAATAGTATAATAGTTTTGCCATGTATGTATAATCCCATACATTTCCATATATGAATTCATACATATTCATACACATATACAGGGTGAGCCAAAAGAAACCAAGGGGTGTAAAAGTTTAATAACTTTTTTGTTTATTAACTTTTTTTTATTTTTTCTTTCAGATTATATAATATACAAAATGGAAATTTTTTTACACTAAGTATGAAAAATGATGTCTCTTAAATGACCACCGTTTTCAGCTTCGCACTGATGGGCTCTTTTTAGAGCATTTTCAAAACTTGTGGCTGTAGCGTTCGAATTTCTGCAACAATGTTTGCCTTAAGTTCAAGGATTGTCTCTGGCTTGTTCACATACACTCGCCCCTTCAAAAAACCCCAAAGAAAATAGTCGGGTGCTGTCAAATCTGGCGATCGCGCTGGCCAAATAATTTCCGAATTTCGAGAAATTATTCGCTCTCCAAAAATTTGACTTAAAAGTGCCATTGTGTCTCGGGCAGTATGGGCAGTGGCTCCGTCCTGCTGAAACCACATACCAGGTCTGTTTTCAAGAGCAGGACGTAAAAAATTTTCTATCATAAACCGATACCGCTCTCCATTTACGGTTACAGCACTTCCATCTTCATTCTCGAAGAAGTAGAGCCCAATGACATTTTCAGATGTGATCCCACACCATACTGTACACCTGATAGGGTGCAATTGGCGTTGATGAATGGCTCTTGGATTTTGAGAACCCCAGAACCTACAGTTCTGCTTATTAACAAAAACATTCAAATGAAAATGAGCTTAAAATAATTGATCTCTGGTTTAAATAATAAAATACTATTGTTCTGGTTCTCTGTTCAGTTGTGAACCTCTCCATTATAAATTCTCCAAGTGTTGTCTATATAATCTGAAAGAAAAAATAAAAAAAATTAATAAACAAAAAAGGTATTAAACTTTTACACCCCTTGGCTTCTTTTGGCCCACCCTGTAGTTATATGTATATGTACATTCATATATTAAAAATATATGGATCATATATAATTTTTTTAGCTGGCTTGTTTGAAGTTTTTTTTTTGTAAATAAGCAATTTAGTAAAAACTTAAGTAAAAAGTAAAAATCTAATAATCCATTCAACAATGTAGTGTATAAATTTAAAATTAAATGTATTCACAGCTCTATGGATACTATTAAAATGTCCCTTTTAAACTTTCATTCTTATTATTTTTAACTGTTTCATAACATAAAATGCATTGCATATTGCGAAAGCCTTTTTTATGACGAAATATTTCTAAGCTTCCATATTTATTTAAGTTTTTTTCTGCTGTAGAAATTTATTAAATTTTAACTTTAATTTCGTTCGGTGTTCTAAAAAAACAAGAAAAAATTCATACATGCATGCACAACTTCATCCGTCGCTTTCTCAGTGACGACCAGTGTTGTCAGATATGGCGATATCTCGCCAAACGTGGCGACAAAAATTTGTTTTTGGCGATGAAAATTTTGAAATGGCGATTGGCGATTTACTTGGCGATATTTGAACTCCTTGGCGATATTTTCGGCTATATTTTTACGATTTCAATAAAATAGAATTATGTTAAAATGAGAAATATTTTTTTAAGGAATTTTTTGTGCAACATAAAATATTTCGTGCAAACAATTCTAAATGTTGTGACTTTCTATATCAAACAAAATTTTCTGAAAATCAAGAAGTTTAAACAAAGAATATGGACCACAAAATCCCATTTGCTATTTATGAAACATAGTGAGGAAAACTTTCTTTTATAAGTTAGAACCAACATTTTGATAATGAAGCACCAAAAAACCCATACGAGTTCTCGCCTAGAGTGTATGAATACGAGGATGCTACTGGTACTTATCATATCAAGGATATGATATGTGTACTCAAACACACATTTAAGTAAATGTTCATTCAGTTGATATCACAAGAATTAAATAATAATTTTTATCTTGGTGCTCAATATCAATTTATCCTATTTAGATTGATCTTTTGGAATAAGTTATTTTTTAATTTTTCTTAAATACTATCTGCCTTATTAATAAAAAAATATTTCAGGTTTATTAAGCGCTTATTTGAAATATCTTTATGCGACGTTTGTCAAATAAACCTGTAAAAAACCTAAAATTTTTTTTATAAATTAGACCGTATAATTTTTATGTTTTACAATAGACGTTACATAGTGAATTTAAAATTTAAGAATATTTGTAATGTAATTACAAAATATAAGACCCATATTCTGAACAACTTTCGATCTTCGACTCTAGTCGAAAGTACTGATCGAAATAATTTTCATTTGGTATTATGACGAACATTCGGAAAAGAATGTGAATATCACTCAAAGTGCAACAACTTTACTAAAAAATAAAAAAACAATCGTTTATAATAATTTTTTGTACTAAAATGTTTCATCGAAAGCTAAATTCTGTTGCTCAACGAAATTTTCGATGTTCATAATATAAATTGAACGTTCGATGTTCGATAGCCAGAGAAGATCGAAAAGTGAATGTAACTCATAATAAGGGCATAATATATTTTTGTAGCTATAATTTAACGTTTTATTATATTGGCGATATCCGACAAGTCATTTGGCGAGGAAGCTGAAAATGGTGACGACTAAATGAAAGAGCATAAGCATGTATGTGACTTTAGGCTCAATGGCCTGTCACACACGGAAGTAATTTTTATGCCGGCACAATTTTTGTTCTTTTTAGAACACACGAGACAAATTCATCTGGCATAAAAATGTATACATACACACATCTTTGTGTGTATTAGTGTTTTTTGTATTCTTTTAACATTTGCTGTTTTTTAAGTTGTGTGTGTATTGGTTTTGTGCTGATGATGCGCGGTTGTGCCTGTTTGAAAAATTATGCCCACCACAAAACCACTCTATTTGCCTCTCTCACCTACAAACAGGCATGTTATGTCAACACAATTGATCTCGTGTGTGATAGCTGAATCAGACGTGACATAACCATATGCATAGAGAACAGCCGTTCGAACCAAACTAATGGGCAACACTGTATTCAATTATACGTGACTCGCCATAACGCCATAACTCTCACCATAGAAACCAATTGAATTTTGGTTTGGTTATGGCTTTGGCATTATGGCTATGTCACGTCGAATTTAAGCTTTAATCCCCACAATTGTGGTATGACTTGCGGGTTACTGATGTATACCCAGGCTGCCCAGAGAAGCACCAGAGTGCAGAACATCAATCCGCTTTTTATACAAATGAATACACATACGCTTATATGTACATTACTAACGGTTTTCTCTCTGTAGGCAGCATTGATGAATACTATGCAGTGTTACCATATGTGAAGATTTATCTTATTTTTGAAGTTTTTAGAGATGTTAAAACGACAAAAAAGATTTGTTATCTAATGGCGTTTCATTTTCTGAGCAATATGCTACATTTACGTTGCCTTTTACATTTCTTTGTGCTCTTTTCTGAAAAGTATGTATTTTTTTAAAAATTGAACGCGTTCTTTTCCCATTATGTTACCCTTGAAAAGAAAAAAAATGCTACATGCTCAACACTCATTTTCATTAAAGGGGCATGAGTGCAGCATTATATTAACATTTTTATGACGTTTAGATAATGTTTCTTTGAGTCTTAATAAAATTATTTACATCTAGAATACGGACGATTGTGTCGTCCGTTTTGGAAAATTCTAGTAACAATAACAATGGTTTCACAGCTTAAATAAGCTTCTCCGCCATTGCACTTGCATAAAAAATAATAAACACAAAAGAGTTAACAGTAAGTTCTTAAAAATAATCGATAAGTAGAATACAAATTTTGTTCATGAAAGAACTATGTATTTTGAAAACTTGAGTTTAATGTATTTTAATCTTAAATATAGTTGTAAACTTTATTACGAAGGATTTTTCATTTATTAAAAACTTTTTTAATGCAAAAAGAGAGAAAATTGATGAAATCCACCAAAAAAATTTTTTTTATCGATATGGATAGAATATAATTTGTCATTCTTGGCTATCAAAACAGACTCATACAAAAGTAGAAAGTAAATATGCGTACGTTCTATGATGCGTTTTGCTCTGCAACTTATCACATAAAATTACCGTGATGCTACTTTTTTTGACACATGCATAGAACGGATGATATGGACTTTCAGTGTTATGCTTTATGCATTAATTTTGTGTGGAAAAACATTCGTAAAATACTGGTATGAATTTAGCTAATACGACTATCCATAAATGGCAGTGTTTTTGGGAATTCGAATACAAATTTCTCACATCACTAGTACATACGAACATACATATGTACATATTTGCATATGCATGTAGTATTTGTTGTATGTACGTACTACGTACGATTGTTTGCATTCTTTTTCTGTTCTCTGTGATTGTTATATTTTGGATTGTGTTTACTTTCCGCATAGATTTGAGACGTGATATATCGAAAATAATGTTTTGCATTTATCCACGAAATAAACGTCTGTTAATGTTTATACAATCTTTGATAAAAAAAAAATGTAATATATAAACAAATAACCGAAGTTAAGAATTTTGTATTCTTTAAGTTTTATTTCAATTAATTACTCCTAACGCACGAAATTATGAAGTGCTTCACGTTTCATATTACCGCTTTGCTTTGGATATTTATAAAGGAAATTAATTTAAGTAATCAATTGGAATGGTAGGTTACGTTCAAATGATCACGAAGAAGGGTGTTAATTATTTTATCCCACATTAACTAGTCCCTACAAAATTGTAAATAGTGCGGAAACTTTAGATATAGAAGATTTAACGGCATTTTCAGCTAAAAATACATTGGCAGAACTAGGTATTAATGAAATTGGCAACGTGGATGTTCTAAACCCCGTTCAAGAAGCACGGGTATCGGAAATGGAAATAGAGTCGTGGATACAAAACTCACTTTACTCAAATTACATAAAAAAAGATTTAATTGATGGATCGTATGATTATAAAAAATATGACCATTCTTACTTTGGAGCAATGACGGCAGCCGCAATCGACTGCGCAGTACCACCCGTGTCATGTTTCAATGACTCCAGAAATTACTATTTCCGTACCTATGATGGGTCGTGTAACAACCTGGAATATCCTGGTTACGGAATGGCTAAGTCACGCTATTCTCGTATTTTAAGGCCGAAATATGGCGACGGATTTTATGCTCCAAGTAAGTCTTCAACAGGTAGTGCATTGCCAAATCCTCGTGAATTATCATTGTCGCTTTATGGAGAGGATACATTTTCGGAAAGCCATCGTACATTAATGTCAATGCAATTTGGCCAATTTGTTTCCCATGATATAAGTGAATTATATCGCAACGATATGCCAGGTGAGTAGTCTTAATTATGTGTGCATATATGCACATATGTATATATATATACATATATAAGTTCCTATAGTTCCTGCAAGGAGCGGAGGACCATTACATTTGTTGTGGAAAATTTTCCGCACTAAGTGCACCTTTGTAGAAAATCCTATTTCCCAATTACGTATGTAACACAATCACCCTTATTCCAGTTGTCGACATCGACGTCACTTTAACACAATAACAAAAAATTGGTGCTTGTTTACTCAGTCTCGAGAAAAATTTTGTGCTACTGACAATCTATTTCTGTTCCCTGTGGTCTAGAAAATTTTATAAAACTGTCAACAGGAGTCAGTTGTTTTCGACAGCGGGTACAAAAGCATACATTTTTTGACATTGTGTTAAAGTGACGTCGATGTCGACAACTGGAATAAGGGTGAAAGTAACGATTATTTATTGCTGTGCGGTTTTTCATACGATTTTGAAGTAAAAAACCGCAGTACGGAACGGAATATAATTAAAATTTTTTATTTTCATTGCGGACTTTCTTATTCTCTCAATTTTTGACACTCTTTCTCCTTCTAATGTTGGCATAGTTTTTGAATAATTGGCGGTGTTCACAACATTATTGTAAGCAAAAAATATAATTTTGAAGTCCAAAAATTATTGTCATAAAATATAAAAGTTTAAAAATATATCAAACATATCTGCGAATGTATAAAATGTTAATTATTTTTTGTTTTTAGCTACTGCCATTACAAAATATTTAACACAAAGAGTAAATTTTTTTATAAAAATATATGATCAAAAAAATTAATAAAAATTTAAACAAACAATGATAAGTATTGCCGTTGCCTTCTTCCGTTGTATTATGTTTATTTTTCTCTCCCGCAACGAGAAATCGCACCGCACTGCACCACAAACATTGTGTTTAGACTCTTACATAAAGCTTAAATTAGACGTGACATAGCCATAATGCCATATCCATAACCAAACCAAAATTCAATTGGTTTCTATGGTAAGGTTATGGCGAGTCACCTATAATCAAATACAGTCTTGCCCATTAGTTTGGTTCGAACGGCAGTTTTCTATGGCTATGGTTATGTCACTTCTGATTGAGCCTTAACTACATATAAATCTATTAATGATCAAATAAAATTGGGGCCTAAGCTCCTTTTTCCATATAAATTGACACAAAAAAGCAGCGTCAGAAAGTAGTCGAGAGATAGAATCTATTTTATTTTGACAGCGTTTTTTCTTATTTTCTCACATATAAAGAAATATTCTCTCAAAAATGCCACCAAACTTTAAATAAATTTCATGCATTTTGTATTCAAAATTACAAAGAAAAACAAACACAAAACAAAATAAAATAAAAATTAGAGAGCATTTGAAGTTACGGCCGTAGATTTTATTATGGGCTTTGTTAATTTTACAGCGATTTTTCCTGAAGTTACGGACTTATTCTGTTTGATCATTTATGCGTGACCTTGAAGCTTTTGTCACATAAAATTTCATATGTCGAAGAAAAAATAAGTGTAACAGTGAGATTACACGAGACCTAAGTTTGGAAATTTTTGTGTTGGCAGTTGTCAAAATCTGTTGCTAACACAAAAAATGACTGTGTAAATGGTAAATGTTCGAACACATGTTTGGAAACAATTGCTCAAACACAAGTCTGAGCAATTATGTTAGGGCACAAGCTGTCAAATTTACCTTTTCCGTAGAAAATAATGGCGGTAAACTAGAAATAATAAGTTTATTACAAAAAAAAAAATCAAGCTGAAGCACAAAATATATGCTCTGTTGCAGAAGTATTAAAAAATCAAAACGTAAAACGTGCACTTTGTATGCATACGACAACCTAAATTTTGAGTTTTAACATTATACGTCTAGCCACCCCTTAAATAAGTTTGAACACAAACTTTTTTGTGACGTCATTCTGCCGAAGTTAATTCTTATGTTCAGAAATAAAAATTTCTCGTCTATTCGTACTGTAAGAGCATGATAAGTTTCATGTGTGAATTTTGTCTGTTTTCTGGCTGTGACATTCAGACACCAATTTTGATTGATTCGTTTATGTGAAAACTCAAGTGTGGAAAGGTTTTATGGGTAGAGATTGCAAATGTCGATGCTAGAGCTCATTTTCAAAATCATGAATTCGCGTCCCCATGACATTACATCACTGCTGTATATGTATTCATTTGTATGACGCCGAGTTTACATCTGTGTGCCATGTGCCCAAAGATGTGTAACCAATAATTACTAATGAAAAACTGTTTGAATCAGACACGTATTTATTAAGTTAAACAATTTCATATACAACTACAATTTTATAGAATCCAACATGATTGGAAACTGTTTAAATCAACATTTTACAACACGCTCTCAGTGAATAAAGACGTACTAAATAGAATTGGTACTTTTATCGATATTCTCTTTTGTTCAACATTAAAAAAATAACTTTTTTTTTAAATAACTGTCTAATTAATTTGTAAAGCCTGGTATCTGTTCGAAGTTCTGAAAAATTTTCCGCAGCATTGATTATTTCGCATGAAAAATTTGACATGTAATAAATGTAGCCCAGCTCGCGGTTTTTTTTTATAAATTTCTCGCATTTATTGCTTGAAAGTATGCAACATTGTTGAAATTCCGTGCGACAAAAGTAGTGCTCATCTTGCAAGGCGCATTTATTAGGTGGCAGCACTACACCAGGTGACTAACGTCATTATAGCAATCTAAATGTCAAATTTGGATTGTGTGGGTATAAGCCTAAAAGCATGCTTTTATCATCTTTCGAATATTCAGCTTTGTATGGTGTTTGACATATCCTATAAGAAAGATGCAATCTGACGATGCTACCCTGTTTTGAAAAGAAAGAAGGTAATTTATACCAACAAAGTACATGTGGTTGTTGCTGTTGTAATATTTGTTGCAGAATCGCGGGTACCTGATTGATGTGCCTTGTCATGTTGTTTCGCAGCTGAAACTAAAATGATGCCATCGTCATTTTGCATGGAAAAAAGTGCTTCCAGATAGATTTTACGTGTTTTTCGCAATAAGAACCGAGTACTACTTTTGCGAATTTGTTTCGCAAATATTTCATACCAAATACTTTTAGATGTAATTTGACATCGTGATTTAAATATATTACAAGAAATTGCAAAATACGACGGAAAATATTTAACAAAACTCGAGTCACACTCTAATCCGATTGCTCGTAATATCTTGAACTTAATGGTCACATCCGCTTAAAAAAGAAAGACACAATGGCTCTTATACTTAACACTCCAGATTGCTTGAAAATATTTATTTTTTTACTTAGCACGACTCATATACACAGATAAAAGTATTCACCAATTAACGTTTTCAACTGAACTTTTAATTGTATTAATTAATTTGAGTGGTAAAACTTAACTGATATTATTAAATTCTTTATAGGTGAAAATTTAATTATTTTTTTAATTGATATTACAAATATTTTACTTGATATTACTTTTTTGTATGTATTATTAATTACTGTCCGACACTGGTTGGGCCTAATTATTATACAGTAAACCTCGGTTAATTACCTCATAAAAAATGTCATGATTTTTGAGGTAATTATTAGAGATGTGCAAATGTCGTGATTTTATCGTGTCACGCGTGATTCACGTGATTCGTGATCAAATATTATAACTAATCACGCGTGAGTGCGTGAGCGTGATTGAAAAAAATTTACTCGTGCGTGATAGTGCGTGAGCTTTTTTAATAATCACGCACGAATTCTCAAGCTCTCACGAGATAATATTCCTGCATAGGTACATATGTAACTGTATTCAATCATTTGAAATAAATTATTTTATAATAATAAATGCATATATGTATGTATAGTAATATGTACGGTAGTATGACCTTACAAACACAATGAATACCCCCAAACAAAATGTTTCGACTTTTTCTGAAGTCAGACTTGTCGTACCGAATTCGAACTTTGATTTTTGAATACATAAGTAAAAGTCTGTGAAAATTTTTTTAAATAAATATGTATGTATATGTTTATAAATAACAAAAATTAAAAATTTTAAGAACCCACGACTTTTTTCAGAAAAGATGTTATATCTTCTAAGCGGCTGGACCGATTTTTTTAAACATAGCTAAGAACCCTCTCGATCAAGTCATCTTTCAAACAGAAAAAACTAAATGAAAATCGCTCCAACCTTTGGCCTGTACGTGGACACAGACAGACACACAGATACACAGACACACACTACAAACTTATAACACCCCTTTTTTTAGTCGGGGGTTAAAAAAGGATTGTAACAAATATTAAAAAAACGTGAGTATGTGCAAATTATTTCGACGGGAAGCGGTACTCTGCTATAAAAGCAAAAAAGAAATCGTACCTACAAGTCGTTACGTATTCGTACCGACTTATCGTAACGAATTCGTACCGACTTATCGTAACGAATTCGTACCGACATATCGTTACGAAGTCGTGTCAACCATTTCATACAAAAATTGTTACGATTTCGGTAATATTTCGGTGCCGAAATCGGAAGATTTTGTCGAACAATCGTTACGAATTCTTTACGAATTCGGAGCATTTTGTTTGATGGGTACATATACCTTTGTAAGTATGTATGTATGTTTCTTAGATACCCTGTAGGAAGTATAAATTGAGAAACACTACTGATTCAACAGTGCCTATGGCGGGGGTGGGGGAGTCTTTGAAAATGTTACGTAACAGAAAAATTTTAGTAATTCGTATGTTTTCTCATTTAACATGATTTTCTCGTTTATTTGATTATCATTTATTTAATTGGTCATACGTCTTACCTTCACATTTATATTATGTATGTATACATACATACATGAGCGGAATGTCAATTTTTGATATACGAGAATTCGAATTCGAATATTTAAAATGATATCCGCGAATACGAATATTTAAAACGATATTAAATTAACTTTGCTTTATTTTAATTTACATTGTAAATTTTACAAAAACACGAGCATACATATATACATAGATATGTATATCCAAAAAGGCCGTAAGTACACTTTTTACTATTTTACAGGAAAAGCAAAAAATATCATACATTTATTCTATTTACATGTATGTTAGATGCCAAATTGAATAATGAATAAAATTTTAGGAAAATATGTATTTTGGTTAATCACATCATAATTAATCAAAAAGTCTATTTTGAATTTTTTGGTTGTTACGGCCTTTTGGATTTTCGGTGACGATATGTAAGAACCTATTTTTCAACCCAAAAAACATGAAAATTATATTATACATATACTTTTTCGTGAGCGTGCGTGATCGTGATAAGTTGTAAACCAGTGTGCGTGATTAAAAATTTTTTATTCGTGAGCGTGCGTGATCGTGAAAATTTTCAAAATCATTCGTGCGTGAAAGTGCGTGAGTAAAATATTTTTCTGCGTGAGCGTGCGTGTCGTGAGTCAGAAAACACTCACGTGCACATCTCTAGTAATTATCTGAGAAAGGTATTACAGCGAAGACGTTTAATTACCTCATAGAGGTAATTCTGAGAATAGGCTTAAATACCTTTAGAAATGAATTTATCCGATAACACTGTGGTATATAGTAAATAATTATTTCAAATGAAATGCACATACATACATATGTATGTATTTCTTCAAATAAAATATTTTATTATATAACAAAAACAATTAATATTACAAAAACTAAATAGATAAGGTGCATATATTCGATTGCAGAATTGCATAAGTATGTACTTTTTATTTTTGAACAAATATACGGAAATATTTTAGGGGATAAAGTGCTCAAGTTCGTTTTTATGTTGGCGAATGCCGGTTACTTTCCAGAAACATATTTTTAACGTGTTCATGGCTTTTTAACTAAAACTATGTATAGACGGTTGTCAGATCTTACAATATTGCCAGTAAAATGTGCTCAAAATATCTTACAACCGTGTGAACCGACAATTTTTATCAGACGTCGTGGCTAGAAAAAGCATTGTCAGTCCATTGCAAGACTAGCAGCTGACAACAAATTGTCAGACATCTTACAATCGTGTGAACACATTGTAATATTAATGCCAGATATTTGTCAGACATTTTAATATTGTCAGATGTGCGAAGTTTATGCATCTAACAATGGCGTCATTGTAAGAGAATTCTTTCTATGGGCAACACTGCACACGCTTGATTTTAAAGAAAAAATTTTTAATAAAATATATGCAGACAAAATCATTGAAATTGCTTCTTTATGGTCCATAATAATTTATACTTTCACTTTTTACATTTAACACAAGCACAAACGATAAATATTTAACAATTTCTAACAAATGCACAACAGATCTAACAATTTGTGCATATGACAACCATGTGAACTGACAATTTGTCTACTGACGATTTTGTCAGATGAATTTATTGTCATACAATCGTCTGGCAATAAATTGTAAGATTTTCTGACAACAGTGTGAACTGACAAGGAATATTGTGCTGGCAATTTTCGATTGCCAGTACATTGCCAGATCTGACAATATTGTAAGATCTGACAATCGTCTGTGAGCACATTCCCAGATCTGACAATATTGTAAGATCTGACAATCGTCAACAAATGGTATCCAAATATGGTCTAATATGTTGTTCTTGTTGTAATTATTTTTTAATTTTTATTTTTTGTATAAACATATTTATTAGCACCCTAAATATTGGCATAATTAGTTTTTTCAATTTCTTTCCAAGTTTCCTCAAACCCCAAAAATGATGGGTGTATGTAGAGTTTATTCCTTATGTTTAATTTATAGAAAAAAAGAAAAATTTGTTTTAGTAAGTTACTTTTGTATAAGAAAAAAAGTTAAAGTTTTCCAACCCTGGAAACATCTTATTAATTTTTGTGAAGTTTAATTTATTATTTGAAATACCAATTTTATTCGTGGTGAAGTATAAAATAAGTTTATTTAATAAAATTAATTAAAAAATTAGTTTACGGTAGTTAATTGTATATATCACAAAAATCGTCGGTTTTCCAACCCTGGAATCATCCTTTTTGTTTTTCTGATTTCCTACATCAATCTCCTTCTTTTTAGGAGCATTACGTATGTTTAGTTTATAGAAAAAAAATGAAAAATTTGTTTTAATAAGTTACTTTTGCATAACAAAAAAAGTTAAGGTTTTCCAACCCTGGAAACGTCTTTTTAATTTTTTTAAAATTTTTTTTTTTAGTTAGAAATACCAATTTTACTCATACTGAGTATAAAATAAGTTTATTTAATAAAAAATTATTAAAAACTAGTTTTCGGTAGTTATTCTGTATGGCAAAATGAAGTTTAAGTCTCTCCAGCATATTTAGATATACTATTTATGTTTGTATTATTATTCGTTTGCAACGATACTTGACACGAATAATAAGCACTGGCCGAAAAAATTTTGAGTTTGGAAAAGTGGGCCAGGTTAGGCTCATAAAAATTAAAATTAAAAGTTGCGCTTATGAGCTGAAATTTGATTTGAGAAACCGACTAGAAAAATCTGAAAGCCCGGACATTTTAGTCAGAGGGGCGGGGCTGCTCCCATAAAAATTAAAAATTAAAAATTGCGCTTATGAGCTAAAATTTGATACACAAATATGTCTAGGTGATAAACTAGGGATTGCCATTCGGTTTTAACCGAAACCGAAACCCCGGTTTTTAGCCCATAAAAACCGACACCGAAACCGACAAAAAACCATCGGTTTTTAAGTTTTACTTTAACATGATTGTATTGTTTAAAAATACAGCAAATACTTTACATTGAAGACTTTTATACATTACTAAGCATTCTGTAACAATGAAAGGTAAGAAAATTGTAAAATTTTAAGAAAATTATAACAATTCTTTGCAGGAAGAATTGTAATTTGTAATCAATTCACAGTCTTGTGTAATTTGGTTGTGCCATGGTAAAATTATACTAGGTACATGCACGACTACAACAAAATTACAACACCAAAAAACATGCATTTTGTTGGTCTAAACAAACGTCAGAAACAGATGCCCTTTGTTTTTAAAAATAACAATAACAGAGTAACTAAAGTACAATTGCAGACGCGGCATTCATGAATGATTATAGTCATTCAGTGTTGCCAATAGGCGTGTTATCAGACAGAGTGTGCAATTACTCTCATGTGCAGGTCATGTAATTATATTTATGTATAATTTATGTGCAATTCTACTTTGGTTTCTATTTTTATTTATTTTTGTTTCAATTTTAGCCTACAAAAATTATGAGTAGTGTAATTTTCTTCAATATGTAATTGGAAACACAGTCATGTGTAATTTCGTTGGCAACACTGTAATCCGGCCAATGCACGCAGTGGCTATATATACAACAAGCCATTCGAGCTGTTTTTACCCCCCTCATAACTTTGTTCCCCGCAATCTTAAAATTATAAAATTTAAACCATAATTAGAATAAATTCATGTTACCTCACATGCGAAGTTTTTCAAAGAAAGGTTCCGGAGATATGAAGGAGCAAAAAGTGCATATTTTAAGACATACTCACTGATCACTCATCAAATTGAGCCTAGAGAGCTAAAATTTGGTATTTGAGTAGCTCTAGGCGAGCAATGAACTAGAAAACCCGGAAATTTTAGCCATGAGGCAGGGCTACGCCCATAAAAATTAAAACTTTTTCTAGTGAGCTGAAATTTGATACAGAACTAGGTCTAGGTGAGCAATCAACGAAAACAATCTGAAAACCTTGAAATTATAGCCAGGAGGGTGGGGCTACGCCCATAAAGGTCAGAATCAAAAAAGCAAATCTAAGGCGGTTAATGGAAGCTATTTTATTGAAATTTGGAATACATATTGTGATAATGCAAGGCTATATATTTTTGATAAAAAAGTGGGCGTTGACCCGCCCATACAATTTAAACCTCATATTCGTGCACTACACGCTCAGCATATTTAGATATACTATTTATATATGTATTATTATACGTTTGCAATGAAACTTTACACGAATAATAAGCACTGGCTTAAAATATTCTTGAATTTGGAAAAGTGGGCAGGGTTACGTCCATAAAAATTAAAAGTTGCGCTAATGAGCTGAAATTTTATACACAAGTAGGTCTAGGTGAGAAAACAACAAGAAAAACCTGAAAACCCGGAAATTTTAATCAGAGCGGCGGGGCTGCGCCCATAAAAATTAAAAGTTGCGCTCATGAGCTGAAATTTGACACACAAGTAGGTCTAGGTGATAAACCAACTAGAAAAATCTGAAAACCCAAAAATGTTTACCAGAATGGGCGGGGCCACGCTAATATTGTTTGAAATTGAAAAATTTTGTATGAAAATTTACAATACAATCTTTTAAACTATCACCTCAAAAGTGGGTGTGATCACTCCCATAACATTGTGGCCTTGTGTTTAATTTATTTCGGTCTAGCATATTTTAGAAAAAAATTAGCATGAATTATAAGCGCAGCTCACAACAAAATTGTGAGTTTAAAACAGTGGGAGAGGTAAGGATCATAAAATTTAAAGGTATTATTCGCGCTAGAGACCTGAAATTGAATACACAAGTAAGTATAGATGAGTAAACCACTGGGAAAATCTTAGAACCAAGAAGTTTTATCCGTTAAAACTCCAATTCGTACTAGAGAGCTGAAGTTTGGTACACAAATAAATCTAGATCAGAGATCACTAAGGGAATAGGCACTGTAAACTCAAAATTAAGTTCAGTTTTATTGAAACTTTTAATACAATAATACAATCGGAAAATCCAAAAATTAAAGCACCAGCTACCCTATTGAAACTTTGCATACACATTGGGCATATCCTTTTGATGTATGTATGTACTTCGGCTAAGCAGACTTTAATATGTAAATATATTGAGAAAACAGGCGAGTTCACGCCCACTGAAATTTATGCTATATTTTACATGTTTCTTTCCAGACGACTCTTACCAAATTGCTTACACAATGGCGAACCGTTGTATTGACACAATAGTGCATTTTTAAGGGGTACAATCCAACACCCATCACAATCTAACCCATTACTTTATGTAACTATGCCATTTTTAACTGGCACAGTGATCATAAATGAAAATAAAACACACTAAAAATTTTAAGTTTAAAAAGTGTTATCATGGAAAACTTTTCAAAAAGTAATAAGATCCTCACAAAAACATAAATGTGAAAAAAGGCCAAGTTCCTATCAAAAATTTCGGTCATCAAAAGCGGTGAGATATAAATTTTTACCGAGTTCTTGTTTGGCACAACACCTTTCACTGAAATATGCTATACATTATATAAATTTGTAGTCGTAAGGGTGTCATATAATTTCTACATAATCTGCTTACCTTGCAATATTTTTACCTTTCTAAAAAAGGAGAACGTAACGTATATTTGTTCATTTCTTTATATCGGTAAAAATGTTGTAAAGTTTATGATTATGTAAAAATTATATGACACCCTTACGACAGTGTGTATACACATGTGTATGACTGTATTTTTTTTACTGAGTAAATATTCATATTCTGTGCACTGTTGCCAGATAATTTAACCAAAAATCTGCTAAAATTGGTTAAAAAATCTGAATAATAATTTAAAAAAATTTACAACAATAATAATTTACAACAATCATTTTGAATTGTTGTTCATTTTGTTTTCGAATTAAAATAAATTATCTTTCTATACGAAAACATGTTGATATTACAAGAAGTTTTTGACATATAAATTAAAAAAATTTTACATATAAATACAAATCTGTGCAAAGAAATATACATACATATCGAGCACTAAATCATAAACACTAAACACACTAAAAAACTATTCAAGAAGACTTGCTGCAACAGAAATTTTTGAGGTCCATGAAAAACAAAACCATTTTCATAAATTTGAGCTGTGACTGTTTATGATTTAGTATACAATATGTGTGTACGTATCTTTGCACATACTTGTTAGTTTCTTTTTAATATTATATTTTTGGTATGGTTACTCCAAAACTAAACGTCAAAAACTACTTATAAGTTAGTGTTTCTTATGTGTGTGTTCTGACATTAACAACATGGTTATTTTTTTGCGGAGTAAGGAAAAATATGAAGTACATATTGGTGTTATACAAGCATTTCAGAAAATTGCAGTTTGGCAGTAAAAACAAATCTCACTTTATAATTTTTGCAAATCTGGCAGCAGTTATTCTGTGTGTAAAAATATTAAAAATGAAAGTATGAGAGAGAGTCAATTAGTTTAATACGCATGTGCCTTTCTATTTGTAGTTGTAGAGTAGTTTAGTTTTTTGCATGCACAGGAGATGCTCTTTTATGTTGGAATTGGCACTTTTTAGACGTGACATGCCATAGCCATAACAAAACCTAAATTCAATTGGTTTCTATGGTAATGGCTATGGCGAGTCACCTATAATCGAATACATTGTTGCCCATTAGTTTGGTTCGAGCGGCTGTTTTCTATGGCTATGGTTATGTCACGTCAAATTGAACCTTACATAGTGTCCACACCTCATGAATTTATACCATGATGAATGTCAAATTGATATCATGATGAAAATTCATCCCGTATAGACTCAATTTATTAATATTATGGTAGCGTTATGATATAATCATCACACGGCCTGATGAATTCATATTGTAATCAAGTTTCATTTTATGTGTTATTGTGTATTTGACTATTTATTAAACAATTTTCGTTTAAAAATGCGGCACAACAATTATTTGTGACCAAAACATTAAACAACACGCAAGAGCCCTGGTTAACAACCTACTGCTCCTAAATCACAACTGTTACTGAAACCAATAGAAACTCAAACAAGAATCGAAACTTGGCAACGACTTTTAGCATGAAGACTCGAACACGAATTGCAACCTGGAACGTAAGAACATTCTCTCAAGTTGGTAAACTATATCAAGTCGCAAAAGAAGCATCCCGCTGTAAAATCGAAATTCTGGGCATCTCCGAAGCAAGATGGCCAAACTATGGCGAACACAAACTTACATCTGGCCAAGTTTTTATATACTAAACGGCCAAAATCCATATTACCATTTCTGCTCAGCCCAAAATCTTTCGAATCGCTGCGGAAATGGAACCCTGTTGACAAAAGACTGCAACCTTCCGTACTAAGGTACGGAATACCACCATAATTCAATGCTATGCTCCGACGGAAACTTTACCACTTATCGAGATAAAGAACAATTTTACAGCAAACTAAATCACACGCTTAAGAATATACCACTACGGGATATCAAAATCCTGCTTGGCGATATGAACGCCAAAGTACGCAACAACAACACTAACCTAACAGAAATCATGGGTAAGCACGGCATAGGTACTATGAATGAAAATGGCGAACTGTTTACAGAAATGTGCAGTTCCAACAACCTCTTTATCAGCGGTACCCTGTTCCCCATAAACAAACACACCAGGGTTTCCCCAGACGGCCGAACCGAAAATAAAATCGACCACATTTGCATAAATAAGATGTGGAGGTGCAGTTTACTAGATGTACGAAACAAACGCAGTGCAGATATTACCTCCAACCACCACCTTCTGATAGCCGACACGCGATTAAATATCATTCGCACCGACAACCGCAACAACCATACTTCCCCACGCTTATATGTTCAAAAACTCAAAGATCATAACTTCAGATTGAGATATTGTCAGCAACTACAGTCCTACATTACAAGCATACAATCTGGTAACAATATTGATGCGAAGTGGACTGCCATAAAGAAAGCTTTCCTGGACGCTATATGCGAAATACTTAGAAACAGACATAAAATAGAAAATAATGGATTACAAGCGCAACGTGGAGGGTTATTGACGAGCGGAGAAGCAAAAAATCAGATATTAATAGAGAGAAAACACGTGCCTCAAAAGAACTAGCAAAAACCGAATATGAAGCTCTAAATAGGTCAGTGAAACGTATGTGTAGACACGACAAACGATCCTGGATTAACTCTATCGCAGCAGAAGCAGAAACTGCTGTTTCATGTGGCAACACAAAATTACTATACGAATGCACCAAACGATTGTCGACATGGCGGAAGAACGGCAATGTTCCCATAAAAACGAAAGCTGGTAAACTCCTAACTGCAGAGGCAGAACAACTATCACGCTGGTATGAACACTTTGTCGAACTTTTCAATGTCCCCAGTGAGATTTCCGTCAACTGGACTGAATTTGAACTACGCCTGTCAATTCCCCAAGTAACGCGTATCAGCACCCAATGTCCCAGCATCCACGAGATAGAAACAGCTATTCTGAGCATGAAAAGGGACAAAGCGACTGGAATTGACAACGTGCATGTGGAACTTTTTAAAGCGGACTTTAAACTATCTGCACGAATTTTACACGAGCTATTCCAGGATATTTGGGAAACCGAAACATTTCCCAATGACTGGCTGCAAGGAGTAAAAATACCTAAAAAAGAAGCACTAAACGACTGCAATAATTGGACAAGAATCATGATTCTTTGCAGCTGCCTTAAAATCTTTTGCAAAATCATACTTAATCGTATTGAAAAGATAATTGAAGATACGCTTCGACGACAGCAAGCCGGATTTCGCAGCCGCAAATCATGTATTGACCATATTGCTACTTTAAGAATAATCATGGAACAAATCAACGAGGTGCAGGAATCGCTCTACCTTGTTTTCATTGATTTTCAAAAGGCTTTCGATCTAATTAATCATCAAAGCATATCGGAAGCACTGCGCAGAAAAGGCATTCTCGACAAAATCTGTAACCTTATCACGGCACAGTATCAGCGTTTTGAGTGCAGTGCAAAACATGGCAACAAACTATCACCTATATCTGTTGAATCTGGAGTGAGGCAAGGTTGTGTCTTATCTCCATTACTATTCCTCATAGTTATTGATGAAATTTTAATCAGAGCAATTGACAACAACTCCCATCGTGGAGTATTATGGCACCAACTACGCATGGAACACATGAATAATCTATTATGTATATGCTGATGACGTTGTCTTAATATCTAAACGTCAATCTGATGTTCAAAGTAAAATAAACATCGACATGGTAGAGCAAATATGACCTCAAGATCAATGTCGACAAGACCAAGTCGCTTAATATAAATATAGTACACACTAATCTGCTTACTCTGTATGGCCGGAACATTGAATCTGTCTCAAACTTCACCTATCTAGGCAGCCAAATTACACCAGACGGAGGTACGCGTGTCGATATACCACACAGAATTAACAGGGCTGGGTTATATAAGATTTGGCGAAGTAACCAAATCAGCACCAAAACGAAATTATGTCTCTTCAAAAGCAACATCCTCTCTGTGTTACTTTATGGATGCGAAACCTGGTTGACGTCTGTTAAAATCAACAACAAGCTGCAAACCTTTGTCAACAGATCCCTGCGTTATATTCATCGCATATACTGGCCACACAACTGGGTATCAAATGCAGTTATACCGTATAAGTAATATGAAACCTATTGCTTTTAAAATTTGTGAAAGGAAATGGAGATGGATAGCACATGTGCTACGCAAGCCAGCCAATGATATTTGTAGAGAAGCCTTAGATTGGAATCATCAAGGAACGCGAAGAAGAGGCAGACCACGAGGTAGTTGGAGATGAAGTCGTGAAGAAGAGATAAACCTACATCCAGAGAATTTATAATGGAGTAGAGCAAAACTCTTAAGTTCAAATAGAAACGATTGGAATAATTTTGTATTGGCACTATGCGCCCATGATTTGGCGCAACAGCAATAAATTATTATTTTTCAAATATTTGTTTGATTCATCATAATATAAAATTATCGAACACATCTAATGCACAATGTCATAGAATCCAACAATATTGGCTACTCTTTAACTTGACAAACTTTTGTCTGAATTGAAAAATTTTTCATTAGCATTTAGTGGTTACGTTTTTTTGGGCAAATGTTTGACAAGAGTGACCGTAGCTTTATTCTCACAAAAATGTTACCATACAGGCGTTGCCACCAGTCGAACAAGAAATTACACATAGTGCAAAAAATTTAAAGATTTTTTTTTTTAAATAACATAAAATTTTCTAATACACAGATAATAAAGCACATTGATATAAATATCGCTTATTTACTTCAACGAAGAATAATTTCACTTTAATCTTAAAATTGTGTCAAAATCTTATAAAATATTTTTTAAACCTTGCAGAAAGTCCTCAACCTATTTTTCATAATTTCAACTCATTTAACTAGTAGTAAATAAGAGATTATTGTCGGCTTAGAGTGTAAACCTGCTAAATCAATTCAACCAAATTTTACAGTGGAGACAAAACTTAAAAAATTAGCGTTACATATTGGTTTTGTTTCGATATAACGTCTTAAATTAAAATAAATATTCTAGTCAGTCGATGGGGCTTCTCTTTCGCACAACATTAACATATCACATACATTACAGAAGTTGGATTTGACAAATTTACACTCAAAGCCGACGATATATACTTATACATCCCCTAATTTTTTAATACGTATCTACATTAGAGTAGCCGTTAATTGTATGGAGACTATTTTTTTCTTGATTTCTTATACTCTCACCCCCCAAAACGGTTCAGTTTTATGCAAAAAAAAAATACAAAAAATTTCATACCGATAAGTTGCGTATGAAAGCCCAAGCCCATTTTTCAATGTAATTTTTTGCATATGACTATCTTCTTAAAAAATCATTTTACAAGAATATGACAAGTCAACAACATTAGTCTCAAAGAAAGTTTTTCGCTAAAATTAATATTTTAGAAAATAATGAAGAAAATAACCACAAAATGCCAACAATTTTATGTAACAAAATTATATTTATATGGAAATTTTTTATTTTAAGCATGTACAATAAGAGCTTATATATGACACGCTTAGTGCAATAACTCCATAAACCACATGGAATCAAAAATTGATTTTATGTGCTCAATCTATTTCTAGGTACCATAGCCTTATAAGCTAAAAAGATTTTAAGTAAATTCGATTATTTTGGCGGTGTTATTACAAAATATACTTCTTCCAAAATGATATACTTTCATTTAGTTTTCCTCAATAACTCTGTAGGCCACACTAACTTTACTTGTTCTTTTTTTCATCATTGATTTTGGTGAAACTGGAAGCTCTTTTTCAAGTTCTTCTGATATTCTGTTAAATCAATGGGTATTAAAGGACTCTTCCCAAGAGACATGAAATTTATATCAGAAACTAGCGCTGTATGATTTTTTTAAGTTTTTGTGGCATACGCATATTGCACAAAAAATATTATTATTTTTGTTGATGTGGCTTACAGAGTTGTTGCTGGTTATAAAAAGTTTTTTTTAAAGTTTTAGAAGAATTTTTTATTATGTTATTAGAAAATATTTCTGAAGTAATTATTTTTTTTGTAATGTGCAATGACATTTCTTTTTAAATCTGAAAACAGTGCATCTATTTTTATTAAACACTCCCTTGATGAAGAATGTAAGGAAATAAACACTACAAAAAAATTAAGAGCAGCAAATAACACATTAAGTGGACTTACAAAAAAGTATACCGAATATATTAAAATAGTGGCTAATAAGATGATTAATATAAAATCAATTCTGAAATACATTCCATCAGTTAATCACAATTTCTACAATAATTTGAAGGCTGCGCATATTGAGGGTGAATGAGATGTTGCATAAATTATTAAGATATTGTTATCATTATTAGCATTTGCTTTTTTACATAATTTTTAAAATATTTGCATTAATAAATTTGATAAATATTTGAAAATGAAATAATGAGGATTTTTTTGCAATAACTTTATAAGCCACAGAAAAATATTAGAAATATTGTTTTTGAGACTAAAAAATTTTTCAAATAAATTTAGGCAATAACAATGTAAGCCACAATTTTTTATTCAAAATGGTACTTCCAATGAGTTTTAAGCATTGATAGATGGACACATCATAGTGATCCTCCTAAAATGTTTATTAAGGGTGGTTAAAGAAGAAAATATTAAAACCCTGATTTTTTAAATTTAATTTAAACTTAAAAGTCGATTTTTTCAATATTTTGTTTTTGTGGCTTACAGAGTTATTGCACTAAGCGTCTCATATATTAAATTATTTCATACATACATATATGTACATATGGTCAAAGTAAAACTAAGCCAAAAAAAAAATATTGCATTGAATATAGGGGCTTGAGGGCAAACTTTGGGGGCACCCCCTAAAACACAACTTATCGGTATGAAAATTTTTTGTATTTTTTGTACATAAAACTGAACCGATTTGGGGGGGGGGGGGTGAGAGTAGAAGAAATAAAAAAAAATAAATAACGGCCACCCTAATCTACATATTTACAGGAAACTATTTATTCCAATTTCCTTTTTTATAGTTTAATAGTACGTTTCCATATACATACGTGTTTTGGAGCAAAAAACTTGTTTTGCTCAAAACCAATGTTTTGCTACATGTTTTCCCATACATTTTTCATATCCGCAACACCTTAAACAAGTTGTTATCAATGCAACACTGCGTTGCTGACTGAAACTTCGAAAAAAATCGAAATATTCTGATAAAAGATGGCACTAATACAGAATATTCAATATTTTAAGCAATTGCACAAAACACATCAATTGTATTTATATGTTGTTTATCTGCAAATGAGTGAAAAATTTAATCTAAATAATAAAGTTCGCGGCCCTGATGATAAAATCAAATTCATTTTGAAAATTCATAAAACTAAAACACACAAAAGCACAATGGAAACACTTCGAAGTGTTTTGTAACAACAACTTGTTTTGCTCATAGTGGAAACATACTATAAGGCTTAAAATTTTTACAACAATATTAAAATCGGCCTGTTAGCTGATAACTTGTTTTTGGTATCAGTTTTTATTAAGTCCAGTTTACTTAAAAAAACTCTCAATAGATGCATTTAAGAATGGTAGAATCACGACTTTTAAATTAAGCACAGTTCTTACATTGAAAAATTTTAGACCAATAAATTTCAACAACTAATTCATCGTATAGATTAAGGTCTTTGTGATCTAAAAGTGCATATTCCCACCACTCATTATATAATTTTTAATGATTTAGCTTAACAAATGAAAATTGATTTTTAAAAATCGCTAACGACTATACATACATATATGTATGTATGTATGTATGTAACTAAAGTTGCTCGTTTTTGTTGTCAACCAAAAATAGCTCGTTTTGTATGAATTTGCACAAAAGTGGAGATTCGCCTTGGAAAGTTAAATTAACATTTGTTAATAGTTCAAGAGAATATGAAAGGAACTCCAAATAATATTTTGTAGATATTTCATCCAAAGCAGACAGCATTGACTCAGGTATATTTAAATGATCTTCAAAAACTTGCAATCTTAAATATAATTTCAATAATTCAATTTTTTCGAAGCAATGTCAATGTAAGCTTTTAATGATAACAATTGCGTTATAGTTAATAGCTGACAAAATTTAATGGATTTCTACTTGAAAATATCGGGGAAATTCTTTGAATTTGCATAGCCTTAAATAACTACCGTTATAATATGATCCCATACTTCTTAGAAAATATTCTATTCTATTCAAATTTTAGTATAATTTGGAATACAAATTTTATTTGACTTTTATTAAGACTTAAATCAATATTGATTTGTTTGTATCTTTATAATAAACTCCTTCTGTAGAACTTTGTAGCATATATGTATATGTAACTCGATTTTGTCTTAAGTCTATAGTGTTATCGCTTTTAAGCAAGAAATATAAATACCGTTAAAGTCAAATAGTGCAAAATTACACAAAAAGTTTATGGTGCAAAAATAGTGCAAAGAATTTTAAATAGTACAGATTTTGCACTATTACACAGAAAGTGGCAACGCTGTACCATACTTTCAATAAATTTCATACATTTTGTAAACAAAACTACAAAGAAAAATAAGCGCAAAATAAAATAAAACAAAAATTAGAAAGCATTTGAAGTTACTGCCGTTATGCATTAAACACATTCACCACAGCAAGCTACCGAATACCAAATGCCATGTTTACATGAGAATGATTCTTTTGAAGACAGCAAGGCAACATGGCGACAGGTTATTGTCTATGCTGATTTTGTCGTTGTAGTCCAATTAAACTAATTTCTATTTCTTTGGCACTAAACATGTATTAGTGCTGTTCTGCTTTTAAGCATTTTCTCTTTTTGGTGACCATTGCATTAAAAACATTCACCACAGCAAACTACCGATTACCAAATGTCAAGGATAGAATACACATGTTTATATGAGAATGATTCTTTTGAAGACAGCAATGCGACAGGCTGTTGTCTATGCTGATTTTGTCGTTGTAGTCCAATTAAACTAATTTCTATTTCTTTGGCACTAAACATGTATTAGTGCTGTTCTGCTTTTAAGCGTTTTCTCTTCTTGGTGACCATTGCATTGAACACATTCACCACAGCAAGCTACCGATTACCAAATGTCAAGGATAGAATACACATGTTTATATGAGAATGATTGTTTTGAAGACAGCAAGGCGACAGGTTGTTGTCTATGCTGATTTTGCCGTTGTAGTCCAATTAAACTAATTTCTATCTCTTTGGCTACAATGAGAAAATTCAGTGTTGCCAGTACAATACACAATGTTGAATGAATAATTTTGTACAATTATTTTATATTATTTAACAGAAACAATATCCAAAATTTGATGTAAAGAATAAATTGATTAATTTTTGTACTTTTACTTGAAATAAGTACATTTTAAAAGAGTAATTAATTTTTATAAATGCCATACATAAAAGTGGCTATACTGAACTATGTATTTGTACTTGAATATCAGCTGCAGATGGTGCTGCTGCTGTCTCCAAAATAATTAAGTAGCCGGGTACGAGGCGACAAATGCTACTTGCGGCATTAGAAGTCGTGTATTTGTGTAGCCTTCTGTGATGAATGTGTTTAATGCATTATTATGGGCTTTACTAATT
This sequence comes from Tachina grossa, assembly GCA_949987645.1. Taxonomy (NCBI): domain Eukaryota; kingdom Metazoa; phylum Arthropoda; class Insecta; order Diptera; family Tachinidae; genus Tachina; species Tachina grossa. The sequence goes on along the minus strand of OX465274.1, from coordinate 119,746,206 downwards.
TGTCAGCGATTTCCCTGAAGTTCCAGACTTTATTATGTTTCTCCATTAAGTCATAGTTGGTTAAACAATTGGGAGAAACTAAATACGTACACATGTACATATATATTTTTTTGAGTACTTTTGCATTAAACACATTCACCACAGCAAGCTACAGGCTACAAAATGACAAGGATAGAATACACATGTTTATATGAGAATGATTATTTTGAAAGCAACAAAGCAACAGTTTTTGTTGTCCGCGCTACATTTGTCGTTGTAGTCAAATTAAACTGATTTCTATTTTTTATGGCTACAAAACAAAAACAGTATTGACAATATAGTAAAATATATTAAACAAGTTATTGCCAAGAAATATTTTTTATTACAAAATTTTAATGTTAATTACAAAAGTACCTATATTTTTGCAAAGCAAAAGAACGACGATTCGCGATAAATTCCAAATTTAAAAAAGAGACATAATATGGATTAGGAATCCATAAAAATTTAAGGAATGGAAAAAATTCGCGAAAATTACGAAAATTTGTAAAAAGTTACTAACAACGGGATGATGACAAAGTTTAATTATGTTTTAAAATCTTCAAAACTGTTAGGAAGCTAAAAGACACACAAAAAACCGCTTTAATCGCAAACTACATTGATTAAAAATCGCTAAAGCTTTAAAGAATGCAAAAAATTCGACAAAAATTACGAAAATTTGCTAAAACATATTAAGTGCGTTCCAGAACTCAAAAATTTGTACAAATTTTTACTATTTTTTACTGGATTGCGTTCGAGTACACAAAATCCAGTAAATGAGAGGGCGAATTGAGAGAGAAAAATGACAGTTCATTTACTGACTAAATGCAAGTTTTTACTGGACAAATTTTTGGTAGTAAAATCCAGTATAACGAAACAATATGTTTTCTAATATAAACAAACAAAAGCAAAGGGGAACAAAAATTTTTAATTTTTAATGAAATTTTTAAAATAACAAAAAACAAATCTATTAAGGGGCTGTCCATATATTAGGTAACGCTGTTTTTCCCAATTTTTGACCCCCCCTCCCCCTGGTAACAGATCGTAACAAAACTGTGAACCCCCCTCCCCCCAAAAATAACGTAACAATGAGATAAAAAAATAAATTAAACAGTTTAAAGTTTTTATTAAAAAAAATTAAATTTTATTCATTGTTTTAAATTCATTTGTTAGACTAGCACAGTGCGTAGACAAAAATTAAATAAGCTTACGTATGAACGTACTCCATATATTGGCGAAATTATTTTTTAAATTTCTTCCCAAGTGTCCAAAAACTACAAAAATTATGGTTTTATAGAGAGCTTATTCCTAAACTGTATGTATGTATTAGTGATGTGTATCGGAATTCCAAAACATTCGGCCGTTTCTAGATATTCGTATTCGAAAAAATATATATAAAGAAATTCATAAATCCAAAACGAAATTTAAATGAATGGCACACAAATATTAGTTTGTAATAATTAAAAAAAAAAATATTTTTTTTTTGCTATGCGTTTTTTGCCAAATAATCTGCTATAGTTTTCCGTATTGATGACTGAGCAGTATTTCAAACATAAAGACGAAAGAGAGCTTAAAGATGACTCCGTTTGGCCATCTTCAAATCAATCTAAAATGTGCGTGAAACAAAAAAATTATATCTTGGATCAGTAAAGGTTGCCATGGTGAATTATATTTCATTTTCTAAAAGAGAACGTTTTTAACCCGCTTTAAACATACAGATTGTTGGGATATCAAATGAGTCAAAATGATGTCAATTACGAAAGATATGCAATTTTCCTTTTCTTCATTTTTGTCCTTTCTACAACATTACATTTTCAATACATACATATTTGCCTTAAAATTAGAGCGCCATACAATCTAGTTCCTAAACACATTTCACTGTTATTTTCATAATATTTTTTTAAGTTCTGTTGCATAAAAAATTAAAATAGCAATTAAAATAAAATTATGAAAATACGTCTATTTATGCAAGTTTCCATCAACACTAGAGCTGCTCGATGTTAATCGATGTCATAAACATCGATGTTTTGGTTTTGATACATCGAATAAATGCCGATGTATCGTATCATACGATGTTAATCGATACATCGATGTTTTTATTCGATGTATCGAAAAGACGACTTTTTGTATATATATTGATACTTGCAACTCATTTAATGTAGTGATAAAAAACCCCTCCTAGAATGACTTTGAAAACGTTTTTTATCGTGAAAAATTTGCCAAAATTTTCTTGGTATTGGTAATAATCAGCAATGTAAGTTCTTTTTCCATATTTTATGTAAAAATCAATAATATATATGGCTTAAAATTACTGTTAAAGAAGGTTTTAGACACCCAGTGAAAGTTATATCACCGCATTGTAAAGTTCCAAGTAGAGCTACTGTGACTCGTTGGGTTGATAAAAAATATGAAGTTTTGTCAGGAACATTGAAAACTAAATTACACACAATGAAAATATTACTTTCAAAACTGACATTTGGTCCGATTTGCAAAGCAATAGAACTGGCCTTTGAAAAAAGAACTACATACCGTGCTTTGCACACATGCTTTTCTTAATTCTTATGAAATTTTAAAATAGACTTTTATTTATTTAATAAATTTAAAACTTAATAATTTGATATTGTCATGTACATATATAGAAGAATAATTTTTTTGAAAGGACACTTCCCTTCACTTTGTAATGGGTAGTACTCTTTTATTGGCTTACAAACTAATGAGTGGTACTTATTTATTTAATTATTTTATGTGTATAATAATGACTGTCTTGCAATGAATAAAATTACAACTTATTTATATCATTACATGAAGGTACTTATTGTAGTACTTCCTAGTTAATCCTGAAATCTATCTAAAAAATATTTATTGATCGTGAAAGTGAGCTTCGAAAACAATAAAATAACTTTGGTTTACTACAATATTTATTACAACATCTAAGTATTTTCGCATATTCTTCAATATACGTATTCATATATTTGCTTTGTAAAATTATGATTTTTAACAATCCCAAAAAAGGTTCAAATTTTATAATTATGTTACAAAATTCTATTTGTTTATAATTGTTGGCTATTTTATTAAATTTTGCATTTTTGTGAGCATAAAATAACCCATTATATTTTGAATACTTTTAGGCAATCAGTAATCTATTAACTTTTGGATATTTGTAGGCAAAAAGTATAGGGTACCGCATACTTTTTGAACTTCTCATACAAAAATAATGGCTTATTCAGTCAAATTGTAAGTACTCAAGACTGGAGAGTACATACACTTTTTTGCATTCTAGTAGGCAAACTTTTTTACTGGGTTTTTTGTCTATGAGAATTGCAAGAAACCCTTTCCTAAACTTCTGCAAATACCACCAGTATTTGGTGGATTTAATGTTAATATATTCTGCAGTTTAATATAAAAAGAAGTTTTTATGTACATACTTATATTAAGAATATTTAAAAATGTAAATGGATAAAGATGAGGAATTCAGAACCATGTATGTTCAGTTTGACTACAATTTATTTAATTTATTATAAAAACTTTGTATAATTTTCAAATGTTATTTAAATTTTTGGATAGTTTTCATAAACTTTAATGTACGCGGACAGAATTATGAAGTTCTTTTCCATACACATTTTTTTTATTTAATTTTGCAGAATAAAATAGACCTCCAATTAAATGTCCATAAATTTCACATACAATATTCGTATTCGCGAATATCGTTTTAAATATTTGTATTCGCGGATATCGTTTTAAAAATTCGAATTCAAATTCTCGAATATCAAAAGTTGACATTCGGCAGATGTATGTAGTATACATAATATATGTAGGCAACACGTATGATCAATTAACTAAAGAAATGAAAAAACATACGTATTTTTATACAAAATTAGTAATATTTTCTGTTACGTAACATTTTCAAAGACCCCCTCCCCCCACCATAACAAATCGTAACAAAACTCGAACCCCCCACTCCCCCCTAGAGCGTTACGTAATATATGGACAGCCCCTAAGTTATAAGTATTATAACATTTATTTAAGTTTGATGCTATGTATGCGTGTATCTATGTATGTATGCACATCTGTATGTATGTATGTATTTATAATAACAATGCTATTGCATTTCCGAACGATTTAATTTCACATGGAATTCAGAACATAACCGATTGTTCTTAAACGTGAATAAAGTTAATAGATTATTATATTGAAATTTTTGTTTATTCATATCTTCGGGTCGACGGTTCCTATTTTGCCGTATGAAACATTTAAAAAAAAATTACTTTGTGTACCTCTTTAAGATTCTTTTCCAGTTTTTTGTTGTCTTAAATATAGCATCCTAGTAACTTCTCACGTTCAGGGTAAAAAGCTTAGAAACTTTAATGGTCTGACCCGCGATGTCGACAAGAAAGTTTCTATCGCTTAGTTATATTTAAAACAAAATCAAAATAAGAAACTTTATTTTTGTTTTCAATATATGTAAATAAGCTATAGAAAGTTTCTTGTCGACATCGTGGACCACCCAAATAAGTTTAAACAAAAACATATGTCCATATCTATTACTTTTATTATTAAACAAAGTGTTCTATCGTGTATTTCATAGGTATAATTTTTTTAGCGCCAAAATTGGTAATTGGTATATATTTTACTGGATTATACAATTTTTCCGTTCGCGTACTTTTAGATGCAAACTTTTTTATTGAGAGTAATTTCTTTAAATTACTCAGTATTTACTCAGTTACTGAATTTTACTGGAAAAGTACTCGAACGCACCTATTAACAGCGGGATGATAACAAAGTCTAAAGGCTCCGTTACCCGACTGTAGAAATCGCAGCTGTAAGGTAAATGTAAATGTAATGTAAATGTAAACGTTTGAGCGCTTATAGAATGCTTAAAAACGTGTCATGTGTTTTCGACAAAAATAAACTTCTTTGTGCACACATACATACACGCTAATTGCTTTGTACCCAGCAAACACGCATTTTTGATTTTAAATTGCGACTTATTTGAAGTCAAACGAGAAAATTCATATTTGCATATTTAAATTCATGAAATTCATTTTGATTGAAATGTACATACATATGTATACGGACATACACACGAGTATGTACGTATGTATTAGAACTTATAAGTAAATAATATATAAAATAGTAATGTTTTGATTAATCCAAGATTTTTTAATAATTTCGCTGAAACTATTTTAATTAACTTTGTTTTGATGGCAAGTTTTAGCCTGTTGGAAAAAACTAGTTGAGTTTTTGAAATAACACCTTTTAGAACGAAAATGCGCCTAGAGGTTTTGAAAATTATTATTATTATTTTATTTAAATGAACTCAATTTAATAATTTTAATAGCAGCTGTAACGCTCAACCGTAATATTTGTCATTGTACATTACCAGAACAGATTTTGAGCAACTTCATCGGAAAGACGAAGTATTTAGCTTTTTAATTTCCAGGAATGCGTATGCTTGCAGTAGCACCTCAATAAAATCTTCACTGTCTCGTTTTATCCTTTTCTTATTAATGTTCGTACCTACTCATAATAATTTAGTTTTATTCACAAACAATATATGTACATATGTATATTTTTTAGCAAAAACACATACATATGTACATATACAGAACTTTTTGTTTGCTGCGTGTTTATCAGTATAAAAAAATCAAATAAAATGGAAAACAGCTGTTCGAAACATTGATGAGAGTTCAACTTCTTCACATTTTTGATAGTATGGAAAAAGTACCAAAATTATTTAAATGGTATCAAATCATTATTTTATACTTACAAACATTGTAATGACTTTGACATTTAGTGAAATTACAATTTAAGCTTCATACCCGTATATACATATATACTGACATTACAAGGTCTTATAATTATAAAAAATATTTATATTTTTATTATCATTATAATTATTATGATTATACGTACCTATTTTTATTTTTATTGTATTATTTTTAAATAAAAATAGTTTTTTATACGCTTGAATGTATGTATGTTATGTACGCACATATGTATGTATATTTTACATATTCATACATATGTACATATACATACATATGTGTATTTATGTATATTAACAAAAAATAAACACATACGATTGGCAGTCTCTGGTTAGATTTTATAAAAAAACTTTGTTAGAAAACTAAATTTATTAAATATGCCATGTACGTATACAAATTAACCACTCAAAAGCTTAAATTATTAAAAGAAACAAAAGTACCAAATCAGGGCTATTGTGCCACACTCTCATTCAATATACATACATCCCATTACTGTCTACAAATGTCACGTAACGGCGTCATGAAATTCTATTTTCTGCAGGTTCAGACGTTACATTTACGTGCCATTTCAGTCAGGTAAGCGTTTGCAAAGCTTTTCATGCAACAGATTCGATCAGCCAACACATTTACATTTACAGTTCTACATTTACAGTCGGGTAATTCTGCCTTAATATTATTTAAATATTGGCAAAGCTGTTTAGGCTAAAAGCATGCAAAAAGTCGCATTGTCACGAGCACTGCTGTCAGATTTGACGATTTATCTTCATTTTGACGCTTTTTGGTGCCGAAAATAGCAAAATGACGATTTGACGATTTTCCCCTTAAAATTTACGATTTTTTAAAAGTCCAAATATTGCAGTTCTTTTATAAAAAAAAACGACTATTTCAATTCATATATTACTTACCTTCTAAAAGATTTTAGTGTAATTTTGCCCACTCTTTATTTTATATTGATATCTCTGTAAATTTATATTCTAAAAAAATAAATGTGAAAAAAGGCCAAGTTCCTATAAAAAATTTCGGGCATCAAGACTACTGACACCAAGAATTGGACATAACTTGGCAATATTTTTCATAATTTTACCACTGAGAGGAAAAAAGTTTATAAGGGTTAAAAAAGGACAATGGTTTCAATTTCTCAATAAACATGTAAAATAAAACATATGTATACACTAGGGCATGTCGATTTTATTTTGCAAAAATCGTATAGCAAAAACGTAATCTGCACGAAATTTTGAGAAAATTCTCCGATAAAAACGCGTGTCTAAAATCAATTGCTGTATTGCTCCTCTGGACATGAAAATGTATTTCCTCTTATTTAAAACTATTTCTTTAAATTACAATTTTTTTAAATAAAAAAATTTATGTACTGAAATAAATGCTTCTAAATTCGAATCATTCTCCACGTACATAGTTCCTTAATTTTCTGTATCTATAACTACTGTATCAAAGGGCTTTTCAGGTGTTGGGGTTGTGATCATATCTGGTCTTATGTGTTTTACGGTTTTATTGATTTGACATTTAGAACATCGTTTTACGTATTGGCTTACATCTTTTGTTATGTTTTTCTAATAATAAAATTGGTTGTTCCAGGATGACCACCGAAACAAGGGTTGTCATGAAATTTCTCTAGTAAATATTTTTGTTCATCTTTATTGGTTATTATGGTAATTTTGTGGGTTAAGGCTATTTGAAATTTGCTTATATGTTGATTCGCTTTTTGTTTAAATTCATCAATAGTTACGAGGCTAAATAAATTGTCACTTAAGTTCATTTGAATTTTGTTTATATTTCTACTAATTGCTTCTTTTTCATGAATTGGAAAAATTGATCTAGATCGATATTTCCATCAGTAATAGTGTTATGTATATTTACTTTTGGTGCTAGCACTTGCTTACCTCTTTTAAAGTAGAATGTGGGAACGCTATTGTCTGTATTGACCTTAAGTTTAACCCACTTTTTAACGCAACCAAAGCCAATGGCTTCGAAAACTTTAGGCTTTTGTTGGATTGCTTTAATGTAATTTTTAGTTTTTTTCTCAGTAATTTTTTTGATTGTGCACGTGTAGTAACAAGAAAAGTATTATTTCTGGACAGCGCGTCCGCTCCAGAATTGTCTTTTCCTCTAATGTGTTCTATAACGAAATCGTATTCTTCTAATTCCAAACGAATTCTCGTTAATTTGCTTGATGGGTTTTTTAAAGAATATAAATATGTTAATGGTTTATGATCGCTGCGCACTTTAAATTTTTTGCCATACACATATGGTCGAAAGTAATTAATAGCCCATTGAATTGCTATTAATTCCTGTTCTATTGGGGCTTTGTTTGATTCTCCGTTTGTAAATGCACGTGACGCATATGATATTAGAAGCTCGAATACCATCTTTCTGTTGTGATAGTATTGCTCCGCAAGCGATTTTACTTGCATCAGTTGTTATATAAAAAGTTTTTATCAAAGTCTGGGTATTGTAGGATTTGTGGAGACATTAATGCCTTTTTGAAGTGCTGGAAGGCTTGTTCACATTCCTCAGACCATACGAAAGGTACTTTTTTACCTAGTGAGTTTAGTTAAATATATAGAATAGGATGCAAAATTTTAAATGAAGCGTCTGTAATAATAATAGAAAACTACAAATCGACGAACTTCATCGCTATTTGTGGATCTGGGATAATTTTTAATAGACTCGTACTTGCTACTGTCAGGCAAAATACCCTCTTCAGTACATTTATGACCCAAATATGTTACTTCAGATCTGGAAAATGTGCATTTATCCGGATGCAATTTTAGACTGCATTCTCTGGATCTTTGAAAAACAGTTTCTAAGTTTTTAAGCATGTGTTTGATTGAACATCTTGTCACTATAACATCATCCATATATACAAATGTTTTTGAAGGAGCCAAACCTGTGAACGCCACCTTTAATCCACATGGTAAACGAAATGAACCATTTTCTGTCGAGAAAGAAGTGATATTCCTAGATTTTTCATTCAATCCGATTTTATGAAATCCAGATGTCAGATCTAAACAGCAAAAAAATTTTGCCCTTCCTAATTGGTCCAGAATGTCCTCGATTCTTGGCAAGGGGAACTTGTCCGCAATAAGCTTTTTATTTATTTGTCGATAATCAATTACTAAACGCCACCGCTTGTCTGGGTTATTTGGCAAAGATTTCTTTGGTACGAGCATGATGGGGCTATTGCAATTGGAAGTCGATGGTTCGATTATTCCGTCTTTCTGTAGTTTTCCAACTTGCCTTACTATCTCATCCTTTTGGGAGTGTGGAGTACGATAATTTTTAATGTATACCGGATTTTTATCAGAAACTCTAAGCTTTTGTGTATAAAAGTTGTTTGTGCTTATTTTATCACTTTCCAAAGCGAAGATGTCAATGTATTTTGAAAACAATTGAGCTAATTCAGACTTAACAATTTCAGGACCATTTTTTATTAACTTTTCCAAAATTGTTTGTTTTCTTCTTTTATCGACATCTGTCGTACTAGGAATTTCATAATCAGATAGCTTTTCATATTTAATCGATATATTATTCAAAAATTTATTTTCAGAATTTGTGTTTACTATTCTAACGTATGGAAAATTTTTTAATACTATACATCCACCTACATATGCACCATCTTGAATAGTTTGACTCGGAACTACATAATCAGAATTGTCGTCGGCAATTTGTATAGCTCTGAAAACTTCAGCTCGAGCTGGGAGTGTTACTATCGCTAAAGCTTTCAGGAATAGGGATATTTATAGGGTAGTTAAGATTACACGGTCTTAACAAAAGTAGATTCGAATTTGCATTTTGACCATATTGAATACTAACATTATAAGTTTTGAAGAAGTCTAATCCTAATATACCTTGAAATGGTATTGGGAACGTATCTGAAATTACATGAAATCTATGAGGAATCAGGAAGTTTTCTACTTTTAAATATATTTCAATTGTACCTAATGATTTTATAACTCCTTTTCCGATGCCAGATATTTGAATAATAGTTTGGTTGTTAAATTGCGCTGAGTTCAGTGCGCTGATTTTAATTAATTTAATTGAATTCTAATAAAACTACTTAAATTGAGATTTAGGTGGAATATTAATTTGATAGTTGAATTATTTTTTTCCAATCTTCCTGATAGCCCCCCACATTTCGGGGGGGGGGGTGTCCTGTTTTCCGACAACCCCTGTACCAATTTAACCCGTCCTCTGTTTTGTGTCCGATTGGATTGATTTCGGAAACTGTTGCCTTGGTTTCCATGTCGTCTATTATTAACATTGTTATCATTATAATTTCTAAAATTGTTATTCCTATGCCACTGTCGTCCATGTACGCGGTTATTATTAAATATGGCATTTTGGAAGTTAGAATTAGAAGAGTCACGGCGCTTAAACACTGAAGAATTTGGACTGGAAGCCTCAATAATTGCTTCTATAAATTTGGATACATCTTCATTCAATGAAATAAAGTTTCCTGTTTTAATAATAAGTTTTACTTCATCACTTGATGCATTTCGTAAAATGGCCTTCGCCGCATTTTGTTTTATTAATTTTTCGGCTATATCTTGGGGGTAGCCTTCTCTTATATAAACACTACATAGTTTTTTTTTTGTAATTTCTTGTATCTCTTCTGCATATGTTGTAGCCGATTTTGTATGCTGTTTTATGTTCATTAATTTTGAACACAATAATTCCGACGATTCACCCTTTATGGAAGTCTGTAGTCTGGGTTTAATAGCCTGAATAGAGTATTCATCTGTAATTAAGTTTCTTGCTTGACTCTTCAGTTTCGTTTTAATCACCTCTATAGCGACTACCTCGTGTGTTTCTTTAATTCTATCAATTAGAGTCAACGCGTCAAGAAAACTTTGCAGTTCATTAACGTTACCGTCAAATACGGGGACAATTTTAGTTGTCTTGTCTATAATGTCGTCCTCTGTTCGTATCATGGTTACTACTATTTTTCCTTCAGTTTCACTGATTTCTTCCGTTTTTGAACCTTCGTCTTCGTCCGTTTCAGTAATTTCTCTAACTACCTCACAGCCTAATGCTAATGGTACCTTGGTATTAATATTATGTCTATGAAAGATTTTTAATAATTTATCTCTTAATGTGTGAAATATCTCGTTTGCTCTTTCTTTATGTGGCGTAGACACGGCTGCCAGATTTGACGATTTATCGTCATTTTGACGCTTTTTGGTGCCGAAAATAGCAAAATTACGATTTGACGATTTTCCCCTTAAAATTTACGATTTTTTAAAAGTCCAAATATTGCAGTTCTTTTATAAAAAAGCGACTATTTCAATTCATATATTACTTACCTTCTAAAAGATTTTAGTGTAATTTTGCCCACTCTTTATTTTATATTGATATCTCTGTAAATTTATATTCTAAAAAAATAAATGTGAAAAAAGGCCAAGTTCCTATAAAAAATTTCGGGCATCAAGACTACTGACACCAAGAATTGGACATAACTTGGCAATATTTTTCATAATTTTACCACTGAGAGGAAAAAAGTTTATAAGGGTTAAAAAAGGACAATGGTTTCAATTTCTCAATAAACATGTAAAATAAAACATATGTATACACTAGGGCATGTCGATTTTATTTTGCAAAAATCGTATAGCAAAAACGTAATCTGCACGAAATTTTGAGAAAATTCTCCGATAAAAACGCGTGTCTAAAATCAATTGCTGTATTGCTCCTCTCGACATGAAAATGTATTTCCTCTTATTTAAAACTATTTCTTTAAATTACAATTTTTTTAAATAAAAAAATTTATGTACTGAAATAAATGCTACTAAATTCGAATCATTCTCCACGTAGTTCCTTAATTTTTTCGCGAGCTACCTTAGACTTATCCATAATATTTGGTTCCCTATTTTCATTTTTTAAAGTCAATGTCTTCAAATAAGGCAGGCAGTAGCGAAACAAGGAGCTCAGGAAGAGGAAATAAATTTCCATGTCGAGATGTGCGGTAGAGGGTTTGATTTTACACACATGGCTTCTTTGCCAAATTTTTTTAGAATTATTTTTTTTTTGAAATCGAGTTTTTTGTATTTTTCGATACAAGAAATCTTATGTATCGAAAAATGTAAAAATCACGATTTCAAAAAAAAATAATGAGTTAGGACATTTCTACATTAAAGTAGCGATATGTAGATTTCGTTTTTACTATACGATTTTTTGATTTTTTTTATCCATACTAATCGACCCGGCCTAGTATACACGTTAAAAAATTCATTTTGATCTGTCCGATTTTTCTGACGTTTTTTCGAGCACAAAATGACGATTATTTTATAGTTTATCGGGATATTGACGATTTTTCAATAATTTCATCTGGCAGCCCTGGTAACGAGGTTTGCAAAAAATCGCGAGAAGTTGAAAATTTTAAACAAGCCATACTATTGATCAAAAAATGACAAAACTGTAAGGAATGCAAAAAATTCGCTAAAAATCACGAAAACGGCAGAAATTCGCAAAAACTTATTAACAGGGGGATGATAACAAAGTCTAATAGTGTTTAAAAATCGGCAAATCTCTTAGGAAACTAAAAACATGAGAAAATGATAAATTCCCAAAAAAATATAAAGAAATAAACTGATTTTTTTTATAAACTATTTTATTTTTATAAATGTGGAATATTTGAAAGCGGCACCACTGAATATATATTTATGGTGCCGTGCCGTCTTGAAAGTGATTAAGTAGCTGGCTACCAGGCAACATTTGTTGCCAGCGGCACTTGTAGTGGTATAGCCATGTAGGCTGCTGTGGTCTATGTGTTTAATGCTTTAAGCTTAAATTAGACGTGGCATAGCCATAATTACATAGCCATACCAAAATTCAATTGGTTTCTATTTTGAGAGTTATGGCGAGTACCTATAATTAAATACTGAACGTTGTTCATTTTCACTGATTTTTTTCTGTGCAAAGCAAATATGCATTATGGATGAACATTTCGAAAAACTGGAAATCCAATTTCTGATACCATCGAAGAGATTTTCTTAAAGATGTGATCAACTCTTGTCATTCCTAAGCTATAGTCACGTACAATATCAGGCTTTATAGAAACTTTTTTATTTCTGTTAGTGACTTACACCATGTCGCCTTAATACATGTTTGATATTGTTAGTACTTCACGTTTGTCTTTCCATTTGCATACGATTACAGAGTCTGACCGAGCCCAAGTTGATTCTCCTTTTTTAGTTTCTTTTGAGTTACATTTTTTGGATTTTCCACTCTATTAGAACGTAGAGTACCACAAACATAGGTAGACCTCTCTGTAAGTTCTTTTGCTAAACTAACAGAATTACAAAAATTGTCCATATATAAGACATGCCCCTTGTCGAGAAATCCGTCCATTAAATTCATTACAACATTTCTTGCACGATTTTTTCCGAAGAATACATCAAGTTTTTTACCTTCATATATTTGGATTCTTAAAATCATTCCCTTTGATTCGCAAAGCTCAAATAACTTGATGCCATCTTTATATTTCTAGCTTTTTATGTACTGACGGAAAATTAACATTCCCCTCCAGAGAACCATAGACTCATCAATACACAAGTCTTGCCCAGGACTATATATACACGCAAAGAAAAGATATGGTTGTAGAATGGTTGAGAAAACAATATTATGTTCTCTGAAACAAATATGTGTTCGTCGAAAACTAGTTATTGTTATTTTAAACATTTATTTCGTTACGATAAACAGAGTAATGTTTGAATTTAATAATTACATTATCACATCCATAAAGAAGTGTGGTATGGTTAGAGTTTAACAATATAGTTTTGTTAAAAACGTATTACTACAACATAATTTGTATTATTATTTAAAAATAATATGATGCAAATAACAATATGATGCTATCCAAAACCATACTATGTTAAGTTTAAAAAAAAATATTTTTCAGAAACATCTCTCAGATCAGTATTTCTTTTTTAAGCTATCGGTAGTGCGCGGGTGGTGTTAAATAAATGAATAAATAAATAAAGTATAAACAAAAGGGTAGACCAATAAAAATATATAAACATTTGTGTATCTCTTTATACAGACATGTCTGTATGTCGTGTAAATATACATTTTATTTCAACAATATTAATTTATTTTTATTTCGAATTTAACGCACAGCTGTTTCTACAATAAATATATGATTAAAAAATAAAATAGTATTGTTATATTAAATAATACTGTGGTCGTATTTAACAATATTAATATAATATAAGAACATGGTATGGTGAGTCTCAATTATATTTTATTCACATCTAACAATAGTGTTGTCATATTTACAATACTAAGATTAGGTGTAACAAAGTTCATTGTTTTTGTAGATAATATTATTATTAACTCAGATAATAGTATTATTAAAGTTTGTTTTTCTATTAACAATAATATGATTGACTGCAACCATATAATTCAATCATAGTATGTTGCTGCTTGATTATGGTTACCTCAACCATATTTTTTCTTTGCGTGTACGGTTCATTGTTTCGTTAAAGTGTTTTAAAACAGTATTTATTTTAAACAAACGATCATTTGATTGTTCCTTATTATTTGAAAATTAAGAAGCATTTGAAACCGATTTCTTGACATTCTGTTTTTAAAAAATTTCAATTCATAAAGTTTATTTGTGCTCCAGTAATGGGATATTTATCGTTCCCATATGAAGTAGCAGACCGAAAAACACTCGAAGCTCTGTAGTGTTTGTTTCTTTCCAAGAATTAAATCGAGATGATCTCAATAGCTGGGTCTTACCAATTTCTTGAGCAGCATAAATATTAGTTTGATCAACTAAATATTTTAAAAAGTTTTCTGTCAGAAATAGCTTAAAGAAATCACCAGGTGTTGTGCAACTTTCTGGAATATTTACTTACAATTTCCCTGCGAAACTGAATTGTGGAGGATCCTGTCGTATATCGTTCCAATTATGTAATAATGTAGAACTTTGGTTTGCCTGGAATTGCGGTATACAAACTCTTTTTGCTGGCATTGCATCAATTTCGTCCAATTCCCAGAGCTACTATCTTCATCATCACTTTCATAAACATATTCAGTCTCATCCGCAGAAAAATCGCCTTCATTATCACTTGATTAATCTATATTATCTAGATATTCTTCTATAGCTTTGTCATCCATTTTATTTTCTCGTATCAAAAACACAAAACTTAAAAACCTTTTTTGTCAGTTCACTTAACTGGAATGATTACAATAGTATTTCAAATAGTGAATTGTACGAAATACAGAAAACAAAGAGAAATAAATTCAGTAAAGTGCGACTCTGACTCGCGCACGAAGGGTTCCGTACGAACACTAGATATGTAATTTAATACAAGCTTCAGCCTATATAATATATAGTTTTGGGATTTTTTTCGTTTTTGGGGTTTTTTTTGGGTTTTTTCGTTTTTTGCGTTTATGGCGATTTTTTTAAGTTTTGACTCTTTTTTAGCTTTGACATTTTTTTCTCGTTTTGGCGATTTTTTTCGGTTTCTGGCCTTTTTTCATTTTGGCGAATTTTTTTATTTTTGGGGATTTTTTTCATTTTTGCGATTTTTTTTATATAAATTTTTTTTAGTTTTGACGACATTTTAGCGTTTTGGCGATTTTTTTCGGTTTTTGGCGTTTCTTTTTTTCATTTCGGCGATTTTTTTCATTTTGACAATTTTTTCGAATTTGGCGATTTATTTTAGTGTTAGAAATTTTTTTTTTAATTTTGGCAATTTTTTTCGTTTTGGCGATTTTTTTTTTAATTTTTGGCGATTTTTTTCGGTTTGGCAATTTTATAATTTTGGGATTTTTTAGTTTTGCCGTTTTTGAAAATTTCAAGAGTTTGCCTCTTA
Organism: Tachina grossa; assembly: GCA_949987645.1. Taxonomy (NCBI): domain Eukaryota; kingdom Metazoa; phylum Arthropoda; class Insecta; order Diptera; family Tachinidae; genus Tachina; species Tachina grossa. The sequence goes on along the minus strand of OX465274.1, from coordinate 119,730,590 downwards.
CGGTTTCCAAGATACAGGAAGTTGTCAAAATTACATAGTCAAAATTGCATTAACTGATAGAACACCTTTTAATTTAAATTTGGTAAATTTTTGGTGTTATTGTTGTAGTCTGTATAAAAATACACTAATTTTACAAATTTCAAGTGTCACTACACATATGTACATACAAATATATGTATACTACATGGGATTTTAAAATTTTTCGTTGATCGTTTTGGAACACCCTTTAGTTTTTAACTCTCATGTATTTGTTGTTGTAGCGGCCAAGGTTCTACATAGTCTGTCAAAATTTCAGGTCCGTAGCTCTTACGGTTCCTGAGAAAATAGCGTGTGACGGACAGACGGACATATGGGCAGACTGACAGCGTAGCGAAAGCAATAGGGTTCCTTTTCACCTTTGGTGCACGGAATCCTAAAAAGGGAGATTATAACGGTACTAAATTTTCGTCAATAAAAGCCGTGATACACTATCCTACAAGTCGTGCGATTTTTGAGAAAATACAACTCTGATAGGATGGAGTTGAAAATTTTCAGAAGACAATAACAATGCACACTAACATACATATGTTAAAAAGAAACTAATAAATCTGTGGAAAAGAAATATATACATATCGCATACTAAATCATAAACATTCACAGCTCGAAGTAATAGAATGTGTTTGTATAGCAAGATAAATTGTGTTAATTCGAAAATAAAATTAAAAACATGTCTGAAGTAGTTAGTTAGCACGTTGACTACAAAACCGAAGGCCTGTGTTCGAGCCCAGTATCCAACAGTCATTAAATAAAACACCACGTATTTTTCTGATGTGAATTACTGTCCCTTTGTATCATTTGTAGGAAAGTTAAACTGATGAAGGCATAGTCACTGGTCACTGAACTATACCCACTTCAGCAGATACTAATCCTAATGTAACATCAGAGCGCCCTCCTTCGTTGTGCAGCAGAATTATTGGCAAAGTAAAATAACCAATAAAATAGCTACTAAACACACCTTCAAAAATTTAAGACGCCTCATTTACATCAGAGGCGCTCCAACTCTGCATTAACGTGCACAAAAAAGCAAAGTTGTAAAAGAATGAAGCTTTCTTTCCTCTATATCTTCCTTCACCACCTGTCTTCTCTATCACTATCCCTTTCCTAATGAAGGTAACATATAGTAATAGCAGTAGGCATTTATTGCCTGAGTGTTAATTCTCTTAAAAAAATATTAAGGCGTTTCTATTGTTGCCAATTTTTTGCCGATTTTAAAATTCTTTTTTCTGATTTTTTAGATTTTGTAGCAAATTTTTTCAGATTTTTGGTAAAACTTTTTGGCAACAGTGGCCGCACATCAAACTGAAGCATCAAATTTGTGTATGTGATGACAAATTTCTATTTTCTCTATTCTATTCATACCATCAAATTTCATTGCAAATTTATTTTAAAAAGGAACGAACTTTTTTTGCGACATCTTTCTTCCGAATTATGATATTTTTCTAGCAAAATGTCGTGTATTGTTCATATTTCACACATTATATTTGAAGTAATTAACCCCATGTCAGATAAAACTTTTGCTTCGCGTTGCGTTGAAGATTCGCTTTGACATCTAAGATGAAATGTACGTGCTTATATAAAACATGTCACATAAAGTACTTTTAACGCAAGGCGAAGCGAAATTTAAGGCGACTCTCAACTTTTTGCGTGCTTTGACAATCAGTTGGTATACTTTTTTTAATTTGTTTGACCAAACTCGCATGTAAATATGAAATTTTTATTAAAATGTCGGTAAATTTACATAAAAAACTAGTTCGTGGCATCAGAGTAATCGAATTGTGCTGTGTTTTAAATATTCACCCTTACTCTATTTGGCGTCGGCAACATAACACGACGTCGTTTTTAATGTTTTTTATCAAATCGGTATTCCCGTAGATAGTATTGCCATTTATCGATGACTGCCAGCATATGTTTGGTATTCTGAAAGAAACATTGATGTTGATGTTGCCGTTCATTTTGTCGTCAGTGTTTTTGATGTCGTGTTCTGTTGTGTGCATGCCTCAACGAATTTGAAAAATAATTTAAATGGTAAAAAAGTGAAATATAAGTAGATATAAAAATGTACATATTTATTTGAAAAAAGTTCTTAAAAAAAGTGAAAAATATAATATGGACAAAATTAAAATTACCAACCCCAACCAATTTGAAAAGCTTGTGGAAGAGTTGGAAAAGGCCTTCTTTTGCTAGAGGATTCCTCAGGGGTAGTTTCCTAATAATTTCAAGGTGCAGTGAGAAAGTGAGACTGCACTAAATTCCCTCGGTCCACGAATTAGAACTAGTGGTGGAAGGCAAAATGTAAGGTAAATAGTGTGTTGGGAAAGTATACTGAGGTTTAAATTAAAAAAAGGTTGCAAACAACAACAGCAAAGCAACTGAAGGCGGGGTATATAAATAATTAGCACTGAGTACCTTTGGAGGAAGCTCCAAGCTCCAATAAACGTTGATTTGATCCCTTTTGTTTCAAAAGTTAGGCTCTATTGTATCCAATACATTCCTAAATGATGTTTTGTTCAGCCGAAAATATTTGTAAAATATTAAAAGGATGAACATTACCCATTATTTTCCAAAAACATGAGAGAACTTATCACTTACTTTTCCTTGGGTAACTGGCAAATGCATCACTTTTGTCTGAGAAATCTTATTTTAACTATAAATTTTTTTTCATCGTCTCAATAGGAAAGAAAAACATTTTATTTTAATTTATTTACAAAGCTTTTACTTATTCAAAAATACTTTTACCAAAAATAGTAAACAAAATGAACCAGCTGACTCAAATATTGGATATGTGTATTGTCATAACACTGTTAGGGAATACAAAGTTAGCATTGATGTTGTGTTATATTGATGTTGTTTCAAAATTGATGACGATGTTGCCGACGCCAAATAGAATAAGGGTGATTATAAAACCGAATAGTGAAACAAACAGTGAGTGTTGTCAAAGTTTTTATTATGTCATGTACACTTTGCTTCACGCTTTTTTCCCAGAGTTAGAAACGTCACGCAAACCGTTGAACATCACCTTTAAGCGCACACAGATGAAATTAACTTCAAATTTCTGCCGCGATGGTAGTGAAAATTGAAATCGTTTTGACATTCGTTTTTTTACTAACACTAGCAAAGAAAGGCAGAGTTTGACGTGTAAGTTTGATCTGTGGCCATGAGTTGTGCTCACGTCTAGTGTAAATTGAAAACTTCAAACTCGTTTTTTGGCAAACTGGTTTGTTGAGTTATGACGTAAGGTTTATTCGTAAATGCATCACTGTGCTGCAAATTTAAGTTTAAATGTTCTAAACTGGTTCACTGAAGTAGATAACGCACAAATTAATGTTAAATATGGTGTAAAAACATGATTTCTACTAAAACAGATTATCAGTGAACTTGCATTGCATTTTATATAAAAGTTTGCACGTATGATGCAGAGCAGTGATGCATTTATGTTTATTGAAATTTTTTCTATTTCACTTTTTTAACATTTAAATTATTATATATTATTATATATTATTATATATTATATTATATATTATTATATATTATATTATATATTATTATAAAAATTACACAACAGAACACGACATCAAAAACACTGACGACAAAATGAACGGCAACATCAACATCAATTTTTCTTACAGAATACTAAAAATTTGCTGACGGTTATCGATAAATGGCAATACTATCTACATGAATTTCGATTTGTCGTGTTGCCGACGCCAAATATAATAAGGGTGATTATTTTCTAAAAACATGACAGAATTTATCACTTACTTTTCCTTGGGTAACTGGCAAATGCATGACTTTTGTCTGAGAAATCTTATATTCACTATTTTATTTTCATCGTCCCAAAAGGAAAGAAAAACAAATTATTTTAATTTATTTACAAAGTTTTTACTCATTCAAAAACACTTTTACCAAAAAATAGTAAACGATATGAAGAAGTTGACTCAAATATTGGATATGTGTATTAAGGGTGATTATGTTGTTCAATATTCATAGGCTGTGTTTACATCTGGCATTTCTTGTGTTTCATTTGCCCAAAAAAGCGTAACCAACTAATTACTATTGAAAAACTATTTGATTCAGACATATGTATATTTATTGATTTAAACAGTTTCCAATCATGTTGGATTCTATAAAAGTGTTTATTAGATGTGTATGAAACTGTTTAACTCAATAAATACGTTTCTAAATGAAAAAGTTTTTCATTAGTAATTAGTGGTTACGCTTTTTTTACGCTTGTGTGGTATATGGCACACAGATGGAAGCCCGGCCTAAAACGAATAGAAAAACGTAAACGTTTTCGTTTTTATTTAAATTGACACGGGATAATTATAGCAATCGCAAATTATTCATCTAGACGTGTAAAATGTATCTATTATTTCCGTTAGTTATTATCATATTTTGATGATCTGGAAGAATGCAAAATGCTTAATGCGCTTATTTACACTGGCATAACATACCAGTTTGTAGGTGAGAGAGGCAAGGAGAGTGGTTTTGCGGTTGGCATAACTTTTCAACCAGCTACAACCCAGCATTAGCAGCATAAAACCAATACACACACAACTTAAAAAACAACAAATGTTAAATTAATACTAAAAACGCTAACACACAAAGCTGTGTATACGTACCCAGTGGTATGGCGTCCTACCGATTCGCCTGTATATTCGATAGTTCTTTTGGAACTAACGCTAGTCCCACTGCAATCTACAAGACATACTTTTGAGTGGCGAATTTAACATGGAGATGTCCTACGAGGTGGCAATTGACCCCTCACTGCATAACCATTACCTAGCAACGTAGATGCCGACATAGACCTATACCTCTCACTATTCCCAATTCAACTAACATTGTGTATTCATAAAAAACAGACAAAAAATTGTTTATAATTTATAACGGGATCTGTTTATCATATACATACATATGTACATATTTATGTATGGATATGTTTTCTACTCGTCGTTGAAAAAAAAATTGTTTTCTGCATTACTTGGAACTATAGAATTAGCTAGCGAAACTAGGGTATCTATTTTTACATTAAAGCATTAGACATTGGTGTCTAGAGAGAAATATAGATATGATTGGAATGCCACGTGGGTAGCCCCTAGTGCAAATCGAACAAAAGCGCTAACTACTTCGCATGTCATTGATGGCAATGGTTCCTTTTCAAACCACTGGAAAACTATCGATAGTTAATTTTTTTGTGACTATTGATGTTTTAATTCTGCATTCGATTAATACTTGAAAACAATCGATATTTGTTAGTCACTATCGATAGTAAACTATACACCACTAAAACCAAAAAATGTAAATATTTTGCTTTTCATTAACAAAAATAACTTAATGACGGGAAAATTTCTTATGCTGATCTTACTTATTTTTCTTACAATTAATTTAGTTTTGTATTTTATTACATTATTTATCATATATGCTCCACCCAACTAAAAAATATGTATGGAGAATATACGATATCTAGAGCTGGCAAACTATCGATAGTACTATCGATAGTATCGATAGTTTTGTTTTTATTAGACTATCGATAGTTTTTTCTCGATAGCGATACTATCGTTGAAAAAATTTATTACCAAATCGACAATAAACTCGATAAAATTTATTATATTAGTTGTCTTCTATTGAAAATACATAAGTACATATCGCTCACTTACTAAAATAACGTCATAACTCAAAAAATAAATTAATGGAGTTAATAATACATCCGTCATATTTCATCTTGTCTAAAAACTTCAGGTTTAAATTAAGTTTAGGGGCACCTCCCCTATCCTATAGAAAATTGAAAATATGAAAATAAATTAAGCAAAAAAATTGGCGATGAGGCCTAGTTTCTGAGTTATGATCCTCTGAAATTGTAGTACAATAGCGTCATTATACGGTGTTTTCCAACGAATGTGACCAGTAATGGTATAATTTTAAAGCTTTTGACAATACCTTTTACCTTTGAAATGGTAAAATGCAAGACATTTTTATGAAGCATAAAATCTTTATTAGGCTGCGCCGTATCGGGAAACACCCTGGTGTAGAAGGTCATTAAGACCGGGTAAGGAAACTTTACAAGATAGAAAATCTTTATTAGGCTGTGCGGTGTCGGAAAACACCATGGTGGAGAAAGTCTTTACGCCCCTCCTAAGGGCGGCAATGCAGGAAAACGTTATTAGGCAAGAAAACTTTGCAAGGCAGAAAATCTTTATTTGGCTGCGCCGTGTCGGGAAACACCATGGTGGAGAAAATCCTTACGCCCCGCTGAAGGCCTGCAGTGCAGAAAACCATTATTAGTTAGGAGAACTTGGCAATGCTGAAAATCTCTATTGGGTTGCGCCGTGTAGGGAAATACCATGGTAGAGAAAATTCTTATGGTATAATTCTGTTCGACAATTGTGTTGTCTTGTCATTAGACAAAAAAAAGTCGCAGTCATTGAAAAATACACCATATAATCACAATTTTTTACTACAATTTCAGTATTTTCATATTCATATTATTTTCATATTTTCAATTTTCTATAAGATAGGATATTTTTATTAATTTTTAAGAGGTGCCCCTAAACTTAATTTGTTCCAAAATTTACGCAAATGGAGTGCAAGCTCACCATTTGATAAAAGAAAACTTTATTAATATATCCACTGAGTTGTATATTAATTGAAAACTTAACTCAATTTTTTCAAAACTAGTTTTATTTGAATTATGACGTTGTTTGAATAAATGAGTGATATGTAAAATTAAAGTCAACATTCCTAACACAATGATCACACGGACAACAAATATGGAGGTCCGCTCTCACATTCACGATCCGCGCTCGAATACTGATTGAAATATAAAAAATTTTCTGAGCGAACCATTTTGTTTCATTCTGAATTTTACTGAATCTTTTGATAACAAATTATTGCTAATTTATCTGAACTGGCTGTTAAAGCAAAATATTTTCATAGGTATGTTTTTGTAAAAAAAAACAAAAAATAGATGTTTATTTAATATTGAAAAATTAGAACAAATTAAACATAAAATTAATTATTTATAATTTTTACCTAATTGTTTTTATCCATATACATATGTACATATATCAACATTCAAAATGACTGTTCGTATTGCCGTGTGAACATACTGTAAAATAATTCGATACTATCGATAGTATCGATAGTTTTCCAACAAACTATCGAAAATATCGAATGGCTAGACTGTCGATAGTTTGCCAGCTCTAACGATATCCCATATATGGTTCGGATCCGCAAAATGAGGGTATATGGACATACATATATGATAATATATATTCATACATTTTCATACATGAATGTGTATTCAATATATAGTTCATATTGATTCAAAAAGCGCACTGCTGTGCAACAAATTAAATTATTAAAATTATTTTTTTTAAGATTTTGTGGAGAAATGATGTGTTTAATGAAACATTTGTTCGAACAAAATAATTCAAAACGAACTAAAAGACATTTCATTCTACATTTTAAGAGAAAATGTGAATCGATTATTAAGAAAACATAAACACACAATCGTACACAACATATAATTTAAGAAATTAGATTAAAAACTAATGCAATTATAAAAGAAAAAATAAACCGTTTTTATAATAACACTAGATTTTAATATTATTTTTTGGCAGGTATATGAATTCTGTTTCTTTAATATATCTGAGAACTGCGTTACTTTTTATAAAATTAATGACTGAATTATCTTTTTGATTATTTGATTAATTAAATAGGCCCACAAATTATAAAATCCTACAACAATGTTTTTTTTTTTTTTTTGTTACACGAGTTTTTATTTTTTAAACCTTGAGGCTATAAGCATAAAAACTTTGCATACCGTATGTATTTTCTAACAGACTTCCAATTCACCAGTGATAAAAAAGAGAGAAAAAGATCGAGTTAATAAAATTCAAGCTTATTTGATTGCAAATGCGATCTTATGTAATATGTAAGTATATCGTGTATTCATACATTTTTATATGGCGCCATATATTACATCTTATTTCTATATATGGATCACATATGACAGCTTCATAATTAAATTCCCACACATGAGCTCATATATTATAATACAATTCATAAATTAGTCCATAAATCAATTCATATATAATAGTTTTGCCATGTATAATCCCATACATTTTCATACATGTATTCATACATATTCATATATATTTATATACATTCATACATATATTAAAACTATATGGACCATATACAATTTTTTAGCAGGGCATACATATTTTTTTAGCTGCCCAGCTAAAAAAATATATATGGTCCATATATTTTTAATATATGAATGTTTCATGAATGTGTGAATATATATTATCATATATGGCCATATACCCTAATTTTTCGGATCCGAACCATATATGGGATATCATATATGCTCCATACATATTTTTTTAGCTGGGTGGGCAGCTAAAAAAATTATATATGGTCCATATATTTTTAATATATGGATGTATATAACTATATATGAATATGTATGAATTCGTGTATGGGAATATACATGGCAAAACTATTATATGTGTAGAGCCTCAAGGCTTAAAAAATAAAAACTCGTGTAGCAAAAAAAATTGTTCTTGTATGATTTTATATACTGTGGGCGTATTTACATTAATTTTAATTAATATTACAACAAATAACGGAATTCTCAGATATATTTAAGAAACAAAATTCATACACATAACTGCCAAAAATAATATTGAAAACTAGTGTTAGTATAAAAACGGATTATTTTTTGTTTTATAATTGCCTTAGATTTTAATCTGATTTCTTAAATTTTGTTGTGTACGAATGTGTGTTTCGTGTTTTTTAAATAATCGATTCAACTTTTAACTTTGTAACGACACGTTTCCGCTGGTTGCCGGGATAGCTTCAGGGGTGTCCATTGAACGTGTGTAGTTGCATTAAAGGGAATGTACACTATATTCTTTATTCCACTTAATAATTATTATTTATTTTTCTCATCTACAAAAGTTTTGTCTGGAACGGTTGACCTTCCACGTGACGATATGTAGGACGTCGGTGTATCAACCAGCGAGTAATCGGCCAGTTCCACGGAATTGGTAACTCCTTATGAATGCACGGTCACCAAGGGGGATACTTCTGAGGGATTGGTTCCCCTCCCGAAGTATCTTGATAGAACAGTACCAAACTAGCACTGGTGTTTGTAGGGGTTCATAACCTCAAACAAATGCCCAGTCACCAAGTATTCTACCTAGCAGGAGTATTTGTAGGGGTTGATAACCACCAACAAATGTCCCGCCACCAAGTAGTGTACCTCCGAGGGATTGATTCCCCTGATGAAACGGAGCCAACGGTCGGACCAACCTAGCTGGGGTATTTGTAAGGATTGATAACCACAAACAAATGCCTTCTAAGTCATACGACACCACAAGCACAAGTGCAGAGCAAAATATTAATTGTAAGGATTGATAACCACGAACAATTAGATCTTACCTGCAGGTCGCCTGCACGCCAACTGCTTATTCACTTGTGATGTTCGCCCTTTTATACCTGTTTTCAGGCAGACAGTTGTTGTACACATACAACCAATCATTGTGGGCACACATGTTTTCCGTCATCGAAAAGAGTTGTATTTAAATGGCACGAACAGCTGATCATATATAGTTTCTCACCACCAGATGTCGTCACGTGTCGATCGTCCGTTAATTTTGAATCTTACAGATAGTTAAATACAAGCGATAATTCAAATAATCACTATTCTTACGACTAATTAAAATAAACAATAAAGTATAATATAATGAATTTAATAAAAGTATAGTAAATAAACAAAGGAAAGGAAATTCATATAACATAATATTAATATTCAATGCATAAGGAAATTCATAAATATTCATGTATGTTGCTTAAAACGAGGGTACAACTTAAAGTGATGAATGAAATGACTTTTAGTTCGTTTTTCATTATTTGCCCAAACAAATGTTTCATTAACCTTCCTGTTCAAAATCTAAAAAAAAGTAATTTTAGTAATTTATTTTATTGCACAGCAGTGCGCTTTTGTGAATAAAGAGAGTATAAATATGAACTTTGCATAATGTAGAGGGAATGAATATATATAATCATATATGCTCATATACCCTCATTTTTCGGATCCGTACCATATATGGAATACCATATATGCTCCATACATATTTTTTTAGTTGGGTAGTTTAATAAGAACAAAAAAATATTAATAATTATTGAGATTATGTACGCCAAAAGTCTGCGCTCATAAAAAGATTTTAGTTAATACATAAAAATTTAATTGAAAAAAACTGAAACTTAGTATTGCGTAGGATAGCCTCGATGGTTAAGAACCTCTCTGAGCCTATTTTGCATTGAATTGACGAGATTTGTAGTTTCATCGGACGTGATATTCTCCCATTTTTTCTTCATGATGTCCTTAAGCATTGTTTTACACTATATTGCTCGCTGACGAATTTTTCTCTCCCATAAGTGTTCTATGGGGTTAATGTCTGGAGATTGCGGAGGAGTAGGTAACATTTTTGGTACATTGCACAGCAGCCAAAACTTAACGATTTCAGCAGTGTGCTTAGGGTCGTTTTCTTGTTGAAAATAAAAATTCTCAGACGACCCCAATTTCTCAGCACTCTGGCTTAAATTTATTTTCAGAATATCCAGATAAACAAACCTGTCCATTTTTGAGTCTTTAAATTCCATATTACCTACGCCTCCACCTGCCATACATCCCCAGGTCATAACTACCCCCCCCCCCCCCTCCACCTCATGCTCAACAGTTGGCAGCAAGTTCTGTCTATCGAGGGCTGTATCAGTTTTCTGCCATACTATTTTCCTTCCTTTTATACCAAATATACAAAACTTGCTTTCGTCGGAAAAAATTACCTTTTCCAGAAGTCCGGGCCCATATTTACATATTTGTTGGCAAATTCAATACGTTTTTTTCTATTGACTAAGGAGATAAAGGGCAACTCGGCCATGAAAGCCGGCTCTTTTTAATATTCTTCCAGCTGTGGATTGACTTATTTGCTTTTTAAATAATTTAGACCAGGGCTATTCAACCTGTGGTACGCGTACCACTTGGGGTACGCGAAACTTTTCCAGGTAGTACGCCAAATCTTCGAAAATCTTGGAATTTTTTTTTCATTAACTAATCAAGTAATGCAATTTAAAAAAAACAATGTGTTGTATTTGTTTATGTTTGATCCTAAAACTACACTCACGTATTTTTCATGAATTTCCATTTTTATTATACCGAGCATTTCTGTTGTAGAACGACCCATATGCACAGATGTTCGCATGTTATATACATGCCTATGTACGTATATGGTATTGTCTGGTTATTTATTGAGCCCATACTTGTTTATACACATAAATTTTTTTTGGTGGTACGCGAATTGTCGGTTGTGAGTTTTGTGGTACGCGAACCAAAAAGGTTGAATAGCTCTGATTTAGACCATCTCTTTGCAGTTTTAAAATTATATTTCTTTCTTCTACTTTTATTTCTTTTCTCTTTTCTGCCATTGTCTTACACATCAAACTTAAATTTTTATTCTTCTAATAGTAATTATTAAACTCTATTTTAATATTAGAGAGATTATATGATTGAAACTATAGCACGTATCACTGGTTTAAACAATATGAGCGTACACTTTTGATGCCGTAAATGCACATGGTTTTATAAAAATTGCACCGTTAGTTTTTGTATATTAGACCAGCGTGACCGTTTGACCGACTAAAGTGGCAAATTGCCACTTTTTCGACTGCCTTTCCACTTTTTCTCCCCCTTTTTTTAGGGCGAGTTATATGAAAATACATTAAAAATAAAAAGTTTAGTGTAGTTTTCTCGTTATTTTTTAACTTTGCCCCATTTTTTTAATAAATCCCCTATTGGTGCCACTTTTTGAAAAATGTCATCGGTCACCCTGTATTAGACATACATACATGAAAAATTGTGCATTGAAAGTACACACTACTTTTCGATCACCCATTAACATAAAAAGTATTATGATATCGTATAGAAACTTTTGGGATTTTTCATGTTTAGATTTGTACTTTTCGAGGAGCTTAGACTTTTGGCACCTAGTGTATGTTGTTTATAAGCACACTTTAGAAAAAGTTGTTTATGGTAACAGTTTTTCAAGCATTGTTAAAACTGCTTGTGAATTCACATTTAATAAACATTATTATAAACGGAATTATGAAAAGCTTGAAATTCACTATTTTTATAGGCTTATAGCCCATTCAGGTTGTACCAAAAATACTTAATTTCGTGCCGAAATCACTTACGAAATTAAAAGTATCCATACTGCGTTTGACTTGATTTCGGCTGACGTCTTGCGCTTCTATGTTTTCTACTTTATAAAATTTGTTGAAGTTTCGGATTATTTTGGCCACAAGACATTATTCTTTAATAATATTTCTCCTTTAAATCCCTTTATAAGTTTATAAAATGAATTTTTTATTTTTATTAAAACAATTGTCAACTTATTTTTTTTCTCTACCCACAGTTGTATATGTGTTGTTCCAAAAAGGAACTTTAAATCAAAAACAGGTATGTGCATCCTAATTTCGAGTTAATTTCGCCGAAATTAAGGAAAATAACTTAATTTGGAAAATGTCAAAATGTATTGGAAATTATTTAATTTCAACTTGATTTCGACCGAAATCATGATATACTTAATTTGGCGTCAGCCTGAATGGGATTTTATTTTCAATTTGTATTAAATTTTGATTGTTGTGTATAGGGTTTGGGATTTCCCGGACTTTTGCACTTCCCGGGAAATGGGAATGAAAAAATAGCGTTCCCGGGAATCCCAGGAAAAACTAATTTTATAAATTAAGTACATTAATTAAATGAAAGCGGGGGAAACTCCGATTGTTTTATTAATTTTATTAATAATTAATTAAGCATTCTTTTGAAATAAAAGTTAATTCAAAAGCAGTTCTAAGACAAATTTGTAAGAATTTTTAAGTGAATTCAAGGCAATGGAATATAGCTAGTACACAGTAAGAGATCATATATAGACTAATTGAAGACTGTTACTGCAATTAGTAAACAATTTTATAATAAGGCTTCCCAATCATTTTATTAAGAATTTGCCTTGCTTGTTTCTAATTCTTTTTGAAAATTTTCCAGGAGGAAAATTAATTAAACTCCACATTTAAACATGAATTGATTTATAAATAGAGTTGGTGAAATTGACCCTAAATGTTTTACGTTTTTCATTTTATTTCTTCCAAAATACTTCAGGGTTTCAATTTAAGTATTGTCAACTCGGAGCTTCTGTGAGCTTAAAATTTTCGCTACAATTTTCAAAATTTTTTCACTAATTCGGCGAAAAATCACTTTAAGTTTGTTTAACATCGATTTATTTGTTTTAGGAAACGATTTGATTATTGTAATCTTCATACTTATACAGAGTATTCCATTTTCTTATGTTATTGAGATTAAAAGATAGTCATTAATGCCGTTTCAGACTGCAATACAATTATTAATATTTTTGACTAAAATGCCTAGTTGATTAATTGCAGATTCAATAATTTCAAAAACCAATAGCGACTCATCATCTCAAAATTTAATTTTCCACCAAAGTAATAATACTTGTATTATAGTCTGAAACAACTTTTATGAAAGGCATCTTGCATGTAGTTTTCGAGTCAAGCAATAATTTTTCTAGTAGACGAATTAGGAGAAATTGTATGACTTCAGTTTTATGAAATTTCCGTAAGAGTTTGAACAGCTCACGTTTATATTTTATAATAAAAAAAAGCAATGTGAGCCCGATCACAGGGGAGATGTGTAAATAAACATCTAGTAATGAAAAAAAGTTTTAAAGTTGGAAGTACTTATGCTTTTAGTATATTTTTTTAAATTAAGCAATTAAAAGTATCAAAACTATCAATATTGTAAATAAATAGGAATTTGCTGGTTTTTGTTTGTGTTATTTAACTTACATATTTAGTTAGTAAATGGGCACACTGCAGTATATGTATATGTACTGCATTAAAAATTGCAGTAAGCAGTAAATTTACTGATTACTGAACAAATTCAGTAAATTTTTACTGATAATGCAATTTAATTTGCATTACCAGTAAAATCGTAGGGCCGTATTCATAATAAAATTGTAGCAAGTGGCAAAGATTTTTTCATTCAAATTTTGAAATTTTTGTATGAAAAAAATTCAGTCACTTGGTAGAATTTCATTATGAATACGGGCATTACTGATTACTGAAAATTCAATGCACCTCATCATATAATAAATCATTCAGGCACTTTATAAAAATTACAGAAAAATAATGCATGTAGTTATTTTACAGCAATGGTTTTTGAACTGTACAGCGCTAGCACAATTATATGTTAGTGAAAATTAGAAGCTACTATTGCACACTAGATGGTGTTTATATCGTCACCTAAAATCCAAAAGGCCGTAACAACCAAAAAATTCAAAATAGACTTTTTGATTGATTATGATGTGATTAACCAAAATACATATTTTCCTAAAATTTTACTCACATATGTTCAAAAATACCGACTTTATTCATTATTCAATTTGGCACCTAGCATATAAATAGTATTAAATTTATAAAGTTTTTTGCTTCTCCTGTAAAAAAGTGTACTTACGGCCTTTTGGATCTTAGGTGACGATATGCAGCTGTTAAGTTTCTCTGTACTTCTTGTTGTCCGTATGAATGACAATCCCAAAGACAAAGAAGACTTTTAGCTTGACAAGTTTAGTTTTTTGTTTTCCGTATTTTGCTTTGTTTTAGTAAATTTATTATTAAAAGTGCAAAAAATCTTTTTAAAAGTTATTAAAATTATATGTTTTTTTATTCATTTTATTTATTTGTTTTTATTTGCCTACGATAACATAATTTACGACAATTAGTAGCTACTATTGCACACTTGATGGTGTCGAGTGTATTTCTATGTTAACTTTCTCTGTACTTCTTGTTTTCCGTATGATTACACTAATACACTCATACATAGCTCACACCGATTTGATAACGCTTTACGACCCTGCATTCAGGCTGGGGCCAAATGTCTCTACGTCAACACTAAAATTCTAGTAGTAGTTATATTGTCTACAATTTCTCTTCTATTCGTCAGTATAAAAGAAAGAGAGAAAACAGATGTGGTGTATTTCTGACGGATTTTGCAACAACTTGTAAAAATATACATAAATTTGTATGTACGTTAGGTATAGAAATGTACCAGTAAACGTCTGGTTGGTATGTCTCCATGTTCCCATAAGAACTATGAATTCACTACCTAGTCAATTGTTTTAGTTTTACTAGTAGATTTTCAATGACAAGCACATGCTAAATGTCTATAGCACAAAGTATTGTATGGGGAATAGTTGTAGAGTAGTACTGGTGACAAAGTCAAAAGCGACTCAGTACATTTTCACTATCGACATTTCCTTCAGGGGATTGGTTAACGATTACACCGCACATCTTACTCAAAATTTGTGATTGTATTGTGAAGAAGATTTTACCCCCTAGCGTATAGATGTTTACACATCAAAAATTTATGGACATTTTACTGCTTGTTTATCGGTGCCGAAGGAATTTTTTTTACATTTATATTTGAAACAAAAACAAAATTTTAGTATTTGTTTTTGTTTTTAAAATTTCATTAAAAAAATGTCCAACAATTTCATCATTCATACAATCATTCAATCAGTCATACAATCATTCAAACGAACTTTTGTAATAGATAAAAAAACACTGAAAGTTTTGATATTAAAGTAAAACAGGATTATAATACAAATTTCTTCTACGAATGATTGAAAGTTTTGATACTTTTAATTGATTAATTAAAAAAAAATATACTAAATTACTAGATGTTTACACATCTCCCCATTATCCCCAGTATTCATTGTCTTTTCCTGGTCCACATTTTGATTGCATATCTAAATATGTACATACATATATGTATAAGTACATACATATGTAAGTACAAATTTACGTATTCATGTTCGGAAAACTTGCTGCAGTTAAAATTCAACAAAATTAATGGAATCCTGTAACATATCCTCCTAACGTTTTCACTTTAACGTATGTAGGATGTACAAGATCCGCTACAATCTTGATTAATAAAATACATATGTACATATGTATGCGTGTATATTATTTAATAATGTTTATATTAATGTATATACATATGTATGTATGTATGTGTATGTTTGTATTTATCTGCAATTTAGATGATTGTTGTGCGAATCCGGGGCATAAAATGTGTTATCCCATATCCGTACATCCATTTGATCCAATAGCAGTGACATCAGGTAAAACCTGTATTCATTTTGCACGCAGCTTGTCTGATATAGATGTCGGTTGTCCACCTAATGGTTTACCCTACGCAGAGAAAATAACAACTACCAGTGCCTTTTTAGATTTATCATCTATTTACGGGAACTCGCTGGAACAAAATGTGAAAATTCGCCAATACAAGAGTGGTTTGCTGAAAACAAATTGGTTCAACAATAAACCATTCTTGCCAATCCAATCCAGTGAATGTCCTTCAAATAACGAACAATGCTATGGTATTCCTGATAATAGAAATCAATTCACACCAACAATTGCTGTTCTTCATACATTATTCGTCAGAGAACACAATCGCTTGGCAAATATTTTAGCTCGCATAAATTCTCATTATTCTGATGAAAGAATTTTTCAAGTAGCACGAAAAATCAACATAGCTCAATTTCAAAAGATTACCTACTACGATTGGTTGCCACTCATTTTGGGTGTCACATATAGTGTTGCAAATCATTTAGTTTATACAGTTTCGCCTTACGATTATGTAAATGACTACGAACAAAATATGAATCCTGCACCATATGCTGAATATGCTGCTGCCGCTTTCCGTTATTTGCATCAAGCAGTACCAGGATGGTTTTCGTAAGAATTTTCTTTTTAATATCTTTCAGAAATTTAAGTGACGTTTTGTTTATCTTGGTTTTAGAATGGTTTCATCCAGTCGTAAAAGTAATGAAACACTGCGCTTGAGCGACTACTTTGATCGTCAAGATACATTGAAGCTTATTATGAATAATAATAATTTTGATTCCATAATACGTGGCTTAGCAACCCAACTAGAGAAGCGTGCTGATAGCAATGTCGACCCTGAGGTACGAACTTACTATATTGATTTTAAATTATATTTCTGTTTATAATTATATAAGTAATAAAAAAACAGATTAAACACCATTTCGGGCGCAAATATTTTGAAGAGTTTGGTACTGACTTAAAATCCATAGATATTCAACGTGGACGAGATTTTGGTATACCAAGTTATAATAACTTCAGAGTTCATTGTGGCCTAACTCGAGCTTATCAATGGTCTGATCTTTTGAATGAGATTCCTGGTGAGGTATGTACGTAAATTTTTGTTTTCATTGAATTGATTCACAATTTTGCATTACATAAGAAAAATTGTAATAAATGTATCTGTCGCAATAAGAAAAAAAATCCTTAGGTCACATTTTACTGTTTTCCAAGAGAGCATTTTTAAGGTTTCAAGTCGATTTTAAGAAATTTATTTCTTTTAAACTTTATTTTTTACCAAAAATATCGTTCTACACCCTATAAGTAATAAGTAATACATTTAAGTTGAAATATACAAGAGTATAACTTCAATTAATTCCAAAAAGTCTAAAAAAGATAAGTCGCAAGTCATAGTGCTACAACTTTCTGAAAAATCACACAAATCAATTGAGATTTTGACCAGGGGTACTTTCAAATACGCAGATTACGGAGTACCATTAACTCAAAATCAGCTTATCTCCACTTAAGCACTTTTTCCTTTTGTCACAGATATAATTTATGTATATATACTTCTACATACAATAGGTTTGTTCAAGTACTTTTCCGGCAAATTCAGTATACGAGTAGATACTGAGTAATTTAAAGAAATCAGTAAGTAAAAAATTTTCATATAAAAGTACGCAAACGGAAAAATATATTTTAATTTTGGCGTAAAAAAATTATACACATGTACTATATGCAAAAAATATATAAAATTATATGTATGTATAGGGTGTTTTTTTGAGGGGTATAGAACTTCGAATTGAAATAAAACACAAGAAAATCGTTTTAATGTCCATCAATTTGGCTTTGTTGGAATGATTATTTTATGCCATTAATGTTTAAATATGATTTCGGGCATGTGGCCGCCGCGGCTGGCTCGAATAAAGCTAATTCTACAGGTCCAATTTTCAACCACTTTTTCGAGCATATGGGGCCGTATGTTGGCAATAATGCCACGAATGTTGGCTTCCAAGTCCCCTAACGTTTCTGGTTTGTTGGCGTAGACGAGCGACTTCACATATCCCCAAAGAAAATTATCCAATGGTGTCAAATCACACGATCTTGGTGGCCAATTGACAGGTCCATTCCGCGAAATTATGCGCTCATCGAATGTTTCCTTCAATAAATCGATTGTGACGTGCGCTGTGTGGCATTTAGCGCCGTCTTGTTGGAACCACAACTCATCCACATTCATGCCATCCAATTCGGGAACAAAATAGTCGGTTAGTCGGCTCCAATTGCTGTGCACGGTGGCGAATCGATTCATTCGGGTCCTCTTCAACACTTTGCTCTACAGCGGCAATTGTTTCTTCGGTGCGCACTGTTCGACGTCTCTGCGGATGCGTATTATCACATAGAGTAAACGTAGTGCGGAAACGATCCATGGTTAACCGAATTAATTGCTCTGATGGACGATTATGTCGACCATAAAATGGACGGAGCTTGCGGTAAACTTCGCAAACTGAACCATTATTTTCGAAATAAATTTGCACGATTTGCAAGCGTTGTTCTTTTGTCAACCTGTTCATGATGAAATGGCAAACTAAACTAAATATTAATCACTTGACAGCTGACAAAATGGCCGCCAGTTAAAAAAGTGATCCCAACTTAAAGTTCTATACCTCAATAAAAAACACCCTTTATATGCAAAAAATATACATACTATTTACATATCGTGTGGCAGTTACTGGTAAATAAAAAGTAATTGATATGTACATACGTTTTTTATTTAAACTTACGGACGATGTCGGCAAGAAATCATAACAATAATATTATTGTTCACTTCCTTTAAAGTGTCAGATTAGTGCATTTATTAAAAGAAATACAAAAGGGGAAAAGAAAAACTTACAACAAACTTGAAAAAAAGAACACATTATTTATATATCCTCGGGTGGGTACTAGCTTGCCGCACAGGATGTTAAGAATAAATTTTTTCTCTCTTTTGTTGTTTCCTTCGCGTTTACACAGACGAAAATTTTTATTTATTTAGTGATTTAGTCAATGGATATAATCCATGGGATGTGTCCCTTTTATACGCACTTCTTATATGCAAATAAAAGTGGAAAACGTCGCCGTATAACTTTTTTATTATAAGTTGTTGACGTGGGAAAGAGTTGCGTGAGTATATATAGTAACTATGACCACTAATTGACCCAGTAAAATAAAAGACCTTGTTGATTTGAATTCAGGGTAAGAAAAATTCTTTT
The DNA here is from genome assembly GCA_949987645.1 of Tachina grossa. Classification (NCBI taxonomy): domain Eukaryota; kingdom Metazoa; phylum Arthropoda; class Insecta; order Diptera; family Tachinidae; genus Tachina; species Tachina grossa. The sequence continues at coordinate 119,711,064 of OX465274.1, read as the reverse complement.
ATTTCATAGATGGAGATATTGCTTCTCTGAGTGGTTAGAATACAATTGTCTAAAAAAGTTAAGCTCAAGTCTGTACACGTCTTATTTAAGAAATTTAGTACGGAAGTGTTAATTCACCTTACACTAAATAAAATTCACAATAAAAGGCTTGAATATTGCCGGCCCCCTTGCAGGATACTGCAAAAATACAATTCAAGACATACTTTGTTATAGATTTATAAGTACCTTAGTGCTGATAGAACAATAATAATAATAATCAGATTTTAGTATAAAATTACCGGGCACAAGGACCTGAAACCACCCACTCAAATACGGTATCTTGAGCGAGTGGGAGCCCATTAGATCCTGGAAGCACACCAGTTTTTATAATTTTGCTACAGATGTCGTTGCCTAGGATTAAGTTGATAGCTCGTGGTTTATAGAATTCAGGATCCGCTAGGATTAGATTGGAGAATTTTGTTTTTATAGATGAATCTAAAGCCTTCGACGGGGTTTCAATTTGAATTCGGTGAATAATTCGTGCGGTTATTTCCAATTTGAGGTGGTGATCACATAATGACCGCAAAGAAAGTTGACACATGGCGTTACTGCTGACTGCTATGGCTGTAATAACTAGTTTTGCTACTAAGTCTTTTGTGATTTTACAATAAAGAGCGCAGGGATCAAGTAGAGCTCTGGCGGACAAATGTAAAACATTTGATTGTACTTTAACTAAAGTAGTTGGCATGAGTGAAACTACTTGTTGGTTGATAATACTGGATACGCTCACTGTAGGTGATCTTTTTGATCGAATGTTGTTTTTGCGTCCATTAGAGTTAGATATAGGATCATCATTGGTATGTAATAACGTGTGGTGTTTCTTTGAGCATTTATGGCAACCTTTCTTGCTTATACACGTGGTTTTTGAGTGTTCGTGCGCTAGGCAGTTGGGACAATAACGAAATAGTAAAACAGGCGTCATTCGTTTTTCTATTGACATGCGTAAAAAGGTCGGGCAACGTTTTAATGCGTGAATTTTTTTGCACAGACGACAATGGAAGTTGTTGACTGAAACCCTTTTATGAGACCGATAATGGTTACGAGACATTATTTAGGCAATGAAAGATATTTATTAGACTAGATACTAAAACAATCTTCAAAATACTTCAAATATATGTAATGGGAAAATAAGTAAGTTTGATACATTTCGATATTAATAAGTACAGAATTAGTTGACTTGATAGTTGATTATGCAGGCAAGACTACCAATTTAACAATCGGACGTCTAACAATTCCGCGCTGTGTAGGAATATCGGCTACTCTAACTAAGTTGTCCTTGCCGGTATGGACTTGTGTTACCCGACCTAAACGCCACTCATTAACAGGAAGATTGTCATCCTTTATGCAAACAATAGCTCCAACGCTGATGTTGGGTTCTGTCTTTTTCCATTTGTTGCGTTTATGGAGTTCTTTTATATATTCATTTTTCCATCGTTGACAAAAATGAAGTTGGATAGAGCGAAGCCTTTGCCAATGATTGATAATAGATATTGGCTGGTCTTCAATTCTTGGATCTGGAGGAGCTAACATTGGCCCCCCAATTAAGAAATGTGCAGGAGTCAGTGCGTTAAGATTCAATGGATCATTAGATATTCTGTAGAGAAGTGTACAAAATTCCTCAAATGTATATTTGAATCCACTAGCGGTTCTTTTAAATTGCGTCTTGAAACTTTTAACGCCGGCTTCCGAAAGTTCACCCATATGTGGAGAGCCAGGGGGAATAAAGTGCCAAGTCACGTTTTGATGCTGAAAACTGGCTGTAACAGCAGACTGAGTTGCAGCGAAAAACTCTTTTGCAATCTGTTTGGAGGCCCCTAGGAATGTTTTACCGTTGTCCGAATATAAGTGAAGGGGACAACCTCGGCGAGAAGTGAACCTTTGGAAAGCTGCCATAAATGCTGGAGTTGACAACGAAGTGGTGGCTTCCAAATGTATGGCTTTTCTTCCGAAACACACAAAAACACAGACATAACCCTTAGTAATGCGACATAATCTTCCATTGATTGACTTGATATCGAATGGCCCACAAAAATCCAGGCCAGTATGAAAAAAGGGGCGTTGAAGTTCTGTGCGTTCGGCAGGGAGAGCTACCATTAATTGGGTTCTGAATTTCGATTTGTGTAACGCACAAGGTTTGCAGTTATTTATAACAGTTTTTGCTAGATTTTTAAGTTTCGGAATACAGAACTGCATACGGACTAGTCGCACGATCTGTTGGTTTCCTCCGTGGCAACTTAAAGCGTGAATAAAATTGACTAAGAGTCGAGAGAACTGACAACTATATGGAAGGATTATGGGATATTTTTCGTTATACGAAAGACAAGGTGATTTTACCAATCTTCCATTGACCCTTAGACAACCAGACGATTCAATAAATGGATTCAAATTAAGTATTGTGCTGGATTTTTTTATGTTTTCCTTATGTTAAAGAGCGTGATATTCCTTCGCAAAAGCTGCTTGTTGAGCTACTTCAATTAAACGATTTCGCACTTGAGAAATTTCAAACGATGTCAGATTAATACTCAAATATCTGTACGAGTTCTTATTAGAGCTGCAAAACTATCGATAGTCGCTCCACTCGATAGTTTCGATAGTTTTATGTAAAACTATCGATACTATCGATAGTATCGAATAGTTTGATAAAAGTTGCCACATAAACTACATTTGACTCGAAAAAAAATCCAGAGTCCTCAACATTTTCATTAGTATATACAAATATATCAAGCCTTTTTTTGATTTTATCGTAAGCGGCATATTATCGAAAATATACTTTTTTATTGAACTTAAAATTTTATGGGACTACCCATGGTTTAGAATTATCAAAATGCGAAAATTGTTGATAACTTAAGACTTTTACATACTACACACAGCTTCAAAATTTAATACGCCACATTTAACACCAGAAGGTGCTGCAACACTGCATTATTAAAAAAAAAAAAAGCGTGCAAAAGCAGAGTTGTAAAATAATGAAGCTTTCTTCTATCTCTTCCTTCACCACATGTCTTCTATCACCTTTCCTAAAGAAGGTAACACCTAGTACTAGTAGTAGGCATTAGTTGCCTGACTGTTACTTCTCTTTAAAAAAAAAAAAAAAAAAAAACACTAACTGTAAAGTTTTATCGTAAGAGACGCTTGGCGGCCGTCGCGATATCAGTACCACCGAAATTTATCTTTGTGTCGACTATGTTGAATTTATTAAGATACTTGTGACTACTATTTGTCGAATAACACTTGGATTTATAAATAAATTCATATACATACATATGTATTTAAGTACTTATGTATAGAGAAGCAGGGATGCGATGTCATATTTACAAATTGTACTAACTTTCAAAAAAATTTTTAATTTTTTCAGTACGATTGTACCTAATTCTTTATTTATATTTTTTTAATACTTGTACTTTTTAATTAACTAAAAATCAATTAATAAAACGCCAGAAGGTGCACAAAGAATATTAGTTGCTGGGATCTGAATATAAAAGTAACATTTACGATATACTACGTTTATAACCTTTTTTTATTCGATTGTTCACAGTCGATGCAAATAGTCGGATTCTCTCCTTGGTAGGAAAATTAAATTTCCACATTTGCAGATGAATTTGGAATAAATAACATTCCTCCAGCAATTCTTTAAGTACCGGAAAACATTGTTTGATTTACTTAATTTTCTAATACCTTCGAGCTAAAGATTAACCCCCTTGTGCAAAAATATAGGTGAACGTTAAAACCAGTTTTTCTATGGAAATTTTTTTAATGTACACTTCAAGCACGCATTATTTTTTGCATAAGGGGGTTAATATATTTTGCTATTTTTGGCATGTAATATAATATAAAGAGATTCCAGTAGTGCTAAATGGGTCATTGCGGTGCTACGGTACTTTTGGCATTCAAATAGCGCTAAAATTATACAATTGTACCAACTTTTCCATCGCTGTACAAAAGCTTAAATCAACTACGGATAATTTGCTTCAAAGCTGCCGGCTACTGTTTACTGACTTCGATTATTTTTACTCTTTTAATTACTTGTTTTTTTTTGCCGATAGTATCGATAGTGGAAAAAACTATCGATATTTCATTTACAACAAGACTATCGATACTATCGATAGTTTTGCAGCTCTAGTTCTTATACCTTTTATGAGTTTTATGAAAAAATCTAAATACGTAGCATATAACTTTCATCGCAACGTGAAATTTTGAAAACCGTTCAAGAATATCTTCGTAGCCTGAGAAATAGGTCAAATTTACTTTAAGTGGTTTTAGTTCTACTTCGGTTGCAAAATTGTTATAGGTTTGTTTTGGCCAGAACTGTGCTGGGCCTTTAAGCCAATTAGGACCATGCCACCATAAGAAGCAAGTTGCAAAGTTCTTGGGATACATTCCACGAGTAGCAATATCGGCTGGATTGGAATCTGAGCGCACGTGGAACCAATTGTCACATCCGGATGACTGAAGAATTTTAGAAACCCTATTTGCCACGAACTTTTTCCAAATACATGGAGGTTTTCGAAGCCAAGAGAGGACAATAGTTGAATCAGACCATTTATATATGACATATTTATTTGGAATTTTTAGTGAAGGAATAATAGATTCTTTCATGTCCGACAATAAGACGGCCGCACATAGTTCCAATCTTGGAAGTGAAATACATTTGACCGGTGCTACTTTGGACTTCGCCACTAACAAATTCACAAATAATGAGTTGCCGGAGTGAACTCGGACATATATTGCTGCAGCATACGCCTGTTCTGAGGCGTCGCAAAATCCATGAATTTCGATATCGGAATCTGGATAACATGAGAGCCATCTTGGTACTTAAACGCAATTAATATCGGAGTAATTTTGCATCAATGTCGTCCAATCTACAAGACAATCTTCTGGTAAGGGTTCGTGCCAGTCTATTTTGGATTCCCAGATTTTTCTCATAAGGATTTTAGACAAAATTATATATGGAGTTAACCATCCAGCAGGGTCGAATAACTTCGAGATTTCTGATAGAAGTTGTCTTTTGGAAATATTTGGTTTTTTGTTTAGTGGTTTTGCTGAGAAGTGGAAAATATCAGATTTTGCATTCCACTTGACGCCCAGTGCTGTTACATGACTGGTATCTTCGAATTCTTGGAAGTCTGTTTGAAGTAAATGCTCTTTCGGAATTTCTCGGATAATACTTGAACAATTTGATGTCCATTTTCGAAGATTGAATACAGCAGACTTAAGGGCTTCAATCAGTTCATTTTTGGCTTTTATAGCCGACGAAATGCTGTGATCCCCATATAACACATCATCGACATACATGGAATTTCTCAAAATCTCACTCGCAATAGAATGTGTCTCCTCAACGTCTGAAGCTAATTTCAATAAGGTTCGAATTGCCAAAAATGGAGCACAGTTGAAGCCAAACGTAACAGTTTTTAATTCATAGTCCTTAATTTCAAAATTGGGAGAATCGCGAAACAGAATTCTTTGATATGGAGTGTCTAAAGGATTGACAAGAATCTGTCGATACATTTTTTTCTATGTCACAGTTGAAAACATATTGAAAAAATCTCCACTTAAGCACAAGAGCCATGAGGTCATTTTGCAACACAGAACCAGTATATAATAAATCATTTAGGCTCACGCCATTAGAAGAGGGGCAGGATGCATTAAAAACCACTCTGATTCTCGTGGTTTGACTATTCATTTTAAAGACGGCGTGGTGTGGAAGATAATAATGATCCGAATTATAGCACATTTTAGGAGAAGGAACTTCTTTCATTTAACTTAAGCTCAAATATTCACGAACTACCGAATCATAATCCCCCTTACAATTCATATTTTTTGATAGGTGACGTTCATTTCGGAGAAATTGAGAATGCGCGATGTCTCGAGCTACCTAGCTTTTCGGATCCATAAGAAAATGAGTCCCGTTTCGTAGTTTTAACATAAAAATCTTCACAAAAGCGGTATTCCTCAGAAACAATATGCTTTTGTGCAAGGTCTTCCACCTCCCAAAAACGAGTTAATTGTTTTTCAAGGTTTACTTCAGAAAAGAAGGACAAATACTTTGCGGGGGGAGATTTATATTTCTCTTCTGTTTTGCCAGATATTACCCAACCGAATATAGTTTCTCTTGCTTTAAGTCGACCATAAATGTTTCGCTGGAACCCATCCAGCTCGAATAAATCATTTGCGTCTTCACCTAACAAAATGTAAATTTCAGAGTTTTTGAAAAAGTATGGATCCGCTAATTCTTTATTTGGAAATTTGCTTTGGATATCAAAATTTATTGAGTTGCTTGGGAGATTTCCCGAAAGTTCGTTGAGTACTAATGCATCAATGATAATGTGTTTATCGACATACCCATTGGAACTTAAATCAATAGTGCAAATCTTTGTCGACTGGGCTGAGACAGAACCATTTAAACCATTTACTTGTGCACTTATAGATCTATATGAAAGTTTCATGCGCTTAAATAATTTCTCTGAAATAAATATCCCTTCAGATCCTGAATCGAAAAGGACTCGGGCAGGAAATTTCACACCACAGTGATTTATTTGAGCCAAAGCAGTACCTAATAAAATTCCTTTAGATTGTGACGCGAAACAGGTACGGATATGTCCTTGTGAAGTGGGCCCATATATATTTCAGAACTGGATGTCAGGTCTCTAGTTGAGTCAACGTTTTCAATAAATTTGGGTTGCATTAATTGGATTTCAGAAGATTCGGAATTCGGATTTGAAGTTAATATGGATTTTTCATAATTAGTGGACTGTAGTTTCAAGGAATTGGAGGACTCGGGTAAACTTTCATTGGGAAGATCTTTATGTAATAAAGTGTTGTGCCTTTTATGGCATGTAAAACAGTTATGTGTCGACTTACAATTTTTGACAACATGTTGTTTAGCAAAGCAATTTAAACACAAACTCAGTTTTTAATGCATTTCAGGCGCTCGTCAGAATTCATTTGGAGAAATTTCGGACACTGTCGGATAGTATGAGAAATATTGGAACAAAGTTTATATATTGGAGTAGTGTTATGATCTACATAAGCATGGTGACTTTGGATCTTTTTAGACTGAAGTCGAGAGGCGTTTGCTGAATTAGCAGGTGTTTTCGGCGGATACCCCGTGTTCATAACATCGGAAATAGTTTGTAGGGTTAAAAAGCGATTATATAGGAAGGAATCAAGCTCGGTCCATGTAGGAATTTCCCTTTTTTCAATAGCTGCTCCCTAAGGGCCAAAGTTATCACGGGCAGTCTTGTCGAACAAACGAATACAAAAATAGAATCCCAAGAAGTGATGTCCAACTGATACAACCTAAGAGCTGAAATACAGCTATTAATTTCTCTTTGAAGGGTTTTAATGCCTTCACTAGACTCGGTGGCCACCTTTGGAATATTGAACAAATTACCAAGCTGACTATTGACAAGCATACGCTTGTTTTCAAACCGATCTTGGAGATCTTGTTTACTGACTTCGATTATTTTTACTCTTTTAATTACTTGTTTTTTTTTGCCGATAGTATCGATAGTGGAAAAAACTATCGATATTTCATTTACAACAAGACTATCGATACTATCGATAGTTTTGCAGCTCTAGTTCTTATACCTTTTATGAGTTTTATGAAAAAATCTAAATACGTAGCATATAACTTTCATCGCAACGTGAAATTTTGAAAACCGTTCAAGAATATCTTCGTAGCCTGAGAAATAGGTCAAATTTACTTTAAGTGGTTTTAGTTCTACTTCGGTTGCAAAATTGTTATAGGTTTGTTTTGGCCAGAACTGTGCTGGGCCTTTAAGCCAATTAGGACCATGCCACCATAAGAAGCAAGTTGCAAAGTTCTTGGGATACATTCCACGAGTAGCAATATCGGCTGGATTGGAATCTGAGCGCACGTGGAACCAATTGTCACATCCGGATGACTGAAGAATTTTAGAAACCCTATTTGCCACGAACTTTTTCCAAATACATGGAGGTTTTCGAAGCCAAGAGAGGACAATAGTTGAATCAGACCATTTATATATGACATATTTATTTGGAATTTTTAGTGAAGGAATAATAGATTCTTTCATGTCCGACAATAAGACGGCCGCACATAGTTCCAATCTTGGAAGTGAAATACATTTGACCGGTGCTACTTTGGACTTCGCCACTAACAAATTCACAAATAATGAGTTGCCGGAGTGAACTCGGACATATATTGCTGCAGCATACGCCTGTTCTGAGGCGTCGCAAAATCCATGAATTTCGATATCGGAATCTGGATAACATGAGAGCCATCTTGGTACTTACACGCAATTAATATCGGAGTAATTTTGCATCAATGTCGTCCAATCTACAAGACAATCTTCTGGTAAGGGTTCGTGCCAGTCTATTTTGGATTCCCAGATTTTTCTCATAAGGATTTTAGACAAAATTATATATGGAGTTAACCATCCAGCAGGGTCGAATAACTTCGAGATTTCTGATAGAAGTTGTCTTTTGGAAATATTTGGTTTTTTGTTTAGTGGTTTTGCTGAGAAGTGGAAAATATCAGATTTTGCATTCCACTTGACGCCCAGTGCTGTTACATGACTGGTATCTTCGAATTCTTGGAAGTCTGTTTGAAGTAAATGCTCTTTCGGAATTTCTCGGATAATACTTGAACAATTAGATGTCCATTTTCGAAGATTGAATACAGCAGACTTAAGGGCTTCAATCAGTTCATTTTTGGCTTTTATAGCCGACGAAATGCTGTGATCCCCATATAACACATCATCGACATACATGGAATTTCTCAAAATCTCACTCGCAATAGAATGTGTCTCCTCAACGTCTGAAGCTAATTTCAATAAGGTTCGAATTGCCAAAAATGGAGCACAGTTGAAGCCAAACGTAACAGTTTTTAATTCATAGTCCTTAATTTCAAAATTGGGAGAATCGCGAAACAGAATTCTTTGATATGGAGTGTCTAAAGGATTGACAAGAATCTGTCGATACATTTTTTTCTATGTCACAGTTGAAAACATATTGAAAAAATCTCCACTTAAGCACAAGAGCCATGAGGTCATTTTGCAACACAGAACCAGTATATAATAAATCATTTAGGCTCACGCCATTAGAAGAGGGGCAGGATGCATTAAAAACCACTCTGATTCTCGTGGTTTGACTATTCATTTTAAAGACGGCGTGGTGTGGAAGATAATAATGATCCGAATTATAGCACATTTTAGGAGAATGAACTTCTTTCATTTAACTTAAGCTCAAATATTCACGAACTACCGAATCATAATCCCCCTTACAATTCATATTTTTTGATAGGTGACGTTCATTTCGGAGAAATTGAGAATGCGCGATGTCTCGAGCTACCTAGCTTTTCGGATCCATAAGAAAATGAGTCCCGTTTCGTAGTTTTAACATAAAAATCTTCACAAAAGCGGTATTCCTCAGAAACAATATGCTTTTGTGCAAGGTCTTCCACCTCCCAAAAACGAGTTAATTGTTTTTCAAGGTTTACTTCAGAAAAGAAGGACAAATACTTTGCGGGGGGAGATTTATATTTCTCTTCTGTTTTGCCAGATATTACCCAACCGAATATAGTTTCTCTTGCTTTAAGTCGACCATAAATGTTTCGCTGGAACCCATCCAGCTCGAATAAATCATTTGCGTCTTCACCTAACAAAATGTAAATTTCAGAGTTTTTGAAAAAGTATGGATCCGCTAATTCTTTATTTGGAAATTTGCTTTGGATATCAAAATTTATTGAGTTGCTTGGGAGATTTCCCGAAAGTTCGTTGAGTACTAATGCATCAATGATAATGTGTTTATCGACATACCCATTGGAACTTAAATCAATAGTGCAAATCTTTGTCGACTGGGCTGAGACAGAACCATTTAAACCATTTACTTGTGCACTTATAGATCTATATGAAAGTTTCATGCGCTTAAATAATTTCTCTGAAATAAATATCCCTTCAGATCCTGAATCGAAAAGGACTCGGGCAGGAAATTTCACACCACAGTGATTTATTTGAGCCAAAGCAGTACCTAATAAAATTCCTTTAGATTGTGACGCGAAACAGGTACGGATATGTCCTTGTGAAGTGGGCCCATATATATTTCAGAACTGGATGTCAGGTCTCTAGTTGAGTCAACGTTTTCAATAAATTTGGGTTGCATTAATTGGATTTCAGAAGATTCGGAATTCGGATTTGAAGTTAATATGGATTTTTCATAATTAGTGGACTGTAGTTTCAAGGAATTGGAGGACTCGGGTAAACTTTCATTGGGAAGATCTTTATGTAATAAAGTGTTGTGCCTTTTATGGCATGTAAAACAGTTATGTGTCGACTTACAATTTTTGACAACATGTTGTTTAGCAAAGCAATTTAAACACAAACTCAGTTTTTAATGCATTTCAGGCGCTCGTCAGAATTCATTTGGAGAAATTTCGGACACTGTCGGATAGTATGAGAAATATTGGAACAAAGTTTATATATTGGAGTAGTGTTATGATCTACATAAGCATGGTGACTTTGGATCTTTTTAGACTGAAGTCGAGAGGCGTTTGCTGAATTAGCAGGTGTTTTCGGCGGATACCCCGTGTTCATAACATCGGAAATAGTTTGTAGGGTTAAAAAGCGATTATATAGGAAGGAATCAAGCTCGGTCCATGTAGGAATTTCCCTTTTTTTCAATAGCTGCTCCCTAAGGGCCAAAGTTATCACGGGCAGTCTTGTCGAACAAACGAATACAAAAATAGAATCCCAAGAAGTGATGTCCAACTGATACAACCTAAGAGCTGAAATACAGCTATTAATTTCTCTTTGAAGGGTTTTAATGCCTTCACTAGACTCGGTGGCCACCTTTGGAATATTGAACAAATTACCAAGCTGACTATTGACAAGCATACGCTTGTTTTCAAACCGATCTTGGAGATCTTGTTTACTGACTTCGATTATTTTTACTCTTTTAATTACTTGTTTTTTTTTGCCGATAGTATCGATAGTGGAAAAAACTATCGATATTTCATTTACAACAAGACTATCGATACTATCGATAGTTTTGCAGCTCTAGTTCTTATACCTTTTATGAGTTTTATGAAAAAATCTAAATACGTAGCATATAACTTTCATCGCAACGTGAAATTTTGAAAACCGTTCAAGAATATCTTCGTAGCCTGAGAAATAGGTCAAATTTACTTTAAGTGGTTTTAGTTCTACTTCGGTTGCAAAATTGTTATAGGTTTGTTTTGGCCAGAACTGTGCTGGGCCTTTAAGCCAATTAGGACCATGCCACCATAAGAAGCAAGTTGCAAAGTTCTTGGGATACATTCCACGAGTAGCAATATCGGCTGGATTGGAATCTGAGCGCACGTGGAACCAATTGTCACATCCGGATGACTGAAGAATTTTAGAAACCCTATTTGCCACGAACTTTTTCCAAATACATGGAGGTTTTCGAAGCCAAGAGAGGACAATAGTTGAATCAGACCATTTATATATGACATATTTATTTGGAATTTTTAGTGAAGGAATAATAGATTCTTTCATGTCCGACAATAAGACGGCCGCACATAGTTCCAATCTTGGAAGTGAAATACATTTGACCGGTGCTACTTTGGACTTCGCCACTAACAAATTCACAAATAATGAGTTGCCGGAGTGAACTCGGACATATATTGCTGCAGCATACGCCTGTTCTGAGGCGTCGCAAAATCCATGAATTTCGATATCGGAATCTGGATAACATGAGAGCCATCTTGGTACTTAAACGCAATTAATATCGGAGTAATTTTGCATCAATGTCGTCCAATCTACAAGACAATCTTCTGGTAAGGGTTCGTGCCAGTCTATTTTGGATTCCCAGATTTTTCTCATAAGGATTTTAGACAAAATTATATATGGAGTTAACCATCCAGCAGGGTCGAATAACTTCGAGATTTCTGATAGAAGTTGTCTTTTGGAAATATTTGGTTTTTTGTTTAGTGGTTTTGCTGAGAAGTGGAAAATATCAGATTTTGCATTCCACTTGACGCCCAGTGCTGTTACATGACTGGTATCTTCGAATTCTTGGAAGTCTGTTTGAAGTAAATGCTCTTTCGGAATTTCTCGGATAATACTTGAACAATTTGATGTCCATTTTCGAAGATTGAATACAGCAGACTTAAGGGCTTCAATCAGTTCATTTTTGGCTTTTATAGCCGACGAAATGCTGTGATCCCCATATAACACATCATCGACATACATGGAATTTCTCAAAATCTCACTCGCAATAGAATGTGTCTCCTCAACGTCTGAAGCTAATTTCAATAAGGTTCGAATTGCCAAAAATGGAGCACAGTTGAAGCCAAACGTAACAGTTTTTAATTCATAGTCCTTAATTTCAAAATTGGGAGAATCGCGAAACAGAATTCTTTGATATGGAGTGTCTAAAGGATTGACAAGAATCTGTCGATACATTTTTTTCTATGTCACAGTTGAAAACATATTGAAAAAATCTCCACTTAAGCACAAGAGCCATGAGGTCATTTTGCAACACAGAACCAGTATATAATAAATCATTTAGGCTCACGCCATTAGAAGAGGGGCAGGATGCATTAAAAACCACTCTGATTCTCGTGGTTTGACTATTCATTTTAAAGACGGCGTGGTGTGGAAGATAATAATGATCCGAATTATAGCACATTTTAGGAGAAGGAACTTCTTTCATTTAACTTAAGCTCAAATATTCACGAACTACCGAATCATAATCCCCCTTACAATTCATATTTTTTGATAGGTGACGTTCATTTCGGAGAAATTGAGAATGCGCGATGTCTCGAGCTACCTAGCTTTTCGGATCCATAAGAAAATGAGTCCCGTTTCGTAGTTTTAACATAAAAATCTTCACAAAAGCGGTATTCCTCAGAAACAATATGCTTTTGTGCAAGGTCTTCCACCTCCCAAAAACGAGTTAATTGTTTTTCAAGGTTTACTTCAGAAAAGAAGGACAAATACTTTGCGGGGGGAGATTTATATTTCTCTTCTGTTTTGCCAGATATTACCCAACCGAATATAGTTTCTCTTGCTTTAAGTCGACCATAAATGTTTCGCTGGAACCCATCCAGCTCGAATAAATCATTTGCGTCTTCACCTAACAAAATGTAAATTTCAGAGTTTTTGAAAAAGTATGGATCCGCTAATTCTTTATTTGGAAATTTGCTTTGGATATCAAAATTTATTGAGTTGCTTGGGAGATTTCCCGAAAGTTCGTTGAGTACTAATGCATCAATGATAATGTGTTTATCGACATACCCATTGGAACTTAAATCAATAGTGCAAATCTTTGTCGACTGGGCTGAGACAGAACCATTTAAACCATTTACTTGTGCACTTATAGATCTATATGAAAGTTTCATGCGCTTAAATAATTTCTCTGAAATAAATATCCCTTCAGATCCTGAATCGAAAAGGACTCGGGCAGGAAATTTCACACCACAGTGATTTATTTGAGCCAAAGCAGTACCTAATAAAATTCCTTTAGATTGTGACGCGAAACAGGTACGGATATGTCCTTGTGAAGTGGGCCCATATATATTTCAGAACTGGATGTCAGGTCTCTAGTTGAGTCAACGTTTTCAATAAATTTGGGTTGCATTAATTGGATTTCAGAAGATTCGGAATTCGGATTTGAAGTTAATATGGATTTTTCATAATTAGTGGACTGTAGTTTCAAGGAATTGGAGGACTCGGGTAAACTTTCATTGGGAAGATCTTTATGTAATAAAGTGTTGTGCCTTTTATGGCATGTAAAACAGTTATGTGTCGACTTACAATTTTTGACAACATGTTGTTTAGCAAAGCAATTTAAACACAAACTCAGTTTTTAATGCATTTCAGGCGCTCGTCAGAATTCATTTGGAGAAATTTCGGACACTGTCGGATAGTATGAGAAATATTGGAACAAAGTTTATATATTGGAGTAGTGTTATGATCTACATAAGCATGGTGACTTTCGATCTTTTTAGACTGAAGTCGAGAGGCGTTTGCTGAATTAGCAGGTGTTTTCGGCGGATACCCCGTGTTCATAACATCGGAAATAGTTTGTAGGGTTAAAAAGCGATTATATAGGAAGGAATCAAGCTCGGTCCATGTAGGAATTTCCCTTTTTTTCAATAGCTGCTCCCTAAGGGCCAAAGTTATCACGGGCAGTCTTGTCGAACAAACGAATACAAAAATAGAATCCAAGAAGTGATGTCCAACTGATACAACCTAAGAGCTGAAATACAGCTATTAATTTCTCTTTGAAGGGTTTTAATGCCTTCACTAGACTCGGTGGCCACCTTTGGAATATTGAACAAATTACCAAGCTGACTATTGACAAGCATACGCTTGTTTTCAAACCGATCTTGGAGATTTTGCTAAGCGATTTCCAACCCATCGTTACTTAACGGAGCCTTTTGGACGATATCTCTAGCCTCGTCTCTTGTGTATTTCGTCAAGTGACAAAGTTTCTCAAATTTACTTATTTTGGAGTTATTTAGATACATTGCCGTGAACATATCACGGAACGTAGGCCATGAAAGGTAGTCTCCATGAAAAACTATAGTTTCACATGCTGGCAAATTTATATTTGCAGATGAAGTAGTTTCTGTTCTATCATTGTTTGGCGTTCGACTATGCAGTTCTTCAATGCGTGAGTTTAGCAAAAAACAAAAACAGTTGTTGTACAGTTTGTCAAAAAGTGTTATCAAAAGCAGAAAAAAATTCAACATCAAATACACGCATTTCTTCAGGAGATTTATTTTATTTTTGTGCAAAGTTACTAGACAGTCCTTAAGGCTGAGTTTACATCTGGCATTTCTTGTGTGTCATTTGCACAAAAAAGCGTAACCAACTAATTACTTATGAAAAAGTGTTTGATTCAGACATGTATTTATTGATTTAAACAGTTTGCAATCATGCTGTATTCTATAAAATTATCTATTAGTGTTACAGTCCGTTTGTCCTGGCGGTATTCACCAACTAGCTCAGGCCTCAGGAGGTTCTAACCCTTTCGCCAGGGACGACACAGAACATAAAAACATTTCTTTTTTTTCTTTTGAACACACTACACTATATACCACACACCATCATTACATAAAACACTATTTTTTTCCGGGACAGGTGTTGGTCCCTTTATAACCCACCCAACCTTGCCGTAGAAAGTTCAAGTATATTTTGGTTGTACTACGACCCATTATCCGCTCCACCTGACTACCACTTACCACATCATCATTACCATTACCTTCTTTAAATTTACTCCATCATGTTCTTTTTATACTTGGCTACTCAAATTTACATTTATTTTAAATTGCTTTACACTTATCTTAAAAAAAACAGAAATTTATCTATAATATTGACTACACAAATAAAGAAAAAAACAAAAGATTTCAATTTAAACAATTTCTCTAACCAAAAAGTATGTATATATATTTATATATCTATTTTTTTTTTTTTTTGTATGACTTATTTTCTAATACCTTTTTTTCAGCTTAGGGCTCAAATTTAGTCTGATTTCTAATTCACTTTCGAATACGTTTCTTTACTTTCTAACGACTTAACTACCCTTAAAGGAGCTCCCTGAAGTGTATGTTATCTTTGCCTTCTATGGGCTAACTATCTGACCGGTTTACTTTTACTCCCGTTCCTAACTTTGAGCTCTAATCTAGCCTTTAATTATTTTCTTTACTGCCTATTCTATTTTTATTTTATTATTTAGAGATATATGTATATATATATACGTAAAAGTTAGTTTTTCTTTTCTCTTTTACAAACTAAATATCCTAACTTAAACTAGAACTTAAATTAAACATTTACTAACATTCTATATGATTATTTCTAATTTTATAATTTCTGTTTGCTGAGGTTGTTTTCTCTGCTATTTTTTTGTTCACTTCTATATGCTTTTGATTTCTTTTGCTTGCTTATGTTTTTTTTTATTGCGGCTTGCTATCCTTTTAGTTGTTATTTTTAGTTGGATTTAATAAATTTTCTGGCCTCAGCTCTCATCCAATTGAGACTTTATAATAAATATATATATATATATATATTACCTGGCTATTCCTCCTTGATCTGTTATATTTCGGGTGGATTTTTTTCTCTTCCTTCTGAGGACAATAGCCAGCTATCCCAGAAAAATTTGAATATTTGTGAATTTCTGGCTTCCTACTTTTAATTTTTTATAACTTACGTTTTTTTAGATTTAGATGTATTTTTTTTTTTTTTATAAATATATATATTCTCCCAATACTGGAGACTGTATATCACTTGTTAAAAAGAATTGTTTAAGCCGTAACTTGCACCACCACTTGTATCTTACTAAACACTTTTTCTCCATCTTTTTCGGCTTAAATACCTAAATATCTATGTACTTTAGTCTACGGTTCTTTCCCGCTTATCTATTGTTTTAAATTTACATATATATTTATATTATAGCCTTACATAAGTTTTTTCCCGCGAATCTTTTTAACTAATTACATGCATATTTACATTATTACATATACAAGTTATCCCGCTAACAGTCATTTATATTTATATATTTATCTGGGTAAATGTATGTGATGAGCGTGGGAAGAGCTACATGGAATTCTATCTCTCTCTGTCCTTAAGGTTCTAACTGTGAGTCATGTAATAGGACTTCCTAAAATTAGCAAGGGTTTATTGTTTCATTCATTTAATGCAACTAAAAATTTAAAACCGTTTAACTTTGCTTCAATTTGCAACATTTCATGAATGAAAAGTGTAACCCTGACAATACAACACTACCGTACGTTGCCAACTTATGTGTTTTATGTATAGTATTACTACTACATATACACAAGATTTTTCATTTGACAGCTGCCATTTGGCCATTTTTATTTTAATTTCTGCAAACAACACATCCATTCTACCTAAAAATAATGAAAATTAATTGGGGAAACCAAAAGAAAATAATTTTGGAACACGCCAATCTACCATCCAAATATTTAAACAAACATCCTCCAACAAACGAAAAAAAAACATCATTATTTGGGCTGTTTTATTTATTGCTCGCCCGCAACAAAACTCCGTGGCCGCTGTAGCATGCCAGAGGGAACGGTGTGCGGGTGATTTGACCAGTTGATTAGTCCAACGTGGG
Source organism: Tachina grossa (assembly GCA_949987645.1). Lineage (NCBI taxonomy): Eukaryota > Metazoa > Arthropoda > Insecta > Diptera > Tachinidae > Tachina > Tachina grossa. The sequence continues at coordinate 119,693,925 of OX465274.1, read as the reverse complement.
GAACACTCACGCCCTGAAAAAGGAGTCTCACTGCTGGATTAGCCGGGCAACGTGTCGCATGCATTTCCATAAGCAGTAGCGCTTCCTTTTTCTTGTCAATGGGAAGGCCATATTTTTTTTCGATGGGATCTAGCTGAAGGCATGACGGGAAGTAGCCTTTTATTTATTTTGCGTGTGTGAATTTTACTTTGTTCACTTTACAGGTTTTTTTTTTCTGGAGCTGTATCGAGTACTCACCACCACTTTGAATCATATTTTATGCTGTATCAGTATTTCTACCCTACAATCTTTGGAACTGGTAGCTATAACCATTATTTATAGTGTATTTATGTATCAGTGTGTCGGAAATGGTAGTGTACATACTTTATTCACATCGTTTATACCCCGTACCTCAATTAAATCATTTTATATCAAACTACCCCTTAATTCCTTTGCCTTATTTTGTAATGTTTGAACATACCTTACTAATCTATCGGTCCTGCTAGTGTTTATTTGCTTTCTTTCATTTGTAGCGCTGTTTTATTTCAAACGAACTGAGGTACTCAATGAAATTTTGCAGTAACATGAGTTGAAATTAAAAGAGGTCACTCAAAACAGCTGAAAATCACTAATCTAATATCACAGTTTTGAAACCAACCCTAGTATTGCATTTATTTACCATTTTTTTTTAACGTGGCGGAACTACATCTTATCTGATCAGGTACTTAGTTTTATATTAGGACAAGACAAACACACATGTGTATAAATAAATAAATAAATATATTGTTTAGTCATGATTGGTGTTCTTATCCTAATATTGCACTTAAGTCCTACTATCACAGATTCAGAATTCTTTGGTGTTTTTTCTACGCCTTGATATCTTTGGCATGGTATATTCCTATATGTTTTCCATTCAGATCTTCTAATTCGTACATGTTGTTCCCTATCGGTTTAACTATTCGGCATTTCAGGAACTTTCTACAAAACTTAGAATTAATGTTTTTTCCGAAGCTGCTCAAGACTGTATTCCTGCGGAACACTTCCTGGCCTGGTATAAATTTAATCTTGCGCGCCCTTTTATTATATCTTGCTGCACTTCTTTCGTATGCTGCATGCATATTCTGTTTTATCTTTTCACGCACTATTTCCAATTTTTCATGGCTTGACAAACTTTTTACTTCGTGATCCGATAATGACTTTAAAGTACGTAGTTTATAGTCCGCGCCGTTGGAAAACATATGAAATCCAAATAAAGCGAAAAATGGGGTAAATCCTGTGGCAGAGTGTACAGAGTTTCTTAGAGCACATTCAACTTCAGCCAGGTACAAGTCCCAGTCCCTATGGTCCTCGCTTAAATACACTCTAATCGCTGCTAAAACCGATTGGTTTACTCTCTCAGCGGCGTTTGACTGCGGTGAATAAACAGCAGTTTTCATATGCCTTATTCCGAATGTATCCATCAAATTCACGAAACTCTTAGCGATAAATTGAGATCCATTATCACTATGGATGACTTCAGGTACTCCAAACTTGTAAAATATTTCTTGAGTCAAAAATTTTATTACATTGGCGGTAGTTGCTTCTCTCATAGGAAGGAAAATGAATTTTGTTAAGTGGTCCATTACAATAAACACATAACTATTTCCACTTTTTGACCTAGGGTATTTTCCCAAAAAGTCAATGTAGAGTTTCTGGAATGGTCTTTCTGTCACGACTTCTTGTCCGATTTCTGGCATCAGGTTTATATTTGACGGTTTCGTTTCCTTGCAGGTCTGGCAGTTCCTCACATATTGTCGAATTTGTTCGGTCATTTTTGGCCAGTAGTAAAACCTTTTTACTTTTTCCATTGTTTTTGCCATTCCTCCGTGAGCACTTGTATTAGCGGCATGTAACTTCTCTACCACTTCTTGAGTTAAACTCGCTGGTATCCATAACTTCCACTGGTATTGTCCTTCAGTATCCTGCTCATAGCTTGTGCGTTTGTATATTTTTCCCTCTATGACTTTTATATCCGGCAACTGTTCTTTATTAATTTCTATTTGCTTAATCAGGTCTACGTATTCTTCTGACTCGAACTCAGTTGTTTCTAAATCTAGCATTTCGGCCACTTCCATCCCATCAACGTCTAACTGTTGTGGATTTCGAGACAACATATCAGCTACAATATTTTCAGACCCTTTTCGATGTTCTATTTCGAAATCGTACGCTTGCAACTGCAAAGACCAACGTGCCAGTCTACCACTCAAATCTTTTAATGTCATCAGCCATTTTAGGCTGGCATGGTCTGTAATGATCGAAAACGGCATCATTTCCACATACGGTCGAAATTTACGCACTGCTAATACTGCGGCTAGACATTCTTTTTCTATCACTGTGTAATTTTTTTGACAAGAGTTTAACTTTTGTGAGTAGAATGCTATCGGATGCTCTTCGTTATTATTATTTAATTGGTATAATACTGCGCCTACTCCGTAGTCTGATGCATCACACTGAATATAAAATCGTTTCGTCAAATCCGCATGTCGTAGTACTGGTGCTGTGGTCAATGCTTTTTTAAGCTTTTCAAACGCTTCAATGGCTTTTTCGGACATTTCGAATTTTTTTGCTTTTTTAAGGGTATCGGTTAAAGGAGCTGATATAGTCGCAAAATCTTTTATGAAGCGTCTATACCATCCTGCTGTTCCAAGAAAACTTCTCACTTCTCTGACCGATTTTGGTAATTTTATATTTTTAATAGCTCGTATTTTGTCAGGATCAGTCTTCAGTGTGCCACCTCCTATAATAAAACCCAGGTACTTTAGCTCTTGAAAACAAAACTGTGATTTCTTGAGTCCTATTGTCAGATTAGCCTCTCTTAGACATTTCGCAACTTCGCTCAATAATTTTATATGCTCCTCAAACGTACTAGATATCAGCAGTAAATCATCCAAATATGTAAAGACGTTATCTCGCAATTGTCGTGGTATGACTTTGTCCATTAATCTGCAGAGCCTTTGTGCTGCATTGCATAGCCCAAAAGTCATTACGCGAAATTGGTACAAAGGTCTCCCCGCCACCGTAAAGGCCGTATATGGTCTGCTTTCCGCGTCTAGCTCGATTTGCCAGAACGCATATTTCAAATCCACACTGCTTATGAAATATGTTTCATCTATTCTACTCAGAATTCCATCAATATTCTGCAGGGGATACGCATCTTTAATGGTACGTTTATTCAATTTTCGAGCGTCTAAACACAAACGATTTTTGCCTGGTTTCCTTACTACTGTTGTTCTATTAGACCAGGGGCTATCACTTATTTCTATAACATTTAAGGCTAACATATTGTCTATTTCTTTATATGTGATTTCTTGCACCGCTGGCGAGATCGGGTAATATCGGTCCTTAATAGGTTCTGTTCCCTCTATCAATTTGATTGTATGTTTTTCCAGATGAGTCATTCCCAAGCCTTTTTTCTCAAACGTATCGAATTCTTCGATTACTTTTTCTAAAATTGCTTTTTGATTCTCATCCAAATTATGTGGTCTCAACTTGTAAGCACTATCTTCTAACTCAAAATCCTGCTTGATTTTTTCAATGTTCAATTCTTCAAGGCCGATAACTTCCGGTGCCAGCTTAAATAATCGCCAAAAATCTATTCCTAAATAAAGATTTTGTTCCAAATCGGGACACAGATACAGAAGTATTTGCTCCTCCTGATCTTTGTACCTGATGGATACTTTTACTTTCCCCAATATTCGATGATACTGACCACTGGCAGTTTTCACATTAGTCACCATCGGTTGAATATTGAGGTCTAATTCTTGAATAAACTCTCGACATCCTTTACCCAAAATACTGACAAATGCTCCTGTGTCTAACAATCCTCTCAAATTCTTATTCTCTACCAACACTTCTGCAAAAACTCTACTATCTCCGCTTTCCTGTCCAGCTCTATTAACTGACTCTATAACTAATTTTTGCGTTTGTCGCCGTTGTTTAAATTTTTCCCGAACTTTTAGTATACGCTTGGAAATAGGTTTTATTTGTTCACTTCCTTCAAAAATGTTTGCCCTAACCTCTTCATAATTTATTTTCCTAAGCTCGACTGGTATGTAATGTCTAATCCGCGCCATATTTCCAGTGTGAGTTGTATCGTAGTGACCGTTTTGGTTTAATTTTGGGAAGGGGTCAGGCCTGCTGACGAGCGCTGGTCCCCCTTCTTGGCCCCGCTCTCCTGGTGGTTTAAACCTTTACAATTTGCACAGCGTGGAGTTATTACGTTTTGTTTCCCGCATTTGTAGCAAAACAGTGTCCGCTCCTGCTCCATGCATTCCATAAATACGTGACCTGGTTTTCTGCAATTCCAGCATATGATAGACGATTTCTTAGACTGCTGATTGAAATTGATAGCCTCTACCTCTTCATACTGGTTATGGTAATCTTCCTCGTTTGTATTCTCCATCTCATCAAAATACACCTCATTAACCGGTCTTACTGTTCTCATGCCTGGAATATTGTTTCGAGCCTCTCGTCGGGGGAAATGTTTTTCTGCCTCATTACATTCCACTCTTAATTGCTCTACAGACGATACAGCGATTGGGTACACAATTCGTCCAATACTTTCTTTTATATTTCTTTTAATTATTTTAATGAGGTCATATTCTGGAATGGGTTGTACTAATTTTGAGCGTATTTGACACATTGCCTGAAAATAGTTATCCACTGTCTCTCCTATCTGTTGTTTCCGCTCAACCAAGTCTGTCATTATTTCGAAATTCGAACGCGCCGTTTGATACTGTCTAATGAGGGCATGACGAAGTCCAGGCCAGTCTAAAACACCGTGTGTACGCACAAATAGCCAATACCACTCTCGTGCAGTGCCGCACATTAGCAGGTGGAAATCTCTTAAAATTTCGGGCCAGGGAATTTGATAATGCCTTTGGAGATGCTCGAGACGAAAAACAAAATCATCTATACTCAATTTCGATGCATTGCCATCGAACACCACTCCCAATTTATCGACACGAATGCGTGCTTGATCTATATTGTTCGGATAGGGATACGTTTCATTATTCCTGACAAGCGGCATCGTTATATTAGCTGAGCTTGAGGCCGTATTATTCTCCGTGCCTGCGATAGATGTGGGTCTAGAACTTGCCCTGTTCTCCAGTTGAGTTGCTATTTCCTCTGCCCCCTGAATATGCCCGTTAGAACTTCTAACACTCGCTTGCTCATTAGTAACATTATTCGTTACTCTACTCGACACTAGTCTACTTAATTCAGCTATGCTTTTCCTAATGTCTTCCATTTCTTTCTGTACCGCATCTCGTACTTTGTCTTCCAGGGAACTTTGTGCTACTCCTGTCTCTACTGCAACTGTCGGTGCATTTTGTCCCATTGACCTAGTATTTTGACTACAACTTGGTCGATCTGCCATAATCGTGTTTGACATATCTATGATTTGACCTGTTTCTTTTGACTGTGCCATTTCCTGATTATTATTATTGATTTTTTTATTTTTGGAGGTATGTGGGGAACGGACCTATTTAAATCGAATTGCTGATGTAAACTTCTTTTTCTATTTTCTTGCTTACGGTCTATGTTCATACTATGCGGGGGGGTTTGTAAGTTTATGTTTTATTGGGTTGGAGATGTATAAAAATGCGTTTGCTAAATGTAATTTGTTGGCAAAAAAAAATCTAATAAAGGCAAAAAAAATATAATAATATGCACTAATATCTAAATATATAACTAAAAAAAATTAGTACTAAAATTAAAAAAAAATAAAATGATAATAAGTAAATTTTTTCCTTAGACTATAGGATTTTTTCACAGAAATTGAGAATTTAAATTTTCTGTAAAATTTTTCGATCACAAAATCACGTACTACTCTAAACGGAAAACACTCTCTTTGATTTAACTTAGAAATATATTTTCTTAAGACTTTAACGATTTTATTTGTTTCCTGCTTTTCTATTCAGTATGGCAATGATAACCGGATATGACAGTCAGGGCGGTTTGATTTAATATCCTTTACTTTTGAATGTTTTCTTATTCTGATGTGTGATATAAATTCAAATTACTCTAAACTATTTCTTTAAGCCAGTGGATTGTCATCCTTCAGTCTAACACTCTTCAGATTGAGACGATAACAAACAGCAACAAATCAAACACAAACATACAGACGGCAAACCTTGCAGTGCTGTTTAATTCGTTCACTAACACTTTGGCCTTTTTTTCCTTTGTTCAATCAACAAATACAAAAATTAATTAACTAACTTAACAAAAATTTGGAACCCATACAGTACATTTAAATATGTCACACTGAATATTTAAGATACTGCACATTTTTCCAAGGAGAATCATCTGAACAGTCCTGAGCGAATACCTTTCTCCTATACAACTCAAATTCACATGTGATTTAGAGGCTATAAAAGATTACAATATTCGTCCTGAGAGTTCATTTGGGCTATTGTTTTAACTAATGGGCTATTTCACATGTCTTGCTGTATTACATGCTTTTCATTTACTTTGACGATGTTTCGCCAAATTTATTTTAGATTGGGCGCCATTTATGTTACAGTCCGTTTGTCCTGGCGGTATTCACCAACTAGCTCAGGCCTCAGGAGGTTCTAACCCTTTCGCCAGGGACGACACAGAACATAAAAACATTTCTTTTTTTTTTCTTTTGAACACACTACACTATATACCACACACCATCATTACATAAAACACTATTTTTTTCCGGGACAGGTGTTGGTCCCTTTATAACCCACCCAACCTTGTCGTAGAAAGTTCAAGTATATTTTGTTTGTACTACGACCCATTATCCGCTCCACCTGACTACCACTTACCACATCATCATTACCATTACCTTCTTTAAATTTACTCCATCATGTTCTTTTTATACTTGGCTACTCAAATTTACATTTATTTTAAATTGCTTTACACTTATCTTAAAAAAAACAGAAATTTATCTATAATATTGACTACACAAATAAAGAAAAAAACAAAAGATTTCAATTTAAACAATTTCTCTAACCAAAAAGTATGTATATATATTTATATATCTATTTTTTTTTTTTTTTTTTGTATGACTTATTTTCTAATACCTTTTTTTCAGCTTAGGGCTCAAATTTAGTCTGATTTCTAATTCACTTTCGAATACGTTTCTTTACTTTCTAACGACTTAACTACCCTTAAAGGAGCTCCCTGAAGTGTATGTTATCTTTGCCTTCTATGGGCTAACTATCTGACCGGTTTACTTTTACTCCCGTTCCTAACTTTGAGCTCTAATCTAGCCTTTAATTATTTTCTTTACTGCCTATTCTATTTTTATTTTATTATTTAGAGATATATGTATATATATATACGTAAAAGTTAGTTTTTCTTTTCTCTTTTACAAACTAAATATCCTAACTTAAACTAGAACTTAAATTAAACATTTACTAACATTCTATATGATTATTTCTAATTTTATAATTTTTGTTTGCTGAGGTTGTTTTCTCTGCTATTTTTTTGTTCACTTCTATATGCTTTTGATTTCTTTTGCTTGCTTATGTTTTTTTTTATTGCGGCTTGCTATCCTTTTAGTTGTTATTTTTAGTTGGATTTAATAAATTTTCTGGCCTCAGCTCTCATCCAATTGAGACTTTATAATAAAAATATATATATATATATTACCTGGCTATTCCTCCTTGATCTGTTATATTTCGGGTGGATTTTTTTCTCTTCCTTCTGAGGACAATAGCCAGCTATCCCAGAAAAATTTGAATATTTGTGAATTTCTGGCTTCCTACTTTTAATTTTTTATAACTTACGTTTTTTTTAGATTTAGATGTATTTTTTTTTTATAAATATATATATTCTCCCAATACTGGAGACTGTATATCACTTGTTAAAAAGAATTGTTTAAGCCGTAACTTGCACCACCACTTGTATCTTACTAAACACTTTTTCTCCATCTTTTTCGGCTTAAATACCTAAATATCTATGTACTTTAGTCTACGGTTCTTTCCCGCTTATCTATTGTTTTAAATTTACATATATATTTACATTATAGCCTTACATAAGTTTTTTCCCGCGCATCTTTTTAACTAATTACATGCATATTTACATTATTACATATACAAGTTATCCCGCTAACAGTCATTTATATTTATATATTTATCTGGGTAAATGTATGTGATGAGTGTGGGAAGAGCTACATGGAATTCTATCTCTCTCTGTCCTTAAGGTTCTAACTGTGAGTCATGTAATAGGACTTCCTAAAATTAGCAAGGGTTTATTGTTTCATTCATTTAATGCAACTAAAAATTTAAAACCGTTTAACTTTGCTTCAATTTGCAACATTTCATGAATGAAAAGTGTAACCCTGACAATACAACACTACCGTACGTTGCCAACTTATGTGTTTTATGTATAGTATTACTACTACATATACACAAGATTTTTCATTTGACAGCTGCCATTTGGCCATTTTTATTTTAATTTCTGCACACAACACATCCGTTCTACCTAAAAATAATGAAAATTAATTGGGGAAACCAAAAGAAAATAATTTTGGAACACGCCAATCTACCATCCAAATATTTAAACAAACATCCTCCAACAAACGAAAAAAATAAAAAAAACATCATTATTTGGGCTGTTTTATTTATTGGTCGCCCGCAACATTAGTTATGTATGAAACTATTTAGCTTAATAAATACATGTCTGAATCTAAACGTTTTTCATTAGTAATTAGTGGTTACGCTTTTTTCACGCTTGTGTGGCACATGGCACACAGATGAAAACCCGGCCTAAATTAAAACCTGATTTTAGCAAACTTGCAGTGTGTATGCAAAATCAGCTGTTTATAGTTTTAACGCTAAAACCAGGTTTTAACTTTCAGTGTGAAAACAGTATACATAATAATGAAATACTTGAAATTAGGTTGTATAACGTAAGTTATATAAATAATAAAAGTTATAACTTATGAATTAATAAAAACAATAATTTTGTGCTGTTATTGTGATAATTGCGATATTATAATTTAAAGAAAAGTCGACAAATTCCGACAAATAATTGCGTTGACGGAATAACCTCGTAAAATGATCAGCAATTGCATAATTAGATATACAAAGCTCGATAACAAGACGGTTATAATGACGAGTACTAAGACAAGGAATATTAAATTTAACAGAATTTAAAACAAATTCGGAGCAAATATTACCATTAATAAGGTTTACATTTTAAAATTTTTAAAGGAGTAAAAAATTTTTTCATTGTCGGCATACATCAATATACTCGTATAAGCAGAGTTTATGATGTTTGGCACAAACAAAGAAAACGGAATAAGACCAAGACAGCTAGCTGCCTTGGGAAACACCAGATGAAACATATGTATATGTACTTAGAATTACTATTATTAAAACGAATGGAGAATATTAGTCGTAGTTGAGCAGACCTTTCTTAAAACCATAGATGCGTTTGAGTACTTTTCCAGTAAAATCTAGTAACTAAGTAAATACTGAGTAATTTAAAAAAGTTATTCTCAATAAAAAAGTTTGCACATAAAAGTCGCGAACGGAAAATTTGTAAAAAAACAGCTGATTGACAATTTGGCGCTAAAAAAATTATACATATGTATGTATGTATATGCAAAAAAAACCTGCATATACATCCCTGCTAATAATATTGGAGTACGTGGTCCAATCTAGATGAAACAGACTAGTTACATCATGGTCCCATGTAATGCAGTCATGGATCATATCGTTTTCATAGAAGCATTCAATGCTGTACGATAAGTATTCGTGTTTAAACGAATATGATCGTTCTTCTTAGGCACTCACAAATTGTATGCGACTAGCCTATAACTATTCCATATGGAGTAGTTTTGGGGTTAGTCCGATGTAATGCAAAGTTGGACCAAGTGGTCCAACCCTAGGACATCGCAATGTTAAATCGACCACCTTTTTTCATATATTTGTAGTAGTTTTGTGGTACTCCTACTCCTCTTTGGACTAGTCTTTACATGCATGTATGGACTAGTCGCATTATTTGCAGGGATAATATTGTACTACGTAGTCCAATCTAGATAAAGCAGACTACTTACATCATGGTCCCATGTAATGCAGTCATGGATCATGTCTTTTTCACACAAGCATTCACTGCTATATGAAGTAGTTTTGGGGTTAGTCGGATGTAATGCAAAGTTGGACCATATCAACCTCCTTTTTCATATATTTAGAATAGTTTTGGAGTATCCCTACTCCTCTTTGGAGTAATTACATACATGTATGGACTAGACGCATTATCTGCAGGGAATATAAAAACTATACATATATACATACATATATATTATTACTTCTGTGAAGCATTTTGGTAAGGCAAAAAAGTATGGGTTTTTGGAAGCTGAATATATTGCTTCCAGCTGGCTCATCTTGCACCAAAAAAAAAAAACCCGTTATTCATGCGCAACAGGAAGTGATTCTCTAAAATTGTCTCCCTTAATCGCGGTCTCCATCTGACATAAAATGGCTAACTTTAACATTAAACTCTAACTTCTAAGAATTGTTAAGTGGTGAGTATAAATATACTATACCATTTTGCACAGGCAACGATGAAAGACCATTTGCACAAGATTGTGAATTGGGCTATAGTTTTTATGTACTCAGGTGCACAAGTTACTAGTTTTGCAAATTTTTTTTACTTTACAATTCTATAAAAATTCCACACGTTCTAATTTCCCGTGGAATACATAAAACATACCCTTATATTTTTCTGGCATCAAACTTAAATAAATGTAATATTGTTTATAGCTTAGTATTTATATCTGTTTTTTGTTATTTTTAAAATTTCATCAAAAACCAAAAACTTTTGTTTCCCTTTCTGTTTGTTTATACTAGTGTTCGCCCAGTGGTTGAAATTCAACCATTATTGCAATAATACAAACCGCTCAGATAAAATGTCATATATTTCTTCATTTCTAATAAAATGTATTACCGTATTTACTCCAGTCTTTAATAGTTGTATCTATTAATGTGAGCTTTCCAAATAAATAATAGAAACGGTTTTGATGTTAATTTTTTCTCCGGTTTATGTTTTTCAACTTTTTTTCTCCAAAATGGATTCTATTTCATTTAACTTTTTGTCGTTTTTATTCTGTCAGCTGTTCAGAGATGCCACTTGCTTATTACTCATAACAAATTGCATGCAAAATTTTCAAGATTTTACTCATCACCCTCTTAAGGCTGATTCAACTTAAAACCGGTTCTAATTTTGAGTATAGTTGAAAGAAAGCTAACAACAGATGTTAAAATTTAAGTTGTCTCTAAAAAGAACCGACTTTAATGTTTGTCTATGGTTATTGCCCATTATTTTTAAGCATCTAAAGAAAAATAATACAGTACCGTAATGTATTTAACTTTCTCGTTATTTAAATATCTAAATTTTATTAGTTTCAGCAATAATCGTTTAAGTACATACAAAAATGGAAATAAGAATAGAATGAACAAATAAAATAAGTATTTCCTTCTGAGCAGTGATGGAAAAGTTGGTACAATCGTACCTTTTTTGATACTATTTGACATGAAAAAGTACCGTAGTACTACCGCGATACATTTGATACTCTCTCGGCCAACTCAGAAATACAGTCAGAAGACGCGCGTACACATATATTTTTGCCAAGAATTCAATTTCTTTTTCGACAAATGGCACGAAACCTTATTAGTAAAGATATTTTAGAAAATTGTAACCCTTCACAATTAAATATATGTAAATATGTAAAATGATATTTTCCTTGGTACAGAAGTTGATCTATGTTTTAGATCAGTTTAAAGAATATTGTAAAAAGAAAAAAGATGCAATTGCATATTCGCGGTTTTCCTGCTTATTAAGTAAAATATTTTTTTATTAAAAATACATTGAAATTGATTATTGAGGGGTTTAGCTGGATCCTATGCGCATTTCACTGATGCTAATGCAGATCATCAGGGAACCTTTACCCAAAGCTTCTTGGAACAACTGAGTTATTTTATTATAAACTTTCATTTAAACAATTGGGAAGCTTAATAACAAATAACAAAGTTGAAACACGAACTCAATAATCAACATGTTTTTTATTTTCTTACTTTACCATTTGCTACATTGGCTGACTTTTTTCAGCTTCAAATTGTAGTCGTAAGAGTATGTAAAAGAAAATAAATGTAAATAACAACAACAGCTATTTAAGAATTGTGTTGGCGACCGTTAAATTAAGTTCATCATAATTATTCAACTCATTAAAATTAATTTCAAAATCATCCAAACACATGTGTATGTATGTAAATGCATTTGTAATTGTTTGTTTATAAAAAAAAACACAAACAATAAGTGCAATGCATTAATGGTTACCATATCGGAAATTTGGCTAACTTTAAACTAAATTTAAGCTAACTATTTCGCAACTAGTACTGACTACACTTGGATTACTTTGGAACGTAATCAACTGACTATTTTAACATTGCGATGTCCTAGGCGGTAGTCAATTGTCTCACTAGGCACTACTTTAAGCTAACTTAAAGTTGACTTTTTTAAATCACCTGGTAGTCAGTAAATTAAAAAAAAAATTTCAGTAGCTCGAACATGTAACATCACACTTTATGTACTCAACGCACTACCACTGCGCTAAACTGCCATTTAAAATAACAACAGCAAAATGTTAATATAAAACTGAAATGAGTTTTAAAGTAGCTGAGAATAAATTTTTTGGCTCTTACCAAATTCGATTACGTACTCAACTTAAGAATCAATTTTGGGTTTGTTCTGCATGACTTTGCAGCTAGCTTTTAGTCAGTCTAAGAAAAGTTAACTATAAGTTAACTTTTTTTGTAGTCAACCACACATTCTACTATAGGGTAGTGACCGAAGAATTATATTGCAGTCACAGCATAACATACACACATACATACACATGTGTAGTCATATTAACAATAAGTTTTTTTTTTGTTTTATTTAACGCCAGTCAATGACCACAATAAAGAACATAAGTTCAATGTTTTCAATGGTCAGCGACTTTACAAATTCAGCATTTCTAGTTTTCTTACACCTAGCGTATAGGTTTAATTAGCTATAATATTTTTGTATAAATATGGAAGAAAAATAAAGACATGTAGTAGTAGACAAATTGACTTGTTTTACTGCACTTTTGTTACATGGTCCAAAGTACCTTGTGATACCAAACAAATTCTTGGTTCATGTACCTAGAATTTAACATCAAACTTAACAAATATATCACACCATATCTCCTTACTAAATGCATTTATGTTCCAAAACATTTTGTCTATACAAATTATTCCTTGATGAAACACTTAAAAATAAAAATAAAAACAGGCAAAACATTTGCCAAGAAAAATAATGACTCCAACTTTGGCCACTAATCGCAATATAAAGAGGACATAATTATTCAGGCAGTGGTACAATTATTCTCTTAATGGTAAGTATTCACCTTAAACATTAAAGTTTTTATGTAATATGGCATCGCTATTTGCAAAATGAAAGCAGTTATCTTTTGAATCAAAGAATTTTTTATTTTCGACGTTTCATTATTGCAAAAATTGTAAGGTTTGGTACAATGGGTCGAAAGCAGAAGGAAACCACGGAAGCTGAGAGGAGAATAATGTTGGAACTACATAAGCAAAACAAATCGTGTGGACAAATTGGGGAAATTGTAAAGAGAAGCCGATTTAAGATTTATGGTATCATTAAACGTTTTCAAAATGATACAGACTATAGCATTGCACAGATGCATCTGTTTGCACCAGTTTTGCGTGTTTTTTGGTTCTTGTATGAAAAAAATATGTTATTTAGCGTTTCTTTTACTAGTTGTAAATGTTGATTTTTAAAGCAGTTATTGTATGGTTGTGCAATGACCAAATGAGAAAAACACGTTTGTATGTATTTGTTTTTCTATAACAAATAAGATACATAAAACTGGTTTTAACATAAGTACCACATGGTGTGTTGAAAAAAAACCCATGGTTGATGAATGAATGAATGAAAGTAAAATTTCACATACACATGTAAGTAAATGATACATGTAGATACATGAAACACATGCATTTGTAATTACTCTCAGAGCAAAATTGTCTCTTTCTCTCTCTATACTTTGGCTGCGTCACAAAATAACATAACGAACGTCCGCACATACATCTGCACATCATGTATTTGTTTCAATAGTGGTGTTTTCATATATTTGTATTACAATATGTATTTTTGGGCAAAAACAGATCAAACAGTTGCTCAGCAGCAATACAATAAGCAATTGTTATTTGTTTTAATTGTATTTTAATTTGGAAAAGCACGCACACACAATAACTCTTATACTAGTTCTGTCGCTCACACTACAATTATATGGAACATACCATGGTATATTTGTTTTGGCTATACAAACGAGTATACAAATGCAACCCTATAATACAGACCTCAAAAGTCATCCACATAGTGGTAGGCCTCGAAAATTGACTACCAAAGAAGAAAGAAAAATTGTGCGAAAAATCAAAAAGGGCCCCAAAATTACATCTACACAGCTAGTCGAAGAATTGCTAGAAGAAATCGGAAGAGATATTCATCACAAAACCGTTCGCAGAACTCTGCACCGTGCTGGTTACAACTCCCGAATAGCACGAAAGAAGCCACTCATAAGCAAAATGAATAAAAAAAAGATTTGAATTTGCAAAAGCATATTTAAGTAAACCCGCTGAGTTCTGGAGCTCTGTGTTATTTACAGATGAGAGCAAGTTTAATATTTTCCAGTCTGATGGGGGAGAGTATGGAGAAAGCCTAATTGTGAATTGGAAAGCAACAATATAGTAAAAACTGTAAAACATCATTTTTGAGGTGGAGGGGTGTGATGGTGTTGGGCTGTATGTCGGCGGCAGGGGTTGGTAGCCTGGTGTTTATTGACGGAACAATGGACAAGACAGTCTACCTTGATATATTAAAAGAAAACCTGCAGAGAGTGTTCAGAAGCTTGGTCTTGGTACAAATTATTATTTCCAGCAGGACAATGACCCCAAGCATACTGCCCATTATGTCCGTATATGGATCATCCACCATGTCCCGCATATAAGTACATCCAACTTCCCCACAATCACCTGACATGAATCCAATCGAACATCTTTGGAATGAACTTGGCAGAAGGCTTTAAAAGCATAATATTTCCAGTAAGATTGTAATGTGGTGTGTTTAGTATCTAACTATTAGTCCTATCATTGCTACAATGTGCATGTTGCCAGAAATCAACATTTTTGGCTGCCAGTATTATTCATAATTTTGTGCTTGTTTTTGTTTTAGTTTTTTTTCTTAGCACTCAACTTATTCTAATAAGTTCTCTCAGAATGTATATAAATATTTGTTTAAATTGCAATTGCACTTTAATAATGAGTCGAAACCATTGCTGTATATTGCATATGGATCTCTCAAAAGTTGCTGTCAGCATGTATACAACCGAAATGACATATTTACAAGTATGTATAAAGTTTTCTCTTTTCATGAAAGAATTGAAATATTTTTTAATTTATTGTTCAGTTCATAGTGAACAGACGATTAGTGGAATTTTTCTTACATACTTACTAAACAAACAAAAAATTATACAAAAAACATATTCGTAGTACATATTATTCGTAAAAGTTAAATTTCAAGTGCTTGAATTTTAATTTTTTGAGTGCTTATTGGAAAATAATAAAAACAAAAACTGTGAGTTCTGAAGCTCTTAATAAAAACAATAGAAATAAAAAAATCTGATGAAAGTCTTTTTTTAACGGCAAAGCCAATTTTTCGTCAGCCATCAACTTCGCTTTGTCCAATGTCAAATAGTAGTGATTCATTAACATTACAGTTGCCTAGTACTTCTTCATATAAGTCAGTAATATCTTCCCCTTTAGGCTCGTGTTCATCACTTAACAAAGTTATCACTACAGATAACAGCAGCTCAAAACCCAAGGTCCAAGTTAGAATGGACAGATACATAACTGTGGTAAAGCGTGGGCGAAGCCCTAATTCTTCTAAAATTTCATCTGCTCCAAAGATGTCTAGGGATAACAGCGCAGCCTCAACTAATCGCCAAAACCGCTTTAAAATTTTGCAAGATGACCACGACAAACCCGAGGTATTCTCGAATAAAACATCCAAGCCGTCACCAATCTATTTGAGAGAAAAAAAATTCAAACGCTCTTATCAAAAAATTAATCTCGGTCATTGGTGAGAATAAATTTCACATTGTTCCAATAAAACGTGGTAATATTGATGAAACTAAAATTCAAATTTATGAAGAAAAAGATTTTCTCAAAATGGTTGCTGAATTTGAAAAAAATAAAACAAGTTTCTAATCATATCAGCTTAAGAGCCTGCAGATCGTATTGAAGGGCATAGATTCTTATGTTGTTCCCGAAGAAATCAAAGATGCACTCGTCCTCGAGGGATTTAAGGTAAAAAATGTATCTAACATAATAAACAGAGAAAAGGTACCCCAACCCCTATTTCGTGCTAAACTGGAGCCAAATATATACAGCTGGAAAACACTAGACTTGTCCAGTTTATAGCCTAAAATACCGCTTATACAGAAAATCACAGTTGAAGAGCCACATAAGCGTTTATGTCCCGTGCAGTGCCATAATTGCCAAGAATATGGCCATACAAAAGCTTACTACAATTTACCTACAGTGTATGTTATCTGCGATGAATTACACGGTACTGCTAGTTGTAATAAACCAAAAGAACAAGCAGAAAAAAAATTCCGTAATTGTGGAGGTAATCACTCCGCTAACTACAGAGGTTGTCCAGTGTACTCTTTCGTCAGTGTACTATTTCGTCCAGTGTGCTCTTTCGCAAAAACCTAAATTAGCTGAAGTTCAAACAACAAACGCTTCCTCCGCCACTTTTGCGCAAATGAGCCAACAAGTTACGTCCCGCGTATCGTATGCCGATACTGCCAAGACAAATTCTATTCCCGCGCAGAAAGTGTCCCCACCAAGCAATTCAACAAATGCTAACACAAGCTTTAATTTCAGTCGCCTTGAAGCCACTATTGAAAATCTTGTGCAAACTATCAACAACTTTACAACAAATACGACAAACATGGTGTAAGAAATGCTACGAATGCAGAATACACTGCTTCAAGCATTAATAAACAAGCCATGAACACGTTAAAAATATGTTTCTGGAACGCAAACGGCATTCGCCAACATAAAAATTAACTTGAGCACTTCCTTACGGAAAAAAATATGGATATAATGTTGGTTTCTGTGACTCATTTGACTTCTAGAAGCCTCTTTAAAATGAATGGCTACACCATATATGATACAAAGGACCCTAGAGGGAGAGCATGCGGTGGATCAGCAATTCTAATAAAGTAAACACTCAAGCATTATATTCTTGGCAACATTTGTGAAGAACATCTACAAGCAACAAATATCTGTACTGAAATTTTTTTTACAAATTTCGTGATATCTTCAATTTACTCCCCTCCCAGATTTTCAATCACTGAGGATCAATATGAGAAATCCTACAAATCTCTTGGACCTTGTTTCGTAGCAGCTGGCGACTACAATACTAAGCATACATTCTGGGGTTCGCGTCTTATTACGCCTAGACGTCCGGCGTTGTTCAACACAATTTAAAAAATGGGCTTGGATGTAATTTCGAGTGGGGAGCCTACTTACTGGCCTACTGAGATACGAAAAATTTCGGCTGTTATAGATTTTGGCGTCATAAAAAGTATTTCTAGGGAATTAATTCACGTTGAAGCTTCCCTTGATCTATCGTCCCATCACTCTCCCACGATCGTTACAATCTGTAGCCCAATGAGAAGCGTTTTCCCTCACCCATATGTGAATATGATAAATCGTGTTAATTGGCTGGGATTCAAAAAATATCTCAGAAAATTTTACGCTTAGAACACCAGACGATATTGAATCTAACATTGCCTATCACATACGCAAACAGGGTTTAATAGAATCTATTCAACGGATATTGAACGTATCGGATATAAAAAAGAAGAGCTAGAAGGGATTGGCAAAAGCACAGATCACCTCAACATGAAATACGACTTACAGAGTACATTAAACGACTTCAAGAGTTGCTTGCATCTGAAAAAACTGCATCTTTCAAAAATTATCTGGAAGGTCTTGATGTCACACCAGCATCTAATTACTTTGTGGCGCGCTGCTAAAAAGCTTAAAACACCCGTTGAGTTTAAGCCACCTCAGCGCACATCTACCGGAGGTTGGGAAAGAAGCGATATTGAAAAAGGTAAAATATTTGCTGAGCACTTCAAATCCGTTTTTACGCCAAACATATGTACTGGTGTTGCTGATTTGCCGAGTGTAGTCGCTCTACCCCTCAATCCATAAAGTTTAAGACGCGTGATTTAGAAAAATTAATTGCCGAACTCAACCCGAAGAAAGCTCCGGGTATTGATGGAATTAGTAACCAGATGCTGATGAAGTTGCCTCGTATTGCAATTAGAATCTTGTTATTCATTTGTAATGCCATTTTACGACTGGAGTATTATCCACACAGCTGGAAGCTTGCCAAGGTCAAAAACTTACCAAGGCTGAGTCATATAGGCCAATAAGTTTACTGTCAACAATGTCAAAGCTCTTTGAAAAGCTACTCATGATAAAATTGTCTTCAATTCTAACTGATAATGGGTGCATACCGGACCATCAATTTGGTTTTAGAAGCCATCATAGCACCATTGAGCAAACGCATAGATTGGTTCAATTTATAAGAAAAACATTTGAAGAAAAGAAGTATTGTTCTGCCCTGTTTATTGATGTTTCTCAGGCATTTGATAAAGTGTGGTATGACGGCCTAATTTTAAAATTGAAGACATACTTACCAATAAACATTCTAAATCTTTTGGAAAGTTACATTCTTGCCCGCAAATTTACAGTTGTGGAAGGAGACTTTATGAGTATGCCTGAAACTATCTCATCCGGTGTGCCACAGGGGAGTATATTGGGACCAGTTTTGAATTTGATTTATACTTGTGATATGCCTGTGAGCAGTAGTATCCATACTTCTACAATCAAGTTGTTCCTCAACATTCACATGTGAAATATCTTGGTATACACCTTGATCGACGGCTTACATAGAAACACCACATTTACTATAAGATATGTATCTCAAATGAAACTAAAATTAACTTAGGTGTGCTGGCTGATTGGCAGAAATTCAACACTCAGCCTAGACTGGAAACTTTTAATATACAAGTCGGTTTTAAAGCCAATATGGTGCTATAGAATTCAGCTATGGGACACTGCTTCAGCTTCAAATGTTGAGAAAATCCAACGAAGGCAAAACAA
This sequence comes from Tachina grossa, assembly GCA_949987645.1. Lineage (NCBI taxonomy): Eukaryota > Metazoa > Arthropoda > Insecta > Diptera > Tachinidae > Tachina > Tachina grossa. The sequence goes on along the minus strand of OX465274.1, from coordinate 119,674,639 downwards.
AATTTTACGTTTGATAACATCGGCTCCGTGGTTCATCAAAAATTCAAATATGCATCGTGATTTAAATATGCCACTAGTGACTGAAGAAATTGCAAAATACGCAGGCAAATATCTAACAAAACTCGAGTCACATCCTAATCCGCTTGCTCGTAATATTTTGAACTTTACTGGAGACATCCGCTTAAAAAAGAGATATACAAGGGCTCTAATACTAAACACTCCAGATGTAGCTGCTTGAAAATACTTTTTTTTGCCTATCACTATTTATGTATTATTATTAACTATCACTAAATTTATGTCCGACATTGGTCGGGCCTTCGAATTATATTTTAGATTTAAGATTTGAATACTTATTGTTAGTTCATATATGAAGATGCAATAAATAAAAAAACATGACTTAAAAAAATAAACATCCTAATCTGCTTGCTCGTAATATCTTAAACTTTACTGGACACAGCCGCTTAAAAAAGAGGGACACAAGGGCTCTAATACTCGGGAATCCAAACTATACTTCTTGAAAATAATTTTTGTGTTTAATAAACATTTATGTATTTTAATTACTGTCACTAAGCTTATGTCCGATACTTGTCATTATTATATTTAGATTTAAGATTTGAATACTTATTGTTAGTTCATTTTTGAAGAGAGGTGGTCTAAAAATTATACACTTAAATACGCAAAGATTGAAAAACAAAATGGATGAATTTAGATATCTTTTTGTGTCTGCCGGAATAGACATTATTTGTATTTCTGAAACTTGGTTTCCGTTGGGCATAAGTGACATGCGAACTAAGGCAGGAGTCACAGAAACCAAGGTCATCTTTGAAGTCAAATTACCATTGATCGACCAACCCTTTTAACTCTTAAAGATATTTGGAGTCCCCTCAAACAGGAACGGCACACTTTTCGTCATAGTACCCGATAAACCATATCTGGCAATTAATTCACTCAGAGGTGAATACATTCCACTGTCGAATGATGATATAACAAATTCATTCCGGCTCAACGATGTCTTTATCTTAGACAACAAACAATCAACCTTCGGAAAAGTATCAATGGCTTCATCCTGCGAAATTAACTTCTTTAATCAAAAACCTGCTAGAAATTGCAGGCTAGTTACATCAAGAGAACAAGGCGTTTGGATCCTACTACACAACAAAAACAAATGGATTATTCCACAATAAATAGCACTGAAGTTTATGCTGTTTGCGGAACTGAAATAATGCAATTCACATTGCACGGTTCTGGTATACTTCAGATTGAACCAACCTGTATCCTAAAGACAGCCGATATCAACATTCGGGGAGACTATGACGTATCCAGTAACATCCAAACATCGTACTTCCGTTTCAAAAATATTAATGCCCTGACAAATATAAGTGAGCCTATAACAATATTCAACAGCACCCGGCATGTTCTACAAACTCATACTGATCAACTAAATGAGCTACAAGCCCAACTTCAGGAAGCCGACATGTCACACCTGCGCCATCAATGAATAAGCTATTTTACGCTCAGCTTAGTTTTCGCCTTAGTTGTCCTTTATCTGGTCTGGAAAAACCGATCATCTTGTAGAAGTAAGGACCAACCCGAAGCGATACCTACTCCAACTCCTCGACAAAGCTCACCATCCAAATACGTCATCGAACTACAAGATACCTGAAGTGCATCGGCAGTACTTGAACATTACATGGTTCAACGGGGGGAGAATGTTGGCGACCCTTAAATTAAGTTCATCATAATTATTCAACTCATTAAAATTAATTTCATAACCATCCAAACACATGTGTATGTATGTAAATGCATTTGCAATTGTTTGTTTATAAAAAAGCACAAACAATAAGTGCAAGACATTAATGGTTAGTGACCGAAGAATCATATTGCAGTCACATCATAACATACACACATGCATACACATGTGTAGTTATATTAACTATAAGATTTTTTGTTTGTTTTATTTAAGGCCAGTCAATGACCACAAAAAAGAACATAAGTTCAATGTTTTCAATGGTCAGCGACTTTACAAATCCAGCATTTCTAGTTTTCTTACACCTCGCATTAATAATTGACCTAATTAATTAGCGTATAGGTTTAATTAGCTATAATATTTTTGTATAAATAAAGAAGAAAAATTAAGACATATAGTAGTAGACAAATTGACTTGTTTTACTGCACTTTTGTTACATGGTCCAAAGTACCTTGTGATACCAAACAAATTCTTGGTTCATGTACCTAGAATTTAACATCAAACTTAACAAATATATCACACCATATCTCCTTACTAAATGCATTTATGTTCCAAAACATTTTGTCTATACAAATTATTCCTTGATGAAACACTTAAAAATAAAAATAAAAACAGGCAAAACATTTGCCAAGAAAAATAATGACTCCAACTTTGGCCACTAATCGCAATATAAAGAGGACATAATTATTCAGGCAGTGGTACAATTATTCTCTTAATGGTAAGTATTCACCTTAAACATTAAAGTTTTCATGTAATATGGCATCGCTATTTGCAAAATGAAAGCAGTTATCTTTTGAATCAAAGAATTTTTTATTTTCGACGTTTCATTATTGCAAAAATTGTAAGGTTTGGTACAATGGGTCGAAAGCAGAAGGAAACCACGGAAGCTGAGAGGAGAATAATGTTGGAACTACATAAGCAAAACAAATCGTGTGGACAAATTGGGGAAATTGTAAAGAGAAGCCGATTTAAGATTTATGGTATCATTAAACGTTTTCAAAATGATACAGACTATAGCATTGCACAGATGCATCTGTTTGCACCAGTTTTGCGTGTTTTTTGGTTCTTGTATGAAAAAATATGTTATTTAGCGTTTCTTTTACTAGTTGTAAATGTTGATTTTTAAAGCAGTTATTGTATGGTTGTGCAATGACCAAATGAGAAAAACACGTTTGTATGTATTTGTTTTTCTATAACAAATAAGATACATAAAACTGGTTTTAACATAAGTACCACATGGTGTGTTGAAAAAAAACCCATGGTTGATGAATGAATGAATGAAAGTAAAATTTCACATACACATGTAAGTAAATGATACATGTAGATACATGAAACACATGCATTTGTAATTACTCTCAGAGCAAAATTGTCTCTTTCTCTCTCTATACTTTGGCTGCGTCACAAAATAACATAACGAACGTCCGCACATACATCTGCACATCATGTATTTGTTTCAATAGTGGTGTTTTCATATATTTGTATTACAATATGTATTTTTGGGCAAAAACAGATCAAACAGTTGCTCAGCAGCAATACAATAAGCAATTGTTATTTGTTTTAATTGTATTTTAATTTGGAAAAGCACGCACACACAATAACTCTTATACTAGTTCTGTCGCTCACACTACAATTATATGGAACATACCATGGTATATTTGTTTTGGCTATACAAACGAGTATACAAATGCAACCCTATAATACAGACCTCAAAAGTCATCCACATAGTGGTAGGCCTCGAAAATTGACTACCAAAGAAGAAAGAAAAATTGTGCGAAAAATCAAAAAGGGCCCCAAAATTACATCTACACAGCTAGTCGAAGAATTGCTAGAAGAAATCGGAAGAGATATTCATCACAAAACCGTTCGCAGAACTCTGCACCGTGCTGGTTACAACTCCCGAATAGCACGAAAGAAGCCACTCATAAGCAAAATGAATAAAAAAAAGATTTGAATTTGCAAAAGCATATTTAAGTAAACCCGCTGAGTTCTGGAGCTCTGTGTTATTTACAGATGAGAGCAAGTTTAATATTTTCCAGTCTGATGGGGGAGAGTATGGAGAAAGCCTAATTGTGAATTGGAAAGCAACAATATAGTAAAAACTGTAAAACATAATTTTTGAGGTGAAGGGGTGTGATGGTGTTGGGCTGTATGTCGGCGGCAGGGGTTGGTAGCCTGGTGTTTATTGACGGAACAATGGACAAGACAGTCTACCTTGATATATTAAAAGAAAACCTGCAGAGAGTGTTCAGAAGCTTGGTCTTGGTACAAATTATTATTTCCAGCAGGACAATGACCCCAAGCATACTGCCCATTATGTCCGTATATGGATCATCCACCATGTCCCGCATATAAGTACATCCAACTTCCCCACAATCACCTGACATGAATCCAATCGAACATCTTTGGAATGAACTTGGCAGAAGGCTTTAAAAGCATAATATTTCCAGTAAGATTGTAATGTGGTGTGTTTAGTATCTAACTATTAGTCCTATCATTGCTACAATGTGCATGTTGCCAGAAATCAACATTTTTGGCTGCCAGTATTATTCATAATTTTGTGCTTGTTTTTGTTTTAGTTTTTTTTCTTAGCACTCAACTTATTCTAATAAGTTCTCTCAGAATGTATATAAATATTTGTTTAAATTGCAATTGCACTTTAATAATGAGTCGAAACCATTGCTGTATATTGCATATGGATCTCTCAAAAGTTGCTGTCAGCATGTATACAACCGAAATGACATATTTACAAGTATGTATAAAGTTTTCTCTTTTCATGAAAGAATTGAAATATTTTTTAATTTATTGTTCAGTTCATAGTGAACAGACGATTAGTGGAATTTTTCTTACATACTTACTAAACAAACAAAAAATTATACAAAAAACATATTCGTAGTACATATTATTCGTAAAAGTTAAATTTCAAGTGCTTGAATTTTAATTTTTTGAGTGCTTATTGGAAAATAATAAAAACAAAAACTGTGAGTTCTGAAGCTCTTAATAAAAACAATAGAAATAAAAAAATCTGATGAAAGTCTTTTTTTAACGGCAAAGCCAATTTTTCGTCAGCCATCAACTTCGCTTTGTCCAATGTCAAATAGTAGTGATTCATTAACATTACAGTTGCCTAGTACTTCTTCATATAAGTCAGTAATATCTTCCCCTTTAGGCTCGTGTTCATCACTTAACAAAGTTATCACTACAGATAACAGCAGCTCAAAACCCAAGGTCCAAGTTAGAATGGACAGATACATAACTGTGGTAAAGCGTGGGCGAAGCCCTAATTCTTCTAAAATTTCATCTGCTCCAAAGATGTCTAGGGATAACAGCGCAGCCTCAACTAATCGCCAAAACCGCTTTAAAATTTTGCAAGATGACCACGACAAACCCGAGGTATTCTCGAATAAAACATCCAAGCCGTCACCAATCTATTTGAGAGAAAAAAAATTCAAACGCTCTTATCAAAAAATTAATCTCGGTCATTGGTGAGAATAAATTTCACATTGTTCCAATAAAACGTGGTAATATTGATGAAACTAAAATTCAAATTTATGAAGAAAAAGATTTTCTCAAAATGGTTGCTGAATTTGAAAAAAATAAAACAAGTTTCTAATCATATCAGCTTAAGAGCCTGCAGATCGTATTGAAGGGCATAGATTCTTATGTTGTTCCCGAAGAAATCAAAGATGCACTCGTCCTCGAGGGATTTAAGGTAAAAAATGTATCTAACATAATAAACAGAGAAAAGGTACCCCAACCCCTATTTCGTGCTGAACTGGAGCCGAATGATATACAGCTGGAAAAAACGAGACTCTTCCAATGTATATATATATATATACAGAAAATCACAGTTGAAGAGTCCCGTGCAGTGCCATAATTGCCAAGAATATGGCAATACAAAAGCTTACTGCAATTTACCTACAGTGTATGTTATCTGCGATGAATTACACGGTACTGCTAGTTGTAATAAACCAAAAGATCAAGCAGAAAAAAAAATTCCGTAATTGTGGAGGTAATCACTCCGCTAACTACAGAGGTTGTCCAGTGTACTCTTTCGTCCAGTGTGCTCTTTCGCAAAAACCTAAATTAGCTGAAGTTCAAACAACAAACGCTTCCTCCGCCACTTTTGCGCAAATGAGCCAACAAGTTACGTCCCGCGTATCGTATGCCGATACTGCCAAGACAAATTCTATTCCCGCGCAGAAAGTGTCCCCACCAAGCAATTCAACAAATGCTAACACAAGCTTTAATTTCAGTCGCCTTGAAGCCACTATTGAAAATCTTGTGCAAACTATCAACAACTTTACAACAAATATGACAAACATGGTGTAAGAAATGCTACGAATGCAGAATACACTGCTTCAAGCATTAATTAACAAGCCATGAACACGTTAAAAATATGTTTCTGGAACGCAAACGGCATTCGCCAACATAAAAATTAACTTGAGCACTTCCTTACGGAAAAAAAATATGGATATAATGTTGGTCTCTGAGACTCATTTGACTTCTAGAAGCCTCTTTAAAATGAATGGCTACACCATATATGATACAAAGGACCCTAGAGGGAGAGCATGCGGTGGATCAGCAATTCTAATAAAGTAAACACTCAAGCATTATATTCTTGGCAACATTTGTGAAGAACATCTACAAGCAACAAATATCTGTACTGAAATTTTTTTTAACAAATTTCGTGATATCTTCAATTTACTCCCCTCCCAGATTTTCAATCACTGAGGATCAATATGAGAAATCCTACAAATCTCTTGGACCTTGTTTCGTAGCAGCTGGCGACTACAATACTAAGCATACATTCTGGGGTTCGCGTCTTATTACGCCTAGACGTCCGGCGTTGTTCAACACAATTTAAAAAATGGGCTTGGATGTAATTTCGAGTGGGGAGCCTACTTACTGGCCTACTGAGATACGAAAAATTTCGGATGTTATAGATTTTGGCGTCATAAAAAGTATTTCTAGGTAATTAATTCGCGTTGAAGCTTCCCTTGATCTCTCGTCCGATCACTCTCCCACGATCGTTACAATCTGTAGCCCTCACCCATATGTGAATATGATAAATCGTGTTAATTGGCTGGGATTCAAAAAATATCTCAGAAAACATTACGCTTAGAACACCAGACGATATTGAATCTAACATTGCCTATCTTAACGAGAATATTAAACAGGCTGCTGAACATGCTACTACCTCACATACGCAAACAGGGTTTAATAGAATCTATTCAACGGATATTGAACGTCTCGGATATAAAAAAGAAGAGCTAGAAGAGGTTGGCAAAAGCACAGATCACCTCAACATGAAATACGACTTAAAGAGTACATTAAACGACTTCAAGAGTTGCTTGCATCTGAAAAAACTGCATATTTTAACTTTTAATTACTTTGTGGCGCGCTGCTAAAAAGCTTAAAACACCCGTTGAGTTTAAGCCACCTCAGCGCACATCTACCGGAGGTTGGGAAAGAAGCGATATTGAAAAAGGTAAAATATTTGCTGAGCACTTAAAATCCGTTTTTACGCCAAACATATGTACTGGTGTTGCTGATTTGCCGAGTGTAGTCGCTCTACCCCTCAATCCATAAAGTTTAAGACGCGTGATTTAGAAAAATTAATTGCCGAACTCAACCCGAAGAAAGCTCCGGGTATTGATGGAATTAGTAACCAGATGCTGATGAAGTTGCCTCGTATTGCAATTAGAATCTTGTTATTCATTTTTAATGCCATTTTACGACTGGAGTATTATCCACACAGCTGGAAGCTTGCCAAGGTCAAAAACTTACCAAGGCTGAGTCATATAGGCCAATAAGTTTACTGTCAACAATGTCAAAGCTCTTTGAAAAGCTACTCATGATAAAATTGTCTTCAATTCTAACTGATAATGGGTGCATACCGGACCATCAATTTGGTTTTAGAAGCCATCATAGCACCATTGAGCAATCGCATAGATTGGTTCAATTTATAAGAAAAACATTTGAAGAAAAGAAGTATTGTTCTGCCCTGTTTATTGATGTTTCTCAGGCATTTGATAAAGTGTGGTATGACGGCCTAATTTTAAAATTGAAGACATACTTACCAATAAACATTCTAAATCTTTTGGAAAGTTACATTCTTGCCCGCAAATTTACAGTTGTGGAAGGAGACTTTATGAGTATGCCTGAAACTATCTCATCCGGTGTGCCACAGGGGAGTATATTGGGACCAGTTTTGAATTTGATTTATACTTGTGATATGCCTGTGAGCAGTAGTATCCATACTTCTACAATCAAGTTGTTCCTCAACATTCACATGTGAAATATCTTGGTATACACCTTGATCGACGGCTTACATAGAAACACCACATTTACTATAAGATATGTATCTCAAATGAAACTAAAATTAACTTAGGTGCGCTGGCTGATTGGCAGAAATTCAACACTCAGCCTAGACTGGAAACTTTTAATATACAAGTCGGTTTTAAGCCAATATGGTGCTATAGAATTCAGCTATGGGGCACTGCTTCAGCTTCAAATGTTGAGAAAATCCAACGAAGGCAAAACAAAATTTTACGTTTGATAACATCGGCTCCGTGGTTCATCAAAAATTCAAATATGCATCGTGATTTAAATATGCCACTAGTGACTGAAGAAATTGCAAAATACGCAGGCAAATATCTAACAAAACTCGAATCACATCCTAATCCGCTTGCTCGTAATATTTTGAACTTTACTGGAGACATCCGCTTAAAAAAAGAGAGATACAAGGGCTCTAATGCTAAACACTCCAGATATAGCTGCTTGAAAATACTTTTTTTTGCCTATCACTATTTATGTATTATTATTAACTATCACTAAATTTATGTCCGACATTGGTCGGGCCTTCGAATTATATTTTAGATTTAAGATTTGAATACTTATTGTTAGTTCATATATGAAGATGCAATAAATAAAAAAACATGCCTTAAAAAAATAAACATCCTAATCTGCTTGCTCGTAATATCTTAAACTTTACTGGACACAGCCGCTTAAAAAAGAGGGACACAAGGGCTCTAATACTCAGGAATCCAAACTATACTTCTTGAAAATAATTTTTGTGCTTAATAAACATTTATGTATTTTTAATTACTGTCACTAAGTTTATGTCCGATACTTGTCATTATTATATTTAGATTTAAGATTTGAATACTTATTGTTAGTTCATTTTTGAAGAGAGATGGTCTAAAAATTATACACTTAAATACGCAAAGATTGAAAAACAAAATGGATGAATTTAGATATCTTTTTGAGTCTGCCGGAATAGACATTATTTGTATTTCTGAAACTTGGTTTCCGTTGGGCATAAGTGACTCTCTATTTAAGCTATCCGGTTTTAAACTATTCCGTTCCGATAGAAGAATACTTATGAATAATGTTGAAACTGGATCTAGGGGTGGTGGGGTTGCAGTATATGTTCGAAATGGTATATCCTGTAAAGAAAAGTTAAAAAACGTGGCATGCAGTGAAATTGAGTATTTATTTCTAGAGATCTCCAGCCAGGAAAAGAAAACCCTACTTTTAGGTAGTGTGTATAGAGCTAGCAGTAGCATAAATGTATATCCTCTCATTAACATTCTTGAAGAAATATCTCTTCAATATGACGATATTATTATAACTGGAGATTTTAATAATAACTTAATATCTGATAATCCTTTGATTGGGCCAATGAGGACTCTTGATCTTCACCCTGTAAATAAATATATTCCTACACATTTCCACTCCACGTCTAATAGTTTAATTGATCTTATATTTGTCAATCACAAAACTAGAGTTCTCCTTTATGACCAACTCTCTGCCTCAGTCTTCTCGAAGCACGATATGCTTTTTCTGGTTTATGATTTCTCCGTAAAAAATGATGAAACCAGTTTTTCATACCGTGACTTACATAACATTGACTATACAACACTCTACCATTACTCCGATATTATCCACTGGGACCCTATATATACTCTTGCGAGTGTCGACCATCAACTTTCTTTTATTCGGGAAAATGTTATGTACTTGTATGGTGTGTGTGTTCCAATAAAAACTAAACGTATCAAAGCCAGTCAGTCTACGTTTTTTAGTGCTGAGATCAAGCTCTTGATTAAAAAACGAGATGAACTAAAGGCTATTCATAAATCTGCACGCAGAGAAGTCACAAAACGTATTAAATATGCAAAAACAAAATTCACTTGCGCCATAGACAACAAATCTAAATGGAGGGAAATCCGTAAGATTGGTATTGGATGCAAAAGCTCTACTCTTGTAGATCACGATGTCGACATTAACATTATCAATAGCAAATTTGTAAACGTAAACGTTCCCTTTCCATCTAGGAACACTTACGATGATCTATATTATGTTGCGGTAAAAGATCCATTTAGTTTTCGCTGCGTTGATCAACTTGAAGTTCAAAAAAGTCTATCTGACGTGAAATCGAATGCAGTTGGCATGGATGGATAAGTCCCATTTTCTTAAAAATTTTAGCACCTACGCTTTTACCCTTTGTAACATATATGTTCAATTCCATTCGTACGAAATCCACATTTCCTGAAGAGTGGGAGCTTTCAAGGACCATTCCAATCCCTAAATCTAATAGCGAATTTCGACCAATTGCCATTCTACCCTTTTTGTCTAAAATATTAGATAACCTTATTGCAAAACAAATGAACGAATATCTTGCACGCAAGGAGTTGTTATCTGCAAAATAATCTGGCTTTATGAAGGATAGAAGTTGCATAACTGCATTAGTAGACGTTGCTGAAGATATTAGGTCAAAAATTGATCAGAATATGGTTGCTTTTTTGATTCTCTTAGATCACAGTAAAGCATTTGAGACCGTGGATCATAAAATTCTGCTAGTGAAGCTTAAAAAGCTTTTTAATTTTTGAAGCTCGACGTGTAATCTTTTATCATCCTATCTAATGAACCGATCTCAAGTTGTCCAGTTAAAAGACAACATCTCAAAAGAGGTGTTCCCCAAGGTTTAATTTTTGGGCCCCTTCTTTTCTGTATGTACACTAATGACTTGCTTGATATACTAATGAACAGTACAATTCATATGTATGCTGATGATGTCCAGCTATATTACTATTGCGATATTGGGATGTAAATTTCTGTGTGAGTAGAATTAATGATGACCTAGCCAAAATCGGGAAATGGGCCATATCAAATGGTTTATGTATTAATCCATCTAAGTCCAAGTGCGTTATCATTTCTGAAACTAGGAGAACTTTTGAAAATCTTCGGATAGAAATAAATGGTGATAATATATGCTTTGTATCCTCGGCGTCTAATCTGGGAGTAGTTTTCAACGATAGACTTACTTGGTCCGACCATATTAATACAGTTATAGGTAGAGCCTACAGTATGCTACGCAGCCTGTGGGCAGTTAAAGATTAAACACCATTTACGATATGTATGGTATTAGCTAAATCTTATCTCATTCCATCTCTTCTAATGGTTGTGAACTTCTTGCAAATTGCGACAGTGAAGATAAAAGAAAACTTAATGTTGCCTACAATAATATAGCTCGGTACATTTTCAATAAAAATCGTTTTGTACATATCTCGTCTTATGCCTACCAGATTTTTTTAATAAATTTTGAAAATCTCCTAAAATGAAAATGTCTTATGTTTCTAAACAAAATTATTACATCGAAACAACCGGCATACATTTATAATAGAATTGCGTTTGCTAGATCCAACCGCGGTAGGAATATTATACAGCAAAAATACAAGAGCCTTATTTCTGATCTATACAATCAGTCTTTGGAACTCTTTACCAAACAATATCAAAAAAATAGGCAACGCAAACATATTTAAAAGGGAGTTATTCAAATTGTTTATGTAATAACTATTTTTGCTTATTTATTTATATTTACTTTTTATTTATGTTCTTTTGCTATTAAAATTGTTTTTCGTATTTTATTCGTAATGCTTTTTCTATATATTAATTTTTCTTTTATATCACTTAGATGTTTGTTGTAATCACTAGCACAATCATTTATAAGATATTTGTCTTGTTGTGCTAGATCGCAATTTAAATGAATAAATAAATAATAAATAAATACATGTAAAAAAAAATAATATAAATTAGGCAGTACAGTACGAATCTGTAATGATGTTGACACTAAAAAAACATTTACAAAACCCGTAAAAACAATCAGAAGCAGCAGAAATTTATATATGTTAAAATACTTACTTGTAGCAATAAAATATCAATAAAATTTAAAAGTGATATCGATGTTTTTTTAATTTGCTATAGAAGTTGACTTATGTATAAAAATCCAGACTTCACTAAAGAACTGTCATTTGGCTAACGGCATTTCGCGTCCCTACAAGATATACCGAAACTAACACAAAAGTAATTTTTTCACTAGCATATTTACAACAATTTTATATTGAAATCAACAGTGACAGTGAGTTGCTCTAGTTGTTCTACTCTAACATGTATGCAAGAGTGGAACATCTAATGTACATATGATAGAAATTTAAAAAAATCGCATTTTATTGTAAAATACATATACTATTCGTTCGGTCTGTAAAATTTATAGAAGTGTTAAATAAGTTAAGTAAAAACAATAGTGAATAAAAGAGATGTCCAAAGTTTAAATGTACATATATATATATTTCTTTTCCATATATTAGATATGTATTTATAAAAATTGAGGCGTATTGGTGATTTACAAAAGCGTGAAGAGGGTAGATAACAACTCTGTTATTTTATGTTTTTGCTTGTTTTTAATATCTAACTTATATATATCTTTATTTTTTGTAATAAAAAACAATTAAAACAATGTAAAAATTGTGGTTATTAATATAAATATGCAGGTGTGATCAGTCAGACGTGACTACCACATACATCATAAATGACAAGTAAAAATACGGCAGAGCAAGCAGTTCAGCTATATATGTTCCATAGTAGACATTTTAATTAGTTAGGCAAAGATGCAAAATCACACGCACACAAAAGCTTACATCACTTTTTCCACATTTCCCTTAACAAACTGATAGAAACTTAGATAGATAAATCCATCACCACTGTCGGTGAAATGACCGGTCATTTGACAGGGAGATTTCTTTCTGGAGTATGATTAAAATATGTAAACAATAACAGTGTTGCAATTAAAAATACATATCTGGCTTACAATTCTACTACAAATATACCATCCGTTACGAAAACAGATTTGAATTTTATCTATAGCAAACACATGAAATTTGAGGTTCTTCCCATAAATCTACTACGTTGCATGCAAACCTTAACTTTGAGCCACAATGATTCAAAAACTGCGCAAGACTTTTAGGTAATATTTCAGATATGAACTAATGGAAGTGTTTTCTAAAAAAAAAATAAAAAAAATAAAGTTTATTACATGGACTTCAACCATTTTTGTCCAATACAGAACAGTTTGCGCCAGTAACATAGACCTATGTTGAATTTACAGTAAGGAAAGAAATAACTTGTACAGCAAACGCTCCGCTCTTCTATTCAAAGTATCTCTGTTGCTTTGTAATATTTTAAGCTAAAACCAAAAGCAATTTCAAGGCAAATTAATCAGCTTTCTATGGAAATCTTTCATTTTATTAACAAATTTATTTTAATACTAAAAAAATAACCTAACATAAAATAACACTATTTTTAAGAGCAAAAAAACTTGTACTAATTTTATGTGTTCTTGATTTAACGCGATCTTTAGGTCTCTAAATAAAATTTCGCATGAATCTCATGTTTGATTTACGCGAAAGGCTGAATTCCTTGTCCCAAAACAGATTTTGCATCAATACTGAACATTATTTTACGCGAACTTGAATTACAGGTACATACATTGTTCGGTCCCACCAGATCACGTAAATCGGTGGTTACCTGCGCATTTATACTAAAGTACATACTTAAGGCCGTGATACACTATCATACAAAGTCGTGCGATCTACGAAAAAGTACATCGCTGCTATGATGGAGTTTATGAAAATTTTCAAAAGACAATAACAAGTCATCACACCAGGGTTGTATATTTTCGTAGATCGCACGACTTTGTATGATAGTGTATCATGGCCTTTATGTACACGTACATATGTATGTGTATATGTATCGATCTTATTTACATTTCTTTGCTTTATAATTCTTAATTAACGCTGTAATCCTTCCAAAGTCCCAAATTGAGTTGAGGAAATTCACTACATCTCATTATATTATTTCTGAAAATATAAAAATGATTAATTAAAAATAATCGTTGTAATGAGTAGAATATTTTTTTACCCGTAATTTGGGAAAATAAAAACATTTGGCTGGATGCATTGTAAATTATTGCTATTGGCGCACAAAATACTCGCTAGACTAATCTTCCTTATTTCAGCCAGTTGTTCTAAATAAAAATAGTAAAAGAACGTTATAAGTTAAAATGCATTGTGTTGCAGTTTCAATAAAAAATTATAATTAACTTATTATGCCGAGTACACATTATGATTTTTTGTTGCACACATTTTCAAAATTATACCACAAAATGACAACACAAGAAATGCCAGATGTGTACTCAACATTAGTATAGCTGCTTGCCAGGATTAAATGATTAGAAACACTTAATTTTGTGGTATTAGTACGCCATACATATCTCTATACATTTTTGTTGACAGCTAAAATTTTACTACCACCTGAAAAAGCACTTTTCTAATATTTGAAAAATAGCAACAACGTATGTAAAAATTTAATACAACTTAAATTTAATTTGCCACTTCACACGGTTGTATCAAATTTGTCAGAAAACAATTTATTGCCAGACGGTTATATGACAATAAGTTTATGAAACGAAATCGACAGTCAAAAAATTGTCAGTTCACACGGTTGTAATATCCAAAAATTGTCAGATCTGTTGTTATGCGTTGAAAGAGTCAAAGCATTTGTTATAAATTGTAAAATATCAATTGTTTGTGGTTGTGTTAGATGGAAAAAATGAAATTATAAATTATTATGGACCATAAAGAAGCATTTTGGCTGCATATGTATATTTTATTATATTTTTTCACTTTCCGTTTTCTTTAAAATAAAGGTGTACAGCAAGTACGGCGTCTCGCCTTAAGCCTGGTACTCTGTTCGAAGTTGTGAAAATTTTCCGTAACATTGATTGTTTCGTCTGAAAATTTTGACATATACTAAATGCGGCCCAACTCGCGTTTTTTTTATAAATTTCTCGATTTTATTACTTGGAACTATGCAACATTATTAAAATTCCGTGCGAAGAAAGTACTGCTCATGTCAAGGCGCATTTATTAGGTGGCAGCACTACACCAGGTGACATATCATTATACCAAGTTAAATGTCAAATTTGGATTTTGTAGGTATAAGCCTAAAAGCATGCTTTTATTTGGGTATACATAAACACCTTTCGAATATTCAGTTTTGTATGGTGTTTGACATTTCCGATAAGAAACATGCAGTCTGACAATGCTACCCTGTTTTGAAAAGTAAGAAAGTATTTTTACCAACAAAGTGCATGTGGTTATTGCTGTTGTAGAAATGCGGGTACCTAGAATTTAACATCAAACTTAACAAATAGAGTGTTGCCACAAAAATATTTTTTTGACCGGGTGCAGTCAATTTAATAATTAGTGTTTTTTTATGGGAATTGTTACAAATTAAGTTTAAAATTTTTAAACGCACTAATAATCCCAAATTAATATTTTACTTATTAAGTAAAATATTTTTTTTTATTAAAAATACATTGAAATTGATTATTGAGGGAATCATATAAGGTGTAGCCATTAATTTTAAAGGGGCTTCTCGAAGTCAAATTAGTCTCAGAGACCAACATTATATCAATATTGTTTTCAATAAGAAAGTGCTCGAGTTCGTTTTTGTGTTGGCGAATGCCGTTTGCGTTGCAGAAACTATTTTTAACATGTTCATGGCTTGTTAACTAATGCTTGAAGTAGTGTATTCTGCATTCGCAACTTTTCTTGCATCATGCTATTCATATTTGTTGTAAAATTGTTTATAGTTTAAGGCGATTAAAATTAAAGCCTGAGTTTGTATTTGTTGAAATATTTGACGGTGAAACATTTTGTGTGGGAATAGAGCATGTATTAGCAGCATCGGCATACAATACACTTGAAGTAACTGGTTGGCTCATTTGCGCAAAAGTGGCGTAGGAAACGTTTGCTGTTTGAACTGGGGCAATTTTAGGTTTTTGTCCCATAGTCTGTTTAACGAAAGAATATACAGGACATCCTCTGTAGTTAGCGCTGTGATTACCTCCACAATTACTGCATTTTTTTCTGCTTTATCTTCTAGTATAGTACAACTAGCAGTACCGTGCAATTCAATAACACAAACTTTAGGTAATTTGCAGTAAATTTTTGTGTGGCCGTATTTCTGACAATTATGGCACTGCACGGGCCGAGAACGCTTGTGTAGTTCTTCAACTATAAAAAAAAGATAAAAGATTAAAAGTATAAAAGATTTTTTAAATTATCAATTGGATGGGTCTAATTTTTTCTCAATTTTATATCATTCGGCTCAAGCTTAACGCGAAATAGAGGTTGAGGGGATCTTCTCCCTATTTATTACATTGGATAAATTTTTTACCTTAAATCCCTGGAGGACGAGTGCATCTTTTATTACTTTGGGAACAACATAAGAATCTATGCCCTTCAATACGATCTGCAGACCTTTAGCAATCTTAAGATGGTATGTGTAGAAATTTGTTTTATTTTATTTCAAATCCAGAAACCAATTTGCGGAAATCTTTTTCATCATAAATTCTAATTTTCGTTTCATCAATATTACCTCGTTTTATTGGAACAATATGAAATTTATTCTCACCAATGACCGAGATTAATTTTTTGATAATCGCGTTTGAATTTTCTTCTATCAAATAGATTGGTGGTTGTTTGGAAGTTTTGTTCGAGGATACATCGGGTTTGTCGTTATCATCTTGCAATATTTTAAAACGGATTTGACGACTAGTAGAGGATGCGCTAGTATCCCTAGATATCTTTGGGGCAGATGAAATTTTAGAAGAATTAGGGCATCGCCCAATTTTTACCACAGTTATATATCCGACTTGGGCCTTGGGCTACTGTTATCTATAATGATAGCTTGGTTAAGTGATGAGCACGAGCCCGAAGCGTATAATATCGCGGACTTAAATGAAAAAGTACTAGACAATGGTAATGTTAACGAATCACTACTTGGCATTAGATGAAGCGAAAATAGGCATTTCTGCCGCTAAAATTCACTGCACAATTATTTGGTCTTAAGGTACTCATATAGAGTATTCCTCAATGCCACTTTGTTTGCGGGTTTTTTTGTTTTTGTTACTTCTGAGCGGTTTGACGAAATACTATGCAACTGTATTGTTAACGAATCACAAGTTGAAATTGGACAAAGCGAAGTTGGTCGCTGACGAAAAAGCGGCTTTGCCGTTAAAAAAAGTCTATCATCAGATTTTTAATTTTTATTGTTTTCATTAAGAGCTTAAGAACTCACAGTAAAATAGGAATTTCTGCCGTTATAGCTCACTTCACAAATTTTTGTTTTTGAGGTACTCATATAGAGTATTCCTCAAGGGGACTTTGTTTGTATTTTTGTTTGTGGTCTTTTTGTTTTTGCTGTTTCTGACTATGTTGTAGTGAAAATACACATGCATGCTTCGCTTGCATTATTAAATGCAAGTTATTCACCTTATGAATATCATATTTTAAATGCAAAGAGTTGATGACTCCATGGATTCAGATGACACCATGGATTGACAAATATATTTGTGTATTTTCCCTTACCCTCAAATTCGCTTAGCTTTAAGATTTGTATTAATAATTCATAACTACAGAAAATATTTTCAATAAAGAATTAATTGGTTTTAATTTTTATTCCCGATATGGCGACCGTGAGAGATACTTAGATTTCTAGATACTTAGTCAGATCACATATTATGGTTATGATGTATTGATTTCCTTCTTCTGATAAAAGAAGAGGTCCTACTGTATCTATAATTACTGTATCAAAGGGATTTTCAGGTGTTGTGGTTGTGATCATATCTGGTCTTATGTGCTTTACGGTTTTATTGATTTGACATTTAGAACATCGATTTACGTATTGGCCTACATCTTTTATTATGTCTTTCCATTAATAAAATTGGCGAAGTTTTTTAAGCAGTCTGGTTGTTCCAGGATGACCACCGAAACAAGGGTTGTCATGAAATTTCTCCACTAAATATTATTGCTCATCTTTAATGGTTATTATGGTAATTTTGGTGGTTAATGCTATTTGCAATTTGCTTATATGTTGATTCGCTTTTTGTTTAAATTCATCAATAGTTACGAGGCTAAATAAATTGTCACTTAAGTTCATTTGAATATTGTTTATATTTCTACTAATTGCTTCTTTTTCAAGAATTGGAAAAAATTGATCTAGATCGATATTTCCATCAGTAATAGTGTTATGTATATTTACTTTTGGTGCTAGCACTTGCTTACCTCTTTTAAAGTAGAATGTGGGAACGCTATTGTCTATATTGACCTTAAGTTTAACTCACTTTTTAACGCAACCAAAGCCAATGGCTTCGAAAACTTTAGGCTTTTGTTGGATTGCTTTAATGTAATTTTTAGTTTTTTTCTCAGTAATTTTTTTGATTGTGCACGTGTAGTAACAAGAAAAGTATTATTTCTGGACAGCGCGTCCGCTCCAGAATTGTCTTTTCCTCTAATGTGTTCTATAACGAAATCGTATTCTTCTAATTCCAAACGAATTCTCGTTAATCT
Source organism: Tachina grossa (assembly GCA_949987645.1). Classification (NCBI taxonomy): domain Eukaryota; kingdom Metazoa; phylum Arthropoda; class Insecta; order Diptera; family Tachinidae; genus Tachina; species Tachina grossa. Next base: position 119,656,138 of record OX465274.1, on the reverse strand, counting down.
GCTTGATGGGTTTTTTAAAGAATATAAATATGTTAATGGTTTATGATCGCTGAGCACTTTAAATTTTTTGCATTTACATATTGTCGAAAGTCATTAATAGCAAATTGAATTGCTATTAATTCCTGTTCTATTGGGTCTCTGGGTCTTTGTTTGATTCTCCGTTTGTAATATATATATATATATTGTATATAATGATATTGGAAGCTATATATCATGTTTCTCTTGCGATAGTATTGCTCCGCACGCGATTTTACTTGCATAAGTTGCTATATAAAAAGTTTTTATCAAAGTCTGGGTATTGTAGGATTTGTGAAGACATTAATGCCTTTTTGAAGTGTTGGAAGGCTTGTTCACATTCCTCAGACCATACGAAAGGTACTTTTTTACCTAGTGAGTTTAGTTAAATATATAGAATAGGATGCAAAATTTTAAATGAAGCGTCTGTAATAATAACAGAAAACTACAAATCGACGAACTTCATCGCTATTTGTGGATCTGGGATAATTTTTAATAGACTCGTACTTGCTACTGTCAGGCAAAATACCCTCTTCAGTACATTTATGACCCAAACATGTTACTTCATATCTGGAAAATGTGCATTTATCCGGATGCAATTTTAGACTGCATTCTCTGGATCTTTGAAAAACAGTTTCTAAGTTTTTAAGCATGTGTTTGATTGAACATCTTGTCACTATAACATCATCCATATATACAAATGTTTTTGAAGGAGCCAAACCTGTGAACGCCACCTTTAATCCACATAGTAAACGAAATGAACCATTTTCTGTCGAGAAAGAAGTGATATTCCTAGATTTTTCGTTCAATCCGATTTTATGAAATCCAGATGTCAGATCTAAACAGCAAAAAAATTTTGCCCTTCCTAATTGGTCCAGAATGTCCTCGATTCTTGGCAAGAGGAACTTGTCCGCAATAAGCTTTTTATTTATTTGTCGATAATCAATTACTAAACGCCACCGCTTGTCTGGGTTATTTGGCAAAGATTTCTTTGGTACGAGCATGATGGGGCTATTTCAATTGGAAGTCGATGGTTCGATTATTCCGTCTTTCTGTAGTTTTCCAACTTGCCTTACTATCTTATGCTTTTGGGAGTGTGGAGTACGATAATTTTTAATGTATACCGGATTTTTATCAGAAACTCTAACCTTTTGTGTATAAAAGTTGTTTGTGCTTATTTTATCACTTTCCAAAGCGAAGATGTCAATGTATTTTGAAAACAATTGAGCTAATTCAGACTTAACAATTTCAGGACCATTTTTTATTAACTTTTCCAAAATTGTTTGTTTTCTTCTTTTATCGACATCTGTCGTACTAGGAATTTCATAATCAGATAGCTTTTCATATTTAATCGATATATTATTCAAAAATTTATTTTCAGAATTTGTGTTTACTATTCTAACGTATGGAAAATTTTTTGATACTATACATCCACATACATATACACCATCTTGAATAGTTTGACTCGGAACTACATAATCAGAATTTTCGTCGGCAATTTGTATAGCTCTGAAAACTTCAGCTCGAGCTGGGAGTATTACTATCACTAAAACTTTCAAGAATAGGGATATTTATAGGGTAGTTAAGATTACACGGTCTTAACAAAAGTAGATTCGAATTTGCATTTTGACCATATTGAATACTAACATTATAAGTTTTGAAGAAGTCTAATCCTAATATACCTTGAAATGATATTGGGAACGTATCTGAAATTACATGAAATATATGAGGAATCAGGAAGTTTTCTACTTTCAAATCTATTTCAATTGTACCTAATGATTTTATAACTCCTTTTCCGATGCCAGATATTTGAATAATAGTTTGGTTGTTAAATTGCGCTGAGTTCAGTGCGCTGATTTTAATTAATGAGACGTGAGCTCCGGTATCTACCAGGAACGTGCTTAAGTTATTGTTTGTAGATATTTGAATTCTAATAAAACTACTTAAATTGAGATTTAAGTGGAATATTACTTTGATAGTTGAAGTGTTTTTTTTCTAATCTTCCTGATAGCCCCCACATTTCGGGGGGGTGTCCCGTTTTCCGACATCCCCTGTACCAATCTAACCCGCTCTTTTGTGTCCGATTGGATTGATTTCGGAAACTGTTGCCTTGGTGTCCATGTCGTCTATTATTAACATTGTTATCATTATAATTTCTAAAATTGTTATTCCTATGCCACTGTCGTCCATGTACGCGGTTATTATTAAATCTGGCATTTTGGATGTTAGAATTAGAAGAGTCACGGCGCTTAAACACTGAAGAATTTGGACTGGAAGCCTCAGTGCTTGCTTCTATAAATTTGGATACAACTTCATTCAATGAAATAAAGTTTCCTGTGTTAATAATAAGTTTTACTTCATCACTTGATGCATTTCGTAAAATGGCCTTCGCCGCATTTTATTTTATTAATTTTTCGGCTATATCTTGGGGGTAGCCTTCTCTTATATAAGCACTACCTAGTTTTTTTTGTAATTTCTTGCATCTCTTCTGCATATGTTGTAGCCGATTTTGTATGCTGTTTTATGTTCATTAATTTTGAACACAATAATTCCGACGATTCATCCTTTATGGAAGTCTGTAGTCTGGTGTTAATAGCCTGAATAGAGTATTCATCTGTAATTAAGTTTCTTGCTTGACCCTTCAGTTTCGTTTTAATCACCTCTATAGCGAGGTAGTCGTGTGTTTCTTTAATTCTGTCAATCAGAGTCAACGCGTCAAGAAAACTTTGCAGTTCATTAACGTTACCGTCAAACACGGGGACAATTTTAGTTGTCTTATCTATAATGTCGTCCTCTGTTTGTATCATGGTTACTACTATTTTTCCTTCAGTTTCACTGATTTCTTCCGTTTTTGAACCTTCGTCTTCGTCCGTTTCAGTAATTTCTCTAACTACCTCACAGCCTAATGCTAATGGTACCTTGGTATTAATATTATGTCTATGAAAGATTTTTAATAATTTATCTCTTAATGTGTGAAATATCTCGTTTGCTCTTTCTTTATGTGGCGTAGACACGGCTGCCAGATTTGACGATTTATCGTCATTTTGACGCTTTTTGGTGACGATTTGACGATTTTTCCCTTAAAATTTACGATTTTTTAGAAGACCATATATTTCAGCTCTTTTATAAAAAAGCGACTGTTTCAATTCATTTTTTACTTACCTTCTAAAAGATTTTAGTGTAATTTTGTCCACTCTTTATTTTATATGTATTGATATCTCTATAAATTGATATTCTAAAAAAATAAATGTGAAAAAAGGCCAAGTTCCTATACAAAATTTCGGGCATCAAGACTACTGACACCAAGACTTGGACATATGTAACTTGATAATATATTTCATAATTTTACCACTGAGAGGAAAAAAGTTATAAGGGGTTAAAGAAGGACCATTGTTTCAATTTCCCAATAATTATGTAAAATAAAACAAATGTATACACTAGGGCATGTCGATTTTATTTTGCGAAAATCGTATAGTAAAAACGTAATCTACACGATATTTTGAGAAAATTCTCCAAAAAAAAAATCACGTATCTAAAATCAATCCCTATATTGCGCCTCTAGACATGAAAGTGTATTTCCTCTTCTTTAAAACATTTTTTTCAAATTACAATTTTTTCAAATAAAAAAATTTATGTACTGAAATAAATGCTACTAAATTCGAATCATTCTCCACGTACTTCCTGCTTTTAATTTTTTCGCGAGCAACCTAAGACTTATACATAATCGTGTCTGTCACGACTTTCGAACGTTTTCAATTAGAATGAAAATTTCCGAATCGCAAAAATAAAAGATTTGGTGTCTGCATACTTCCGAATATTTTTTCAAAATTGGTTGCTAATGTGGGCATGTTTTTCATGTCCCCTTTTCTATGCATTAAAACCAAATATATATCGGGTGCTGATGAAGTGCGTTGCTGCACAGAAAAATATCGGTATTTCCCCCAGCTTAAAAGTCTAATTTAATTTTTCTTCTCTTCTTTAGAAACTCACATTAATTAATAAAATATTTCATTCAATAAAAAGAATTGAAATTACTGAACTTAAGCCTGATTAAAAATTATTTCTGATTAAAAATTCACTATAGTTCAATTAAAAATCTAAAAATATTTTAAAAATTTTCATCGTCGTATTTTGATTCCATTAACCTCAGGATGTGTTGAAGGCTGCTGCTTTTGCTGGTATTTCTGCTGCTTCTAATCTTCTTATATTTGAATTTGGTTCATCAATAAAGTTGCTCGCAAAATTATTAAATTTGTTGTTGGTTTGAAACGTTGTTAGTTACATTCGCTTTTAATGATTTACATATTAATTAAGTAACATATTAATTTTGCTAAATAGATTACAGCTATTATGATTGCTGCAACTATCGAAAAAATTTCAACATAGTTCATCTCGTTGTTTTGTTTAACACTTTGTTCATTATTAGATTGTGCATTATTACGTAGTATTTCAATTAATTGTTTATTATTGTCCTCTTCAGAGGATTTGCCGACTTCGTAGCCAGCTACAAGAAGTGGAATAGTATTTAATATTTTTTTTCACCACGTCATTTTTTTTTGTTTATTAAAAATCAACAGTTTTAAAATTTCAAGTTTTTTTAGGTTTTTGTATATAACAAATTTGTTTTAATTTTCAGTAATTTTTATTTAATGTGTGTCTATATTTATTTATTTTTTTTAACATTTGCGCGTTAAATTGTTTTTAAACTTTCATGCTAAATAATTTTTTTTTGTCCTGCCACGGTCGCCATATCGGGAATAAAAATGAAAACCAATTAATTCTTTATTGAAAATATTTTCATACGTATAGTTATGAATTATTAATACAAATCTTAAAGCTAAGCGAATTTGAGGGTAAGGGAAAATACACAAATATATTTGTCAATCCATGGTGTCATGTGAATCCATGGAGTCATCAACTCTTTGCATTTAAAATATAATATTCATAAGGTGAATAACTTGCATTTAATAATGCAAGCGAAGCATGCATGTGTATTTTCACTACAATGTAAAAAAATATGAGAAAAGAAAAAAAAGCTTATTTATCAAAGTTAATATCTAAGTATGTACTACGAATATTATGTACTACGAATATTTTTTTGTATGATTTTTTTTTTGTTTAGTATGTAAGAAATCTGAAGGTACAACGAGAACTCATGAAATCATTTGAATTACTTTTGAAAGAAATCCTTTGAATTACTTTTGAAACCTTGTGCGTCTATAAAAACCATATTTTTTCCGATAGTACTTAATTTATAAGACTTCGAACTTTTCCTTTGATGGGTATATACATATTCTATTATACAATCATGAATAAGAATGCGGTAAGCTGATGTCTTTCTGCAATATTATTTGCTGTTTCCAATTCTATTTTTATCGGTCTATTATTGAGGGATTTATTCTGGTGACTAACATCTACTACAATAATAGGAGCTTTTGTCTTAAACTCTGATGCAGTACGAAGCGATTGGGATTCTTTCAAATAATAGATTTGAATTGGATAACGTTTATTTTTAATTTCAATGTTAAGAAGTATGGATATGAGACTGAACTTCAATGTTCTTTTAGTTAAATCATGACGAACAAACTTATTTTCTTCTTGAATAGCGATCAACAGAAAACGAAGTCGTTTTCTAACAATTTAGGTATACCCTCTCGACGGTTCCTGCAGTATATAAGATGAATTTGTGTGACGAAATTTCTGTGTGTCTTTTGTCAGCGTTATGGATAATAAAGTTTTTTAAATCTAATTACCCAAATTGTGTTACTTGATACTGATACTATGTTTACATTAATAGGATATACATATGTTTATTTTATGAAGGGTGATCGCCTTTGGCTTTATTTGATGTTCTAGATGAAGTGATTTTTTTCTCATTTTATTAAAGTTCAGCGTGTTGTATATATATTTTTGATATCTTTAAGTGTGCTTTGTGAGTCTGTTAGACAGACTGTTTGCATAAGTTGGTCAATCACTCTTTGTTTTTATTTATTTTTCCTTCTAATGTCTCACTACTTTTTTGATTTTACTGCTTGAAATAGAGAACATTTACATACAGCCTGACCCACGATATCGATTTTTTGATTGAAAAAATCAAAATAATTTTCAATTAAAAAAGATGAGTTAATACTAAAATTTTCGTGATGGGCTGCAAATTAATCAATTATTTAATTGAATCTTTGTTTTTTTTAATTAAATCTTGTTTTTTGCCGACTTGTGATTATAATTACAACAAGTTCTACTATCCATGACCGACAAACAAAATAGTTTTTAAAAATAAAAATATTTTACTTAATAAGTACAATATTAATTTGGGATTATTAGTGCTTTAAAAATTTTAAACTTAAATTCTAACAATTCCTATAAAAAACACTAAAAATAGTTTTTATTCGATAGAATTTTTTTAATAAGTAATTTGGGGACTACATAGTTTGTTTATTAAATACTTAGTTCAGTTCCTTTCTCTCCTTAAATTTGTTATTTTTGGTAATTTTAGAAATTAGTTATTAAAGGGAATTGAAATACATGGAGATAAAGTACCACGAATTACTTATATATATCAATTACACCTATTTTTAAGAGAGTAGACGTTTACTTTTATCGTTTGTGTACTATTCAGCAAAAATAATATTCATATATAATTAGGGAATTCACAATGAGTATCGGTATTAAAATTTGAATGTGGCAATATTGCGCCATCTTAATTTTTTCATTGTGAGCAATCAACGATATAAATCAGTGATGCCAGTTTAGTGCCTTTAGCATTAGATTTAGTGCTTTTTAAGTCATAAGAGTGCGCATTCATTCCAAGTTGGTGCTTTTTAAAAAATGCACTAAATTGATACTTTTTTAACTTTGAATTTAGTGCTTTTAGTGCGTTTTACAATTAGACTAAATATAAATTTGTGATAGTCTTGTAGCTTCATAAAAAAAGGGAATTAAGATTTTTTTCACTTTTTTGAAACTCTAAATTTAAGCACATACACACATACTCAATCTAACAAGGTGACGGTACTTGCTTCTTTGCGTTCCTTCCTAATTATCAAATTTCCTATAAAAATACTGAAAAAACTTAATAAGAATATGAAGTTTGAGAATTGGACAGAACGTCTTGGTTGTATAACAATATTATAATAATATAAATTTTTTATGTCAAACATATCTGATTAGACCATGGGTGACCAAGATAAATTTAAGGTTGTGTAAGTGAGCGAAAAAGATAAACTCACAGGCAGAAACAACTAATAAAAGTAATTCTTATATGATTTTTTTATGAAAGAATTTTTTTCTAGAAAACCGTTTCAACAAAAAGTAATAAATATACATTATTATTCACTTTAATTGTGAGTTTAAAACTAGAGATGTGCAAATGTCGTGATTTTATCGTGTCCCGCGTGAGTCGCGCGTGATTCACGTGATTCGTGATCAAATATTATAACTAATCACGCGTGAGTGCGTGAGCGTGACTAAAAAAAATTTACTCGTGCGTGAGCTTTTTTTAATATTCACGCACGAATTTTCACGCTCTCACGAGATAATATTCCTGCATAGGTACATATGTAACTGTATTCAATCATTTGAAACAAATTATTTTATAATAATAAATGCATATATGTATAGTAATATGTATGGTAGTATGAGCTTACAAACATAATGAATACCCCCAAACAAAATGTTTCGACTTTTTCTGAAGTCAGACTTGACGTACCGAATTCGTTAAGACATTTCGGTAGTTTCTCTGAACAATTTTTTTGAACATTAAAACTTTGATTTTTGAGTACATAAGCAAAAGTCTGTGAAAATTTTTTTAAATAAATATGTATATGTTAATAAAAAAAGGATTGTAATAAATATTAAAAAACGTGAGCATGTGCAACTTATTTCGACAATAGCAGCAACATAACGGTGAAGCGGTACTCTCTATAAAAGCAAAAAGAAATCGTACCTAGTTACGAATTCGTACCGACATATCGTTACGAAGTCGTGTCAACCATTTCATACAAAAATTGTTACGATTTCGGTAATATTTCGGTGCCGAAATCGGAAGATTTTGTCGACCAATCGTTACGAATTCTTTACGAATTCGGAGCATTTTGTGTGATGGGTACTAGAGATCTGCGTAAACAGTCTTGAAATGTAAAAACGTCATGATTTTTAAATGTATTCACGTCGCATGTATTATACTAAACCAATAATAAATGCTGTCGTACTATAAGCGAAGCACGATGGATGTATTGGTGTATGTGTATATCAGCGATGTCGCAAGACAGCTTATTTGTAACAAACACTCAAAAAAAGTACTGTTGATTAGTATATGCTTGTTATTTTTCATATTGTACGTTTGAGTGTGTGTGTAATATGTAGATGGTAAGCTATTATGTGGTTAACCGCATACAACTAATGTTAATGCATGTGTGTGCCTTTGCATGTGCGCAGAAAAATAAAAGATCATACACATATACATGCATGACGTTTGTACACGCACTCATGCGTAGAAAGAAGCAAGTATCACAAATTCTTCCGTCACGAAGGTTTTGAAAAATCCCTCATATCTTAAAAGTTCTTATAAGATGTCTTGTGCAGGATACTAATGGGTACATACACCTTTGTAAGTATGTATGTATGTTTCTTAGATATCCTGTAGGAAGTATCAATTGAGAAACACTACTGATTCAACAGTGCCTTTGTCAACAATACTACTGACGAAGTGTACAAGAAAATGTTTTTTGCTTTAGGGGCCGTCCATATATTACGTAACGATGTAGGGGCGAGGGGTGGGGTTCGCGTTTTATTATTTGTTATGGTAGTGGTGGGGGAGTCTTTGAAAATGTTACGTAACAGAAAAATTTTAGTAATTTGTATGTTTTCTCATTTAATATGCTTTTCTCATTTATTTAATTGATCATACGTCTTACCTTCACATTTATATTATGTATGTATACATACATACATGTGCGGAATGCCAATTTTTGATATGCGAGAATTCGAATTCGAATATTTAAAATGATATCCGCGAATACGAATATTTAAAACTATATTAAATTAAGTTAATTTAATTGTGATAATTATTAATAAACAAATAACACCAAAGTTAGTTGTAAATATTCTGAAAACACATAGTTGAACGGAACAGCTAGCCGTTTTCGAAGCCCACTAAACCTTCATCATCAGTTTTCTTCTGTGTTTGGTCCACTGTGTGTGGTGTCAGTTGATGTAGAATTCTGCTTTATATACGAAAGATTTCTGCTTTATGGATCAAACACAGAAGAACGCTGATGATGAAGGTTTAGTGGCCTTCGAAAACGGCTAGCTGTTCCGTTCAACGCATTAAGACACATTTTAAAACGCTATTGTGAATTTCCTAAATGTAAAATTGAATGACGAATATTGTGGTAATTATAATCACCATTCGCAAAAAACGTATACACCTTATAGTACGTCTTATGCACATGCCTTGCTGTATACGTTCTCTCAGAAGAAGTGTATAGTACAGAAATTGACCTCGGTTCTCTCGTGGTATTGAACTTGATCGAATATGTGAAGCATCCTGAGCGTCTGTCTACTATCTGGAAAGAAATTTAATGCAGTTGGCTCAGTGTGCAAAAACAGATTGCCAGCCAATGTAGAAATTGAATATGTCAAACGCTTACAAAAAGAGGATACAACTTCATGTTCGATCGCTCAAATGAGATTTATATTGTAATATACTAGTAGTTTTTACCTTAGCAGTCGGATTTTGATACCATCGATCCTTTTACAACTTAGCGACGTTACCAAAAATTACATAAGTATAAAATGTTAAAGAATCTAATATGATACAAAGTTATAAATTGCATATGGGATGGAGGGTGGGCGTAGATACCGAAGGTAATACTGCATCGAACTACCACATACATGTCAGAAGCAAGAAATGGTTAGGTTAGGTGAGGTTAGCAGGCTCCTGGTAAGGAAGGTGAAATTTAGAGTCCAGCTCACTTGAGTGCAATACAATGATCCCTTTGTGCTACCTGTGAGTGAGAGGGTGATAGGGAAGGGATAGTGATAGAAAAGACAGGTGCTGAAGGAAGAAATAGAGGAAAGCTGCATTCTTTTACATTTCTGCTTTTTGCACGTTTTTAATAATGCAGTGTTGAAGCGCTCGAACTTTCCTACAACAACTGACACAAAGGGACACTAATGCTCATCAGAAAAATGTCTGTTGTTATCATTGAATGACTTCGTCAGTGACCGGGCTCGAACCCAGGACCTTCGGTCTTGTAGTCAACTCTCAGAAAGAAGTGGTGATGGCCTCTTTTTTTCGAATACAGTGAACTCGGTTGTCGTGTATGCCTATAAGTTGAAAATTTTTTTGTGCAACATTGGAAAAGATCGAGAGAAATCCCAGCAATAATTTCGCTCGGAAATTACTAGAACTCTTCTAGTTTGCGAGGATTCCGACGAACAGTAAGTGGAAACAGAGTTGCCAAAACCAAAACGCATGAAAGTAACCCAACACGTTATTATAAGCAGGATGAAGGCAAAATTATCGGTGCAAGCAATGCCACATCCGCACCCCATTTATGTGTAAAAAAATTTGAACAGCACCTGCATACGAAATGCTTTAAAGTTTATCATAATAAAAACATTTTATCATTAAATAAAATGCCTTCTAGTTACCTTTGAAAAGTCGTACACCTGTATACATATTCCGCCGATGGTGATTATAATTACCACTTATTTTCTAAGAAACGGGAAAAGCCACTTAGTCTAACGTTTGAAATTTTCTGAATTAGTATCAGAATATGTTCTATACAAAATTTTATTCAGATCGGTCAACAGGAAGTTGGTGCGGCGAAAAATGGGTTAATTAAAGAGTTTTCACGGTCGTTAACCACTAGGGATGGCAATACCGATATCCCGAACACCGAAAACCCGGGATTATTCTAAAAAACTGAATCCCGAATCCCGGGATTTTTAAGCAGAAATCCCGGGATTTTTGTAACACTAAAAATCTGACAATTTTTTTATTAAATGCAACTATGTTTACGTTTGTAAATAAACATGACTTGAAATTTAATCATAGTAGCCATAAATCAAATGTTTTTTAGTGGTTATAAAAAGAAGTCATAGGTGAAAAAATTACTAGTAATGAATTTTGTACCAAACAAAACAAAGTCGGAAGCTCGGTTTGGTGCTTTTTTTTTAGTGGATGATAATGGAACTGCGCACGCAAAAAACAAATTTTGCAAAAAGGTATTAAAAACTTTACGGAGGTTCTACCAAAGGTTTTTTTGGCACATATTAATGTAAGTATACTTTGTCAGATATATATATGAAAGAAAATGTTTTAAATATTTTTATAGACCCTGATATTCAGCTAGAAGGTTGTACCTCAACCAAAAATACTAAAAATTACTTTCTTGGCCCACAAAGAGAGATGTCGCTTGGCGCTACAAATAAAGCCCACGGAAATAGCGGTCATATAAGAAAATGAAATAAAGCCCAATAAAATTAAGAAATTTTTAATTGGGCTTTGTTTCATTTATATTGGGCTTTATTTCATTTTGAGTTTGGTTTCATTGAGCTTTTTTAATTGGGCTTTATTTCATTTATATTGGGTGTTGTTAGTCAGAATATTTACAACAGATTTTGTTGTTATTTGTTCATTAATAATTATCACATGTAATTTGGCTTAGAAAGCAATACGAACCTTAGCCCGTTCAAATCACAAATTAAATTAATATGGTAGCACGATTTTACCGGAAACTTCAGAATACTTATACTTGTCAGATTATGAATCTCAAGAAAAAATTAGAGAATGGAAGTATGGACCTTCTATATTTATATACCCAGTAAAAAAAATGGAAGTCATTCTGAAGGAACCACATTTTCATTGCTTCCAAAAAATCGATATTTTTAATTTGCCGATAGTTAGCAGAAAACCAAGTAAAAGTTTATTTTAATCACACAAAACCTTGTAGTTTTTCCATAGTTTTAGTAAATACTCACCAAAATGTTAAAAAAATCGATTTTTTGAAAGAAATTTATGAACTAATTTTGGCCTAAAATTTAGAAGTTATTTGTTTAAATTTACATGAAAATACTGTTTAGCGTTTAAATTCGTATAAAAAGAAACAAATTGTTAAAATATGTAACTTTTTAAAGTTTTTCCTAGATGAAAATATTACCATAGAACACAAAAAAGGAAATTTTTCTTAAAATCGCTTCTAATTCGGTGACGAAGCATCGAAAGAGAGAACTTCTTGCAATGACAACCCTATGTAAAAAATCATTAGATCGGATCGAAATTTTAACTACTTCCAGACTGCAAACTCTACATTTTCATGACTTCTTTGGAGTGTCTTTTTTACTGGGATATTGCATATTTGAATTTAAGAAAATGATTTTTTGCTTGTCAATTTGATTTAGTGCGTGTTGTTCCGTGTCTTATTATGAAAAGTTTTCGCATGCGCGTGTTTCGTATGTATTGGACATCTAGTTATTCGTGTTCGGGTCATGTCGTGTTAGAAAAATTCGACACGCGCCTATCTCTAGTCCGGATTACCGAATAATGCGGATTAGCGAGGTACGGACTATCAAAAGTTTACTGTATTCAAAATCGATTGTACTATTATTTTTCATACAATAATTCGTATTCGAATTGCCGAATATTCGGTCATTTTTAAATATTCGTATTTGCATTCGTATTCCTCAAATTTAGACGAATACGAATATTTTTCCAAAAAAATGAAGTACATAGATGCATAAATCGGAACTGAAATTTAAATAAATGGATAAAAATATTAGTTTGTACGAATCCGTTAAATTTTTTATAGAAATTTATGCCTTGTACCATTTTTAAATATTATTTACTGGCGATCATTAGTAGGGTAGGGTAGTTTTTATTAACTTTAAAATACGCCAACAGGAATATGAAGTTCTTTTTCATAAAAATTTTTTTATATTTCATACTGCAAGCGTAAAAGAACCCTAATTTAATGTCTTTAAATTTCACATTAAATATTCGTGTTCGTATTCGCGAACATCATTTCAAATATTCGTATTCGCAAATACCAAAAATTGACATTCATTACATCACTAATACATACGTACATATTATACTTGTGCTGTAAAAGCACGAACTAGTTCAATTGAAATATTCCCATCATTGAACGATGTGAACTAGTTCAGTTCGTTTTGTTTATTTTATTCTCTGTTCCTGACCAATGCACATACAAAACATTTCATTTAAAAGATTATAGTTTCTGATTTGCATACTGTTAAAAAGAGACAAATGTAGTGTGCATTTTCCAACGCAAAGTTTACTTTGCAAAGCCTTAATGCAGCTGGAAGAAATACAGAAATAGACTGTCTTACTAGCTCTGTCTTTCACACATCTGAATTACGACCTTGCAAAGTAAACTTTGCGTGTGGAAAAGGTGTAATATCAATACAATCAAATACAATAATCAAAACAAACAACAGAAAATGTATACTTAGTGATATATACAAGTGAGTTTTACAAAATTAAAAGAAATAATTTTTTGTATTGAATTAAAAAACAGATTGAGAAAAAGGTTATTAGAATTAAAAAAGTGATTAAAATATGTTTTAAACTGATTACGGATTTCATTTTAAAAATTTTCGTTCAAAAATATTAATTTTTACCTTTTACTTACTAAAAGCATACAAAGAATGAGAACACAAAGTGTAAATGAAAATACTTATGTACAAGGAACATTTTTACTTAATTAAAAGAAAGAATTTGTTGAATATGAATCAGTATTAAAAAAGTGATTAAAATTTCTTTTCAAATGATCACCGACTTCATTTTAAGCATTTTCAATCAAAGCTATGAATTTATAAATATAAGGTCACTAAGCATGAAATGAAATTACTTTAGATTAACAACATACGAAGAAAACATTGAAGAGGATTCGATGACTGTGTAATCTCTGTTCTGTTGTTCACTGCACAACTGACCGAAAAGAACAACTATACCCAATTCTAATCAGCGTGCACACTTAATTTTTTTTAAATTCGGTAGAATCGACAACAAAAAAAATCGGTAGATTTGAATGAAATTCGGTAGAAAATTTTTTTTATTCAGGGAAACATAAAAATTAATTCAAAGAAACATAAAGAATAACAAAATATATTCACTTATATATAAAGGGTAAGTGCAAGGATTAGCAAACTAAACTTAGCAACTAACTTTTATTTGACAAACATTTGTAACTACAAAGATTATATGTAAGATCTATTTATCAATTTAAACTTTTATGCAAAAATTATTAAATCATTGGTAGGAATAAATATTTCATCCCCAAGGCACAATTCTTTGGCAAATATTAGGTTACTTATGGTTTCAGTTTTTAACCGATTTCTTTGTTCTGTTTTAATGATTTTCATGACAGAAAATGACCGCTTTGCGGCCGCACTGCTATGTGGCAAAATAGGCAATTTACACATACATATATCGACTTAAATTACTAAATAACAATATTCGGTAGATTTCAGGCCTTGTTCGCTAGAATTGGTAGATTGTTAAATCCACAAACATATTCGGTAGAATCTACCGAATATCGGTAGAAGTGTGCACATTGATTCTAATACATACGTACATATCGCTCACTTACTCAAACAACGTCACAACTAGGGTTTGGGATTTCCCGCACTTTTATACTTCCCGGGAAACGGGAATGAAAAAATCGCGTTCCCGGTGTGTAAGCATTCTTTTTAAATAAAAGCTAATACAAAAGAACTTCTAAAATAAATTTGTAAAAAATTTCAAGTGAATACAAGCGAACAGAATATCCTTCGCTATTACACAGTATTACCGCAATTACTAAATTTTTGTTAATAAGGCTTCCGGATCATTTTATTAAGAACTTTCCTTGCTTGTTTCTCATTATTCTTGAAAAATGTCCAGGAGGATTCTTATCGTTAAGTACTATAAAAGCTTACAGCAAGTTACAGTACTATACTCAACTGCACCGAATTTTAAATACCATGAGCCACAGTCTGTCTAAATTAGAGATGTGCACGTGAGCGTTTTTTGACTCACGCACGCTCATGTAGAAAAATATTTAACTCACGCACTTTCACGCACGAATGATATTGAAAATTTTCATGATCGCGCACGCTCACGAACAAAATATTCTTAATCAAGCACGAGTGATTTACAACTTATCTTGATCACGCACGCTCACGAAAAAGTATGTAATCCAATTTGTATTTTTTGTTTTTGTTCAAAAATAGGTTTTTACACATACATATGTATGTATGGGGACTTTTACAAAGTAAATGGCAATAAATCTGGAACTTCTAAACTACTGATTGCATTTATTTGAAACTCCTAACATCCGCAAGGAAGGACTTAGGCTTTATAACACATTGCATGACATCCTTCTGGCTTGAGCTGGAGAGGAGTTAGAGTAGGACAAATTTGACTACTTGAGACTTAAAAAAAACTGCTGAGGCTTGTAACTTTTTTTAAAAATTATCCGTTTTTTACCGGATAAGGCATTTTGAGATTAACTTCAAATTCTTAAGAAATAATTTCCTTGACTTATTTTTTAGTATTATTAAAAGGCAGCATTAAATTTTTTTATTTCAAATTTTAAACAAAAATAGGAAAAAAATTATTAATATCTCTATTCGTGAAATCGGGAAAAGGCTGAAATATCAAAATTTTAAAATTTCCTTGAAAAAGGCATGTGTTAAGTATCTTCATTATTTTCAGTTTTGTAAAAAACTTTGTTCTATACATTCATTTTTTAATTACATAGCGCTAAAGACAATGCATTAAGAATGTGCCTAAGGCCAATTATTTTGTATTTTGGACACGTACCCTACATTCAGCAATGTCCTAAAATAGTAAATTTTAAAAATATTTTTTGTGTTTAAGCGCTTGAAAGTTTCACGTATAACATTTTATTATGCAGATAGTTTTAACTAAAATTTAAGAGTGCCTTTTGATAAATGCTGATATACGGGATTCGGGATTTGCCAAATCCCGGGATTTCCGGGTTCGGGATTTCCCGTTTGGCATCCCTAAAAAAGGTGCTCGGATTATTATGGTACTTGGTCTAAAACTCACGTGGTGAAAAACTTAGCCAAATCGGGTAGCTCTCTGGCGTGCCACACTTAGGTCAAAGTTGCAATTTTATAAAATTTAGCAATATTATACTCACTTTACTTAAAACGATATTTCAGTAAGAAGGTCCGAAAATTTGGGTCAAATCGGAGAACTGCGAGGCTTGACACCTAGCCGTAAAATTCCATATTTTAAAAAATCTACCAAAATTAAGCTCAATTTACATAAAACAATACTTCAGTCAGTGTATGCCAAAATTTCGGCCAAATCGGACAACTGTAAGGCTTGACCGCTAGAGCTAAAAAATCTCAATTTGTACATATAAAACAATATTTCAGTAAGCGTATGTCAAAATGTTTCTGAACTTGAGAGTTTAAGCATTAAAAGTAATTAAACAAATAACGCAGTAACCCTCGAAATACCTGTATTGAAATTATTTTACTTTGTGCTTTTAAATATTTCTGCAATTTCATTATTAAGTGATGATATATCTTCTAGGCTTTCAAGAACAAAAGCTAACTGGAAGAAAGCTTCCATCAATAGGCAGTTGCCTTAGCGCCATTATTACAACTTAAAGTTAGTTAAAAGTAGGATTTTATCGGACGTATAAAAAGCTTTCCATTATCGAAAATTGGATTTAACTTACCATGTAGGATAAACTTGCCTATAATGTATCGCTCCCTTTAGGTTAAAGTAAAATTTTGCAAATGATAAAGGTTTTATACGTCCGATAAAATCCTACTTTTAACTAACTTTAAGTTGTAATAATGGCCCTTAGAGTTTTTTTTATAATTTAAGAACTGCGAAGTTAAAAGTGAAGGATAGTGCAGAACATGTCATAAAGGAGTGTTGGTTTTTTTTTGTGGAAAAAGCTCTGATCCCCACCATGGAAATAAAATATGCCAGAAACAAATTAATCAAACTATATGAGGAGTGCTGCAGACTGCAATAGTGATCATCATCTCGTCATTGGTACTTTGCGCTTAAAAGTTGCAGCAATCAAGAGAAATAATAATGCTGATTGGAGAAGAATTGACTTATCGAAATTGTCTAACTCAGCACACCGAGAAATATATATTAATGCTCTACAATCTCTATACAGCCAAGAAAACAACTGGCACAATATCAAGGACGGTATTGTAAACGCTGCAAAAGAAAGCATCGGGTACAGACACCCAGAAAGAAAAACTTGGATCTCCGACGAAACATGGAAGTTGATGAAAGAAAGAAAGTTATGCAAACAAAGCCAAAACAAAGCTAAAACCAGCAGCGGGAAACAAAGACTGCAAGAAGAATACACCAGAGCGGACAAAAAAGTTAAGTATAGCGCCAGGAAGGATAAACGCGCATGGACTGAGGGCATCGCAAAAGAGGCTGAACGAGCACCCGAGACCAACAGAAGCCGGGATCTATACAGAGCGATAAAACAACTATCCAACAGAAAGCATTTCAGCTCGAAGCCACTCAAAAACAAGAACAGAGAATTCATCACAACAACAACGGGGCAGCTCGAAATATGGGTAGATCACTACAAAGCCCTTCTGAGTAATAACTCTTTACCATCGTATGATATTACATGTTCTTAAAAACAACAAAACGCCTGGAATTGATAACATTTCCCCGTAACTCCTTAAAGTCGACCCTAACATAAGCGCACGACTAATATACGGGATGATATCCGACTTTTGGACCTCTGGCAAACTTAATGACGAACTAAAAGAAGGCATGATTATTAACATACCAAAGAAGTGCAATTTGACGGAATGTAAGAATTGGAGAGGCATAACGTTACTCAGTATGATCACTAAAGTTATCGCCAATATTTTACATAAGCGATTATCGGATGCTCTAAACCGCGAAATCCGAAACGAACAAGCAGGATTCCGGCCTACAAAATCTTGCGTTGACCACATCAACAGCCTTCGGATAATAATAGAGCAGTCAGTGGAATGGCGATCTCCACTTTATTTAATTTTCATAGATTTTTAAAAAGTTTTATACACCCTTCAACATTCTGCAATCTGGAAATCTCTAAAATGTAAAAGGATCCCTGAAAAACTTATGTCTTTGATCCAGGGTATGTATAATAATGCGAAATGCCGCGTTCTGCACGGAACTACTGTCAGCAGCCCAATCAACGTCAACATAGGTGTTAGACAGGGTTGTCCTCTCTCCCGTCTGTTATTTAATGTAGTTCTTGATAATATACTGGCAAGGGCTACAACAACACCTAGGGGCATCACTTGGGGCTTCTGCAGAAGGTTGGAAGACTTGGACTATGCCGATGATATCTGCTTACTTTCGCACCGATTCGAGGATATGGAGGCCAAACTTAAAGCCCTAGAAAGTGAGGCATTAAAATGCGGCCTGAAGATCAATAAAGCAAAAACAAAAGTACTGCGAATAAACACCGCCAAAACTCAGCAGTTCCTCCTAAATAACCATCAGCTGGAAAAAGTTGACACTTTCTGCTACCTGGGCAGTAAAATATCGACAGATGTGCAATCGCTTTACGTGAGTACCTGCCATTACGGCCTAATCTCACGTGTGCCAAAGCACCGGGTGTGGGTTAGACGCCAGACCAACGCCCCCATGCACCCTTTTAGAATGAACCTATGGCCCATTCCATAAGGCACATAGGTTGCAATCTTTGAATATAGTTATCCCTGTATTATATTCAATTACCTTGCTGAGGTAATTTGAGCTATCTAAACTCTGCTGCTATGTCCGTGCCCATAGCAGCTTCTGTTGAATGGCAACAGCACCTAGAACAGTGTCTGGCTGACCGCGTCAAACCAACCACTAGCATTGATTTAACACTGGGAAGCCAAGACTATTCTCCCAGCGATGTTTGGTAGCAAACCACAGCCACCACGATAATTCTCCGGCTTCCACGCTTAGGTGTTGTGTATACACCTAAGCGAGGTCCCCAAGAAAATTCCTCAACCATTGCCGGTACAGCTAACCACTCATCCATAAAGAACGCATGCCTGTGTCGCCAAATAACCAGTGCCTACTCCACAGTTACCAAAATCATCCCTTTAACCCCTTAGGGGTCTACCCCTTTGGGGTAGGACGAACTCGGCATTTTAGCAAAGGAAACTGACGACCGCTACATGCACTCAAAACTTCAGAGCAGCGAGGACCACTTACGCGAGAAGAATGCAAGCTCGCCACCAAGATCCTGTGCCTACTACAATCGATTATGCTTGATAAACGCCCCTTAACCCAGAGGGTGTGACGCACAACTATTTTAGCACAGAATCTTGACAACCGCAATGCATTTATCTCTAAGCAGCCCAGCTGTCGGGCAACCGGCACCCGTGGTACCAGAAGTAGCCTCTGGTTAGACCTCGAAGTTCCACCACAAGGGCTTCACCTCTATCGTCTTTTGAACTCAGGGGCAGTCCTAGGTGACGCTGCACCTAGCTGACAACAACGGGCGTACAATATTTGTTTTCCTTTTATAAATATGTGCACATCCGTTACTCTGTTTATATTCAGAGATTGGGTAGTAACACATAAGTTTTACGGGTAATGAGCCAAAGGTCCGCCAGCGGAAAAAGCTACATTACCCTAGCTGGGGCCCCGGGATTGCCACACCCGTAGTCTACAGAATTAATCCATACACTCCCCTGGGGGAGTAAAATATCGACAACTGGTGGTTCAAAAACAGATGTGTTGAACAGCATAAACAAGGCCAGGCAGGCCTTCGGTTAGCTCAATTCAGTCTGGAACTCACGCCATATATCCAGGCAAATGAAAATTAACATATTTAACAGTTGTGTTAAATCGGTGGCATTATATGGCAGTGAAAGCTGGGACGCAGATCGGCGTGATCTCAATGCTCTACAGTCATTTATAAACCGTTGCCTGTGTAGCATCCTAAATATTTTCTGGCCAAACTTTATCAGCAACCACCGACTATGGGCTGAGACTGGTCAGTCGCCAATAGAAAAAGAAATTAAAAAACGTAAATGGAGGTGGATCGGACACGCGCTGCGCAGACCCCAGGATGACGTTACGAAAAGTGCCATAGAATTTAATTCTCAAGGTAGTCGAAGAAGGGGAAGACCTAGTCATACCTGGAGGAAGCAGTTTGAAATTGAAGTGCGCGGAACAAGCAAATCGTGGAACGAAGTCAAGATCATAGCAGCGAACAGGCAGAACTGGAACGAATTCGTCGAGGCCCTATGCTCCTTATAGGAAACACAGGAACTAATATATATATATATATATATATATATAATATATATGAGGAGTGGAGAGCGTTATGTAAAATTAAAAATAGAAATACCTAAATTTCTAATAAGAAGAGATATGCATGGTGTGATTCCCTTGATAACTTGTTTGACATCGGACATCGTAAAACTCTTACAATAATCAAAAACGAGGAAGGTAAATTGTTTTTTGTTGAATCAAAGAAAAAAAGGACGACAAGCTTTTATTGTGGAAGTTGATACAAAATTTGCAGAAAATGAAAGAAAACATGAAATTTCCAAACAACATGAAGAAATTACTGAAGAAGGTTATTTTGCATTATAAGTATTATTTATTTATTTACATGATATTAAACAATATTCGAAGGAAGCTAACTTAACAAATCTTAGAAATAAATACAAGTAATCAACACATGTATACTGAAAATAATTGAGCTTTATTTTGAAGCTCTAGCGATAAAGCCTTACAGTTGTCCGATTTGGCCGAAGTTTTGGCATACACTGACTGAAGTATTCACGGCAATCATGAATAAAATTCCGCTTGAAATTTTTCACGGGGAACAATTCCAATTAATGATAAGTAATGGGGAAACATGATATTCATGTTTTCATGATAGCCCTGATTGTTTTATGTAAATTGAGCTTAATTTTGGTAGATTTTTTTAAAATGTGGAGTTTTACGGCTAGGGGTCAAACCTCACAGTTATCCGATTTGACCCAAATTTTCGGACCCCCTTACTGAAATATCGTTTTAAGTAAAGTTAGTATAATATTGGTAAATTTTATAAGATTGCAACTTTGACCTAAGTGTGGCACGCCAGAGAGCTACCCGATTTGGCTGAGATGTTTTAGACTTAGTACTATAAAAATCCGCACAGCTTTCGTTTAAATAAAAAAATTCCATACATTTCATTGCCACCCTTATGGATATATAAGTATCTTCATTTGTTGTCGTATTAAGACTGCTCATCCTACTTCCGTTTTGTTATTTTTATAGTTTTTTTTTTATATTTACATTATATAGTCCAACAACTTGAATATGATTGTAAGACTAGATGGAAAGGGTTACATGAAGGTTTTCCGTAATTGATTGGATAATTACATACATATGTATGTGCTCTTGAGATAATTAAAAAACTAAAATCTAGAATACGAGATAAGCCATGCAATAGTATGAATTTTCTATGTACATATGTATACATTAATTAATATAAGAGAGTTATGTAAAGTTTACGTTGTAAATTAATGTATGTAAATGGTAACTGTTTTTTCCAATGTTTCTTTTAGAAAATTGAACTACTTAAAAAGTTTTATAACTCACCAGATGATATAGAATTGAGTACTGGCGGTTCATATGAAAGACATGCTGCTGGTTCTATGCTCGGACCAACATTTCAATGTGTTATTGGAAAGCAGTTCCTGAAGACACGCATAGCTGATCGCTTCTTTTATGAAAATAAAGATGAAAATTCCGGTTTTACTAGAGGTAAATTTTGATTACATGCGTACATATGTACATACATATATACGTATATTATACCACGGTAGACTTTCATTTCATTTATAAATTCATTTTTATTTACATCTTATACTTAGCACATAAATTTATAATTTCGCTTTTTATCTGTAGCTGAATCCGAAATCCCCAGACCGTGCCCTTTTGAGGTCAAAGATCAAGTATTGAGAAATTCGCCCATTTGCACTGATATTTCTGAAATTCAGCGACGGTACCATTTTTAAACTGTAATCAAAATTTTTGGTTGCAATGCTTAACGTTTTGCTGTCGTGGATCCAACATACACATTTTTTTAAATACATAAATATATCAAAATTAGTTCCTTCAATTTTTTAACAATTTATGTATTTACATACATACATATTACGGTGATCGATTATTCGATTTTTTCTAGAAACCGGCTTTCGAATAGTTCGAATATTTGAAATTATGAAAAATTCATTTTCGGTTTTACAATTCAGGAAAAACCGGTATTGATTTTAAATTGCTTTACTAAAAAAAAAAGAATTAACAGTTCATGTAAATACTTTCCTCACAAAAACAAAAATGTGAAAAAAGGCCAAGTTCCTATCCAAAATTTCGGCCGTTAAAAGTAGTGAGACATAAATTTTGACCAAGTTCTTGTTTGGCACAGTACCTAACGCAGAAATATGTTTTGTATTATATAAATTTATAATCGTAAGGTTGTCATATAATTTCTAGATAATCTGCTTTTCTGGTTATATCGGGGGTTTTTAATTTTTGTTGTTAAACTTAAAATTTCTTGTGTGTTTTATTTACATTCATGATCACTGTGCCAGTTGAAAATGGCAAAGTTTCATACAAATAATAGGTTAGAGCATGATGGGTGTTGGATTGTAGACCTTAAAAATGCACTATTGTTTCATTACAACGGGCCGCCAGTGTGTACGCAATTTGGTAAGATTCCTTTGGAAAGAAACATGTTAAATACAGCGTAAATTTTAGTGGACATGATCGCGCCTTTTTTCTCAATAAATTTACGTATTAAAGTCTGCTTAGGCGAAGTACATAAATCAAAAGGATATGCCCAATGTGCATGCAAAGTTTTAATAGGGTAGCTGGTGCTTTAATTTTTGGATTTTCCGATTGAGTAAATCAATTAGGACTTTGTCTACAACATGTCAGCTCTCTACAGTATATTATTATGCAAAATTTTTATGGGACTATTATATCTCCTAGTGCATTTGGTTCATGTAAAGTTTCGTAGAAAAAAGCTATTGAGAAATATATGAGTAATAGACTAAAAACTGCTAACCCGAAGTATATCAAAGAAAAAGCTAAGATTTGTGTGTGTAGTCACGGCTACTTTTCAAAACAGGAAATTTTTACTTTGGATAATTGCAATGTGTATAAAAAGATTCAATAAAATTTATCTTAATTTTGAATTAAAAGTGCTTGTTCCCGCTCCCTGATTGTAAGAACTGTTTTTTTAGATATTTCTTGGTGATCTCTAATCTAAATTTATTTGTGTACGAAATTTCAGCTCTCTAGTGCGAATTGGATTTTTAATGGCCTGGCCTCGCATACCGGATAAAACTTGTTGGTTCTAAGATTTTCCCATTTCAGAATTATACATTTAAATTTTATGAGCATTACCATTCCCACTTTTTTAGACTCGCAATTTTGTTAAGAACAGCGCTTATAATTCATGCTAATTTTCTTTTTGAATGTGCCAGACCGAAGTAGAGTAAACACAACGCTAACAATTTATGGGAGTGATCATGCCCACTTTTTAAGGTCTTGTATATGTGCAACGTGTGTGCAAGGTTTGACTAAAATAGCTTAAGTTAAAAGCTGTATATTAAATTTTTAGTTCCAAACATTCTTGTAAAATTGTTTGGGTATTCAGATTTTTCTAGTTGGTTTCTCACCTAGACCTACTTGTGTATCAAATTTAAGCTCATAAGCGCAACTTTTAATTTTTAAATTTTATGGGCGCAGCCCCGCCTTTCGGAATAGAATTTCCTGGCTTACAGGTTTTTCTAGTTGGTTTCCCACCTAGACCTACTTGTGTATTAAATTTCAGCTCCATAGCGCAGCTTTTAATTTTTATGGGCGTGGCCCTGCCCAATTTTCGAAGCTCAAGATTTTTTCGGCCAGTGCTTATTATTCGTGACGAGTTTCGTTGCAAACGGATAATAATACCTACATACATAGCATATCTAAATATGCTGAGCCGTAGTACATGAAAATGAGGTTTACATTGTATGGTCGTGTCGACGCCCATTTTTTTAATAAAAAATTTATAGCCTTGCATTCTCGCAATATATATGTCAAATCTCAATAAAATAACTTCCATTAAGCGCCTTAGATTTGCTTTTTCAATTCTGACCTTTATGGTCCTCCTGGCTTTTTTTTAGTTGAGTCCCAACCTATACCAAGCTCTGTAGCGAGTTTCAGCTCACTAGCACAAATTTTAATTTTTATGGGCGTATCCCGCCCTCTGGTAAAAATTTTGGGGTTTTCAGATTTTTCTAGTTCATCGCTCACTTATATCTACTTGTGTAACAAATTTCAAATCTCTAGCTATAGCTGAAGTGCTTCATAATATTGATGAGTGAGTCAGTAGGTCAGTGAGCCAGTGAGTATGTCTTAAAATATGCACTTTTGCACCTCCATATCTCCGGAACCTTTCTAAAACTTTCAATCGCATATGACATAACATGAATTTATTCTAATTATGGTTTCAATTTTATAATTTTACGATTGTGGGGAACAAAGTATTAAGGGGGTAAAAACAGCTTGAATGGCTTCCTGCAAATATACACACTGCGAGCATTGGCCGGAACTTGGTCTGGCGCACTGCCGAGTGCCTAGATAAAATAATACAAAAATTAGAGTAAAACATAAAAATTAACTTCATATATTTTATGTACATATATACGGAATAAACTCTACATACACCCCTCATTTTTAGAGTTTGTGGAAACTTGGGAAGAAATTCAAAAAATTAGTTATTCCAATATTTAGGGTGCTAATAAATATGTTTATAGAAAAAATAAACAAAAATAATTATAGTAACAACTACAGTGGCAAAAAATATAGAAAAAAGTCTACATACAGGCGTAAAATACATAAAAAAAACGTGCAAACTTGTTTGAAAATTGTGTGATTTCCGGTACCAAGCCGTCAACAATTGGCATCCAAATATAGTATAATATGTTCGTAAAATATCAACGGTTGACAATGACTCTGAAAGAATCTAAACATTTACCACAAATGACGCCATTGCCCTTTAAATCTTAACCAGGCTTAGAGATAAAATTAAGTAATTATTACACATGACGTGAACTTAAATTCAATAGCGTCATTTACGGTAAATGTTTTAGATTCTTTCGAGGTTAATATCAATTGTTGCTTTTTTAAGAACATATTAGACCACATTTGGATGCAATTTGTTGACGGCTTGGTACCGTAAATCGCAGAAATTTCAAACAAGTTGACGACCTCAAATATTTTGTACATTTTTCTCACATACAGACATAATTGTCTGCAAAGGTTGTCATCTGCCATCTGAAATGTCATTTATTTAGTGAAAGGTTTGCCATTAACGAATATGAATCGCTTAGCAACCAAAGAATTGGCAAGATTTGAAAGAAGAAAATTTGAAGAGAATGAAGCGTTAACACCGTCTAGACTTGCAATAAATGCATTCATATATTGCAGCAAATGCTAAAATATTGGTATTGCCAATGGAAACAGCTCATTTTCAGTGCATACAATAATTCCGGTAATAATTGGCATCAGTTTTTCCTTGACAATTATTGCGAACCAGAAACGTCAAACTCGGGGTTAATTTAGGTTCGACTTTTCTGCATTGCAACAATTGTAACGCTTTTAAAAAAAATGTCAGTATAATTTATTTAATCCGTAACAAATATTTAAACCCTTTTTCTTCACCGGGAGCGATACGTAATATGTGAACAGCCCTTATGGACCTTCTCTGTTGACTTTTTCCTCATTACGAGCTATAATTTCCTATAGCCTCAACACAAATAAAGCAATCAGCAATATTGTTCCGTTAGTTCTCAGAACGCGTAATTTCATGTTTTGGCCACCAAGGTCATGCAATTTGACACCGTTAGACTCTATTGTTTGGCTACCCCAAAAAAACTTGTCAACACGGATAATGCCCAAACATTTGAGCATTTGAAAAACAATATTAAAACAATAAGTTGCCGCTCGAAATGTGCGAAAAAGTGGTTGGAAAGTATCTCAAAAGAACCAATCTAGAGACCATTTTTATAACTTTGTATTTCGTATGTAATGCAAGGTGCAAGCACCTTGAAATCATAATTTTATTAACTCCCGACCAGTGTGAGTCTGTGTATCAGTGTACAAAAAAAATTCATTTTCAGTAACCAAATTTACTGAACCAGTAAATATTTTGTATATTCTGACAATAATTTTTTAAAAATTTGAACTTAACAGAGTTGGGTTGAAATAATTTGTTATTTAAGTGTATTCAGTTCTAGTTGAACATTCATAGACCGCGTTTAGAAACGAAAGCATTTGCAAGGGACACATTTAGTTTGCCAGCAATTTGCGGGTGGGGAAAAGAGAATCAATTTTGTGTTCGGTAATCGCCGACACGCTTTGTTTTCAGATTGTTTGCTACATACACTCATACATGTACAAATAATCTTGCTTTTATCCAATAATATTGGAATTATAGGTCTGCACATATATAACTGTTCGCACCAGTTTTGAGTGTGTTGGTTCTGGTATCTACAGATACTATATGGTATTCAGCATTTCTGTTACTAGTTATGTTTTAGACTAGGTTGATTTTCTTAAATCAAGTCTGAAGGCTGGAACAGAATAGTAGCTGTAGTACAACGTAACGAGTAGCGCTGCAACCTGTCAAAAGTTAAAAACTATTGTTTTAGAGGGAAGTAAACAGAATGGGTAGTTGTAGTAGTCGTTGCAGTAGAAGTTGAAGCAAAAGATTCGAAATTTTGAACTTTGTTGCGCGACAAAAAATAAATGTTTGTATATCTCAACAAGGATTACCATGCTTTTGAGTAAAATATTATGTAGTCAATTATTATTGGTAATTTCTTTAATACATTTAGCAATTTTTTTTGTTGCTAATTTGCGATTTTTTCGCATGTTTTCCGAACTTTTTTTATTTTTAACGGCATTGGCGATTCTAATCAATTTTAGGGCTTGCATCCGATTTTGCAAATTCTCGCGAATTTTTGCAAAGCTCGCGATATTAGTGACTTTTGCATGTTTTCAGCTTCCTGACAGTTTCGCCGATTTTTAAACAATATTAAACTTCGTTATCAGTAAGTTGTTAGTAAGTTTTTGCAAATTTTCGTAATTTTCGCGATTTTTTTGCATTTTATACAGTTTTAGAGATTTTTAATCAATATTATAGCTCATTTAAAATTTTGCATTTTTTCCCGATTTTTTGCAAAGTTCAAGAAAAAGTAACTTTTTGCATGTTTTCAGAGTCCTAAAATTTATGCCGATTTTTAAACGATATTAGACTTTATTACTATCCCGCTGTTAGCAACTTTTGCGAATTTTTGACTTTTTCACGATTTTTATCGAATCTTTCAAATATCTTACAGTTTTAGCTATTTGTAATCAATATTATACTTTGTTTAAAATTTTGGAAATTTTCGCAAGTTATCGCTATTTTCGCGAAAGGCGTAATTTTCCAAATTTTTTTGCTATCTTATATTTTTATGGACTATTAATCAATATTGTGCTCTGCAATCGTAAACATTTTTTGCAAGTTTTTGCAAGTTTTTGCAAATTTTCATAGTTTTCGCGACTTTTCCGAAATGTTTGCTTGCTTTACAGTTTTAGCGAATTTAAATATATTTTGGTATTTCTTTCCAATATTGCGATTTATGCGAATTTGCGGAATTTTGTTGCTTGAGGAATGCACCTTTTGTATGTATGTATTTTCGGGTGTTAGTTATCAGATATATAAATTTTTTTATTGATTTTCAGACAAAACATACGAAGTTAATTCAGGGGTTTTTAAGAAGTTATTTATTCGGTAACCATTCAGAAAGTTTCAATATTCTGTTCACATTTTTTTCTTGCTACGCTACTAGTCACGTCGTCAGCTTCAGCTACTACTACAACTACTCTATTCAGTTCCAGCCTTGAGTTTATGAAAGAGAGAGGAAAGAAGATAATATAGGGGTTCTGATTTGCTTGCACCGGAAAGTTATGACTAGTAACAGACACGCTGAATAACATATGTACCTGTACATACCAGAACCAACATACGTTAAACTGGTGCAAACAGATATATCTGTGCAATGCTATAATTGGAATCTCGCCGGCAACATTTTCATCTGTGTGACCGCAAAGGAAACAACAAAAGAGAATTCCATATATTTTCCTTCCAAATGTTCGCCCGTCTAAACTAGGACATAGTGAACAGACGTCTTAGCGGAGTTTTTTACATACATACATACTAAACAAAAAAAAATCATACAAAAAAATATTCGAAGTACGTAATATTCGAAATACATATAGACTTTAATAAGTAAGCTTTATTTTCTTTGCTAATATTTTTTACATAAACAAAACAAACAAAAAACGCAAAGTGACATTGAGGAATACCCTATATGAGTACCGCAAAAACAAATAAACAATAAAAAATATAAAAATATAAAATCTTTTTTTTTTTTTTTTTTTTTTAAACAAACACAATTCGCAAAGCGATTAGCTTGTCTGCGAAAAACACCCAGGGTCTATGGTGGGAATCGAACCCACGACCTCTGGACTGAGAGGCTAGCATCGCTACCACTCAGCCACAGGGGCACCCTATCTGATGATAGTCTTTATCTAACGACAAAACCACTTTTTCGTCAGCGATCAACTTCGCTTTGTCCAATGCCAACTAGTGATTAGTTAAGATTACCGTTGCCTAGTACTTCTTCATTTAAGTCAGCGATATCATCCGCTTCGGGCTCGGATTCATCACTTAATCAGATTATCACTATAGATAACAGTAGTCCAAAACCAAGGTCCAAGCCGGATTGGACAGATATATAACTGTGGTAAAGCGTACGCAAAGCCAAATTCTAAAATTTCATCTGCTTCAAAGATTTCTGGGGAAAATAGCGCATCCTAACTAATCGTCAAACCCCTTTTAAAACATTACGAGATAACAACGACAAAGCAGATGAATCCTCGAACAAAACCTCCAAACCACCATCAAATCTATATGAGATAACAAAATTCGAACGCCCTTATTAAAAAATTAATATCGGTCATTGGTGCGAATAAATTTCACATTGTTCCAATAAAACGTGATAACATTGATGAAACGAAAATTCAAATATATGAAGAAAAAGATTTCCGCAAAATGGTAACTAAGTTTTAAAAAAATAAAACAAGTTTCTACACATACCAGCTTAAGAGCGCTAAAGACCTGCTGATCGTATTGAAGAGCATAGATTCTTATGTTGTTCCCGAAGAAATAAAAGATGCACTCGGCCTTCAGGGATTTAAGGTAAAATGTATTTATGTTTATGTATGTATGCTTTTAAAAATTAAACAAACGCAAGCAAAAGGAAACAAATTTTTAAAATAACAAAAAAAACAAATAAATATTATAATGTTTATTCAATGTGTAGTTTCCACAATGGAAGTAACAGACTTGTTTCCGGAAAAACAAAAGTTGCACTCGTCCTCCAGGGACTTAAGGTAAAAATTAAATTAACATAAAAATAGAGATAAGATCCCCCAACCTCTATTTCGTGTTAAACTTGAGCCAAATTATATAAAATTGAGAAATAATGAGACCCATCCAATTTATAATTTGAAATATCTGTTATACCGAAAAATAACAGTTGAAGAACCACACAACCGTTCAGGACCTGTACAGTGCCATAATTGTCAAGAATATGGCCACACAAAATCATTCTGCAAATTTCCTACTATTTGTTAGAGCTGGCAAACTATCGATAGTCACACCATTCGATATTTTCGATAGTTTGTTGGAAAACTATCGATACTATCGATAGTATCGAATTATTTTACAGTATGTTCACACGGCAACACAAACAATCGTTTTGACTATTGATATAACGGGTGTTTTTTTAGAGGTATAGAACTTCGAATTGAAATAAAACACAAGAAAATCGTTTTAATGTCCATCAATTTGGCTTTATTGGAAGGATAATTTTATGCCATTAATGTTTATATATGATTTCGGGCATGTGGCCGCCGCGGCTGGCTCGAATAAAGCCAATTCTACAGGTCCAATTTTCAACCACTTTTTCGAGCATATGGGGCCGTATGTTGGCAATAACGCCACGAATGTTGGCTTCCAAGTCCCCTAACGTTTCTGGTTTGTTGGCGTAGACGAGCGACTTCACATATCCCCAAAGAAAATAATCCAATGGTGTCAAATCACACGATCTTGGTGGCCAATTGACAGGTCCATTCCGCGAAATTATGCGCTCATCGAATGTTTCCTTCAATAAATCGATTGTGACGTGCGCTGTGTGGCATGTAGCGCCGTCTTGTTGGAACCACAATTCATCCACATTCATGCCATCCAATTCGGGAACAAAATAGTCGGTTATCATGGCTCTATACCGGTCTCCATTAACGGTAACTGACTCTCCAGCATTATTTCGGAAGAAGTATGGCCCAATGACTCCACCAGCCCATAGAGCACACCAAACAGTCAGTTTTTGTGGATGTAATGGCGTCTCAAGGGTCTCATGTGGATTCTCTTCACTCCAAATGCGGCAATTTTGCTTGTTGACGTAGCCATTCAATCAAAAATGAGCCTCATCACTGAACAAAATTTTGCGATGAAAATCAGCATCGAGATCAATCTCATTTTCGGCCCATACACCAAAATCACGACGCATTGCATGGTCTCGCGGCTTTAATTCTTGCACAAGCTGGATCTTGTAAGGTCGCAAGCCAAGATCTTTGCGCAAAATCTTCCATAAAGTTGATGGACAAAGCTCCAATTGCTGTGCACGGTGGCGAATCGATTCATTCGGGTCCTCTTCAACACTTTGCTCTACAGCGGCAATTGTTTCTTCGGTGCGCACTGTTCGACGTCTCTGCGGATGCGTATTATCACATAGAGTAAACGTAGTGTGAAAACGATCCATGGTTAACCGAATTAATTGCTCTGATGGACGATTATGTCGACCATAAAATGGACGGAGCTTGCGGTAAACTTCGCGAACTGAACCATTATTTTCGAAATAAATTTGCACGATTTGCAAGCGTTGTTCTTTTGTCAACCTGTTCATGATGAAATGGCAAACCAAACTAAATATTAATCACTTGACAACTGACAAAATGGCCGCCAGTTAAAAAAGTGATGCCAACTTAAAGTTCTATACCTCAATAAAAAACACCCATTATATGTAGATATGGTTAAAAAAAAATTAGGTAAAAATTATAACTGCCTTATTCAAAAAAAGTGATTTTGGTTTAGAATTGGTTTACACAACAAATTTTGTATGAAAATTTGTTTGTTAAACGTTTTTTAAACTTAAATTATTTTTTTCTGATTAAGGCCCAATAATTGACTTCTCAATTATGTGTCATTTATCTTTAAGTGCCTCTTAAGTATCGAATTCATTTTTTCAGTATAAAGTTGAGAGCCATTTAAATGCCCAACCTTGTCTATTTAAATCACACTTAAGTCTTACTAGCATACCATATGTTATTGTGCTTGTGTGTGTTTATTGAAAACATGTATTTACATAAACACAATGTGGTCGTATTAAAAAGAATTTCGTTTAATTTTCATAAATATATAACATATACAATGCATAGTATCATATCATGGAATAAATGAATAGAAAAATGCGTTCTGGTGCTCTTTTGGTTTCATAAAATGTTTTCTTATGCAATTTTAATTTTCTACATGTTGATAACCTAACTTTCTTATTTACATTAAACGTCTGTTTTCTTTTAGAACTATCAACATTTCACAGTGCTACCATACATTCATAGTATTTAAGTGATCATTTAATTTTACGGCTGAAAAAATGAAACTGCAATTAAGTGCAACTTAAAATTAAGTGGCTATTAGCTAAATGACACTTAATTGAGAACTCGATTATTGGGCCTAAGGCGTCAAATAATTAATTTTATGTTTAATTTTATTCTAATTTTTCAATTTTAAACACATATCTTTTTTTTTTTGTTTACAAAAACATACCTACATATCGTCACCTTAAATGCAAGCAGACGTAACTACACAAAAATTCGAAATCGAGTTTTTGATTGATTATAGTCCATTTTATCAAACTACATGTTCACGCAAATGTTTAAAGCTCTGCGATGAAAAATGACGATTTTATTAAAGAAATTCAAACGGACGTAATTACGAACACACCTAAGCATAAAAGCTTAAATATAATTAAAAAGGAAATAAATGTTTAAAGAGGTATGAGCATCCATACTACAAGTAAATTTCAAAGAAAATTTTCAAGAATACTTTATTATTACTGATTTTGTATCGTTTTTTTGTTTCTCCTGTAAAATATATAAAAGTAGTTACATACGTTTGCATTTAAGGTGACGATATGTACATACTCGTTTAATAGCCAATTCAGATAAATTAGCGATAATTTGTTCTCAAAAACTTCAGTAAGATTCAGAATGAAACAAATTATTTCGCTAACAAAATTTTGTATATTTCAATCAATATTCGAGCGCGAATCGTGAATGTGAGTGAGAGCGAACCTCGATATTTTTTTTGTTTTTTTTTTTGTTTCATGTAAGTATTATTTAATATT
This sequence comes from Tachina grossa, assembly GCA_949987645.1. NCBI lineage: Eukaryota > Metazoa > Arthropoda > Insecta > Diptera > Tachinidae > Tachina > Tachina grossa. The sequence continues at coordinate 119,623,534 of OX465274.1, read as the reverse complement.
GTTGCATATGTATGTAAGTATGTGTGTAGCTATGTTTTAATGAATTTTTTATGATGTTTAGATACATTTTCTTTGAATCTTAATGAAATTATTTACATTTTGATTCTAGAATACGGACGATTGTGTCGTCCGTTTGGTATATGTATTATTAATAAAGCTTTCTTCTATCAAGAGGTGAGCTCGCACGCCATTGCGTGAATTATTTTACGCAAGATGAAATATGAATTGCCGGGGCATTCTGTATTATTAACTGAATAAATTAATTTTTTGAGTTATGACATTATATTAATAGAGCGATATGTACTTATGTATTTTCAATAGAAGAGAACTAATATGTTAAATTTTATCGAATTTGTTGAGAATTTGGTAATAAATTTTTTCAACGATAGTATCGCTATCGAGAAAAAACTATCGATAGTCTAATAAAAACAAAACCATCGATACTATCGATAGTACTATCGATAGTTTGCCAGCTCTACTAGATATTTGTGTTGTATGCGGTGAATTATACGGTACTGCTACTTGCAATAAGCCAAAATATCAAATCGAAAAAAAGTGTAGTTATTGTGGGGGTAATCACACTGCTAACTACAGAGGATATCCTGTGTACTCTTTCTTTAAGCAGACAATTAGGCAAAAACCTAAAGTAACTTTAGCTCAAACAGGAAATACGTTCTCCGCTACTTCTCCCCAAATTACCCACACAATTACTACACATGTATCGTATTCTGGCGCTGTGAAGATTAGTTCTATTCCCATGCAAAAAGTATCACCTTGAAACTACTATTGATAATCTAGTGCAAACTATAAACAACTTTACAACAAATATGACTAGCATGATGCAATAAATGCTACAAATGTAGAATAAACTGCTTCAAGCATTAGCTAACAAGCCATGAACACGTTAAGAATATGTTTCTGGAACGCAAACGACATTCGCCAACATAAAAATGAACTTGAGCACTTCCTCACGGATAAATATATTGATATCATGTTGGTCTCTGAGACTCATTTGACTTCGAGAAGTCTTTTTAAAATTATTGGGTACACCTAACATGATTTAAAGCACCCGTGAGAAAGAGCATGCAGTGGATCAGAAATTCTACTAAAGTCAAGACTCTTGAAAACATATGTAAAGAACATCTACAAGCAACAATAAATTTCGTGATATCATCAATTTACCCCCCTTCTAGATTTTTAAATATTAAGGATCTCTTGGACCTTGATTCATATGAGCTGGCGACTACAATGCAAAACATATGTTCTTGGGTTCTCGTCTTATTACACCTAGAGGTCGGGCGTTATTCAACACAATTTCAAAAATGGGCTTGGAGGTCGAGTGGGGACCCACTTAATGGCCAACTGACATACAAAAAATTCCGGATTTTATAGATTTTGGCGTCATGAAAAATATCTCTAGGAATTTAATTCACATTAAACTAAGAACACCCAATGATATTGAATTTAACATTGCCAATCTTAACGAAAATATTAAACAGGCTGTTGAACATGTCACTACTAGACTAGGTTTAATCAAATTTATTGTACGAATATTGAACGTCCCGTATGTGAAAAAGAAGAGTTAGAAGGGAATAGCAACAGCACAGGTCACCCCAACATAAAATCAGATTTAAAGAGTGAACTAAGGGACCACAAGAGTTGTTTGTATCTGAAAAAACTGAATCTCTTAACAACTATGTGGAAGGTCTCGATGTCACACCAGCATACAATTACTCTTTGTGGCGCGCTTTTAGAAAGCTTTAAACACCAATTGAGTTTAAACCACCTCTGCGCACATCTATCGGAGGTTGGACAAGAAGCGATACTGAAAAAGTTAAAATATTTGCTGATCATTTAAAATACGTATTTATCCCAAACACATGCAATAGTGTTTTTGATTTGCCGAGTGTAGTTGCTCTACCCCTCGACTAATAAAGTTTCAGACGCGTGATGTACAAAAACTAATTGTTGAACTCAACCCGAAAGGAGCTTCGGGTATTGATTGAATAGTAACCAGGCACTGATGAAGTGACCTCGTATTGCAATTAGAATCAGGTTATTAATTTTTAATAACATTTTACGACTGGAGTATTATATATATATATATATACATATCTGGAAGCTTGCCTAGATAAAATTATTGTAAAGCCGGGCAAAGATTTTATCAAGGCTGAATCATACATGCCAATAAGTCTACTATCATTAATATCAAAACTTTTCGAAAAAACTGCTCATGACAAAATTGACCCCAATACTAATTAGTAGTGGGTGCATCCCAGACCATCAATTTGGTTTTAGAAGTCAGCATAGCACCATTGAACAAACACATAGATTGGTTCAATTTATAAAAATAATATTTGAAGAAAAGAAGCATTGTTTTGTGCTGTTTATTGACGTTTTTAAGGCATTTGATAAAGTGTTCTAAATCTTTTGGAAAGTACATTCTTGCTCGGAAGTTCACTGTTGTGAAAGGATACTTCACTCTCATCCGGTGTGCCACCGGGGAGTATACTGGGCCAGTTTTGTATTTGATTTATACTTGTGATGATTTAAGCAATAATATCTATATTTTCTGATGATACATCCTGCCTTAGTTTGCATGAAAACCCTCACAAGGCATCCCGGTATCTTCAGGAACACATTACCCAGCTGGAACTATGGTTAAACTTATGGAAAATAAAGGAAACGAACGGAAGTGTGCTCAGGCAATATTCAACCTACGTAAGATACTTGTTCCCCCATTTGAATCAATAATCAAACTTTTCCTCAACATTCACATGTGAAATACCTTGGTATACACCTTGATCGACGGCTTACATGGAAACACCACATTGGTTTTAAACAAAAACAGATCAAACTTAAACTAACTCATATACATTGGCCTTGAGCCGTCAACTAGTAGAGCAACAGAAATTGATATATGGAAAAATGAAATACCCTCATCAACAAAGTATTGCAGACCAATAAAATTTACATTCAGAAAAGAAACAAAAGATGTCATAACTGAAGAAGTCAAAAAGATAAAAGATCAAATTAAAGTCCTTCAACCTGTAATATTTACAGTAGATGAATAGAAAATGGAAGTAAGTTTTAAAATGTGTCTCACAATGATTGATGGAAAAGTTGCACAAGCTTTAACTGATACAAAAGCATCGTCAAACAGCGATGCCAACCTGGTGCTTTTGGCACTGTTTTAAGTGCTTTTTGAAGACTCAAAACGACAAGTTTTAAGCGTTAGTGCCAAACTAAGAAAAAGCACTAAGTAGTGTTTTTAAGAAATTTGCGTATTTCTTAAAATTACTTTAATAAAAACTTGGTGTATTTATTTGTTTATGGTAAAGCATACCTTTTTCGTCTGATATAGTTCATTTAAAACGTTGATAATATTGCCGAAATAGAGAATAGCTTAGAAAAAATTTTTAAACTACACTCGTTTTTCACGTTAGTGCTTTTTACGCTTTGTAGATTTCAAAATTACGGTTTTTAGTGCTTTTTTAAAATTCTGATGTGCTTTTGAGCCAAAATAGTTGGCATCACTGTCGTCAAGCTGCATTATATGCCAACGGACATCAATTCAATTAAGCCATCCCATTCCTCAAGATGATAGTTTTAAGGGAACATACGAATTAGGATTGTCCCCTCTTCATGCTAGAACTCGTTTTATGGAGCACATTCTTAAATTAGGTTATGATTTGGATTTTGGTTCTTTAGGCGAAACAGTGAGAAAAAATAAAGAAAATGGAGAAAAAAGAAAGCAAAGAAAATAACAAATTCAAGGAAGAGGAAAAAGAAACACAAATGATGGAAGCAGGAGATTTTTTCAGATCCAGAAGCTTCAGCATCTTTTACAGGTGTAGACTTTTAACTAATAAGACGATTCAACATTATATTACATTATTATATTCTAGCATGCAGCAGAAAGATAAATGCAAATACGCCAAAAAAAACTATACTTTACAACAAAAAATACTCCTGGAGATATATGCCATCCACAGTTCACAAAATTTTGTGCCATGGGGAACAAACAATTCAATACAATATGCTACCAATAGGAGATCTGTCTGAAGAAGCGCAAGAAAAAAGAAACAAAGACTACAGATTCTTTCGCGAGCACAACATACGAAAAATTTCCAGATGCTGTACTAATGAAGACTTAATTACTATTTTATTATGCACATCAGATCCATATATGTCCAATATTCGACAAAAATGGAAAACTAGCTCTATTGAATTAGACATAGAAGCTAAACTACTTCTAGAAGATGAAAGTAAAGCTATTTAGAAGAAATATTTACAAAAATTGTTTAAATAATAGTAATTTTAATTTTTAAGTTTACAAATTAATAATAAAAGTTTGCGTAAATATTTATAATGTTTTATTTTGGGATTTAAATAGAAACCTTCGTCTTCTCCATTAGAACCTCTTTATCTAAGGAAAATTTATAACAATGTTTGCATTTTGGATGTTCGCTTCCTGATAAACTAGTTTTTAGCTCAAACTTCTTCAAAAACTATGCTTTGGCCCTTCGTACTAAAAATTTCACGGTGGCCAAAGTTTGGCACTTTCTGAAAGAATTTAAGTTTTTAATAAGTATAAGTTGTAAATGTGACACAAAATATAAGACTTTGTGCAAAACAAATCTTTTAAACAAGTTTTAATACCTCGCTTTTGTACCAAAAACCAGCTAACTCTTAAAATGCATTTTAAATCTATCATGACTACTTCTGTAACCGGTCGATTTTAAAGTTTTATATCTTAAACTTAAAGCTATGGTCTCACCTAGTGAACAAAAAAACCGCAATACAAAATTCCAATCCAGTCAAAAGTTATATATTTTTGACCGTCATCTCGCGAAATGGTCTACTGTGCGACGGTTGTGGGGGACAGTGGGGGATTCTGAAAAAAAGTGGAAATAATTCTAGAACTTGGATTATGTATCTTGAGAGGGGGTGGAGCCACAAAGCCCCAAAGTTGGCAACCTCGGGTTAATGAAAAATTCAAACCGGTGCCAAGGTGATGTTTTTGATCTGTCAAAATAGATTTTTTGCAAGCGGATTTCTCTGTCCAAGAGCTAAAAAAAAAATCTGCTACATTTATGCAGTTTCGCTTACAGTTTAGGAAATATTCGAGAAAAAAAAAATAAAATTTTGGCTTTTTTGCCACTGTTCTGCTAATGCAGCATTCAAATCTTGTTCGATTTTAAAATGTGACTTAAGAACAAATTTTTAACATTTAGAAAAAAAATTTAATATCAAAAGCACTTCTAAGTTAAAAGTTGTACAGTAATTTTGACTTAGCTGCACAATCAACTTTGCACGACTTTTTGTGCAGATAAGTCAAAAATGATGTTATCTTAAATGCACTTACCTGCCTAAATACGCAGGTATACAATTTTGGACTTCAGTTTTATACAAATACATGGTTGCATATTTATGTAGCCACATTTTTTTAATGTGTGGAGCTAACTTAAATTTTTATATGAGAATAATTTAAAACTGCCAAAAAATATGTTAAATGCGCAGGTATACAAAGTGCACTTAAAAAAGGATTTTGAACAATAATTACAAAAAAAATATATTTTGAGCAGTTAAGCCAACATTGATTTTTTGTATGAAAATATTTTAAAATTACAAAAATTTTAGGGCACTTATCTTAAATGTGCAGGTATAGAAAGTGCACTTAAAAACGAATTTGTATGGGATTTTAAAGAATAGTGACAGAAATTTATCATTTTAGGCTAAATCAAAACTACTGTATGGCCTGTTTCACAATAACGAAACGAAACTTTCGACTTACAATTTATATTGAAAACAAAAACAAATTTTCATATTTTATTGTTGTTTTCAATATAATCTTTCAGTCGAAAGTTTTGTTTTAGTTTTCTTTCGTTATTGTGAAACAGGCCATAAATGATATATTTGAAAAAGTCGATTTTTTGCCTATTTTTTTAAAAAATTATGTTAATTATTTCAGTATTATTCAAAAATTTCGATAGCGCACCAACCCCATATTTTTAATAATTCAAAAGGTTATATTATAAGAAACATTACAAAATTTTTTTTTCAATATTTTCATTTTTAAAGGTTTTGAAATTTACCTATTATTGTTATAAATATAAATAATAAATCGCACGATTTTTAAAATATATACCTTTCCTTTAATTTTTCTATGGTTAACATTCAAAGTTTTACTTGAAATAAAAATGCAAATACAATTATATCCACACAGAAATACAAAATATGCATACATATTTCATTATAATTGCAATTCATTTCCTTAAAAGGTATTGTGCTACTATAATTGAATGAGCATGGAAGAATGGTGAATTTAAGTTACGTAGTATGTAACGACATGATATCAGCTGTAGCTGTTTTTCTCAGCAACAGAAAACTCTGAAAGGGAACATTTTGGGTTGACGATAATGGAAAATCAACAACAGTAGATAGAAAAGCATGTGAAAAAATTTTCAGGGATCAAATCGCAAATGTTGTCATGTTGAAAATCTGCATTTGCCGTAGAAAAATTTTTTTCGGGGGCATTACGACTGGTAATTTTTATGAGTAATATTAAAATCGATAGTTACAGCCAATTCTTAATAATTCTAGGTTGACGAAGCAATTCTTTGGAAGAGGGAGCATTGCTCCTACTCCGGAATGCCCATTGTACGCCTATGCTAAGGTCTTTAGTTATGTTGTTCTTTTCACTTTGAAAAAAAATCTACTTTTGGGGTATAATTTCATTTAGTCTATTGGAGTGCATTTTTATAATGAAATATTTTTCGTATTTTTTGCGGTTTTATTTCATAATGCAAAATAACCCTAAGTTTGGGGACATTTTTCATTTTGAACTTTGAGGCCTTTTTTCCTGGGGCCTTATTTCGCACTGCCATTCTAAATATATGAAAAAAGGAGGTTGATGTCCTAGGGTTGGACTAAATGGTCCAAATTTGCATTACATCTGACTAACCCCAACACTACTCAGGATAGAATTGAATGCTTGTGTGAAAACGACATGATCCATGACTACATTACATGGGACTATGATGTAACTAGCCTATTTTATTTAGATTGGACCACGTAGTACAATATTATATGCAGATATTTTTTTGCATGTACAGACATACATATTAGTGTCCTGCACAAGAGTATTTATAAGACTTTTCAAGACATGAGAGATTTTTCCAATGCTTTACTACAGCGAAATATTCTAAAAGAATCGCTAAACAACACTGTTGGCAAGACAAACCACCGAAAAAAATTACTTGCCAACAGTGTTGCTTAGCGATTCTTTTAGAATATTTCGCTGTAGTAAAGCATTTGAAAAAATCTCTCATATCTTGAAAGGTCTTATAAATAGTCTTGTGCAGGACAATAAGACATATGTATAATTTTTTTAGCGCCAAATTGTCAATGAGCTGTTGTATATATTTTACTGGATTTTACAAATTTTCCGTTCGCTTACTTTGATGTGCGAACTTTTTTATTGAGAGTAATTTCTTTAAATTACTCAATACTTATTCAGTTACTAGATTTTACTGAAAAAGTACTCAAACGCACCTAATGTTTCTTATTAATTCAATATGGCTTTTATTGATTTTAAGCTGTTTGGGTGTGGTAGTCTAGAAAGAACAATACGCCATTAATCTTTTAATGCTTAAAGTTGGCATGACACTTTCCATATCGCGCCATAACCGCCAAAATAGCTTAAGCGACATAATTTTCAAACTTCAATATTTGACCAAAATCGATTATTTGGGATCGTAAATAGTAAATTGTAGTCAAAAAAATTAAGTCCAAAAAATGTGTCGCTTCTGCTATTTTAGCGGTTATGGCAACATTTCAAAATATCTTGGAAGCCAAAACCAAAATTTTTTTCGTAAGCAGTAATGCCAATATTTTAAATAGAAATATAAAAAGGAGTCAACAATGAAACAAAAAGTGTGTCACCTCTTAATAAATTAAACAATAATTTTATAGTATCTTGCTATCTGCTACAAACTTGAAATTCCTCTAATTCAGCCTATGAAAGAAAATAATCGGGAGTGGACAAGTGAGCATGGCTGGCTCATCTCAAATAGAGAAGGTCTTGAAAACAAATTCAGCGAGAATTTTGAAACTCTTAATGACTATTGAAATTATGAAAAGCCTGGTTTTTGCACCTCAGGAAAAATCGGCCAACCGGTTATTTTGAATAAAAAAATTATTATACAAAAGTTTTGATTTTAAAATGCTTTATTACAAAAAGAGTTAGGAGTTTATGTAAATATTATAAAATAATACAAAAATTAAAGGTAAAAATTACTCGTAACTTAATTTACTTACATATGTATAGTACATATACATATATAACACTGTGTATAATTTTTTAAGTCATGGAAATATAACCATATACGGATACCACAACGTGATAAAAGACCAAAAAAGACCCGTGTTTTCCAGTTTTTCCTTAAGTCATCTACTTTTCTTATGGGTCCCCAAAGATTTGGGGTCTCGGTGTCATTTTTGCATGTTCTCAGGCAAAAGTAACAAATTTCAAAGCAAATGAAATGAAAAAAATCTCGAGAAATTTTATGCGGCTACTTAAACGGTGTTAAGAATCATTCCTAGGAAGTTTATATGTTCTAGAAAGTTGTTTATTGAGATCTTAGGTATATTTTGTAGTTGATTGTTTCCTTGAATTTAGAACGGTTTGCTACCTATGGATCTGAAAAGGAAAAAAGGTAAAAATTGCATTTTTTTAAATTTTTTGCGATTTTGATCTTGAAGATGAAGTTTTTTTTAATTTTATTCACAATCACAAGTTGACATTGGACAAAGTGAAGTTGGTCGCTGACGAAAAAGTGGATTTGCCGGTAGAAAAAGTCTAGCATTATTGTTTTCATTAAGAGCTTCAGAACTCACAGTAAGACTGTCATCAAATTTTTTTTATTGTTTTGATTAAGAGCTTCAGAACTCACAGTAAAATAGGCATTTCTGCCAGTAAAACTCACTTCATAATTTTTTTGTTTTTGAGGTACTCATATAGAGTATTCCTTAATTTCACTTTGTTGTTTGGGGTTTTGTTTTGGTTATTTATGACCATGTAAAAAATATTAACAAAGCAAATAAAGCTTATTTATCAAAGTCAATATGTATTACGAATATTATGTACTTCGAATATGTATTTTTTTTTCTATGATTTTTTTTGTTTAGTATGTATTTACGTAAGAAAAACTCCGCTTATAGGTCTGTTCACTATGAAGGTTCAACGAGAACTCGAAGATATGACAAAAATTTAAAAAGCCAGCCCGTATATTCGGTAAAAAAAAAACATAAAACATCTTTTAAAATAGTTTTGCTTGGATTATCGAAATACTTCCTTAGAAAAAGTTTATTGATTTTTTGCGAGCTTTAATTTTCTGACATTAGGCTAGTACATTAGGACGGTAGGAACTGAGATGTGGTGGGTAAATACTAAAACGCGATATTTGAGGTCAATGAATATTAAAGCAAAACATTGGTCTCATCAAGAGAAAAACATCAAAGTATCACACTTTAAGATCCGACAGTAAATTCCGAAGATATAATGAAAAATGAATTACGACCGCCCTACGTTCGGCAAAACAAATTGAATTTTTTCGAAACTGCCTTGAAAAAATACCTTATATTCGATAGTGTACGGTGAACTTTTTTTGCCTATAAAGCCTGGTACGCTGTTCACAATTTCGTGCGAAATGCTGTCAAACTACATGTAAAAGTATATGGTGTGAAATATTTGCGAAATAAATTCGCAAAAGTAGTACTCTGTTCTTATTGCGAAAAACACGTAAAAGCTATCTGGCAGCATGTTTTTCCATGCAAAATGAATCTGGCATTATTTTAGTTTCAGCTGCGAAACAACATGAGCCAAGGCACATCAATCAGGTACCCGCATTTCTACAACAGCAATAACCACATGTACTTTGTTGGTATAAATTACTTTCTTACTTTTCAAAACAGGGTAGCATTGTCAGACTGCATGTTTCTTATCGGAAATGTCAAACACCATACAAAACTGAATATTCGAAAGGTGTTTATGTATACCCAAATAAAATCATGCTTTTAGGCTTATACCTACAAAATCCAAATTTGACATTTAACTTGGTATAATGATATGTCACCTGGTGTAGTGCTGCCACCTAATAAATGCGCCTTGACATGAGCAGTACTTTCTTCGCACGGAATTTTAATAATGTTGCATAGTTCCAAGTAATAAAATCGAGAAATTTATAAAAAAAACGCGAGTTGGGCCGCATTTAGTATATGTCAAAATTTTCAGACGAAACAATCAATGTTACGGAAAATTTTCACAACTTCGAACAGAGTACCAGGCTTAAGGCGAGACGCCGTACTTGCTGTACACGCTTTATTTTAAAGAAAACGGAAAGTGAAAAAATATAATAAAATATACATATGCAGCCAAAATGCTTCTTTATGGTCCATAATAATTTATAATTTCATTTTTTCCATCTAACACAACCACAAACAATTGATATTTTACAATTTGTAACAAATGCTTTGACTCTGGCAACGCATAACAACAGATCTGACAATTTTTGGATATTACAACCGTGTGAACTGACAATTTTTTGACTGTCGATTTCGTTTCATAAACTTATTGTCATATAACCGTCTGGCAATAAATTGTTTTCTGACAAATTTGATACAACCGTGTGAAGTGGCAAAGTAAATTTAAGTTGTATTAAATTTTTACATACGTTGTTGCTATTTTTCAAATATTAGAAAAGTGCTTTTTCAGGTGGTAGTAAAATTTTAGCTGTCAACAAAAATGTATAGAGATATGTATGGCGTACTAATACCACAAAATTAAGTGTTTCTAATCATTTAATCCTGGCAAGCAGCTATACTAATGTTGAGTACACATCTGGCATTTCTTGTGTTGTCATTTTGTGGTATAATTTTGAAAATGTGTGCAACAAAAAATCATAATGTGTACTCGGCATAATAAGTTAATTATAATTTTTTATTGAAACTGCAACACAATGCATTTTAACTTATAACGTTCTTTTACTATTTTTATTTAGAACAACTGGCTGAAATAAGGAAGATTAGTCTAGCGAGTATTTTGTGCGCCAATAGCAATAATTTACAATGCATCCAGCCAAATGTTTTTATTTTCCCAAATTACGGGTAAAAAAATATTCTACTCATTACAACGATTATTTTTAATTAATCATTTTTATATTTTCAGAAATAATATAATGAGATGTAGTGAATTTCCTCAACTCAATTTGGGACTTTGGAAGGATTACAGCGTTAATTAAGAATTATAAAGCAAAGAAATGTAAATAAGATCGATACATATACACATACATATGTACGTGTACATAAAGGCCATGATACACTATCATACAAAGTCGTGCGATCTACGAAAATATACAACCCTGGTGTGATGACTTGTTATTGTCTTTTGAAAATTTTCATAAACTCCATCATAGCAGCGATGTACTTTTTCGTAGATCGCACGACTTTGTATGATAGTGTATCACGGCCTTAAGTATGTACTTTAGTATAAATGCGCAGGTAACCACCGATTTACGTGATCTGGTGGGACCGAACAATGTATGTACCTGTAATTCAAGTTCGCGTAAAATAATGTTCAGTATTGATGCAAAATCTGTTTTGGGACAAGGAATTCAGCCTTTCGCGTAAATCAAACATGAGATTCATGCGAAATTTTATTTAGAGACCTAAAGATCGCGTTAAATCAAGAACACATAAAATTAGTACAAGTTTTTTTGCTCTTAAAAATAGTGTTATTTTATGTTAGGTTATTTTTTTAGTATTAAAATAAATTTGTTAATAAAATGAAAGATTTCCATAGAAAGCTGATTAATTTGCCTTGAAATTGCTTCTGGTTTTAGCTTAAAATATTACAAAGCAACAGAGATACTTTGATTAGAAGAGCGGAGCGTTTGCTGTACAAGTTATTTCTTTCCTTACTGTAAATTCAACATAGGTCTATGTTACTGGCGCAAACTGTTCTGTATTGGACAAAAATGGTTGAAGTCCATGTAATAAACTTTATTTTTTTTATTTTTTTTTTAGAAAACACTTCCATTAGTTCATATCTGAAATATTACCTAACAGTCTTGCGCAGTTTTTGAATCATTGTGGCTCAAAGTTAAGGTTTGCATGCAACGTAATAGATTTATGGGAAGAACCTCAAATTTCATGTGTTTGCTATAGATAAAATTCAAATCTGTTTTCGTAACGGATGGTATATTTGTAGTAGAATTGTAAGCCAGATATGTATTTTTAATTGCAACACTGTTATTGTTTACATATTTTAATCATACTCCAGGAAGAAATCTCCCTGTCAAATGACCGGTCATTTCACCGACAGTGGTGATGGATTTATCTATCTAAGTTTCTATCAGTTTGTTAAGGGAAATGTGGAAAAAGTGATGTAAACTTTTGTGTGCGTGTGATTTTGCATCTTTGTCTAACTAATTAAAATGTCTACTATGGAACATATATAGCTGAACTGCTTGCTCTGCCGTATTTTTACTTGTCATTTATGATGCATGTGGTAGTCACGTCTGACTGATCACACCTGCATATTTATATTAATAACCACAATTTTTACATTGTTTTAATTGTTTTTTATTACAAAAAATAAAGATATATATAAGTTAAATATTAAAAACAAGCAAAAACATAAAATAACAGAGTTGTTATCTACCCTCTTCACGCTTTTGTAAATCACCAATACGCCTCAATTTTTATAAATACATATCTAATATATGGAAAAGAAATATATATATATGTACATTTAAACTTTGGACATCTCTTTTACTCACTATTGTTTTTACTTAACTTATTTAACACTTCTATAAATTTTACAGACCGAACGAATAGTATATGTATTTTACAATAAAATGCGATTTTTTTAAATTTCTATCATATGTACATTAGATGTTCCACTCTTGCATACATGTTAGAGTAGAACAACTAGAGCAACTCACTGTCACTGTTGATTTCAATATAAAATTGTTGTAAATATGCTAGTGAAAAAATTACTTTTGTGTTAGTTTCGGTATATCTTGTAGGGACGCGAAATGCCGTTAGCCAAATGACAGTTCTTTAGTGAAGTCTGGATTTTTATACATAAGTCAACTTCTATAGCAAATTAAAAAAACATCGATATCACTTTTAAATTTTATTGATATTTTATTGCTACAAGTAAGTATTTTAACATATATAAATTTCTGCTGCTTCTGATTGTTTTTACGGGTTTTGTAAATGTTTTTTTAGTGTCAACATCATTACAGATTCGTACTGTACTGCCTAATTTATATTATTTTTTTTTACATGTATTTATTTATTATTTATTTATCCATTTAAATTGCGATCTAGCACAACAAGACAAATATCTTATAAATGATTGTGCTAGTGATTACAACAAACATCTAAGTGATATAAAAGAAAAATTAATATATAGAAAAAGCATTACGAATAAAATACGAAAAACAATTTTAATAGCAAAAGAACATAAATAAAAAGTAAATATAAATAAATAAGCAAAAATAGTTATTACATAAACAATTTAAATAACTCCCTTTTAAATATGTTTGCGTTGCCTATTTTTTTGATATTGTTTGGTAAAGAGTTCCAAAGACTGATTGTATAGATCAGAAATAAGGCTCTTGTATTTTTGCTGTATAATATTCCTACCGCGGTTGGATCTAGCAAACGCAATTCTATTATAAATGTATGCCGGTTGTTTCGATGTAATAATTTTGTGTAGAAACATAAGACATTTTCATTTTAGGAGATTTTCAAAATTTATTAAAAAAATCTGGTAGGCATAAGACGAGATATGTGCAAAACGATTTTTATTGAAAATGTACCGAGCTATATTATTGTAGGCAACATTAAGTTTTCTTTTATCTTCACTGTCGCAATTTGCAAGAAGTTCACAACCATTAGAAGAGATGGAATGAGATAAGATTTAGCTAATACCATACATATCGTAAATGGTGTTTAATCTTTAACTGCCCACAGGCTGCGTAGCATACTGTAGGCTCTACCTATAACTGTATTAATATGGTCGGACCAAGTAATTCTATCGTTGAAAACTACTCCCAGATTAGACGCCGAGGATACAAAGCATATATTATCACCATTTATTTCTATCCGAAGATTTTCAAAAGTTCTCCTAGTTTCAGAAATGATAACGCACTTGGACTTAGATGGATTAATACATAAACCATTTGATATGGCCCATTTCCCGATTTTGGCTAGGTCATCATTAATTCTACTCACACAGAAATTTACATCCCAATATCGCAATAGTAATATAGCTGGACATCATCAGCATACATATGAATTGTACTGTTCATTAGTATATCAGGCAAGTCATTAGTGTACATACAGAAAAGAAGGGGCCCAAAAATTAAACCTTGGGGAACACCTCTTTTGAGATGTTGTCTTTTAACTGGACAACTTGAGATCGGTTCATTAGATAGGATGATAAAAGATTACACGTCGAGCTTCAAAAATTAAAAAGCTTTTTAAGCTTCACTAGCAGAATTTTATGATCCACGGTCTCAAATGCTTTACTGTGATCTAAGAGAATCAAAAAAGCAACCATATTCTGATCAATTTTTGACCTAATATCTTCAGCAACGTCTACTAATGCAGTTATGCAACTTCTATCCTTCATAAAGCCAGATTATTTTGCAGATAACAACTCCTTGCGTGCAAGATATTCGTTCATTTGTTTTGCAATAAGGTTTTCTAATATTTTAGACAAAAAGGGTAGAATGGCAATTGGTCGAAATCCGCTATTAGATTTAGGGATTGAAATGGTCCTTGAAAGCTCCCACTCTTCAGGAAATGTGGATTTCGTACGAATGGAATTGAACATATATGTTACAAAGGGTAAAAGCGTAGATGCTAAAATTTTTAAGAAAATGGGACTTATCCATCCATGCCATCTGCATTCGATTTCACGTCAGAGAGACTTTTTTGAACTTCAAGTTGATCAACGCAGCGAAAACTAAATGGATCTTTTACCGCAACATAATATAGGTCATCGTAAGTGTTCCTAGATGGAAAGGGACCGTTTACGTTTACAAATTTGCTATTGATAATGTTAATGTCGACATCGTGATCTACAAGAGTAGAGCTTTTGCATCCAATACCAATCTTACGGATTTCCCTCCATTTAGATTTGTTGTCTATGGCGCAAGTGAATTTTGTTTGGTAAAACAAAGACTTTGCATATTTAATACGTTTTGTGACTTCTCTGCGTGCAGATTTATGAATAGCCTTTAGTTCATCTCGTTTTTTAATCAAGAGCTTGATCTCAGCACTAAAAAACGTAGACTGACTGGCTTTGATACGTTTAGTTTTTATTGGAACACACACACCATACAAGTACATAACATTTTCCCGAATAAAAGAAAGTTGATCGTCGACACTCGCAAGAGTATATATATGGTCCCAGTGGATAATATCGGAGTAATGGTAGAGTGTTGTATAGTCAAAGTTATGTAAGTCACGGTATGAAAAACTGGTTTCATCATTTTCTACGGAGAAATCATAAACCAGAAAAAGCATATCGTGCTTCGAGAAGACTGAGGCAGAGAGTTGGTCATAAAGGAGAACTCTAGTTTTGTGATTGACAAATATAAGATCAATTAAACTATTAGACGTGGAGTGGAAATGTGTAGGAATATATTTATTTACAGGGTGAAGATCAAGAGTCCTCATTGGCCCAATCAAAGGATTATCAGATAATAAGTTATTATTAAAATCTCCAGTTATAATAATATCGTCATATTGAAGAGATATTTCTTCAAGAATGTTAATGAGAGGATATACATTTATGCTACTGCTAGCTCTATACACACTACCTAAAAGTAGGGTTTTCTTTTCCTGGCTGGAGATCTCTAGAAATAAATACTCAATTTCACTGCATGCCACGTTTTTTAACTTTTCTTTACAGGATATACCATTTCGAACATATACTGCAACCCCACCGCCCCTAGATCCAGTTTCAACATTATTCATAAGTATTCTTCTATCGGAATGGAATAGTTTAAAACCGGATAGCTTAAATAGAGAGTCACTTATGCCCAACGGAAACCAAGTTTCAGAAATACAAATAATGTCTATTCCGGCAGACTCAAAAAGATATCTAAATTCATCCATTTTGTTTTTCAATCTTTGCGTATTTAAGTGTATAATTTTTAGACCACCTCTCTTCAAAAATGAACTAACAATAAGTATTCAAATCTTAAATCTAAATATAATAATGACAAGTATCGGACATAAGCTTAGTGACAGTAATTAAAATACATAAATGTTTATTAAACACAAAAATTATTTTCAAGGAGTATAGTTTGGATTCCCGAGTATTAGAGCCCTTGTGTCCCTCTTTTTTAAGCGGCTGTGTCCAGTAAAGTTTAAGATATTACGAGCAAGCAGATTAGGATGTTTATTTTTTAAGGCATGTTTTTTTATTTATTGCATCTTCATATATGAACTAACAATAAGTATTCAAATCTTAAATCTAAAATATAATTCGAAGGCCCGACCAATGTCGGACATAAATTTAGTGATAGTTAATAATAATACATAAATAGTGATAGGCAAAAAAAAGTATTTTCAAGCAGCTACATCTGGAGTGTTTAGTATTAGAGCCCTTGTATCTCTCTTTTTTAAGCGGATGTCTCCAGTAAAGTTCAAAATATTACGAGCAAGCGGATTAGGATGTGACTCGAGTTTTGTTAGATATTTGCCTGCGTATTTTGCAATTTCTTCAGTCACTAGTGGCATATTTAAATCACGATGCATATTTGAATTTTTGATGAACCACGGAGCCGATGTTATCAAACGTAAAATTTTGTTTTGCCTTCGTTGGATTTTCTCAACATTTGAAGCTGAAGCAGTGTCCCATAGCTGAATTCTATAGCACCATATTGGCTTTAAAACCGACTTGTATATTAAAAGTTTCCAGTCTAGGCTGAGTGTTGAATTTCTGCCAATCAGCCAGCGCACCTAAGTTAATTTTAGTTTCATTTGAGATACATATCTTATAGTAAATGTGGTGTTTCTATGTAAGCCGTCGATCAAGGTGTATACCAAGATATTTCACATGTGAATGTTGAGGAACAACTTGATTGTAGAAGTATGGATACTACTGCTCACAGGCATATCACAAGTATAAATCAAATTCAAAACTGGTCCCAATATACTCCCCTGTGGCACACCGGATGAGATAGTTTCAGGCATACTCATAAAGTCTCCTTCCACAACTGTAAATTTGCGGGCAAGAATGTAACTTTCCAAAAGATTTAGAATGTTTATTGGTAAGTATGTCTTCAATTTTAAAATTAGGCCGTCATACCACACTTTATCAAATGCCTGAGAAACATCAATAAACAGGGCAGAACAATACTTCTTTTCTTCAAATGTTTTTCTTATAAATTGAACCAATCTATGCGTTTGCTCAATGGTGCTATGATGGCTTCTAAAACCAAATTGATGGTCCGGTATGCACCCATTATCAGTTAGAATTGAAGACAATTTTATCATGAGTAGCTTTTCAAAGAGCTTTGACATTGTTGACAGTAAACTTATTGGCCTATATGACTCAGCCTTGGTAAGTTTTTGACCTTGGCAAGCTTCCAGCTGTGTGGATAATACTCCAGTCGTAAAATGGCATTACAAATGAATAACAAGATTCTAATTGCAATACGAGGCAACTTCATCAGCATCTGGTTACTAATTCCATCAATACCCGGAGCTTTCTTCGGGTTGAGTTCGGCAATTAATTTTTCTAAATCACGCGTCTTAAACTTTATGGATTGAGGGGTAGAGCGACTACACTCGGCAAATCAGCAACACCAGTACATATGTTTGGCGTAAAAACGGATTTGAAGTGCTCAGCAAATATTTTACCTTTTTCAATATCGCTTCTTTCCCAACCTCCGGTAGATGTGCGCTGAGGTGGCTTAAACTCAACGGGTGTTTTAAGCTTTTTAGCAGCGCGCCACAAAGTAATTAGATGCTGGTGTGACATCAAGACCTTCCAGATAATTTTTGAAAGATGCAGTTTTTTCAGATGCAAGCAACTCTTGAAGTCGTTTAATGTACTCTGTAAGTCGTATTTCATGTTGAGGTGATCTGTGCTTTTGCCAATCCCTTCTAGCTCTTCTTTTTTATATCCGATACGTTCAATATCCGTTGAATAGATTCTATTAAACCCTGTTTGCGTATGTGATAGGCAATGTTAGATTCAATATCGTCTGGTGTTCTAAGCGTAAAATTTTCTGAGATATTTTTTGAATCCCAGCTAATTAACACGATTTATCATATTCACATATGGGTGAGGGAAACGCTTCTCATTGGGCTACAGATTGTAACGATCGTGGGAGAGTGATCGGACGATAGATCAAGGGAAGCTTCAACGTGAATTAATTCCCTAGAAATACTTTTTATGACGCCAAAATCTATAACAGCCGAAATTTTTCGTATCTCAGTAGGCCAGTAAGTAGGCTCCCCACTCGAAATTACATCCAAGCCCATTTTTTAAATTGTGTTGAACAACGCCGGACGTCTAGGCGTAATAAGACGCGAACCCCAGAATGTATGCTTAGTATTGTAGTCGCCAGCTGCTACGAAACAAGGTCCAAGAGATTTGTAGGATTTCTCATATTGATCCTCAGTGATTGAAAATCTGGGAGGGGAGTAAATTGAAGATATCACGAAATTTGTAAAAAAAATTTCAGTACAGATATTTGTTGCTTGTAGATGTTCTTCACAAATGTTGCCAAGAATATAATGCTTGAGTGTTTACTTTATTAGAATTGCTGATCCACCGCATGCTCTCCCTCTAGGGTCCTTTGTATCATATATGGTGTAGCCATTCATTTTAAAGAGGCTTCTAGAAGTCAAATGAGTCACAGAAACCAACATTATATCCATATTTTTTTTCCGTAAGGAAGTGCTCAAGTTAATTTTTATGTTGGCGAATGCCGTTTGCGTTCCAGAAACATATTTTTAACGTGTTCATGGCTTGTTTATTAATGCTTGAAGCAGTGTATTCTGCATTCGTAGCATTTCTTACACCATGTTTGTCGTATTTGTTGTAAAGTTGTTGATAGTTTGCACAAGATTTTCAATAGTGGCTTCAAGGCGACTGAAATTAAAGCTTGTGTTAGCATTTGTTGAATTGCTTGGTGGGCACACTTTCTGCGCGGGAATAGAATTTGTCTTGGCAGTATCGGCATACGATACGCGGGACGTAACTTGTTGGCTCATTTGCGCAAAAGTGGCGGAGGAAGCGTTTGTTGTTTGAACTTCAGCTAATTTAGGTTTTTGCGAAAGAGCACACTGGACGAAAGAGTACACTGGACAACCTCTGTAGTTAGCGGAGTGATTACCTCCACAATTACGGAATTTTTTTTTCTGCTTGATCTTTTGGTTTATTACAACTAGCAGTACCGTGTAATTCATCGCAGATAACATACACTGTAGGTAAATTGTAGTAAGCTTTTGTATGGCCATATTCTTGGCAATTATGGCACTGCACGGGACATAAACGCTTATGTGGCTCTTCAACTGTGATTTTCTGTATAAGCGGTATTTTAGGCTATAAACTGGACAAGTCTAGTGTTTTCCAGCTGTATATATTTGGCTCCAGTTTAGCACGAAATAGGGGTTGGGGTACCTTTTCTCTGTTTATTATGTTAGATACATTTTTTACCTTAAATCCCTCGAGGACGAGTGCATCTTTGATTTCTTCGGGAACAACATAAGAATCTATGCCCTTCAATACGATCTGCAGGCTCTTAAGCTGATATGATTAGAAACTTGTTTTATTTTTTTCAAATTCAGCAACCATTTTGAGAAAATCTTTTTCTTCATAAATTTGAATTTTAGTTTCATCAATATTACCACGTTTTATTGGAACAATGTGAAATTTATTCTCACCAATGACCGAGATTAATTTTTTGATAAGAGCGTTTGAATTTTTTTTCTCTCAAATAGATTGGTGACGGCTTGGATGTTTTATTCGAGAATACCTCGGGTTTGTCGTGGTCATCTTGCAAAATTTTAAAGTGGTTTTGGCGATTAGTTGAGGCTGCGCTGTTATCCCTAGACATCTTTGGAGCAGATGAAATTTTAGAAGAATTAGGGCTTCGCCCACGCTTTACCACAGTTATGTATCTGTCCATTCTAACTTGGACCTTGGGTTTTGAGCTGCTGTTATCTGTAGTGATAACTTTGTTAAGTGATGAACACGAGCCTAAAGGGGAAGATATTACTGACTTATATGAAGAAGTACTAGGCAACTGTAATGTTAATGAATCACTACTATTTGACATTGGACAAAGCGAAGTTGATGGCTGACGAAAAATTGGCTTTGCCGTTAAAAAAAGACTTTCATCAGATTTTTTTATTTCTATTGTTTTTATTAAGAGCTTCAGAACTCACAGTTTTTGTTTTTATTATTTTCCAATAAGCACTCAAAAAATTAAAATTCAAGCACTTGAAATTTAACTTTTACGAATAATATGTACTACGAATATGTTTTTTGTATAATTTTTTGTTTGTTTAGTAAGTATGTAAGAAAAATTCCACTAATCGTCTGTTCACTATGAACTGAACAATAAATTAAAAAATATTTCAATTCTTTCATGAAAAGAGAAAACTTTATACATACTTGTAAATATGTCATTTCGGTTGTATACATACTGACAGCAACTTTTGAGAGATCCATATGCAATATACAGCAATGGTTTCGACTCATTATTAAAGTGCAATTGCAATTTAAACAAATATTTATATACATTCTGAGAGAACTTATTAGAATAAGTTGAGTGCTAAGAAAAAAAACTAAAACAAAAACAAGCACAAAATTATGAATAATACTGGCAGCCAAAAATGTTGATTTCTGGCAACATGCACATTGTAGCAATGATAGGACTAATAGTTAGATACTAAACACACCACATTACAATCTTACTGGAAATATTATGCTTTTAAAGCCTTCTGCCAAGTTCATTCCAAAGATGTTCGATTGGATTCATGTCAGGTGATTGTGGGGAAGTTGGATGTACTTATATGCGGGACATGGTGGATGATCCATATACGGACATAATGGGCAGTATGCTTGGGGTAATTGTCCTGCTGGAAATAATAATTTGTACCAAGACCAAGCTTCTGAACACTCTCTGCAGGTTTTCTTTTAATATATCAAGGTAGACTGTCTTGTCCATTGTTCCGTCAATAAACACCAGGCTACCAACCCCTGCCGCCGACATACAGCCCAACACCATCACACCCCTCCACCTCAAAAATGATGTTTTACAGTTTTTACTATATTGTTGCTTTCCAATTCACAATTAGGCTTTCTCCATACTCTCCCCCATCAGACTGGAAAATATTAAACTTGCTCTCATCTGTAAATAACACAGAGCTCCAGAACTCAGCGGGTTTACTTAAATATGCTTTTGCAAATTCAAATCTTTTTTTATATTCATTTTGCTTATGAGTGGCTTCTTTCGTGCTATTCGGGAGTTGTAACCAGCACGGTGCAGAGTTCTGCGAACGGTTTTGTGATGAATATCTCTTCCGATTTCTTCTAGCAATTCTTCGACTAGCTGTGTAGATGTAATTTTGGGGCCCTTTTTGATTTTTCGCACAATTTTTCTTTCTTCTTTGGTAGTCAATTTTCGAGGCCTACCACTATGTGGATGACTTTTGAGGTCTGTATTATAGGGTTGCATTTGTATACTCGTTTGTATAGCCAAAACAAATATACCATGGTATGTACCATATAATTGTAGTGTGAGCGACAGAACTAGTATAAGAGTTATTGTGTGTGCGTGCTTTTCCAAATTAAAATACAATTAAAACAAATAACAATTGCTTATTGTATTGCTGCTGAGCAACTGTTTGATCTGTTTTTGCCCAAAAATACATATTGTAATACAAATATATGAAAACACCACTATTGAAACAAATACATGATGTGCAGATGTATGTGCGGACGTTCGTTATGTTATTTTGTGACGCAGCCAAAGTATAGAGAGAGAAAGAGACAATTTTGCTCTGAGAGTAATTACAAATGCATGTGTTTCATGTATCTACATGTATCATTTACTTACATGTGTATGTGAAATTTTACTTTCATTCATTCATTCATCAACCATGGGTTTTTTTTCAACACACCATGTGGTACTTATGTTAAAACCAGTTTTATGTATCTTATTTGTTATAGAAAAACAAATACATACAAACGTGTTTTTCTCATTTGGTCATTGCACAACCATACAATAACTGCTTTAAAAATCAACATTTACAACTAGTAAAAGAAACGCTAAATAACATATTTTTTCATACAAGAACCAAAAAACACGCAAAACTGGTGCAAACAGATGCATCTGTGCAATGCTATAGTCTGTATCATTTTGAAAACGTTTAATGATACCATAAATCTTAAATCGGCTTCTCTTTACAATTTCCCCAATTTGTCCACACGATTTGTTTTGCTTATGTAGTTCCAACATTATTCTCCTCTCAGCTTCCGTGGTTTCCTTCTGCTTTCGACCCATTGTACCAAACCTTACAATTTTTGCAATAATGAAACGTCGAAAATAAAAAATTCTTTGATTCAAAAGATAACTGCTTTCATTTTGCAAATAGCGATGCCATATTACATGAAAACTTTAATGTTTAAGGTGAATACTTACCATTAAGAGAATAATTGTACCACTGCCTGAATAATTATGTCCTCTTTATATTGCGATTAGTGGCCAAAGTTGGAGTCATTATTTTTCTTGGCAAATGTTTTGCCTGTTTTTATTTTTATTTTTAAGTGTTTCATCAAGGAATAATTTGTATAGACAAAATGTTTTGGAACATAAATGCATTTAGTAAGGAGATATGGTGTGATATATTTGTTAAGTTTGATGTTAAATTCTAGGTACATGAACCAAGAATTTGTTTGGTATCACAAGGTACTTTGGACCATGTAACAAAAGTGCAGTAAAACAAGTCAATTTGTCTACTACTATATGTCTTAATTTTTCTTCTTTATTTATACAAAAATATTATAGCTAATTAAACCTATACGCTAATTAATTAGGTCAATTATTAATGCGAGGTGTAAGAAAACTAGAAATGCTGGATTTGTAAAGTCGCTGACCATTGAAAACATTGAACTTATGTTCTTTTTTGTGGTCATTGACTGGCCTTAAATAAAACAAACAAAAAATCTTATAGTTAATATAACTACACATGTGTATGCATGTGTGTATGTTATGATGTGACTGCAATATGATTCTTCGGTCACTAACCATTAATGTCTTGCACTTATTGTTTGTGCTTTTTTATAAACAAACAATTGCAAATGCATTTACATACATACACATGTGTTTGGATGGTTATGAAATTAATTTTAATGAGTTGAATAATTATGATGAACTTAATTTAAGGGTCGCCAACATTCTCCCCCCGTTGAACCATGTAATGTTCAAGTACTGCCGATGCACTTCAGGTATCTTGTAGTTCGATGACGTATTTGGATGGTGAGCTTTGTCGAGGAGTTGGAGTAGGTATCGCTTCGGGTTGGTCCTTACTTCTACAAGATGATCGGTTTTTCCAGACCAGATAAAGGACAACTAAGGCGAAAACTAAGCTGAGCGTAAAATAGCTTATTCCTTGATGGCGCAGGTGTGACATGTCGGCTTCCTGAAGTTGGGCTTGTAGCTCATTTAGTTGATCAGTATGAGTTTGTAGAACATGCCGGGTGCTGTTGAATATTGTTATAGGCTCACTTATATTTGTCAGGGCATTAATATTTTTGAAACGGAAGTACGATGTTTGGATGTTACTGGATACGTCATAGTCTCCCCGAATGTTGATATCGGCTGTCTTTAGGATACAGGTTGGTTCAATCTGAAGTATACCAGAACCGTGCAATGTGAATTGCATTATTTCAGTTCCGCAAACAGCATAAACTTCAGTGCTATTTATTGTGGAATAATCCATTTGTTTTTGTTGTGTAGTAGGATCCAAACGCCTTGTTCTCTTGATGTAACTAGCCTGCAATTTCTAGCAGGTTTTTGATTAAAGAAGTTAATTTCGCAGGATGAAGCCATTGATACTTTTCCGAAGGTTGATTGTTTGTTGTCTAAGATAAAGACATCGTTGAGCCGGAATGAATTTGTTATATCATCATTCGACAGTGGAATGTATTCACCTCTGAGTGAATTAATTGCCAGATATGGTTTATCGGGTACTATGACGAAAAGTGTGCCGTTCCTGTTTGAGGGGACTCCAAATATCTTTAAGAGTTAAAAGGGTTGGTCGATCAATGGTAATTTGACTTCAAAGATGACCTTGGTTTCTGTGACTCCTGCCTTAGTTCGCATAAGTTTGTAAAGCTGAATCAAGTCGCCTTCTTTGACGGGTAGGACTCGCGACACTGGTAAATGTGCCTTGATCACGGTTAGTTCTCTCTGAAGCTGATTTGGTGATAAAAGAGAAGGACTAATTCTACCATGATGGGAGTCCGTTAAGACGTTTATTATTTCAGCTTCAATTCGGCGGAGTCGCGTCGCTGTTAAAATCAGCTCACTAGATAGAAATGTTGTTAAATACGCGATCTTTAGTTGACGCTGGTCCTCCGTTACTTGATTTTGTAGCCTTTTTATTTCATTTTGTGTTTCGTTTAACCTTGACTGCAACGAAAGTTCTGTTTCTTTGATAATGTTAAGAGTAGAATCAATTATGGATGTTTGATTTCGTAGTAATGAGTAAAGATGCTCTCTGCCCGTTTCTACCTGGCGTATCGTGTGTTCCATTTCTGTGGCATAATCAGAGTCGAGAACACCAAAGAGGCTTCTTGCTACGTTCCCGATGATGTTGAGGGCACCTCTACGCATTCGACCAGACATGATCACGTTCTCATCTTGTGTCAGATCGGCCTGAAGCTGTTTTAGGTTGCTTATGAAATCGTGACAGATGCTTGCTTGTGGAGAGATTTTGCAGAGATTGGAACAAGTCTCCAATGCGGTTGAAAATGCCGTAACTTCTGATCGGAGTGGAACGAGATCGTAATACACCATTATTTTCCATTCTGCTGTGATTGTTCTTGCTGTGCCTATCCCTTCAAAAAAACAGGCAAAACTGGTGCAAACAGATGCATCTGTGCAATGCTATAGTCTGTATCATTTTGAAAACGTTTAATGATACCATAAATCTTAAATCGGCTTCTCTTTACAATTTCCCCAATTTGTCCACACGATTTGTTTTGCTTATGTAGTTCCAACATTATTCTCCTCTCAGCTTCCGTGGTTTCCTTCTGCTTTCGACCCATTGTACCAAACCTTACAATTTTTGCAATAATGAAACGTCGAAAATAAAAAATTCTTTGATTCAAAAGATAACTGCTTTCATTTTGCAAATAGCGATGCCATATTACATGAAAACTTTAATGTTTAAGGTGAATACTTACCATTAAGAGAATAATTGTACCACTGCCTGAATAATTATGTCCTCTTTATATTGCGATTAGTGGCCAAAGTTGGAGTCATTATTTTTCTTGGCAAATGTTTTGCCTGTTTTTATTTTTATTTTTAAGTGTTTCATCAAGGAATAATTTGTATAGACAAAATGTTTTGGAACATAAATGCATTTAGTAAGGAGATATGGTGTGATATATTTGTTAAGTTTGATGTTAAATTCTAGGTACATGAACCAAGAATTTGTTTGGTATCACAAGGTACTTTGGACCATGTAACAAAAGTGCAGTAAAACAAGTCAATTTGTCTACTACTATATGTCTTAATTTTTCTTCTTTATTTATACAAAAATATTATAGCTAATTAAACCTATACGCTAATTAATTAGGTCAATTATTAATGCGAGGTGTAAGAAAACTAGAAATGCTGGATTTGTAAAGTCGCTGACCATTGAAAACATTGAACTTATGTTCTTTTTTGTGGTCATTGACTGGCCTTAAATAAAACAAACAAAAAATCTTATAGTTAATATAACTACACATGTGTATGCATGTGTGTATGTTATGATGTGACTGCAATATGATTCTTCGGTCACTAACCATTAATGTCTTGCACTTATTGTTTGTGCTTTTTTATAAACAAACAATTGCAAATGCATTTACATACATACACATGTGTTTGGATGGTTATGAAATTAATTTTAATGAGTTGAATAATTATGATGAACTTAATTTAAGGGTCGCCAACATTCTCCCCCCGTTGAACCATGTAATGTTCAAGTACTGCCGATGCACTTCAGGTATCTTGTAGTTCGATGACGTATTTGGATGGTGAGCTTTGTCGAGGAGTTGGAGTAGGTATCGCTTCGGGTTGGTCCTTACTTCTACAAGATGATCGGTTTTTCCAGACCAGATAAAGGACAACTAAGGCGAAAACTAAGCTGAGCGTAAAATAGCTTATTCCTTGATGGCGCAGGTGTGACATGTCGGCTTCCTGAAGTTGGGCTTGTAGCTCATTTAGTTGATCAGTATGAGTTTGTAGAACATGCCGGGTGCTGTTGAATATTGTTATAGGCTCACTTATATTTGTCAGGGCATTAATATTTTTGAAACGGAAGTACGATGTTTGGATGTTACTGGATACGTCATAGTCTCCCCGAATGTTGATATCGGCTGTCTTTAGGATACAGGTTGGTTCAATCTGAAGTATACCAGAACCGTGCAATGTGAATTGCATTATTTCAGTTCCGCAAACAGCATAAACTTCAGTGCTATTTATTGTGGAATAATCCATTTGTTTTTGTTGTGTAGTAGGATCCAAACGCCTTGTTCTCTTGATGTAACTAGCCTGCAATTTCTAGCAGGTTTTTGATTAAAGAAGTTAATTTCGCAGGATGAAGCCATTGATACTTTTCCGAAGGTTGATTGTTTGTTGTCTAAGATAAAGACATCGTTGAGCCGGAATGAATTTGTTATATCATCATTCGACAGTGGAATGTATTCACCTCTGAGTGAATTAATTGCCAGATATGGTTTATCGGGTACTATGACGAAAAGTGTGCCGTTCCTGTTTGAGGGGACTCCAAATATCTTTAAGAGTTAAAAGGGTTGGTCGATCAATGGTAATTTGACTTCAAAGATGACCTTGGTTTCTGTGACTCCTGCCTTAGTTCGCATAAGTTTGTAAAGCTGAATCAAGTCGCCTTCTTTGACGGGTAGGACTCGCGACACTGGTAAATGTGCCTTGATCACGGTTAGTTCTCTCTGAAGCTGATTTGGTGATAAAAGAGAAGGACTAATTCTACCATGATGGGAGTCCGTTAAGACGTTTATTATTTCAGCTTCAATTCGGCGGAGTCGCGTCGCTGTTAAAATCAGCTCACTAGATAGAAATGTTGTTAAATACGCGATCTTTAGTTGACGCTGGTCCTCCGTTACTTGATTTTGTAGCCTTTTTATTTCATTTTGTGTTTCGTTTAACCTTGACTGCAACGAAAGTTCTGTTTCTTTGATAATGTTAAGAGTAGAATCAATTATGGATGTTTGATTTCGTAGTAATGAGTAAAGATGCTCTCTGCCCGTTTCTACCTGGCGTATCGTGTGTTCCATTTCTGTGGCATAATCAGAGTCGAGAACACCAAAGAGGCTTCTTGCTACGTTCCCGATGATGTTGAGGGCACCTCTACGCATTCGACCAGACATGATCACGTTCTCATCTTGTGTCAGATCGGCCTGAAGCTGTTTTAGGTTGCTTATGAAATCGTGACAGATGCTTGCTTGTGGAGAGATTTTGCAGAGATTGGAACAAGTCTCCAATGCGGTTGAAAATGCCGTAACTTCTGATCGGAGTGGAACGAGATCGTAATACACCATTATTTTCCATTCTGCTGTGATTGTTCTTGCTGTGCCTATCCCTTCAAAAAAACAGGCCGGGATCCTTGCTGAATACCTCAGAATTTATTGGTTTGCCGAGAACAACAGGGAGTAAGAGAAGGGTGAGCAAGGTTGTGTATAGTAAGCTGTAGCTAACAGATTTAGGTCGCTTGGTGGGAGACAAGTATGGTTCGGGTGACCTCTTTAAGGTTTTGTTTGCAGGTTTCTCTTCTTTCTTTCAGGTTGACTTAATACCTGATGACGTTTTGACCTTGACCACTCGTACGAAGCCATCATGACCTTTGCAGATATCTACTATTCGACCAAGGGGCCAATTCATGACTGGCACATTGTCTTCTTTGATGATTACAAGTTGACCTTCTTGAACGTTTGATGAAGCTGTTCTCCACTTATGCCGCCGTTGTTGTAATTCTGAAAGGTATTCTTTTGACCATCGATTCCAAAAAGCATGTTTCAAGTGAGACACTAGTTCCCATCTTTTCGCGAGTGATAATGTTGGCTGTTTTGCCTGTCTGTCGAATTGAGCAGTTAACGGTTCTCCTATTAAAAAATTGCCTGGTGTTAAGGCCGTTAGATCATTCGGATCTGATGATATTGGTGTTAGCGGTCTTGAGTTTAGAATGGCTTCCACTTCTATTACAATCGTTTCCAACTCCTCATGGGTCAGAGAAGCCTCGGCGGTCGTTCGAAGAAGTGTTTGGCTGATTTTCCGGCAGCCTCAAATAGACCTCCGAAATGGGGAGCTCTGGGCTGGATGAACTTAAATTCTATTCCTTCCTTGGCGCAGGCATTTTCTATTTTTTCTTGGGAACTAGAACTGAATATAGCTGTATTAAGCTCTTCAAGTTTGTTTTTAGTTTCAACAAAGTTTGTTGCATTGTCGGAGTACATCGTTTGGCAGCGTCCACGGCGAGAAATGAACCTTTTCAGTGCCCCTATGAATGCATCAGTGGTCAAATCTGTAACTACCTCCAAGTGTATCGCCTTGGTGGCAAAGCAACAGAATACTTCAAAATACACCTTATGAGGGCGCTTTCCTCTGAACTTATAATGTACCCAGAAAGGGCCACAGTAATCTACCCCAGTTGCGATGAATAGTCGACCTGGGCTTATTCTGCAACTTGGTAAATCGCCCATTATTTGATTGAACATTCGTGGCTTAGCCCTTCTGCAACGTATACATTGATGGACTACAGATCTTGTCATTGTTTTCCCTTTCAGAATCCAAAACCTTTGTCGTGCTGGAGCTAGTAATTGCTGTGGTCCACAATGATGATTTTCATTATGTAGGTTTACCAGGATCAGCCTTGCAATAGGATCGTTATATGGTAACACGAGCGTATGTTTGGCGTCGTAGGACAGCTCTGATGCTTCTAAGCGCCCACCTACTCTTATTAATCCGGCTGAGTCTATGAAAGGGCACAAGCTTTTAAGCGGACTTGCTCCTTCGACTATCTGAGACCGTGGAAGTGTTTTTAATTCGTCTGAGAAATCAGATTGTTACATTGCTCTCACTATGATGTGAAAAGCATTATCCAGTTCAATGGCAGTGATACGACTTCCAATTTGGGTTGAGTTTTTTCTGATCCTTTGAGCGAATCTTAGTACAAAGGCTACAGTGCGTTGAAGGAATATAAATGAATTTCTGTGGTTGATGCTGTAAACCCAGTCTTCGACGTTGGATGATTCTGCAGCAGTCACGATTGGAGTCTTCATCTTAAACTCCAAATTCGTAGCGTTCTGAGCGTTCTTTTTAAATGGTCCAGGCCAGATACATTCTTGGCAATGCAAAAATGGAGGGCCATAAAACCACAAGTTCAAGCTTGGTAGTTTCTCTGGAGTTACGCCTCTCGAAATGAAATCAGCTGGGTTTTCCTTTGATTTGACGTGTCACCATTGACTATTGATGGTTAGGTCTTGTATCTTGCTGATTCGGTTAGCCACGGAAGTCTTGAATGATGAAGACGCTGAATCTATCCAATACAAGACAATTTCTGAGCCAGACCAAAAGAAAAGCTGTTTGTCGTCGTACCGTAACTCCCCTTTTACCTTGTTGGGTAGTTCTGCTCCTAGAAGTGCTGCGCAAAGTTCTAGCCTTGGTAGGAATAACCTTTGGAGAGGCGCAATTCTGAATTGGAGCACAACAGTCGGACTATTATTCCTCCATTTTTGAGCTTGGATCGAATGTAGACTGCTGCTCCATAAGCCCTTTCTGATGCGTCTACATATACGTGCAATTGGACGTGCGATTCTATTTGACCATTGAAAACATGTCGTGGTATAGGAGTGTTGTCTAACGTGTTTAGTGACTTACGGAAATCATGCCATTTCATTGTGAGATCTTTAGGGAGTTCCTCATCCCAAGATCTTTTACCTTCCCACAGTTGTTGAATGAATATTTTGGCTGAAACCACGACTGGGCCTGCAATACCCAAAGGATCGTAGATTCGTGCCACATCTGAGATGACAGATCGTTTTGTTATGCTTGAGGTTGGCTGAAGATTTGCCTTTAGGCAAAATTGATCCGAAGATGCGCTCCATATTAGTCCCAGTGCCTTGATTGATGCATTTTCGAAATCAAGGTTGACTTCTTGATCTTCTTGTGGTAAATCTTGGAGTAGATGGCGATGGTTTGCTCACCATTTACGCAACTTGACACCAGATTCCTTGAGCAAGTTTGTTAGTTGGGATTGCATTTCATTAGCTGTTGCTAAACTATTAGAACCGCTTATTCCGTCATCAAAGTAGAAGTCCTGGCCCAAGATCATTGCACCCAGCGGGTATTTGTGCATACGAGTGGCCGCTAGCCTTTGTAAACATTTCGTCGCCAGATACGGAGCTGATGATGTGCAATATGTAACGGTGTTTAGTTTAAAATTGCGTAGAGGGTGGCCAGGATTCTCTCTCCACAGAATTAGTTGAAGGTTCCTATCTCATTCGTCTATGAGGATCTGACGGTACATTTTTTCAATGTCTGTGGTAAAGACAAATCTGGGTAAACGAAAACGTAGAAGCATTCCGAAGAGGTCCCCCTGCACGGTTGGACCTGTAAGTAAAATGTCGTTTAATGAACGATCTGTTGATGTTTTTGCTGATGCATCAAAAACGACTCTGAGCTTAGTTGTGCTACTTTCTGGACGCAGAATGCAATGATGTGGAATGTAGTAACGTGGGCCGTAGAGATTTTTTGGGTCGATTTGAGTCATGTCACCAAGATCTTCATGACTTCATGAAATCCTTGTATTGTGTTTCGAGCTTTTCATCTCGTCTGAATCGTCGTTCCAAAGCACGGAATCTGGAATATGCTGTTTGTTCCGATTCACCAAGTGCTGCGGCGTCTTCAGATAAGGTAAACGAACAACAAATCTTCCATTGGGATTTCTGGTTGTGGTTTGAATAAAGTGAGTTTCACATGCTTGTTCAACGGCTGTATAATTGCTTTCTGTAGGAACATCTTCAACTTTCCAGAATTTTTCAATTAGTTCGTCAGTTGACACATCATCTTCACTTAAAACTGCGCATATCGCTTCAGTTGTGCTGTCTTCCGATAATCTGCCACTGGCGATCCATCCAAGTTTTGTGTTCAACAATATTGGAAGATTATCGGCCAACTCTATTTTCCCGTTTTGCATAAGACTGAAGTAGTATTCGGCGCCTAGCAGAATATCCACCTTTCCTGGTTGGTCGAAATATGGGTCAGCTAAGTCTACATTTGAGATTTGCCAATTTGAAATGTCAATATGTTGATTTGGTTGTGCAGGGATGATTGTAGGGAGAACAAAAGCGTCTAAGTTAGTTGCAAAATTGTTATTACTGGCTTGCAATTTAATATTTATGGGCTTTGTGGCCCTTCTTCGTGCGTTTCCAATACCATCAATGCATAAAAGGGCTTCAGATGAAGATAAAGACAATCTTTTTACGACACGCTCAGATAATAGATTCACCTGAGACCCGGAATCCAATATTGCTCTAAATTCTCCTGAATTTCCGTTGGCCGCTGTTAACCTTACTCTTGCTGTTGCAAGTAGTACATAACCCTGGCGCGACGGCAGGTTGTTTGTGGCAGCTGATGTAACAGTCACATTAATAGTGTTAGGTGCAACATCTGTTTTCCGTATATCATTTGAGTGCTGATCTGCGGTTTTGACTTGATTACCATGTTTTAATGATTTGTGTGGTTTGAAATTTGAACCTAAATGCAATAATGTATTATGTTTTTTTTTACATTTTTTGCAAGGTCTTGATGTGCAGGTTTTCGAACTGTGATCAGCTCTGAAACAGTTTACACACAGTCTTTGTTGTTGTACCCAGCTTAGCCGCTTTGCTTCTGATAGTTGTAGAAATTTTTGGCAATGGAAGAGTCCGTGGTCGCTGGCCGTGCATAATTTACAGGAAACATAGTGTTCATTGGCAGTGGTTGCAGATGATGACACAACTTTAGGTGATGACTTATCCCTTTGGCGGATTGATTCCATTGATTGAAACTCTAATTCCAGGAATGATAAAAACTCAGCTAGAACTGGCACGTTCCTTGGATTGGTTAACGATTGCATGAACCTTACATGTGTGCTTCTATCAAGTTTCCTCATCAGAAGCTGAATAAGAATTGCATCCCGAGAGGCTGTTGCAATTCCTAAATTGTTTAAAGCCAACATGGTGGAGTCATGAAGTCTTAATCGCTGAAGCAGATGACGTAGCTGCAGGCTGATCAATTAATTTCTCTACCAGGTTTGCCACAAGAACTCTTTTATTGTTGTAGCGGTCCTTGAGTGTTTGCCAGGCAGTGGCATAATTTGTTTCTGATAATGACAACTGACTTATTAGACGTTCAGCTTCGCCGGATAAGTTACTTTTCAAATACCACATTTTCTGAATAGCTGGTATTGGTTGCTTGTCTACCATTTCAGAAAATAAGTCATGGAATTGACGCCATTTCAGGTAATCCCCACTAAATTGAGGTCTAGTTAAATTTGGCAGTTGTAACGACTGGATTTTACAACTGTTTGTCATTAATTCTGGTGTTGCTGTTTGAGTGTGCATATCATTCGGTTGAAGGTTGTCTGCCTACACGGAAAGATTGACTAGAGTTTGCTGCATCTAATCATATAGCGCTTCATATTCATTCTGATCAAGTCCATACGTAGCTGGAATTGTAAACTGCTCATGAACTTCATCATATAGAATTTCTATTTTCTCCCATAACTTCTTTATATTACTTATGTTCAGGTCAAAAAACTGTTTTGGCTTATCATTTATGAATGTCAATGCATTTAATAGCCGTTTCAGAGCTGCTAAACGCACATTTAATTGGCGGATGATGCCAGGAGTACTATTAGGATCTTCAGGCATAGGTGTAACTCCTTGTGCTTTAGTTGTAGCCTTCGAAATTCCGCTGGACCTGGTGCCAGCTTCAGGTTGATCTTTAGGTTCAGCCCTAAGACTTTTAGTTTTCTGATTAAACATGTCCAAGTATTCCTCGGTTATTTTTTTGATTTTGTCATAGTAGCCCTCAGTGAAGTAGTTTAATTTCATTGAGTCATCGCAATCTTCCCGAATATCCGAATCCGTGTTTTGAAATTTATCCCAACACTCCTGAAGACGTCTCGAACGTTCCTCGAAGTAAGCCGCTGTTTTTCTTTCAGCTGGGTCCTTTTTGAAATTTCTTATTATCTTCTGGATATCTTCGCCCGTTGAGATTTGAAGGTACAATAATTTTTGAATTGTCTCCATTTTTACCGTTTATCCAGATTATTTGTGATAAAAACGTTTTGTATCACCAATGTTACGGTGCTTGATCGCTCAGGTAGCGTGTTGAATTCATCAATGAGTGCTTACAAGATCCTTACCGCTGGTGGGGGGAACTTGAAGTTCAGAACTGTTTGGGGTCACCAATGATTCTTCGGTCACTAACCATTAATGCCTTGCACTTATTGTTTGTGGTTTTTTATAAACAAACAATTGCAAATGCATTTACATACATACACATGTGTTTGGATGATTATGAAATTAATTTTAATGAGTTGAATAATTATGATGAACTTAATTTAAGGGTCGCCAACAATATTTACATATTACAATGTCATGTGTGAATAATTTTGTCCTTCTCTGTAAATATAGATAACTAAAGTCTCCAAAATTTGAATTTGATGTGTTGTTGCTTTGAGCTGATACGCAATTAAATGTGCTTGTTCCCATATGGAAACATTGGGTGCTAATTGGTTAATAGATCAAACTGTTGTCTAGTTGTTACTTTGATCATTTTAAAATAACGAAATATTTAAAAATATTTAAATTTAAAAAATGCAGAGAAAAAATTCAAATATAAAAATATTGTACTTACTTTTTAATTTTCCTACCTTCTTGCTTGAAAAACTATGCAGCAAATAAAAATTTGTAGTTGCCAATATGGCAACTGAAACAAATAGCTGTTATTTGCCAGTTGCTATCCGTAATACTCGTACCATTTCGGCAACTGGCAACTCAACTACAGTTCGGTTGCTATTGAATGCAAAAAAAATCGATAAAAATTGTGAAAATGACGAAAATTCGCAAAAACTTACCAACAGCGGCGGGATGATGACAAATTCTTTTATTTTTTAAAAAATCGAAAAAACTGTTAGGAGGCTGAAATCATGAAAAATTCGATTTATCTCGAACTTTGAAAAAAATTTGCAAGTGCAAGATTTTAAACAAGCCATAATATTGATTAAAAATTACCCAAACTGTAAGGAATGCAAAAAATTCAATAAAAATGTCAAAATGACAAAAATTCGCAAAAACTTTCTAACAGCGAGATGATGACAAATTCGATTATTTTTTAAAAATCGGCAAAACTTTTGGGAGGCTGAAAGCATGTAAAGTCACTATTGTGGCGAAGTTTGCAAAAATTCGCGGGAAGTTGCAAAATCGGAAGGAAGCTGGAATAAGAGTGATTGTCTTCTTCAGAATCGCAAGGAAAATTTTTTTATAAATTTTAATTTCCCTTATTTTCTCGCATAATGCAGATTTTTTTTTTATTTTTTTTTTTGCTTTTGTTAAAATAATTTCGTTATTTTAATATTTGCGTTATTTTTATTTTAAAAATGGCAAATCAGGCAATACTGCTCATAAATGAGCAGAGTTAATATATTTTTTTTGCATGTTATTTTATTTATTTATTGTATCTTCATATATGAACTAACAATAAGTATTCAATTAATTTAATTATTATTTTTCGAACTTCATTTGTTTCTATATTTATGATTTGAACAGGCTAAAGTTCGTATCGCTTTTTAAGCCAAATTACATTAATGAGCAAGTAACACCAAAGTTAGTTTTAAATATTCTGACAACACATAGTTGAACGGAACAGCTAGTCGTTTTCGAAGGCCACTAAACCTTCATCATCAGCGTTCTTCTGTGTTTGGTCCACTGTGTGTGGTGTCAGTTGATGTATATTTCTGCTTTATATACGAAACTTTTTTGCAAATGGAATATGTGAATTGTTTTGATTTATCTATTTCAATTTGCTAAAAGATGTTTTGTAATGAAAGCTCACCTTACCATCTCTAAATTTACAACAGTCTTACCATTGTCGTTTGTTCTTTAGTCCTTTCGACTGAACTACTTCGACATTTTCTTGCTTGTTTCATAAAAATTATGAAAAGAAGTAATACGCTGCAACACTATTGATTACCTTTGATTAAATTTTAACCAATGTACAAGCATAGATTCTTCTAAGCCACGCGTTTTTTATAGAAATAATTCGCTTAAATCTGGGAGTAAATTAAGTTATTCGATATCGTTCGACATATCTATTCAAACTAGACTTGGGTTGAACTCATTCAGTCGGTTGTTTTTGATGCAAATCTTTGATCAAACTCAATTAACCCTCCGATGAGTGACAGTTCTGAACTTCACGGCCGTGTGAAAAGGTCCCTACGGACCTTTTTTTGTAAATCATGTTTTTTTCATATACAAATTTTTTTTGATTTTTTTTTTGTTTTTATTGTTTATAACTAAATTCTACATACAAAAATAATTTTTTAAATATTTTTTTTTTTGCTTGAATTTTCTTAAAACTATTATAAAAAAGTTTAAAAATTATTGTTGTTGAGCGTGTACTTCTTGTCCCCCGCCCTGTGCGCAAGTGTTGCAGCGATGTAAAAGTGTGCTATGTTCTCCGCAAACAGCGTTGCCGCAGCCGAGGCAGTATACCCGCGTTTTCCGCTGCCGCCTGTACTCAGAACGGCAAAGGCGACATGACGGTCTACTTGACCTAGCCGCAAACGACGGTGCATTGCCTTCCATCGGTCTCGGTCAAAATAAAAAACATATAAATATATATTCTATTCTTGAATTTGAAGATGTTTTTCTTACCCTGACATCGAATGCTTCCATCGCATTGCGTATCCTTGGATATGAGGTTATATGGTTGTTCAGGGCACGTTCTTCGATATTTGGTGTGGCCAATTGTTTCGTTAGCAGTAACAAGAACGACCGCCGTCTGTCACTCCTTTTTATAGGCTTCATTTCGTTGTAAATCGTAAAAGCAGCCAATGCAGCGACGTCCAGCATATTATAAAACATGGCCAACGGCCATCGTAGTGTTGCTCTTTTGCAGCTGTAAGTGCCTAGCATTTGATCCGCATTTGTTGGCGTTGTAATCTAATATGGCATAGGGCTTCCGCTTCTCGGTTTGCTCGCCAACGCGGCAGGTGTAGTGCATTGTGGAGAGCACGTTCACCACTTTATTTTTTCCGGCACGTATGAGCATAACGCTATATCCCCTTCGTTGAACCCAAATAATGTACTATTGATGGTGCGCTTCGGGTTTTTTGTATTCTTTTATTGAATAAAACTCTATTACTCTTAATAAGATATAATTCTTTATTTTAACACTTTACAAAGAAGTCTTATTGCAATCAATAAAACGTGGTTCAGAAAAAATTAACAGTGTGTTTAGTCAAGTAAAATGTCATTTTTTATAGAAATACAATGTTGCCAATGAGTCTTAGTTCATTGGCGATTTTATACATAACAATTCTTCCCACGCTTCTCTCTTCATGGAGAAACCCGCAAGCGTTGTCTCCGCACTCTTGTTGATCTTCTAAGTGGTTGAGTCATGGGTGAAGTCATTACTCTGCCTGATGCGTCTGGGGGCTGTGGTTCTACTTTAGCATTGGATGATGTTGGTGTTTCATGCACATCTGAGGCTGATTTTGTTGTATGGGGTGGTGATAAAGATATTGGCCTAGTTTCACTGTTCGATGGCGTTACGGATGAGCGAAACGCAGTTGGTATCTGCATTGAGTTAGAAGGCAGACTCGCATTTTGTTACATTATTACTCTTCTCTTGGTGCGGTGACACATAACTGTGATAAGCAGTAAGTCTCCTCTCGTCGTGTGAATCCGGTAGACTTCGTCTTCCTTCCGAACCGTCGGGCTGTTTCACTTCGACCCGACTTTTAACTTGGTCCACATGTCGTTTGTAACGTTTGCCATGGTAAACAATTTCGTAATGCAACTCTCCCAATTTCCGACTTATCACTCCATTCAACCACTTATCCATTTTGTTGTTGTTCGAGAGGAACCAGATGTTCTGTCCTGACTGAAATGATCGGTAGTTAGATTTAGTTTTTAAGAACTGCTTTTCAGTAAGTGTTTGTGACATATTTAGAGGGAATACTAGATCTAGTCTTGAGCGGGGACACCATCCCAAAAACAGTTTAGCAGGGGGTTGTCCTGTTGTTGAATGAGGGGCGCGTCTGTACTGACGAAGAAACTCATTTATGTCTTCTTTTATTGAGGATTTTGTTGTTTCCATGGCCTTAAGGGCATTTTTTACGGTTTGTACCGACCGCTCGGCCTGTCCGTTCGTAGCTGGGTGATAGGGGGCCGTCAGCTTATGGAATTGTACGCCTACTTTATCCAAGAAGTCTTTAAACTCTCGCGAAGTGAAATTTGTACCGTTGTCCGACACAAGTGTGACCGGCACCCCATACGCTGCAAATATTTCGTCCAAAATACTGATTGTGGCGGACGACGTAGTGGAATTTGTTGTTTTGACTTCTAACCACTTACTAAACGCATCGGAAATTATAAGAAGCATTGTGCCTGCTATTGGCCCCGCGTAGTCGATGTGGACTCTCTCCCATGGCCCGTTAGGATACTGCCAGTGGTGGTCTTTGCATTTAGGGGGGTTATGTGAGTTTTTGCGCAATTTTCGCAGCTTAGAGCCATGTTCTCTATGTCGGCATCTATGCCTGGCTAGGCCTTTCATTTTTACAATACCGAAGTGGCCGGCATGTAGGTCTTTAAGAATCCGGTTGCGGAGTGATTCTGGAATGATGACGCGATGTTCGAACAATAGGCATCCATCCATAAGCTTATAATTATTCACAGGTGATTTGTAACCCAATGGTTGTAGATTTTTTCCTGCTTCCAATTGTTTGACAATCATTCCTAGATGGTCATCGGCTAACGTCTCTTTTGCGATTTTCTTTGCTCTAATCGGAAGCTGTTGTATTTGCCCCACCATGAATTCGTCAAACTCATCATGAATCCAAAAATCTTGATCAAACGAAGAATTAACTTGATTTATTATATTATTTTTGGTGGCACGGGAGCAAAAATCAGCATTAGCCTTGGCTTTTGTGGGTTTGAAGATAACATCAAAATCAAAGTTTGCCAAGAAGTTCGCATAGTTTGCCATGCGACTGATGCATAGTACTGGTAACGACTTGTGTGGGTGGAGAATTTGTGCCAACGGTTTGTGGTTAGTAATGAGTCCAGTGGCGGGCGTATAAATATAAAAAGAACTTTTGCACAGCCCAGACTATTGCTAAGGCCTCCCGGTCCATTTGCGGGTACTTTCGTTCTGTAGCTGTAAGTGCGCGGCTGGCGTACGCAATTGGCCTTTCTGTACCGTTTTCAAACGATGGGACAGGACGGCGCCAAGACCAACTTTACTCGCATCTGTGGCTAGTAATAGCGATAGATTTGGGTTGTACGGCATCAATACTTCTGATGAGATAAGTGCGTTTTTTATGTCTTCGTATACCTTGTTGGCTTCCGGTGTCCATTGAAATGTTTCCTTTTTGAGCATTTCCCTCAGCGGGCTATTTCGAGTGGACAAGTTTGAAATAAAAGAACTGTAATAACAAGCCTTACCTAG
The DNA here is from genome assembly GCA_949987645.1 of Tachina grossa. Lineage (NCBI taxonomy): Eukaryota > Metazoa > Arthropoda > Insecta > Diptera > Tachinidae > Tachina > Tachina grossa. The sequence goes on along the minus strand of OX465274.1, from coordinate 119,584,460 downwards.
AAACAGTTGTAATTCATCCACAGACGACGGCTTGGGGGCTTCTTTAATAGCTTTAATGTGAGAATCTGATTTGTGAATTCCATTTCCATCGAGTTTATGCCGCAAGAACTCTACGGTGGGAGCAGCAAATGTGCATTTCTCTTTGTTGAGGCGTAATCATGTTGTTTGAGTCTATCGAATGTGTTTTGAAGTGCGACTAGAAGTTCCCCGAAGTTTGATGCATAGATAAGTTTGTCATCAAAGAAACTGCAGACATTGGGTAATCCGAATAAAACATGTTCCATACGCCGTTGCCAAATCGCGGGAATATTTGCGGCGCCGTATACCGCCCTTGTAGGTCTTATTAACCCGTATGTTGGCGTATTTAAGGTTAGGGCATGAGCAAACTCTTCATCAATTGTGAGGTGCGAGTATGCATCTGTGATGTCTAAATGACAAAATAGTTTTGCATCAATCATCTTATTAAGTAACATTTCAGATTTCGGAATAGGGTGCTCGTCTATTATCATCCTGGGATTCAAGGTTGGTTTGTTTTTGTGTTTGCAACGACATGTGTTGGAGATGCCCATTCGGAATAATCCACTTTCTTGTAGAAACCCGATGCGATTTTCCCGTCAATTTCCGCAGCATATTCCCCTCTAAGTGCTAAGGGGATTTCCCTGGCCTTAGCGAAAATTGGGGTGGCATCTGGTTTGAGATGAAGTTTTGCGGGGGGGGCCTTCTAATTTGCCAGCCCTTTCGCTGAACATATCTCCATACTTTGATAATAGACTTTGTAATTGTTGCTGTTGCGTTAAGTGAAGGTGACGACATTTTAATAGCATTGACTTGATTGGAGGGTGAGAATAGTTCCGACCAGTTTATCTCGTTTATGAAATGTGAGATCCATTCTCGTACAAATAATGGATCGTATTCACCGTCCATAACATAAGGATTCAACTTCCGAATGGTTTGGCCCACCTTCACAAATACGGGTATCCGACCCAAACAAGGAATTGGGTGGCCAGTGTAGCTAGAGAATCTTCTTTGTGTTTCACGTATGCCATTATGATTAATTTTGTTAAGATATTTTCTGCCCACAATCCCACATGGTGCACCTGTATCTATCTCCATTTTCATTTCGATTCCATTTATGTATGCAGTGACCATCTTCTTATTTGCAGTTTTGCTTTTTACAATGTTTATAGCACTATGTTCGTACACGGAATCGCACTCGCTGTCTACGTTCTCATCTGCAATCTGATTGGTCTTTGCTTGGCATACTTTCGCGATGTGGCCTTTTCTACTACATATAAAACATGTAGCGTCGCGAAATTTACATTGTTTTCCCTCCACATCCGTGGCACGTAGTCTGTGCAGTTTTCCCACTACCAACTTTGGTTTGATTGCGAGAGGAATTTGTGGAAGATTTCCTTTTCATTTGTACTGGTGCATATCCTAGTTTATTCGTTTGCTCTACATGACTGTCCGGTGCCGTCTTAACAGATGATGTTGTTTGGTGCGTCGCCTCTAGTGAGTGTGCAATCTCGTACGCCTCCTTGAAAGTACCTGGATTTTTTGAAATAATCTCATCGCACGATATTCTTGACTCAATACCAAAGATTAGTTGTTCAATAAGCATGCGATCCATAAATTCACCATACTCACAGTGTACCGCAGCTTGCCTCAAGCGAAGTGTAAAATTTGAAATCGATTCGCCTTTGTTTTGTGTAATTTGTCGAAATTTTACACTTTCCGCGTATTTATTTCTTCTTTTGTCAAAGTGTCCAATTAGAATTTTCTTAATTTCCTCATAAGTGCAAGTCTCCGGTTCTTTCGGATGAATAAGGAATTTGAGGGCTTCATTAAGATGCATACCCATATGCACTCGTGCGTAACTACGATAATCCGATTTTGGTACTTTGCTGAGGTTAAGTGCCAAATCGAATCGTTCAAAGTAATTTTCAACCGACGACATTTCTGTCTCATTGTATTCTGCGATACTGAAAGGAGGAGGCCTAGATAATGTATTTGAAGGGCCTGCATTGCCATCTTCCGATTGCTGGCGATGCGATATTGATATTGCTGAGACGGCTGCTTGTGTAGCTTGTGAGACAGTCTCTAGTAATGCATCTGCAAAAATCGTTGTTATTTGCCTGGTTCCTTCTTCATCTAGTGGCATTTCTAAGCCGACTTCTGACACCACTTTTGTATTCTTTTATTGAATAAAACTCTATGACTTTTAATTAGATATAATTCTTTATTTTAACACTTTACAAAGAAGTCTTATTGCAATCAATAAAACGTGGTTCAGAAAAAATTAACAGTGTGTTTAGCCAAGTAAAATGTCATTTTTTATAGAAATACAATGTTGCCAATGAGTCTTAGTTCATTGGCGATTTTATACATAACAGGGTTCTTCTTGAACTCCTGTGGAATGAATGTTTTGTTGTAGCGCACTGTACCAACATATGCGGTCTTCCTCCTCATCAAAATACGCGCCAAGTCAAGAGTGGTAAAGAAATTATCCGCGTATATAGAACGGCCAGCATCTAAATATTTTTCCACAAGATCCTGCACTACGTTCTGCCCTTGGTTTATCTCCCGTTGTTGGTTTGGCAGTTTTCCAGAATATATCATTCCCCTCACAGGATAATAACTCTGTGAGTCGCATAACCACCATACTTTCAAACCATACTTAGCTGACTTTGACGGAATATATTGTGTGAAGCGGGTGCGGCCTCTGTAAGGGAACAACTGCTCATCAACTGTTAGTGCTTCATGAGGAGTGTAAGCTGCTGCCAAGTTATGTTGCAACATTTGCCAAATATCGTCAATAGCCGCAGTTTTGCTGTTGAAGAGTCGTTGTTGTCGAGTATTTCCATTGTCGAATCGAATAAATTGCTTTATACACATGAAGCGATCGTACGACAACGCAGCTTTGTATATTGGGCAACGCGTCGCGCCCCATAATTCCATAGCTGGTTCATGGTTTGATCTTGTGAGTCCAGTATACAAAAGAATAGCTACAAAGGCGTCAAACTCTTTCACTGTCACTGGCTTCCACTCCTTTTTCTTCGCGGGATTCGCCAAATTCCATGCAGCTGTAACCTCCCTGCCTTTACGATTTGTTTCACGTAGCACTAAGTGTATTATTTCCTGTGTCATGATTGAACGCATTATTGTATATGGGTCGTGTATATTTCCTGTTGGTCCTGGTTTCTTTCTTGTGAAGTCGACCACGTTATGATTACGAGTGCGTGATGTTGGTGGTGCTTTTTTACTCCATTGGGTGCCATCTTTACCAATATAGTAACTTTCATTCGTTTCCTGTCCATCATTTTCTTCCTCTTCATCATCGTCATCAGTATCTTCATTTAGCTCGACGTATCCTTCAGTTTCGGCATCTGACTCTTCAGCAGGTTGGTATGTTTCTATCACACACGATTTTACTCTTCGCTGTCTAAACTTTGACTGATTTGGTTTACGAAAATACAACTTCTTTTATACTCTTTCGTACGTCTACCTGAACTCAAAGACATTTAGGGATTACTTTATCATCATTATAATTTTTTTATTGTTTCAACACATAATTTACTTGTTCTGAACACAAAGACCTGAACTCAAAGACATTAGGGATGATGATAAAAACAAAAAATTCTAAGAACTGGTTTACTGCTAGAAGTATAAAATTAGAATATTGTGCCTTTCCTTGAAAGCAATAAAGTTCATGTCTTCGAATTTTTCTTAGAATTTTTTGTTTTTATCATCATCCCTAATGTCTTTGAGTTTAGGTCTTTGTGTTCAGAACAAGTAAATTATGTGTTGAAACAATAAAAAAATTATAATGATGCCCAAAAACATGCATTTATTAGTGAAATTCAGTACAAGGTCCATACGGACCTATTCACACGTCCGCGTACTATTTTCACTAAAACCTCAATAACTCCTAAAGTAATGATCCGATCGGCTTGATTTTTTTCCAAAAGATGCGCAACAAAATACTCTTGGAATACAGAGTAACTTTGGGGTTTGTAGTGGCCGAAGTAGGAGTAATTTCAGTTTGAAAAGGCAAAAAGGTGCCTAGGGACCTTCTCACTCATCGGAGGGTTAAATTACATGGGTTTCATCATACATAGGTTTGTGTCAAAACGTCCGACTGCATGAGTTCGACCCAAGTATAATACAAACACAATTTTTTAAAATAAGTCGAATATCGAATGCCGTAATTTGTCTTCTATTTTTATTTTTATTTTTTAATTTTTTTTTTTGTGGAATGCAAAAATACATACAGTAAACATTTTGTGTTATATAGGGTGTTTTTTTCAGGGGTATAGAACTTCGAATTGAAATAAAACACAAGAAAATCGTTTTAATGTCCATCAATTTGGCTTTATTGGAAGGATAATTTTATGCCATTAATGTTTAAATATGATTTCGGGCATGTGGCCGCCGCGGCTGGCTCGAATAAAGCCAATTCTACAGGTCCAATTTTCAACCACTTTTTCGAGCATATGGGGCCGTATGTTGGCAATAACGCCACGAATGTTGGCTTCCAAGTCCCCTAACGTTTCTGGTTTGTTGGCGTAGACGAGCGACTTCACATATCCCCAAAGAAAATAATCCAATGGTGTCAAATCACACGATCTTGGTGGCCAATTGACAGGTCCATTCCGCGAAATTATGCGCTCATCGAATGTTTCCTTCAATAAATCGATTGTGACGTGCACTGTGTGGCATGTAGCGCCGTCTTGTTGGAACCACAACTCATCCACATTCATGCCATCCAATTCGTAAACAAAATAGTCGGTCAGTCGGCTCCAATTGCTGTGCACGGTGGCGAATCGATTCATTCGGGTCCTCTTCAACACTTTGCTCTACAGCGGCAATTGTTTCTTCGGTGCGCACTGTTCGACGTCTCTGCGGATGCGTATTATCACATAGAGTAAACGTAGTGCGAAAACTATCCATGGTTAACCGAATTAATTGCTCTGATGGACGATTATGTTGACCATAAAATGGACGGAGCTTGCGGTAAACTTCGCGAACTGAACCATTATTTTCGAAATAAATTTGCACGATTTGCAAGCGTTGTTCTTTTGTCAACCTGTTCATTATGAAATGGCAAACCAAACTAAATATTAATCATTTGACAGCTGACAAAATGGCCGCCAGTTAAGAAAGTGATGCCAACTTAAAGTTCTATACCTCAATAAAAAACACCCTTTATATTTAGGTTTATGTCTATTAAGGTACGGTCACACTTGTGAAACATTTGCCAAAAAAAAGCGTAACCACTAAATGGTAATCAAAAATCTTTCAACTGAGACAAAAGTTTGTCAAGTTAATGAGTAGCCAATATTGTTGGATTCTATGACATTATCCATTAGTTAAGTTTGAAACTGTTTAATATGATAAACAATTGTCTGGATCAAAATTTTTATCATTAGTGTTAGTTGGTTACGCTTTTTTGGGCAAATGTTTGACAAGTGTGACCGTAATTTTAGATTAATTCACTTGAAACAAATTAAATAAAAGATTTTTAGTGACAAAAAAAATTTTTTGTGACATAAAAAATATTTTTTTTGGTCGGCTTGAAGATTTTTGAAAATAAAATATGGCAACACTGGCTGTGAGCAACCCCTCATAATTTACTCTCTCTCTCTCTTTTAATTCTCTCTCGCATTTCTACATGTAGTTATCAGGGTTGTCAGATTTTTTCCGAAATATTTCGCCAAATTAATTTTAAAAATCGCCAAAATCAGCTTTATGTAGTTTTTCTTAGTAAAAATTTGATAATAAATTTGATTTTATATAACAAATTTTTATATTAATTTTTATAAAATAATCGTATCAAAATTTCTCAGAAAATCGCCAAAATTAGAAATAAAATCGCCAAAAACTATTTATTGCAAATTTTTCTCATTAAAATTCAGTGACTATAATCAATATAAGAAAAATCATGAAAATCAAATTGTTTTAACTTTTTGCAGACGAGTTTTGGTAGGATTTATTTTTGAAATTACTACTTCAACAAACTAATTTTCCTGAATTAGAATAAATTTTAAGTTAAATTTTGTTCAAAAAATAGCCATAATAATCGACAAAAAATTTATTTATCGCCAGAAAAATCGCCAAACTAAAAATTTGGACGCCAAACAAGTTTAAAAATCGCCACGTTTGGCGAGAAATCGCCATATCTGACAGCCCTGGTAGTTATGACAAACAATAAACATAGCTGAGAAAGTCTTATTGCTTTATGACCTTTTTGTTTGAGTCAGAACATTTTTTTAAACTATGTTAAAATGTGAAGAAATTGGACACTTAGGAGACTTAAGACACCCTTGTGAATACCCCAAATACATCGTCTAGATTTAGCTTTATATTTATTTATTGTATCTTCAAAAATAAACTAACAATAAGTATTCGAATCTTAAATCTAAAGATATATATTAGGCCCAACCAGTGTCGGACATAAAATTAGTGGTAGTTATTAATAATACATAAGTCGTGCTAGGCATACATATATAAAATGTTTTTTTTTTTTATTAATTATTACTGGTTATCTATATATTTAATAGGCAAACATATTTTTGTACTGGTACTACTGCACTGATTTTAAAAATATTTATATGGTTTTAAAGGTTTTTCTGTACAGATGTGCAGAATCTATATTTTATTGAAATTGGTTTGGTATTTTGGGAGCTATAAGCGTTTAAAGTTGCTACTACTACATGCACACATATTACACACGCATTTGTTAGCTAACAAGTAAAAATAAACAAAACATGAGCGTGTGTGTGTGTGTGTTTGTAGTATTTTTCTTGATCTAATAACTTTTTTCTCTTATTTTTAATTGTATGAAAGCCATAAGATGTACTTAAATATAGAGAGTTCAATAAATTGAATTAGCTTGGTTGAAGGGATTTTTTTTATTTTTTAATTTCATGTATTATTTAATTATGGTTGCATATGTATGTAAGTATAAGTTTGGCGTGTTTTAATGAAATATTTATGACGTGTAGATAAATTTTCTTTGAACCTTAATAAAATTATTTAGATTCTAGACGACTGTGTCGTCCGTTTGGTATATCTAGTAATTATAAATACAATACTTATTTCAGTCATTGAAAATTTTGAAAATTATATTTAATACGTTGAACAAATCATTGGAATATTTTACGGACTCATCAGTTTCATCATTTGCACATGTGACGTTTTCTTTTAATGTTCGCAGATTTTTAGCGAGTTTAGTACCACGAATCATAGATACAAATTTTATTCCACCAGTAATCAGTTTCCATAAAGCAATTGACACTATAAATTGTTCTTCAACCGAATCTTTAATTGGTTGTGACACAATCTCATTAACAGTGAATATGAAATCTGTTGATGTAATAAGAGTAGATCTGTTGCTGTTGAGAAAGGCCATATTTCGTAAAACTCGCAATGATATCAAACGTTTAGAACAACCAGATGAAGATTTGTTTACCACAGAACATAAAGCGTTTAAGTGCTGTGACTTCGCTCCTTCATCGTAACGAGAAAAAAGTTCCCAAAATTCAAGCCATGAGATAGCAATATCCAATTTTGACTGCGATGCTTTTGGATTAAATGGATAAAGGCTGTCAATCACATCCAATACGTGAATCTTATTAAGAATATTTCTCCCTTCCAAGCACGAACAGCAGTTCATCATAACACGTAAGCCAACAGATATAAGTGTACTGTAGTCGGTGCTATTCGCTTTAATTTTTAATGTTTCAGTGGCCATCATTTTTGCCACTAGTTCCAGAACGGAGTGTGAAAATGAGCTATTGTTAAAGGTACAGAACTGTTTACAAACTACAAGCGAACGCTCACACAAAAAAGAAGTGACCTGTAAAACTGTTAATTTCAAATCATTTGAATGTGCCATCCATGGCCATATTTTAATTACAGTTTTACTATACTCCATTGCTAATACATTATCAGTTATTATCATTGATGGAGACGAATGCCAAGAAAGCAAAAGTTTGAGCAGAAGCTGAAAATTTTTTATGACAGCCATCTTTTTAGTCTCTCCAAACCGTTTTAAATATGTGGTGCAGGACGTTGTTGCAAATTCATCGAAAAAGGTTTGAAAAATCTTTATTAATTTCTCCTGAAATTTAAGATTTTGAGCAGTATCTTGAGCACCTGCAGATTGTTTCAAAAGTAGGGCAAGTGTTTCAGTAACATGTTGCTGATTTGTAGTGGGAGGTGTAGAGAATTTACACATTTTAGCCGGATACAAATGTGTAAAAAGACGTATTAGTGATATACATAAATGTTCTGAAATCGAGGATTTCCCAGTTTCTGAATATAAAAAAAAACATATAGTGTAGAATTTAGTTTTCATTAGTAAAAATAATTTCTCGTAAACTAAAATACAAAATAACATAACCCATTTAAAAATATGTGCGGTCCATATATTTTTAATATATGCATGTATATATATATACATACATTATATATATTTATACATACATAAATATTGTTACGGAAATGGCCGTCGACAGGGCTAATGCAGCATTATGGAAAAATATTCCAATAGGGTTAATGTAAGTGTTACGCGAAAATATTCCTACAGGGTTATTAAAAAGAAACATGTAGAATAGAACAAACATGTTTACGCATGTTTATTTATGCCCCCCGTAGACGACATGTTTTTCACGTCTGACTTATCAAATTTTTCTGTGTAAAACATGTACATGTGGTACCTTTAAAACATTGCTTCTGTAAAAGTCAGACGCAAAGCCGTCTGACAAAATTTCAGTTAGAGCGTGCTCTATTTACTTCTGACAAACCATGGTGTAATTATACAGATGACTGCGTAATGATTTGTTATACAAAAATACGGCAACCATAGCTCTGTAAAGAACCGAAGAATGTCAAAAGAACAAAAATAATTGTACTAAAATCAAAACAAAATCGAAGTTTTTGACATTCTTCAGCTACAAAGCACATAGAGCAAAAAATTATCAGCTGAAGTAGCGCTGCCACCTAGTTAGATACACCTTGTGACAAACCTTCTGACATCGGCTGCAGAGAAACAAGCCGATCGGCTCACAGCCGGCTCAAGAGCCGCCGCCGAATTTCAATGTAAGTTCAAGCCGCCGCCGATGCATGCGGCTAGCTTCGGCTCCAAATTGCAGACGTCTAATTGGTTTTTGTAGTTCTACATCTTACAAATTATATGTAAGACATCAGGTGTTTTTTTATTTTTATTTTATAGAAATGTGCTTAAAAAACTCATAAAAAGCGGCTGTCAATGTCAGCCTGCTCGTGAGCCGCCGCCGACTATATACTTCTAGAAGATAAAATTGTGATATTGCTAGATAATCATCTAGTAGAAGTATTTATGATATTGCCAGATTATCTTTAGGAATTATGTACAATGATAGATTATGTCCTAAAGTCAATTTTAGAATTTTGGTAAATTATCTGAAGGAAGAAAAATATAGCATATCCTGAATTAAAACGGCCATTAATTTAAATAAAAGCAATTTTTGTGGTCAACTAAATTCAATTTATCATCACAGGAGTCATCATATGTTAAGTATAAAAAGGAATTTCCTGAGCTAATGTTTTGAAAATTTTCTGATTGTTTTAATTTATTTTATTTTTTTGTCTTCTAATTAAAAACATATTGATCTTATAAATTTATTGCGCATGTGATACAACACCAGGCTGAACAAAATGCAACATTTCAATAACACAAAATACGTTGTTAAAGGAAAAAATAAATAGTCTAAACATTTTGAACTGTTCCTTCAAAAAGTTTCACTAAAATTAAAATATTTTAATATCAAAAAAGTATTGCGTTGATAATTTTCTTCTAAATTATAAAAATAAGATATTCGGGTATGTTCGGAATTCCACGTGAAATTAAAACGAGTGGAATTACCATACAATTGTTGTTGGAAATATGTAATTATAACAACAATGCCATGGCAATTCCACTCGTTTTAATTTCACGTGGAATGCAAAACATACCCGATTGTATATATATATTTTGGGTGTTAATTAACTCGTTTGTTAATTAGATGCTTGTTTTAATCTCAGCACATAAACTGGATTAAAGGTTTAAAGTGTTAAGGTTTATTCAACAACAAACAGTACTTGAACCGAGTTGTTTGAAGAAATGATTTGATGTAGACTCTTTAATGTTCAATAACAAAAAGGTTTTCTTTATTTAAATTTTTCTTCATTTTATACAGAAATATTGATTACTATTAATTTAATATAAAATGTTATTTACTGTTAATTTTACATACTTAGCATTTATGGTATTATGTATCATATTTTAAGTTCATTGGCTGTGTGACCATGAACATGAGACGAACAAAATACTTAGCATGCAATTTAATGTCTAAAAGGTGATCGTACTACAAAAAACAAACAAATTAACAAAAAATGCATAATAGACAAGAGTGACTTACAAACAGACTATATAATTGTAATAAAATACTTAAGAGTGCAACGAAACTAAAAATGCATAATAAGCAAGAGTTAATCAGAATTATAAAGACAAAAGAATAAAACCATAATAAATTTATAAATAAAAAACTATGTTAATTATAAACATGCTCCCCCCGTTGAGCGCAGCTCAAAATCGGTGTTGAATTGCGGTTTGTTGAAGATGCTGGACTGACATTTCTTATCTTCTTGAGTTGAAGTGCTGGGTAAACATCTTTTGGTCTAAATATGGACTGTGAAATCTGGTGTGGGTTGCAAGTTACGAGGAGCTGGAGTTGGTGTGACGTTGGTATTCCTTTTAATGATAAGATAAACAATGATGACACCAGTAATGAATAAGGTGGAGTAGCCGATCGTTATGTGGTGGTAGTTTTGGGCTTCAATTTGGTTTGGAAGCTGGAAAATATTTTGTTCTGCTAATGAGGTTTGTAGTTCTGTTAAGTTTTGGATTTGTGAGATGTACTCGCTTTCATGTATTTCATGTAGAAGGGGTTGGACAAGTTTTGTATGTACTTCATCCGAGACCTCCCAAAACTTGGTGTATGATGTTTTTATTGAGCTAGATATTTTCTGCCGCGCTTGTATGGTTGTGGAATTGTATTGGAGCACGCATTCTGGTTCTAAACCAAGTAAGCCTGATCCTGTGAGAGTTAAATGCGTGATCTCTTTTCTGCATACAATAATTGCATGAGATGAAGACGGTGTTGCATAGATCCATTTGTTCTGAAGTCGTAGTGGAATCCAAGCAGAATTTGCTGTTAACTGCTGTAATGTACAGTCAGATTTTGTTTTGTTTATAAATAGATTGAATTCGCAAGCACATGCTGCTGCACCTGGCCTGTATTGAATCTGACCCTTTGAACATATATATATTTCTTCTTTGAGGCTAATGCATACGTCGAGTTCTGAGTTACTTATGGTGAAATATGTGGCTTGAACCTTATTGATTGCCAAGAGCGGAGAACATGGTTTTATTGATACCAGCGTGTTGTTAGTCCACCTTGGGATTGGTATGAGATTGAAGAGATCGAACGGTTCACTCTCAATCAGTGGTAAAGTAACACTAAAAATTGCTGTGGTCTTTGCGAGTCCTCCTGTGACCTTCATGAGTTTGTATAATTGTAATAAATCTTCTCCTTTTGCAGGTAACTGAAGTGATTCGGGCAGATGAAGTGATATTTTGTCTATTTCATGTTGCAGTTGTATCGGAGTAAGTAATGACGGGCTTATAATGCCATGATGTGTATTTGTTAGGATATCAACAATTAAGGATTGAGTTTGGTCTAAAGTGGCTGCCATGATTGTGAGTTGTATGCATAATGACGAAAAAATACGATAGGTTCTGTCTTCTTCACCGTAGCTATTTATCCTATTGTATATTTCTGCTATTTGGGCATCCATTTTATCAAACTTTTTCTTTACCGCTTCTTGATCCAATTTAATTATGTTAATGGTAGAATCTATAATTGATGTTTGATTCTTTAATAGATTGAGTAAGTGGGCTTCATTTTGGTTAACTTGCGCTATTGTGTGTTCCATTGTTTTTGCATATTCGGAGTCTAACACTCCAAATAATGTATGCGCAATGTTTCCCACAAGATCGATTGCAGCTCTTTTATGTCTTTTCCCGGAAAGTAATGTGCTGTCCATGAGTAGCCTAGCCTCAGCATGTTCAAAATAATTGGCTAGGTTTGTGCATGTTGCCTTTTGTTGCATTTCTTTGCACAAATGACTAAGTGCCTTGGTTCCATTTGAGAATAGCGCTAGTTCAGACCAGAACCCCTCCAAATCATAATAAATTAAAAATTGCCATTCTGTGGGTGAAATAAATGCTTTTCCGATTCCCTCATAATAAATTCCAGGTTGTGTTCCAAATTGTTCATTGTAGATATTTATTCCTAATACCAGTGGTAACAGTATCATAGTCATTATCATCAAGGGAATATTTGAATTGATTGAAGTGCGTCTCCTTTTCGTAGGCATTTCAGATTCATTATCGTTTGCTTCAATTGCTTGGTCTTGTACAGATATTTCGTTATCGTCTTCAGTGTTTATTGGTAACGGTGCTAAACGTGTAATAGGCCTTCTGAAGTTGCCTGTTAATGTTTTAACATCAGCTACTCGGACGAGACCGTCATCTCCTTGATGTATCTTTATAATTCTACCCAATGGCCATTGTAGGGAAGCAGCATCGGATGTTTGGCGTCATATGAAAGGGAAGATGTGCTTAATCGTCCCCCCACTCTAATTATACCATTTGAATCCAAGAATGGGGTAAGGTTGCTGAAAGGACTTGCCTTACTAACTACATTACTTCTTTTTAAATGTTTTAAGTCGTCTTCGAAATCTGACTGCATTGCTCGTACAATAACTACAAGGGCTTGTTCGAGTTCCATTACTGTCAAGGCGAGTTCTGGACGTGTGTTTATTTTTCTTGTCTTGTTAATAAATCGTAGCATATAGGCTACAATTCTTTGCAATGTTCGAAATGATCCCTTGTGATCAACGTTGTAGATTATTGGTGTTGTATTCTCAATTGCTAACACGGTAGCTGTTTTCTTTCGCTCCATGTTACCTTCCAGTATTTCTGTGGCCTTCGAGTATCTTTGTGGCCAAACTGCTTCATGCCCATGTAGGAAGATTGGGCCATAGAACCATAAGTTGCATGATGGTAATGCCTTTGGAGACAGTCCTCGCGATATGATGTCAGCAGGATTTTCTTTTGAAGTTACATGTCGCCATTGTTCGGCCATTGTTAACTCCTGAATCGCGGCTATTCGATTGGCCACAAACGTTTGATGAGATGATGACTGCGAGTTAATCCAGGCCAAAACAATCATTGAGTCTGTCCAGAGGAAGGTAGGCTTGTCCTCAAGTTTTAAGTCCTCTTTCACTCGAGCCGTTAGTTGAGCACCTAAGCGTGCTGCACAGAGTTCAAGACGGGGAAGGCTTTGTTGTTTTAAAGGTGCTATTCGTGATTTTGAGCATAGTAGCCTTACTATTATTTGGCCATTTTTTATAATTGACCTTATGTATATTGCTGCCCCATATGCTCTCTCTGAAGCGTCTACAAATGTATGAATTTGCATTTCTGATGCAATCTGCCCTTGGAAGATATGTCTCGAAAACTTGAGGTTGTCTATGTGTGTTAAGTCGTTCCGAAAGTTCATCCATTTTGTATGTAGTTCTGCTGGTAGGGCTTCATCCCATTCAAGTTTTAATTGCCACAATTCCTGAATGAACATTTTTGCCGTGACTACAATTGGAGATACAATTCCCAGCGGGTTGAATAATCGAGCCAAATCTGAGACAACTGTTCGTTTAGTAACACGTTTGGTATCACCCAAACATACCTTTATACAAAACTCATCGACTTTTGGTATCCATGTCAATCCCAGGGTTTTGACTGTTTGATGATTTTCGTTGTTAAAATCAATGTTTACTTCTTCGTTCGTTGAGATGTTTTGGAGTAGTTGGTGATGATTTGCACTCCACTTTTGCAAAGTTAGGCCATGCTGTTTTAATATGTGCTTCAATTCTTGCTGAATGGTGATTGTTGTACTCAAACTATCATCTCCTCCCATCCCATCATCGACGTAAAAATTATTGAGTAGAAAGTTGGCTCCAAGAGGGTATCGTACTATATTCTTTTTTTCGATTTTTTCCAGGCATTTAGTTGCTAAATACGGTGCAGCTCGGGTGCCATAGGTTATTGTGTTCAATTGGTAATGCTTGATTGCTGCAGTTGGACTCTCTCTCCAAATGATGGTTTGAAATTTCCTGTCTTCCGGATGTATAAGCATTTGTCGATACATTTTTTCCACGTCTGTGGTAAACACAAAGCGTGGTATTCGAAAACGGAGTATAATGGAAAAGAGTTCGCTTTGAACGGTTGGCCCAGTGTACATTAAGTCATTTAATGATACACCAGTAGAAGTCTTCGCAGAGGCATCAAAGACTACTCTTAATTTAGTTGTCGAACTTTCAGGCTTGAGTATGCAGTGGTGAGGAATGAAGTAGTTAGGTTTATCTATGGAATTGGTGTCTATTTCGGTCATATGTCCTAACGACTTATACTCTTCCATGAATCGTATGTATTGCATTTTAATTTCTGGTGTCTTTGCAAGTCGACGCTCTAAAGCAAGAAACCTGTTGAATGCTATTCCCTGAGACTCCCCTAGTTCCTCGGGATTACTGCAAAATCTTCCATTCTGATCGACTGTATAAGTATTTGCAAAATGATTTTCACAAAGCCTTTCTGAAGTAGAAAGTGTTTTATCTGCTGCTTCCACCTTTTCTAGCTCCCATAGTTGCGTAATTGTTTCTTCCAGCTTGATTTCCTCCTCAGTACACATTCCACAGGTTGTCGATGATAGCTGAATTTCACCAACCCTTCCTGAAATAACCCATCCTAATACCGTATTTTGCAAAGTCGGCAGCTCCTTGCCCAATTTTATTTGTCCGATTGAAAAAAACTGATGATAAAACTCTGCACCTAGAAGCACATCTATTTTATCAGGACGATTGAATTCCGGGTCTGCAAGTTTGATGTTTTTGGGAATTGGCCAATTGTCAATGTTAATTGTTTGTGACGGTTGTGAAGATATTATCTGAGGAAGAACAGCTGCTTCGAGTTGCGTCGTGAAGTTGTTTAGTCTAGAATGTAACGTGATATTGACTCTGTGCCGAACCTTAGCGTTGCTTGCTCCGATTCCATTTATATATATAGAAGCGGGTTTTGTTGAAAGTCCTAAGCACTTAACTAGTCGCTCACTGACGAAATTAAGTTGAGATCCGGAGTCAAGAATTGCTCGGCATTGTATTTCTTTTCCGTTTGCCTTGACGATGATTAATGCTGTGCTAAGAAGCACGTAATTGCTTGAACTTGAATTTTTAGCTGTGGTTAATGTGGCAGCTTCTTGTGCATTAAGAGTTAAGCTTCCTTTAGATGTCTGGTTCTTTGAAGCCGTGTTGCTTCTGGTTTGTTCTGAGGTTTCTAGGTGAAGAAGTGTGTTGTGTTTTTCGTTACACTTCATGCAGCTTCTAGAAATGCAATTCTTTACGTTATGGCCTGTTTTTAAGCAATTGAAACAATATTTTTTCTTTTGAACGAATTGAAGCCGAGCTACCGGTGATGATTGAAGGAAAATCTTGCAAGCAAATAAGGGGTGTTTACCATTTCTGCACATGACACAGGAATCGTTTTGAGTTACCACTGAAGTGCAAACCTTCGAAATTGGGTGTTTCTTTTTGACCCCCATTGCTTCAATGGACTGGAAGTGTTTTTCCAAAAACATCAAAAATTCTTTAACTGTTGGAACTTCTCGTGGTTGTAATAGAGACTGTTCAAAGCGCAATCGTGTGTTTCGATCTAGCCTTTTTAGTAATAAGTGCAGCAGAAGCGGGTCCCAAGATGATGTATCAATTTGAAGGTTCTGTAGTGCTAAAAGGCACTCTTGAGTCTTGTCATGAAGCTCTTTAAAGTTGTCACTTATTCTATCATCTGCATCTTCGACCAATTCATGAACTAATCTGCTGACTAGTAATCTCTTGTTGTTGTAGCGGTCTATGACCATCGTCCATGCGGCTTCAAAATTTTCTTCTGTTGCAGCAAAATGTTTTATCAAGTTTGCTGCCTCTCCTACTAAGTGGGTTTTTAAGTACCAAATTTTTTGGACTCTTGTCATTGGCTGATTGACAACCAGTGATAAAAATAGATCATGAAATTCCTGCCATTTCATCTGGTTTCCATCAAATTTGGGTATAGTGATTTTCGGAATAGGTACTGTCAATGTGTCTGAATGCCCAATGTTTTGCCCATGATTACTCTGAACTGTGTTGTCTCTAAGTCTTCTGGAGGCTGCTCGGACCTGCCCTTCAAGCTGGATAAACCTCTCCATATTGTATACATTCTGATTTCCTTCATCACATATTTCTGAGATTTTGTAGTGTAGCTCCTCAATGTCTTGCCATAACCTGGTGGCGGCTATGGCATCGTCATGACTAACGTCATCTGTTAATAGTCGATTGACCGATGCCATCATGGCTGCCTGCCTTCGCATAAGTTTTACCAGCTCACCAACTGGTGCCGTGGCTTTCTTAGCGAGTTCTACCTGTATTTGATCATCTGTATTCGTGGCTTCAGGCATAGGTAGTTTCAGCATTGATACTTCAAACTCCCTCTTGTATTGCTGCACGATATTTAGGATTGATGTGTAATAATCCTTTTGGAAGTAGTCATGGTCGAGTTGAATCTTCTCCAGCTCGCGAATTTGGCTGTCATTGACTTCAAAGGCTGTCCATTCCTCGTCCAGTCTTCTTAATCGCTCTTGGAAGTAGCTTGTTGATGTCTTCCTCGATGCTGCCTCCTTTTTATAGTTGCGGATGATGGTTTCGATCCGCTGACCAATTTGCTGCTGAGAAGTAACCAGTTCCGTAAATGAGCTCATGTTGAATTATTTTTTCTTGATGAAAAGATGATATTAACCAATCAATAAACTGACGATCACGTCGGGGTCACCAAATGTTAATTAACTCGTTTGTTAATTAGATGCTTGTTTTAATCTCAGCACATAAACTGGATTAAAGTGTTAAAGTGTTAAGGTTTATTCAACAACAAACAGTACTTGAACCGAGTTGTTTGAAGAAATGATTTGATGTAGACTCTTTAATGTTCAATAACAAAAAGGTTTTCTTTATTTAAATTTTTCTTCATTTTATACAGAAATATTGATTACTATTAATTTAATATAAAATGTTATTTACTGTTAATTTTACATACTTAGCATTTATGGTATTATGTATCATATTTTAAGTTCATTGGCTGTGTGACCATGAACATGAGACGAACAAAATACTTAGCATGCAATTTAATGTCTAAAAGGTGATCGTACTACAAAAAACAAACAAATTAACAAAAAATGCATAATAGACAAGAGTGACTTACAAACAGACTATATAATTGTAATAAAATACTTAAGAGTGCAACGAAACTAAAAATGCATAATAAGCAAGAGTTAATCAGAATTATAAAGACAAAAGAATAAAACCATAATAATAAATTTATAAATAAAAAACTATGTTAATTATAAACATTGGGTAAGATATCTTCCAAATATTTGTAGGGATAGGAAAAAACACTCATACACAGACAAAACACACATTCAAACACATAGGTACAAACATTTCTGCTTCGTTAACTTCGTATTTATTTAAAGCATCCGTTCAGTCAAACCAAAAACTTTTCGAACATGTCAAGAGTTGAAGCTCTTCGTTTTGTATAGTTATTCGTTTATTGTGTTAAATTCAACTACGACACTTTGAAATTCAGTAGAAGAACTATGAGCAACACGTTGTGATTGGGCAGTCAAAAAATAAAATGGTCGAAGAAAAAGTACAATTTTACGACTTTTGTTATTTCGACTGCAGTTATTTAAACACTGGATTAAACGTAAACAAGCAATAACAACATCAAAAAACGTCTGCATACATACATGCCAATTCAAACGAAAAATAAAAATAAACAACTCAATGAATTAATGATGTATGCTTATCCACATTAGAGACAGTGTAAACTGTCTTTAAATGTAAATACATCTGGTTTTTTACATGTATTCTCGTCGCATGTATTATACTAAACCAATAATAAATGCTGTCGCATTACAAGCGAAACACGATGGATGCATTGGTGTACGTGTACATGAGCGTTAACAAGCGATGTCGCCAAGACTTCTTGTTCATAACAAAAAATCAAAAGAAGTAGTGTTGATTAGTGTATGCTTGTTATGTTGCATACTGTCCGTTTGAGTGTATGTGTAAGATATAGCTGGTAAGATACTCTGCAGAAAGTGCGAATAGTGAAATTGTAGTGATTTACTTGTGACATTGTCAGTAGTACTACTGACCAGGTGTACCACAGCCAATGTAATCATCTATTTAACATTAGCTTGTCATTGAAAATTCACCACTAGAATGTAGGACTACTGACTAAGTAGTTCTTTTGGGACCACATGGAGACATTGATACCAAAGATTCACTAGTAAATTTAAGGCGCCATAGTCTACAATATCGCTCGTTGTCAATAGTAAAATTATAGTGATTTTCTAGTGACATTGTCAATAGTGCTACTGACTAGGTGTACCTCAGCCAATGTAGGCGCCTATTGACATATAACATAGGGTTGTCATTGAAAATCTACCAGTAGACTTTAGCGATATTGAGAAGGTAGTTCTTTTTAGTGTTGTAAAAAGCGGCTACTTTTGAATACTTAGTACTACTTGATACTTTTTCTATTGGGTACTCGATACTACTCAATACCTTATATATGTAAAATTATTATTTATACTATTTTATTTATAATGCAATATGGAAAAAACAAAGATTAAGACGAATATATTTAAATTAATTTATAACAAATGAAAACAAATAAGTCTGAAGATTAGTTTTTGTACATAAAAAATTTTTAACGTACCCTTAACACTTCTAGTGCGTTAATCTCTTAAATTATCTTTCAAATATTTTTTAATATACATATTTTTTCACAATTGATGTTATTACTTAGTCATTGTTGAAATGTAGAAATTAAATTTTACCGACATTAAAAGAATTTAAACGATTTTCCATATTTGTGACGACCTGACTTGCTGGTTATTTTGTATCACGTGTCTTCCTTCCACTACTCTAAAGGTCACTTTTTCTGCCCAATAGTATTTGTTAATCACTGAAGTAGTTCAATGATGCATTTTGTAATACTTCTTTTTAGTGGCTGTTTTCGTATCAAAATAATTCCTAACAGAACATTGCTCTCTAAATTGGTATTTGTTATAATAACTCCATGAGGTTCAGAGTCATATTTGTTTGTATCAAGCTCACAGAGTTGTATAATTCTGATGTATTTTAAATACTACAAAATGCAACCCTGAAAGCATTGAGTAGTTACTTTTGTGTATTGAGTACCGGAAAAAACTCTCGGTATTGAGTACTCAGTACTCAAATACTCAGTACTTTTACAACACTAGTTCTTTTACGACCATATGGAGATATTTGAACCAAAGATTCACTAATAGATTTTAGTGACCCTCGTCTACATATATTTATTTAATATTATTGCACATAATAAAAAAGAAAGGCAAACTATTGACTCGTTCATTCACAATATCACCAGATATACACTAGAACTTTTGTCTCTAACGTATCTCTACTCGCGCAAAAAAGGAAATTTGTCGACATTTTAACTAGTGCAATTGTCGCTGGAGAAAGAGTATTGACATAGAGACATATGATTTTAGGCTGACTAGAGGGTATTATGTGTTTAAGCGCATACAACTAATTCCAATGCATGTGTGTGCGTTTTCATGTGCGCAGAAAAATAAAAGATCATACATACATACATGACGTTTGTGTATGTAATTTCTTTTTTACTCCTATACCTACAATACTGAAACAAATTTCTTGCAAACAGTGCTGTTAATGTTTGTTTTAGAATATTTTGCTGCAGTAAACCATTTGAAAAATCCCTCATGTCTTAAAATTTTTCTGAATCTTCTCGATATTTTCTTCGTATTATTTTGAGTTATGACGCTTTAGTTGAAATTTAAATAAAGTTTCAAAATATATTTTTCAACAAAAGGGTATTAACGCGAACATTTTTAATACTACTACGTGTACTCTTTATTAAATAATAATATCACACATATTATGTACAAAGTTATACACTATATATCTGTGGCAATAAATAATAATGGCTTAAGTTGACATAAGTGCTTTTTCATTTTATTACATATTCTTGTTCTCTTCTTCAAGATCTATCACTCAACTAAATTTCAGTTAAAAAATGTCATTATTAAGAAAACTAAACGGATTTATATTTCAACTTAAGTCTTCTTGGAAAATAATACGTAAGCCATAACATCTTACCTCAACTTAATTTTTTTCTGTAGCTACATCAATATTAAAATATTTGAGCATAAAAACTTGTATACTTGTTCAATAACTAACATCCCATCCAAATTATTCTTCATTAAAAAAAAAAACTTATATTTAACTAAGCTTTTAAAAAATTGTCATATCTCAGGTTTTCCGCATTTTTCAATTTAACATAAAGCACTTATCTCGACTTACCATCAATAAAAATTATTTTGCCTTTCAATATAATAGCTTAAGTGCACTTTAATTTTTATTTTTTTAACAATGGATTTTTTCATAACACCTCAACTAAAAAACAGCAAATATTAACTAATAAAACGCTTTCTTTTTTTTTTAAATTAACAGTTTTGTTCTAAATAAATGTGAATCCTTTTCTGAGGCTAAAAATTTCATATAAAAACTAAACACAATTAATTTTAGACAAAACCCTTAATATTTCAAGACATGAAATTTTGACTTAAGCCATTATTATTTATTGGCACAGATATATGTATACATACATATATTATATGTTTAAATTAAGTATCTATTATATTTTTGTAATACAACTCATAAATATGTTTTGGAATTATATTTTTTGTTACAATTTCCTTAAGATCTTTTTTCTTATTCTCCGACAAGGGTAGCATTAATTTAATTTAATTTATTCAATTATAACACGAAAACCTAGCCTCATGGCCATAATCAGTTTTCACTAATACTACTACAAAAGGTACTACTACAATAGTTTTATATATAAAAATTTTTATAAATATTTAACCAATATTATAATAATATAACAGATAATAAATAAAAAATCCTTAACGTAGTAACCAAAATTATATAAATATGAATGTATACTAAACAAAGTGTAAAACAATTGAATTAATAAATACATTCATAAGTGATAATAAAAAATAAAAATTAATAATAAAGCACAAGTTATTAGCTGGAAGACCGTCATCCCAAGATGAAGGAAATAGAGGTATGAAAGCTGGCGTCAGTCAGTGGTCCAAGGTATACTGCCTATAAACCATTAATATTAACACCCCAAAAAGGTAAAAGAAAAAGAAGGGGAAAAAATAATAAAAAACTACAACAATACGCTATTTTGACGCATATGTAGAAAAAGCTTTCTTTTGAAAGTTTCCACAGATAAATTAAATACTTTTAAATCAGATGGTAATACATTATATGCCCTAGCTACTCCTACATTATATGAACGCTCCAATATTGTAGTTAAACTTGGTATCCTAATTTGCCTATTTCTACGTGATCTACAGAAGTCAAATAAGTCAACAAGGAATATAGGTACTTGCAACTTAAATGTCTTATAGAAGTGTAATAAATTACGAAATTTAACAAAATCTGCAAATGACAAACCTAAAAAATCTAAAACATACGATGAAACATGTTGACGCAATCTAAGTGAATAAAGATACCTGATAACTCTATTAAAAACTAAGCAATCTTCTTGAATATATAACCCAAACTTCCAGAATAAACTTCCAGAGCATATAAAAATAAAGGCATAATTAACCCATAAACAACACGTTTCTTAATGTGGAAAGGTAAAAGCAAATCCAAGCTATATAGTTTACGTAACACAAAGTTAACCCTCGAAACTACGGAGTTAATATGACTCTCAAAATTCAACTTAACATCAATAATAAATCCAAGACATTTAATCTCGTCAACAAATTCAATTGAGACACCTCCCAGTAAAATAGAAATATTACGACATCCACTACCACCAAAAAGCATCGCTTTGGTCTTAGAGGCATTAATATATAGTTGATTATCATCCATCCAATCACTAAGCTTACCGACAGTATACTCAATCATATTTTGCAGCACATCAGGAAAATCACAATTACCCTTAAACAACAGTTGTATATCATCTGCAAAGGAAAATGGCTGGCACATATTGCTGGTTAGAGTCCCAAAAATATCATTTCTATTGGTTATTGTGTTTGTGTGCGTTAGGATATTTCATCATGTTATGTATGTATGTCTGTGGGGATTGTGTTTGCATTGAATAATTTTCTAACTGTGGTTTTATATCACATATCTTGTTGTTGTCTCTTTTTATTGCACATATTTTATAGCTTTCTCGAGGAAAAAGGATCGGTAATAAAAAAAAAGGATGAAAGAAAACGAACGTACATTTGCAGCACGTAAATCTTAACACATATTTATTAGTATTTAGAACACTTGATATGTAAATCTTTTCTTAGTGCACATTTTTGGTTTGATTTTTTTTTGTTTGTTTAAAATGAAATTTTTATGTTCATTTGCCTCCTCTGGCTATTTTTATTACACATATTTTATAGCTTTCTCCAGGAAAAAGGATCGGTAATAAAAAAAGGATGAAAGAAAACGAACATGCATTTGCAGCACGTAAATGGTTGATGTATATGGGAAAATCTTAACACATATTTATTAGTATTTAGAACACTTGATATGTAAATCTTTTCTTAGTGCACATTTTTGGTTTGATTTTTTTTGTTTAAAATGAAATTTTTATGTTCGTTTGCTCCTCTGGCTATTTTTATTACACATATTTTATAGCTTTCTCCAGGAAAAAGGATCGGTAATAAAAAAAAAAAGGATGAAAGAAAACGAACATGCATTTGCAGCACGTAAATGTTTGCTGTATATGGGAAAATCTTAACACATATTTATTAGTATTTAGAACACTTGATATGTAAATCTTTTCTTAGTGCATATTTTTGGTTTGATTTTTTTTTTTGTTTACAATGAAATTTTTATGTTCGTTTGTCTCCTGTGGTTATTTTTATTACATATTTTTATAGCTTTCCCCAGGAATAAGGGTAAGTAATTAAAAAAGGATTTTCCGGACATACAGATATGTCGAAAATGTATTTTTAAATACAATTCATACGATTTTTCTTTTTCTTTTAAAAATCCTATAAATACAGTTTTGTTTTTCAATTAGTTATCAGTGATACAAAAAATATCAATTGAAATGAATGCAGCAATTTTCCACCCGGATGATGAGGAGACAATGCTCGAACCTCATACAAACCCACAAATGGAAGAACTAGAAGACGAAGAAGGCCAAGAAGACGAAGGGGAAGAAGAAGACGAATAAGGCCAAGAAGACGAAGAGGAAGACGAAGAATCCGAAGAAGAAGAAACCGATGAAGAATATGACAACTTTGTTTCATTACTTCTAAGTAATGAAAAAAAGCAAGAAGATTGTCGGAAAAAGGAGCAGCCATCATAAAAAAAATTAAATATTTAAAAAAGAAATAAATTTGTTAAAAAAACAAAAAAAACATTATTCGTAAATTAAAAAAAGAAAAGGAGGACGTAAATCCCCTTAGAACATTGTATAACCAACATCATACCTGCCCAATATGTCTAAGAGCAAATATATTGGGTAGGAATATGATTTTAATTAATTGTAATCATAAATTTTGTACAAAATGTTTTAAACATTATAACTCTTATAAATGCCCTGTGTGCAGGACATATTTTAATTATATAAACACTATAAATAAAAAGGGTGAGGTTTATATAATACACACTGAACCGATGTCAACCTATTTACCAATAGAATAAATAAAAAATAAATTTTACATTTAAATCATAATATAAATTTTATTTAATGAGCAACAGTTTTCAGATATTTTCAATGTTCTCTTTCTTAAGAGATATATGCACATGTATATAATTTTTAGCTTGTTTATTTTTATTTTTTGAAAAAATAAAAAAAATTAAAAAAAAATAATAAAAAAAATAAAAAACATTTAGTTACATTTTGATACATTGTATGTCTTTTAAATGTTACTGACATTACAATTTTTGCATTTAGTTACATTGTAGATATTGTAATAAGTTTGTATTAGCTGTTTTGCTTCTTCTTCTGCTTTCATATGTTGTCGTCTATAACACGAGCAGGAGCAGGTGTCTGGTCCACATGTTTCATTTTCGTTAGACCAACAACAATTGTCATAATGCTCTCCATATTTGTTTTTCATTGATTTCAAGCGGCTTGAAATCTCCAAATGTGTTTGAATATTGATGAGTTTATATTTGTCTTCATCAGAAACAATATGAGAACATCTTTTTAAGAAATTATATATATCTTTTAATATCATTCTAACTACTGACTATGACTACATGAGTGCACTAAATGATTATGAATAACCATTAGTGTTGAAAGTTTCGTTATTTATACTCTAATAATTACTTACTTAATCATTCTTTTCTACTTTTTAACAAAAAGATAACAAATATTTTAATCTTTTTATTTTATTTTATTTTATTTTATTTTATTTTATTTATCTGTCTTAAACTAACTATAAAATATAGAAAATTAGTATTGTTACAATAGTTTTCTTATTTCGTTTGTAAGAGGAATATATTCAAACATTTTATCATGTATAATTAAACAATATGGGGATGTATTAGGTGGAATATTTTTCAATGTTTTTAATTCAATACGAATATCGATAGGTCCAGTTTTAACTGATTTATTTTGATGAGTAACATCTAAAACTATTATTGGCTCCATAGTTTTGAAATTTTCTGGGGTTAATAATGGTTGGGAATCTCGTGAATAATAACTTTGTTGAAATTTTAAATACATATCGTATAGAATTGCAAAACAATTTCTGTCGAATTTTAGATTTAAATCATCATAAGGATATGTAACAGAGTTAAGATGCACTTTAATATCACTTAAATCGCAATGTTGAAACTTGTTGTCATCATTTCGAAGACCCAATAATAAAAAACGCGGGCTTTCGTTTTCGGTAGCTAGCTTAACATTCCATAAAACTGTTGTACTTTCTGGAAGTAAATGATAGTAGTACATATCCCAACTTATAAAACATATATTTAATGGGTGACGATTGTTTATTGTTTTAAACATCTGCAATTTGTACGCATCAGCAAGTTGAATGTGTGGTACTTTCCAAGTAATATTTAAAATTGATAACTTAATTTTTTCAGCTGTCGTTTGAGATTTAAGAACTTGTCTATCATCTTTAGATCGTGAAAGTACCAATTTATGCTTAGAATTAACTATAATTTTATTAAAGTCTTCAGCAAATCCGAGTAAATATTTTAGTGGTACACAAAAATTAAAATAACCTTTTTCAAGCGAAAGATCATCAATGTTAAAAGGAGACCATCCAGCATTTAGTAGACTGTCACTTTCAGATTTATTCAGCGAGACATAGTTTTTTAATTCTGTTACAATACCCAAATGCCGTGTGCGATCAATTTCTACACCATTAATTTCATAACGAATTTCATCAAATAGATGTGCCATGCAATTGTTTAAGAGACGTATGGATGCAGAAACTGTTGAATCTTCCTTTGTAGCAAGTCGTTCTATGTATATACGACTTTCACTTGGTAAAACATACAAATCTTGATTTTGAATCGTTATACGAATCTCATAATTATTTTTAAATGATTGTAAATATGATGTGTAGCTGTGATACTCTTTCTTGACAATTGAGTTATCAAATTGCGGTTTTTGTAAAATGTTAATAATACTACTCATTGTTCCTGTATCTTTACGCTTTTACTTTTAGATGAAACCCCAAATTTTTTAAAAACTCCTTATTAGCCTCACGAAGAAAAATATTTTGTTTTTGTTGTATTATTTCTTTAATTTGTTGTTTTTTCTGTTTCTTTGATTTATTGCAATTCGATAGCTTTCCGGTTTCGTGTTCCGTTGATAAGGTTAGAATGAATGGTGAATGCTTTTGCAACTCCGTTTTATTATATATAATCATTCTCTCATAGGCTTTAAATGTAATCGTATTGTTAGTTTTTCACCACGAAAATTTATTAAGTTTCCGTCTTGATCAACGACTTTCAAAATAAGACTTTTTATTATTCTTGAACTTACAGGTAAATATATTACATTAGTTGGAGCCTCAGTTATTTTATATCCTGGACTGACGTTAAGTGAAAACTGATGCAAAATATGTGCACACATGTTATTTATATATGATCCACCTACAATGTTACATTCAACGATTATTGTATTAATTTTGGTTATATCTATTGTTTTATCAGAGTAATGTTCCACGCCAGGCTCTAATACTTTTGTACTAAAACCTAATAAGAATCCGATTGATCTCTTCTTATTAAAATAAATTGAATCTGTAGTACTTTTTATGCATGTTTGTAGAGTATTATAATTTGCTCGCACATCAAGCGATCCTTTTGCATTTATATTGTGATATTTATTTATTAATACTTCAGCTATATCTGATAATTCATATGAGCCAACTGGAACTTCTATTCCATGATTCCCAATATGAAATAAATTTTTTTCGACATCAACATTTGGGATTGAGTGATACGTATCGAAACTTATTACGCCGCAAACATAGTTTTCATTTAGTTCGATTGGTGGAAAATAGTTTGCAACAATGAATATGACATTTTAACCGTTGATGAGTGAATAAATTATTAATAAATTTTGTAATGATTTTTATGATGATTTATTGTCGATATTAATCCAAGAGTTATGTTCTGACGAGAATCCCAACCATTTAACGTAAACCATATTATTTCTTCTTTTTAAAATTTTTTCAACTAAATACATATGTTTCTGGAAATTTAGTTTTCATTAGCTCATGTTCGTAAAAACCACCTTTAATTTCATGATCTTGATAGTCTTGTAATATATAAGTATTAGGGTTAGTATTTTTTATAGTTTTGATTTTAAATATTTCTGTTGTCCAGTTTGGTATGTAACCTTTTTCAAATGTATGCTTGTATTTACTTATTCAAACATTATCATTTACTTTAAACTTGGGTTTTGGTTTTGGTTGATGAAATTGATTGTTGAAAAATTCTTTACCGTCATCTGTTTGTAAATTTCTTGGTTTTCTATTGTTGTTACTGAAAATACTTTTAATAGCATTCGTTACGTTTGTTGCAGTTTTATTTTTTAATGCTACAGCCCAAGCTTTCTTTGAAAAGGTATCTATTACTGTTAGAAGATATCGATATCTGTTATTATGTTCTGCATAATTTCCCATTTCCACCAAATCTGCTTGCCATAAATCATCAATTCCTTTCATTATAACTCGTCTTCTTTTAAAATTTTTTCGCGCTTGTTTGTGCAGTTCATTAACTATTTCTCTCTTATCTGAATTTATTTCCTTTATAATAGTTGTTCCTTATTAATATCTAAACGGAAATTTCATATGCTTATATATAATTTTTATCCTTTGATTTTAGGAAGCTCGAGTTTTCGTTTTTTGACAGCATCTACAGCAGCATTTTTATTAATTGACTTAAATATAAATTCTTCAATATTATCAAATCTTTCCTCGATATTCTTTAAGAAGCCCTTATTTGCAAAATGAACTTGATCAATCACTACTTTTTCAATAGCTTTAACATTGTCATCGATCCCTTTTGTAATCAACTCTCGTAATACTTTTACATCTCGTTTGATAACGTTTAATTGTGAATTATAATCGTTTTTAAGTTCCTCACTTTGGTTTTTAATGGTTTTGATGATAACATGTATTTTCTAGATATCTTTTGCAATGGCATCCATTTGGAAATTATACTTGTACGTACTTAACTTTAAATTATTTATATTAGTCTAAATGGAACTTTCTCCAAACTTATTTATATAACTCATTTTCAATATATTATGTCAGCTTCTCTTAATTCTTCAACAATAAAAATTATTTCGTTTTTGTGATTATTATGACCAGCACTTTCCGATGAAAGAAGTAAACGTAATCTGTCAACTAGTTCATTTGGATCATCCCAATATATATAATTAGATTTACGATTATCTGCAGTTTTTAATAATAATCCATTACCTTTTTTTAAAACATTTGGTTTCGTAGTAAATAAATGTTTTATTATATTAACAAATTTATATGCTCGTGTACCTTTAATTTGACTGGCTGATATTGTCGTTTGTATGCATTTGTACTCGTTAAAAGTTCTTTGTAAGTTTTCAAATCATTTTTAGTGTAATGTAGGGGTTTTGAATGAAAAACTAATTCGAATAATCCTGGAGTCATTTTCCACTTTGTATTTCCTATTCGAATAGAATTATCTGCATTAAAATTTAGTTCATTATTGGCATATCGCCAGTTTCCGCTTTCATCTATGTTGAACCCATAAACCATATCTATTTTTTTATTAAGCAAGAGCAGTTCTATATTTTTGACTAGTGAGGACTTATTATAATCATTTTCGGTTACCTTGAAGTTGTTCTTATCATCGTCATTATCCTCGCTAAGTATTTGTAAATCTAGTTTTCTTTTTTTTTGTTGGTATGTTATCAATCATATTATCATTTTAACTCTTAGCATCATCAAAGTTATCAGAACTATCATCAGATAGTAGTGATGGAAGTTCTGAATCTGATATATCATTATTATTTGATTCATAAACATCTGATTTGTAATCAGGTGTTTTTTTTAATGATCTTTTTTAAAGGTTTTGCTGTAGGTGTATATGTATCTTTCAATAAATCACCGGATTGATAATCATCAATTTTTTTAATTATCTTATTCAGTGGTTTCGTTACAGGCTTGAATGTATCTTCCAATAAATTGAGTCTGTCTACTTCGTTTAATTTTATATTTTTTAGTTTTTCTTTTAATATCGTTCTTGTTTTAAGAATATCTTTTAATAATTTGTTATTATTCATTTCGAACTAATTTGTATCTGGTTGTTAACTTCCTTGTATCTGATATTGATCTGGTTTGTATCTGCTTTATATCTGCTTTGTACCTTCTCTGTATCTGCTTTTATCTGCTCTATATCTGCTTTTTATCTGCTTTATATCTGCTCTGTATCTGCTTTTATCTGCTCTATATCTGCTTTTATTTGCTCTGTATCTGCTTTTTATCTGCTTTATATCTGCTCTGTATCTGCTTTTATCTGCTCTGTATCTGCTTTTATCTGCTCTGTATCTGATTTGTATCTGCTCTGTATCTGCTTTTTATCTGCTTCTGGACAAAACCACTTACAGTTGTATGAATTTATCAAAACCTTTTCTATATCTTCCCTTATTTACAGCATCATCCTTACTAATAACAACGAATCCATATTCATCTTTCCAGCACTCACTACATATATCCGTAAATTCTCTAAACGACATATCTCCAATAACGTGGTCATTATATATATATGTCGTAAATTCATTTCATCTTGTTTAAATATTATGATCATATTTGCATTATCACGTATTAGATGTTTGGGAATTTTTGTATATGTTTGACATAAATAAAAGCAGTCAATATGCTTATGTCTACCCATGCAAAAGTAATATCTTATATTATCTTGTTTACCACAAATAACGTCATCAAATATTATTATGGCATAAGAATTTGCTTTAGCGGGACTTAAAACCTTTTCATTTTCCGAATATGTAAAAAGATTAATTCCTTTTGTCGGATCGATCAGTTTCTTAAGGTAACAGTATTTCGGTTGATATAAAGACTTCGAATATATATATATATATAAGTTTTTAAAGCTAAGACCATTAGGACTTTCTATTAGACTAATCATTACGTTAGTTTTTCCGCAGTTTGAAGGTCCTACAATTAGTGCACATATAGAATTGGGTAATAATGTGCTATGTTTAATTTTAGTTTTCTCTTCTTGTGATACATCAACATTTCTTATAACAATTTTTTTTGCTTGCTCTACTAATCACATATTGATAACTAATATGTTTTTGCTATAAATTCAATCTTATATACGGAAATCTCATCATTTTCATTTTTAGTATGGAACACATAAGACATATACATATATGTATATTAAAGAAGAATAAACATTAACATGGTTATAAACTATAACAAAGGAGTTAGAGATAATCAGTGTAAGATTGGTAGCGGCTTAGTAAACAACTTAATAAACAAATTACCTATTGAACTACATTTACCTGGTTATCAGTTTTGTGGACCCGGAACAAAACTTGAAAAACGTTTAGCACGAGGAGACAAGGGGATACATTTATTAGATGTGGCTTGTAGAGAGCACGACATTGCATATTCAGAAACAAGCAATATTAATAAAAGGCATCAAGCAGATCAAATACTACCTGAAAAAGCGTGGCAAGGGGTAAAATCTAAAGATAGTGGCTTAAAAGAACGAGCGCACGCTTGGTTCGTAACGAACGCAATGAAAGCAAAAGTTAAATTTGGATTAGGCATGAATAATACTAGTAATTCTAAATGTAGAAAATCGAAGAAGAGAAACTGTAAAAAGAGAAAGGCATGTGATACCAAATTGTTTTCAACCACTGTAAAAAATACCCTGAAACTCTTGAAAAATGAAAAACCAGACAATTTAAATGCTGTTGTTAAAATTGCACAAAAAGCCGTCACTTCAAATTTTAAAGGGAAAAAGAGGGCTAATATTGTGATACCAAGAGTTATACCAATACCAAAAATTGGTGGATTTCTTCCACTAATTCCAATCTTAACAGCTTTATCAGCACTTGGTGGTTTAGCTACCGGTGGATCAGCTATTATTAAGGCTGTAAATGATATAAAAAATGGAAAGCAACAACTAGCAGAGGCTACAAGACATAATAGACACATGGAATCAATTGCTATGGGAAAAGGTCTATACCTTAAACCATACAAATCTGGATATGGCCTTTATTATAACCCAGCTCCAAAAAACTTTTAGACAGTCTACCCAATCGACCATTAACTGATCTAGATTTAATGAAATATGCTAAACAACTCAAAAATTTTAGAGGGGTTTTTATGCGTGATCGTTTACCTAAAAAGGCATTAATTCAAGAATGTGGTATTGTTAATTTAGATAGTTGTACTGGTCCTGGAACGCATTGGGTAGCCTATTATAAAAATCGTAATTATAAAGAATACTTTGATAGTTTTGGAAACCTACATCCACCAGTTGAAATAGTTAATTACTTAAAAACACCAATTGAATATAATTATAAACAAAAACAAAAATTCAATACATTTAATTGTGGACATTTATGTTTAAAACTTTTATTCAATAAATATAATTTGACATAAAAACAACATTTTATACTTTTATTTTTTCATAATCTCTTTACTTTTCAATTGATTCTTCTTATTTTAACAATTTTAGGTTAATGACACATCTATATAAACATTAAGAAAAATATCATCATCATCATCTTCCATAAATTCTTCATACATATTTAAATTTGTTGTTTCTTGTGCTAATTCTCTTGATGATGATGACGGTAAACAAACATTTAGGAGAATATCATCATCTTCTTCCATAAATTTTTCATACATATTTAAATTTGTTGTTTCTAGTGCTATTTCTGGTGTTGATACTGATGAATGGTAATTTAATCTATAATGCCCCCATGCATAAGTATCAACACCATTTTCACGTACAAATCTCTTATCATCTAAATAACTTAATGTCAACTTACTAATGTATTGCGTATAAATATTATGTACCTTAGACCTAAATACATACATAGAATCATAAAATAACTGTTTATTTAATAAACAATTTCTAAAATCATTAATACTTAACTTATTTGTAACACATTGTTTCACACCTTTTATTTTTTTTATTTCCTTATCTAGCTGACCTATTTTTACAGAATACATTTTAGCTCTTAAACCAATGAACTCTTTAATTAACTTACCATTGCATTCGTCCTTCATCATCCCTAATACTTTTTTATTCATCAGAGGAAAATTAAATACATTATCTTCCGGATATGCAGATGTATCAAAATGCATTTTAATATCATTTCTAATATCATCATATAGGTCATTTGTTTTGATATCATATATAAAGGAATCAGTATCCATATAATTAAGATTAATATTTTCACAATATTTAGGTTTCATATGTATAATCGTAATGAAAATTATACATTTTATATTTTGATAATTCTAAAACAGCAAACCCAATGTAAATGGGTTTATTATATTAGGTTCGTACTACACTCATTTCAATGGCAACCATTTCGTCATGAATTTTGAGGGAACTATGAAAATTAGGTCTAGCAATAAGAGCTCTTGCTCCTAATCGCTTACCTTAATTCTCCCATTCACATACTATTTTTATATCCTTTCTTTTATTGACATTTTCCATAGTTTTGCCATATACAGCGTTGTTTAACAGTTTAAAAAAGTTTTGCTCAAATGAATTTTTAGCTAATGTTCTATGATGATTATTTATATCGATATATTTTTTCAACCAATTTGACTGAGTAAATTCAAGAATTCTATGAATTTTCTTTAAAATTAGACCATTTTTCATACATTGTTGAAGATTGCGATAATGTATTATATAATTGGTTTTATCGTTTAAATCTGTTATTAACTTTCGCTGTTTCATGCTTTCAATTTTCTTGTTTTCTGCACAAAATGGCAAGTCACTATGATAGTCGTGTAATGTGGTTGGATATTCTATATCTACCTCCAATATGTAACCAACTGTAGAATCTTCTTTTACATTATTTACATCAAAATTTTCACAGTTTTCAACCCAGTTGAAATTTTTGAAGGGTAGGTATTGAGACATTGCATGACCATATAAGTTATTTACATCTAAATACATAACGTAATTTGATTCTTTTGTAGGATCATAATCACTGATGTATTTGTTATTTGCTATCGAATGTCGCTTACTGCATTGAACTATACCTTCCCTAATACCCCGTACTACGAAATTGTACATGTTAATATCAGTTAACAATTCTAATTCTATTTCCGTTGTTTTCAACATTGCATCCCAAGATAAACCCGGGGTAGTATAATATTGACAGGGATCTAAATTGTAAATGTTTTTACAAACTTTACGGAAGTTTTCAAATATATCACAAAGCAATAAAACATCTACTTTTAAATGTAATAACAGATAGTCCAACAGAGTGTTACAATTGAAGGTATTCCAAACCTTTTCAGCATGTTCGTAATCATTAACACTACACGACTCATTAGAGAGTTTATTAAAGAACCATGAACGAGGTGGTAGCTGTGTTTCTTGGAGTCGATTTACGGAATCTAGATAGTCATACGGAAAGACACCTTTACGCTTCATTAAATTGAATTCATTGTCAATGCGATAGGTTGATTTAACAGTTGACAAATCATCATCGGACAAAAACCCTGCTAGTTTTTCTAAACTCGATGGCATAAACCGACAAGAATCTAGAAAACGCAGTTCAATCGTGTCTTTTTCATTTATAAAAAATTTTTTTGATATGGATACATATAATTCCTTATTTAAAGGAATTATATTTATGTATATCACCTTCGATAGATGAAAGCTCTCGCACAAACAAATGACAATCATATGCCGAAAGATTATGGAAAAATATAGGGATGAAGTTCGCGATTTGATACTCTAAATTGCACTTGTTATGTGCTGGACCCCTGTATTCACCTGTTAAGTGACAATGGTCGGCCACGCGATCTTCAACAGATACATTTTTTTTTACAAATGTGACAAATTGTGTCATCATTTTGTCTAATCTGTTGAAGCGGTGTTAAGGAATTCATTGGTTTAATTACACTTAAATAATTGTTGTATATATCTAGACTATCCTTAACTAAATTAGTAAAAAAATGTTTTGGTGAGTTATCACCACTATATATTCTAAAAATATTTAAAGTAGAATTAAAGGAGCATTTTATATAATAACTATAAGCAAATGGGACATGCCTTTGTGTAGATTTCACATTGGCTGAATTTTGAACATTAACTGATTCCAGAATACATTCAAAATCAGCGCACACCACAAAAGGCTCATCCATTTGCTTTTTTAAATTCTTAAAACTCACTAAATTATTTTCTGCAGTTGGCATCTTAGTTACAATTTTGTTGCATTGCTCCTTATGAATTTTTAATGATGTCTCGTTATGGAAATAAATAAGGCAAGTGTTACATATATATACACATTTCTTGTGTTTTGTTAGTTGACTTCTAATCAATCTGTAATTAAATAAAAGAATTAGAATATTTTTTATTTATATGTTTTAGTAAATATCAATATAAATATTAGTGACATACTTTGAAATATTTTTGATCCAGACATAGTGCAATCGTTCACAATCTTCCAAGAGTAGTACATTGATGTGCTTGGCTTTTTCTTCTGTAGTAAAATAATATGGACCCACTATGTTTTCCCCTTCCAAACCAAACACATTTATACTGATATTTAGATTATTCAACTCAAACACCTTTATTTTATTTACGGACAAGGGAAAATTAAGTTCTTTGAAATTTAAAACGATGTTATTTTCCAGCATCTAGTTTCATCTTGTACGTTATTAATTTTATATGATGAACAACTCGTTGGATGCTGTCCATGAGCAATTGGATATAGAGCCGATATTATAGCGCACTTGAAACAATACTCATCCTTATTTTGCACGTTAACGCACGCAAACTTTCTCTATATTGCAGGTGGTAGAGGGATGTATTGTGAACCCTTAATGGATTTGTATTCATTAATATTAATTTCGAGGTGTAATATTTATATTAAAGCCCATCCGCTATCACGCTCTTGAAATTCGCTCATCTTTTTCAAAATAATATTGCACTGGTCACTGTAACTGTGGTCAATATCATCTGTTGTTGAGGCTCCGCTAAGTATAGTCATTTTAGTTTGATGTGATTTTACGTTGATATCACATGCGTCTTGTTCTTCTTTTATCAATACGTATTGACAAAATAGTTCACAATTAAATTTTATGGAGCAATGTTTTTGAAGCATATTCCTCAATAATTCAACCACTTGGGCTTTAATTTCATCCAAAAAAGTTTCAGGTATTAAGTTGTTTTTATTGCTATTTTCGATCATATATGTTGCAATGCGGCCCCGGTATACTGAGTTTATACACCTTAAACCATTGTCTAACATCTTAGCACAATTAATTTTATGTCTATTTGTTCTTACATGATAATGATAAGTCGTTTTAGGAATATAATCTCCACAATCTTTACAATAAACACTAGTTTCTTCCACTTTTTTCGGATGCTCAATTAAATGAGTGTGTTTGAGAAATTCTTTACGATCCGTGAAACCGACGTTTTAAGCAAAAATTGCGACTAAATGATTTTCCACAGATATCGCAAGTAAACATGTCCATTTTCCGGTTTTATTTAATA
This sequence comes from Tachina grossa, assembly GCA_949987645.1. Lineage (NCBI taxonomy): Eukaryota > Metazoa > Arthropoda > Insecta > Diptera > Tachinidae > Tachina > Tachina grossa. The sequence goes on along the minus strand of OX465274.1, from coordinate 119,548,952 downwards.
ATTTTTTAATGGTATGTAATGATGAAATTTTCAAAACAAGAATGAATTATATTAATTTCTACAGATCTATTTATACTCGAAATTGTGGGCGTGGTTTAAATGATGTAAGGAGCAAGTTTTTATGTACATCCCTATGCACATATATATTAAAGTGTAATAAAAATAGACGGAACTGTTACAAACATGCTGCTAGATAATTTATATACAGTTCTATTAATAACAATAGAACTGACGAATGCATACAAACATACACATTTGTAATAAAAAGAGACAACAACAAGATATGTGATATAAAAACACAGTTAGAAAATTATTCAATGCAAACACAATCCCCACAGACATACATACATAACATGATGAAATATCCTAACGCACACAAACACAATAACCAATAGAAAAGCATTACTTGTAAGTGCATAAAATAGAAAAAGATAAAATAAAGATACGAAATGTTTAAAAAATTCCCCTCAACAAATTTTTCATCGTAGTATAATACAATATCCTCACGCACACAAACACAATAATAATAGAAATGCATTACTTGTAAGTGCATAAAATAGAAAAAGATAAAATTAAGATACAAAATATTTAAAAAAATTCCCCTCAACAAAATTTTCATCGTAATATAATACAATTTCCTAACGCATACAAACACAATAACCAATAGAAATGTATTACTTGTAAGTGAATAAAATAGAAAAAGATAAAATAAAGATACGAAATATTTAAAAAATTCCCCTCAACAAAATTTTCATTTCAAATTATATTCCCTTAAAAATAATAGTGATGAAGGAAAATAACACGACGGTAATACCTAGCATGATGTGCACTTTTACATTGCACTTTGATACATACATAAAATAGCAAGAAGACAAATACCACTTTGGCAACACCTTGCATGATGTGCACTTTTACATTGCACTTTGATACATACATAAAATAGCAAGAAGACAAATAGCACTATGGCAACACCTTGCATGATGTGCACTTTTACATTGATCCTTATGGCACATTTTGGCCCCCGAACCCCACAAACACACTACTCTTTTTCCCCTGCATTTTTCTTCAATTCTCTTTTGTGTTGCTACCCCTTTGATTGCCTTTGTACCCCGTTTGTGAATAAACTCTAGAAAAGTCACAGTAAAAAGTCATAGTGTAAATCCCGTATTACACATAAAACGGCAGGTTTCTCCACACGTAGTTCGCAAGCACTTTTCTTTTATTTTTCGTCTAGGAGTTTCACAAACATTGTTGACGTTTTTGTTTCTTGTTTTGTGTTTTATAATTATTACGTTTTTTCTTCAATCAATCACTTCCTGCATTTGTCCGAAGAACTGCATCGACTTACTAATGATGGATTGAAATCGTCATTCGAACCATCGCTGAATGGATCGGCAGAGCTTTAACTATTATTGTCACTATGTATATCTTGTAAATGCAAAGACTCAGAATAGTGTTGTAGGTTTGGACACGTCATATTAAACTTTAATTAATGTATATCTTGTAAATGCAAAGACTGAGAATAGTGTTATAGGTTTGGACACGTCATATTAAACTTTAATTAACTACTGTTTGTTCGTGCAATATAAAAGACAAAATTTTTTTATATTTTAATAATTTTACTATTAGTACAATGGCTAATTGATTTCGTTATCAGCAAGTATTTATGTTATCGTAAATTTATTATAAGGACGATATCATAAAAGTGGTTGTTACTAAAGAAGAAGATTGAATTATTTCATGAAAAGGGTCACAACTCAAAAAATGTAATTTTGTCACAAAAAGTCATATTTCGAATTAAAATCATAAAATAAAACAAATTTTATCAACAAAACAGTATCAACTCAAAATACAACAAAATTTAAATAAAACAATTGGATTATTTTTAACTTGAATAAAGGCTGAAATCAAAATAATACCTTTTTTATGAAAATATACGATACATTTATGTGTCCACTTTTGTATTAACTCAAAATAATACCTTCACTACACTATCAAATGTGGTTTTCGAGATGAAGGAGTAATCGGAATACGTTGAACATAGTTATTGATGTTGTTAGTTGATTTCTTTCAAAAAGTGAAATTTCAAAAATTTTGAGTTAATACCCTCTTGTTGACAAGGTGCGATGAATAAATTGACATATGGATTAATATATAAAATGTATTTTAATATATGAGCTCATATATGGACATTTAATTGTGAACCCAGCTAAAAAATTTATGGTCCAGATATTTCTAATATATGAATGTACATAAATATATATCGTTACTGTTAATACATTTCTTATTTGTTTATTGGGATATGCATATTATTGTTAACGTTGTTATTAACTGTATTAATTACATCACTAAGGCTGAGTTTACATCTTGCATTTCATATGTGACATGTGCCCAAAAAAACAACCACTATTTACTAATGATAAACTGTTTGATTCAGACAAGTATTATGTATTGCTTAAAATGTTTTATGTAAACATTAGAGTTTTCAATATGCAAATGTAGGTCATTGCTAAGTTATCATTTATTGATTTAAAAAAAAAATTCTAGCAATTAATCATTTACAGAATAAGCATTTATTTTCTTTAATTTTATGTATAAATGAAAGCAGAATAAAGTTAAAAGTTTACAGCCTTATTTATAAAACTTATTAAGGCTTTATAAAGGGTTTTTAAAACAAATTTGCATATAAAATTTTTCCTAAAAAGCCTCTATAAAGCCTTAATAAATTTTATAAATAATGCTGTTAGTGTTTTAGTAGAATAACAAATCAATTGCTTTTTGAACACTGCCTCCAAGTTTAAGTGCTTGTGAGGACAACCAAATAAACCACAACTACTGATCTCCAAGTTCAAGTACTTATGAGAATCACAGAATAACCAGAATTATTTAAGCTACAAGTGCTTGCAAGAACCTACTTTAAAATTTATATTAAAACTTTTAGTGACCCCGACGTGATCCTGTAACCAGGCACAGGATTTCAACATTTGAACTAGCACCACAACTCAATACACACTAGAGGCCTGCGTAAACAGTCTTGAAATGTAAAAACGTCACGATTTTTAAATGTATTCACGTCGCATGTATTATACTAAACCAATAATAAATGCTGTCCTACTATAAGCGAAGCACGATGGATGTATTGGTGTACGTGTAACAAGCGATGTCGCCAAGACAGCTTGTTTGTAACAAACACTCAAAAGAAGTACTGTTGATTAGTGTATGCTTGTTATTTTTCATATTTTACGTTTGAGTGTGTGTGTGTGTAATATGTAGATGGTAAGCTCTTATGTGATTAACCGGATAAAACTAATCTTAATGCATGTGTGTGCCTTTGCATGCGCGCAGAAAAATAAAAGATCATACACATATACATGCATGACGTTTGTACACGCGCTTATGCGTAGAAAGAAGCTAGTATCACAAATTCTTCCGTCACGAAGTGTTTTCTTCTGTACTCTTATACCTACAATACTCAAATAAATTTCTTGCAAACAGTGTTGTTAACGTTTGTTTTATAAGATTTCGCTGTAACAAAGCATTTGAAAAATCCCTCATGTCTTAAAAGTTCTTATAAGATATCTTGTGCAGGAGACTAATACACACACAGAAAAAACTAGTTTTCCATTTCAAACACAAAATTCTCTGAATCAAATATTAATTTTTTCAATTTAGGTCCTGCAAAGAAATTTGTAAATTCAAATACAAAATTTTTTAATAATTTGTTTGAAAAAAAAACCCCGATTTTTTCAATCAAAAAATTGTCTGATTCAATAAAAATTTTTTTTATGAAAATAAAAAGCAAATAAAACAAATAACTATTTTTTACAGTATGCAATTTCTATGTTGGAACTGAAATCTTCTCTTAACAATTTTGTTACAAATGTTACTTTATACTAATTGTATGAACTAGAATTTTTCACTCCATACTGTTTTGTGTAAAACCAAATGTCTTTCGGATGAGTCGAACCTGCAATCTCTTGATTAATAAACTAACGTACTTACCACTCAGCTAAAGAGAAAATCGTCTTTGCATACGCAAATAATAAATACACGCAAAACATGATTTCTTTTGTTTCTTCTAATCTAAAAATAACTTTGTTGAGTAAAAAAACAAGCCACGATGTTTTTCGGCTTCTTGTCCGAATGCACACGAGCATGCAAAGAAACCAACAACATCAGCACATGACCACGTTGAATCAATCAACAAGCAAGGAAAACACCAACACAAACAAATGAAATTAAATGATGCAGTTTTTTTCCATAAAACAAAATTAAAACAAATAATTTACTGGAACAGTAAAAATATTTACCGAAACTAAATTTTATTTCAAAACACACGTTTGTTTGAAATTTTTTTGGGAATAATTTTTTCTGTGCAATGGTATCCTTTGAAGAGCTGTTCAACAACCAAAACGAAATAGGAAAACGGATTGAAACAATCATCCGAAACTTCAAAAAGGATTCCGCTACAAGAAAGAGTTGCATAGATTACTTTCAAGAGAGACTTCGAACGCTGGACGAAGAGTGGGCAGAATTCGAATCCAACGATAATAAAATTCGCCTGATGGAAAACATTCAGTTAGACCACAAGTATTTCGCAAATGACTACTACAACGCAATTATAAAATCCGTCCTACAATACAGAGATATATTCGAATCATCCATGCTGAAGGTGCCACAGTCTTCAGCCAAACCACAAGACTCACTTCCACAACAAAACCAAACCGCATGTCCTAACGTCACATCAGAGGACACCGATAAGTTGTTGAAGCTTATTCGCAGACAAGCATCAATAATGGTATCCCTGGAACTTTTGTTAAAAACCGATTTAACAAATCAGGATGTGCCCACTGCAACAAAGTTATAGCAAAACATTGAAAACCTCCATCTCCAAATATCTGAAATTAGTGATGAGCCTGTGAATCAAGGATACAAGATGGAGCAATTTATCAAGTTAAAAAATGATGTACGGAAAGCATTAAGGTCCGTTAACAAATATGCAACTACTCAACCAACCTCTGCACATAATAATAGTCAGCCCGATTCAATACCAATACCAAAATTAACATTATTAAAATTTGACGGCAATTATTTAAAATGGCAAGAATTTCACAATCTATTTTCTTCACTGGTAGTAGGCCAATCAATTCCGAAGGTGCAAAAAATTTGGTATTTAAAAACTCATTTAGTGGGAGAAGCTGTAAATCTAATAAAACACTTAATGCCACTGGAGAAAATTTCGATGCTACATGGCCATCTATAATAGATCGGTACCATAACAAGAAGCAATTAGTTGCCAAATTAATTCAAGAACTGGTAGATACATCAAACAAGACACCAACCGACAATTCTAAAGGCCTACATGACAAAACAAAGGAGTGTTTATTAGCACATCTTGATATCAACACATCAACATGGGATCCAGCCACGAGAAGTGCCAGACTTTCTAAATTTCTTAGAGAAGAATTTTTAATCATTGGAAGCAATGTCCGAAAGGGAAAAATATCAAACACAAGGACAAATCACAATAGAAAGACAAAACAATGAACTTTGTGCAATATGTAAATATGGAAGACAGTAGATTAGTAATGGGGACGATAGTCCTATTTTGGGAATTCAAAACCGGGAAAAAATAAAAACGATGGCAACCCTGTTACAAATGGGGGAATTTTGGGGATTCTCATGCTGAGAGTTTCTTGGCTATGTGTGAGTTTGATTCTTTGTTTATGTGTATGTATACTTTTTTTGTTGTTATTGTAGAGAAACGTTGTGCTTACAGTGCATGGATGTATGTATATGCGGGTGTTGTATGTGTGTATGTGTGTGAGTTTGATTCTTTCTGTGTATGGGAATGTATGTACACTTGTGTGTACAGGTTTTGTTGTTATTGTAGAGAAACGTTGTGCTTACAGTGGATGGATGTATGTATGTGTGGGATGTTTGTGTGTGTATGTATGTGTGTGTGTATATGTGTCCGTTTTTGTATTTAATTGCATGTTTGTCGGTCTCAGATACTTTTGTCGTAGTGGCAGACAATCATACCCAGTAGGAAATGTCGATGGTGAAAATGTACTGAGTCGCTTTTGACTTTGTCACCAGTACTACTATATAATTATACCCCATCCAATACTTTTCACTATAGACATTCAGCATATGCTTGTCATTTAAAATCTACTAGTAACACTAAAACAATTGAATAGGTAATGACTACGTGGTTCTTATTGGAACATAGAGACATACCAACCAGACAGTTAGTTACTGGTATATTTCTATAATTTATGTACATACAAAAAGGTATGTATATTGACAAGTTGTTGCAAAATCTTTCCTTTTTACTGACAGATAGAATAAAACGTATTATACTATAATGGTCACTAGAATTTTAGTGTTGACACAAAGACACTTGATCCCTGTCTGACTGCAGGGTAGTGACAACGAATTCGTGTGTATGTAGAATCATTATTTTTGTTGTTTTGAGTTGTCATTGCTATGCATATGTATGGTTATTGTGCTCGTATGTATACATGAATTTTTTTATTTCTGGGGAAATAATCTAGTAGCTGCAGATAGTGGCAACCCTGATATCTGCTGAAAATGGAAGTGGAGAGGGAATGTATTTGATAATGTGTGTACATATATGTTTTTGGAGTAATGTACGTGATCGTATGGTGGGGGACGCAGGTGATGTTATGAAATCTTCGTTTATTCATTTAAGAAATATTGTTTCGTATTTCATGACAGAGGAGTTTGAATTTCATAATATTATAAAATTTCATTATGTATGTATGTTTGTGTATTACGTGATCACTTCTTTGTGTATGTGTGTGTGCCAGTATTTAAATGATTTTCTCGCGCTGATATTTATATGTAGGTAGAAATAAATTGTTTTCAATATAGACATTTGGTACTTACATGTTTATAAAAATTATGTTATTTTCTATATTGCTTAATTTATAAGACTTTTAGAATTTGTACTTTGGTGGTTATATTTTCTATTATACGATTATGAATAAGAATGCAGTAAGCTGATGTCTTTGCTTACTGTTTCAAATTAAAATTTTATTCAACTGAATAAAAGGAGATTTTTTCTTAAACTCTAATGCAGTTAGAAGCGCTGGAGATTCTGTCATATAACAGCTTTCTTGGAATTTTAGATACATATAATATAGAATTGGATAACATTTATTTTTAGTTTTTATGTTAAGAAGTACAGATATGAGACTGAATTTAAATGTACTTTTAAATTAGTTAAATCATAATGAAAAAACTTATTTTCTTCTTGAATAGCGATCAACAGAAAACGAACTCGTTTTCATTGAATTTAGGTACACCCTTTCGACGGTTCCTCTAGGATACAAGATGATTTTGTATGACGAAATTTCTGTCTGTCAGCGTTATGGGTAATTAAATTTTTAAAATTTTAATTCCCAAAATTGTGTTGCTTTTTACTGATAATATGTTTACATTAATAAGGTACATATATGTATATTTTATGAAGGGTGATCACCTATGACTTTCATTTGATGTTCTAGATGATTTTTTTTCTCATTTTATTAAAGTTCAGCGTATTGTGTATATACATATTTCTGAAATGTTTAAGTGTGCTTTGTTTGCCTATCGGACAGAGTGTACGTATCAGTTGATCAGTCAGTCTCTATTTTTATTTATTTTTTCTTCTAATGTATCACTCCTTTTTTTCAGATTTTACTGCTTGAAATAGTGAATGTTGGTCTAATTTTTTGGTGGATATATACATATAGAAATTAATTTACATACAAAGAAATACATATTTAATAAACAACTATTGTGGCAAATCGATCTCAAATAAATCAGTTACCTCTACCAGGAATTCACCGTCGGTGTTTTCATAAAGTGTTAGAAACATTCCCTCAAGTATTTATACATGAGGTTTGTTGGATGACCCCTATCGCATTCATATGTAATGATTTCTCACTTAAAAAAGCTTATCATCACCTTCTAACAGGTTTATATATTTTGCTAGTATGCATGCCTTAGCATGCTTCTATCAATAGTGACTTAATAGTCCGAGATGTAGTAGTGTTAAAATTAAAAATCTTTACTATTAGAATTTACCAGTTCACTCTCTTGAATTTTTTACAAAGTATATACATATTTATTTCATTTGTAACAAGTTAATAAAATGTCTGTGCTTCCAAAATTGTATGACGTGAGGATTTTTTTTGAAAATTATACATGCTTCGGCATGCTTTAATTTTTTTTTTCTGTAAATTTATTTAATACTCATACAGATATAGATACATATAAAGTAAGATCCGTTCACATTCCATTTTAAAATTTATGTATGCTTCAGCATGATTCTAGTTGAAGTCCATATTTATTCACTAAGTTTGTTTGATACTTATTCATATACATGTACATTCTTAAAGATTGGATATCAAAGTCCAATTTCCGTAGTTTATCTACATTTTCTAAAGATCTGACAGCTAAAGAAATAAATAGAGCGAAGATCTTTTATAATAATCCCATTTTCATATTGTAAAATTTTGTGTGCTAGCGCTTTCGATGGGAAAATGTACATACAACTTTATAAAAAGTGATAATATGATGTGCTGCTGAATATTGCACTATGTTATAGTTCATTTTAAACACTGAAGTTTTCGCAATATTTCATTCAGACCAAAAAGTTTAGAGAATTCCACTACATTTAGTTAATTATCTTTCTTAAGACCCATCATTCCTAATCAATCCTGCAAAAAACAAGACAAACTAGATTTTTCGTTTTTTATTTTATTTTTATTAAATTCAACATTTTGTACATCTTTAAATTACTTTATACTATATTAAGCAGCTTTTTCTCATTTGTTGAGTTAACTTTAATCGTAAACATTTTAATGGTGAGATAAATTTTTCTATGTTATACACTAAGTAAATCTTTATATATACCAATCCACTTATATGAACCATTAAAGCTAATTCTTTTCACATCATTCCTTTTAATGATCAATTAATTCATTGTACTATTGATGTTTTCATATTAAGTAATGTTCAATCTTCTATTTATGTATGAGTTTTCCAAAGTATTTATTAAGAAATTCTTTAGAATCATCTGTAAGTTTTTTTTGGTACCCGTAACACTTCAAAAATATTTTCCATTGCCTTGGTTTTTAGAGTGCAGCTTTTATTTTCAGCTGTACTGACTATATACACTTTGAGAATGTGTCAATTACAGTCTTCAGAAATCAACAATTTTTATTTTCTGTAGAATACTTCTGCATTTCACCTAACTCAGCTCCATAAAAGATCATATATTCCTGTCATTACATCTCTACAAACACAAACAATTTTCGAGATTTAATATGGAGTTCGTTTACTAAATTTCTTTTTAAAGACATTGAGTTGTTTTACAGATTTTTTCGAGAGTGTTGAGATCTACATGTTGCACTTTCAGCTATTTATACTAACATGTAGTTAATTTTCATATATATATATATATATATATATATATATATATATATATATATATATATATATATATATATATATATATTTAATCGTACAACTCTTCAATTTATTTTTCAAAAAATGATTTAATTTTTAGAATGTCTTTTTCAATTTTATAACTGTCTTCTTTCTCTAATTTTATTTCACGTTATAGTCCATCAATATGCATTTGAATATATTCTTAAATTATATCCATGATACAATAATACAGGTAACCGCGAAGCGCCAGCTGTTTTGCTTGTTTCGTGATGTGATCTGCCAAATGGTGTTTATGTTTTACCAACACTCGCGCACAGTGCCTATTAAAACTGAACTAATACAAACATGCTTTGCAAAGCCAAGAGAAAACGCAAGTACATGTAATTATATTGTTTTCTCTTGGTTGTCTCTCTTGTCAATCACAAAACAGCAATAAAAATCACTGTTGTTTTATTTGTTGTACATTTCTTGTAGATTCGCGGCTACCTGTATATTGTATCATGATTATATCAATGCCTTAAGCTACATATATTATTAATTTCTTCTTTAGTTTGTCGATTTGAGTTTCCACAAAAAAAAAATTAACTGATATCGTTCTCCGTCAGTGAACGATGATCACTCTGTATGCATACATTAGTAGTAATTAAAATCTTTTTATAGATTTCGAGTTCAAATCTATCATAGTTTTTTGGTATTTTATGAAACATTAGAGAAAATAGTCCCTGTGATAGAGCCCATATTTGACCACCAACTTGTATTTTATCTTCATTCAGTTTGAGGTTACTATCACCAATAGTTCGTATCTAATTCATTTCTTCCTTCCAATACTGATAAGTTAGTATAAGTGTCTTCGGAATTGGAAGTCTGTGAGTAAAAATCATCGTCATCATAGTCATTATCATTCTGCTTGTTTCTTTGGTGTAGTTGTCTCTATCTTTACTGATGTTTTTCAGGCTTTAAACTTGTATATTTTCAACTTCAGTCTTAATTTTACTTTCTTCTTTCATAAGAATTCTTTAAATTTTTGCGAGTTATTTATTTAGTTTTTACACTACGAAGCTTTTTCTTAAACACATTTGTTATCAACACCAAATGCTTTAAAGCGTTCTCATCCATGTTTGCTAAGGGAAAATAACAGGTATCAGCTATCAGATCAGGTTATCAGGTACCTGGTCTGGTTTTCAGATCAGCTTATCAGGACCTGGTCTGGTTTTCAGATCAGCTTATCAGGACCTGGTCTGGTTTTCAGATCAGCTTATCAGGAGCTGGTCTGGTTTTCAGGTAGCTGGTCTGGTTTTCAGATCAGGTTATCAGTATACTAGTAGCTGGCCATTTACAACATTTATAAGAATGAAGTTTTAGGTTAGATGAAATAACTAAAGTCAATCTTTTATGAGCAGTATTTTTTTTATAACGAAAATCGTTTAATTCAATATCTTTGCTTATAACCAAAATCTATATTTATCCTTCCAACACTCTATAAATTTCTTAAAACTTTTCAAAATTCATATTACTGCCGACATAAACCTTATAAACATGCCTCATCTTTTTCTCACCTTACTTAAACATTATAATAACATTTGCATTGTCTCTTGTTAAATGCTTACAGCCGTATTCATAAAAATTTTAAACAGCATTTCAAATGTTGTTTGAGCAAAATTCGCTAAAATTGTATTCATAATAGAATATTAGCTTAAAAACGTTTTTTAACGTGCGTAAATCACCAAATCTTAAAAATTAAATGCACCCATATTTAAAATAATTTTGAGTTGCCGTCGTTGTAGTTTTGCTTCGTGTTTATTTATATTTTTAACTGGTCCAAAATATCCTCTATTCTGGGCAGTGGAAATTTATCTGCTATTAACTTCTTATTGATTTGTCCATAATCAACTACTAAACGCCATCGCTTGTTAGGGTTATTTGGCAATGCTTTCTTTGATACAAGTATAATAGGGCTATTATAATTGGAAGCAGATGGTTCGACGATATCATCTCGCTGAAGCTTTTCAACTTGCCTCGCTATTTCTTCCTTTTGGGAGTGTGGGGTACGATAGTTTTTAATGTACACTGGATCGTGGTCTGACACTCTTAATTTTTGTGTGTAGAAATTGTTTGTACTTATTTTGTCACTTTCCAAAGCAAAAATATCAATATATTTTGAACATAGTTCAAGCAATTCCGATTTAGCTATCTCAGGGAAATTTTTTTTTAATCTGCCTAAAATCTTCTGTGTTCTTATTTTATCGACATTGGTCATATCAAGAACTTCATAATCAGACAATTTCTCATACTCAATTGATACATTGCTCAAAAATTTGTTCTCACAATTTTTGTTCACTATTCTTACGTAAGGAAATTTTCTGGATATTATGCATCCAGCTATATACACTCCATCTTCAATTGTTTGCCTTGGAACCACCAAATCAGAAACGTCGTTGTCAATTTTTATGACTCTGAAAACCTCGGCTCGAGCTGGTAGTGTTATATGACCATCATTTAGACTTTCAAGTAACGGAATATCTATAGGGTTACTTAGATTAGATGGTCTCAAAGAAAATAAATTCGAATTTATATCATGTCCATATTGAATAATAGCATTATATGTTTTTAAGAAATCTAGTCCCAATATACCTTGAAATGGCATTGGGAATGTATCCGAAACTACGTGAAATTTATGAGGAATCACAAATTTTCTCACTCTTAAATCAATTTGAACCGTTTCCAAGGATAAAATATTTCCTTTTCCTATTCCAGATATTTGAAATACTGATTTTGATTAATGAGACATCGGCTACGGTGTCTACAAGAAATGTATTTATATATTCATTAGTTGATAGATGAATCTCAATAAAACTACTTAAGTTGAGGTTGGTGGAATAGTGGAATATTGATACAGTACTAAATCCTAATTTTGATGATGGCCCCCTCGTTTTGGGGGGAAATCTCGTTTTCCGAGACTTCATGTGCCAATCTTATGCGACCTCTATTCGGTGGTCGGTTTGCTTAATTTCTAAAGTTATTATTTTGGCTCCCACGTCTCCAATTATTATTATTAAAATTGTTATTATTATACCTGTTATGATTAAAGTTGTTGTTTGAACGCCAGCCTTGGCCACGCATGCGATAATTATTGAATCTGTTATTAGAATTACTAGATCCATGGCGTTTAAAGTAGAAAACTGCAGAATTTGAAGTTGAAGCTTCGGTACTAGCTTCTACGAATTTCGAAATGACTTCATTCAAGGACGAGAAGTTTCCAGTTTTAATGATTAGTTTTACCTCATCATTTGAGGCGTTTCGCGAAATGGCTTTAGCCGTATTTTGTCTTATTAATTTATCAGCAATATCTTGAGGGTAGCCTTCTCTTATATAGGGCCCACCTAGTTTCTTCGTAATCTCTTGGATCTCATCCGCATATGCAGTAGCTGATTTTGAATTTTGTTTTATATTCATTAACTTTGAACATAATAATTCCGACGATTCACCCTTTATGGAAGTCTGTAGTCTGCTTTTAATAGCCTGAATAGATTTTTCATCTGTAATTAAGTTTCTTGTCTGGCCTTTCAGTTTCGTTTTAATCACCTCTATAGCGACTACCTCAAGTGTTTCTGTAATTCTGTCAATCAGAGTCAACGCGTCAAGAAAACTTTGTAGCTCATTAACGTTACCGTCAAACACAGGGACAATTTTAGTTGTCTTGTCTATAATGTCGTCCTCTGTTCGTGTCATGGTTGCCGCAACTCCTTTATTTGTTTCCGTTTTAAAATCTTCGTTTTCGTGATTTCCCTAACTACCTCAAATCCTAATGCGAGTGGTACCTTAGTATTAATATTATGTCGATGAAAGACTTTTATCAATTTATCTCTTAACGTCAGAAAGATCTCGTTCGCTTTTTCTTTGTGTGGGGTAGTGTATCTGTCGTAGTTTCTATGTAATGTTGCCCTAATTGAATTATAGTTTTCAATTAAATTTTGTGCGTGTTTGTCTAAAGTATCTTGTTTTATTGTCCGATTTTGGTTTAAACATTTATAGAATTGTTCGAATTTAATTTGAAAAGGGCTTAGACTCTAGATGATATTTTCCCATTGCATAATACATGCATATATTTAAAATTTACAATTATTTATTTTATTTATAATTTTAGACATTTTCAAAATAAACTTACAATATACTGATGCTGTTTCTTTTACAGATGAATTATAGTTGTTATATCTGTTGTTGATGAGCCGCATTGACACTTCTGGCTTTCATCACCTTACATATCAGCTTGGTCAAATAAATAACTGCTAGTAATATTACCACTACTATTGATAGAGTTTCTATGTAACTTGTCTCAGCACTTTTTACTATATGTTGTTCAGTTTTCATTTGTTCACTGCTACGAGGTATTTCCACCAGATCTTTGTTGTTATTTTCTTCAATCGATTTTACGACTTCGTAACCTGCCACCAGGGGTGGAATGGTTGATAAAAAATTTTTCCACCACACCATTTTAAACTGATATTGTTGTTAAAATACAGGAGTTTAGTATGTTTTTTACTTTTAAGTAATCTTTTTCATCTAGTCTTCCATAAAAAAACACTTTTTATGTCAATTTATATTTTATGTCCACTTTGTTATTTGAACTCTTTCGTTGATTTATTTTTCAATAGGTTTAAGTAAATAGCTGTCATTGTTTTATATTGTTTTTTTTTAGAATTTATGTACTTGTTGTTTGTTTCCAATTTTCAGTTAAGTTTATTTTTTTGCACTTTTACAAAAATGAATCGTCATCACTTTAACTTGTGTTCGCTTTTTTTATATTAAAGTTTTATGTTTTTATGTTTAAAACACTTATTTTTCATTATATTTTAATTTAAATATTTTTTCACTAACATGTCACGGTCGCCATGTTAAGTTGTTTCAACCCATTTATTTTCTTGTCTGTTTACAAACTCACTCTTATAATCTAAAAATTAAAATACTTATAATTAATACTTGAACAATAAAACTTAAACCTAAGCAAATATGAATGTGTAGAGATAATACCTAATTACTTGCCAATAATATGACTCCTTGGTATTTGCAGGTAAATAACCTGTACTTTAATAAGTCAGCTAATAATACGATTCCATGGTATGTGCAGGTAAATAACCTGTTCTTTGAGTAAGCCAGTAACACATGACTTATATATTGGGCATTTTCACTACAATGGTGTCTATTTTTTCACTTGGTACTAGTGGATTATGGTTAGGGGCGTGTGGGAAGATCAGTTCAAATGGGCAGTATCCATGAACTGTTGATGGTGTTGTATTGAAACCATAGGCAAAATACTTTACCCATTTATCCCAATCGTTTCTGCATGCGTGAATGTATGATCGCATGAATTCATTAAGTGTGCGGTGGGATCTTTCAACCGCTCCTACCGTTTAATGGTGATAAGGAGCTGATGGTGCTTTTTCTATTTTCAAAATAGTAAGAAGGTCTGCAAGAACTTGATTGTTGTATTCGGTACCCATATCATTGAGTATTTTCTTCATGGGTCCATAAATTAATATGAAGTGATCTACTAACGCTTTAGCTATTGTTTTAGAATTCTTATTTGAGACTGGTATTGCTACTAGATACTTAGTCAGATCACATATTATGGTTATGATATATTGATTTCCTTCTTCTGATAAAGGAAGAGGTCCTACTGTATCTATAATTACTGTATCAAAGGGCTTTTCAGGTGTTGGGGTTGTGATCATATCTGGTCTTATGTGTTTTACGGTTTTATTGATTTGACATTTAGAACATCGTTTTACGTATTGGCTTACATCATTTGTTATGTTTTTCCAATAATAAAACTGGCGAAGTTTTTTAAGCAGTCTGGTTGTTCCAGGGTGACCACCGAAACAAGGGTTCATCTTTAATGATTATTATGGTAATTTTGCGGGTTAATGCTTTTTGCAATTTGCTTATATGTTGATTCGCTTTTTGTTTAAATTCATCAATAGTTACGAGGCTAAATAAATTGTCACTTAAGTTCATTTGAATTTTGTTTATATTTCTACTAATTGCTTCTTTTTCAAGAATTGGAAAAAATTGATCTAGATCGATATTTCCATCAGTAATAGTGTTATGTATATTTACTTTTGGTGCTAGCACTTGCTTACCTCTTTTAAAGTAGAATGTGGGAACGCTTTTGTCTGTATTGACCTTAAGTTTAACCCATTTTTTAACGCAACCAAAGCCAATGGCTTCGAAAACTTTAGGCTTTTGTTGAATTGCTTTAATGTAATTTTTAGTAGTAACAAGAAAAGTATTATTTCTGGACAGCGCGTCCGCTCCAGAACTGTCTTTTCCTCTAATGTGTTCTATAACGAAATCGTATTCTTCTAATTCCAAACGAATTCTCGTTAATCTGCTTGATGGGTTTTTTAAAGAATATAAATATGTTAATGGTTTATGATCGCTGCACACTTTAAATTTTTTGCCATACACATATGGTCGAAAGTAATTAATATCCCATTAAATTGCTATTAATTCCTGTTCTATTGGTGCTTTATTTGATTCTCCGTTTGTAAATGCACGTGACGCATATGATATAGGAAGCTCGAATACCATCTTTCTGTTGTGATAGTATTGCTCCGCAAGCGATTTTACTTGCATAAGTTGTTATATAAAAAGTTTTTATCAAAGTCTGGGTATTGTAGGATTTGTGAAGACATTAATGCCTTTTTGAAGTGTTGGAAGGCTTGTTCACATTCCTCACACCATACGAAAGGTCCTTTTTTTTTCCTAGTGAGTTTAGTTAAATATATAGAATAGGATGCAAAATTTTAAATGAAGCGTCTGTAATAATTACAGAAAGCTACAAATCGACGAACTTCATCGCTATTTGTGGGTCTGGGATAATTTTTAATAGACTCGTACCTGCTACTGTCGGGCAAAATACCCTTTTCAGTACATTTATGACCCAAATATGTTACTTCAGATCTGAAAAATTTGCATTTATCCGGATGCAATTTTAGATTGCATTCTCTGCAGCTTTGAAAAACAGTTTCTTAGTTTTTAAGCATGTGTTTGATTGAACATCCTGTAACTATAACACCATCCATATATACAAATGTTTTTGAAGGAGCCAAACCTGTGAACTCCAGATTCATCATTCTCTGAAACGAGTTCGGTGCCACCTTTAATCCACATGGTAAACGAAATGAACCATTTTCTGTCGAGAAAGAAGTGATATTCCTAGATTTTTTGTTCAATCCGATTTTATGAAATCCAGATATCAGATCTAAACAGCAAAAAAATTTTGCCCTTCCTAATTGGTCCAGAATGTCCTCGATTCTTGGCAAGGGGAACTTGTCCGCAATAAGCTTTTTATTTATTTGTCGATAATCAATTACTAAACGCCACTGCTTGTCTGGGTTATTTGGCAAAGATTTCTTTGGTACGAGCATGATGGGGCTATTGCAATTGGAAGTCGATGGTTCGATTATTCCGTCTTTCTGTAGTTTTCCAACTATCTCATGCTTTTGGGAGTGTGGAGTACGATAATTTTTAATGTATACCGGATTTTTATCAGAAACTCTAAGCTTTTGTGTATAAAAGTTGTTTGTGCTTATTTTATCACTTTCTAAAGCGAAGATGTCAATGTATTTTGAAAACAATTGAGCTAATTCAGACTTAACAATTTCAGGACAGTTTTTTATTAACTTTTCCAAAATTTTTTGTTTTCTTCTTTTATCGACATCTGTCGTACTAGGAATTTCATAATCAGATTGCTTTTCATATTTAATCGATATA
This sequence comes from Tachina grossa, assembly GCA_949987645.1. Lineage (NCBI taxonomy): Eukaryota > Metazoa > Arthropoda > Insecta > Diptera > Tachinidae > Tachina > Tachina grossa. Next base: position 119,531,717 of record OX465274.1, on the reverse strand, counting down.
TTATTCAAAAATTTATTTTCAGAATTTGTGTTTACTATTCTAACGTATGGAAAAATTTTTGATACTATACATCCACCTACATATACACCATCTTGAATAGTTTGACTCGGAACTACATAATCAGAATTTTCGTCGGTAATTTGTATAGCTCTGAAAACTTCAGCTCGGGCTGGGAGTGTTATTGTACTATCGCTAAAACTTTCAAGAATAGGGATATTTATAGGGTAGTTAAGATTCGCATTTTGACCATATTGAATACTAACATTATAAGTTTTGAAGAAGTCTAATCCTAATATACCTTGAAATGGTATTGGGAACGTATCTGAAATTACATGAAATCTATGAGGAATCAGGAAGTTTTCTACTTTTAAATCTTAAAAATTTCAATTGTACATAATGATTTTATAACTCCTTTTCCGATGCCAGATATTTGAATAATAGTTTGGTTGTTAAATTGCGCTGAGTTCAGTGCGCAGATTTTAATTAATGAGACGTGAGCTCCGGTATCTACCAGGAACGTGCTTAAGTTATTGTTTGTAGATATTTGAATTCTAATAAAAGTACTTAAATTGAGAATTAAGTGGAATATTAATTTGATAGTTGAAGTGTTTTTTTCTAATCTTCCTGATAGCCCCCACATTTCGGGGGGGTGTCCAGTTTTCCGACATCCCCTGTACCAATCTAACCCGTCCTCTGTTTTGTGTCCGATTGGATTGATTTCGGAAACTGTTGCCTTGGTTTCCATGTCGTCTATTATTAACATTGTTATCATTATAATTTCTAAAATTGTTATTCCTATGCCACTGTCGTCCATGTACGCGGTTATTATTAAATTTGGCATTTTGGAAGTTAGAATTAGAAGAGTCACGGCGCTTAAACACTGAAGAATTTGGACTGGAAGCCTCAGTGCTTGCTTCTATAAATTTGGATACAACTTCATTCAATGAAATAAAGTTTCCTGTTTTAATAATAAGTTTTACTTCATCACTTGATGCATTTCGTGAATTGGCCTTCGGCTATATCTTGGGGGTAGCCTTCTCTTATATAGGGTGTTTTTTTTAGAGGTATAGAGCTTCGAATTGAAATAAAACACAAGAAAATCGTTTTAATGTCCATCAATTTGGCTTTATTGGAAGGATAATTTTATGCCATTAATGTTTAAATATGATTTCGGGCATGTGGCCGCCGCGGCTGGCTCGAATAAAGCCAATTCTACAGGTCCAATTTTCAACCACTTTTTCGAGCATATGGGGCCGTATGTTGGCAATAACGCCACGAATGTTGGCTTCCAAGTGCCCTAACGTTTCTGGTTTGTTGGCGTAGACGAGCGACTTCACATATCCCCAAAGAAAATAATCCAATGGTGTCAAATCACACGATCTTGGTGGCCAATTGACAGGTCCATTCCGCGAAATTATGCGCTCATCGAATGTTTCCTTCAATAAATCGATTGTGACGTGCGCTGGTGGCATGTAGCGCCGTCTTGTTGGAACCACAACTCATCCACATTCATGCCATCCAATTCGGGAACAAAATAGTCGGTTAGTCGGCTCCAATTGCTGTGCACGGTGGCGAATCGATTCATTCGGGTCCTCTTCAACACTTTGCTCTACAGCGGCAATTGTTTCTTCGGTGCGCACTGTTCGACGTCTCTGCGGATGCGTATTATCACATAGAGTAAACGTAGTGCGAAAACGATCCATGGTTAACCGAATTAATTGCTCTGATGGACGATTATGTCGACCATAAAATGGACGGAGCTTGCGGTAAACTTCGCGAACTGAACCATTATTTTCGAAATAAATTTGCACGATTTGCAAGCGTTGTTCTTTTGTCAACCTGTTCATGATAAAATGGCAAACCAAACTAAATATTAATCACTTGACAGCTGACAAAATGGCCGCCAGTTAAAAAAGTGATGCCAACTTAAAGTTCTATACCTCAATAAAAAACACCCTTTATAAGCACTACATAGTTTTTTTTTGTAATTTCTTGTATCTCTTCTGCATATGTTGTAGTCGATTTTGTATGCTGTTTTATGTTCATTAATTTTAAACACAATAATTCCGACGATTCACCCTTTATGGAAGTCTGTAGTCTGGTTTTATAGCCTGAATAGAGTTTTCATCTGTAATTAAGTTTCTTGCTTGACCCTTCAGTTTCGTTTTAAGCACCTATATAGCGACTACCTCGTGTGCTTCTTTAATTCTGTCAATCAAAGTCAACGCGTCAAGAAAACTTTGCAGTTCATTAACTTTACCGTCAAACAGGCGAACAATTTTAGTTGTCTTATCTATAATGTCGTCCTCTGTTCGTATCATGGTTACTACTATTTTTTCCCTCAGTTTCACTGATTTCTTCCGTTTTTGAATCTTCGTCTTCGTCCGTTTCAGTAATTTCTCTAACTACCTCACAGCCTAATGCTAATGGTACCTTGGTATTAAAATTATGTCTATGAATGATTTTTAATAATTTATCTCTTAATGTGTGAAATATCTCGTTTGCTCTTTCTTTATGTGGCGTAGAGTATCTGTCATATTGTGTGTACTATTGCCCTAATGGAGTTAAATTTTCAACTAAAGTTTGTATGTGCTTGTCTACTGTTTCCTGTTTTATTGTTCTACTTTGATTCAAACATTTGTAAGATTAATTAAATTTTATTTGAAACGGTTCTATGCTACTTATTATAGCTTCCCATTGCATAATTTAAACAACAAAAAATATTTTTTTTTTAATTCTTAAGTTAACATTCATTTAAATAGTTTCTAAGCTTACAATTATATACTTTAAAATTTTTCATCATCGTATTTTGATTCCATTAACCTCAGGATGTGTTGAAAGCTGCTGCTTTTGCTGGTATTTCTGCTGCTTCTAATCTTCTTATATTTGAATTTGGTTCATCAATAAAGTTGCTCCCAAAATTATTAAATTTGTTGTTGGTTTGAAACGTTGTTAGTTACATTCGCTTTTAATGATTTACATATTAATTAAGTAACATATTAATTTTGTTAAATAAATTACAGCTATTATGATTGCTGCAACTATCGAAAAAATTTCAACATAGTTCATCTCGTTGTTTTGTTTAACACTTTGTTCATTATTAGATTGTGCATTATTACGTATTATTTCAATTAATTGTTTATTTATTGTTATTCAGAGGATTTGCCGATTTCGTAGCCAGCTACAAGAAGTGGGATAGCATTGAATATTTTTTTCACCACGTCATTTTTTTGTTTATTAAAATTTCAAGTTTTTTTTGGTTTTTGTAAATAACAACTTTGTTTTAATTTTCAGTAATTTTTATTTAATATGTGTCTTTATTTATTTATTTATTTTTTTAACATTTGCGCGTTAAATTGTTTTTAAATTTTCATGCTAAATTAATTTTTTTTTGCTCACGGTCGCCATATCGGGAATAAAAATGAAAACCAATTAATTCTTTATTGAAAATAATTTTCATACTTATAGTTATGAATTATTAATACAAATCTTAAAGCTAAGCGAATTTGAGGGTAAGGGAAAATACACAAATATATTTGTCAATCCATGGTGTCATGTGAATCCATGGAGTCATTAACTCTTTGCATTTAGAATATGATATTCTTTATTAAAATGAAAGAATATTTCATAAGGTGAATAACTTGCATTTAATAATGCAAGCGAAGCATGCATGTGTATTTTCACTACAATATATACAATATATATACAATGTTTCTGGAACGCAAACGGCATTCGCCAACATAAAAATGAACTTGAGCACTTCCTCATGGAAAAAAATATTGATATAATGTTGGTTTCTAAGACTCATTTGACCTCAAGAAGCTTATTTAAAATAAATGGTTACACTTTATATGATACAAAGGACCCGAGAGAGAGTGCATGTGGTGGATCAGCAATTCTGATTAAGTCAAGACTCAAGCACTATGTCCTTGACAACGTTAGTGAAGAATATTTGCAAGCAACGAATATTTTCGTAGAAAATTTTTGTGCGAACTTCGTGATATCATCAGTTTATTCACCTCCCAGATTTTCAGTTACCGAAGATCAGTATGAGAAGTTCTACAAATCGCTTGGATCTTGTTTCGTGGCAGCTGGTGACTACAATGCAAAACATACCTACTGGGGATCGCGTCTTGTTACACCTAGAGGTCGAGCCTTGTTCAATACAATTTCAAAAATGGGCTTAGATGTCATTTCGAGTGGGGAGCCTACTTACTGGCCTACTGACGTAAGAAAAATTCCAGATGTTATAGATTTTGCCGTCACGAAAAATATTCATAGGGACTTAATTCATGTAGAGGCCTCTCTAGATCTGTCCTCCAACATTAGTTACAATTTTCAACCCACTAAGGAGTGATTTAACTAACTCATATGTGAAGATGATTAATGGAATCAACTGGCTGGTATTCAAAAAATATCTTAGTAGTCACTGCGTAGAAAACATTCAGCTTAGATCATGCGATGATATTGAATTTAACATTGCCAATCTTAACGAAAATATTAAACAGGCTGCTGAACACGCCACTACCTCCTATCCGCAGACCGGCTTTAACAGAATTTATTCTACGGAAATTGAACGTCTTGTATGTGAAAAAAGGAGAGCTAGAAGAGAATGGCAACAACACAGATGACCCCTAAATAAAATCAGACTTAAAGAATGTACTAAACGACTCAAAGAGCTGCTATCATCGGAAAAAACTGCACTACTGGAAAAGTATTTAGAAGGTCTTGATGTAACGTCCGCATCTAATTACTCTTTATGGCGCGCTACTAGAAATCTTAAACGACCCGTTGATCTTAAATCACCATTGCGTACTGCGACCGGAGGCTGGGCAAGAAGTGATAGTGATAAAGGTGACTTATTTTCTGAGCATTTAAAATCTGTATTCACTCCCAATTCATGTACGGGTACTGCTGATTTACCGAGTGTAGTTTCTCTACCCCCTCGTCCCTTAAGGTTTGAGATGCGTGAAGTACAAAAAGTAATTGCTGAACTCAACCCGAAGAAAGCTCCAGGTATTGATGGCATTAGTAACAAAATGCTCATGAACTTGCCTCATATTGCAATAAGAATCCTGCTATTTATTTTTAATGCTATTTTAAGAATGCAGTATTTTTCACATAACTGGAAATTTGCCAAGATCAAAATGATTCCAAAGGCGGGCAAATGTTCTTACCAAGACTGAGTCATATAGGCCTATAAGCTTACTATCTACAATCTCAAAGCTTTTTGAAAAGCTGCTCATGACTAAATTGTCAAAAATTTTAACTGATAATGGGTGCATCCCGGACCATCAATTTGGCTTTAGAAGTCAGCACAGCACGATTGAACAAACGCATAGACTGGTCCAAGTTGTAAGAAGAACATTTGAAGAAAAGAAGTATTGTTCTGCTCTCTTTATTGATGTTTCTCAGGCGTTTGATAAAGTATGGCACGAAGGCCTAGTTTTAAAATTGAAGACATATCTGCCAATAAACATTCAAAAGCTTTTGGAAAGTTATATTATTGATAGGAAGTTCACTGTTGTGGAAGGAGAGTTCACGAGTGTGCCCCAGGGTAGTATTCTGGGTCCTGTCTTGTATTTAATATATACTTGTGATATGCCTGTGAGCAATAATATCCATATTTCTACTTTTGCCGATGATACAGCCTGTATGAGTGTGCACGAAAACCCTTATGAGGCATCCCGCAATCTCCAGGAACATATCACTCAGCTGGAAATATGGTTGAACTTATGGAGAATTAAAGTCAATGAACAAAAGTGTGTCCATATAACGTTCACCCTAAGAAGAGATACTTGCTCCCCCATTCGAATCAACAATCAAAATATTCCTCAACATTCCCAAGTGAAATACCTTGGTATACACCTTGATCGAAGACTTACATGGAAACATCATATTGACTCTAAGTTAACTCAGATGAAACTTAAGTTAACTCAAATATATTGGTTGATTGGCAGAAACTCAACACTCAGCTTAGACTGCAAACTTTTACTGTACAAGTCGCTTTTGAAGCCAATATGGTGCTACGGAATTCAGTTATGGGGCACTGCTTCAGCTTCCAATGTCGAGAGAATCCAACGAAGGCAAAACAAAATTTTACGGTTAATAACATCGGCTCCATGGTACATCCAAAATTCTATTATACATCGTGATTTAAATATGCCACTAGTGACTGAAGAAATTGCAAAATACGCAGGCAAATATTTAACAAAACTCGAATCACATCCTAATCCGCTTGCTCGTAATATTTTGAACTTTACTGGACACATCCGCTTAAAAAAGAGGGACACACGGGCTCTTATACCTAACACTCCAGATGGGACTACTTGAAAATACTTTCCCCCCCTCCCTTTTTTTTTTAATTATCACTACTAATGTATTATTTATAACTACCACTAAGTTTATGTCCGACACTGGTCGGGCCTAATAATTTTTTTTAAAGATTTAAGATTTGAATACTTATTGTTAGTTCACATATGAAGATACAATAAATAAATACATGCTTACAAAAAAAAAATATATATATATATATATATACATACTAGTGATGCACGAACATTCGTATTCGTATTCGAATATTCGGCCATTTTTGGACATTTTCCAAAAAAAAAAGTAAATGCATAAATTCTGAACGAAATTTAAATAAATGGCTAAAAATAAATTTTCATTAAAGTTGGTATATAAATTTGTGTTTTGTATCATTTTCAAATGCATTTAATGACGATCATTAAAATTTTGGGTAGTTTTTATTAACTTTAAAGTACGCCAACTTGAGTAGGAAGTTCTTTTTCCTAACAATTTTTTTTTTTTTGATTGTCCGAGTAAGGATTACGATAACGTTTCATGCAGGAGCAAAATGATTAAAAAAGAAGCCTTTATAAATAATATAAATTCGGAAATTGAAAGGCCCAAATTAAGAATGAGTGCTAGTGCGTCGTTCACCGTAAAATGTTTACTATATTTTGGCCTTTGAAATGCTTTCCATAATAATCAATTTCAATGTATTTTTAATAAAAAAATATTTTACTAAAATAATAATTTGGGATTATTAGTGCGTTAATAAATGTTAAACTTAAATTAGCAGCTTATTTGGTTAGGTCTTCGCTAAAATCAATTTGAATGAATTAAGGCTTCTTTTTTAATCCTTTAGCTCCTGCATTGAACGTTATCGTAATCCTTACTTGGACGATCAAACTTCTTTCTATATATGTATGTACACATAACCAATCCTTATTTCTATACTGACATTTCGAAATTAATTTATTGCATTCACTTATCTTTTTTTCATACGTAGTAGTTATTATGTACAACATTTGGTCAACCTTGCCCGACCAAGTAGTCTCATCGGTGAGGTTTTTCCACATCAATTTGCAGAGTGATTTATTTTCAATTGTTATGATATAATAACATTGAACGCATCGCAACTTAAATGTATAGGCATGTATTTTAAAAGCAACGGATACAAAAGCGATACAAATATTAGGTAAAAACATACCCATAATAGGAGTGAGTGCGCAGGTGCCTTTGCCCTTGTGGGTATATATATTGTCTGTGTATATTAATTTTTATATGTTTGAGCCAAATAAAAGTACACAGAAAAAAATGATTTGTAAATACAATTAATTTATTTGTTATATCAATTAAATAATTAATTGATTTGGAACCTACAACGATTTTTGTAAATACAATTAACGGAATTGTAAGTTAAAGGAAAATCTTAAAAATATTTTCAATTAAATATATCAACAAATAATTTGTTGAATTTTATTTACTTTTTCAACATTTATTTTTGTTAGATTTCAAAGTTATTTCAATTAAAGTTATTGTTATATTAACAATCTGAATTGTTGAATTTTCATATCATATTTGTGATATTAACAAGCTTTTTACACACAATCACAATCCTCGAAACGATTTTTGCTTGTCTGCGAAAAACACTAAATGTCTTTGGGCGGAGTTGAACCGGCAATCTCAGGACTAATAAACTAACTCGCTTACCTCTCAGCTGAAGAGCAACACTTTATTAGATAAGCAAATAATGAATACATACAAAACATGATGTCTTGTTTTTTCTATATGTGCGCATTTCGTTATGATATAATTTAACAAATAAATTTGTTGAGTAATTTAATTGACAACAAAAATTTTAATTTGTTATATCAACAATGATGATTGTTAATTTTTAAATTGAATTTTAACAATTTGTTTTGTTGGTTGCATTTCGATTATATTTTTTTCTGTGTAATTAATAACAAAAAAATATTTAATACACCCTCAAGAGGTCATACAAAATGTGGGTTTGTTTGAATAGCAGAAAAAACACGTAAATTTTTCCCTGAGGTGTTATATTTTTGTATACATTTTAAGACTGATATAATGGCAAAAGTATACATATTATCAGGCCTGTTATTTTCATACACAATAAAATCTAAGTTACACGCATAACAAATGCGCAATAAATCCTAAAATATGCATTAAAAATATGCACTAAAATTTAAAGTAAATCAAAAGAAATCCGAACTGTTTATACTTGTTTTAAACGCATTAGATAAGTGAATTCATAACTAATACAACTACAAGATATTATTATGTTCAATTCTCGATCCATATTGAAGGAACGAAATTAATGTTGTTATTATATAGTATTTGGCAATTGGGCAGAAACCTGCTTGACTACACAGACAATAGTGCAACCACTTGCATTAGCAAGATCAGATTTGAGCTTTTTAATAATTTCTGTATTTAGTTCCAAACATGGTTGCCCTATTGAGAAATTTATTTTCATATTGATTGATTTTTTTTTTGATTTTACTTAACTATACCGCAAAAAAAGTTTAAAATAACAAACTAATTTAAAAAATCAAAAAAACCCGACTATCTAAAAACAACTGTAGACAAAAAACAAATTCCGAAGTGCTTACCATAGTGCTTCAAATCGGAAGCAGATTTGAAGATTCGATTTTTAATGCTTCATGATTGTAAAAGTCACTATGTTCCGCACTACTGGATTTATTTTGTTTTCTTTTCAGTATATTTTTAGCTAGTCGGGTTTTTAATTTTTTAAATTAATTTGTTATTTTAAACTTTTTAGTGTCCCGGCATTTTTTATTTTGATACCCCACTCGATAGGTTTCTTAAATTTATTTTAATAACATAATTTAATGTGAGGTCTCAGCCAGTTATCCAGAAATTTTGAATTTTTTTATTCCTTGTTAAATTTAAACATAACTTATATATATTTTGTTAATTCCCTCTTGATTTCCTTTATTTTGATACATCACTCGATAGGTTTGGTTAAAAAAAATTTATGTGTTGCTATTTCGCGCGAAAAATCCACAATTTTTTTTTTTTGTTTTTGAACAACTGTCTAAGAACACTTGGGTGTTTAAAATGAAATTTACAAACATACAAGAAAGGCACGAAAAATAAAACCCTTCTTGACAGTCCGGTAATAAGTGAAATACAAAATAGAATAGTTTTCATTTATATTGAAAAATACAAAAAAAATAAGTTTTATAAAAAATATGCATCTTAAATATGTATTTCTTATAAAATATGCAAAAATATGTAGTTATTAAAAAATATGCAAAAATATGCACTAACAAATCGATGCCATTTTTTTTTTGCAAATTCTTCAATTCGGAAAAATAAATTATCCAGATTAGTTTTGATTTGATGACTACAAATATGCATTTGCATGAAAGTGTTAGCCCTGCATATTATATACCGTTGAATAGACAATTGTCTACTATTGTAATAACATAGAAAAAATTAAGAAACATTTGAAGTAAAGAAAATGAGATGAATAATTTAGGAAAAAATAAAAAATTTAGAAAATTTAATTTTGTAATCAAAATTGGATTATGAGAATAATTTTTTTTCGGTTTGCAAAGCTAAATGTATACTACTGAATTAAATTAAAATGTTTCCCAATACATAATTTTGAAAAAGTTTTTTTTTATTAGGAAAAATTGTGTTAGAAAAATTTTAGCATTTTTAGAAAATCTTCTCTCCTGTCTACATTTATGTATAGGATGTCAAGAGTTTCTTACAAGTTACTTAAAACAAGTTTATTTATAATAAAAAAAAACAAAAAAAAATTACAAAAAGGAGCGTGCAATTTTTTGCCAAATCCAAAAATTAGATTTTTTGCAAAAAAAAATGCTAATTTTCGACCAATGCTGGATGTATGATGCACCATCAAAAATCTAATTCACAGTCTTTCTTGATGCCTTCTCTCTCAGAAACAATCAACGTTTTTATCAAATACTCAACAATTTTTTGAAATATTCCAAAAAAATTAAGAATACTTTTTTCACAAAATATACAAAATTTTCTCATAATTTTCAAAAATCCAAATTTCAAAGTTATTCCTTGCTACAATTTTTGAGATATCAAAAAAATTTTTTTTTCATATGAATTGTAATGAAGTTTTCTGTCAAAAACAACAAAACAAAGAAGTAACAAAGAAGTTATTTACTAACGATTAAAAAAAAGTCAGGCCGAAAACTTGGAAACTGTAAGAGATAAAATGGTGCTTTAAGCATGTTTTATTTTTGTTTCTTAAGGCCATGTCCCTTTGACATCTAAGATGAAATATACATGAAACATGTCACATAAAATGCTTTTAATGCAAAACGAAACAAAAAGTTAGGCAACTCTCAACTTTTTGCGTGCTTTGACAATCAGTTGGTACACTTTTTCTTATTTGTTTGACCAAACTGGCATATAAATATGAAATTTTTATTAAAATGTCGGCAAATTTACATAAAAAACGAGTTCATGGCATCAGAGTAATCGAATTGTCTTGTGTTTTATACAAAAAACAAAATAGTGAAACAAACAGTGAGTGTTGTCAAAGTTTTTATTGTGTCATACACATTTTGCTTCACGCTTTTTTCCCAAAGTTAGAAACGTCACGCAAAGTGTTGAAGTTGTATCTGACACCGCCTTTAACGTTGATTGTACCGCTGAAAAAATTATTAAGATCGGTCGATATTTACAAAAGTTACAAGCTCCGAAAGAATTTCGATACCCGCAGTTTCCCACTTTGTGGCTCTCTGGGCCTACCCTGTCTTACAACAAGGTGGCTCCAAATATACTTTCTCCAAAGTTCAACACTTCTTCTTTCCAAAATAGTTAGTTTCATCGAAATCGGTTCACGACTTCAAAAGTTGCGGACTTTTTACCACTTTTTTTATTTCACGCCACTGTGCGTAGATGAAACATCAATCATCTACAAAATACAACACAATGCTTCATTTCGAACACTCCAGAAAGTCGTGGGTTATATGCTGCGATTCATTAAACGTACGAGAAGGAGCGAACAAAATCCCGAACTAAACTTAAAACAGCTCAGAACTAGAACAGGGTCTCATAGTCATTGTACGTGGAATGCAACGATCCGACTTTGAAGACGATGTGAAGAACTTGCAGAGGCATGGCAAAGTAAGTAGAGGGAGTCAATATAACAATCTTACCTCCTTCTTATATATTAACGGCATCATCAGAGTTGGGGGACGGTTGAAATCATTATTACTGTCATACGATGCAAAACATCCAATGCTGATTCCCTACAATGATCCAATAACGAAGTTGACAATTCAAATGATATATGAAAAAATTGCCTCGTGGCACTATTATCACATGTAAGACAAAAGTATTGGCCAGTAAAGGGCAAGACAGCAGCACGATCAAATGAACTAATATATGGACTAATATATGAAATGTATTATAATATATGAGCTCATATATGAAAATTTAATTATGAAGCTTCATATGTCGATCCATATATAGAAATAAGATTTAATATAAATTTTTTGCAATCAAAAAAGCTTGGCATTTTATCACTGGTGAATTGGAAATCCATTAGAAAATAGATACGGTATGCAAAGTTTATAGGCGTACCCTCAACGCTTAAAAAAGAAAAACTTTTGTTACAAAAAAAAACCATTCTTGTATGTTTTTTGTCATTAATTATATAGAAAATAACAAAATTCTCTAGATAAGAAAGAAAGTTCATATTACTGCAAAAAATTATATTGAAAACTATTGTTAGACGAATTATTTTTTCTTTTATAATTAATTGCATTAGTTTTTAATCTGATTTCTTAAATTAACCCCCTGTTTGTGTAAAACGTTTGAGTTAAACATCTTGGCGTTTTTGTAATAGACTAAAAGAAACTTGTACAACTTTTCTTTAATCTATTACAGAAACGCCAAGGTTTTTAACTCAAACGTCTTACACAAACAGGGGGTAAATTTTTTGTATGAATATGAGTTTTGTGTTTTTAAATAATCGATTCACCTTTGCTTTGAAATGATGAATACAATTTCTTTTAGTTAGTTTTTAATTATTTTGTCCAAACAAATGTTTCATTAAATACAACCTCCCTTTACAAAAACTTAAAAAAAAAACTAATTTTAGAAATTTCATTTATTGCACAGCAGTGCGCTTTTTTGATACAAGAAAGTATTAATATGAACTTTTCATACCGTATAGGGAATATTGACACATACATGTATGAAAATGTATGAATATATATAATCATATATGCCCATATACCCTAATTTTTCGGATCCGAATAATATATGGGATATCATATATGCTCCATACATATTTTTTTTAGCTGGGAAGCAAGCTAAACAACATGCGTTTTTACCTATTTTTTTTAATAATATGCATAGGAACATTCATACATACAAACTAGCATATGTATACATTTATGTCAATACACATATTTTTCATATATAAATTGGCATATTAAAAATTCCACATACCCAGCTAAAAAATATATGTATGGAGCATATATGATATCCCATATATGGTTCGGATCCGAAAAATGAGGGTATATGGGCATATATTGTTATATATATTCATACATTTTCATACATGTATGTGTAAATATTCCCTCTACAGTATGCAAAGTTCATATACATATTCTCTTGATTCACAAAGGCGCACTGCTGTGCAATAAATTAAATTACTAAAATTACTTTTTTTAGATTTTGATCAGGGAAGTTGTATTTAATGAAACATTTGTTTGGACAAATAGTGAAAAACTAACTAAAAGTCATTTCATTCATCATTTTTATTCAAAAGGTGAATCAATTATTTTAAAAAACACAAAAATCATATTCGTACATAAAATTTAATTTAAGAAATCAGATTAAAAACTAATGCAATTAATTATAAAAAAAATTGTCCGTCTAACAATAGTTTTCAATATAATTTTTTGCAATAATATGAACTTTGTTTCTTATCTAGAGAATTCTGTTATTTTCTATAAAATTAATGACTGAATTATCCTTTTGATTATTTGATATATTAAATTGGGCCACAATGTATAAAATCATACAAAAATAGTTTTTTTGTAACAAAAGTTTTTCTCTTTTAAAGGTTGAGGCTGTACGCATATAAACTTTGCATACCGCATGTATTTTCTAATGGATTTTCAATTCACCAGTGATAAAATACCAAGATTTTTTGATTGAAAAAACGATCTTATGCCAGATATCATGCATGCATACATTTTATATGGCTCCATATATTAAATCTTAATTATATACATGGATCCACATATAAAGAGCTTTATAATGAAATTTCCATATATGAGCTCATATATTACAATACATTTCATATATTAGTCCATATATTAGTTCATATATAATAGTTTTGCAATGTATAATCCCATACATGAATTCATACATATTCATATATAGTTATATACATTCATATATTAAAAATATATGGATCATATATAATTTTTTAGCTGGGTAGTGCTTCACAAATAAAAATTGTTTTTAAAGACTGGAATTGTTGCATTGATTTCTCTTTTCAGTACTAGAAAGCTACATATTTTCTTTTGTAAATGGAGTTTGAAACTTTCTTCTTGAAAACATATTAATTTTAGTGTGGTATGGCATTTTGATATATTAATTACTAAAAAATTTCATAATAAAAACTATTATAAATAACATTTCAAGTCAACTTCCACTCGTCGCCAAATTATTATTTTTTTTTGCCGATAATAACTTAATTTATGTCTCCGTCGGCTTCTGATCAATTGCCAAATTATGCAAATATGAACATGAATAAAAATAGAAAATGTCTGGATAAAATGTTTTAATGGACCCTTCAGACGAAATTCGGGATGAGGATAAGTGAATTAAATATTTTAAAAGTGTTATAGTAGTATTAGTATGGGTTTTTCATGGGTTTCCATGCTTTTTCACTAATGAATTGTGTGTGTAAAAAAACTTTTCATATGAAAAGGTTTTGACATTTGTTTACACTTTTTCATAAAACGAGAATCAGTAGTGATGTGTAACTGTGAAAACGTTTTGTTTCATTCCAATTGTTTTTTTTTTCATATGAAATCATATCAATTTTGTTGTAATTTTTTTCACTGAACTAGAATCAGAAACACTATGAAAAGATGAAAAAAGTTTTCATTTCACATTATCACAGAACCAGAATCGACCCCCTGGATTCCAAATGCACGGAAGAGATGGCAAACACCATTTCCCAATTTAAGGAAAATGATGTACATCTGATCAGCGTTTTTAATTGTTGACTATACCATAAATATCCTGAAGTCAGAACAAGGGCAACTAACTAAAAAGTTTGACCAAATTGACCTACGAAAATCGCATATATACAACAAGATACATTATGATACTAGAGAACTATATCAAGAACGAATGTACCGAATTTTCTCATCACTGTGTATTCAACTAAGAACTGCAAAATAAACACGTTTTTCGCGAATGTCTCGTAACCGTTATTTGCGATCCCTGTTTAAGATACATGCTTAAAAAAATTTTAAATTTTTGTTTGGCTTAAGTGCGCAACTTAAAATAATGAATTTAAGAACAAAAACCTAAAAAGTTCAAATTCTTTTAAATCTAAGGGGAAGTAACTCAGTTATCCGATCAAAACATTTAAAATATGGACTGATAAAAGAAAAACATATCTTTGCAATGGTGTTAAATTTGCTAAATTTTAATAAACAGTTCTCAAGATTTTTGGAAATATCTTTGTAAACTGCGAAAAACACGAATATCTCGAAACGCTATAAGAAAAATAAATGAATGCCATATTCGTGTTCAGCGACCCTAAGTTAGCTAAGAAAATATTTAATTTTTAAGGTTATGGCAAAAAGACAAAAACTTGTTGCATAGTGTAATTTGGTGATAATAATTGGAGGCTAAACATACTGAAAGTGAAGTGGATGTTTTAGAAATTATTTACATATTTTTATCATTATTAATTAGCATTTGCTTTTTGATATAATTTTTAAAATCTTTGCATTAATAAATTTCATAAATAATTTAAAATAATATAATAATAAAGAAGTTTTTTACTGCAATAACTTTGTAAGCCACAGAAAAATATTAGAAATTTTGCTTTTGAAATTAAAAAATACAACAATAAGTACGTTCGAGAACTCAAAAATTTTTAACAAATTTTACGATTTTTTTACTGGATTTTACTGTATTGCGTTCGCGTACAGGGCTGTCAGATATGGCGATTTCACTCCAAACGTGGCGATTTTCAACTTGTTTGGCGTCCAAAATTTTGGTTTGGCGACATGGCGATTTTTCTGGCGATAAATAAATTTGTTGGCGATAAATAAATTTATTGATGATTATTATGGCTATTTTTTTTTAACAAAATTGAACTTCAAAATGTTTCTAATTCAGGAAAATTAGTTTGTTGAAGGAGTAGTTTCAAAAATAAATCCTACCAAAACTAGTCTGCAAGAAGTTAAAACTATTTGATTTTATGATTTTTCTCATATTAATTATAGTCATTAATGTGTTTTGAGTTTGGATGAGAAAAATTGACAAAAAATAATTTTTGGCGATTTTATTTCTAATTTTGGCGATTTTCTGATAAATTTTGACAAGATAATTTTATAAAAATTTATATTAAAAAGTGTTATATAATTACAAATTTATTATAAAATATTTACTAAGAAAAACTACATAAAATTGTTTTTTGGCGATTTTTAGAATCAATTTGGCGAAATAGGTCGGAAAAAATCTGACAACCCTGTTCGCGTACACAAAATCCAGTAAATGAAAGTTTGTTTTTGTTTTCAATCAGCTATCACACACGAGAAAAATTGTGCTGGCATAACATGGCAGTTTGTCGGTGAGAGAGGGAAAGAGAGTGGTATTGTGTTTGGCATAATTTTTCAAACAGGCACAACCCCGCATCATCGGCACAAAACCAATACATACACAACTTAAAAAACACCAAATGTTAAGATAATAATAAAAACACCAATACATACAAAGTTGTGTGTACGTATACATTTTTATGCCAGATTAATTAATCTGGTGTGTTCTAAAAAGAACAAAAATTGTGCCGGCATAAAAATTACTTCCGTGTGTGATACCCCAATATCTATAACCTACCATTTACACATCCCTGCAAATAATATTGGAGTACGTGGTCCAATCTACATGAAACAGACTAGTGTCAACTTAAAATTGTACCGATTACTTTCTGTTATATTATGCAACCGTGTGCACGACTGCAACTGTGTGTCTTTTTGAAAAGAGGCATAAACCGTCATTATTAGATTTTTCATCACGTTGGCTCGTGAGCCGTCTTGACAACGCGTCTAATAAATTGATTGCATTGTAATTAAACTCATTATTAAATTTGTAATAAAACTTCCTTTATTTCATTTAATAACACAGTACAACATGTGATTTTGGGACTCAATTCTGACAATTTCACGTGAAAATAGGCCCAAAATGAAGAACTTGTGCATCATTCGTTTTGTCTTCTTACCTGCTAAAATATTTTTAATATCGATTTGAAGTTTGTAACTATCGTATAGGGGAATTTTTCACGTTTTAGGCTCTTTTGTCTGACATAACTCGAGAACCACTAGTCGGATTTAGCTGAAACAGATTTAGAAAAATTAAGAATTACAATTCCTCTAATCTGTTCTTATAATGTTTTCCTATGTGTGCAACACTTTCGAAGTTAAAAATAAATGTATGAAGGGAAAAAAGTATTTTTTGCCTAAAAATTAATTTTTTTTTTAATTCATAAAAAATCAAAAATGCAAAAAAGTGTCAAATCTAATTAAAAAAAAGGAATAAACAAAAGGTTATTTGATTTTTATGACTGCGAAGCAATAAACGCTAATAAATGTGCGTGAACAATTAAAAGGAAAAAAGGATAGTGGACTGTTTTAATTATTTGGGGTTTTCCGGTGACTACCTGTATGATTTTTTTTACAGAAATTGCACCCTCATTCATTATTTGGAAAGTTTTGCACAATTTGAAACGTGCAAGTGGTGAATCAGGTATATAGCCAGGTACCCTTAAAACATGCGCCCATTTATAAGTACCTGCCAGTAAAATATTGAAAAATATGTAGTATTTATAGTTGATCGATTTTTGTCATTCAGCCAGTGCCGACGAACGCGAACAGTAAAAGTGATTTTTCTCCAATTTTTTTAAAGTGAATAACAAGAAAACATAAAACATATAAATATGGAAAATAACAAGTGCCCAAAATTGGATAATTTTTGTTACGTTTATGGTCAAATAGTCCTAAAAAAAAACAAAAACTATCGACAAAATTTGTGTACTGAGGAACTCAAAAAAGCGTATTGTGATTATTTTGATGAAGCAGATTTAAGTGGATACATGGAGGAGGTACAACGTTGTCTTTTATGAAGGATTAAACAGACAACAATTGAAAACAAAAGTATACACTGCTGCATTTACTGCCACACTTCCAGTTAACCGCCCTGCTTTTGTCGATGCACCTAAACCTCCGAGTCTGGATACTGTGTCCCTGCAAGCCGAAACCGTTTTCATCAATCCGACCAACGTGAATGATGCGGATTGGATACCCGATATTGAAAATAATACAGGACAACCGCTAACACAAATCGAAATGGATTACATTGTGGCCAAGCTCGGAATATCACAACAAAACTCCGAATGGTTGACATCATTTTTGAAGAGAAGAAAACTCACACAGCAAAATGTCAGCGCAACATCATACCGACAACGCCAAGCTGATTTCCAGAAATTTTATTCCGAAGAAAATGACACTGAAATTGGTGGACCCATGGGAAAAAACGAGCCCTTGAATATTAAGGATTCCTCGGATGACGACGCAAACTCAGACCACGAATATCAACAACCTACGAAGAAAAGCAGATCATCAGAACCACAAGCGTCAACTTCAACGAGAATGGATATTGACAATAATTATAATTATAATTGAAAATGTTTTAAATTTTGTTTGTATGCATAGGTTCCATAAATTCCATATTTTCTGTGTAAGAATAGCTGCAATACAAATTGGAATTTTTATTTTAAGTTTTGTGTATATTCATTCATAACATTATTGGAATAAATTTATTCATCAATTTTCTCAAAAAATGTCTCACTTTACTCACAGGTTATGTGGCTTTATGCGAAAGTAATTAGATTTGACACTTTTTTGCATTTTTGATTTTTTATGAATTTAAGAAAAAAATAAATTTTTAGGCAAAAAATACTTTTTTCCCTTCATACATTCATTTTTAACTTCGAAATTGTTGCACACATAGGAAAACGGTATAAGAACAGGTTAGAGGAATTGTAATTCTTAATTTTTCTAAATTTGTTTCAGCTAAATCGGACTAGTGGTTCTCGAGTTATGTCAAACAAAAGAGCCTAAAACGTGAAAAATTCCCCTATACGATAGTTACTAACTTCAAATCGATATTAAAAATATTTTAGCAGGTAAGACAAAACGAATGATGCACAAGTTCTTCATTTTGGGCCTACTTTCACGTGAAATTGAAATTCAAAAATGTTGTACTGTGTAATATACGTTGCTTATTATTAACTATCGGCGATCAATCACTTGACAATAATTCAGAAGTGGGATCTGAGCTCCCGGCAAACGCGATGGAAGACTTGCGAACCTTTACTGTGAAACAGCTGCAAGCCAAATGTAAATAAATTGGAGTTTCACATTCTGGTAAGAAGAATTAATTGATCCCATCGAGAGTCACTACATGAAGGGTGCACGTATAGCATCACGATCGGAGTCCACTGGATTTGTCAGAACGTGTGGTGCAATTAGAGGGGCTTATAACAGACTTGCGAATTCAAATCGATCGTTATGAACCACCCGATTTCGATCCATCAGTAGTATCATCGCCTACGCAAACGCTTTTAACGCCAGAGAAATCAATTGGTGGTATACTACTTAATATTTGTTCTCAAGTATCTACGACGCCATCACATATGTACTTCTGCACAGCAGCAGTATACGCATACATATAGCGATACAGCCGCCCGTTCTGTATATAGCCACCATATGCTGACACTGGTGACCAACGTCCAATGGCTACAACAAGTAACGTTACATCTACCTACGACCTTCTTTCAGAATATTCCGTCTACAACAGCTCGTGTTCAACAAATACCGGCACAAAATGTCTATGTTCAAAACACAATGCCACCAACTTACGTTCAATAAATACCGCCACAAAATGTGTACGCTCGACACACAACACTACCAACATACTTTCAACAGTCACCCATACTGTCTAGTGGTATATATGCAATGCCGCAGCCGTTCCCGTCAACACAAAACGTTTTTCAATCTAAGCATAACACAGACAATCCCTACGGGCAAGTTAAGGAAATCATTTCGCTCCTACCAGACTTCAATCAATCCTTGGATGAATCTATGAACTCATCGCAATTCGTGAAACGCGTTGAAATTTTAAAAGCAGCATACGGTTGGGACGATCAGTCTCTGATATTTGCCGTACAACAGAATATGAAAGGTTCAGCGAAATAGTGGGTCGATTCACAGCAAGAAGTATGTTTGTCTTGGCTTCAATTTATTAATAAATTCCTTTCAGATTTTCCGCACACTGAGAACGAAGCTGATATCCATATTAAAATGTCTACAATGGTACGTCATCCACGTGAAACACCTCAAGAATACTACTATAAAATGTACGCGTTCGGAAAGAAACAGAACTAAACTGAGTCGGCGATTGCACATTGTTGGCATATTGTTAATGGAATCCACGACTACGACTTGAAATGGAAAATTTCCAATGATTACGTAACATGTAACCAACTCCTCAACGACATAGTTTGTTATTGTAATTATAACGAAATCAAAACGTCCGCAATGATAGTAAACAGAACAAAGAGGAATACAAACGATAACACCACAACTAACACCGGGACCATAAAGAAGGAGGGTAACACACCGCTAAGTAAAATCAAGTGTTACAACTGTTCTAATTACGGACATTACTCGATAAAGTGCCCCGAACCACAAAAAAAGCACCGTTGTACTAGATGCTATCGTACGTACGTCACATAAAACAGAAGATTGTCGGTCAAAACTGAATCAAAGTGCAGAAGTAAACAAAATAACAGACAATACTCCGGAGCCGACAGATAAACTTTGTAAAGACGTTAAAATAAAGAGTGTCAAAAAATTAGCGTTTATTGATTCAGGAAGCGACCGTAGTTTGATCAGAAAGTCGTTTTCAGCTCAAATTGGTGAGTCTGTTAAATGTAGTATGAGTTTAAAGGGTTTTGCAGGCGGTGAATATACATCTACAGGCAAACTGTTCGTACCAGTGTTAATCGATGATACAGTCTCCGAAGCTGAATATTTATTGTAGATGATACGATGATACCAATGGACGTACTTATTGGTTGTAATGTTTTGTGTCAGAAGGGTAAATGTACAATTATAGAAGAAGGTGACTGTTGGGTACAAAATATAAATGCGATTGATTCTAAGAAAATGTTAACATCCAACGAGGGTAAACGACTCCAGTCAGTTTTTAACGATCATAGAGCGTGTTTTGCAGAAAATGTGAAGGAATTAGGCAAGTGTAATTTAGTGAAAATGAAAATACAAGTAAGTACGCTTGAACCTATATGCTCTAAGCCTTATCGAACCGCATTTGCAAAACGTGAAATTGTATCTAACATTATAAAAGAACTCATTTATAGTAAAATAATACGAAAATCTAATTTCCCGCATGCTTCGGCTATAGTTCTTGTTGAGAAAAAGAATGGTGAGCACGGATTATCTATAGATTATCGTCAATTAAACAAGATTACAGTAAGGATACCTTTCCCCATGCCAGCAATGGAGGAGCATTTCGCTCAATTGTCCGGAAATCGTTAATTCACCACCTTAGACCTGCATATGGGCTACCATCAAAAAGAGGTCGATGAAGAGTCGAAGAAATTTACTGCGTTCGTTACATTCGAAGGTCATTACGACAGTTTTCCAAGCAGTAATGAATCATATTGTAGAAGAAATGAAACCGGGTGAAGTATTGGCATATCTGGATGACGTAATAATTCCCAGTAAGACCATTGATGAAGGTATCGATCGCTTGAATAGACTTTTAAATATCATAGAGGACAGCGGACTCACTTTATGTTTGGATAAGTGTAATTTTTTGGCGGAAGAAATTTCGTATTTGGGTCACACGATAAATATGTCTGGTATAACACCTGGTAGCGAGAAAGTCAGTGCAATCAAAAATTTCAAAACACCAATGAACACCACCGAAGTCTGACGATTTTTAGGTCTGACGGGATTTTTCAGGAAATTCGTTGAAAATCACTCTCTAATATCTCGACCACTTACGATGTTGACGCGGAAAAGTGAAACAAATAGGTTTCAGTGGGGCGCACCACAAAATCAATCGTTTAACAGACTAATAGAAATTCTATGTAGCAAGCCCGTACGTAGTGGAGACATTGGAGCGTTTCTGTATTTATTTATTAGGCAAGCCGCACTGTGGCGCCTTTTCCCAAAAACCGTGGCAAAAATACAAAATTTTGTAAAATGAATGAACACATCGTATGAAGACCATTTTACTGATCAGAATTCAAAAACGTCTTTCTTAATTGGATAAGAATTATAGCTGGTGGAGCTGCTTAAAGTCGACAGTTTTTTAGAAAGTCCAAAAAATGTGATTTTGAGAAGAAAAAAAACATTTTAGAATTGAAGTGTCAGAAATATTGCCATGTGATCACTACTTTTTTGGTATTTTTTTAAAGGTATATTTATTGTTTATTAAAAAAAAAGTAAGAAAATGTCCACCAGATACCCTACTTTTTCGGCAGTTGCCGTTTTTTAGACACCCTATATTTAGGTACTTTTTACAAATAAAATAGAAAATATCTAAAAATGGGTAAAAATGGTCACGCCCATATTTTCTTAGCAGTACTTTAAATAATTAAGCTAAATTGGGCCACAAAAAATTACAGGTTTTCTTGAAATTTGAAGAAAGATGTTACAATCTTATAGCCAGCGCTGCCACAGCCAAGATATTTTTGCAACCAAAATTAAAAAAAAAATTGTCAAATAAGGAAAAAAGCTACCAAAATTTTAATATTTTTTATATTTTATGTTATCTTACAGCACAAAAATGTAAATATAAGTGGAACTGATTGACATATTTTTGTTAATGTATGCATATGTGCCTACTTATAAATATGTATGTAGCCTTATTTCATTGAAATATATATAATCGTATAGAAAGATCAAATCTTAGTTTTCTTTTTTTTACAAAAATAAGAGAAAAATAACTTGTACTTTATGTTATGAAATGTATTTTATTACTAAAAGATAAAAAATTATTTTATATATGTAACAAAGATGCGTTCCAAATATGAAAAGAAATTATTCTCTCTATAAAATTGTTTTCACTGCATTACTTGTTACTAATATTTATTGCTTCTCGTTAATACGAAATTTTCGCAGTGACTTTTTCCCTACATTTTTCTTTAATTCTCTTTTAAGTTGATAGCCTTTGTACACCATTCGTCAATAAAGTCTTCAAAAGTCACCATAAAAAGTCATAGTATGAATCCCATATAAATGATAAACAATATTTTGCTGTGTCAATCAGGTAGGCATAATTATTACAATTTGTTTATTTATTTAAATTTAAGAACACATTATGAAAATAGGCAGATAGTTTTAAAACTTGGTTTTTATACTAAGTAAAATAAAAACTGCAGTTGTATATAATCCAGTTAATTGTGGCCTAGATTTATGTTTCGCAAATCAGGTAGTTTGAACCTTTTTATTTTTGGGTATAAATTAATCTGCAATTGTGTAATGCAATCAGTTAAGGTTTTACTTTGCAAAAGTAGTGATCAGTACCAGAACTCATAATGTCATTTCAAAATTCGGAATTGTTCGAGTTATTTAGAAAATCACATAATGAAAATCTATTTAATTTGGCTATTGTGTGAAAAATTGCACGGTTTACCAGGATACCACGAAAAGGATGTTAAAAACAAAATTCACTTCGTTTTCTTGGATATTCGTAGAAAATGGTTTGCCTCAAACCGTACGACAAAAACCTTTATGGAAAAGTACTCAGACTGGCTAAATGGAGTAACAACTTTTGAAAACATCGAAGAACCGCATACATCCTTGGACAGCAGAAAAGGAAGGCCTGCTAAAACTAAAAACGAGTGTTCGGAGTACACAAAAAAACGTAAACTTCAAAATGCTACAAAAGATATATCTACATCGAATCTGTCAGAAGCATTATGTCTTAAGTACGTAAAAGATAAATATAAATCAAGGTCTGATATTACAAAAGCTGTGGAGCTTGCCAGCCCAGATCGACTACGAAGGATTAAAGAAAGTATTTCAACTCCTCCGAATGCATTACCCACAAAGTATAGCATAGAAGAAGCCTTAGCGTTATTTATGGACTTGGGATTGTCAAAGGAGAAATATAATATTTTACGAAGCTCTTTAAAGAACCATAATGTGAATGTTCTTCCTGGATATAAAAAGGTTACCTCTGCCAAAAAAGAAGCAGTACCATCTAATGTAAAAGTTACTGAAGTATCAGCAAGAACTGCAAGACTTAATGGATCATACATCTAAACGCTTAGTTCAGTTGTCCTGAAAAAGAAAGAGCATTACTTCTAGATAGGCTTACATTGATAAGCAAGTGGGAATGTGATGGATCATCTGGTCAAAGTGCTTACAAACAAACAATATCGACAACTGACATAACTATTACAGATGCAAATATGTTTATGGCTTCTATAGTTCCTTTACGACTTAGAAGTGAAATCTCTGAACACTGGAAAAATCCTCGCCCATCGTCAGTCCATTTTTGCCGTCCGATATTTTTTAAATATGCAAAGGAGTCTTCAGAACTAATCAAGTCTACAGTAAACGATATAAAAAAGCAAATTTCCGAACTAAAGCCATCTGTTATTGAAATGAAGAATGGAAAAAAGGTTTTCATTAATTATGAATTTTGTCTTACAATGATTGATGGCAAAGTCTTAAATGTAATAACAGATACTTCTTCAACTTTGAAGTGTGCAATTTGCAAAAAGTCACAGGACTTTCAAAATTTTAATGATTCAAGTGATGAGCAAAACTATGAATATGGAATTTCTCCGTTACATGCCAGAATTAGGTGCATGGAGTTTATTTTAAAATTAGCGTATACAATTCCGAGAGAAGGAGAAAGTTTTCATGAGAATGCAACACCAAAAGAAAAACTAACTGCTCGAAAAAATATTATACAAAATGAATTTCTTAAGAACCTTGGACTAAAAATAGACTGCCCAAAGCAGGGATATGGAAATACTAACGATGTTTACATGTCCAGATCGTTTTTTGAAAATTATGAGGTAACAGCCCAAATTACTGGTGTCGACAACCATATTATAAAAAGGTTGGCAGTTATTCTAAATGTTATAAACTCTAGAGAAATCGTAAATGGCCCAAAGTTTCAGGATTATGCATCAAAAACTGCCCAGCTTTTGGCTCAAAAGTACCCTGAGAAGAAACTTACTCCTACGGTCCATAAGATTTTGGCTCATGGCTAAAATTTAATTGAATATCATTGCTTACCAATTGGAGAGTTATCAGAAGAAGCCCAGGAATGCAAAAACAAAAATTACAAGCACTTAAGATATGCGAATACTTGCAAAATTTCACGGATTAGACAGAATGAGGATCTTTTTAATATGTTGGCGGCCTCTTCAGACCCACTGATTTCATCGGCGGAGACATGTAAGATCTCGAAAGGATTTGGAAGAATATAATTATAGCTCCGATATGTTAAGTCTATTACAAATCGCTCAAAATGTTAATGACTATTTTGAAGAAAACTAACTATTAAAAAAATTAATACAAATAACTCAATTTCATATTATAATATATCATACTATAAAATAATATTATAAATTAACATTAGTATTAAAAATATTTCAATAATTTTTATCTGTAATATAGGGTGTTTTTTTAGAGGTATAGAACTTCGAATTGAAATAAAACACAAGAAAATCGTTTTAATGTCCATCAATTTGGCTTTATTGGAAGGATAATTTTATGCCATTAATGTTTAAATATGATTTCGGGCATGTGGCCGCCGCGGCTGGCTCGAATAAAGACAATTCTACAGGTCCAATTTTCAACCACTTTTTCGAGCATATGGGGCCGTATGTTGGCAATAACGCCAATAACGTTGGCTTCCAAGTCCCCTAACGTTTCTGGTTTGTTGGCGTAGACGAGCGACTTCACATATCCCCAAAGAAAATAATCCAATGGTGTCAAATCACACGATCTTGGTGGCCAATTGACAGGTCCATTCCGCGAAATTATGCGATGGACGATTATGTCGACCATAAAATGGACGGAGCTTGCGGTAAACTTCGCGAACTGAACCATTATTTTCGAAATAAATTTGCACGATTTGCAAGCGTTGTTCTTTTGTCAACCTGTTCATGATGAAATGGCAAACCAAACTAAATATTAATCACTTGACAGCTGACAAAATGGCCGCCAGTTAAAAAAGTGATGCCAACTTAAAGTTCTATACCTCAATAAAAAACACCCTTTATAAATAAAAAGAGTTTTATTAATATAACATGTTATATTAGAGTAGCATTTTTTTCTAGACTTCTCTATGAGAATGTCATTTAAAGCACAAAAGTTGTATTTTAAATGTTTGAGAAATTTTAAAAATATCATTACCTCAAAATATATGATTTTTGCGACAAGAAAGGTCAAAGGTGTCATCGTGTCCAATAGTGTTGTAAAAGCGACTACTTTTGAATACTCAGTACTACTTGATACTTTTTCAATTGGGTACTCGATACTAGTCAGTACTTTATATATGTATTTATGTATGTATATGGGAAGTTAAAAATTATTATTTATATTATTTTATTGATAATGCAATATGAAAAAACAAAGATTAAATACAAGTATATTTAAATTAATTTATAACAATTGAAAATAAATAAGTTTGAAGATTAGTTTTTGTACATAAAAAAATTTTAACGTACTCTTACACTTCTAGTGCATTAATCTCTTAAATTATCTTCTAAATATTTTTTAACAAACATTTTTTCTCACAATTGATGTTATTACTTAGTCATTGTTGAAATGTATAAATACAATTTTACCGACATTGAAAGAATTTAAAATATTTTTCATGTTTGTGAGGACCTGAGTTGATGGTTATATTGTATCACGTGCCTTCCTTCAACTATTCTAAGGGGTCACATTTTCTGTCCAATAGTATTTGTTAATGACTGAAGTAGTTCAATAATGCATTTTGTAGTACTTTTTTAGCGGCTGTTTTCGTATCAAAACAATGCCTAACAGAATTGGTATTTGTTACACTAACTCCATGAGGTTCAGAGTCATATTTGTTTGTATCACACTCACAGAGTTGTATAATTCTGATAAAATACATCAGACTTTCGCTTGAATACTACAAAATGCAACCTTGAAAGTATTGAGTAGTTACTTTTGTGTATTGAGTACCGGGAAAAACTCGAGGTATTGAGTACTCAGTACTCAAATACTCAATACTTTTACAACACTAGTGTCCAATGCCTATCACAATAAGGGAGCACTTATTTTGATCCTAAAAGATTTAAAAATCAAGTGTTTTTTCCCCATTACAAATTTCTTGGTAACTTCAAAAATTATGATGTTTTCAACAAAAAAGCCACTGTGCATAGTGCCTCCACAAAGCTTTGGCCAATAATGATACTCATTTTTATTAAAATATATTTCTTACCTTAAAAGTTATGATGTTTGTAATAAAAACAGTCGAAAGCAGACACTGTGCACAGTCCCGCGCTTAACCTATGACCGTGCAAATCATGTGTATTAAAGCTAGAGGAGTTTCCTTTCAAATGCTTTTTAAAATTTTTAAATATCTTTATCAGTTCAAAAGTTATGATTTTTGCAACGAAAAAAGTCAAAACGCCCCACTGTGAGCCGTTTCGTGTGGTCACAGACTGTGCAGCGATTACTACAATTAAAACCAAAAAAGAGCTTCTCAAGAAGGTAGCCAAATGGCTAATGAAGATTTTGGAATTTGACTGCAAATTTGTACACCGTGAGGGTCACGTATGGCCCACGTCGACGCTCTAAGTAGATCACCCGACCTACCCGCCATTGAACCTGAACCTGCAGGATTTATCATGACTGTGAACGTTAATAGCGTAGGGTGTTAACTATGCAAATTCAGGATGAAAAACTTAAGAATCTAATTGGTGTTCTACGGGAAAGCAGTGGAAAATGGAGTTCACCTTACGTAATTATCGTCTTTATCGTAACACGAAGGACACAAAAATTGGTGGTACCCAAGGCCATACGATGGCGGATTGCTCAACATTGCCACTACGACATAGGTCACTATGGGCTCGACAAGACTCTTGAGAGAGTACAACAAACTTTTTCGTTCCCGCGTATGAGAAAATACCTTCGAGAATATATTGCCGCATGTACTGAATGCTGCTATAACAAGGTCAAAGGAGGAAAACCGGAAGGAAATTTACATAATGGTGTGCTAGAACCACTTCCTTTCCGCCAAATACACATAGATCATTTAGGACCGTTCGTGAAGAGTAAACGAGGAAACACGCATGTGTTAGCAATTACCGACGCATGTCTTATGAAAATAAATTTGCTTTTGAATGGAAAAATATGTTTATTTTAAAAATGTATGAACACAATATTGCCGTATTCCCGATGTCATAAAATTACTGAAAAGTATATTTTCTTCAACAAGTTTTTGTCAATATGCATGAAATTCATATATATATATATATGATTAAGATGCCTTATTGTATAGTTGTGTTTTTTTATAAATAATTTTTTTAAATACGTAGGAACTCTGCAATAAATATTACTTTTATTATACGAAGTACTAATAAATTTACACAAATTTCATTCTCGGTAACACTGTTTCTTCATTTGCCATTTTACTTACAAAAATTACTTACAAGGAAATTATGTTGCAAGCTGTGCAGTAAGTACAAAAAATGTGATTGTATTAGTAAAAAAAGTGTAAATGTATTGAGTTTTTCGAACTTGCACTTACATGTGTAAATGCTAAGTTACTTTTCGTCGACATTTTTAAAATGAACTTTCACTTTCCTATGAAAATTAACAAGAAATTTTCATGAAAGTCATTTATTTCATTAAAATTTTTATTCATAACACGGATACAGAAATTTCAAGAAAGTACTTTCATGTGTAAATGTAGCGTAAGTAAAATATAAAAAGTTTCTTGTCGGCATTGTGGGCCAGGCCCGTAATTTTAAATAAAAGCATATGTATCTATTAGTTTTATTATTAAGTAAAATAATCTATTGTGTATTTTTATAAATCAAATAAAAAATATTCTTCATCGATTTTCTCGAAAACACATATCGCACTTAATCAATAAGAGGATATTAACTCAAAAATTTTAAAATTTCACTCTTTGCAAGAAATCAACTAACAACATCAATACCTATCTGCTGTAAAAATTTCAGTGTATTCCGGTTGCTCTTTTATTGATAAAATTTGCTTTACTTTATGATTTTAATCTCCCAGCAAAAAATTAGGCATTACCATCTGAACTACTTGCAATATAATGACTTACTTTTTTGATTGCCAAATTGAAGTACTCGCTTACAAATCACATTACGTAAAACTTTAAAAACAGAAGCAGAAGTTGAACATATTCCTTGGGTTTTAAAAGATGACGTGAAATTGAATATTGCCAAAATATATATGTAGTTATTTTAAATAAATTATATATATTTTTAAATTGTCTACTTATTACCCCTTATTCCAGTTGTCAACATCGACGTCACTTTAACACAATATCAAAATATTGGAGTTTGTTTAACCGCTCTCGAGAACAATTTTGTGCTAATGACAATCTATTTCCGTTCCTCAAGGTCAAGAAAATAACATAAACCTGCCAACAGGAGTCATTTGTTTTCGATACGTGTACACAAGGCCCAATTTTTTGGTATTGTGTTAAAGTGACGTCGATGTCGACAACTGGAATAAGGGGGATTTATAATAAATTAAAAAATAAGTACTTACATTTTGGAAAATTATTATTTAAATGTTAGTAGTTCCAAATATTTTTTTCATTTTCGGCTTTAATAAAAGTTCATTAATCAAAACAATTGAAATTTTTCTAAATAAAGTATTTATAAGTAACAATACAGGCACGGATACTAATAAAATATAACCCACTTCAATTGAGTTTACAAAACTCGATTACCTTTCTTGAAATTTTTTAATGGTTTCAACCAATGACTGTTTTTATGATAAAATTGCTTAATTTATTGTTTGATTTTCAAAACATAGATATTCTTCCCCAATAATTGCAAGGTTTTAAAATAAAAACAATGTAAATATACGCCCCTATTACGGTTTACAACTCAACCAAGTTTAGTTGAAATTGTAACAACTTAACTTTAAAACAACTTAACTGTTTTTAGTCATTCTGAATTACAACTAATTTTAGTTGTATTCGAAACATTGTTCGAAAGGAATAAGTTATTATATATATTATGTTTTTTGAAACCATAGTAGTAGCCATCATAAAACATTCTAAATATTTTAAGATTTGGCCTAATATTTTATTTTTAGATTTCATGTTTTATGAATATGGCAACCATATTGGTTGACTCGAAATAAAAACCAATATACAACTGATAAAAAGCAGTTGTCTCATGGTGAAAAAAGTTGTAATCCATAATAAAAATTTTACAACTACAACTAAACTATCCATTTAGTTGTAAATCATAATAGGGGCCATATTTTCAAATTGAATTTGCTTACTATTATTTATTCGGATTTTCAAATTCTCTTAAAATATAACCACAAACAGTTCTTCGTCTCTACAGAAAATTTTAAAATTTTGAGTTAATATACTCTTGTTGATTACGTGCGATATTTGTTCCATGCGAGTAACCAGTAACTACCCGACGATATGTATATATTTTGCATTTACCTAAATCCATACATGTCTAAAGTTTTGTATATTTTTTTTTTTTGCAAATACATATGTATAATTTTTTTAGCGCCAAAATTGGCAATCAGCTGTTGTATATACATATTTTACTGGATTTTACAATTTTTCCGTTCGCGTACCTTTATGTGGAAATTTTTTGTTGAGAGTAATTTCTTTAAATTACTCAGTATTTACTCAGTTACTGGAAAAGTACTCAAACGCACCTAATGTGAAGGCTTTTAAAGTACAATTTTTTATTGAACTAACTTATTTAATAGAAAAGTGAAAAAATAATAGTTACAATGAACTATAAGTTAACTAGATTGAAAAATATGTATAAAAACCAAGGTACACATAATTTGTATTAAAACAATGTTAACAATGTTGTTATGTGATGTTACCATTTTGAAGTCTTAAGGCCTGACCCACGATATCGACAACGTTCGACTTGTCGCATACTTACATTTGAAACAACAACAAAATATTAAAATTTGTTTTTGTTTTGAATGTAAGTGTGCGACAAGTCGAACGTTGTCGACATCGTGGGTTTGGCCTTTAGTTTCTCTTAAATATATTGCAATCTTTGAGGTTGCAAAGGTCTTGTCATTATATCTGCAAGCTTTTCTTGAGTAGCGATTTGTTCGACATCTAATATCCTTTCGATTACTTTTTCACGAACAAATATTTGAGAGCAATGTGTTTTGTTCTGCGATGGTATTCGGGGTTTTGCGCAAGTCTTACAGCTGCTGAATTATCAACTTGCAAAACTGGAATTTCTTTATGTTCAATTGTTTCACCATATAAACGACTTAACCAAATAATTTCTTTTACTCCTTCTGTTGCTGCAATTATTTCAGATTCTGTTGTTGAGGTAGCCACCACAGTTTGCCTTTGGCTTAACCAAGATATTATACTACGAGATAATTTTAATACAACTGCAGACGTAGATCTTCCAGTCTTGGTACAGCCACCAAAATCTGCATCAATATAGCACTCCAATGTAGAACCTTCATTAAAATTATACGTTATTCCGTAATAGATAGTACCAGCAATATATCTAAAAACACGCTTGCGACGTACTACATCTGATTCTGAGGGGTTTTCTAAACTTCTAGATAAAAAAAACCAACACTATACGCTAGATCAGGTCTAGTTCCAAGCATTAAATACATTATTGCACTGCTTGTCTGTATGGGAACATCCTTTCTTTTTTCTCTTTTTCTTCCCCTGATTTTGAACTCTCATTGTGCCTATGGTTAATAGGCGACGCAACACTATTACATCCCGAAAAATTTAATTTTTCTAACAATCTTTTAGCATAAGTTTCTTGACTAATTGTTATTTTTCTATTAGAGCTTTTAATCTCTAGTCCCAAGAAATAAGTTGCAGGTTTTGAGACTATTTTTAACTCTTTTCTTAATTCAGTCAGAAACTGAGCTAAGTCACTCGCATTAGTAGCTGCTACTAATCCATCATCAACATAAGGCGCTAGTAAAATTTTCTTCTCATTGCGTACTCGCATATACAAACACGGATCCGAATCACAAACATAAAAACCAAGTTTTGTAAGATAATTACCAAATCTGCGGTTCCAACATCTTGGAGCTTGCTTTAAGCCATATAAACTTCGTTTTAACTTGCATACCTTTTTGCTCCCATCTTCAAACCCTTCTGGTTGTTTCGTATATATTGTTTCATCCAGTTCACCATATAAAAACGCTGTCGAAACATCAAATTGCGCTAAGTGCATATTTTGGTTTGCAGCTATGCTTAAAACCGCTCGTATTGTTCCCATATTTGCAACAGGACTAAATGTTTCATTATAATCTATACCTTCCTTTTGAATAAATCCTTTTATTACAAGCCTTGCTTTAAACTTATCAATGCTTCCATCTGGATTCAACTTTAGTTTATATACACACTTTGAAGGAAGAGTCTTCGCACCTTGTGGTAAGAAATCCATAACCCATGTTTTATTTTCATGGAGAGACTTCATTTCTATATTCATGGCTTTTTTTTATTGTAAACTTTGTTTGCTATAAATCGCTTCGTTATATGTGAGAGGAGTTACTATTCCATTCACAAAATCTTCTGAAATCATTACGTAGTCATCATATTTTGAATTCGAAATCAGCGTTCGATCTCTCAAGCGTTTCAAAATTCGTTCTGGTTCAAAATCTTCTTCACGTGGCCCTTTCCTTACATTTTGTTCTTCTAATAAATCTTTAGCTCTAATTTCTTTGAAAGAATTATCATTATGCGTTCCATCTGAAGACTCACTGGAATTTTCGTTTAAAATTTTGTCAAATATTTCACCAGGGTCTTCATTTTGTAATTCGATAGAATCGTTCTCGTCATATAAATGTTGATCAAAATTTATCATTGAAGGATGCGGATCATACTGCCTCATTTTCACATGTACTACATCATCACTCTTGCAAGTTTCATTTTCACAGCTTTTTACGTTTTCATTAAATTTAACATCCCTTGATATTATCAAACTCTTTGTTTCTTTATTATAAATTCTGTAAATTTCATTTTCATCGTACCCGATAAGGTACCTTTTTTGACTTGGAATATGAGCAAAGCACTCACAACGAATGATTCTCAGATGTTTTATTGCCAATCCAAAGTTCATATGGGCTTTTATTAGCGATAGAAGATTTGCAAGTGCGATTTAATATATAAATAGCCGTTTTGGTCAACTCTGCCCATATCGCATCAGGAAAATCTGAAGCTTTATTGGAATATTTAAAAGTCCTAGCCATTTCTATTACAGTTATATTCTCTCTTTCACTTCCGCCATATTGTTGCGGTGTATATGGTGCAGTAAGTCTATGGATTACTCCATACTTATTTAATATAGTTCGTATATCATTATTATCAAATTCTCCTCCATTATCTGTAAGAAATTCTTTCACTGAATGTCCCTGAGTTCTTGCTAAATTCAATACAATTTCAAGAAAATCTTTCACTTCCGATTTTTGCTTAGTAAGTACCCAAAACGATACTTGGTAAATGACCCCCTTATGCAAAAAAATATTTTACTTTACTTTAAGGCTAACATAGCTTTGTTAAGAAATCATATGCAAAAGACAACTTTAATTATTTTGTTATCTAATAATGAATACTGGTAACACCACCGTGTTCAACAACCACTTCATAGCTTATGATGTACAAAATCGAATACAATTTCATTCGGGTATTCAAATAAATTTTTATTTTATTAAATAAATTTTCATTATCTTGAAGTAAAGCAACATAATTTAAAAAATATGAGCTTATGACATGGTAATAAAACAGATAAACACAACTATGAAGTAAAAGTAAAAAAATGTGAAAAATTATCACAATTTGTTTTATTCGAATGAAACGAGTATTTGAATATCCAGCTTTTTTCGATTTGTTTTGATTGTATGTACATCACTAAAACATTTTTGTATAATTGTATTTATTTTAATATTTTTTTATGGATTTTGCTATATATTTCGAATCAGTTGGATAATTTGGTGATGTTTCCCATTACATGACATAAATAATAAATTTAAGATAAGAGCAGGCACTTCTAGCTTCATTTTCAGATGTAACATGAATCAGTATGTGCTATATTAATAAAAATATTTGAGGTACAAAACACACATTTTGGAAATATCAACTTAAAGTAGTCTTAACAAACGTGGGTGCCTACTTTAGAATTTTTATACAATAATTTTTTTAGAATACAACTTTACTTAACATTGCTTGGCAAAGCTTTATTAAGTTTTTTGAATAAGACCCTGAGTCTTTAAATATTAATAAGTATCTGTGTTTACTAAATGAGTTCACAAAAGGTCCACATACATCAACAGAAATCAATTCTCCTGGACTGGAAGCTTTTATTCTCTTTCCAAACGGTAATCTGTGTGCCTTTCCAAAAATACAGGGTTCACAAATATTGCTGTTAACTTTTACATCAATATTTAAAATAGATTTCGACAATTCTTTTATATGACGTTTGTCTTTATGTCCGAAACGTTCGTGGTACAATTGCAATAAAGATTTATCTTCTACAGAGTTAATTTCAGGAACCTTTGAATACACTGCATCAATACTTGCTCT
Organism: Tachina grossa; assembly: GCA_949987645.1. NCBI lineage: Eukaryota > Metazoa > Arthropoda > Insecta > Diptera > Tachinidae > Tachina > Tachina grossa. The sequence continues at coordinate 119,497,277 of OX465274.1, read as the reverse complement.
ATTGAGTGAACCTCTAGCTACACGAGAACCAGTTAATAAAGTTTTATTATTTACTTTAAATGAACAATGTGTTGCTGTTGAATTAAATTCGCTGTTTTTCCGATTATCGTGAGCCATTAGTACCGAAAACTAATTTCTATTAATTTGATGTACATACCACACGTTACACAAATCAATTAAAATTTTTTTATTATTGACAATTGATTTCATTTCAATTGTCCCTTTACCGGCTGCTTCTAAAATTTCTTTCCCAGCTGCTTTTATATAATAAGGGCTTATAAATTTTTCAAAACTTAAAGTTGTTACATACATGACGTGTCGCTCCATTGTTTATCCACCAAAAAAAAAAAAAATTTCGACAGTCTCGCACCCAGTGTCCTCTTTTTTTGCAATAATGACATGTGTCTAACTTTTTATTTTGATATTTCGCCGGGTTTTGAGTATATTCTGACTTCTTGCTTTTCGGATATCTCAAAACTAAAGCTTCAGCAGTATCCTTATCTTCTGAACAACCAAAATTCCGTTGAAACATACATAGTTGTGTTGCCATTTCTTCAAATGTCTTCTCTTAATTCTTTGAAATTAACATCCAACTGGATTTAAACGTATCAAACTGATTAGGCAATATCTGCAAAATTTTGCATAGAAGTAATAAATCTGGCAAAACATTTTCGTTACTTGCTCTGAGACCGTTATTTAGTTCAGACCATAAAGTTTTTAATTCTGCAATATGCGTTGATACATCTAAATTATTACTCCAATTAAATTGGAAAAAGTCAATACATATTTTAAAAACCTGATCTCTGGACGTTGCTTCAAATTGCGATTTAAGTGCATCCCATGTATCAGCAGCAGAATCTTGATCCATAATTTTTTCGTAAATTTCGTCACTTACTGCGCTTATAAGCATACACGCAAAGAAAAGATATGGTTGTAGAATGGTTGAGAAAACAATATTATGTTCTCTGAAACAAATGTGTGTTCGTTGAAAACTAGTTATTTTTATTTTAAACATTTATTTCGTTACGATAAACAGAGTAATGTTTGAATTTAATAATTACATTATCACATCCATAAAAAAGTGTGATATGGTTAGAGTTTAACAATATAGTTTTGTTAAAAATTTATGACTACAAAATAATTTGTATTATTATTAAAAAATAATATGATGTAAATAACAATATAATGTTATCCAAAACCATACTATTTTAAGTGTAAAAAAAATCTTTTTCAGAAACATCTGATAGTTCGGTATTTCGTTTGTAAGCTATCGGTAGTGCACGGGTGGTGTTAAATAAATTAATAGATAAATAAAGTATAAACAAAAGGGTTGGCCAATAAAAACATATAAACATTTATGTATCTCTTTATACAGACATGTCTGTATGTCGTGTAAGTATACATTTCTATATATACATTTTATGTCAATAATATTAATTTATTTTTATTTCGAATTTAATGCACAGCTGTTTCTACAATAAAAATATGATTAAAAAACAAAATAGTATTATTATATTAAATAATACTGTGGTCGTATTTAACAATATTAATATAATATTAGATTATGGTATGGTGAGTCTCAATTATATTTTAGTCATCTTAACATCTTACAATAGTGTTGTCATATTAACAATAATAAGATTAGGTACAACAAAGTCAATTGTTCTTGTAGATAATATTATTATTAACTCAGATAATAATATAATTAAAGTTTGCTTTTCTATTAACAATAATATGATTTGACTGCAACCATATAATTCAATCATAGTATGTTGCTGTTTGATTATGGTTGCCTCAACCATATTTTTTCTTTGCGTCTAAACTTTGCGTAACTGTTGGCTTTTCTGTAAAGATCGTTCTTCAATTTATGCTCTTTTCTAACTTCCGTGCTTGCATTTTCTTGTAAATCAGCTGGCTTCAATAAAACTCGATCAATAACGTCTACAGCTCCTTCATGATAATCAAGAAAATCACGAATTTGTCTCTTCCACATCGGCCAGTCTGCTTCTTTTTTTTTTTGGCAATGGTTTTAAATGCTTTGAAAAATCCATTACTATTAATTTTTGTTTAATTTATTTTTCAAATACAACTATCTGGGTCCATAACCTTTTAGAGTAAAAGTTTTTATTGAACTAACTAACTAATAGTTACAATAAACTATAAGTTAACTAGATTGAAAAATATGTATAAAAATCAAGGTACATATAATTTGTATTAAAACAATGTTAACAACACATAACATAAACATATAACTTCAACAAAGGCCAGGGTACAATGAATCCATCATACGTTAAACTTCGCCTTTTTCAACTGACATTAACGCGACGACGGAGAAGGTTGGCACAATGAGTACGTTATTGACTGAAGCATTTGAACGGCTTCAATAGGTCGATTCTCCGTTTTTTTTAATTCAACTTTTTTTATTTATTCCGTTTATTTCTTTTGTTTAATTTTATTTTTGCTGCCACAAAACACAAAATCCTAAATCAGAACATACCAAAAAACAACCAATATCTGTCAAACTACTCAACGTAAGCAAAAAAGTTAAAAGTTGACCAAATTTTGTACTTTGCGTTGACGGGCACGTACTGAATGTGACAGAGCTCATAAGAAACCATGTATTTCCACTTAGCTGTCAGTTGAAAAAGGCGAAGTTTAACGCATGACGGATTCATTGTACATTACTTTGACAACTGACATTTGGTCCGATTTGCAAAGCTGTAAAACTGGCCTTAGAAAAAAGAAGCACAATACCGTGCTTTGCACACATGCTTTTCTGAATCCTTATAATATTTTAAAATCGACATTTGTTTATTTATAGGCCATTTACACCAGCACAAAATCTAGCAGACTTTAATTAAAATCTTTATGAAAATCTATGCCGTTTAGACCAACTTTTTTTGAAATTTATCAATTTAGCTAATTCACTCATCTTTTTTATAAATATACTGTACAGGATAGTACAAAATAAATAAAAATATTACATTTTTATTAGATTTCCTACAAATCTACTGACAAAATAGATTTTGTTTTGTATGGAAAATATAGTAAAAAGCAGCATGATTTAGATCAAAATCTTGTAAGTACTAGATTTCGAGGTAATGTAAATGCCCTATTAATAAATTTTCTTGTTTCAAATTAATCAATACGATGCATCGTAAACATCGATGTTTTTTTTAAAGCGATACATCGAATAACATCAATGTGAATTAATAATGAATCGAATGAGAAAAACATCGATGTTTTCTTTTACATATAAAATACATGGAAAAATATTTCGAGTTTTCGCCACAAATATGTTCACATTGGAAAAATTTTAACAAGGCGCTTCAAACTAGTGATTCTCTCTGCACAAAAAAAAAAGTTTCTAAAGATGCTAAACAGAGAAAATAAGTACAAATAAAAGTACAAAAGGCAAAGAAAGTACTTTAGCGTATTTTTTCAGGGGCTATGCAGACAACAGGCCTAGAGACCTGCGTAAAAGGTCTTTAAATGTAAATACGTCACGATTTTTAAATGTATTCACGTCGCATGTATTATACTAAACCAATAATAAATGCTGTCGTACTATAAGCGAAGCCCGATGGATGCATTGGTGTACGTGTATATCAGTGTTAACAAGCGATGTCGCCAAGACAGCTTGTTTGTAACAAACACTCAAAAGAAGTACTGTTGATTAGTGTATGCTTGTTATTTTTCATATTGTAAGTTTGAGTGTGTGTGTAATATGTAGATGGTAAGCTATTATGAGATTAACCGCACACAACTAATGTTAATGCATGTGCGCAGAAAAATAAAAGATCATACACACATACATGCATGACGTTTGTACACGCGCTCATGCGTAGAAAGAAGCAAGTATCACATATTCTTCCGTCACGAAGTGTTTTCTTCTTTACTCTTATACCTACCATACTCAAATAAATTTCTTGCAAACAGTGTTGTTAACGTTTGTTTTATAAGATTTCGCTGTAGTAAAGCATTTGAGAAATCCCTCATGTCTTGAAAGTTCTTATAAGATGTCTTATGCAGGAGACTAGTATATACGCCTCACTGGGACTTCCAAGAGCGATTATTCATGAAATTTTAAAAAAGGATCTGAAGTTTCATCCTTTTAAAAATCAAATCGTTCAAGAACTGAAAGTGGCTTTAATTTACGCAAAAATTTTGTGAAACGTTGTTGAAGCGTTTTCGCACTGTAAATCCCATTTTTTGGAGCGACGGGGATCATTTTCACTTAAACGGCCACGTCAACATGCAAACCTGCCCTTACTGGTCTCCAAGAACCCGCAACCTTCGATTGAAACATCAAAAACCATTGCATTGCCCAAGGGTAACTGTTTGGTGTGCTTTATCCACGCATGAGACAGTTGGACCATATTTTTTTTCGAAAATTCTCGAGGCCAGGCGACGAATGTCAACGGTGAAAATTATCGACGCATGATTACGGAATTCTGCGAGCTCATCCATCGTACTCTTCACACACGTGGTTTAAACAGGATGGGGCGACTGCACACACAGCCAGAGCTTCGATGAATTTCCTTCGGAAAATTTTACAAAAATGTGTAATTTTCTTAACAAAAATTTGGGAATAAATAAAGTTATATACATAACTACATATCTGTGAAGTTTAAAAAGTGATTATGTAATAACTTATCTCATATTTTTAAGTTTTCTGCTTAATACAAATCTTTTAACTATATTTTCTTCTAAATTGGGCGCTGAGAAAACAAATTGATTGATGATTTGGATTATTTGATAACGAATTTTCATTAAGTTTAACAAATAGTAATTGATATTGCATTCTGTTTAATTTACATAATATGTTTCTTGTTGATTGTCATCCCTTTCTAAAAAAATTGGTGTAATAATCGGTCAGATCATTTAGCAAGTCTATTTCACAGATCTTATAGGCTCTTAGCCACTGTTGGCGAACACCAAGAAATGCAGGGAATTTAAAATATGCTGCACTCTTTTTTTTTTTTTGCTTATGCCCTAATTAAGTACTTAGATTTATGACGTTTTTTTTGTTTTAAAATAATTTTTTTGTTTTTGAATTGTCTAAATTATTTTCTTCAAAATGGTTGTTGTCTTTGATAATGAAAAATTAAAATATTATTAACATGTTTTTAAAACATAAAAATAAAATAAAATTATTATACAAAAGTTTAAAAAATAAAAGAAAAAATATGTGTTGGATATAATGTTTGGAACAAAATCATAAAGCAAATACACGAACCTTCTAGCATAAACAACAACTAATAATTGTTTAAGAGATTCTGCTTCTTTTTTACGTCCATAGACAAGACGATACAATCGTCGAACAGAATTTGGGCATTAATTGTTTAATTTATACATTCTGTATTTTTAACCCCCGACTAAAAAAGGGGTGTTATAAGTTTGTAGTGTGTGTCTGTGTGTCTGTGTATCTGTGTGTCTGTCTGTGTCCACGTACAGGCCAAACGGCTGGACCGATTTTCATTTAGTTGTTTCTGTTTGAAAGATGACTTGATCGAGAGGGTTCTTAGCTATGTTTGAAAAAAGTCGGTCCAGCCGTTTAGAAGATATAACATCTTTTCTGAAAAAAGTCGGGGGTTTTTAAAATTTTTAATTTTTGTTATATAAAAACAATTCTGAAATAATTTTTGAATACAATTTTCAAACAAACAAGAAACAGAGGGGAAAATATTAAATTAATACGGTAGCACAATTTTACCGGAAACTTCACAATATTTATACTTGTCAGATGGTGAATGTCAAGAAAAATTGAGAGAATGGAAGTACCTTCTATATTTATATCATGACTAATAGCATGATATAAATATAGAAGGTACTTCCATTCTCTCTTTGTTTTTAAAAATAATTATTTTTCAAGTTTGTTTTTTGAGAGACATAAATAAAAATGTTCGCATATAGGAAAAAATGTAAGTCTTCCCCTAGAAATTTTTTACAAAAATGTGTAATTATCTTAATAAAAATTTGAGAATAAATAAAGTCATATACATAACTACATATCTGTGAAGTTTAAAAAGTTATTATGTAATAACTTATCTCATATTTTAAAGTTTTCTGCTTCATACAAATCTTTTAACTATATTTTCATCTAAACTTGGCGTTGGGAAACCATATTTATTTTTTGATTAGTTGACATTGAATTTTCCATTAAGTTTGTCAAATATTGATTGGTATTGAATTTGTTTAAACTACATAATTCGTTTCTTGTTGATTGTAGCATCTTTTTCTAAAATATTGACAAAATCTTTTGGCAAGTCTATTTCACAGATATTATAAGCTCTTAGCCACTTTTGACGAACACCAGGAAATAAATTGAATTAAAAAAATACTGCACTCATATTTTTAGTTATGCCCTAATTCAGTAAGAAGATTAAGGATGTTTTTGTTTGAAAATACTTTTGAGTTCTTGTCTTTGAATTCTCTAAATTATATTCTTCAAAAATGGTTGCTGTTTTTTGATAATGAAAAACAAAAATATTATTACCATGTTTTTAAAACATAAAAATTAAATTAAAGTATTATACAATAGTTTGAAAAATATATGAAAAAATATGTGTTGGATATAATGTTTGGAACAAAATCATAAAGCAAATACACGAACCTTCTAGCATAGACAATAAATAAATGTTTTAAAGAATCATAACTGCGGATTTTTTCGTCCATAGACAAACGGATACAATCGGCGAACAGAATTTGAGCATAAATTGTTTAATTTATACATTCTGTATTTTATAAAAACAATTTTGAAATAATTTTTAATAAAATTTTCAAACAAACAGGAAACAGAGGGGGAAATATTAAATTAATACGGTAGCACGATTTTACCGGAAACTTCAAAATACTTATACTTGTCAGATGGTGAATGTCAAGAAAAAATGAGAGAATGGAAGTACCTTCTATATTTATATCCTGGTAGAACATCTCTCATTCTCATTTGTTTAAATGAAAGTTTATAATATAATAACTCTAGTTGTTCTAAGAAGCCTTGGGTAAAGGTTCCCTGAATATCTGCATTACCAACAGTGAAATGCGCATAGGATCCAGCTAAACCCCTCAATAATCAATTTCAATGTATTTTTAATAAAAAAAATATTTTACTTAATAAGTAAAATATTAATTTGGGATTATTAGTGCGTTTCAAAAATTTTGAACTTAAATTTTAACAATTCCCATAAAAAAAACACTAATTATTAACTTGACTGCACCCGGTCAAAAAAATACTTGTGTGGCAACACTCTATTCTTAAATAGCTGTTGTTGTTATTTACATTTATTTTCTTTTACATACTCTTACGACTACAATTTGAAGATGAAAAAAGTCAGCCAATGTAGCAATGTTTATTATTGAGTTCTTGTTTCAACTTTGTTATTTGTTATTGAGCTAAAGGCTCAGTTGCCGACTGTAATGTAATGTAACTGCAACAGTCACAAACAGCTGATCGATTTTGTTATGTGAAAAGTAATGAAAATGGTTATAGAGACGTAATGTAACGTAACCTAATTACTTTTCATATAAAAATATCAATCAGCTGTTTTCTACGTTACAGTTACATTACATTACAGTCGGCTAACTGAGCCTTAACTGAGCCTTGAACCTGCAGAAAATAGAATTTCATGACGACGTTACGTGACATTTGTAGACAGTGATATGTATATTGAACAAGAGTGTGGCACAATAGCCCTGATTTGGTACTTTTGTTTCTTTTAATAATTTAAGCTTCTGAGTGGTTAATTTGTATACGTACATGGCATATTTAATAAATTTAGTTTTCTAACAAAGTTTTTTTTTATAAAATCTAACCAGAGACTGCCAATCGTATGTGTTTATTTTTTGTTAATATATATACACACACATATGTACACACAAAAAAATAAAAGAGGTTATATTAACTAAGCTTGCATAGGTAACTTTTTTATATGAAAGTTAAAAACTTGGGTTTTATTAACTATGCAGTTAGGTAATTTGTACATTACACTTTACCTAAAATCCAAGTTAATATAACTATGACAATAAGGTACTTACATATATTCTTCGAAATGACTTTCATTGAATTGTTTTCTATAATATATTTTCAAAAGAAAATTTTGAGCAAAAAGGTACGTATACATGAAATTTAAAAAATTTTTAAAATTGTGTAAATTTATGTTTTTTAATTACATATTACAGATAAACAAGCTGAGCCCGGCCAAAGCGAAATGATACACAGGTGAGCTTTTAGCTATAACATGTACGAAAAACATGTAGTTCGTCTGGCTTCATATCTAAAACGTTTTTTTCTCATAAACAGATTATGGCAGTTGGGGTCTAAAGCAGTTCAATTCGGTTCTTAGATACAACTGACCATCATCAGGGCTCATGACGTAATCTATTTCCCAATTTGCCTATATTGCCTTCAAATGTTCTATTGTCGTTGTTTTTGTATTTGTATGCATAAAAATACAAAAGCTGTAAAAATTTATGCATTTTTGTTGTGTTTGAATGGTCAGTTATTAAGCGGCTAATAGACGGTCACACTTGGTATGTGAATATGGTGCGATCAGAGATACTGTTGTGTTACTAGACTATCATACCAAGTACATATATCAAATATCAATATACTCGCAAGCACTGAGTTAGACTTGGGTCGAACGCGTAATGTAAATGGTTTTGATCATTGGTTTGTAGCAAAAATTAAGTAGTGAACGAGTTCTACCCAAGTCTACACTGAGTAGTGACTTTCGTATATTTCGTACAACTTTTCTGAAAATGTGCGCTCTAACCAAGTCATCTTCACCTATTACTTAAAGAAACGCAAATTAAATTTGCACTGACTTTAACAGAACATCTATTACACGGATACGATGGTAATGACCGTCTAATAGACGCTTAATTCAAAAATAAAACGAAAACATAACTTGAATTGTATATATGTAGATAAATTAATAAATAATAAATTAACAAATGCGAAAGTTCTTTTAATTATTATTTAATAAGGGGAAAAGTCAAATTTACTAAAATGTATGACATATATCGAATCATATAGTTAATTTAACTAAAATTCATGGTAATTTGTCGCAATATATATGTATAAATTTACTTCTCTGTTTAGATAAGTCACAAAAAATAAGAATATAAATATCCCTAGTCTTAAAGGAGTTTTAACTAAAATTTTAGTTGATTTTTCGAACATAGAAATCAACTAAAATTTTTGTTAAATTACCTAAAAAACTTTGTAAATGCCATTCTACCCTTTCACTTAGTTAAAATTATACCATAATTTTAGGAAATATAACCTATGAAAATTCATACATATGTACATACATATGTATGTATTTGTAAAATATACATACATATGTGCATACAAACATACATTCAAGCGTACAAAAAACTATTTTTATTTAAAAATAATATCAATAAAAATAAAAATAGGTACGTATAATCATAATAATTATAATCACAATAAAAATATAAATATTTTTTATAATTATAATACGTTGTAATGTAAATGTGTATATACGGGTATGAAGCTTAAATTGTAATTTCACTAAATGTCAAAGTCATTACAATGTTTGTAAGTATAAAATAATGATTTGATACCATTTAAATAATTTTGGTACTTTTACATGCAATCAAAAATAATGTGAAGATGTTGAACTCTCATCAATGTTTCGAACAGCTGTTTTACATTTTATATGATTTTTTATACTGATAAACACCCAGCAAACAAAATGTCCTGTATATGTACACATGTATGTATTTTTGTTAAAACGTATACGTATGTATATTGTTTGTAAATAAAACTAAATTATTATGAGTAGGTACGAACATTAATAAGAAAAGGATAAAACGAGAAAGTAAAGATTTTATTGAGGTGCTACTGCAAGCATACACATTCTTGGAAATTAAAGAGCTAAATACTTCGTCTTTCCGATGAAGTTGCTCAAAATCTGTTCTGGTAATGTACAATGACAAATATTACGGTTGAGCGCTACAGCTGCTATTAAAATTATTATAATTGAGTTCATTTAAATAAAATAATAATAATAATTTTCAAAACCTCTAGGCGCATTTTCGTTCTAAAAGGTGTTATTTCAAAAACTCAATTAGTTTTTTCCAACAGGCTAAATCTTGCCATAAAAAGAAAGTAAATTAAAATAGTTTCAGCGAAATTATTAAAAAATCTTGGATTAATTAAAACATTACTATAAATATATATATAAAGGGTGTTTTTTATTGAGGTATAGAACTTTAAGTTGGCATCACTTTTTTAACTGGCGGCCATTTTGTCAGCTGTCAAGTGATTAATATTTAGTTTGGTTTGCCATTTCATCATGAACAGGTTGACAAAAGAACAACGCTTGCAAATCGTGCAAATTTATTTCGAAAATAATGGTTCAGTTCGCGAAGTTTACCGCAAGCTCCTTCCATTTTATGGTCGACATAATCGTCCATCAGAGCAATTAATTCGGTTAACCATGGATCGTTTTCGCACTACGTTTACTCTATGTGATGATACGCATCCGCAGAGACGTCGAACAGTGCGCACCGAAGAAACAATTGCCGCTGTAGAGCAAAGTGTTGAAGAGGACCCGAATGAATCGATTCGCCACCGTGCACAGCAATTGGAGCCGACTAACCGACTATTTTGTTCCCGAATTGGATGGCATGAATGTGGATGAGTTGTGGTTCCAACAAGACGGCGCTACATGCCACACAGTGCACGTCACAATCGATTTATTGAAGGAAACATTCGATGAGCGCATAATTTCGCGGAATGGACCTGTCAATTGGCCACCAAGATCGTGTGATTTGACACCATTGGATTATTTTCTTTGGGGATATGTGAAGTCGCTCGTCTACGCCAACAAACCAGAAACGTTAGGGGACTTGGAAGCCAACATTCGTGGCGTTATTGCCAACATACGGCCCCATATGCTCGAAAAAGTGGTTGAAAATTGGACCTGTAGAATTAGCTTTATTCGAGCCAGCCGCGGGGGCCACATGTCCGAAATCATATTTAAACATTAATGGCATAAAATTATCCTTCCAATAAAGTCAAATTGATTGACATTAAAATGATTTTCTTGTGTTTTATTTCAATTTAAAGTTCTATACCTCTTAAAAAAACACCCTATATATATATATATATATATATATTACTATATATATATATATATATATATTATATATTACTATATATATTATTTACTTATAAGTTATAATACATACATACATACTCGTGTGTATGTCCGTATACATATGTATGTAAATTTCAATCAAAATGAATTTCATGAATTTGTATATTATACATAAGTATATGAACTTTCGCGTTTGACTTCAAATAACTCGCAATTTAAAATCTAAAATGCGTGTTTGCTGGGCAAAATGCAATTAGTATGAATGTGTGTGTGGACAAAGAAGTTTTTTTTTGTGTCGAAAACATATGACACGTTTTTAAGTATTCTATAAGCGCTCAAACGTTTACATTTACATTACATTTACATTTACCTTACATCTGCGATTTCTACAGTCGGGTAACGGAGCCTTAAAGGTTCCCTGATGATCTGCATTAGCAACAGTGAAATGCGCATAGGATCCAGCTAAACCCCTCAATAATCAATTTCAATATATTTTTAATAAAAAAATATTTTACTTAATAAGTAAAATATTAATTTGGGATTATTAGTGCGTTTAAAAAATTTTAAACTGAAATTTTATAAAGTTTAATTAAAAATATACATATGTATGTATGTATGTATTGGTTTCTTTTTAAGTTTTTAGATATTTGGAAAGAGGAAGATGCGTTGGGGTTGAAGAAGGCGGTATTAAAATAGTTTTTACTAATTACTTTCTTTGTTTTGTTTTTAAACATTTATTGTATTTTTCTATACTTTTGATAATAAAAAAAATATTAAATTAATATAAAAGTAATATTTATTATTAGTTTATCACTTTTACATCAGTTTACATCAGTACTGATTTGTCAGTTCTGACGATTTTTACATCAGTACTGATTAGTCAGCTCTGACGATATTTACATCAGTACCCTATAAGAACACTGCCAGTCAATTGACTGCTCATTTGATCGGAAGTCATGAACGATATATTCATCAATGCGTAGAACAAAGTTTCTATCACATTGTTAAAGGCAAAATGAAAAATGTGATGGAAACTTTTGTGTACGTGTGATGTTGCATCTCTCTCTAACCAATGAATATAACATATAATTGAACTGCTCACTCCAGTGTTTTTAAATAATCAATGATACTATAAATATTACTCAAGTTTGACTGTTCATAATTGAATAATATATCCCTCACAATTGAGTATTCATTTATGATTGATATATTGACAGCAAATATAATTTTTATTTTATTTGCTTTTTTATTATAAAAAATTACTTTAAATTACACAGGTATATAGCACATTTAAAACAAATAATAATACAAATAAAAACACCAAATAACTGCAGCGGTATCTAGCCATGTTCACACCTTTTCATCTCCAACGCACCTTGCCCTTTACATATATCTAAAATTTTGAAAATAAATATACATATTAAATTAAACTTTGTGAATTTCTTTTATTCACTATTTTACTTATCTTTTTAACACTTTTATAACCCTTTTACAGACAGAATGAATTTTGTACTACCGTCTTCTTCAACCCACAACGCATCTTGGTCTTTCCAAATATCTAAAAATTGAAAAAGACACGAAAACATACATATGTACATATGTATGTATATTTTTAATTAAACTGTATAAAATTTCTTTTGTTCATTATTGTTTTTATCTTACTTTTTCACAAACACCATAATTCTTTTTACCACTTTTATAATTTATAAATTTAATTTTACAAACCGAACGAACTATAAATTAATTTAAATAATTATTTTCAGTAAAATTCAATATTTTAAAAATTTTGACATATGTATATTAGATGTTCCACTCTAGCATATATGTTAGAGTAGAGCAACTATAATAACTGTTGAATTGAATGTAAAATTGTTGCAAATGTGTTAGTAAAAAAATGTTGTTTGTGTTAGTTTCAGTCATTCATTTCTTGTAGGGTACTGAATCAGACGTACACGAATGTTTACATCAGTTTTTCCATATTGCCCTTAACAAAATGATAGGAACTTCTGATGTATATACCCATCAGAAATGGACATCAGATGATGCATCAAATGACCGTCATTGTTCTTGTAGGGTTACTTATAGTGTGTAAAACGATGTTTGATTAGAAAATTTAATGTTACCAGAGAATTTTCCAATTTTGCTGTAAAACAAATAAATTTCTGAAAATCGACTTGAACGCTTAAAAGTGCTCTCCTGCAAATAGGGTTGCCAGACGGCCTAGAATGGCCTGGATTTTCCAGTTTTTTAGAGCCTTGTGCAGTTACCAGCCAAAATAGAATTTATCCAGTTAAGAACTTATTTCTTTAATTTTGAAAAATAATTTCTTTATCAATTATATTTTTTAATTAATTACACAGCGGAACAGTGGTTTTATTGCTTCATTAGAAATAGCCGATTATGTATTGTTATCTGCTGATTACGATGGCATCATTAGTTTTTCTCCAGCAGCTCTAGTTTTAAAGATATAGTGACATTAAGCATATGCATAATTTATGCAACTTTTTTATAATTCGCTTAGTATATCACGAATGGTCCCCCAAAGTAGTAGTAGATGAACATTGAGTATATCATGATATCTTACTCTTGTTACATGGATGTTAAAAATCGTGTCTTTGGTTTAGTTCTTCAATTTCTTTTATTTAAATTTTTGAAATTAAAATAACTGGTTCTTATGTATTTTGGTCCGCTGATTACAAATATAGTTTAATTATTTATCTCTCACCTCTAGTCTCACAAAAAAAAAAATACTAAAATTTTTGCTCTCTAATGCCTTCCAAAAAAAACTTGTTTTTTGTATCACATTTCTGATCAATGCAATTATTAAGTATTATAAATTTTGTATTGACCAGTCCAGAAAATTTTTGTTTTATTTGTAGTTATTATATCGAAATTTGCAGCTTTTACCAACAAAAAAAAAAAAAAAAAACAAATTTAAGGAAAAATTTTCATTTTTAATGCAAAATTAATGGGCCTAATCACGAGTGTGGTATTTCGACTTCGACTACGACTATGTTGTACAAGACTAAAGAATATTGCTTTACAAACTTGTCGTATTCGAAATACGACACTCGTAATTAGGCTCACTAAAATAATCACAACTTATCAAAAAATAGAGGCTACATTCAAAATCAGCGAAGAAAATAATATAGAAAAACACAATGAATTTGATATTGTGACTGCATTTCTTTTTATCCAACCGACAGCGAATATCGCGAATATAGCGAATGAATAGCAAAGTCGATAAATTTTCGTTATATTTATTATAGCGATACGATTATCGTTAAAAAAGTTACTGAATCCAGGTACAGGAGGTAAAAATACATAAGGATCAGCTTTTCTTATTAAAACAAGACAAAAATCTCTGTTTTCTGGTTGTGTTTTTATATCTTCTAAGGAAAAATTTTTAATACTAAGTCAAAAGAAACAATAGTGCTTGCAAATGTACAACCAGTTGTAATTTTCCCTAACACTGATTAGTTCCTCTATTTTGTACATCACTGGCAATTTACAACCAAAACAATATTTTCAAAAAGCATCAACACTTTGCTTTTTAAGCTTATTTTTAAATTGTCCAGTTATTTTTCCAAAATCCAGTTGAATTTTTTCCATTGTCCAGGTATTTGACTTTTTGTATCTGGCAACCCTACCAAAAGTAAAATATGACTTAAGGCTCAGTTAGCCGACTGTAATGTAATGTAACTGCAACAGTAAGAAACAGCTGATCGATTTTGTTATGTGAAAAGTAATGAAAATGGTTATAGAGATGTAATGTAACGTAACCTACTTTTCATACAAAAATGTCAATCAGCTGTTTCCTACGTTGATGTTACTTTACATTACAGTCGGCTAACTGAGCCTTTAAGCACTTTTTCCTTATTGCCACAGATATATGTATATCCAGGCTGCCCAGAGAAGCGTTCGGGTGCCGAACATCAATCGGCTTTTTATACAAATGAATACACATACATTATACATTTCTCTCGGTTTTCTCTCTGTGGTTAGCCTGGATCAGCGTTGCCATAAAATTTTTTTTGGAAAATTGAAAATTTAGAATAAAAAAATGATTTTCACGAGAAAAAACTTCTCATAAAAAATTCTTTAGTATTTTCTATATTTTGGTGAGAGCGGTCGGTGTTAACCATACGTC
Organism: Tachina grossa; assembly: GCA_949987645.1. Lineage (NCBI taxonomy): Eukaryota > Metazoa > Arthropoda > Insecta > Diptera > Tachinidae > Tachina > Tachina grossa. Next base: position 119,481,995 of record OX465274.1, on the reverse strand, counting down.
TATACCTGATATATTTTTATATCATGACTTGATAATGTTTGTTAAGTTGCTACGTTTTAAGAAAATATGACTCTACAAATTTATAGTTTTTAATTGGCTCGATGATAAATCGCCCAAAAATGAAAATGAAAAATTGCCCAAAATTTCAAAATGAAAAATCACCCAAAAAAATGAAAATTCGCTCAAAATTTTCAATATGAAAAATCACCCAAAAAAATGAAAAATCACCCAAAAAAAAACATGAAATATCGCCCAAAATTAAAAACACCAGAAAAAAATTAAAATTATAGTAATTTCATTTTTATATTAAAATGAAAAAAGAAAAGTTATAGAGAAGCGTAAATAATGTTCGCTCGTTCCCGAATTTTCTACACCATAGCGTTCCTCGACACGGCGCTGCCTAATAAAAATTTTCTGCCTTGCAAAGTTTTCCTGCTTAAGAAAGTTTTTTTTTGCACTGCCGGCCTTTGGCCAGGCTCAAAGGTTTTCTCCACCATGGTGTTTCCCGACAGGGCGCTGCCTAATATGGTATTTCCTCACACGGCGCTGATTAATAAAGATTTTCTGTTTTGCCAAGTTTTTTTGTTTAATAACATTTTCCTGCACTGCCGGCCTTAAGAATTTTCTCCACCATGGTATTTGGGTGTATTTTTCCCTTAAATGTTTGAACAATTTTGGGCGATTTTTCATATGAAAAATTACTTAAAATTTGTATGAAAACATTTTTGGGCGATTTTTCATTTTTATTTTTGGGCGCTTTGGTTTTGGGTGATATTTCATGGAAACATTTTTCATATGAAAAATCGCCCAAAATTTCAAAATGAAAAATCACACAAAAAAAATTAAAAATAGCCCAAAATTTTTGGGCGTTTTTTCATATGAAAAATTACCCAAATTTTATATGTAAAAATTTTGGGCGATTTTTCATTTTTATTTTTGGGCGATTTGGTTTTGGGCGATTTTTCATGGAGCCTTTTTAATTAATTGAAATGGAAGGGTTTTAGTTGCACTATGGGATATTTCGCATTAAATTAAACAGGGAAATTTTTTTCCGAATCAACCTAAACCCAGCAAAAAATTATCGACACTCAGAAGCACTAAAAGCTGTTAGATACAATACGTTGCCTCTCTAGAAGCACTAACGTAAGCGAGACCATTAAAATATGTTCTACGATCGTACACGTACAGTACACAATTATATATCTACTATGTGTATAGTACAGGCATACGTTTGGTGGATGATTTATTGCTATTGCTCATCGCGAACAAAAAGCATGCATTATAAAAGCGCAATTGCAAGTGATTCCGTTTCATGGTCTCCCTTACAAAAATGCTTCCAGCAAGCAAACATTTTTGCTGGGAAGAAGTAGGTGGAGGTGCAAAACTGCTCTATGCTTAAAAAAAACTGCTAAAATCAGTTAAAACTGAACATTTGACAACGCTGGCCTGGATGTACATATATCATGGGTGAACATCATGTAGCAAAATTTTTGCAAATCGAATTCACACGTATTGTTATTCTCTTTCATTTAGTGTTATCTGAGATAAATTTTTGGTTATCTTTTTACTCATTTTTCTCAAACGCACTGCGAAAAAATTTATTGTGTATGCTGTTTATGTTAAAAACTGCTTTTGCTTACGTGAAAATTAAAAATTATTTTTTCTTACAAATTGGTTTTTAGTAGTTTTAAACTCAGAATTTAAGTGAATAATAATGTTTATTTATTACTTTTTGTTGAAACGGTTTTCTAGAAAAAAAATCTTTCAAAAAAAATATCATATAAGAATTACTTTTATTAATTGTTTCTGCCTGTGTGTTTATCTTTTTCGCTCACTTACACAACCTTAAATTTATCTTGGTCACCCATGACATATATACATAGGATATATGTACATACATACATATGTAATACACATACATACATAGTAAAAATATATGGATATGGATCATGCATATTTTGTTTAACTTTATAAAATTAAATGTTAACGTTTTTATAATTATTTAGCATAAAAAACAACTTACCCATTTTAAAAACTGGAACCTTTTCTTTTTCGGAATCATGATCTTTCTTCTTTTTTTCATTATTATTGTTTTCCTTATTATCACTTCGAAACAATTCGCTACATCTTACTGATTTGATTGAAACTTTTGAATCAAATAAATTTTGAATATAAGTGCTAAGATCGGCATCAATTTCTGGTTGAGATTTAACTAGAAGCAAACTTAAAACAGAAAGTGAACAACATTGTAGATCTGTTTTGAGATTTTTTAGGTTAAGAGCATATTGAAAAAGATTGACAAAATCCATAGAATAATCTTGCAATTTAATTGCAAGTTGCTCCAAAGCAGTGGAGTCTTTGCATAGTATCAACAATAGTTGCAACATGTTAAAAGTTATGTACATTTCATTAGATGGTGCCACAATTCCAAATAATATTTGACAAAAACGCCCAAGCCATAAAATATCTCGACATATAGTGCGTTGTAAAAATACAAAATTTTCAGAATCACACAGTGTATATAAGCGACATATATGTCCTACCATATTCAAATATCCAATATGATTCGACAGCGGAGAGGGTTGCTTAAGTATTTCATATAATTTAAACATAAATGATTTCGTACACATGTCAGTTAGAAAAGCGGGAGAACGTTGCGATATTGCAATATTAATCAGCGAATAACAACTGATAAGATCGCATGTAGTGATATTAATTGCAGATACATCCAGGTCCATTGGTATTTGTACTTCAAGTAAACACAGAGGCGCAGTCAATGCTTCCGCCGCCAAGCGCGCAAAATTATGATGGGCTAAAAGTTTTTCAATTTCATCAACATTTCCTTGTGTTCGAATTAAAACAGTCAACAATTGACCAGCTAGATGTCGAACAGATATTGCTTCTTCGCTATCCAATAATGTGCTGAGACAACAGGCCATAAATCCCCCTGGAAGATATGAGAGTTCATTTATAAGCATTTCCGTTCCAGACACGCTAGCACTTTTTCGATCTGCTGCCAAGCTATTGATAGCTTTTGTTTTCGTAGTAATGTATAAAATGCTCCATGCAAGTGTTCGTACCTCCAAATCACAGTGTCCACACATTCCGCTTAAATACTTAACAAAACCCGCAGTCAGACGAAAATTTTCATTAGGATTCTGCATTTGCTGACTTAATTGCACAATGGTTGAAAGGCAGTCCCTATGCCATTGTGCACCCGTTTGAGTAAATGATTTCAATGCCGAAGATAATTGGGCAAACCGACGACAATAAAACAATAACAACTGATCTGGTGCATTTAGGTGGCGCGAACTAATGGCAGCCATAAGGGAAAGCAAACAGCGAACACGCTGTAGATCTCGTATTTCAAACAATTCCAAGCAACGTTCAATAATCAAATCAAACAGATTGCTATAGAAGGAGCTGCATTCTGAAGAATTAAAATGAGCTTCAAATACATGCTTTTGTTTATTTATAAGAAATTGTAGAAAAGCTGTTATTTTGTTGTAAATTCGCAATGGTATTTCTTCACCTTGAATTAACATTGTGATTAGAGCGTGTCGCGCATCCTTATGTAAAAGTTTAAAAATTTCTAAAGCAACGAGTTCAAGTGGAACTTTCAAACAAATTATTGTAACGTCAAGTAAATGTTCATAAAGATCTGAATCATCAGCATTTCCCGGAGGAAGTTGTAGATATCGTCGTAAAATATTATTCAATTCCATACAAAAATCATCATTAACAGAAAAAGTATATTTAAGTGTGAGCACAATCAACTGTTGTTTAAGTAATTGACAAGCTTGAATTAGGGATTTGTGGTCCGTTGCATTTGAGGCTACCTTAAGCAAACGATGTAGCGATACATTAGGTTGAGTGGCACGTACAAACCGAACGTCTTGATTAGTTAGTTTTAAATCATATTTAATATCCAGCTTCGATATAAGGGCTGTTGATTTTTCTGTAACATTTTTTAGACCACCAAAATAAGACGATGCTATAACCATTCGCCAATGTTGAATTTCTTCTAATCCAGTGGCGAAGGTTTGTGATAGGTTTTCTGGCTTATCTTGAATTTTATTATTTGAATCAAAACGAAAATTTATATTTACAGGTATTTCAATATTGCTTAATATAAAGGGTCCTTCTATGCAATTCTCCGTAGATATAAGCTGTGATGAAAAGAGCAACTGAAATAAACACATCGTGGAATCTTGTCGAACTTGAATGTCGTGATGAAACATCATCAAGGCTCTCAGAAGTAAAACGTAAATATTTGGAGTCTCCGCCAATTCGCAGCGAACCGATGAATCATATAGCATAACCTTATTCAAAATACTGATTGCTGGCGCAGCAGCATCTGCATAATCCGATGCACACGACTTATGCAAAGAATTTTCCAACGCCTGTAGAATCAAATAATAGGCGCCAACAAAACATAGTTCCGCGGTAATGTGCCAATTACTACACAAAACATTTATTTGCATAAGAGTAGTTTTGCGTATCAGAGGTTCTACGTCCGGCGACTCTAATAGATGTAGTAAATTATTCAAGGACTTAACGACATCAGATCGTGCGGGAGAGCGATCACTAAATATATATCTATAATCTCGGGGTGTTTTTTGAATGCAAATATCATTCGGCAGAGTATCACTGATTTCTAATAGATTAGGCACATAATTTTCCGCTCCATTCAATGAGTTTAACGTATAAATTAGTCGAATAAGAGCTTCGGAACGTCTGCCGGCGTTCGAATGAAATAAAAATCCTAAGTTCCCTTGCAAAACGGATATATACGGCAACTGTCTTAAATCGGGATCGAATAGTTTGATTAGAAGTTCCATTATGTTTTCCGAAAATGTGCAGCAATTAAGCATCGGCAGCAAAGGTATAACTATTGGTAAGATATTATACCAGTATGTTCCAAACAAATTTTGTGATTTTAGAAAAAGTTCTAATATTTTGGTACAATTGCTTTTAATTTTATCACAGGAGCTTTGAAAAGAGTCGTGTAACAACTGCATCAAAATTTCTGTGTTTAATGGTATACCGACTATGTGTGCTCTGAGAAGGTCTGCATTTGAGCACTCCAAAACATACCGCTCACCAGTCATAAGGCAACCAATGTGTCTTTTGAATGCCCCAGTTAATTTTTCATACATGTATGTTTTTAATGGCATGAAAGAACAATTTAAAAGCTTCAATAACAATATAATTGCTTGAGTCTTTGTTTCATCATTTGGCGGGTAAAAAGGAGTACATTCAATAACACCGTCAAATAGCATATCAATGAGCTCTTTACTCTGCAATATATCTAAAACTGAACAAACGGCATGCCCTTCTTTAACTAAGGCGTCAAAAGACCACTTTGGCTTGTTTTTTAACATCTGTATAGATATATCAAAAGAATCTTCATACAATTTCAACAATTTATATTTATCTTTCAGAAAATTTTCAGTTTGAAGTACGAAAGCTTCTAAAAGTCGATGTCGTTCCATAAAAAAAGTTTGCATAGTATAATCTCGTAAAATAGGTTCAAACACTTCCAACGTTTTCGAGCGACTAGGACATACATCAGCATACGCAACATCTTGTAATAATAATATTAGAAGGACTTGATAGAGACGAAGCCTAACGCAATGTGATGTCTCCGAGTATTTTAAACTTAAGTTAGACACAACTGACGCTACTTTATACAAGCTTGAAACGTCTACACTGCTTTTAATAGTTTGTAGGAGTTGCAGCACCTTAAAAACAACATCCCATACAACTGGCGAAGCACTACAATGCGACGCGTGCAATTCGAAGTGATAAACGCTTGCGTCAAAAAGTTCTCTCAAGGCTTTTTCGATTTTTAACTGACAAGGCAATTCAAACTCTTTTCTGCTAGTAGCGTTTATGATTTTCCGGTGGGGCTGAATCAATGACACAGATTTCCTTAACATTTTAAGGCGCTTCTCCAATGTGAAAAGAAACTGCAACAATGCCGCTCCCACACCTCCGACATGAAAGCAATGGATTGTCCTACGCTCATCATATATACGTAAAAGATTCTGAAAGATGTGTGGTGACTGCAACAAATATTCTGCCGGATAATCTTCCATTGTAAGTTTCAAGTGTAGTACAGCATTTTCGATCTCGATATTTGTTGCAAATTTGTTTATTAATATGTCTGATAAAAATTTCATTGATCTGTAATCTGAGGAAGATGGCCATGACCACGGCGTTTCATAATCTTCTTTATTATATTCTAAAAGTTCTCCTATTCTCATACTGCTGGCACAATGAACTACATTTTCGAAATCCTCAGATTTTATACGCATTGCGGTTTTTTCTCCGGATACTAAATCGCCTTTAATATATTTTTGGATTTTACTAATAGTATTGAATTCCACACTTTGTTTATGAAATAAAGTCTCTATTTTTTTTAATTCTTTGATTATTCTTTCTGATCCTAGTTTATCCACAACTATGAAGCCATATTTAGGAGATTCAATTATAGATCGTAATAAATTTAACACTTTTAAGGGCTGCTGCAGAGGTACAAAACCAAACCATCGAATCAATTGTTTACACAAATCTTCCGGTTTGAATTCAATACTCCCATTAAGTTCCAATGCCCGGCTTATCTTTGATGAAAGCTGCTCTAAAGTACGAAGGCGTATTTCAAGTGATTCATGAGCTAGTTTATTCACATCATCTCGATTAATTTTAATAGCTGTCATTGTCTTTTTTTGAAAGAATGGAAAAAGCACCAAATATTTAAGTTTTATACAGCATTAAACAATTATTTTATACCTCTCAAATTTTAAGTATTTTACAAAATGTATTACTACTTTCAAACTTTCAAAATCTTCGCCAAAATATTAGTTCAGAGTTGCAAGGTACCCGGTATACAGTCAGGGCTGCCAAAATCCTTTAATGAAATATCAACACTTGAAAAATCATTAGCTTTTCCGGCATATTAATTTCGAAAATCGGCATGAGTTTTCTATTACTTTCTATGGATTAGAATAAAATACAAAATTATTTAATTGCACGTATTTTATAAAATAATAATACATAATTATTGCATTAATTATTTATTTAATTTCAAAAAAGTAATATGGAAGTCTATCTGCCAATGGAAATATATTACAGAGATAAATCTTGAATGTAATAGAAATTTAATTAATCTACACAAAATAATCAAAATATAACTATTAAATTCATTAATAAAAATAAAACATACCAACAAAAAAAAAAACCATGAAAATAGTTTGCAAGAATGGTGTTGCAACAGTCACGTCAGCGTCCATATTGGTTTTTTACTGATAGTGTGTCCCAAAGAGCGTCCGTATAAAGATATTTTTGTAGCATAAACAACACGAAATTTAAACAAACAAATGATTTTTTTAAGAAATTTACATATTTTAATGATATGCAAGGCTCTGTGTTATGCTAAAAACAAAATCAGAAATAATTCCTTATTCGGGCTTAAGTTCAGTAATTTCATTTCTTATTGAATGAAATATATTTTATTAATTAATGTGAGTTTCTAAAGAAGAGAAGAAAAATTAAACTAGACTTTTTTATTAGCTGGGGAAAACCGATAATTTTCTGTGCAGCCACGCACAAAATAACACAAAATCGTACGAGAAGGTGTTAGAGATAAGAAAACATTGAAATAATTCATTATAAAAAAATTTTGTTAGTAATAATACACATCCCATTTGTGTTTTTTCTGTGTCCAATTTTTTTTTCTTGAATGAAGGTTTGAGTGTCGACCAGGATCGGTAGTTTGAAAAGCCAATACTATCATTCAAAACTGATGAATTTTTGACTGTCACTCATGTTCGATATTGTGTAACCCACTTAAGGAACACGTCACAATCAAGACACGCACGAATGGCACATGCACGAATTAGGAAGAATTTTTTTTTTTGCAGAAAGTCTTTTTTTCGTGCGTATCACGTTGTTTACATTTCTTCACAAAAAGTTGGTACTTTTATCATTAAATAAAAGTAACCCTTTTTGGGCTTAGTTATAGTATTACACTGTCACCAGTTGTCTACAATTTCCGGTTACTCAACTCTTCCTTGAGTTACTCCACGTTAAGCTCTTGAAATTTAATTTTTCTTCAAAAAACCAATTTACGACGCTTAACCGTTTCAAACGTGTGAGGTTCTATCTTTCGTATCACTCTTTACATTTAACCCTTTTTAAAAGTATCGCTTGTATTTGCAAATCCCACTTCTGACACGCATTTTTACGTTTTTCTCTATTTAAAAACGCTTTTCCGTGGACTCGAAGATTTGATATGGAATAGCGATTTGAGGAATTCACAAGAAAAAATTCGCAAACATCCCATAGAGCACACAATATTGCTGGAGTTTTACAGGAATATTGCATCGTAACGTTGTAATGTCACATGCAATATTCCTGCAGTATTTCTGGAATATTCCTATGTCCGCTTTTTTGTCTTGCCAGCAAGATTGAGGAAATATTGCACTGCAGCATTGCAAAAATATTGCAAAAATGTCTAATAATCTTTGATATTATTTATTTAAACCGATGAAAATAATAAATACAATCATAGATAAATTAATGCTGAAATTTATGTTAAATATGATTTATTCATAAATTTAAGTACATAAAACTTAAACGAGTAAACGAATAAATTCAAATGTAATAATAAAACTAGTTTTTGGCAGCCGCACGTTTTACTCTTGTACTGGCCTGCGTAAGCCAAAGTCCGACAACTTCTTCTATTTCTTTATCTGATGATGAGGGGCATATAATTTTAATTGTTCCTGCAAATAAACAGCCATTAATAATGAAATTAAAAATGAATGAGCTTAATATCATAAATCAAAGACACGGTTTCGAAAATGTATCGCACAGAAACTTACTTTTGATAAGTTTTTCAAACTGTTGTAATTTATTCATCGGTTTTTCCCCTTTCTTCCTTGCCAACTATACGCAACAGCGAGTTCACCAGTTTTCAATTTTCCCATTACTACCCTTGCGACCAGGGATGCCAGAATTCCTTCACTAAAAGTGGCTAAATGTAGACAAAAAAAAATGGCTAAAAACTAGCTAAAAAATGGCTAAGCGAAAACGAATGCAAAAATCATGAATATTAGCAAAAACAAAACGGTATTTCATATATTATTTTTTTAAGCAAATGGGGAACTTTTTTAAGTAAATAAAAACAACAAATTAAAGTAATAAATTAAATAATTTTTCTTCAGGTAATTAAGAAACTGTGCATATAGTGCAAACTTGCAATACTTGCAGTACGCCTTCTATTCACTTGTACATTCTGCTATTCAGTCTTTAAATTTTTGGGTTACTCATCCATTTCTTGCGAAATTTTTGTTTAAACTTTTTATTCATTTTCTATTTTTTAAACTTTCATTTAAACTTTAATTTATTTTTTATTTTCACTCGTGTAAAAAAATTACCCTTGTTTGATTGATATCATAAGCCATCAATTAGACCCGACAACTTAGAACAACATTGCAACGATTATAAGAATGCAGTAGCAAATCTTATTGTTACCAATTGTGCCATCTCTTTCAATAAGCGCTTTTTAGACAATAACATATTACTCTGTTGCATTTTTTTTCGGTAGTTTCTTTGTTGCGAGTTTAAATTTTTTATGAAAAATCACAAACAAATTTCATGTTTGGAAAAATAGCTAACAAATAGCTAGATTAAAATAAAAATGGCTAAAAAAATAGCTAATAGCTAAACTCACTTTTCTTCCTGCTAAATGGGATGAAAAATAGCTAAATTTAGACAGAAAATGGCTAAATTGGCATCACTGCCTGCGACCAAACTTAATTTTTGACCACCACTTGATTTTAAACGGAGAATCTACAAAACTTAAAGTAAATTCAGTTATTATTTGTTGGCATCATTAACAAGTTATAATTCTCAATCAGTAGATACATATTATATTACCAATTTTCGAAGGAACAATTTGTCTCGCAGACTTTTCTCAAATTCATGAAGCTGTTCATAAATGCGTATTGGAAGCATTATATCTTCATCGTCACTATCGTCAACAATTAAATTAGCATTATCGAGATGTCTAGACCACAGAGGATATACAGAGATGACACGAGACGGAAGATAATTGCGTTTTCTTTATGTCTCGCTCACACAGTCATCAAATCCTCTTTAAAGCTTTTTCGTATGCCATTTTTGTAATGTATTTTCGTGTTGTGCTTTGTTGCCTCATTCGCTGTGTGATTTTGGTAAGTAAAAGGTGAAAATTTTTTATTTATAAAGAAATATGTTTTAAATTTAATTTATTTGCAGATTTTTGTAACAAAAACACAATCTTGGTTGAAATTAAAGGTGAGTAGTTTCTGCAATTGTTAATTTATGTCTGTATATTGTTATAATAGCTAGTTTTTTCTCTATATTTTCAGAAGCACATTTTTGGCAAAGCAGAAAAATACCTATGTGAGAAAAATAATAACAATTTTATCTAATATACATATGTATATTAATTTAAATTGTATTAATTTCTTAGGATCATCAAATGCATAAAAGGCTGCCCGCCTGGGGAGTAGCTGCACTACTGCCAACTAAGTTTTCTCAACCTGTATTGTGTTGCGCGGCAGCATGTGCTGCCATGGCCAAAACGCCTATAATCAATTGAACATCCAATTGATGGCAGATCTTAACAAAACAGTATTAGTATCAATATGAAGCATTCTGCATATTTTGTCAGAAGAAGTCACGTTCTATGTTTCCCTATTGGTATCAACATTTCATTATTCATATCGGAGAGTATTCGCACCGCTGTTTGGGTTGTGGCAGTCGCAAGCCAACACGATCCCTAATAACAGAACATCAATTGCAAATATGGGCGGCATAGCACAAGATTATTCCTACGAGTCCAAATCGTTGCATAATTGCATTGGAGCCAAGATCCGTTCCATATGCAACTACGTGCAATTGCATCGCAGTAATATAGTCAGACATTTGATTATACAGCATTAAGTGATTAAAATTTTACCAAAACACATACATACGGTTTTGCTTATGAACACACCCTCAAATGTGCAGGCAAACACGCAAATTACGCATCACCTGGTCCTACTACTATACGTTGGAATGCTCGAAACATGCTTGCTACATATTTTTGTGTACATATATAGCTTTTATCTTTTCAAGTCTTACCGTAATTGTAATATAAATGCTTTCCTTTGAACTAAAAACACTAAAATTTAATTATTTACTTTTATAAGTTTTTATTTGTGTTTAATGCAATATTTAACTCTTTTTTTTGTACATTTATATAACTGCAATTGTACACTCTTTTACTAGTTTTACATTTTGTAAATAAACATTTTGACAACACAATAATAAATTAAATTAAGTATATCGTCAGCGAAGCCTACTCTGCTTTTTATGTCAATTGATTTTATGAAAAAAAAAAAATTTTTTTTTTCATTGGAAAAAACGTTTGATTAACTAACAATTTTGGAATACGGAATACGGGAAATTACAGACATACATTCAAATAATTGTGCAGTCGTTCTAATCTGGGCTGCTAGTGAAAATACAGTATTTGGTTTTTGCAAAATCAGTTATTGTCTGTGGAACGATTGTTAGATTGTGTTACTGGTATTGGTAGCGTCTTTTGAACGCCATTTGTGCAGTCAACGTTTTCATAGACGACAAAATATAGAATTGCCGTGAAGTAGCTTTAATTGAATATTACTCCAGTTATCAGGGCAGTAAAATTTTTGGTGAAATCCCCATCCCACAAGCGGGAATTGTTTGAGAAGAGCAGGATGAAAGGCGCCGGGGGCAGGGGCCCTCCGGCGGATAGTCGGGAGCCCTCCCTAGAAAGAAAAAAGAGAAAGACTATGGCGACAAACAAACCCAAGGATAATGGTAGGTGCATTGAACCTTTGTTAGTAAATAAGGGTGCGAGCTCTTCTGGGACCATGGCGACTGACGTGGGCGGGAATTTGACCGGACAGCGTGAACGTCGTATAGACTGCAGATACGAAGTAGGCCAAAAGGGGCCATTCATGGTATATGTCGATTCCTATGATAGTTCTGGGTTAAGAAAATTTTTATCTGCGATTACTGTCAGCAGAATGATCACCAAACTCCAAATAAAAAGTGTCTTGGAAGTTATAAAAATTGGTTTTGGAAGGTGTAGGGTTCTCTTCAAATCGGCAGCGGAAGCAAATGTTTTTGCTGAAGATGCCCGCCTGAAAGAGTACGACTTATCACCAAGAATTTTTGAGCACTTCATTTCTAAAATAGCCATTGTCTACGACATTCTATTGGAAATATCAATGGATGAATTCCAAGAGGGCTTAGTTACGGAGTTCAATATTTTAAGATGTTTTAGAACAACAAGACGAATTAAGGATGCGGATGGTGAAATGAAAATTATTGATACGAAAAACGTAAAAATAGTATTCAAGGAAAATGAAATACCAAGAGAAGTCATATTTGGGTATGTCAAAATCCCTGTGAAACACTTTATATCCTTTCAACAATGCTACAGATGTTTTCGCTATAACCACTTTGCTCAACACTGTAAACAAACTTATGAATTATGCCGTTCTTGTTATAACCAACATGGAGGAGAGGAAAATTGCTCCATAATGACTTGCACAAAATGCAAAAGCAACCACGGTCCGACGGATAAGGACTGCCCTGCGAGGAAAAAGGCTTTCGCCATCAGAAAGATGCTGACGATTGAAAACCTAACAATCAAAGAGGGAAGTTTAAGATTTAGGGGTGTTTTTTCTAACAGATTTGCGGGACTTGATGATGATTGTACAGAATTTCCAAGCCTGTCACATCCTTCTTAGAAACCTAGACCAATCGACAACCATAGTGCAGCATATGGTGCAGTTCACGAAATTATGCCATACTCTAAAGTAGCAAAATTGAACATGAATAGAATAAGAGAAGAGGAAAAAGCTAGAAGCACGATGAGTCAAAGTAAAATCACAAAACCACGGATGTACGAACGTCCACGGTACGGGCGCCATCCCAAAAACACCACTGAATAGCAATAGAAATACGGCACTCGATGTCCTTACAAGAACATCTTTAGAAACAACAAATTTCCTCTCCAATTTTGGGGAAGAAGAATATGACAAAAATAAAATAATGAAATTCATTTCGAGCCTGAGGGACAATGTTAACAGGAGTTTAAATTGCTTAGACGTAGACACGATCAACAGATCTTTATCTGTTGAATTACTTCTGTAATAAATTAACTTTTTGCAAAATGGAGATTCTATATTTAAATATCCAAAGTTTAAAAAAACCCGGTAACAAAGAACTCCTAGAATTAATTTTATCTGATAATAACATTGACATAGCAATCCTCGGAGACTTGGCTAGCGAATAACTCCTGCACAAGTCTCCGCAATTACAATTTTATCGGCAAATTCAGAAGTGATGATTTTTGCGGCGTGGGGATCTACATTAGGAAGATGATCAAATTTAGTATTTTGGATATAAACTCACAACATGTCACTTTGGCAATCTCAACATTAAATTTGAAAAACAATATAAACATTATTGGCACCTATTGTCCCCCCGGTATGGACCAGGGATCATTTGTGACGGAACTGTCCAGGATTTTTCACCTGACAGATAATATAAACGGTGTTACCTTAATTTGCGGGGATTTCAACGCAAAATCAGTGATCTGGGGGTCGGGCAGCTCAGACCCCAAATGCCATTTCTTGGAAAACCTGTTGATCACCACGGATTTCGCTTGTATGAATGATGGGAGTCCAACCTATATTACCAGTTCTTTGTCATCGGTGCTAGACCTGGCGTTCGTTAACACTAGAAACGCCACCGTGCCATTTTTGTCCCACACACGAGTTGTGTGGCCCTTAACCTCTTTATTTTTTTATTTCCATTTATGAGACTTTTTGACTTTTATTAATTTTATGTATATATTAAGCTGAAAATGTATAAAATTTTTTCACATGCATATATTTAAAAAAAAGTGTGTTTTACCTAGAACTGCCGTTGGGTCATTTTTGTCCCCTCAGTATTTTTTATAGTTAAGAAAAAAGTAAGTAATTTTTGTATTTGCAAACTAAAATACATACATGCAGAAATAAAATAACGGTGCTTCTCTTTTTGTTCTATGTGAAAGAGTCAAACGCTTGGTTGGTATGTATGAAAGAAAACATTTTTTATTTTTTTTTTTGTAATTTCGTGTTTGTCTTTTTTATAGCAAAATTTTTGTCAGTTAGTTTCACGTTGTTCAGCGTAACATACATATGTCTGCTCAAAGTAAGAAAATATTGAACGCGCAAGAAATTGTGTCTTGTTTGAATGATATTTTTGAGGATGAGTCAGATGGCGAGCCTTTGGAATACTCAGACGATGATTATGCATTGGAGACTAGTTCCAGTTCTTCTTCTGACGAAATTGACAATGCTATTCAAATAGAAGTACAACAAGGTAACCTGCGATATTATTTTTAATTTTGAAGTAATATATTGTGCTTTTCTTCTATATTGTTGTTATAACTTCAATACTAAATATTCTAAAACTATAAATGAGGCACAAGATCAAAGTGAGGGTCGCAGAAGAGGACGTACCGCAGGTATTCGAGCACCTCGCGGGCGGTCGTCTGCAACTGTGCGATTACCTACAACTTTGACGCATACACGTACAGAAATATCAGATTCAAATAAAGCTATTTTTTCGCCCGATAGAACAGCTTGGACAATAATTGAAGGAGACAATAAAGCTGGAAGGCATGGGTGCCAAAACGTTTTTAGGGACCGCAGTGGACCAACCTCGTATGCGATGCGTAGCGTAGATGAAACTTGTGAAAGTGCTTGGAAACTAATATTTACAAAAAGAATGATGCAACATATATTAGAATGTACAACGGAAGAGGATCAACGCGAATTACAAGATGAAAGCTGGCATATAACTCTGGAGGAATTGGAGGGCTTTATTGGTATACTGTACATTCGAGGAGCAATTGGTGCAAGTAAATTAGATATGGACTCATTATGGTCAACAAAATGGGATAATCCAATTATAAAGGCAATTATGTCCCGAAATCGATTTCGAGAGATAATGAAGTTTCTGAGATTTGATCACAAGACAACTAGACGACAAAGACTGAATAAAGATAAGTTTGGTATGATCTCCGGAATTTGGTATGAATTTATTGCAAACTCACAAGCGTGTTACGTGCCCGGCCCATATATAACAATTGACGAACAACTCTTTCCCTCTAAGTGTCGCTGTCGATTTACTCAATTTATGAGCTCAAAACCTGATAAATATGGTCAAAAGTTTTGGATGGCGGTTGACAGCGATGAAAATTATGTAATAAATGCTTTTCCTTATCTTGGCAGGGATGACAATAGACCAAATGAGGAGCGTTTCGGAGATTGGGTAGTGAAGAAATTAATGGATCCTTATATCAATAAAGGCAGAAATGTTACTTGTGACAACTTTTTTACTTCACTTTTGCTAGCGGAATATTTGAAGTCCAAAAATACTAGTATCGTGGGCACGATTAATAGAGCTCGAAGAGAAATACCCATTGCCGTAAGGACGGCAAAAGAGAGGCTATACAGCACGACTGTTTTAAGAACAAACGCCAGCTCTTTGTCAGTTTATCAGGCTAAATCCAACAAAAATGTGCTGATTCTCAGCACTGTGCATCCAGATGTGACAGATGTGCGATAGCTTTTCGTGAGCACCTGCCATTAAGGCCTTATCTCACGGGTGCCAAAGCACCGGGTGTAGGTTAGACGCCAGACCAACGCCCCCATGCACCCTATTAGAATGAACCTATGGCCCACTCCATAAGGCACATAGGTTGCAATCTTTGAATATAGTTATCCCTGTACTATATTCAATTACCTTGCTGAGGTAATTTGAGCTATCTAAACTCTCCTGCTATGTCCGTGCCCATAGCAGCTTCTGTTGAATGGCAACAGCACCTAGAATAGTGTCTGGCTGACCGCGTCAGACCAACCACTAGTATTGATTTCACACTGGGAAGCCAAGACTATTCTCCCAGCGATTTTGGTAGCAACCACAGCCACCACGATAATTCTCCGGCTTCCACGCCAATGTGTTGTGTATACACCCATAGCGAGGTCCCCATGAGAATTCCTCAACCATTTCCGGCACAGCTCAACCACTCGTCCGAGATGAACCCATGCCTGTGTCGCCAAATAACCAGTGCCTACTCCACACATACCAAAATCATCCTTTTAACCTCATGAGGTAGGACGAACTCGGCATTTTAGCAAAGGAAACTGACGACCGCTACATGCACTCAACTCTAAGCAGCTCGGCTGTCGGGCCACCGGCACCCGTGGCACCAGAAGTAGCCTCTGGTTAGACCTCGAAGTTCCACCACAAGGGCTTCACCTCTATCGTCTTTTGAACTCAGGGGCAGTTCTAGGTGACGCTGCACCTAATTGACATCAACAGGACCTGTCTTCCTTTTGTTATAAATATGTGCACATCCTGTGCTCTGTTTATATTCAGAGATTGGGTAGTAACACATAAGTTCTATGGGTAATGTACCAAAGGTACGTCAATGGAAAAAGCCACATCACCCCAGCTGGGGCCCCGGTGTTGCCACACCCGTAGTCCATAACAGACTCCCTTGGGGGGATCCAGATGTAACAATAAGCTCTACGCCAAAGAAAAAACCAGAGACAGTGTTATTCTACAATAGCACGAAATACGGAGTAGATGTCGTGGACTCAATGAGCCGTAAGTACACAGTAAAGGCACCATCTAGACGTTGGCCCGTTCACACATTTTATAATATGTTAGATCTAGCAGCCATAAACTCATGGATAATATTTAAACTTATCAGCAATAACAAAATTAAACGCAGAGATTTTCTATTGCAACTGGGTGAAGAATTAGGATCTAAAAATATGAATAGTAGAAAAAAATCAATACCTTCAGATATCCCAGAATACATACCAGAAAGGCAGGAAAAACGTTCAAGATGTCAGGTCAAATCAAACTGCACAAATAACAAATCATTTGTGAAGTGCCATCAGTGCAAAAAAACAGTGTGCAGTAAGTGTACGAGCCATGAATATTATTTATGCAATACTTGCTTTTCAAATTCAAAAAATTAGCTATTAAGTATTTAATTATATTCTTTTATAATTACTGCCTTATTCATAATAAATATTTCAGGTTTATTAAGCGCTTATTTGACGTATTTCTATGGAAAATTTGTCAAATAAACCTATAATAAACCTAAAATATTTTTTATGAATTAGACCGTTAATCTTTTAATTTTTTATCAGACATTGAATTCATAAATTGTTGTGTTTCTGTTTTTTACGAATAAAAATTTAATTCTAAAAAATCTTTAATCACAAGTTTCATATCATATTTCAAAGAACTTTGTAATATACACAATGGGACAATTTTGGCACAGTGGCGGTTCTAGGGGGGTTGTAAGTTCCGGCGCTTCTAGTGTTAAAGGCAATAGTGGTGGCGCTACGTGGCATGCTATAAACACCAATATCAGCGGCAGTAATCACATTCCCATTATCATGTCTATGGGTACTCAGGCGGTCGTAAAAGGTAGCAAGAAAATTCTGCTAAATAGTAAACTCCTCAAAGCCACTCAGGAGGTAGCGGCTCCAGACATCTTACGTGAACTGGAGGGAATGATTAACAACAAAATCAAGGAATGTACAGTATGCGTACCTGATGGGAATAGATACATAGCGAAGAGTTGGTGGAACGAAGAGTCATTAAAGTTATTTAGGCTTAGGAATGCGGCGAGGTTGAAATATAGTAAATATGGCTCACCCGAAAACTTTAGAGCGCTGAAAACGGCAGAGTACAACCTCAGTAATCATGTCAGATCTCAAGAAAGGAAGGCATTTGAAGTACTGATTAACGATTTGACTACACCGGCATCTTCGAAAAGTTTTTGGCAAAAACTGTCTCAGGTCAAGAAATACGGCCAAGTTAAGGCCACTAGGAATTCATGGACTGGCTCACAAACACTTGAATTCCTTACCACCCTAACGAGTATTCGGCCACTAAACACGCGCTAAGGTCCTCAGCTGCAGGTCACTGATACGTCAGTCCCGCTTTTTTCCTTTGAGGTATTTGAAAGGTACATCAGGTTAAGGAAACCAGATTCCGCCCCTGGCAATGACAAAATTACTTACAGGTTGCTTGTGAATTTACCTACCCATACAAGGAAAAAGATTTTCAATTTATTATTTGAATGCTGGGCTAAAGGAAAAATTCCTTCATCATGGCGATTTATTAAAGTGTGCCCAATCCTAAAAAGGGGACGAGACCCCACATACACAACCAATTACAGACCCATATGTTTGATGTCAGTTTTACTAAAAACGCTGGGGAATATTATTCAAGCCAGGGGAATATTACTGGAAAGGTCATATGCTTTTAGGAGTAATAGGTCGACAAACCAATACATAAACGATGTTTTAAACTCCATTTGTGCCGCAAAAAAAGGAGGTTGCAGGTTGTGACCGAGTGTTTGGACATCGATAAGGCCTACGACAGTACCGATCCAGCATTGTTGTGTCAGATGCTGATGGACTACGGTTTCAACCACCATATCGTCAAATGGATTTCATCCTACTTATTAGACAGGAAACTAATCATTGGTCACCAGGAGAGGAGAATGGCGATGGGCTTGGCCCAGTGCAGTACACCTTCGCCGATTTTATTTAATATTTTTACAGCTGATCTACACTGCATCTCATCGGCAAACGCCACCCTTTTCCAGTTCGCAGATGATTTTTTCTTGGTATGTGCACACAGGGACTTCAGCGAAGCCGGCTCCATTTTGGAAAATAGTTTGAACTAGCTCATCGAGGCTTGCAAAGAACGACGACTTTCCTTTAACCCGGATAAATCCAGCATTCTGCATTTTAACAGGGGTCAGAGGACCCTCAACATTTCCCTGGCGAGGGTTTCAGTCCCGCAAGTCGACCACGTCAAGTATCTGGGGAGAATTATCAGCCATAACAATTCCATTACACTACACGCATCCTACTTAGTCAAATCACTAAATAAAACCAGTAATTTCATCAAAATAATAAACAATATTCTCACCGGGCTGGACCCGTCTCGCGCACTTCTGATTTTTAGAACGATGACAATATCCAAAATTGAACATGCAGCATCATCACTCGCTAATATCACTAAATTAGCCCTGAATAAGATAAAGGTGTTCATGAATGACGTGCTTAGGAGATGCCTGGGTCTTATGAGATCAACCCCAATCAACGTGGTTTACCATATGGCGGCAGAGCTACCACCAGAATATAGATTTAAATTATCCACGGCCAAGGAACTGGCAAAGGCCTTTACTTACAACCTACCAATCTCGATTGAATTACATGACCATGTAATGGCATTTTCCACCAATTTTTTGACATTGCACGCCCCAGGCCTTAATCAACAGAAATAACCCAAATTATACAGTGAGCGAGATTCTAAATTGCATAAACAGGACTCATTGCCGAGCTATTGCATTTCACCATATACCTGGTCATGCCGCAATTGCGGGCAACGAAATTGCTGACACGGCTGCCAGGGCGGCTCATGACAGAGGCGTTCACGTTATGGTCAAATGGCCCGTTCACGATGCCATTAGGCGAATTGAGACTGCACTCAAAAGAGACTGTTAAGGGGAATATGACTTACAAAGACAGACTAAGGGGATTTTGTATGGTCGACTGTTTCATGATATCACGGCTACACCATGGTTTGTTGCAAATCCACCCGGGTCTGACCATGATCGAGCCCGGAAAGTCAGATTGGCTAATAGAGTTCTGTGATTTTTGTAACATCACTGAGGATATCTCGCATATCGTTTTTAATTGCCCGCACTATGACGCACAAAGGTCAACCTTTCCCCAATTTCATGGGTACGACAACATGGCCGATTTTCTTTCCGCTAAAGGCATTGGGGCCGTATGGCAAGTGGTAGACCTCATTCAGGCTACCGACATAAGACTCTAACTTAGGGGAAAAATTAAAAGAAAAAGAAATTTCAACTCATACTATCATCTAATTCAAGTTTTTAATAATCAAAAATTTTACTGCACTAATATGATTTTTTTATATTCGTTTATTGAATACACTTGGTGCTGGAACCGGAATTGGCGATGGCGTTATGAAGTCTATCTTCGAGGCCAAATAAATCTTCACCAGGAAATTATTCTCATTGGTGGAGTAATTTAAATATCAAACAAACAAACAAAATTTCAGGAAATATAGAAAAATAAAACGCATAAATTTATTTGCAAAATTAAATAAGTTGTTTTTAATTAGCTATGTACATAAAGAAAAATTCAAACGAACTTAATCTATTCACAAATAATCACCCTTATCGGGACTAAAAGCCGAACATTTTGTACACCTAAAATATTTCCTATGAACAAGAAATGGACAAAATGGAAAATAGTATGCTGACACAACAACGCAAACATTGGCGATCACAGTTTTAGGGAAAGGGAACCCATTCCACGCGAACTTTCATTCCCGATAAAGGCGAATAATAACTTCAACTTTACATAAATCAATTTCATTATTTTTCCGAGGTTGAAAACTTAGATCAAGTAAATATATAACCACAGTGGACATAACATCCGGATGTTTATAATACCATGTTTCAAATGAACTGGATGATGAAAAGACACCAAATTATTATTTTCTTTGAATAAATTTAATACTGGTTCATTACCTTCGCAATAGTTATCGTATTATCATCATCAGATGCATGTATGGCAGCCATCAACCCCAACCCCAAATAAGACACATCACGTACGCCGGAGCAAGTATTCGTCCTCCAAAGATTGAAGGCATCCATTTGCTCCTCATTTTCACTTTTATTTTTTTTTATCAATTTCATGTTTTTTTATATATTGGCCACAGTTTTCTTGTAGGCAGGGACTTGATTGTGGCATTTTAATTTTTTATACACACACGCAAACACACCGATACCATTCAAAAACAAATCCAATATGTACACATTTTAATGCAAATAATCTTTTCCGCATTATATTTTTCCAATTAGAAACAAATAAATACTTTTAATTTAAATTATTTTAATATTGCAAAACTTTAAAATTTCTTTATTATATTTTCTTTTGTTTGTTTTGATTATTTTGCTAAGCAATTTTCATAACAAACACACATTATTTGTTTCTTTTTAACAGTGACCAAATCTGCTGATTTTAGCTTTTTCCTTACGTCAGTTATTACAACTCTGGTCTACTTTGTGGTCTAGACTTAGTTTGAGCATCTAGACTGTTCAATTTAGTAGCAAAACTTCTATTCTGCTTGATCAAAGTTATGATACCTTTAATCACAATTTTACGAAAGACTGAAAAATAATTCAATGCAATTAATATTATTCTTGCTTATTTTGTCATACATGGTAAACTATTTTGAATATACTTATATTAAGAAATATCTTACCTATTGCGCTCTCACATTCCATATTTTGTATATTATTTTCTATGAATATATCTTCATGAAAACTTGAGTTTCCGTCAATACCATTTTGGTTCAGTAAGAGCTCAGATGGAGATTGTAGCGATGTTCCTGAATAACAAGATCATCAGTAGTGATGAAAGACTTAGATGATTTTGTTGCATCGTTATTTTGAATATCATTATCAGCTGTACCAATAACAAAAAAAATATATGATAATCAAGTTTAAAATTTAAATTATTCTTAAGAAACATATCATTACTGCTGACTGAAGAGATTTTTGGTAATTTTGCCACTGGCGGCAAGAAACTGCATCTCTTAAAAATGATCTGGAAGGTCTTGATGTCACACCAGCATCTAATTACTCCTTGTGGCGCGCTGCTAGAAAGCTTAAAACACCCATTGAGTATAAGCCACCTCTACGCACATCTACCGGAAGTTGGGCAAGAAGCGATACTGAAAAATGTAAAATATTTGCTGAGCACTTAAAATCCGTTTTTACGCCAAACATATGTACTGGTGTTGCTGATTTGTCGAATGTAGTCGCTCTACCCCCTCAACACATAAAGTTTAAGACGCGTGATTTACAAAAATTCATTGCCGAACTCAACCCGAAGAAAGCTCCGGGTATTGATGGAATTAGTAACCAGATGCTTATGAACTTGCCTCGTATTGCAATGAGAATCCTATTATTCATATTTAATGCCATTTTACGACTGGAGTATTATCCACACAGCTGGAAGCTTGCCAAGGTTAAAATGATTCCAAAGCCGGGCAAAGATCTAACCAAGGCTGAGTCATATAGGCCAATAAGTCTACTATCAACTATGTCAAAGCTTTTCGAAAAACTGCTCAAAACAAAATTGTCCCCAATTCTAATTAGTAGTGGGTGCATACCAGACCATCAATTTTGTTTTAGAAGTCAGCATAGCACCATTGAACAAACTGACAGATTGGTTCAATTTATAAGAAGAACTTTTGAGGAAAAAAAGTATTGTTCTGCGCTCTTTATTGACGTTTCCCAGGCATTTGATAAAGTGTGGCATGAAGGCCTAATTTTAAAATTGAAGACTTACTTACCAATAAACATTTTAAATCTCTTGGAAAGTTACATTATTTCCCGTAAGTTCACTGTTGTGGAAGGAGACTTTACGAGTAGGCCTGAAACTATTTCATACGGTGTGCCACAGGGGAGTATACTGGGACGAGTTTTATATTTGATTTATACTTCTGATATGCCTGTGAGCAGTAGTATCCATACTTCCACATTTGCCGACGACACAGCCTGCCTTAGTATGCACGAAAACCCTGATGAGGCATCCCGCAAACTCCAGAAACACATTAGCCAGATGGAGCTTTGGTTAAACTTATGGAGAATTAAAGTCAATGAACAAAATTGTGTCCATATAACGTTCACCCTAAGAAGAGATACTTGCTCCCCCATTCGGATTAACAATCAAGTTGTTCCTCAACATTCACATGTGAAATATCTTGGTATACACCTTGATCGACGACTTACATGGAAACACCACATTGACTCTAAGTTAACTCAAATGAAACTTAAATTAACTCAGGTACTTTTAATTATTATTCGAACTCCATTTGTTTCTATATTTGTGATTTTAACGGGCTAAAGTTCGTATCGCTTTTTTTTCTTTAAGCCAAATTACATGTGATAATTATTAATGAACAAATAACACCAAAGTCTGTTGTAAATATTCTGACTAACAACACATAGTTGAACGGAACAGCCAGCCGTTTTCGAAGGCCACTAAACCTTCATCATCAGCGTTCTTTTGTGTTTGGTCCACTGTGTGTGGTGTCAGTTGATGTAGATTTCTGCTTTATATTAACTCAGGTACATTGACTGATTGGTAGAAATTCAACACTTAGCCTAGACTGCAAACTTTTAATATACAAGTCGCTTTTAAAGCCAATATGGTGTTACGGAATTCAACTATGGGGCACTGCTTCAGCTTCAAATGTAGAGAAAATTCAACGAAGGCAAAATAAAATTTTACGCATGATAACATCGGCTCCATGGTACATCAAAAATTCAAATATACATCGCGATTTGAATATGCCACTAGTGACTGAAGAAATTGTAAAATACGCTGGCAAATATCTAATAAAAATCGAGTCACAACCTAATCCGCTTGCTCGTAATATTTTGAACTTTACTTGACACATCCGCTTAAAAAAGAGAGATAAACGGGCTCTAATATTCAACACTCTAGATGATGAAGCTGCTTGAAAACACTTTTTTCTTTTTGTTGCTTATCACTACTTATGTATTATTAATAACTATCACTAAGCTTATGTCCGACATTGGTCGGGCCTAATAATTTTTTTTATAGATTTAAGATTTGAATACTTATTGTTAGTTCATATTTGAAGATACAATAAATAAAAAACATGCATTAAAAAAAAAAAAACTGGCGGCAATGTGTTTATCATACTTTCGTACGTTTTCCTTTTCTTAGTTTTAAAATTTTTTTCAGTATGTAATAATAACACGCTTGATTCTTCATCACTACTATAAATTCGTCTTGAATTTTCTCTTCTCATCAATTTTAATCGTTTTCGAATTTTTTCTTCTGAATATTGATCAGAATGCAATACATCAGAGTAGTTCATCGAATCGACTAATTTGTCTTGAGCTCGTCTCCATTCATCTAAAAATTTATGAAAAATATTTTATTGTTACTGAAATAATTACTATTATCATTAATTTATTAAGTAAAATTTTATGAATATTTTTTCACCAGAATACCACTTTTTAACTTCATAGGTCTTCCAAGTATTCACTTCTGAAGGATATTGTGCACTTTCTAATAATTTATTTAAAGTATTTAACAATTTAACGTGATCTGACCAAATACACATTGATTTACTGTTATTTAGCCAACAAGAAGGAACAACTTGTAGCCCATCAGAAAATCTAACTATTGAATATTTTTTTAATGATTCCGACATTTTTTAATTTATAATTTTGAAATTTGACGAATGTAAAGATAAATTAAAGATTATCAATGCTATACAAAACGTTTTCTAACGAACGTACAGTTGAAACTATTCTGTCTTATATATATGTGTGCCTGCAGTTTCCACTAGGCTCTAGAGCAGTAAAAATTATTCGAAAATTTTTCCGAGCTCGGCGCTAACTGAACAGAAAAACAAATTTGACAAATAAAATGTATCCTTGAATACGTTAAAAAATTATATTTGAAAAAAAAATTAAAGAAAGTAATAAAACAGTAAATTGTCATGCGTGCGAGTACATGGTATAATAAAATAATTTTATGAAAAAATATAAAATGTAACGAATCGTGTATAATATTTTACTATAATTGTAGCTAATTATGGATGGTAAACGAAGACGTAAAGACTTTCACGAGTGTTCAAACAGGCATCAAAGACGAATAATACAGGAGTATGTTAATGAAGCTTATTCAAATTTAAACGCAAACCAAAGAAACGATGAACATAATACTGAATTAAATTCAGAGCCAATCAATAATAGTACTGAAAATACAAGAAATTTTGACAATATTGAAGTATACTGTGAAAGTATTTCTGACATTGATGAACATGATTGTGAAAATTTAAATAATTCCTTTTGTAATGAAGAAATTTTTGATGATAACGAGTTTTTTGGAGAAATTGTTAATTCTGACGGCGGATATTATAATTATTATTTCGACGAAAATAAAACTGACAATGAATTTAATGGGGATTCTTCATCTGAAGAAGAAAAAACAGGAAATTTAAAAGAATATTTGCGTAACTGGGCTTTGGAAACAAATATAACTCATAAATCATTGACAACACTATTGAAATTGCTTTCACGTTTTATACCAAACACTTTATTACCACAGGATGCAAGAACGCTACTTAAAACCCCTCGTAAGACGAATGTTACAACTATACAAGGAGGAAAATACGTACATTTCGGATTAAGAAATGTTTTAAATTTATTGGCCAAAAAGTTGTCAGAAGCAGACTTGTTAACCTTTAATATAAATTTATCCTTAAATGTTGATGGCTTACCAATATCAAGGTCCTCTTCTAAATGTCTTTGGCCAATTTTAATTTATGATTCTCTTTTAAAATCTGTACACCTGGTGGGTATTTATTGTGGTTCAGCAAAACCAATATCAGCAAATGAGTTCATTAAACCATTCGTCGATGAAATAAAATTATTCACAAATAATGGATTTTTGTTTCAAGATCGCAGAATAAATGTAGAACTCTCTAAAATCATTTGTGATGCTCCTGCGAAATCATTTATACTATATACCAAGGGTCATAATGGATATTCTAGTTGTTCTAAGTGCGAAATTATCGGAGAATATGTATGTAATACTACATGCTTTCTTTATACAAGTACTCCTTTATTACTTAGAACAGATAAACCGTTTCTTAATCAAACAGATGGAGACTATCATTTAGGAAAAACTATTTTACTAACAATTCCGAATATCGATTTAGTATCAACGGTTGCATTAGATTATATGCATCTTGTTTGTTTAGGTGTCATGAAAAAATTATTAATGTTATGGATTAAAGGGCCAGTACCGGTACGAATAGGTGGTAGGGCATGTAATATTATTTCCGAAAATTTAACGGCTATTAGGAATTGTATGCCAGTAGAATTTTCACGCAAACCCTGAAGCCTCACAGAAATCGCTTACTGGAAAGCAACCGAATATCGCGAGTTATTGCTCTATAAAGGGCCTACAGTGCTGAAGTCAGTTTTAATTCCTGAATTATATGAGAATTTTTTATCATTACATCGCACATTTGCTTCAATAGTGGCATAACTCAAAAAAACCAGTTTTGCAGAAAAGGCGTTTTAAGTTTTCAATTTGCATACAACTCAATGGAGAAATGAAAAAAAAATCTTCCCTCAGGAGGTGATGGTACAAGCTATTTATATGAAATTTTTACACAAGATAAAATACAAAATGCTGCATCTTTCTGCATTATTAACTCAAAAAACTAATTTTTTGAGTTATGCCACTATTGAAGTATATGTGCGACATGTAACTATATCAATACTTACTAATCCTAAATTTATAACTGATGAAGAATATATAAGGTATGCTGAAAGCCTTTTACACTATTTTGTGCAGAGTTTTGAGATTTTGTACGGTAAAAAATATATTTCTCATAATGTTCACAATTTACTTCATCTTCCTTATGAAGTAAGGAAAAATGGAGTACTAGATAATTTTAGTGCTTTTCCATTCGAGAATTTTTTGTCTTCCTTGAAAAAATACATTCGAAAACCGGATAAACCGTTGCAGCAATTAGCAAATCGATACAGTGAATTTGAATCAAGATTTTTGTCAAAACCAGTAAAAATAGTTAAAACGGAACTGAAACGTGAACATATATACGGGTCTCTATTAAAAACGCTTAAGTTAAATCCGAGAAATTTCACACAGTATAAGCAACTCAAAACAAATAGATTTTTTATTAATTGTGACAGCAAAAGTGATAATGTCGTTATGTTAAACGATAAAAAAAATTGTTAGAGTTTTAAACATAATAAAAATTAACAATTCTGAAATAATTTTTATAGGACGAAAATTAAAATTGAAGGCAATATTTATCAAAAACCGTGTTTATCACAAGTATTAGATATTTATTTAGTTACAGAATCTAATAAAGTATTATCGAGGCCCATTGATTCAGTTTTAAATAAAATGGTGATTATTGATACGGGAAATAATCAATTTCATACTATACCTTTGAGACATGAACAAAACTAACTTAAATTTGTCAATAAACCTGTAATAAAGCTAAAATATTTTTTATGAATTAGACCGTAATTCTTTAGAAAGTAATTTTTATAAATAATACGTGTATTATTGATGTATATGTAAAGTATTTGAAAATATAATGAAATTTGTAAACAAAAATTCATATGCAATTTTTCTCATAAATGGAATAAATACATTAACTCCTAGATAATATCGCGTTACAGATGCGATAAGCGTTTATAAAAATTATACGCTCTATGTTACCCGGGAACCATAAGTATACATTTTTTTTTTGTAATTAACATACTTTCGTCTGGAACGTCCAGAATTGCAAACACACTTTTTTCTCAAAAATTTTATTGTATTTTTACCTGAAACATAAAGAAAAACAAAAAAATTTTCCCCCAAGCTAAAATTTGGACTTTGAAAAAAAATAGAATTTTTATTATATGCCCTTATGCTTTTTAATCGGTACTTTTGCCGGTATATGCTTTTATGGCATCTGCAACGCGATGTGTTAATTTAACAAAAACAGTTTTGCTAGATATGTATATACATATAATATCATGTAATAATTTTTTGTAATATTATAATAATATTGGTACTATGTTGCAAATGTAATATTACAAAAAAAAAAAATATTCCGGCAATATTCCTGCGATATTACCGATTACCTGCAACTTAATAGTATTCCAGCAAAATTCCAGCAATATTTTGTGCTCTATGGGATCAGTGCCTTTATTAGAGGAGCAAAATACACCAAGTGATGAACTTAAGAACTCAAAGATATTAACCCTCCCACTATTCTGGACACAAAATCCTGAACTATGGTTTTCAATTTCCGAGCAAAAATTCAACAGTTTTAATATCGTTTCAGATAACATCAAGTTTTTAAAAGAAATTGAATCTCTAGAGGTATCTACAATTAACAAAATTTCAAGCCTTATACGCAACCCACCTGAAGTAAGAAAATACATTACTCTTAAGAATAAATTAGTTTTGCTTTATGAAGAGAGCCAGGAAAGCAAACTTAATAGAATTTTCGAAGAAATACAGGAGATCAAAAACCGAGTCAATTATTTCAAGAAATCAAGAACTTATCAAGTGATAAAATTTCTGATGCTTTTTGGTTTTTAATATGGTTAAAAAAAACTTCCAATGGAATGTGAGCAAAATTTGCGTGGTTTCTCCTCTAAGTAATGTATTACAAGTAGCTGATGGTATGCTTGAATGCTCAAAAATTAACATTTCAGCAATAAAAACAGAATCAAATTTTGAATGTATTAGTAAAAACTAGATACTTTAATCGACACAATTCAACAACATTTTCATTCTTCTCGAACTCGGTATAGATCACCGTCTATCTCGACAATCATCAACGCCGAACAAACAGCCTATTTGTTATTATCACCGTCGCTTTAAAGAAAAGGCTAACAAATGTATACCTCCATGTAGTTTTGCTAAAAATTCGGAAAACGCCTTTCCCCAACACCAAAAACGGCTAGGGAACAAGGAAGCATTTTCAAAAGTCGTCGCTTAGTAATATATGACCCTCTTTCTAAATTAAAATTTTTTGTCGACTCTGGCGCAGACGTTTCTGTTCTTACTAAGCAATTTTCAAAACATATAATTGTGTAGAGTCTGTGCCATTATTTGCTGCAAATGGCTCAAAAATTAAAACTTATGGTTCCAGTTTAATTAAGTTGAATTTAAACCTCCCGAAAGAATTTTTATGGCGATTTATATTGGCAGATGTGGATGATCCGATACTAGGAAATGATTTTTTGAATAATTTCGGACTTTTAATTGATATTAAAAATAAACTACTTATTGATCTAGATACTAAAGCTACTACTAAGGGTATTGTTAGATACCTAAACTCCTTTAAAATTAAGACTTGCAATATTACAAACCATTTTCAAAAAATTTTAGTTGATTTTCCCAACTTATCCAGAAATTTCAATATTAAATTTAACAAGAAAACTAACATCAAGCACCATATTATAACCGACTGTCCTCCAATAAATTGTAAAGTTCGTAGATTAGATCCGCATAAACTTCAACAAGCCAAGCAGGAATTTGAACACCTTTTAGAATTAGGCATAGTTCGACGATCTAAGAGTCCATGGGCTAGCACTTTGCATATGGTAAAAAACCTCACGGTACATGGCGTCCATGTGGAGACTATAGATTTTTAAACAACCACACAGTTCCTGATAAATATCCAATTCCCAATATACGAGACATCCAATCTATTCTTCATGGAAAGACTAGTTTTTCTAAAATTAATCTCGTTAAAGCATTTCATCAAATTGCAGTTGCTCCTGAAGATGTAGAAAATACTGCGATAATAACACCGTTTGGACTTTTCGAATATCTTCAAATGCCGTTTGGTCTAAGGAATGCAGCTCAGACATGCCAACGATTTGTTCATCAGATGTGTGAAGGGATGTATTTTGTTTTTCCTTACATAGATGATTTTTTAATCACTTTTTCTAACGTAGAAGAACATAAAAAACACCTGAAATTAATTTTTCATAAGCTAAACGAGTTTGGAGCTGTGTTAAACCTTGAGAAATGTGAATTTGGCAAAACAGAAATTTATTTTCTTGGTTATATTGTCAATTCTTATGGCATTAAACCTTCAAAAGGAAAGGTAGATGCTACAATGGATTTTCCTAAACCAAAGGATATTAAGAACTCCGATGATTTCTAGGTATGCTGAACTATTATCGTTCTTCAATACCTTCAGTTGCCGAACTTCAAGCACCCCTTAACGACTTTCAAAAAGGTAACCCTAAAAAAAGGAAAGTTTTAAATTGGTCTGAACAACAGAATGCAGCTTTTAACAAATTAAAAAGTGCTATTTCAAATGCAGCAATTTTATCGCACCCATCTCCTGGAAATTATTTATTTCTCCATGTTGATGCTTCAAATACAGCAATGGGAGCTGTTTTACAACAAAAACTAAATAATGATCAATTGGAAAACCCAATAGCTTTCTTTTCAAAGAAGCTTTCAAGTTCGCAATGCAAGTATAGTGCCTATGATAGGGAACTTTTCGCCATCTATGAAAGTGTTAAACACTTTAGATATATTCTCGAAGGAAGATTTTTTACCATCATGACTGATCACAAACCATTAATTTATTCATTTAACAAAAGGATATGTACACCAAGACAATTTCGATACCTCGATTATATTAGCCAATTTTCAACTACTATTTGTGATGTTTCCGGATCAAAAAATGTGGTTGCTGATGGTCTATCTCGTATATTAAAAATTTCACTCACACAAAGTATTTCACCAGCGGAATTAAAAAAGCAGCAAGACTTAGACTCTGAACTTTTACTTTATTGAACTCAAAAACATCTCTAAATTTAACAAAAACGTTTTTTCCTAATTGTTCATGTTCCATTTATTGCGACCACTCTCACGATTTAATTCGTCCTTATATTCCTAAGTTTTCGTACAAATTTTTTCGAGACATTTTATAATTTATCGCATCCTGGAATTCGTGCAACAGCTAAAATTATAACATCCAAAGTTGTGTGGCCAGGAATAAATAAAATGCAATTTATTACATGTTGTCCCGACGTTTCGTGCATTTTTTGTTCACTTTTTCAAGGGATGTCAGCTATTTAATAAAAATAAGAAAACAACAACAATATTGCGGAACATTTTTCATATATAAAAATATTTTTTATATAAAACAATATAAAACTTACTGTAGGTTTTTTTAAAATTACATAAATAATATTGTCATTAAAATTTTGTTGAAAACAAGTGTATTTTGAAAAATAAAATTATAAAATGATTGTCACGGACAATTTGAGCGCGAGCTA
The DNA here is from genome assembly GCA_949987645.1 of Tachina grossa. Classification (NCBI taxonomy): domain Eukaryota; kingdom Metazoa; phylum Arthropoda; class Insecta; order Diptera; family Tachinidae; genus Tachina; species Tachina grossa. The sequence goes on along the minus strand of OX465274.1, from coordinate 119,450,887 downwards.
CAAATTAGCAATTGTCAAAAACTTGTGATACACCAAAAGGGGAAAAACATTTTATAATTTTATTTTTCACAATACAGTTGTTTTCAACAAAGTTTAATATGACAATATTATTTTTTTATTTTTATTTATTTATACGACAGCAGTAATACATGAGGCCTCTTGGCCTTTAAAGAATATTACAAGTATTTTATTTAAAATAAAACTATTTCTTATAACAAGTGAATTTCTTTTCAACAAATTAATTATGGTATGAAATCCAAGATATTTAAAAATAATATACCAACCATTATAATAACACAGTTCAAAGTAATTCTTATAACAAGTTAAATGTACAAGTTTAATGAAAAAACAATACATAACTAACTTAAATTTAGTTTAATGTGACAGCAAAATAAAAAATAAAAATAATATATATCTTCAACTAGTTTGAAAAAAATTTTAGTAGATTTCTCTTAAATGAGGATAAATGCAGCGCAAAAGAACGCAGATCAATTGCAGGATATTCCATAGCTTTGCGACACTAACAACAAATGATTTTTCATAAATACCATAGTAAATGCGAGGTATGATAATTTGAGGGTTTCAAGAGAATCTTGAAAATATCATTTTCACGATTTGAGTAGGTGTTTGGGTTTTGATAATTTTAAAGAGAGACTTTAGATAATTATCAAAAGTGAGATTCCAAAAATTTTTTAAATGGTTTGAAACATGTTGCCTAAGCCTTAGTCCATAAACAAATCGAATAACTTTGTGAACAACCGACTTAATTTGTTTCTTGTTATTTAAGTTGCAACCGGAATAAACTTCAATACAATAGTTGATTTGATACATTAGCAATGTATGACCCAAGGATCAAAAGAAAGTTGGTCATCTATGGTTACACCAAGACATTTGATATTATCTACTATTTCGATAACTTCGCTAATTTTAACTCTAAAGTAATCGGATTTAATCTATTTATTTGAAAAATCATTGCCTTTGTTTTTTCCGGATTCACTCTAAAATTATTCACTAGTACCCAATTTTCTAAATAAGTTAAGTCATGATTTACAGTAGCTTGCAATGCATCCGAGAATTGGTATTCGCCAGACCACAATAACTGAATGTCATCGGCGAATACGAAAATTTTACAAAAATTTAGCACATGAAATAAGTCATTAATGAAGAGAGTAAATAATATGGGGCCAATTATAGAGCCTTGAGGTACACCAGATTTGACACCTTTTAGATCAGAGATACAATCATTAAAACAAACAAACTGCTTGCGCTTACTTAGATAAGACCAGATTAATTTGCAGGCATGTGTAGAAAAACCAAAATTATTGTGTAGCTTTGAAATTAATAAAGTATGATCAACTTGATCAAACGCATTGGAAAGATCAACGGACACTAGAACATTAACCCTTCCCACATTGAAATTAACCCTTATAGAGTCCGTAAGTTCTGTTAGTAGATGGCCAGAATTTCGGCCACTTCGGAAGCCATATTGGCAATCATCAAGTAACTTATTATCAATCCACTTCATTATTTGTTTTTTCGTGATAGTTTCAACAACCTTCGATAAGGAGGCTAAAATACTAATTGGCCTTATATTGTTTGCGGATAAACGACCATTTTTTAGGAATCGGTATTATTTTAAAAATTTTCCAATCCTTAGGGAATATGGAAGATGTTAAAGTATAATTAATGAAGAAAGAATATGCCTGTTTATAAGAGGGTAAACAATTTTTAGCAATTTAATAGGGATACCATCAGCACCAGTCAAATTTGATTTTATACTGTGAAGAGCACAAAATAAATCCGTTTCAGTTACATTCTCGAAAGAAAAACAACCAATAGTATTCGTATAAAGAGAAAAATTTGGTATATTAGCATTAAATTGTTGACTACTAATAAAGTGCTCATTCATTTCATTAACCCCCATATCAGACTCAATATTTACTCCATCGCAAACACCCGCATTACGTAAAGTATCCCACATTTGTTTAGTACTACCCAATTTAAAAATACGATTGCTATGTTTTTTTTTAATTTCCTAATCTCTGATTTGGTTTTATTTCGAAGTCTATGTATGATAGTTTTCCCAATTTAAAGAACTTCGTTCAGTACAAAAGGCTATCAAGGCAATATTTGTCAATGATCTGTAGTAGTTTATTTCATTAGTAAATTTAGGAAAATTAGAAGCAGTTCGTGGCGAAATTTGTCTTAAAGGTATATAATTCAGAAGATCATTAAGCAAGTTGTTTAAGAAAAAGAGTTGTGCATCAGGATCACCACACATATAAAGCTGAGTAAAATCAGTTTGAAGTATGTGTCTCTCAATGTAAACAAAATCAGCACGTGCAAAATCCTTAAAGAAAGTTGGGCATTGTACCTGCCCATAGAGCACAAAATATTGCTGGAATTTTGCTGGAATGTTATTAAGTTGCAGGTAATCGGTAATATTGCAGAAATATTGCCGGAATAGTTTTTGGTAATATTACATTTGCAACATTGTACCAATATTATTATAATATTACCAAAAATTATTAGATATATCTAGCAAAATCGTTTTTGTCAAATTAATATGTCGCGTTACAGATGCCATAAGTCCATATACCCGGCAAAATTACCGATGAAAAGGCCTAAGGGCGTATAATAAAATTTTTTTCTAAGTCTAAAAAAAATTTTATCTTGGGGGAAACATTTTTTTGTTTTTCTAAAGTTTTAGGTAAAAATACGTCGATTCCAAGAAAAAAATTGTCCATAAAATAAATTTTTTCTGTCTAAAAATAAATTAAATTTTTGAGAATTTTTTTTTGCAATTTTGGATGTTTCAGGCGAAAGTTTGTTAATTCGAAAAAAAGTTATACGTCCTTTCGATTCCCGGGTGACACAATAGAAATTTTTGAAATATCTTTGCAATGTTGGCGTGCAATATTTTCTCAATCTTGCTGGCAAGACAAAAAAGCGGACATAGGAATATTGCAGGAATAGTGCTGGAATATTGTCTCTAATATTGCAACGTCACGAAACAATATTCCTGCGAAATTCCAGCACTATTTTGTGCTCTCTGGATGACTTATATTGGTTTGAACAGAGACACATATGAAAGCGTGTTGCGATATAAATGGAATTTGAAATTGAGATGAAGTATTAACCAACAGGTTGCGACTAATAAGAAAATAATCAATCAGAGAAGTGCTTCCATGAGATAGGTCATAGTGAGTGGGCATAGAATTATGCCAACACGTCAAATTAAAACTATTACAGATTAGACGCATATCAGCAGCCTTTGAGACATTAAACAAGTTGTTATTGAAATCACCAACTACAATAATATCTTTATATCGGACAAAAACATCCTCACATGATTGCTCAAAAACGGACAAGTTGGCTCTGGGAAGATATACCACACCAATAATTATTGAGCTATCAAGTTCAATAAATAAACCTTCACAAGAAAAATGTATTTATTTATTTATTATACATATTATACAAAGTAAATTTGCATAATATGGTGTTGCACAAATATGGGCGGGGTAACTAGACCGTATGCCCAAGATGGTATTAACAGTATTTTAAAAGGTTTTGTGACTGACTGCACACGACCTATGCCTTCACATAGGAAGTAGCAACGTGGTTGTTAAAGGAATTTCACAAAAAACCGCAAGATTATACGGTTATCCGTGGCAGATCAGTCAACCAGTGCGACCGAGACGAAAAACTCTCGAAGGCCAAACAACATACACAAGCCTGACCGCACTTAAGAAATAATTACGATGACGCGAGAGATGTTCCTCAACCCAGAGCTGCTTTACGACTGAAATCACAAGAAAAATATTCAGTACATTTATATACTGTTTTAAATTTAATACCATTAGCAATAAAAAATATCCACACCACCACTTCTACAGCCGGACGGTAGATCACTTCTACAAATTGTACAGGGTGGGCCAAAAGAAACCAAGGGGTGTAAAAGTTTAATAACTTTTTTGTTTATTAATTTTTTTTAATTTTTTCCTTCAGATTATATAGACAACACTTGGAGAATTTATAATGGAGAGGTTCACAACTGAACAGAGAACCAGAACAATAGAATTTTATTATTTAAACCAGAGATCAATTATTTTAACGGCTTTTTTTTTAATGGCTTTGTTAATAAGCAGAACTGTAGGTTCTGGTGTTCTCAAAATCCAAGAGCCATTCATCAACGCCAATTGCACCCCATCAGGTGTACAGTATGGTGTGGGATCACATCTGAAAATGTCATTGGGCCCTACTTCTTCGAGAATGTAGATGGAAGTGCTGTAACCGTAAATGGAGAGCGGTATCGGTTTATGATAGAAAATTTTTTAGGTCCTGCTCTTGAAAACAGACCTGGTATGTGGTTTCAGCAGGACGGAGCCACTGCCCATACTGCACGAGACACAATGGGACTTTTAAGTCAAATTTTTGGAGAGCGAATAATTTCTCGAAATTCGGAAATTATTTGGCCAGCGCGATCGCCAGATTTGACAGTACCCGACTATTTTCTTTGGGGTTTTTTGAAGGAGCGAGTGTATGTGAACAAGCCAGAGACAATCCTTGAACTCAACTCAACGCTACAGCCACAAGTTTTGAAAGATGTTATGGAAAATGCTCTAAAAAGAGCCGATCAGTGCGAAGCTGAAAACGGTGGTCATTTAAGAGACATAATTTTTCATACTTAGTGTAAAAAAATTTCCATTTTGTATATTCTATAATCTGAAAGAAAAAATAAAAAAAAGCTAATAAACAAAAAAGTTATTAAACTTTTACACCCCTTGGTTTCTTTTGGCCCACCCTGTATAACCAGGAATATTAACAGTTTGGTCAAATATTATAGGATTGAGCCATGTTTCAGTAACGCAAATTATATCTAAGAAAGAGCTACTAAAAAGTGCAGCCAATTAATTAAGTTAATAAGATCTATCCGATGGGCAAAGACTTTGAGCATTAAATTGTCACTTATTATAGGACCTAAGTTGAAGTTAGCTGTATTCATTTTGGTTATGCAGTACAGTCAAATCCCGATAATTCGTAATCGCAAGGGACCGGCAATTTTTTTGACTGTATTAATATAATTATATTCTTTTATATACAAGTTGGCGCAAAAGTAATCCTCCTATCAGAAAATGCTATAAATTTTGCGATTGGCGCCTAGTGTCAGTTCTGTTTTGACATTTGTGTAGTAAACACATGCGAAATACATGTTAATAAACAATGGACGGTGCAACGGCACACACTGCACGTGCCACAACCTATATGCTGAAGGATGCATTTCCCGGGCGCCTAATCTCCCGTTTTGGCGATTTGCACTGACCAGCAAGATCGCCTGATTTGTCCGCTGCAGACTTCTTTTTGTGGGGCTTTTTGAAGTCGCGGGTTTATGTCAACAAGCCTCAGACTCTCGCAGCTCTTAAAGACAATATCCGTCAAGAATGTGAGGACCTATCACCGGAAGTTTTGGCCAAAGTGATGGAAAATGCCATAAAAAGGGCTCAAATGACAATCAACTGTGGCGGCGGCCATTTACATGACATCATATTCTCGACTTGATGTAAAAAATTAAAAGACCAAATAAAAATAATCCACAAGAAGAATCAAAGTTTTTCATTTTTTTTAAATTACAGCCAAATAACATCGGAAGGTTATTTTTGCGCCACCTTGTATATAATAACAAATAAAAATCAATGATTAATACTCTGGGCATGCACCAGATAGTTGTAAACAATTTAGGGCAAGAAAAAAATAAAATAAAAATATAAAAAAAATTTTAAGAATTAAAAACAATAATCCATCAAAGAGAACAATGTAATTCCATACACATGTATAAACATACATACATGTATGCAAGCATTCACACATACATGTGCACACATGCCCATGCATGCCTACATATATACACATATATACTAACTAGCATATAACAAAAAAATATTAGAAAACAATAAGACAAAAAAGAAAAAAAAAAGATTTTTTTACTGTGATTGTGCAGAACCCAACTTCAAACATTTAGCAGCATCCAAAACTAGAATATCCCTGTTTAGTATACTGAACCATGTTATTTTCTTTTCCTTTCGCAGAAAACGGCATTGAGCTTGCAACGTAATTCCGGCTGAGGTCAGGTTATCATTGAGATAAACTCAAGTAGTTAACTTTGAGTTTATAACATTATTAAACTGAATTTTAGGATTTTTAAAATATGCATTCATCAATTCATCTCTCAGCATGACACTATTTAATTTAAAAAGTAAGGCTTTATTCATGATACAATAATACAGGTAGCCGCGAATCTACAACAAATGTACAACAAATAAAACAACAGTGATTTTTATTGCTGTTTTGTGATTGACAAGAGAGACAACCAAGAGAAAACAATATACATGTACTTGCATTTTATCTTGGCTTTGCAAAGCATGTTTGTATTAGCACAGTTTTAATAGGCACTGTACGCGTGTGTTGGTAAAACATAATCACCATTTGGCAGATCACATCAAGAAACAAGCAAAACAGCTGGCGCTTCGCGGTTACCTGTATTATTGTATAATGGCTTTAGTATTTCTCATATAGAGACATTGATTCACATCATTAACACCAATAGAGACATTATAATAGTCTGCTATAGCAACAACATCAAGGAAGCGATTTATACCAGAAGGCATACCACTAACAAAAATATCAGTACGATTTAAGCTTCTTTCAAATTTATTGTTTTCAGCTTCAAGCCCTGCAAATAAAATTGGAATACGTGGTCCAATCTAGATGAAACAGACTAGTTACATCATGGTCCCATGTAATGCAGTCATGCATCATGTCGTTTTTATGCAAGCATTCAATGCTGTACAAAATTGTTCTTCTTAGGTACTAACAAATTGTATGCGAGTAGTCTATAACTACTCCATATGAAGTAGTTTTAGGGTTAGTCCGATGTAATGTAAAGTTGGACCATGTAGTCCAACCCTAGGACATCGCAATGTTAAATCGACCACCTTTTTTCATATATTAGGAGTAGTTTTGTGGTACTCCTACTCCTCTTTGGACTAGTATTTACATGCATGTATGGACTAGTCGCATTATTTGCAGGGAAGCGATGTCGCCAAGACTGCTTGTTTGTAACAAACACTCAAAAGAAGTAGTGTTGATTTGTGTTATTTTGCATACTGTAAAATGTAGATAGTAAGCTATTATGTGATTAACCGCATACAACTAATCTTAATGCATGTGTGTGCCTTTGCATGTGCGCAGAAAATAAAAGATCATACACACATACATGCATGACGTCTGTACATGCGCTCATGAGTATAAAGAAGCAAGCATCACAAATTCCTCCGTCACGAAGTATTTTCTTCTTTATAGTATGTTTCCAACGGCATGATTTAGACAAATCATGATGATTTGTGCAAATCATGTTAATTTATACATGATTTACCATACATTTTGCATATGGATAAATCACCTCAAAATAGTTGATTTATTATATATAATATCGAAAATACTATTTTTCGAACTCAATTTATATATGCAACCCTGCGTTGCCCTTAAAATTACTAACTCCATCCCTGGGTCATACATCAATAGTGATCGACAAATTCGAAAAAAATGACATTAAGAAATTATCAATCAATTTTAAATGTCAAATACATGTAAATAAAATTCACATTACAGCTGCTGCGTCCACCTCACAAAGCACGTGCATAAATTGAATACGAAAATTCGAACAACAAATCACTCACAACCTCGGTGGAAACACTTTGAAGTGATTTACTTAAACCTATTTGATTTAAAGCCGGTGGAAACATACTATTACTCCTATACCTACAATACTCAATAGAGCTGTGTCGTTCATGAACGAACGAGTACAATTGAACGAATCAGTAAAATGAACGAAGTGAGCCGGTCACTTTACTGAGCTGTTTTGGCTCAACAGTGCTGATACAAAGTACAATTAAACTAAATTAACGAATGTACGCACTTGGGTGTTTGTTTTGTTTTCTTATTCATGCGAGATTTTTTGTCACATTCTGGTTTTTATTTACCGTTTTGCCTGCTTTACACTGCAATTACACATGCCACTAGTGGCATGACAGTGTTGTGTACGTATTTTTTTTTTTTTTTTTAAATGCATGTTTATTATTTATTGTATCTTCAAATATGAACTAACAATAAGTATTCAAATCTTAAATCTATCAAAAAAAATTATTAGGCCCGACCAATGTCGGACATAAGCTTAGTGATAGTTATTAATAATACATAAGTAGTGATAAGCAACAAAAAGAAAAAGGTGTTTTCAAGCAGCTTCATCATCTAGAGTGTTGAATATTAGAGCCCGTGTATCTCTCTTTTTTAAGCGGATGTGTCCAGTAAAGTTCAAAATATTACGAGCAAGCGGATTAGGATGTGACTCGAGTTTTGTTAGATATTTGCCTGCGTATTTTGCAATTTCTTCAGTTACTAGTGGCATATTCAAATCGCGATGTATATTTGAATTTTTGATGTACCATGGAGCCGATGTTATCATGCGTAAAATTTTATTTTGCCTTCGTTGAATTTTCTCTACATTTGAAGCTGAAGCAGTGCCCCATAGTTGAATTCCGTAACACCATATTGGCTTTAAAAGCGACTTGTATATTAAAAGTTTGCAGTCTAGGCTAAGTGTTGAATTTCTACCAATCAGCCAATGTACCTGAGTTAATTTAAGTTTCATTTGAGTTAACTTAGAGTCAATGTGGTGTTTCCATGTAAGTCGTCGATCAAGGTGTATGCCAAGATATTTCACATGTGAATGTTGAGGAACAACTTGATTGTTAATCCGAATGGTGGAGCAAGTATCTCTTCTTAGGGTGAACGTTATATGGACACACTTTTGTTCATTGACTTTAATTCTCCATAAGTTTAACCAAAGCTCCATCTGGCTAATGTGTTCCTGGAGTTTGCGGGATGCCTCATCAGGGTTTTCGTGCATACTAAGGCAGGCTGTATCGTCGGCAAATGTGGAAGTATGGATACTACTGCTCACAGGCATATCACAAGTATAAATCAAATATAAAACTGGTCCCAGTATGCTCCCCTGTGGCACACCGGATGAAATAGTTTCAGGCCTACTCGTAAAGTCTCCTTCCACAACAGTGAACTTACGGGAAATAATGTAACTTTCCAAAAGATTTAAAATGTTTATTGGTAAGTAAGTCTTCAATTTTAAAATTAGACCTTCATGCCACACTTTATCAAATGCCTGGGAAACGTCAATAAAGAGCGCAGAGCAATACTTTTTTTCCTCAAAAGTTCTTCTTATAAATTGAACCAGTCTGTGAGTTTGTTCAATGGTGCTATGCTGACTTCTAAAACCAAATTGATGGTCTGGTATGCACCCACTACTAATTAGAATTTGGGACAATTTTGTTTTGAGCAGTTTTTCGAAAAGCTTTGACATAGTTGATAGTAGACTTATTGGCCTATATGACTCAGCCTTGGTTAGATCTTTGCCCGGCTTTGGAATCATTTTAACCTTGGCAAGCTTCCAGCTGTGTGGATAATACTCCAGTCGTAAAATGGCATTAAATATGAATAATAGGATTCTCATTGCAATACGAGGCAAGTTCATAAGCATCTGGTTACTAATTCCATCAATACCCGGAGCTTTCTTCGGGTTGAGTTCGGAAATTAATTTTTGTAAATCACGCGTCTTAAACTTTATGTGTTGAGGGGGTAGAGCGACTACATTCGGCAAATCAGCAACACCAGTACATATGTTTGGCGTAAAAACGGATTTTAAGTGCTCAGCAAATATTTTACCTTTTTCAGTATCGCTTCTTGCCCAACTTCCGTTAGATGTGCGTAGAGGTGGCTTATACTCAATGGGTATTTTAAGCTTTCTAGCAGCGCGCCACAAAGAGTAATTAGACGCTGGTGTGACATCAAGACCTTCCAGATAATTTTTAAGAGATGCAGTTTTTTCAGATGCAAGCAACTCTTGGAGTCGTTTAGTGCACTCTTTAAATCTGATTTTATTTTGTGGTGATCTGTGCTGTTGCCATTCCCTTCTAGCTCTTCTTTTTTCACGTAAGAGACGTTCAATGTCTGTAGAATAAATTTTATTAAACCCAGTCTGCGGATGGGAGATAGTGGCATGTTCAGCAGCCTGTTTAATATTCTCGCTGAGATTGGCAATGTTAGATTCAATATCATCGGATGTTCTAAGCGTAATGTTTTCCGTACAATGACTACTGAGATATTTTTTGAACCCCAGCCAATTAACACGATTGATCATCTTCACATATGGGTCAGGTAAGTTACTTCTTAATGGACTACAAATTGTAATGATCGTCGGAGAGTGATCGGACGAAAGATCAATAGAAGCTTGAACTTGAATTAAATCCCTAGAGATATTTTTTATGACGCCAAAATCTATAACATCCGGAATTTTTTGTATGTCAGTAGGCCAGTAAGTGGGCTCCCCACTCGAAATGACATCCAAGCCCATTTTTGAAATAGTGTTGAACAATGCTCGACCTCTGGGGGTAATAAGACGCGAACCCCAGAACGTATGCTTAGCATTGTAGTCGCCAGCTGCTACAAAACAAGGTCCAAGAGATTTGTAGAAATCCTCATATTGATTCTCAGTGATTGAAAATCTGGGAGGGGAGTAAATTGATGATATAACAAAATTTGTACAAAAACTTTCAATGCCAATATTTGTTGCTTGTAGGTGTTCTTCACAAATGTTATCAAGAACATAGTGCTTGAGTCTTGACTTTATTAGAATTGCTGATCCACCGCAAGCCCTTCCTCTAGGGTCCTTTGTATCATATATAGTGTAGCCATAAATTTTAAAAAGACTTCTCGAAGTCAAATGAGTCTCAGATACTAACATTACATCAATATTTTTTTCCATGAGGAAGTGCTCAAGTTCATTTTTATGTTGGCGAATGCCGTTTGCGTTCCAGAAACATATTGTTAACGTGTTCATGGCTTATTAATTAATGCTTGAAGCAGAGTATTCTGCATTCGCAGCATTTCTTGCATCATGCTAGTCATATTTGTTGTAAAATTGTTTATAGTTTGCACCAGATTTTCAATAGTAGCTTCAAGGCGATTAAAATTAAAGCTTGCGTCAGTATTTTTTGAATTATTTGGCGAGGAAACATTTTGTGTGGGAATTGAATTTGTCTTAGCAGCATCTGCATACGATACACGGGAAGTAACTGGTTGGCTCATTTGCGCAAAAGTGGCAGAGTAAGCGTTTGCTGATTGAGCTGGAGCTAATTTAGGTTTTTGCACTATAGTCTTCTTTACGAAAGAGTACACAGGACAACCTCTGTAGTTAGCGGTGTGATTACCTCCACAATTACTGCATTTTTTATCACTTTGATCTTTTGGCTTATTGCAACTAGCAGTGCCGTGTAATTCGCCGCACACAACACAAACAGAGGGTAAATTGCAGTATGTTTTTGTATGGCCATATTCTTGGCAATTATGGCACTGTACAGGACCTGAACGCTTATGTGGCTCTTCAACTGTGATTTTTCGGTACAAGAGGTATTTCAAATTATAAATTGGATGCGTTTCATTTTTTTTCAATTTTATATCATTAGGCTCAAGTTCAACACGAAACAGGGGTTGGGGAATCTTCTCTCTATTTATTATATTGGACACATTTTTTACCTTAAACCCCTGGAGGACGAGTGCATCTTTTATTTCTTCGGGAACAACATAAGAATCTATGCCCTTCAATACGATCTGCATGCCTTTAGCGCTCTTAAGCTGGTATGTGTAGAAGCTTGTTTTATTTTTTTCAAATTCAGCAACCATTTTGCGGAAATCTTTTTCGTCATAAATTTGGACTTTAGTTTCATCGATGTTGCCACGTTTTATTGGAACAACGTGAAATTTATTCTCACCAATGACCGAAATTAATTTTTTAATAAGGGCATTTGAATTTTTTTGTCTCAAATATATTGGTGGCGGCTTGGATATTTTATTCGAGGCTACCTCGGGTTTGTCGTTGTCATCTTGCAAAATTTCGAAGCGGTTTTGGCGATTAGTTGAGGCTGCGCTGTTATCCCTAGACATTTTTGGAGCAGATGAAATTTTTGAAGAATTCGGGCTTCGCCCACGCTTTACCACGGTTATATATCTGTCCATTCCGACTTGTACCTTGAGTTTCGAGCCGCTGTTATCTGTAGTGATAACTTTGTTAAGTGATGAACACGAGCCTGAAGGGGATGATATTACTGGCTTATATGAAGAAGTACTGGGCAACTGTAATGTTAATGCATCATTACTATTTGGCATTGGACAAAGCGAAGTTGATCGCTGACGAAAAATTGGCTTTGACGTTAAAAAAGACTTTCATCAGATTTATTATTTATATTTTTTCCATTAAGAGTTTCAGAACTCACAGTAAAATAAGCATTTCTGCCGTTAGAACTCACTTCAATTTTTTTTGTATTTGAGGCACTCATACAAAGAATTCCTCAAGGGATATTCGTTTGTGTTTTTTTTTTTGTTTGCGGTCTTTTTTTGTTTTTGTTATTTATGATTGTTTATTTGTTTAGAGGTACACATATATAGCATTCCTCAATATCACTTTGTTTAATTTTTTTTGTTTGCGGTTTTTTTTTGTTTTTGTTATTTTTACTATGTAAAAATATTAGCAAAGCATAAAGCTTATTTATTAAAGACAGTATGTACCTATTACGAATAATATGTACTACGAATATTTTTTGTTTGTTTAATTTTTTGTAAGAAAAATTCCGCTAATCGACTGTTCGCTATGAAGGTACCACGAGAACTGAAAAGTGTTTGAAAAAGTCGAATCTCTTGCCATTTGCTTTGCTGTTTACACATGTTATTGCCACTTCATTTTAAAAATGTCTTCGAAGCGAGCTGGCTCAGTCTCGCTTCCATTTTTACTTTCCCTTTTGTTTATAGAATAG